>CM070582.1:15118218-17618218 GCA_036346355.1 Rhipidocladum racemiflorum
TTCCTCCAAGGTTTCGTGGGTGTTCACCATCTGTCGGTTGCTCCAAGGCTTAGAGATGAGAGGGAACAAGAATAGACAAGTAACAAAGAGAAACTTATGCGGGGAAAATTGTAACTCAAAAATCCAACTTTATTATTAATAATAGTAATAACTTGGTATGGTTGCTTACAATGCCTAAGGGCCTTGCACCACATATCGCACACTCGACAAACAATGAAAATCCGCGCCTCTAAAGGGTGACTCTTATTCTATAACGCGACTCGACGAAGGAGTCTCAACCTTAACGACTACGCTCACTCATCGAGAAAACCTCCACTGCCTCCTCGCGGCGGGTGCGGCAGCATCGGCGCGAAACAATCGCCATGCCCCACAACTGCAGCTGTGGTTGACGACGCGCCGTCCTCCTCTGGCTCTGGATCTGGCTGCTGCTGTGCTTGTGGTGCGGGTGCCGGTGGCACCTCTTCTGGTTCCTCCTCTAGGTCTGGAGCGTCCAACTCCAACACTAGATCGGGACCCTGGCCATACGAAGGCGATTTCAATTCTGCGATTCTTTCCGCAAAGAAAAGCGACATACTCACGAGCATTCCCCAAGTGCTTCTTCTCCTCCTCAACTTGTTCGCGAGCCTTCTTTAACTCCTGCCACGGTGTCTTGATTAGCTCCTCCTGGGCGGCGAATCTGGCTAAGTGGTGGCGGTAGCATCCTACGTCTTCTATCGGCTTAGTTGAACTCTGCTTGTCTCGGCGGGGTGGTGATGGAACATCGTGCCTTCGGCTCACCTGGAGTAAGTGCTGGCGATCTGCTGCATCGCTCGACGCGATACTTCCCGGATTCCCATCTCAAAGGTAGATCTCACGGCGGTGAAGTGGAAAGGCGGCCAACTTGGTTTTCTCTCGGGCATACACCGTGATCCTGGACGTCCCATCCTCGTGACTAGTCATGCTGCACAAGTGTAGTCCCTCGGTAGAGCGGCCTCTCAAAACCTCCAAGAAATCAAGCATACGCCACAACTCGGCGGCATAGCCTCCTTCACGCTAAATTGTAGTTGTTCTTCATCATCATTCACAAAGACGCTCGCGTAAGAGCAAAGCACTTTTAAAAATCAATGTGGAAGACGAAAAGAACTCAGCAGGGGTATGAACAAGAAAGAAAAAGGGGTAAGTCGAGAATTCATTCATTATCTTGACCTCTTTTAACTTTAGAAAATAGGTTTTATCCTCACTACGACCATTCTATCTATAGGTGAGCCTAAAGTCAGTATGGCTCTGATACCACCTCTGTCGGGACCCAAATTTGCAAATCCGGACCCTTTGTGTATTCAGTACTAGTCCAGGAACGCGCTAGTGCACACAGTCTTAACATCGGTAAATATCACAATCATACCACTCGATACTAATAAAGTACTTTAATTAAATAGTCAAACTGGTTGCTCGACCTTATGGTCAAGTTACAAATAAACGCCACACACCAGTGAAACTTATTAAGAGAGAAATAATAGCCGGCGGAAAATAAGATAACATCGTGGCGCCATCCGATATACCACGGGCAGGCGTTGGGGCTCGCTCCTAAGTGAGACGGTTCCTCTTGGAGCTCCTCCTCCAAAGCTAGTGTAGTCTCCTCTTCAACTGGTGTTGTATTGCGGCAAGGGTGAGTACTTGGTACTCAGCAAGTCATGCACAAAATGCAAGCTAATATACTATATGCATGGCTTGATACAAAGGAATAGCGCAAGGTATATTTGCGA
Source organism: Rhipidocladum racemiflorum (assembly GCA_036346355.1). Lineage (NCBI taxonomy): Eukaryota > Viridiplantae > Streptophyta > Magnoliopsida > Poales > Poaceae > Rhipidocladum > Rhipidocladum racemiflorum. The sequence continues at coordinate 15,119,961 of CM070582.1, forward strand.
TGCTTGAGCATTTGACAAGTAGCATAAGTAGATTTGAAAGCAGTAGAAACAAGTATAACATCAATAACTTTTCAAGGAGTTTAATAAACATCTTTCCCATTCCTAATCCACATTTCCATCGACATCATTGTTTAACCAAACCCCACCTTTTAGTCCAAGTTATTTTCAAGAAAGTCTAACCCTTGATCAGAATTCCCGGCGATGTCGATCGCGGACACAGCTATTCGAATAGATTTTACACTCTGCAGAGGTTATGCACTTTACCCACAAGATACAGTCAAACACCACAAAGGCGAGTTCCCGTAACAAAGTCTTTCGGAAACCTCCAACAATACAAGTGGTCCTCTCCGGTTGTTGCACACTAACCCTTCCCTTAGCTAAGGCGAAGTGTAGGCCAACCAACCAAGTTAGATGGAGTACCTGGCCGCAGCCCGATCGCTCCCGTTCAACTTCACAAAGGGTGTAGTTGACATCACTGAGTCCACAGTGCGTTATTAGCAACTTAATCAACTAGGTCCGTCCATTCTACGGACATGTGGTTGCCACGTTTGACCCAGTTCAAAGGCTTGCAAGGTTAAGTCCTTAGGGTGACCAGGGCAAGACTACCCGAAGAACCAAACCAACGTTCCCGGTGCCACAACTGGCCCACCTGATCATTCTTGCCACATGCCCCGGTCAAAAGCTATTTATCAAAGTCCAGTTGATCGATTACCATGCACCACGTGCCATCAACATCACATGATACCTTTCCAAAATAGATTCAATATATCATTAAGTCAATATTAACATTTGATTGTCCAAAATCATGTTATGAGCACGTAGCAGGTCTAAGCAATATACTACAACAGTCTAAAACTCATGTTGGCAATTTTAGTAGTGTCCAACTAGTAATCCACAACTAGGGTGACAAGGGGTCATGGCACATATTTAATTAATCAAGGTGTCATACAACAAATTGGCATTTATCTAATTCCCCGGGATTAAATAAAGTATTTTCTAATTGAACTAGCATGCAATAAGTTAAATCAAAATAGGTTTCCAAGATAGGATCAATATGGTCAAAGCATAACTTGCCTTCAAAAAGTACTTGCTCTTGGTCTGAGTAAACTACAGGTCAATACTTCTCCTTCGAATCCTTCCAGCACTTCAACGTCTACTCGTAACGCATGCAAATAGTAACAAATGAATAAAACAGTAGACAAAAAGTGTCCAAACATCAAAATAAAGTTCATAACCAGAGAGAACATAATTTTATGAATTTTTAGAAACTGGAATCGTCAAATTCGGAGTTTAAATGCAAAAGTTATAGCATTTTGAAGTTTAAATAATCAATTAAATAATATTAAAGAGAATAACTTTAGTCCAAAAATTAAATAAAATTCATCATTAGGTAGATCTCAATTTTATACAAATTTAGAAATTTGAATCACTCAATTCGGAGTTAAAACGCAAAAGTTATAAGCGTTTGAAGTTTGAAACAAAATCTGAAATCATTATTTCGAATTAATAAATCATTTTCTTTTTCGGAAATTAATTATTGCGTCAGCGAGGACACGTGGCAGCCTCTGATTGGTCTACTGACGTCAGCCGGTTCATGGACGTGGTCCATGGTTTGGCTCGGGTCTACCGTGGACCCGGTCCACGGCTCCCCGTGAGACTGACAGGTGGGACCCATTTGGCTGACATCGCCGTCGTCGAGGACTCAGATTCCCTGTCGGCGTGGTGGGACCCACCGGTAGCGTCATTGCGGCATCACCGCAAGGCTGGTGGCCGGGCCGACGCAGGGTCGCCATGGCGTCGGCGTGGCGTCATGGTGTGATCGCCCGACACGCGACATGTGTCGGTGACTCCACGCCCACGTGCGGCTGACCGCGCGGTCAAGCTTCGCTATGGCGCAATCCGGGCCGTTGATTTGAAATCGGCGGCTCGGATTAGATATGGGTTTCACGCGTTTGGAGTTACTTGCGATTAATCTGGGACCGTTGGATCTAGATCCAGCGGTTGGGATCAATCTAATCGTATAACGCCGGCTAACGCTAACCGCATGCGATCTAGATCTAATGGCTGAGATTGGATAAGGGGTTTAGCACGTGGATCTCACCGGCGGGTGGCGTGGCGCGATCCGTCCGTGCGATGGAGATCCGACGGTTGAAAATCTTCGAGTCACGGCGATGTCCACGACGGTGCTTGCTGGCGGAGATGGAGACGACGAGCGATAGCGGCGGCGTTGCGGGTGTGCTCCGGTGAAGTGGAAGGTTCCCTCCGACGCGGTGGCTCTTGCGTTTCGGATCGACCTCAACGGCCCAGCGAAACAACGGAAATCAGCGGCCGGAACACACAATCAACTCCGGCGGCGATTGCGGCGCAACTCACGGCGGCTCGGGCGGCGTTGTCTAGGCTACAGTGCGCACGGAAGTCTAGGTCACGACACGAAGACGGCGCATTAAATAGGGCCCTCGTCGTCAGTAACGCGCGAAAGCGAGGTCCACTCCGGACGCCGGGGCGCGAGTCCGACGGCGACACGGAGAAGGCTACGTGGCACAACGTGAACCGTTGGATCTAGATTCAACGGTCGTGTGGGTTTGGACTCGGGTCCGGTTCGGTGAGCTGGCTGGCTCGATCGGGCTCGGGTCCGGCGACGTGGCTCAATCGTGGCCGTTGGATCTTGATCCAGCGAGTCCGCAGCCCGTGAAATTTAAGTAAGTGGAGTTAGAAGCTCAACCACGGGCGTGGTCGGGTTAAGAGTTAGACTCGGACTCAAAGTCGGCGGCTAGGCTCGAAGTCGAGCGAGCGATGAAACCAACTCGATTTAATTAATCCAATTAAATTCTCAGAAATTCAATTAAATCATTAAAAATAGCAAAAGACTCAGAAAAATTCCAGAAAAATTCTGGAAAATATTTTGGAACATTTTGGAGTCAAATAAAATATTTCCAACAAATTTTTATTTGCAAAGTTTAATTCTTTAATTATTTCAAAATGGAATAAATTCAAATAAATTCCAAATAAATTCCAGAAAATTCAAAAAATTCACCAAAGTGCCAAATCACACATGAATTTAAGAAAAGCAAAATTTTGGGGCGTTACATGCTGCTAGGTAAGAGAATCCATGTCTAGAATTCTTGTTAGGTGCTGTTCCTAGATGAGATTAGGGAAATTGCAATGCTGTCCCACGTTCTGTCCTCGGGCAGATTTGCACAACGACCTAGGGCTTGAGTTTTGGCAATTTTAGATGTGTTTCCTGATCAGCCGGATGTTATGGAAGTTGTAAGTAATTCAATTATATTTCAGTGGACACCAAGAAATATAATATATGTTCAGCCATTTAAAAGTTATGGCTGTTTTACGGAACGTTGTCAAAACTGTGATGTGATTGGGACAGATCATGTTCAAGTGTAGATTAGACAACTTTAGATGCCGAACTAGTCTTCACAAATACTTAGAAAAAGATTGGAAATTTCATAAGCTTCGATAAAATGTACTCGTTTACTTGATTTGGAGTTTTAGAACTCAAGTTATGCTAGTTGGAAGCCCGCTGTCCCGATGGGACAGATTCTCTGTTTTCGGGTTTTAGGACTGGGTTGTGAGGTCGGTGTAGAAGATCGTTCTTATTCTGTTTTGTGTTTTGAGTGTAATGTACCTCTGTGCAGGTGGTGTGACCCCGGGAGTGCCCTCAACCTCTCGCCACTCCGTCGCTCACGGTTGAAGGCAAGTGTATTGGGATGGACTTGGGGTTTTGGGCGATCAACTAGATGTGTAGCTTTGCTATGATACTATATGATGCGCTTATTTGCCATGTTGATCCTTGCATGAGTTATGATGTTCATGTTTCATTTAAAGGATATGATGTTGTTATATGGAGTTTCCTTTATGCAAGTTACATCATGATGTGGCATATGCGCACTCATAATGGAAGAGGCGACCCATTCTGATGCGGGCCTCTGTGTTCACAACTAGTGAACAGAAAAGACCTACCTCGTAGTCCCATCCACAGTTGTGTATGGGAGCTAGTCAGTAAGAGTAGGCACCCTCTGTCTACGGGATGGAAGTGGAAAGAGGGTGCACACCGACGGGTGTGCACTTAGCAATATCGGTATGTGCTTTAAGGAGACATGTGCATTGCATTGCATATATGATGATGATAATGAGATGTATGTAAGGTGAATTTTGAGATGCTTATGATGTTGAATATGAGATGTAGTGATGATGGAATTGAAAAAATTGTTTTGCTTATTCCATTGCAATACACTTTGCTAAGTGATGAACTCACGCTTGTGTTTTATGATGTTTTTAGGTACCATGAAACTAGTATGCGGGAAAGGGACTTAGCAGGACATCTTCACGTAGCTTCATTCACTTAGACAACTACACTTTACAATTCGTAGTTATGATAATAAGTTTATTGCGCTAAAACTTGGAGTATGCCTTATTGTGTGCTTGGTTCTATCATTCACTTCATTTTAGTCATGAAACGTTTGAATTCATTAATTGGTCTTAAATTGTTGCTGTACCTCATGCTATTGCTATTTTAGATGTCATCCATCATGTTAGTGCTTGTGATATTATTACTGTTGCTTCAACCCATGGAATTACAAAGGAGATGCTGCCGAAATTTTCGGTTAAAGCATGTACGCCCTTGCTGTAATTTGTTCTTAATCTTGGTATTTAGTTGCTATTTCGACTACGTTTGGTGACATCCAGGGCATACTAGATGCCGGGGTGTTACACCCCATCCGCAAACGAAGGTATTTTATCGAATTGGTTGTACTCTTCTTCATCTACGACATTTCCAACTCCAACAATCTGCCTCTTGCCATGAAGGACGATGTGCAACCTCATATTGGCCGGATCACGCACGTAGAAAACTTGAGTTGCTTGCTTCGTAACGATGAACGGTTCATCTTTGTAGGCGAGTCTATTGAGATCCACAAGAGTAAAACCTCTCTTGTCAACCTTCACTCCGTGAGGAAGTCTCACCCACTTACATCGGAACAATGGAATTTGGTATATTCCGTAATCGAGCTCCCATATTTCTTCGATCATCCCGTAGTAACAGTTCATTGCGGTTGAGGATCCTCTTTTCGAGTGATCATCGGACAAAGCATCTATGCCCACACCACTGTTTTGAACTGTACTCTTTGCATCTTGACTTTCAGTATAAAATGTGTAGCCATTAATATCATACCCCTGCCATGTCTGTACATTAAATCTTGGTCCGTCAGCCAACCATTTGACAAATTCTCAAGATCGACGGAGACCTTCGCCTTTTCTTTGAACCATGTGAGGAATTGATTGTTGTGTTCTCGTGTGATGGAACGCTCATCCATATGTGGATTCTCTTCACGTAATATCAACTTGTGCTGCTGGATATATGGATGAACTTCCGTGCGGTGTTGCAGGACTACAAAATGTGCTTTATAGTACGTTTCAAACTATGGAATCGTTAGATTGGACCCAATAGTTCCTTTGGCACCAAGTCTGCCCTCATGACGAGATACAGGAACACCAATCGCTTGTCTTTTACCTAGATAGTCCACGCAGAACTCAATAACTTCTTCAGTGCCATAACCTTCAATAATACTACCCTCAAGCTTCGACCTGTTCCTCACGTATACTTTAATATACCTATGTACCTCTCGAATGGATACATGTAACGCAGGAATGCGGGTCCACATATCTTAATCTCTCTAACAAGGTGAACAACGAGGTGGACCATGATGTTGAAGAATAACGGGGGGAAATGCATCTCAAGCTGATAAAGAGTTTGCACCACCTCATTCTGTAAGTTGTTTAGTATATCGAGATCAATAACCTTGTATGAAATCGCATTGAAGAAATAACATAGCTTCGTGATTGTCAACCTGACATCCTCTAGCAGAATATTCCTAATTGCAACAGGGAGCATTTGGGTCATCAAGACATGACAGTCGTGGGACTTCATACCAAGCAACTTCAAATTATCCATAGACACAAGCTTCTTAATGTTTGCGGAGTAGCCCAATGGAACTTTAATATCATGGAGACACTTGCAGAGGTCTTCTTTCTCCTTCTTGGATAAGGTGTAGCATGCAGCGGGGATGTACGGTCCTTTTCCATCCTCCTCTATCACTGCAAGCTTGGTCCTGATTCCCATGTAGGTCATATCACGGCGAGCATTCGCACCATCCTTGGTCTTCCCAGGTATATTCAGCAGGATACCAACCAAATTATCACAGACATTTTTCTCAACGTGCATGTGATGCCTTAGAATTTGGGAGATTACCGTAGGGGGGTTTTCTCCCTTGTTTCGATTTTGGAAGGAATGAGGGAAATGTTGGGAGATGAAATAATTGAGTTTTATGCTGCAATTAATATTAGAAATTGGAGTTTTGGGCTAGTTTTAGGTGGCCGAGGCAACTGGGCCTGGCCGGAATTCCCTTCCCACCCTCCTCCTCCCCACGCCCTAGTGGGCCGCCCACCTTTCCCTCAAGAGGGTGGCGCCCCACCCTTTGCAACCCTAGGGCACCTCCCTTCCTCCCTAGCAGCCGCACCACCCTCCTCTTCCTCCCCTCTGCGTGGTGGCTCAAGATCCGCCACAAACGCCGAAGGAGAAAACGAGAAGAGGATCCGTGGAGGCGTGGAGGACGAGCAGATTTCCGTTTCGGGGATCGTCGCGCATTGTTCGTGGGTTCTCAAGGGATAACTCTAGGTAAAATTCCCAAACTTTTACCCCTATTCTACCTAGGGATTAGGAGTGTATTACATCTGGTGGTGTGTGGTTTGGATGTGTAGGACCGAATATAGCAATCAGAGGGGGGGTGAATGATTGTGCGGAAGCTAAAACCAAATTCTTGATCTATTAAAAGTTTACCCCAAAATAGAACCAAATAATTGCCTCGTTTTCGAAAAAAACAGAATGATAGAGGTTTGGTAAAACGCGAATTTCCGGAGATCCAACCATCCGATCGATCTGAAATTTCGACACAAGAAACTAGATTCCAATACGAATCAAACCCAAAAAGAATCAGCTCAATCGGACTTACGGATCAAAAGTTATGACCTTCGCAAGCTTAATGTTCCAGAAGATGGCGAGAATAAATCTAACTAGAATTGTAGCTCGCCGAAAGATTTGATGAACTTGATCTTTATTTCTCCTTTCTTTTGTCTAAAATACTCCAAACAAAAGAGTACAACCCTAAAGCTTGCTCAAAGCTTGATTGCCTTCAACAGGAGGCAACCCCTCTATTTAAAGAAGGCAAACACACCTAATCCTAGAAGGAGTCATAATCCTAGAAGGATTCATAATCCTAAAAGGATTCCCACTCCTAATCCTAGAAAGAGCATGTATTCAACACAACTCCACTTGGCCCAACCTGGCCGAGTACAACTCTTGCACGTGTATGGCAACCCTACCATACTCACGTGACTAACACTTTGCACGCGAATGACCTCATGCCATTCTCACGTGACTAACCATTCTTCATGTGCACCATTCTCTTAGCCCGAACGTCCCGCATGACATCCTTGACCACCAAGACCTCGGTTCCTCTCGAACCTAGTCCCGAACCTCAGTTCCTCCATGAACCTAGTTCCAGTCCCGTCATCGACCACATTCGCCCTTGAGCAATACCTGCACATGAACAAACCACAAAACGATTCCGAGCACAAGTCCGCGACTTGACTCACATTAAACCATGCAACCACTCACAGGAGTGCATTGCATTAAATATTCTAAGAACACGATTTCAAAACACGAACAAAAACCTTTGCAAAAATCAAAAAGCTTTTCAAATAATCAAACTGATTTCAGATCTTTTCAAATAAAGAAACCAAAAAATAAATCTTGTCGAAATATCAAACTGGTTTCAAATCTTTTTCAAATACTCATCATCAAAATCAACTGGATCAAAAATAACGATCCTTCAGGATGGATCTTGATGGGGGAGAAGGGTAGTTGTTCACGTGGTGCTGTTTCTGGAAAGGGAGATTGTGCAGCGCGGATTGTTTCGTGTTTTACGTGGTATAGATGATTTTTCCTGCAAAAACCTATAACTAGAAAGTTGTAGATAACGTTGATACCTAGCTTTTGTAATTGTTTTCAGAATTTTTGGGGCGTCGATCTGAGAGTTATCGCTGTTGGAAGATGACGAACAGAATCTGGAAACAGATTCCGTCCACTGTGTTGGACGGTTGTTTAGGCATATTTAACAGTGGAATTGAAATTTGTGACCTTCATGAAAGTTGTAGATCTCGTCAATATCTATCTACTATAATTTTTTTGTATTTTTATGAACAGTAGAAAAAAAGATACGAAATTGGGAAGAGAGGGTGTTGCTGTTCGATCCGGACAGATCGGGGTTTTCGGTGTTTAAAAGGGGAACGGGTTGTAGGAAACGCGTGTTTGAATTGTGTGATCAATTGTGATGTTATTATATACTGAAAGTATGCTTGTTCTGGTGGTGCCCCTTCTGGACGCAACTAGATTCGTCATCTACGTCGGTAAAGGCAAGTGGAAGTAGTTGTATTGTTAAGCTATACATCGTTGTTTGCTTCGCCTTCATTATAAACTCCAATTACAGCAATCATACATGGTTTAATCACTTGCTTTGAGGATTGCAATATCTTGACTGGCATTGTGATGTTGTGGTTTGGCTATGAATCATGAGTAAGGTGAAGAATGATGTTGTTTACCTGATGAATTGTCTAAACATTTCATCTCAATGATATTTGCTTTCTATCCATGCTATATGATTATATGCAAACATGTGGACTCAGTGGGGAAGGTTATGAATGAATTCATGCATGAAGCATTAACTGCATAATCATGCATTGGAAGTTTTGTCGACGCCAGCGGCGCGATCAGATTCAAGACAACACCGTGTGTTCCTTAGAAAGGGCACGGTGAGGAGGATCATGGCATAAGCATGTGCACAATCATATGCATTTTACTGAGGTTGTGTGGACTCTATGATGTGGTATTGGATATGAGGAATGTGGTATGCTAGTTTTATGGTGGATGTGTTATTTGTATTAGTTGTTCCGCTTGCTGAGATTTACCCAATCTCACTACTTGCTGTTTTGATGTTTTCAGGTAGCGCTTGTGAGTGGTAAGCATGAAGGGTGGGCTAGCAACACAATAAATCTTCTGGGGTCGTCACGACTCACTTGAACTAGTGCTTTAATTAATTCATTAGTTGTTTGAAATATTATTACACCTAGACCCATTGTTGCCCCCTTTAAACTTGATCTCGTTTATGATTGTCCCTTTAGAGATGTGTTATGTTTATGGTTGATTCCTGTTTGAATTAGACTTGTTGTCTCTAGTTTTGATATCGTGATGTTATTCCCATTTGAATTGCTTCCGTATTGTCCTATTTTAGGGGAAACGCTGTTGAATTTTTCTTGTACAACAGTTTAGTTTTATGGGGTGTTACAGTTGGTATCAGAGCGGGTTGTAGGTCCTTGGAATGTGTATTTTTAGTGTCATACTATATGATACAACTAAAATGTGATGTGGAATAACTTAGAAACATGGCCTAGGTTTTAACTAAAATTTTGTCATAGGATAGCAACATTAAAACTTGTGTAAGTGGAATCACTAATTTAAAATTTGACACACATGGATGCACCGTAGGAAAGGGTATGGGTACCGTTGCTTTCCATTTAATTATTGTATCTAAGCTTTGATGTTGAATGCTTCTTTTGATGATGTATAATGCTATATTTATGATGTATTTGATTGAGTTGCTTCATTTGTGATGAAGTGGGGTTGTGGTGCCGAAAGGTTTTCGGTCACCTATTTTTGTTCATAGTAAGGGTGTGGTTTGACGGTGTGGCCGGTTAACGCCATCACCGAAGAATTATTAACCCCTGTAGGAGGAGTGCTTACCCTTTCTGTCGTGGATCGGGTAGTTGACTGGAGTCAAATAGAAGAGATTGGTGGTAGATTCCTTTGGATGTTCTTTATCGTTCTGACGGTCGGTCTTGGTTGGTTCTCTTGGTTTTAGTTGATTGAAATCAGAGGAAAAGTGTTTGGAATTTGGATTTTCGCGGAGTGTGCCTTCGGTGTTTCTTGGTTTTGTCTTCTTTGGGTGAAGACAAAGAAGGGGAGTTTTGTGTTACGCGTCTTTGGTCGCCTTTTGACCTTGACACCTGTTTAGTTGGTTGCCTTGCAAAGAAAGGTTTAGTTTTTGGTTCTTGTGTGTCTTGCTCTGAGTTTAAAAGAAGTTATTGAAGCGTGTGTAAAAAGTTAAGTTGTGTCGATTTATGTTTTGTGCCATTGTTCGTAAAGGTTTACTTGATCGCTTGGTTCCCTCCTGCGGGAGTCTTTAAGATTGAAATGTGTTTTGGAGTCATGTCCTATTGCAACTTTGAGAGTCAAGCTTCTTTGTGAGTTTTGGTTGAGTATTAAAAGAAAAATGCTGCAAATAAAGTAAGTATTCGTTTGACTGAAATTACTTGTTAAAAGTGAAAATTGTTGTTTAGCATGTTATGTAGTGTGTAACAATGTGGTTTATAGAAATGATGTACTCTTTAGTTAATTTGCTGGTTGTTTAAAGATGTTCTAATCTAACGGATTAATAGAGAAAATTTAACCGTGTTGACTAGCGACTTTAATTTGGAAGTTGATTAGAGTTGCTATTTACGTTGCTGCAACCTACTAGTATATTTCGAAGTATGCAGTTGTGTCTCTACAATGCTAGTATTGATATCAATTGAGAAGACATAAGACTTATTGTTAATGATGTTGTTAAGGGCAGTGTTAATGCTAGTATTCAATCTATTTTAAATAGTTAGAGTATGTTGTGTGGTGGTAATTTTGTTATCACCTATGTATAGGGTGGCTAAAAGTAATGTTGTTGGTTGATGATTATGCCCATTTGTTGTTATTGATGACTTGGTAGGGTTGTTAATTGTTGGAAACCATTGATGCAATAGAGAAAAGTGTAAAAGCAGAGAATTATGTCGAGTACATGTTGTGATGGGATGAACATTGGATAACAATCATGATGCAAGATTTTAACCTTAATGAATGCATGTCTTAGAATCCTGTTTACGAATTTTATCTTGTAGAGATAATATTTATTGGTTGAAGTCATTTTATTAATTGAACAAGAGTTTTACTTGTCAAGATGTTGATGTATGGATGGTAAAAAATTGAAACGTTGATCATGCTTAAGTATCTGTTGAAGTACTATGTTTGAAATATAGAATACATTGTTATATGATGTGTTGGTCTGTGGGGATCATGATGAGGTAGTATAGAATGGAAGACGTTTTGTTAATCATCATAAACTGTATTTATAAATGTTGGGAAAGGTAACTAGAGAAAGAATTGGTTATGTAGCTTTTGGGTGAATTATATTAAGGCTTCTCGATGAGAAAATAGTGTATATTGAATGCTTAAATGGTAAGTATAGTGGAATACTAGATATGGTGGCTTTCATCCTGAGCCTATGTCTAAAACCTTTTGGACTGGTTTGGTTGGTTGCTATTTTGGTTGAATACTTTTGGTCGAAGTGTTTCTTCATGTGTTTCGTAGTTTCCTAAAACTCAGAGTAATTAATGCCAACCTTTGGATTTGGCTGACTTGTTTAGTTTGCACTATGAGTATGGATTTACACCCAAAAGTCTTTGAGTGGATCGCGCCCCTTCGCGTTCACACTGAATTATCTTTGGAATTAATTTTAAAGTAAGCAGATGGACATAGTGGGTTGTGTTGGAAACTCTTGAGATTTAATTTGTAACTCTTTTTGACTAGAGTTGGATTTATTTGCATGACGTGTGTGACGCTTATGAGTGCTTCAAAAAGGTGGATTATATGAGGGTTTCATAAGTGAATTTGGTTAGTGAAGAGTTCTCTTTTGGGAATGAGTTTCCCTTTCTTTCGAAAAAAAAATTGTGGCGGTTGTGTGTGCAGATGTTTTACTTTGGAGTCGATGTTCTTTTACAAAATGTTGATTTTGGTTAAAATGCGATGTTTTGCAAGTTTAGCTTTCTATCATTGGTGGGTTTTGATACGATGTGGTGCCTTACTGTTAACTATGATGCCGACATAGTTTATATGAATTAGCGCAATCCTCGATGTTATTCGAGTTTCATTCATGTGTTACAGAGGAAGAAGTCGTCTTGTAAATGACTATTCGATAGTGTTGTTACATGATGAATGAATGGTGAAGAGTAAACATGACATTGTCTATAGATGTTAAATGATAAAAGAGTCGTTGAGCCAGGTCGGTGAGAAAGTCATATATGGATATATGATTAATCAGGAGTGCTCTTGGAAAGCTGCATGCATGTCCTGAATCGAGATTTCAATTGCCTTCTAGTACGGAAAGTAAGAACGAATATCTTCTGATATGTTGGTTGTGGTGTAAGAGATATGAGCTTTCTTTGCATCATGGCTTAGAAAAATAAAAAAAATAAAAAAAATGAGTACTCTTGGGTTGTTGCCGAATTCTTTCCAAAGTGGCTTTTAGCGCTTTGGAGTTCGAGTTGTTGGATGTGAATCATTTGGGGATCATGGGTCTTGGTTGAGCTTCCTCAATGATTCTACCCTTGGTTCTGATTCTTTGAAAGGAAGAATGCGAGGGCAAAACCTTCTAAGAAAGAGGAATTTAGTGTGGGTTGGCAATGACCTAAGATATTAGATGTTGCTGGTAGATGATCGTAAACAGTTTACAAGTGAAGAGTAAAGGAAGGTTGTGTATGACTCAATCCAAACCTTCTTGGAGAATTGGGTCATTGATGTGTACCTAGGTGGGGCTGTTTAAATTATTAGTGGACCACTTGGTGGTTGCTAGTAATTGTTTTTCCTTTTCAGAGTGTATTGGGCCTTTCTGTCGTTGAGGTTGAGCGAGGTTGTGTCAACCATAGCGATTTTGTTCGGTTGATACTGTTTCTTGCGGGTTTAAGGACTCTGGTTGTAAAGTAAGCCTCTTCTTTTGGTGGTAGTGTTGGGTATTGGTTTTTTGTAGAAGATCAATCTTTTGCAAGGTTCTAACCTCGTTTGTTCAAATAGCTGGTGGTCTTGGAGTGTATGTCTCACCTGGTTTGTCGTCGTCTTGAATACGGCGAACCACAGTAGAGGGGTTGTGGTGTGAAAACACGTTTGTGCGTGGGAGATGAAGAGGGTTCTAGAGGCTGGTACCGTTTTCTTCTGGAAGAGTAGTTGGAATAAGGAGTGCGAGACCACTTTCTTTTGTGGTCTATTTGAGAATTGAAGTGAAGGTGGAACCGTGAGAGGTTGCACTCTGTTGAGCTAAATCAACATTTTCTCGCTAGTGTTGGTTTTGAGAACTCGTTTGTTGTTTGTTCTAGTTTGAGTCTTTGTGTGAATGTTTTGTGTTGCAAAGAAGTCTTTTGTCCCTTGGGGACTTTGTTGTTGATTTTGGTGTGTCTTCGATTCGGGGACGAATCCTTTTAAGGAGGGGAGAATGTGATGCCTTAGAATTTGGGAGATTACCGTAGGGGGGTTTTCTCCCTTGTTTCGATTTTGGAAGGAATGAGGGAAATGTTGGGAGATGAAATAATTGAGTTTTATGCTGCAATTAATATTAGAAATTGGAGTTTTGGGCTAGTTTTAGCTGGGCTGAGGCATCCTGGGCCTGGGCCGGGAATTCCCTTCCCACCCCCTCCCTCCCCACGCCCTAGTGGGCCGGCCCACCTTTCCCTCAAGAGGGGTGGCGCCCCCACCCTTTGCAACCCTAGGGTGCCTCCCCCTTCCTCCCCTAGCAGCCGCACCACCGCTCCTCTTCCTCCCCCTGCGTGGTGGCTCAAGATCCGCCGCGAAACGCAAAGGAGAAAACGAGAAGAGGATCCGTGGAGGCGTGGAGGACGAGCAGATTTCCGTTTTGGGGATCGTCGCGCATTCTTCGTGGGTTCTCAAGGGAGAACTCTAGGTAAAATTCCCAAACTTTTACCCCTATTCTACCTAGGGATTAGGAGTGTATTAGATCTGGTGGTGTGTGGTTTGGATGGATCTTGATGTGGGAGAAGGGTAGTTGTTCACGTGGTGCTGTTTCTGGAAAGGGAGATTGTGCAGCACGGATTGTTTCACGTTTTACGTGGTATAGATGATTTTTCCTGCAAAAAGCTATAACTAGAAAGTTGTAGATAACGTTGATACCTAGCTTCTATAATTTTTTCAGAATTTTTGAGGCTTCGGACTGAGAGTTATCGCTGTTGGAAGATGACAAACAGAATATGGAAACAAATTCCGTCCACTGTGTTGGACGGTTGTTTAGGCATACTTAATAGTGGAATTGAAATTTGTGACCTTCATGAAAGTTGTAGATATCGTCAATATCTATCTACTGTAATTTTTTTGTATTTTTATGAACAGTAGAAAAAAGATACGAAATTGGGAAGAGAGGGTGTTGCTGTTCGATCCGGACAGATCGGGGTTTTCGGTGTTTAAAAGGGGAACGGGTTGTAGGAAACGCGTGTTTGAATTGTGTGATCAATTGTGATGTTATTATATACTGAAAGTATGCTTGTTCAGGTGGTGCCCCTTCTGGACGCAACTAGATTCGTCATCTACGTCGGTAAAGGCAAGTGGAAGTAGTTGTATTGTTGAGCTATACATCGTTGTTTGCTTCGCCTTCATTATAAACTCCAATTACAGCAATCAAACATGGTTTAATCACTTGCTTTGAGGATTGCAATATCTTGACTGGCATTGTGATGTTGTGGTTTGGCTATGAATCATGAGTAAGGTGAAGAATGATGTTGTTTACCTGATGAATTGTCTAAACATTTCATCTCAATGATATTTGCTTTCTATCCATGCTATATGATTATATGCAAACATGTGGACTCAGTGGGGAAGGTTATGAATGAATTCATGCATGAAGCATTAACTGCATAATCATGCATTGGAAGTTTTGTCGACGCCAGCGTGCGCGACCGTATCGGTACAACACCGTGTGTTCCTGAGAAAGGGCACGGTGAGGAGGATCATGGCATAAGCATGTGCACAATCATATGCATTTTACTGAGGTTGTGTGGACTCTAGGATGTGGTATTGGATATGAGGAATGTGGTATGCTAGTTTTATGGTGGATGTGTTATTTGTATTAGTTGTTCCGCTTGCTGAGATTTACCCAATCTCACTACTTGTTGTTTTGATGTTTTCAGGTAGCGCTTGTGAGTGGTAAGCATGAAGGGTGGGCTAGCAACACAATAAATCTTCTGGGGTCGTCACGACTCACTTGAACTAGTGCTTTAATTAATTCATTAGTTGTTTGAAATATTATTACACCTAGACCCATTGTTGCCCCCTTTAAACTTGATCTCGTTTATGGTTGTCCATTTAGAGATGTGTTATGTTTATGGTTGATTCCTGTTTGAATTAGACTTGTTGTCTCTAGTTTTGATATCGTGATGTTATTCCCATTTGAATTGCTTCCGTATTGTCCTGTTTTAGGGGAAACGCTGTTGAATTTTTCTTGTACAACAGTTTAGTTTTATGGGGTGTTACAGTGCATGACATCAATACAATGATGGACATCTAACTTCTTCCAGTATGGTAAGTCCCAAAATATCGACCTCTTCTTCCAAATGGTCCTGGGACGAACAGATTTACGGCTCTTACCGTATTGAACATTGATATCCTCTACACGTGAATATACTTGCCTTCCACTCATAAGGTGTGGGGCCGCACGAATTTCCCTCTTTCCATTAAATTTGTCATCCATCTTACAATATCGATGACTTCGAGGTAGAAAACTACGTTGACCCATGTACACAGTTTTCTTAGAATTCGGCAGCCACAAGCTGTCAGTCTCCTCTTCACAAATTGGACAAGCTTTGGCTCCCTTCGTGCTGTAGCCCGCCAAATTACCAAGGGCTGGGAAATCATTTATGGTGCAAAATATCATAGCCCGAAGGGTGAAGTTCTCTCTTTTGTATGAATCCCACACCTCGACCCCCTCATTCCACAATTTTACCAAATCCTCAATTAGTGAAGCTCGGTACACATCAATATCATTACACGGCTGTTTAGGTCTAGAGATTAGCAATGACATCATGATGTACTTCCGCTTCATGCATAACCAAGGAGGGAGATTGTAGATACACAACAAAACTGGCCAAGTGTTGTGTCGACTGCTCATATTACCAAATGGATTCATTCCATCTATACTCAATCCAAATCGTATATTCCTCATCTCGGCACCAAACTCCTCATGTTGCCAATCAATGTTTCTCCATTGAGCCGAATCAGCGGGGTGTCTCAACTTGCCATCTTCCTTTAGAGATTCGTAATGCCAACGCAATAATTTTGCCTCTTTGGGATTTGTAAACAACCACTCTAAACGAGGACTGATGGGCAAATACCACAATACATTGGCTAGTGCCCCTTTGTTCACATCTTCACCGTCATCGGTTTGACTCTTACGCTTTTTATCATTACGCTTCTCCTTTTGTTTGTACCAGGGTAGTGACACCACGGAGGGTCGTATCTTTTTTTTATTGAGCATGATGAGGTCAAAAACATTATGAGATATGGAATTAAGGTTAAAACCATAGGGTATGGAGGTTATTAGCGTTTCCGGGCCGTTTCCGGGGTATTAGGCCTTTCCGGGGGAGTTTGGGCCTAAAAGAGGGGGTTGTGGACTTTGTTGGGATGGAGTATGAGTCCATTTAGGATTAGGAACAGGTTTGGGGCTGGTAAAAGGGGGCTCCCCTGCCCCTTGTGTGCCCACCCCTCTCATTGTGCGCCCCCCACTCTCCCTTGGCCCTAGCCGCCCCCCCTCTCCTCCCCTTGCGGCCGTGCGCCCCTCCCCATTGCCTCTCCACCTCTCCACCTCTCCACCACCTCTCCTCCACCCCCTTGCTACCCTAGGGTGGCCTCCCCACCCCCTGCACCTCGAGGATCAATCCATTGGAGCGAGGAGCAAGGAGCGAGGAGCGAACCGGGAGGAGATCCTTTCAGTTTTTGTGCGTCGGGCAAATGTATGGCCATGGGAATCCTTGGGGTTGGTCTAGGTACTGTTATAAGGGTGTTTATCAAGTTTTTAGATCAATTTGTGGTGCTGGATTTGATTAGATTAGATGGATTCTTGAGTTGGTCACGTTCTCTGTTTCGGACAGCATGAGCAGTCGACCTAGGATTCAGTTTTTCGCCAATTTAGATTTCGAATCTGTTCATATCTCTGTTGAAGAAGTTGTAGATAATTTCATTATATTTCCGTGGATATAAAGAACGTCAAATTCCGCCCAGCCGTTTGAATGTTATGGCTGTTTTACCGAGCGTCTTAAAATCTGTGACGTGATTGGAACAGATCACGGTATTTTGTAGATTAAACAACTTTAGAATCCGAATAAGTCTTTCCTTATACCTAGAAAAAGTTGGGAAATTTCCTAAGCTACGCGAGGATGTACTCGTTTAATTCATTCGGAGTACTAGAACCCGAGTTATGCCTTTTGGAAGGGTGCTGTCCCGACGGGACAGAACCGCTGTTTTCGGGTTTTGCGAGTAGTTGGCAATGTCGGGGTAGATGAGGGTTTGCGTACTATTTTGTGGACATGATTGTGAGTGTGTGGTACTTATGTGCTGGTGGTGTGACCCCGGGAGTGCCTTCTACTTCCTGCCAATCCGTTGCCTGTGGTTGAGGCAAGTGTATTGTAATGGATAGCGATTGTAGGTTGTTTGATTGATTGAGATTGAAGTTTGAATATATGATATGTTCACATGCCATGCTTTAATGTTTGCCATTGATATGATGAATATGTTTATTATGTGATGATGCCATGTGTTAATGTACAAGTTATCCATGATGATGCCATGTGTTAATGTACAAGTTATTCATGGTGTTGGCATATTTGCATACATGGCAAGATACATGGCCTGGGCGGTGAGAAAGTCATAACTAGTCCGGGGAAGGTCGGTGAGAAAGTTATGACTAATCCGGAGAGCCAATGAGTAAGTCCTACATCGTGATTCCATTCACCGCGGTGAAATGTGTTTAGGAGTAGGCACCCTCCATCTTCGGGATGGAAGGGGAGACGGCACACCGACGGTGTGTACTCAACCATACCGGTATGAGTTTCCAGAGATATGTGCATCGCATTGCATTACATTGCATTGCATTATATGAAGATGTTATATGAGGATGATTTATGATGATGTCAATGATATGCTTACACTATGAATATGAGATGTGTATGATGTTGTATTGGAAAAGTGGTGATGAAGGTATTGGAATGTATTTTCTTGTTCCATTGTAATATACTTGCTGAGTGATGAACTCACGCTTGTGTTTATGTTGTTTTTCTTAGGTACCATGAAACCAAAGATGCGGGAAAAGGGTTTAGCTACACATCTACACGTAGCTCCACACAAATTAGACAGTGTTATCATTTGGAGTCATGATAATGAAAGTATTGCCATGAAACTTGGAGAATTGCTTAACTGTGTGCTTGGTCTTACTATTTGATTCGTTTAGCTGATGAAGTGGTTGAATGCTTTATCCTGGACCTATATTGTTGCTATGTCACATGTTATTGCTATTTTAGATGCGTTCCATTATGATATAACTTGTGATACTTTGTTGTTGTTCCGAATCATGGAAAAACAAAGGAGATGCTGCCGAAATTTTCGGTATTAGCATTTGTTCCTTTGCTGTAATTTACTTTTAATTGTGGTATTTAGAGGTTGCTTAGTTTATGTTTGGTAGCATTCGGGCATATTAAATGCCGGGGTGTTACAATTGGTATCAGAGTGGGCTGTAGGTCCCTGGAATGTGTATTTTTAGTGTCATGCTATTGAAGGGAATATGCCCGAGAGGCAATAATAAATTGTTTATTATCATATTCCATGTTTATAATAGATGTTTATTTCTCATGCTAAAATTGTATTAATCGGAAACGTTAATACATGTGTGTTTAATAAACAAAAGGGTTCCTAGTAAAGCCTCTTTTTAAACTAGCTCGTTGATTAACTGATGATCAAGGTTTCCTGATCATGAACATTGGATGTTGTTAATAACGGGGTCATGTCATTAGAAGAATGATGTGATGAACATACACCCAAGTTGGTATAGCAAATACGATCAAGTCATTTAGTTTGTTGCTGTATCAAACACAAACGAAATAGCTCTTTTCCTTAGACCATGAGATGATGTCAATCACTAACTCCGGAAGAGTACTTTGATGACATCAAACGTCACTCCGTAACACGGTGACTATAAAGATGGATTTGGGTACTATGAAAGTATTAGTTGAGGCTCATGCATCAAGAGTGGGATTTGTCCATCCGTGATGACAGAGAGATATACTCCTGGGCCCTCTCGGTGATATCACATTGACATCGCTGCAAGCACGTGACTAGGTCACAAGAATGTCATATCACGGAACGAGTAAAGAGTACTTGTTGGTAACGGGATCGAACTAGGTATAGTTGATACTGATGATCGGATCCGGACAAGTAAAATATCGTGAGACAAAAGGAATTGGTTATGTCAAGCTTCGGTTTACGCGATCACTAGTTCATCGTTGAGTGAATGGGAGTCATTATGGATCTCCGTGATCCTGCCGATGATTATTGATCCGAGAGGAGTCTCAATCATGTCCATTTTATTCACGAACCGTAGGGTGACACACTTAAGGTTCATCGATGCATTTGAGTGGATACGAAACACCCGAGAAAAATATGGACAAGATAGGATCAAGCTTTGAGTATCGCCGGAATAGTTTCGGGATATCGGAATAGTTAAAGGGGGTATATGTTAATGTTTGTTAATTAAAAGAATTAACAAATATTAAAATATCTGAAATAAAAATGTTTATTTCTTTATGGGAGAAAACCCTTTCATTTCTTGAGTGGGGTTTTAATGGAAACCAAAGTGGGATGTTTTAAAGTGAGTGGAGAGATCACTCACATGAAGAGAGGGAGGGCAAGGGGCACCCCCCATGCGCCGGCCACCCCTTGGCCTAGCCTCCTCCTCCTCCTATAAAAGGGAGGGAGGAGCTCCTCTCTTTGTTGTTCATCCATTTGACCCTTTGGTTGGTCCTTTCTCCCTCCTCCTGCTGATCCGTTTTTCGAGCCGTGGCTTGCCAAGCGCTGCTGAAATTATTTCTCCACCACCACCACCACTAAGCTGTAGTGTTGTTGGAGTTTTCCGGGGATCCACTACTTCCGCTGCCCCGCTGGAACGAGGGATTGGAGGTCATCGTTGATCCGTACGTGTGACCAAGTACGGAGGCGCTGCCGTTTGTGGCGCTCATCTTCGCGACTTCGAAGTCGGGAGTGTACCTCTACTTCAACCACATTTGTTTGCGGGAACGTTATTCCCGCTTTCGGTCTACGAGGGTGAGTCCTTCTGAAACCGTTTACTTGCATCTCCTAGATATGATCTTGGTGTTTGGTTGCAATCGTAGGAAAATTTTTGTTTTCCATGCTTCGAAACCCATCAGTGGTATCAGAGCCGTGTCTATGCGTAGATGTTTTGTACGGTTTAAAACACATGTGGATGTGGGCGTTGATGATCATGTTATTGCATACTTTCGTGTATTTTGGATCATGGTGGCATAGTGGGATTTGAAGCGGCCCGGACTAACCTTACATGTCCTCGCACATGAGACTTGTTCCACGCTCGACATGCAACTAGTATTGCATAAGTGGCTTTATGTGTCGCTTCTCCTACTATAGTCATGATCTAATTTACAACGGTTTGCTAATAATGTTTTTATCACCGTTGTGGTTCTTGTTCGTAGGTAAGAACAGTTTTTCCTAGAAAGCCCAAAACCACGTAAAATATGCAAAAATAAATTAGAGGCGTCTGACTTGTTTTTGCAGGGCTTGTGATGTGATATGGTCATTGATACAAAGATTGTTGTATGAAATGAAATTTATTGTAAATTTAAACAACCAGCAGGAGCCATTTGGTTGTTTTTATTTCTTTTATGGCCTGTGTGCTAAATATATGTCCATGTGATATATTGTAATGGAGGAATACAATCAAGATGGCAGCATCATGGACCTTGGTGCCATGCCGGTGGAATGATGGAGATCATACCATGTCGCACAAGATGGAGATCAAGTGCTGAAAGGACCATATCATATCACTTTATTCATGCATGTGATGTTAATCCTTTTATGCATCTTATTTTGCTTGGATATGATCACGTCGATAGCACTATAAGATGATCCCTCCAAATTAATATCAAGATAATAATGTGTTCTTCCATAGTATGCACCGTTAAGAAAGTTCGCTGCTTCAAGCACCACGTGATGATCGGGTGTGATAGACTCTACGTTCGCATACAACGGGTGTAAGCCAGATTTACACACGCAAATACTTTGGTTCTACTTGGCGAGCCTAGCATGTACAGACATGGCCTCGGAACATGAACCGAAAGGTAAAGCATGAGTCATATGGATGATATGATGAACATATTGATTTCGCCTTTGAAACTATGCCGTCTCTCGTGATGATCGGTTTCGGTATAGTGAATTTGGTTCATGTAATCACTAAAGACAACTAGAGGGATGTTGTTTTTAAGTGGGAGTTCTCGTAGTAATTTTGAATTAACATTGAACTTAATCTATTATGAACTTAGTCTAAATAACTTTGCAAATACGTTGTAGATGGCACCCCTACTTTCAATTTCAACTGCTCATGGAGAAAGAGAAACTAGCCACCAATGGTAGCAATTTTACCAATCGGGCCCTTAACTCGAGGATTCTCCTCGGGCCATTGCTCAAAGGAGCTATGTGCTAGAAGCGCCGCTAGGTGCCCCGCCCGCCGATGATGCCCCCGAGGAGGAGAAAATGTTTTCTTGACTCGCAAGGAGGACCACAGCTTTAGTTCAATGCGGCATTTTGTATGGCCTTGAGCCCTCGAGCCGCGAAACGCTTTCGAGCACAAAGAATGCTTTTGATACAATGAGAGAGTTGAAAATGATCTTCGACACCCATGCCGCATTAGAGAGTTATGAAGCTTCGTAAAAGTTCTTTAGCTGCATGATGGAGGAAAACAGCTCC
The DNA here is from genome assembly GCA_036346355.1 of Rhipidocladum racemiflorum. Lineage (NCBI taxonomy): Eukaryota > Viridiplantae > Streptophyta > Magnoliopsida > Poales > Poaceae > Rhipidocladum > Rhipidocladum racemiflorum. Next base: position 15,141,928 of record CM070582.1, read on the forward strand.
GTTAGTGAGCACGTACTAAAATGTCTGGGTATGCCGATAAACTCATAGCTTTGGGAATAACGATCCCCATTGAGCTAGGAATTCATCGTGTTCTCTGGGCCTCTGCCACCAAGCTACAAGAGCTTTGTGATGAACTACAACATGCAGTGGCATGAAGAAGTCTCTCCCGAGCTTCACAATGCCGAAATCTGAAGTGGAGATCAAGAAGGAACATCAAGTGTTGATGGTCCAAAAGACTATCGATTTCAAGAAGAAAGGCAAGGCTAAGGGAAACTTCAAGAAGAAGGGCAAGTCTGTTGCCACATCCGAGAAGAAGACCAAGGCTGGCCTAAGTCGAGCATCGAATGTTTTTACTTCAAGGGCACTGGGCACTGAAGCGAATCGCCCAAAATATCTCGGGCCGATAAGAAGGACGGAAAGTGAGCAAAGGTATATATGATATACATGTTATTGATGTGTACCTTACTAGTACTCGCAGAGAGTGCCTGGTATTTGATACCGGTTCGGTTGCTAACATATGTAACTCAAACAGAGCTAAGGAATAAGAGACAACTAGCAAGGGATGAGGTAATGATGCGCTCGGCAATGGATCAAAAGTTGATGTGATCGCCGTGGCCGACGCTACCTATCCAATTACCATCAGATTACTTATAAACCTAAATAATTGTTATTTAGTGCCTCGTTGAGCATGAACATCATATCCTGGATCTTGTTTAATGCGAGACGGTTATTCATTCAAGTCCGAGAACAATGGTTGTTCAATTTATATGAATAATATCTTTTATGGTCATGCACCTGAAAAGAATGGTTTATTTATTTTGAATCTTGATAATAGTACACATGTTCATAATGTGAATGCCAAAAGAATTAAGTTGAATGATGATATTGCTGCATATATGTGGCATTGCCGCTTATGTCATATTGGTGTTAAACGCATGAAGAAGCTCCATTCTGATGGACTACTAGAATCACTTGATTATGAATCATTTGAAACATGTGAACCATGCCTCATGGGCAAGATGACTAGAACCCCGCTTTCCTAAGACAATGGAGCGGCAACCGACTTATTGGAAATCATACATACAGATGTGTGTGGTCCAATGAGTGTGTCAGCGTGTGGTGGATATCGTTACTTCGTTACTTTCACGGATGATTTGAGTAGATATGGATATATTTACTTAATGAAATACAAGTCTGAAACATTTGAAAAGTTCAAAGAATTTCAAAGTGAAGTAGAAAATCATCGTAACAGAAAGATCAAATTTCTACGATCTGATCGTGGAGGAGAGTATCTTAGTTACGAGTTTGGCACACACATGAGACAATGTGGAATAGTTTCACAACTCACTCCTGCTGGAACACCACAACAGAATGGTGTATCCGAGCGTCGTAATCGCACTTTATTGGATATGGTTCGATCTATTATGTATCTTAAAGATTTGAAACTTTAATTTTGGTGTCATTCACTAGAAACAGATGCATTAACTTTAAATAGTGCACCATCTAAATCGGTTTAAAAGACACCGTATGAATTATAGTTTGGCAACAAACCTAAGTCATCATTTCTAAAAGTTTGGGGATGCGATGTTTATGTGAAGAAACTTCAACCTCGATAAACTCGAACCCAAAGCGGAAAAATGCGTCTTCATAGGATACCCTAAAGAAACAATTGGGTACACCTTCTATCACAGATCCGAGGGCAAGGTTTTCGTTGCCAAGAATGGATCCTTTTTGGAAAAAGAGTTTCTCTCGAAAGGTGTGAGTAGTAGGAAGGTAGAACTCGACGAGGTTGTTGAACCTTCTCTTCATGGAATGGCAAGTGCAGCAGCGCCGGAAGTTGTTTCGGAGTTGACTTCACCAAATGAAGAGGGAACTAATGATAAGGATCATGAAACTCCGAAAGAGAACACTACCGCACCTCGCAGGTCAACAAGAGCGCATAATGCTCCTGATTTTTATGTTCCTACTATGAATGTCATGGTAGTTGAGAATAATGACCCTGCGACGTATGATGAAGCGATGATGAGCCCAGATTCCGACAAATGGCTAGAAGCCATGAAATCCGAAATGAGATCCATGTATGAAAACCAAGTATGGACTTTGGTGGACCTACCCAATGACCGTAAGGCCGTTGAGAACAAATGGATTTTCAAAAGAAAATAGACGCCGATGGTAATGTGACCGCCTATAAAGCTCGACTTGTCGCAAAGGGTTTTCGACAAATTCAAGGAGTTGACTACGATGAGACTTTCTCACCCGTAGCGATGCTAAAGTCTGTAAGGATAATGTTAGCAATTGCTGCATTTTTCGATTATGAAATATGGCAGATGGATGTAAAAACTGCGTTCCTTAATGGAAACATTGAGGAAGAGTTGTATATGATACAACCCAAAGGTTTTGTTGATCCTAAGGATGCTAATAAGGTATGCAAACTTCAGCGATCCATTTATGGACTGAAGCAAGCATCACGAAGTTGGAATCTCCGCTTTGATGAGGTAATCAAAGGTTTTGGATTTGTCCAAACTTACGGAGAATCTTGTGTTTACAAGAAAGTGAGTGGGAGCTCTATAGCATTTCTGATATTATATGTGGATGACATATTGTTGATAGGAAATGATATAGAATTTTTGAAAAGTGTAAAAGATTACTTAAACAGTAAGTTTTCAATGAAGGACCTTGGTGAAGCGGCATATATTTTAGGCATCAAAATCTATAGAGATAGATCGAGACGCTTAATTGGGCTATCACAAAGTACATATCTTGACAAGATTCTAAAGAAGTTTAGAATGGACTAAAGTAAGAAAGGGTTCTTACTTATGATGCAAGGCAAGACGTTGAGTAAGACTCAGAGTCCAATACAAAGAAAAGATAGAGAAGTAATGAATAAGATTCCCTATGCTTCACCCATAGGCTCTATCATGTATGCTATGTTGTGTACAAGACCTGATGTGGCACATGCTATTAGTTTGACTAGCAGTACTGGCCTGATCCAGTTTTGAACACTGGACGGCGGTCAAGAATATCTTTAAGTACTTAAGAAGAACTAAGGATATGTTTCTCATATATGGTGGTGAAGAAGAGCTCGTCGCAAAATGTTACGCCGATGATAGCTTTGACACTCGATCCTGATGACTCTAAGTCTCAATCCGGGTACATTTTTGAAATGAATGGAGGAGCAGTGAGTCGAGAAGTTCCAAGCAATCTGTGGTGGCAGGATCTTCAACAGAGGCGAATATATTGTCGCTTCGTAAGCGGTACAGAAGCGGTTTGGATGAAGATGTTCATATCCTAACTAGGTGTGGTTCCGAGTGCGTTGGACCCGATGGTTATCTATTGTGACAATAATGGTGCCATAGCCAATGCTAAAGAACCAAGGTCACACAAGAATTCCAAGCATATTAAGCGCCGGTTTCACTCCATCCGTGAACATGTCAAGGATGGCGATATAAAGATTTGCAAAGTACACACGGATCTGAATGTGGCAGACTCGTTGACTAAAGCTCTCCCAAAGGCAAAACATGATCAACACCGTAACTCAATGGGTGTTAGAATCATCACAATGTAATCTAGATTATTGACTCTAGTGCAAGTGGGAGATCGAAGGGAATATGCCCGAGAGGCAATAATAAATTGTTTATTATCATATTCCATGTTTATAATAGATGTTTATTTCTCATGCTAAAATTGTATTAATCGGAAACGTTAATACATGTGTGTTTAATAAACAAAAGGGTTCCTAGTAAAGCCTCTTTTTAAACTAGCTCGTTGATTAACCGATGATCAAGGTTTCGATCATGAACATTGGATGTTGTTAATAACGGGTCATGTCATTAGAAGAATGATGTGATGAACATACACCCAAGTTGGTATAGCAAATACGATCAAGTCATTTAGTTTGTTGTCAGATCAAACACAAACGAAATAGCTCTTTTCCTTAGACCATGAGATGATGTCAATCACTAACTCCTAAGAGTACTTTGATGACATCAAACGCCACTCCGTGAACACGGTGACTATAAAGATGGATTTGGGTACTATGAAAGTATTAGTTGAGGCTCATGCATCAAGAGTGGGATTTGTCCATCCGTGATGACAGAGAGATATACTCGGGCCCTCTCGGTGATATCACATTGACATCGCTATGCAAGCACGTGACTAGGTCACAAGAATGTCATATCACGGAACGAGTAAAGAGTACTTGTTGGTAACGGGATCGAACTAGGTATAGTTGATAACCGATGATCGGATCCCTGACAAGTAAAATATCGTGAGACAAAAGGAATTGGTTATGTCGCTTCGTTTACGCGATCACTAGTTCATCGTTGAGTGAATGGGAGTCATTATGGATCTCCGCATCCCGCCGATGATTATTGATCCGAGAGGAGTCTCAATCATGTCCATTTTATTCACGAACCGTAGGGTGACACACTTAAGGTTCATCGATGCATTTGAGTGGATACGAAACACCGAGAAAAATATGGACAAGACAGGATCAAGCTTTGAGTATCGCGAATAGTTTCTGGATATCTAATAGTTAAAGGGGTATATGTTAATGTTTGTTAATTAAAAGAATTAACAAATATTAAAATATCTGAAATAAAAATGTTTATTTCTTTATGGGAGAAAACCCTTTCATTTCTTGAGTGGGGTTTTAATGGAAACCAAAGTGGATGTTTTAAAGTGAGTGGAGAGATCACTCACATGAAGAGAGGGAGGGCAAGGGGCACCCCCATGCGCCGGCCACCCCTTGGCCTAGCCTCCTCCTCCTCCTATAAAAGGGAGGAGGAGCTCCTCTCTTTGTTGTTCATCCATTTGACCCTTTGGTTGGTCCTTTCTCCCTCCTCCCGCCGATCCGCTTTTCGAGCCGTGGCTTAAGCGCCGCTGAAATTATTTTCTCCACCACCACCACCACTAAGTCAGTAGTGTTGTTGGAGTTTTCCGGATCCACTACTTCCGCGCCTACCGAACGAGGGATTGGAGGTCATCGCTGATCCGCACGTGTGACCAAGTACCGGAGGCGCCGCCGCTTGTGGCGCTCATCTTCGCGACTTCAAGTCGGAGTGTACCTCTACTTCAACCATCGCTTGTTTGCGGGAACGTTATTCCCGCTTTCGGTCTACGAGGGTGAGTCCTTCAAACCGCTTACTTGCATCTCCTAGATATGATCTTGGTGTTTGGTTGCAATCGTAGGAAAATTTTTGTTTTCCATGCTTCAAACCCATCGCTGGTATCGAGCCGTGTCTATGCGTAGTTGTTTTGTACGGTTTAAAACACATGTGGATGTGGGCGTTGATGATCATGTTATTGCATACTTTCGTATTTTGGATCATGGTGGCATAGTGGGATTTGAAGCGGCCCGGACTAACCTTACATGTCCTCGCACATGAGACTTGTTCCACGCCGACATGCAACTAGTATTGCATAAGTGGCTTTGCGGGTGTCGATTTCTCCTACTATAGTCATGATCTAATTTACAACGGTTTGCTAATAATGTTTTTATCACCGCTGTGGTTCTTGTTCGTGAGGTAAGAACAGCTTTTCCTAGAAAGCCCAAAACCACGTAAAATATGCAAAAATAAATTAGAGGCGTCTAACTTGTTTTTGCATGGCTTGTGATGTGATATGGTCATTGATACAAAGATTGTTGTATGAAATGAAATTTATTGTAAATTTAAACAACCTACAGGAGCCATTTGGTTGTTTTTATTTCTTTATGGCCTGTGGTGCTAAATATATGTCCATGTGATATATTGTAATGGAGGAATACAATCAAGATGGCAGCATCATGGACCTTGGTGCCATCTTTGGTGGAATGATGGAGATCATACCATGTCGCACAAGATGGAGATCAAGTGCCGAAAGGACCATATCATATCACTTTATTCATGCATGTGATGTTAATCCTTTTATGCATCTTATTTTGCTTGGATATGATCACGCCGATAGCACTATAAGATGATCCCTCCAAATTAATATCAAGATAATAATGTGTTCTTCCATAGTATGCACCGTTAATAAAGTTCGTCGTTTCGAAGCACCACGTGATGATCGGGTGTGATAGACTCTACGTTCGCATACAACGGGTGTAAGCCGATTTACACACGCAAATACTTTGGTTCTACTTGGCGAGCCTAGCATGTACAAATGACATGGCCTCTAACATGAACCGAAAGGTAAAGCATGAGTCATATGGATGATATGATGAACATATTGATGTTCGCCTTTGAAACTATGCCGCCTCTCGTGATGATCGGTTTCGATAGTGAATTTGGTTCATGTAATCACTAAAGACAACTAGAGGGATGTTGTTTTTAAGTGGGAGTTCTCGTAGTAATTTTGAATTAACATTGAACTTAATCTATTATGAACTTAGTCTAAATAACTTTGCAAATACGTTGTAGATGGCACCCCTACTTTCAATTTCAATCTGCTCATGGAGAAAGAGAAACTAGCCACCAATGGTAGCAATTTTACCAATCGGCCCTTAACCTCGAGGATTCTCCTCACGCCGCTCAAAGGAGCTATGTGCTAGAAGCGCCGCTAGGTGCCCCGCCCACGATGATGCCCCGAGGAGGAGAAAAATGTTTTCTTGACTCGCAAGGAGGACCACAGTTTAGTTCAATGCGGCATTTTGTATGGCCTTGAGCCTGAGCCGCAACGCTTCGAGCACAAAGAATGCTTTTGATACAATGAGAGAGTTGAAAATGATCTTCGACACCCATGCCGCAAGAGAGAGTTATGAAGCTTGTAAAAGTTCTTTAGCTGCATGATGGAGGAAAACAGCTCAGTTAGTGAGCACGCACTCAAAATGTTCAGGTATGCCGATAAACTCATAGCTTTGGGAATAACGATCCCCATTGAGCTAGGAATTCATCGTGTTCTCCAGTCTCGCCACCAAGCTACAAGAGCTTTGTGATGAACTACAACATGCAGGGCATGAAGAAGTCTCTCCCGAGCTTCACAATGCCGAAATCGAAGTGGAGATCAAGAAGGAACATCAAGTGTTGATGGTCCAAAAGACTATCGATTTCAAGAAGAAAGGCAAGGCTAAGGAAACTTCAAGAAGAAGGGCAAGTCTGTTGCCACATCCGAGAAGAAGACCAAGGCTGGCCCTAAGTCGACATCAATGTTTTTACTTCAAGGGCACTGGGCACTGAAGCGAATCGCCCAAAATATCTCGGGCCGATAAGAAGGACGGAAAGTGAGCAAAGGTATATATGATATACATGTTATTGATGTGTACCTTACTAGTACTGCAGTGAGTGCCTGGTATTTGATACCGGTTCGGTTGCTAACATATGTAACTCAAACAGAGCTAAGGAATAAGCGACAACTAGCAAGGGATGAGGTAATGATGCGCGTCGGCAATGGATCAAAAGTTGATGTGATCGCCATCGGACGCTACCTATCCAATTACCATCGATTACTTATAAACCTAAATAATTGTTATTTAGTGCCTCGCTGAGCATGAACATCATATCTGGATCTTGTTTAATGCGAGACGGTTATTCATTCAAGTCTGAGAACAATGGTTGTTCAATTTATATGAATAATATCTTTTATGGTCATGCACCGAAAAGAATGGTTTATTTATTTTGAATCTTGATAATAGTACACATGTTCATAATGTGAATGCCAAAAGAATTAAGTTGAATGATGATATTGTCGCATATATGTGGCATTGCCGCTTATGTCATATTGGTGTTAAACGCATGAAGAAGCTCCATTCGATGGACTACTAGAATCACTTGATTATGAATCATTTGAAACATGTGAACCATGCCTCATGGGCAAGATGACTAGAACCCCGCTTTTCGGTACAATGGAGCGGCAACCGACTTATTGGAAATCATACATACAGATGTGTGTGGTCCAATGAGTGTGTCACAGTGGTGGATATCGTTACTGCTACTTTCACGGATGATTTGAGTAGATATGGATATATTTACTTAATGAAATACAAGTCTCAAACATTTGAAAAGTTCAAAGAATTTCAAAGTGAAGTAGAAAATCATCGTGAATGTAAAGATCAAATTTCTACGATCCGATCGTGGAGGAGAGTATCTTAGTTACGAGTTTGGCACACACATGAGACAATGTGGAATAGTTTCACAACTCACTCTCGCTGGAACACCACAACAGAATGGTGTATCCGAAAGGCCGTAATCGTACTTTATTGGATATGGTTCGATCTATGATGTCTCTTACAGATTTGCCACTTTCATTTTGGGGTCATGCACTAGAAACAAATGCATTCACTTTAAATAGGGCACCATCTAAATCCGTTGAAACGACACCAGATGAATTATGGTTTGGCAACAAACCTAAGTCATCATTTCTAAAAGTTTGGGGATGCGATGTTTATGTGAAGAAACTTCAACCTGATAAACTCGAACCCAAAGCGGAAAAATGCGTCTTCATAGGATACCCTAAAGAAACAATTGGGTACACCTTCTATCACAGATCCGAGGGCAAGGTTTTCGTTGCCAAGAATGGATCCTTTTTGGAAAAAGAGTTTCTCTCGAAAGGTGTGAGTAGTAGGAAGGTAGAACTCGACGAGGTTGTTGAACCTTCTCTTCATGGAATGGCAAAGTGCAGCAGCGCCGGAAGTTGTTTCGGAGTTGACTTCACCAAATGAAGAGGGAACTAATGATAAGGATCATGAAACTCCGAAAGAGAACACTACCGCACCTCGCAGGTCAACAAGAGCGCATAATGCTCCTGATTTTTATGTTCCTACTATGAATGTCATGGTAGTTGAGAATAATGACCCTGCGACGTATGATGAAGCGATGATGAGCCCAGATTCCGACAAATGGCTAGAAGCCATGAAATCCGAAATGAGATCCATGTATGAAAACCAAGTATGGACTTTGGTGGACCTACCCAATGACCGTAAGGCCGTTGAGAACAAATGGATTTTCAAAAAGAAAATAGACGCTGATGGTAATGTGACCGTCTATAAAGCTCGACTTGTCGCAGCGGTTTTCGACAAATTCAAGGAGTTGACTACGATGAGACTTTCTCACCCGTAGCGATGCTAAAGTCTGTAAGGATAATGTTAGCAATTGCTGCATTTTTCGATTATGAAATATGGCGATGGATGTAAAACTGCGTTCCTTAATGGAAACATTGAGGAAGAGTTGTATATGATACAACCCAAAGGTTTTGTTGATCCTAAGGATGCTAATAAGGTATGCAAACTTCAGCGATCCATTTATGGACTGAAGCAAGCATCACGAAGTTGGAATCTCCGTTTTGATGAGGTAATCAAAGGTTTTGGATTTGTCCAAACTTACGGAGAATCTTGTGTTTACAAGAAAGTGAGTGGGAGCTCTATAGCATTTCTGATATTATATGTGGATGACATATTGTTGATAGGAAATGATATAGAATTTTTGAAAAGTGTAAAAGATTACTTAAACAGTAAGTTTTCAATGAAGGACCTTGGTGAAGCGGCATATATTTTAGGCATCAAAATCTATAGAGATAGATCGAGACGCTTAATTGGGCTATCACAAAGTACATATCTTGACAAGATTCTAAAGAAGTTTAGAATGGACGAAAGTAAGAAAGGGTTCTTACTTATGATGCAAGGCAAGACGTTGAGTAAGACTCAGAGTCCAGCTACAGCAAAAGATAGAGAAGTAATGAATAAGATTCCCTATGCTTCAGCCATAGGCTCTATCATGTATGCTATGTTGTGTACAAGACCGGATGTGGCACATGCTATTAGTTTGACTAGCAGTACTACCGATCCAGGTTTTGAACACTGGACGGCGGTCAAGAATATCTTTAAGTACTTAAGAAGAACTAAGGATATGTTTCTCATATATGGTGGTGAAGAAGAGCTCGCCGCAAAATGTTACGCCGATGCTAGCTTTGATAATCGATCCTGATGACTCTAAGTCTCAATCCGGTACATTTTTGAAATGAATGGAGGAGCGTGAGTCGGAGAAGTTCCAAGCAACTGTGGTAAGGTGATCTTCAACAGAGGCGAATATATTGTCGCTTCGTAAGCGCAGAAGCGGTTTGGATGAAGATGTTCATATCCGAACTAGGTGTGGTTCCGAGTGCGTTGGACCCGATGGTTATCTATTGTGACAATAATGGTGCCATAGCCAATGCTAAAGAACCAAGGTCACACAAGAATTCCAAGCATATTAAGCGCCGGTTTCACTCCATCCGTGAACATGTCAAGGATGGCGATATAAAGATTTGCAAAGTACACACGGATCTGAATGTGGCAGACTTGTTGACTAAAGCTCTCCCAAAGGCAAAACATGATCAACACCAGAACTCAATGGGTGTTAGAATCATCACAATGTAATCTAGATTATTGACTCTAGTGCAAGTGGGAGACTGAAGGGAATATGCCCGAGAGGCAATAATAAATTGTTTATTATCATATTCCATGTTTATAATAGATGTTTATTTCTCATGCTAAAATTGTATTAATCGGAAACGTTAATACATGTGTGTTTAATAAACAAAAGGGTTCCTAGTAAAGCCTCTTTTAAACTAGCTCGTTGATTAACCGATGATCAAGGTTTCTCGATCATGAACATTGGATGTTGTTAATAACGGGTCATGTCATTAGAAGAATGATGTGATGAACATACACCCAAGTTGGTATAACAAATACGATCAAGTCATTTAGTTTGTTGTCAGTATCAAACACAAACGAAATAGCTCTTTTCCTTAGACCATGAGATGATGTCAATCACTAACTCCTAAGAGTACTTTGATGACATCAAACGCCACTCCGTAACACGGTGACTATAAAGATGGATTTGGGTACTATGAAAGTATTAGTTGAGGCTCATGCATCAAGAGTGGGATTTGTCCATCCGTGATGACAGAGAGATATACTCTGGGCCCTCTCGGTGATATCACATTGACATCGCTTGCAAGCACGTGACTAGGTCACAAGAATGTCATATCACTAACGAGTAAAGAGTACTTGTTGGTAACGGATCGAACTAGGTATAGTTGATACTGATGATCGGATCCCTGACAAGTAAAATATCGTGAGACAAAAGGAATTGGTTATGTCGTTTCGGGTTTACGCGATCACTAGTTCATCGTTGAGTGAATGGGAGTCATTATGGATCTCCGTGATCCCGCTGATGATTATTGATCTGAGAGGAGTCTCAATCATGTCCATTTTATTCACGAACCGTAGGGTGACACACTTAAGGTTCATCGATGCATTTGAGTGGATACGAAACACCGGAGAAAAATATGGACAAGACAGGACTGCTTTGAGTATCGCGAATAGTTTCGGATATCATAATATTTAAAGGGTCTATATGTTAATGTTTGTTAATTAAAAGAATTAACAAATATTAAAATATCTGAAATAAAAATGTTTATTTCTTTATGGGAGAAAACCCTTTCATTTCTTGAGTGGGGTTTTAATGGAAACCAAAGTGGGATGTTTTAAAGTGAGTGGAGAGATCACTCACATGAAGAGAGGGAGGGCAAGGGGCACCCCCCATGCGCCGGCCACCCCTTGGCCTAGCCTCCTCCTCCTCCTATAAAAGGGAGGGAGGAGCTCCTCTCTTTGTTGTTCATCCATTTGACCCTTTGGTTGGTCCTTTCTCCCTCCTCCTGCTGATCCGTTTTTCGAGCTGTGGCTTGGCTAAGCGGCTGCTGAAATTATTTCTCCACCACCACCACCACTAAGTTGGAGTGTTGTTGGAGTTTTCCGGGGATCCACTACTTCCGCTGCCCCGCTGGAACGAGGGATTGGAGGTCATCGTTGATCCGTACGTGTGACCAAGTACGGAGGCGCTGCCGTTTGTGGCGCTCATCTTCGCGACTTCGAAGTCGGGAGTGTACCTCTACTTCAACCACGTTTGTTTGCGGGAACGTTATTCCCGCTTTCGGTCTACGAGGGTGAGTCCTTCTGAAACCGTTTACTTGCATCTCCTAGATATGATCTTGGTGTTTGGTTGCAATCGTAGGAAAAATTTTTGTTTTCCATGCTTCGAAACCCATCAGCTATAGGGTACAACTAAAATGTGATGTGGAATAACTTAGAAACATGGCTTAGGTCTTAACTAAAATTTTGTCATAGGATAGCAACATTAAAGCTTGCAAAAGTGGTATAACTAATCTAAAATTTGACACACAATGGATGCACAGTAGGAAAGGGTATGGGTATCGTTTCCTTACGCTTAAATGGTTTATTTAAGCTTTGATGTTGAATGCTTCATTTGACAATACATGTTGCTATGTCAATGAGATAAATGATTGAATTGTTCTTGTTGTTGTGATAGAGTGGGGTTGTGGTGCCGAAGGGTTTCGGTCACCTCTTTTTGTTCATAGTGAGGGTGAGGTTTGACGGTGTGGCCGGTTAGCGCCATCACCGAAGAACTATTAACCCCTGTAGGAGAAGAGTGCTTACCCTTTCTGTCGTAGATCGGGTAGTTGACTGGAGACAAAAAGAAGAGTTAGTGGTGGGTTCCTTCGTATGTTCTTTGCCGTTCTGACGGTCGGTTTTCGTTGCTTTTCTTGGCTTCAGTTGATTTGAATCAAATGAAAAGTGTTGGGTTTGCGCGGATTGTGTCATTTGCGGTGTGTGGTTCTGTCTTCCTTGGTTGAAGACGAAGAAGAGGAGTCTAGTGTTGCACTTCTTTTGGGCGCCTTTCCAGTTTTGATGTTTAGTTCGTTGATTGCTTTATGGGGAAGAAGCATTCAATTTATTTCTATGTTTGTCTTTCTCCGAGGTTAAAGGAGTTATTGAGGTGCTATGCCAGACCTGGTTGTCAGGGCTGAAGTTCTGTGGCTTTGTAGGAGTAAGTGGTGTTTGATTTCGTTATTTTGCTGGTTTAAGAAATCATCTTTGAAGAAGCCTTCTTGTTTCATGAAAGTTAGGGGTTTGGTGTTAAGGTTTTATTTGCAAAGGTTTATTTGATCGCTTGGTTCCCTCCTGTGGGAGTCTTTGAGATTGAAAAGTGTTTTGGAAAATTCCTTTTGCATGACCAAGTTTGGGTTTGTCTCATTGCAATTTTGAGAGTCAAGTTTCCTTATGAATTTGGGAAGAGTTTTAAAACTAAAATGCTTCAAACAAAGTAAGTAGTCTTTTGACTGAAATCGTTTGTCCCTAGTAAGAATTGTTGTTTAGCATGTTATGTAGCATGTACCAATGTGGTTTATGGGATGATGTATTGTTAAGTTAAATTGTGAGTGGAGTCAATTCAATGTGATTAATATCTCTAGCTTGAGAATAAATAGACTACTAGTGTTGTAGATTACTCGGAAGCGAGAATGATTGAATGTGTTAATGTATATGCTTAGAATCGGTTGCTTTGCTTTAAAAGTGCTTATGATCCCCGATTATGTCTAAAGTTTTAAACCCTGATGCATAGTTAAAACATTAAGATGATGTAGATCATTGCTATCAAGTAAAGAAACTTTCTTTGGTTGTTTAAAGATGTTCTAATCTAATGGAGTAATAGAGGAATTTAATCGTGTTGCCTAGTGACTTTAATTTGGAAGTTGATTAGAGTTGCTATTTACGTTGTTGCAAACTACTAGTATATTTGGAAGTATGCAGTTGTGTCTCTACAATGCTAGTATTCAATCTATTTCAAATAGCGGGAGTATGGTGTGTGGTGGTAATTTTGTTATCACCTATGTAAAGGGTAGCTAAAAGTAATGTTGTTGGTTGATGATTATGCCCATTTGTTGTTATTGATGACTATGTAGTGGTGGTAACTGTTTAGATTACTCGTTGGAAAACCATGGTTAAAATAGAGGAAAAATTTAACATGTTGCGATGGAGTGAGCTTTGGATGATTAACATGATGAATGATTTTATCCTTAATGAAAGTATAACTTAGAGTCTCACTTACGAATTCTTCCCTTGTGGAGATAATATTTACATGTTGAAGTCGTTGGTTAACTGATTAAGGTGCGGTTGTCGAGACGTGAATATGTAGGAGGTATGAAATTTTTTTGTTGATCTTGCTGAAAGATTTGTTGAAGTACTATGTTTCAAATTTAGAATAAGAAGTAATATGATTTAGTGATCCGTGGGGATCATGTCAATGTAGTCTTGGTTGGGTGTCTTTCTGATAAGCATCATAAACCTTAATTAAAAGTGTTGGGAATGGTAACTAGAGAAAGAAATTGTTATGTAAATTTTGTTAAATCCGGTTGGACTTTCTCGATGAGTAAATAGTGAATATTGAATGCTTAAATGGTAAGTGTAGTGGAATACAAGATATGATGGGATTCATGCTGAGCTGGTGTTTAAATCCTTTTGAACTGGTTTGGTCGTTTGCTATGTGGGTTGAATGTTTTCGGTCAAGGTGTTCCATATGCTGTGTTTCAGAGGTTCCCTAAAACTCATAGAAATTGGTACAAATATTTGGTTTTGGCAAACTTGTTTAGTTGGTGCTATGAGTATGGTTGTACACCCAAAAGTCTTTGAGTGGATCGCGCTCCTTCGCGTTCGCACTGAATCATCTTTGGAGTAAATGTTAAAGGACGCAGAAGGTCTTAGTGGGTTAAGTTGGAAATTGTCGAGATTTAATTGGTAACTCTTTTTGGCTAGAATTGGAGTTATGTGAGTGGTGTTTGCAAGTGCTTCAAAAAGGTGGTTTTTATGAATGTTTCATAAGTGAATTTGGTTAGTGAAGAGTTTTCTTTTGGGGATTGAGTTTCCCTCTCTTTTGATAAAATTTATGGCGGTTGTGTGTGCAGATGTTTGACTTTGGAGTCGATGTTCTGTTCCAAAGGGTTGAGTTTGATTTTGCGAGGTTTTGCAAGGTTAGTTTTAAATGGATGATGGGTTTTCACACGATGTGGTGTTTTGTTGTTAACGTTGTTGCCGTCATAGTCTACATGATTTAGCGCAACCGTTAGTGTTATGTGTATTTCAATCTTGTGATACCGAGGAAGAAGTCTTTTGGTGAATGACTTTTCGGTATTGTTGTTATATGATGAATGAATGGTGAAAAGTAAACAAGACATCGTGTATAGATGTTAAATGATAAAAGAGTCGTTGAGCCAGGTCGGTGAGAAAGTCATATATGGAGATATGACTATTCCAGAGTGCTCTTGAAGAATGTGCATTCATGTCATGAAACGAGATTTCCCTTGCTTTCTAGTATGAAAAGAAAAGAATGAATAATTTCTAGTGTTGGTTGTGGTGAAGGGATTTGAGTTTTCTTTGCGTTTTGGCTTAGGAAATTAAAATGAATACTCTCTGGTTGTTGTCGAATCCTTTCCAAAGTGGTTTTAGCGCTTTGGGGATGGAGTTGTTGGTTGAGGGCCACTTGGGTTCATGATTATTGTAACACCCCGGCATTTAATATGCCTGAATGCTACCAAACATAAGCTAAACAACATCTAAATACCACATTTAACATAAAATTCCAGCAAGGGCGCATAGGCTAAAAACCGAGATTTCGGCAGCACCTCCTTTGTTTTATCATGAATTTAAGGAGCAACAACAATATAGCATTATATGGCAATAAGAGAAACATCTAAAACAGCAATAAATAGAGTCTTAACGACAATAAAAGACTAACATTAAGCACTTAAAGTTCCAAGTGTCAAACGAACAATAAAACTCTCATTAACCAAGCTAAGCCTTAATTTAATGACCATCACACGCAATTTATTATCAAACTAAAAGAATTGACTTGGGGAAACATTAAGGTGAAGCAATGTGTGGGCGTGTGACTATTCCCCTTTCCCGCATGCCGTTCTCATGGTACCTAAAACAATAAGAGAACACAAGCGTGAGTTCGAAACTCAGCAAGCATATTGCAATGGACAACAAGAACAACAATATGGCAATAGCATCTCCCTTCATGTAAATCATCTTATTCATAAACACTTAACATTGTCATCATCAATATGTATGCGATGTAATACAGTGCTCATGTCTCCTTGGAAACTCATACCGGTATGGTTGAGTACACACCCGTCGGTGTGCACCCTCTCCCCCCTTCCATCCCAAAGATGGAGGGTGCCTACTCCTCGCTTCCACAACCCACGGTAGATGGAATCACGATGTAGGACTTACTCTATTGGCTCTCCGGATTAGTCATAACTTTCTCACCGACCTTCCCGGATTAGTTAATGACTTTCTCACAGCCCAGGCCATGTAACATGTCATGTATGCAAGCATGCCAACATCATATAAAACTCATGTATTAACACATGGCATCATAACTTCTTAAACATGCTCATCATATCATAGCAATCATTAAAACATGGCAAGTTGTAGGATCGAAGTATACGAATATAGAAATCAGAGGGGGGTGAATGATTGTGCGGAAGCTAAAACCAAATTCTTGATCTATTAAAAGTTCACCCCAAAACAGAACCAAATAATTGCCTCGTTTTCGACAAAAACAGAATGACAGAGGTTCGTAAAACGCGAATTCGGAGATCCAACCGTCGGATCGATCTGAAATTTGGACACAAGAAACTAGATTCCAAAGATTTAATCGAACCCAAAAACAATCAGCTAGATCGACTTACGGATCAAAAGTTATAAGCTTCGCAAGCTTGCTGTTCCAGACCTTGACTAAACTCAATCTTCTCGAAACTTGTAGATGGATCAAGAACTACAAAAGATTTATCAACAAAACTTTGAGGAACACTATATCAATACCCTAGAGAGGTTTTTGATGGATCAAATCAAGATGAAACTCAAAAAACAAAACCAATCTAGAACAAGAACAAGTATGCAAACAAGAACCAAAAGAGAATATTGTAGCACACAAGGAACTAGAAGAATTGATCTTTATTTCTTTTGTCTAAAGTACTCCCATCAAAAGAGTACAAACCCTAAAACCAAGCTCAAAGCTTGATGCGCTCACTCTACTTGGTGTCTTTCAACAGAGACCCCCACCTATTTAAAGCACCAACCCACAAGGAGTTCGAATACGATTCCTATTCCCTAGAAGGAATCTGTGATCCAACACAACTCTACTTGGCCCAACCTGGCCGAGTACAACTCTTGCACGCGTATGGCAACCTACCATACTCACGTGACTAACACTTTGCACGCCAGATGGCCACCGCCATACTCACGTGACTAACACTTTGCATGCGAATGACCTCCCGCCATTCTCACGTGACTAACCATTCTTCATGTGCACCATTCTCTTAGCCCGAACGCCCCGCATGACATCCTTGACCACCAAGACCTCAGTTCCTCCTGAACCTAGTCCCGAACCTCGGTTCCTCCATGAACCTAGTTCCGGTCCGTCAGCGACCACCTTCGTCTACGAGCAATACCCGCACATGAACAAACCACAAAACAAATCCGAGCACAAGTCCACGACTTGACTCAATGTCAATCCCGGCACCTACTCACATGAGCAGTGCATAAAGTCCACTTCAAACGAAGCATCATGAAATCATCACAAATTTCATAATCTCAAATTCAAAATATTTCAATTCTCGCTCAAAACCCTAATTCAAAGAAACGCATTCACGAGGACAAGGAAATATGGTCCGCAGACACATGAAAAATCACTCAAAACCATTCACAACGGATGCACAAAATCGGTCCGTTGTACAAGTGAAAGTTTCGGTTCCAAGAAGAAATCATTCTCGCGAAAACATCGCTCACGACGACAAACAAAATCGGTCCGTCAGACATGCGAAATCAAACCTCAAAGCCATTCACGATCGACCAAAGAAGTTTGTCCGCCGTACATGCAAAACTTAATCGTTTCTTGGAAGATTCAGTTCGACTCATGAGCTCAAAAACACGCTCATTTATTGCACTAAAACTTTGTCCGTCGTGACATGCACAACTTACTGGTTTTTGAGGAAAATTGAGTTTGGCTCAATGAGTTCAAAAGCATGTCCACGACTGCACCAACAAAGTTTGTCCGTCGTAGATGGGAAACTTATCAAGCTTCTTGAGATCTTGGTCCCGCAAAGCTTAAACTTATCAGCTTCTTGTCAAATTGACAAAACACATGAACAAACATATTTGCAAATTCAATTCTAAGCCAATTTTTCAGCACATGATTTCACAATCTCCCCCTTGATGAAAACATTGGCAACACCACTTAGAATTGAACATTTGGCATTCACTTTACAAAAGATTTTCAAATCCAAAGGATCAAGGACCAAAAAGAAAACACAGAATTCCCCCTTTGACCAAAATGCAAAACAAAATCTCCCCCTGAGAAGGAAAATGTGTGTGAATGTGCAATGTGCCCAAAAATTCCAAAATCTCCAAACTTCTCCAAAAAAAAATCTCAAAAATCCAAAACAATTCCCTTTTCTTCTTCTCCCCTTTTTCCTTAAACTCTTCAATGATTTCCAAATTTCTCCCTTTGACAATGGATTCATCAAGAGTAAAAGAGAGAACAGGTTCAAAATTTTTCCTGTAGCAAAGATTTCACAAGGAGAAACAAGGGAGTGCCAAGATAGGAAAAGATGAGCTCATTCGATCATATAACCTTATATATCACATAATATGCAAAATACATGATCTTGAAGTGATTTTAACAAGTTAGGGAATGACATGCATCTCAACCTCAATTTAGTCAACTATAGCCAAGTACTAAGCAAGATCTTAGCAGAAAAGCAAGGCTTTAAAAAATTGAAGCAACTAACAACTTAGGGCGAGCAAGTAGTTTCAACTCCAATCTAGTAGACCAATTTAATCTTTAAACAATAAATCGCATGTGGCATGCTTGAAGCATACTTCTTTTATTTTCTAGGAGTGGCATGCTTGAAGCATACATCTTATCTTTGAGGGAATGGCATGCTTGAAGCATACATCTTATTTTTTAAGGAAAGCATGCCTGAAGCATACAACTTGAAGCTTTTGCTTTTAACACCCCTTTTTTTATTCCCTTTTCTTTTTTATTTTTCTTTGATTATAAACATGCAAAAATGATTAAATGGTCTTATGAAAGAGTAAAGTTGAAACCACACTTGCTTCATAGCCCAAATTTGTCAAGAGGATTCAATATCAAGCCTAAAAGAGTAAGATATCACAGAGTATTTAGCTATAGGCAATCAGATCAGGGAATTCGCAATGTCATTCTTAGTTCAAGTGAGACAATTTAGATTATCATATATTAGCTCAATTATATAGTATATAAATAAATATGATAAAGTGAGCTCATCAAGTGAAAGAACTTGGCAAAGAAACTCCCCCTCAAAACAATCCCATTGGATGAACAATTCCAAGTTCTCCCCGAATAAAAGCAAAACGAGAAGAAGACAAAGGTTTTGTGAAAATGTCTCGCCAATTGATGTTCAAGATCCACATGATGAAGCACAATGTTGCCTTTTTCAACATGATCTCTAAGAAAGTGAAATCTGATGTCAATATGTTTTGTTCTTGAATGTTGCACAGTGGTTCTTAGCAATGCAAATTGCACTAGTGTTATCACACGTAAGAGGAACACTATCCGTAAAAACCCCATAATCTTTAAGTGTAGCTACTATCCAAAGAATTTGAGAACAACAACTAGCAAACCACATATTCAGATTCAAGCAGCTTGATTGTGCAAATGTAAGATTGCTTTCTAGATGACCATGCAATGAGAGAATTTCCCAAGAAGTGACATGTACCAGATGTACTTTTTCTATCAATTCTACATCCTCCAAAATCAGCATCGAGAAAAGGCTCTTAAACTAATGCATGAGGAAGCAGTAAAGCCAAATGCCAAAATCTTGAGTTCCATGAAGATACCTGAAAATCCTTTGACAAATTTGTCGATGTGAAGCACGTGGGGAAGCTTGAAAACGAGCACACAAGCACATAGCAAATTGTATATCCGGTCTTGATGCGTTGAGGTACAAAAGTGAACCTATCATGCTTCTATATTCCTTTTGATCAACTCCGCTCACCATCTTCATCGTGGTCAAGTGCGCAAGTGCTCTCCATGGGTGTCATGATCGGCTTGTCGCTTTCCATTCCAAAGCGATGTAGCAAGTCTTTCGTGTATTTGCTTTGATGTACAAAAGTACCATCCTTCGTTTGCTTGATTTGAAATCCCAAAAAGTATGTCAACTCACCCATCATACTCATCTCAAACTCCTTCCTCATTGTTTCAAAACTCGGACACTAAAACATGAGATGAACCACCAAAGATAATATCATCAACATAAATCTGAACGAATAGTTGATCATTGCCTTGCTTGAGTAAAAAGAGAGTTTTGTCAACCTTTCCCATTAAAAAGCCTTTTTCAAGTAAAAAGGTTTTTAGCCTATCATACTATGCTCTAGGGGCTTGTTTCAAACCATACAAAGCTTTTGATAGTTTGAACACATGATTTGGAAACTTTGGATTTTCAAAACCAGGTGGTTGCTTGACATAAACCTCCTCATTTATGTAGCCATTAAGAAAAGCACTTTTCACATCCATTTGATACAATTTGAAACCTTTGGATGCAGCAAAAGCTAAAAGGATTCTAATGGCTTCAATTTAGCAACAGAGCAAAGGTTTCATCAAAATCTAAGCCTTCAATTTGAGTGTAACCTTGAGCAACCAATCTAGCCTTGTTTCTAACAACAACACCATCCTCACTTTGTTTATTTTTGAAAACCCATCTTGTTCCAATAACATTAAAATCTGGAGGAGGTGAGACAAGTTTTCAAACTTTATTTCGTTCAAAATTCTCTATTTCTTCATGCATGGCATTGATCCAAGATTCACGATAATGCATGAGATATATCTTTGGGTTCAAAAGAAGCAACTAAAGCGGTATGAGCATGAGTGTCAAAATGAATAAACCTGGATCGAGTGACTCTCTCATTTAGGTCTCCAATCATTTGTTCAGATGGATGCATTTTTTGAATGTACAAGGGAGCATTGGCTTTTGAGACTTCTCCTTCTCCTTCTTCATTTTCAGCATGTACAGATGATGTTGTAGCTTGAGGATGGTTAGTCGTAGGTGATGTAGTAGTAGGTGCCAAAGGTGCTACATCTTGTTGTGCATTAGGAAGAGTCAAGACCTCATCTTCAACATCATCATCATCTTCAAAGATTTTCTCCCCCTAAATGTATGCTTTGCACTGCATCACTTGGACTAGTGCCTGGACTAGCCTCATCAAAAGTAACTTCACAAGTTTCCACAATTTTGTTAGTCTCCAAAACAAGCACACGATAGCCACGAGTATGAGCAGGATATCCAAGAAAAATGCTATCAGTTGATCTAGCTTCAAATTTATCAAGATTTCCAGATTTCAAGACAAAACATTTGCATCCAAAAACTCGAAAGTGAGAAATGAAGGTCTATGTCCAAACCGAAGCTCATATGGAGTCTTACCCAATTTTGATCTCAAAAACACACGGTTTGAAACATAACAAGCGATTGAAATCGCTTCAAATTTCAAAAATTTCTAGGAGTGTGATGTTCATCTAACATGGTTCTAGCCATCTCAACCAACGCTCGCTTTTCCTTTCGACTACACCGTTTTGTTGAGGCACTCTAGGTGATGAAAATTGATGATCAATTCCTTTTTCAGCACAAAAGAGATCAAAGGAAGCATTTTTGAATTCAGTTCCATTATCACTTCTAATAGCTTTGAGAGCTCCTGGATGGTCAACAGAAAGCCTAAGAACAAGACTTCTAAAATGACTAAAAGCCTCATCCTTAGATGCCATAAAATACACCCAAGAGTATCTAGAAAAATCATCAACAATCACAAGCACATACCGTTTGCCTCCAAAGGATTGAACTCGAGATGGTCCAACTGTATCAAGATGTAGAAGCTGTCCTGGAGCGTTTGTCATCACCATGGTAAGAGGTGGATGTGAACCTGCAATCATCTTACCATGTCTACAAGAAGAACATACTAGATTGCTATCACCCTTAAGCTTAGGCAAGCCACGAATAAGATCTAAACCACTTACACGAGTAAGATGATCAAAACCAACATGACCAAGTCTACGATGCCAAAAGAATAAATCTTTAGAAACATTGGCAATTAGACACCTATGCTTAGAAGAAGGTGATGCATCAAAATCAGCTTTAAAGACTCTTCCAAAACGAGAAATTTTGAACACAAGATCACCTCAAGCATCTAGCACTTTGCATTCATTTTTCTTAAAGCTTATCTCAAGATCTTCATCAAGCATTTGTGAGACAGAAAGCAAGTTATATTTCAAATTTTCAACAAGAGCCACATCTTTGAACATAAACTTGTCACTTACCTTTATTGTACCTTTTGCCACAACAGAAGAGGAAGAAGCATCTCCAAAAGTAACACTTTCAAGACGAGATGCACGAGTGAGGGAGGAGAACCAATTTTTATCACCTGACATGTGGCGTGAGCATCCTAATCCACTAGCCATATGTTCTCCTTCCTTGCGAGAAGCCTACATAGCAAAACATGTCGAGGTCTCAAGATCAAGTTAGGAATGAGATTTTTGGGAATCCAAAGATCGAGACACACGACGCACAACAAGAGGGGCACAACACGAGAATTTTTATGCACAAAATCAGATTTTCCTTTTCCCATGTTTATAGGAATGTATATGCTTTCAACACTCTAGACGCATAGTGAGAAGCAAAGTGTGCTTTTCTAAAGTTAGACCTAGCCTTAGTCATTTCTTTCCTTTGCCGTCTGGCTAGTTTAAAGCAAAAATCTACTAGATGTCCATCTCTACCACAATGAGTGCAAGTGTACTTAGCATGAAGTTTGGCTTTAACAGTAGAAGCATATTTTGCATTCATCATAGTAGAAGAAAGAATACCAGCAGATTTTAATGCAATCTTTTAGGCTTATTAAGAATCTCAATTTTGTCATTGCAAGGAGCATTAACAATAAAGGCGAGGTTTAGTTTCAAATGAAGCATGAAGATCAAAACCTAAACCTCTCTTGTTTGAGCTAACCTTAGATTGATCCAAAATCATGTTCAATTTTTTCTTGCCATTAGTGAATCGTTCCAAAGAGTTTTGCAGGTAATCAACTTTCTTAGCAAGAGTTAAACAATTATTGCAGGGAACATCTACTTTTCCTTTTTGCTTGCGACAAGTTGAGCATGAGAGAATTTCATTGTGAAAGCAAATTATCAGTTAATTGAGAAACCCTAGCATTTGCATCTTTCAATTTTAATTCAAGAGTTGAGCATTTAGAACAAGAAGTTGAATTATGCAAATCATCAGTGGAACAGCTAGCATGTACAACATGTTTCTCATTTTTCTCATTTAGATGCAACAAAAGAGCATGTTCTTTCCTAAGCAAGGTGAGCTCATTGTAAATTAAGTCACATGATTTGCAAGTATCATCACTAGGAATCAAAGTCTTAAGTCTAGCAATTTCAGCATTCAATGATTCAATAATGAAATCATGTTTCTTAATTTTCTTATCACGTTTGTCAAGCAATTTTCCAAGACGAGCAACAAAGAATAGCTAATTCATCATAAGAGGGATCTACCTCATTGAAGTCGCTGTCGTGGTCGTCCTCGGTGAAGCTATCCTTGCTGCTTGCCATGAGACACAATCCCATCAAATCATGCTTGCTTGGAGTTGCATTATCTTCGCTGTTCTCCGAGTCCACATCGCTCAAATTGACTTGTTCAAGAGCGGAAAGAACTCGGTGAACCACCTTGCGATTGATGAAGCTCTTCTTCTTCCTATCATTTGACGAGAACCTTTTCTTCTCATTCCTTCTGTCGTTGTCCTTCTCCTCCTTTGATGTTTTTCCTGCAAGCTTAGGACAATTTGTGCGAATATGGTTGAGGTCACCACACTCATAGCATCTTGGAGGACAACCTCTCTTTCTCATTCTCACGTTCTGCAAGGCTTTGTTAAAGCGAGAAGAGAGTAGTGCCAGATCTTCTTCAGGAAACTCTTCAAGTTGCTCATTTGTTAAAGAAGTCATGGAAGACAAGGCAAAGCTAGAAGAAGAATTTGCATTTGACATGTTAGGGTTAGAGATCAAAGCAATTGATTTAATATTCCCTTTCCTGGCAAGAACATCTAATTCATGAGTTTTCAGTTTAGAGTAAAGAACATCTAATGTAAGTGTGCTCATGACAGTAGATTCCTGTATAGATGTTACTTTCATCTCCCACACCGACATGTCCAAAGCACTAAGCAATTGTCGAGCATTTGCAGCATCAGTGTAGCTAACGCCAATAGCATGTAGATTGCTAAGAATTTTATTGAAACGTGCAAATAAGTCATCTACAGATTCACTAGGTTTCATCTCAAAACGCATGTATTCCTTTTTGTAAATATCTTGGCGAACCTCTTTGACAGTGTTAGAACCCTCATGGTAATCACAAAGAGATTTCCATACCTCATATCTTGGATCGAAGATGAACCACGCGGTCGGGTCACTTCTTCCCAATCCTTGGATGATCAAGTTGCGTGCCTTGTCGCTTGCTTCAACATGTGCGCGATTGGCGTCGTTGACGTTGTCGCTATGCGTGAACTTCGTGATGGCTTGTAGACCTTCTCCCAAATTGAGAAGCCCTCGCTGGATGAACGCCTCCATCTTGGCCTTCCAAAACTGAAAATCAACACCATCGAACACACATGGTTTTGTCGAATAACGATCCATTGATCTAATCACCTGCTAAGATAGATTAGAAAAACCTTGCTCGATACCACTTGTAGGATCAAGTATACGAATATAGCAATCGAGGGGGTGAATGATTGTGCGGAAGCTAAAACCAAATTCTTGATCTATTAAAAGTTCACCCCAAAATGTAACCAAATAATTGCCTCGCTTTCGACAAAAACAGAATGACAGAGGTTCGGTAAAACGCGATTCCTCGGAGATCCAACCGTCGGATCGATCTGAAATTTGGACACAAGAAACTAGATTCCAAGATTTAATCGAACCCAAAAACAATCAGCTAGATCGGACTTACGGATCAAAAGTTATAAGCTTCGCAAGCTTGCTGTTCCAGAACTTGACGAAAATCAATCTAATCGAAACTTGTAGATTGATCAAGAACAACAAAAGATTTATCAACAAAACTTTGAGGAACACTAGATCAATACCCTAGAGAGGTTTTTGATGGATCAAATCAAGATGAAACTCAAAAAACAAAAACCAATCTAGAACTAGAACAAGTATGCAAACAAGAACCAAAAGAGAATATTGTAGCACACAAGGAACTAGAAGAATTGATCTTTATTTCTTTTGTCTAAAGTACTCGCATCAAAAGAGTACAAACCCTAAAACCAAGCTCAAAGCTTGATGCGCTCAGCTCTACTTGGTGTCTTTCAACAGGAGACCCCCCACCTATTTAAAGCACCAACCCACAAGGAGTTCTGAATACGATTCCTATTCCCTAGAAGGAATCCGTATCCAACACAACTCTACTTGGCCCAACCTGGCCGAGTACAACTCTTGCACGCGTATGGCAACCTACCATACTCACGTGACTAACACTTTGCACGCGTATGGCCACCTGCCATACTCACGTGACTAACACTTTGCATGCGAATGACCTCCTGCCATTCTCACGTGACTAACCATTCTTCATGTGCACCATTCTCTTAGCCCGAACGTCCCGCATGACATCCTTGACCACCAAGACCTCAGTTCCTCCTGAACCTAGTCCCGAACCTCAGTTCCTCCATGAACCTAGTTCCGGTCCCGTCATCGACCACATTCGTCTTCGAGCAATACATGCACATGAACAAACCACAAAACAAATCCGAGCACAAGTCCACGACTTGACTCAATGTCAATCCATGCAACTACTCACATGAGCATTGCATAAAGTCCACTTCAAAGAAGCATCATGAAATCATCACAAATTTCATAATCTCAAATTCAAATTATTTCAATTCTGCTCAAAACCCTAATTCAAAGAAAACGCATTCACGACGGACAAGGAAATATGGTCCGCGTACACATGAAAAATCACTCAAAACCATTCACAACGATGACAAAATCGGTCCGTTGTACAAGTGAAAATTTCGGTTCCAAGAAGAAATCATTCAGCGAACACGCTCACGACGGACAAACAAAATCGGTCCGTCGTACATGCGTAAATCAAACCTCAAAAAGCCATTCACGATCGACCAAAGAAGTTTGTCCGCCGTACATGCAAAACTTACCGGTTTCTTGGAAGATTGAGTTCGACTCATGAGCTCAAAAACACGTTCATTTACTGCACTCCAAAACTTTGTCCGTCGTGACATGCACAACTTCATCGGTTTTTGAGGAAAATTGAGTTTGGCTCAATGAGTTCAAAAGCATGTCCACGATGCACCAACAAAGTTTGTCCGTCGTAGATGGAAACTTCTTTGCTTCTTGAGATCTTGGTCCGGCGCAAAAGCGAAACTTACTGCTTCTTGTCAAATTGACAAAACACATGAACAAACATATTTGCAAATTCAATTCTAAGCCAATTTTTCAGCACATGATTTCACACAAGTGGACATATATCATGTAGACAATTCCATCTAATCTCAACATGCAACCTACAACTCGCTATCCATCACAACACACTTGCCTCAAACTCGTGCAACGGATTGGCGGGAAGAAGAGGGCACTCCCGGGGTCACACCACCTGCACATAGGCATCACACACTCACAATTATAACCTCAAAACAGTACGCAAACCCCCATCTAACCCGACATTGCCAACTACTCGCAAAACCTAAAAACAGAGGTTCTGTCCCGTCGGGACAGCAGCCTTGCAAAAGGCATAACTTGGGCTCTGGGACTCCGAATCAATTAAACGAGTACATTATCGCGTATCTTAGGAAATTTCCCAACTTTCTCTAGGTATAAGTAAAGACTAATTCGGCCTCTAAAGTTGTTTAATATACAGATTACCGAGATCTGTTCCAATCGCGTCACAGATTTTAATACGCTCGGTAAAACAGTCATAACTTTCAAACGGCTGGGCGGAATTTAACGTTCTTTATATGCACGGAAAGATAATGAAATTATCTACAACTTCTTAAAAGTCCGTACAGTCAGATTCGAAATCTAAATTGTCGAAAATAGGAACCCTAGGTCGACTGCTCATGCTGTCCCAAAACAGAAACGTGGCAACTTCTAGATCTAACCCAAATTACTCCAATCCAGCACCACCAATTGATCTAAAAACTTGAAAATCACCTTAAGAATAGTACCAAGATCAATCCCAGGGAACCCCATGATCATACCTTTGCCCGACGAACGAAAATCCCAATCAATCTCCTCGCGGATCGCTCCTCGCTCCACGCTCCTCGCTCCTCGCTCCACGGGATGATTCCACGAGGTGCAGGGGTGGGGTGGCCACCCTAGGGCAGCAAGGGGTGGAGGAGAGGTGGTGTGGAGGTGGAGAGGTGGAGGGGGGCGCACGGCTAGGGGGTGGGTTGGGGCAGCTAGGGCTAGGGCTAGGGGGAAGGGAGAGGTGGAGGGTGTGGGGCGCAAAAGGGGGGGGGTGGGGGCGCACTTAAGGGCTGGGAAAGCCCTCCCACCAGCCCCCAACACGGAATCCGTGTCCTAGAAGGAGCCCTAATCCATCCCACCAAAGCCCACAACCCCTCTTTAAGGCCCAAAAACCCCCCGGAAAGGCCCAAAACCCCGGAAACGGCCCGGAAACGTTATTAACCTCCAATTCCTATGGTTTTAACCTTATTTCCACATCTCATACTGTAATTAACCTTATCATGCCCGCTAAATAAGGTTACGACACTCCGTGGTGTCACAATTATGGTTGAGCTCACTCAATGATTGTGCTCTTTACCGTGGTCCTTTGAGTGGAAGGTTGTGTATGATTCAATGCAAACCTTCGTGGAGAATTGTGTCGTTGAGGTGTTCCTCGGAAGGGTTGATTAAATTATTAGTGGACCATTTGGTGGTTGCTAGTAATCACTTTTCCTTTTGAAGTGTATTGGACCTTTTTGTCGTTGGGCAATGAGCGAGTTATGTCAACCGCAGAGGAACGTTCGGTCGTTTCTGTTACGCGAGTCTTACGGATCCTGGATTCTGGTGGTAATCTTAGAGCATTGTGTATCTCCTGTTTCGCGTCGTCTTGAGTACAAAGAACCATAGAAGGGAGGTCGGTACCGTGTTTTTCTGGAGAGTAGCATTAGTTAAAGGGATCGGGCACTTCAATGCCAAGGAATGCTTAGAACGAGGAGTATGAGACCACTTTCTTTTGTGGGCTGTTTGAGGATTTATCTTTTAGCTTGGGGTCGTGCTGAGACCATGTGTTAGTACTTTGTGTTTCAATGTTGAGTAAAGTTCTCGCAAGTTTTGATTGCGAGCTATCGTTAAAGCTGTTGGTCTTCGAACCTAGGCGTCCGGTCATCGAGTCTCCTTCAGTGTATATTCTAGTGGTTTTATTTAGAGAAGCGACTTGGGAGCTGGAGTCTCGCATGCGCGAGAAGTATCCCGAGCTTTTCGCCTCAGGTATGTGATGTGAAAAACCTAGCTATCTTCGGTTTTGTTGGGTTGCGTGTTGGTGCGTTTTAGATTCGAGGTCGAATCCTGTTAAAGGGGGGAAGAATGTGACACCACGGAGTGTCGTATCTTTTTTTTTATTGAGCATGATGAGGTCAAAAACATTATGAGATGTGGAATTAAGGTTAAAACCATAGGGTATGGAGGTCATTAGCGTTTCCGGGCCATTTCCGGGGTTTTGGGCCTTTCCGGGGGAGTTTGGGCCTAAAAGAGGGGGTTGTGGGCTTTGTTGGGATGGAGTATGAGTCCATTTAGGATTAGGAACAGGTTTGGGGCTGGTAAAAGGGGGCTCCCCTGCCCCTTGTGCGCCCACCCCTCTCATTGTGCGCCCCCCACTCTCCCTTGGCCCTAGCCGCTCCCCCCTCCTCCCCTTGTGGCCGTGCGCCCCTCCCCATTGCCGCTCCACCACTCCACCACCTCTCCTCCACCCCCTTGCTGCCCTAGGGTGGCCTCCCCACCCCCTTGCTGCCCTAGGGTGGCCTCCCCACCCCCTGCACCTCGAGGATCCATCCATTGGAGCGAGGAGCGAGGAGCGAGGAGCAAGGAGCGAGGAGCGAACCGGGAGGAGATCCTTTCAGTTTTTGTGCGTCGGGCAAATGTATGGCCATGGGAATCCTTGGGGTTGGTCTAGGTACTGTTATAAGGGTGTTTATCAAGTTTTTAGATCAATTTGTGGTGCTGGATTTGATTAGATTAGATGGATTCTTGAGTTGGTCACGTTCTCTGTTTCGGACAGCATGAGCAGTCGACCTAGGGTTCGGTTTTTTGCCAATTTAGGTTCCGAATCTGGTCATACGTCTGTTGAAGAAGTTGTAGATAATTTCATTATCTTTATGTGGATATAAAGAACGTCAAATTCGGCCCAGCCGTTTGAAACTTATGGCTGTTTTACCGAGCGTGTTAAAATCTGTGACGTGATTGGAACAGATCACGGTATTTTGTAGATTAAACAACTTTAGATTCCGAATCAGTCTTTCCCTATACCTAGAAAAAGTTGGGAAATTTCGTAAGCTACGCGAGGATGTACTCGTTTAATTCATTCGGAGTCCTAAAACCCGAGTTATGCCTTTTGGAAGGCTGCTGTCCCGACGGGACAGAAACGCTGTTTTCGGGTTTTGCGAGTAGTTGGCAATGTCGGGGTAGATGAGGGTTTGCGTACTATTTTGTGGACATGATTGTGAGTGTGTGGTACCTATGTGCAGGTGGTGTGACCCCGGGAGTGCCTTCTACTTCCTGCCAATCCGTTGCCCGTGGTTGAGGCAAGTGTATTGTAATGGATAGCGATTGTAGGTTGTTTGATTGATTGAGATTGAAGTTTGAATATATGATATGTTCACATGCCATGCTTTAATGTTTGCCATTGATATGATGAATATGTTTATTATGTGATGATGCCATGTGTTAATGTACAAGTTATTCATGGTGTTGGCATATTTGCATACATGGCAAGATACATGGCCTGGGCGGTGAGAAAGTCATAACTAGTCCGGGGAAGGTCGGTGAGAAAGTTATGACTAATCTGGAGAGCCAATGAGTAAGTCCTACATCGTGATTCCATTCACCGCAATGAACGGAAGCGAGGAGTAGGCACCCTCCATCTTCGGGATGGAAGGGGGGAGATGGTGCACACCGACGGGTGTGTACTCAACCATACCGGTATGAGTTTCCAGGAGATATGTGCATCGCATTGCATTACATTGCATTGCATTATATGAAGATGTTATATGAAGATGATTTATGATGATGTCAATGATATGCTTACACTATGAATATGAGATGTGTATGATGTTGTATGCGAAAAGTGGTGATGAAGGTAGTGAAATGTATTTTCTTGTTCCATTGCAATATACTTGCTGAGTGATGAACTCACGCTTGTGTTTATGTTGTTTTTCTTACGTACCATGAAACCGGCATGCGGGAAAAAGGGTTTAGCTACACATCTACACGTAGCTCCACACAAATTAGCAGTGTTATCATTTGGAGTCATGATAATGAAAGTATTGCCATGAAACTTGGAGAATTGCTTAACTGTGTGCTCGGTCTTACTATTTGATTCGTTTAGCTCATGAAGTGGTTGAATGCTTTATCCTGGACCTATATTGTTGCTATGTCACATGTTATTGCTGTTTTAGATGCGTTCCATTATGATATAACTTGTGATACTTTGTTGTTGTTCCGAATCATGGAAAAACAAAGGAGATGCTGCCGAAATTTTCAATATTAGCATTTGTTCCTTTGCTGTAATTTACTTGTAATTGTGGTATTTAGAGGTTGCTTAGTCTATGTTTGGTAGCATTCGGGCATATTAAATGCCGGGGTGTTACAGGGGTACACCACAAACTGGACAAATGCACAGTTCCTATAATATGCAATCATTTGGACATGCATGTATCCTTTCTATTTCCATTCCCATGGGACATAGTAGCTTCTTCACTTCATTAATACTTGTTGGCAACTCGTTTCCCTCTTGAAGCATATCCGATAGAAGAACTAAAAGTGCATTGAAACTTGCATCTGTCCAACAGTGTTTTTCCTTCAGTTCAAACAATGCAAGGACTGAACCCAACTTGTTGTATTCTGCTTTGCAACCCAAAAACAACAGTTTGGCATCGTCTTCCATCAAGCTTTTAAATTTTTCGAACTCTCTTTTCGTGTAATTTCCCTCCACATCTCGCAACATTTGATCTAAATTATCCTCATCAAACATATCACGCTCCAACTCGTGATCGGCTTGAAGCATGTCTTCGTTGCATAATGGAGGGGTACTACATTTCTCCCCATGATGGATCCAACACGTGTAATTCCTCATGAAGCCACATCGAATCAAGTGGCCTTCAATTTGAGCTAAGTTGTTAAATCTCCTGAGATTGGTGAAATCAATGCAAGGACAATATATGAAATTTACACCCCTCATAACCATATCTACTTCTGCAATTCTTATGAACACCTTAACTCCCCTCTGAAATTCGGCACTGACACGGCTTTTTTGATACATCCATTCTTCACTGTCCATCTACAATTAAACCACAAACAATAAATTAATAATGCCAACGAGCGACAACTAGCTATTTCAAATAACGATATATTATTTAATTACCTTCGCACAATAGAGAGACATGCATTAATCAATGAAAGAAAAGAAGGGTTGAAGAATTAACAAAGTCGAGGAATTGAGTACGTACCAACGATGACTCCTAATTTCAATTAGGTTAAGTCCTAATCCCATTCGAGGATATGCGGTTCGGGCAAGTTTATAAGCTGTTGAACAACTCCAAAGAATATTTCGGCAGCATCTCCCCGCTGTTCTCCAAATACATGTCTCGACAATACGTAAAGAGGGTGTGTATCTGGAGAACACCAAGGAGATGCATGCTACCGAAACTATCTAGAGTTGTACAATAGCTCAGGAACTTGCCCGAACCACATATCCTCGAATTGTCAAAAAAAACGTGGACAATTCGGGACTTCTTATTTATAAATATGCCATTTTAGCATATTTATAAACAAGCACCCTCGAATGGGATACGCATAAGTTACGCAACCTAAACTCTACCATTGATCACATTATAGCAACAATAATGACATGTAACCCATTCACATGCTCTACTTTCGAAGAAAATTAACCACAAATGAGGGGAAATATACTCAAGCTAGGGTTTCAACTTTAGCCTCAAACCACCATCTCTCCTCGAGGATTTTATAATTTCTCACCAATATTGTTTCAACCGTAATAGCATTAATGACATATAACACATTCACCAAATCAAAATCGAATTTCTTAATGCAAAATTAAAGGAATTTGAAGGAATACTCACCTTTTGAAGAAAACCTCAAATGAGTGCAAATAGAGGGAAAATTTCCTCAAGCTAGGGCTTTAACTTACCCTCTCAACACACATCCTCA
Organism: Rhipidocladum racemiflorum; assembly: GCA_036346355.1. Classification (NCBI taxonomy): domain Eukaryota; kingdom Viridiplantae; phylum Streptophyta; class Magnoliopsida; order Poales; family Poaceae; genus Rhipidocladum; species Rhipidocladum racemiflorum. The sequence goes on from CM070582.1 coordinate 15,174,210, forward strand.
AGGATTTCAGATTTTCTCCCCCAAGCCTAAGTCTCAACGAGAGTATGTTCTATTTTTTTGAGCTAGCGATGGTTTGTTTGGCTCTAGAACACCAACAGAGGAGAGTTCATCCCGAGGGGATATAAAACCTAACGAGGCTCATCACAATCGGTTCTGACAAAGAACCCATTGTGATGATGAACCACTTATCACAATCGGTTCTAAGAAAGAACCGATTGTGATAAGTGGTCCTTCATCACAATCGGTTCTTTCTAAGAACCGATTGTGATAATCCATTTCCTCATCACAATCGGTTCTTTCTAAGAACCGATTGTAATGAGACCCCTTATCACAATCGGTTCTTTCTTAGAAACGATGTTGATGAGGAGACAGGTTATCACAATCGGTTTTTAGAAAGAATCGATTGTGATGATCATTCTTATCACAATTGGTTCTTTCTCAGAACCGATTGTGAAAACCTTTTACATATGACATACACGTATCACAATCGGTTTTTTAGTCAAAAGTTTGGAACTGACATAGATGAAGCGATAGTGATGTATCATTCTGTAGTAGTGGATAACGAGTACAATCTATGTAAGTGGTCTCCCCAGCTGGTGGTTGCACAAGAAATACATGATAGTCTACACCCAACTCAGGTAAGGTGTGACGAGGATGCACTACAGCGATGTAGGCAGCTTCATTCATGGCAGCAGTTATTGAGGAACCATAGCCATCAAACTGACGCTCTCTCTCGTCATAGGTTGTCCTTGGCGGCATGTAAACTCTAGCACCAAACTCCATGACTCTTGGCTTAGCGGGACTTGGAACACGATGTAGCATGGATTATCTTCAAACTTCACAAACTCCATCATGTTTGCTAGCACTCCCATAATCCCACTAACATCCCGGTGTGTTGATTCGTAGCAGAGTGCGAATCCAATCATCTACACATTTAATCAGGAATTAGTATTCCAAATCAAATACAAGCCGGGTGAATAACTAATAGACAGAGAAGAATTATAAGAAATATAATAATTTAAAAAATTTAGTTGGAAATTTTAGTTGTTACAAATTTTAAATCCTAACTAACGTCCATGCTAACTAAATATGCTTTTTATGCTAGTCCTTGGATCAGTTGCTACACAAATTGCGATCACAACTATTGATCACATATTATTACAAATTATAGCGAAAACAGTTCTTACAAATGTCTACTACAAACCAAAAGATAACTTTATTAGTTTGTCCAACTACCCATGTTCCACAGGCAACTGACATGGTAAAACTTTAGTTAGAAACATGATCGTTATCCTCGTGTCCTGCACCAACGTAAGTGTCCTCGAAATACTCTATTTCCTCACCTAAAAACAACGAATATAGTAAGGTTGAGTACATTGTGTACTCAGCAAGACTTGAAGTGTTTGCAAATCCTAAATATATGCATGCTGATACAAAGAAGGTTTCTACAGATATTTGCATAAAGTTGAATTGAATCTAAATATTAAATAAAAGATTGAAAGCGAAATTTTGGTAAAACCAATTTGATAAGTGTGTAAAATAATGAGCATGTAAATAAACAAGTAACATCTCACAGTTCCTTCATGAATGTGAGAATCGAATCATCTAGTGCCAACACATGGTATAAACCCATTGTTTTGCCAACACATGCCATAAATCCGCTATATTGCCAACACATAGCTCAACAGCTGACCTCAACCTTGTCAACACGTGACAAGCATTGAATCATCTGTGGGGTAACTTTCTCTATTACCATATTTTATCTTCTCATTTCATTTTATAAAAAATTCAAAAATTCTAACTCTATGATGACATTACCAAGTGCTCATGACAGCGAGCGTGGCTAATTGATTAGTTTTAACTCTGAAGAGGTATACTGCTTTACCTGCAAGCATTAAATATCTCTTTTTGCAATGCATATTTAACACACTTCCTTTGGTGTGCCGCAAAGAAATCATATATAACTTTTACATTACTTAATCCTAACTTTGCACCAAGAAGTACCAACAAACCCTTACTAATGGTGGTAGAAGATATTTGTACACACAGTACGACGAATGGATAAACACAAGCAAGGCGTATACTGTTGCATTAGTATGTGTTTAACCCACATCTCTGTGTGGACAGCCCTACGAGCAATCCAATCGGAACAACTTGTGCTACTAAAGCATTCCAATGTGCAAAACCAGTTTTAAGTATCTTAATCAGTTATAGCCATCCCATACCAGCCCTTTTGATTGTATGATTATCGTGGCATGAAAACAACAGCATAGTTCGGTCCTTATATTGACTCGGGTGACGAATCTCCCCCTATCTACGTGCAAGTCATATGCACATCCGGCTATTGCCAATATTCACCCTTGTCCAAATTATAGTTTTATTTCCACTTTTACCAACATATCATCATCATTTACTGCCATGTACAACCTTTTGAAATTTTGCAAAGACTCAACCTTTCCATTCTAAGCACAGCTAAGCATTTGCAGTTATTAAGCAAATATACCCATTTCACAAACATATGACATTCCAGTGTCTAGGGTTTTCAATGGTTCACATGACAATTAATTAAGGATATCCATAATGAAGGTTCTAACAACCACATCACACAATATATCTTTGTAAGAATATACAACATGCATGAAAACAATTCTGAAAAAAATTGGGATCAACATGTTCAAGGGGGTGCTTGCCTTGCAGTTCGTTGTTGTCAAACTCTAAGTTAGGTTCGTCAATAACTGTAGTCACGATGTTGAGTTCTACTCGTCATACCGCAGTACATAGCAAATAATAAAACCCAATAAGGCAAAAAGAATACAAATAGAAAACTATAGAGCGAATCATTACATATAATAAGCATGGCTTTTAAGTTCATGATTTTATGTATTATTTCAGCTCAGGAAGTCAACATTATTTAGGTTAATATGAACAGGATATTAAGTTATTGTAACACCCCGACACCTGTCGGGACCCAAATTTGCAAATCCGGACCCTCTGTGTATTCCGCACTAGTCCAGGATCACGCTAGTGCACACAGTCTCAACATTGGTAAATATCACAGCATACTCAACGAATAATACGGTACTTTATTTAGTTAACCAAGCTGGTTGCTCAACCTTAAGGTCAAGTTACAAATATACGCCACGCAGGGCGAAAACTTAATAAAAGAGAAATAACAGCAGCGGAAAATAAGATAACTTTGTGGCGCCATCCAGTATTGTGATGCCTTAGAATTTGGGAGTGACCATAGGGGGTTTTTTTCTCTCTTCTTTCGGTTTCGGAAGAAATGAAGGAAATGTTGGGAGATGAAATAATTGAGTTTTAGGCTGCAATTTAATATTAAATTTGGAGTCTTTGGGCCCAGGAAACCTGCGCCTGGGCCGGGAATTCCCCTTCCCACCCCCTCCTCCCCACGCCCTAATGGGCCGGCCCACTTTTCCCTCAAGAGGGTTTGGCGCCCCTTGCAACCCTAGGCACCTCCTCCCACCACCCCCTGGCAGCCGCCCCCTCCTCCCTCTTCCCAGCGTGGAGGCTCAAGGATACACCGCGAAACCTGAAGGGAAAATCGAGAAGAGGATCTGAGAAGGTGTGGAGGACGAGCAGATTTTCAGATTTGGTGTTCGTCGCGCGTTCTTCTTGGGTTCACAAGGGAGAACTCAAGGTAAAATTCCTGATCTTTTACCCCCTGTTCTACCTAGGATTAGGAGTGTATTAGATCTGGTGGTGTTTGATTTGGATGGTTTTTGATGGGGTAGAAGGGTAGTTGTTCACGTGATGCTGTTTCTGAAAGGGGAGATTGTGCAGCGCGTATTGTTCCGCGGTTTACGTGGCATAGATGATTTTTCCTGCAAAAACCTATAACTAGAAAGTTGTAGACAACGTCGAGACCTAGCTTCTGTAATTTTTTCAGAATTCGAACAGAATCTGGAAACAGATTTCGTCCACTGTTTTGGACGGTTGTTTAGGCATGTTTAACAGCTGAATTGAAATTTTTGACCTTCATGAAAGTTGTAGATATCGTCAATATCTAGCTACTGTAATTTTTTTGTATTTTTATGAACAGTATAAAAAAAGATACGAAATTGGGAAGAGAGGGTGCTCTTTGTTCGATCCGAGACAGATCGGGGTTTTGGGCGCTTAAATGGGAGCGGGAGTAGGAAGCGTGTGTTTGAATTGTGTGATCAATTGTGATGTCGCTATGTACTGAAATAATGTTTGTTCAGGTGGTGCCACTGCTGGGCGCATCTAGGTTCATCGTCCACGTCGGTAAAGGCAAGTGGAAGTAGTTGTATTGTTAAGCTATACATCGTTGTTTGCTTCGCCTTCATTATAAACTCCAATTACAGCAATCATACATGGTTTAATCACTTGCTTTGAGGATTGCAATATCTTGACTAGCATTGCGATGTTGTGGTTTGGCTATGAATCATGATGAATGTTAAGAATGATGTTGTTTACCTGATGAATTGTCTAAAAACTTCATCTCAATGTTATTTGCTTTCTATCTATGCTATAAGATGATAGGCAAACATGTGAGCTCAGTGTGGGAGATTCTGAATGAATTCATGCATGAAGCATTAACTGCATAATAATGCATTGGAAGTTTTGTCGACGCCAGCGTGCGCGACCGTACCGGTACAACACCGTGTGTTCCTAAGAAAGGGCACGGTGAGGAGGAACATGGCATAAGCATGTGCATCAATCATATGCATTTTACTGAAGTGGTGTGGACTCTTTGGTGTGGTATTGGATATGAGGAATGTGGAATGCTAGATATATGGTGGATGTGTTATTTGTATTAGTTGTTCCGCTTGCTGAGATTACCCAATCTCACTACTTGCTGTTTTGATGTTTCCAGGTAGCGCACGTGAGTCGTAAGCATGAAGGGTGGGCTAGCAACACAATAAATCTTCTGGTGTCATCACGACTCACATGAACTAGTGTTTTAAATAATTCATTACTTGGATGCAATTTCATTACATATAGACCCATTGTTGTTCCCTTTAAACTTGTTCTCGTTTATGGTTGTCCCATTAGAGTTGTGTTATATTTAGAGTTGATACCTGGTTGAATTAGACTCGTTGTCTCTAGTATTGATGTCGTGATATTATTCCTATTTGAATTGCTTCCGTATTGTCCTGTTTTAGGGGAAATGCTGTCGAATTTTTTTTTTCTTATACAACAGTTGAAATTTATGGGGTGTTACAAGTATACCACAGGCAACTGATTGGGCTCGCTCCCTAGATAGACGGTTCCTCTTGGAGCTCCTCCTCCAAAGCTGGTATAGACTCTTCTTCAACTGGTGTTGTATGGTGGCAAGGGTGAGTACTTGGTACTCAGCAAGTAATGCACAGAATGCAAACTAATATACTACATGCATGGATTAGTACAAGGAGTAGCTCAGGGTATAATTGCAGTAAAACAGCATTTGATGAGTAGCATAAGTAGATTCGAAAGCAGTAAAAACAAGTATGAGATCAATAACTTTTCCAGGAGTTAAATAAACTTCTTTCCCATTCCTAGTCCACATTTCCATCAACATCATTATTAAACCAAACTAATCCTTTCAAGTCCAAGTAATTTTCGATAAAGTCTAACCCTTGACTGTAATTCCCGAGCAATGTCCAATGCCGCGGACACGGCTATTCGAATAGATTTTACACTCTGCAGAGGTTATGCACTTTACACACAAGATACAGCCAAACGCCATAAAGGCGAGTGTCCGTAACAAAGTCTTTCGGAAACTTCTAACAGCACAAGTGGTCCTCCCCGGTGATTGCACACTAATCCTTCCCTTAGCGAAGGCGAAGTTTAGGCCAATTCACTGTTAGATGGGTACCTGGCCGCAGCCCCGGTACGCTCCCCCGTACAACTACACAAAAGGTATAGTTGACACCCCGAGGTCCCACAGGTACGTTATTAGCAACTTAATCAACAGGTCCGTCCCATTACAGACATGTGGTTGCACGCTTGACTCAGTTCAAAGGTTTGCAAGGTTAAGTCCTTAGGGTGACCAGGGCAAAACTACCCGAAGAACCAAATCAACGTCCACGGTGCCATAATAGGCCCACCCGATCATTCTTGCCACATGCCCCGGTCGAAAACTATTTATCAAACCCCTAGTTGTTTACCACGCACCATGTGCCATCAATATCATCATCAATTACACTTGACACTTTTCGAAACAGGTTCCATATCTCATTAAGTCAATATTATCATGTAATTGGCAAAAACATGTTACGTGGTAGGGCTAAGCATACTACATCGGTCTAGTTACCCATGTTGGCAATTTAATAATGTCCTATTAATAATCCACAACTAGGGAGACAAGGGGTCATGGCACATATTTAATTAACCAAGGTGTCATACATCAATTTGACATTTATCTAATTTCCCAAAATTAAGTAAAGCATTTTCTAATTAAACTAGCATGCAATAATTTAAACCAAATTAATTTGAAAGTGGGATCAACATGGTCAAATCACAACTTGCCTTCAAAGAGTACTTGTTCTTGGTCTTGAGCTGGCTCATGGGTCAACACTTCACCTTCGATGCCTTCGGGCACTTCAACATCTACTCGTAAAGCGTGCAAATAGCAATAAATAACTAAACATTATACAAAAAGTGTCCAAACATCCAAATAAAGTCCATAAACAGAGAGAGCATAATTTTATAAATTTTTAGAAACTGGAATCGTCCAAATCGGAGTTAAAATGCAAATGTTATAATCGTTTGAAGTTTAAAGAAAACATTAATTAAATATAAACAGAGAAATATTCATAATAAAAAATTAATTAAAAATTATATTTGAGTATGTCTCATTTTTATGAAAATTTAGAATTTTGAACCACCCAAATCGGAGTTGAAACGCAAAAGTTATAAGCGTTGAAGTTTGAATCTATATTAAAAATAAATAAATCGAATTAAATAAATAATTTCATTTTCGGAAAATGATTTATTGCGTCAGGATGACACGTGGACCAATCAGAGGCCACCACGTCGCCTCGGGTCCATGGACCCGGCGCACAGTTCGGCTCGGTCCACCGGGGACCTGGTCCACGGCACGTGTGCCTCTGACAGGTGGGCCACTCGGGTGACGTCAGCATGACGTTAGCGCACGGCTCGTCCGAGGGCTCTGATAGCTGGGCGCCACCGTGATGTCATCATGACGTCACGGCTGACGTCATCAAGCCGTTGGAACGGCCGCTGACACGCGGGCCCCACGCTAACGTCACGCGTGATGTCAACGGTGACCGGGCGGTGACCGTGCTGACCGCGGCGGTCAGCCTTCCGGCCACGTGTCTAGATCTCGGCCGTTGATTTGAAAATCAATGGCTCAGATTGGATCTGGGTTTCACGCGCTGGAAACAGCTCGGTCCATCTGGACCGTTCGATCTTGATCGGACGGTCGAGATCCAATTTAAAGTTACAACATGGCTAACCCTAGCCGTATGATCTAGATCTAACGGCTGAGATCTATCCAAGCACGATGCAGTTAAGGCTACGTGGCACTATCCAAACCATTGGATCTAGATCCAACGGTTGAAAACAGATCTAAAAACTAAAACGTGAGATTTTACCGTGGTGACGTGGACGAATCTGAGCCCTCGGATCTTGATCGGACGGTGGAGAGAGCTCGAGGACGGCGATGGCTTCACGGCGGGGCTGGTTCGCCGGAGACGGAGATGATGACACGCCCGACAGCGTTTGGGCGCGATTCTGACGAGGTGAAAGGCGCCCTCTGACGCGGCTTGTCCTTGCGTTTCCTGATCTGGGCTCGGTGACGGCGGACGACGGAGGACGGCGGACGGCGGCGGAAACAACGAATAACAGCGGCGGAAACCTAACTCAACTACGGCGAGCTCTAGCGGGTGAACGGCGGCGGCTCAGGTGTGAAGGACTAGGGCTACGGGTGCGCAATGAAACGGAGAACACGATGGCGGCGGCGGCGCATTAAATAGGGGCCTCAGTTTCCGTGTATTGCGCGGAGACCGAGGTCCACCCGGTTGCGGCGGCGGAATCCGAACCCAATTCAGAGTCGGTGACGTGGCTCAACGTGGACCGTTGGATCAAGATCAAACGGGCAGGGGTTTGGGCTCGGGTCCGGCCTGGTGACCTGGCTGGCTCGGTCGGGCTCGGGTTCGGGCGACGTGGCTCAATCTCGGCCGTTCGATCTTGATCGGACGGTCGAGAGGGTTAGGGTTGAGTCGGGTTCGAGTCGGACTCGGACTCGAGTCAGACTCGGGCTCAGGTCGGGTCCAGGTCGGAGGAACAGTAAAACCAACTCAATTTTCCAGCGATTAAATAATCAAAATATTTAATTCCCAAAAATTCATTTAATTCATTAAAAATAGCAAAACACTCAGAAAAATTCCAGAAAAGTTCTTGAAAATATTTTGGAACATTTTGGACTCAAATAAAATATTTCCAGCAAAATTTTATTTGCAAAGTTAAATTCTTTAATTATTTGAAAAGGGAATAAATTCAAATAAATTCCAAATAAATTCAAATAAATCCCAGAAAATTCCAAAAATTCACAAAAATGCCAAATCTTATTTAAATTCATGAAAAGCAAAAATTGGGGTGTTAAAAACCTCCCCCCTTAACATAATCTCGTCCCCGAGATTCAGGGCTAACTAAGGAATAGGTTTGGAAACTCTTTCCTCAAATCCTCCTCGCGCTCCCAAGTTGCTTCACTCTCTGCATGGTTGCTCCATTGCACTCTGCAGAAACGGGTTGAATTATTACTTGTCTCTCGATCCATGGTGTCCAAAACCTTAATGGGGTGCTCCTTATAAGTCAGTTCCTTTCGCAGCTCTATTGACTCCAGCGGTGTTTGCTCATTAGGTACTTGGAGACACTGCTTCAGCTGGGACACGTGGAACACATCATGTACTCCTGCTAGTGATTGCGGTAACTCCAGCTGGTACGCAACTTCCCCTCTACGACTGAGAACCTTGAATGGTCCAACATATCGCGGCGTGAGTTTTCCTTTGGCATGGAATCTCTTAACTCCCTTGAGTGGTGTGACTTTCAAAACTCAGGTCTCGGTGACGGTTGTCGGCATAGCTTTTCTGTCTTGACTGTGCTATCTTCAGTCTTTCCCGGATCATGGCGATCTGCTCTTCAGCTTCTTGTAGTATGTCTGGCCCGAAGACACAGCGTTCACCTATCTCATTCCAGTTCAACGGTGTTCGACAAGGTCGACCATATATTGTCTCAAATGGTGACATTTGTAGACTCGCTTGATAGCTATTGTTGTAGCTGAACTCAGCATATGGCAGACTTTTATCCCAAGAGGTAGCATAAGCCAACGCACACGCTCTTAACATATCCTCCAGTATCTGATTAACTCTTTCAGTCTATCCATCCTTCTATGGATGATAAGTTGTACTGAAGTTCAAACGGGTTCCCATGGCTTCATGCAGCTTATTCCAGAATCTCAAGGTAAACTGGGTACCTCTGTCCGATACAATCTTCTTCGGCACCCCATGCAAACAGACGATCCTGGTCATATACAATTCTGCTAACTTATCTCCCGAGTAAGTGATATTTACCAGGATAAAATGGGCGACCTTAGTCAAGCGGTCCACTATGACCCATATGGAGTCATATCCTCCTTGAGTCTTCGGGAAAATGGTAATGATGTCCATTCCGATTTCCTCCCATTTCCACTCAGGTATCTTCAACGGCTGTAGCAATCCTGCTGGTCTCTGATGCATTGCCTTGACTCTCTGGCATATGTCGGATAGTGCAACATGCTCGGCAACTTCACGCTTCATGCTCGGCCACTAGAATCTTTCTTTCAAATCCTGATACATCTTGGCACTTCCCGGATGAATTGAATACTTGGAGTCATGGGCTTCCTCTAAGATCAACTGCTTCAGCTCCTTCTTGTTTGGCACACAGATTCGATCCTTCATCCATAACGTGCCTTGCTCGTCTAGTTTGAAGTCTTTTGCCTTGCCCTTGTCCATCTTGGACTTAATCCTGCGGATCTTGTCATCATCCTTCTGTCCTTCTCGGATCTGATCCTCCAGGGTAAGCCTCACTTCTAATGCGGCCAAGAATCCTGCTGGTACTACTTCAATCTACATTCTCTAGAAATCCTTACATAGCTCAACCTGACTCGTGGCTATCAACATATTCACGGTATGGCTTTACCGACTCAAAGCATCGGCCACCATGTTGGCCTTTCCGGGATGGTAATGGATTCCGACATTGTAATCCTTGATCTGCTCTAACCATCTCCTCTACCTCATATTCAAGTCTGATTGGGTGAAGATGTACTTAAGACTCTTATGGTCCGTGTATACTTCACATCTGTTTCCAATCAAATAGTGACGCCACAACTTCAAAGCATGCACTACGGCAGCTAGCTCTAGGTCATGCATTGGATAATTCTCCTCATGCAGCATCAACTGCCTTGATGCATAAGCGACAACCTTTCCGTTCTGCATCAGCACACATCCAAGTCCTTGGCGCGATCCATCACAATAAATATCGAAGCTCTGATTAACATCCGGTAGAACCAACACCGGGGCTGATGTCAATCGCTTCTTCAGCTCCTGAAAACCTTTCTCGCATTCCGGCGTCCATGCAAACTTCTTCTCCTTTTTCAACAATTGCGTGAGAGGTCTTGCAATTGTCGAAAAGCCTTCAATGAAGCGGCGGTAGTAACATGCCATACCAAGGAAACTACGAATCTGGGTCACGGTCTTCGGCTGCTCCCAGTGTAACACCGCTTCCACCTTGCTCGGGTCGACGGCGACTCCTTCTACGGTCATTACATGTTCGAAGAACTCCACCTTGTCCTTCCAAAAATCGCACTTGCTGAACTTAGAGAAGAGTTGCTGTTCCCTCAGCTTTTCCAAAACTCGCCTCAAGTGCTCTGCATGTTCATCCTTTGTCTTGGAGTATATTAAGATATCATCTATGAACACAACGAAAAACTTGTCCAAATATTCCATGAACACCTATTCATCATATTCATGATGTATGCTGGTGCATTCGTCAGCCCGAATGACATAACTGTAAACTCATAGTGTCCGTATCTTGACGAAAACGCGGTCTTCGGAATATCCTCTGATCGGATCTTCAACTGGTGGTATCCCGATCTCAGATCAATCTTGGAGAAGACTCCGGCTCCTCTCAGCTGGTCAAACAGATCATCAATCCTGGGTAGCGGGTACTTATTCTTCATGGTGACTTCATTGAGTGCACGGTAGTCAATTCACATCCTGAAGCTCCCGTCCTTCTTCTTGATGAACAGAATTGGCGTTCCCCACGACGACGAACTCGGTCTGATGAATCCTTTCTACATCAGCTCTTCAAGCTGCTTCTTCATCTCTACCAATTCTTTGGTGGACATCCGATAAGGTCTCTTTGCTATCGGCGTTGTACCAGGCACACGCTCTATCACAAACTCTATGTCCCTGTCTGGCGGCATACCAGGTAGATCTTCAGGAAAAACATCTGGATACTCATTCACTACTGAGACATCTTCTATGCTGATCGCCTTTGCGTTGTTAACCATCAACTGCCCATCTCTAACGACGGTGGCTTGAAATTCCACTTTCCTTCCACACAAGCTCTCAACTGAAATAATCCTTCATCCACAATCTAGCACAGCCTTGTGCTTGGATAACCAATCCATTCCCAAAATAACATCTAAGGTCTGGGTTTCCAATATAATAAGGTTCGCTAGGAATTCTACCCCATCTATTAATATTCTCACCCTAGAACATCCTACTTTAGTTCGGAGTTCGGAACCAGGGGTTTGAACTAAAATCATGCATTTAAGTCTTGCAATCTCCAAATCATTTTTAGCAGCAAAGCCTTGAGAAACAAACGAATGCGAAGCTCCAGAGTCAAACAAAACTGTTGCAGGTACTAAGTTGACAAGTAACTTACCCAGCACGACGTCCGTGGCATTCTGGAGTGCCTCTGCGGTGACATGGTTGACTCAGCCTCTCACCACAGTTTGGGGCATGGCTCCCGGCTGTGCTGTCCCGCGGTTTGCTCCGGGTGCAGGCGTCTTGGCTGGTGTGGATCCCAGATTGAAGCGGACTAGGGTCACTCCTGCTGTCTTCTTTGGGCAACTGTTGGAGAAGTGCCCTGGCTCATTGCATGTGTAGCAGCGTCTCACTGTCCCCTGTTGACTGCCTGAAGCGGCGTTTCTGGCTGGAGCTGGGGTCTGATAACTCTGGTTGACGGGTCTTGACGCTGGTGACGGTGTCCTTATTGCATTCTGCGGTTGGAATCTGAAAAACTGATTTGGCGCAACCCTCAAGCGTTGCTGCGCTCCTGACGCGATCCCTGCTGTTGCATCCTTCGCTTCCGGTTCTCATCCAGTTCCTTGCGCTTATCTTCAAGAATGAGCGCCTTGTTCACAAGCTCCTGGAAATCTGGGAAGGTGTGGGTGATCAGTCCCACCTGCAGTCCTGAGTTAAGTCCCTTCTTAAAGCGAGACTGTCTGGCCTTATCTGTCACTACGTCCTCAAGTGCGTAACGTGCAAGTTGTGTGAACTTATTCTGATAATCTGACACCGGTTGATTACCTTGCTTCAGTGCCCTGAATTCTTCCTTCTTTAAGTCCATTATTCCCTCAGGTACGTGATACTAACGAAATGCAGCTGTAAACTCACCCCAAGTGATGTCCTAGGGGTTCTCCCGCATTGCTCAGAAATTCTCCCACCATTCTGCGGTGGTCCCTTCCATCTGATGAGAAGCGTAGAGTACCTTCTCATTTCCCATGCATTGGGCAATGTGTAGCTTCCTTTCTATTGACCTTCACCAATCATCGGCCTCCAACGGATTGGCATTCCCAGAGAAAGTGGGTGGATGAGTCCTCATGAACTCCGACAGTCTTGAATTCTGGCGTTGTACCTGATTGACTTCATTATTCTGATTAGCCGTGGTGTGGGCAGTAATCTGCTGCATCATTGCATGCATCAACTGGGTCTGTGCGGCAAGAAAAGCCCCAAAATTCTGCATGTCAACTGGCGGTGCTTGCTGGGGTGCAGGTGGTCCATCATTGGGGTCCCAACTGGGCGAGAACCACTTCCATTGCCTCCAAGGTTTCCGCGGGTGTTCACCATCTGTCGATTGCTCCAAGGTTTCAGAGATGAGAGGGAACAACAATAGACAAGTAGTAAGGAAACTTATGCGGGGAAAAGTGTAACTCCAAAAATCCAACTTTATTATTTAATAATAATAACTTGGTATGGTTGCTCACAATGCCTAAGGGCCTTGCAACACATACCACACACTCAACAAGCAATGAAAATCCAAATCGACTCTTGCTGGAGTCTAACGCCTGAAGGGGTGACTCTTATACTATAACACGACTCGACAAAGGAGTCTCAACCTCAATGCCTATGCTCTCGTCGACAAAACCTCCGCTGCCTCCTCGGGGCGGGTGCGGCGGCATAGGCGCGAAACAATCGCCATGCCCTGCAACTGCAGCTGTGGTTGACGACGCGGCATCCTCTTCTGGCTCAGAATGTGGCTGGTATTGTAGCTGCGGCGCAAGTGCAGGTGGCGCCTCTTCTGGGTCCTCCACTGGCTCTGGGGCATCCAACTCCAACACTGGTTTGGGGCCCTGTCCATACAGTGCGGTCTCCAGCTCTGCGATCCTTTCTGCAGCATAGGCGACGTACTCACGAGCTTTCTCTAAGTGCTTCTTCTCTTCCTCAACCTGCTCGCGAGCCTTCTTCAACTCCTGAACTGTGTCACCGATAAGCTCCTCCTGGGCGGCGACGAATCTGGCTAAGTGTGTGACGGTAGCATCCTCATCTTCTATCGGCTTCCGCTGAGCTCTGCTTGTTAGTGTTATGCCCTTGTGGCAATCATATGGATGATTGTAACATGACTATGTTTATGAATAATAATATGGTTATTGGTCCAATGAATGTATATCATTGTTTTGATCAACAAGTGTGTGACTTGTTTATGAAGCTCTTTACTTATTGATATAATTCGATAAATATCTCTGATTGGATATCATCATATAGGACAACGATGAATAGATCAGCACATATATTGTTCGATGATCATGTTTCATAGATCATGGGATATGGAGATATCATCAATACATTGTGGACGCATGTTGAAGAACATGTGTTAGATAGACCCACAATGGGACACTGCGAGAATGTTACATTCTTATGTGTCATCAGTGTATCTCATACATAGTAGATGTATGATCCTTAGACCTGAGATTGTCATATTCCCTACATGTGTAATAGTTTACCTTGGGGTTACCAAACACTATTTCCTAACCGGATAGTTATAAAGGTAGCTTTCATGTTTACTATGAAACATGCAGAGGGAAGTGAGCAGTTAAGATGGAATTTGCCACTCCAATGTAACGGAGATATATGTCTAGGCCACTCGTGTGATATGATTAAGGAAGTGCATGGCCATGCCGTGATTGAGAAGTCAATCACAACTTATTAATATATCATGGATACGAGAGATGGATTGAACTGTCAAAGGATGACATGCTTCTCGCCTTGAGTTCGATCTTCATATAGTTTGGCAAAGGGATTATTACATCAGTACTTTAATCATATGCGTTTGGGAGTTGGCATGCTCTGCAAGGAGCCGCTACCGACTATTGGATTAGAAAAAGGGTTTTCCGAATCCATGTCCAAATGCGCATGAACCTACAGGGTCACACACTTAACGGGCTGGGACGCATTAATTCGGATTGGATCCGTAATTAATGAACCTCGTGGTCTTAGCACGTAGATGGGCCCTGACTGCCTAGGTTTCACCTCGTGGCTATATAAGGAGGGGAGGAGGCTGGACGTAGGACACATTTTCGTGCGGTTTAGAGGTGTTTCACGAGAAACCCTAGCCACCTCCTCTCGTTGCCCCTGCAGAGCGACCCGGTGCTTGCACACCGACGCACGGCGTTCCATACCCGGACGTGTGGACTGCTGTGGTGACGCTGCTGCTACTGCGGCGTGGAGAGGATGATCCACAGCGAGGACGATCCGTGGCGAGGACGATCCGCGGCGAGGACGATCCATGGTGAGGACGATCCGTGGCGAGGACGATCCGTGGCGAGGACGATCCGCGATGAGGACGATCCGCAGTGAGGATGATCCACGCCAAGAATGATCCACTACAACGACGTGCGAAGGATTCTGAAACTGCGCGTCTAGTAGTAATAGATCTATGATCCCCTTCTTGCGAGTAGCTTTTCTGGTTTGCAGTAGAAATTTTAATTTGTGCTAGTGTAGCATACCGCGTTCCCCAACACTGCTGTCTCGGCGTGGGTGGTGACGGAATACTGTGCCTTCCAGCTCCCTGGAGTAAGTGCGAGCGATCTGCTGCATTGCTCAACGCGACACCTCCTGGATTCCTATCTCAAAGGTAGACCTCCTGGTGGTGAAGTGGAAAGGGCGGCTGAACTTCGTCTTCTCTCGGGCATACACCGTGATCCTGACGTCCCATCCTATGACCAATCCTGCCTGCACGAGTGTAGTCCCTCGGTAGAGCGGTCTCTCAAAACCTCCAAGAAACTGAAGCATACGCCACAACTCGGCAGCGTAACCTCCTTCACGCTCGACGTAGTTGTTCTTCATCATCATTTGTCAAAAGACGCTCGCGTAAGAATGCAACATTTTAAAATCAAGACAAAAAGAACTCAGCAAGGGGTATGAACAAGAAAGAAAGGGGTAAGTTGAGAGTTTATTCATTATCTTGACAAATTCTATCTTTAGAAAATAGGTTTTATCCTCACTACGACCAATCTAACTATGGGTGAGCCTACAGTCAGTCTGGTTTTGATACCACCTCTGTCGGGACCCGAATTTGCAAATCCGGACCCTTTGTGTATTCCGCACTAGTCCAGGATCACGCTAGTGCACACAGTCTCAACATTGGTAAATATCACAGCATACTCAACGAATAATACGGTACTTTATTTAGTTAACCAAGCTGGTTGCTCGACCTTAAGGTCAAGTTACAAATATAAGCCAAGCAGGGCGAAAACTTAATAAAAGTGAAATAACAGCAGCAGAAAATAAGATAACTTCATGGCGCCATCCAGTATACCACAGGCAACTGACTGGGCTCGCTCCCTAGATAGACGGTTCCTCTTGGAGCTCCTCCTCCAAAGCTACTATAGACTCTTCTTCAACTGGTGTTGTATTGTGGCAAGGGTGAGTACTTGGTACTCAGCAAGTCATGCACAGAATGCAAACTAATATACTACATGCATGGCTTAGTACAAGGAGTAGCTCAGGGTATAATTGCAAAGAAACAAAGATTTGACGAGTAGCATAAGTAGATTCGAAAGCAGTAAAAACAAGTATAAGATCAATAACTTTTCCAGGAGTTAAATAAACTTCTTTCCCATTCCTAATCCACATTTCCATCAACATCATTATTAAACCAAACAAATCCTTTCAAGTCCATGTAATTTTCAACAAAGTTTAACCCTTGACTGTAATTCCCGAGCAATGTCCAATGCCGCGGACACGGCTATTCGAATAGATTTTACACTCTGCAGAGGTTATGCACTTTACACACAAGATACAGCCAAACGCCACAAAGGCGAGTGTCCGTAACAAAGTCTTTCGGAAACTTCTAACAGCACAAGTGGTCCTCCCCGGTGATTGCACACTAATCCTTCCCTTAGCGAAGGCGAAGTTTAGGCCAATTCACTGTTAGATGGGTACCTGGCCGCAGCCCCGGTACGCTCCCCCGTACAACTACACAAAAGGTATAGTTGACACCCCGAGGTCCCATAGGTACGTTATTAGCAACTTAATCAACAGGTCCGTCCCATTACACACATGTGGTTGCATGCTTGACTCAGTTCAAAGGCTTGCAAGGTTAAGTCCTTAGGGTGACCAGGGCAAGAGTACCCGAAGAACCAAATCAACGTCCCCGGTGCCATAACAGGCCCACCCGATCATTCTTGCCACATGCCCCGGTCAAAAACTATTTATCAAACCCCAGTTGTTTACCACGCACCACGTGCCATCAATATCATCATCAATAACACTTGACACTTTTTGAAACAGGTTCCATTTCTCATTAAGTCAATATTATCATGTAATTGGCAAAAACATGTTACGTGGCAGGGCTAAGCATACTACATCGGTTTAGTTGCCCATGTTGGCAATTTAATAATGTCCAACTAATAATCCACAACTAGGGAGACAAGTGGTCATGGCACATATTTAATTAACTAAGGTGTCATACATCAATTTAACATTTATCTAATTTCCCAAAATTAAGTAAAGCATTTTCTAATTAAACTAGCTTGCAATAATTTAAACCAAATTAATTTGAAAGTGGGATCAACATGGTCAAAGCACAACTTGCCTTCAAAGAAAACTTGTTCTTTGTCTTGAGCTGGCTCCTGGGTCAACACTTCACCTTTGAAGCCTTCGGGCACTTCAATGTCTACTCGTAAAGCGTGCAAATAGCAATAAATAAGTAAACAGCATACAAAATGTGTCCAAACATCCAAATGAAGTCCATAAATAGAGAGAGCATAATTTTATAATTTTTTAGAAACTAGAATCGTCCAAATCGGAGTTAAAATGCAAAATTTATAATCGTTTGAAGTTTAAAGAAAACATTAATTTAATATAAACAGAGAAATATTCATAATCAAAAATTAATTAAAAATCATATTTGAGTAGGACTCATTTTTATGAAAATTTAGAAATTTGAACCACCCAAATCGGAGTTGAAACGCAAAAGTTATAAGCATTTGAAGTTTGAATCTATATTAAAAATCAATAAACCGAATTAAATAAATAATTTCATTTTCAGAAAATGATTTATTGCGTCAGCATGACACATGGACCAATCAGAGGCCGCCACATCGCCTCGGGTCCATGGACCCGGCGCACGGTTCGGCTCGGTCCACCGTGGACCCGGTCCACGGCACGTGTGCCTTTGACAGGTGGGCCCCTCGGGTGACGTCAGCATGACATCAGCGCACGGCTCGGCCGAGGGCTCTGACAGCTTGGCCCCACCGTGATGTCATCATGACGTCACGCCGGGCGGTGACCGCGCTGACCGCGGTGGTCAGCCTTTCGGCCACGTGACTAGATCTACGCCGTTGATTTGAAAAATCAACGGCCCAGATCGGATCTGGGTTTCATGCGCTGGAAACAGCTCGGACCATCTAGACCGTTCGATCTTGATCGGACGGTTGAGATCCAATCTAAAGTTACAACGTGGCTAACCCTAGCCGTACGATCTAGATCTAACGGCTGAGATCTATCCAAGCACGATGCAGTTAAGGCTACGTGGCACGATCTAAACCGTTGGATCTAGATCCAACGGTTGAAAACAGATCTAAAAACTAAAACGTGAGATTTTACCGTGGTGACGTGGACGAATCTGAGCCCTCGGATCTTGATCGGACGGTGGAGAGAGCTCGAGGACGGCAATGGCTTCACGGCGGGGCTGGTTCGCCAGAGACGGAGACGACGACGCGCCCGACGTCGTTTGGGCTCAATTCCATCGAGGTGAAAGGTGCCCTCCGATGCGGCTTGTCCTTGCGGTTCTGGATCTGGGCTCGGTGACGGCGGAGGACGGCGGACGGCGGCGGAAACAACGAATAACCACGGCGGAAACCTAACTCAACTCCGGCGAGCTCTAGCGGGCGAACGGCGGTGGCTCAGGCGTGAAGGACTAGGGCTAAGGATGCGCAATAGAACGAAGAACACGATGGCGGCGGCGGCGCATTAAATAGGGGCCTCGGCTTCCGTGTATTGCGGCGGCCGAATCCGAACCCAATTCGGATTCGGTGACGTGGCTCAACGTGGACCGTTGGATCAAGATCCAACAGGCACGGGGTTTGTGCTCGGGTCCGACCTGGTGACCTGGCTGGCTCGGTCGGGCTCGGGTTCGGGCGACGTGGCTCAATCTCGGCCGTTCGATCTTGATCGGACGGTCGAGAGGGTTAGGGCTGAGTCGGGTTCGAGTCGGACTCGGACTCGAGTCAGACTCGGGCTCGGGTCGGGTCCGGGTCGGAGGAACAGTAAAACCAAGTCGATTTTCCAGCGATTAAATAATCAAAATATTTAATTCCTAGAAATTCATTTAATTCATTAAAAATAGCAAAACACTTAGAAAATTTCCAGAAAAATTCTAGAAAATATTTTGGAACATTTTGGACTCAAATAAAATATTTCCAACAAAATTTTATTTGCAAAGTTAAATTCTTTAATTATTTGAAAAGGGAATAAATTCAAATAAATTCAAATAAATCCCAAAAAATTCCAAAAATTCATAAAAATGCCAAATCTTATTTAAATTCATGAAAAGCAAAAATTGGGGTGTTACAACCCCCCACGTGCCCTGAATGTTACACCATCAAGCGACAACTAACACAAGACACTAGAGAAAAAAAAGCAAAATAATCTAAACATGCTAGTAGGTTGCCGAACTTACAAGAAATTTTTGGCAGCACTTCCCCTAAAACTTGGACACCACTCAGTAGACAGAAGACAATAATTAATTTAATAATAACAATAACAACAGGTCATGGTATCCAATAACCATCATGACCAACTAAGCAAATACAATAGGTCATGGTATCCATTAACCATCATGACCAACTAAGCATCTAATCAGACATTCAAGCAGTTAATCTTCTAACAACTATTAATCTTTAGCATCAAAGAGATCATAATAACCACTACCAAAGATTATTACAATGATCTCAACTATTTAACAAAGGGAACCAATTAAACAGCTTAATCCATAACATGTCATGAACGTGAGTGAGGTGCAGCTAAGTCCCTTCCAGGTAAGATGACTTCAGAGTACCTAAAATCAATAAACAAACAAGCGTGCGTCGAAGACTCAGCAAAGTGCATCACAAAACCATTTAACACAATTAAATCAACAGCATGAGCATAATTCTTACCCAAATCAACAAATACAACAATAATACCAACACCAATTACTTCTTTCACCTCATTGCTTATTTCCTACACATACCTCGTTGATTCTCAATGGATGAGTCCACAACTCTATCCCAACTCTACACATTCCATTTAACACAAAATCACAGTTAGGATGCAATGCGACATGCAGGCTCATGAATGCACTTTTCTTTGCACATACCGGTATTGCTGAGTGCACACCCGTCGGTGTGCACCCTCATTCCCTTCCATCCTGTGGAGGGGCCTACTCTTACTGTCTCGCTCCCATTCACCTTGATGAATGGAACTACAAGGTAGGGCTTTTGTGTTCACTATGTGTGAACATAGAGGCCCGCATCAGAATGGGTCACCTCTTCCATTATGAACGCACAAATGCGATTGTCCCAATTAAATTGCAACTACATTCATTTCTAACATTTCACATAGACATAACTGAATATATACATAACAACCAATCCTCATATCCATGAATAACCATTCATACGTGTCTAATCACATTCAAGAATGATACATAGTAACAAACATGGCATTTCCGTCGGCGAGTAAGTTATAACAAACAAGCATATTGCAGTACCCTTGCACATTGACATAGTCTTGTATGCATAAACATAGCATTTACCTTATCGTAAACATAATCATGCGCACAAACACTATAGTATGAGACATTTCAATTAGTTAGAACAGCTAGAAAGCATTCCTAAAGTAAATAATGAATCACCCACGCATTCATCTATATGATACACTTGCCTCCAACCGCGAAGAGTGGAGTGGTGGGAAGAAGAAGCCACTTCCGAAGCTACTCCACCTGGAAATGAACAACATTTGCATACACACACTCAAAAGCTATACAAGTTACAACTTCATAACGCGCAACTGCGCCCTAACCCAAAACAGCCCAAATGCAACCCGAAATTTGCAATTCGGGATAGCAAGCGATCAAAAGAGCGTAACTTCTAATTGGCTAAACCAAAAATCGAGTTCTTGGACTCTAAATGACCATAAGAGGATAACCTATAGCTACCTGTTGGCATCGAAAAACTTGACGATGGGTCGATCGCCGCCAACACACGCGAACGTCGGGTTCAAGTTTGCGGGCGTGCCAGCCGATTTGATCACACAATCGACAAGAGATGTATCTCTCGAAGTGATCGCTTAGAAGAACAATCCATGACTTGGTAGCAAGGCAATCCTAACCGGCTCAAAGCGAACCAGTATAGATCAGAGTAACTCAGCGTGTCTAATCAACCCTTGCGAAACGGGGTAAAAGCCTACTTCCTACGAAAAAGGCGATGCACAATAAGTGTAACACCCCGGCATCTAGTATGCTTGAATGCTACCAAACATAGACTAAGCAACATCTAAATACCACAAATATAGATAAATTACAGCAAAGGAGCAAATGCTAAAACCGAAAATTTCTGCAGCATCTCCTTTGTTTTGTCATGAATTAATGAAGCAATAGCAATAACATGGCAAGTCATATCATAACATAAGTCATCTAAAGCAGCAATATGAATGGATATAGCATCAACATAAGTCAATAATACCAAGTCCAACCACACCATAAACTATAGCAAAGCAAATAAGGAACATAAGCACACAAATTAATTCATACGCCAAGCTTCATGGCATTATTACTATGATCACGACTTAAGTTGATAAATCTGCCTATAGGTGTGGAGCTACGTGAAGATGTGTAGCTAATGCCCCATCCCACAAGCCGGTTTCATGGTACCTAAAAACAACATAAAACACAAGCGTGAGTTCATCACTCAGCAAGTATATTGCAATGGACCATAAAGAACAATTCAATATTTACATCACTACATACCAAGCTCAATCATCATGATTAAGTCATAATTTCAAACACAACATCATATCCATGTATCAATCTCATTGTACTCATTTCATCATCATCATCATGTATGCAATGCGATGCAATGCACATGTCTCCACAAGCATACACCGGTATTGCTGAGTGCACACCCGTCAGCATGCACCCTCTTCCCCCTTCCATCCCGAAGATGGAGGGTGCCTACTCATCGCTTCCACTCACCACGTGGGTGGAATCACGAGGTAGGTCTTACAACCATGGTGCTCCAGATTAGTCATAACTTTCTCACCGACCTTACCGGACTACTTATGACATTCTCACCGACCGGGCCAGTTTTCATTCCATGTATGCAACATATGCCATAAACATAAACAATTAACCATTGCGTAGCATCATAAATGTAACAGCCCAAAATTGTTTGCTAGCTAATTTGTGCATGGCATGCTCATATCATTCATAATAGTGGCATAATTGACACTTAATTAAGACTATATAAATGCTAGCATCCTTCTTAGTTAGATAAGTATGAAGTTGTAATGTTCATGACACCTAAAAACTGCTACTTATTTATACCCATGCCTTATTCACCATTAGTCAATGACATGTGGACCCTACATGTAAATGAGAGAGAGTGACTGCACACACCTAATCTATCATTTCTCACCTTATCCACCTCTACCCACTCTTCCACCCACTCTATGACATGTGGGACCTTGCCCCACATGTAAGGGATGAAGTGGTAGCCATATGTAAGAGTTCTTCACCTCTTTTTCTCCTTCCATCACCTCATTTCCTGCTCCCACAACCAGAAAAACAGCAAGGAGAGCATTGCAAGAACACCTCTCCATCCTCCATTTTCCTCCACACCATTCCTCCAAAAATCAAGAACAAGCTTGTGCATGCTATACCATTGTATTCCCATCATCCCAAGCTTCAATTCCATCCAAATGGATTCTTGATGCACCAAGTATTGGGTGAGTTCTAATCGATTTCCTTCTCTCCATGTTCTGAAATTTTTGTCACTTGAGACTCATTTCATTTCTTATCCATGGGTTACATCATCAAACCTTGAATCAGGTTGTGCATGTCATGTTGCTACCTTAAAGAGCTAGGAGGAGAAGCCATTGCAAGCTCTAGGAGGAGAAGGTGTCATCTCCAAGAGCTAGGAGGAGGAGTTGATACCGGGAAGAACACCGAAGATCACCTTCACAGCGTCATTCTTGATCTCTTCATCAAACCAACCTTCCACCAAGAGCAAGAACATCCTTGTGGTGGTAAGGTTCTACCCTACTCCATTTTCTTAAAGTGTAGGAGCACAATGTGTAATAGCCATTCAAAGACTTGAACAAAAATCTTGTTGGATTGTATAGTTCGACACACATTGGAACTTCCGGCCCCAAATCGGAACATCCGATGTGGCTAAAACTCCAGAAAATGTTTAAATCCTAACCCTGTCTACGCTGGAAATTTACACATATCGGAACATCTGATGTTCACATCGAAACTTTCGAAGTTTCCAGAGAAGCATCTTTCGTGTATTCTAACGGGAAAAATTTTCTAAGTCTGGATCGGAACTTCCGATGTCGGATCGGAACTTCCGATGTGTCCAGAGAAGCACCTTTGTGAATTCCAACTAAAAATTTTCTAAGTTTGGATCGGAACTTCCGATACTAAGTTCGGAACTTCCGACTAAACTAACTTCAAATGACCATAACTTTTGCATCGTAAGTCCAAATTGGGTGAAACCAATTCCTATGCTTTCATAGGGTCGTCTTCTATCATTTCCAATAGAAAAACAAGACTTGGGTTGCATATATGAGGATATATCGTAGGATCTTTAACAAGTTGTAGTATTGTTGACCCTCACACAAACGATATTGTTTTAGTGATAACTTTTGACACACAAGTCCAAACTTCACAAAGTCAAATCGTATGTTCATATTATGACTATTACTCTAAAATCATGAGCATTTCATGCATGATTGTGCATATTTCAATTATGATTTATTGTTTCGTTTGTGTTCTTGATTAGAGTTATTTGAATTGAATCCTCTCGATAGGTGTTGACGCTTCGGAGGACACTCCCGAGTACGACTACACTTACGATATCAAGAACGAGCAGCAAGGCACTACCTTACTCCTTGAACCTACTTGATCTTATTAATTGCAAATTATGTTGAAGTTATTTTATCAATTGCATGCTTACTTTCAATTACAAGTATATTGGGGTAGAATGCTTAGTTACTACCTTGTTGACATGCTATCCTCTTACCATGTTCATTTTGTATACCATTGTCGCCCTAGGTGGTTGGTTTATTATTATGTATGGGTTCGTACGATTTGCTTAGCCAAGCTTAGAACATCGTTAGGAACCGCGACAGATGGACTTAGTCCATCAGTCACGATGATCAAAGATGATTATGATAATGATGGTTCAATTGTGGTTATTGTGTAGCAATGTTGGTTAAGGATCTTAAGGATCAAATCCTGATGATGTCTCTTTAAATAACTATCGTGCGAACTACACGCCGTTTATGGGGCCAGCTTAGCCAAGTACTTGTGTATGACTAGGGGTGTTTAAACCACATGCACCCAGAATTCCTTGAGCTTTGTAGAGCGTCAAGGAATGTCTGCCGGAGTTCCTTGAGCCCGTTAGAGTGTCAAGGAACGTCCTTAGAGTCCCTCGAACTTTGTGAGAGTTGGGATGTCTAACAACGGGTGTACTCCTTAGTCCACACACACGGAGCACTAAGCACGCGGGATCGAGGGCCACAGTCACTCGGGTGGTTTGAATACACTACCATGCATACTGGAAAATGGATTTATCACGTTAACCTCGGCCGGCACATCAAATGGTCAATGGGTTGTGAGCAAGCATTTCAGACCTTGAAACAATGCCTTAATACAGCTCCTGTCCTCACACAACCTGATATTCACAAGCCATTTGATGTTTATTGCGACCCGCACCATTCGGTCCGACCCAGCCAGCTACGGGATCGCATAGTTGGATTGTGCTCCAGTGGCTGCGATGTGGGCGCGTTGCAAGCACGTGCGATCCGCCGGATCAGGACACGTGTACGGCTGGGAGTGCTTCGTCCTCGCCGAGTCCCAGTCAGATTACTCCGTCGTAGGGCCACCACATTTGTTAGGGTTTTCGGTTTAAGCACGGAAGCCAAGGCCAGGTTTCCCTTTCACATGCGCCTTGTTTGCCCTAACTCTCAGAGCTCAAGCCGCCGTAGCCCTTTTCCGATTGCTCGCTGAAGTTCGAAAGGAACCGCCACGGGTTGTTGGTATTTGCCGCCGCCGTTGAACCGTTCCCGCCGTCCCCGTGCTCGGATTTGGGTGCGCCACGACGAGACGCTTCAGAGTCGAGGATTCACTTCGCCGAATTGGCGCTGAAACACCGTTGCGTTGGTCGTCGTCCTTAGCTCCGGTCAAGCCGCGCCGCCGCATCGCCATCGGAGTCGTCAAGCTTCATCAACCGCTGTATCTCCATTGGACCGTCCGGGTAAGCCCACGCGTAACTAAGCCCTGTAGAGGCCTAGATGAGATCTAAGCCATTGAACCTAGGTCGAAGGGCCAGGATTGAGACGCATAGCAGTACTGTGACCGTAGATCTACGTTGACCTAGACCGTCCTATCGGAATTCAGAGGTCTAGATTAGATCTAGCTTTTACATCTAGATGCATTTTCAACCGTTAGATTTGGATCAAACGGCTTAGATTGTATCGAGTAGTTAGCGTAGATATGTTTAGGACTGTCGGATCAGTAACGTACGGTGAGGATCGAGCCATGTGGCGTTCTCCGGGACTGTCCGCGTCGGCTGCGAAATTACGCCGTTAGATTCAATCTGTGCTGTTGGAATTCAAACCAACGGCTGGATCACATCAGAACCGTAGCCAATCAGAGGCCCCCACGTAGCACCAAGCCGCACCGTGCGTGCGTGGACACCGATAGGTGGGACCCACACGCCAGTGGCAGTGGAGCTGTGCGCCGCGTCCACCGTAGACCAGAGCTGCGCGTGGACCAGGCACATGGAACGAAGCGACGTGGCGGGTTGTGATTGGTCCACGTGTCAGCCGGGCGTTAATTTGAGGATTTCTAGTAGATATAATTTGTTTAATTTGGTTTTTCTTTTATTTGAATTATTCAAACTTTAAATGCTTATAACATTTGCGTTTTAACTCCAATTAAGGCGATTCCAATTTCTAAATTTTTATAAAACTGGGCTCTATTTAATGGTGAATTTTATTTAATTTTTGGACATGAGTTTTTCTCTGTTTTTATTTATTTGGTGTTTATTTATCCGTTACGAGTAGACGTTGAAGTGCTCGAAGGCTTCGAAGGTGAAGTTTTGACCCAGGAGCCAGCTCAAGACAAAGAACAAGTAGGTTTTGAAGGCAAGTTATGCTTTGATCATATTGCTCCTATTTTTGAAAATTAGCTTGATTTAAATTATTGCATGCTAGTTTAATTAGAGGTTGTTTTGATTATTTCTTCGAATTAGGTAAATGCCAAATTGCAGTATGACACATTGACTATTTAATTATATGCCATCAACCCATGTCACCCTAGTTGGGGATCATATTAGTTGGTCATTATTAAATTGCCAACACTGGGTATTTAGACCATTGTAGTATAATGCTTAGACCTGCTACGTACACATGACATGATTTTGGACAATCAAATGTTAATATTGACTCAATGAGATATTGAAACTTTTTTTGAGAAGTATCATGTGTTGTGATGTTGATGATGGCACGTGGTGCATGGTAATCAACTGGGTTTGATAAATAGATTTAGACCGGGGCAAGTGGCAAGATTGATCGGGTGGGCCAGGTGTGGCACCGGGAAAGTCGTTTTGGTTCTTCGGGTAGTCTTACCCTGGTCACCCCAAGGACTTAACCTTGCAAGCCTATGAGAACATATGAAAATGTGAATGGAGTCATACATCACTGCTTAGGGCTTTATGATCTGGCAGAAGGCGAAACTTCCGTATGAGGTTCCGGCCGATGAGAAAGTCAATGCCACGAACTTGGCTGACGTTGAGGCAAACGCTAAGGCTAGGAACATTCTCATACAGGGACATAGCCATAGTGAGTATTATCGGGTTTCTCACCTTCGGTCCTATAACACCCCAATTTTTGCTTTTCATGACGTTGAGGCAAATGCTAATGAATTTTTACTGTTCCTCCGACCGAGCCCGAGTTAGACTCGAGTCCGAGTTCGACCCGAACGATGGTTGAGCCGAACCAAGTCGGCCGAACCCTAATCCCCTCGACTGTCGGATCTCGATCCAACGGCCGAGATCGAGCCGCGTCGCCCGATCCCGACTCCGACCGAGCCAGCCAAGTCACCCGAGCTGGACCCGAGCCCAAACCCCACAATCGTTGGATCTTGATCCAACTTCTCTCGTTGCGCCACGTCGCCCAAGCCGTATCCTCGTCGGTTTCCGTCGCCGCCTGCGCGTGGGACCTCGTTTTCCACGTGTTTCACGGACGTCGAGGGGCTATTTATTGCGCCGCCACCCGTGTCGGGACCGCCTCTTCCGTGCGCACCCGTAACCCTAACTCATCGAGCCTGAGCCACCGCCACGTCCGCGCTAGAGCTCGCCGAAGTTGGGAGTGCGCAGCACCGCGGTTTCTGCCGTTTTTCGTCGCTGTCGAGCCGTCTCCGCCGCCGTTGAGCCCAGATCTGGAACCGTTGCATCGAGACGCGTCGAGCAGCACCACTCACCTCGCTCCATTGTCTTCCTCGGCTCCGGTCTGCCAGCTCCGCCGCGAAGCCATCGCCGTCCCCGAGCTCGCTCCATAGTCCGATCAAGATCGGAGGGTCCAGATTCATCCACGTCACCCACGGTAAAATTCATGTGTTAACTTCTATATCTATTCTCAGCCGTCGGATCTAGATCCAACGGCTCTAGATTGTGCCACGTAGCCCATAACTGCACCGTACTAGGAGTGATCTCAGCCGTTAGATCTAGATCGTACGGTTCGGGTTAGCCGCGTAGTTAGCATTAGATTGGATCTCGACCGTCCGATTGAGATCGAACGGACCAGATCGACCGCGTCCACCCCAAATGCGCATCAGCCCGATTCAATTTGGGCCGTTAATTTTCAAATCAACGGCTGAGATCTAGTCACGTGTGCGGGAGCCGAACCAGAGCGCCCGCGTGGCGTAGCGTGGAGTCAGCGGCGGCGGGCCCGCTGCTCGGTGTGCCGGCCGGTGGACCAGGCCAAGTGGGCCGATGCCGCGTGGACGGTGTACTGCCGGCGTCGACGTGGCCGCTGCAAAGAGCGCCACGTGGCATGACGACGTCATGCTAACGTCATCGTGGGGTTCGGCCGGTGCTGACGTCAGTAGGTCCGCGAGGACCAATGAGGTGCTGACGCAATAAATCTTTTTCCGAAAAAGAAATTATTTATTTAATTCGGTTTATTGATTTTAAATATAGTTTCAAACTTCAAACGCTTATAACTTTTGCGTTTCAACTCCGATTTGAGTGATTCAAGTTTCTAAATTTTCATAAAATTGAGACCTACTCAAATATGAATTTTAATTAATTTTTTATTATTAATATTTCTCTGTTTATATTTAATTAATTGTTTCTTTAAACTTTAAACGATTATAACTTGCAATTTAACTCCGATTTGGACGATTCCAGTTTCTAAAAATTCATAAAAATGTGCTCTCTCTGCTTATGAAGTTTATTTGAACTTTTGAACACTTTTGTGTACTTTTTTATTTATTGATTGCTATTTGCACGCGTTACGAGTAGACGTTGAAGTGCCCGAAGGCTTCGAAGGTGAAATGTTGATCCAGGAGCCAGCTCAAGACCAAGAACAAGTACTTTTTGAAGGCAAGTTATGCTTTGACCATGTTGATCCCGTTTTGAAATTATTTGGATTTAAATTATTGCATGCTAGTTTAATTAGAAAATGCTTTAATTAATTTTGGGAAATTAGTTAAGTGCCAACCTTGCAGTATGACACCTTGACTATTTAATTATGTGCCATGAACCCTTGTCACCCTAGTTGTGGTATACATAGTTGGACATTATTAAATTGCCAACATTGGATATCTAGATCGTGGCAGTATGTTGCTTAGACCTGCTACGTGCACATGACATGATTTTAGACAAGCAATTGTTAATGTTGACTTAATGATATATTGAACTTGTTTTGAAGAAGTATCATATGTTGTGAATGTGGATGGCACATGGTGCATGGTAATCAACTGGGTTTGATAAATAGATTTAAACCGGGGCAAGTTGCAAGAATGTTATGCTGGGCCAGTGTGGTATCGGGGACGTTGATTTGGTTCTTCGGGTAGTCTTGCCTTGGTCACCCTAAGGACTTAACCTTGCAAGCCTTTGAACTGAGTCAATCGTGCAACCACATGAGCGGAGTGGGACGGTCCTAGTTGAGTAAGTTACTAATAACTTGCATGTGATACCTCGGGTGTCAACTACACCTTTTGTGTAGCTTGAATGGGGAGCGTACCAAGGCTACGGCATGGTACCCGTCCAACGGTATGTCGGTCCCATACTTCGCCTCTGTTAAGGGAAGGTACAGTGTATGGCAAAAACTGGAAAGGTTCACTTGTGTAGTTAGCCGTCTCCGAAAGGCTCTGTTACGATCACTCACCTTCGTGGTGTTTGGCTGTATCTTGTGGGTAAAGTGCATAACCTCTGCAGAGTGTTAAATCTATTCGAATAGCCATGTCCGCGGCATTGGACATTGCTCGAGAATTACAGTCAAGGGTTAGATTTTCCTGAAAACAACTTGGACTTGGAAAGTGTGGGTTGGTTTAAAGAATGACGTTGATGGAAATGTGGATTAGGAATGGGAAACAGGTTTACTTAACCCCTGGAAAAGTTATTGATATTATACTTGCTTTTACTGCTTTCGAATCTACTTATGTTACTTTTCAAATGCTGTTTTACTACAAATTATACCATGAGCTATTCCCTTGTACTAAGCCGAGCATGTAGTATATTAGTTTGCATTCTGTGCATGACTTGCTGAGTACCAAGTACTCACCCTTGCCACAATACAACATCAGTTGAAGAAGAGTCTACACCAGCTTTAGAGGAGGAGATCCATGAGGAACCGTCTAACTAGGGAGCAAGCCCAGTCAGTTGCCTGTGGTATACTGGATGGCGCCACGAAGTTATCTTATTTTTCGCTGCTGTTATTTCTCTATTAACAAGTTTTCGCCCTACGTGGCGTATATTTGTAACTTGACCTTAAGGTTGAGTAACCAGTTTGGCTAGCTAATTAAAGTACTTTAATATTTCGTTGAGTATGATTGTGATATTTACCAATGTTGAGACTGTGTGCACTAGCATGATCCTGGACTAGTGCTGAATACATAGTGGGTCCGAATTTGTAAATTCGGGTCCCGACAGAGGTGGTATCAGAGCCATACTGACTGTGGGCTCACCCATAGTTAGATTGGTCGTAGTGAGGATAAAACTTATTTTCTAAAGTTAAAAGTTGTGAAGATAATGAATGAATTCTCACCTTACCCCTTTCTTTCTTGTTCATACCCCTTGCTGAGTTCTTTCTGTCTCCACATTAAATTTAAAATGTTGTGTTCTTACGCGAGCTTCTTTTGGCAGATGATCATGAAGAACAACTATGCCGAGCGTGAGGGAGGCTACACTGCCGAGTTGTGGCATATGCTTCAGTTTTTTGGAGGTTTTGAGAGACAGCTCTACCGAGGGACTAAACTTGTGCAGGCAGGACTGGTCATAGGATGGGACGTCAAGATCACGGTGTATCCCCGAGAGAAGACGAAGCTCAGTCGCCCTTTTCACTTCACCGCTAGGAGGTCAACATTTGAGATGGGAATCCAGGAGGTGTCTCGTTGAGCAATGCAGCAGATTGCTCGCATATACTCCAGGGAGCTGGAAGGCACAGTATTCCGTCACCACCCACGCCGAGACAGCAAAGCTCTGCGGAAGCCGATAGAAGATGAGGATGCTACTGTCACACACTTAGCCAGATTCATCATCGCCCAAGAGGAGCTTATCGACGACACAGTTCAGGAGTTGATGAAGGCTCGCGAGCAGGTTGAGGAAGGGAAAAAGCACCTAGAGAATGCTCGTGAGTACATCGCCCATGCTATGGAAGGGGTCGCAGAGCTAGAGACCGCACTGTACGGGCAGGGCCCCGATCCAGTGTTGCAATTGGATGCCCCAGAGCCAGAGGAGGACCCAGAAGAGGCGCCACCTGGACCTGCGCCACAGCCACAGCAACAGCCAAATCCCGAGCCAGAGGAGGACGCCGCGTCGTCAACCACAGCTGTAGTTGCAGGGCATGGAGATTGCTTCGTGCCTATACCGCCGCACCCGCCCCGATGAGGCAGTGGAGGTTTTCTCGATGAGTGAGCGTAGGCTTTGAAGTTGAGACTCATTCGTCGAGTCGCGTTATAGAATAAAGAGTCACCCTTAGAGGCGTTAGACTCCAGCGTGAGTCGGTTTGGATTTTCATTGCTTGCTGAGTGTGCAGTATGCGTTGCAAGGCATTTAGGCATTGTGAGCGACCATACCAAGTTATTATTGAATTAATTAATAAAAGTTGGATTTTGAGTTACACCTTTCCCCGCATAAGTTTCTCTACTACTTGTCTATTCTTGTTCCCTCTCAGCTCTGAAACCTTGGAGTAATCGACAGATGGGGAACACCCGCGAAAACCTTGGAGGCAACAGGAGTGGTTCTCGCCCAGCTAGGAACCCTAACGATGGAGCACCTGCACCCCAACCAGCACCGCCAGTTGATATGCAGAACTTTGGAGCTTTTCTTGCTGCACAGACCCAACTGATGCATGCTATGATGCAGCAGATGCAGCAGGTCACTGCCCAGGCTGCCGCTAACCAAGCAAATCAGGGACATCGACAAGGAGCAAAGTTGTCAGAGTTTATGAGGACTCATCCACCTACATTCTCTTGGAATGCAAATCCATTGGAGGCGAACGATTGGCTAAGGTCAATAGAAAGGAAGTTACACATTGCCCAATGCATGGGAAATGAGAAGGTGCTCTACGCCTCTCATCAGTTGGAAGGGACCGCCGCTGAGTGGTGGGAAAACTTTTGTGCCACACGGGAGAACCCACAGGACATCACATGGGAGGAGTTTACAACTGCATTTCGTCAGTATCACGTGCCTGAAGGAATAATGGACTTAAAGAAGGACGAATTCAGGGAACTGAAGCAAGGTAATCAACCGGTGTCAGAATATCTGAATAAGTTCACACAGCTTGCACGCTACGCACCTGAAGACGTAGCGACAGATAAGGCCAGACAGTCTCGTTTCATGAAGGGACTTAACTCAGGACTGCAGGTGGGACTGATCACCCACACCTTTCCAGATTTCCATTAGCTCGTGAACAAGGCGCTTATTCTTGAGGACAAGCGCAAGGAACTGGATGAGAACCGGAAGCGCAGAATGCAACAACAAGGATCACGCCAGGGAGCGCAGTAGTGCCAAATCAGTTTTTCAGATTCCAGTCACAGAATACAGCAAGAACACCATCACCAGCACCGAGACCCATCAATCAGAATTACCAGACCCCAGCTCCAGCCAGAAATGCCGCTTCAAGCAGTCAACAGGGAACAGTGAGACGCTGCTACACATGCAACGAGCAGTTAACTCTTTTGGTCTATCCATCCGTCTGCGGGTGATATGCTGTACTGAAGTTCAAACGGGTCCCCATGGCTTCATTCACCTTATTCCAGAATCTCGAGGTAAACTGGGTACCTCTGTCCGATACAATCTTCCTCGGTATTCCGTGCAAACAGACGATCCTAGTCATGTATAACTCGGCTAACTTATCTCCCGAATAGGTGGTCTTTACGGGGATAAAGTAAGCGACCTTAGTCAAGTGATCCACTATGACCCATATGGAGTCATATCCTCCTTGAGTCTTGGGTAAACCGGTAATAAAGTCCATTCCGATTTCCTCCCATTTCCACTAAGGTATCTTCAACGGTCAGAGTAATCCCGCGGTCTCTCGATGCATTGCCATGACTCTTCGACATATGTCGACAACAAGAACATGCTCGGCAACCTCACGCTTCATGCTCGGCCACCAGAATCTTCCCTTCAAATCCTGATACATTTTGGCACTTCCCGGATGAATTGAATACTTGGAGTCATGGGCTTCTTCTAGGATCAACAGCTTCAGCTCTTTCTTGTTTGGCACACAAATTCGATCCTCCATCCACAACGTGCCTTGATCGTCCAACCTGAAGTCTTTTGCCTTGCCATATCCATCTTGGACTTAATCCTGCGAATCATGTCATCACCCTTCTGTCCTTCTCGGATCTGATCCTCCAGGGTAGGCTTTACTTCTAATGCGGCCAAGAATCCTTCTGGTACTACTTCAATCTGCATTCTCTGGAAATCCTCACATAGCTCATCCTGACTCGTGGCTATCAACATGTTCACGGTATGGCTTTTCCGACTCAGAGCATCGGCCACCACGTTGGCCTTTCCGGGATGGTAATGGATTCCAACGTTGTAATCCTTGATCAGCTCTAGCCATCTCCTTTGTCTCATGTTTAAGTCCGATTGGGTGAAGATGTACTTAAGACTCTTATGGTCCGTATATACTTCACATCTGTTTACAATCAAATAATGACACCACAACTTCAAGGCATGCACTACGGCAGCTAGCTCTAGGTCATGCGTTGGATAATTCTCCTCATGCGGCCTCAACTGCTTTGATGCATAAGCGATGACCTTTCCGTTCTGCATCAGCACACATCCAAGTCCTTGGCGTGATGCATCACAATAGATATCGAAGCTTTGATTAACATCCGGTAGAACTAACACCAGTGCTGAGGTCAATCGCCTCTTCACCTTTTGAAAACCTTTCTCGCACTCCGGCGTCCATGCAAACTTCTTCTCCTTTTTCAACAACTGCGTGAGTCAACGGCGACTCCTTCTGCGGTCATTACATGTCCGAGGAACTCCACCTTGTCCTTCCAAAATTCACACTTGCTGAACTTGGCGAAAAGTTGCTGTTCCCTCAGCTTTTCAAAAACTCGCCTCAAGTGCTCTGCATGTTCATCCTTTGTCTTGGAATAGACTAAGATATCATCTATGAACAAAACAACAAACTTGTCCAAATATTCCATGAAAACCTTGTTCATCATATTCATGAAATAGGTCGCGCATTAAATCGTAATCAAGGACATAATCAGAACTCGTAATGTCCAAATCTAGACGAGAATGCGGTCTTCGGAATATCCTCTGATCGGATCTTCAGCTGGTGGTATCCTGATCTCAGATCAATCTTGGAGAAAACTCCGGCTCCTCTCAGCTGATGTCGGAACCCGAATTTGCAAATCCGGACCCTCTGTGTATTCAGCACTAGTCCAGGAACGCGCTAGTGCACACAGTCTTAACATCGGTAAATATCACAATCATACCACTCGATAATTATATTGTACTTTAATTAAATAGTCAATCTGGTTGCTCGACCTTATGGTCAAGTTACAAATATACATACACGCAGGCGAAACTTATTAAGAGAGAAATAATAGCAGCGGAAAAATAAGATAACTTCGTGGCGCCATCCAAAGATACCACAGTGCAACTGATCGGGCTCGCTTCCTAAGTAGACGGTTCCTCTTGGAGCTCCTCCTCCAAAGCTGGTGTAGTCTCCTCTTCAACTGGTGTTGTATTACGGCAAGGGTGAGTACTTGGTACTCAGCAAGTCATGCACAGAATGCAAGCTAATATACTATATGCATGGCTTGATACAAAGGAATAGCTCAAGGTATATTTGCAGTAAACAGCATTTAACAAATAATATAAGTAGATTCGAAAGTAGTAGAAACAAGTATATCATTAACAACTTTTCTAGGAGTTAAATAACATCTTTCCCAATCCTAATCCACATTTCCATCAACATCATTATTTAACCAAACCCCACCTTTCAAGTCCAAGTTATTTTCAAGAAAGTCTCACCCTTGACTGTAATTCCCGAGCGATGTCCAATACCGCGGACACGGCTATTCGAATAGATTTTACACTCTGCAGAGGTTATGCACTTTACCCACAAGATACAGTCAAACACCACAAAGGCGAGTTCCCGTAACAATGTCTTTCTGAAACTTCTAACTATACAAGTGGTCCTCTCCGGTGTTGCACACTAACCCTTCCCTTAGCTAAGGCGAAGTTTAGGCCAACCAACCGTTAGATGGGTACCTGGCCGCAGCCCCGGTAGGCTCCCCCGTTCAACTTACACAAAGGGTGTAGTTGACATCCTGAGGTCCCACAGGTACTTTATTAGCAACTTAATCAACTAGGTCCGTCCCATTACAGACATGTGGTTGCACGTTTGACCCAGTTCAAAGGCTTGCAAGGTTAAGTCCTTAGGGTGACCAGGGCAAGACTACCCGAAGAACCAAACCAACGTTCCCAAAGGCCAACCGCCCACCCGATCAATCTTGCCACATGCCCCAGTCAAAAGCTATTTATCAAACCCCCAGTTGATTACCATGCACCACGTGCCATCAACATCACATGATACCTTTCCAAAACAGGTTCAATTTATCATTAAGTCAATATTAACATTTGATTGTCCAAAAACATGTCATGAGCACTTAGCAGGTCTAAGCAGTATACTATACGGTCTAAAATCCCATGTTGGCAATTTAGTAATGTCCAACTCGTAAACCACAACGAGGGTGACAAGGGTCATGGCACATATATATGATTAACCAAGGTGTCATACATCAATTTGGCATTTATCTAATTTCCCATACTTTAAATAAAGTATTTTCTAATTAAACTAGCATGCAATAGTTTAAATCAATTTAATTTGAAAATGGGATCAACATGGTCAAAGCACAACTTGCCTTCAAATAGCACTTGTTCTTGGTCCTGAGCTGGCTCCTGGGTCAATACTTCTCCTTCGAATCCTTCCTGCATTTCCAACGCTTACTCGTAACGTGTGCAAATAACAACAAATGAATAAAACAGTAGACAAAAAGTGTCCAAACATCCAAATAAAGTTCATAAACAGAGAGAACATAATTTTATGAATTTTTAGAAACTGGAAGCGTCAAATTCGGAGTTTAAACGCGAAAGTTATAGCATTTTGAAGTTTAAATAATCAATTAAATAATATTACAGAGAAAAACTTTAGTCCAAAAATTAAATAAAATTCATCATTAGGTAGATCTCAATTTTATACAAATTTAGAAATTTGAATCAATCAAATCGGAGTTGAAACGCAAAAGTTATAAGCATTTGAAGTTTGAATCGAATTTGAATTCAATTATTCAAATTAATAAATCATTTTCTTTTTCGATAATACTTTTATTGCGTCAGCGTGACACGTGGTAGCCTCTGATTGGTCCGCTGACGTTAGCAATGGTCCACGCGCACGGCTCGGTCCACGGTGGACCCGGTCCACTGGACCGTGTCGCTGACAGGTGGGTCCGCCCTGTCAGCGGGGCGAGTTCACACCCGCGTGGGCGCGGCTGACGCGTGGGCCCTCTGACACGCGGCCCCGCACGTCAGAGACACGTGCTCACGCGCGTGGGCGCGGTTAGGGCGTGCGTGGCTCAATCTCCACCGTTGGATCTAGATCTAACGGTCCTTAATAGATCTGGCTGATTGAACTAGATCTAATCTAAACCACACGATTTAGATCCAACGGTTGAGATCTATCCTAGTTCTACGGGGTTGGGAACACGTGGGCAAACCTCAACGGTTGGATCCGGATCGGACGGTTCACGTAGCTTGCGGACGGCGATGGCTTCGCGATGGCGCACGGCTGCCGGAGTTGAAGACGATGACGAGCCCAACGGCGTTCCAGCGGTTCTCCGACGAGGTGAGTTGGCTCCACGGGTGCGTCTCGACGCGGGGTTCTCGGATCTGGCCTTGGACGCGGCGGAGAACGACGGACGGCGGCGGGGCGAAGCGAGAACCGTGGCGGAGGGGAAAACAACTACGGCGAGCGATTGCGGAAAACTAGCGGCGGCTTAAGCTCGGTAGGCTAGGGTTTCGGGTGCGCGCGGAGAAGGGCAACATCGGGCGATGTCTCACGCATTAAATAGCCCCGGGATGTGCGCAGAATCAGGAACCCTAACGGAACACGGCGGCTACGCGGCGGAGGAGTCCGTCTCGGACTCGGGCGTTGACGATGACGGAGGGCCGTCCACGTGGCGCGATCAACGGCCACGATGGCGCAGACGCGATCGGATCCGGACCGGATCCGGTTGGATCGGTGCGGCTCAATCTCGACCGTTGGATCTTGATCCAACGGTCCCGCACGATTAGGGTTCGGCCAGAACACGTGGCTCGGGTCGGACTCGAGCTCGAGTCTGACTCGGGCTCGGTCGGATGAACAGTGTAAACCCGTTCGCATTTTTCCAGCGATTAAATATTCAAATTAATTCCAAGAAATTCATTTAATCCATTAAAAATAGCAAAAGACTCAGAAAAATTCCAGAAAAATTCTGGAAAATATTTTGGGACATTTTGGACTCAAATAAAATATTTCCAACAAAATTTTATTTGCAAAGTCAAATTCTTTAATTATTTCAAAATGGAATAAATTCCAAATAAATCCAAATAAATTCCAGAAAATTCCAAAAATTCAACAAAGTGCCAAATCACACATGAATTTAAGAAAAGCAAAATTTGGGGGTGTTACAGCTGATCAAACAGATCATCGATCCTGGGTAGCGGGTACTTATTCTTCACTTTGACTTCATTGAGTGCACGGTAGTCAATGCACATCCTGAAACTCCCGTCCTTCTTGTTGACGAACAGAAATGGCGCTCCCCACGGCGATGAACTCGGTCTGATGAATCCTTTCTCCATTAGCTCTTCAAGCTGCTTCTTCATCTCTACCAATTCTTCGGTTGACATCCGATAGGGTCTCTTTGCTATCGACGCTGTACCAGGTACAAGCTCTATCACGAACTCTATGTCTCTGTCTGGCGGCATACCAGGTAGATCTTCAGGAAAAACATCTCGATACCCATTCACTACTGAGACATCTTCTATGCTGATCGCCTTCGCACTGTTAACCATCAACTGTCCATCCCTAACGGCGGTAGCTTGAAATTCCACTTTCTTTCCACACTGGGTCCCAACTGATATAATCCTCCGGCCACAATCCAGCACATCTTTGTGCTTGGCTAACCAATCCATTCCCAAGATAACATCTAAGGTCTGGGTTTCCAATATAATAAGGTTCGCTTGGAATTCTACCCTATCTATTAATATTCTCAACCCAGAACATCCTACTTTAGTTCGGAGTTCGGAACCAGGGGTTTGAACTAAAAGCATGCATTTAAGTCTTGCAATCTCCAAATCATTTTTCGCAGCAAAGCCTTGAGAAACAAACGAATGCGAAGCTCCAGAGTCAAACAAAACTGTTGCAGGTACCGAGTTGATAAGGAAATTACCCAGCACGACGTTCGTGGCATTCTGGAGTGCCTCTGCGGTGACATGGTTGACTCGGCCTCTCACTACGGTCTGGGGCGTGACTCCCGGCTGTGTTGTTTCGCGGTTTGCTCTGGGTGCAGGCGTCCTGGCTGGTGTGGATCCCAGATTGAAGCGAACTGGGGTCACTCCTGCTGTCTTCTTAGGGCAACTGTTGGAGAAATGTCCTTGCTCGTTCCATGTGTAGCAGCGTCTCTCTGTCCCCTGTTGACTGCCTGAAGCGGCGTTTCTGGCTGGAGCTGGGGTTTGATAGTTCTGATTGACGGGTCTTGGTGCTGGTGATGGTGTCCTCGTTGCATTCTGCGGCTGGAATCTGAAAAACTGATTTGGCGCAACCCTCAAGCGTTGCTGCGCCCCCTGACGCGATCCCTGTTGTTGCATCCTTCGCTTCCGGTTCTCATCCAGTTCCTTGCGCTTGTCCTCAAGAATGAGCGCCTTGTTCACAAGCTCCTGTAAATCTGGAAAGGTGTGGGTGATCAGTCCCACCTACAGTCCTGAGTTAAGTCCCTTCATAAAGCGAGACTGTCTGGCCTTATCTGTCGCTACGTCTTCAGGTGCGTAACGTGCAAGCTGTATGAACTTATTCAGGTATTCGGCCACCAGCTCATTACTTTGCTTCAGTGCTCTAAACTCTTCCTTCTTGAGGTCCATAATTCCTTCAGACACGTGATACTGATGAAATGCGGTTGTAAACTCCTCCCAAGTGATGTCCTCAGGGTTCTCCCGTGTGGCGCAGAAGTTCTCCCACCATTCTGCGGCGGTCCCTTCCAACTGATGAGAAGCGTAGAGTACCTTCTCATTTCCCATGCATTGAGCAGTGTGCAGCTTCCTCTCTATTGACCTTAGCCAATCATCGGCCTCCAACGGATTGGCATTCCCGGAGAAAGTGGGTGGATGAGTCCTCATGAACTCTGACAGTCTTGAATTCTAGCGTTGTCCCTGATTGACTTGATTATTCTGATTAGCAGTGACGTGGGACGTAATCTGTTGCATCTACTACATCATCGCATGCATCAACTAGATCTGTGCCGCAAGAAAAGCTCCAAAATTCTGCATGTCAACTGGCAGTGCTGGCTGGGGTGCTGGTGCTCCATCATTGGGGTTCCCAGCTGGGCGAGAACCACTTCCATTGCCTCCAAGGTTTCCGCGGGTGTTCACCATCTGCCGATTGCTCCATCTCGACCGTTAGATCTTGATCCAACGGTCCCGCGCGATTAGGGTTCGGCCGGAACACATGGCTCGGGTCGGACTCTGCTCGAGTCTGACTCGGTCTCGTTCGGATGAACAGTGTAAACCCGTTCGCATTTTTCCAGCGATTAAATATTCAAATTAATTCCCAGAATTTCATTTAATCCATTAAAAATAGCAAAAGACTCAGAAAAATTCCAGAAAAATTCTGGAAAATATTTTGGGACATTTTCAACTCAAATAAAATATTTCCAACAAAATTTTATTTGCAAAGTCAAATTCTTTAATTATTTCAAAATGGAATAAATTCAAATAAATTCCAAATAAATTCCAGAAAATTCCAAAAATTCAACAAAGTGCCAAATCACACATGAATTTAAGAAAAGCAAAATTTTGGGGTGTTACAAACCTCCCCCCTTAACAGAATCTCATCCCCGAGATTCAGGGCTTTCTAAAGAAATAGGTTCGGAAACTTTTTCTTCAAATCCTCTTCGCGCTCCCAAGTTGCTTCACTTTCCGCGTGGTTGCTCCATTGAACTCTGCAGAAACGGGTTGAATTGTTCCTCGTCTCTCAATCCATAGTGTCCAGAATCTTCACGGTGTGCTCCTTGTAAGTCAGATCTCCTTGCAACTCAATTGACTCTAGCGGTGTCTGCTCCTCAGGTACTCGGAGACACTTCTTCAGCTGGGACACGTGGAACACGTCATGCACTCCTGCTAGTGATTGCGGTAACTCTAGCTGATAAGCAACTTCACCTCTGCGGCTGAGAACCTTGAATGGTCCAACATATCTCGGCGCGAATTTTCCTTTGGCATGGAATCTCTTAACTCCTCTGAGCGGTGTGACTCTGAGATACACGAAATCCTTTGGTTCAAAACTCAGGTCTCGGCGACGGTTGTCAGAATAACTCTTCTGTCGTGATTGGGCTATCTTTAATCTCTCCCTGATCATGGCAATCTGTCCTTCGGCTTCTTGAAGAATATCTGGCCCAAAGACACGGCTTTCACCTATCTCATTCCAGTTCAACGGTGTCCGACAGGGTCGACCATATAGTGCTTCAAATGGTGACATTTGCAAACTTGCTTGGTAAATGTTGTTGTAGCTAAACTCGATGTACGACAGACTTTTATCCCAAGAGGTAGCATAAGCCAATGCACAAGCTCTTAACATATCCTCCAAAATCTTATTAACTCTTTCGGTTTGCCCATCTGTCTGCGGATGATAAGCTGTACTGAAGTTCAAACGGGTTCCCATGGCTTCATGCAGTTTATTCCAGAATCTTGAGGTAAACTGGGTTCCTCTGTCCGATACAATTTTCTTTGGCACTCCGTGCAAATAGACGATCCTGGTCATATACAATTCAGCTAACTTATCTCCCGAATAAGTGGTCTTCACTGGAATAAAATGGGCTACTTAAGTCAAGCGATCCACTATAACCCATATGGAGTCATATCCTCCTTGAGTTTTCGGCAAACCAGTAATTAAGTCCATTCCGATTTCCTCCCATTTCCACTCAGGTATCTTCAACGGCTGTAACAATCCTGCTGGTCTCTGATGCATTGCCTTGACTCTCTGGCATATGTCGCACAATGCAACATGCTCAGCAACTTCACACTTCATGCTCGGCCACCAGAATCTCTCCTTCAAATCTTGATACATCTTGGCGCTTCCAGGATGAATTGAATACTTGGAGTCATGGGCTTCTTCTAAAATCAACTTCTTCAGCTCCTTCTTGTTCGGCACACAAATGCGACCCTTCATCCATAACGTGCCTTGCTCATCCAACTTGAAGTACTCTGCATTGCCTTCCTCCATGTTGGACTTAATCCTGCGGATCTTATCGTCATCCTCCTGTCCTTCTCGGATTTGATCCTCCAGGGTAGGCTTCACTTCTAATGCGGCCAAGAAT
This sequence comes from Rhipidocladum racemiflorum, assembly GCA_036346355.1. Classification (NCBI taxonomy): domain Eukaryota; kingdom Viridiplantae; phylum Streptophyta; class Magnoliopsida; order Poales; family Poaceae; genus Rhipidocladum; species Rhipidocladum racemiflorum. The sequence continues at coordinate 15,215,544 of CM070582.1, forward strand.
CCTTCTGGTACGACTTCAATCTGCATTCTATGGAAATCCTCACATAGTTCATCCTGACTTGTGGCTAGCAGCATGTTCACGGTATGGCTTTTTCGACTCAGAGCATCAGCAACTACGTTGGCCTTTCCGGGATGATAATGGATTCCAACGTTGTAGTCCTTGATCAACTCTAACCATCTCCTCTGCCTCATGTTCAGGTCTGATTGGGTGAAGATGTACTTAAGACTCTTATGGTCCGTGTATACTTCACATCTGTTTCCAATTAAATAGTGACGCCATAATTTCAAGGCATGCACTACGGCAGCTAGCTCTAGGTCATGCGTTGGATAATTCTCCTCATGCGGCTTCAACTGCCTTGATGCATAAGTGACGACCTTTCCATTCTGTATCAGCACGCATCCAAGTCCTTGATGCGATGCATCACAATAAATATCGAAGTTCTGATTGACGTCCGGTAAAACCAACACCGGGGCTGAGGTCAATCGCTTCTTTAGTTCTTGAAAACCTTTCTCGCACTCTGGCGTCCATGCAAACTTCTTCTCCTTCTTCAGCAATTGCGTAAGAGGTTTCGTAATAGTTGAAAAGCCTTCAATGAAACGGCGATAGTAATCTGCCATTCCAAGGAAACTCCGGATCTGGGTCACGGTCTTCGGCTGTTCCCAATGTAACACAGCTTCTACCTTGCTTGAATCTACGGCGACTCCTTCTGCGGTCATTACATGTCCGAGGAACTCCACCTTGTCCTTCCAAAAATCGCATTTACTAAATTTGGCGAACAGCTGCTGTTCCCTCAGCTTTTCCAAAACTCGCCTCAAGTGCTCTGCATGTTCATCCTCTGTCTTGGAGTAGACTAAGATATCATCTATGAACACAACAACAAACTTGTCCAAATATTCCATGAACACCTTATTCATCATATTCATGAAATATGCTGGCGCATTCGTAAGACCAAAGGACATAACAGTAAACTCGTAATGTCCATATCTTGATGAGAATGCGGTCTTCGGGATATCTTCTGATCGGATCTTCAACTGGTGGTATCCCGATCTCAGATCAATCTTGTAGAAAACTTCGGCTCCTCTTAGCTGGTCAAACAAGTCATCGATCCTGGGTAGCGGGTACTTATTCTTCACGGTGACTTCGTTGAGTGCACGGTAATCAATGCACATCCTGAAACTCCCGTCCTTCTTCTTGACAAACAAAACTGGCGCTCCCCACGGCGACGAATTCGGTCTGATAAATCCTTTCTCCATTAACTCTTCAAGCTGCTTCTTCATCTCTACCAATTCCTCGGTGGACATCCGATAAGGTCTCTTTGCTATCGGCGCTGTACCAGGTACAAGCTCTATCACAAACTCTATGTCCCTGTCTGGCGGCATACCAGGTAGATCTTCAGGAAAAACATCTGGATACTCATTTACCACTGAAACATCTTCTATGCTGATTGCCTTGGTACTGTTAACCACCAACTGTCCATCTCTAACGGCAGTAGCTTGAAATTCCACTTTCTTTCCACACGGGCACTCAACTGAGATAGTCCTTCGTCCACAATCCAATACGGCCCTGTGCTTGGATAACCAATCCATTCCCAAAATAACATCTAAGGTCTGGGTCTCCAAAATAATAAGGTTTGCTAGGAACTCTATCCCATCTATTAGTATTCTCACCCCAGAACATCCTACTTTCGTTCGGAGTTCGGAAGCAGGGGTTTGAACCAAAAGCATGCATTTAAGTCTTGCAATCTCCAAATCATTTTTAGCAGCAAAGCTTTGAGAAACAAACGAATGAGAAGCTCCGGAATCGAACAAAACTGTTGCAAGTACTGAGTTGACTAGTAACTTACCCAGTACGACGTCCGTGGCATTCTGAAGTGCATCTGCGGTGACATGATTGACTCGGCCTCTCACCACGGTCTGGGGTGCTGCTCCTGGATGTGCTATCCCTCGGTTTGCTCCTGGTGCTGGCGTCCTGGCTGGTGTGGATCCCAGATTGAAGCGAACTGGGGTCACTCCTGCGGTCTTCTTAGGACAACTGTTGGCAAAGTGCCCTGGCTCGTTGCAATTGTAGCAGCGTCTCACTATCCCCTGTTGACTGCCTAAAGCGGCGTTTCTGGCTGGTGCTGGGGTCTGATAGTTTTGATTGACGGGTCTTGGTGCTGGTGACGGTGTCTTGGTTGCATTCTGCGGCTGGAATCTGAAAAACTGATTTGGCGCAACCCTCAAACGTTGTTGTGCTCCCTGACGCGATCCCTGCTGTTGCATCCTGCGCTTCCTGTTCTCATCCAGTTCCTTGCGCCTGTCCTCAAGAATAAGCGCCTTATTCACCAATTCTTGGAAATCAGGAAAGGTGTGGGTGATCAGTCCCACCTGTAGTCCTGAGTTAAGTCCCTTCATGAAGCGAGACTGTCTGGCTTTATCTGTCGCTACATCTTCAGGTGCGTAACGTGCAAGCTGTGTGAACTTGTTCCGGTATTCGGCCACCGGCTGATTACCTTGCTTCAGTGCTCTGAACTCCTCCTTCTTGAGGTCCATGATTCCTTCTGGCACATGATACTGGCGAAATGCAGCTGTAAACTCCTCTCAAGTGATATCCTGAGGGTTCTCCTGCGTGGCACGGAAGTTCTCCCACCATTCGGCGGCTGTTCCTTCCAACTGATGAGAAGCGTAGAGTACCTTCTCATTTCCCATGCATTGAGCAATGTCTAGGTTCCTCTCTATCGACCTTAACCAATCATCGGCCTCCAACGGATTGGCATTCCCGGAGAAAGTGGGTGGATGAGTCCTCATGAACTCTGACAGTCTTGTATTCTAGCGTTGTCCCTGAATGACTTGATTAGCGGCGGCCTGAGCGGTGACGTGCTGCATCTGTTGCATCATGGCATGCATCAACTGAGTCTGAGCAGCAAGAAAAGCTCCAAAATTCTGCATATCAACTGGCGGTGCTGGTGCTCCATCATTGGGGTTTTCTGCTGGGCGAGAACCACTTCCATTGCCTCCAAGGTTTCCACGAGTGTTCACCATCTGTGGTTTGCTTCCAGGTTTTAGACACGAGAGGGAAACAAGAATAGACATGTAATATGGAACTATGCGGGGCGAAGGGTGTAACTCAAGTCCAACTTTATTATTTAATTAATAATAACTTGGTATGGTTGCTTAAAATGCCTAGGGGGCTTGCAACACATACTGCACACTCAGCAAGCAATGAAAATCCAATCAAACTAACACTGGAGTTTAACGCCTAAAGGGTGACTCTTTATTCTATGACGTGACTCAGCGAAGGAGTCTCACTACAACACCTACGCTCACTCATCGAGAAAACCTCCACGGCCTGGGTACGGGTGCTGCGGCATAGGCGCGAAATGATCGCCATGCCCTGCAACTGTGTCAACTGTGGTAGTCGAAGAAGCGGTGTCCTCCTCAAGCTCTGGCTCTTCCGGATCTGGCTCGTGTAGCTCGAGCATCGCTCCGGCCTGCAGTGCGCATAACGCCGTCTCTAACTCTCCAATCCCGTGCGTAAGATGTGACACATACTCCCGAAGTCTCCCGCCATCTGTTCTTCTCTGCAGTGATCTCCTTGCGGGCCTTCTGTAGCTCCTTGCTCGTATCATCAAGTACATCCTCCTGGGCGACAACAAGTCGTGCCAATTGTGTGATCACGGCGTTCTCATCCTGAATCATCTTCGGGACGAGAAGGTTATTGCTGCGTGGATGATAACGGAAAACCGTGCCCTCTAACTCTCTGGCGTAGATGCGGGCAATGTGCCGCATTGCTCGTCGCGACACCTCCTGGATACCCATCTGCATTGTAGACCTCCTGGCAGAGCAATGTATCGGGCGATTGCCCGGGCCCTTCTTCCTGGCAGGTACCACAATCTTCACGTCACAAGCTTTGATCAATCCTGCTTGTCTGATTACGTCCACTTGGTATTTCGGCTTCTCAAAACCTCCGAGAGTCTGCAGCATACACCAAAGTTCTGTGGCGTGACCAACCTCAAGATCGACGTAGTTGATCTCTCCTTCCATCTGTCAAAGGATACTTGCGTAAGAACGCAGCACTTTAAAACCAATGTGGAAGACGAAAGAACTCAGCAAGGGGTATGAACAAGAAAGAAAAGGGGTAAGTCGAGAATTCATTCATTATCTTGCCAAATTTTTAACTTTAGAAAATAGGTTTTATCCCCACTACGACCTTTCTAGCCAAGGGTGAGCCTACGGTCAGTATGGCTCTGATACCACCTCTGTCGGGACCCGAATTTGCAAATCCGGACCCTCTGTGTATTCAGCACTAGTCTAGGAACGCGCTAGTGCACACAGTCTTAACATCGGTAAATATCACAATCATACCACTCGATACTAATAAAGTACTTTAATTAAATAGTCAAACTGGTTGCTCGACCTTATGGTCAAGTTACAAATATACACGCAGGCGAAACTTATTAAGAGAGAAATAATAGCAATGGAAAAATAAGATAACCCGTGGCGCCATCCAAGATACCACAGGCACCGACCGGCTCGCTCCTAAGTAGACGGTTCCTCTTGGAGCTCCTCCTCCAAAGCTGGTGTAGTCTCCTCTTCAACTGGTGTTGTATTACGGCAAGGGTGAGTACTTGGTACTCAGCAAGTCATGCACAGAATGCAAGCTAATATACTATATGCCTGGCTTGATACAAAGGAATAGCTCAAGGTATATTTGCAGTAAACAGCATTTAACAAATAATATAAGTAGATTTGAAAGCAGTAGAAACAAGTATATCATTAACAACTTTTCCAGGAGTTAAATAACATCTTTCCCAATCCTAATCCACATTTCCATCAACATCATTATTTAACCAAACCCCACCTTTCAAGTCCAAGTTATTTTCAAGAAAGTCTAACCCTTGACTGTAATTCCCAAGCGATGTCCAATACCGCGGACACGGCTATTCGAATAGATTTTACATTCTGCAGAGGTTATGCACTTTACCCACAAGATACAGTCAAACACCACAAAGGCGAGTTCCCATAACAAAGTCTTTCGAAAACTTCTAACAATACAAGTGGTCCTCTCCGGTGTTGCACACTAACCCTTCCCTTAGCTAAGGCGAAGTTTAGGCCAACCAACCGTTAGATGGGTACATGGCTGCAGCCCCGGTAGGCTCCCCCGTTCAACTTACACAAAGGGTGTAGTTGACATCCTGAGGTCCCATAGGTACGTTATTAGCAACTTAATCAACTAGGTCCGTCCCATTACAGACATGTGGTTGCACGTTTGACCCAGTTCAAAGGCTTGCAAGGTTAAGTCCTTAGGGTGACCAGGGCAAGACTACCCGAAGAACCAAACCAACGTTCCCGGTGCCACAACTGGCCCACCCGATCAATATTGCCACATGCCCCAGTCAAAAGCTATTTATCAAACCCCCAGTTGATTACCATGCACCACGTGCCATCAACATCACATGATACCTTTCCAAAACAGGTTCAATTTATCATTAAGTCAATATTAACATTTGATTGTCCAAAAACATGTCATGAGCACGTAGCAGGTCTAAGCAGTATACTATACGGTCTAAAATCCCATGTTGGCAATTTAGTAATGTCCAACTAGTAAACCACAACTAGGGTGACAAGGGTCATGGCACATATATATGATTAACCAAGGTGTCATACAGCAATTTGGCATTTATCTAATTTCCCATACTTTAAATAAAGTATTTTCTAATTAAACTAGCATGCAATAGTTTAAACCAATTTAATTTGAAAATGGGATCAACATGGTCAAAGCACAACTTGCCTTCAAATAGCACTTGTTCTTGGTCCTGAGCTGGCTCCTGGGTCAATACTTCTCCTTCGAATCCTTCCGGTACTTCAACGTCTACTCGTAACGTGTGCAAATAACAACAAATGAATAAAACAGTAGACAAAAAATGTCCAAACATCCAAATAAAGTTCATAAACAGATAGAACATAATTTTATGAATTTTTAGAAACTGGAAGCGTCAAATTCGGAGTTTAAACGCGAAAGTTATAGCATTTTGAAGTTTAAATAATCAATTAAATAATATTACAGAGAAAAACTTTAGTCCAAAAATTAAATAAAATTCATCATTAGGTATATCTCAATTTTATACAAATTTAGAAATTTGAATCACTCAAATCGGAGTTGAAACGCAAAAGTTATAAGCGTTTGAAGTTTGAATCGAATTTGAATTCAATTATTCAAATAAATAAATCATTTTCTTTTTCGGAAATACTTTTATTTCGTCAGCGTGACACGTGGCAGCCTCTTATTGGTCCGCTGACGTCAGCACTGGTCCACGCGCACGGCTCGGTCCACGGTGGACCCGGTCCACTGGACCGTGTCGGCCGACAGTGGGTCCGCCGATCGGCCAAGCAGTTCACGCCGCGTGGGCGCTGGCCGACGTGGGCCCTCTGACACGCGGGCCCTGCGCGTCAGAGACACGTGCTCACGAGCGTGGGCGCGGTTAGGGCGTACGTGGCTCAATCTCCACCGTTGGATCTAGATCCAACGGTCCTTAATAGATCTGGCTTATTGAACTAGATCTAATCTAAACCACACGATTTAGATCCAACGGCTGAGATCTATCCTAGTTCTACGGGGTTGGGAACACGTGGGCAAACCTCAACGGTTGGATCCGGATCGGACGGTTCATGTAGCTTGCGGACGGCGATGGCCAGCGATGGCGCCGCTGCCGGAGTTGAAGACGATGACGAGCCCAACGGCGTTCCAGCGGTTCTCCGACGAGGTGAGTTGGCTCCACGGGTGCGTCTCGACGCGGGGTTCTCGGATCTGGCCTTGGACGCGGCGGAGAACGACGGACGGCGGCGGGGCGAAGCGAGAACCGTGGCGGAGGGGAAAACAACTACGGCGAGCGATTGCGGAAAACTGGCGGCGGCTTAAGCTCGGTAGGCTAGGGTTTCGGGTGCGCGCGGAGAAGGGCAACCTCGGGCGATGTCTCACGCATTAAATAGCCCCGGGATGCGCACAGAATCAGGAACCCTAACGGAACACGGCGGCTACGCGGCGGAGGAGTCCGTCTCGGACTCGGGCGGAGACGATGATGGAGGGCTGTCCACGTGGCGCGATCAACGGCCACGATGGCGCGGACGCGATCGGATCCGGTTGGATCGGTGTGGCTCAATCTCGACCGTTGGATCTTGATCCAACGGTCCCGCGCGATTAGGGTTCGGCCGGAACACGTGGCTCAGGTTGGACTCGAGCTCGAGTCTGACTCAGGCTCGGTCGGATGAACAGTGTAAACCCGTTCGCATTTTTCCAGCGATTAAATATTCAAATTAATTCCCATAAATTCATTTAATCCATTAAAAATAGCAAAAGACTCAGAAAAATTCCAGAAAAATTCTGGAAAATATTTTGGGACATTTTGGACTCAAATAAAATATTTCCAACAAAATTTTATTTGCAAAGTCAAATTCTTTAATTATTTCAAAATGGAATAAATTCAAATAAATTCCAAATAAATCGAAATAAATTCCAGAAAATTCCAAAAATTCAACAATGTGCTAAATCACACATGAATTTAAGAAAAGCAAAATTTTGGGGTGTTACAGCTGATCAAACAGATCATCGATCCTGGGTAGCGGGTACTTATTCTTCACGGTGACTTGATTGAGTGCACGGTAGTCAATGCACATCCTGAAACTCCCGTCCTTCTTCTTGACGAACAGAACTGGCGCTCCCCACGGCGACGAACTCGGTCTGATGAATCCTTTCTCCATTAGCTCTTCAAGTTGCTTCTTCATCTCTACCAATTCTTCGGTTGACATCCGATATGGTCTCTTTGCTATCGACGCTGTACCAGGTACAAGCTCTATCACGAACTCTATGTCTCTCGTCGGCATACTGTAGATCTTCGTGAAAACATCTGGATACTCATTCACTACTGAGACATCTTCTATGCTGATCGCCTTCGCACTATTAACCATCAACTGTCCATCCCTAACGGCGGTAGCTTGAAATTCCACTTTCTTTCCACATTGGCTCCCAACTGATATAATCCTCCGGCCACAATCCAGCACAGCTTTGTGCTTGGATAACCAATCCATTCCCAAGATAACATCTAAGGTCTGGGTTTCGAATATAATAAGGTTCGCTAGGAATTCTACCCCATCTATTAATATTCTCAACCCAGAACATCCTACTTTAGTTCGGAGTTCGGAACCAGGGGTTTGAACTAAAAGCATGCATTTAAGTCTTGCAATCTCCAAATCATTTTTAGCAGCAAAGCCTTGAGAAACAAACGAATGCGAAGCTCCAGAGTCAAACAAAACTGTTGCAGGTACCGAGTTGACAAGTAAATTACCCAGCACGACGTTCGTGGCATTCTGGAGTGCCTCTGCGGTGACATGGTTGACTTGGCCTCTCACTACGGTCTGGGGCGTGACTCCCGGCTGTGCTGTTTCGCGGTTTGCTCTGGGTGTAGGCGTCCTGGCTGGTGTGGATCCCAGATTGAAGCGAACTGGGGTCACTCCTGTTGTCTTCTTAGGGCAACTGTTGGAGAAATGTCCTGGCTCGTTCCATGTGTAGCAGCGTCTCTCTGTCCCCTGTTGACTGCCTGAAGCGGCGTTTCTGGTTGGAGCTGGGGTTTGATAGTTCTGATTGACGGGTCTTGGTGCTGGTGATGGTGTCCTCATTGCATTCTGCAGCTGGAATCTGAAAAACTGATTTGGCGCAACCCTCAATTGTTGCTGCGCTCCCTGACGCGATCCCTGCTGTTGCATCCTTCGCTTCCAGTTCTCATCCAGTTCCTTGCGCTTGTCCTCAAGAATGAGCGCCTTGTTCTCAAGCTCCTGTAAATATGGAAAGGTGTGGGTGATCAGTCCCACCTACAGTCCTGAGTTAAGTCCCTTCATAAAGCGAGACTGTCTGGCCTTATCTGTCGCTACGTCTTCAGGTGCGTAACGTGCAAGCTGTGTGAACTTATTCAGGTGTTCGGCCACCAGCTGATTACTTGGCTTTAGTGCTCTGAACTCTTCCTTCTTGAGGTCCATAATTCCTTCAGACACGTGATACTGATGAAATGCGGCTGTAAACTCCTCCCAAGTGATGTCCTCAGGGTTCTCCTGTGTGGCGCAGAAGTTCTCCCACCATTCTGCGGCGGTCCCTTCCAATTGATGAGAAGCGTAGAGTACCTTCTCATTTCCCATGCATTGAGCAATGTGTAGCTTCCTCTCTATTGACCTTAGCCAATCATCGGCCTCCAACGGATTGGCATTCACAGAGAAAGTGGGTGGATGAGTCCTCATGAACTCTGACAATCTTGAATTCTAGCGATGTCCCTGATTAACTTGATTATTCTGATTAGCAGTGACGTGGGCCGTAATCTGTTGCATCTGCTGCATCATCGCATGCATCAACTGGATCTGTGCAGCAAGAAAAGCTCCAAAATTCTGCATGTCAATCGGGCGGTCTTTGGCCGGGTGTCGGTGCTCCATCATTGGGGTTCCCAGCTGGGCGAGAACCACTTCCATTGCCTCCAAGGTTTCCGCGGGTGTTCACCATCTGTCGATTGCTCCAAGGTTTCAGAGATAAGAGGGAACAAGAATAGACAAGTAGTAGGGAAACTTATGCAGAGAAAAGTGTAACTCAAAAATCCAACTTTATTATTTCATAATAATACTTGGTATGGTTTCTCACAATGCCTAAGGGCCTTGCAACACAAACTGCACACTCAACAAACAATGAAAATCCAAATCGACTCTTACTGGAGTCTAACGCCTAAGGGGTGACTCTTATTCTATAACGCGACTCGACGAAGGAGTCTCAACCTTAACGCCTACGCTCACTCGTCGAGAAAACCTCCACTGCCTCCTAAGGGTGGGTGCGGCGGCATAGGCGCGAAACAATCGCCATGCCCTGCAACTACAGCTGTGGTTGACGACGCGGCATCCTCCTATGGCTATGGATCTGGTTGTTGCAGTGGCTGTGGCGTGGGTGTAGGTTGCGCCTCTTCTGGGTCCTCCTCTGGCTCTGGGGCGTCCAACTCCAACACTGGATCGGGGCCCTGTCCATACAATGCGATCTCTAGCTCTGCGATCCTTTTCGCAGCATAGGCGACGTACTCACGAGCATTCTCTAAGTGCTTCTTCTCTTCCTCATCCTGCTCGCGAGTCTTCTTCAACTCCTGAACTGTTCATCGATAAGCTCCTCCTGAGCGGCGACGAATCTGGCTAGGTGTGTGATGGTAGCATCCTCATCTTCTATCAGCTTCCGCTGAGCTCTGCTGTCTCGGCGTGGGTGGTGACGAACATCATGCCTTCCAGCCTCCTCGAGTAAGTGCGAGCGATCCACAGCATTGCTCGACGCGACACCTCCTGGATTCCCATCTCAAAGGTAGACCTCCAGGCGGTGAAGTGGAAAGGGCGGCTGAACTTCGTCTTCTCTCGGGCATACACCGTGATCTTGACGTCCCATCCTATGACCATTCTTGCCTGCACGAGTGTAGTCCCTCGGTAGAGCGGCCTCTCAAAACCTCCTAGAAACTGGAGCATACGCCACAACTCGGCAGTGTAACCTCCTTCACGCTCGGCGTAGTTGTTCTTCATCATCATCTGTAAAAAGATGCTCGCGTAAGAATGCAACCTTTTAAAATCAATGTGGAAGACGAAAAGAACTCAGCAAGGGGTATGAACAAGAGAGAAAGGGGTAAGTCAAGAATTCATTCATTATTTTGACAAATTTTATCCTTAGAAAATAGGTTTTATCCTCACTACGAGCAATCTAACTATGGGTGAGTTTACAAATAAGATGGCTCGATACCACCTCTCTCGGGACCCGAATTTGCAAATCCGACCCCTGTGTATTCATCACTAGTCCAGTAACACTCTAGTGCACACAGTCTCAACATTTGTAAATATCACTATCATACTCAACGAATAATAGGGTAATTTAATTAGTTAACCAAACTGGTTGCTCAACCTTATGGTCGAAGTTACAAATATACACGCAGTGGCGAAACTTATTAAAAGAAAAATAACAAGAAATAAAAATAAGATAACTTCGTGGCGCCATCCAAGATACCACAGCAAGTGGTGGGCTCGCTTCCTAGTTAGACGCCTCTTGGAGTTCCTCCTCCAAGCCGGTGTAGACTCACCTTCAACCGGTGTTGTATTGTGGCAAGGGTGAGTACTTGGTACTCAAAGAAGTCATGCAATGTAATGCAAACTAATATACTACATGCATGGCTTAGTACGAAGGAATAGCTTAGGGTATAATTGCAAGAAACAAAGATTTGATAAGTAGCATAAGTAGATTCGAAAGCAGTAAAGACAAGTATAAGATCAATAACTTTTCCAGGGGTTAAATAGACATCTTTTCCAATCCTAATCCACATTTCCATCAACATCGTTATTAAACCAAACCCGACCTTTCAAGTCCAAGTTATTTTCGAGAAAGTCTAACCCTTGACTGTAATCCCCGAGCGATGTCCAATGCCGCGGACACGGCTATTCGAATAGATTTTACACTACAGAGGTTATGCACTTTACCCACAAGATACGGCCAAACACCATGTGACACTACGGTATGGTGTGACATTATAAAATGTGAAATTAGAGAATAAAACCTTACGGCTTAAGGTTTACTCGCGTTTTTGGGCCTTATGAAGTGATGTGACACCACGGAGTGTCGTAACCTTATAAGTGGTGCATGATGAGGTCAAAAACATTATGAAATATGGAATTGGAGGTTAAAACCATATGGTATGAGGTTTAATTGCGTTTCTGGGCCGTTTCTGGGAGTTTGGGCCTTTCCGGGGGAGTTTGGGCCTAAAAGAAGGGGTTGTGGGCTTTGGTGGGATGGAGTATGAGTCCATTTAGGACTAGGATTCCTGTTTGGGCTGGTAAATAGGTCTCCCCTGCCCTTGCTTGCGCCCCCAACAGCCCTAGTGCGCCCCACCCTCCCCCTCCATGCCCTAGCCACCACCCCCACCTCCCCCTCGCCCTTGCATGCGCCCCCACCTCCCCCTTGCCCCCTTTGCTCTCCACCACCTCTCCTCCACCCCCTTGCTTCCCTAGGGTAGTCTCCCCACACCTGCACCTAGAGGATCCATCCGTTGGAGCGAGGAGCAAGGAGCGATCCGGGAGGAGATCTATTGGGGTTTTCGTGAATCGGGCGAAGGTATGGCCATGGGACTCCTTGGGGATGGGCTAGGTACTGTTATAAGGATCAATATCATGTTTTTAGATCAATTAGTGGTGCTGGATTTGAGTAGATTAGATGAAATCTAGAAGTTGTCACGTTCTCTGTTTCGGATAGCATGAGCAGTCGACCTAGGGTTCGGTTTTTCGCCAATTTAGATTCCAAATTTGGATGTCCGCCTGTTGAAGAAGTTGTAGGTAATTTCAATACATTTCAGTGGGTATAAAGAACGTTAAATTCCGATCAGCCGTTTGAAAGTTATGGCTGTTTTACCGAGCATGTTAAAATCTGTGACGTGATTGGAACAGATCTCGGTATTTTGTAGATTAAACAACTTTAGATTCCGAATCAGTCTTTCCATATACTTAGAAAAAGTTAGGAAATTTCCTAAGCTATGCGAGGACATACTCATTTAATTGATTCGGAGTCTTAGAACCCGAGTTATGCCTTTTGGAAGGCTGTTGTCCCAGCGGGACAGAACCTCTATTTTTGGTTATTGCGAGTAGTTGGCAATGTCGGGGTAGATGAGGGTTTGCGTTCTATTTTGTGGACATGTTTGTGAGTGTGTGGTACCTATGTGCAGGTGATGTGACCTTGGGAGTGCCTTCTACTTCCTGCCAATCCGTTGCCCGTGGTTAAGGCAAGTGTATTGTAATGGATCGTGGTTTGTAAATTGCTTGTTGAGACTAGATAAAATTGATAATGTGATATGGTCACTTTCCATGCTTTAATTTTTGCCATTGATATGATGAATATGTTTATTATGTGATGATGCCATGTGTTAATGTACAAGTTATCCATGATGATGCCATGTGTTAATGTACAAGTTATTCATGATGTTGGCATATTTGCATACATGGCAAGATACATGGCCCGGGCGGTGAGAAAGTCATAACTAGTCCGGGGAAGGTCGGTGAGAAAGTTATGACTATTCCGGAGAGCCAATGAGTAAGTCCTACATCGTGATTCCATCCACCGCGGTGTGGGGAAGCGAGGAGTAGGCACCCTCCATCTTCGGGATGGAAGGTGGGAGAGGGTGCACAGCGACGGGTGTGTAGTTAACCATACCGGTATGAGTTTCCAAGGAGATATGAGCATCGCATTGCATTGCACTGCATTGCATTTTTTGATGATGATATATGATGATGTCGATGATATGCTTACGCTATGAATATGAGCTGTGTATGATGTTGTATGTGAAAAGTGGTGATGAAGGTATTAGAATGTATTTTCCTGTTCCATTGCAATATACTTGCTGAGTGATGAACTCACGCTTGTGTTTATGTTGTTTTTCTTTGGTACCATGAAACCGGCATGCGGGAAAGGGAGCTAGTCACACGTCATCACTTAGCTTCACACATATAAACATTGACATGTTCCTTCCTTTAAATTGTGATGGTTAACTTGTGTGCTTGGTTTCCTCATTCACTTCGTTTGGCTCATGAGATGGTTGGAGTCTTTATTCTAGGCTTATACTGCTGCTAGAACCTTTGTTATTGATGATTTAGATGTCTTTCTTTATACTATAACCTGTGATCTTATTGTTGTTGCTTCAATTCATGGAAAAACAAAGGAGATGCTACCGAAATTTTCGGTTCTTGCATTTACTCCCTTGCTGTAATTTACCTTAATTCATGGTATTTAGATGTTGTTTAGCTTATGTGGTAGCATTCAGGCATACTAGATGCCGGGGTGTACAGTTGGTATCAAAGCGGGATGTAGGTCCTTGGAATATGTATTTTTAGTGTCATACCTTAGGTTACAACTAAAATGTGATGTGGAATAACTTAGAAACATGGCTTAGGTTTTTACTAAAATTTTGTCATAGGATAGAAACATTAAAACTTGCAAAAGTGGTATAACTAATCTAAAATTTGACACACAATGGATGCACAGTAGGAAAGGGTATGGGTATCGTTTCTTTACGCTTAAATGTTGTATTTTAGCTATGATGTTGAATGCTTCATTTGACAATGCATGTTGCTATGTCAATGAGATAAATGATTGAATTGCTCTGTTGTTGGGATAGAGTGGGGTTGTGGTGCCAAAGGGTTTCAGTCACCTCTCTTTATTCATAGTAAGGGTGAGGTTTGACGGTGTGGCCGGTTAGCGCCATCACCGAAGAACTATTAACCCCTGTAGGAGAAGAGTGCTTACCCTTTCTGTCGTAGATCGGGTAGTTGACTGGAGTCAAATAGAAGAGTTTGGTGCTGGATTCCTTCGTATGTTCTTTACCATTCTGACGGTCGGTTTTGGTTGTTTTTCTTGACTTTAGTTGATTGAAATCAAAAGAAAAGTGTTTGAAATTGGATTTTTCGCGGAGAGTCCCTTCGGTGTTTCTTGGTTTTGTCTTCCTTTGTTGAAGACGAAGAAGAGGAATTTAACATTATGCCTTTTTAGTCGCCTTTTGGCTTTGACACCGGTTTTGTTGGTTGCCTTGCAAAGGGAAGTATAGTTTTGGTTCTTGTGTGTCTTACTCTAAGTTTAAAAGAAGTTATTGAAGCGTGTGCAAAAAAGTTAAGTTGTGTCGATTTATGTTTTGTGCCTTTGTCCGCAAAGGTTTATTTGATCGCTTGGTTCCCTCCTGTGGGAGTCTTTGAGATTGAAAAGTGTTTTGCAAAATTCCTTTGCATGACCAAGTTTGGGTTTGTGTCATTGCAATTTTGAGAGTCATGTTTCCTTATGAATTTGGGATGAGTTTTAAAACTAAAATGCTGCAAACAAAGTAAGTAGTTTTTTTACTGAAATCGTTTGTCCCTAGTAAGAATTGCTGTTTAGCATGTTATGTAGCATGTACCAATGCGGTTTATGGGATGATGCATTGTTAAGTTAATTTGTGAGTTGAAACAATTCAATGCGGTTGTTATCTCTAGCTTGAGAATAAATAGACTACTAGTGTTGTAGTTTACTCTTAGCGAGAATAATTGAATGTGCTAAAGTACATGCTTAGAATCTGTTGTTTTGCTTTAAAAAATGCTTATGACCCTTGATAATGTTTAAAGTTTAAAACCCTGTTGCATAGTTAGAACATTAAGATGATGTAAACTGCTGATATTGTTAAAGAAGCTTTGCTGGTTGTTTAAAGATGTTCTAAATTAAACATGTTAGTAGAGAAATTTGATCATGCTAGCTTGTGACCTTAACTTGGAAGTTGATTAGAGTTGCTATTCATGTTGTTGCAAAATATTAGCATGATTGGAAGTATGCAGTCGTGTTCCTAAAATGCTAGTGTCAAGGCCACTTAGAAAGATATGGGTTTTGTAGTTTGATGATATTGCAAGACCTTTGTGCTGGTCTAACTTATTAAATTTAATTTAATAGTTAGAGTATGTTGTCTAGTGACAATTTTGTTGTAACCTATCTATGGGGTAGCTAAAAGTAATGTGGTTGGTTGATGATTATGCCCTTTTGTTTTTTTTAGTAGTGGTGGTAATTGTTTAGATTACTTGTTGAAAACCATGGTTAAAATAGAGGAATTTGTAACATGTGGTGATGGAGTGAACTTTGGGTAATTAACATGATGAATGATTTTTAATGAATGTATAATTTAGAGTCTTACTTGCGAATTCTACCCTGTGGAGATAATATTTACATGTTGAAGTCATTTGTTAACTGAATAAGTTTCGATTGTCGAGACGTTGACATATAGGAGGTATGAAATTTATATGTTGATCTTGCTGAAAGATTTGTTGAAGTACTATGTTTCAAAGTTAGAATAAGAAGTATTATGATTCGGTGATCCGTGGGGATCATGTCAATATAGTCTTGGTTGGGTGCCTTTTTGATAAGTATCATAAAGTTTAATTAAAAGTGTTGGAAATGGTAACTAGAGAAAGAATTTGTTACGTCAATTTTGTTAAAACCAGTTGGACTTTCTCAATGAGTAAGTAGTGAATTTCGAAGTCTTTAATGAAAAGCGTAGTGGAACACTAGAGATGATTGTATTTATGCTGAGCTTGTGTTTAAAAGCTTTTGGGCTGGTTTGGTTGTTTGCCATTTTGGTTGAAGGGTTTTCGGTCAAGGTGTTCCATATGTTGTGTTTCAGAGTTTCCCTAAAACTCGTAGAAATTGGTGCAAATATTTGGTTTTGGCTAATTTGTTTAGTTGGTGCTATGAGTATGGATTTACACCCCAAAAGTTTTTGAGTGGATCGCGCCTTCAAGGCACCCTGAATTATCTTTGGAATAAATTTTAAAGGAAACAAATGGACATAGAGGGTTATGTTGGAAAACCCACAAGGTTTAATTTGTAATCTTCTCTTTGCTAGAGTTGGAGTTATTTGGGAAAAAAATCTGTAGTAGAGTTTGCAAGTGCTTCAAAAGGTGGTTTTTGTGGATGTTTCATCGGCGATGCTGTTAGTGAAGTGTTCTCTTTTGAAAATGAGTTTCCTTTTCTCTTTGAGAAAATTAATGGTGGTTGTTAGTGCAGATGTTTGAATTTGGAGTCGATGTTCTTTTCCAAAATGTTGATTTTGGTTAAAATGCGATGTTTTGCAAGTTTAGCTATCTATCGTTGGTGGGTTCTGACCCGACGTGGTGTTTTGCGGTTAATGGTGTTGCCATCAATGTTATGTGTGTTTCAAACTTGTGATACCGAGGAAGTAGTTGTTTGGTGAATGATTATTCGGTATTGTTGTTACATGAAGAATGAATGGTGAAAAGTAAACATGACATCGTTTTTAGATGTTAAATGATAAAAGAGTCGTTGAGCCAGGTCTGTGAGAAAGTCATATATGGAGATATGACTAATCCGGAGTGCTCTTGAAGAGTGTGCATTTATGTCATGAAACGAGATTTCCCTTGCTTTCTAGTATGAAAAGAAAAGAATGAAGAAATTCTGTTATTTTGGTTGTGGTGTAGGGGATTTATGCTTCCTTTGTGACTTGTTTTGGATGTTGCCGAATTATTTCCAAAAATGGTTGTTAACGCTTTGGGTTTGAGTTGTCGTGTGTGGTCCACTTGGGCTTGATAGCTAAGTGTTTTTGTGTGAGGGCGAGACCCTCTTAAGAAAGGAACCAATTGTGGTTTGGTAAGGTTTCTGATCCTAGCTTGGGGCTAGGTGTAGAACCTTAGTGGTATAAGGGTGGTTTGTGATGGAGGTTGATGATGTATGGGTTTAACCATTATTAAGAGTAGCGATGGGTGGAAGTGAAGTTGACGGTAGTTCGGTGATAATTGTCCTGCCGTGAGCAATCGTCTTCACTAGTTGTTCTTGGATTTGAGTCTTGCCTGGGAGATGATGGAATGAAATGTTAGTATGATCGTGTATCGGAAGGGCTAGTGTGCCTTAATGAGTTGTTCCCCTCGATGGAAATTTTCGGGAATGTAGAGAGGTCGTTAAAGGAATTGTGACTTGCTTTGATTATGTCATGTTGAGTTTAATGGAGTGTGGTAGTCGGGTTGGTTGTGATAGAAGTGTGAAGTGTTTGTCGTGAGGATTCGAGCGTTTTGGGTTGATGGAGCCCTTTGTGGTTGGAACGCAGATTCTGTTCGGGAATTGAAGTGAAGGTCGAACTGTGAGCGGTTGCCCTTAGTTGAGCTAGATCAACACTTTTACGCTAAGTGTTGGTTTTGGGAACTCGTTTGTCGTTTGTTCCGGTTTTAGTCGTTGTGCGAATGTTTTGTGCTGCAGAGAAGCCTTTTATCCCTTGGAGACTTTGTTGTTGATTTTGGCATCCTTCGGATTCGAGGTCAAATCCTGTTGAAGGGGGGTAGAATGTGACACTACGGTATGGTGTGACATTATAAAATGTGAAATTAGAGAATAAAACCTTACGGCTTAAGGTTTACTCTCGTTTTTGGGCCTTATGAAGTGATGTGACACCACGGAGTCTCGTGACCTTATAAATGGTGCATGATGAGGTCAAAAACATTATGAAATATGGAATTGGAGGTTAAAACCATATGGTATGAGGTTTAATTATGCGTTCCTGCCGTTCCTCGAGTTTGGGCCTTTCCGGGGGAGTTTGGGCCTAAAAAAAGGGGTTGTGGGCTTTGGTGGGATGGAGTATGAGTCCATTTAGGACTAGGATTCCTGTTTGGGCTGGTAAATAGGGCTCCCCCCTGCCCTTGCTTGCGCCCCCAACAGCCCTAGTGCGCACCCACCCTCCCCCTCCATGCCCTAGCCGCCACCCCCACCTCCCCCTCTCCCTTGCATGCAACCCCACCTCCCCCTTGCCCCCTTTGCTCTCCACCACCTATCCTCCACCCCCTTGCTGCCCTAGGGTAGTCTCCCCAGCCCTGCACCTCGAGGATCCATCCGTTGGAGTGAGGAGCGATCCGGGAGGAGATCTATTTGGGTTTTCGTGCATCGGGCGAAGGTATGGCCATGGGACTCCTTAGGGATGGGCTAGGTACTTTTCTAAGGATCAATATCATGTTTTTATATCAATTAGTGGTGCTGGATTTGAGTAGATTAGATGAAATCTAGAAGTCGACCTAGGGTTCGGTTTTTTGCCAATTTAGAGTCCAAATATGGACGTCCGCCTATTGAAGAACTTGTAGGTAATTTCAATACATTTCAGTGGGTATAAAGAACGTTAAATTCTGATCAGCCGTTTGAAAGTTATGGCTGTTTTACCGAGCGTATTAAAATATGTGACATGATTGGAACAGATCTCGGTATTTTGTAAATTAAACAACTTTAGAGTACGAATCAGTCTTTCAGTATACTTAGAAAAAGTTAGAAAATTTCCTAAGCTACACGAGGATGTACTCGTTTAATTGATTGGGAGTCTTAGAACCTGAGTTATGCCTTTTGGAAGGCTGCTGTCCCGGCGGGACAGAACCTCTATTTTTGGTTATTGCGAGTAGTTGGCAATGTCGGGGTAGATGAGGGTTTGCGTTCTGTTTTGTGGACATGATTGTGAGTGTGTGGTACCTATGTGCAGGTGGTGTGACCCCGGGAGTGCCTTCTACTTCCCGCCAATCCGTTGCCCGTGGTTAAGGCAAGTGTATTGTAATGGATCGTGGTTTGTAGGTTGCTTGTTGAGACTAGATAAAATTTGATAATATGATATGGTCATTTGCCATGCTTTAATGTTTGCCATTGATATGATGAATATGTTTATTATGTGATGATGCCATGTGTTAATGTACAAGTTATCCATGATGATGCCATGTGTTAATGTAGAAGTTATTCATGATGTTGGCATATTTGCATACATGGCAAGATACATGGCCCGGGCGGTGAGAGAGTCATAACTAGTCCGGGGAAGGTCGGTGAGAAAGTTATGACTATTCCGGAGAGCCAATGAGTAAGTCCTACATCGTGATTCCATCCACCGCGGTGTGGGGAAGCGAGGAGTAGGGACCCTCCATCTTCGGGATGGAAGGGGGGAGAGGGTGCACACCGACGGGTGTGTACTCAACCATACAGGTATGAGTTTCCAAGGAGATATGAGCATCGCATTGCATTGCATTGCATTGCATTTTTTGATGATGATATATGATGATGTCGATGATATGCTTACGCTATGAATATGAGCTGTGTATGATGTTGTATGTGAAAAGTGGAGATGAAGGTATTAGAATGTATTTTCTTGTTCCATTGCAATATACTTGCTGAGTGATGAACTCATGCTTGTGTTTATGTTGTTTTTCTTAGGTACCATGAAACCGGCATGCAGGAAAGGGAGCTAGTCACACGTCATCACTTAGCTTCACACATATAAACATTGACATGTTCCTTCCTTTAAATTGTGATGGTTAACTTGTGTGCTTGGTTTCCTCATTCTCTTCGTTTGGCTCATGAGATGGTTGGAATCTTTATTCTAGGCTTATACTGCTGCTAGAACCTTTGTTATTGATAATTTAGATGTCTTTCTTTTTACTATAACCTGTGATCTTATTGTTGTTGCTTCAATTCATGGAAAAACAAAGGAGATGGTGCCGAAATTTTCGGTTCTTGCATTTACTCCCTTGCTGTAATTTACCTTAATTCATGGTATTTAGATGTTGTTTATCTTATGTTTGGTAGCATTCAGGCATACTATATGCTGGGGTGTTACAGTTGGTATCAGAGCGGGCTGTAGGTCCTTGGAATATGTATTTTTAGTGTCATACCTTAGGTTACAAATAAAATGTGATGTTGAATAACTTAGAAACATGGCTTAGGTTTTTACTAAAATTTTGTCATAGGATAGCAACATTAAAACTTGCAAAAGTGGTATAACTAATCTAAAATTTGACACACAATGGATGCACAGTAGGAAAGGGTATGGATATCGTTTCTTTACGCTTAAATGTTGTATTTTAGCTATGATGTTGAATGCTTCATTTGACAATGCATGTTGTTGTGTCAATGAGATAAATGATTGAATTGCTCTGGTTGTTGGGATAGAGTGGGGTTGTGGTGCCAAAGGGTTTCGGTCACCTCTCTTTATTCATAGTAAGGGTGAGGTTTGACGGTGTGGCCGGTTAGCGCCATCACCGAAGAACTATTAACCCCTGTAGGAGAAGAGTGCTTACCCTTTCTGTCGTAGATCGGGTAGTTGATTGGAGTCAAATAGAAGAGTTTGGTGCTGGATTCCTTTGTATGTTCTTTACCATTCTGACGGTCGGTTTTGGTTGTTTTCCTTGACTTTAGTTGATTGAAATCAAAAGAAAAGTGTTTGGAATCCAGCACTACCGGCACGTGGCATGATCTCGACCGTTGATTTGAAAATCAACGGCCTAGATCAGATCTGGCTTAACGCAATAGAAAAACTACTCGGCTGATCTGGACCGTTCGATCTTGATCGGACGGTCAAGATCCAATCTAGAGTTTACAATGTGGCTAACCCTAGCCGTTCGATCTAGATCTAACGACTGACATCTATCCAAGCACGGTGCGGTTTTAGCTACGTGGCACGATCTGAACCGTTGGATCTAGATCCAACGGTTGGAAATAGATCTAGAGATTAACACGTGGGATCTCATCGGGGGTGACGTGGACTAATCTGGGCCCTCGGATCTGGATCAAACGTTGGAGGGAGCTCGAGCGACGGCGATGGCGTGCGGCGGAGCTGGTTCACCGGAGACGGGGACGGCGACACGCCCGACGACGTTTGGGCGCGATTTCGGCGAGGTGAAAAGTCCCCTCCGACGCGGCTTGTCCTTGCGGTTCCGGATATGAGCTCAACGGCGGCGGAGGATGGCGGACGGCGGCGGAAACGGCGATTAACCGCGGCGGAACGCTAAACCAACTACAGCGAGATCGCTCGGGCAAACGGTGGCCGCTCAGGCGACGTTGTCTAGGGCTACGGGTGCGCACGGAAGTCAGCAACACGTTGGTGGCGGCGGCGCATTAAATAGGCCCATCAGCGTCCGTGAAAACCGCAGAAACCGAGGCCCATACAGCTGCGGCGGCGGAATCCGAAATGGATTCGGATTGGGGTGACGTGGCTCAACGCGAGCCGTTGGATCAAGATCCAATGGTACGGGGGTTTGGGGTCGGATCCGGCTCGGGCGACCTGGCTGGCTCGGTCGGGCTCGGGCGACGTGGCGCGATCGTGGCCGTTGGATCTCGATCCAACGGTCACTCGCGTTAGGCATGGTGACGCGGTTCGACCGAGATGGCTGATGCGGTCGGGTCCGGGTCGAACTCGAGTCTGACTCGGACTCGGGTCCGGTCGGATGAACAGTGAAACCTGGTTTGGTTTTTCCAGCGATTAAATAATCCAAATTAATTCCCAGAAATTCATTTAATTCATTAAAAATAGCAAAATACTCAGAAAAATCCAGAAAAATTATAGAAAATATTTTGGAACATTTTGGACCCAAATAAAATATTTCCAACAAAATTTTATATGCAAAATTAAATTCTTTAATTATTTCAAAAGGGAATAAATTCAAATAAATTCCAAATAAATCCAAATAAATCCCAGAAAATTCCAAAAATTCACCGAAGTGTCAAATCTTTTTTAAATTCATGAAAAGCAAAAATTGGGGTGTTACATGGACCATACTGACTTTTCGACCTTGACTCTTGACAGGTTGTACTCTCGCCTCATGACTCATGAGCTCGACATCGTCGCTCGCAAGACGAAATCTCAGTCGATGGCTTTGGTTACCGATCTCATTGGGTCTTCTTATTCTAGACCCTCTCTTGACTTCTCTTTTGGTTTCTCTCTTTTCGCTCTTTGTGACGTAAGCGATGAAGTTCTGGAACAATTTCTAGAAAACGAGCTTGCTCTTGTCGCTCGCAAATTTTTGAATATTTACAAAAGAGTGAGAGATAGGAAGAGAGGTGGCAAGATCACTTGCTTTGAGTGTGGTGGCCCCAACCACATTCTAGCAAATTTCCCAAAGCTGGAGAATGGCAAAAATAAACATGGCAGTCCAAGCAAGAATGACTACACTGACAAGAACCGCAACAAGAAGCCTCCAGGTCGCGAGCCGGCGTGAGAGAAGAAGTACCGCAAGTATGCCAAGAGCAAGAAGCTCTTTCACCACGTACTCGCCGCTCTGGACCTCTCCGACACGGAGACATGGAGCGACGAGGACGAGGATGAACCACGAGAGAAGGCGAAGGGCGACGATGACTTCTCCGGCATGTGCTTCATGGCCTCCAATGCCATAGAAGTGGACGACTCCGAGCTGTACAGCGACACGGAGGAGATACTTTCCTATGACCAGCTCAATGATGCTTTTATCTAGCTAGGAAACTTTCATTCCAAGGCTAGAGCTAAGTGTTTAGAGTTAGAGAAGGAAGTAGGTACCTTGTCTCGGGAGTTAGCTTCACTTAGATCTTGTTCCTCCTGAGACTCTGATAGC
This sequence comes from Rhipidocladum racemiflorum, assembly GCA_036346355.1. Classification (NCBI taxonomy): domain Eukaryota; kingdom Viridiplantae; phylum Streptophyta; class Magnoliopsida; order Poales; family Poaceae; genus Rhipidocladum; species Rhipidocladum racemiflorum. The sequence goes on from CM070582.1 coordinate 15,238,454, forward strand.
TGTACTCTTTGTGATGCTTTGCTTGTGGAGTTGGAGAACCTAAGGACGCTACATGATAGTGTGGTTTCTGATCTTGATGCTCTTAAGTCGAAGGATGCTAGCACATGTTATGTTGATCCTATTTCTGCTGATGCTAGTTTTCTTCATGCTCATACAACTGCATCTTGTGATAATTGCCCTAAATTGCTTGCTGAAATTGATGCTATGAGCTCACACCTTAGGAAGATTTCTGCTAGAAATGATGAACTTGAATCATATGCTTCTAAGGACCCAGTCAGCTCATGTGAGGGTTGTAAGCAACTAAAATTTGACAATGATGCTTTGATTGTCAAGTGTGCTACATTTGCTAAGGACTTACTAGTTAAGTCACCTGCTGGTTGCTTACTGTGTGTTGGGGTTAAGGAGGACGTGGTATGGTCAAAGTCCACGAAGAGCTTAGGAAGAAGTTAGAAGCCCAGATTGGTAGGAATAGAGATGCTCCCTGTGTGTCTTGTGAGTCCCTCAAGATTGAGGTTGCTGTTTATAGGGAGAGATTTGCTCGTGTTGTTTGTTCTTCTCCATCTAGCTCTTCTTCTACTCCTTCCCCCTGCTCTTCTTGTGCCTCACTTTTTTGAGAGTGCCCGTACTTATGAGCACCCTCGAGAAATTTGTGGGAGGCAAAAAGAAGCTCAATCTCATTTTAGACCAATCCAAAATTAGCAGATTCAATCAAGGTCTAGGATTTGATTCCTTGGAGCACGCAAGCGCATCCGCCATCAAGCTGCAAGGCGCCTCCAAGAGTGGAGAGATCGTGGTTGCTCCTCAAACGAGCACCACTGTGTTTAGGTCAGCAGGACTTGTCCACGGGATCTCTGACGAGAAGGGTGCTTCTCCTGTTGCTTCCGCCCCTAAGGCGAAGTATACATTCACCTTCTGTTAGAAGGATGGACATCTTGTTGATTTCTGCTTTAGAGGTGCCAAGATCATTCGGCGTGAGCGTGTTAGTGCCCTTAGGGGTATTCAGGGTCATCCCCAGATTTTGAGTGCTCATAAGGCACCCATTGCTTCTAGACAGGTTAGGGATTTGCCTGTATTTGGACAACGTATGGGGCTTGGTTTTCGGGCTTCTACCTCTGGTTTTCACCCCGGAGCTATCTCGAGTCAGTCCTTTCACTGTCCTCATGATATTTCTCGTTCTTCCAATCGATGTAGATATCAGCGGTGTGAGTTTGCTTCCTCCAGCAGGAGGTCTGGGCAGCACCAGGTTGGTCCAACTTTTGCATGCCGGTGGACCTACCCAGCACCAGCTCCCAGACGTCCTAAAGGGATTGTTTCTGAGCTTGTAAGATTTGAGCCTTAGAGTGATACCAGAGTCCAGTCTTCTACCCTTGTGACTAGTACTTGTGCTCGTCGTTTCACTCAGTATTGGGTTCCCAGATCTGCTCTTATCTGTCCCAATACTGAGTCTTTGAACTCACTATATCATTAGTTCTTGAGATTGATCAGTTCTCTTTTGTATCTCTTTATAAGCACATATGGCATATCTTGAGGGGGAGCTGATCTGTATTATATGTTCATATCTGTATATTCAGAATTTGCTTCTATTTCTTTTAGGTATCTTTGGGCTTCTTTTCACTTTGTTGAGTCCACTTCACCTAGACTGCTGGCATGCCTCGGCATGGTCCTCTCACCTTATGCTTTAGGGTGCTATTCCTCTCTTCTTCTCGGTTGAGCTCACTCACAGTCTTTTAGGTCTAGCAGGTGTTGGGCCCCCTGGGTAGACAGGGTCTGTGTTTGCTCCTGAGTTGGAGTTGGAGATGTATCTTTCCTATATAAGTCATATGGGGAAGGTGAGAGCGAGTCTGAGTGATAGTGTTTCTCTTCATGTTATCTATGCTCATAGATTACCCATTTGTCAGTTTCTTGATTCCTTCTCCTCATTTATGTCCTTCTAGTTTCAGTTGAGTTCAATTCGTCTTTTTGGAATCTAAAATTGCTAATAACTCAGCTTGAATTAGATTTTGTGCTTAATGTAACACCCCAGCACCACACATGCCCAAAGTGCTACCAAACCTATCTAACAGCTAGAAGGTTGCCGAACTAATTAAAATTTTTGGCAAGACCTCCCCTGCTAAGTGGACATCCACTCAGTAGGCAAAGAGATGACAATTATATCAATTTAAAGTAACAACTATGAACTAACCATCATGACCCGCTAAGCACAAGCAAAGGGTCATGGTATCCAAAAGAAAAATTGTAGCAGTTTAACTTCTAACATCGATTAACCTTTTACATCAAAGAGAGAGCAATAACTACAACAAGTTATTACATGAATTCAACTATTTGCCAAAGTAAACCAATTAACATTTAAGTTCCTTTATTCTGTCGTGAGCATCAGTGGAAGTGCAGCTAAGCCCCAAACCCGGCAAGTCGCTCTTCAGATACTAAAAACATTGAATAACAAGCGTGAGTCGAAGACTCAACAAAATGCATCAAAAGCCATGTTACACAAGTAAATCGACAATATGAGCATAATTCTTATCCAAGTCAACAAATACATAAAACAATAGTATCAATACATTTTACCTCCTTTACCTCATTTCCTTACTTCACACACATACCTCATTCAACTCTTGGGGCAGTCCATGATTCGATCCCAACACCTCATATTTCCATTAGCACAAATAAAGGTTATCGATGCAACGCAACATGAAAGCATCTATCCTTAGCACTTACCTCTTTAAATCTTTTGGATGAGTTCACGACTCGATCCCAACTTTGCACATTTCCATTTAACTCAAAATCATCATTATGATGCAATGCGACATCAATGCCCTTTTCGATGCACGTACCAGTACTACCGAGTGCACACCCGTCGGTGTGCACCCTCACATCCCTTCCATCCCGTGGAAGGTGCCTACTCTTACTGTCTCGTTCCCATTCACCTCGATGAATGGGACTACGAGGTAGGACTTTCGTGTTCACTACATGTGAACACAGAGGCCCACATCAGAATGAGTCGCCTCTTCTATTATGAATGCACAAATGCAATTAACACAATTAAATTGCATCTACAATCATTTCTGTCATTTCACATAGCCAAATTTAGATACATGATCATCAACCATACTCACAACCAATACTTAACCTTCATATGCCTCTAATCGATCCACACACATGTGACATATGAATAAATCTATGAACTTAACATTTGCATCAACATAATTATCAACATGATGAAAATCACAAAGCAGAGGATGTTTCATTCCCTTCAGCATTTAATCGATATGACACACTTGCCTTCTACCGATAGGAATGGAGTGGCGGGAAGAAGTCTCTCCCGAAGCTACTCCATCTGGAAACATAAATGCATACTCAATTCACAAGTTTTAGAGTCAACAAACAACAATAAACCACATAAATACTCCCTAAATCAAATTTGCCCCAAATCTGAATTTTTATACAAAACTGGTTTGGGTAGTCCTCTTTGCCAAAGCATAACTATTGCTATACAACTCCAAATTGAGTAAACAAAGACATTTTCATGATCTACATAAAATTTTCTACCTATCTTCAGGCAAATGGAAATTCCAAATCGGCCTCGAACTTACTCTAAATCACAACTCAAAATTGAAACTACTAATAGTCGCAATTTGGACAACACAGAGGTAAAACTTGCATAACTTTCTAATGGTTCAACCAAAATTCAAGTTCTTGGACTCTAAATGAGCACAAGAGGTTAACCTAGAGTTACCCCATAGCCATTTGTTCCATACATGAATTTAATGTCCTCAAACTGAACTCTGAACTTCACACCAAAATCTGAACCTTCAGAAAAATCAGCATTCTGTACATCACATTCAAATGTACATAAATTTTGATTCCTAACTCCAAATCAAGAAAACAAGTACATTTTATGAAACTACAGGAAATTTTCTACATCTCTCTAGGAAAATAGAAAAGCTCAATCGGTCTGCAGTTAGGTCTAAAACCCAGTTGAACATTTCTGCTCGCAGCAAAACCTAATCAGGACAGTCGAAAGTATTTTGCTCATAACTTTTAAACGGCTGGACGGACATCCAAAAAATGCCTATAACTAGATCGAATCGCAGATCAAAGAACAACACAAAATCTGCTCGAAAACTACAAAGATTTCCCTCCACTTCTAAAGCCATTTCCCTCCAAAATTTTCGATCCCAAGAACCCTAGAACTACTCTAAGCAGTGAAGGACGCCCATATCTGAGTTCCAGGCAAGAAATTTTCAGAGTTTGCTCAACTTACCAAGAGGGGAAGGAGCAAGGGAGGGAGCCGGCCGGCTGGAACAGCAGGGAGGATGCGCCAAGGGGGTAGCTCCAATGGAGGGGAGGAGCTCCATGGGAGGCCACCATGGTAAGGGGAGGAGCTCCAAGCCTTGCTGTTGGCTCCACACAAAAATGGGGGGAGGAAAACCGAAGAAACCGAGTGGGAAGAGGAGAAACCAAGAGCTACACTTGTGCTATTCGGTTTGGAGGGAAAAAGACAAGGGGTTAGGTGATTAGGTGGGGGTTAGGTCATTAGGTGAGTGAGGGCTCTCTCTCTCACACACACACCAGATGAAAATCAACCACTCCATCGAACCACCAACAGATCATCCAACCTCTCAGACGAGAAAGAACTCTCAAAGAAACTCAGAACGAAACCCCGCGACGAAACTTTCTCGGAACTCCGCAACATTTCTTTCTCGAAACTCGACGACATTACATTCTCCCCCACTTAATGGAATTTGACCCCGAATTCGAAGAACATCAACTCCACAACACAAAGCCCACGAGGGACAAGCAAACTCAAAGCAACCTCGCAACAACTCAAACGAAACCAAACGATAAACCAACTCTTCAAATCCATCACTTAGCGAGAAAGAATTGACTTAGCTCAACTAAGCACAACCCCTCACGAAACCACATTTACTTCAATTTTGAATAAGACTCGCAAATGATAAAACTTACTAGCAATCTGGATTCCAAAGAACTTCCCGAACAGGGAATCCTACAAGAATCTTCTCAACATTCGTCCTCAATGCATCCGTCTAAAGACTCAATCATCAAGTTAATTGATATACCACATTTCCATATCCAACATAACATACCGCTATCTTACGAATCAGTCTAACATACTTAGACTAGACTTTCCTTTAGCACTAAAATTCACGATACCTTTTACTCGAATATTCTTCTTAACAGAAGAGGGTATTAACTTCTAATTGAACTCTGATCCTCCTTTCAGCTTCATCAACAACTTCTAAACTCTTCTCTCAAACTCTTTACCATGATTCATCTTATTCATGACACAACAAAGATATGAGGCCTTTCATTCTAGCATGCCTCTAAACCATATCTCAACTCAACACCCAAACCATCCGCTGAACATTTCGTGTTCCAGCCGTGAACCTTAAAGAATCAAATACACAAAATCTTATCCTTTCCAATTGATTAACCTTTTAAATCGCAAGGACCATTATCGATAAGTGCAATAGAAAGACACAACTCAATAAAGAATAATTTCCTTTCCAATTCACAAACCACGATACGCCTTATCTCATACCCAGAGACAACTAGCTAAATTAATGTGACACTACGGAATGATGCTTTGAGTCATTTTCAATGTCAGCACTAAGGTTCGACTTTGGTGTCATGTTTTTGGGCCTTTTCCGTGAGTTTGGGCCTTTCCGGGGGAGTTTGGGCCTTGGGGAGCTAATTTCGGCCGAAGGTGGGGGAGTTTTAGGCCCGTGCCCCACCCCCTCCCTCAAACCCTAGCCGCCTCCCCCTCTTGTCCATGCGCCCCTCCCCTCACCCCCATAGCCACCACCTCCTCCCCTCCCCTTCTCCCTTGCGCCACCACCTTCCCCTCCCCTCTCCACCTCCCTTGCTGCCCTAGGAGAGCTCCCCACCACGCCAGCTCGCTGTCCCCTCCATCAGGAAGCCCCGCGACAAGGAGATCCGGCGGTTCCGGCGCGAGGAGGACGATCAGGGAGCCCGGGAGGAAGGATTTCGGCGTTCGGCGTTCGTCGGGAAGAGGTATGGATTGGATGATCCTTGGGGATGGACTAGGTGCTATTCTAGAGGTTGATTTCATGCTTTTAGATCAAGTGGTGGTGCTGTGATTGGGTAGATTGGTTGAAAACTAGAGTTTGCCATGTTCTCTGCTTCGGGGCAGATTGTGCAGTCGACCTAGGGTTTTCGCGACTTTAGATTCGGACTTTGGTCAGCCGCCTGTTGAGAAAGTTGTAGGTAACTTCAATACCTTAAATTGGACATAAAGAATGTCCAATTCTGCCCAGCCGTTTGAAAGTTATGGTCATTTTAACGAGCGTGTTCAAATCTGTGATGTAATTGGGACAGAACGTAGTGTTTTGTAGATTAAACAATTTTAGAAGCTGAATCAGCATTTTCCAATACTTATAAAATGCTAGAAAATTTCCTAACCTTCGCGATGATGTACTCGTTTAATCGATTCGGAGTTCTAGAACTAAAGTTATGCTATATTGAAGCCTGCTGTCCTGGAGGGACAGATTCTCTGTTTTTCGATTTTGGGAGTAGTTTGTGAAGTCGGGGTAGACGAGCTTTTGCGTACTGTTTTGGGGGGCACGTTTTGAGTGTGTGGTATGTTTTTGAAGGTGGTGTGACCCCGGGAGTGCCCTCAACCTCTCGCCAATCCGTCGCCCGAGGTTAAGGCAAGTGTATTGTAATGGGTAGCGTATTGTATGATGCTAATTGTGACTAGGTGCAAATTGCTTTCATGATGTGCTATCTTGTCATGATTACATGTTGTGATATCTTGCCATGATTAGTGCTTGCCCATGTTATGATGAAATTGGAGTATTATGATGCTATGCCATGTTTAGTTCAGTTTGATGCAAGTTGTTATGTTTATGGCATAATCGCATACATGGCATGTGATCTGGCCCGGTCGGTGAGAAAGTCATAACTAGTCCGGTAAGGTCGGTGAGAAAGTTATGACTAATCTGGAGAGCCACTGAGTAAGTCCTACCTCGTGATTCCATCCATCGTGGTGATAGGAAGCGAGGAGTAGGCACCCTCCATCTACGGGATGGAAGGGGGAAGAGGGTGCACGCTGACGGGTGTGCACTCAGCAATACCGGTATATGCTTCTAGGAGACATGTGCATTGCATTGCATACATGACGATGATAATGAGTTGTGTACGATGTGCTTTGTCATGGCTATGATGTTGTAGATGAGATTATGATTTGAACATGATGTTAAAGTATGGTATGTATTGTTGTTGGCATTGAATTATTCTTTATGACCCATTGCAATATGCTTGCTAAGTGATGAACTCACGCTTGTGTTTATGATGTTTTTAGGTACCATGAAACCGGCATGCGGGAAAAGGGCATTAGCTACACTTCTACACGTAGCTTCACATTCTTATACAGTTTAATCATTGGAAGTCATGATAAATGTGACACCACGGAGTGTCGTAACCTTATAAAATGTGAATGTTGAGGTCAAAAACATTATGAAATATGGAATTGGAGGTTGAAACCATACGGTATGAGGTTTATTTGCGTTTCCGGGCCATTTTCGAGAGTTTGGGCCTTTCCGGGGGATTTTGGGCCTAAGGGAAAGGGTCGTGTGCCTTGGTGGGGAGGAGTTTGAGTCCATTTAGGAGTAGGAGTCCTGTTTGGGGGCCTCCTCCTACCCATGTGTGCGCCCCAACCCTGCTTGGTGCGCCCCCCACCCCCTCTTTTTGCACTAGCAGCCCCACACCTTCCTCCTCCTAGCCGCACCCCCACCACCTCTCCCCATTGCGCCACCACCCCTCCACCACCTCTCCACCTCCCTTGCTGCCCCTAGGGGAGTTCTCCACCTCAACACCTCGAAGATCAGTCCATTGGAGCGCAACGCGATGAGGAGATCCGGTGGATTTGGAGCGAGGAAGGAGATCGCGCGAACCGGGAGGAGATCCGTTGGGTTTTCGTGCGTCGGGCGAAGGTATGGCCATGGGAATCCTTAGGGTTGGTCTAGGTACTGTTCTAAGGGTTATTATCATGTTTTTAGATCAATTGGTGGTGCTGTAATTGGGTAGATTAGATGAAATCTAGAGTTTGCCACGTTCTCTGTTTCGGGCAGCATGAGCAGTCGACATAGGGTTTAGGTTTTAGCCAATTTAGAATCGGATTTTGGTCATCCTCCTGTTGCAAAAGTTGTAGGTAACTTCAATACCTTTCAGTGGGTATCAAGAACGTCCAATTCTGCCCAGCTGTTTGAAAGTTATGCTCGTTTTACTGAACGTGTTAAAAACTATGACGTGATTGGAACAGATCACGGTATTCTGTAGATTAAACCACTTTAGATTCCGAATCAGTCTTTCCGTATACTTAGAACAGGTTAGGAAATTTCCTAAGCTACGCGAGGATGTACTCGTTTAATTGATTCGGAGTGTTAGAACCCGAGTTATGCCTTTTGGAAGGTTGCTGTCCCGACGGGATAGAACCTCTGTTTTTGGGTTTTGCGAGTAGTTTGCGATGTCGGGGTAGAAGAGAGTTTGCGTACTGTTTTGTGGACATGAATGTGAATGTGTGGTACCTATGTGCAGGTAGTGTGACCCCGGGAGTGCCTTCTACTTCTCGCCAATCCGTCGCCCGTGGTTGAGTGAAGTGTATTGGAATGGGTAGCGGGTTGAAGTTTGCTAGATTGGTTGAGATTGAAATCGAATATATGATATGTTCACATGCCATGCTTTAATGATTTCATTGACATGATGAATATGCTTATTATGCTATGATACCAAGTGTTAATGTACAAGTTATTTATGATGTTGGCATGTTTGCATACATGGCATGATACATGGCCCGGGCGGTGAGAAAGTCATAACTAGTCCAGGGAAGGTCGGTGAGAAAGTTATGACTATTCCGGAGAGCCAATGAGTAAGTCCTACATTGTGATTCCATCCACCGCGGTGTATGGAAGCGAGTAGGCACCCTCCATCTTCGGGATGGAAGGGGGGAGAGGGTGCACACCGACGGGTGTGTACTCAACCATACCGGTATGAGTTTCCAAGGAGACATGAGCATCGCATTGCATACATAATGATGATGATAATGATATGTGATCATGAATGAGATGATAGACATGATGTGAGTTGTTGTAGCCATGTAATTGTTCTTTTGTTCCATTGCAATATACTTGTTGAGTTTGAACTCACGCTTGTGCTTTCTTGTTGTTTTAGGTACCATGAGACCGGCATGAGGGAAAGGGGAATAGTCACACCTCTACACGTAGTTTCACTCATTTGTTCCCACAAGTCATTCAATTGGGTCTTGATAATAATTAAGTGTGATACTTATTGATTTATGGTTTAGTTTTGCGTTATGAGAGTCTTATTATTCGTTTGGCTCATGGAGACATTGAATGCTTGGAATTAGACTTATATTGCTGTCATGCCTTTAATTATTGCTATTTTAGATGCCTCTTATATTGCCATATATTGCTATGCTATTGTTGTTTCTTCAATTCGTTTTTAGCATTTGTGCCTTTGCTGTAATTTACTTGTATTTGTGGTATTTAGAGGTTGCTTAGTCTATGTTTGGTAGCATTCAGGCATATTAAATGCCGGGGTGTTACAGTTGGTATCAGAGCGGGCTGTAGGTCCTTGGAATGTGTATTTTTAGTGTCATACCTTAGGTTACAACTAAAATGTGATGTGGAATAACTTAGAAACATGGCTTAAGGTCTAACTAAAACTTTGTCATAGGATAGCATCATTAAAACTTGCAAAAAGTGAAATAAGAAATTTAAAATTTGACACACTTGGTTGCACAGTAGGATGGGGTTTTGGTTCATCATTGCATTGCGCTTGATTATTTGATGAAGACTATGTCTATGATGATGTTTGATCTTTGTTCTTTATTATATGATGTTGTGCTTATGTTTATGTGATTGGATGGGTGTCTGTCTGTAGCAGCCATGCCGAGGGGTAGTGGCCGTGGTCGCCGTGGCCGTGGAGGCCAGGGGTGAGGTTCCTAGGGAGTTGCTGAGTCCGTAGCTGAGGGTAGCGCTTCGCTCAATGCTCATGGGCTAGCGCAGGAGGAGCTCCCGGCGGCACAGTCCGGGGCTGAGGTACCCGCTGCCAATGAGGATTTAGTTCAGGCTCTGCAGAGGAAGGTTCAGGAGCTGTGCCAGCAGTTGCGGGCAGCCCCTGCTCTGATGCCTCCCCTGCAGCGGCCCCGATTCTTTGCCTCCGTGTGCGGGCCGAGGATGAGTCTCCGGGAGTGGATGTCCCTCTGTCTTTACACTTTTGACGGAGCGGGTACGCCGATCCAATCCGCAGATTGGCTGCGGTACATGGAGCGGCAGTTTGAGGTCCTACAGTTGACCTCAGTCCAGAGGGCTCGCTTTATGGCCTTTCAGTTGAAAGGCCAAGATGATATCTGGTGGGAGGGGGTTCTGGCTGCTAGAGCCCCCGATCTTGGTCCGGTCACCTGGGAGGACTTTGTGGCTCGCTTCCGAGCCAAGTTCTACCCAGAGTCTTTCCTTGAGCGGATGGAGAATACTCTGATGACTCTTTCCTAGGGAAAGAGGTCGGTGACAGAGTATAAGGTGGAGTTCAACAGCGTGGTGCGCTTCGTGCCAGCTGTGGTAGCCGACGACAGGGAGAAGGCGAGGAGGTTCCGTAGAGGCCTCAACCAGCAGTTCAGAGTTGTCATGGGGGCGACTGTCCCTCGTGACTTCTGCTCCGTGGTGGAGCAGGCAAAGGGTATGGAGCTCGAGTTGGAGCTCTCCCGGGATAGGCAAAACCCGGGTGGTTCAGGGGTTCCTACGGCCCCAAGCGGGGGCCAGAAGAGGACCTTTCGTGGAAGAGGTGGGTCTTCTCAGCGACCCACCTTCAAGAAGTTCATGGGGGGATAGGGCTCCTCCTCAGGGGCTAAGATGAGGCCACCCTAGTCGTCTTCCTCACGAGAGGCTGTTCGTCCTGTGCCCGGGTAGGGCATGATGTGTTGCAAGTGCGGTGGTGAGCACCGTGCTTCGGAGTGTGGTTGGACCGGGAGTTGCAACCACTGTGGCAAGCGTGGCCACATGGGACGAGTCTGCCGGATGAATCCCGGTAGCATCATCAAGTGGGAGACGGTGCCTTCTCCTCCCACTCCAGCGGCGTCTTCCAGAGGGTCGGTGCACATGATGGCGGCTCCTGCTCCTCAGCTGCCCTATGCTTGGGCGCCACCAGCAGCCTACTGGTGCCCGCAGCCGTCGGCTCCTTCTCAGATGCCTCCTCCACCCCTAGCTTTGTTGGGGCATCAGTCGGGAGTCAGGGCTCCTACTGTCCCGGCGCCACTAGGAGTGTACGCCTTGCCGACCGTCGAGTCAGCCGGGCATCTAGAGGTGATTTCAGGTACTTTGCTTGTGGATTCAGTTGATGCCTTTGTTCTGTTTGATTCCGGAGCATCCTATTCCTCTGTGTCGTCTGAGTTTGCTAGTAGAGCTAAGTTGGGAGTACAGCAGATTTCTTAGTCTGTGTTAGTCAGTTCTCCTGGGGGTTTGATTGCTAGTTCTTTGGTTTGCCCGGGTTGCACCATTGCCATTGATGATGAGGTTTTCTTTGCCAATCTTATGGTGATCCAGTTCGCTCCTTTTGATGTCATTTTGGGCATGGACTGGTTGCATCAGTACTGTGCCAAGATCTGTTGCTTTTGGAGGACGGTTACCTTGCAGGCCCCGTCAGGGGTAGGGTTGATCTTTCAGGGTGGTATATCTTCCAGTTCTGTCTTTGCTTTGACTAGTCTGTTTTCTGGTCGCCGTTTGAGTCAGTTGGGTTTCCTCATGGCTATGTCAGAAAAGCCATCTTCTTCAGTTTCCATTGAGGAGATTCCTGTAGTGAAGGAGTTTGTCGATGTTTTCCCTGACGAGTTGCCTGGTTTACCTCCTGTGAGGAATGTGGAGTTTTGTATCGATCTTGTTCCAGGCACTTGACCTATTTCTATCTCTCCATACCGCTTGGCTCGTCCTTTTCAAGACGAGTTGAAAAAGCAATTGGAGGATCTGTTGGCCAAGGGTTTTATTCGGCGCAGTGTGTCACCTTGGGGAGCACCCGTCCTCTTCGTTTCGAAGAAGGATGGAAGTTGGCGTATGTGCATTGATTATCGTGCTCTTAATCAAGTGACAGTCAAGAACAAGTACCCTTTGCCTCGCATCGAGGATCTGTTTGATCAACTGAAGGGAGCAAAGGTGTTCTCCAAGATTGATCTTCAATCGGGGTACAATCAGATCCGTGTGAGGGAGCAGGACATTGAGAAGACTGCTTTCTCCGCTAGGTATGGGCATTATGAATTTAAAGTTATGTCTTTTGGACTAACTAATGCTCCTGCTGTTTTTATGGAGGCGATGAACAGTATGCTACACAAGTACCTTGATGAGTTTGTGGTAGTGTTCATCGATGACATTCTGGTTTACTCTAAATCAGAAGAGGAGCATGAGCGGCATTTGAGGCTTGTGCTGAATACCTTGAGGGAGAATCAGTTCTTTGCTAAGCTGAAAAAGTGCGAGTTCTGGATTTCAGAAGTGGGTTTTCTTGGCCACATCATCAATGCAGAGGGCATATCCGTAGATCCTAGCAAAGTCTCAGCAGTTTTGGATTGGAAGTGGCCTTGCAATGTCAAAGAGGTGTGTAGTTTTCTTGGGTTGGCTGGCTACTATCGGCGTTTTGTGCAGGATTTCTCTATCATTGCCAAGCCACTTTCGTAGCTGACTCAGAAGGGGATGAAATTTCAGTGGACGGTAGAGTGTGAGCACAGTTTCTGCACTTTGAAGGAGAAGTTAGTGACTGCTCCTGTTCTTACCCTTCCCGAGCCTGGGAAGCGCTTCACTGTTTATTCTGATGCTTCTCGTTTGGGACTTGGTTGTGTGCTCATGCTAGATGGCAAGGTGATTGCTTATGCATCGAGGCAGTTGAAAAAGCATGAGCAAAACTATCCCACGCATGATCTTGAGCTAGCCGCTGTGGTGTTTGCTTTGAAGATATGGAGGCACTATCTGTATGGTGAGTCTTATGATTTCTTCACTGATCACAAGAGCCTCAAGTACATCTTTACTCAGAAAGATTTGAACTTGAGGCAGAGGAGGTGGCTGGAATTGATAAAGGATTATGACCTCACTATCCAGTACCATCCGGGTAAGGCAAATGTGGGGGCTGACGCTCTCAGTCGCAAGATAATGCCCCCTGTCATTGACTGTCTTGTGGCTAATTTTGAGCGATTGGGAATCTCTTACTGCTTTGCGGGGACCGTGCAAGCTGAAACTCAATTGATTCTTGAGTCAGCGATTCCCGAGCGTATGCGGGAGGCACAGCAGCATGATCGTTTGCTCCAACAGGTGAGGAAGCGCCTTGAGGATGGCAAGTCTGGAGACTTTACCGTTGATGATGCGGGAGCTTTGAGGTTTCAGGGTCGTCTGTGCGTACCTCAGAAATCCCAAGTGAAAGAGGATATTCTGAGGGAGGCTCATCACACCCTGTACACGGTCCATCCTGGGGAGACCAAGATGTACAGGGATTTGAAAAAAAATTCTGGTGGAAAACGATGAGAGTGGATATTGCCAAGTATGTGGCGTCTTGTGGGATTTGTCAGAAGATCAAGGCCGAACACAAGCGTCCTGCTGGTCTGTTGCAGCCATTGGAGATTCCTGTGTGACCATGGGATGACATCTCCATGGATTTTGTGGTTGGCCTACCTCGTACTCCACGAGGGAAGGTTGCTGTTTGGGTTGTGGTGGACCGTCTCAGCAAGTCCGCACATTTCATTCCTATCCGTACTACCAATTCAGCGAGTGAGTTGGCTCCCATCTATGTGCGGGAGATTGTGAGACTGCATGGTGTACCCAAGACCATTATCTCTGATGGGGATGCGAAATTTGTTTCAAAATTCTGGGAGAGTTTGCAGAGTGATTTGGGTACGCAGCTTTGCCTTAGTACCGCTTTCCACCCTCAGACAGATGGGCAGTCTGAGCGTACCATTCAGACTTTGGAGGACATGCTCAGGGCCTGTGTGATGGCTTGGAAAGGTAGCTGGGAAGATCATTTGCTTTTAGCAGAGTTTGCTTATAATAACAGCTATCATTCCAGCATCCGGACTGCTCCTTATGAGGTATACTGTATGGCCGGAAGTGCAGATCGCCGCTTTGTTGGGTTGCTGTGGGCGAGAGAGCAGTTCTTGGACCGGATTGGGTTCAGCAGACTGTTGATCGCGTGGCGGAGGTACAGCAGAACCTTCTTGCAGCGCAGAGCCTACAGAAAAGCTACGCTGATGTGAGGAGGCGAGATTTGGAGTTTGAGGTGGGTGATAGCGTACTCTTGCGAGTATCTCCCACTAAGGGTGTGGTTCATTTTGGCACCAAGGGGAAGCTTAGTCCAAGGTTTGTTGGGCCGTTTCCTATCTTAGCTCGAGTCGGTAAGTTGGCTTATCGCTTGGAACTACCGGAGTCAATGCAAGGAGTGCATAATGTGTTCCATGTCTCGATGTTGAGGAAATACTTGCATGATCTGGAGTTGGTGGTTCCGTTGGAAAAATTAGTGCTTGAGCAGGACCTCACCTTCGAGTCCCGTCCTGTGAAAATTCTGGGGACTTCGGAGCGAGTGATCAAGAACCGAACGCTCAAGTTTGTCAAAGTTCTGTGGTCACATCAGACCGAGAGAGAAGCAACTTGGGAGCTGGAGTCTCGCATGCACGAGAAGTATCCTGAGCTTTTCGCCTCAGGTATGTGATGTGAAACCTAGCTATCTTTTGCTTTACTGGGTTGCGTATTGGTGTCTTGGATTCGAGGTCGAATCCTGTTGAAGGGGGGAGAATGTGACACCACGGAGTGTCGTAACCTTATAAAATGTGAATGTTGAGGTCAAAAACATTATGAAATATGGAATTAGAGGTTGAAACCATATGGTATGAGGTTTATTTGCGTTTCCGGGAGTTTGGGCCTTTCCGGGGGAGTTTGGGCCTAAGGGAAAGGGTCGTGGGCCTTTGTGGGGAGGAGTTTGAGTCCATTTAGGAGTAGGAGTCCTGTTTGGGGGCCTCCTCCTGCCCATGTGTGCGCCCCACCCCTGCTTGGTGCGCCCCCCACCCCCTCTTTTTGCCCTAGCCGCCCCACACCTTCCTCCTCCTAGCCGCACCCCCCACCACCTCTCCCCATTGCGCCACCACCCCTCCACCACCTCCCTTGCTGCCCCTAGTGGAGTTCTCCACCTCAACACCTCGAAGATCCGTCCATTGGAGCGCTCCGCGACGAGGAGATCCGGTGGATTTGGAGCGAGGAAGGAGATCGCGCGAACCGGGACGAGATCCGTTGGGTTTTCGTGCGTCGGGGGAAGGTATGGCCATGGGAATCCTTGGGGTTGATCTAGGTACTGTTATAAGGGTTATTATCATGTTTTTAGATCAATTGGTGGTGCTGTAATTGGGTAGATTAGATGAAATCTAGAGTTTGCCACGTTCTCTGTTTCGGGCAGCATGAGCAGTCGACATATGGTTTAGGTTTTCGCCAATTTAGAATCGGATTTTGATCATCCGCCTGTTGCAGAAGTTGTAGGTAACTTTAATAACTTTCAGTGGGTATAAAGAACATCCAATTCCGCCCAGCCGTTCGAAAGTTATGCCCGTTTTACCGAACGTGTTAAAAACTGTGACGTGATTGGAACAGATCACGGTATTCTATAGATTAAACCACTTTAGATTCTGAATCAGTCTTTCCGTATACTTAGAAAAAGTTAGGAAATTTCCTAAGCTATGCGAGGATGTACTCGTTTAATTGATTCGGAGTCTTAGAACCCGAGTTATGCCTTTTGGAAAGCTGCTGTTCCGACGGGACAGAACCTCTGTTTTTGGGTTTTGCGAGTAGTTTGCGATGTCGGGGTAGAAGAGGGTTTGCGTACTGTTTTGTGGACATGATTGTGAGTGTGTGGTACCTATGTGCAGGTGGTGTGACCTCGGGAGTGCCTTCTACTTCTCGCCAATCCGTCGCCCGTGGTTGAGGCAAGTGTATTGGAATGGGTAGCGGGTTGAAGTTTGCTAGATTGGTTGAGATTGAAATTGAATATATGATATGTTCACATGCCAAGCTTTAATGATTTTCATTGACATGATGAATATGCTTATTATGCTATGATACCAAGTGTTAATGTACAAGTTATTTATGATGTTGGCAGGTTTGCATAGATGGCATGATACATGGCCCGGGCGGTGAGAAAGTCATAACTAGTCCGGGGAAGGTCGGTGAGAAAGTTATGACTATTCCGGAGAGCCAATGAGTAAGTCCTACATCGTGATTCCATCCACCGCGGTGTATGGAAGCGAAGAGTAGGCACCCTCCATCTTCGGGATGGAAGGGTGGAGAGGGTGGACACCGACGGGTGTTTACTCAACCATACCGGTATGAGTTTCCAAGGAGACATGAGCATCGCATCGCATTGCATACATAATGATGACGATAATGATATGTGATCATGAATGAGATGATAGACATGATGTGAGTTGTTGTAGCCATGTAATTGTTCTTTTGTACCATTGCAATATACTTGCTGAGTGTTGAACTCACGCTTGTGCTTTCTTGTTGTTTTAGGTACCATGAGACCGGCATGAGGGAAAGGGGAATTGTCACACCTCTACACGTAGTTTCACTCATTTGTTCCCACAAGTCATTCAATTGGGACTTGATAATAATTAAGTGTGATACTTATTGATTTATGGTTTAGTTTTGCGTTATGAGAGTCTTATTGTTCGTTTGGCTCATGGAGACATTGAATGCTTGGAATTAGACTTATATTGCTGTCATGCCTTTAATTATTGCTATTTTAGATGCCTCTTATATTGTCATATATTGCTATGCTATTGTTGTTCCTTCAATTCATGTTAAAACAAAGGAGATGCTGCCAAAATTACGGTTTTTCGCATTTGTGCCATTGCTGTAATTTACTTGTATTTGTGGTATTTAGAGGTTGCTTAGTCTATGTTTGGTAGCATTCGGGCATATTAAATGTCTGGGTGTTACAATAATAATGATTAGTGCCATGAAACTTGGTGTTTGGGCTTGAGTTCATCGTTTGGTTTGTTATATTTGGTGGAATGGTTGAATTCCTTATTTTAGACAAAAGTGATGCTTTATTCATTGATATTGCTGTTTTAGATGTCTTATGCTATGATATAACTTGCCATGTTATTGCTATTGCTCCAATTCATGTCAAAACAAAGGAGATGCTGCCGAAATTTTCGGTTTTAGCATTTACATCTTTGCTGTAATTTATCTTTAATTATGATATTTAGATGTTGTTTAGTCTATGTTTGGTAGTATTCAGGCATACTAGATGCTGGGGTGTTACAGTTGGTATCAGAGCGGGCTGTAGTTCCTTGGAACATGTATTCTAGTGAAATACCATAGGGTCAACTAAAATTTTGATGTGGAATAACCTAGAAACATGGCTTAGGTTGTACTTAAAATTTTGTCTTAGGATAGCAATATTAAAACTTGTGTAAGTGGAATAACTAATTTAAAATTTGACACACATGGATGCACAGTAGGAAAGGGTATGGGTATCGTTGCTTTACACTTAAATGTTATATTTAAGCCTTGATGTTGAATGCTTTATGTGATAATGTATGTTGCTACATTATTGAGAGAATTGATTGGATTGTTCTTGTTATTGTGATAAAGTGGGGTTGCGG
This sequence comes from Rhipidocladum racemiflorum, assembly GCA_036346355.1. NCBI lineage: Eukaryota > Viridiplantae > Streptophyta > Magnoliopsida > Poales > Poaceae > Rhipidocladum > Rhipidocladum racemiflorum. The sequence continues at coordinate 15,256,134 of CM070582.1, forward strand.
TGCCGAAGGGTTTCGGTCACCCCTTTTTGTTCATAGTGAGGGTGTGGTTTGATGGTGTAATACCCCCGGCACCTAGTATGCCCGAATGCTACCAAACATAGGCTAAACATCAACTAAATACCATAAATGAACACAAATTTCAGCAAAGGCACAAATGCTAAACACCGAAATTTCGGCAGCATCTCCTTTGTTTTAACATGATTTGAAGGAGCAACACAGTAAAGCAATATAAAGCAATATGAGAGACAGCTAAAATAGCAATAATTAAGGACTTAACGACAATATAAGTCTACTTTCAAGCAATTAATGTCTCCAACAGTCAAACGAACAAAAAGACTCTCATTTAGCAAAGCTAAACTGTGAAATCATGTGCTGAAAAATTGGCTTAGAATTGAATTTGCAAAATGTGTTTGTTCATGTGTTTTGACAATTTGACAAGAAACAGTAAGTTTCGCTTTGGCGCCGGACCAAACTTAAAGAAAACAGTAAGTTTCCCATCTACGACGAACCAAATTTGTTGGTCTGTCGTAAACATGCTTTGGCAACCTTATTTTCCCATGTACGACAAACCAAGTTTTTTGGTCTGTTGTAAATATGAATCTGAGTCCTTTTGCGCCGAACCGATTTTGTGTACGACGGACCAAGTTTTTGGGTCTGTCGTGCACATGTTCTTGAGCTCTTGTGCCAAACTCAATTTTCCAAGAAAATAGTAGTCAGCGCATGTACGACGGACCAAGTTTTTGGGTCTGTCGTGGACGTGCTTTTGAGATCATGAGCCGGACTCAATTTTCCAAGAAACCAGTAAGTTTTGCATGTACGACGGACTGATTTCTTTAGTTTGTCGTGAACGTGTTTTCGCCGGAATGATTTCTTCTTGAAACAGAGACTTTCACGTGTACAACGGACCGATTTTGTTGGTCCGTCGTGAATGGTTTTTTGAGTGACTTCTTCTTGTGTACGCCGGACCATATTTTTTGGTCCGTCGTGAATGCGTTTTTGCTTGATTAGGGTTTTGAGCAAAATTGGAATTGTGTTTGATTTGTTTTTGAGATTATGAAATTTGTGAGAATTTCATGATGCTTGAAGTGGACTTTATGCAATGCTCGTGTGAGTATTTGCATGGATTGATGTGAGTCAAGTCGTGGACTTGTGCTCGGAATTGTTTTGTGGTGTGTTCATGTGCAGGTATTGCTCGAAGACGAACGTGGTCGATGACGGGACCGGAACTAGGTTCATGGAGGAGCTGAGGTTCGGGACTAGGTTCAGGGAGGAACTGAGGTCTTGGTGGTCAAGGATGTCATGCGGGACGTTCGGGCTATGAGAATGGTGCACATGAAGAATGGTTAGTCACGTGAGAATGGCAGGAGGTCATTCGCGTGCAAAGTGTTAGTCATGTGAGTATGGCAAGTGGGCATACGCGTGCAAAGTGTTAGTCACGTGAGTATGGTAGGGTTGCCATACGCGTGCAAGAGTTGTACTCGGCCAGGTTGGGCCAAGAGGGGTTGTGTTGAATACATACTCCTAGATTAGGAATTGTATTCAGAACTCCTTGTGTTTTTCTCCTTTAAATAGGAGGGGTGTCTCCTGTTGAAGGGCATCAATCGGAGCTGAGCGCATTGAGAGCCTCAAGCTCAGTTTTAGGGTTTGTACTCTTTTGATGAGAGTACTTTAGACAAAAGAAATAAAGATCAATTCTTCTAGATCCTTGCGTGCTCTGATAACCACGTTGCTCTGATGTTCCTGTTTTGGTTCTTGTTTGCTTGCTTGTTCTTTTCTAGATTGGTTTTTGTTCTTTTAGTTTTATCTTGATTTGATCCATCAAAACCTTTCTAGAGAATTGATTTAGGGTTTCTCTAAGTTTAGTTGATTAATCTTTTGTCGTTTCTATTAAACTTTCAAGTTTTTGTTAGATTAATTCTCGTCATCTTCTGTCACAGCAAGCTTGCGAGGTTCATAACTTTTGATCCGTAAGTCCGATCGAGCTGATTCTTTTTGGGTTCGATTCATATTGGAATGTAGTTTCTCGTGTCCAAATTTCAGATCAATCTAATGGTTGTATCTCCAGGAATTCTCATTTTACCGAACCTCTGTCATTCTGTTTTTGTCGACTACGAGGCAATTATTTGGTTCTGTTTTGGGGTGAACTTTTAGTAGATCAAGAATTTGTTTTAGCTTCCGCACAATCATTCACCCCCCCTCTGATTGCTATAGTCGTATACTTCGATCCTACAAGTGGTATCAGAGCGAGGTTTTTCTAATCTATATTAACCGGTGATTAGATTAATGGATCGTTATTCAACAAAACCATGTGTGTTCGATGGTGTTGATTTTCAGTTTTGGAAAGCCAAGATGGAGGCGTTCATCCAAGCACAAGGCTTCACAATTTGGGAGAAGGTCTACAAGCCATATGAAGTCCCTGCAAACGACAACGTCAACGACACCAATCGCACACATGTTGAAGCAAACAACAAGGCGCGCAACTTGAACATCCAAGGTTTGGGACGCAGCGACTTTGACCGTGTGATCCATCTCAAGTCCGCATATGAGGTATGGAAATCTCTTTGTGATTACCATTAGGGTTCTAACACTATTAAAGAGGTTCGTCAAGATCTTTACAAAAAAGAATACATGCGATTTCAGATGAAACCCGGTGAGTCGCTAGATGACTTCTTTGCACGTTTCAATAAAATTCTTAGTAATCTTCGTGCTGTTGGAGTTAGCTTTGATGCTGCTGCTAATGCTAGACAATTGCTTGGTGCATTAGACATGTCTATTTGGGAGATGAAAGTTACATCCATTAGAGAATCTACTGTCATGAGTACACTTACATTAGATGTTCTGTATTCTAAATTGAAAACTCATGAGTTGGATGTTCTTGCAAGGAAAGGTAATATTAAATCAATTGCTTTGATCTCTAACCCTAACATGTCAAATGCAAATTCTTCTTCTAGCTTTGCCTTGTCTTCCATGTCTTCTTTAACAGATGAGCAACTTGAAGAGTTTCCTGAAGAAGATCTGGCACTACTCTCTTCTCGCTTTAACAAAGCTTTGCAGAATGTGAGAATGAGAAAGAGAGGTGGTCCTCCAAGATGCTATGAGTGTGGTGACCTCAACCATATTCGCACAAATTGTCCTAAGCTTGCAGGAAAACATTAAAGGAGGAGAAGGACAACGACAGAAGAAAAGAGAAGAAGTTCTCTTCAAGTAATAGAAAGAAGAAGAGCTTCATCAACAGCAAAGTTGTCCACCGAGTTCTTTCCGCTCTTAAACAAGTCAATTTGAGCGATGTTGATTCAGGGAGCAGTGAGGACGATGCAACTCCAAGCAAGCATGAGTTGACGGGGTTGTGTCTCATGGCTAAAAGCAGCAACAGCTTTACTGAGGACGACCACGACAGCGACTTCAATGAGGTAGATCCTTCTTACGATGATTTAGCTATTGCTGTTGCTCGACTTGGTAAATTGCTTGATAAACGTGACAAGAAAATTAAGAAACATGATTTTGTTGTTGAGTCATTGAATGCTGAAATTGCTAGACTTAAAACCTTAATTCCTGATGATGATGCTTGCAAATCATGTGACTTAATTTACAATGAGCTTACTTTGCTTAGGAAAGAACATGTTACCTTGTTAGAGCAAATCAATGCTGAAAATGAGAAAAATGAGAAACTTGTTAAACATGCTAGTTGTTCTACCATTGATTTACATGATACAACTCCATGTTCTATATGCTCCATACTAGAATTGAAGTTGCATGATGCAAATGCTAGGGTTTCTCAAATGACAGAAGATTTGCTTACACATGAGGTTCTTTCATGCTCAACTTGTCGCAAGCAAAAAGGAAAAGTGGACGTTCCCTGTAATAATTGTTTAACTCTTTCTCGAAAAATTGATTACTTGGAAAAGTCATTAGAACGTTTCACTAAAGGAAAGAAAAACCTAAACATGATCTTGGATCAATCAAAAGTCAGCACTCATAACAAAGGTTTAGGTTTTGATTCTTATGCTCATCATAAATCACATGCTCCCACTGTTGTCAAAACACTTGAAAGTGGAAAATTTGAAATTACCAATGAGCCTAAGAAAACTGTCTTTAAATCTGCTGGTCTTTTATCTTCTATTATGATGAATGCAAAATGTGCTTCTACTGTTAAAGCAAAACATCATGTTAAGTACACTTGCACTCATTGTGGTAGAGATGGACATTTAGTAGACTTTTGCTTTAGACTAGCTAAACAACAAAAGAGAGAAAGGTTTAATGCTAGGTCTAATTTCAGAAAGGCACACTCTACTTCTCATTATGTGCCTAGGGTGAAACAAACACCTTTTGTTTCTAAAAACACGGAAAAAGGCAAATCTGTTTTTGTACATAAGAATACTCGTGTTGTGCCTACTGTTGTGCGTCGTGTGTCTCAGTACTGGATTCCTAAACATCTTATTTCTAACCCCAGTACCGAGGCCTCGACAATTTATGCTTCTATGTAGGCTTCTCACGAGGAAGGAGAACATGTGGCTAGTGAATTTGGATGCTCACTTCATATGTTCAGTGATAAGTTTTGGTTCTTCTTCACTCGTGCATTTCATGCTAAAAGTGTTGCTTTTGGAGATACTTCTTCCACTACATTTTACAAAAGGCACTAGTCCAAATGATGCAAGTACAGGTGCATATGTTCAGGGGGAGAGTGTCTTTGTTCATAAAAGATGATGATGATGCTGTTGAGGATGAGATAATTGGAGGTTTACATGAGAGACTCTTCCCACGTGCCTGTGTGTGCTTGTTTTCAAGCTTCCCACGTGCTTCACATCGACAAGCGTTCAAGTGAACTTTCAGGTATCTCCATGGTACTCAAGATTTTGGCATTTGGTTTTCTGCTTCCTTATGCATTAGTTTAAGAGTTTATTCTGATGTTGACTTTGGAGGATGTTGAATTGATTTGGTTCGTGCCACCTCTTGAGTAATCCCCTTTCTTGAGCATATTGATATTGGATTTCACTTTCTTAGAGATCATGTTGAAAAAGAAAATATTGTGCTTTATCATGTGGATACTGAACATCAATTGGCAGACATTTTCACAAAACCTTTGTCTTCTTCTCGTTTTGCTTTTATTCGGGGAGAACTTGGGATTGTTCATGTGACACTACGAAATGGTGTGACATTATAAAATGTGAATTGGGAGATTAACACTTTACGGTATGCAATTTAATCGCGTTTCCGGGCCGATTTCGGGAGTTTGGGGCCTTTCCGGGGCGAATGGGGCCTTTGGGGGGAACCCACTTGGGCCAAAGGGGGAGTTATTAGCCCATGTGGGGGAGGGGGGCAGCAAACACCTGCCCATGTGTCCCCTCCCCATGCCCTAGGGCGCCCCACCCCCTTGCTCTCCTCCCCAAGCCGCCGCCCCACTCCCTCCCCTCCTAGCTGCCCCATCTCCTTCCGCTTGTGGCGCCTCCACCTTTAGCCAAAGACCTTGGCTGTGATCCAACCCCTCCCCTCGCTGCCACGACACGTCTACGTGCTGCCCTCGCTGTTTGGAAGGACCGCGACGAGGGATCCCGAAGGATTTGGCGCGTGGGAGCGAGATCGGGTGATCGAGAGACATTCTTCGTGTTCGCTGCTAAATCGGACTAAGGTATGTCCATGGGGAAACCTTGGGGAAGGTCTAGGTGCTGTTCTCATGGTAGATTTGGAGTTTTTAGATCAAGAGGACGTGCTGCCATGGAGTAGATCTGAAAAGAACTAGAGTTCGTATTGTACTCAGTTTCGGGCAGATTTGGAGTCGGAATTTGGCCGACCTCCTGTTGAAGAAGTTGTTGGTATCGTCAAGACCTATTTTGTGTATTGTTTTGAGAATTTTTGGAGTTACGGTCTGAAAGTTATGGCCGTTTTGGTGGGCGCTGTCCAATCTGTGTCGAGGTTGGGACAGTCTGTGTTCAACATTAGATTAATCTAATTTAGAGTTAGAATCTGACCATACGGACTTCTAGGAAGTTGTAGATAATTTCAATACCTTTCAGTGCATATAAATAAATTGAAATTCCGCCCAGCCGTTTGGAAGTTATGGCCGTTTTACCGAGCGCTGTCAAATCTGTGACGAGATTGAGACAGTTCGTGTTCAACGTTAGATTAAACAACATTAGAGTCCGAATCAGTCTTTCCCTATAACTAGAAAAAGTTGGGTAATTTCCTAAGATACGCGAGGGTGTACTCGTTTATTCAATTTGGAGTCCTAGAACAGAAGTTATGCCCATTGGAAGGCTGCTGTCCCGAAGGGACAGATTTGCCGTTTTCTGATTTTAGGAGTTGTAAGCGAAGTCGGGGTAGTGGGATTTATGTGTGCTGTTCTGTGGACTCGATTTGAGTGTATGGCACGTGTTTGCAGGTGGTGTGCCTCCAGGAGTGCCCTCAACCTCTCGTCACTCCGTTGCCCGTGGTTGAAGGCAAGTGTGTTGTGTGGATTGTATGCTATATGCGTTGCTAGATTTGCTTGATAGCATTCGGAATAGATAACATGTTGTCTGCCCATGAATTACATGTTATAATTGATATGACGTCCTTAGGCCATGATTTAAAAGTTGTCGATGATATGGTGTCCTCATGCCCTGATTAAAAATGTTTGTTGTTGATGAATGATTCACATGCCATGTTTTGAATGGTTACCGTCGATTGTTGAGTACGGACCTACATGTTTAGATGCCAAGTGTTGATATGCAATATTTCTATTCATGTATATGTTGCTGTCTGTTTTGCATACATGGCATATTTTCATGGCCGGCCGGTGAGATAAGTCATAACTATTCCGGTAGGGTCGGTGAGAACTGTTATGACTAGTCCGGGGCTATTCTTTTGAATAAGTCCTACATCGTGATTCCTTCACCGAGGTGAATGGAAGCGAGTGATAGGCACCCTCCATCTTCGGGATGGAAGGGGGAAAGGGTGCATGCCGACGGGTGTGCACTCAACCATACCGGTATGAGTATTCCAGGAGACATGTGCATTGCATTGCATGAATGAAATACATAAATGAAGATGTTTATGAGATGATGATGAGAGTACTCATGAGATGCTCATGAGATGAATATCATGTTGATTTAAAGGATGTATATAATGTTAAATATGATGTGTTGTGATATAACTGTGGAGACTGGGATGATGGTTTGTTGTCTTGATCCTTGTTGTTCCATTACAATACACTTTGCTGAGTTATGAACTCACGCTTGTGTTTTATGTTGTTTGTTTATTTAGGTACAATGAAATCGGCACGCGGGAAGGGAATTTTAGCTACACTTCCTCACGTAGCACTCATAATCTAGATAATTCACCCATTTCTATGGAAACATGGTGTTTGCGCCAAAATTCGATATGTATTGGAATCGGTCTAAGACGGAGAAGATATGGAAAAGAAATCGGTAAACGAATCGGAGAAGGAAACCGTTTCTAAAAGGGAAGGAAATCAGATAAGAGGCCGATACGGATAAAAGCACCGTATCTATGCACAACTCGGATCGGTCAGGCGTGTTATAAAAGGAGGAGGGCGTCAAGCAAAGAAATCAATCAATTCCAACAACACACACATCTACTTTTACAAGTCTTTTCTTTTACATTGCTTTAGCTTCATAGATCTCTCTGCAAGTCGACGGAATCAACATAGCTGCGCATCGCCGATTGTTGATTTTAGCCGATTTCACCCAGGTTCGATTTGCTTCGTTTTGTTGCGCATCGCCTTCTCGAAGCCGATTTTTACCTTATATTCGGATCAACTGTGACCAGTTGATTCAGTTATCTCCTAATCGGTTCTTGCCGACTAGCGAAAAGCCGATAGATTTTTGTTTATCGGCTTTGATCAAATTACAAATTCTACCTTGTCGATTTCAGGTCAAATCGACTGGCACGCTCTGCAAACCCGGCGTTTGTCTTGTGTGTTCGAGGCCAAAAACCCTCCTTCACGTTTTTAGCGCGAACATATTTTGGCACGCCTGGTGGGACCACAAAAAGAATGTCGTCAACCGACAAACCCGCGGTCACCGCCGATATCAACACTGATGCTATAATCGCGCCTCAAATGGCCGATTTAACCCCTGAGCAGCGGAAAGAAATCGAAGACCGAAAGGCGGCTCTGGAGGAAATGATGCTACGGTGCTTCCAGAAAACACGCCGTGGCGTTACTCAAAAGATTGCACTCCCAAGCATCAATCCTATCGGAGATTCGTCATCTGAATCGGTAAGCCGATACGCACCCGCTCAAGCCGATTTATCAAGTATGATCGAGCAATCTGTCCATCACGCATTGATTAACGATCCATCGGCTCTAGTATCCACATTAAAGCCGATGATAGAAAATAGTGTGAAAACAATTGCTCAGAATTAGCTGCGTCAGAAGCCTGCTAGGTCCACCACAAACCATCCCTCACGCACTCCGGTATATTCCATAACACCTAACACCAACACGATGGCGTGTCGTCTCAAGCGCCTATTATGGTACCAACTCAACCTACGGTTTTGAAACCAAGCATACAGAGAGATGGATTCACACACTACCATGGACACACGGATGGGGCCAAGATAAACGCATCAAATCAGTCAAATGGGCCCTCCAATAGCATCGGATTATCGGCTTATCAGCCGATCGAAAAGGGTCAGGTTCCGCAGTCACGGGGAACCGCAACCATGAAACAAGCGCCGTATAGGGTGGTGCCGTACGTCGAACCTTTTGCGCCCGTACCCGATGTATTAGGTTTTAATCATGATTATGACACAGTGCCAAGGCCTCCTGAGGCGCGATTTGGGCAAAGACCCGAGTTTGCACTCGGGGGGCAGGGCACGAACAATGAAAATTGGCAATGTCCGGCTGCACCACAAGCCGACAATGTTAATTGGGCAGAACAAATCGCCAATGTTTTGAGAGAACAGTTCGGTTTACAGCCCAGAGGAAGGGTAATCGGCTATAGGAAGCCGTATCCCGATTACATAGACCGAATGCCATACCCCCACAACTTTAGGATACCAGACTTTGCTAAATTCTCAGGTGATGATTCTGTTACCACAATTGAGCATATCGGACGGTTCATGGCTCAATGTGGGGAGGCTGCACAGTCCGATGGGTTAAAAATTAGATTGTTCCCTTTATCATTGTCTGGCACTGCATTCACTTGGTTCACAAATCTACCACCTAATTCAGTTCATATATGGAACGATTTAGAAAGCCGATTCCATGAGTACTTCTTTTTGGGAACTATGGAGCTTAGGATTTCTGATCTTAGTTCAGTCCGACAGAAGTACGGCGAATCGGTCTCTGATTATATCAAGAGGTTTCGGGGCGTACGGAATAGGTGCTACAGTGTAACATTACCCGATGATCAATTGGCCGATCTAGCGTTCCAAGGGTTAATCCCTCCATTAAAAGAGAAATTATCGGGCCAAGAGTTCCCCGACTTAGGCCACTTACTCCATCGCGTATCGGCACATGAAAGCCGATATGCAGAGAATAAAGGATTTAAAGATAGATTTAAGCCAAACGGTAATGAAAAGGCCAAAGTAAACATGGTAGATTACAATTCAAGCGACACCTCCGAGGAATGCGAGAAATAAACATAGCCGAGTGGACCAAGGGTTCTAAAAGCCACTCGTATGCTCTCTGCTCAAGCCAAACCGACGAAAAATAGGCGGAAATCAAGTATTCATATGACGTGTCAAAATGTGACAAGATATTTTATTTACTACTTCAACAAAAACTAATAATGTTGCCGGTGGTACACTTAATACCATCGACCTTGTAAATTAAAACGCGATGTTATTGAAAATGGCACAATTCTTTTTCACATAATACTAACGACTGCAATATTTTTCGACAACAGATTCAATCGGCCATCACCGATGGCAGGCTAAAGTTCTTGGAAGAATCGGCTATGCAAATAGATATGAGCCCTTTTCAAGTCAACATGGTTCAATGTTCACGAAAGAAAAGAGGCTGCGGAAGAAGATAAGCCGACTAAGGGAATTGTATCACGAGGCGAGGCAGTCTGAGATCACTATCGGTTCTATACAAATAGAAGCCGATAGGAATGGACAAAACTCAAGAACGGTAAAACCAAGAGGGGACTTGGAGGTCGGTAAATGGTATCGGGTGAGAGGGCTCCAAAAAGCCGATTTCAAACCAAAGCCGACCTTCTCACAACTCCTGAGGAAATATGAAAGAATAAGTCGGAGGTGTGACACTCAACACCACGTAATCCTCATCAACTAAGGCAAAAGAGGGACGAGCATTGGCGGCCAGATATGTCATGTCGGCCAACTACTGAAGAAGAGAAACATCGACAATGTCCTTTTTGGCAGTTTTGCTGGGGGAAAGGGATGACCTTACCAACAGTTATGTCTTGTCCTATGCAACACTCATCTCAGATATCGGCCAAACCGATCTGTAAAAGATAGGTTGTCTAGACCGATATACAATCACCTAGATATGAGGGGCAGTAGGCCGATCCATGAAAGGTTGTCAACATCAGAGCAAGGCGAGTCCTCCCGAAATCAGGAACTATCGGCTAACACAAGAAGAATGGAATCGGCAATAGATAAGCAATTTAGCCGGAAAAATACGAAAGCCGATAGAACCTAAACCTAGGTGGTGCCCCCCAGGTCTCAGCAAATCACAACGCAGAAGGCTTCAGCGATTAAAAACACAAGAAGAAAGGGAGGCCGAAAAGGAGAGCGAGAGGGATCGGATGTTCAACAAGTTAAGACCGGTACCAATTTTGAAAAAGGAGTGGAGAAAGAAGGAACAAATCGATAGTGATTCAGACCAATCGATTGAATCCGGTTCTCCGATGATCGAGATGATACACCACCGATGGATATAAACATGGTATTCACTCTACTGCCGAGTTCAAAACCGAAGAATCGGTGAAGAAGTGTTCGCCCAATTATGCCTCGGAGCACCAGGCCGTGTTCGAAAAGCCCCAAGACATGCATCGGCATCTGAAACCATTATATCTGAAAGGGTATATTAATGGCCGGCCGATATCTCGTATGTTGGTCGATGGCGGGGCAACAGTCAATCTAATGCCGTTAAGTACTTTCGTAAAATCGGTAAAGCCGATGAAGACTTGATCAAAACCAATATGGTGCTAAATGACTTCACGGGAGACCCAACCGAGGCTAAAGGCGTAATGGTGTCGAATCGGCGGTCGGTAATAAAACTTTGCCGACTGCATTTTTTGTGATTGAGGCCAAAGGCAATTACAGCGTGCTCCTCGGGCGGGACTGGATCCATGCCAACTGCTGTATACCATCAACTATGCACCAAAAATTGGTGTAGTGGAACGATGATACAGTAGAAGTCGTACCGGCCGACACATCGGCTCATATCGCCATGGCTAGCCCTGACACCAATTGACCACACGAAGAAGCCGAATGTATATCAGGGAAAGCCTTGGACAATTGCGATTTTATCTGCGTTGAGAAGTCAGGATTCAAGCCGATCAGCGTTAAACCCAACACGTTTGATCGAACAGACGAAGTAGTCAGAAGATGGAGCACAAGACACTAGCAAAGCTACAGGAAAGGGCAAGAAGCTATCGGCAAAAGAATCTGAAGAAAATTTGTTGAGGATTTTGAAGAGGAAAGAAAAGGGTTAGGATTTATACGCCGATTTGCTCGAAGAAGTCAACATTGGGGAAGGTGATAATAAAGACCAACGTTTGTAAGTGCCAAACTAGAACCCAGTTATAAAGCAAAGTTGGTCAAAATACTCAAGAAATATAGAGATTGCTTGGCGTGGGAGTACTACGAAATGCCAGGCTTAAGCCGACGACTAGTTGAGCATCGGCTACCAATAAAACACAGGTATCGGCCATTCAAAGCAGTACCTAGGCGATTTAATCCTACATTGTATGACGCTATAAAGGAAGAAGTAGGGCGATTGCTAGAGGCAAAGTTTATCCGGCCTTGCCGATCTGTTGAATGGGTCTCAAACATCGTCCCTGTAAAGAAGAAAAATGGCAAACTTAGGGTATGTGTCGATTTTAGAGATTTAAACAAAGCTACACCAAAAGACGAGTACCCGATGCCTATAGCCGATATGCTTATCGATGCTGCATCTGGGAATAGAATCATAAGCTTTTTGGACGGGAACGCCGGATACAATCAGATATTCATGGCCGAAGCCGACATACCCAAGACGGCTTTCAGATGTCCGGGAGCTTTAGGGCTATATGAATGGAAAGTTATGACCTTCGGTTTAAAAAATGCCGGTGCTACTTATCAACGTGCTATGAACCATATTTTCCATGATTTGATCGGCAATCTTGTGGAAATATACATTGACGACGTAGTGGTAAAATCCAAAGAAGGCGGCAACATTTAGCCGATCTGGAAAAGATGTTCGAAAGCACAAGGTTGCATGGGTTAAAAATGAACCCCCTCAAATGTGCTTTCGGGGTGTCGGCTGGGCAATTTCTTGGGTTTACGGTACATGGAGGAGGAATTGAAGTAAACGAAGCCAAAGTAAAAGCCATAGCCGATACTAAACCGCCGACAAGCAAAAAGGAGTTGCAGGTATTGATTGGAAAAATCAACTACTTGCGACGTTTCATCTCAAACTTGTCAGGGCGTATTCGTGCTTTCACACCGCTGCTGAAAATTAAAGACAACCTAGAGTTCAAATGGGGAGCCGATCAGCAAAAAGCCTTCGACGACATAAAAGGTTATCTGATGAGTCCACCAGTATTGACCGCACCAAAACACGGTATACCTTTTAGACTATATATATCGGCTGAAGGTGATTCGATTGGGGCAGTTTTAACACAAGAAGCCGATAGGAAGGAACGAGCAATATTTTACTTAAGCCGACGTCTTCTAGATGCAGAAACCAGGTATCCTCTAATAGAAAAATTATGCTTATCATTGTATTTTGCTTGCACCAAGTTGAGACATTATATGCTGGCTTCCAAGTGCGTCATAATATGCAAAACCGATGTAGTAAAATACATATTATCGGCGCCAATTCTACGAGGTCGGCTTGGTAAATGGGCATACGCCTTAACAGAGTTCGAGTTATCCTATGAGTCGGCTAAATCCGTGAAAGGACAAGCTGTGGCCGATTTCATCACAGGAAGTGAAACATTAGGAACAACTAGCGTAACTCCTTGGCAGCTGTATTTTGATGGATCCGTGTGCCAAGAAGGCGAAGGCATCGGTGTGATATTAGTTTCACCTAGGAAACAAGAGTATGGCTTCATGTATCGGCTAAATAGCCGATGTTCAAATAATCAAGCAGAATACGAAGCGTTACTAAGGGGTCTACAACTGTTAGATAGCATCGGAGTGAAAGACGTCGAAGCTTTTGGAGATTCGATGTTAATTGTACAGCAAGTCAAAGGAGAATACCGATGCAATGATGATGCACTAACCCAGTACTTGCATCAATGCCTCCAGATCATCGAGATGTTCACTACATTTTCTATAAAACATATCCCCAGAGAAGCTAATAATAAAGCAAACCAATTGGCACAATGTGCATCAGGGTACAAGATTGAAGGTCGACAGGGACCAATCGAGCTAAACGTTTGGCCGATCTTATGTGTTCACCCTGTCGACTGGAGAACAGAGATAAGGGATTATTTGTCAGATCCAGCCAAGCCGACCGAGCAGAAGGTCGGCGCAAAGCACTCAAATATGTTCTACTAGAAGACGTATTGTACTTTCGGACTATGGAAGGTTTGTTATTAAGATGTCTGGAACCGAGGAAGCCAAAGTGGCGATGGGTGAAGTTCATGAAGGCATTTGTGGGTCACATCAATCGGCTCATAAGACGAAATGGATATTGAGGCGAACAGGATATTTTTGGCGGCGATGTTAGAAGATCGCTTCAAATATTATAGAGGATGCCAAAGCGTGCCAAAAATTTGGTAACATACGATCGGCCAGACATCGGCTTTACATCCGATCATCAAGCCATGGCCATTTAGAGGATGGGGTATAGACATAATCGGCCGGATATTTCCGTCATCCAAAGAAAGGACATAAATTCATCCTTGCGACCCACGGATTATTTCTCAAAATGGGTTGAGGCTGTACCACTCAAGAAGGTTACTAGTAAAGAGTCGATCGACTTTGTAAATGAACACATCGTCCATCGGTTTGGGATTCCACAAACAATCACTCTTGATCAGTCTTGTGTTCATGTCCAACGATTTCAAAGGTTTTGCGGAAAGTCTTGGGATAAAATTACTCAACTCTTCCCCTTACTACGCTCAGGCCAACGGACAGGCCGAATCGTCAAACAAGACATTGATAAAGCTGATAAAAAGAAAAATTGAGGAAGAGCCAAGGAGATGGCATTCAACGCTATCGGAGGCTTTATGGGCTTATCGGCTATCTCATCACGGATCAACTAAATTGTCACCCTTTCAGTTGGTATACGGACAAGAAGCCGTTTTGCCCGTTGAAATCAATATCGGCTCAATAAGGCTACACGAGCAAGATAAGGTATCAGCTGATGAATACAAACAGGCGATGCTTGACAATCTAGATGATTTAGCTGAGCTAAGGCTGATCACGTTAGATCGGCTTAAAAGGAACAAAGAGATGGTTGCCAGGTCGTACAATAAAAAAGTGATTTTTAAATCATTCAATCAAGCCGATTTAGTATGGAAAACCGTGTTGCCGATTGGGTCTAAGGATAACCGATTCGGCAAATGGTCTCCAACATGGGAAGGGCCTTATAAGATCAATCGGCCGGTTGACGGGAATTCATATATACTGGAATCCTTAGAAGGGTTCGTCCTACCTAAAGCGATCAATGGAAAGTATCTGAAGGCATATCACCCAAGCATATGGGTCGGGTCCTAACTACAGAGAGGAAGACATCAGGATCAATGACAAGCACATGCATATAAAATCGGTCATACAGCCGACCGAGTCAGTTTAAAACATCCATCCACAGATTAAAAGTTTACAAAATCGGATGCACAGCCGATCAAGCAAGAGTTCAAAAGACGTCATCTCAAGTTTAAAGCAATATTACAAAGATTGGCCACAACTGATCAGTAAATCAAAGTCTAGTGTAGTCCCGATCCGGGCAAATGAGCTCCCAAAGCCGATAGGGCCGCTGCCGCTTTGCCAATAGTGGCTTGGACACCATCTATAAGTTGTTGATCGGCCGCTGCATCACCCGGAACTGGAACTATTTTGGCCGATTGAGTCTTGACTTGCGCAAAAATCTCGCCAATCTCCCGCCTCTGAACGGCCAGTGAGGATGTAGAATCCGTAATGTCAATCTGGCAGTCTGCAAGTTCTTTTATGACCAAGGCCAACTGTTCTTCAAGTTTAGTCTTGGTCGACTCCAGCTCTTGAGCTCTGCTCTTAGCCGATTTGAGTGTAGCAGCACCTTGATCAAATACGCTCTTCCGATGTTTGGCGTCTGCTATAAGCTTGTCCAAGAGCTGTTGATCGGCTTGCTGGGCTTTCCTCTGTTCGACTCTTAGCTTGGCTGACTCCACATCCAGCCGACGAGTGTCCAAATGGCAGACTTCTAGCAGTGCATTCATGGCGGCAGGAGGGAGATCGGCTTGCATGGCCGCCATAGCATCCCTCAGAGGTTGCGTATTAGCCAGTAGAGCCGCCTCTGGTTGCATCACCTCGTCCAAAAGACGATCAAGTCGCTCTTGCATACCAGGCTGGGCAGTAACGGCGGCCGATGCTGGCGCAGAAGCTGCTATTATACGCTGAATGTCAGCTGGGTAGTCGTCAGTAGCCATGACCTCCGGGTCGTCCAGCTCGTCCAAAGTAAAGCCGAGCAGATCGGCTAGATCAGTTGATGGCGCTTTGGGGTCAGGATCGGAAATCTCGATCGTCTGTTGCGGTACGGCCGGTGGTAGGGAGAGCGATGGAAGGATAGCCGATGTAGCACCTTGGGGATCGGCTATAACCCCCGCTATCTGTACTGATGGAGATTGCTAGAGAACAAAAAGCAAGTCAGCATCACAAGACGAACGTAAAAGCAATATGACTACACAAAGATACTCACATCAGTAGCAGAATGCTCCGGAGAACCACCAGATGGATGCCTTACAGGCCTTGGCGAGCGCTTGGCAGATTTTTTCCTCCTTTCTGAAAGTCGACTTAGGTTAAAACCTTGATAACAATAACATAACAGTCGACACAGAAGGAACTTACTGGGGGCACGCTGGCGAGCTAAGTCCGTTAAGGATGGAGCTTGAATATCCAAGTTTCCTGAAGTATACCCCGTAGTACCAACAGATTGACCTGGACGTCGTTGTCGGCTACTACTGGCAGAAACATGTGGATCGGTTGTTGGCTCACCAGCACCCGTGTCGACCTGGAAAGATCAAAGGCATTTTTTAAACAACAAGCCGACCACGGAAAAGACGAAGGGATTTTTGAAAGATAACAAGTTACCTTTCAAAAATGGGGGGCATATGTTTGCGCCAAAATTCGATATGTATTGGAATCGGTCTAAGACGGAGAAGATATGGAAAAGAAATCGGTAAACAAATCGGAGAAGGAAACCGTTTCTAAAAGGGAAGGAAATCAGATAAGAGGCCGATACGGATAAAAGCACCGTATCTATGCACAACTCGGATCGGTCAGGCGTGTTATAAAAGGAGGAGGGCGTCAAGCAAAGAAATCAATCAATTCCAACAACACACACATCTACTTTTACAAGTCTTTTCTTTTACATTGCTTTAGCTTCATAGATCTCTCTGCAAGTCGACGGAATCAACATAGCTGCGCATCGCCGATTGTTGATTTTAGCCGATTTCACCCAGGTTCGATTTGCTTCGTTTTGTTGCGCATCGCCTTCTCGAAGCCGATTTTTACCTTATATTCGGATCAACTGTGACCAGTTGATTCAGTTATCTCCTAATCGGTTCTTGCCGACTAGCGAAAAGCCGATAGATTTTTGTTTATCGGCTTTGATCAAATTATAAATTCTACCTTGTCGATTTCAGGTCAAATCGACTGGCACGCTCTGCAAACCCGGCGTTTGTCTTGTGTGTTCGAGGCCGAAAACCCTCCTTCATGTTTTTAGCGCGAACACATGGCAATAAGTTATGTTGATTTTGGTGTATGGATATTATGTGTGTTGGTTTCCCTCATGTGTGCCATGTGGGTCTTTGGAGCGATTTACTTTATCATCCTAATCTTAATTGATGCTTATTCCATGATTATCATTGCTTGTTGTTATTCTAGTTGATGCTCATCTATTGTTGTCGATGCATATTGATATCCTGATTGAGATATATATTGATATGATATTGTGATGCTCAAATTTATGCTAAAACAAAGGAGATGCTGCCGAAATTTTCCATTTAATCATGGTATTAATTGTTGTATGGTCTTTGTTGGTGACATTCTGGGCTTAGTAGAAGCTGGGGTGTTACAGTTCATTTAATGGGTTTGTTTTGAGGGGGAGTTTCTTTGCCAAGTTCTTTCACTTGATGAGCTCACTTTATCATATTTCTTTCTATGTTATGTAATTGAGCTAATATATGATAATCTAATTGTTTCACTTGAACTAAAAATGACATTGCGAAATTCCCTGGACTGATTGCCTATAGCTAAATACTCTGTGATATCTCACTCTTCTAGGCTTGATATTGAATCCCCTTGACAAATTTGGGCTATGAAGCAAGTGTGGTTTCAACTTTACTCTTTCATAAGACCGTTTAATTACTTTTGCATGTTTACATTCAAAGAAAAAGAAAAGAAAAGGGAATAAAAAAAGGGGGTGTTAAAAGCAAAAGCTTCAAGTTGTGTGCTTCAGGCATGATTTCCCTAAAAAATAAGATGTATGCTTCAAGCATGCCATTCCCTCAAAAACAAGATGTATGCTTCAAGCATGCCACTCCAAGGAAATAAAAGAAGTATGCTTCAAGCATGCCACATGCAGTTTACTGTTTAAAGATTAAATTGGTTCACTAGATTGGAGTTGAAACTACTTGCTCGCCCTGATTTGTTATTTGCTTCAACTTTGAGCCTTTGTTTTTCTACTAAAGGTTTTGCTTAGTACTTGGCTATAGTTGACTGAATTGAGGTTGAGATGCATGTCATTCCCTAACTTGCTAAAATCACATCAAGATCATGTATTTTGCATGTTATGTGATATATAAGGTTATATGATCGAATGAGCTCATCTTTTCCTATCTTGGCACTCCCTTGTTTCTCCTTGTGAAATCTTTGCTACAGGAGAAATTTTGAACCTGTTCTCTCTTTTGTACTCTTGATGAATCCATTGTCAAAGGGGGAGAAATTTGGGAATCGTTGAAAAAGTTTAAAGAAAAAGGGGGAGTTGTTTTTGGAAATTTGAGAATTTTGGGAGAAGTTTGGAGAATTTTTGAAATTTTTGGGCACATTGCACATTCACACACATTTTCCTTCTCAGGGGGAGATTTTGTTTTGCATTTTGGTCAAAGGGGGAATTCTGTGTTTTCTCTTTTTGGTCCTTGATCCTTTGGATTTCAAAATCTTTTGTAAAGTGAATGCCAAATGTTCAATTCTAAGTGGTGTTGCCAATGTTTTCATCAAGGGGGAGATTGTGAAATCATGTGCTGAAAAATTGGCTTAGAATTGAATTTGCAAAATGTGTTTGTTCATGTGTTTTGACAATTTGACAAAAAACAGTAAGTTTCGCTTTGGCGCCGGACCAAACTTAAAGAAAACAGTAAGTTTCCCATCTACGACGGACCAAATTTGTTGGTCTGTCGTAAACATGGTTTGGCAACCTCATTTTCCCATGTACGACAAACCAAGTTTTTTGGTCTGTTGTAAACATGAATCTGAGTCATTTTGCGCCGAACCGATTTTGTGTACGACGGACCAAGTTTGTGGGTCTGTCGTGCACATGTTCTTGAGCTCTTGTGCCAAACTCAATTTTCCAAGAAAATAGCAGTCAGCGCATGTACGACGGACCAAGTTTTTGGGTCTGTCGTGGACGTGCTTTTGAGATCATGAGCCAGACTTAATTTTCCAAGAAACCAGTAAGTTTTGCATGTACGACGGACTGATTTCTTTAGTCTGTCGTGAACGTGTTTTCGCCGGAATGATTTCTTCTTGAAACCGAGACTTTCACGTGTACAACGGACCGATTTTGTTGGTCCGTCGTGAATGGTTTTTTGAGTGACTTTTCTTGTGTACGCCGGACCATATTTTTTGGTCCGTCGTGAATGCGTTTTTGCTCGATTAGGGTTTTGAGCAAAATTGGAATTGTGTTTGATTTGTTTTTGAGATTATGAAATTTGTGAGAATTTCATGATGCTTGAAGTAGACTTTATGCAATGCTCGTGTGAGTATTTGCATGGATTGATGTGAGTCAAGTCGTGGACTTTTGCTCGGAATTGTTTTGTGGTTTGTTCATGTGCAGGTATTGCTCGAAGACGAACGTGGTCGATGACGGGACCGGAACTAGGTTCATGGAGGAGCTGAGGTTCGGGACTAGGTTCAGGGAGGAACTGAGGTCTTGGTGGTCAAGGATGTCATGCGGGACGTTCGGGCTAAGAGAATGGTGCACATGAAGAATGGTTAGTCACGTGAGAATGAGGTCATTCGCGTGCAAAGTGTTAGTCATGTGAGTATGGCAGGTGGGCATACGCGTGCAAAGTGTTAGTCATGTGAGTATGGTAGGGTTGCCATACGCGTGCAAGAGTTGTACTCGGCCAGGTTGGGCCAAGAGGAGTTGTGTTGAATACATACTCCTTCTAGATTAGGAATTGTATTCAGAACTCCTTGTGTTTTGCTCCTTTAAATAGGAGGGGTGTCTCCTGTTGAAGGGAATCAATCGGAGCTGAGCGCATTGAGAGCCTCAAGCTCAGTTTTAGGGTTTGTACTCTTTTGATGAGAGTACTTTAGACAAAAGAAATAAAGATCAATTCTTCTAGATCCTTGCGTGCTACAGTAACCACGTTGCTACAGTGTTTCCTGTTTTGGTTCTTGTTTGCATGCTTGTTCTTTTCTACATTGGTTTTTGTTCTTTTAGTTTTATCTTGATTTGATCCATCAAAACCTTTCTAGAGAATTGATTTAGGGTTTCTCTAAGTTTAGTTGATTAATCTCTTGTCGTTTCTATTAAACTTTCAAGTTTTGGTTAGATTAATTCTCGTCATCTTCTGTCACAGCAAGCTTACGAGGTTCATAACTTTTGATCCATAAGTCCGATCGAGCTGATTCTTTTTGGGTTCGATTCATATTGGAATCTAGTTTCTCGTATCCAAATTTCAGATCAATCTAATGGTTGGATCGCCGGTAATTCTCGTTTTACCAAACCTATGTCATTCTGTTTTTGTCGAATACGAGGCAATTATTTGGTTCTGTTTTGGGGTGAACTTTTAGTAGATCAAGAATTTGGTTTTAGCTTCCGCACAATCATTCACCCCCCCCTCTGATTGCTATATTCGTATACTTCGATCCTACATAAACCTTAAAGCAATAATCATCACACGCAATTTATTATCAAAAACTAATTGAATGACTTGTGCAATCAAATGAGTGAAGTTACGTGCGGAAGTGTGACTATTTCCCTTACCCGCATGCCGTCTCATGGTACCTAAAACAACAAGAAAACACAAGCGTGAGTTCGAAACTCAGCAAGCATATTGCAATGGACAACAAGAACAATTACATGGCAATAACATCTCACATCATGAATATCATCTCATTCACGAACTCATAACATGATCATCATCATTATGTATGCAATGCAATGCAATGCTCATGTCTCCTTGGAAACTCATACCGGTATGGTTGAGTACACACCCGTCGGTGCGCACCCTCTCCCCCTTCCATCCCGAAGATGGAGGGTGCCTACTCCTCGCTTCCGTTCACCGTGGTGAATGGAATCACGATGTAGGACTTACTCATTGGCTCTCCGGAATAGTCATAACTTTCTCACCGACCTTCCCCGGACTAGTTATGACTTTCTCACCGCCCGGGCCATGTAACATGCCATGTATGCAAATATGCCAACATCATAATTAACTTGTACATTAACACATGGCATCATAACATAATAAGCATACTCATCATATCATTGGCAATCATTAAAGCATGGCAAGTGATCATATCATATAATCAATTTCATCTAGTCTCAACAAGCAACCTACAAACCGCTATCCATTACAATACACTTGCCTCAACCACGGGCAACGGATTGGCGGGAAGTAGAAGGCACTCACGGGGTCGCACCACCTGCACATAGGTACCACAGACTCACAATCATGTCCACAACACAGTACGCAAACCCTCATCTACCCTGACATTGCCAACTACTCGCAAAACCTAAAAATAGAGGTTCTGTCCCGTCGGCACAGCAGCCTTCCAAAATGCATAACTTGGGTTCTAAAACTCCGAATCAATTAAACGAGTACATCATCGCGTAGCTTAGGAAATTTCCTAACTTTCTCTAGGTATAAGGAAAGACTGATTCAGAATCTAAAGTTGTTTAATCTACAAAATACCGTGATCTGTTCCAATCACGTCACAAATTTTAACACGCTTGGTAAAACAGCCATAACTTTCAAACGGCTGATCAGAATTTCACATTCTTTATAACCACTGAAAGGTATTGAAATTACCTACAACTTCTTCAACAGGCGGATGACCAAATTCGGATTCTAAATTGGCGAAAAACTAAACCATATTTCGACTGCTCATGCTGCCCGAAACAGAGAACGTGGCAACTTCTAGATTTCGTCTAATCTACTCAATTCCAGCTCCACCAATTGATCTAAAAACTTGATAATCACCCTTAGAACAGTACCTAGACCAACCCCAAGGAGTCCCATGGCCATACCTTCGCCCGACGCACGAAAACCCAATAGATCTCCTCCCGGTTCGCGCGATCTCCTTCCTCGCTCCAATCCCGCCGGATCTCCTCGTCGCCGAGCGCTCCAATGGATAGATCTTTGAGTTGGCGAGGTGGAGAACTCCCCTAGGGGCAGCAAGGGAGGTGGAGAGGTGGTGGAGGGGTGTAGGAGCAATGGGGAGCAATGGGGAGCCATGGGGAGGGGCGCACGCTAGCAAGGGAGGTGGAGATGGAGTTGTGGCGGCTAGGGTATGGGGGTGGGGCGCACAAACAGCAGGGGGGCACACAAGGGGCTGGGGTTGGCCTCCAACCAGGTCTCCTTCCCCCAAGAGGACTCAAACTCCTCCCCACAAGGCCCACGACCCTTTCCCCTAGGCCCAAACTCCCCCGGAAAGGCCCAAACTCCCGAAAACGGCCCGAAAACGCTAATAACCTCCATACCCTATGGTTTTAACCTTAATTCCACATCTCATAATGTTTTTGACCTCATCATGCTCAATAAATAAGGATCCGACACTCCGTGGTGTCACATTCTCCCCCTTCAACAGGATTCGACCTCGAATCCAAGACATGCCACTACGCCAAACCAACAACACATAGAGATCTAATCTTCGCAGTTCAAACCTGAAGAAAAGAGCTTTGGGTAAAGCTCGCCTCCGCGAGACTTCAACTGCCAGGTCGCTTCTCTAAATAAAACCACTGGAATTTACACTGATCGAGACTCGATGACAGGACGCCTAGGTTCGAAGACCAATAGCTCTAACGATAACCCACGATCAACCTCTTGCAAGAACTTTACTCGACACTGAAACACAAAGCACTTACACATGGTCTCAGCACGACCCAAGCGATAGGATAAATCCTCAAACAGACCACAAAAGAAACGGTCTCATACTCTCCATTTCATACATTCCTTGGCACTAGAGTGCCCGATCCCTTAGACCAACGTTACTCTCCAGAAGAAACACGGTACCAACCTCTAACTCCGACTCTTGATCCTCCTTCAGCTCTCGCGAGCAAAAGTGTTTTCACACCTCGAACTCCCTACTGTGTTCGTCGTAAGCAAGACGACGCGAACCAAGCGGGACACAACACTCCAAGTGTCGTGGGGTCTCCGGTCTTTGTAACAGTAACTCAAAAACTCACTGTTACGAAGGACTGGAATTAACGCAACCCGTCAGTAATCTAATTACTAGTTACAAACCGTACCCGGATTGAGGCCAATCGATCAGCACGACACACTCCGCTGGTGGTCATATGCTAAAGGATTGATTCCAACCCGAGCTTCCCCGAGATATGTGTCTAGTGCTAGTTCCCTGGATCAGTAGCCTAGCACCCACATATTTTAATATAAGTCGCATCAAGAACCAAACTCAAGGTAATAATTGTGTTAATACTGGTTTGTTTACAACGAAATAGTTTACAAGAATGGCACATAGCCGATTGGCTAAAAAGCAAAATAAGAGAAACAAAACCGCAACAGTGGTAGCGGTATGCCTTCCCATACCCAGAGGCAACCCGATCGGGGTTGAAACCAGATAACCGCTACTAACTCGAGGAACACCCGTCTCGAAGAACGTCGAACGCCTTCATTGTCTTCAACGTCGTCTTCGATTGCTTATTATTAAAATAAATAGAGCAAGCGGTGAGTACACGTATGTACTCGCAAGACTTTAGTGTATGGAAATAATAATGTAAATGCAGGTTATAACAATGGAATCAGGTTTCTACACTAAGTCTATTTGAGCACAAAGCAAGATTTATTTGCATTACTTAACAGGTCCAAATCATTCGCAATTTATAAAGCAGTGGTAAAGATATCGTTTTTGTTGCAAGCAATAAATATATCAATTGATCCATAAACCAAATTCCCAACCATTCCATTTTCACCAACCGAAAACCAAACTAACCTACCTTGCCAAAACAATTTCCCAAAATCAACTTCCGACCAAACTCAATAACCCAACCGGCTCCTAACCAAGTCCAACCAAATCCATTTCCGAGACTGAACCAAGACCAGACCTGAACCAACACTAGAAATTCTATACTTGACAATACTTTCCAAGCTGCTCATGATCGTGAGCACGGCTAATCGATTAGTTTTAATCCCTGCAGGAGATTGTACACTTTACCCACATGACACGTTCTAGCAATCATGTCAACCATGCCACGCGATACGAAGTGTATCCGTTTTGCTACACAGTGACGAGACTTTCCGAAAGGTCAGGATTTTAGTCTTGCATCCGCCCGGTAATGTGCATCCCTTGCTATGGTCGCAGAGGATGGCCACTAGTAGTCCCTATGGGGCACCACTAGCCCATATTTTTAGAAACCTCCCCATAGAAGGCATTACCGTTGTACTGGGCATGCTCCCCCTCGATGCCTCGACAAGGGAGACCCTAGAACACACCGACACCGCAAGTGTGTCCAACTCTTCTGCTCACCAAAATGCAAGACCCAACCCTTTCCAATCTACTAAGTCAAGACCATCCCATACTGGCACAAGTGGTTGTACGGTATGACTCAGTAATAGCATCAAGTTCAGTCCTTAGGGTGACACAGGCGAGATCTTCCAACCCGCTTGCTATGGTTACAGAGGATTAGCACTAGCGGCCCCGCAGAGCACACACTAGCCTGCAACCTCCCCATAGCAAGGAAAACAACCAAAAATCCAACCATTTCCAAATCTCCAAACACCGTACATCTCGCCCGGTCTAACTCTTCTATTTTCCAGTTTCACTGTGACACTACGGTATGGTGTGACATTATAAAATGTGAAATTAGAGAATAAAACCTTACGGCTTGAGGTTTACTCGCGTTTTTGGGCCTTATGAAGTGATGTGTCACCACGGAGTGTCGTAATCTTATAAAATGTGGATGTTGAGGTCAAAACATTATAAAATATGTAAATGGAGGTTAAAACTTTACGTTATGCCATTTATAGCGTGTTTTTGGTTCGTTTTCGGGTGTTTTGGGCTTCTCCGGGGGACTTTGGGCCTTGGGGGTTGAGTTGGGCCTCCGGTGGAAGGGTTTGGGCCCAAGGGGGGACTTTTGGGCAGCCAAATCTGGCCCCACCCCTTGGTGCGCCCCAAACTCCCTCTCCCAACCCTAGCCGCCACCCCCTAGCCCCCCCATGCGCCTCCACCTTTCCCCTACCTCTCCATCTTCCCCCATGGCGCCACCACCCCTCTTGTCGGGACCCCGAATTTGCAAATCCGGACCCTCTGTGTATTCAGCACTAGTCCAGGAACGCGCTAGTGCACACAGTCTTAACATCGGTAAATATCACAATCATACCAATCGATACCAATAAAGTACTTTATTTAAATAACCAAACTGGTTACTCGACCTTATGGCCAAGTTACAAAATGTATGCCTGCAAGCGAAACTTATTCGAGAGAAAAATAATAGCAGCGGAAAATCAAATAAACTTAGTGGCGCCATCCAAAGATACCACAGGCAACCAGTGGGCTCGCATCCCCTAAGTAGTCGGGTCCTCTTGGAGTTCCTCCTCCAAAGTGGCGTAATCTCCTCTTCAAGCGGTATTGTGTTGAGGCAAGGGTGAGTACTTGGTACTCGGCAAGTCATGCCTGAGAATGCAAGCTAATATACTATATGCATGGCTTAGTACAAAGGAATAGCTCAGGGTATATTTGCGATAAAGAAATAGCCTTTGACAAGTAATAAAAGTAGATTCAAAGCGGTAGAAATAAGTAAAGCATAAATAACTTTTCAGGAAATTTAATAAACATTTTCCCCATCCTAAACCACATTTCCATCATCTTCATTATTAAACCAACCCAACTTTTCAAATCCAAGTTATTTTCGTAAAGTCTAACCCTTATTGTAATTCCCGAGCATTGTCGATCAGTGGACTCGGCTATTCAAATAGATTCTACACTCTGCAGAGGTTATGCACTTTACCCACAAGATACAGTCAAACACCACAAAGGCGAGTTCAGTAACAAAGCCTTTGGAAGCCTCAAACAACACAGGTGGTCCTCTCCGTTCGTGCTCTACACCATCCCTTCCCTTAGCCAAGGCGAAGTATGGGACCAACACACCGTTAGATGGGTACCTGGCCACGACCACGATACGCTCCCCATTACAATCACACAAGCGGTGTAATCGACACCCTGAGGCTCCACAAGTGAGTCCTTAGCGACTTAGTCAACTAGGGCCGTCCCATTCCGACCATGTGGTTGCAAGTATGACCCAGTTCAAAGGCTTGCAAGGTTAAGTCCTTAGAGTGACCAGGGCAAGACTACAGAAAAACCAAATCAACACTCCCAATGCCACAAGCGGCCCACTGATTACTCTTGCCACATGCCCTCGAAAATCGTTTATCAAACCCCAGTTGATTACCATGCACCACGTGCCATCAACATCACATGATACTTTTCCAAAACAGGTTCAATATATCATTAAGTCCATATTAGCATTTGATTGTCCAAAATCATGTCATGAGCACGTGCAGTCTAAGCGACATACTACAACGGTCTAAACCCATGTTGGCAATTTAATAATGTCCAACTAGTAAACCACAACTAGGGTGACAAAGGGTCATGGCACATACTTAAGTAATCAAGGTGTCATATAGCAAATTGGTATTTATCTAACCCCATGTTTAAACAAAGTATCTTTCTAATTGAACTAGCATGCAATAGTTTAAAATCAAAGTAGATTTTCGAAATAGGATCAACATGGTCAAAGCACAACTTGCCTTCAAAAAGTACTTGCTCTTGGTCTTGAGTTGGATCCTGAGTCAACACTTCTCCTTGAATCCTTAAGCACTTCAACGTCTACTCGTAAAGCGTGCAAATAGCAAATACCCAATAAACAATAGGCAAAAACATCCCAAAACTCCAAATAAAATCCATAAACAGAGAGAACATAATTTTCTGGATTTTTAGAAACTGGAATAAATCAATTTTGGAGTTAAAGCATAAAAGTTATGATTATTTAAAGTTTAAATAATCAATTAAATAATTTTGCAGAGAAAAACTTTAGTCCAAAAATTAAATAAAATTTATATTTAGGTAGATCTCAATTTTATACAAATTTAGAAATTGAATCGCTCCAATCGGAGTTGAAAGCATAAAAGTTATAAGCATTTGAAGTTTGAATCTAAATTTGAATCAATATTTCGAATTAATAAATCATTTTCTTTTGGAAATTAATTATTGCGTCGGCATGGACACGTGGCAGCCTCTGATTGGCCTGCTGGCGTCAGCGGCCGATCCATGGGCTCGGTCCACGCTCGGCTCGGGTCTCACCGTGGACTCGGTCCACGACTCCACGTGAGGCCCGACATGTGGGACCACTCGGGTGGCGTCATCGGCCCGGCGTCGGCGGGGCTCGGCCCATGGTGCCGGCAGGTGGGGTCCACTGTGACGTCATGGGTGACGCGTCGGCGCTTGGCTGGGTTAGCCAGCGACATGCGGGCCCCTCGACACGCGGGCCCGCGTGTCGGCGTCCTGCCACACTGCCAGCGTGCGTGGGCCAGCGGCGCGTCGGTCCAACTTCCGACACGTGGCGCCAATCTCGGCCGTTGGTTTGAAAATCAGCGGCGCGGATTGGATCCAGGGTTAACGCGTTGAAACTACTCGATGATCATGGGCCGTTCGATCTAGATCGGGCGGTCGGATCTAATCCTATAATCGCCTTTGCTACGACGCGTGGCGATTGTGAACCGTTGGATCTTGATCCAGCGGTCCAGATCTAATCGGGTTTGGAACACGTGATCTCACCTCAACCGTTCGATCTGGATCGGCGGTCCTCCGAGCTCGCGGACGGCGATGGTTTCACTGGCGGCGCTGGCTTGACCGGAGGCAGGGACGGCGACCAAGCGCGGCGCCACGGGGCTTCTCCGGCGAGATGAAACCTCCCCTTAGTGCGTCTCGTCGCGGGGACTCGGATCTGAGCTCCTTCTCGGCGGAAAGACGACGGACGACGGCGAAAAGCAGCGCAAACGCGGCGGAGGGGCGAGACAACTCCGGCGGCGATTGCGGCTCAGCAGCGGCGCTCGGCGAGATGGCTCGAGGAAGCGGAGTGCGCAAGGATGAGGGCAACCTCGGGGGCGTCTCACGCTTTAAATAGCCTCGGCGTTAAATGCCCTAGGCGGAAACCTAGTTAAATTCTGGCGGCGGCGCGGCGGCGGAAGTCCGGCTCGGACTCGGCGAAGACGAAATCGTGGCCGTCCATTAGCACGATCGGCGGCCCCACGATCGCCTGAAGCGCGATCGGATCCGGGCCGGATCTGGCTCGAGCCGTCTGGTGATCTCGGCCGTTGGATCTTGATCCAGCGGTTGGGATTGATTAGGGTTAGGAGTGGGTTCGGTCGAGTCACGTGGCTCGGTCGGACTCGAACTTCGAGTCGACTCGGGCTCGGTCGGATGAACAAGAACCCGACCCGGTCGGTCCTTTTCAGTAATTAATATTTAAAATAATTCCCGATAATTCATTTAATTCATTAAAAATAGCAAAAGACTCGAGAAAAATTCGAAAAATTCTGGAAAATATTTTGGATCATTTTGGACTCAAATAAAATATTTCCAACAAAATTTATTTGCAAAATTAAATTCTTTAATTATTTCAAAATGGAATAAATTCAAATAAATTCCAAATAAATCCAAATAAATTCCAGAAAATTCCAAAAATTCACCAAAGTGCCAAATCACACATGAATTTAAGAAAAGCAAAATTTTGGGATGTTACAAACCTCCCCCCCTTAATAGAATCTCGTCCCAGAGATTCAGGGCTTACTAAAGGAATAGGTTTGGAAATTCTTTCTTAAAATCCTCTTCGCTCCCAAGTAAGCCGCTCTCTGCATGGTTGCTCCTTTGAACTCTCTGAAGCAGGTTGACTTGTTTCTAGTTTCTCGATCCATTGTGTCCAGAATCCTCACAGGATACTCCTTATAAGTCAAATCCTCTTGCAACTCAATTGACTCCAGTGTATGCATTTCCTCGAGAACTCGGAGACACTTCTTTAAGCCAGGACACATGGAATACATCATGTACTCCTGCTACTTATTTGTGGCAACTCCAGGTGATAAGCAACTTCGCCCCTGCGGCTCAAAATCTTAAATGGTCCAACATAGCAGGGTGCAAGTTTCCCTTTGGCATGGAACCTCTTAACTCCCACGAGGCGTAACTCTGAGGTATACAAAGTCTTACGGTTCAAAACTCAAATCTCGGCGACGATTGTCGGCATAACTCTTCCGTCGAGATTGGGCTATCTTCAACCTTTCCTAATCATAGCGATCTGCTCTTGACCTCTTGAAGAATATCAGGCCCAAAGACACGGCGCTCGTGGTCTCATTCCAATTCAATGGCGTCAGCGAGGAGTCGACCATACTGATGCCTCAAAAGGTGACATCGTAAACTAGCCTGATAACTATTGTTGTAACTAAACTCGGCATACGGCAAACTCTTATCCCAAGAGGTAGCATAAGCCAATGCACAAGCTCTCAACATATCTTCCGAATCTGGTTGACTCTTTCGGTCTGTCCATCCGTGCGTGGATGATAAGGTATCTTGAAGTTTAAACGGGTTCCCATGGCTTCATGCAACTTATTCCGAACCTTGAGGTAAATTGGGTACCTCTGTCAGATACAATCCTCTTTGGCACTCCGTGTAAACAAACAATCCACGATCATGTACAACTCTGCTAATTTATCTCCCGAATAAGTGGTCTTCACGGGGATAAAATGGGCTACTTTAGTCAAGCGATCCACTATAACCCATATGGAGTCATAACCTCCTTGAGTCTTCGGCAAACCGGTAATGAAATCCATTCCGATTTCCTCCCACTTCCACTCAGGTATTTTCAGTGGCTGAAGCAGTCCTGCTGGTCTCTGATGCATTGCCTTGACTCTCTGGCATACGTCGCACAATGCAACATGCTCGGCAACTTCTCGTTTCATACTCGGCCACCAGAATCTCTCCTTTAGATCCTGATACATCTTGGCGCTTCCAGGGTGAATTGAGTACTTGGAGTCATGGGCTTCTTCCAAAATCAGTTGCTTTAACTCCTTTTTGTTAGGCACACAAATGCGATCCTTCATCCACAACGTGCCTTGCTCATCCAACTTGAAGTCCTCTGCCTTGCCTTCCTCCTTGATGGACTTAATCCTGCGGATCTTGTCATCATCCTTCTGTCCTTCTCGGATCTGATCCTCTAGGGTAGGCTTTACTTCCAATGCGGCCAAGAATCCGCTAGGTACAACCTCAATCTTCATCTTTTGAAAATCCTCACATAACTCATCCTGACTTGTGGCTAGCAACGTACTCACGGTATGGCTTTTCCGACTCAGAGCGTCGGCTACTACGTTGGCCCTTCCGGGATGGTAATGGATTCCAACATTATAGTCCTTGATCAACTCTAACCATCTCCTCTGCCTCATATTCAGATCCGACTGGGTGAATATGTACTTAAGGCTCTTATGATCCGTATACACTTCACATCTGTTTCCAATCAGATAGTGACGCCATATCTTCAAGGCATGCACTACGGCAGCTAACTCTAGGTCATGTGTCGGATAATTTTCCTCATGCGGCCTCAACTGCCTTGATGCATACGCGACGACCTTTCCATTCTGCATCAGCACACATCCAAGTCCTTGGCGCGATGCGTCACAATAAATATCGAAGCTTTGAGCAACATCCGGTAGAACTAACACCGGTGCTGATGTCAATCGCTTCTTCAGCTCCTGAAATCCTTTCTCACATTCTGGCGTCCATGCAAACTTCTTTTCCTTCTTCAGCAATTGCGTAAGAGGTTTCGCAATTGTCGAAAAGCCTTCGATGAAGCGGCGGTAGTATCCTGCCATTCCAAGGAAACTCCGAATCTGGGTCACAGTCTTCGGCTGCTCCCAATGTAACACCGCTTCTACTTTGCTTGGATCCACAGCGACTCCCTCTGCGGTCATTACATGTCCAAGAAACTCCACCTTGTCCTTCCAAAAATCACACTTCTTTGAACTTGGCGAAAAGTTGCTGTTCCTCGCTTTTCCAAAACTCGCCTTAAGTGTTCGGCATGTTCATCCTTTGTCTTGGAGTAGACTAGGATATCGTCTATGACCACGACGACAAACTTGTCCAAATAGTCCATGAACACCTTATTCATCATATTCATGAAATAAGCTGGCGCATTCGTCAGCCCAAAGGACATAATCAGCTAAACTCGTAATGTCCATATCTTGGCGAGAATGCGATCTTGGAATATCCTCGATCGGATCTTCAAGCGATGGTATCCCGATCTCGAGATCAATCTTGGAGAAAACTCCGGCTCCTCTTAACTGATCAAACAAATCATCAATCACGGGTAGCGGATACTTATTCTTCACGGTGACTTCATTGAGTGCACGGTAGTCAATGCACATCCTGAAACTCCGTCCTTCTTCTTGACAAACAAAAGCGGTGCTCCCCACGGCGACGAACTTGGTCTGATAAATCCTTTCTCCATTAACTCCTCTAGTTGTTTCTTCATCTCTACCAACTCCTCGGTGGACATCCGATAGGGTCTCTTTGCTATCGGTCTTTGTGCAGTACAAGCTCTATCACAAACTCTATGTCCCACTGTCTGGCGGCATACCGGGTAGATCTTCGGGAAAAACATCGGGGTACTCATTCACTCTTGGGACATCCTCTATGCTGATTGCCTTGGTACTGTTAACCATCAAGCTGTCCATCTCTAAGCTGCGGTGGCTTGAAATTCCACTTTCTTCCCACGGGCTCTCAAGCGAGATAGTCCTTCGTCCACAATCCAATACAGCCCTTGTGCTTGGATAACCAATCCATTCCCAATATAACATCTAAGGTGCAGGTCTCCAAAATTATAAGGTTTGCCAGAACTCTATTCCATCTATTAGTATTCTCACCCCGGAAAATCCTACTTCCGTTCGGAGTTCGGAACCAGGGGTTTGAACTAAAAGCATGCACTTAAGTCCTGCGATCCTTAAATCATTTGTAGTAGCAAAGCCTTGCGAAACTAACGAATGCGAAGCTCAAGAGTCAAACAAAGCTGTTGCAGGTCTTGAGTTAACAAGTAACTTACCCGGATCTGACGTCAGTAGCATTCTGCGGTGCATCTGCGGTGACATGGTTGACTCGGCCTCTCACCACGATGCAGGGTGTGGCTCTGGTCTTTGGCGTCCTAGCTGGGGTGGTTCCTAGATTGAGGCGAACGGGGTCGCTCCTGCTGTCTTCTTTGGACAAGCTGTTGGCAAAGTGTCTGGCTCGTTGCGATTGTAGCGGCGCCTCCATTCCTTCTTGTTGCACAGGTAGTGTTTCTAAGCGGGGCTGGGGTTTGGTAGTTACGATTGGCGGTCTTGGTGCTGGGGATGGTGTCCTTGTTGCATTCTCGTGGTTGGAATCGAAGAATTGATTTGGTGCAACTCTCAAGCTTTATTGCGCTCCTGGCGTGATCCTTGCTTTGTTGCATCCTGCGCTTCTGTTCTCATCCGGTTCCTTGCGCTTGTCCTCAAGAATAAGCGCCTTATTCACCAACTCTTGGAAATCTGGAAAGGTGTGGGTGATCAACCCAACTTGCAATCTGAGTTAAGTCCCTTCATAAAAGCGAGGCTGCCTGGATTTATCTGTCGCTACATCCTCGGTGCGTAGCGTGCTAGGCTGTGTGAACTTGTTCAGTAGTCGACCATCGGTGATTACCTTGCTTGATGCTCTGAACTCCTCCTTCTTAAGGTCCATGATTCCTTCAGCACGTGATCTTGTCGAATGCGGTGTGAACTCTTCCCAAGTGATATCTTGAGGGTTCTCTGCGTGGCACGAAGTTCTCCCACCATTCTGGCCACGTTCCTTCCAAGCGATGAGAAGCGTAAAGTACCTTCTCATTCCCTATGCATTGAGCTATGTGTAGCTTCCTCTCAATTGATCTTAACCAATCATCGGCCTCCAATGGATTGGCATTCCCGAGAGAAAGTGGGTGGGTGAGTCCTCATGAACTCGACTGACCTTGTATTACGGCGTGGTCACTGATTAACTTGATTAGCGTGGCCTGAGCAAAGGACATGCTGCATTTGTTGCATCATAGCATGCATCAACTGAGTCTGGCGGCAAGAAAGCGCTCGAAATTCTGCATATCCGGTGGTGGTGCTGGTGCTCCATCATTGGGGTTTTCTTTGGCGAGATCCACTCCCATTGCTTCCAAAGTTCCCACGGGTGTTCACCATCTGTCGATTTGCTCTAGGTTTAGAGATGAGAAGGAAACAAGAATAGACAAGTAATATGGAACTTATGCGGGGCGAAAGGGGTAACTTTAAGGTCCATCTTTATTATTAATAACTTGGTATGGCTGCTTACAATGCCTAAGGGCCTTGCAACACATCTTGCACACTCGACAAACAAAGCAAATCCAAATCAGACTAACTCTGGAATCTAACGCCTAAAGGGTGACTCTTTATTCTATGACTCGACTCGTGAAGGAGTCTCACTATAGAACCTATGCTCACTCATCGAGAAAACCTCCACGGCTGATGCAGCGCTGTGGCATAGGCGTAACGATTGCCATGTCCGACAAGCTGTGTCCTCTGTGGTAGTCGAAGAAGCGATGTCCTCATCGAGATCGACTCCTCTGGATCTGGCTCGTGTAGCTCAATCTTGGTTCTCGGTCTGGTCCGTACAAAGTCATCTCCAACTTCGTCAATCCTTCGCAGAAGATGTGCCACATACTCTTGAGCTTCCCGCCATCTGCTCTTCTCTGTCGTGATCTCCTTGCGGGCCTTACGTAGCTCCTTGCTTGTATTATCTAGTACATCCTCCTGGCGACGACAAATCGTGCCAAGCTGTATGTAACCGTGGCATCCTCATCCTGAATCTCCTTCGGTCGAGAAGGTTATCGCTGCGCGGATGGTAGCAGAACACCGTACTCTCCAACTCTCGCGTAGATACGGGTAATGTGCTGCATTGCGGCGTCGTGATACTTCTTGGATACCCATCTGCATTGTAGATCTCTGGCGGTCACGGTGTATCGAGGCGATTGCCTGGGCCCTTTTTCCTAGCAGTACCTCAATCTTCACGTCACAAGCCTTGATCAATCCCGCTTGTCCGATCACTTCCACTTGGTATTGGGGCTTCTCAAAATCTCCGAGTCTCAGAGCATATGCCAAAGTTCTGCAGCGTGACCAACTCCCGGATCAACGTAGTTGAACTCTTCCTCCATCTGTCACAAGAGTGCTTTACGTAAGAACTCGAATTTTTAAATTGTGACAAGGTAA
Organism: Rhipidocladum racemiflorum; assembly: GCA_036346355.1. Taxonomy (NCBI): domain Eukaryota; kingdom Viridiplantae; phylum Streptophyta; class Magnoliopsida; order Poales; family Poaceae; genus Rhipidocladum; species Rhipidocladum racemiflorum. The sequence continues at coordinate 15,290,180 of CM070582.1, forward strand.
GGGAAAATTCCAAAGCAAGAGACAAGAAAAGAGAAGGGGATAAGTCGAGATGTCATTTCTTATCTTGACAAACTTTTAGCTTTTAGAAAATAGGTTTTATCCTCACTACGACCATTCTAGCTTAGGGTTGAGCCTACGGTCAAGTATGGCTCGATACCACCTCTGTCGGGACCCGAATTTGCAAATCCGGACCCTCTGTGTATTCAGCACTAGTCCAGAACGCAGCTAGTGCACACAGTCTTAACATCGGTAAATATCACAATCATACCAATCGATACCAATAAAGTACTTTATTTAAATAACTAAATCGTTACTCGACCTTATGGCCAAGTTACAAAATGTATGCCTCGCAAGGCGAAACTTATTCAGAGAAAAATAATAGCAGCGGAAAATCAAATAAACTTCGTGGCGCCATCCAGTATACCACAGGCAACTGACTGGGCTCGCATCCCTAAGTAGTCGGGTCCTCTTGGAGTTCCTCCTCCAAAGCTGGCGTAATCTCCTCTTCAACTGGTATTGTGTTGAGGCAAGGGTGAGTACTTGGTACTCAGCAAGTCATGCACAGAATGCAAGCTAATATACTATATGCATGGCTTAGTACAAAGGAATAGCTCAGGGTATATTTGCAGTAAACAGCCTTTGACAAGTAATAAAAGTAGATTCGAAAGCAGTAGAAATAAGTAAAGCATAAATAACTTTTCAGGAAATTTAATAAACATTTTCCCCATCCTAAACCACATTTCCATCATCTTCATTATTAAACCAACCCAACTTTTCAAATCCAAGTTATTTTCGTAAAGTCTAACCCTTATTTGTAATTCGAGCATTGTCGATCACAGTGGACTCGGCTATTCAAATAGATTCTACACTCTGCAGAGGTTATGCACTTTACCCACAAGATACAGTCAAACACCACAAAGGCGAGTTCCCGTAACAAAGCCTTTCGGAAGCCTCAAACAACACAGGTGGTCCTCTCGGTTCGTGCTCTACACCATCCCTTCCCTTAGCCAAGGCGAAGTATGGGACCAACACACCGTTAGATGGGTACACTGCCACAGCCACGATACGCTCCCCGCATAATCACACAAACGGTGTAATCGACACCTGAGGCTCCACAAGTGAGTCCTTAGCGACTTAGTCAACTAGGGCCGTCCCATTCCAGCCATGTGGTTGCAAGTATGACCCAGTTCAAAGGCTTGCAAGGTTAAGTCCTTAGAGTGACCAGGGCAAGACTACTAAAACCAAATCAACACTCCCAATGCCACAATCGGCCCACCTGATTACTCTTGCCACATGCCCCTGGCCGAAATCTGTTTATCAAACCCCGCTTGATTACCATGCACCACGTGCCATCAACATCACATGATACTTTTCCAAAACAGGTTCAATATATCATTAAGTCCATATTAGCATTTGATTGTCCAAAATCATGTCATGAGCACGTAGCGTGTCTAAGCAAAGATACTACAACGGTCTAAACCCATGTTGGCAATTTAATAATGTCCAACTAGTAAACCACAACTAGGGTGACAAAGGGTCATGGCACATACTTAAGTAATCAAGGTGTCATATAGCAAATTGGTATTTATCTAACCCCCATGTTTAAACAAAGTATCTTTCTAATTGAACTAGCATGCAATAGTTTAAAATCAAAGTAGATTTTCGAAATAGGATCAACATGGTCAAAGCACAACTTGCCTTCAAAAAGTACTTGCTCTGGGTCTTGAGTTGGATCCTGAGTCAACACTTCTCCTTCGAATCCTTCCGGCACTTCAACGTCTACTCGTAAAGCGTGCAAATAGCAAATACCCAATAAACAATAGGCAAAAACATCCCAAAACTCCAAATAAAATCCATAAACAAAGAGAACATAATTTTCTGGATTTTTAGAAACTGGAATCGTCAATTTTGGAGTTAAAACGCAAAAGTTATGATTATTTAAAGTTTAAATAATCAATTAAATAATTTTGCAGAGAAAAACTTTAGTCCAAAAATTAAATAAAATTTATATTTAGGTAGATCTCAATTTTATACAAATTTAGAAATTCGAATCGCTCCAATCGGAGTTGAAACGCAAAAGTTATAAGCATTTGAAGTTTGAATCTAAATTTGAATCAATATTTCGAATTAATAAATCATTTTCTTTTTCGGAAATTAATTATTGCGTCAGCATGGACACGTGGCAGCCTCTGATTGGCCTGCTGACGTCAGCCGGTCCATGGGCTCGGTCCACGCTCGGCTCGGGTCTACCGTGGACTCGGTCCACGACTCCACGTGAGGCCCGACATGTGGGACCACTCGGGTAGCGTCATCGCCGGCGTCGGCGGGGCTCGGCCCATGGTGCCGGCAGTGGGGTCCATCGTGGCGTCATGGGTGGCGTCGGCGCTTGGCTGGGTTAGCCAGCGACATGCGGGCCCTTCGACACGCGGGCCTCGCGTGTCGGCGTCCACGCACGCTGCGCGTGCGTGGCCGACGCGTCGGTCCAACTTCCCGACACGTGGCGCAATCTCGGCCGTTGGTTTGAAAATCAACGGCGCGGATTGGATCCAGGGTTAATGCGTTGAAACTACTCGATGATCATGGGCCGTTCGATCTAGATCGGACGGTCCAGATCTAATCCTATAATCGCCTTTGCTACGGCGCGTGGCGATTGTGAACCGTTGGATCTTGATCCAACGGTCCGAATCTAATCGGGTTTGGAACACGTGATCTCACCTCAACCGTTCGATCTGGATCTCGGCGGTCCTCCGAGCTCGCGGCGGCGATGGTTTCACTGGCGGCTGGCTTGGCCGGAGAGCGAGGGACGACGACCAAGCGCGGCGCCACGGGGCTTCTCCGGCGAGATGAAACCTCCTTCGCCAGTGCGTCTCGTCGCGAGACTCCGGATCTGGCTCCTTCGGCGGAAGACGACGGCGACGGCGGAAAAGCAGCGCAAACCGCGGCGGAGGGACGAGACAACTCCGGCGGCGATTGCGGCTCAACGCGGCGGCCGGCGAGATGGCTCGGGAAGCGGTGCGCAAGGATGAGGGCAACCTCGGGGGCGTCTCACGCTTTAAATAGCCTCGGCGTTCGTGCCCTAGACGGAAACCTAGTTCGTTACTGGCGGCGCGGCGCGGCGAGTCCGGCCGGACTCGGCGAAGACGACGAAATCGTGGCCGTCCACGTGGCACGATCGGCGGCCACGATCGCGACGGGCGCGATCGGATCCGGCCGGATCTGGCTCGAACCGTCTGGTGATCTCACCGTTGGATCTTGATCCAACGGTTGGGATTGATTAGGGTTAGGAGTGGGTTCGGTCGAGTCACGTGGCTCGGTCGGACTCGAACTCGAGTCCGACTCGGGCTCGATCGGATGAACGATAATCGACCGGCCGGTCCTTTTCCAGCGAATTAATATTTAAAATAATTTCCGATAATTCATTTAATTCATTAAAAATAGCAAAAGACTCGAGAAAAATTCGAGAAAAATTACGGAAAATATTTTGGATCATTTTGGACTCAAATAAAATATTTCCAACAAAATTTTATTTGCAAAATTAAATTCTTTAATTATTTCAAAATGGAATAAATTCAAATAAATTCCAAATAAATCCAAATAAATTCCAGAAAATTCCAAAAATTCACCAAAGTGCCAAATCACACATGAATTTAAGAAAAGCAAAATTTTGGGATGTTACACCTCTCCTCCCCTCTCCACCTCCCGACTGCCCCTAGGGGAGATCCTCACCTTAGCACCTTGAAGATCCATCCATTGGAGCGCTCCGCGACGAGGAGATCCGATGGATTTGTAGCGAGGAAAAGGATCGCGCGAACCGGGAGGAGATCTATTGGGTTTTCGTGCGTCGGGCGAAGGTATAGCCATGGGACTCCTTGGGATTGGTCTAGGTACTGTTCTAAGTGTGTTTATCAAGTTTTTAGATCAATTTGTGGTGCTGGAATTGAGTAGATTGGATTAGATCTAGATGTTGCCACGTTTCTGTTTTGGGACAGCATGAGCAGTCGACCTAGGGTTCAGTTTTTCGCCAATTTAGAGTCGGAATCTGGTCGTACGGATGTTGAAGAAGTTGTAGATAATTTCATTGTCTTTCAGCGTATATATAGAATGTTAAATTCCGATCAGCCGTTTGAAAGTTATGGCTGTTTTACCGAGCGTGTAAAAATATGTGACGTGATTGGAACAGATCACGGTATTTTGTAGATTAAACAACTTTAGATTCTGAATCAGTCTTTCCCTATACCTAGAAAATGTTGGGAAATTTCCTAAGCTACACGAGGATGTACTCGTTTAATTGATTCGGAGTCTTAGAACTCAAGTTATGCCTTTTGGAATGCTGTTGTCCCAACGGGACAGAACCGCTGTTTTTGGGTTTTGCGAGTAGTTGGCAATGTCGAGGTGGATGAGGGTTTGCGTACTGTTTTGTGGGCATGATTGTGAGTGTGTGGTCCCTATGTGCAGGTGGTGTGACCCCGGGAGGGCCTTCTACTTCTCGCCAATCCGTCGCCCGTGGTTGAGGCAAGTGTATTGTAATGGATAGCGATTGTAGGTTGTTTGATTGATTGAGATTGAAGTTTGAATATATGATATGTTCACATGCCATGCTTTAATGTTTGCCATTGATATGATGAGTATGTTTATTATGTGATGATGCCATGTGTTAATGTACAAGTTAAATATGATGTTGGCATAAATGCATACATGGCATGTTACATGGCCCAAGCGGTGAGAAAGTCATAACTAGTCCGGGAAGGTCGGTGAGAAAGTTATGACTAATCCGGAGAGCCAATGAGTAAGTCCTACATCGTGATTCCATTCACCGCGGTGAACGGAGGCGAGGAGTAGGCACCCTCCATCTTCGGGATGGAAGGGGGGAGAGGGTGCACACCGACGGGTGTGTACTCAACCATACCGGTATGAGTTTCCAGGAGATATGTGCATCGCATTGCATTACATTGCATTGCATTATATGAGGATGTTATATGAGGATGATTTATGATGATGTCAATGATATGCTTACACTATGATTATGAGATGTGTATGATGTTGTGTGTGAAAAGTGGTGATGAAGGTATTGGAATGTGTTTTCTTGTTCCATTGCAATATACTTGCTGAGTGATGAACTCACGCTTGTGTTTATGTTGTTTTTTAGGTACCATGACACGGCATGTGGGAAAGGGCATTAGCTACACATCTTCACGTAGTTCCAGTCACATTTACCAACCTTGAGTCATGATCATAATAATAGTGCCACTGAACTAGGTGTATGGATTAATTTTAATGTCTTTGTTGATCCTCTTTGCTTAGCTATAGATGTTTGTGTGGTTGGTTTTGGTTTAATTGTTTATGATGATGTTTTATCCATTATATATTGCTGCTTTAGATGTCTTATGTTATGAAATATTTTGCTATGATATTGCTATTATTCAAATCATGATAAAACAAAGGAGATGCTCCTGAAATTTCGGTGTTTAGCATTTGTGCCTTTGCTGAAATTTGTCTTCATGTATGGTATTTAGTTGATCTTTAGTCTATGTTTGGTAGCATTCGGGCATACTAGATGCCGGGGTGATACATTCACCCAAGCAACCTTTCTATCCAAATAACCAAATCCAACTCCCAACCCATTTACCAACCTTTCCGATCCAACACCCAATCCAAACCAATGATTTTCCAAGAGATTGTAATTGACTGACTCACGACTTTCATAGCATTTGCTACTGCGTGACTAAGCATATGCAAGTATTATTCAATATTACCCATTTGACATTCATTACTATGTCTAATGTGGATCTAGAGCTTACCAAGGTTCACAATTCAATTAAGATTAAAGGAAATCCACCAACTCTAGATTTATCTACCAGTTTTCCCACAACTAGCATTTTTACTAAACATACACGCATGCATAATAGTTTTGACAAAAGAAAATAAAACTTTGCAAATATAGGATCAAAATGGTCAAAGGAGGTGCTTGCCTGTTTGCTCTTTTTAACAAGGTCCGACTCTGGAACGAAGTCGGGATTGTCGTCTACCGAATCGTCAACGCCTAAAGAAAAGCAATAAGGACGATTAACAACAAATCAAACCAGGTGAATAAGAACCAAATACAAAGCGAATCAAATTCAAGAACTAAGGGCGAAAGGACTCAAGAAAGGATTTAAACTTTTCAGTTCACGCCGGCAATATCGACACACAATTCCCGGTAGTACCGTTCAATCAGCAGCAACAACCTTGCGGCAGTATTGCCGATCCCCGGTAGTACCGTACCATCGGGACGATAAAGTTGACGGCCGGGAACTAAAACGGAACACTTTCTGGAAAGTACTGTCGGAATGTTGCACACAAGATTTCGCCAAGCGCTTGTACCGCCCCATGCATCAACAAGATCGAATTTCAAAGGCCAAGATCAGCGCCTGCGCAGAAAAATAGCTACCGGCTTGTTTCACATAGTATTACCAATAGGGTAGTAATATCGACCCAAACACCGGCGATGCTGCTCAAAAGGCGAGGACAGACACTCAAATCAACTACCGGCTTTATAGTCATGGTACTATCGCTCAGCGCAAGATCGAGACTAACACTGTTAGCGCCGCTTTCCGTAAAGGGCCGAATGTGAGAAAGGGGTTTTCGCTCAAACGGATCTAACTCAAGTACGAGTGTCAGATCATGGTCCTAGAAGCGCCAGGAACACGACTAATCTGGTACCAACTAGTTCCGAGCTCGCTTGATCGATTTACCACTTTCCCACTCCGAGCTCAGAAACTTTTACCCAAAAACGGTTTTCGAAAAGGGAAGAACCAATGAAAACGATCCAAATGGGGAGGGAAGCGACCTAACACGAAATCGAGAAAACGAGAACTTAAAGAGAAAAAGGGAAATCCGAACTTCTCCCTAAGTTCGGCAAAGACGGCGCATGACCCGCCAGAGTGCCGCTTAAGCTTCCTCAGAAGACGGCCATTAAGCCCGGTAGTGCCGCAGGTCAGGGATCGAGTTGGGGTGCTCTTTGGAAATTAACTACCGGAGTTATGTGAGCGGTACTACCGGCGAGGGTGGCAGTACCGGCCTCAAACGTCGGTAGTGCCGACTTTGCAAGAGAACTTTTGCAAAGAGGAGGGTTTTTGCGTAAACGAGTTTGGGACTTCGACGCGAAGGCATGAATAGGTTCCTAGGGACACTAGGGACTCATTCATGTAGGTTTCGCCAAGTTTCGAGCTCGTTTGCTCAATTTCTCACTTTTTGACTAAGCGAACCCCGAAAACGACGCGAAAATGGATTTCGACACGAGAACAGTCAAAATCCAGTTTTCGTCACAGCTAAGGAACCTTTACGGCACTAGGGACCCATGCGCGTTGAACTCGTGTATTTTGGAACTTCGGAATATGAATTTGCTCCGAATGCCCAAAATGCACATTTTCGGCAAATCAGCTGGAACAGCGGATTCGCAACACGCGCAATGAATCCAAAAGTGCACTAAGGTCCTACACGTCTGAAAACTAGTCTACGTACTCGATGCACGATGATTGAACCTTCAGAACTCGAAAACCCTAATTAGTCCCGAATTTCGATTCTGGACCCGAATCGAGTTCAAACTCGATTCTTCCGCGAGAATCGAACTTCACCAGTGTTGGACATATTTGTGAATCATTTTCTAAACTTTTCCAGAGCTAGGGTTTCAAAGGAAATCTTCAAAAAAAATTGGGGAAATGACTTGTTAGCACATTTACATCCAACGAGGAGTAGATCAGGGTTTCCAGAACGAATCAATTGTGTAAAAGAAATCTTCTAACCCTAATCTAGTTCTAGCGACTCGACGAATCATCAATCTACTACCCGATCTAGACTTTCTAGGGCTAAACAAGCGAGAAAAGAAAAGAGAAAAGGAGGGGAAGAGCTAGGGTTTAGCTCAAAACCTGCAGAATCAATTCAACAGTTGATTCCACCGGTCTTGGGGCTACTCCAGGGCTTGATGACGCTTCCCACACCTTGCTCAAGCCTTCAGCTCGCTCCACTCAAGCTCCTCTTCGCCAGAGTGAGGGAGGAAGAGAGAGATCAGTGGAGGGAGAGGGAGAGAATGGCAGGGAGAGAGAGCTCACGGGAGAGAGAGAGGGAGTAAGTGAGGAAATGAGGGAGTGAGAGAGAGGAGGGCTCTCCCTGGCCGGATAAGGATGAGAGAAGGAGTGAGTGAGCCTGCACGCGATGGCGCACACCCTCGACTCCTGCCCGCTCACTACGGTCGGCAGCATCGCCTCCTCGCGAAGGTAGTGCCGCACGACCGACAAGACGGTCCTGGTCGGCAGACGCCGCCTCCGGCGAAGAAACTCCTGGATCTTCTTCGCGATTCTTCTCCAATCTTCGGAATTGATTCTTGGGGATCAAAGGGAATGGTTTAAGGATCTCAAAGGAAGGTTTAGAAATTTAAGTTTGGGCTTTAACCAACACGATTCGAGAATTCACCCAAATTGAATCCAGAGGCCGAAAACTCTGGGCTTAAGCGACATCGCTTGGAGATTGAGGGTTTTGACTCGAAGAAAAGTTGGGTTAGGTTCGAAGATCACCAAAGAAGGTTTCGAAGCTACGATTCTGTGTCTAACTTAACCGATTTAAAGTTTTGACCAAAAACGAAATCTGAAACTTCAAACGGGAAAAACAATTAACGAAACGACAAGGCACTCCGAAACAAATAACTCCAAATTTAAGATCAAGAAATCAAATCTAAGCACAACTAAACACTCAATTAACTTAATTAAACCTAATTATTCTTAATTACAAATTCAGGGTGTTACACCAAGACTACCAACTGCAGGAACAAACGAGGTTAAAACCTTGCAAAAGATTGATTTTTTACAACTAGGCCAACACCCACCGTTACCACTGAAGGAAAAACCTACTTTATAACCAGGGTCCTTAAAATTCGCAAAAACACTGTCAACCGAGCAATCCACATCGGTCGACACAACTTGCTCAGAGATCGGCGACAAAAGATCCAATACACTTCGAAAGGATAAAGCAATTACTTGCAACCACCAAGTGGTCCACTAATAGTTTAATCAACCCTACCGTGGAACACATCAACAACCCGATTCTCCAAGAAGGTTTGCATTGGGTGAACTCAAACATAAACCATGAACCCCAAATGGTCCACCAACAACAACTCAAACCCCAAAGCGCTAAAACCACTTTGGAAAGGATCCGACAACATCCAAAGAGCACACATTTTAATTTCCTATGCCAAGACACAAAGGAATCGCAAATCCCCTACACCACAGCCAACATACCAGAAATTCTTCATTGTTTCTTTTCATACTAGAAAGCAAGGGAAATCTCGTTTCATGACATAAATGCACACTCTTCAAGAGCACTCCGGATTAGTTATATCTCCATATATGACTTTCTCACCGTCCTGGCTCATCGACTCTTTTATGATTGAATAAACATAAACGATGTCATCCTTCCTTTTCACCATTCATTCACCATGTAGCAACAATACCGAGAAATCATTCACCAAACGACTACTTCCTCGGTATCACAGGTTTGAAACACACATAACATTGACGGTTGCGCTAGATCATATAACTATGATGGCAACACCGATAACAGCAAAACACTACGTCGTAAAAGAACCCACATCAATTGAAAACTGAACTTGCAAAACATCGCGTTTTAACCAAAATCAACATTTTGGAAAAGAACATCAAAATTTCAAGTCGAGCCTCTGCTCCCACAACCGTCACAAATTTTCTCAAGGAGAGGGAAACTCATTTCCAAAAGGGAACACCTCACTAACAAAGTCACTTTATAAAACATTCATAAAATCCACCTTTTTGAAGCACTCACACACATCACACACATTATGCAAATAAATCCAACTCCATTCAAAAAGAGTTACAAATTAAATCTCAAAAGTTTCCAACACAACCCGCTATGTCCATCTGCTTCCGTTAAAATTTATTCCAAAGATAATTCAGGGTGAACGCGAAGAAGCGCGATCCACTCAAAATCTTTTGGGTGTAAATCCATACTCATAACACAAATTAAACAAAATAGCCAAAACCAAAGATTGGCACCAATAGCTACGGGTTTTAGGGAAACTTGGAAACACAACACAAGGAATACCTTCACCGAAGGCATTCAACCAAAATGGCAAACAACCACACCAGTTCAAAAGGTTTTAAACACCAGCTCAGCATGAATCCCACCATAACTTGTATTCCACTATACTTTCCATTTAAGCATTCAATAATCACTATTCAATCATCAAGAGAGTCCAACCGGATTTAACAAAATTTACATAACAATTTCTTTCTCTAGTTACCATTCCCAACACTTTTAATTAAGGTTTAAGATGCTTATCACAAAGGCACCCAACCAAGACTACATTGACATGATCCCCACGGATCACCAAATCATAATTCATCTTATTCTAAATTTGAAACATAGTACTTCAACAAATCTTTCAGCATGATCAACCTATAAATTACATACCACCTATATGTTCACGTCTCGACAACCGAACCTCATTCAGTTAAACAACGACTTCAACATGTAAATATTATCTCCACAGGGAAGAATTCGCAAGTGAGACTCTAAGTTATACTTTCATTAAGGATAAAATCATTCATCATGTTAATTATCCAAAGCTCATTCCATCGCAACATATTAAAATTTTCCTCTATTTAACCATGGTTTTCCAACGAGTAATCTAAACAGTTACCACCACTACTTAGTCATCAATAACAACAAATGTGCATGATCATCAACCAACAACATTAGTTTTAGCTACCCTATACAAAGGTGATAACAAAATTACCACCACACAACATACTCCAACTATTTAAAATAGATTGAATACTAGCATTAACACTGCCCTTAACAACATCATTAACAATAAGTCTTATGTCTTCTCAATTGATATCAATACTAGCATTATAGAGACACAACTGCATACTTCCAAATAGCAACAAAAAAAATAGCAACTCTAATCAACTTCCAAGTTAAAGCCACTAGCCAACACGATTAAATTTCTCTATTAACCCGTTAGATTAGAACATCTTTAAACAACCAACAAAGTTTCTTTAACAATAGCAGCAGTCTACATCATCTTAATGTTTTAATTATGCATCAGGTTTAAAACTTTAAACATAATCGGGGGTCATAAGCACTTTTAAAGCAAAGCAACCGATTCTAAGCATGTACAATACCTTTAATCATTCTCGCTATAGAGTAATCTACAACACTAGAAGTTCATTTAATCTTAAGCTAAACATAAATATTACATTTAACTAATTCAACTCACCAATTAACTTAAGAACAAATCATTTCCATAAACCACATTATTACATACTACATGACATGCTAAACAACCATTTTCACTTTTGACAAAATAGGATGCAACTCCACTTTTTAAAGATAACCACAACTCAAGAACCAGAACGAACACCGATATACAATTTCTCATGTTCCAGGCAAGGAAGAAAAACAAAACTCCAACAGAAATGCAGGAGAACTCAACTCTCAAATTCCCAATTTTGCCCACAAAACTCTTCAGGAAATCTCAAGATCTATACTTCCAAGAAGGAAGAAGGATGCACTAGGGAAAACCAAATGTTCAACCAAATCTTTTCCGATAAAGATTCAAAACTTAGCTCCACCCAACCTAAGGTCGGCACTAGGAGAACTTCAACTCTTTTCTTAGATAGGGAGGACAACAACCACATATGTTTCCTCCCCAAGACAATCCACAATAACCAGCAAAACCGGGTGTCAAAGCAAAAATTATGACCAACAGACGCGCCACTCAAAACTCTTCTTCTTCGTCTTCAACCAAGGAAGACAAAACCACAAACCGCCTACGGAACAATCCGCGAAAATCCAATACCAAACACTTTTCTTTTGATTTCAGTCAACTAAAAAAAAACAAGAAGACCAACCAAAACCGACCGTCGGAACAGTGAAAGCATCCGAAGGATACCACCATCAACTCTTCTATTTGTCTCCAGCCAACTACCCGATCTACGATAGAAAAGGTAAGCACTCTTTTCCCATAAGGGATTCATAGTTCTTCGGTGATGGCTTTATCCGGCCATACCGTCAAACCACACCCTTACTATTAACAAAAGTGGTGATCGAAACCCTTCGGCACCACAACCCCACTATATCACCACAACAAGCACAATTCAATCATTTATCTCATTATCAAATGAAGCATTCAACATCGAAGCTAAAATACAACGTTTAAGCATAAAGAAACGATACCCATACCCTTTCCTACTGTGCATCCATGTGTGTCAAATTTTAGATTAGTTACCACTTTTGCAAGTTTTAATGTTGCTATCCTATGACAAAATTTTAGTTAAAACCTAAGACATGTTTCTAAGTTATTCCACATCACATTTTAGTTGTATCCTATAGCATGACACTAAAAATACACATTCCAAGGACCTACACTCGCCTCCGATACCAATCAGAACACCCCGGCACCTAGTATGCTCGAATGCTACCAAACATAGGCTAAACATCAACTAAATACCATAAATGAAGACAAATTTCAGCAAAGGCACAAATGCTAAACACCGAAATTTCGGCAGCATCTCCTTTGTTTTAACATGATTTGAAGGAGCAACACAGTAAAGCAATATAAAGCAATATGAGAGACAGCTAAAACAGCAATAATTAAGGACTTAACGACAATATAAGTCTACTTTCAAGCATTTAATGTCACCAAGAGTCAAACGAACAAAAAGACTGACATTTAGCAATACTAAACCTTAAAGCAATAATCATCACACGCAATTTATTATCAAAAACTAATTGAATGACTTGTGGAATCAAATGAGTGAAGCTACGTGCGGAAGTGTGACTATTTCCCTTCCCCGCATGCCGGTCTCATGGTACCTAAAACAACAAGAAAACACAAGCGTGAGTTCGAAACTCAGCAAGCATATTGCAGTGGACAACAAGAACAATTACATGGCAATAACATCTCACATCATGAATATCATCTCATTCATGAACACATAACATGATCATCATCATTATGTATGCAATGCAATGCAATGCTCATGTCTCCTTGGAAACTCATACCGGTATGGTTGAGTACACACCCGTCGGTGTGCACCCTCTCCCCCCTTCCATTCCGAAGATGGAGGGTGCCTACTCCTCGCTTCCGTTCACCGTGGTGAATGGAATCACGACGTAGGACTTACTCATTGGCTCTCCAGAATAGTCATAACTTTCTCACCGACCTTCCCCAAACTAGTTATGACTTTCTCACCGCCCGGGCCATGTAACATGCCATGTATGCAAATATGCCAACATCATAATTAACTTGTACATTAACACATGGCATCATAACATAATAAGCATACTCATCATATCATTGGCAATCATTAAAGCATGGCAAGTGATCATATCATATAATCAATTTCATCTAGTCTCCACAAGCAACCTACAAACCGCTATCCATTGCAATACACTTGCCTCAACCACGGGCAACGGATTGGCGGGAAGTAGAAGGCACTCCCGGGGTCGCACCACCTGCACATAGGTACCACACACTCACAATCATGTCCACAACATAGTACGCGAACCCTCATCTACCCCGACATTGCCAACTACTCGCAAAACCTAAAAACTGAGGTTCTGTCCCGTCTTGACAGCAGCCTTCCAAAAGGCATAACTCGGGTTCTAAAACTCCGAATCAGTTAAACGAGTACATCCTCGCGTAGCTTAGGAAATTTCCTAACTTTCTCTAGGTATAAGTAAAGACTGATTTGGACTCTAAAGTTGTTTAATCTACAAAATACCGTGATCTGTTCCAATCACGTCACAGATTTTAACATGCTCGGTAAAACAGACATAACTTTCAAGCGGCTGATCAGAATTTCACATTATTTATGCCCACTGAAAGGTATTGAAATTACCTACAACTTCTTCAACAGGCGGACGACCAAATTCGGACTCTAAATTGGCGAAAAACTAAACCCTATGTCGACTGCTCATGCTGCCCAAAACAGAGAACGTGGCAACTTCTAGATTTCGTCTAATCTACTCAATTCCAGCACCACCAATTGAACTAAAAACTTTATAATCACCCTTAGAACAGTACCTAGACCAACCCCAAGGAGTCCCATGGCCATACCTTCGCCCGACGCACGAAAACCCAATAGATCTCCTCCCGGTTCGCGCGATCTCCTTCCTCGCTCCAATCCCGCCGGATCTCCTTGTCGCGGAGCGCTCCAATGGATGGATCTTCGAGTTGGCGAGGTGGAGAACTCCCCTAGGGGCAGAAAGTGAGGTGGAGAGGTGGTGGAGGGGTGGAGGAGCAATGGGGAGCCATGGGGAGGGGCGCACGCAAGCAAGGGAGGTGGAGATGGAGTTGTGGCGGCTAGGGTATGGGGGTGGGGCGCACAAACAGCAGGGGGGCACACAAGGGGCTGGGGTTGGCCTCCAACCAGGTCTCCTTACCCCAAAAGGCCTCAAACTCCTCCCCACCAAGGCCCACGACCCTTTCCCCTAGGCCCAAACTCCCCCGGAAAGGCCCAAACTCCCGGAAACGGCCTGGAAACGCTAATAACCTCCATACCCTATGGTTTTAACCTTAATTCCACATCTCATAATGTTTTTGACCTCATCATGCTAAATAAATAAGGATCCAACACTCCGTGCTGTCACAGACGGTGTGGCCGGTTAACGCCATCACCGAAGAATTATTAACCCCTGTAGGAGAAGAGTGCTTACCCTTTCTGTCGTAGATCAGGTAGTTGACTGGAGTCAAATAGAAGAGATTGGTGGTGGGTTCCTTCGGATGTTCTTTATCATTCTGTGGTCGGTCTTGGTTGGTTTTCTTTGTTTTAGTTTATTGAGACCAAAAGAAAAGTGGTTGGTATTGGATTTCCGCGGATTGTTCCGTATGCGGTGTGTGGTTTCGTCTTTCTTGATTGAAGACGAAGAAGAAGAGTCTAGTGTTGCACTTCTTTTGGTCGCCTTTCCAGCTTTGATGCTTAGTTTGTTGATTGCTTTATGGGGGAGAAGCATTCAATCTATTCCTGTGTTTGTCTTTCTCCGAGGTCAAAAGAGTTATTGCGGCGTTATGCCAGACCTGGTATCAGACCTGGTTGTCAGGGCTGAAGTGCTGTGGCTTTGTAGGAGTAAGTGGTGTTTGATTTCGTCATTTCACTGGTTTAAGAAATCATCTTTGAAAACCCTTCTTGTTTTGTGAAAGTTTGGGGTTTGGTGTTAAGGTTTTATTTGAAAAGGATTACTTGATCGCTTGGTTCCCTTTTAAGAAAATTGTCTTTCAACCATTTTCCTCTATGGGAGTCTTTGAGATTGAAAAGTGTTTTGGAGAATTTCCTTCTGCATAACAAAGTTTGGGTCTGTCTCATTGCAATTTTGAGAGTCAAGTTTCCTTGTGAATTTGGGTTGAGTTTTAAAAATAAAATGCAGCAAACAAAGTAAGTAGTCTTTTGACTGAAATCGTTTGTCACTAGAGAGAATTGTTGTTTAGCATGTTATGTAGTATGTACCAATGTGGTTTATGGAATGATGTATTGTTAAGTTAATTTGTGAGTTGAAATAATTCAATGCGGTTGTTATCTTTAGCTTGAGAATAAATAGGCTACTAGCGTTGTAGAGTACTCTATAGCGAGAATGATTAAATGTGTGATTGTACATGCTTAGAATTTGTAGCTTTATGTTAAAAATGAGGTAGCATACTACTGTTACTTAATGGGAAAATGACCATTGATAGTGTTTAAAGTTTTAAACCTTGATGCGTAGTGAGAACATTAAGATGATGTAAACTACTGTTGAAGTAATAGTTAATTGGTTGGTTATCTAAAATACTTTTATTATAGGGTCGGTAGAACAAGTTAATTGTGTTGGTGATCGACCCTAGTGCATGACAGATGACTAGAACTACTATGTGTAACACCCCGGCATTCAATATGCCTGAATGCTACCAAACATAAGCTAAACAACAACTAAATACCATATTTAACATAAAATTCCAGCAAAGGTGCATAGGCTAAAAACCGAGATTTCGGCAGCACCTCCTTTGTTTTATCATGAATTTAAGGAGCAGCAATAATATGGCATTATATGGCAATAAGAGAAACATCTAAAACAGCAATAAATAAAGTCTTAACGACAATAAAAGACTAACATTAAGCTCTTAGGGTTCCAAGTGTCAAACAAACAATAGAACTCTCATTAACCAAGCTAAGACTTGATTTTAAAGACCATCACACGCAATTTATTATCCAACTAAATGAATTGACTTGGGGAAACATTAAGGTGAAGCAACGTGTGAGCGTGTGACTATTCCCCTTTCCCGCATGCCGTTCTCATGGTACCTAAAACAACAAGAAAACACAAGGGTGAGTTCGAAAACTCAGCAAGCTGCATCGCAATGGACAACAAGCATAACAACAAGTCAATAACATCTTTCATCATGTATAACATCTCATTCATGAATACTTATCAATATCATCATCAATTTGTATGCGATGTAATGCATTGCTCCTGACCCTCTGGAACCTCATACCGGTATGGGAAGTACACACCCGTCGGTGTGCACTCCTTTCCCCTTCCATCCCGAAGATGGAGGGTGCCTACTCGCTTCCAAACACCACGTGGATGGAATCACGACATAGGACTTACTCAATGGCGTTCGGACTAGTCATAACTTTCTCACCGACCTTGCCGGACTAGCTATGACTTTCTCACCGCCTCGCCTCTATCTCATGACATGCATGCAACCATGCCAAATATCATATTCAATTCACATATTAACACATGGCATCATAATATGTTAAACATGCTCATCATATCATATCAATCATTAAAACATGGCAAGTGGACATATATCATGTAAACAATTCCATCTAATCTCAACATGCAACCTACAACTCGCTATCCATCACAACACACTTGCCTCAACCACGTGCAACGGATTGGCGGGAAGAAGAGGGAACTCCCGGGTCACACCACCTGCACATAGGCATCACACACTCACAATCATAACCTCAAAACAGTACACACGCCCCATCTAACCCGACATTGCCAACTACTCGCAAAACCTAAAAACAGAGGTTCTGTCCCGCGGGACAGCAGCCTTGCAAAAGGCATAACTTGAGTTCTGGGACTCCAAATCGAATAAACGAGTACACCGTCGCGAAGCTTAGGAAATTTCCCAACTTTTTCTAGTTATAGGAAAGACTGATTCGGACTCTAAAATTGTTTAATCTACAGATTACCACAATCTGTTCCAGTTACGTCACAGATTTTTAGGCGCTCGGTAAAACAGCCATAACTTTCAAACGGCTGATCGGAAATTAACGTGCTTTACGTCCACGGAAAGATAATTAAATTATCTACAACTTCCTAGAAGTCCGTACGGTCTGATTCGGATTCTAAATCGACGGAAACTCGAACCCTAGTTCGACTGCTCAATCTGCCCGAAAACAGAAACGTGGACAAGTTTAGATCTAACCCAAATTACTTCAAACCAGCGCCTCCAATTGATCTAAAAACTTGATAAACACCCTAATAACAGTACCTAGATCATCCCCAAGGATCCCCAAGATCATACCTTTGCCCGATGCACAAAACTCCAATGAATCTCCTCGCGAATCGCTCCTCGCTTCCACGTTACTCGCTCCTCGCTCCTCGCTCCTCGCTCGCCTCGCTCCACGGGATGACTCCACAAGGTGCAGGGTGGGGAGGCCACCCTAGGGCAGCAAGGGGTGGAGGGGAGGTGGTGTGGAGGTGGAGGAAAGGGAGGGGGTGCGACGGTTTTGGGGGGCTAGGGCTTAGGAGAGGGGAGGGAGGAGAGGGGCGCAAGAGGGGAGGCGGGGCGCACATGGGGAGGTGGGGCGCAAGGGGCTGGGGGAAGCCCCTTTACCAGCCTCAACCCAATCCTAGTCCGTTACGGAGTCCTAATCCATCCCACCAAAGCCCACCAAGGCCCAAAACTCCTCCGGGAAGGCCCAAAACCCCGGAAACGGCCCGAAACATTATTAACCCCCGATCCTTATGATTTTAACCTTATTTCCACATCTCATACTGTATTTAACCTTATCATGTTCAAAAATTAAGGATACGACACTCCGAGGTGTCACATTCTTCCCTTCAACGGGATTCGACCTCGAATCTAAACGCACCAATCACGAAACCCAAAGAAACCAAAGACAGCCAGATTTTCACATCACATACCCGAGGTGAAAAGCTCAGATACTTCGCGCATGCGAGATTCCAGCTCCCAAGTCGCTTCTCTCGGCCTGATGTGACCACAAGACCTTGACAAACTTAAGCGCCCCTGTTCTTCATCACTCGCTCTCAAGTCCCCTGCACTTCCACAGACGGACTCGAAGGTGAGGTCCTGCTCAAGCACTAATGGTTCCAATGGAACCACCAACTCCGGATCGTGCAAGTATTTCTTCAACATCGAGACATGGAACACATCATGCACACCTTGCATGGATTCCGGTAGCTCTAGGCGATAGGCCAACCTGCCAACTCAAGCGAGGATAGGAAAAGGCCCAACATACCTTGGGTGAGCTTTCCTTTGGTGCCAAAACGCACCACACCCTTGGTGGGAGATACTGCAAGAGTACGCTTATCACCCACCTCAAACTCCAAGTCTCGCCGCCTCACATCAGATAGCTCTTCATGCTCGCTTCAGGCTGCGAGAAGGTTTTGCCGAACCTCCGACACGCGATCAACAGTCCACTGAACCTAATCCGCCCAAGAATAGCTCTCTTCGCCCACAAGATCCCAACAAAGTGGCGATCTGCACTTCCGACCATACAAGACCTCATAAGGAGCAGCCGGATGCCGGAATGGTAGCCGTTATTGTAAGCAAACTCTGCAAGGGGCAAATGGTCTTCCCAGCTACCCTTCCAAGCCATCACACAGGCCCCGAGCATGTCCTCCAAAGTTTGATGGTACGCTCAGATCGCCCATCCGTCTGAGGGTGAAAAGCGGTACTAAGGCAAAGCTGCGTACTCCAAAGCACTCTGCAAACTCTCCTAACTTGGAGACGAACTGCATCCCGATCAGAGATAAAGGTCTTGGGTACACCATGCAATCTCACAATCTCCCGCACATAGATGGGAGCCAACTCGCTCACTGAATTGGTCGTGCGGATGGGAATGAAATGCGCAGACTTGCTGAGACGGTCCACCACAACCCAAACAGCATCCTTCCCTCGTGGAGAACGAGGTAGACCAACCACGAAATCCATGGAGATGTCATCCCATGGCCACACAGAACCTCCAATGGTCAGAATAAAGCCACGGACGCTTTATGCTCGCCTTTGATCTTCCGCAAATCCCACAAGACGCCACATACTTGGCAATATCCACTCTCATCCTTTTCCACCAGAAATTCTTCTTCAAGTCCCTGTACATCTTGGTCTCTCCAGGATGGACCGTGTACGGGGTGCGATGAGCTTCTCTCAGAATGTCTTCTTTCACTTGAGATTTCTGGGGCACGCACAGACGGCCCTGAAACCTCAAAACTCCCGCATCATCAATGGTAAAGTCTCCCGACTTGCCATCCTCAAGGCGTTTCCTCACCTGCTGGAGCAAACGATCATGCTGCTGTGCCTCCCGCACACGCTCGGGAATCGCTGACTCAAGAATCAATTGAGTTTCAGCTAGCACGGTCCCCGCAAAGCAGTAGGAGACTCCCAACCGCTCAAAATCAGCAACAAGACAATCAACAACAGGGGGCATTGTCTTGCGACTAAGAGCATCGGCCACCACATTTGCCTTCCCCGGATGATACTGGATAGTGAGGTCATAATCCTTTATCAATTCTAGCCACCTCCTCTGCCTCAAGTTCAAATCTTTCTGAGTAAAGATGTACTTGAGGCTCTTGTGATCAGTAAAAATATCACAATGTTCGCCGTACAAATAATGCCTCCATATCTTCAATGCAAACACCACGGCGGCTAGCTCAAGATCATGGGTGGGATAGTTCTGCTCATGCTTTTTCAGCTGCCTCGAAGCATAAGCAATCACCTTGCCATTTTGCATGAGCACACAACCAAGTCCCAACCGAGAAGCATCGAATAAACAAGTGAAGCGCTTCCCTGTTCGGGAAGGGTAAGAACAGGAGCAATCACTAACTTCTCCTTCAAAGTGCAGAAGCCGTGCTCACACTCTGCGATCCACCGAACTTCATCCCCTTCGAGTCGGTTGTGAAAGTGGCTTGGCAATGATAGAGAAATCCTGCACAAAACGCCGATAGTATCCAGCCAACCCAAGGAAACTACGCACCTCTTTGACATTGGAAGGCCTCTTCCAATCCAAAACTCGAGACTTTGCTAGGATCTACCGATATGCCCTCTGGATTGATGATGTGGCCAAGAAAACCCACTTCAAATCCGTAACTCGCACTTTTTCAGCTTAGCAAAGAATTGATTCTCCTCGTGGTACTCAAAGACAAGCCTCAAGTGTCGCTCATGCTCCTCTTCCGATTTAGAGTAAATCGAATGTCATCGATGAACACTACCACAAACTCATCAAGGTACTTGTGTAGCATACTGCTCATCGCCTCCATAAAGACAAATAGGAGCATTAGTTAGTCCAAAAGACATAACTTTAAATTCATAATGCCCATACCTAGTGGAGAAAGCAGCCTTCTCAATGTCCTGCTCCCTTACACGGATCTGATTATACCCCGATCAAGATCAATTTTGGAGAACACCTTTGCTCCTTCGCTTGGTCAAACAGATCCTCGATGCGAGGCAAAGGATACTTGTTTTTGACTCACACTTGGTTAAGAGCACGATAATCAATGCACATACGCCAACTTCCATCCTTCTTCGAGACGAAGAGGACGGTGCTCCCCATGGCGATACGCTACGCCGAATGAAGCCTTTGGCCAACAGATCCTCCAATCGCTTCTTCAACTCGTCTTGAAAAGGTCGAGCCAAGCGGTATGGAGAGATAGAAATAGGTCGAGTGCCCGAGCAAGATCAATACGAAACTCCACATTCCTCACAGGAGGTAGACCAGGCAACTCGTCAGGGAACACATCAACGAACTCCTTCACTACGTAAATCTCCTCAATGGGAATCGAGGAAGATGGTTTCTCAGACAAAGTCATGAGGAAACCCAACAGCCTCAAACGCCGACCGTAAAACAAACTAGTCAAAGCAAAGACGGAATCGAGGGTATACCACCCCGAAGGTCAACTCTTCACTGACGGGCCTGCAAGGCAACCTGCCTTCCGTAAACAACAGATCTTAGCACGGCATCGATGCAGCCACCCATGCCCAAAATGACATCAAAAGGAGCCAACCGATCACCATGAGATTGGCAAAGAAAACCTCATCATCAATGGCAATGGTGCAACCAGGGCAAACCAAAGAACTAGCAATCAAACCCCAGGAGAATCGACTAACACGGACTCGTAAATCCACTGAACTCCCAACTTAGCTCTACTAGCAAACTCCGACGACACAAAAGAATAGGATGCTCCTAATCAAATAGAACAAAGGCATCAACGGAATCCACGAGCAGAGTACCGAAACCACCTCTCGATGCCCTACCGACTCGGCGGTCGGCAAAGCCGCACACTCCTGGTGGCGCCGGACGTATGAGCCCCGACTCAGCCGATGCCCCATCAAGGCTGGGGCGGAGGAGGCAATCGAGGAGGAGCAGACGGCCGCGGGCACCAAGACGCGCTGGTGGCGCCACGCAAAGGGTGGATGAGAAACAGAGCAGCCATCATGTGCACCGATCCTCTAGAAGACGCCGCGGAGTGGGAGGAGAAGGCACCGCCTCCCACTTGATGATGCTACCGGGGTTCATCCGGCCTCGCCCCATATGGCCGGGCTTGCCCGCAGTGGTTGCAACTCCCACCCAACCACACTCAAGCACGGTGCTCGCCACCGCACTTGAAGCACTTCATGCCTCGCCCGGCACAGACGAACAAATGCTCGCGAAGAAGACGCATCAAGCGACCCATCTTAGCCCCCGAGGAGGAGCCCTGTCCTCCTTGAACTTCTTGAAGGTGGGACGCCGAGAGGACCCACCTCCTCCACCAAAGGTCCTCTTCTCCCCCGCCCGGGCCGCAGAACCCCTGAACCTCCCGGGTTCTCGCTTGTCCCGGAGAGCTCCAACTCGAGCTCCATGCCCTTCGCTTGCTCCACCACAGCGTAAGTCACGAGGACAGCCGCCCCATGACAACTCTGAACTCCTGGTTGAGGCCCCTACGGAACCTCCTAGCTTTCTCCCGATCGTTTACCGCCACACTGCACGGCGCACCACGCCTGTTGAACTCCTTCTCATACTGCCACCGACCTCTTTCCTCGGGAAAGAGTGGTCGAGTAAGCTCCATCCTCTCAAGGAAAGACTCAGTGGAACTTGGCTCTAAGCGAGCCACAAAGTCCTCCCAAGTGATCGACCCAGATCGGGGTTCTAGCAGCCGTAACCCTCCCACCGGATATCGCCTGGCCCTTCAAATTAAAAGCCACAAAGCGAGTCCTCTCGAACCGAGGTCAACTCTAGGACCTCAAACTGCCTCTCCATGTACCGCAGCCAATCTGGACTGGATCGGGCGTGCTCGCTTCCATCGAAAGTGTCAAGACGGAGGGACATCCACTCCCGGAGACTCATCCTCGGCTCCGGCAGCGGGGCAACAACAGGGGCCATCGCAGGGGAGGCACAACAGCAGGGGCTGCCCGCACCGCCGGGCGCAGCTCTCGAATCTCCTCTGCAGAGCCTGGACTAAATCTTCATTGGCGGCGGGCACCCCGCCCCGACCGCACAGCTGGAAGCTCCTCCCGAGCTGGCCCACGAGCATTAAGCGGAACGCTACCCTCAAAGAATGCACTCCTCAACTCCTGGGAGCCTCGCCCTGGCCTCCACGGCCACGGCGCCCACGGCCTCTACCCTCGGCATGGTCGCTTAGACAGACAACCACCCAAACACCAAAGCACACAATCAAGATCATAGATCAAACATCGCCATAAGCATATTCCTTATCACATAATCAAGCGCGATGCATTGATGAACCAAAACCCATCCTACTCAGGCAACCAAGTGTGTCGATTTTAGATTAGTTATACCACTTTTACAAGTTTTAACGTTGCTATCCTATAACAAGGTTTTAGTTAGAACCTAAGCCATGTTTCTAAGTTATTCCACATCACATTTTAGTTGTACCCTATAGCATGACACTAAAAATTCACATTCCAAGGACCTACACTGGCTCGATACCAATCAGAACACCCGGCATTCAATATGCCCGAATGCTACCAAACATAAGCTAAACAACAACTAAATACCATATTTAACATAAAATTCCAGCAAAGGTGCATAGGCTAAAAACCGAGATTTCGGCAGCACCTCCTTTGTTTTATCATGAATTTAAGGAGCAGCAATAATATGGCATTATATGGCAATAAGAGAAACATCTAAAACAGCAATAAATAAAGTCTTAACGACAATAAAAGACTAACATTAAGCTCTTAGGGTTCCAAGTGTCAAACAAACAATAGAACTCTCATTAACCAAGCTAAGACTTGATTTTAAAGACCATCACACGCAATTTATTATCCAACTAAATGAATTGACTTGGGGAAACATTAAGGTGAAGCAACGTGTGAGCGTGTGACTATTCCCCTTTCCCGCATGCCGTTCTCATGGTACCTAAAACAACAAGAAAACACAAGGGTGAGTTCGAAAACTCAGCAAAGCGCATCGCAATGGACAACAAGCATAACAACAAGTCAATAACATCTTTCATCATGTATAACATCTCATTCATGAATACTTATCAATATCATCATCAATTTGTATGCGATGTAATGCATTGCTCCTGACCCTCTGGAACCTCATACCGGTATGGGAAGTACACACCCGTCGGTGTGCACCCTTTCCCCCTTCCATCCCGAAGATGGAGGGTGCCTACTCGCTTCCAAACACCACGTGGATGGAATCACGACATAGGACTTACTCAATGGCGTTCCGGACTAGTCATAACTTTCTCACCGACCTTGCCGGACTAGCTATGACTTTCTCACCGCCCTCGCCCTATCTCATGACATGCATGCAACCATGCCAAATATCATATTCAATTCACATATTAACACATGGCATCATAATATGTTAAACATGCTCATCATATCATATCAATCATTAAAACATGGCAAGTGGACATATATCATGTAAACAATTCCATCTAATCTCAACATGCAACCTACAACTCGCTATCCATCACAACACACTTGCCTCAACCACGTGCAACGGATTGGCGGGAAGAAGAGGGAACTCCCGGGGTCACACCACCTGCACATAGGCATCACACACTCACAATCATAACCTCAAAACAGTACACTCGCCCCATCTAACCCGACATTGCCAACTACTCGCAAAACCTAAAAACAGAGGTTCTGTCCCGGCGACAGCAGCCTTGCAAAAGGCATAACTTGAGTTCTGGGACTCCAAATCGAATAAACGAGTACACCGTCGCGAAGCTTAGGAAATTTCCCAACTTTTTCTAGTTATAGGGAAAGACTGATTCGGACTCTAAAATTGTTTAATCTACAGATTACCACAATCTGTTCCAGTTACGTCACAGATTTTTAGGCGCTCGGTAAAACAGCTATAACTTTCAAACGGCTGATCGGAAATTAACGTGCTTTACGTCCACGGAAAGATAATTAAATTATCTACAACTTCCTAGAAGTCCGTACGGTCTGATTCGGATTCTAAATCGACGGAAACTCGAACCCTAGTTCGACTGCTCAATCTGCCCGAAAACAGAAACGTGGACAAGTTTAGATCTAACCCAAATTACTTCAAACCAGCGCCTCCAATTGATCTAAAAACTTGATAAACACCCTAATAACAGTACCTAGATCATCCCCAAGGATCCCCAAGATCATACCTTTGCCCGATGCACAAAACTCCAATGAATCTCCTCGCGAATCGCTCCTCGCTCCACGTTACTCGCTCCTCGCTCCTCGCTCCTCGCTCCTCGCTCCTCGCTCCACGGGAGGACTCCACACGGTGCAGGGGTGGGGAGGCCACCCTAGGGCAGCAAGGGGTGGAGGGGAGGTGGTGTGGAGGTGGAGGAAAGGGAGGGGTGCGCCGGTTTTGGGGGGCTTGGGCTTTGGGGTGGGGGAGGGAGGAGAGGGGCGCAAGAGGGGGAGGGGGGGCGCACATGGGGAGGTGGGGGCGCAAGGGGCTGGGGGGAGCCCCTTTACCAGCCCTCACCCCAATCCTAGTCCGTTACGGAGTCCTAATCCATCCCACCAAAGCCCACCAAGGCCCAAAACTCCTCCTGAAGGCCCAAAACCCCAACGGCCCTAAACGGCCCGGAAACGTTATTAACCCCCGATCCTTATGATTTTAACCTTATTTCCACATCTCATACTGTATTTAACCTTATCATGTTCAAAAATTAAGGATACGACACTCCGAGGTGTCACACTATGTTTGCTATTATGAACTATAGAAATAATTGGGAGGATGTAATTGTGTTCTTGAAATGCTAATACAGATGATAATTGAGAAGGTAGGAGTTGTTATTTGATGTTGTTGTTAAGAGCATTGGGATTGTCTAAATTATTAAATTTATTTATTTTTTTAATAGTTGGAGTATGTTGTGTAGTGGCAATTGTGTTATAACCTATGTATAGGGTAACTAAAAGCAATGTTGTTGTTTGATGATTATGCACATTTGTAGATAATGATGACTAAGTAGTGGTAGTAATTGTTTAGATTACATGTTAAAAATCATGGTTAAAAATGGAGGAACTTGTAACATGTGGTGTGTCGGGACACGAATTTGCAAATCCGGACCCTCAGTGTATTCAGCACTAGTCCAGGAACACGCTAGTGCACACAGTCTCAACATTGGTAAATATCACAGTCATACTCAACGAAATAATAAGGTACCTTAAATAGTTAACCAAGCTGGTTGCTCGACCTTAAGGTCAAGTTACAAATATACGCCACGCAGGGCGAGAACTTAATAAAAGAGAAATAATAGCAGCGGAAAATAAGATAACTTCGTGGCGCCATCCAGTATACCACAGGCAACTGACTGGGCTCGCTCCCTAGTTAGATGGTTCCTCTTGGAACTCCTCCTCTAAGGCTGGTGTAGACTCTTCTTCAACTGGTGTTGTATTGTGGCAAGGGTGAGTACTTGGTACTCAACAAGTCATGCACAGAATGCAAACTAATATACTTCATGCATAATTGCAGTAAAACAACATTTGACAGGTGACATAAGTAGATTCGAAAGCAGTAGAAACAAGTTTAAGAGCAATAACTTTTCCAGAAGTTAAATAAACATCTTTTCCATTCCTAATCCACATTTCCATCAACATCATTATTAAACCAAACCCAACCTTTCAAGTCCAAGTTATTTTCAAGAAAGACTAACCCTTGACTGTAATTCCCGAGCGATGTCCAATGCCGCGGACATGGCTATTCGAATAGATTTTACACTCTGTAGAGGTTATGCACTTTACCCACAAGATACAGCCAAACACCACAAAGGTGAGTGTCCGTAACAAAGTCTTTCGGAAGCTTCTAACAGCACAAGTGGTCCTCCCCGGTGATTGCACACTAACCCTTCCCTTAGCGAAGGCGAAGTTTAGGCCAATCCACCGTTAGATGGGTACCTGGCCGCAGCCCCGGTACGCACCCCCATACAACTACACAAAAGGTATAGTTGGCACCCCGAGGTCCCACAGGTACGTTATTAGCAACTTAATCAACTAGGTCTGTCCCATTACAGACATGTGGTTGCACGTTTGACTCAGTTCAAAGGCTTGCAAGGTTAAGTCCTTAGGGTGACCAGGGCAAGACTACCCAAAGAACCAAATCAACGCTCCCGGTGCCACAACTGGCCCACCTGATCATTCTTGCCACATGCCCCGGTCAAAATCTATTTATCAAACCCCCAGTTGATTACCATGCAACACGTGCCATCAACAGTCATAACACATGATACTTCTTTCAAAACAGGTGCAGTATCTCATTAAGTCAAAATTAGCATTTGATTGTCCAAAGCATTTTACGTTGCAAGGCTAAGCGTACTACATCGGTCTAACTACCCATGTTGGCAATTTAATAATGTCCAACTAATAATCCTCAACTAGGGTGACAAGGGGGTCATGGCACATATTTAATTAACCAAGGTGTCATACAACAATTTGGCATTTATCTAATTCCCAAAATTAATTTAAGCATTTTCTAATTAAACTAGCATGCAATAATTTAAATCAAATTAATTTAAAAATGGGATCAACATGGTCAAAGCACAACTTGCCTTCAAAGAGTACTTGTTCTTGGTCTTGAGCTGGCTCCTGGGTCAACACTTCACCTTCGAAGCCTTCGGGCACTTCAACGTCTACTCGTAAAGCGTGCAAATAGCAATAAATAAATAAACATTAGACAAAAAGTGTCCAAACATCCAAATAAAGTCCATAAATAGAGAGAGCATAGTTTTATGAATTTTTAGGAATTTGAATCGGCAAAATCGGAGTTAAAACGCAAAAGGTACAAGCGTTTAAAGTTTAAATAATCAATTAAATAATATTACAGAGAAAAACTTTGGTCCAAAAATTAAATAAAATTCAGCATTAGGTAGATCTCAATTTTATAAAAATTTAGAAATTTGAATCACTCAAATCAGTTAAATTGCAAACGTTATAAGCGTTTGAAGTTTCAAAATTCAAATAAATCAATAATCCGAATTAATCTATTTATTTTTATACTGAAAAAATGAATAATGACGTCAGCATGACGTCAGCGTGGATTTTGATTTTCCACCGAATTATTTTTCTATTGAAAAATCGATTTATTGCGTCAGCCGGTCCATGGACGTGGTCCACGGTTCGGTTTGGGTCCACCGTGGACCCGGTCCACGAATACATGTCTCACTGACATGTGGGCCCCATTAGATGATGTCAGCGGTGACGTCATCACGCTCGGCTGAGGGACGGCTGACAGTTGGGCCCCACCGTGATGTCAGCGGTGACGTCATGGTGCGGTTCGGTTGAGCCGTTGACGCGTGGGTCCCACGCTGACGTCACGCGTGACGTCAGCGGCAATCACGGCTGACTGAGCTGACCGCGACGGTCCAACTACTGGGCACGTGGCATGATCTGGTCCGTTGATTTGAAAATCAACGGTCCAGATCGGATCCAACCTCATGCGTTGAAAAACTACTCGGTCCATCTGGACCGTTCGATCTTGATCGGACGGTCAAGATCCAATCTAGAGTTTACAACTGTAACACCCCGGCATTTAATATGCCCGAATGCTACCAAACACAAGCTAAACAACAACTAAATACCACATTTAACATAAAATTCCAGCAAGGTGCATAGGCTAAAAACCGAGATTTCGGCAGCACCTCCTTTGTTTTATCATGAATTTAAGGAACAGCAACAATATAGCATTATATGGCAATAAGAGAAACATCTAAAACAACAATAGATAAAGTCTTAACGACAATAAGAGACTAACATTAAGCTCTTAAGGTTCCAAGTGTCCAACGAACAATAAAACTCTCAAAAATCAAGCGAAGCCTTAATTCAATGACCATCACACGCAATTTATTATAAAACTAATGGAATGACTTGTGGAATCGTAATGATTAAAGCTACGTGTAGATGTGTGACTATTTCCCTTTCCCGTATGCCGTTCACTTGGTACCTAAAAACAAGAAAACACAAGCGTGAGTTCAAAACTCAGCAAGCATATTGCAATGGACAACAAGCATAACTACATGGCAATAACATCTTCCTTCATGTATATCATCTCATTCATGATTACTTATCAATATCATCATCAATTGGTATGCGATGTAATGCAATGCTCCTGACCCTCTGGAACCTCATACCGGTATGGTGGAGTACACACCCGTCGGTGTGCACCCTTTCCTCCCTTCCATCCCGAAGATGGAGGGTGCCTACTCGCTTCCAAACACCACGTGGATGGAATCACGATGTAGGACTTACTCAATGGCGTTCCGGATTTGTCATAACTTTCTCACCGACCTTGCCGGACTAGTTAAGACTTTCTCACCGCCCTCGCCCTATCTCATGACATGCATGCAACCATGCCAATTATCATATTTAATTCACATATTAACACATGACATCATAATATGTTAAACATGCTCATCATATCATATCAATCATTAACACATGGCAAGTGGACATATATCATGTAAACAATTCCATCTAATCTCAACATGCAACCTACAACTCGCTATCCATCACAACACACTTGCCTCAAACACGTGCAACGGATTGGCGGGAAGAAGAGGGCACTCCCGGGGTCACACCACCTGCACATAGGTATCACACACTCACATTTATGCCCACAAAACAGTACGCAAACCCCCATCTAACCCGACATTACCAACTACTCGCGAAACCTAAAAACAGAGGTTCTGTCCCGTCGGGACAGCAGCCTTGCGAAAGGCATAACTTGAGTTCTGGGACTCCGAATCAATTAAACGAGTACACCCTCGTGTAGCCTAGGAAATTTCCCAACTTTCTCTAGGTATAAGGAAAGTCTGATTCGGCCTCTAAAGTTGTTTAATCTACAGATTACCGAGATCTGTTCCAATTACGTCACAGATTTTTAGGCGCTCGGTAAAACAGCCATAACTTTCAAACGGCTAATCGGAATTTAACGTGCTTTACGTCCACGGAAATATAATTAAATTATCTACAACTTCCTAGAAGTCCGTACGGTCAGATTCGAAATCTAAATTGACGAAAACTCGAACCCTAGCTCGACTGCTCAATCTGCCCGAAAACAGAAACGTGGACAAGTTTAGATCTAACCCAAATTACTTCAAACCAACGCCTCCAATTGATCTAAAATCTTCATAAACATCCTAATAACAGTACCTAGATCAATTCCAAGGATCCCCATGTTCATACCTTTGCCCGAAGCACAAAACTCCAATCAATCTCCGCGGATCTCCTCGCGAATCGCTCCTCGCTCCACGTTCCTCGCTCCTCGCTCCTCGCTCCACGGGATGGATCCACGAGGTGCAGGGGTGGGGTGGCCACCCTAGGGCAGCAAGGGGTGGAGGGGAGGTGGTGTGGAGGTGGAGGAAGGGGATGGGGGCGCACGGTATGGGGGGGGCGGCTAGGGCTTAGGGAAGGGGGAGGGAGGAGAGGTGGAGGGAGGGGAGCCCATGAGGCTGAGGTGGGGCGCAAGGGGGGGCAGGGGGAGCCCCTTTTACCAGCCCCCACACCCTGCCCTAGTCCAATAAGAGTCCCTCTCAAGCCCTCCAAAGCCCACCAAGGCCCAAAACTCCCCCGGGAAGGCCCAAAACTCAAACGGCCCTAAACGGCCCTAAAAGCTATTAACCTCCAATTCCTATGGTTTTAACCTTATTTCCACATCTCATAATGTTTATAGCCTCATCATGCTCAATAATTAAGGATACGACACTCCGTGGCGACATAACACTTCAACCGGCCCAAAAACGCGAGTAAACCTCTACCGAAGGGTTTTAACCTAAATTCCACATTCCGTAGAGTTTTTGTCCTCAACATTCACATTGAATAAGATTACGACACTCCGAGGTGTCACAACAACGTGGCTAACCATAGCCGTTCGATCTAGATCTAACGGCTGACATGTACCAAGCACGGTACGGTTTTAGCTACGTGGCACAATCTAAACCGTCGGATCTAGATCCAACGGTTGAAAACATATCTATGAATTACAACGTGAGATCTCACCGGGGATGACGTGGACGAATCTGGGCCCTTGGATCTTGATCGGACAGTTGGTGGAGCTCGAGCGACGGCGATGGCGTGCGGTGGAGCTGGCTCACCGGAGACGAGGACGACGACCACGGCAACGGCGCTTGGGTGCGATTCCGGCGAGGTGAAAGGTACCCTCCGACGCGTCTCGTCCTTGCGGTTCCGGATCTGGGCTCAACGGCGGCGAAAACGACGAATAACCGCGGCAGAAACCTAACGCAACTACGGCGAGCTCTAGCGGGCGAACGGCGGCGGCTCAGGCGACGTGGTCTAGGGCTACGGGTGTGCACGGGAGTCGGCTACCCGGTGGCAGCGGCGGCGCCTTAAATAGGTCCCTCGGCGTCCGTGAAAATCGCGGAAACCGAGGCCCACACAGCTGCGGCGGCGGAATCCGAAATGGATTCGGATTGGGTGACGTGGCTCAACGTGAGCTGTTGGATCTAGATCCAACGGGTTTGGGGTTTCGGGCTCGGGTCCAGCTCGGGCAACCTGGTTGGCTCGGTCGGGCTCGGGTTCAGGCGACGTGCCGCGATCGTGGCCGTTGGATTACGATCCGACGGTCACGTGCGTTAGGGTTCGGTGACTTGGTTCGACCGAGACGGCTGGCGCGGTCGGGTCCGGGTTGGACTTGAGTCTGACTCGGACTCGTGTCCGGTCGGATGAACAGTGAAACCGGTTTGGGTTTTTCCAGCGATTAAATAATCAAATTAATTCCCAGAAATTCATTTAATTCATTAAAAATAGTAAAACACTCGGAAAAATTCCAAAAAAATTCTAGAAAATATTTTAGAACATTTTGGACTCAAATAAAATATTTCTAATATTTTTTTAAAAGAAAATCAAATTCTTTAATTATTTCAAAAGGGTATAAATCCAAATAAATTCCAAAAAATTCCAAAAATTCACCAAAGTGCCAAATCTTATTTAAATTCATGAAAAGCAAAAATTGGGGTGTTACAAACCTCCCCCCTTAACAGAATATCGTCCCCGAGATTCAGGGCTTACTAAAGAATAGGTTCGCAAACTATTTCTTCAAATCCTCCTCACGCTCCCAAGTTGCTTCACTCTCTGCATGGTTGCTCCATTGAACTCTGCAGAAACGGGTTGACTTATTTCTCGTTTCTCGATCCATTGTGTCCAAAATCTTGACGGGGTGTTCCTTGTAAGTCAGATCCTCTTGTAGCTCAATTGACTCTAACGGTGTCTGCTCATCAGGCATTCGGAGACACTTCTTCTGCTGGGACACGTGGAACACGTCATGTACTCCTGCTAGTGATTGCAG
The DNA here is from genome assembly GCA_036346355.1 of Rhipidocladum racemiflorum. Taxonomy (NCBI): domain Eukaryota; kingdom Viridiplantae; phylum Streptophyta; class Magnoliopsida; order Poales; family Poaceae; genus Rhipidocladum; species Rhipidocladum racemiflorum. The sequence continues at coordinate 15,322,222 of CM070582.1, forward strand.
TAACTCCAGCTGGTATGCAACTTCACCTCTACGGCTGAGAACCTTAAATGGTCCAACATATCGCGGCGCAAATTTTCCTTTGGCATGGAATCTCTTAACTCCCTTGAGTGGTGTGACTCTGAGATATACAAAATCTTCTGGTTCAAAACTCAGGTCTCGGCGACGATTATCGGCGTAGCTCTTCTGTCTTGACTGTGCTATCTTCAGTCTTTCCCAGATCATGGCAATCTTCTCTTCAGCTTCTTGAAGAATATCTGGTCCAAAGACACGGCGTTCGCCTGTCTCATTCCAGTTCAACGGTGTTCGACAAGGTCGACTGTATAGTGCCTCAAATGGTGACATTCGCAAACTTGCTTGATAACTATTATTGTAGCTGAACTCATCAAACGGCAGACTTTTATCCCAAGAGGTAGCATAAGCCAATGCACACGCTCTTAACATATCCTCCAATATCTGATTAACTCTTTCGGTCTGCCCATCTGTCTGCGGATGATATGCTATACTAAAGTTCAAATGGGTTCCCATGGCTTCATGCAGTTTATTCCAGAATCTTGAGGTAAACTGGGTACCTCTGTTTGATACAATCTTCTTCGGCACTCCGTGCAAACAAACGATCCTGGTCATGTACAATTCTGCTAACTTATCTCCCGAGTAAGTGGTCTTTATTGGAATAAAATGGGCGACCTTAGTCAAGCGGTCCACTATGACCCATATGGAGTCATATGCACCCCGGGTTTTCGGCAACCCGGTAATGAAGTCCATTCCGATTTCCTCCCACTTACACTCAGGTATCCTTAACGGCTGCAGCAGTCCCGCTGGTCTCTGATGCATTGCCTTGACTCTCTGGCATATGTCACACAGCGCAACATGCTCGGCAACTTCACGCTTCATGCTTGGCCACCAGAATCTTTCTTTCAAATCCTAATACATCTTGGCACTTCTCGGATGAATTGAATACTTGGAGTCATGGGCTTCTTCTAGAATAAGTTGTTTCAGCTCCTTCCTGTTTGGCACACAGATTCTATCCTGCATCCATAACGTGCCTTGCTCGTCCAGTCTGAAGTCATTTGCCTTGCCTTCATCCATTTTGGACTTAATCTTACGGATCTTGTCATCATCCTTCTATCCTTCTCGGATCTGATCCTCCAGGGTAGGCTTTACTTCTAATGCGGCTAAGAATCCTTCTGGTACTCCTTCCATCTGCATTCTCTGGAAATCCTCACATAGCTCATCCTGACTCGTAGCTATTAACATGTTCACGGTATGGCTTTTCCGACTCAGGGCATCGGCCACCACGTTGGCATTTCCGGGATGGTAATGGATTCTGACATTGTAATCCTTGATCAACTCTAACCATCTCCTCTACCTGATGTTCAGGTCTGATTGGGTGAAGATGTACTTAAGACTCTTATGATCCGTGTATACTTCACATCTGTTTCCAATCAAATAGTGACGCCACAACTTCAAAGCATGCACTACGGCAGCTAGCTCTAGGTCATGTGTCGGATAATTCTCCTCGTGTGGCCTCAACTGCCTTGATGCGTAAGCGACGATCTTTCCGTTCTGCATCAACACACATCCAAGTCCTTGGCGCGATGCATCGCAATAGATATCGAAGCTCTGATTAACATCCGGTAGAACCAACACCGGGGCTGATGTCAATCGCTTCTTCAGCTCTTGAAAACCTTTCTCGCACTTCGGCGTCCATGCAAACTTCTTCACCTTTTTCAACAATTGCGTGAGAGGTCTCGCAATTGTCGAAAAGCCTTCAATGAAACGGCGGTAGTAACCTGCCATTCCTAGGAAACTCCGGATCTGGTTCACGATCTTCGGCTGCTCCCAGTGTAACACAGCTTCTACCTTGCTCGGGTCGACGGCGACACCTTCTGCGGTCATTACATGTCTGAGGAACTCCACCTTGTCCTTCCAAAAGTCGCACGTGCTGAACTTAGCGAAGAGTTGCTGTTTCCTCAGCTTTTCCAAAACTCGCCTTAAGTGCTCTGCATGTTCATCCTTTGTCTTGGAGTAGATTAAGATATCATCTATGAACACAACAACAAACTTGTCCATATATTCATGAACACCTTGTTCATCATATTCATGAAATAGGCTGGTGCATTCGTCAAACCAAAGGACATAACTGTAAACTCATAATGTCCGTATCTTGACAAGAACGCGGTCTTCGGAATATCCTCTGATCAGATCTTCAGCTGGTGGTATCCCGATCTCAGATCAATCTTGGAGAAAACTCCAACTCCTCTCAGCTGATCAAACAGATCATCGATCTTGGGTAGCGGGTATTTATTCTTCACGGTGACTTCATTGAGTGCACAGTAGTCAATGCACATCCTGAAACTCCCGTCCTTCTTCTTGACGAACAAAACTAGCGCTCCAAATGGCGATGAGCTCGGTCTGATGAATCCTCTCTGCATTAGCTCTTCAAGCTGCTTCTTCATCTCTACCAATTCTTCGGTGGACATCCGATAAGGTCTCTTTGCTATCGGCGCTGTACCAGGTACAAGCTCTATCACAAACTCTATGTCCCTGTCTGGCAGCATACTAGGTAGATCTTCAGGAAAAACATCTGGATACTCATTCATCACTGAGACAACTTCTATGCTGATCGCCTTCGCACTGTTAACCATCAACTGTCCATCTCTAACGGCGGTAGCTTGAAATTTCACTTTCCTTCCACACGGGCTTTCAACTGAGATGATCCTTCGTCCACAATCCAAAGACAAATTTTTGTGCTTGGATAACCAATCCATTCCCAAAATAACATCTAGGGTCTGGGTTTCCAATATAATAAGGTTCGCTAGGAATTCTACCCCATCTATTAATATTCTCACCCCAGAACATCCTACTTTAGTTCGGAGTTCGGAACCAGGGGTTTGAACTAAAAGCATGCATTTAAGTCTTGCAATCTCCAAATCATTTTTAGCACAAAAGCCTTGAGAAACAAACGAATGCGAAGCTCCAGAGTCAAACAAAACTGTTGCAGGTACTGAGTTGACAAGTAACTTACCCAGCACGATGTCCGTGGCATTCTAGAGTGCCTCTGCGGTGACATGGTTGACTCAGGCATTAAGGAAAAGAGTGCTATAAGAGCTAAAGTAGGCCTCTCACTACGGTTTGGGGCGTGTTTCCTGGCTGTGCTGTCCCGCGGTTTGTTCCGGGTGCAGGCGTCCTGGCTGGTGTGGATCCCAGATTGAAGCGGACTGGGGTCACTCCTGCTGTCTTCTTGGGGCAACTGTTGGAGAAGTGCATTGGCTCGTTGCATGTGTAGCAGCGTCTCACTGCCCCTCTGATCGCTCAAGCGGCGCTTCTAGCCGCAGCTGGGTCCGATGATTCTCGTTGGACGGGTCTTGGTGCCGTGATGGTGTCCTCGTTGCATTCTCGCGGTGGAATCGAAAAACTGATTTGGTGCAACCTCGCGTTCTTGCGCTCCGACGTGATCCCTGCTGTTGCATCCTTCGCTTCCGGTTCTCATCCAGTTCCTTGCGCTTATCTTCAAGAATGAGCGCCTTGTTCACAAGCTCCTGGAAATCTGGAAAGGTGTGGGTGATCAGTCCCACCTGCAGTCCTGAGTTAAGTCCCTTCATAAAGCGAGACTGTCTGGCTTTATCTATCGCTACGTCTTCAGGTGCGTAACGTGCAAGCTGTGTGAACTTATTCAGGTATTCGGCCACCGGCTGATTACCTTGCTTCAGTGCTCTGAACTCCTCCTTCTTAAGGTCAATAATTCCTTCAGGCACGTGATACTGACGAAATGCGGCGGTAAACTCCTCCCAAGTGATGTCCTGAGGGTTCTCCTGCGTGGCGCAGAAGTTCTCCCATCATTCTGCGGCAGTCCCTACCAACTGATGAGAAGCGTATAGTACCTTCTCATTTCCCATGCATTGAGCAATGTGTAGCTTCCTCTCAATTGACCTTAGCCAATCATCGGCCTCCAATGGATTGGCATTCCCAGAGAAAGTGGGTGGATGAGTCCTCATGTACTCTAACAGTCTTGAATTCTGGCGTTGTCCCTGATTGACTTGATTATTCTAATTAGCAGTGGCGTGGGCGGTAATCTGTTGCATCTGCTGCATCATCGCATGCATCAACTGGGTCTGTGCAACAAGAAAAGCTGCAAAATTCTACATGTCACCTGGCGGTGCTGGTTGGGGTGCAGGTGCTCCATCATTGGGGTTCCCAGCTGGGCGAGAACCACTTCCATTACCTCCAAGGTTTCCGCGGGTGTTCACCATCTGTCGATTGCTCCAAGGTTTCAGAGATGAGAGGGAACAAGAATAGACAAGTAGTAGAGAAACTTATGCGGGGAAAAAGTGTAACTCAAAAATCCAACTTTATTATTTAATAATAATAACTTGGTATGGTTGCTCACAATGCCTAAGGGCCTTGCAACACATACTGCACACTCAACAAGCAATGAAAAACCAAATCGACTCTTACTAGAGTCTAACGCCTAAAGGGGTGACTCTTATTCTATAACGCGACTCGACGAAGGAGTCTCAACCTCAACGCCTACGCTCGCTCATCGAGAAAACCTCCACTGCCTCCTCGGGGCGAGTGTGGCGGCATAGGCGCGAAACAATCGCCATGCCCTGCAATTGCAGCTGTGGTTGACGACGCGGCGTCCTCCTCTGGCTCTAGATCTGGCTGTTGCTGTGGCTGTGGCGCGGGTGCAGGTGGCGCCTCTTCTAGGTCCTCCTCTGGCTCTGGGGCGTCCAACTCCAACACTAGATCGGGGCCCTGTCCATACAGTGCGGTCTCCAGCTCTGCGATCCTTTCCGCAGCATAGGCGACGTACTTATGTGCATTCTCTAAGTGCTTCTTCTCTTCCTCAACCTGTTCACGAGCCTTCTTCAACTCCTGAACTGTGTCGTCGATAAGCTCCTCCTGGGAGGCGACGAATCTGGCTAGGTGTGTGACGGTAGCATCCTCATCTTCTATCGGCTTCCGCTGAGCTCTGTTGTCTCGGCGTGGGTGGTGACGAATCATCAGGCCTTCGTCCTGGAGTAGGTGCGAGCGATCTGCTGCATTGCTCGACGCGACACCTCCTGGATTCCCATCTCAAAGGTAGACCTCCGGGCGGTGAAGTGGAAAGGGCGGCTGAACTTCGTCTTCTCTCGGGCATGCACTGTGATCCTGACATCCCATCCTATGACCATTCCTACCTGCACGAGTGTAGTCCCTCGGTAGAGTGGCCTCTCAAAACCTCCAAGAAACTAAAGCATACGCCACAACTCGGCAGCATAGCCTCCCTCACGCTCGGCGTAGTTGTTGTTCATCATCATCTGTCAAAAGACTCTCGCGTAAGAACGCAACATTTTAAAATCAATGTGGAAGACGAAAAGAACTCAGCAAGGGTATGAACAAGGAAGAAAGGGGTAAGTCGAGAATTCATTCATTATCTTGACAAATTTTATCTTTGGAAAATAGGTTTTATCCTCACTACGACCAATCTAACTATGGGTGAGCCTACAGTCAGTATGGCTCTGATAACACCTCTGTCGGGACCCGAATTTGCAAATCCGGACCCTTTGTGTATTCAGCACTAGTCTAGGAATATGCTAGTGCACACAGTCTCAACATTGGTAAATATCACAATCATACTCAACGAAATAATAAGGTACATTAAATAGTTAGCCAAGCTGGTTGCTCGACCTTAAGGTCAAGTTACAAATATACGCCACGCAGGGTGAGAACTTAATAAAAGAGAAATAACAGCAGCGGAAAATAAGATAACTTCGTGGCACCATCCAGTATACCACAGGCAACTGACTGGGCTCGCTCCCTAGTTAGATGGTTCCTCTTGGAGCTCCTCCTCCAAGGTTGGTGTAGACTCTTCTTCAACTGGTGTTGTATTGTGGCAAGGGTGAGTACTTGGTACTCAACAAGTCATGCACAGAATGCAAACTAATATACTACATGCATGGCTTAGTACAAAGGAGTAGCTCAGGGTATAATTGCAGTAAAACAGCATTTGACAGGTAACATAAATAGATTTGAAAGCAGTAGAAACAAGTTTAAGAGCAATAACTTTTCCAGAAGTTAAATAAACATCTTTTCCATTCCTAATCCACATTTCCATCAACATCATTATTAAACCAAACCCAACCTTTCAAGTCCAAATTATTTTCAAGAAAGTCTAACCCTTGACTGTAATTCCCGAGCGATGTCCAATGCCGCGGACACGGCTATTTGAATATATTTTCCACTCTACAGAGGTTATGCACTTTACCCACAAGATACAGCCAAACACCATAAAGGCGAGTGTCCGTAACAAAGTCTTTCGGAAGCTTCTAACATCACAAGTGGTCCTCCCCGGTGATTGCACACTAACCCTTCCCTTAGCGAAGGCGAAGTTTAGGCCAATCCACCGTTAGATGGGTACTGGTCATGCCCCAGACGCTCCCCATACAACTACACAAAAGGTATAGTTAACACCCCGAGGTCCCACAGGTACGTTATTAGCAACTTAATCAACTAGGTCCGTCCCATTACAGACATGTGGTTGCACGTTTGACTCAGTTCAAAGGCTTGCAAGGTTAAGTCCTTAGGGTGACCAGGGCAAGACTACCCAAAGAACCAAATCAACGCTCCCGGTGCCACAACTGGCCCACCCGATCATTCTTGCCACATGCCCCGGTAAAAATCTATTTATCAAACCCCCAGTTGATTACCATGCACCACGTGCCATCAACAGTCATAACACATGATACTTCTTTCAAAACAGGTGCAGTATCTCATTAAGTCAAAATTAGCATTTGATTGTCCAAAGCATTTCACGTGGCAAGGCTAAGCATACTACATCGGTCTAACTGCCCATGTTGGCAATTTAATAATGTCCAACTAATAATCCTCAACTAGGGTGACAAGGGGGTCATGGCACATATTTAATTAACCAAGGTGTCATACAACAATTTGGCATTTATCTAATTTCCCAAAATTAATTTAAGCATTTTCTAATTAAACTAGCATGCAATAATTTAAATCAAATTAATTTGAAAATGGGATCAACATGGTCAAAGCACAACTTGCCTTCAAAGAGTACTTGTTCTTGGTCTTGAGCTGGCTCCTGGGTCAACACTTCACCTTCGAAGCCTTCGGGCACTTCAACGTCTACTCGTAAAGCGTGCAAATAGCAATAAATGAATAAACAGTAGACAAAAAGTTTCCAAACATCCAAATAAAGTCCATAAACAGAGAGAGCATAATTTTATGAATTTTTAGGAATTTGAATGGCAAAATCGGAGTTAAAACGCAAAAGTTACAAGCATTTAAAGTTTAAATAATCAATTAAATAATATTACAGAGAAAAACTTTGGTCCAAAAATTAAATAAAATTCACCATTAGGTAGATCTCAATTTTATAAAAAATTTAGAAATTTGAATCACTCAAATCAGAGTTAAATTGCAAAAGTTATAAGCGTTTGAAGTTTCAAAATTCAAATAAATCAATAATCCGAATTAATCTATTTATTTTTATACTGAAAAACCGAATAATGACGTCAGCGTGGATTTTGATTTTCCACCGAATTATTTTTCTATTGAAAAATCGATTTATTGCGTCAGCCGGTCCATGGACGTGGTCCACGGTTCGGTTTGGGTCCACCGTGGACCCGGTCCACGAATACATGTCTCACTGATATGTGGACCCCCATCGGATGACGTCAGCGGTGACGTCATCACGCTCGGCTGAGGGACGGCTGACAGCTGGGCCCCACCGTGACGTCAGCGGTGACGTCATGGTGCGGTTCGGCTGAGCCACTAACGCGTGGGTCCCACGCTAACGTCACGCTGCGTGACGCCGGGCGCATCATGGCCGATCGAGCCGACCGCGACGGTCCAACTACTGGGCACGTGGCATGATCTAGTCCGTTGATTTGAAAATCAACGGTCCAGATCGGATCCAACCACACGCGTTGAAAAACTACTAGGTCCATCTGGACCGTTCGATCTTGATCGGACGGTCAAGATCCAATCTAGAGTTTACATCGTGGCTAACCCTAGCCGTTCGATCTAGATCTAACGGCTGACATCTATCCAAGCACGGTGCGGTTTTAGCTACGTGGCACAATCTAAACCGTCGGATCTAGATCCAACGGTTGAAAACAGATCTAGGAATTACAACGTGAGATCTTACCGGGGATGATGTGGACGAATCTAGGCCCTTGGATCTTGATCGGACGGTTGGTGGAGCTCGAGCAACGGCGATGGCGTGCGGCGGAGCTGGCTCACCGGAGACGAGGACGACGACCACGTCAACAGCGCTTGGGCGCGATTCCGGCGAGGTGAAAGGTACCCTCCGACGCGTCTCGTCCTTGCGGTTCCGGATCTGGGCTCAACAGCGGCGGAGGACGGCGGACGGCGGCGAAAAAGACGAATAACCGCGGCGGAGAAATTTCAAGATCTATACTTCCAAGAAGGAAGAAGGATGCACTAGGGAAAACAAAATGTTCATCCAAATCTTTTCCGATAAAGATTCAAAACTTAGCACCACCCAACCTAAGGTCGGCACTAGGAGAACTTCACCTCTTTTCTTAGATAGGGAGGACAACAACCACATATGTTTCCTCCCCAAGACAATCCACAATAACCAGCAAAACTGGGTGTCAAAGCAAAAATTATGACCAACACACGCGCCACTCAAAACTCTTCTTCTTCGTCTTCAACCAAGGTAGACAAAACCACAAACCGCCTACGGAACAATCCGCGAAAATCCAATACCAAACACTTTTCATTTGATTTCAGTCAACTCAAGCCAAGAAAACCAACCAAAACCGACCGCCTACAGAACATACGAAGGAATCCACCACCAACTCTTCCATTTGTCTCCAGTCAACTATCTGATCTACGACAGAAAAGATAAGCACTCTACTCCTAAAGGGGTTAATAGTTCTTCGGTAATGGCGTTAACCAGCCACACCGTCAAACCACACCCTTACTATGAATAAAAAAAGGGTAACCGAAACCCTTCGGCACCACAACCCCACTTTATCACAATACCAAGAACAATACAATCAAATCACTCAATAACATGGCAACATACATTAGCAACTTTAGCATTCAACATCAAAGCTTAAATACAACATATAAGCATAAGCAACGATACCCATACCCTTTTCCTACTGTGCATCCATGTGTGTCAAATTTTAGATTAGTTATACCACTTTTGCAAGTTTTAATGTTGCTATCCTATGACAAAATTTTAGTTAAAACCTAAGCCATGTTTCTAAGTTATTCCACATCACATTTTAGTTGTACCCTATAGCATGACTCTAAAAAAATAAAAAAAATACACATTCCAGGGACCTACAAATACTCGATACTAATCAGAATAACACCCCGGCATTTAATATGCCCGAATGCTACCAAACATATACTAAGCAACCTCTAAATACCACAATTACAAGTAAATTACAGCAAAGGAACAAATGCTAATACCTCTAAATAACACTTATAAATAAAGTTTACGATGCTTATCAAAAAGGCAACTAACCAATACTACCTCATAAAGATCCCCACAGACCAACACATCATATAACGACGTATTCTCTATTTCAAACATAGTACTTCAACAGATACTTGAGCATGATCAACCTACCAATTTTATACAATCCATACGTCAATTTCTCGACAACAAAACTTACTCAATCAATAAATGACTTCAACACATAAATGTTATCTCTACAAGACAAAATTCGTGAGTATGATTCTAGGATATACATTCATCAAGAATAAAATCCTACATCATGTTAATTATCCATGGTCCACTCCATCACAACATGTTACAATAACCTCCATTTTTAACAAGGATTTTCAACAATTAATCTAAGCAATTATGTAACACCCCAAAATTTTGCTTTTCTTAAATTCATGTGTGATCTGGCACTTTGGTGAATTTTTGGAATTTTCTGGAATTTATTTGGATTTATTTGGAATTTATTTGAATTTATTCCATTTTGAAATAATTAAAGAATTTAATTTTGCAAATAAAATTTTGTTGGAAATATTTTATTTGAGTCCAAAATGATCCAAAGTATTTTCCAGAATTTTTCTTAGTCTTTTGCTATTTTTATTGATTTAAATGAATTACTGGGAATTATTTTAAATATTAAATCGCTGGAAATTCAACTCGGTCGAGTATCGTTTCATCCGATCGAAGTCGGAACTCCAGTCGACTCGAGTCCGAATTCGAGCCACGTGACTCGATCAAACCAAATTCAAAACCTAATCGATCCCAACCGTTGGATCAAGATCCAATTACCGAGATCTCGCCTGCATCGCTTTGGCCGAATCCGCCGGATCCGATCGCGCCACGCGATCGTGGCCGCTGATCGTGCCACGTGGGCGGTGTGCGTCGTCGTCTCCGCCGAGTTCGAGCCGGACTCGCCGCCCGCGCCCCGCCGTAGAATTAGGTTTCCGCCTCGCACGACGCCGAGGCTATTTAAAGCCCTGGTCACGCCCCGAGGTTGCCCTCATCCTTGCGCACCCGTTTCCCCGAGCCATCTCGCCTGAGCCGCCGTCGTTTGCCCGTGCGAGCTCGCCGTAGTTGGAGGAGGTGACCGCCATGTTTATGCCGTTTTCGCCGACGTCCGTCGTCTTCCACCGAAGAAGCCTGCATCCGAGTCCCCGCCGAGACGCATCCGAAGAGACCACCCACTTCGCCGGAACGACCGAGCGCCGTCGGGCTCGTCGTCGTCTCCGTCTCCGGCGTGGTCGCAGCCTCCGCCAAGGCCGCCATCGCCCTCGCGAACTCTGAGCGCCGTCCGATCTTGATCGTGCGGTTGAGGTGAGTTCACGTGTTCCAAACCTGATTAGATCTGGACTGTTGGATCAAGATCCAACGGTTCACAATCGCCACGTGCCGTAGTAGTGATTTTTATAGGATTAGATCTGGACCGTCCGATCTAGATCGAACGGCCCACGATCATCGAGTAGATTCAACGTGTTAACCCTGGAATCTAATCGCGGCCGTTGAATCTCAAATCAACGGTCGAGATTGGCGCCACGTGTCGGGAAGTTGGACCGACGCGGCCAAGACTGGCCCACGCGGCAGCGTGGACGCCGACACGCCGGGGCCCGCGTGTCGAGGGCCCGCATGTCACGGCCGACCCGACCAAGCGCCGACGTCACCCATGGACGTCACGCTGGGTCCCACCGCCGCCGACTGTGGTGAGCCCTCGCCGACGTTAGCGATGACGTCACCCGAGTGGGCCCACATGTCGGGCCGACACGAGTCGTGGGACCGAGTTCACTGTGAGACCCGAAAGCCGAAGCGTGGACCAAGTCCATGGACCGCCGACGCCAGCAGGCCAATCAAAGGCTGCCACGTGTCCATGCCGACGCAATAATTAATTTCCAGAAAAGAAAATGATTTATTAATTCGAAATATTGATTCAAATTTAGATTCAAACTTCAAACGCTTATAACTTTTATGCGTTTCAACTCCGATTTGAGTGATTCAAATTTCTAAATTTGTATAAAATTGAGATCTACCTAAATATAAATTTTATTTAATTTTTGGACTAAAGTTTTTCTCTGTAAAATTATTTAATTGATTATTTAAACTTTAAATAATCATAACTTTTATGCTTTAACTCCAAATTTGACGATTCCAGTTTATAAAAATCCATAAAATTATGTTGTTTCTGTTTGTTTATTTTATTTGGATGTTTGGACCCTTTTTGGGTATTGTTTATTTGCGTATGTGCTATTTGCACGGTTTACGAGTAGACGTTGAAGTGCCTGGAAGGATTCGAAGGAGAAGTATTGACTCAGATCCAACTCAAGACCAAGAGCAAGTACTTTTTGAAGGCAAGTTGTGCTTTGACCATGTTGATCCTATTTGAAATCTATTTTGATTTAAACTATTGCATGCTAGTTCAATTAGAAAGATACTTTGTTTAAACACAGGGGTTAGATAAGTACCAATTTGTCGTATGACACCTTGATTACTTAAGTATGTGCCATGACCCTTTGTCACCCTAGTTGTGGATTACTAGTTGGACATTATTAGGTTGCCAACATGGGTTTTTAGACCGCTGTAGTATCGCTTAGACACTGCGTGCTCATGACATGATTTTGGACAATCAAATGTTAATATTGACTTAATGATATATTGAACCTGTTTTGGAAAAGTATCATGTGATGTTGATGGCACGTGGTGCATGGTAATCAATCGGGGTTTGATAAAGCTGTTTCGGCCAGGGCATGTGGCAAAGAGTAATCAGGTGGGCCGGTTGTGGCATTGGGAGTGTTGTTTTGGTTCTTCGGTAGTCTTGCCCTGGTCACCCTAAGGACTTAACCTTGCAAGCCTTTGAACTGGTCTAACGTGCAACCACATGTCTCAGTAATGGGACGGACCTAGTTGACTAAGTTGCTAATAACGCACTGTGGGACCTCGGAGGTCAACTACACCCTTTGTGTAAGTTGTACGGGGAGCGCGTCTGAGGGTGAGGCCAGGTACCCATCTAACGGTTGATTGGCCTAGACTTCGCCTTAGCGAAGGGAAGGGTTAGTGCGCAATAACCGGGAGGACCACTTGTATTGTTAGAGGTTTCCGAAAGACTTTGTTACTGAACTCGCCTTTGTGGTGTTTGACTGTATCTTGTGGGTAAAGTGCATAACCTCTGCAGAGTTTAGAATCTATTCGAATAGCCGTGTCCGCGGTATTGGACATCGCCGAATTACAAATAAGGGTTAGATTTTCTCAAAAATAACTTTGGTTTGAAAGGTGGGTTGGTTTAATAATGAAGATGATGGAAATGTGGTTTAGGATGGGGAAAATGTTTATTAAACTTCTTGAAAAGTTATTTATGCTTTACTTATTTCTACTGCTTTGAATCTACTTATATTACTTTTCAAATCTGTTTTATCGCAAATATACCTTGAGCTATTCATTTGTACCAAGCCATGCATATAGTATATTAGCTTGCATTCTGTGCATGACTTGCTGAGTACCAAGTACTCACCCTTGCCTCAACACAACATCAGTTGAAGAGGAGACTACGCCAGCTTTTGTAACACCCCAAAATTTTGCTTTTCTTAAATTCATGTGTGATTTGGCACTTTGGTGAATTTTTGGAATTTTCTGGAATTTATTTGGATTTATTTGGAATTTATTTGAATTTATTCCATTTTGAAATAATTAAAGAATTTAAATTTGCAAATAAATTTTTGTTGGAAATATTTTATTTGAGTCCAAAATGATCCAAAATATTTTCCAGAATTTTTCCGAATTTTTCTCAGTCTTTTGCTATTTTTAATGAATTAAATGAATTATCGGGAATTATTTTAAATATTAATTACTGGAAAAGGACCGACCGGGCCTGCATCGCTCATCCGACCGAGCCCGAGTCGGACTCGAAGTTCGAAGTCCGACCCGAGCCACGTGACTCGACCAAACCCACTCTAACCCTAATCAATCCCAACCGTTGGATCAAGATCCAACTACCGAGATCACCGCAGGGTTCGAGCCAGTATCCGCCCGGATCCGATCGCGCTTCGCGATCGTGGCCGTCGATCGTGCCACGTGGACGACCACGATTTCGTCGTCTTCGCCGAAGTCCGAAGCCGACTCATGCGGCCGCCCGCCGCCAGAACGAACTAGGTTTCCGTCTAGGGCACGAACGCCGAGGCTATTTAAAGCATGAGACGCCCCCGAGGTTGCCCTCATCCTTGCGCACCGCTTCCCGAGCCATCTCGCTGAGCCGCGCCGTTGAGCCGCATCGCTCGCCGGAGTTGTCTCTTCCTCCGCCGCGGTTTCTTGTAGTTTCGCCGTCGTCGTCGTCTTCCGCCGAGAAGGAGCCCAGATCCGAGTCCCCGCGACGAGACGCACTAAGGAGGTTTCATCTCGGAGAAGCCCGTGGCGCCAGAAGGCGTGGTCATCGTCTCCGCCCAAGCCAGCGCCGCGTGAAACCATCGCCGTCCTGGTGAGCTCGGAGGACCGTCGAGATCCAGATCGAGCGGTTGAGGTGAGATCACGTGTTCCAAACTCGATTAGATCTGGACCGCTGGATCAAGATCCAGCGGTTCACACCGCCACGTCTTTAGCAAAGGCGATTATAGGATTAGATCTGGACCGTCCGATCTAGATCGAACGGCCCACGAGCATCGAGTAGTTTCAACGTGTTAACCCTGGATCTAATCCGCGCCGCTGATTTTCAAACCAACGGCCGAGATTGCGCCGCGTGTCGGGAAGTTGGACCGACGCTGTCAGCTGGCCAGCCCACGCACGCTGGCAGTAGGACGCCGACACGCGGCCCGCGTGTCGAGGCCCGCATGTCGCTGGCTAACCCAGCCAAGCGCCGACGTCACCCATGACGCCAGTGGACCCCACTGCCGCCACCATGGGCCGAGCCCGCCGACGCCGCCGATGACGCTACCCGAGTGGGCCCATGTCGAGCCTCACGTGGAGCCGTGGACCGAGTCCACCGTGGACCCGAGCCGAGCGTGGACCGAGCCCATGGACCGGTGGACGTCGGCAAGCCAATCGAGAGCTGCCACGTGTCCATGCCGACGCAATAATTAATTTCCAAAAGAAAATGATTTATTAATTCGAATAATGATTTCAAATTTAGATTCAAACTTCAAACGCTTATAACTTTTATGCGTTTCAACTCCGATTTGAGTGATTCAAATTTCTAAATTTGTATAAAATTAAGATCTACCTAAATATAAATTTTATTTAATTTTTGGACTAAAGTTTTTCTCTGCAAAATTATTTAATTGATTATTTAAACTTTAATAAATCATAACTTTTGCGTTTAACTCCAAATTTGACGATTCCAGTTTCTAAAAATCCAGAAAATTATGTTCTCTCTGTTTATGGATTTTATTTGGAGTTTTGGGATCTTTTTGCATAGTGTTTATTTGTGTATTTGCTATTTGCACGCTTTACGAGTAGACGTTGAAGTGCCTCAGGATTCGAGGGAGAAGTGTTGACTCAGATCCAACTCAAGACCGAGAGCAAGTACTTTTGAAGGCAAGTTGTGCTTTGACCATATTGATCCTATTTCGAAATCTATTTTGATTTAAACTATTGCATGTTAGTTCAATTAGAAAGATACTTTGTTTAAACAAGGGGGTTAGATAAATACCAATTTGTTATATGACACCTTGATTACTTAAGTATGTGCCATGACCTTTTGTCACCCTAGTTGTGGTTTACTAGTTGGACATTACTAAATTGCCAACATGGGTTTAGATCGTTGTAGTATACTGCTTAGACACCTTTCGTGCTCATGACATGATTTTGGATAAACAAATGCTAATATTGACTTAATGATATATTGAACCTGTTTTGGAAAAGTATCATGTGATGTTGATGGCACGTGGTGCATGGTAATCAACTGGGGTTTGATAAACAGTTTTCGACTGGGGCATGTGGCAAGAGTAATCAGGTGGGCCAGTTGTGGCATTGGGAGTGTTGATTTGGTTTTTCGGGTAGTCTTGCCCTGGTCACTCTAAGGACTTAACCTTGCAAGCCTTTGAACTGGGTCATACTTGCAACCACATGGCTGGAATGGGACGGCCCTAGTTGACTAAGTCGCTAGGACTCACTTGTGGAGCCTCAGGGTGTCAATTACACCGCTTGTGTGATTGTGCGGGGAGCGATCGTGGTCGTGGCCAGATACCCATCTAACGGTGTGTTGGTCCCATACTTCGCCTTGGCTAAGGGAAGGGATGGTGTAGAGCACGAACCGGAGAGGACCACCTGTGTTGTTTGAGGCTTCCGAAAGGCTTTGTTACGGGAACTCGCCTTTGTGGTGTTTGACTGTATCTTGTGGGTAAAGTGCATAACCTCTGCAGAGTGTAGAATCTATTTGAATAGCCGAGTCCACGGTATTGGACATCGCTCGGGAATTACAGTCAAGGGTTAGATTTTCTCAAAAATAACTTTGGTTTGAAAAGTTGGGTTGGTTTAATAATGAAGATGATGGAAATATGGTTTAGGATGGGAAAAATGTTTATTAAACTTCTTGAAAAGTTATTTATGCTTTACTTATTTCTACTGCTTTCGAATCTACTTATATTACTTGTCAAAAGTCAAGCATCGCAAATATACCTGAGCTATTCCTTTGTACTAAGCCATGCATATAGTATATTAGCTTGCATTCTGTGCATGACTTGTCGAAAGTACCAAGTACTCACCCTTGCCTCAACACAATACCGCTTGAAGAGGAGACTACGCCAGCCGGAAGAGGAGTTCCAAGAGGACCCGTCTACTTAGGGATGCGAGCCCGATCGGTTGCTGTGGTATCTTGGATGGCGCCACTAAGTTTATTTGATTTTCCGCCTGTTCTTTCTCTTTCAATAAGTTTTGCCTTGCAAGGCATATATTTGTAACTTGGCCATAAGGTCGAGTAACCCTTTGATTATTTAAATAAAGTACTTTGATAGTATCGCTTGGTATGATTGTGATATATACCGATGTTAAGACTGCGTGTGCACTAGCGGCGTTCTGGACTAGTGCTGAATACACAGAGGGTCCGGATTTGCAAATTCGGGTCCCGACAGAGGTGGTATCGAGCCATACTTGACTGTAGGCTCAACCCTAAGTTAGAATGGTCGTAGTGAGGATAAAACCTATTTTCTAAAGCTAAAAATTTGTGAAGATAAGAAATGACATCTTGACTTATCCCTTCACTCTTTTCTTGTCTCTTGCTGAAATTTTCCCTTACCTTGTCACAATTCGAAAATTCCGAAGTTCTTACGTAAAGCACTCTTGTGACAGATGGAGGAAGAGTTCAACTACGTTGATCTCGGGAGTTGGTCACGCCCATGAACTTTGGCATATGCTACTGAGACTCTCGGAGATTTTGAGAAGCCCCAATACCAAGTGGAAGTGATCGGACAAGCGGGATTGGTCAAGGCTTGTGATGTGAGGATTGAGGTACCCGCTAGGAAAAAGGGCCAGCAATCGCCTCGATACACCCAGACCGCCAGAGATCTACAATGCAGATGGGTATCCAAGAAGTATCACGACGCCGCAATGCGGCACATTACCAGATCCACGCCAGGAGAGTTGGAAAGCACGGTGTTCGCTACCATCCGCAAGAGCGATAACCTTCTTGACCCGAAGACGATCTCAGATGAGAATGCCACTTACACGGTTGGCACGATTCGCCGTCGCCAGGAAGATGTACTAGATAATACAAGCAAGGAGCTACGTATGTCCGCAAGGAAATCACGACAGAGAAGAACGAGATGGCGGGAAGCTCAAGAGTATGTGGCACACCTTCTACGAAGGATTGACGAGTTGGAGATGACTTTGTACGGACCGCACCCGAGCCAAGATTTGAGCCACACGAGCCGCATCCAGAGGAGTCAGATCTCGATGAGGACACTGCTTCTTCGACTACCACAGATGACATAGTCGCTGGACATGGCGATCGTTTCGCGCCTATGCCGCAGCATCCGCACCCAGGCCGTGGAGGTTTTCTCGATGAGTGAGCATAGGTTCTATAGCGAGACTCCTTCGCCGAGTCGCGTCATAGAATAAAGAGTTACCCTTTAGGCGTTATATTCCAGAGTTAGTTCGATTTGGATTTGCTTTGTTTGTCGAGTGTGCAAGATGTGTTGCAAGGCCCTTAGGCATTGTAAGCAGCCATACCAAGTTATTAATAATAAAGATGGACCTTAAAGTTACCCCTTTCGCCCGCATAAGTTCCATATTACTTGTCTATTCTTGTTTCCCTCTCATCTCTAAACCTAGAGCAATCAACAGATGGTGAACACCCGTGGGAACTTTGGAAGCAATGGGAGTGGATCTCGCCCAACAGAAAACCCCAATGATGGAGCACCAAAGACCGCCACAGATGTGCAGAATTTTGGAGCATTTCTTGCTGCTCAGACCAGTTGATGCATGCTATGATGCAACAAATGCAGCATCGCCATCGCCGTGCCACCGCTAATCAAGTTAATCAGTGACCACGCCTGAATACAAGGTCGCCGTGAGTTCATGAGGACTCACCCACCCACTTTCTCTCGGGAATGCCAATCCGTTGGAGGCCGATGATTGGTTAAGATCAATCGAGAGGAAGCTACATATAGCTCAATGCATAGGGAATGAGAAGGTACTTTACGCTTCTCATCGCTGGAAGGAACATTGCCACGAATGGTGGGAGAACTTCGTGCCACGCAGAGAACCCTCAAGATATCACTTGGGAAGAGTTCACAAACAGCATTCCGACAATATCACGTGCGAAGGAATCGTGGACCTTAAGAAGGAGGAGTTCAGAGCATCAAGCAAGGTAATCGCCCAAAGTGGCCGACTACTCCGAACAAGTTCACACAGCCTAGCACGCTACGCACTGAGGATGTAGCGACAGATAAATCCGCATACCTCGTTTCATGAAGGGACTCAACTCAGATTGCAAGTAGGGTTGATCACCCACACCTTTCCAGATTTCCAAGAGTTGGTGAATAAGGCGCTTATTCTTGAGGACAAGCGCAAGGAACTGGATGAGAACAGAAGCGCAGGATGCAACAAAGAAGGATCACGTCAGGGAACGCACAGCGCTTGAGAGTTGCACCAAATCAATTCTTCGATTCCAACCACGTAATGCAACAAGGACACCATCCCCAAAGACCAAGACCCGCCAATCGTAACTACCAAACCCCAGCCCCGCTAGAAACACTACTCCGTGCAACAACAGGAACAAGTGAGACGCCGCTACAATCGCAACGAGCCAGGACACTTTGCCAACAGCTGTCCAAAGAAGACAGCAGGAGCGACTCCCGCCGCTTCAATCTAGGAACCACCCCAGCTAGGACGCCAAAGACTGTGAGCCACACCCTGCATCGTGGTGAGAGGCCGAGTCAACCATGTCACCGCAGACGACCGCGGAATGCTACGGACGTCGTCTTGGGTAAGTTACTTGTTAACTCAAGACTTCGCAACAGCTTTGTTTGACTCGAGCTTCGCATTCGCTTGTTTCGCAAGGCTTTGCTACTAGAAATGACTTAAGGATTGCAAGACTTAAGTGCATGCTTTTAGTTCAAACCCCTGGTTCCGAACTCCGAACGGAAGTAGGATGTTCCGGGTGAGAATACTAATAGATGGAATAGAGTTCCTAGCAAACCTTATAATTTTGGAGACCCGGACCTTAGATGTTATATTGGGAATGGATTGGTTATCCAAGCACAAGGTCAGATTGGATTGTGGACGAAGGACTATCTCGATTGAGAGCCCGTGTGGGAAGAAAGTGGAATTTCAAGCCACTTTGCAGCTTAGAGATGGACAGCTTGATGGTTAACAGTACCAAGGCAATCAGCATAGAGGATGTCCCAAGAGTGAATGAGTACCCGATGTTTTTCCCGAGGATCTACGGTATGCCGCGCACAGGGACATAGAGTTTGTGATAGAGCTTGTACGGTACAAAGACCGATAGCAAAGAGACTCCTATCGGATGTCTACCGAGGAGTTGGTAGAGATGAAGAAACAACTAGAGGAGTTAATGGAGAAAGGATTTATCGATCGAGTTCGTCGCCGTGGGGAGCACCGCTTTGTTTGTCAAGAAGAAGGACGGAGTTTCGAGGATGTGCATTGACGACCGTGCACTCAATGTAGTCACAGTGAAGAATATATATCCGGTATCCAGTATTGATTTTTTTTTTGATCTGTTAAGAGGAGCCTGAGTTTTCTCCTTGATTGATCTCGAGATCGATACCATCGCTTGAAGATCCGATCGTAAGATATTCAAGATCGCATTCTCGCCAAGATATGGACATTACGAAGTTTACGCTATGTCCTTTGGGCCGATTTAATGCGCCCGGCTTATTTCATGAATATGATGAATAAGGTGTTCATGGAATATTTGGACAAGTTTGTCGTCGTGTTCATAGACGATATCCTAGTCTACTCCAAGACGTAGGATGAACATGCCGAACACTTAAGGCGAGTTTTGGAAAAGGCGAGGGAACAAAGCAACTTTTCGCCAAGTTCAGCAAGTGTGATTTTTGGAAGGACAAGGTGGAGTTTCTTGGACATGTAATGACCGCAGAGGGAGTCATTTGTGGATCCAAGCAAAGTAGAAGCCGTGTTACATTGGGAGCAGCCGAGGACTGTTACCCAGAATAGGAGTTTCCTTGGAAAGGCAGGATATTAAAGCCGTTTCATCGAAGACTTTTCGACAATTGCGAAACCTCTTACGCAATTCTGAAGAAGGAAAAGAAGTTTGCATGGACGCCGTAATGTGAGAAAGGATTTCAGAGCTGAAGAAGCGATTGACATCAAGACCGGTGTTAGTTCTACCGGATGTTGCTCAAAGCTTCGATATTTATTGTGACGACGCGCCAAGGACTTGGATGTGTCACGATCTGAGAATGGAAAGGTCGCCGCTTATGCATCAAGGCGATTGAGGCCGCATGAGGAAAATTATCCGACACATGACCTAGAGTTAGGCTGCCGTAGTGCATGCTTTGAAGATATGGCGTCACTATCTCGATTGGAAACAGATGTGAAGTGTATACGGATCATAAGAGTTTTAAGTACATATTCACCCAATGGATCTGAATATGAGGCAGAGGAGATGGTTAGAGTTGATCAAGGACTATAATGTTGGAATTCATTACCATCCCTGAAGGCCAACGTGGTAGCCGATGCCTTGAGTCGGAAAAGCCATACCGTGAGTGCGTTGCTAGCCACAAGTCAGATGAGTTATGTGAGGATTTTCGAAAGATGAAGATGGAGGTTGTACCTAGCGGATTCTTGGCCGCATTGGAAGTAAAGCCTACCCTAGAGGATCAGATCCGAGAAGGACAAAAGGATGATGACAAGATCCGCAGGATTAAGTCCAAAATGGAGGAAGGCAAGGCAAAGGATTTCGAGTTGGATGAGCAAGGCACGTTATGGATGAAGGATCGATTTGTGTGCCTAACAAAAAGGAGTTAAAGCGGTGATTTTGGAAGAAGCCCATGACTCAAGTACTGATTCATCCCGAAGCGCCAAGATGTATCAGATCTCAAGGAGAGATTCGGTGGCCGAGTATGAAACGTGAAGTTGCCGAGCATGTTGCATTGTGCGACGTATGCCAGAGAGTCAAGGCAATGCATCGAAACCAGCGGGATTGCTACACCGCTAAAAATACCTCGAGTGGAAGTGGGAGGAAATCGGAATGGATTTCATTACCGGTTTGCCAAAGACTCAAGGAGGTTATGACTCCATATGGGTTGTAGTGGATCGCTTGACTAAAGTAGCCCATTTTATCCCCGTGAAGACCACTTACTCGGGAGATAAGTTAGCGTAATTATACATGATCGTGGATTGTTTGTTTACACGGAGTGCCAAAGAGGATTGTATCGGACGAGAGGTACCCAATTTACCTCAAGATTCTGGAATAAGTTGCATGAAGCTCTGGGACCCGTTTGAACTTCAAGATGCCTTATCATCCATGCAGACGGATGGACAGACCGAAAGAGTCAACCAGATTCGAAGATATGTTAAGAGCTTGTGCATTGGCTTATGCTACCTCTTGGGATAAGAGTTTGCCGTATGCCGAGTTCGATTACAACAATAGTTATCAGGCTAGTTTACAGATGTCACCTTTTGAGGCATCAGATGGTCGACCACCTGACGCCGTTGAATTGGAATGAGACCGTGGCGCCGTGTCTTTGGGCCTGATATTCTTCAAGAGGTGAAGAGCGGTCGCCATAATTAGGAAAGGTTGAAGATAGCCCAATCTCGACAGAAGAGTTATGTGACAATCGTCGCCGGATTTGAGTTTTGAACCGTAAGACTTTGTATACCTCGAGTTACGCCTCTCGGGGGAGTTAAGAGGTTCCATGCCAAAGGGAAACTCGCACTCTGCTACGCTGGACCATTTAAGATTTTGAGCCACAGAGGCTAAGTTGCTTATCACCAGAGTTGCCACAATCGTTAGCAGGAGTGCATGACGTATTCCATGTGTCCCGATTAAAGAAGTGTCTCCGAGTTCTGAGAGCAGACACCGCTAGAGTCAATTGAGTTGCAAGAAGATTTGACTTATAAGGAGCACCCTGTGAGGATTCTAGACACAATGGATCGAGAAACTAGAAACAAGTCAACCCGATTCTGTAGAGTTCATTGGAGCAACCATGAAGAAAGTGAAGCGACTTGGGAGCGAAGAGGATTTGAAGAAAGAATTTCCAAACCTATTCCTTTAGTAAGCCCTAATCTCGGGACGAGATTCTATTAAGGGGAGGTTTGTAACACCCCAAAATTTTGCTTTTCTTAAATTCATGTGTGATTTGGCACTTTGGTGAATTTTTGGAATTTTCTCGAATTTATTTGGATTTATTTGGAATTTATTTGAATTTATTCCATTTTGAAATAATTAAAGAATTTAAATTTGCAAATAAATTTTTGTTGGAAATATTTTATTTGAGTCCAAAATGATCCAAAATATTTTCCGTAATTTTTCTCGAATTTTTCTCGAAGTCTTTTGCTATTTTTAATGAATTAAAATGAATTATCGGGAATTATTTTAAATATTAATTACTGAAAAGGACCGACCGGGTGGGATTCGCTCATCCGATCGAGCCCGAGTCGACTCGAGTTCGAGTCCACCCGAGCCACGTGACTCGACCAAACCCACTCCTAACCCTAATCAATCCCAACCGCTGGATCAAGATCCAACGGCCGAGATCACCAGACGGCTCGAGCCAGATCCGGCGGATCCGATCGCGCCCGGCGATCGTGGCCGCCGATCGTGCTAATGGACGGCCACGATTGCCGTCTTCGCCGAGTCCGAAGCCGACTCCGCCGCCGCGCCGCCAGAATCGAACTAGGTTTCCGTCTAGGGCACGAACGCCGAGGCTATTTAAAGCATGAGACGTCCCGAGGTTGCCCTCATCCTTGCGCACTGCTTCCCCGAGCCATCTCGCCTGCCGCCGCCGTTGAGCCGCAATCGCTCGCCGGAGTTGTCTCTTCCCTCCGCCGCGTTTGCGCCGTTTCCTGCCGTCGTCCGCCGTCTTCCGCCGAGAAGGAGCCCAGATCCGAGTCCCCGCGACGAGACGCACCCGAAGGAGGTTTCATCTCGCCGAGAAGCCCCGTGGCGCCGTAGCCGTGGTCATCGCCTCCAGCCTGGCTGCCGCCGCCGCCAGTGAAACCATCGCCGTCCGCGAGCTCGGAGGGACCGTCGAGATCGGTCGAACGGTTGAGGTGAGATCACGTGTTCCAAACCTGATTAGATCCGACCGCTGATCAAGATTCAACGGTTCCAATCGCCACGTCTTTATGCAAAGGCGATTATAGGATTAGATCTGGACCGTCCGATCTAGATCGAACGGCCCACGAGCATCGAGTAGTTTCAACGTGTTAACCCTGGATCTAATCCGCGCCGTTGATTTTCAAACCAACGGCCGAGATTGCGCCACGTGTCGGGAAGTTGGACCGACGCGGCCGCGCTGGCCCACGCAGCGTGCAGTGTGACGCCGACACGCCGGCCCGCGTGTCAGAGGGCCCGCATGTCAGTGGCTAACCCAGCCAAGCGCTGACGTCACCCATGACGTCCAGCTGGACCCCACCTGCCGCCACCATGGGCCGAGCCTCGCCGACGTCGGGCCGATGACGTCACCCGTGGGCCCACATGTCGGGCCTCACGTGGAGCCGTGGACCGAGTCCACCGTGGACCCGAGCCGAGCGTGGACCGAGCCCATGGACCGCCGACGCCAAGAAGCCAATCAGAGCTGCCACGTGTCCATGCCGACGCAATAATTAATTTCCGAAAAAGAAAATGATTTATTAATTCGAATAATGATTTCAAATTTAGATTCAAACTTCAAACGCTTATAACTTTTGCGTTTCAACTCCGATTTGAGTGATTCAAATTTCTAAATTTGTATAAAATTAAGATCTACCTAAATATAAATTTTATTTAATTTTTGGACTAAAGTTTTTCTCTGCAAAATTATTTAATTGATTATTTAAACTTTAATAAATCATAACTTTTGCGTTTTAACTCCAAATTTGACGATTCCAGTTTCTAAAAATCCAGAAAATTATGTTCTCTCTGTTTATGGATTTTATTTGGAGTTTTGGGATCTTTTTGCATAGTGTTTATTTGTGTATTTGCTATTTGCACGCTTTACGAGTAGACGTTGAAGTGCTTGGGAAGGATTCGAGGGAGAAGTGTTGACTCAGGATCCAACTCAAGACCGAGAGCAAGTACTTTTTGAAGGCAAGTTGTGCTTTGACCATATTGATCCTATTTCGAAATCTATTTTGATTTAAACTATTGCATGTTAGTTCAATTAGAAAGATACTTTGTTTAAACAAGGGGGTTAGATAAATACCAATTTGTTATATGACACCTTGATTACTTAAGTATGTGCCATGACCTTTGTCACCCTAGTTGTGGTTTACTAGTTGGACATTACTAAATTGCCAACATGGGTTTAGATCGTTGTAGTATCGCTTAGACACCTTTACGTGCTCATGACATGATTTTTGGATAAACAAATGCTAATATTGACTTAATGATATATTGAACCTGTTTTGGAAAAGTATCATGTGATGTTGATGGCACGTGGTGCATGGTAATCAAGCGGGGTTTGATAAACGCTTTCGACCGGCATGTGGCAAGAGTAATCAGTGGGCCAGTTGTGGCATTGGGAGTGTTGATTTGGTTTTTCGGGTAGTCTTGCCTGGTCACTCTAAGGACTTAACCTTGCAAGCCTTTGAACTGGTCATACTTGCAACCACATGGTGGAATGGGACGGCCCTAGTTGACTAAGTCGCTAAGGACTCACTTGTGGAGCCTCAGGGTGTCAATTACACCGTTTGTGTGATTGTGCGGGGAGCGTATCGTGGTCGTGGGCCGATACCCATCTAACGGTGTGTTGGTCCCATACTTCGCCTTGGCTAAGGGAAGGGATGGTGTAGAGCACTGAACCTGAGAGGACCACCTGTGTTGTTTGAGGCTTCCGAAAGGCTTTGTTACGAACTCGCCTTTGTGGTGTTTGACTGTATCTTGTGGGTAAAGTGCATAACCTCTGCAGAGTGTAGAATCTATTTGAATAAGCCGAGTCCACGGTATTGGACATCGCTCGGGAATTACAATCAAGGGTTAGATTTTCTCAAAAATAACTTTGGTTTGAAAAGTTGGGTTGGTTTAATAATGAAGATGATGGAAATATGGTTTAGGATGGGAAAAATGTTTATTAAACTTCTTGAAAAGTTATTTATGCTTTACTTATTTCTACTGCTTTCGAATCTACTTATATTACTTGTCAAAGTCAAGCATCGCAAATATACCTGAGCTATTCCTTTGTACTAAGCCATGCATATAGTATATTAGCTTGCATTCTCAGGCATGACTTGCTGAGTACCAAGTACTCACCCTTGCCTCAACACAATACCAGTTGAAGAGGAGACTACGCCAGCTTCGGAAGAGGAGTTCCAAGAGGACCCGTCTACTTAGGGATGCGAGCCCGCCGGGTTGCTGTGGTATACTGGATGGCGCCACGGTTTATTTGATTTTCATTTCTTTGTTATTTCTCTTTCAATAAGTTTTGCCTTGCAAGGCATATATTTGTAACTTGGCCATAAGGTCGAGTAACCCTTTGATTATTTAAATAAAGTACTTTGATAGTATCGTTTGGTATGATTGTGATATATACCGATGTTAAGACTGTGTGCACTAGCGCGTTCCTGGACTAGTGCTGAATACACAGAGGGTCCGGATTTGCAAATTCGGGGTCCCGACAGCTTTGGAGGAGGAACTCCAGGAGGATCCGTCTACTTAGGGAAGCGAGCCCAGTCAGTTGCCTGTGGTATACTGGATGGCGCCACGAAGTTATTTGATTTTCCGCTGCTATTATTTTTCTCTGAATAAGTTTCGCCTTGCGAGGCATACATTTGTAACTTGACCATAAGGTCGAGTAACGCTTTAGTTATTTAAATAAAGTACTTTATTGGTATCGAGTGGTATGATTGTGATATTTACCGATGTTAAGACTGTGTGCGCTAGCGCGTTCCTGGACTAGTGCTGAATACACAGAGGGCCCGGATTTGCAAATTCGGGGTCCCGACAAATTACCACCACTACTAAGTCGTCAATATCAATAAATTACATAATCATCAATCAATAACATTACCTTTAGCTACCCTATACATCGGTTATAACAAAATTACCACCACACAACACACTCCAACTATTTAAAAATAGATTGAATACTAGCATTAACACTGCCCTTAACAACATCATTAACAATAAGTCTTATGTCTTCTCAATTGATATCAATACTAGCATTGTAGAGACACAACTGCATACTTCGAAATATACTAGTAGTTTGCAACAACATAAATAGCAACTCTAATCAACTTCCAAGTTAAAGTCACTAGTCAACACGATTAAATTTCTCTATTAACATGTAAAATTAGAGCATTTTTAACAACTAGCAAAGTTTCTTTAACAATATCAGTAATTTACATCATCTTAATGTTCTAACTATGCATCAGGGTTTTAACTTTTAACATTAACGAGGATCATAAGCACTTTTAAAGCAAGGCAACAGATTCTAAGCATGTACATTAACCCATTTAATCATTCTCGCTACAGAGTAAACTACAACACTAGTAGTCTATTTATTCTCCAGCTAGAGATGATAATCACATTGAATTGATTCAACTCAAAATTTAACTTAGCAACATATCATTCCATAAACCACATTGTTACCTACTACATAGCACGGGCATAAACTTTTCTAAACACCTTCATGGGGCACGAACTCTTGACAAACAGGATGCAACTCAACTTTTAAAGATAACCACAACTCAAGAACCAGAACGAACACCGATAGAAAATTTCTCCTTTCCAGGCAAGGAAGAAAAACAAAACTCCAACAGAAATGCAGGAGAGCTCAACTCTCAATTTCCCAAATTTGCCCACAAAGCTCTTTAAGAAATCTCAAGATCTATACTTCCAAGAAGGAAGAAGGATGCACCAGGGAAAATCAAATGTTCATTAAATATTTTCCGATAAAAGATTCAAACTTAGCTCCACCAACTCAAGGCCTGCACAAGGGGAAACTCAAACACTTTTTCTTAGATAGGGAGAACGACAACCACAAAAGTTTCCTCCTCAAGGCAGCCCGTAATGACCAACAAAACCGGTGTCAAAGCAAAATTAGCGACCAACAGATGCGCAACACAAAACCTTTCTTCTACGTCTTCAACCAAGGAAGACAAAATCACAAATCGCCTATGGAACAATCTGCGATAAATCAAATACCAAACACTTTTCTTTTGATTTCGATCGACTAAAACAAAGAAAACCAACCAAAACTGACCATCAGAACGGTAAAGAACATCCATAGGAATCCACCACCAATCTCTTCTATTTGACTCCAGTCAACTACCCGACCTATGACAGAAAAGGCGAGCACTCTTCTCCTAAAGGGGTTAATAATTCTTCGGTGATGGCCTTAACAGGCCACACCATCAAACCACACCCTTACTATAAACAAAAAGGTGATCGAAACCCCTCGGCACCACAACCCCACTTTATCATGATAACATGAGCAATACAATCAATTTATCTCATACACATAGCAGCATACTTTATCACATAAAACATTTAACATCAAGGCTTAAATATAACATTTAAGTGTAAAGCAATGATACCCATACCCTTTCCTACTATGCATCCATGTGTGTCAAATTTTTAAATTAGTTATTCCACATACACAAGTTTTAAGGTTGCTATCCTATAGCAAAATTTTAGTTATAACCTAAGCCATGTTTCTAGGTTACTCCACATCAAAATTTTAGTTAACCCTATGGTATTCCACTAAGTTCATACACCATAGACCTGAAGCCCGCTCTGATAACAACTGTAACACCCCGACATCTAGCATGCCTGAATGCTACCAAACATAGGCTAAACAACATCTAAATACCATAAACTAAGATAAATTACAGCAAATGAGTAAATGCTAAAACCAAAAATTTCGGGAACATCTCCTTTGTTTTTCCATGAATTGAAGCAACAACAATATGATCACATGATATAGTATAAAGAATGACATCTAAATCGTCAATAACAAGTGTTCTAGCAGCAGAATAAGCCTAGAATAAAGATTCCAACCATCTCATGAGCCAAACGAAGTAAATGAGGAAACCAAGCACACAAATTAACCATTGCACCAAGTTGCATGGCACTACTCTTATTATCATGACCAAGATGAATAAATTGTCTATAAGTGTGGAGCTATGTATAGATGTGTAGCTAATGCCCTTCCCCGTATGCCGGTTTCATGGTACCTAAGAAAAACAACATAAACACAAGCGTGAGTTCATCACTCAGCAAGTATATTGCAATAGAACAAGAAAATATATTCCAATACCTTCATCATCACTTTTCACATACGACATCATACACATCTCATATTCATAGTGTAAGCATATCATTGACATCATCATATGTCATCATCATATAACATCCTCATCTAATGCAATGCAATGCAATGCGATGCACATATCTCCTGGAAACTCATACCGGTATGGTTGAGTACACACCCGTCGGTGTGCACCCTCTCCCCCCTTCCATCTCGAAGATGGAGGGTGCCTACTCCTTGCTTCCATACACCGCGGTGGATGGAATCACGATGTAGGACTTACTCATTGGCTCTCCGGAATAGTCATAACTTTCTCACCGACCTTCCCCGGACTAGTTATGACTTTCTCACCGCCAGGGCCATGTATCATGCCATGTATGCAAACATGCCAACATCATAAATAACTTGTACATTAACACATGGCATCATAATATAATAAGCATATTCAGCATATCAATGGAAAACATTAAAGCATGGCATGTGAACATATCATATATTCAATTTTAATCTCAACCAATCTAGCAAACCACAACCCGCTACCCATTCCAATACACTTGCCTCAACAATGGGCGACGGATTGGCGAGACGTAGAGGGCACCCCCGGGGTCACAACACCTGCACATAGGCACCACACACTCAAAATCATGCCCACAAAATAATACGCAAACACTCATCTACCCCGACTTCGCAAACTACCCGCACAACCCAAAAATAGAGGTACTGTCCCGTTGGGACAGCAGACTTGCAACGAGCATAACTTTGGTTCTAAGGCTCCGAATCAATTAAACGAGTACATCCTCGCATAGCTTAGGAAATTTTCTAACTTTTTCTAAGTATATGGAAAAACTGATTCGGATTCTAAAGTGGTTTAATCTACAGAATACCGTGATCTGTTCCAATCACGTCACAGTTTTTAACACGTTCAGTAAAACGAGCATAACTTTTAAATGGCTAGGCGGAATTGGACATTCTTTATACCCATTGAAAAGTATTGAAGTTACCTACAACTTCTTCAACAGGAGGACGACCAAATTCCGAACGTAAATTGGCGAAAACCCAAACCCTAGGTCGACTGCTCAGGCTGCCCGAAACAGAGAACGTGACAAACTCTAGATTTCATCTAATCTACCCAATTACAGCACCACCAATTGATCGAAAAACATGATATTAACCCTTAGAACAGATCCTAGACCAACCCCAAGGATCGCCGTGGCCATACCTTTGCCCGACGAACGAAAACCCAACGGATCTCCTCCCGGTTCGCGCGATCTCCTTCCTCGCTCCAAATCCACCGGATCTCCTCGTCGCAGAGAGCTCCAATGGACGGATCTGCGGGATGGTGAGGTGGAGAACTCCCTTAGGGCATCAAGGGGTGGTGGAGAGGTGAGGAGAGGGGCGCAAGGGGATTGGGAGGTGGCGGCTAGGAGAGGTGGAGGCAAGGGGTGGAGGGGAGAGTGGGGGGGCGGCTAGGGTTGCAAGGGGGGGCCCAAGGGGCCAAGAGCTGGTGCAAGCAGCCCCCCTTGCTGCCCTTTCTCCCCCTCATGGGCCAAAGGGTCCCTCTTTTGGCCCAGGTGGGATTCCCCCTAAAGCCCACCTCGCCCTAGAAAGGCCCAAACTCCCGAATTTGGCCCGAAAACGCGAATAAACCTCATACCGTATGGTTTTAACCTCAGATTTCACATTTTATAAGATTATGACACTCCGTGGTCTCACAGTATAACCCAATTCAAACCTTCCTGGAGAATTGTTTCATTGATGTGTTCCTAGGTGGGGTTGCTTAAATTATTAGTGGACCACTTGGTGGTTGCTAGTAATTGTTTTTCCATTTCAGAGTGTATTGGATCTTTCTGTCGCTGAGGTTGAGCGAGGTTGTGTCAACCGTAGCGATTTTGTTCGGTTGTTACTGTTTCTCGCGGGTTTAAGGACCCTGGTTGTAAAGTAGGCCTTTCCTTTCGGTGGTAGTGTTGGGTAATGGTCTTTTGTAAAAGATCAATATTTTGCAAGGATTTAACCTCGTTTGTTCAAATAGTTGGTGGGCTTGGAGTGTTCGTCTCCCTTCGTTCCGGTCGTCTTCAATACGATGAACCACAGTAGAGAGGTTGAGGTGTGAAAGCACGTTTGTGCGTGGGAGTTGATGTAACACCACGGAGTGTCGTAATCTTATAAAATGTGCATGTTGAGGTCAAAACATTATAAAATATGTAAATGGAGGTTAAAACTTTACGTTATACCATTTATAGCGTGTTTTTGGGCCGTTTTCAGGTGTTTGGGCCTCTCCGGGGGACTTTGGGACTTGGGGGTTGAGTTGGGCCTCCGGTGGAAGGGTTTGGGCCCAAGGGGAGGGGGACTTTTGGGCAGCCAAATCTGGCCCCCACCCTTTGGTGTGCCCCAAACTCCCTCTCCCAACCCTAGCCGCCACCCCCTAGCCCCCCCCATGCGCCTCCACCCTTCCCATTCCTCTCCATCTTCCCCCATGGCGCCACCACCCCTCTCCTCCCCTCTCCACCTCCCTTGCTGCCCCTAGGGGAGTTCTCCACCTCAACACCTCGAAGATCCGTCCATTGGAGCGCTCCGCGATGAGGAGATCCGGTGGATTTTGAGCGAGGAAGGAGATTGCACGAACCGGGAGGAGATCCTTTCAGATTTCATGCGTCGGGCAAAGGTATGACCATGGGAATCCTTGGGCTTGGTCTAGGTACTGTTATAAGGGTGTTTATCAAGTTTTTAGATCAATTGGTGGTGCTGGATTTGATTAGATTAGATGGATTCTTGAGTTGGTCACGTTCTCTGTTTCGGACAGCATGAGCAGTCGACCTAGGGTTCGGTTTTTCGCCAATTTAGTTTCCGAATTTGGTCATACATATGTTGAATAAGTTGTATATAATTTCATTATCTTTCCGTGGATATAAAGAACGTTAAATTCCGATTAGCCGTTTGAAAGTTTTGGCTGTTTTACCGAGCGTGTTAGAATCTGTGACGTGATTGGAACATATCACGGTATTTTGTAGATTAAACAACTTTAGATTCCGAATCAGTCTTTCCCTACACCTAGAAAAAGTTGGAAAATTTCCTAAGATACGCGAGGATGTACTCGTTTAATTGCTTTGGAGTCTTAGAACCCGAGTTATGCCTTTTGGAACGCTGCTGTCCCGACGGGATAGAACCGCTGTTTTCGGGTTTTGCGAGTAGTTGGCAATGTCGGGGTAGATGAGGGTTTGCGTACTGTTTTGTTTGCTTGATTGTGAGTGTGTGGTCCCTATGTGCAGGTGGTGTGACCCCGGGAGGGCCTACTACTTCTCGCCAATCCGTCGCCCGTGGTTGAGGCAAGTGTATTGTAATGGATAGCGATTTGTAGGTTGCTAGTTGAGACTAGATGAGATTGATTATATGTGATGATCACTTGCCATGCTTTAATGATTGCCATTGATATGATGAGTATGTTTATCATGTTATGATGCCATGTGTTAATGTACAAGTTGATTATGATGTGGCATATTTGCATACATGGCATGATTACATGGCCTGGGCGGTGAGAAAGTCGTAACTAGTCCGGGAAGGTCGTTGAGAAAGTTATGACTAATCCGGAGAGCCAATGAGTAAGTCCTACATCGTGATTCCATTCACCGCGGTGAACGGAAGCGAGGAGTAGGCACCCTCCATCTTCGGGATGGAAGGGGGGAGAGGGTGCACACCTACGGGTGTGTACTCAACCATACCGGTATGAGTTTGCAAGGAGATATGTGCATCGCATTGCATTACATTGCATTGCATTATATGAGGTTTATTTATGATGATGTCAATGATATGCTTACAATATGAATATGAGATGTGTATGATGTTGTATGTAAAAAGGTGTGATGAAGGTATTGAAATGTATTTTCTTGTTCCATTGCAATATACTTGCTGAGTGATGAACTCACGCTTGTGTTTATGTTGTTTTTCTTAGGTACCATGGAACCGGCATGCGGGAAAAAGGGTTTAGCTACACATCTAGACAATGTTATCATTTGGAGTCATGATAATGAAAGTATTGCCATGAAACTTGGAGAATTGCTTAACTGTGTGCTCGATCTTACTATTTGGTTCGTTTAGCTCATGAAGTGGTTGAATGCTTTATCCTGGACTTATATTGTTGCTATGTCACATCTTATTGCTGTTTTAGATGCTTTCCATTATGATATAACTTGTGATACTTTGTTGTTGCTCCGAATCATGGAAAAACAAAGGAGATGCTGCCGAAATTTTTGGTATTAGCATTTATTCCTTTGCTGTAATTTACTTGTAATTGTGGTATTTAGAGGTTGCTTAGTTTATGTTTGGTAGCATTCGGGCATATTAAATGCTGGGGTGCTACAGTTGAAGAGGGTTTTAGAGGCTGGTACCGTGTTCTTCTGGAGAGTAGTTTCGATTTAAAGGATCGGGCACGTTAGTGCCAAGGAATGTATGGAATGAGGAGTGTGAGACCGTTTCCTTTCGTGGTCTATTTTTGGAATTGAAATGAAGGTGGAACCGTGAGAGGAAGGTGGAACTGTCAGAGGTTGCCCTTAGTTGAGCTAGATCAACACTTTCTCGCTAAGTGTTGGTTTAGGGAACTTGTTTGTCGTTTGCCCAAGTTTGAGTCCTTGCATGAATGTTTTGCGTTGCAAAGAAGTCATTTGTACCTTGGGGTCTTTGTTGTTGATTTTGGCGATTCTTCGGATTCGAGGTCGAATCCTATTTAAGGGGGGGGGGAGAATGTGTTACTATGGAATGGTGTAACATTATAAAATATGAAATCAGAGGATAAAACTATACGCTGTGAGGTTTATTCACATTTCCAGGCTGTTTTCGGGAGTTTGGGCCTCTCCAGGGGAGTTCGGGCCCAAGGGGGATGTGTCGTGGGCCTTGGTGCGTGGATTTTTGGGCCCATGAGGGAGGAGGAGGTAGGATAACCTGCCTTGGGGGTGTCCTCCCCCTGCCCACTTGCGCACCACAACCCTAGCCGCCACTCCACCTCCTCCTCCCACCACCCAAGCCGCCACCCCCGACATTGGGCTCCTCCTCTCCCCCATGCGCCATACCCTTCCCTCTCCACCACCCCTTGCTTCCCTAGGGAAGCCTCTCCACCTCACCACCATGCAGATCCGTCCATTGGAGCACTCCGCGATGAGGAGATCCGGTGGATTTGGAGCGAGGAAGGAGATCGCGCGAACTGGGAGGAGATCCGTTGGGTTTTCGTTCGTCGGGCGAAGGTATGGCCACGGGGATCCTTAGGGTTGGTCTAGGTACTATTCTAAGGGTTAATATCATGTTTTTAGATCAATTGTTGGTGCTGTAATTGGGTAGATTAGATGAAATCTAGAGTTTGCCACGTTCTCTGTTTCGGGCAGCATGAGCAGTCGATCTAGGTTTTGGGTTTTCGCCAATTTAGAGTCGGAATTTGGTCGTCTGCCTGTTGATGAAGTTGTAGGTAACTTCAATACCTTTCAGTGGGTATAAAGAACGTCCAATTCCGCCCAGCCGTTTTAAAGTTATGCTCGTCTTACCGAACGTATTAAAAACTGTGACGTGATTGGAACAGATCACGGTATTCTGTAGATTAAACCACATTAGAATCCGAATCAGTCTTTCCATATACTTAGAAAAAGTTAGTAAATTTCCTAAGATATGCGAGGATGTACTCGTTTAATCGATTCGGAGTTTTAGAACCCGAGTTATGCCCTTTGGAAGGCTGCTGTCCCGACGGGACAGAACCTCTGTTTTTGGGTTTCGCGAGTAGTTTGCGATGTCGGGGTAGAAGAGTGTTTGCATACTATTTTGTGGACATGATTGTGAGTGTGTGGTACCTACGTGCAGGTGGTGTGACCCCGGGAGTGCCTTCTACTTCTCGCCAATCCGTCGCCTGTGGTTGAGGTAAGTGTATTGGAATGGGTAGCGGGTTGTGGTTTGCTAGATTGGTTGAGATTGAAATTGAATATATGATATGTTCACATGCCATGCCTTAATGATTGCCAATGATATGATGAATATGCTTATTATGTTGTGATGCCATGTGTTAATGTACAAGTTATTTATGATGTTGGCATGTTTGCATACATGGCATGATACATGGCCCGGGCGGTGAGAATGTCATAACTAGTCCGGGGAAGGTCGGTGAGAAAGTTATTACTATTCCGGAGAGCCAATGAGTAAGTCCGACATCGTGATTCCATCCACCGCGGTGTTTGGAAGCGAGGAGTAGGCACCCTCCATCTTCGGGATGGAAGGGGGAAGAGGGTGCACACCGACGGGTGTGTACTCAACCATACCGGTATGAGTTTCCATGGAGACATGTGCATCGCACCGTATTGCATACATAATGATGATGATAATGATATGTGATCATGAATGAGATGATAGACATGATGTGAGTTGTTGTAGCCATGTAATTGTTCTTTTGTACCATTGCAATATGCTTGCTGAGTGTTGAACTCACGCTTGTGCTTTCTTGTTGTTTTAGGTACCATGACACCGGCATGCGGGGAAGGGAAATAGTCACACTTCTACACGTAGCTTCACTCATTTGTTCCCACAGTCATTCAATTGGGTCTTGATAATAAATTAAGTGTGATGCTTATTGATTTATGGTTTAGCTTTGCGATATGAGAGTCTTATTGTTCGTTTGGCTCATAGAGACATTGAATGATTGGATTTAGACTTATATTGCTATCATGCCTTTAAATATTGCTATGCTGTTGTTGTTTGATGTAACACTGGGTGTCCCGATCTTTCGATGAGAACGATAACCTTCGATTTGGGTGGAGACGACTTTGACGATCCGACTACAACGTACAACGACGATGCGCCTTAGCAATCGCTAAACCAACTCCAGAGGGTTATTGACCTTGCCGTGGGCACGATCAACCTGATCACGAAGATCAATTCCTGCAAGCAATCGAAGAATAAGCAAGAACAAGGCAAAAGCAATCTAAAATTGCAAATATAGATGAAGTATTGAAAAGTTGGGGTTCCGATACAAGGAGCTTGTTAGGCGGCCGTTGAGCACGTCTAAAAGACTCAAATAGTAGCAAAAGGCTAAACTATCAAATAACCAAAACCCAAGTTATTTTGGGGGACTCCCTAGCTATTTATATGAGAAATAGGAGGCCAAAACCAGGCTTGGGGCGTCCAAAACACCTCCATGGCCGAGTAGGACTCCTATTCCTAGTTTGACTCGGATTTGGAAAGATGACCGAAATTGTTTTGTAGATTCCCGTTGACTCGTAAGGAATTTGGAGGTGGGGCCGGATCCGTTGGAAAGAGGACGTCGAAACCTTTCAAACCAGTACAGATAGACCTCAAACACCCTTGTGGATCAAAATTTATGGTCGTTTTAAGTTGGTGCTGTCCTGGAGGCCGAATCCGAGTTGAAGTTGTGCACCGGAAGAATTGGCTTCATGCTTGACTTTTGGGAGTACTTCTCCTTGGTTCCTAAGGACAATAAAATCAACACAAGGATTAAATAGCATTCCATTCATTAAATTATTTGTATGCAACCCGAGGAACGCATTCACCTGGCAATTGAATTGACGTGCGCGAGCTCGAGTAATTGGACCTTGTATTACATTGTTGGTTTCAATTGGGTTTGTAGACATGGCCGTATCCATGGTAGTGATGTCCTCATCATCCTCCCCTTCTTGCATTTGAGTCGTCCTCGACTCAAGTTCATCATCTTCTCCCAAGTATGGCTTTAGATCTGATAATTGAGTTGACGGGCTCGAGCTCGAGTCAATGGTCCTTGAACCGACGAAGATGTAGAAGGATGGCCAAGGTGGCGATCGATAAAGCCATGCAGATGGAGCCATCGTAGTAGATGTATACGAAGTAGAGGATGCCGTGAAGTGTCGCCAATTTAATGGTCCTGGCCAAGGTGGGGGTCGATGAAACCATGCGGTTGATATAATTGCAGCAACACTTGGTGATGACCATATGTATGCAGTGCTAGTTCTGTCCATGATGAGCATGGTCTCATCATCCTCCCTTTCTTGAAGTGGAGTCGTCCTCGACTCCATCATATTGTCCTGCAAAATGTTAGTAATGACAGGAAACAAAGCAATATGCACATTTGCAATGAAATCAATGGATCGAGAATTTCTATCAACCGTATCCTCCCTTTCTTGAAAACTATCATGTGACTTGTGAATGGAACCAAATGTACTTGGTCTGGCATGATTAGTGATATGGCAATTATTAAAGTGATGACATTGTTGCATTGCAAATGGAGGTTTAAAATCTGAACAAATGTAAACTCGATGTGCTTTATACTCTCCTTTCTCACTATTTTTGCCAATAACATAAAAGATATTTCGCGATAACCATGACAAATCAAAATGTGCAAAAAGGCTCTCCTCTAAATAATTCAGATCACAAGGAACATAAAATTCAATGTAGCCTAATGTATATAAAGAAGACATCAATTGCAACTCATCATTTTCGCTTGTGTTGTGAATGACATGTTTATTTTCAGCATAAGTGTCTAGTGTGTTAACAAAGGTGACATGTCCATTTGCTAGTTGTGTCATGGATATAAGTGAAGTATTATCACACAACTCTTCTTTATCACAAGAAATAGCAAGCAAATCATCTTGTAACAAAGCAAAATCAGCAATTGGTTCCACTATTAGTTGCTCTACGATAGCATGATTTGTGGATAGTTTTTGCTCTTCAAAATTATTTTCTTCATGTGTAAAGTCCATACCTGTTACATTACCTTGTAAGTTCTCATCAGCTGTTGTAGGTGTTTCTTCAACTACTATCTCTTCACATATACATGGGGTAGTACTTATCGTTTCTTTCTCCATATGCTCTTCTACATCATTCTCTCGATGGTGCTCACTTTTTTGCAAAATGTTAGCCACAAAAGAAGGTGCAACAATGGGCCCCTCAAATGAAGCTAATGATTCTTTCAAGGATTCAGCAAGCATATTTTCAACTCTATAAGCACATACAACCAATTCTGAAAGAGAACTATATGTTTCATCAATAAGAGCATCTTGAATTTCTTGATTAAGTCCACGTATGAAACTAAGCTCTGTTGCTTCTTCACCTTCATCTAAACCACAACGCAACAAATGATTTTGCAATCGTTCATAGTATTCCTTAACGCACTTATTTCCTTGTTTCAAGCATTGGAGTCTAGTATATAAAAATTCAGTATGATATTCAGGAACATAATCAATTCTCATAAGTCTTTTCATGGCCTTCCAATTTTTAGGTTTTCTCTCTTTTCTACAAATATGTTTCCACCATGTTAATGCATATTCATTTAGCACACTAGCAGTAATCATAATCTTTTCATTTTCAGACAAATCATACTTGCCAAATTCTTTGTCTACTGCTATCTCCCAATTAATATAGGCATCAGGATCATAATGACCATTAAAAGGTGGAATGGCGAATTTAACCTTATCTAGGGAATCATCATCAACATGTACCTGAGCATGTAGTATGCCATTTTTGTTGCTTAGAAGATAAGGTGGAGGATTGGAAGTTAAGAGCGATACACTGCAAGCGTATCAAGTCTAGACAAAATAGTAGCAAGATTAGTGTTAGCAACTCTCTGAGCGGTCTCGATAGACCGGAGGCGGTCTTCTTGCAGTGACATTCTAGCAACAATTCTCTTTGCGCGTGGAGAGTGATGCAGTGAATCCTCATCACCTGACATGGTTAGTAGAAGACAAGAAAACAATATAACAAGTATAATGTTCCTATCAACTACAAGGAGGTGGTGGCAATTCTCTCAACATTCAAGCCTATAACCAAAGATCTTACAAGTTATTACATGCAGCAGTGTTGGCGGCCGTTGGCGTGGTCAAAAGTTCTCCAAGCTTGGATAAAGCGATTGCCAAGGGACCAGAACAAAAGTACGAGGTTGGATGTGGAGCTTGGATAGGCAATATTTATTTCCTATGCAATCTGATAATTCTAGTTATTGTAATGATAAGTAATGATCCAAACTAGAATTCACAAGCCCTAGTTGCCGATCTCAAAGATATAAGTGAATTTTAAGGCAACACACACGCAAAGATAATGGCACTTATGCAATCAAGGAATGAGCTATAAAATATAAGTGATGCACCAAAAGCTCTATTGCACAAGTCGTAGAGAGACGCTAACTTATTGCTTTGAGAAATTGTAGGATCGAAGTATACGAATATAGCAATCAGAGGGGGGGTGAATGATTGTGCGGAAGCTAAAACCAAATTCTTGATCTACTAAAAGTTCACCCCAAAATAGAACCAAATAATTGCCTCGTATTCGACAAAAACAGAATGACAGAGGTTCGGTAAAATGAGAATTCCCAGAGATCCAACCGTTAGATTGATCTGAAATTTGGACACGAGAAACTAGATTCCAATACGAATCGAACCCAAAAAGAATCAGCTCGATCGGACTTAAGGAGAAAAAGTTATGAACCTAGCAAGCTTGCTATGACAGAAGATGACGAGAATTAATCTAACCAAAACTTGAAAGTTTAACAGAAACGACAAAAGTTTAATTAACTAAACTTAGAGAAACCCTAAATCAATTCTCTAGAAAGGTTTTGATGGATCAAATCAAGATAAAACTCAAAGAACAAAAACCAATCTAGAAAAGAACAAGCATGCAAACAAGAACCAAAAGCAGAAACAACTGTAGCAACGCGATTCTTGTAACACGCAAGGATCTAGAAGAATTGATCTTTATTTCTTTTGTCTAAAGTACTCTCATCAAAAGAGTACAAACCCTAAAACTGAGCTTGAGGCTCTCAATGCGCTCAGCTCTGATTGATGCCCTTCAACAGGAGACACCCCTCCTATTTAAAGGAGCAAAACACAAGGAGTTCTGAATACAATTCCTAGAAAGAGTATGTATTCAACACAACTCCTCTTGGCCCAACCTGACCGAGTACAACTCTTGCACGCGTATGGCAACCCTACCATACTCACGTGACTAACACTTTGCACGCGTATGGTCACCTGCCATACTCACGTGACTAACACTTTGCACGCGAATGACCTCCTGCCATTCTCACGTGACTAACCATTCTTCATGTGCACCATTCTCTTAGCCCGAATGTCCCGCATGACATCCTTGACCACCAAGACCTCAGTTCCTCCCTGAACCTAGTCCCGAACCTCAGCTCTTCGATGAACCTAGTTCTGGTCCCGTCATCGACCACGTTCGTCTTCGAGCAATACCTGCACATGAACAAACCACAAAACAATTCCGAGCACAAGTCCACGACTTGACTCACATCAATCCATGCAAATACTCACACGAGCATTGCATAAAGTCCACTTCAAGCATCATGAAATTCTCACAAATTTCATAATCTCAAAAACAAATCAAACACAATTCCAAGTTTGCTCAAAACCCTAATTGAGCAAAAACGCATTCACGATGGACCAAAAAATATGGTCCGGCGTACACATGAAAAAGTCACTCAAAAAACCATTCACAACGGACCAACAAAATCGGTCCGGTGTACAAGTGAAAGTCTCGGTTTCAAGAAGAAATCATTTCGGCTAACATCGTTCTGACGGACTAAAAGAAATCAGTCCGTCGTACAAGCGAAATCAATCCTCAAAAGCCGTTCACGATCGACCAAAGAAATTGGTCCGACGTACATGCAAAACTTCTTGGTTTCTTGGAAAATTGAGTCCGGCTCATGATCTCAAAAACACGTCCACGATGACCCAAAAACTTGGTCCGTCATTACATGCGCCGATCGCTATTTTCTTGGAAAATTGAGTTTGGCACAAGAGCTCAAAAACATGTGCACGACAGACCCAAAAACTTGGTCCGTCGTACACAAAATCGGTTCGGCGCAAAAGCACTCAGATTCATGTTTACAACAGACCAAAAAACTTGGTTTGTCGTACATGGGAAAATGAGGTTGCCAAAGCATGTTTACGACAGACAAACAAATTTGGTCCGTCGCAGATGTGAAACTTACTGTTTTCTTTAAGTTTGGTCCGGCGCCAAAGCGAAACTTACTGTTTCTTGTCAAATTGTCAAAACACATGAACAAACACATTTTGCAAATTCAATTCTAAGCCAATTTTTCAGCACATGATTTCACAATCTCCCCCTTGATGAAAACATTGGCAACACCACTAAGAATTGAACATTTGGCATTCACTTTACAAAAGATTTTGAAATCCAAAGGATCAAGGACCAAAGTAAGAAAACACAGAATTCCCCCTTTGACCAAAAAAGCAAAACAAAAACTCCCCCTGAGAAGGAACATGTGTGAATGTGCAATGTGCCCAAAAATTCTAAAATTCTCCAAACTTCTCCCAAAATTCTCAAATTTCCAAACACAACTCCCCCTTTTTCCTTAAACTTTTCAATGATTCCCAAATTTCTCCCCCTTTGACAATGGTTTCAACAAGAGTACAAAAGAGAGAATTTGTTCAAAAATTTTCTTGTAGCAATGATTTCACAAGAAGAAACAAGGGA
The DNA here is from genome assembly GCA_036346355.1 of Rhipidocladum racemiflorum. Classification (NCBI taxonomy): domain Eukaryota; kingdom Viridiplantae; phylum Streptophyta; class Magnoliopsida; order Poales; family Poaceae; genus Rhipidocladum; species Rhipidocladum racemiflorum. The sequence goes on from CM070582.1 coordinate 15,363,016, forward strand.
GTGCCAAGATAAGAAAAGATGAGCTCATTCGATCATATAACCTTACATAGCACATAATATGCAAAATACATGATCTTGATGTGATTTTAACAAGTTATGGAATGACATGCATCTCAACCTCAATTCAATCAACTATAGCGAAGTACTAAGCAAAACCTTTAGTAGAAAAACAAAGGCTCAAAATTGAAGCAACTAACAACTCTGGGCGAGCAAGTAGTTTCAATTCCAATCTAGTAAACCAATTTAATCTTTAAAACAGTAAACTGCATGTGGCATGCTTGAAGCATACATCTTGTCTTTGAGGGAATGGCATGCTTGAAGCATACATCTTGTCTTTGAGGGAATGGCATGCTTGAAGCATACATCTTATCTTTTAGGGAAAGCATTCCTGAAGCTCATAACTTGAGGCTTTTGCTTTTAACAACCCTTTTTTATTGATTCCCTTTTCTTTTCATTTTTCTTTGATTATAAACATGCAAAAGTGATTAAAAGGTCTTTTGAAAGAGTAAAGCTAAAACACACTTGCTTCATAGCCCAAATTTGTCAAGAAGATTCAATATCAAGCCTAGAAGAGTAAGATATCACAGAGTATTTAGCTATAGGCAATCAGTCCAGGGAATTTCGCAATGTCATTTTTAGTTCAAGTGAGACAATTAGATTATCATATATTAGCTCAATTACATAACATATAAAGAAATATGATAAAGTGAGTTTATCAAGTGAAAGAACTTGGCAAGGAAACTCCCCCTCAAAACAAACCCATTGGATGAACAATCCCAAGTTCTCCCCGAATGAAAGCAAAACGAGAAGAAGACAAAGGTTTTGTAAAAATGTCTGCCAATTGATGTTCAGTATCTACATGATGAAGCACAATGTTGCCTTTTTCAACATGATCTCTAAGAAAGTGAAATCTGATGTCAATGTGTTTTGTTCTAGAGTGTTGCACGGGGTTCTTAGCAATGCAAATTGCACTAGTGTTATCACACAAAAGAGGAACACTATCCAAATTAACCCCATAATCTTTAAGTGTAGCTACTATCCAAAGAATTTGAGAACAACAACTAGCAAGCAGCCACATATTCGTATTCAGCAGCTTGATTGTGCAATGTAAGATTGTTTTCTAGATGACCATGCAATAAGAGAATTGCCCAAGAAATGACATGTACCAGATGTACTTTTTCTATCAATTCTATATCCTCCAAAATCAGCATCAGAAAAGGCTCTTAAACTAATGCATGAGGAAGCAGAAAGCCAAATGCCAAAATCTTGAGTTCCATGAAGATACCTGAAAATTAAGCAGCGGCTTGTCGATGTGAAGCACGTGGGGAAGCTTGAAAACGAGCACACAAGCGCACAGCAAATTGTATATCCGGCCTTGATGTTGTGAGGTACAAAAGTGAACCTATCATGCTTCTATATTCCTTTTGATCAACCGGCTCACCATCTTCATCTGGATCAAGTGTGCAAGCGCTCTCCATGGGTGTCATGATCGGTTTACTGTTTTCCATCCCAAATCTATGCAACAAGTCTTTTGTGTATTTGCTTTGATGCACAAAAGTACCATCCTTTGTTTGCTTGATTTGAAATCCCAAAAAGTATGTCAACTCACCCATCATACTCATCTCAAACTCCTTCCTCATTGTTTCTGAAAACTCGAGACCTTTGAAACATGAGAGGAACCACCAAAGATAATATCATCAACATAAATCTGAATGAATAGTTGATCATTGCCTTGCTTGAGTAAAAAGAGAGTTTTGTCAACCTTTCCCATTGAAAACCCCTTTTCAAGTAAAAAGGTTTTTAGCCTATCATACCATGCTCTATTGGCTTGTTTAAAACAATAAAAAGCTTTTGATATTTTAAAAACATGATTTGTAAACTTTTGATAATCAAAACCAGGTGGTTGCTTGACAAAACCTCCTCATTTATGTAGCCATTAAGAAAAGCACTTTTCACATCCATTTGATTCAATTTGAAACCTTTGGTTGAAGCAAATGCTAAAAGGATTCTAATGGCTTCAATTCTAGCAACAGAGCAAAGGTTTCATCAAAATCTAAGCCTTCAATTTGAGTGTAACCTTGAGCAACCAATCTAGCCTTGTTTCTAACAACAACACCATCCTCACTTTGTTTATTTTTGAAAACCCATCTAGTTCCAATAACATTAAAATCAGAGGTGGTGAGACAAGTTTCAAACTTTATTTCGTTCAAAATTCTCTAATTCTTCATGCATGGCATTGATCCAAGATTAGTCAGGATAATGCATGAGATATATCTTTGGGTTCAAAAGAAGCAACTAAAGCGAGAATGAGCATGAGTGTCGAGAATGAATAAACCTGGATCAGTGACTCTCTCATTTAGGTCTCCAATCATTTATTCAGATGGATGCATTTTTTGAATGTGCAAGGGAGCATTGGCTTTTGAGACTTCTCCTTCTCCTTCTTCATTTTCAGCATGTACAGATGATGTTGTAGCTTGAGGATGGTTAGCTGTAGGTGATGTAGTAGTAGGTGCCAAAGGTGCTACAGCTTGTTGTGCATTAGGAAGAGTCAAGACCTCATCTTCAACATCATCATTATCTTCAAAGATTTTCTCCCCCTGAACATATGCGTCTGTACCTGCATCATTTAGACTAGTGCCTAGACTAGACTCATCAAAAGTAACTTCACAAGTTTTCACAATTTTGTTAGTCTCCGAAACAAGCACACGATAGCCTCGAGTATGAGCAGGATATCCAAGAAAAATGCCATCAGTTGATCTAGCTCAAATTTATCAAGATTTCCATATTTCAAGACAAAACATTTGCATCCAAAAACTCGAAAGTGAGAAACAGAAGGTCTATGTCCAAACCGAAGCTCATATGGAGTCTTACCCAATTTTGATCTCAGAAACACACGGTTTGAAACATAACAAGCAGTTGAAATCCCAAAAATTTCTAGGAGTGTGATGCTCATCTAGCATAGTTCTAGCCATTTCAACTAACGTTCTATTTTTCCTTTCAACTACACCATTTTGTTGAGGCACTCTAGGAGATGAAAATTGATGATCAATTCCTTTTTCAGCACAAAAGAGATCAAAGGAAGCATTTTTGAATTCAGTTCCATTATCACTTCTAATAGCTTTGAGAGCTCCTGGATGGTCAACAGAAAGCCTAGGAACAAGACTTCTAAAATGACTAAAAGCCTCATCCTTAGATGCCATAAAATACACCCAAGAGTATTTAGAAAAATCATCAACAATCACAAGCACATACCGTTTGCCTCCAAAGGATTGAACTCGAGATGGTCCAATCAGATCAAGATGTAGAAGCTGTCTGGAGGCGTTTGTCATCACCATGGTAAGAGGTGGATGTGAACCTGCAATCATCTTACCATGTCTACAAGAAGAACATACTAGATTGCTATCACCCTTAAGCTTAGGCAAGCCACGTATGAGATCTAAACCACTTACACGAGTAAGATGATCAAAACCAACATGACCATGTCTACGATGCCAAAAGAATAAATCTTTAGAAACATTGGCAATTAGACACCTATGCTTAGAAGAAGGTGATGCATCAAAATCAGTTTTAAATACTCTTCCAAAACGAGAAATTTTGAACACAAGATCACCTGAAGCATCTAGCACTTTGCATTCATTTTTCTTAAAGCTTATCTCAAGATCTTCATCAAGCATTTGTGAGACAGAAAGCAAGTTATATTTCAAATTTTCAACAAGAGCCACATCTTTGAACATAAATTTGTCACTTACCTTTATTGTACCTTTTGCCACAACAGAAGAGGAAGAAGCATCTCCAAAAGTAACACTTTCAGCACGAGATGCACGAGTGAGGGAGGAGAACCAATTTTTATCACCGGACATGTGGCGTGAGCATCCGAATCCACTAGCCATATGTTCTCCTTCCTCGCGAGAAGCCTACATAGCAAAACATGTCGAGGTCTCAAGATCTTGAGGTTAGAACTCAGATTTTGGGAATCCAAAGATCTTGAGACACACGACGCAACAAAGTAGGCACAACACGAGTATTCTTATGCATAAAATCAGATTTGCCCTTTCTCGTGTCTTTAGCAACAAAAGGTGTTTGCTTCACCCTAGGCATATAATGAGAAATGAAACGTGCCTGTTTGAAATTAGACCTAGCCTTAGTCCTTTCTTTCTTTTCTTGTTTGGCTAGTCTAAAGCAAAAATATACAAGATGTCAATCTCTACCACAATGAGTGCAAGTGTACTTAACATGAGGTTTTGCTTTAACAGTAGAAGCACATTTTGCATTCATCATAGTAGAAGAAAGAAAACCAGCAGATTTAAAAGCAATCTTTTTTACGTTCATTGAGAATCTCAATTTTGTCATTGCGAGGAGCATGAACAACAGTGCAAGGTTTAGTTTCAAATGACTTATGAAGATCAAAACCTAAACCTTTCTTGTTTGAGCTAACCTTAGATTGATCCAAAATCATGTTTAATCTTTTCTTGCCATTAGTGAATCGTTCCAAAGAACTTTGCAAGTAATCAACTTTCTTGGCAAGAGTTAAACAATTATTGCAAAGATTATCAACCTTCTCTTTCTATTTACGACAAGTAGAGCATGAAAGTGATGGGTTCTAAGCATGGAAAACAAAATTTTTCCTACGAATGCAACCAAACACCAAGATCATATCTAGGAGATGCATGCAAACGGTTTCAGAAGGACTCACCCTCGTAGACCGAAAGCGGGAATAACGTTCCCGCGAACAAACGTGGTTGAAGTAGAGGTACACGCCCGACTTCAAAGTCACGAAGATGAGCGCCACAAACGGCAGTGCCTCCGTACTTGGTCACAAGTACGGAACAACGACGACCTCCAATCCCTCGATCCAGCGGGGCAGCGGAAGTAGAGGATCTACGGGAAACTCCAACAACACTACGACTTAGTGGTGGTGGTGGAGAAACTATTTCAGCAGCGCTTAAGCCAAGCTCTTTGCTTGAAAGGTGGAACAGCAGGAGGAGGGAGAAAGGACCAACCAAAGGGTTATGGAGATTAGTTCATGAGAGAGGAGCTCCACCCTCCCTTTTATAGGAGTGAGTGGACTCTCCACTCTCTCCATGTGAATGGACTATCCATTCTCTTCATGTGAATGGACTCTCCATTCTCTTCATGTGAATGGACTCTCCATTAAATAAATAAACAATTTTATTTCTGTTATTTTAATATTTGTTAATTCTTTTAATTAACAAAAATTAACACATACCCCCTTGAACTATTCCGATATCCCGAAACTATTCCGGTGCTATCCAAACTTTTCTCCGGTGTTCCGTATCCACTCAAAAGCGTCGATGAACCTTAAGTGTGTCACCCTACGGTTCGTGAATAAAATGGACATGATCAAGACACCTCTCTGATCAATAATCATCAGCGGGATCTGGAGATCCATAATGACTCCCACTTACTCAACGATGAACTAGTGATCGTGTAAACCAAAAACAACATAACCAATTCCTTTTGTCTCGATCGCGATATATTACTTATCCGGGATCCGATCATTGGTATCAACTATACCTAGTTCGATCCCGTTACCGACAAGTACTCTTTACTCGTTCCGTGATATGACATTCTTGTGACCTAGTCACGTGCTTGCAAGCGATGTCAATGTGATATCACCGAGAGGGCCCAGAGTATATCTCTCCGTCATCTGGATGGACAAATCCCACTCTTGATGCATGAGCCTCAACTAATACTTTCATAGTACCCAAATCCATCTTTATAGTCACCGTGTTACGGAGTGACGTTTGATGTCATCAAAGTACTCTTCCGGAGTTAGTGATTGACATCATCTCATGGTCTAAGGAAAAGAGCTATTTTGTATATGTTCAGTACAGCAACAAACTTTAATGACTTGATCGAATTTGCTATACCAACTTGGGTGTGTGTTCATCACATCATTCTTCTAATAATGTGACCCCGTTATTAACAACATCCAATGTTCATGATCGAAAACCTTGATCATCGGTTAATCAACGAGCTAGTTTAAAAGAGAGGCTTTACTAGGAACCTTTTTGTTTATTAAACACACATGTATCAACGTTTCCGGTTAATACAATTTTAGCATGAGAAATAAACATCTATTATAAACATGGAATAAGATAATAAACAATTTATTATTGCCTCTCGGGCATATTCCCTTTAGTCTCCCACTTGCACTAGAGTCAATAATCTAGATTACATTGTGATGAATCTAACACCCATTAAGTTCTGGTGCTGATCATGTTTTGCCCTTGGGAGAGCTTTAGTCAACGCGTCTGCCACATTCAGATCCGTGTGCACTTTGCAAATCTTTACATCGCCATCCTTGACATGTTCACGGATGGAGTGAAACCGGCGCTTAATATGCTTGGAATTCTTGTGTGACCTTGGTTCTTTAGCATTGGCTATGGCACCATTGTTGTCACAATAGATAACCATTGGGTCCAACGCACTCGGAACCACACCCAGTTCGGATATGAACATCTTCATCTAAAGCGCTTCTGTTTCCTTACGAAGCAGCAACATATTCCGCCTCTATTGAAGATCCCGCCACCACAGATTGCTTGGAACTCCTTCAGCTCACTGCTCCTCCATTCATTTCAAAAATATACCCGGTTTGTGACTTAGAGTCATCCGGATCAGTGTCGAAACTAGCGTCGACGTAACCTTTTGCGATGAGCTCTTCTTCACCACCATATATGAGAAACATATCCTTAGTTCTTCTTAAGTACTTAAAGATATTCTTGACCGCTGTCCAGTGTTCCAAACCTGGATCAGATTGGTACCTGCTAGTCAAACTAATAGCATGTGACACATCCGGTCTTGTACACAACATAGCATACATGATAGAGCTTATGGCTAAAGCATAGGGAATCTTATTCATTACTTCTCTATCTTCTGCTATAGCTGGACTCTGAGTCTTACTCAACGTCTTGCCTTGCAACATAGGTAAGAACCCTTTCTTACTTTCGTCCATTCTAAACTTCTTTAGAATCTTGTCAAGGTATGTACTTTGCGATAACCCAATCAAGCGTCTCGATCTATCTCTATAGATTTTGATGCCTAAAATATACGCCGCTTCACCAAGGTCCTTCATTGAAAACTTATTGTTTAAGTAATCTTTTACGCTTTTCAAAAGTTCTATATCATTTCCAATCAACAATATGTCATCCACATATAATATCAGAAATGCTATAGAGCTCCCACTCACTTTCTTGTAAATACAAGCTTCTCCGTAAGTTTGGACAAATCCAAAACCTTTGATTACCTCATCAAAACGGAGATTCCAACTTCGTGATGCTTGCTTCAGTCGATAAATGGATCGCTGAAGTTTGCATACCTTATCAGCATCCTTAGGATCAACAAAATCTTTGGGTTGCATCATATACAACTCTTCCTCAATGTTTCCATTAAGGAACGCGATTTTTACATCCATCTGCCAGATTTCATAATCGAAAAATGCAGCAATTGCTAACATAATCCTAACAGACTTTAGCATCGCTACGGGTGAGAAAGTCTCATCGTAGTCAACTCCTTGAATTTGTCGAAAACCGCTGCGACAAGTCGAGCTTTATAGACGGTCACATTACCATCAGCGTCTATTTTCTTTTTGAAAATCCATTTGTTCTCAACGGCCTTACGGTCATTGGGTAGGTCCACCAAAGTCCATACTTGGTTTTCATACATGGATCCCATTTCGGATTTCATGGCTTCTAGCCATCTGTCGGAATCTGGGCTCATCATCGCTTCATCATACGTCGTAGGGTCATCATTCTCAATTACCATGACATTCATAGTAGAAACATAAAAATCAGGAGCATTACGCGCTCTTGTTGACCTGCGAGGTGTGGTAGTGTTCTCTTTCGGAGTTTCATGATCCTCATCATTAGTTCCCTCTTCATCTGGTGAAGTCAACTCCGAAACAACTTCCGGCGCTACTGCACTTGCCATTCTATGAAGAGAAGGTTCAAAAACCTCGTTGAGTTCTACCTTCCTACTACTCACACTGTAACACCCAGGCACCTCATGCGCCCGAAGTGCTACCAAAACCTATCTAATTTTCACTAAAAAAAATTGTCGCAAGACCTCCCCTACTAAGTGGACATCCACTCAGCAGGCAAAAGAGATCACAATTACCAAAATAGCAATAATAATTTCAACATGTCATGGAATCAATCAACCATCATGACATGTAGGCAATTAACAACTACCAAAAAAATCCATTCATTAACAACTCAACTTAAATACCACATGATTACACAAATAGATTAACTAGTTACAAATTTACTAATTGATTCCAAAAGTCTGAAACATGTCGTGAGATATAGTGGAGGTGCAGCTACGCCCCAAACCCGGCAAGTCGCTCTTCCGAGTACCTAAAAATATTAACAAACAAGCGTGAGTTCGAAAACTCAGCAAAGTGCATCAAATCAATAAGAATAACAAGTTAGCAATTCCAACCCATCATTAAGAATGTTTCTCTTACAAGATTCAACCAATACATAAACAATTGTACCGCTACCACTTACCTCATTGCCCTTTTTATACACATACCTCATTAAATCTTTTTGGGTGAGTCCACGACTCGATCCCAACACTTCACAACTCCATTTAACACACAAAACTCAATCGTTAGCGATGCAATGCACATGTATGCTCTTTTTAGATGCACGTGCAGAGTGCTGCAGTGCACACCCGTCGGTGTGCACCCTCACGTCCTTCCATTCCGTGGAAGGTGCCTACTCTTCTTTGTCTCGCTCCCATTCACCTCGATGGATGGGACTACGAGGTAGGACTTTCGTGTTCACTACGTGTGAACACAGAGGCCCGCATCAGAATGGGTCGCCTCTTCCATTATGAATGCACAAATGAAATGAAATGAATGGAAGAATAGCAAATACATTCCATTTCCACATTCACCTCTCCATCAACATAAACATAATATAATCACCATCATCAACTCAACCAATAGCATTAAATGAACTTTACCTGCATAACCATTTAACATTTCTCATTTATCCATATAATGCAACATAAACCATGTAATTCATTTCAATATAAACATATTCATAATGATTAGCAACAATCCAAATCCTAGCGTCATACTAGGGATACACTTGCATCATTGTCACACAATCCATACATATACTCATAAGTGCTAGCATAACCATTTTATAGCACAACCAACAATCAATACTCATTTAACCTTCTAGTTTGATACACTTGCCTTTTCGCCTCACAAAGCGATGTGGCGCGGAGTTGAAGCCACCACCAAAGCCACATCCCCTGAAATAAGCACCGCATAATTGATTTCATACAAGCTATAGCCAATAACAACAACAACCAACTCCTTTCACTCGCTACAACAACCTTTTGCCCCAAAACAGCCCAAATCTGAAAATTCAGACAAAACGGTTTGGGTAGCCTACTTAGCCAATGCATAACTACTGCTATACAAATTCAAATTGAGCAAACGAAGACATTTTCATGATCTACATAAAAATTTCTATCTATCTCCAGGCAAATGGAAATTCCAAATCAGCCTCCAACTTACTCTAAATCACAACTCAAAATTGAATCTACTAATAGTCGCAATTTGGACAGCAAAGAGGTAAAACTTGCATAACTTTCTAATGGTTCAACCAAAATTCAAGTTCTTGTACTCTAAATGAGCACAAGAGGATGAACTACAATTTGCCCAAAACCATTTGTTCAAAAACTGAAGTTAAAGCCTTCATACTGAACTCTAAACTTCATACCAAACTCTGAACATTCAGCAAAAACAGCAATCTGGACAGCAACTTGGCTCTAGCATAACTTTTGATTCCTAACTCCAAATGGAGGAAACAAGTACATTTTCTAAAACTAGAGCAAATTTCCTACAACTCTCTAGGCAAACAGAAAAGCTCAATCGGTCTGCAGCTAGGTCTAAAACGCAGTTGAACATTTCAGCTCACAAAACAATCTACTCGGGACAGCAAACACTAAAAATAGCATAACTTTTAATTGGCTTCATGGATTTTCGACTTCTTGTACTCCAATTAAAGGTAAAAGGAAGGGCTACAACTTCCTCTTCAGATGACTGAGCATTAGACCAACCAAAATACCCCAAAACTGAGCTGCAAGAACAGACCAAAATCTGCTCGAAAATAGGAATTGATTTCCCTCCAAAGTAGAGCTAGTTTCCCTCCAAAATTTCACATCTAGGAACCCTAGAACACCACAAACCAGTCAAGGGCTACTAGATCTGAACTCCAAGCAAGAACCAAGAAGTGGAGCCACTTACCTAGGAGGGAGAAGCATGGGAGAGTTGCTGCTGCTGCTTGGGGAGCGCCGGAGTGGCTGCAGGGAGGGAGGCCGGCCATGGGGGGCTCCATTAGAGGGGGAGGAACCTTGGAGAGGGGAGGGAGCTACTGCCTAGCCCTCCTTGCTTCTGCCCACACGAAAAATGGAGAGGGAGGAGCTTTTGGGCTGGTTCGGTTTCGGTGGGGGCAAAAGAAATGCGGGAGTGAGAGAGCGCGGGGGTGGGGCTAGGTGGGAAAAGTGGGGGAAAATTAATATAGATGCTCTATATTATCTCTCCCACACCAGATGAAAGAGAGCCACCCCCACAGACCAAACACTCTCCCAGACGAGAAAGAAATCTAAAAGAAACTCGGAACGAAACCTCGAGATGAATCATTCTCGAAATTCCGCGACGAGATTCTTTCACGGAACTCCGCGATGTTACACTCTCCCCCACTAAAAGGAATTCGACCCCGAATTCGAAGAACACCAACTACACCAAACAAAGCCCACAAGGAACTTGCAAACTCAAGGTAACCTCGCAAGGACTCAAGCGAATCCAAATGAGAAACCAAATTTCAAAACCCAACTATCAACCAAAACGATTTGAATCGCCTTAGACTAAGCTTTCTCTTTTCAAAACTCCATATTCACCCCAATTTCTACTTAAGTTGCATGGGACAAAACTCCCTAGAATTCTAGATTCCTAGAACACCCTGAACGAGGAATCTTTCAAAAGCTTTTTCAACCCTTATCCTCACAGCATCCACTTACAGACTCGATCAAATTAATTGATATGCCAAATCCCCACATCAAACACATCATGCCACTATCACAAGATAATATGATGCAACTCAGAAAAACTTCTTTTGGTATTACCGGATAAGACCTCATTCTTGGAAAACATTGTTTCAACTCTCAACTTAACTCTCGATTCCATGTTTAACTTCAATCTAATCTCTCATATTAACCCTTTTTTTTCAAAATTCATCTTATTCATGACAACAAAATGATACGAGTCTTTTCATTCTATTATTCCTCTAAACCCACTCTCAACCAATCATTTGTACCACCCGTTTACTCATCTCGGGTTCCGAACTTGAACCCCAAAGGCTCACATACACATAATCCCATCTTTTCTAATTGATTGACCTCCTCAACAAAAGGATCATAACCAACCAATGTCATCTAAGTACATAGCCCACATAGGCAATATTTTCCTTCTGACCACAACCTACGATATATTTTCATTCTATCTTCTCCCAGGCCTATCTCACACCCAGGGACAACTAGCTAAGACAATGCTCACGACAGAACATTTTTACTTCAGATTGCCATCACCTTCTTTACAACCAACGATACTCTCAACAGAACTTAAACCAAGACATCAACAACCTCCATCATAATCCACCCTTATACCACTGACGTTCAACACCTAGCCCAAGCTAGGGTCGTAAATCATTTCCAAACCACAATTGGTTCTTTTCCTAAGAGGGTCCCACCCTCACATTCTTTCACTCAAATATAACCAAGCTCATGAGTATACTCCTCTATTATACTCAACAATTTCATAAACATTCCTATTCTTATCTCAAACTAGAATGCCACAACTAGCAATTCTCTTTAACCGGATGAACCACATTCATCAACTTGAACCCAATGTGCTACAATTCACTTTGGAAAGAATTCAACAACATCCAAAGATCACTCTCTTTTTTTTTCTAAGTCAAATCGCAAAGGAAAAACTCAAATCTTGAATCCATGTGATACAATTTGCATTGGGGAGCACTCAAACAAAAGAGACTCCACACAATCCTTTGATAGAAACTCTCAATAACCAAACAACTCAACTCGCTTTCACCAAAGCCAAACATCTCATTTTAACCAAAATCAACATTATGGAAGACAAAACTGATTCTAACAACTACCACAAAATCTCTCAAAGAGAAAGAGAAACTCAATTCTCTTACAACGCAGAGACAAAAGTCAGAAATTACTCATTCTTGCTTTTCATGCTAGAAAGCAAAGGAAATCTTGATTTCCTTTAACCACTCGATCCATATCCAACACATTAACACCAAGGCACAAAACTTCACCTCGCGGAAAACTCCATTAGAAGAGAAACACTGCATGAAACTTTAATGAGGCAACTCATTTTCACAAAAGCAAACATCAAGCTTTACCGAACCAAAACAGCTCTTAAACAACCACATAGCACTCATGAAGCAATCATAAGTTCCAACTTTTGAAACACTCGCAGACGACATACATGCTTTGCAATTAAATCCAACTCTAATCAAAATAGAGTTACAAGTATTTTCACTCAAGAGCATCCAACACAACCCATTATATTCATTCGTTTACTTTAAATACTGATTTCAGAGATACTCCAATTGGCACGCTAAAAGCGTGATCCACTCATATACCTTTGAGTTTAAACCCCCATATTCATAACATAAATTAAACAACTTAGCCAAAACCAAAGATTGGCATGATTCAATGAAGTACAATATTCCGGACTCTATGAACCGATTACTTCCAAAACTACTCTTTCATCTTCATTTCCAATCATCAAAGCCAAGTCCACAACTTGACATAAAATGGAACTTAGTCAGGGTAGTTCTATTGCCCACTAATTAGGACACCTTAATAAAAGGCATGCACTTCCAGAAAAACATACAATCAATTGAATTCGCAAACCTTTAAAAGAAAGTTTGACTCAAATTCCGCCATCTCTTGCAGTCCAATACTCTTAGCCATTAAGGATTTTCTATTCATCAAATCTTGAGAAGTTCAACACTGTTTAATGCAAGTTACAACATCTAGTCTTTGATTAACACTTTCTACTATTCACATACCCACCATCAGTCATATTATTATAAAACTCTAAACCATGTCTATCTTATGGCAATCACGAGGAGAACCATGTTCTCACTTCTTCAACATAAATAACTCAACATAAGACGCGTATCAACATCTTCTTTTGGTATACTAACCATGACGAACCATCATTCATGCACTTGTTATTCCAAGCTTAAAACACCTGTCTTCACATTTATTCCGGTGTAATCAACACATGCCTTTCGTACAAGCCCTAACTCACCTATTCTAAATCCCCAGTTCATTCCACCAATAATTAATCCTAACCATGCGACACGATCTCCACTAGACATCCTTCATAAATACGGATCCCAGACAGACCTTTGTCCAGGACAAACTCAACCTTTCATACGATCCTTCCATATCTCTATTCTTTGATTACACGTCGATCAAGTTATTTCGTCAATCCACCGTTTAGTTGTCCCATAAACAATACAAATCAACAATCCTCATGCCGTTACATCATACTACAGTGTTTTACACCGTCGCCTTGCTATAGTAAATTCATCAATTAGAAGATTATATACCTTCTCAATCGTGATCAATATTAGCTTTTCAGGAACACAAATCTTGATTAACCTTTCTCTACCAACACAATCATTTGGATTATCTTTATACAACCCACAATTTCACTTTAACTGAAGCGGTAATTTACTTCACATCAATATTCTTACCTCCCATCACCGACTTAACATCTCGAACATCCTCGTGGGTCACGTACCCAACCTATAAGGAAACCGCGATTCTTAAACATGAATGAACACCAAGAATCAACTTTCTTTCCATAGAAACCCAATTATAAATCACAAGAGAACTCGACTCTCGAATTCCCAACTTTGACACGCAACAACTTCTCAACAAGTCCCATGATCTACAACTTCCACGAAGGAAGATGGATGCCAGGGGGAAAACCAAACGATCAACCAAATCCTTTTCAGGTAAGCCTTAACACCATAAACCACACGACTTAGGTTTTACATCGAGACTTCAATAACCTCTTTTAAACTCGGAGAATGACAACACAAGAATAACTTGAAAGCTTTCTCCGCAAAGCAACCAACAAAACCGGACATCAAAGCTGAATGGCAACCAAAAGAGGCGCAACACTAAACTCTTCTTCTTTGTCCTCAACCAAAGAAGGCAAAACCAAAAACCGCCGAAAGAAAAGTCGGCGAATACTCGTTACCAAACACTTCTCCCTTGGTTTCCAACCAACAAAAAACCAAAGAAGCCAACCAAACCGATCGCACGAACAGTAAGAGAAATCCGAAAGATTCATCACTAACCTTGCTATTTGACTCCAACAAATGAAGCCAAAAGGAACCACAACTTCCATCCACTCTCTAAACTTTGTCGCAAAAAGGCGATGACTCTGACCTATGAGAGACTCCAAATTTCCGGTTGTGGCTTTACCCAGCCACAACCACCACCACCACAGCCTCAACCTTGGCTACACCACAACAGAGGGTGACCGAAACCCTTCGGCACCACAACTCACTTAAACACAATTACTCAATTAGCTCTTACAAAAATAATAGCAATAGACATCATGCATAATCAAAGCAAAAAGCATCTTTAACTTTAACATTCAACATCAAGGCTTAGATACAAAATTTAAGCGCAACGCAAGGATACCCATACCCTTTCCTACTGTGCATCAGAGTGTGTCAAATTTTAAATTAATTATCTACTCTATTTCAGATTTTAAGGTTATTGCCCTAATGCCAAATTTTAACAAGTAAACACCTATGCCATGTTTCTACTTTTCCATGTCAACATTTTAGTTTACACTAGAGTAATTTGTTACATTCACATTCCATGGACCTAAAGCCCGCTTTGATACCAACTGTAACACCCAGGCACCTCATGTGCCCGAAGTGCTACCAAAACCTATCTAATTTTCACTAAAAAAAATTTTCGCAAGACCTCCCCTACTAAGTGGACATCCACTCAGCAGGCAAAAGAGATCACAATTATCAAAATAGCAATAACAATTTCAACATGTCATGGAATCAATCAACCATCATGACATGTAGGCAATTAACAACTACCAAAAAAATCCATTCATTAACAACTCAACTTAAATACCACATGATTACACAAATAGATTAACTAGTTACAAATTTACTAATTGATTCCAAAAGTCTGAAACATGTTGTGAGATATAGTGGAGGTGCAGCTACGACCCAAACCCGGCAAGTCGCTCTTCCGAGTACCTAAAAATATTAACAAACAAGCGTGAGTTCGAAAACTCAGCAAAGTGCATCAAATCAATAAGAATAACAAGTTAGCAATTCCAACCCATCATTAAGAATGTTTCTCTTACAAGATTCAACCAATACATAAACAATTGTACCGCTACCACTTACCTCATTGCCCTTTTTATACACATACCTCATTAAATCTTTTTGGGTGAGTCCACGACTCGATCCCAACACTTCACAACTCCATTTAACACACAAAACTCAATCGTTAGCGATGCAATGCACATGTATGCTCTTTTTAGATGCACGTACCGGTACTGCCGAGTGCACACCCGTCGGTGTGCACCCTCACGTCCCTTCCATCCCGTGGAAGGTGCCTACTCTTACTGTCTCGCTCCCATTCACCTCGATGGATGGGACTACGAGGTAGGACTTTCGTGTTCACTACGTGTGAACACAGAGGCCCGCATAAGAATGGGTCGCCTCTTCCATTATGAATTCACAAATGAAATGAAATGAATGGAAGAATAGCAAATACATTCCATTTCCACATTCACCTCTCCATCAACATAAACATAATATAATCACCATCATCAACTAAACCAATAGCATTAAATGAACTTTACATGCATAACCATTTAACATTTCTCATTTGTCCATATAATGCAACATAAACCATGTAATTCATTTCAATATAAACATATTCATAATGATTAGCAACAATCCAAATCCTAGCATCATACTAGGGATACATGTCGGGACCCCGAATTTGCAAATCCGGACCCTCTGTGTATTCAACACTAGTCCAGGAACGCGCTAGTGCACACAGTCTTAACATCGGTAAATATCACAATCATACCATTCGATACTAATAAAGTACTTTTATTTAATTAAGCAAACTGGTTACTTGACCTTATGGCCAAGTCACAAATGTACGCCTCGCAGGGCGATACTTATTAAGAGAGAAATAGTAGCAGCGGAAAATCAAATAACTTCGTGGCGCCATCCAGTATACCACAGGCAACTGACTGGGCTCGCTCCCTAATTAGACGGATCCTCTTGGAGCTCCTCCTCCAAAGCTTGTGCGATCTCCTCTTCAACTGGTGTTGTATTGTGGCAAGGGTGAGTACTTGGTACTCGGCAAGTCATGCACGAGAATGCAAGCTAATATACTATATGCATGGCTTGGTACAAAGGAATAGCTCAAGGTATATTTGCGAAACTTGACATTTGACAAGTAGCATAAATAGATTCGAAAGCAGTAGAAGCAAGTATAGCATAGATAACTTTTCAAGGAATTTAATAAACATCTTTCCCATCCTAATCCATATTCCCATCAACATCATTATTAATCCAACCCAACCTTTCAAACCCAAGTTATTTTTGAGAAAATCTAACCCTTGACTGTAATTCGGCGATTTCCAATACCGCGGACACGGTTATTCGAATAGATTCTACACTCTGCGAGAGGTTATGCACTTTACCCACAAGATACGAGTCAAACACCACAAAGGCGAGTTCAGTAACAAAGTCTTTCGGAAACTTCTAACAATACAAGTGGTCCTCCCGGTTATTGCACACTAACCCTTCCCTTAGCTAAGGCGAAGTTTAGGCCAATCAACCGTTAGATGGAGTACTGGCCTCACTCCGTTACACTCCCGTACAACTTACACAAAGGGTGTAGTTGACCTCCTGAGGTCCCACAGTGCGTTATTAGCAACTTAGTCAACTAGGTCCGTCCCATTACAGACATGTGGTTGCACGCTAGACCAGTTCAAAGGCTTGCAAGGTTAAGTCCTTAGGGTGACCAGGGCAAGACTACCGAAGAACCAAATCAACATCCCCAATGCCACAAGCCCACTTTGATTATTCTTGCCACATGCCCGGTCGAAAACTATTTATCAAACCCCAGTTGATTACCATACACCACATGCCATCAACATCACATGATACCTTTCCAAAATAGGTTCAATATATCATTAAGTCAATATTAACATTTGTTTGTCCAAAATCATGTCAGGAGCACGTAGCAGGTCTAAGCAGTTTACTACAACAGTCTAAAACCCATGTTGGCAAGTTAATAATGTCCAACTAGTAAACCACAACTAGGGTGACAAGGGGTCATGGCTCATATTTAAGTAATCAAGGTGTCATACAGCAAATTGGTATTTATCTAATTCCCCAAATTTAAATAAAGTATTTTCTAATTGAACTAGCATGCAATAGGTTAAATCAAAATAGATTTCGAAATAGGATCAACATGGTCAAAGCACAACTTGCCTTCAAAAAGTACTTGTTCTTGGTCTTGAGTTGGATCCTGAGTCAATACTTCTCCTTCGAATCCTTCCGGCACTTCAACGTCTACTCGTAAAGCGTGCAAATAGCAAATACACGAATAAACAATAGGCAAAAAGTGTCCAAACATCCAAATAAAATCCATAAACAGAGAGAACATAATTTTATGAATTTTTAGAAACTGGAATCGTCAAATTTGGAGTTAAAACGCAAAAGTTATGATTATTTAAAGTTTTAATAATCAATTAAATAATTTTACAGAGAAAAACTTTAGTCCAAAAATTAAATAAAATTCATATTTAGGTAGATCTCAATTTTATACAAATTTAGAAATTTGAATCACTCAAATCGGAGTTGAAACGCAAAAGTTATAAGCGTTTGAAGTTTTGAAATTCAAATCAATTATTAAACCGAATTATTAAATCATTTTCTTTTCGAAAAACATTTATTGCGTCGGCTGGACACGTGGCGATCTCGATTGGTTGGTGGCGTCGGCGGTCCATGGACTCGGTCCACGCTTAGTTTGGGTCTCAGTGGACCCGATCCACGGCTCAAGTGAGGCGACAGTGGGTCCCCTCGGGTAGCGTCGTCGGCCGACGTCGTGAGGCTCGGCCGCAGTCTTGGCAGTGGGACCGGCCAGCGTCATTCTTGTCGGCGCTTTCGGCTGGGACGGCCCGACATCTTGAGCCCGCCATGACGTCAGCGTGACGTCATGGTGCAGTTTGGCTGGGCCGCTGACATGCGGGCCCCGCGTGTCAGAGACACGTGCTCACGCGCGCGTGGCGGCGCTGACCGCGGCGGTCAGTCTCCCGCACACGTGGCTAGATCTCGACCGTTGATTTGAAAATCAACGGTCCAGATTGGATCTGGATTCACGCGTTTGGGGTGAACTTGGTTGATCTGGACCGTTGGATCTAGATCCAACGGTCGAGATTGGATCTGAGATTCTTGGACGGGATCTCACCGTCGGGTGACGTGGCGCGATCTTGGACCGTGCGATGGAGATCCAACGGCTCACAGCGCTCGCGGATGACGATGGCGACACGGCGGAGCAGGGCCACCGGAGATGAAAACGACGACGAGCCCGACGGCGCTTCGGGGTCGCTCCGGCGGAGTGAGAGGTACCCACGGGTGCGCCTTGGCTTGGGGGTCTCGGAACTGGGCTCAACCGCGGTGGAAGACGGCGAACGGCGGCGGAATGAAGCAGCAACCGCGGCGGGGAGAGAGAGAACTCCGGCGAGCAATTGCGAGGTGACGGCGGCGGATAAGGCTCCAGAAGTTGGGGAAGACGATGCGCACGGGTCAGGCGATCCTCGGGCAACGATCCACGCCTTAAATACCGGCGCGAACGTCGAGATTCGCTCGGTTTCCGCGGCGGAGCCGGTACGGGCGGCGGAGTCCGTTCCGAACTCGGTGAGGTGACGTGGACGCATGATGGCCGTCCACGTGGTGTGATCAGTGGCCGAGATTGGCTCGGGTGCGGCCATGACTGGCGCGGATTGATCCTGACCGTTGGATCTCGATCCAACGGTTCGGATCTGATCTGAGTTGGAGTCGGTTCGGTCGAGTCAGCTGGCTCGGGTCGGGTTCGGTCGGACTCGAACTCGAGTCCGACTCGGGCTCGATCGGATGAATAGTACAAACCCACTCGCATTTTCCAGCGATTTAATAATTAAAATAATTCCCGATAATTCATTTTAATTCATTAAAAATAGCAAAAGACTTTCGAAAAATTCGAAAAATTCTGAAAATACTTTAGGTATTTGGGACTCAAATAAAATATTTCCAATAAAATTTTATTTGCAAAGTTTAATTCTTTAATTATTTCAAAATGGAATAAATTCAAATAAATTCCAAATAAATCCAAATAAATTCCAGAAAATTCCCAAAAATTCACCAAAGTGCCAAATCACACATGAATTTATGAAAAGCAAAATTTTGGGGTGTTACAAACCTCCCCCCCTTAATAGAATCTCGTCCCCGAGATTCAGGGCTTACTAAAGGAATAGGTTTGGAAACTCTTTCCTCAAATCCTCTTCGCGTTCCCAAGTTGTTTCACTCTCCGTGTGGTTGCTCCACTGAACTCTACAGAAACGGGTTGACTTATTTCTGGTCTCTCGATCCATAGTGTCCAAAACCTTTACGGGGTGCTCCTTGTAAGTCAAATCTTCTTGCAACTCAATTGACTCTAGCGGTGTCTGCTCCTCAGGTACTCGGAGACACTTCTTCAACTGGGACACATGGAACACGTCATGTACTCCACGCCAACGATCGTGGCGGCTCCGGTGATAAGCAACCGCCTCTGCGGCTCAAAATCTTAAATGGTCCAACATAACGGGGTGCGAGTTTCCCTTTAGCATGGAACCTCCTAACTCCCCTGAGAGGCGTAACTCTGAGGTATACAAAGTCTTCTGGTTCAAAACTCAAGTCCCGGCGACGATTGTCAGCATAACTCTTCTGTCGTGATTGGGCGATCTTCAACCTTTCCCTAATCATGGCAATCTGCTCTTCAGCCTCTTGAAGAATATCTGGCCCGAAGACACGGCGCTCGCCGGTCTCATTCCAATTCAATGGCGTCAGACAGGGTCGACCATACAGTGCCTCAAAAGGTGACATCTGTAAACTAGCCTGGTAACTATTATTGTAACTAAACTCGGCATATGGCAAACTCTTATCCCAAGAGGTAGCATAAGCCAATGCACAAGCTCTTAACATATCCTCCAGAATCTGGTTGACTCTTTCGGTCTGTCCATCCGTCTGTGGATGATAGGGCATCTTGAAGCTCAAGCGGGTTCCCATGGCTTCATGCAACTTATTCCGTAACCTTGAGGTAAATTGGGTACCTCTATCCGATACGATCCTCTTTGGCACACCGTGCAAACAGACGATCCTGATCATGTACAATTCTGCCAATTTATCCCCCGAGTAAGTGGTCTTTACGGGGATAAAATGGGCTACTTTGGTCAAGCGATCCACTATAACCCATATGGAGTCATAACCTCCTTGAGTCTTAGGCAAACCGGTAATGAAATCCATTCCGATTTCCTCCCACTTCCACTCAGGTATTTTCAGCGGCTGTAGCAATCCTGCTGGTCTCTGATGCATTGCCTTGACTCTCTGGCATACATCGCACAATGCAACATGCTCGGCAACTTCACGCTTCATGCTCGGCCACCAGAATCTTTCCTTCAAATCCTGATACATTTTGGCGCTTCCAGGATGAATTGAATACTTGGAGTCATGGGCTTCCTCCAAAATCAGTTGCTTTAATTCCTTCTTGTTGGGCACACAAATGCGATCCTTCATCCATAACGTGCCTTGCTCATCCAACTTGAAGTCCTCTGCCTTGCCTTCCTCCTTGATGGACTTAATCCTACGGATCTTGTCATCATCCTTCTGTCCTTCCCGGATCTGATCCTCTAGGGTAGGCTTTACTTCTAATGTGGCCAAGAATCCGCTAGGTACCACCTCAATCTTCATTCTCTGGAAATCCTCACATAGCTCATCCTGACTTGTGGCTAGCAACATGCTCACGGTATGGCTTTTCCGACTCAAGGCATCGGCAACTACGTTGGCCTTCCCGGGATGGTAATGGATTCCAACATTGTAGTCCTTGATCAACTCTAACCATCTCCTTTGCCTCATATTCAGATCCGACTGGGTGAATATGTATTTAAGGCTCTTATGATCCGTATACACTTTACATCTGTTTCCAATCAGATAGTGACGCCATATCTTCAAGGCATGCACTACGGCAGCTAACTCTAGGTCATGTGTCGGATAATTCTCCTCATGCGGCCTCAACTGCCTTGACGCATAAGCGACTACCTTTCCTTCTCGCATCAGACACACATCCAAGTCCTTGGCGCGATCGTCACAATAAATATCAAAGCTTTGAGCAACATCCGGTAGAACTAATCTGGTCTTGATGTCAATCGCTTTTTCAGCTCCTGAAATCCTTTCTCACATTCTGGCGTCCATGCAAACTTCTTTTCCTTTTTCAGCAATTGCGTAAGAGGTTTTGCAATTGTCGAAAAGCCTTCAATGAAACGGCGGTAGTATCCTGCCATTCCAAGGAAACTCCGAATCTGGGTCACAGTCTTCGGCTGCTCCCAATGTAACACAGCTTCTACTTTGCTTGGGTCTACGGCGACTCCTTCTGCGGTCATTACATGTCTGAGGAACTCCACCTTATCCTTCCAAAAATCACACTTGCTGAACTTGGCGAAAAGTTGCTGTTCCCTCAGCTTTTCCAAAACTCGCCTCAAGTGTTCGGCATGTTCATCCTCCGTTTTGGAGTAGATTAGGATATCATCTATGAACACGACGACAAACTTGTCCAAATATTCCATGAACACCTTATTCATCATATTCATGAAATATCTTTGGAGCATTCGTCGAGACCAAAGGACATAATCAGAACTCGTAATGTCCATATCTTGACGAGAATGCGATCTTCGGGATATCTTCCGATCGGATCTTCAAGCGATGGTATCGATCTCAGATCAATCTTGGAGAAAACTCCGGCTCCTCTCAGCTGATCAAACAAATCATCAATCCTGGGTAGCGGGTACTTATTCTTCACGGTGACTTCATTGAGTGCACGGTAGTCGATGCACATCCTGAAACTCCCATCCTTCTTCTTGACAAACAAAACTGGTGCTCCCCACGGCGATGAGCTCGGTCTGATAAATCCTTTCTCCATTAATTCCTCTAGCTGTTTCTTCATCTCTACCAATTCCTCGGTGGACATCCGATAAGGTCTCTTTGCTATCGGCGCTGTACCAGGTACAAGCTCTATCACAAACTCTATGTCCCTGTCTGGCGGCATACCAGGTAGATCTTCGGGAAAAACATCTGGGTACTCATTCACTACTGAGACATCCTCTATGCTGATTGCCTTTGTTCTGTTTACCATCATGTGTCCTTATCTAACGGCAGTAGCTTGAACTTCCACTTTCTTTCCACACGGGCTCTCAACTGAGATAGTCCTTCATCCACAATCCAACACGGCCTTGTGCTTGGATAACGATCCATTCCCAAAATAACATCTAAGGTGCAGGTCTCCAAAATTATAAGGTTCACTAGGAACTCTATTCCATCTATTAGTATTCTCACCCGGAACATTCTACTTTCGTTCGGAGTTCGGAACCAGGGTTTGAACTAAAAGCATGCACTTAAGTCTTGCAATCCCCAAATCGTTTCTAGCAGCAAAGCCTTGCGAAACAAGCGAATCTGAAGCTCGAGTCAAACAAAATTGCAGGTGCAGTCTGAGTTAACAAGTAACTTACCCGATCTGACGTCCGTAGCATTATGCAAAGGTGCATCTGCGGTGACATGGTTGACTCGGCCTCTCACCACGATGCAGGATGTGGTTCCTGGTCTTTGGCGTCCTAGCGAGGTGGTTCCTAGATTGAAGCGAATCGGGTCACTCCTGCTGTCTTCTTGGACAAGCTGTTGGCAAAGTGTCCTGGCTCGTTGCGATTGTAGCAGCGTCTCATTGTTCCTTCTTTGTTGCACAGGCAGCGTTTCTAGCGAATTTGAAGTGCAGTAGTTTTGATTGGCGGTTCTTGGTGCCGGTGACGGTGTCCTTGTTGCATTTTGTGGCTGGAATCAAGAATTGATTTGGTGCAACTCTCAGTGCTATGCGTTCCCTGGCGTGATCCTTGTTGTTGCATCCTGCGCTTCCTGTTCTCATCCAGTTCCTTGCGCTTGTCCTCAAGAATAAGCGCCTTATTCACCAATTCTTGGAAATCTGGAAAGGTGTGGGTGATCAATCCTACTTGCAATCCTGAGTTAAGTCCCTTCATAAAACGAGACTGTCTGGCTTTATCTGTCGCTACATCCTCAGGTGCGTAGCGTGCTAGGCTGTGTGAACTTGTTCAGGTAGTCGACCAGCGGCTGATTACCTTGCTTCTGCTCTGAACTCCTCCTTCTTAAGATCCATGATTCCTTCAGGCACGTGATCTTGACGGAATGCAGGTGTGAACTCTTCCCAAGTGATATCTTGAGGGTTCTCTTGTGTAGCATGAAGTTCTCCCTCCATTCGTAATTTGTTCCTTCCAACTGATGAGAAGCGTAGAGTACCTTCTCATTTCCTATGCATTGAGCTATGTGTAGCTTTCTCTCGATTGACCTTAACCAATCATCGGCCTCCAATGGATTGGCATTCCCAGAGAAAGTGGGTGGGTGCGTCCTCATGAACTCTGACAGTCTTGTATTCTGGCGTTGTCCTTGATTAACTTGATTAGCTGTGGCCTGAGCAGTGACGTGTTGCATTTAGCATGCATCAACTGAGTCTGAGCAGCAAGAAATGCTCCAAAATTCTGCATATCAACTGGCGGTGCTGGTGCTCCATCATTGGGGTTTTCTGTTGGGCGAGAACCACTTCCATTGCTTCCAAAGTTTCCGCGGGTGTTCACCATCTGTCGATTTGCTCTAAGTTTTAGAGATGAGAGGGAAACAAGAATAGACAAGTAATATGGAACTTATGCGGGGCGAAAGGTGTAACTTTACGGTCCAACTTTATTATTAATAACTTGGTATGGCTGCTTACAATGCCTAAGGGCCTTGCAACACATACTGCACACTCAGCAAACAATGAAAATCCAAATCGAACTAACATTGGAGTCTAACGCCTAAAGGGTGACTCTTTATTCTATGTCGCGACTCGGCGAAGGAGTCTCACTATAGAACCTACGCTCACTCATCGAGGAAACCTCCACGGCACAGTGCGGATCTTTGCGGCATAGGCGCGAAACGATTGCCATGCCCAGCAAGCTGTGTCATCTGTGGTAGTCGAAGAAGCGGTGTCCTCATCGAGATCGACTCCTCCGGATCGGCTCGTGTAGCTCGAATCTTGGCTCTGGTTCTGGTCCGTACAAAGCCATCTCCAACTCGTCAATCCTTCGCGAAGGTGTGACCACGTGCTCTTGAGCTTCCCGCCATCTGTTCTTCTCTGTCGTGATCTCCTTGCGGGCCTTCAGTAGCTCTTTGCTTGTATCATCGAGTACATCCTCTGGCGACAACAAGTCATGCCAAGCTGTGTAACCATGGCATCCTCATCCTGAATCGCCTTCGGGTCAAGAAGGTTATTGCTTTGCGAGTGATAGCGGAACACCGTGCTCTCCAACTTCATTGGCGTGAATACGGGTAATGTGCCGCATTGCTCGTCGTGATACTTCTTGGATACCCATCTGCATTGTAGACCTCCTGGCGGTGCGGTGTATCGAGCGTGCACAGGCCCTTCTTCCTAGCAGGTACCTCAATCTTCACGTCACAAGCCTTGATTAATCCTGCTTGTCTGATCACTTCTACTTGGTATTGCGGCTTCTCAAAATCTCCGAGAGTTTGTAGCATATGCCAAAGTTCTGCGGCGTGACCAACCCCCAGATCAACGTAGTTGAACTCTCCCTCCATCTGTCACAAGAGTGCTCACGTAAGAACTCGAAATTTTTATATCGTGACAAGGTAAGGAAAAATTCAGCAAGAGACAAGGAAAGAGAGAAGGGGATGAGTCGAGATGTCATTTCTTGTCTTGACAAACTTTTAGCATTAGAAAATAGGTTTTATCCTCACTACGACCATTCTAGCTTAGGGTTGAGCCTACGGTCAAGTATGGCTCTGATACCACCTCTGTCGGGACCCCGAATTTGCAAATCCGGACCCTCTGTGTATTCAACACTAGTCCAGAACGCAGCTTAGCGCACACGATCTTAACATCGGTAAATATCACAATCATACCATTCGATACTAATAAAGTACTTTTATTTAATTAAGCAAAGCGTTACTTGACCTTATGGCCAAGTCACAAATGTACGCCTCGCAAGGCGATACTTATTAAGAGAGAAATAGTAGCAAATAAAAATCAAATAACCGTGGCGCCATCCAAGTATACCACGAGCAATGGCCGGGCTCGCTCCTAAGTAGACGGATCCTCTTGGAGCTCCTCCTCCAAAGCTTGTGCGATCTCCTCTTCAAGCTGGTGTTGTATTGTGGCAAGGGTGAGTACTTGGTACTCGACAAGTCATACCTGCAGAATGCAAGCTAATATACTATATGCATGGCTTGGTACAAAGGAATAGCTCAAGGTATATTTGCGATGTGACATTTGACAAGTAGCATAAATAGATTCAGCGGTAGAAGCAAGTATAGCATAGATAACTTTTCAAGGAATTTAATAAACATCTTTCCCATCCTAATCCATATTCCCATCAACATCATTATTAATCCAACCCAACCTTTCAAACCCAAGTTATTTTTGAGAAAATCTAACCCTTGACTGTAATTCCCGAGCGATGTTCAATACCGCGGACACGGCTATTCGAATAGATTCTACACTCTGCAGAGGTTATGCACTTTACCCACAAGATACAGTCAAACACCACAAAGGCGAGTTCCTGTAACAAAGTCTTTCGGAAACTTCTAACAATACAAGTGGTCCTCCCCGGTTATTGCACACTAACCCTTCCCTTAGCTAAGGTGAAGTTTAGGCCAATCAACCGTTAGATGGGTACCTGGCCTCGGCCGATGCGCTCCCGTACAACTTACACAAAGGGTGTAGTTGACCTCCTGAGGTCCCACAGTGCGTTATTAGCAACTTAGTCAACTAGGTCCGTCCATTCTGAGACATGTGGTTGCATGCTACACCCAGGTCAACGGCTCGCAAGGTTAAGTCCCGAGGGTGACCAGGGCAAGACTACCCAAGAACCAAATCAACATCCCCAATGCCACAACTGGCCCTTTGATTTTTCTTGCCACATGCCCCGGTCGAAAACTATTTATCAAACCCCAGTTGATTACCATGCACCACGTGCCATCAACATCACATGATACCTTTCCAAAACAGGTTCAATATATCATTAAGTCAATATTAACATTTGTTTGTCCAAAATCATGTCGAGCACGCGTGTGTCTAAGCAGTTTACTACAACGGTCTAAAACCCATGTTGGCAAGTTAATAATGTCCAACTAGTAAACCACAACAAGGGTGACAAGGGGTCATGGCTCATATTTAAGTAATCAAGGTGTCATACAGCAAATTGGTATTTAGCTAACTCCCCAAATTTAAATAAAGTATTTTCTAATTGAACTAGCATGCAATAGGTTAAATCAAAATAGATTTCGAAATAGGATCAACATGGTCAAAGCACAACTTGCCTTCAAAAAGTACTTGTTCTTGGTCTTGAGTTGGATCCTGAGTCAATACTTCTCCTTCGAATCCTTCGGCACTTCAAGCGTCTACTCGTAAAAGCGTGCAAATAGCAAATACACGAATAAACAATAGGCAAAAAGTGTCCAAACATCCAAATAAAATCCATAAACAGAGAGAACATAATTTTATGAATTTTTAGAAACTGGAATCGTCAAATTTGGAGTTAAAACGCAAAAGTTATGATTATTTAAAGTTTTAATAATCAATTAAATAATTTTACAGAGAAAAAATTTAGTCCAAAAATTAAATAAAATTCATATTTAGGTAGATCTCAATTTTATACAAATTTAGAAATTTGAATCACTCAAATCGGAGTTGAAACGCAAAAGTTATAAGCGTTTGAAGTTTTGAAATTCAAATTAATTATTAAACCGAATTATTAAATCATTTTCTTTTTCGGAAAAACATTTATTGCGTCGGCTGGACACGTGGCAGTCTACGATTGGTTGGGTGGCGTCGGTAGGTCCATGGACTCGGTCCACGCTTGGTTGGGTCTACCGTGGAACCGGTCCACGGCTCACGTGAGACTGACAGGTGGGTCCCCTCGGGTAGCGTCATCGGCCCGGCGTCGGCGAGGCTCACCACGCTGGCGGCAGGTGGGACCGCTGTGGCGTCATTCTTGGCGTCGGCACTTTCGGCTGGGACGGCCGTGACATCTTGAGCCCGCCATGGCGTCGGCGTAGCGTCATGGTGCGCTTAGGCCGGGCCGACATGCGGGCCCGCGTGTCGAGACACGTGCTCACGCAGCGCGGCGTGGCTGCGCCGATGGCGGCGGTCGATCTCCCGCACACGTGGCTAGATCTCGGCCGTTGATTTGAAAATCAGCGGTCAGTTGAATCTGGATTCACGCGTTTGGGGTGAACTCGGTTGATCTCGACCGTTGGATCTAGATCCAACGGTCGAGATTGAATCTGAGATTCTTGGGCGGGATCTCACCGTCGGGTGGCGTGGCGCGATCTTGGACCGTGCGATGGAGATCCAACGGCTCACTGGCCTTCGCGGATGGCGATGGCGACACGGCGGGCGAGGCCACCGGAGATGAAAGCGACGCAGCCGAGCCCGGCTGGCGCTTGAGGGTCGCTCCGTGAGTGAGAGGTACCTGCAGGTGCGCCTTGGCTTGGGGTCTCAGGACCAGGCTCAACCGCGGCGGAAGACGGCGAACGGCGGAATGAAGCGGCAACGCGGCGGGAGAGAGAGAACTCCGGCGAGCAATTGCGAGGTGACGGCGGATAAGGCTCGAAAGTTGGGGAAGGCGATGCGCGACGGTCGGCGATCCTCGGGCAGCGATCCACGCCTTAAATACTGGCTAACGCCGAGATTCGCTCGGTTTCAGCGGCGGAGCGCAGATAGCGCGAGTCCGTTCCGAACTCGGTGAGGTGACGTGGACGCACGATGGCCGTCCACGTGGCGTGATCAGTGGCCGAGATTGGCTCGGGTGCAGCCATGACTGGCGTGGATTGATCCTGACCGTTGGATCTCGATCCAACAGTTCGGATCTGATCTGAGTTGGAGTCGGTTCGATTAGTCATTTGGCTCGAATTCGGGTTCGGGTCGGACTCGAACTCGAGTCTGACTCGGGCTCGGTCAGATGAATAGTACAAACCCACTCGCATTTTCCAGCGATTTAATAATTAAAATAATTCCCAGTAATTCATTTAATTCATTAAAAATAGCAAAAGACTCAGAAAAATTCCAGAAAAATTCTGGAAAATACTTTAGGGTATTTGGGACTCAAATAAAATATTTCCAATAAAATTTTATTTGCAAAGTTTAATTCTTTAATTATTTCAAAATGGAATAAATTCAAATAAATTCCAAATAAATCCAAATAAATTCCAGAAAATTCCCAAAAATTCACCAAAGTGCCAAATCACACATGAATTTATGAAAAGCAAAATTTTGGGGTGTTACAATACACTTGCATCATTGTCACACAATCCATACATATACTCATAAGTGCTAGCATAACCATTTTATAGCACAACCAACAATCAATACTCATTTAACCTTCTAGTTTGATACACTTGTCTTTTCGCCTCACAAAGCGATGTGGCGCGGAGTTGAAGCCACCACCAAAGCCACATCCCCTGAAATAAGCACCGCATAATTGATTTCATACAAGCTATAGCCAATAACAACAACAACCAACTCCTTTCACTCGCTACAACAACCTTTTGCCCCAAAACAGTCCAAATCTGAAAATTCAGACAAAACGGTTTGGGTAGCCTACTTAGCCAATGCATAACTATTGCTATACAACTTCAAATTGAGCAAACGAAGACATTTTCATGATCTACATAAAAATTTCTACCTATCTCCAGGCAAATGGAAATTCCAAATCAGCCTCCAACTTACTCTAAATCACAACTCAAAATTGAATCTACTAATAGTCGCAATTTGGACAGCAAAGAGGTAAAACTTGCATAACTTTCTAATGGTTCAACCAAAATTCAAGTTCTTGTACTCTAAATGAGCACAAGAGGATGAACTACAATTTTCCCAAAACCATTTGTTCAAAAACTGAAATTAAAGCCTTCATACTGAACTCTAAACTTCATACCAAACTCTGAACATTCAGCAAAAACAGCAATCTGGACAGCAACTTGGCTCTAGCATAACTTTCGATTCCTTACTCCAAATGGAGGAAACAAGTACATTTTCTAAAACTAGAGCAAATTTCCTACAACTCTCTAGGCAAACAGAAAAGCTCAATCGGTCTGCAGCTAGGTCTAAAACGCAGTTGAACATTTCAGCTCACAAAACAATCTACTCGGGACAGCAAACACTAAAAATAGCATAACTTTTAATTGGCTTCATGGATTTTCGACTTCTTGTACTCCAATTAAAGGTCAAAGGAAGGGCTACAACTTCCTCTTCAGATGACTGAGCATTAGACCAACCAAAATACCCCAAAACTGAGCTGCAAGAACAGACCAAAATCTGCTCGAAAATAGGAATTGATTTCCCTCCAAAGTAGAGCTAGTTTCCCTCCAAAATTTCACATCTAGGAACCCTAGAACACCACAAACCAGTCAAGGGCTACTAGATCTGAACTCCAAGCAAGAACCAAGAAGTGGAGCCACTCACCTAGGAGGGAGAAGCATGGGAGAGTTGCTGCTGCTGCTTGGGGAGCGCCGGAGGGGCTGCAGGGAGGGAGGCCGGCCATGGGGGGCTCCATTGGAGGGGGAGGAACCTTGGAGAGGGGAGGGAGCTACTGCCTAGCCCTCCTTGCTGCTGCCCACACGAAAAATGGAGAGGGAGGAGCTTTTGGGCTGGTTCGGTTTTGGTGGGGGGAAAAGAAATGAGGGAGTGAGAGAGAGAGTGGGTGGGGCTAGGTGGGAAAAGTGGGGGAAAATTAATATAGATGCTCTATATTATCTCTCCCACACCAGATGAAAGAGAGCCACCCCCACAGACCAAACACTCTCCCAGACGAGAAAGAAATCTAAAAGAAACTCGGAACGAAACCTCGAGATGAATCATTCTCGAAATTCCGCGACGAGATTCTTTCTCGGAACTCCGCGATGTTACACACACCTTTCAAGAGAAACTCTTTCTCCAAAAAGGATCCATTCTTGGCAACGAAAACCTTGCCCTCGGATCTGTGATAGAAGGTGTACCCAATTGTTTCTTTAGGGTATCCTATGAAGACGCATTTTTCCGCTTTGGGATCGAGTTTATCAGGTTGAAGTTTCTTCACATAAACATCGCATCCCCAAACTTTTAGAAATGACAGCTTAGGTTTGTTGCCAAACCATAATTCATACGGTGTCGTTTCAACGGATTTAGATGGTGCCCTATTAAAAGTGAATGCAGCTATTTCTAGTGCATGACCCCAAAATGATAGTGGCAAATCTGTAAGGGACATCATAGATCGAACCATATCCAATAAAGTGCGATTCTGGCCTTCGGATACACCATTACGCTGTGGTGTTCCAGCAGGAGTGAGTTGTGAAACTATTCCACATTGTCTCATGTGTGTGCCAAACTCGTAACTAAGATACTCTCCTCCACGATCGGATCGTAGAAATTTGATCTTTCTATTACGATGATTTTCTACTTCACTCTGAAATTCTTTGAACTTTTCAAATGTTTCAGACTTGTGTTTCATTAAGTAAATATATCCATATCTACTCAAATCATCCGTGAAAGTAACGGGCAACGATATCCACCACGCGCTGACACACTCATTGGACCACACACATCGGTATGTATGATTTCCAATAAGTCGGTTGCCCGCTCCATTGTACCGAAAAACGGGGTTCTAGTCATCTTGCCCATGAGGCATGGTTCACATGTCTCAAATGATTCATAATCAAGTGATTCTAGTAGTCCATCAGAATGGAGCTTCTTCATGCGTTTAACACCAATATGACATAAGCGGCAATGCCACATATATGCAGCAATATCATCATTCAACTTAATTCTTTTGGCATTCACATTATGAACATGTGTACTATTATTATCAAGATTCAAAATAAATAAACCATTCTTCTCAGGTGCATGACCATAAAAGATATTATTCATATAAATTGAACAACCATTGTTTTCAGACTTGAATGAATAACCGTCTCGCATTAAACAAGATCCAGATATGATGTTCATGCTCAACGCAGGCACCAAATAACAATTATTTAGGTTCATAACTAATCCTGATGGTAATTGGATAGGTAGCGTCCCGACGGCGATCACATCAACCTTTGATCCATTGCTGACGCGCATCATCACCTCATCCTTTGCTAGTTGTCGCCTGTTCCTTAGCTCCTGTTTCGAGTTACATATGTTAGCAACCGAACCGGTATCAAACACCCAGGCGCTACTGCGAGTACTAGTAAGGTACACATCAACATCATGTATATCATATATACCTTTGTTCACATTCCCGTCCTTCTTATCAGCCAGATATTTTGGGCGATTCGCTTCGGTGCCCGGTGCCCTTGCAAGAAAAACATTCGATGCTCGACTTAGGGCCAGCCTTGGTCTTCTTCTCAGATGTGGCAACAGACTTGCCCTTCTTCTTGAAGTTACCCTTAGCCTTGCCTTTCTTGCCATTCTTCTTGAAACTGGTGGTCTTATGGACCATCAACACTTGATGTTCCTTCTTGATCTCTCCTTGAGCAGTTTTCAGCATTGACAAGCTTCGAGAGACTTCTTCATGCCCTGCATGTTGTAGTTCATCACAAAGCTCTTGTAGCTTGGTGGCGAGACTGGAGAACACGATGAATTCCTAGCTCAATGGGGATCGTTATTCCCAAAGCTATGAGTTTATCGGCGTACCGCACATTTTGAGTACGTGCTCACTAACTGAGCTGTTTTCCTCCATCATGCGGCTAAAGAACTTTTCTCAAGCTTCATAACTCTCTCATGCGGCATGGGTGTCAAAAATCATTTTCAACTCTCCCATTGTATCAAAAGCATTCTTTGTGTTGAAAGCGTTTTATGACTCGGGCTCAAGGCCATACAAAATGCCGCAGATGAACTAAATTGTGGTCCTCCTTGCGAGTCAAGAAAACATTTTTCTCCTCCTCGGGGCATCATCGTGGCGGGGCACCCGAGTGGCGCATCAAGCACATAGCTCCTTTGAGCGTGGCCGAGAGAATCCTCGTGTTAAGGGCCCGATTGGTAAAGTTGCTACCGTTGGTGGCTAGTTTCTCTTTCTCCATGAACAGATTGAAATTGAAAGTAGGTGGTGCCATCTACAACATATTTGCAAAGTTACTTAGACTAAGTTCATAATAGATTACGTTCAAGTTTAATTCAAAATTACTACGAGAACTCCCACTCAAAAACAACATCCCTCTAGTCATCTTTAGTGATTACATGAACCAAATTCACTATACCAAACCGATCATCACGTGAGACGGCATAGTTTCAAAGGCGAACATCAATATGTTCATCATATCATCCATATGACTCATGCTTTACCTTCGGTTCGTGTTAGAGGCCATGTCTGTACATGCTAGGCTCGCCAAGTAGAACCAAAGTATTTGCTTGTGTAAATCGGCTTACACCCGTTGTATTTGAACGTAGAGCCTATCACACCCGATCATCATGTGGTGCTTGAAACGACGAACTTTCTTAACGGTGCATACTATGGAAGAACACATTATTATCTTGATATTAAGTTGAAGGGATCATCTTATAGTGCTAACGACGATCATATCCAAGCAAAATAAGATGCATAAAAGGATTAACATCACATGCATGAATAATGTGATATGATATGGTCCTTCTAGCACTTGATCTCCATCTTGTGCGTCATGGTATGATCTCCATCATTCCACCGGCGTGGCACCAAGGTCCATGGTGCTTCCATCTTGATTGTCTTCCTCCATTACAATATATCACATGGACATATACTTAGCACGCAGGCCATAAAAGAAAAGACAACCAAATGGCTCCTGCCGGTTGTTTAAATTTACAATAAATCTTATTTCATACAACAATCTTTGTATCAATGACCATATCACATCACATGCCCTGCAAAAACAAGTTAGACACCTCTAATTTATTTTTATTTTTTTTCATATTTTACGCGGTTTTGGGCTTTCTAGGAAAGAACCGTTCTTACCTACGAACAAGAACCACAACAGTGATAAAAACATTATTAGCAAACCGTTGTAAATTAGATCATGACTATAGTAGGAGAAACTGACACCCGCAAAGCCACTTGTGCAAAGCAAGTTGCATGTCGAGCGTGGAACAAGTCTCATGTGCGAGGACATGTAAGGTTAGTCCGGACCGCTTCAAATCCCACTGTGCCACCATGATCCAAAAAACACGAAAGTATGCAATAACATGATCATCAACGCCCACATCCATATGTGTTTTAACCGTACATAACATCTACGCATAGACATGGCTCTGATACCACTGATGGGTTCTAAGCATGGAAAACAAAATTTTTCCTACGAATGCAACCAAACACCAAGATCATATCTAGGAGATGCATGCAAACGGTTTCAGAAGGACTCACCCTCGTAGACCGAAAGCGGGAATAACGTTCCCGCAAACAAACGTGGTTGAAGTAGAGGTAGACGCCCGACTTCAAAGTCGCGAAGATGAGCGCCACAAACGGCAGCGCCTCCGTACTTGGTCACACGTACGGAACAACGACGACCTCCAATCCCTCGATCCGGTAGGCGTGAAGTAGAGGATCCACGGGAAACTCCAACAACACTCACGACTTAGTGGTGGTGGTGGACAAACTATTTCAGCAGCCGGCTTAAGCCTACTGCTTGAAAGGTGGAACAGCAGGAGGAGGGAGAAAGGACCAACCAAAGGGTTATGGAGATTAGTTCATGAGAGAAGAGCTCCACCCTCCCTTTTATAGGAGTGAGTGGACTCTCCACTCTCTCCATGTGAATGGACTCTCCATTCTCTTCATGTGAATGGACTCTCCATTAAATAAATAAACAATTTTATTTCTGTTATTTAAATATTTGTTAATTCTTTTAATTAACAAAAATTAACACATACCCCCTTGAACTATTCCGATATCCCGAAACTATTCCGGTGCTGTCCAAACTTTTCTCCGGTGTTCCGTATCCACTCAAAAGCGTCGATGAACCTTAAGTGTGTCACCCTACGGTTCGTGAATAAAATGGACATGATCAAGACACCTCTCTGATCAATAACCATCAGCGGGATCTGGAGATCCATAATGACTCCCACTTACTCAACGATGAACTAGTGATCGTGTAAACCAAAAACAACATAACCAATTCCTTTTGTCTCGCGATATATTACTTATCCGGGATCCGATCATTGGTATCAACTATACCTAGTTCGATCCCGTTACCGACAAGTACTCTTTACTCGTTCCGTGATATGACATTCTTGTGACCTAGTCACGTGCTTGCAAGCGATGTCAATGTGATATCACCGAGAGGGCCCAGAGTATATCTCTCCATCATCTGGATGGACAAATCCCACTCTTGATGCATGAGCCTCAACTAATACTTTCATAGTACCTGTCGGGACCCCGAATTTGCAAATCCGGACCCTCTGTGTATTCAGCACTAGTCCAGGAACGCGCTAGTGCACACAGTCTTAACATCGGTAAATATCACAATCATACCACTCGATACCAATAAAGTACTTTATTTAAATAGTCAAACTGGTTACTTGACCTTATGGTCAAGTTACAAATATATGCCTCGCAAGGCGAAACTTATTCAGAGAGAAATAATAATAATAGCAGCGGAAAATCAAACAACTTCGTGGCGCCATCCAGTATACCACAGTAACCGACCGGGCTCGCTTCCTAAGTAGACGGATCCTCTTGGAGTTCCTCCTCCAAATCTGGTGTAGTCTCCTCTTCAATCGATGTTGTGTTGAGGCAAGGGTGAGTACTTGGTACTCGACAAGTCATGCACAGAATGCAGGCTAATATACTATATGCATGGCTTGGTACAAAGGAATAGCTCAAGGTATATTTGCAGTAAACAGCATTTGACAAGTAATATAAGTAGATTCGAAAGCAGTAGGAATAAGTAAAGCATAAATAACTTTTCAAGAGGTTTTAGTCAACATCCTTCCCAACCTAAACCACATTTCCATCAACTTCATTATTTATCCAACCCAACCTTTCAAACCAAGTCATTTTTGAGAAAATCTAACCCTTGACTGTAATTCCCGAGCGATGTCCAATACCGCGGACACGGCTATTCGAATAGATTCTAAACTCTGCAGAGGTTATGCACTTTACCCACAAGATACAGTCAAACACCACAAAGGCGAGTTCCCGTAACAAAGTCTTTCTAAACCTCTAACAATACAAGTGGTCCTCCCGGTTATTGCGCACTAACCCTTCCCTTCGCTAAAGGCGAAGTCTAGGCCAATCAACCGTTAGATGGGTACTGGCCTCACCCGATGCGCTCCCCGTACAACTTACACAAAGGGTGTAGTTGACCTCCCGAGGTCCCACAGTGCGTTATTAGCAACTTAGTCAACTAGGTCCGTCCCATTACAGACATGTGGTTGCACGTTAGACCCAGTTCAAAGGCTTGCAAGGTTAAGTCCTTAGGGTGACCAGGGCAAGACTACCCGAAGAACCAAATCAACATTCCCAATGCCACAACTGGCCCACTTGATTACTCTTGCCACATGCCCCGGTCGAAAATGTTTATCAAACCCCAGTTGATTACCATGCACCACGTGCCATCAACATCACATGATACCTTTCCAAAACAGGTTCAATATATCATTAAGTCAATATTAACATTTGATTATCTAAAATCATGTCATGAGCACGTAGCAGGTCTAAGCAGTATACTACAACGGTCTAAACCCATGTTGGCAATTTAATAATGTCCAACTAGTAATCCACAACTAGGGTGACAAAGGGTCATGGCACATACTTAAGTAATCAAGGTGTCATACAGCAAATTGGTATTTATCTAACCCCCATGTTTAAACAAAGTATCTTTCTAATTGAACTAGCATGCAATAGTTTAAATCAAAATAAGTTTCAAAATAGGATCAACATGGTCAAAGCACAACTTGCCTTCAAAAAGTACTTGTTCTTGGTCTTGAGTTGGATCCTGAGTTAATATTTCTCCTTCGAATCCTTCCAGACTTCAACGTCTACTGCAGAAAGCGTGCAAATAGCAAATTCACAAATAAACAATAGGCAAAAAGTGTCCAAACATCCAAATAAAATCCATAAATAGAGATAACATAATTTTATGAGTTTTTAGAAAATGGAATCGTCAAATTTGGAGTTAAGGCATAAAAGTTATGATTATTTAAAGTTTAAATAATCAATTAAATAATTTTGCAGAGAAAAACTTTAGTCCAAAAATTAAATAAAATTCATATTTAGGTAGATCTCAATTTTATACAAATTTAGAAATTTGAATCACTCAAATCGGAGTTGAAACGCAAAAGTTATAAGCGTTTGAAATTTGAAACAAAATCACAAATCATTATTTCGAATTAATAAATCATTTTCTTTTTTCGGAAATTAATTATTGCGCCATGGACACGTGGCAGCCTTCGATTGGTTGGTCGACGCCACCGGTCCATGGACTTGGTCCACGCCGGCTCGGGTCTACCGTGGACTCGGTCCACGACTCCACGCCTCGCCGACATGTGGGCCCATTCGGGTGACGTCATTCTTTGGCGTCGGCGGGGCTCAGCCACGCGGTCGACAGTGGGACCTACCGATGACGTCATGGGTGACGCCACGGTGCGATCGGCCGACACGCGGGCCCCGTGTCGATGGCCCACGCCGCGCCCCGCGTGGCGCGGCGGTTCGCTCCCTGGACACGCGGCACGATCGTGTCCGTTGATTTGAAATTCAACGGCCGTGATTAGATCCAGGGTTAACACGCTGAAACTACTCGATGATCGTGGGCCGCTCGATCTAGATCGGACGGTCCGCATCTAATCCTATAACAGCACTACTACGGCGCGTGGCGATCGTGGGCCGTTGGATCTTGATCCAACGGTCCGGATCTAATCGGGTTGGAACACGTGAACTCACCTCAACCGCATCGATCAAGATCGGACGGTCCACGAGCTTCGCGAGGTCGATGGCGACGTGGCGGAGCAAGACCACCGGAGATGAGAACGACGACGAGCCCGACGGCGTTTGGGGTTGCTCGGCGAGATGAGTCCTCGCTTCGGTGCGTCTCGTCACGGGATTCGGATCACAGGCTCCTTCTCGGCGGAAGGCAGCCAGACGGCGGCGGAATCGGCGGTAAACCCGCGCAACAGCGGGTTCCAACTCCGGCGAGCTCGTGCGGGCAAAGCGCGGACGGCTCGGCGAGATGGCTTGGGGAACAGTGCGCACGGATGAGGGCAACCTCGTGGTACGTCTCACGCTTTAAATACGGACTCGAAGTGCGTGCAAAGCGGAACCCTAGCCGTGTCCTGCTCGGTCACGGCGGAGATCTCCGGATCGGAGTCGGAGAGGAGACGACGACGCACGGCCGTCCGCATTAACGATCAGCGGCCCGCGATCGCGTGGGCGATCGGATCGGGCCGGATCTGGCTCGAAGCCGTGCGAAGCGGATCTCACCGTTGGATCTTGATCCAACGGTCGGGATCGCTTAGGGTTGGGAGCTGGTTTGGTCGAGTCAATCGGCTCGGTCGTACTCGAGTCCGACTTCGGTTCCGACTTCGGTCGGATGAACGATACCGACCGAGTTGATTTTCCAAATGATTTAATATTTAAAATAATTCCCAATAATTCATTTAATTCATTAAAAATAGCAAAAGACTCAGAAAAATTCCAGAAAAATTCTGGAAAATATTTTGGACTCAAATAAAATATTTCCAACAAAATTTTATTTGCAAAGTTTAATTCTTTAATTAATTCAAAATGGAATAAATTCAAATAAATTCCAAATAAATCCAAATAAATTCAGAAAATTCCAAAAATTCACCAAAGTGCCAAATCACACATGAATTTAAGGAAAGCAAAATTTTGGGGTGTTACAAACCTCCCCTTAATAGAATCTCGTCCACAGAGATTCGTGGCTCACCTCTGAGAATAGGTTTGGAAACTCTTTCCTCAAATCCTCTTCACTCTCCCAAGTCGCTTCGCTTTCTTCATGGTTGCTCCACTGAACTCTACAGAAACGGGTTGACTTATTTCTGGTCTCTCGATCCATTGTGTCCAGAATCCTCACGGAATGCTCCTTATAGGTCAAATCCTCTTGCAACTCAATTAACTCTAGCGACGTCTGTTCCTCAGGAACTCGGAGACACTCCTGCCAACGACTGTGGCAACTCCAGCTGGTAAGCAACTTCACCTCTGCGACTCAAAATCTTAAATGGTCCAACATAACGGGGTGCGAGTTTCCCTTTGGCATGGAACCTCTTAACTCCCCTGAGAGGCGTAACTCTGAGGTATACAAAATCTTCTGGCTCAAAACTCAAATCCCTGCGACGGTTGTCAGCATAACTCTTCTGTCGAGATTGGGCGATCTTCAACCTTTCCCTAATCACGGCAATCTGCTCTTCAGCCTTTTGAAGAATATCAGGCCCAAAGACACATCGTTCACCTGTCTCATTCCAATTCAATGGTGTCCGACAGGGTCGACCATACAGTGCCTCAAAAGGTGACATCTGTAAACTAGCCTGGTAACTATTGTTGTAACTGAACTCGGCATACGGCAAACTCTTATCCCAAGAGGTAGCATAAGCCAATGCACAAGCTCTCAACATATCCTCCAGAATCTGGTTGACTCTTTCGGTCTGTCCATCCGTCTGTGGATGATAGGCTGTACTAAAGTTCAAACGGGTTCCCATGGCTTCATGCAACTTATTCCAGAACCTTGAGGTAAATTGGGTACCTCTGTCCGATACAATTCTTTTCGGCACTCCGTGCAAACAGACAATCCTGATCATGTACAATTCTGCTAATTTATCTCCCGAGTAAGTGGTCTTCACGGGGATAAAATGGGCTACTTTAGTCAAGCGATCCACTATAACCCATATGGAGTCATAACCTCCTTGAGTCTTCTAAGAACCGGTAATGAAATCCATTCCGATTTCCTCCCACTTCCACTCGAGGTATTTTTAGCGGTACAGCAGCAATCCTGCCGGGTCTCTCGATGCATTGCCTTGACTCTCGGCATACGTCGCAACGCAACATGCTCAGCAACTTCACGTTTCATACTCGGCCACCAGAATCTCTCCTTCAGATCCTGATACATCTTGGCGCTTCCGGGATGAATTGAGTACTTGGAGTCATGGGCTTCTTCCAAAATCAGTTGCTTTAACTCCTTTTTGTTAGGCACACAAATGCGATCCTTCATCCACAACGTGCCTTGCTCATCCAACTTGAAGTCCTCTGCCTTGCCTTCCTCCTTGATGGACTTAATCCTGCGGATCTTGTCATCATCCTTTTGTCCTTCTCGGATCTGATTCTCTAGGGTAGGCTTTACTTCTAATGCAGCCAAGAATCCGCTAGGTACAACCTCAATCTTCATTTTCTGAAAGTCCTCACATAACTCATCCTGACTTGTGGCTAGCAACGTACTCACGGTATGGCTTTTCCGACTCAGAGCATCGGCTACTACGTTGGCCTTCCCGGGATGGTAATGGATTCCAACATTGTAGTCCTTGATTAACTCTAACCATCTCCTCTGCCTCATATTCAGATCCGACTGGGTGAATATGTACTTAAGGCTCTTATGATCCGTATATACTTCACATCTGTTTCCGATCAGATAGTGACGCCATATCTTCAAGGCATGCACTACGGCTGCTAACTCTAGGTCATGTGTCGGATAATTTTCCTCATGCGGCCTCAACTGCCTTGATGCATAAGCGACGACCTTTCCATTCTGCATCAGCACACATCCAAGTCCTTGGCGCGATGCGTCACAATAAATATCGAAGCTTTGAGCAACATCCGGTAGAACTAACACCGGTGCTGATGTCAATCGCTTCTTCAGCTCCTGAAATCCTTTCTCACATTCTGGCGTCCATGCAAACTTCTTTTCCTTCTTCAGCAATTGCGTAAGAGGTTTCGCAATTGTTGAGAAGCCTTCGATGAAACGGCGGTAGTATCCTGCCATTCCAAGGAAACTCCGAATGGGTCACGCCTTTGGTTTGCTCCCAATGTAACACAGCTTCTACTTTGCTTGGATCTACGGCGACTCCTTCTGCGGTCATTACATGTCCAAGAAACTCCACCTTGTCCTTCCAAAAATCACACTTGCTGAACTTGGCGAAAAGTTGCTGTTCCCTCAGCTTTTCCAAAACTCGCCTTAAGTGTTCGGCATGTTCACTCTCTGTCTTAGAGTAGATTAGGATATCGTCTATGAACACGACGACAAACTTGTCCAAATATTCCATGAACACCTTATTCATCATATTCATGAAATAAATTTGGCGCATTAAATCGAGTCAAAGGACATAATCAGAACTTCGTGAATGTCCATATCTTGACGAGAATGCGGTCTTGAATATCTTCTGATCGGATCTTCAACTGATGGTATCCCGATCTCAGATCAATCTTGGAATAAACTCCGGCTCCTCTCAGTTGATCAAACAAATCATCAATCCTAGGTAGCGGATACTTATTCTTCACGGTGA
This sequence comes from Rhipidocladum racemiflorum, assembly GCA_036346355.1. Classification (NCBI taxonomy): domain Eukaryota; kingdom Viridiplantae; phylum Streptophyta; class Magnoliopsida; order Poales; family Poaceae; genus Rhipidocladum; species Rhipidocladum racemiflorum. The sequence goes on from CM070582.1 coordinate 15,403,948, forward strand.
CTTCATTGAGTGCACGGTAGTCGATGCACATCCTGAAACTTCCATCCTTTTTCTTGACAAACAAAACTGGTGCTCCCCACGGCGACGAACTCGGTCTGATAAATCCTTTCTCCATTAACTCTTCTAGCTGTTTCTTCATCTCTACCAACTCCTCGGTGGACATCCGATAGGGTCTCTTTGCTATCGGTGCTGTACAAGCTCTATCACAAACTCTATGTCCCTGTGCGGCATACCGTAGATCTTCGGGAAAAACATCGGGTACTCATTCACTCTTGAGACATCATCTATGCTGATTGACTTGGTAATGCGTTAACCATCAAGCTGTCCATCTCTAACCGCAAAGTGGCTTGAAATTCCACTTTCTTCCCACACGGGCCCTCAATCGAGATAGTCCTTCGTCCACAATCCAATACGGCCTTGTGCTTGGATAACCAATCCATTCCCAATATAACGCCTAAGGTCCAGGTCTCCAAAATTATAAGGTTTGCTAGGAACTCTATTCCACCTATTAGTATTCTCACCCTAACATCCTACTTTCATTCGGAGTTCGGAACCAGGGTTTGAACTAAAAGCATGCACTTAAGTCTTGCAATCCTCAAATCATTTCTAGTAGCAAAGCCTTGCGAAACAAACGAATGCGAAGCTCCGAGTCAAACAAAGCTGCTGTGTCTTGAGTTAACAAGTAACTTACCCAAAGATCTGACGTCCAGTAGCATTCTGCGGTGCATCTGCGGTGACATAGTTGACTCGGCCTCTCACCACGGTGCAGGGTGTGGCTCCTGGTCTTTGGCGTCCTAGCTGGGTGGTTCCTAGATTGAAGCGAACCGGGTCACTCTGCTGTCTTCTTTGGACAATCGTTGGCAAAGTGTCCTGGCTCGTTCGCGATTGTAGCAGCGTCTCACTGTTCCTTGCGATTGCTGGAGTAGCGTTTCTAGCGGGGCTGGGGTGCAGTAGTTCTGATTGACAGGTCTTGGTGCTGAGGATGGTGTCCTTGTTGCATTCTGTGGTTGGAATCAAGAATTGATTTGGTGCAACTCTCGACGCCGCATTGCGTTCCTGGCGTGATCCTTCTTTGTTGCATCCTGCGCTTCCTGTTCTCATCCAGTTCCTTGCGCTTGTCCTCAAGAATAAGTGCCTTATTCACTAGCTCTTGGAAATCTGGAAAGGTGTGGGTGATCAACCCTACTTGCAATCCTGAGTTAAGTCCCTTCATAAAATGAGACTGTCTGGATTTATCTGTCGCTACATCCTCAAAGCGTAGCGTGCTAGGCTGTGTGAACTTGTTCAGGTAGTCGGCCACCGCTGATTACCTTGCTTCAAAGGTTTCTAAACTCCTCCTTCTTAAGGTCCATGATTCCTTCAGGCACGTGATACTGTCGGAATGCACTGTGAACTCTTCCCAAGTGATATCTTGAGGGTTCTCTTGCGTGGCACGAAGTTCTCCCACCATTCAATTTGTTCCTTCCAGGTGATGAGAAGCGTAGAGTACCTTCTCATTTCCTATGCATTGAGCTATGTGTAGCTTCCTCTCGATTGATCTTAACCAATCATCGGCCTCCAATGGATTGGCATTCCTAAAAGTGGGTGGGTGAGTTCTCATGAACTCGATAGTCTTGTATTCTGGCGTGGTCCCCGATTAACTTGATTAGCAGTGGATCAGCGGTGGCGTGTTGCATTTGTTGCATCATAGCATGCATCAATCGAGTGCAGGCAGCGAGAAAAGCTCCGAAATTCTGCACATCCAGTGGCGGTGCTGGTGCTCCCTCATTGGGGTTTTCTGCTGGGCGAGAACCACTCCCATTGCTTCCAAAGTTTCCACGGGTGTTCACCATCTGTCGATTTGCTCTAGGTTTAGAGATGAGAGGGAAACAAGAATAGACAAGTAATATGGAACTTATGCGGGCAAAAGGTGTAACTTTAAGGTCCAACTTTATTATTAATAACTTGGTATGGCTGCTTACAATGCCTAAGGGCCTTGCAACACATACTGCACCCTCAGCCAACACTGAAAAGCCAAATCGAACTATCTCTGGAGTCTCACGCCTAAAGAGTGACTCTGTAGTCTATGACGCGACTCGGCGAAGGAGTCTCACTATAGAACCTATGCTCACTCATCGAGAAAACCTCCACGGCACAGGTACGGTGTCGTGTGGCATAAGCGTAACGATCGCCATGTCCAAATGATCGTCCTCTGTGGTAGTCGAAGAAGCGATGTCCTCATCGAGGTCCGACTCCTCCGGATCTGGCTCGTGTAGCTCGAAATCTTGGCTCTGGAGTGCAGTCCGTACAAAGTCATCTCCAACTCGTCAATCCTTCGCAGAAGGTGTGCCACATAATCTTGAGCTTCCCGCCATCTGTTCTTCTCTGTCGTGATCTCCTTGTGGGCCTTCTGTAGCTCCTTGCTTGTATTATCTAGTACATCCTCCTGGGCGACAACAAATCGTGCCAACTGTGTAACCGTGGCATCCTCATCCTGAATCGCCTTCGGGTCAAGAAGGTTATCGCTGCGCGGATGATAACGGAACACCGTATTCTCCAACTCTCTGGCGTAGATACGGGTAACGTGCCGCATTGCTCGTCGTGATACTTCTTGGATACCCATCTGCATTGTGGACCTCCTGGCAGGTCTGGGTGTATCGAGGCGATTGCACAGGCCCCCTTCTTCCTAGCAGGTACCTCAATCTTCACGTCACAAGCCTTGATCAATCCCGCTTGTCTGATCACTTCCACTTGGTATTGGGGCTTCTCAAATTCTCCGAGAGTTTGTAGCATATGCCAAAGTTCCGCGGCGTGACCAACTCCCAGATCAACGTAGTTGAACTCTTCCTCCATCTGTCACAAGAGTGCTTTACGTAAGAACTCGGAATTTTTGAATTGTGACAAGGTAAGGGAAAATTTCAGCAAGAGACAAGAAAAGAGAGAAGGGGATAAGTCGAGATGTCATTTCTTGTCTTCACAAATTTTTAGCCTTTAGAAAATAGGTTTTATCCTCACTACGACCATTCTAGCTAGGGTTGAGCCTACAGTCAAGTATGGCTCTGATACCACCTCTGTCGGGACCCCGAATTTGCAAATCCGGACCCTCTGTGTATTCAGCACTAGTCCAGGAACGCGCTAGTGCACACAGTCTTAACATCGGTAAATATCACAATCATACCACTCGATACTAATAAAGTACTTTATTTAAATAGTCAAGCGGTTACTTGACCTTATGGTCAAGTTACAAATATATGCCTGCAAGGCGAAACTTATTCAGAGAGAAATAATAATAATAGCAATGAAAATCAAACAACCGTGGCGCCATGCAAGATACCACAGGCAATCGATCGGGCTCGCTTCCCTAAGTAGACGGATCCTCTTGGAGTTCCTCCTCCAAAGTGGTGTAGTCTCCTCTTCAACTCGATGTTGTGTTGAGGCAAGGGTGAGTACTTGGTACTCGGCAAGTCATGCAGAATGCAAGGCTAATATACTATATGCATGGCTTGGTACAAAGGAATAGCTCAAGGTATATTTGCAGTAAACAGCATTTGACAAGTAATATAAGTAGATTCGAAAGCATTAGGAATAAGTAAAGCATAAATAACTTTTCAAGAGGTTTTAGTCAACATCCTTCCCAACCTAAACCACATTTCCATCAACTTCATTATTTATCCAACCCAACCTTTCAAACCAAGTCATTTTTGAGAAAATCTAACCCTTGACTGTAATTCCGGCGATGTCCAATACCGCGGACACGGCTATTCGAATAGATTCTAAACTCTGCAGAGGTTATGCACTTTACCCACAAGATACAGTCAAACACCCCAAAGGCGAGTTCCCGTAACAAAGTCTTTCGGAAACCTCTAACAATACAAGTGGTCCTCCCCGGTTATTGCGCACTAACCCTTCCCTTCGCTAAGGCGAAGTCTAGGCCAATCAACTGTTAGATGGGTACCTGGCCTCAGCCCCGGTACGCTCCCCCGTACAACTTACACAAAGGGTGTAGTTGACCTCCTGAGGTCCCACAGGTACGTTATTAGCAACTTAGTCAACTAGGTCCGTCCCATTACAGACATGTGGTTGCATGATAGAACAAGTTCAAAGGCGTGAAAGGTGAAGACCTTAGAGTGACAAGGGCAAGATTACCCAAGAACCAAATCAACATCCCCAGTGCCACACTCGCCCACCTGATTACTCTTGCCACATGCCCCGGTCGAAAACTGTTTATCAAACCCCAGTTGATTACCATGCACCACGTGCCATCAACATCACATGATACCTTTCCAAAACAGGTTCAATATATCATTAAGTCAATATTAACATTTGATTATCTAAAATCATGTTATGAGCACGAAAGTGTGTCTAAGCGTTATACTACAACGGTCTAAACCCATGTTGGCAATTTAATAATGTCCAACTAGTAATCCACAACTAGGGTGACAAAGGGTCATGGCACATACTTAAGTAATCAAGGTGTCATACAGCAAATTGGTATTTATCTAACCCCCATGTTTAAACAAAGTATCTTTCTAATTGAACTAGCATGCAATAGTTTAAATCAAAATAAGTTTCAAAATAGGATCAACATGGTCAAAGCACAACTTGCCTTCAAAAAGTACTTGTTCTTGGTCTTGAGTTGGATCCTGAGTTAATACTTCTCCTTCGAATCCTTCCAGCACTTCAACGTCTACTCGTAAAGCGTGCAAATAGCAAATTCACAAATAAACAATAGGCAAAAAGTGTCCAAACATCCAAATAAAATCCATAAATAGAGATAACATAATTTTATGAGTTTTTAGAAAATGGAATCGTCAAATTTGGAGTTAAGACGCAAAAGTTATGATTATTTAAAGTTTAAATAATCAATTAAATAATTTTGCAGAGAAAAACTTTAGTCCAAAAATTAAATAAAATTCATATTTAGGTAGATCTCAATTTTATACAAATTTAGAAATTTGAATCACTCAAATCGGAGTTGAAACGCAAAAGTTATAAGCGTTTGAAATTTGAAACAAAATCTGAAATCATTATTTCGAATTAATAAATCATTTTCTTTTTCGGAAATTAATTATTGCGTCAGCATGGACACGTGGCAGCCTCTGATTGGTTGGCTAACGTCAGCCGGTCCATGGACTTGGTCCACGCTCGGCTCGGGTCTACCGTGGACTCGGTCCACGACTCCACGTCTCGCTGACATGTGGGCCCATTCGGGTGACGTCATTGCTGACGTCAGCGGGGCTCAACCCACGGTGCTGACAGGTGGGACCTACCGATGACGTCATGGGTGACGTCACGGTGCGGTCGCTGACACGCGGGCCCCGCGTGTTAGTGGCCCACGCGCACGCCCGCGTGGCGCGGCGGTTCGGCTCCCTGGACACGCGGCACGATCGTGTCCGTTGATTTGAAATTCAACGGCCGTGATTAGATCCAGGGTTAACACGTTGAAACTACTCGATGATCGTGGGCCGTTCGATCTAGATCGGACGGTCCAGATCTAATCCTATAATAACACTACTACGGCACGTGGCGATCGTGGGCCGTTGGATCTTGATCCAACGATCGAGATCTAATCGGGTTTGGAACACGTGAACTCACCTCAACCGCACGATCAAGATCGGACGGTCCACAGAGCTCGCGAGGTCAATGGCGACGCGGCGGAGCAAGACCACCGGAGATGAGAACGACGACGAGCCCGACGGCGTTTCGGGGTTGCTCGGCGAGATGAGTCCTCCTTCGTGCGTCTCGTCACGGATTCCGGATCCGGCTCCTTCTCGGCGGAAGACGACAGACGGCGGCGGAATCGGCGGTAAACGCTGCGCAATAGGGTTCCAACTCCGGCGAGCTCAAATGCGGGCAAGCGGCGGCGGCTTTCGGCGAGATGGCTTGGGGAACGGTGCGCCGCGGATGAGGGCAACCTCGGGGACGTCTCACGCTTTAAATACGGCCTCGACGCGTGCGTTAATCGGAACCCTAGCCGTGTCCTGCTCGGTCACGGCGGAGCTCCGGCTGAGTCGGAGCGGAGAGCGACGGCGACGGCCGTCCACGTGGCACGATCAGCGGCCACGATCGCGTGGACGCGATCGGATCCGCCGGATCTGACCGGCTCGAATCGTGCAGGCGGATCTCAGCCGTTGGATCTTGATCCAACGGTCGGGATCGCTTAGGGTTGGGAGCTGGTTTGGTCGAGTCAACTGGCTCGGGTCGGACTCGAGTCCGACTCGGGTTCCGACTCGGTCGGATGAACAAGATTTACCCGAGTTGATTTTCCAAATGATTTAATATTTAAAATAATTCCCAATAATTCATTTAATTCATTAAAAATAGCAAGACTCAGAAAAATTCCAGAAAAATTCTGGAAAATATTTTGGATCATTTTGGACTCAAATAAAATATTTCCAACAAAATTTTATTTGCAAAGTTTAATTCTTTAATTAATTCAAAATGGAATAAATTCAAATAAATTCCAAATAAATCCAAATAAATTCCAGAAAATTCCAAAAATTCACCAAAGTGCCAAATCACACATGAATTTAAGGAAAGCAAAATTTTGGGGTGTTACAGTACCCAAATCCATCTTTATAGTCACCATGTTACGGAGTGACGTTTGATGTAATCAAAGTACTCTTCCGGAGTTAGTGATTGACATCATCTCATGGTCTAAGGAAAAGAGCTATTTTGTATATGTTCAAGATAAAGAACAAACTTTAATGACTTGATCGAATTTGCTATACCAACTTGGGTGTGTGTTCATCACATCATTCTTCTAATAATGTGACCCCGTTATTAACAACATCCAATGTTCATGATCAGGAAACCTTGATCATCAGTTAATCAACGAGCTAGTTTAAAAGAGAGGCTTTACTAGGAACCTTTTTGTTTATTAAACACACATGTATCAACGTTTCCGGTTAATACAATTTTAGCATGAGAAATAAACATCTATTATAAACATGGAATAAGATAATAAACAATTTATTATTGCCTCTCGGGCATATTCCCTTTAGAAAGAACCTCATGTGTAAGCAGATTATCAGTTATTTGAGAAACCCTAGCATTTGCATCTTTTAACTTCAATTCAAGAGTTGAGCATTTAGAACAAGAAGTTGAACCATGCAATTCATCGATTGGAACAAATAGCATTTTTAACACGTTTCTCATTTTTCTCATTTAGATGTAACAGAAGAGCATGTTCTTTCCTAAGCAAGGTGAGCTCATTGTAAATTAAGTCACATGATTTGCAAGTATCATCATCACGAATCAAGGTCTTAAGTCTAGCAATTTTAGCATTCAATGACTCCACAAGAATATCATGTTTCTTAATTTTTCTATCACGTTTGTCAAGCAATTTTCCAAGACAAGCAACAGCAATAGCTAATTCATCATAAGAAGGATCTACCTCATTGAAGTCGCTGTCTTGATCGTCCTCGGTGAAGCTATCCTTGCTGCTTGCCATGAGACACAACCCTGTCAAGTCATGTTTGCTTGGAGTTGCATCGTCCTCGCTGCTCTCCGAGTCCACATCGCTCAAATTGACTTGTTCAAGAGCGGAAAGAACTAGATGAACCACTTTGCGGTTGATGAAGCTCTTCTTTTTCCTGTCGTTTGAAGAGAACCTTTTCTTCTCATATCTTCTGTCGTTGTCCTTCTCCTCCTTTAATGTTTTACCTGCAAGCTTTGGACAATTTGATCTCATGTGGTTGAGATCACCACACTCGTAACACCTTGGAGGACCACCTCTTTTTCTTATTATCACATTCTGCAAGGCTTTGTTAAAACGAGAAAAGAGTAGTGCCAAGTCTTCTTCAGGAAATTCTTCAATTTGCTCATCTATTAAAGAAGACACGGAGGACAGGGCAAAGCTAGAAGAAGAATTTGCATTTGACATGTTAGGGTTAGAGATCAAAGCAATTGATTTAATATTACCTTTCCTTGCAAGAACATCCAACTCATGAGTTTTCAATTTAGAATACAGAACATCTAATGTAAGTGTACTCATGATAGTAGATTCTCTAATGGATGTAACTTTCATCTCCCAAATAGACATGTCTAAAGCACCAAGCAATTGTCTAGCATTAGCAGCATCATCAAAGCTAACTCCAACAAAGACGAAGATTACTAAGAATTTTATTGAAACGTGCAAAGAAGTCATCTAGCGACTCACCGGGTTTCATCTCAAATCGCATGTATTCTTTTTTGTAAAGATCTTGACGAACCTCTTTAATAGTGTTAGAACCCTCATGGTAATCACAAAGAGATTTCCATATCTCATATGCGGATTTGAGATGGATCACACGGTCAAAGTAGCTGCGTCCCAAACCTTGGATGATCAAGTTGCGCGCCTTGCTGTTTGCTTCAACATGTGTGCGATTGGTGTCGTTGACGTTGTTATTTGCAGGGACTTCATATGGCTTGTAGACCTTCTCCCAAATTGTGAAGCCTTGTGCTTGGATGAACACCTCCATCTTGGCCTTCCAAAACTGAAAATCAACACCATCGAACACACATGGTTTTGTCGAATAACGATCCATTAATCTAATCACCGGTTAAGATAGATTAGAAAAACCTTACTCTGATACCACTTGTAGGATCGACGTATACGAATATAGCAATTAGAGGGGGGGGTGAATGATTGTGTAGAAGCTAAAACCAAATTCTTAATCTACTAAAAGTTCACTCCAAAATAGAACCAAATAATTGCCTCGTATTCGACAAAAACAGAATGACAGAGGTTCGGTAAAACGAGAATTCCCGGAGATACAACCGTTAGATTGATCTGAAATTTGGACACGAGAAACTAGATTCCAATACAAATCGAACCCAAAAAGAATCAGCTCGATCGGACTTACGGATCAAAATTTATGAAGCTAGCAAGCTTGCTGTGACAGAAGATGACGAGAATTAATCTAACCAAAACTTGAAAGTTTAACAGAAACGACAAAAGTTTAATCAACTAAACTTAGAGAAACCCTAAATCAATTCTCTAGAAAGGTTTTGATGGATCAAATCAAGATAAAACTCAAAGAACAAAAACCAATTTAGAAAAGAACAAGCATGCAAACAAGAACCAAAACAGGAAACACTGTAGCAACGCTAAGCATCATAGCACGCAAGGATCTAGAAGAATTGATCTTTATTTCTTTTGTCTAAAGTACTCTCATCAAAAGAGTACAAACCCTAAAACTGAGCTTGAGGCTCTCAATGCGCTCAGCTCTGATTGATGCCCTTCAACAGGAGACACCCCTACTATTTAAAGGAGCAAAACACAAGGAGTTCTGAATACAATTCCTAGAAAGAGTATGTATTCAACACAACTCCTCTTGCCCCAACCTGGCCGGGTACAACTCTTGCACGCGTATGGCAACCCTACCATACTCACGTGACTAACACTTTGCACGCGTATGGTCACCTGCCATACTCACGTGACTAGCACTTTGCACGCGAATGACCTCCTGCCATTCTCACGTGACTAACCATTCTTCATGTGCACCATTCTCTTAACCCGAACGTCCCGCATGACATCCTTGACCACCAAGACCTCAGTTCCTCCCTGAACCTAGTCCCGAACCTCAGCTCTTCCATGAACCTAGTTCCGGTCCCGTCATCGACCACATTCGTCTTCGAGCAATACCTGCACATGAATAAACCACAAAACAATTTCGAGCACAAGTCCACGACTTGACTCACATCAATCCATGCAAATACTCACACGAGCATTGCATAAAGTCCACTTCAAGCATCATGAAATTCTCACAAATTTCATAATCTCAAAAACAAATCAAACACAATTCCAAGTTTGCTCAAAACCCTAATTGAGCAAAAACGCATTCACGACGGACCAAAAAATATGGTCCGGCGTACACATGAAAAAGTCACTCAAAAAACCATTCACAACGGACCAACAAAATCGGTCCGGTGTACAAGTGAAAGTCTCGGTTTCAAGAAGAAATCATTTCGGCGAAAACACATTTACGACAGACAAAAAGAAATAGTCCGTCGTACAAGCGAAATCAATCCTCAAAAAGCCGTTCACGACTGACCAAAGAAATTGGTCCGACGTACATGCAAAACTTACTGGTTTCTTGGAAAATTGAGTCCGGCTCATGATCTCAAAAGCACGTCCACGACAGACCCAAAAACATGGTCCATCGTACATGCGCTTACTGCTATTTTCTTGGAAAATTGAGTTTGGCACAAGAGCTCAAAAACATGTGCACGACAGACCCAAAATCTTGGGCCGTCGTACACAAAATCGGTTCGGCGCAAAAGGACTCAGATTCATGTTTACAACAGACCAAAAAACTTGGTTTGTCGTACATGGGAAAATGAGTTTGCCAAAGCATGTTTACGACAGACAAACAAATTTGGTCCGTCGTAGATGTGAAACTTACTGTTTTCTTTAAGTTTGGTCCGGCGCCAAAGCGGAACTTACTGTTTCTTGTCAAATTGTCAAAACACATGAACAAACACATTTTGCAAATTCAATTCTAAGCCAATTTTTCAGTACATGATTTCACAGAAAGTAAAAAGGGCACAAGATTGCTCACTAATTAATAAATTGCACAACCTAAAAGTAACGAACACAAATTAGGGTTTTGCTCAATGTAGTGTGACCGGCCACAATTTTCTTTTTCTTTCCCTTTTTTTAGCCTTTTGGCTCTTTCCCTTTTCTTTCTTTTGGTGACTTTCGGCCAACACTAGAATGAACAAAGTTTTGGAATCCCTAACTCGGTGTCACAAGATAATATGATATGATAACTGAAGATTGTGCAATGTATCAAGTAGAGCAGCCCTATGCAATATCAACAAGCTAGTCTCAAATAGGATCAAAGTGTTCACAAAGGATGAATTGGTTCCCAAAGGTAGGTGTACTGATGTTTTTCTAGGGCAACAAACTAGTCACCTAGATTAATGTTTGAAGATCACCGAATTTGATTGGTTGATTATGGAAGGAAATGAAGCTTATATCCTCAGCTTTCAATAGAGTGCAAGAACACAAAAATCCGAGTTCGTATGAGAAAGTTATGCGTGAAATACCAAACTGGACAAAATTGAAGTATTGAAGCTACGCGATGGAAAGGAAAGATCAGCAACTAAAACCTGGACTCTAATGGATCAAAACCTAACAAAACTCACTAAAATAAAAGATTGAAACTAAAGGTTGAATTTTTATGGAGTAGTTTTCAATTTAGGACAAAAATCAAAAACTAACCTAAGGCACTGATATTCTCACCAGGCAACTGAAGCTCTGATACCAACTGATGCATCCCTCCTAGGTGCGCATCAGTTCTTCGCGCCCAAAAGTATGGTGCACGTGCCTCGCCCGTGAGCGGATCGCCCAACTGCCCAGGGTGTGGGCCTTGGACCACGAGAGAAATACACACCTTGGCTGCAATAGCCAAGCCATAAGAGTCCCATGTGGCCCCCAAAAGACTAGCCTGATGGGGGGAGGGTTGCTCTCCCTTTTAAGGTGGTATTCTCTCCCCTCCACAAGCAAGGTGGTACTATCATTCTCACCCTCTTGTTTTGGGACCTAGCTTTGATACCACTTGATGTAACACTGGGTGTCCCGATCTTTCGATGAGAACGATAACCTTCGATTTGGGTGGAGACGACTTTGACGATCCGACTACAACGTACAACGACGATGCGCCTTAGCAATCGCTAAACCAACTCCAGAGGGTTATTGACCTTGCCGTGGGCACGATCAACCTGATCACGAAGATCAATTCCTAAAATTGAGACAAGCAAGAACAAGCAAGAACAAGGCAAAAGCAATCTAAAATTGCAAATATAGATGAAGTATTGAAAAGTTGGGGTTCCGATACAAGGAGCTTGTTAGGTGGTCGTTGAGCATGTCTAAAAGACTCAAATAGTAGCAAAAGGCTAAACTATTAAATAACCAAAACCCAAGTTATTTTTGGGGACTCCCTAGCTATTTATAGGAGAAATAGGAGGCCAAAACCAGGCTTGGGGCGTCCAAAACACCTCCATGGCCGAGTAGGACTCCTATTCCTAGTTTGACTCGGATTTGGAAAGATTACCGAAATTGTTTTGTAGATTCCCGTTGACTCGTAAGGAATTTGGAGGTGGGGCCAGATCCATTGGAAAGAGGACGTCGAAACCTTTCAAACCAGTACTCATAGACCTCAAACACCCTTGTGGATCAAAATTTATGGTCGTTTTAAGTTGGTGCTGTCCTGGAGGCCGAATCCGAGTTGAAGTTGTGCACCGGAAGAATTGGCTTCATGCTTGACTTTTGGGAGTCCTTCTCCTTGGTTCCTAAGGACAATAAAATCAACACAAGGATTAAATAGCATTCCATTCATTAAATTATTTGTATGCAACCTGAGGAACGCATTCACCTGGCAATTGAATTGACGTGCGCGAGCTCGAGTAATTGGCCCTTGTATTATATTGTTGGTTTCAATTGGGTTTGTAGACATGGCCGTATCCACGGTAGTGATGTCCTCATCATCCTCCCCTTCTTACCTTTGAGTCGTCCTCGACTCAAGTTCATCATCTTCTCCCAAGTATGGCTTTAGATCTGACAATTGAGTTGACGGGCTCGAGCTCGAGTCAATGGTCCTTGAACCGACGAAGATGTAGAAGGATGGCCAAGGTGGCGGTCGATAAAGCCATGCAGATGGAGCCATCGTAGTAGATGTATACGAAGTAGAGGATGCCGTGAAGTGTCGCCAACTTAATGGTCCTGGCCAAGGTGGGGGTCGATGAAACCATGCGGTTGATATAATTGCAGCAACACTTGGTGATGACCATATGTATGCAGTGCTAGTTCTGTCCATGATGAGCATGGTCTCATCATTGATCCTTCAATTCATGTTAAAACAAAGGAGATGCTGCCGAAATTTTGGTTTTTAGCATTCGTGCCTTTGCTGTAATTTACTTGTATTTGTGGTATTTAGAGGTTGCTTAGTCTATGTTTGGTAGCATTCGGGCATATTAAATGCCAGGGTGTTACAGTACCCCACCAAACCACCCCGTTAGTTCATCTTTTGCTTAAACATACTATTTTTCATATGGTTACCTTCTGTGAAATCATGTGATGAAAAATTGGCTTAGTGATGAATTTGGTATTGCAAAGTGGTTGTGCTCATGGCATGTGTTGTGCATGTGCATGTGTTGTTTCAGATGATCAATTCACATGCTTGTAATATGTTTTAGTTAAGTGTTTCGGAAAAACAGAGTGTTTTCCTTTTGCGCCGGACCATTTTTCGCATCTGCGCCGTACCAATTTCTTAGTCCGGCGTGAACATGGTTTTGAGTGCCATGCGCCGGACCGGATGTTGAAGTAATAGATAATTTTCTTTTGCACCAGACCGTTTTTCACATTTGGGCCGGACCAAATTTTTAGTCCGTCGTGAATGTGACTTTGAGTGTTTTTACGCCGGACCAAATTTTCAAATAACAGAGACATTGATGTTTGCGCCGGACCGTTTTTTCTTTGGTCCACCGTGAATGTGAAATTGAGGCTTTTTGCGCTGGACTAGTTCTTTCAAGTAACCGAGAGTTTTACATGTACGCCGCACCAAATTTTTTGGTCCGTCGTGAACGGCGTTTTGAAGGTTGTATCTTTGTATTCTCTGGAATAATAATTTTCATCCGCCGTGAATGTGGTTTTGAATGTTTTTGCGCTGGACCAAATTGGCAAGTAACTGAGACTTCAACGTGTACGCCGTACCAATTTTTTGGTCCATTGTGAGCGACGCTGGACCAAAGTTTCGGTCTGGCATGAACAACTTTTTAAAGGTTGATCCCTTGTGTGCGTCGGACTAATGTTTTTGGTCCGCGTGAACGTGATTTTCGAGGGTCAACTTTTTGTGTCTAAACAAATTTGATTTTGGATTGGATCTGTGATTATGAAATTCCTGTGGACTTCATAATGCGTGTTTGATCTTATGCAATGCTCGTGTGAGTAGTTGAGTGGACTAATGTTGAGTCAAGTCGCGGACTTGTGCTCGGAATTGTTTTGTGGTTTGCTCATGTGGAGGTGTTGTTCGAGGGCGAACGTGGTCGATGACGGGACCGGAACTAGATTCATCGAGGAACTGAGGTTCGGGACTAGGTTCAGGGAGGAATCGAGGTCCTAGTGGTTGAGAATGTCATGCGGGATGTTCGGGCTAGAGAACGGTGCACATGAAGACTAGTCAGTCACGTGAGTACGGCAGGTGGGCCATACGCGTGCAGAGTTGTTAGTCACGTGAGTATGGCAGGTGAGCCATACGCGTGCAGAGTTGTTAGTCACGTGAGTATGGCAGGTGAGCCATATGCGTGCAGAGTTGTAATCGTTTGGGGGTGGCTTGCATGTATTGGGCCATGTTGGACCAAGTGGACATGCATGCATACTCTGTTAGGGTTGCTCATTATAAATAGGGGGTGTCCTCTGTTTATAGACAGTGCAAGAGCGCAGAGCCAGTGCGTGTTTGCCAGAGCTAGGCTTTAGGGTTTGTACTCTTTTGATGGGAGTATTTTAGACAAAAATAAATAAAGATCAATTCCTTCTAGATCCTCTACTTGCTACAATAATCTCGAAGCTACAGTGCACGCGTTGCTAAAGTATTCTCTGTTTTGAGTGTTCGTTTGCTCATCTGTTCTAGTTCTAGATTGGTTCTTTATCTATTTTGATTCTTTGAGTTCTGTCTTGATTTGATCCTTCCAAAATCTTTCTTGGGCCTTGATTTAGAGTTCTTCAAAGCTTTGGTGGTTAATCCTTTGAAGATTTTGTTCAATCACGAAATTGATGTTAGATCAATTCTCGTCATATTCTATCACAACAAGCCTGCGAGGTTCATAAATTTTTATCTGTTAGTCCGATCGAGTTGATTCTTTCTCTGTTAGATTTGTATCAGAATCTAGTTTGTTGTGTTCAAATTTCAGATCAATCCGACGGTTGGATCTCTAGGAATTCGTGTTTTACCGAATGCATCTACTCTGTTTTTGTTGATTACGAAGCACTTATTTAAGTATAATTTGGGTTGAATTTTTACTATATCAAAAATTTGGTTTTAGCTTCCGCACAATCATTCACCCCCCTTTGATTGCTATATTCATATATATCGATCCTACAAGTGGTATCAGAGCAAGGTCTTTCTAATTAATCTTAACCGGTGATTAGAAATCGTTGCAATGGATAGGTATACTACAAAATCTTGTGTTTTCGATGGTGTTGATTTTCAGTTTTGGAAAGCAAATATGGAGGCGTTCATCCAGGTGCAGGGCTTCGCAATTTGGGAGAAGGTCTATAAGCCATACGAAGTCCCTTGGAACGACAACGTCAACGACGCAAATCACGCACATATTGAAGCAAATAGCAAGGCGCGCAACTTGACCATCCATGGCTTGGGACGCAGCGACTTTGATCGTGTGGTCCATCTTAAATCCGCATATGAGGTATGGAAATCTCTTTGTGATTACCATGAGGGTTCTAACACTGTCAAAGAGGTTCGTCAAGATATTTATAAAAAGGAATATATGCGATTTGAGATGAAACCTGGTGAGTTTGTAGATGACTTCTTTGCACGCTTTAATAAAATTCTTAGCAATTTACGTGCTGTTGGAGTTAGCTACACTGATGCTGCAAATGCTCGATAATTACTTGGTGCTTTAGACATGTCAATTTGGGAGATGAAAGTAACATCTATTAGAGAATCAACTGTCATGAGTACACTTATATTAGATGTTCTGTATTCTAAGCTGAAAACTCATGAGTTTGATGTTCTTGCTAGGAAGAATGATTACAAGTCAATTGCTTTGATCTCACAACCTAACATGTCTCACAGTAACTCTTCTTCATCAAACTTTGCCTTGTCTTCCTTGTCTTCACTAACCGATGAACATATTGAACAATTTCTAGAAAAAGACTTGGCATTACTCTCTTCTCGTTTCAACAAAGCTTTGCAGAATGTGAGAATGAGGAAGAGAGTTGGTGGTGGCCCTCCAAGATGCTATGAGTGTGGTGATCTTAACCACATTCGTTCAAAGTGTCCTAAACTTGTAAGAAAAGCATTAAGGGAGGAGAAGGACAATAGAAAAGAAAAGAAGAGGTTCTCAACCGTAAGGTTGTCCACCGAGTTCTTTCCGCTCTTGAATAAGTCAATTTGAGCAATGTGGATTCAGAAAGCAGCGAAGACGATGCAACTCCAAGAGAGCATGATTTGATGGGGTTGTGTCTCATGGCGAGCAACAAGTATAGCTTCACCGATGATGATCATGACAGCGACTTCAATGAGGTAGATCCTTCATATGATGAATTAGCCATTGCGGTTGCTCGACTTGGTAAATTGCTTGATAAACACGATAAGAAAATTAAGAAACATGATTTTATTGTTGAATCATTGAATGCTGAAATTGTTAGACTTAAGATTTTGATTCCTGATGATGATACTTGCAAATCATGTGACGTAATATACAATGAGCTCACCTTGCTTAGGAAGGAACATGCTTTCTTGTTATACCAAAATGAGAAAAATGATAAACATGTTAAACATGCTAGCTATTCCACTGATGATTTGCATGGTACAATCTCTTATCCCAAATGCTCAATTCTTGAATTAAAATTGAAAGATGCAAATGCTAGAGTTTCTCAGATGACTAATGACATGTTCACTCATGAGGTTCTTTCATGCTTTACTTATCACAAACAGAAAGAGAAAGTTGATATTTCTTGCAATAATTGTCTTGTGCTTTCTCGTAAAGTTGATTACTTGGAAGATTGCTTAGAACGGTTCACTAAAGGAAAGAAAATTTTGAACATGATTTTGGACCAATCTAAAGTTAGCTCAAACAAGAAAGGTTTAGGTTTTGATCCTTCTGCTTCATATGAAACTAAACCTTGCACTGTTGTTAAGGCTCTTTGTAATGACAAAATTGAGATTCTCAATGAGTTTAAGAAAAATTGCTTTAAATCTGCTGGTCTTTTATTTTCCTCTGTGATGAATGCAAATTATGCATCTACTGTTAAAGAAAAACATCATGTTAAGTACAATTGTACTCATTGTGGTAGAGATGGACATTTAGTAGATTTTTACTTTAGGCTAGCCAAACAACAGAAGAAAGAAAAGAACAAGGCTAGGTCTAATTTTAGAGAGGCACACATTGCTTCTTGTTATGTGCCTAGGGTGAAGCAAACATCTTTCGTTGCTAAAAACACGGGGAAGAGCAAATATGATATTATGCATAAAAATACTCATGTTGTGCCTACCTTATTGCGTCGTGTGTCTCAGTACTGGATTCCCAAAAATTTGATTTCTAACCCTAGTACTGAGACCTCAACATGCTTTGCTATGTAGGCTTCTCGCGCGAGGAAGGAGAACATATGGCTAGTGGATTCTGAATGCTCACGCCACATGTCCGGAGATAAGAATTGGTTCTCCTCCCTCACTCGTGCATCTCGTGCTGAAAGTGTTACTTTTGGAGATGCTTCTTCCTCTTCTATTGTGGCAAAAGGTACAGTAAAAGTGAGTGACAAGTTTATGTTCAAAGATGTGGCACTTGTTGAAAACTTGAAATATAACTTGCTTTCTGTCTCACAAATGATTTATGAAGATCTTGAAATAAGCTTTAAGAAAAATGAATGCAAAGTGTTAGATGCTTCAGGTGACCTTGTTTCTAGGATTTCATGCTTTGGAAGAGTATTTAAAGCTGACTTTGATATATCACCTTCTTCTAAGCAGAGGTGTCTAGTTGCCAATGTTTCTAAAGATTTATTCTTTTGGCATCGTAGATTTGGTCACATAGGTTTTGATCACCTCACTCGTGTTAGTGATTTAGACCTCATTTGTGGTTTGCCTAAGCTTAAAGGTGATAGCAATTTAGTATGCTCTTCGTGTAGACATGGTAAGATGATTGCAGGTTCACATCCACCTCTTACCATGGTGATGACAAACGCTCCAGGACAGCTACTACATCTTGACATGGTTGGACCATCTCGAGTTCAATCCTTTGGAGGCAAATGGTGTGTGCTTGTTATTGTTGATGATTTTTCTTGATACTCTTGGGTGTACTTTATGGCATCTAAGGATGAGGCTTTTAGTCATTTTAGAAGTCTTGTTCTTAGGCTTTCTGTTGATCATCCAGGAGCTCTTAAAACTATTAGAAGTGATAATGGAACTAAGTTTACAAATTCATCTTTTGATCACTTTTGTGCTGAAAAATGAATTGATCATCAATTTTTGTCACCTAGAGTACCTCAACAAAATGGTGTAGTTGAGAGAAAAAATAGAACTTTGGTTGAGATGGCTTGAACTGTAACACCCCAGCATCTAGTATGCTTGAATGTTACCAAACATAGACTAGGCAACATCTAAAAACCACAAATAAAGATAAATTACAGCAAATGAGCAAATGCTAAAACTGGAAATTTCGGCAGCATCTCCTTTGTTTTTCCATGATTCGGAGCAACAACAAAATACCACATGATATATCATAATGGAAATCATCCAAAGCAGTAATAACAGGTAATAATGCGGCAATTTAAGTCTAGCATAATGAATTTAACCACTCCATGAACCAATACGAAGTAAAGGATGTAATCAAGCACATGAACAACTCATAATCCTAGTTTCGTCACACTAGACTCATGATCACAACTCCGAAAGGTAAATATTGTCTAATTGTGTTGAAATTATGTGATGAAGTGCCGCTAAGCCCCTTTCCCGCATGTTGGTATCAAAGTACCTAAGAAAAACAACATAAACACAAGCGTGAGTTCATCACTCAGCAAGTATATTGCAATGATACCAAAACAATAACAACTCACATACATACTTAATGCCATTCACATAACCTGAGAATCAACTCATGAACTTCATTTATGCTCTCATATAACACCATCATAAACATCTCAAATAAACATCTTCATATGCATTTCATAGAACATCATAATCATCTCATAAACCACTCAATTCATGCAATGCAATGCACATATCTCTCTGAAGCACATACCGGTATTGCCGAGTGCACACCTGTCGGCGTGCACCCCCTTTCCCCTTCCATCCCGTAGATGGAGGGTGCCTACTCTTACTGACATGCTCACATGCGCAACCGTGGATGGGAAAACGAGGTAGGTCTTTCTTGTTCACTACGTGTGAACACAGAGTTGTAAACCATCTCATATTCAAACATTACGTCTCCCTAAGCCGCAACCACTTCAATACACCTGCCTTAACTGCGGGCGACGGATTGGCGAGAGGTTGAGAGCACTCCCGGGGTCACACCACCTGCACATAAGTACTACATACTCAAAATGTGCCCACAAAATAGTACATACTCGCTCATCTACCCCGATTACGCAAACTACTCCCGAAAATGAAAAACATAGAATCTGTCCCCCTCGGGACAGCAGACTTCAATCTCGCATAACTTGAGTTCTAGGTCTCCAAATGTGACACTACAAAATGGTGTGAGATTATTTAATGTGAATGTTAAGGTCAAAAACTTTATGAAATATGGTATTGGAGGTTAAAACCATATGATAGGAGGCTTAATAGCGTTTCTGGGCCGTTTTCGGGCCGTTTCCGGGGTTTTGGGCCTTTCCGGGGGAGTTTGGGCCTAAAGGAAAGGGTCGTGGGCTTTGGTGGGATGGAGTTTGAGTCCTAATAGGAGTTGGAGACCTGGTTGGGGGCCTGCCCCAGCCCTTTTAGGCGTTCACCCCCTGCCCTTGCGCCCCCACAAGTCCTAGCCACCCCCACACCTCCCCACCTCCTCCTTGTGGCGCCTCCACCTCCCCCATTGCTCCACATTGCTCCACCACCTCTCCTCCTCCCTTGCTGCCCCTAGGGGAGTTCTCCACCTCCACACCTCAAAGATCCATCCGTTGGAGTGCTCCGCGACGTGGAGATCCGGCGGGATTGGAGCGAGGAAGGAGATCGCGCGAACTGGGAGGAGATCTATTAGGTTTTCGTGCGTTGAGCAAAGGTATGGCCATGGGAATCCTTGGGGTTGGTCTAGGTACTGTTCTAAGGGTGTTTATCAAGTTTTTAGATCAATTGGTGGTACTGGAACGAGTAGATTGGATTAGATCTAGAAGTTGCCACGTTCTCTGTTTCGGGCAGCATGAGCAGTCACCTAGGGTTCGGTTTTTCGCCAAATTAGATTCGGAATCTGGTCGTACGGACGTTGAATAAGTTGTATATAATTTCGCTATCTTTCCGTGGATATAAAGAACGTTAAATTCCGATCAGCAGTTTGAAAGTTATGGCTGTTTTACCGAGCGTGATAAAATCTGTGACGTGATTGGAACAGATCACGGTATTTTGTAGATTAAACCACTTTATAGTCCGAATCAGTCTTTCCCTATAACTAAAAAAAGTTGGGAAATTTCCTAAGCTACGCGATGATGTACTCTTTTAATTGATTTGGAGTCCCAGAACTCAAGTTATGCCTTTTGCAAGGCTGCTGTCCCGACGGGACAGAACCTCTGTTTTTAGGTTTTGCGAGTAGTTGGCAATGTCGGGGTAGATGAGGGTTTGCGTTCTGTTTTGTGGCCATGATTGTGAGTGTGTGGTACCTTTGTGCAGGTGGTGCGACCCCGGGGGTGCCTTCTACTTCCCGCCAATCCGTTGCCCGTGGTTGAGGCAAGTGTGTTGTGATGGATAGCGATTTGTAGGTTGCTTGTTGAGAATAGATGGAATTGACTACATGATATATGATTAATTGCCATGCTTTTATGATTGCCAATGATATAATGAGCATGTTTATTATGTTATGATGCCATGTGTTAATATGTGAGTTAAACATGATGTTGGCATAATTGCATACATGACATGTTACATGGCCCGGGCGGTGAGAAAGTCATAACTAATCCGGGAAGGTCGGTGAGAAAGATATGACTAATCCGGAGAGCCAATGAGTAAGTCCTACATCGTGATTCCATTCACCGCGGTGAACGGAAGCGAGGAGTAGGCACCCTCCATCTTCGGGATGGAAGGGGGGAGAGGGTGCACACCGACGGGTGTGTACTCAACCATACCGGCATGAGTTTTCCAAGGAGACATGAGCATTGCATTACATTGCATACATAATGATGATGATATTGTTAAGTGTTCATGAATGAGATGATATATATATGATGGGAGATGTTATTGCCATGATATTGTTCTTGTTGTCCATTGCAACATGCTTGCTGAGTTTCGAACTCACGCTTGTGTTTATGTTGTTTTCTTTTAGGTACCATGAGAACGGCATGCGGGGAAGGGAAATAGTCACACGCCCACACGTAGCTTCACCATATTGATTCCACAAGTCATTCTATTAGTTTGATAATAAATTGCGTGTGATGATTATTGCTTTAAGGTTTACCTTTGCTATATGAGAGTTCTATTGTTCGTTTGACCCTTGGAGACATTATTTGTTTGAAACTAGACTTATATTGTTGATAAGTCGTTGATTATTGTTGTTTTTAGTTGTCTCTCATAATCCATATATTGCTATACTGTTGTTGCTCCTTCGAGTCATGTTAAAACAAAGGAGATGCTGCCGAAATCTCGGTTTTTAGCATGTGCGCCTTTGCTTCAATTTATGTTTAAATGGGGTATTTAGATGTTGTTTAGCTTATGTTTGGTAGCATTCAGGCATATTAAATGCCGGGGTGTTACACCAAATCGAGTAAACGAGTACATCATCGCGAAGATTAGGAAATTTCCTAACTTTTTATAAGTATTGAGAAAAATTGATTCGACCTCTAAAATTGTTTAATCTACAAAACATTACGTTGTGTCCCAATTACATCATAGATTTGAACCCATTCGGTAAAATGACCATAACTTTCAACCGGCTGGGCGGAATTGGACATTCTTAGTGTCCAATTAAAGGTATTGAAGTTACCTACAACTTTCTCAACAGGCGGCCGACCAAGTTTCGATTCTAAAATCATGAAAACTCAAACCCTAGGTCGAGTGCACAATCTGCCCGAAACAGAGAACATGGCAAACTCTAGTTTTCATCCAATCTACCCAATCGCTGCACCACCACTCGATCTAAAAGCATCGAAACACCCACCTACGATAGCACCTAGACCAACCCCAGGGATTGCCCAAAACCATACGCTTAAATGTTGTATTTAAGCTATAATGTTGAATGCTTCATTTGATAAAGCATGTTGTTATGTCTATGAGATAAATGATTGAATTGTTCTTGTTATTTGTGATATAGTGGGTTGTGGTGCCGAAGGATTTCAGTCACTTCTTTTTGTTCATAGTAAGGGTGGGGTTTGACGGTGTGGCCGGTTAGCGCCATCACCGAAGAACTATTAACCCCTGTAGGAGAAGAGTGCTTACCCTTTCTGTCGTAGATCGGGTAGTTGACTGGAGTCAAATAGAAGAGTTTGGTGGTGGATTCCTTCGTATGTTCTTTATCGCTCTATGGTCGTTCTTTGTTGGTTTTCTTGGTTTTAGTTGATGGAAACCAAAAGAAAAGTGTTTGGTATTGGATTTTCGCGGATTGTTCCGTATGCGGTGTGTAGTTTTGTCTTCCTTGGTTGAAGACGAAGAAGAGGAGTCTAGTGTTGCGCTTCTTTTGGGCGCCTTTCCAGTTTTAATGCTTAGTTTGTTGATTTCTTTATGGGGAAGAAGCATTCAAATTTATTCCTGTGTTTGTCTTTCTCCGAGGTTAAAGGAGTTTTTGCGGAGTTGTGTCAGACCTGGCTGTTAGGGCTGAAGTTCTGTGGCTTTGTAGGAGTAAGTAGTGTTTGATTTCGTCCTTTTACTGGTTTGAGAAATCATCTTTGAAAAATCCTTCTTGTTTCATGAAAGTTTGGGTTTGTCTCATTGCAATTTTGAGAGTCAAGTTTCCTTATGAATTTGGGATGGGCTTTAAAACTAAAATGCTGCAAACAAAGTCAGTAGTCTTTTGATAGAAATCGTTTGTCCTTATTAAGAATTGCTGTTTAGCATATTATGTAGCATGTACCAATGTGGTTTATGGGATGACGTATTGTTAAGTTAATTTGTGAGTTGAATCAATTCAATGATGGTGTTACCTCTAGCTTAAAAATAACTAGACTACTAGTGTTGTAGTTTACTCTTAGCGAGAATGATTGAATGTGCTAAAGTACATGCTTAGAATCTGTTGCCTTGCTTTAAAAGTGCTTATAATCCTTGTTAATGTTAAAAGTTTAAACCTTGATGCATAGTTGAAACATTAAGATGATGTAGACTGCTGTTATTGTTAAAGAAACTTTGTTGGTTGTTTAAAGATGCTCTAATATAATGGATTAATAGAGAAATTTAATCGTGTTGACTAGTGGCTTTAATTTGGAAGTTGATTAGAGTTGTATTTATGTTGTTGCAAAATAATAGTATATTTGGAAGTATGCAGTTGTGTCTCTACAATGCTAGTATTGATATCAATTGAGAAGACATAAGACTTTTTGTTAATGATGTTGTTAAGGGCAGTGTTAATGTTAGTATTCAATCTATTTTAAATAGTTGGAGTATGTTGTGTGGTGGTAGTTTTTGTTATCACATTTGAATAGAGTAGCTAAAAGAAATGTTGTTGGTTGATGAACATGCCCATTTGTTGTTATTGATGACTAAGTAGTGGTGGTAACTGTTTAGATTACTCGTTGGAAAATCATGGTTAAATAGAGGAAAATGTTAACATGTTGCGATGGAGTGAGCTTTGGATAATTAATATGATAAATGGTCTTATCCTTAATGAAAGTATAACTTAGAGTCTCACTTACGAATTCTTCCCTGTGGAGATAATATTTACATGTTGAAGTTGTTGTTTAACTGAATAAGGTTCGATTGACGAGACGTGAATATATAGGAAGTATGAAATTTATATGTTGATCTTGCTGAAAGATTTGTTGAAGTACTATGCTCCAATAGAGAATAAGAAGTATTATGATTAAGTGATCTGTGGGGATCATGTCAACACAGTATTGGTTGGGTGCCTTTTTGATAAGCATCATAAACCCTAATTAAAAGTGTTAGGAATGGAAACTAGAGGAAGAATTCGTTGTGAAGCTTTTGGTTTAATTGTGTTGGGGCTTCTCAGGGAGTAAATAGTGATTATTGAAGTCTTTAATGGAAAGCATAGTGGAGTACTAGAGATGGTTCTTTTTATGCTGAGCTTGTGCTCAAAAGCTTTTGGACTGGGTCGGTTGTTTGCCCTTTTGGTTGAAGGGTTTTAGGTCAAGATGTTCCATATGCTGTGTTTCAGAGTTTCCCTAAAACTCGTAGAAATTGGTGCAAATATTTGGTTTTGGCTAATTTGTTTAGTTGGTGCTATGAGTATGGATTTACACCCCAAAAGTTTTTGAGTCGATCGCGCCTTTTCGCGTTCGCACTGAATTATCTTTGGAATTAATTTTAAAAGGAAGCAGATGGTCATAAAGGGTTGTGTTGGAAACTTTTGAGTTAAGCCCTTGATGTGTAACTCTGTTTGGCTAGAGTTGGAGTCATTTGGAAAATGTGTCTGGTGTGCGGATGTTTCACAAGTCTGGTTTTTATGAATGTTTCATAAGTGAATTTGGTTAGTGAAGAGTTTTCTTTTGGGATTGAGTTTCCCTCTCTTTTGATAAAATTTATGGCGGTTGTGTGTGCAGATGTTTGACTTTGGAGTTGATGTTCTGTTCCAAAGGGTTGAGTTTGATTTTGCGAGGTTTTGCAAGGTTAGTTTTAAATGGATGTTGGGTTTTCACACGATGTGGTGTTTTGTTGATTAACGATGTTGCCGTCATAGTCTATATGATTTAGCGCAACCGTCAGTGTTGTGTGTATTTCAATCATGTGATACCGAGAAAGAAGTCTTTTGGTGAATGACTTTTCGGTATTGTTGTTCCATGATGAATAAATGATGAAAAGCAAACAGGACATCATTTTTAGATGTTAAATGATAAAAGAGTCGTTGAGCTGGGTCGGTGAGAAAGTCATATATGGAGATATGACTATTCCGGAGTGCTCTTGAAGAATGTGCATTCATGTCATGAAACGAGATTTCCCTTGCTTTCTAGTATGAAAAGAAACAATGAAGAATTTCTGGTGTTGGTTGTGGTGAAGGGATTTTTGTTTCCTTTGCGTTTTGGGTTAGGAAATTAAAATGAATACTCTCTGGTTGTTGTCGAATCCTTTCCAAAGTGGTTTTAACGCTTTGGGGTTTGAGTGTTGGATGAGGGCCACTTGGGTTCATGTTATGGTTGAGCTCACTCAATGATTGTGCTCTTTATCATGGTCCTTTGAGTGGAAGGTTGTGTATGACTCAATGCAAACCTTCGTGGAGAATTGTGTCGTTGAGGTGTTCCTCGGTAGGGTTGATTACATTATTAGTGGACCACTTGGTGGTTGCTAGTGATCGCTTTTCCTTTTGAAGTGTATTGGTGCTTTTGTCGTTGGGCAAGAAGCGAGTTGTGTCAACTGCAGAGGAACGTTCGGTCGTTTCTGTTACGAGAGTCTTACGGATCCTGGTTAAAGTAGGTTGTTCGTTCTGGTGGTAATCTTAGAGCGTTGTGTCTCTCTTGCTTCACGTCGTCTTGAGTACAAGGAAACACAGAAGGGAGGTTGGTACCGTGTTTTTCTGGAGAGTAGCCTGAGTTAAAGGGATCGGGCACTTCAGTGCCAAGGAATGCTTAGAACGAGGAGTATGAGACTGTTTTCCTGCGTGGTCTGTTTGGGATTTTATCCTATAACTTGGGTCATGCCGAGGCCTTGTTTGAGTGCTTTGTGTTTCAATGTTGAGTAAAGTTCTCGCAAGTTTTTTTTATTGTGAGTTATCATTAGAGCTATCAGTCTTTGATCCTTAGCTACTTGCCTCTGAGTGCTGGCTGGTGCAAAGCGTAGGGGCTTCCAAGCAGGTTCTGAGGCGTGAACCATAACTCCCTCTGATTTGGTTGTTTGCGAAGTGGTGTGTCTCGGATTCGGGGTCGAATCCTGTTGAAGGGGGGGAGAATGTGACACTACGGAATGGTGTGAGATTATTTAATGTGAATGTTAAGGTCAAAAACTTTATGAAATATGGTATTGGAGGTTAAAACCATATGATAGGAGGCTTAATAGCATTTCTGGGCCGTTTCCGGGGGAGTTTGGGCCTAAAGGAAAGGGTCGTGGGCTTTGGTGGGATGGAGTTTGAGTCCTAATAGGAGTTGGAGACCTGGTTGGGGGCCTCCCCCAGCCCCTTTAGGCGTTCACCCCCTGCCCTTGCACCCCCACAAGTCCTAGCCGCCCCCCACACCTCCCCACCTCCTCCTTGTGGCGCCTCCACCTCCCCCATTGCTCCCCATTGCTCCACCACCTCTCCACCACCTCTCCTCCTCCCTTGCTGCCCCTAGGGGAGTTCTCCACCTCCACACCTCAAAGATCCATCCGTTGGAGTGCTCCACGACGTGGAGATCCGGCGGGATTGGAGCGAGGAAGGAGATCGCGCGAACTGGGAGGAGATCTATTGGGTTTTCGTGCGTTGGGCAAAGGTATGGCCATGGGAATCCTTGGGGTTGGTCTAGGTACTGTTCTAAGGGTGTTTATCAAGTTTTTAGATCAATTGGTGGTACTGGAATTGAGTAGATTGGATTAGATCTAGAAGTTGCCACGTTCTCTGTTTCGGGCTGCATGAGCAGTCGACCTAGGGTTTGGTTTTTCGCCAAATTAGATTCGGAATCTGGTCCTACGGACGTTGAAGAAGTTGTAGATAATTTCGTTATCTTTCCGTGGATATAAAGAACGTTAAATTCCGATCAGCCGTTTGAAAGTTATGGATGTTTTACCGAGCGTGATAAAATCTGTGACGTGATTGGAACAGATCACGGTATTTTGTAGATTAATCCACTTTAGATTCCGAATCAGTCTTTCCCTATAACTAGAAAAAGTTGGGAAATTTCCTAAGCTACGCGATGATGTACTCGTTTAATTGATTTGGAGTCCCAGAACTCAAGTTATGCCTTTTGCAAGGCTGCTGTCCCGACGGGACAGAACCTCTGTTTTTAGGTTTTGCGAGTAGTTGGCAATGTCGGGGTAGATGAGGGTTTGCGTACTGTTTTGTGGCCATGATTGTGAGTGTGTGGTACCTTTGTGCAGGTGGTGCGACCCCGGGGGTGCCTTCTACTTCCCGCCAATCCGTTGCCCGTGGTTGAGGCAAGTGTGTTGTGATGGATAGCGATTTGTAGGTTGCTTGTTGAGAATAGATGGAATTGACTACATGATATATGATTAATTACCATGCTTTTAGGATTGCCAATGATATGATGAGCATGTTTATTATGTTATGATGCCATGTGTTAATATGTGAGTTAAACATGATGTTGGCATAATTGCATACATGACATGTTACATGGCCCGGGCGGTGAGAAAGTCATAACTAATCCGGGAAGGTCGGTGAGAAAGATATGACTAATCCGGAGAGCCAATGAGTAAGTCCTACATCGTGATTCCATTCACCGCGGTGAACGGAAGCGAGGAGTAGGCACCCTCCATCTTCGGGATGGAAGGGGGGAGAGGGTGCACACCGACGGGTGTGTACTCAACCATACCGGTATGAGTTTTCCAAGGAGACATGAGCATTGCATTACATTGCATACATAATGATGATGATATTGTTAAGTGTTCATGAATGAGATGATATATATATGATGGGAGATGTTATTGCCATGATATTGTTCTTGTTGTCCATTGCAACATGCTTGCTGAGTTTCGAACTCACGCTTGTGTTTATGTTGTTTTCTTTTAGGTACCATGAGAACGGCATGCGGGGAAGGGAAATAGTCACACGCCCACACGTAGCTTCACCATATTGATTCCACAAGTCATTCTATTAGTTTGATAATAAATTGCGTGTGATGATTATTGCTTTAAGGTTTACCTTTGCTATATGAGAGTTCTATTGTTCGTTTGACCCTTGGAGACATTATGTGTTTGAAACTAGACTTATATTGTTGATAAGTCGTTGATTATTGTTGTTTTTAGTTGTCTCTCATAATCCATATATTGCTATACTGTTGTTGCTCCTTCGAGTCATGTTAAAACAAAGGAGATGCTGCCGAAATCTCGGTTTTTAGCATGTGCGCCTTTGCTGCAATTTATGTTTAAATGGGGTATTTAGATGTTGTTTAGCTTATGTTTGGTAGCATTCAGGCATATTAAATGCCGGGGTGTTACACCAAATCGAGTAAACGAGTACATCATCGCGAAGATTAGGAAATTTCCTAACTTTTTATAAGTATTGAGAAAAATTGATTCGACCTCTAAAATTGTTTAATCTACAAAACATTACGTTGTGTCCCAATTACATCATAGATTTGAACCCATTCAGTAAAATGACCATAACTTTCAACCGGCTGGGCGGAATTGGACGTTCTTAGTGTCCAATTAAAGGTATTGAAGTTACCTACAACTTTCTCAACAGGCGGCCGACCAAGTTCCGATTCTAAAATCATGAAAACTCAAACCCTAGGTCGAGTGCACAATCTGCCCGAAACAGAGAACATGGCAAACTCTAGTTTTCATCCAATCTACCCAATCGCAGCACCACCACTCGATCTAAAAGCATCGAAACACCCCCCTACGACAGCACCTAGACCAACCCCAGGGATTGCCCAAAACCATACCTTCACCGATGAACAACGAACGATGAAACTCCTCTCCTCCCGGTTTCCCCAATCGACTTCCTCGCGCCGGAACCGTCGGATCTCCTCGTCGCGGGGCTTCCCAATAGATGGAACAGCAGGGTGGCGAGGTGGGGAGCTCCCATAGGGCAGCAAGGAGGGTGGAGAGAGGAGGGGAGGGGTGGTGGCGCAATGGGGAAGGAGATGGGGGTGGGGTGGCGCACCAAAGGAAGAGGGGAAGGGGAGGGGGCGGCTAGGGCAAGGGGGAGGCGCATCAAGGGCAGGGGGAGGGTGCCCCAAGGCAGGGAATTCTGCCTCCCCCTCCCTCATGGGCCCAAATCTCCTTCCACTAAAGCCCACGACTCATCCCCCTTGGGCCCAAACTCCCCGGGAGAGGTCCAAACTCCCGAAATCGGCTCGGAAACGTGATTAAACTGCATAACGTAAAGTTTTAATCTCCGATTTCATATTTTATAATGTTTCGACTTTCTGTAGTGTCACATGAACTATGCTAGATGAACATCATACTCCTAGGAAATTTTGGGCTAAAGCTATTTCAACTACTTGTTATGTTTCAAACCGTGTGTTTTTGAGATCAATTTTGGGTAAAACTCCATATGAACTTCGGTTTGGACATAGGCCTACTGTTTCTCACTTTAGAGTTTTTGGATGCAAATGCTTTGTTTTAAAATATGGGAACCTTGATAAATTTGAAGCTAGATCAACTGATGGCATTTTTCTTGGATATCATGCTCATACTCGTGGTTATCGTGTGCTTATTTTGGAAACTAACAAAATTCAAGAAACCTGTGAAGTTACTTTTGATGAGGCTAGTCCAAGCACTAGTCTAAGTGATGCAGGTACAGGTGCATATGTTCAGGGGGAGAAAATCTTTGAGGACACTGTTGATGATATTGAGGATGAGGTCTTGACTCTTCCTAATGCACTAGCACCTTCTGCACCTACTTCTATCTCACCTACAGCTGAGCATCCTCAAGCTACAACATCTTCTGTACATGCTGAAAATGAAGAAGGAGAAGTCTTTGAACTTACGGCACCCTTGCACATTCAGAAACGTCATCCACCTGAAGAAATGATTGCAGATCTAAATGAGAGAGTCACCCGATCCAAGTTTATTCATTCAGATACTCATACTAATTCTGCTTTTAATTGCCTCTTTTGAACCCAAAGATATATCTCATGCATTAACTGACGAATCTTGGATCAATGCCATGCATGAGGAATTGGAGAATTTTCAATGAAATAAAGTTTGGAAACTAGTTTCACCACCTCCTGATTTTAATATAATTGGAACTAGATGGGTTTTAAAAAATAAACAAAGTGAGGATGGTGTTATTGTTAGAAACAAAGCTGGACTGGTTGCTCAAGGTTTTACACAAGTTGCAGGCTTAGATTTTGATGAAACCTTTTATCATATTGCTAGAATTGAAGCCATTAGAATTCTTATAGCTTTTGCTGCATTCAAAGGTACTAAATTATATCAAATGGATGTAAAAAGTGCTTTTCTAAATAGCTATATAAATGAGGAGGTTTATGTCAAGCAACCACCTGGTTTTGAAAATCCCAAGTTTCCAGATCATGTGTACAAATTGTCAAAAGCTTTGTATGGTTTAAAGCCCCTAGAGCATGGTATGATAGGCTAAAAACCTTTTTACTTTAAATGGGGTTTACAATGGGAAAAGTTGACAAAACTCTCTTTTTACTCAAGCAAGGCAATGATCAACTGTTCGTTCAGATTTATGTTGATGATATTATCTTTGGTGGTTCCTCTCGTGTTTTAGTGTCCATGTTTTCAGAAACCATGAGAAAGGAATTTGAGATGAGTATGATGGGTGAGTTAACATACTTCTTGGGACTTCAAATAAAGCAAACAAAGGATGGTACTTTTGTGCATCAAAACAAATACACGAAAGACTTGCTGCATCGATTTGGGATGGAAAACAGGAAGCCAATCATGACACCCATGGAAAGCACCTGCACACTTGATCCAGATGAAGATGGTGAACCCATTGATCAAAAGGAATACGGAAGCATGATTGGTTCACTTTTGTACCTCACTGCATCAAGGCCGGATATACAATTTGCTGTGTGCTTGTGTGCTCGTTTTCAAGCTTCCCCGCATGCTTCACATCGACAAGCTATCAAAAGAATTTTCAGGTATCTCCATGGTACTCAAGATTTTGGCATCTGGCTTTCTGCTCCCTCATGCATTAGTTTAAGAGCCTTTTTCTAATGCTGATTTTGGAGGATGTAGAATTGATAGAAAAAGTACATCTGGTTCATGCCATTTCTTGGGTAATTCTCTTATTGCATGGTCATCTAGAAAACAATCTTCTGTTGCACAATCAACTGCCGAATCTGAATATGTGTCTGGTGCTAGTTGTTGTTCTCAAAATCTTTGGATAGTAGCTACACTTAAAGATTATGGGGTTAATTTGGATAGTGTTTATCTTTTGTGTGATAACACTAGTGCAATATGCATTGCTAAGAACCCTGTGCAACATTCTAGGACAAAGCATATTGATATAAGATTTCACCTTCATAGAGATCATGTAGAAAAAGGAAATATTGTGCTCCATCATGTGGATACTGAACATCAATTGGCACACATTTTCACAAAACCTTTGTCTTCTTCTCGATTTGTTTTTATTCGAGGAGAACTTGGGATTGTTCATCCAACGGGTTTGTTTTGAAGGGGAGTTTGCGAAAATTTTATGATTCTCAGCTTAAACTTTTGTTTTCTTTAAAAAAATGATGAAAAAGTATTGAGCTTTATATTTGATACACATGTTATTTGAAGCCATGTTTATGCTACAAGGTCTTTGCAACTTCATGTTTATGCATATATGATTTAGATTATGACATGACTACTTAAATGGAATGAAAAATTGAAGTAAATCTTGTCATGGTTAAACTTTCTTGGCTATCTTGATCCTGCTTCAGAAGTGCTTAATGAGAAAGTAATCAAGTTAAAGAGCTAAAAGCTCACAAAGTGATATTTTATAGATGCAAGATCAAGGTTATGCACTGTTGCACTTCCTCTTTACGAGACTGCTTATCATTGCACTTTGATATTGTCAGTGTATTCTACACCAGGGTGCCCACTTCACCGTAGTAAGGGTGCAAGGTGGTCGCCCAGCGGACAGGTGGCATCCAGGCCACGCCGTTGGCGGTCAGCAAGGTGGTCGCCCAGCGGACAGGTGGCGTCCAGGCCGCGCCGCTGGCGGTCAGCAAGGTGGTCGCCCAGCGGACAGGTGGCGTCCAGGCTACACCGCTGGCGCTCAGCTTCCGAGGCCCCCTAGTGGTCTGCGCCACCACACAAAGGATCAAAGGCATTTAATGCGTATCGTGCGCATTAAATGGGGGTAATGATGGCCATAGTGTGACGGCGCATGTTCCCAACACGCGCATTTATTACAGGTGATGTCACGACGAAATCCCCCATGGCGAGGTGGGCGGAGCCGGCAGGCACGCGGGGCCCGAGGCCAGGGTGAAGTCGGCTATGTCAGAGCATTATGTGTGACGCAAGAATAGTGACAGGTGCATTAAATGCGGTATGGCAGTGTAATGAGTGTGGTACACTAATGTAAGCTCCCATGCGCCCCAGCCAACCCAAGTATAAAAGGAAGCCGGGGTGCATGGGAGATAGGGTTGGATTGATTCGGTTCGGTTCGTCAACCTCTGAAGAGCGGTTCTGTCTGTTTGAATTGTCTCAGTTTCCCCCATGAATACAAGCAAGAACAGATAAGCAGGACTAGGGCTATTACTCGTTAGGGGGGGCTCGAACCTGGGTAAACCCAAGCGTCCCCTTGCAAGCTTCGCCATTGATTCCTTTTCTTCATCTTTCGAGTGATCTCCACGAAAGCCCGTGTTCGAACTTCATGTACACCCGATCCGGAGGTGTCTGTTGGCTCTTACGCCGGCAGTGGCGCGCCAGGTAGGGGGCTCGGTGGCTAGATTGCCCTTTCTTCTTCCACCTTCTCGCGAAGACTGCAATAAGCTTTGGTGGTCGTCGGCATGGCGGATTCATGTTCCAAGCACGACGACCTACCTGAAGAGAGCAGTACTCGTAGCCAATCCTAGTGCCCGGCCAGGGCGTCGGACCTCCCGGGTCCCTCCGTCCTGGGTGGGACGCGTGTTGCTTTCGCGCTCGGAGGACAGCCCGTCTGACGGCGCCTGTTGATGGGAGACGACTGTAACACCCCGGCATCTAATATGCCTGAATGCTACCAAACATAAGTTAATCAGCATCTAAACACCACAATTAAACATAAATTCCAGCAAAGGCGCACATGCTAAAAACTGAGATTTCGGCAGCATCTCCTTTGTTTTAACATGACTTGAAGGAACAATAACAGTATAGCAATATATGGAATATGAGAGACAACTAAAAACATCAATAATTAACGACTTAGCCATAATATAAGTCTAGTTCCAATCATATAATGTCTCCAAGAGTCAAACGAACGAAAAGACTCTCATTTAGCAAAGCTAAACCGTAAAGCAATGATCATCACACGCAATTTATTATCAACACTAATTGAATGACTTGTGAAATCAAAAGAGTGAAGCTACGTGTGGAAGTGTGACTATTCCCCTTCCCCTCATGCCGGTCTCATGGTACCGAAAACAACAAGAAAACACAAGCGTGAGTTCGAAACTCAGCAAGCATATTGCAATGGACAACAAGAACAATAACATGGCAATAATGTCTCACATCATGTATATCATCTCATTCATGAACACATAACATTATCATCATCATTATGTATGCAATGCAATGCAATGCAATGCTCATGTCTCCTTGGAAACTCATACCGGTATGGTTGAGTACACACCCGTCGGTGTGCACCCTCTCCCCCCTTCCATCCCAAAGATGGAGGGTGCCTACTCCTCGCTTCCAAACACCACGTGTATGGAATCACGATGTAGGACTTACTCAATGGCTCTCCGGATTAGTCATAACTTTCTCATCGACCTTCCCCGGACTAGTTATGACTTTCTCACCGCCCGGGCCATGTAACATGCCATGTATGCAATTATGCCAACATCATATTTAACTCGTATATTAACACATGGCATCATAACATAATAAACATGCTCATCATATCATTGGCAATCATTAAAGCATGGCAAGTGATCATATATCATGTAGTCAACTTCATCTATTCTCAACAAACAACCTACAAATCGCTATCCATTACAACACACTTGCCTCAACCACGGGCAACGGATTGGCGGGAAGTAGAAGGCACTCCCGGGGTCACATTGATGAGGACATCACTCCTATGCATATGACCGAGCCTCCTCCAGTTGTGATGCAAGGACCCATCACAAGAGCACGAGCACGGCAATTGAATCAACAGGTGAGCTCGTTCCTTAGTGCCCGTACAGATACTTGTGAGGATGGTATGCTACCTAATGATATTATTGATTATCTTGTTTTAGGAACTTTGGAGAGGACCATGAAGGCCTTGGAAACCAGCAAGGACCAGGAGGGAGGCAAGGAGGGTGTCCAAGTGAAGTTGGAGGTTCAATTCATCTCGGAGTCGACTACCTCGGCCACCAGGAGCAGCGTTCACTAAAATCGTCGTCCAGGCCACAAACGGGCTCCGATTTTGATGATCCACATATGCATCGAAAGCTAAGGAGATAAAATTTACAATGGCACCAGTTTCAGGTCATTTGGACTTCGGAGTCGACGGGAATTTACGTTGCAAGCTGGCGGACAGAATCTGTCCCAGGGTGCTGCGTCACCAATTTGGGCCGTTGGCCCATGTATCATGTTGGAGTCCATCACGGACACGTCTAGGGTTTCTAGGACGTCCCCTAGCCTTTATATCCAGTAGCCGCCGCTAGGGTTTGATTCGGGTTTTGCTTAAATTAATTCTATCTTTGAACAGTGTTGCCGTTCATCGGTTTGTGAGACCCCAACTCATGAGCTTCATCCTTAATTTCAAATTCAGTTGCATCTTTCTTGTTCTTGCTTGTGTTCTCGATTCATTGGCAGGGATTAGCCTTCGTGGCAAGGTCAACCGGGCAGCGCACGGTTGATAACCAGAGGACGCGTGGTGCTGCGATTGCAGGGGTTTTTGATCTTGTCGATCAAGAAGCCGGATCGTGTGTGTCTCGCGCAGCCTAATCGACTTATCCTCCACCTGACGGAAGTTCGGGCATCCCCCTACACCCCATCAAGTGGTATCAGAGCAAGGTTTACCGTCAGGTTCGCCTTCTCCCCGTAGTTTGATTTAGTTTTGCGTTCGTCCTATAGTCCACGAAAAAGCCAAAAAAAACATGCTGTTCATAGTCTACCAATTTCGGTTTCAGAGTCCGTAGTACTGAGTTTGTGTCCAGAATCGAGTCGTGTTGCTGGTTTAGATCGTGGTCTTAATTTAGTCGTGTTTCACCTCCGCTGCATCCCATATCCTACACCGATCCAGTCACCAATCGCTATTTGAGTCCTTGTTGGAATCGGATTGTTTTGTGGTTTTCCTCAGTTTCGGAGTCCTAGTTGTGTTAGGGTTTCTCCTTCATAAACCCTAACCCCCCCACCTCCTGTTAGCCATATCACCACCCCTCATCATAGAACCTGCCACCACAGATCATCGCGTTCTTATCCACTCCATACGCCCTTGAGTTTGGAGAGGTGCCGCCTAGAAAACCCTGATTCGGAGTCCTTCCGTAAAACGGCCATAACTTTCGCATACGGACTCGGACTAGGCGATTTTTTTTTCACGGATATCTACAGAAAATTTTACATTCGATTCTCCCCGACAAAGTCGGGTTCGCCGAAATTATTTTTGCGAAATTCCCTCGGGAAGATTGAGTTTTCGACCGCCGAAGTTTGAGCACGCTTTTCGGAAAACACTTCTTATTTCATATCGGTTTCATCTTACATCTGTTCAGGCTGAAAATTTGTGTACTATCTACCTTTGTGCTCCTGATCCTAGGAAAAATATCAGAAAAATCAAAGAAAAAAAATTGTGAAAGAGGCATAGAGCCAAAAAAAAGGTAGGAGCAAAGGTAGGTGTTTTTACCGTGCCTGATAGAAGTGTTTGATGCGGTTCTGATATCTGTTCATATACTCTGACGCCTTGTTGCTTGTCTCTACTTATTCCTTATTTTCTGCCGCAGCTAGACTAAGGCCACATTTAGACCAGCAACTAGGGCAAGTACTTTTGGACATTTATTCAGCATTACTATCTGTTACTGCATTGTGTGCCACCCATACATATAACCTTCCTACAGCTCCACATATACATCCTTCTGATCAGCACAGGTTATTGACCCTTGCAATCGCTTCATCACACCCTCACGGTGTCACGAACCAGCCACCGGTTGCACCGTCCCTCGCTGTGTTGGTAAGAACCGGGTAAGAACTTGGTAAGATTGCTTGAGAGCGTGAGATCCCACCTAGTAGTTCATAGGGCTCATAATACTTGTGTTTGTGTTTCCTTCTGTCCTTTTCTGCGCTAACCATGGCAGGTGGCAAGAAGGGCAGGAACGAGGATGATGATGTTACCATCGAAGACTGTGTCCTTCATTCAGAGTTGTCGACCATGCTGGACGAGATAAAAATGATGTTCAAGGAGCATGCCATGACGACGAACAAGACCCTTGAGAGCATCGATCGACGAGTTTCCACCCTCACCGAGAGGATGGATGTCGTCGAAAAACGCCCTCCAGCGACCATTGATGGAGGTGCAACCGTCAACAACGGCGCCAACCACGACAACAACGACCACGATGAGGATGGTGATTTTGAGGAAGATGAAGATGAGCAGCAACGTGCCGCCAGGGAGCGTGCTGCTCAACGGGACGCCCGTCTGCATGACCGTCTTCGCCGCAACCATCACGGTATGGGAGGTAATAACCAGAACCGCAATGATGATCCTTTCGCTAAGGTAAAATTCACCATCCCTTCCTTTTCTAGAGCTTATGATGCTGATGCTTACTTAGATTGGGAAATGACGGTTGAGCAGAAATTTAACTCCCATCTAGTTCCCAAGATTCATAGGGTTAGACAAGCCACTAGTGAATTTAAAGATTTTGCTATAATCTGGTGGAATGAACTAGTAAATGCCCGCTTACAACCTGATTCTTGGGCGAGATTAAAAGATGCTATGCGTAATAGATTTGTTCCTCCTTCCTACCAACGTGATATGCGCAAGAGATTGCAACGATTAGATCAAGGTAGTATGACTGTTCAGGAATATTACCAAGAGCTTCAAAAGGGTATGTTACGTTGTGGGGTAGTAGAGGAACCTGAGGATAAAATTGCTCGTTTTTACGGTGGGTTGCGTCCAGAAATTCAGGATATTGTTGATTATAAAGAATATACAACTGTCAATCGCTTGTTTCAACTCGCTATGTTAGCAGAGAAGGAATTGCAGGGATGCCATTCCAAGAGCAGGAGCAATGCCGGTAGCACCTTCATGCCCCGAACGACTACGGGACAAGCAAAGACAGTGCCTTCTTCCACCTTTCGACTAGCGGCAACGCCACCTTTGCCGAACACACGACCGGCAGCGAAGGCACCACCCACCCGTGCCACAGACAGTAGCAAGTCGACCCCGCCAACACCGGCCAAGAGCTCCTCCGTCACTTCCACAGGCCGTACATCGACGGGAATTCGCTGCCACAAGTGCCAAGGGATTGGCCACGTCAAGAGAGAATGCCCCAGCCAGCGGGCATACATCGCCACCGATGACGGAGGTTACATCAGCGCCTCCGATGTTGAGGACGAGATCGACGACACCAGGGTGGACAACGACGAGGTTGATGATGAAGCCACCTTTGGCGCCGAGGATACTGCTGCGTACAGGTCCATCATTGTCCAGCGTGTCCTTAGCGCACAGATGGAGCAAGCCGAGCAGCAGCAGCGCCACAACTTGTTCCAGATTTTCTTCGTCATCAATGTACCAACGAAAGCGCGTGATCATTGACTCCGGCAAATGCAACAACTTGGTGAGTACAGATTTGGTCAAGAAGCTTGGCTTGACCACACGCCCGCACCCACATCCATACCACATTCAGTGGCTGAATGATTCTGGCAAAGCTAAGGTAACACAAACAGTTCGGGTTCATTTTTCCATTGGTTCCTATTCTGATTTTGCTGATTGTGATGTGGTGCCGATGCAAGCTTGTTCTCTTTTATTGGGTCGCCCATGGGAATATGACACTGATGCACTTCACCACGGTAGAAGTAATAAATACACTTTTATGCATAAGGGAAAGAAAATTACACTTCTACCTTTGACCCCCGTTGAAATTGTTAAATCTGATAGGGAGCGGATTGCTAATGACAAGAAACCCATTGATGAAAAATCTGAAATTCAGCATGTAGCCAACCAAATTAAATTAAGGGATCCTGTCTTGCTTGCTACAAAATCTGATCTTGCTGCAATTAGTGATGATGCTTTGTGCTATGTTGTGCTATGCAAAGATGCTTTGTTTTCATTGGATGATCTGCCCAGTACTTTGCCTCCTGCTGTCACTAACCTTTTGCAGGAGTATGCGGATGTTTTTCTTGCCAAGATACCTCTAGGACTCCCACCCCTACGAGGGATTGAGCACCAAATTGATTTGATACCTGGAGCGAGTTTGCCAAACTGAGCTGCTTATAGGACCAACCCCGAGGAGACTAAGGAGATTCAGCGCCAAGTCCAAGATCTTTTGGACCGCGGGTATATACGTGAGAGCCTTAGTCCTTGTGCTGTTCCTGTTATTTTCGTTCCTAAGAAAGATGGCAGTTGGCGCATGTGCGTAGATTGTAGAGCCATTAACAATATCACAATAAGGTACCATCATCCTATTCCTAGGCTAGACGACATGCTTGATGAGTTAAGTGGTTCTATAATTTTCTCTAAGGTTGACTTGCGTAGTGGATACCACCAAATAAGAATGAAATTGGGAGATGAATGGAAAACAGCTTTTAAAACCAAGTTTGGATTGTATGGGTGGTTAGTCATGCCTTTTGGTTTAACTAATGCACCGAGCACCTTCATGCGCTTAATGAACGAGGTTTTACGAGCTTTCATTGGGAAATTTGTGGTGGTTTATTTCGATGATATATTTATTTACAGCAAGTCATTACATGAACATCTTGATCATCTACGTGCTGTTTTTGATGCTTTGCGTCTTTGCACGCGTTTATTTGGTAACCTCGAGAAGTGCACTTTTGCACCGAATCCAGTATCGTTTCTTGGCTATGTTGTGACTCCGTAGGGAATTGAGGTTGATGAAGCCAAGGTGCACGCGAGTAAGAGTTGGCCAATGCCCACGACGATTTCACAAGTGCGGAGCTTCCATGGACTTGCCGGATTTTACCGCCGCTTTGTGAAGGATTTCAGCACCATTGCAGCTCCATTGAATGAATTGACGAAGAAGGGAGTTGTGTTCCATTGGGGGCAAGCACAGGAGAATGACTTCAACCTTTTGAAAGATAAGCTTACTAATGCACCTTTACTCCAACTTCCTGATTTTAATAAGACCTTTGAGCTTGAATGTGATGCTAGTGGGATTGGAATTGGTGGTGTTTTGATGCAAGATAGAAAACCTGTTGCTTATTTTAGCGAAAAATTGAGTGGTCCTGTTTTGAATTATTCCACGTATGATAAAGAATTGTATGCTCTTGTGCGATCTTTAGAAACGTGGCAACATTATCTTTGGTCCAAAGAATTTGTTATTCATTCTGATCATGAGTCGCTAAAACATATTCGCAGTCAAGTGAAACTGAATCGTAGACATGCTAAATGGGTTGAATTTATTGAATCTTTTCCTTATGTTATCAAACACAAGAAAGGGAAGCATAATGTGGTCGCTGATGCCTTGTCTAGGAGATATACCATGTTGTCCCAACTTGATTGTCGTATATTTGGATTGGAATCAATTAAAGAACAATATGCTCATGATGATGACTTTAAAGATGTATTGCTGCATTGCAAAGAGGGAAGAACATGGGACAAATATGTGATAAACGATGGATTTGTGTTTAGAGCTAACCGCCTATGTATCCCAGTTGGATCCGTTCGTTTTCTTTTGATACAGGAGGCCCATGGAGGAGGGTTGATGGGTCATTTTGGTGCCAAGAAGACGGAGGCCGTGCTGTCCGCCCACTTCTTTTGGCTGAAGATGAGGCAAGACATTGAGAGGTTTGTATCCCGCTGCACTACATGTCAAAAGGCTAAGTCACGATTGAATCCACATGGTTTATATATGCCTCTTCCTGTTCCTAGCACTCCATGGGAGGATATATCTATGGACTTTGTTTTAGGACCCGCTAGGACCAAGAGGGGAGGGATAGTATTTTTGTGGTGGTTGATAGATTTTCTAAGATGGCTCACTTTATTCCTTGTCATAAGAGCGACGATGCTGTTAATATTGCTAACCTTTTCTTTCAAGAAATCGTTCGCTTGCATGGTATGCTTTCTACTATTGTTTCAGATCGTGACGCCAAGTTTTTGAGCCACTTTTGGAGAACTCTATGGAATACATTGGGGACCAAGCTGCTGTTTTCAACAACATGTCATCCCCAAACCGACGGCCAAACCGAGGTAGTAAATCGTACATTATCCACTATGTTGAGGGCTGTTTTGAAGAAGAATTTGAAGATGTGGGAAGAATGTTTGCCACATGTGGAATTCGCTTATAATAGGGCGGTACATTCCACCACCAAGGTAAGTCCTTTTCAGGTAGTGTATGGCTTCAATCCCCGTGCTCCTATTGATCTATTACCTTTACCTACTAGTGAACGAGTTAATCTTGATGCTAAGGAACGTGCTGAATTTATTCTGAAATTGCATGAAAAGACTAAAGAAAATATTGAAATGATGAAAGAAAGGTATAGGATCATGGAAGTAAAGGTAGAAAGGAAGTAAAACTTGAACTGGGTGATT
The DNA here is from genome assembly GCA_036346355.1 of Rhipidocladum racemiflorum. Taxonomy (NCBI): domain Eukaryota; kingdom Viridiplantae; phylum Streptophyta; class Magnoliopsida; order Poales; family Poaceae; genus Rhipidocladum; species Rhipidocladum racemiflorum. The sequence continues at coordinate 15,444,394 of CM070582.1, forward strand.
TAGTATGGTTACACTTGCGAAAGGATCGTTTTCCAGAATTGAGAAAGTCTAAATTAATGCCTAGAGCTGATGGTCCTTTCAAGATACTTGAGAAAATAAATGATAATGCATATAAACTTGAGTTGCCGCCCAAATTTGGGGTTAGTTCCACATTTAACATTGCAGATTTGAAACCGTTCATGGGAGAAGACGATGAGCTTGAGTCGAGGACGACTCCACTTCAAGAGGGGGAGGATGATGAGGACATCACTCCTATGCATACGACCGAGCCTCCTCCAGTTGTGATGCAAGGACCCATCACAAGAGCACGAGCACGGCAATTGAATCAACAGTGAGCCTGCTCCTAAGTGCCCGTGTAGATACTTGTGAGGATGGTATGCTACCTAATGATATTATTGATTATCTTGTACTTAGGAACTTTGGAGAGGACCATGAAGGCCTTGGAAACCAGCAAGAACCAGGAGGGAGGCAAGGAGGGTGTCCAAGTCAAGTTGGAGGTTCAATTCATCTCGGAGTCGACTACCTCGGCCACCAGGAGCAGCGTTCACTAAAATCATCGCCGAGGCCACAAACGGGCTCCGATTTTGATGATCCACATATGCATCGAAAGCTAAGGAGATAAACTTTACAATGGCACTAGTTTCAGATCATTTGGACTTCGGAGTCGACGGGAATTTACGTTGCAAGCTGGCGGACAGAATCTGTCCCAGGGTGCTGCGTCACCAATTTGGGCCGTTGGCCCATGTATCGTGTTGGAGTCCATCACGGACACGTCTAGGGCTTCTAGGATGTCCCCTAGCCTTTATATCCAGTAGCCGCCGCTAGGGTTTGATTCGGGTTTTGCTTAGATTAATTCTGTCTTTGAACAGTGTTGCCGTTCATCGGTTTGTGAGACCCCAACTCGTGAGCTTCATCCTCAATTTCAAATTCAGTTGCATCTTTCTTGTTCTTGCTTGTGTTCTCGATTCATAGGCAGGGATTAGCCTTCGTGGCGAGGTCAACCGGGCAGCGCACGGTTGATAACCAGAGGACGCGTGGTGCTGCGGGACAGGGGGTTTTTGATCGTGTCGATCAAGAAGCCGGATCGTGTGTGTCTCGCGCCGCCTAATCGACTTATCCTCCACCTGACGAAAGTTCGGGCATCCCCCTACACCCCATCATGCACCACCTGCACATAGGCATCACATACTCACAATCAAGTCCACAAAACAGTACGCAAACCCTCATCTACCCCGACATTGCCAACTACTCGCAAAACCTAAAAACAGAGGTTCTGTCCCATCGGGACAGCAGCCTTCCAAAAGGCATAGCTTGATTTCTGGGACTCCGAATCAATTAAACGAGTACATCCTTGCGTAGCTTAGGAAATTTCCGAACTTTTTCTAGTTATAGGGAAAGATTGATTCGGACTCTAAAGTTGTTTAATCTACACAATACCTTATCTGTTCCAATCACGTCACAGATTTTAATATGCTCGGTAAAACAGTCATAACTTTCAAACGGCTGATTGGAATTTAACGTTCTTTATGTGCAATGAAATATAATTAAATTACCTACAACTTCTTCAACAGGCGGCCGACTAAATTCCAAGCATAAATTGGCGAAAAACGGAACCCTAGGTCGACTGCTCATGCTGTCCCAAAACAGAAACGTGGCAACATCTAGATCTAATCCAATCTACTCATGTCCAGCACCACCAATTGATATAAAATCATGATAAACACCCTTAGAATAGTACCTATCCCAACCCCAAGGAGACCCATGGCCATACCTTCGCCCGACGACCGAAATCCCAACGAAACTCCTCCCGGATCGCTCCTCGCGCCCCCTACTCGCTCCAACGGATGGATCCACGAGGTGCAGGGGTGGGGAGGCCACCCTAGGGCAGCAAGGGGGTGGAGGATAGGTGGTGGAGAGGTGGAGGAGCAAAGGGGAGCAATGGGGGAGGTGGAGGCGCATGCAAGGGAAAGGGGGAGGTGGGGGTGGCGGCTAGGGCATGGAGGGAGAGGTGGGGACGCCCAAGGGGGGGGTGTGGGCGCAAGGAGGGAAGGGGGGCCTTTTACCAGCCCACACAAGACTCCTAGTCCTAAATGGACTCATACTCCATCCCACCAAAGCCCACAACCCCTTCTTTTAGGCCCAAACTCTCCCGGAAAGGCCCAAACTCCCGGAAACGGCCCGGAAACGCAATTAAACCTCATACCATATGGTTTCAACCTCCAATTTCATATTTCATAAAGTTTTTGACCTTAAAATTCACGTTAAATAATGTCACACCATTCCGTAGTGTCACATTCTTCCCCCCTTCAACAGGATTCGACCCCGAATCCGAGACACGCCACTTCGCAAACAACCAAATCAAAGGGAGTTATGGTTCACACCTCAGAACCCGCTTAGAAGCCCCTACGATTTGCACCAGCCAGCACACAGAGGCAAGGAGCTAAGGATGAAAGACTGACCACTCTAAAGATAACTCACATTCAAAACTTGCCAGAATTCTTACTCAACATTGAAACACAAAAGCACTCACATACGGCCTCGGCACAACCAAAGCGGTAGGCTAAAGTCCCAAACAGACCACGAAATAAAACGATCTCATACTCCTCATTCCATGCATTCCTTGGCACTAAAGTGCCTGATCTAGTTAACCAAAGCCACTCTCCAGAAGGACATGGTACCAACTTCTAGTTCTATCTTCCGCTCCCACGCACAAAAGTGATTCACTTCTCAACCTCTCAACTGTGGTTTGTTGTATTCAAGACGACACAGACCAAGTGAGACACAACACTCTAAGATCACTAACTGCTCGAACCAACGGGGTTTCATGCAGATCTTTTACAACGAGACCAACACCCACCCCACTACCACCAAAAGGAGAGGCCTACGTTATGACCAGGGTTCTGAAAACCCGCAAATTAAACAACAACCAAACATTCCTCTTCGGTTGGCACAACACGCTCTAGGATCGGCGACCAAAGGATCCACTATACTTCAAAAGGAAAAGCGATTACTAGCAACCACCAAGTGGTCCACTAATAATTTAATCAACTCTACCGAGGAACACCTCAACGACACAATTCTCCAAGAAGGTTTGCATTGAGTCATACACAACCTTCCACTCAAAGGACCATGACAAAGAGTACAATCATTGAGTGAGCTCAACCATAAACATGAACCCAATTGGTCCACCTACAACAACTCAAACCCCAAAGCGCTAAAACCACTTTGGAAAGGATCCGGCAACATCCAAAGAGCACACATTTTCTTTTCTTTTTTTTTTCTAAGCCAAATCGCAAATAAAACTCAACTTCTAACACCACAGCCAAAATACCACAAATTATTCATTCTTTCCTTTCATACTAGGAAGCAAGGAAAAATCTCGTTTCATGACATGAATGCTGTAACACCCCAAAAATTTGCTTTTCTTAAATTCATGAGTGATTTGGCACTTTGGTGAATTTTTGGAATTTATTTGGATTTATTTGGAATTTATTTGAATTTATTCTATTTTGAAATAATTAAAGAATTTAACTTTGCAAATAAAATTTTGTTGAAAATATTTTATTTGAGTCCAAAATGTTCCAAAATATTTTTCAGAAATTTTTTGGATTTTTTCTGAGTATTTTACTATTTTTAATGAATTAAATGAATTTTTGGGAATTTATTGGATTATTTAATCACTGGAAAATGCGAGTGGGTTTCTTGTTCAACCGATCGAGTTCAACTCCGAGTCCGACCCGAGCCGGAACCGAACCCTAACCGCGTGATCATTGGATCTTGATCCAACGGCCACGATTGAGCCACGTCACCGAGCCCGACTCCGACCAAGCCAGCCAGCTCGCACGAGCCAGACCGAGCCCGAACCCTCGTGACCGTTGGATCTTGATCCAACGGCTGAGCGCGTGCCACGTCGCCCTCGCCGTGTCCGGGACGGACTTCGCCGCCACCAGAGCCGCGCCATGATTCCGCGGGGATCTCGGCGTCCGGGCCGGTATTTAATGCCCGGATGCGTGCCCGAGGATCGCCTTTGCCGTCCGCGTCGTTTGCCCCAAGTGCCCTAGCCCTAGCCGCCGCCGTCGACCCGCTATTGCTCGCCGTAGTTAGCTTCCTCCTCCGCCACGGTTCTTGCCTCGCCCCGCCGCCGTCCGCCGTCCTCCGCCGCCGTTGAGCCCAGATCCGGAGTCTTCAGGTCAAGCCGCACCCGTGGAGCCAACTCACTTCGCCGGAGACGCCCCCAAGCGCCGTCGGGCTCGTCTTCGTCACCGCCTCCGGCCACCCAGCTCCGCCGCAACGCCATCACCGCCCGCGAGCTCCGTGCACCGTCGGATCAAGATCGAACGGCCACGGTAAGCCACGTGTTCCCAAAACCCGAACCCTCCAGATTAGATCTGGACCGTTGGATCAAGATCCAACGGCCCACGTTCGGCCACGTCGCCGTGCGATATTTCCGTTGCAAATCCTAGATCTATTCTCAACCGTTGGATCTAGATCCAACAGCTTAGATCCAATCATGTAGCACGCGATGCACCGCACTAGATCCAATCTCGACCATCCGATTTAGATCGTACGGCCCAAATTCACCACGTTATTCCAAACGCGTAAATATTAGATCTAATCCGCGCCGTTGATTTTCAAATCAACAGGCGAGATTGCGCCACGTGGGAGGAAGTTGGACCGGCGCGGTCAGCGCCGTACGCGTGCGTGACGCTGACACGCCGGGTCAGCGTGTCAGCGACGCAGCCAAACCGCACCATGACGTCACGCTGACGTCATGGGGGCCGCTGTCGGCCCGCCACCCCAGCTGCGTCTTGATGGCGCCGGCAATGACGTCACCGCGGTCCCACCTGTCCGCCACAGCTGATGCCGAGTCCCTCGCCGACGCCAAGAATGACGTCACCCGTGGGGTCCCACATGTCAGAGTCACGTGAGCCATGGACCGGGTCCACGGTGGACCCAAGCCGAGCCGTGGGCTGAGCCCGTGGACCGGCTGACGTCAGCCACCCAATCAGAGGTTGACACATGTCCTTGCTGATACAATAATTAATTTCTGAAAAAGAAAATGATTTATTAATTCGATTTAATGATTTCAGAATTTGATTCAAACTTCAAACGCTTATAACGTTTGCATTTTAACTCCGATTTGAGTGATTCAAATTTCTAAATTTGTATTAAATTGAGATATACCTAATTATGAATTTTATTTAATTTTTGGACTAAAGTTTTTCTCTGTAATATTATTTAATTGGTTATTTTAAACTCTAAATGCTTGTATCTTTCGCATTTGAACTCCGAATTCGACGATTCCAGTTTCTAAAAATTCATAAAATTATGCTCTCTCTATTCATGAACTTTATTTGGATGTTTGGACACTTTTTGTCTACTGTTTATTTATTTATTGCTATTTACACGCTTTACGAGTAGACGTTGAAGTGGCGGAAGGATTCGAAGGAGAAGTATTGACCCAGGAGCCAGCTTGTCGGTACCCGAATTTGCAAATCTGGACCCACTGTGTATTCAGCACTAGTCCAGGAACGCGCTAGTGCACACAGTCTTAACGTCGGTAAATATCACAATCATACCACTCGATACTAATAAAGTACTTTAATTAAATAGTCAAACTGGTTACTCGACCTTATGGTCAAGTTACAAATATATGCCTCAGGCTAAACTTATTAAGAGAGAAATAGTAGCAGCGGAAAAATAAGATAACCCATTGGCGCCATCCAAGATACCACAGCAACCTGACCGGGCTCGCTCCTAAGTAGACGCTTTCCTCTTGGAGCTCCTCCTCCAAAGCCGTGTAGTCTCCTCTTCAACTGGTGTTGTATGGTGGCAAGGGTGAGTACTTGGTACTCAAGAAGTCATGCAATGCATGCAACTAATATACTACATGCATGGCTTAATACAAAGGAATAGCTCAGGGTATATTTGCAGTAAAACAGCATTTGACAAATATCATAAGTAGATTCGAAAGCAATAGAAACAAGTATAATATCAATAACTTTTCCAGGGGTGTAATCAACATCTTTCCCATCGTAATCCACATTTCCATCAACATCATTATTTAACCAAACCCAACCTTTCAAGTCCAAGTTATTTTTGAGAAAATCTAACCCTTGACTGTAATTCCCGAGCGATGTCCAATACCGCGAACACGGCTATTCGAATAGATTCTACACTCTGCAGAGGTTATGCACTTTACCCACAAGATACAGTCAAACACCACAAAGGCGAGTTCAGTAACAAAGTCTTTCGAAACTTTTAACATTACAAGTGGTCCTCCCTGCTATTGCACACTAACCCTTCCCTTAGCTAAGGCGAAGTTTAGGCCAATCAATGTTAGATGGGTACCTGGCCTCACCCGATGCGGCTCCCCGCACAACTTACACAAAGGGTGTAGTTGACCTCCCGAGGTCCCACAGTGCGTTATTAGCAACTTAATCAACTAGGTCCGTCCCATTACAGACATGTGGTTGCACGTTAGACCCAGTTCAAAGGCTTGCAAGGTTAAGTCCTTAGGGTGACCAGGGCAAGACTACCCGAAGAACCAAATCAACATCCCCAGTGCCACAACTGGCCCACCTGATCATTCTTGCCACATGCCCCGGTCGAAAAACTATTTATCAAACCCCAGTTGATTACCATGCACCACGTGCCATCAACATCACATGATACCTTTCCAAAACAGGTTCAATATATCATTAAGTCAATATTAACATTTGATTGTCCAAAATCATGTCATGAGCACGTAGCAGGTCTAAGCCATATACTACAACGGTCTAAAACCCATGTTGGCAATTTATTAATGTCCAACTAGTAAACCACAACTAGGGTGACAATGGGTCATGGCACATACTTAAGTAATCAAGGTGTCATACAGCAATTTGGTATTAATCTAATTCCCCGTATTTAAATAAAGTATTTTCTAATTGAACTAGCATGCAATAGGTTAAATCAAAATAGGTTTCAAAATAGGATCAACATGGTCAAAGCACAACTTGCCTTCAAAAAGTACTTGTTCTTGGTCTTGAGTTGGATCCTGAGTCAATACTTCTCCTTCGAATCCTTCCGGCACTTCAACGTCTACTCGTAAAGCGTGCAAATAGCAACCAATGAATAAAACAGTAGACAAAAACATCCAAACATCCAAATAAAGCCCATAAACAGAGAGAACATAATTTTATAAATTTTTAGAAACTGGAATCGTCAAATTCGGAGTTAAAATGCAAAAGTTATAGCATTTTGAAGTTTAAATAATCAATTAAATAATTTTACAGAGAAAAACTTTAGTCCAAAAATTAAATAAAATTCATATTTAGGTAGATCTCAATTTTATACAAATTTAGAAATTTGAATCACTCAAATCGGAGTTGAAACGCAAAAGTTATAAGCGTTTGAAGTTTGAATCAAAATCTGAAATCATTATTTCGAATTAATAAATCATTTTCTTTTTCGAAAATTAATTATTGCGTCAGCGAGGACACGTGGCAGCCTCTCATTGGCCTGCTGACGTCAGCCGGTCCATGGACTCGGTCCACGCTCGGCTCGGGTCTACCGTGGACTCGGTCCACGACTCCACGTGTCGCTGACAGGTGGGTCCCCTCGGGTGACGTCATTCTTTGGCGTCGACGCCAACTTTGGGGACATGGCGACATGTGGGCCCGCCATGACGTCAGCGTGACGTCATGGTGCAGTGTGGTTGGGCCGCTGACATGCGGGCCCCGCGTGTCAGCGTCACGCGCACGCGCGCGTGGACGGCGTTGACCGCGGCGGTCAATCTTCCGCACACGTGGCTAGATCTCGGTCGTTGATTTGAAAATCAACGGCCCAGATTGGATCTGGACTCACGCGTTTGGGGTGAACGCGTTTGATCTGGACCGTTGGATCTAGATCCAACGGTCGAAATTGGATCTAGGATTTTTGGACGAAATCTCACCGTGAGATGATGTGGCGTGATCTGGGACGTTGGATCTGGATCGGACGGCTGAGGGAGCTCGAAGTCCGGCGATGGCTCACGGCGGCGCTGGCTTGCCGGGGTTGGGGACGACGACCACGGCAACGGCGCTTCGGGCGTGCTCCGGCGATGTGAGAGGTCTCCTTCGACGCGGCTTGACCTCCCGGTTCTGGATCTGACCTCAACGGCGGCGGAGGACAACGGAGACGGCGGCAATCGGCGAAGAACTACGGCGGAACGCTACGGCAACTACGGTGAGCGATTGCGGCTAGACGGCGGCGGCTTCGGCGACGTTGTCTAGGGCTACGGGTGCGCAATGAAGCGGGCTTCACGATGGCGGCGACGGCGCAATAAATATGGGCCTCGGCTTCTGTGTATCGCGCGGAGACCGAGGTCGACACTGGCCACAAGGGGCGAGTCCGACGGCGACTGGATTGGGTGGCGTGGCGCTGCCAACCGTTGGATCAAGATCCAGCGGTGCGTGGGTTTGGGTTCGGTCGGACTCGGCGAGCCGGGCCGCTTGGCCGGGCTCGGTCCGGCGACGTGGCTCAATCTCGCCGTTGGATCAAGATCCAACGGTCACCTGTGTTTGGGCTCGGCCGAGCGGGTTCGGCCGACCAATTGCGCTGGTCGGACTCGAGTCCGACTTCGGACTCTCGTCCGGCCGGATGATCAAGAAACCCACTCGCATTTAAATAATCCAATTAAATTCCCAAAAATTCAATTAAATCATTAAAAATAGCAAAAGACTCAGAAAAATTCTGGAAAATATTTTAGGGTATTTGGGACTCAAATAAAATATTTCCAACAAAATTTTATTTGCAAAGTTAAATTCTTTAATTCTTTTAAAATGGAATAAATTCAAATAAATTCCAAATAAATCCAAATAAATTCCAGAAAATTCCAAAAATTCACCAAAGTGCCAAGTCACACATAGATTTAAGAAAAGCAAAATTTTGGGGTGTTACAAACCTCCCCCCCCTTAATAGAATCTCGTCCCCGAGATTCAGGGCTAACTAAGGAATAGGTTCGGAAACTCTTTCTTCAAATCCTCTTCGCGCTCCCAAGTTGCTTCACTCTCCGCGTGGTTGCTCCACTGAACTCTACAGAAACGGGTTGACTTGTTCCTCGTTTCTCGATCCATTGTGTCTAGAATCTTCACGGGATGCTCCTTGTACGTCAAATCTTCTTGCAACTCAATTGACTCTAGCGGTGTCTGTTCCTCAGGTACTCGGAGACACTTCTTCAACTGGGACACGTGGAACACGTCATGCACTCCTGCTAATGACTGCGGTAACTCCAGCTGGTAAGCAACTTCGCCTCTGCGGCTCAAAATCTTAAATGGTCCAATATAACGGGGTGCAAGTTTTCCTTTGGCATGGAACCTCTTAACTCCCCTGAGAGGCGTAACTCTGAGGTATACGAAATCTTCTGGTTCGAAATTCAGGTCTCGGCGACGGTTGTCAGCATAACTCTTCTATCGTGATTGGGCTATCTTCAACCTCTCCCTGATCATGGCAATCTGTTCTTCAGCTTCTTGAAGAATATCAGGCCCGAAGACACGGCGCTCGCCGGTCTCATTCCAGTTTAATGGCGTCCGACAGGGTCGTCCATACAGTGCCTCAAATGGTGACATCTGTAAACTAGCCTGGTAACTATTATTGTAACTGAACTCGGCATACGGCAAACTCTTATCCCAAGAGGTAGCATAAGCCAATGCACACGCTCTTAACATATCCTCCAGAATCTGATTGACTCTTTCGGTCTGTCCATCCGTCTGTGGATGATAGGCTGTACTGAAGTTCAAACGGGTTCCCATGGCTTCATGCAACTTATTCCAGAACCTTGAAGTAAATTGGGTGCCTCTGTCCGATACAATCCTCTTTGGCACTCCGTGCAAATAGACGATCCTGATCATATACAACTCTGCTAACTTATCCCCCGAGTACGTGGTCTTCACGGGGATAAAATGGGCTACTTTGGTCAAGCGATCCACTATAACCCATATGGAGTCATAACCTCCTTGAGTCTTAGGCAAACCGGTAATGAAATCCATTCCGATTTCCTCCCACTTCCACTCAGGTATTTTCAACGGCTGTAGCAATCCTGATGGTCTCTGATGCATTGCTTTGACTCTCTGGCATACGTCGCACAATGCAACATGCTCAGCAACTTCACGCTTCATGCTCGGCCACCAGAATCTTTCCTTCAAATCCTGATACATCTTGGCACTCCCTGGGTGGATTGAATACTTGGAGTCATGGGCTTCCTCCAAAATCAGCTGTTTTAATTCCTTCTTGTTGGGCACACAAATCCGATCCTTCATCCATAACGTGCCTTGCTCATCCAACTTGAAGTCCTCTGCCTTGCCTTCCTCCTTGATGGTCTTAATCCTGCGGATCTTGTCATCATCCTTCTGTCCTTCCCAGATCTGGTCCTCTAGGGTAGGCTTCACTTCCAATGCGGCCAAGAATCCGCTAGGTACCACCTCAATCTTCATTCTTTGGAAATCCTCACATAGCTCATCCTGACTTGTGGCTAGCAACATACTCACCGTATGGCTTTTCCGACTCAGAGCATCGGCTACTACGTTAGCTTTCCCGGGATGATAATGGATTCCAACATTGTAGTCCTTGATCAACTCTAACCATCTCCTCTGCCTCATATTCAGATCCGACTGGGTGAATATGTATTTAAGGCTCTTATGATCCGTATACACTTCACATTTGTTCCCGATCAGATAGTGACGCCATATCTTCAAGGCATGCACTACGGCAGCTAACTCTAGGTCATGCGTCGGATAATTTTCCTCATGCGGCCTCAACTGCCTTGATGCATAAGCGACGACCTTTCCATTCTGCATCAGCACACATCCAAGTCCTTGGCGCGATGCGTCACAATAAATATCAAAGCTTTGATTAACATCCGGTAGAACTAACACCGGTGCTGATGTCAATCGCTTCTTCAGCTCCTGAAATCCTTTCTCACATTCTGGCGTCCATGCAAACTTCTTCTCCTTTTTCAGCAATTGCGTAAGAGGTCTCGCAATTGTCGAAAAGCCTTCAATGAAACGGCGATAGTATCCTGCCATTCCAAGGAAACTTCTGATCTGGGTCACGGTCTTTGGCTGCTCCCAATGTAACACAGCTTCTACCTTGCTTGGATCAACGGCGACTCCTTCTGCGGTCATTACATGTCCGAGGAATTCCACCTTGTCCTTCCAAAAATCACACTTGCTGAACTTGGCGAAGAGTTGCTGTTCCCTCAGCTTTTCCAAAACTCGCCTCAAGTGTTCAGCATGTTCATCCTCTGTCTTGGAGTAGATTAGGATATCATCTATGAACACGACGACAAACTTGTCCAAATATTCCATGAACACCTTATTCATCATATTCATGAAATATGCTAGTGCATTCGTCAGTCCAAAGGACATAACTGTAAACTCGTAATATCCATATCTTGACGAGAATGCGGTCTTCGGAATATCCTCTGATCGGATCTTCAACTAATGGTATCCCGATCTTAGATCAATCTTGGAGAAGACTCCGGCTCCTCTTAGCTAGTCAAACAAATCATCAATCCTGGGTAGCGGATACTTATTCTTCACGGTGACTTCATTGAGTGCACGGTAGTCAATGCACATCCTGAAACTTCCGTCCTTTTTCTTGACAAACAACACTGGCGCTCCCCACGGCGACGAACTCGGTCTGATAAATCCTTTCTCCATCAGCTCTTCAAGCTGTTTCTTCATCTCTACCAATTCTTCGGTGGACATCCGATAAGGTCTCTTTGCTATCGGTGCTGTACCAGGTACAAGCTCTATTACAAACTCTATGTCCCTGTCTGGCGGCATACCAGGTAGATCTTCAGGAAAAACATCTGGGTACTCATTCACTACTGAGACATCCTCTATGCTGATTGCCTTGGTACTATTAACCATCAACTGTCCATCTCTAACGGCAGTAGCTTGAAATTCCACTTTCTTTCCACACGGTCTCTCAACTGAGATAGTTCTTCGTCCACAATCCAATACGGCCTTGTGCTTGGATAACCAATCCATTCCCAAAATGACATCTAAGGTCTGGGCCTCCAAAATAATAAGGTTCGCTAGGAACTCTATCCCATCTGTTAGTATTCTCACCCCGGAACATCCTACTTTCGTTCGGAGTTCGGAACCAGGGGTTTGAACTAAAAGCATGCATTTAAGTCTTGCAATCCCCAAATCATTTTTAGCAGCAAAGCGTTGCGAAACAAACGAATGCGAAGCTCCAGAATCAAACAAAATCAAGCAGGTGTATCGAGTTGACTAGCAACTTACCCAGTACGACGTCCGTAGCATTCTGCAGTGCATCCGCAGTGACATGGTTGACTCGGCCTCTCACCACAGTCTGGGATGTGGCTCCTGGTGCTGGCGTCTTAGCTGGTGTGGATCCCAGGTTGAAGCGAATCGGGTTACTCTCGCTGTCTTCTTTGGACAATCATGTTGGCAAAGTGTCCTGGCTCGTTGCGATTGTAGCGTCTGCCTCACTGTTTTCGCCGACCGCTCGAGCGGCGTTTCGGGCCGGGCCGGGTCGGATAGTTCAGATTGACGGGTCGGGGTGCTGGTGACGGTGTCCTTGTTGCATTTTGTGGCTGGAATCAAAACTGATTTGGTGCAACTCTCGACGCCGCTATGCGTTCCTGGCGTGATCCTCGCCGTTGCATCCTGCGCTTCTGTTCTCATCCGGTTCCTTGCGCTTGTCCTCAAGAATAAGCGCCTTATTCACCAACTCTTGGAAATCTGGAAAGGTGTGGGTGATCACCCTACTTGTAGTCCTGAGTTAAGTCCCTTCATGAAGCGAGACTGCGGCTTTATCTGTCGCAACATCCTCACCAGCGTAGCGAGCAAGCTGTGTGAACTTGTTCAGGTAGTCGGCCACTGGCTGATTACCTTGCTTCAGTGCTCTGAACTCCTCCTTCTTAAGATCCATGATTCCTTCAGGCACGTGATACTGATGGAATGCAGCTGTGAACTCTTCCCAAGTGATGTCCTGAGGGTTCACTTGCGTGGCGCAGAAGTTCTCCCACCATTCGGCGGCTGTTCCTTCCAACTGATGAGAAGCGTAGAGTACCTTCTCATTTCCCATGCATTGAGCAATGTGTAGCTTCCTCTCTATTGACCTTAACCAATCATCGGCCTCCAATGGATTGGCATTCCCAGAGAAAGTGGGTGGGTGAGTCCTCATAAACTCTGACAGTCTTGTATTCTGGCGTTGTCCCTGATTGACTTGATTAGCTGTGGCCTGAGCAGTGACGTTTTGCATCTGTTGCATCATAGCATGCATCAATCGAGTCCGAGCAGCGAGAAAAGCTCCAAATTCTGCATATCCAAAGGGCGGTCTGGTGCTCCATCATTGGGGTTTTCTGTTGGGCGAGAACCACTTCCATTGCCTCCAAGGTTTCCGCGGGTGTTCACCATCTGTCGATTTGCTCTAGGTTTTAGAGATGAGAGGGAAACAAGAATAGACAAGTAATATGGAACTTATGCGGGGCGAAAGGTGTAACTTTAAGGTCCGACTTTATTATTTTAATCAATAGTAACTTGGTATGGTTGCTTACAATGCCTAGGGGCCTTGCAACACATACTGCACACTTAGCAAGCAATGAAAAATCCAAATCGAACTAACACTGGAGTCTAACGCCTAAAGGGTGACTCTTTATTCTATGACGCGACTCGGCGAAGGAGTCTCACTATAGAACCTATGCTCACTCATCGAGAAAACCTCCACGGCACTGGTACGGATGTCGCGGCATAGGCGCGAAACGATTGCCATGTCCAAATGATCGTGTCATCTGTGGTAGTCGAAGAAGCGATGTCCTCCTCAAGCTCTGGCTCCTCCGGTGCAGCTCGTGCGGCTCGAGCATTGGCTCGCTGCTGGTGCATACAAAGGCCGTCTCTAACTCTCCAATCCTTTGCAGAAGGTGAGACACATACTCTTGAGCTTCCCGCCATCTGTTCTTCTCTGTCGTGATCTCCTTGCGGGCCTTTTGTAGCTCTTTGCTTGTATCATCGAGTACATCCTCTTGGGCGACAACAAGTCGTGCCAACTGTGTAACCATGGCATCCTCATCCTGAATCGCCTTCGGGTCAAGAAGGTTATTGCTGCGCGGGTGATAACGGAACAATGTGCTCTCCAACTCTCTAGCGTAGATGCGGGTAATGCGCCGCATTGCTCGTCGTGATACTTCTTGGATACCCATCTGCATTGTAGACCTCCTGGCAGTGCAGTGTATCGGGCGATTGCCTGGGCCCTTCTTCCTAGCAGGTACCACAATCTTCACGTCACAAGCCTTGATCAATCCTGCTTGTCTGATCACTTCCACTTGGTATTGTTGCTTCTCAAAATCTCCGAGAGTCTGTAGCATACGCCAAAGTTCCGCGGCGTGACCAACCTCTAGATCGACGTAGTTGAACTCTCCCTCCATCTGTCACAAGAGTGCTCACGTAAGAACTTGAAATTTTTAAATCGTAGTAGCGGAAAAATAAGATAACTTCGTGACGCCATCCAGTATACCACAGGCAACTGACTGGGCTCGCTCCCTAAGTAGACGTTTCCTCTTGGAGCTCCTCCTCCAAAGCTGGTGTAGTCTCCTCTTCAACTGGTGTTGTATGGTGGCAAGGGTGAGTACTTGGTACTCAGCAAGTCATGCACAGAATGCAACTAATATACTACATGCATGGCTTAATACAAAGGAATAGCTCAGGGTATATTTGCAGTAAAACAGCATTTGACAAATATCATAAGTAGATTCGAAAGCAATAGAAATGAGTATAATATCAATAACTTTTCCAGGGGTGTAATCAACATCTTTCCCATCCTAATCCACATTTCCATCAACATCATTATTTAACCAAACCCAACCTTTCAAGTCCAAGTTATTTTTGAGAAAATCTAACCCTTGACTGTAATTCCCGAGCGATGTCTAATACCGCGGACACGGCTATTTGAATAGATTCTACACTCTGCAGAGGTTATGCACTTTACCCACAAGATACAGTCAAACACCACAAAGGCGAGTTCCCGTAACAAAGTCTTTCGGAAACTTTTAACAATACAAGTGGTCCTCCCCGGTTATTGCACACTAACCCTTCCCTTAGCTAAGGCGAAGTTTAGGCCAATCAACCGTTAGATGGGTACTGGCCTCACTTCCGATGACGCTCCCCGTACAACTTACACAAAGGGTGTAGTTGACCTCCTGAGGTCCCACAGGTACGTTATTAGCAACTTAATCAACTAGGTCCGTCCCATTACAGACATGTGGTTGCACGTTAGACCCAGTTCAAAGGCTTGCAAGGTTAAGCCCTTAGGATGACCAGGGCAAGACTACCCGAAGAACCAAATCAACATCCCTAGTGCCACAACTGGCCCACCTGATCATTCTTGCCACATGCCCCGGTCGAAAAACTATTTATCAAACCCTAGTTGATTACCATGCACCACGTGCCATCAACATCACATGATACCTTTCCAAAACAGGTTCAATATATCATTGTCAATATTAACATTTAATTGTCCAAAATCATGTCATGAGCACGTAGCAGGTCTAAGCCATATACTACAACGGTCTAAAACCCATGTTGGCAATTTATTAATGTCCAACTAGTAAACCACAACTAGGGTGACAAGGGGTCATGGCACATACTTAAGTAATCAAGGTGTCATACAGCAATTTGGTATTTATCTAATTCCCCGTATTTAAATAAAGTATTTTCTAATTGAACTAGCATGCAATAGGTTAAATCAAAATAGGTTTCAAAATAGGATCAACATGGTCAAAGCACAACTTGCCTTCAAAAAGTACTTGTTCTTGGTCTTGAGTTGGATCCTGAGTCAATACTTCTCCTTCGAATCCTTCCGGCACTTCAACGTCTACTCGTAAAGCGTGCAAATAGCAACCAATGAATAAAACAGTAGAAAAAAACATCCAAACATCCAAATAAAGTCCATAAACAGAGAGAACATAATTTTATAAATTTTTAGAAACTGGAATCGTCAAATTCGGAGTTAAAATGCAAAAGTTATAGCATTTTGAAGTTTAAATAATCAATTAAATAATTTTATAGAGAAAAACTTTAGTCCAAAAATTAAATAAAATTCATATTTAGGTAGATCTCAATTTTATACAAATTTAGAAATTTGAATCACTCAAATCGGAGTTGAAACGCAAAAGTTATAAGCGTTTGAAGTTTGAATCAAAATCTGAAATCATTATTTCGAATTAATAAATCATTTTCTTTTTCGAAAATTAATTATTGCGTCAGTGAGGACACGTGGCAGCCTCTGATTGGCCTGCTGACGTCAGCTGGTCCATGGACTCGGTCCACGCTCGGCTCGGGTCTACCGTGGACTCGGTCCACGACTCCACGTGTCGCTGACAGGTGGGTCCCCTCGGGTGACGTCATTGCTGACGTCAGCGCACTGCTGGGACAGCTGCTGACATGTGGGCCCGCCATGACGTCAGCGTGACGTCATGGTGCAGTGTGGTTGGGCCGCTGACATGCGGGCCCCGCGTGTCAGCGTCACGCGCACGCGCGCGTGGACGGCGCTGACCGCGGCGGTCAATCTCCCGCACACGTGGCTAGATCTCGGCCGTTGATTTGAAAATCAACGGCCCAGATTGGATCTGGACTCACGCGTTTGGGGTGAACGCGTTTGATCTGGACCGTTGGATCTAGATCCAACGGTCGAGATTGGATCTGGGATTTTTGGACGAAATCTCACCGTGAGATGACGTGGCGTGATCTGGGACGTTGGATCTGGATCGGACGGCTGAGGGAGCTCGAAGTCCGGCGATGGCTCACGGCGGCGCTGGCTTGCCGGGGTTGGGGACGACGACCACGGCAACGGCGCTTCGGGCGTGCTCCGGCGATGTGAGAGGTCTCCTCCGACGCGGCTTGACCTCCCGGTTCTGGATCTGACCTCAACGGCGGCGGAGGACGACGGAGACGGCGGCAATCGGCGAAGAACTACGGCGGAACGCTACGGCAACTACGGCGAGCGATTGCGGCTAGACGGCGGTGGCTCCGGCGACGTTGTCTAGGGCTACGGGTGCGCAATGAAGCGGGCTTCACGATGGCGGCGACGGCGCAATAAATAGGGGCCTCGGCTTAGGTATCGTCGCGAGACCGAGGTCGACACGGCCAAGGGCGGCGAGTCCGACGGCGACTTCGGATTGGGTGACGTGGTGCGCGACAGCCGTTGGATCGAGATCCAACGGTCGCGTGGAGTTTGGGTTCGGTCGGACTCGGCGAGTGGTGGCTCGATCGGGCTCGGGTCCGGCGACGTGGTGAATCTGGCCGTTGGATCAAGATCCAACGGCCACACTGAGTTTAGGGCTCGGCCCGAGCGGGTTCGGCTGGACCAAGCTGATGTAGTCGGACTCGAGTCCTGACTCGGACTCGGTCAGTCGGATGAACAAGAAAACCCACTCGCATTTAAATAATCCAATTAAATTCCCAAATTCAATTAAATCATTAAAAATAGCAAAAGACTCGAAAAATTCCAGAAAATTCGAAAATATTTTAGGGTATTTGGGACTCAAATAAAATATTTCCAACAAAATTTTATTTGCAAAGTTAAATTCTTTAATTCTTTTAAAATGGAATAAATTCAAATAAATTCCAAATAAATCCAAATAAATTCCAGAAAATTCCAAAAATTCACCAAAGTGCCAAGTCACACATAGATTTAAGAAAAGCAAAATTTTGGGGTGTTACACAGCTCAGGACCAAGAGCAAGTACTTTTTGAAGGCAAGTTATGCTTTGATCATGTTGATCCCAATTTCAAATTAATTCGATTCAAAACTATTGCATGCTAGTTTAATTAGAAAATACTTTATTTAAATTATGGGAATTAGATAAATGCCTAATTGCTGTATGACACCTTGGTTAATTAAATATGTGCCATGACCCTTGTCACCCTAGTTGTGGTTTACTAGTTGGACATTATTAAATTGCCAACATGGGAATTTAGACCGTTGTAGTATATTGCTTAGACCTGCTACGTGCTCATGACATGATTTTGGACAATCAAATGTTAATATTGACTTAATGATATATTGAACCTGTTTTGGAAAGGTATCATGTGATGTTGATGGCACGTGGTGCATGGTAATCAACTGGGGTTTGATAAATAGTTTTCGACCGGGGCATGTGGCAAGAATGATCGGGTGGGCCAGTTGTGGCACCGGGAACGTTGTGTTGGTTCTTCGGGTAGTCTTGCCCTGGTCACCCTAAGGATTTAACCTTACAAGCCTTTGAACTGAGTCAAGCGTGCAACCACATGTCTGTAATGGGACGGACCTAGTTGATTAAGTTGCTAATAACGTACCTGTGGGACCTCAGGATGTTAACTACACCCTTTGTGTAGTTGTACGGGGGAGCGTACCGGGGCTGCGGCCAGGTACCCATCTAACGGTGGATTGGCCTAAACTTCGCCTTCGCTAAGGGAAGGGTTAATGTGCAATCACCGGGGAGGACCACTTGTGCTGTTAGAAGTTTCCGAAAGACTCTGTTACGGACACTCGCCTTTGTGGTGTTTGACTGTATCTTGTGGGAAAAGTGCATAACCTCTGCAGAGTGTAAAATCTATTCGAATAGCCGTGTCCGCGGTATTGGATATCGCTCGGGAATTACAGTTAAGGTTTAGACTTTCTTGAAAATAACTTGGATTTGAAAGGTTGGGTTTGGTTTAATAATGATGTTGATGGAAATATGGATTAGGATTGGGAAAGATGTTTATTTAACTCCTGGAAAAGTTATTGATGCTATACTTGTTTCTACTGCTTTCGAATCTACTTATGATACTTATCAAATGCTGTTTACTGCAAATATACCTTGAGCTATACCTTTGAACTAAGCCATGCATGTAGTCTATTAGCTGCATTCTGTGCATGACTTGCTGAGTACCAAGTACTCACCCTTGCCACAATACAACACCAGTTGAAGAGGAGTCTACACCAGCTTTGGAGGAGGAGCTCCCAGAAGATCCGTCTAACTAGGAGGCGAGCCCAGTCAGTTGCCTGTGGTATACTAGATAGCGCCACGAAGTTATCTTATTTTCCGCTGCTATTATTTCTCTTTTAATAAGTTTCGCCCTGCGTGGCATATATTTGTAACTTGACCATAAGGTCAAGCAACCAGTTTGGTTAACTATTAAGTACTTTATTAGTATCGAGTGGTATGATTGTGATATTTACCAACGTTGAGACTGTGTGCACTAGCGCGTTCTTGGACTAGTGCTGAATACACAGAGGGTCCAAATTTGCAGATTTGGGTCCCGACAAATGCACACTCTTCAAGAGCACACCGGATTAGTCAATCTCCATATATGACTTTCTCACCGTCCTGACTCAACGACTCTTTATCATTTAACATCTAAAAGCGATGTCATGTTTCCTTTTCACCATTCCTTCATCATGTAACAACACTACCGAATAGTCATTCACATGATGACTTCTTCCTCGGTATTGTAACACCCCAAAATTTTGCTTTCCTTAAATTCATGTGTGATTTGGCACTTTGGTGAATTTTTGGAATTTTCTGGAATTTATTTGGATTTATTTGGAATTTATTTGAATTTATTCCATTTTGAAATAATTAAAGAATTTAATTTTGCAAATAAAATTTTGTTGGAAATATTTTATTTGAGTCCAAAATGTTCCAAAGTATTTTCCAGAATTTTTCTGGAATTTTTCTGAGTCTTTTGCTATTTTTAATGAATTAAATGAATTACTGGGAATTATTTTAATTATTAAATCGCTGGAAAATGCGAGTGGGTTTGTACTGTTCATCCGATCGAAGCTCGAGTCGGACTCGAGTTCGAGTCCGACCGAACCCGACCGAGCCACGCGGACTCGGCCGGACCAAGTCCAAACCCTAAGCCTGCGGAACCGCTGGATCGAGATCCAACGGCCAACTCGCGCAAGACCGATCCGATCGGATCCGATCCGCACTGCTCACGCCCGTGCGATCCCGGCCGATCGTGCCACGTGGACGGGCCGCGTCGTCGTCGTTCCCCGCCGAGTCCGGCCGGACTCCTCCGCCGCCGCCGCTGTGGGATTAGGGCTCCGCCTGCGGCGCCGCATGCCGAGGGCATTTAAATCACGGGTGGTACCCGAGGACCGCCGTGACCCAGCGCACTCTTTGCTCCTAACCCACCGAGCTCTAGCCGCCGTAGGTTTGCCGGAATCGCTCGCCGTAGTTGCGTGAAGCGCCGCCACGGTTTTTGTCTCGCCCGCCGCCCGTCAGCTCCTCACGGCGTCTGAGCCTGATTCGAACCGTCCGGCCAAAGCGCACCGAGGTGGTCTTTCACTTCACGGAGCAGCCCGAACTCCGCCGCGTTGGTCGCCTTCTCCGACCTCGGTGAACCGGCTCCGCCGCGCCGCCATCGCCGACTTGAAGCTTTCTCGCCCGTCCGATCCGGATCCGATCGCTACGGTGAGTTCCACGCGTGCGCCCTAACGCCGTTAGAGCTAGGTTAGATCCTAACCGTTAGATCGGGATCGAACGGTGTAGATTAGATCTAGTGTCGTGGGCGGATCCATTTTGGACCGTTAGATCTGGATCCAATGGCGTGGATTGACCGCGTTAACCCAAACGCGTGGTATCCAGATCAATACGGACCGTTGATTTTCAAATCAGCTACGAGATTGTGCCACGTGTGCTTAGCCGCGCCACGCCGCGTGGGAGGCGTGTCTCGACACGCGGGACCCAGCGTGTCGAAGGGCCCACGTGTCACCGCAGCCACGCGTGCGTGAGACCCAAATACCGGGCAGTGGGGCCCACATGTCGGCGACACGCGTGGATTCGTGGGACCGAGTCCACGGTAGACCCGAGCCGAGCGTGGACCACGCCCATGGATCGCTGACGTCAGCAGGCCAATCGAGAGGCTGACACGTGTCCTTGCTGACGCAATAATTAATTTCCGAAAAAGAAAATGATTTATTGATTCGAAATAATGATTTCAGATTTTGATTCAAACTTCAAACGCTTATAACTTTTGCGTTTCAACTCCGATTTGAGTGATTCAAATTTCTAAATTTGTATAAAATTGAGATATACCTAAATATGAATTTTATTTAATTTTTGGACTAAAGTTTTTCTCTGTAAAATTATTTAATTGATTATTTGAACTTTAAATAATCATAACTTTTGCATCTTAACTCCAAATTTGATGATTCCAGTTTCTAAAAATTCATAAAATTATGTTCTCTCTGTTTATGGATTTTATTTGGATGTTTGGACACTTTTGCCTATTGTTTATTCGTGTATTTGCTATTTGCACGCTTTTACGAGTAGACGTTGAAGTGCTTAGGAAGGATTCGAAGGAGAAGTATTGACTCAGGATCCAACTCAAGACCAAGAACAAGTACTTTTTGAAGGCAAGTTGTGCTTTGACCATGTTGATCCTATTTTGAAATCTATTTTGATTTAACCTATTGCATGCTAAGTTCAAATAGAAAAATACTTTATTTAAAAATGGGAATTAGATAAGTACCAATTTCTTTGTATGACACCTTGATTATTTAAGTATGTGCCATGACCCTTGTCACCCTAGTTGTGGATTACTAGTTGGACATTATTAAATTGCCAACATGGGTTTAGACCGTTGTAGTATCTTGCTTAGACTCGCTACGTGCTCATGACATGATTTTGGATAATCAAATGTTAATATTGACTTAATGACATATTGAACCTGTTTTGGAAAAGTATCATGTGATGTTGATGGCACGTGGTGCATGGTAATCAACTGGGTTTGATAAACAGTTTCGGCCAGGGGCATGTGGCAAGAGTAATCAGGTGGGCCGATTGTGGCATTGGGGATGTTGATTTGGTTCTTCGGGTAGTCTTGCCCTGGTCACCCTAAGGACTTAACCTTGCAAGCCTTTGAACTGGGTCTAACGTGCAACCACATGTCCAGAATGGGACGGACCTAGTTGACTAAGTTGCTAATAACGCACTGTGGGACCACAGGAGGTCAACTACACCCTATGTGTAAGTTGTATGCGGGAGGGCGTACCGGGCTGAGGCCAGGTACCATCTAACTGATTGATTGGCCTAGACTTCGCCTTAGCGAAGGGAAGGGTTAGTCTTGCCAATAACCAGGGAGGACCACTTGTATTGTTAGAAGTCTCTGAAAGACTTTGTTACGGGAACTCGCCTTTGTGGTGTTTGACTGTATCTTGTGGGTAAAGTGCATAACCTCTGCAGAGTTTGGAATCTATTCGAATAGCCGTGTCCGCGGTATTGGACATCGCTCGGGAATTACAGTCAAGGGTTAGATTTTCTCAAAAATAACTTTGGTTTGAAAGGTTGGGCTGGAGTAATAATGAAGTTGATGGAAATGTGGTTTAGGATGGGAAAGATGTTTACTGAACTTCTTGAAAAGTTATTTATGCTTTACTTATTTCTACTGCTTTCGAATCTACTTATATTACTTGTCCAATGCTATTTACTGCAAATATACCTTGAGTTATTCCTTTGTACCAAGCCATGCATATAGTATATTAGCCTGCATTCTGTGCATGACTTGCTGAGTACCAAGTACTCACCCTTGCCTCAACACAACACCAGTTGAAGAGGAGACTACGCCAGCTTTGGAGGAGGAGCTCCAAGAGGATCCGTCTACGTAGGGAGCGAGCCCAGTCAGTTGCCTGTGGTATACTGGATGGCGCCACGATGTTACCTTATTTGATTTTCCGCTGCTACTATTTCTCTTTTAATAAGTATCGCCCTGCGAGGCGTATATTTGTAACTTGACCTTAAGGTCGAGTAACGGTTAGTTATTTAAATAAAAGTACTTTATTAGCATCGAATGGTATGATTGTGATATTTGCCGATGTTAAGGACTGTGTGCACTAAGCGCTGCGTTCTGGACTTGTGTTGAATACACAGAGGGTCCGGATTTGCAAATTCGGGGTCCCGACAGAGGTGGTATCAGAGCCATACTGACTGTAGGCTCAACCCTAGCTAGAATGGTCGTAGTGAGGATAAAACCTATTTTCTAAAGCTAAAATTTGTGAAGACAAGAAATGACATCTCGACTTATCCCCTTCTCTCTTTTCTTGTCTCTTGCTGAAATTTTCCCTTACCTTGTCACAATTTAAAAATTCCGAGTTCTTACGTAAAGCACTCTTGTGACAGATGGAGGAAGAATTCAACTACGTCGATCTGGTAGTTGGTCACGCCGCGGAACTTTGGCATATGCTACAAACTCTCGGAGATTTTGAGAAGCCGCAATACCAAGTGGAAGTGATCAGACAAGCGGGATTGATCAAGGCTTGTGACGTGAAGATTGAGGTACTGCTAGGAAGAAGGGCCAGGCAATCGCCCGATACACCGTGACCTTGCCAGGAGATCTACAATGCAGATGGGTATCCAAGAGGTATCACGACGAGCAATGCGGCACATTACCCGTGATCTCGCCGGAGAGTTGGAGAGCACGGTGTTCGCTTATCACCAGCGCGAGAATAACCTTCTTGACCCGAAGGCGATTCAGGATGAGGATGCCACGGTTACACAGTTGGCACGATTTGTTGTCGCCCAGGAGGATGTACTAGATGATACAAGCAAGGAGCTACATAAGGCCCGCAAGGAGATCACGACAGAGAAGAACAGATGGCGGGAAGCTCAAGAGTATGTGGCACACCTTCTGCGAAGGATTGACGAGTTAGAGATGACTTTGTACGGACCAGACCCAGAGCCAGTACTCGAGCTACACGAGCCAGATCCAGAGGAGTCAGATCTCGATGAGGACACTGCTTCTTTGACTACCACAGAGGACACAGTTGCTGGACATGGCAATCGTTTCGCGCTTATGCCGCAAAGACCGCACTCCAGGCCGTGGAGGTCTTCTCGATGAGTGAGCATAGGTTCTATAGTGAGACTCCTTCGCCGAGTCGCGTCATAGAATAAAGAGTCACCCTTTAGGCGTTAGACTCCAGAGTTAGTTCGATTTGGATTTTCATTGTTTGCTGAGTGTGCAGTATGTGTTGCAAGGCCCTTAGGCATTGTAAGCAACCATACCAAGTTATTAATATCAACAATAAAGTTGGACCTTAAGTTACACCTTTCGCCCCGCATAAGTTCCATATTACTTGTCTATTCTTGTTTCCCCCTCATCTCTAAAACTTAGAGCAAATCGACAGATGGTAAACACCGCGAAACTTTGGAAGCAATGGAAGTGGTTCTCGCCAACAGAAAACCCCAATGATGGAGCACCACCGCCACGATTGATATGCAGAATTTTGGAGCATTTCTTGTCGCTCGGACTCGGTTGATGCATGCTATGATGCAACAAATGCAACACGCCACCGCTCAGGCTACGCCTAATCAAGTCAATCAGGGACAACGCCGTAATACAAGACTGCCGGGAGTTCATGAGGACTCACCCACCCACTTTCTCCGGAATGCCAATCCATTGGAGGCCGACGATTGGTTAAGGTCAATTGAGAGGAAGCTACACATAGCTCAATGCATAGGAAATGAGAAGGTACTTTACGCTTCTCATCGCTTGGAAGGAACAAATTGCCGAATGGTGGGAGAATTTACGTGCCACGCAAGAGAACCCTCAAGATATCACTTGGGAAGAGTTCACAGCCGCTTCGTCAAGATCACGTGCTGAAGGAATCATGGACCTTAAGAAGGAGGAGTTCAGAGCCTTTGAAGCAAGGTAATCGGCCAAAGGCCGACTACTCGAACAAGTTCACCACAGCTAGCACGCTACGCACCTGAGGATGTAGCGACGGATAAAGCCGCATAATCTCGTTTTATGAAGGGACTTAACTCAGGATTGCAAGTAGGATTGATCACCCACACCTTCCCTGCATTTCCAAGAATTGGTGAATAAGGCGCTTATTCTTGAGGACAAAGCGCAAGGAACTGGATGAGAACAGAAGCGCAGAATGCAACAAACAGGGATCACGCCGAGGAACGCAACAAATGGCGTCGAGAGTTGCACCAAATCAATTCTTCAAATTCCAACCACAGAATGCAACAAGGACACCATCCCCAAAGACCAAGACCTGTCAATCGTAACTACTGCACCCCAGCGCTAGAAACGCTTACTCGAGCAATCGAAGGAACAAGTGTACTGCCGCTACAACCGCAACGAGCCAGGACACTTTGCCAACAGCTTGTCCAAAGAAGACAGCAGGAGTGACCCAGTTCGCTTCAATCTAGGAACCACCCAGCTAGGACGCCAAAGACCAGGAGCCACATCCTGCATCGTGGTGAGAGGCCGAGTCAACCATGTCACCGCAGATGCACTTTGCGAATGCTACTGACGTCGATCTTTGGGTAAGTTATTTGTTAACTCGACCTGCAACAGCTTTGTTTGACTCGAGCTTAGCATTCGTTTGTTTCGCAAGGCTTTGCTGCTAGAAATGATTTGGGGATTGCAAGACTTAAGTGCATGCTTTTAGTTCAAACCCCTGGTTCCGAACTCCGAGCGAAAGTAGGATGTTCCGGTGAGAATATTAATAGATGGAAAAGAGTTCCTAGCGAACCTTATTATTTTAGAGACCTGCACCTTAGACGTTATTTTGGGAATGGATCAAGTTATCCAAGCACAAGGCCGTATTGGATTGTGGACGAAGGACTATCTCGATTGAGAGCCCGTGTGGAAAGAAAGTGGAATTTCAAGCTCTGCTGCTAGAGAAGGACAGTTGATGGTTAACAAGACCAAGACAATCAGCATAGAGGATGTCTCCGTAGTGAATGAGTACCCAGATGTTTTTCCGAAGATCTACGGTATGCCGCCAGACAGGGACATAGAGTTTGTGATAGAGCTTGTACTGCACAAAGACCGATAGCAAAGAGACCCTATCGGATGTCCACCGAGGAGTTGGTAGAGATGAAGAAACAGCTAGAGGAGTTAATGGAGAAAGGATTTATCAGACCGAGTTCGTCGCCATGGGGAGCACCAGTTTTGTTTGTCAAGAAGAAGGACGGGAGTTTCAGGATGTGCATCGACTACCGTGCACTCAATGAAGTCACCGTGAAGAATAAGTATTCGCTACCCAGAATTGATGATTTGTTCGATCAGCTGAGAGGAGCCGGAGTTTTCTCCAAGATTGATCTGAGATCGGGATACCATCAGTTGAAGATCCGATCAGAAGATATCCCGAAGACTGCATTCTCGTCAAGATATGGACATTACGAGTTTACAGTTATGTCCTTTGGATCGATTTAATGCGCCAAATTTATTTCATGAATATGATGAATAAGGTGTTCATGGAATATTTGGACAAGTTTGTCGTCGTGTTCATAGATGATATCCTAATCTACTCCAAGACAGAGGATGAACATGCCGAACACTTAAGGCGAGTTTTGGAAAAGCCGAGGAACACAACTTTTCGCCAAGTTCAGCAAGTGTGATTTTTGGAAGGACAAGGTGGAGTTTCTTGGACATGTAATGACCGCAGAAGGAGTCGCCGTAGATCCAAGCAAAGTAGAAGCTGTGTTACATTGGGAGCAGCCAAAGATCGTGACCTGCATTCGGAGTTTCCTTGGAATGGCGAGGATACTACCGCCGTTTCATTGAAGGCTTTTCGACAATTGCGAAACCTCTTACGCAATTCTTTGAAGAAGGAAAAGAAGTTTGCATGGACGCCTTGAGAATGTGAGAAAGGATTTCAGGAGTGAAGAAGCAATTGACATCAGCACGGTGTTAGTTCTACGGATGTTAATCAAAGCTTTGATATTTATTGTGACGATCGCGCCAAGGACTTGGATGTGTCTTGTCGATGCAGAATGGAAAGGTCGCCGCTTATGCATCAAGGCGATTGAGGCCGCATGAGGAGAATTATCCGACACATGACCTAGAGTTAGGCCGTAGTGCATGCCTTGAAGATATGGCGTCACTATCTGATCGGGAACAGATGTGAAGTGTATACGGATCATAAGAGCCTTAAATACATATTCACCCAAATTCGGATCTGAACATGAGGCGAGAGGAGATGGTTAGAGTTAATCAAGGACTACAATGTTGGAATCCATTACCATCCCTGATGGCCAACGTAGTAGCCGATGCTCTGAGTCGGAAAAGCCATACCGTGAGTGCGTTGCTAGCCACAAGTCAGGATGAGTTATGTGAGGATTTTCAGAAAATGAAGATTGAGGTTGTACCTAGCGGATTCTTGGCCGCATTGGAAGTAAAGCCTACTTTAGAGGACCAGATCCGGGAAGGACAGAAGGATGATGACAAGATCCGCAGGATTAAGTCCATCAAGGAGGAAGGCAAGGCAGAGGACTTCAAGTTGGATGAGCAAGGCACGTTGTGGATGAAGGATCGCATTTGTGTGCCTAACAAGAAGGAGTTAAAGCAACTGATTTTGGAAGAAGCCCATGACTCCAAGTACTCAATTCATCCTGGAAGCGCCAAAATGTATCAGGATTTGAAGGAAAGATTCTGGTGGCCGAGTATGAAACGTGAAGTTGCCGAGCATGTTGCATTGTGCGACGTATGCCAGAGAGTCAAGGCAATGCATCAGAGACCAGCAGATTACTACAATTACAAAAATACCTGAGTGGAAGTGGGAGGAAATCGGAATGGATTTTATTACCGGTCTGCCTAAGACTCAAGGAGGTTATGACTCCATATGGGTTATAGTGGATCGCTTGACTAAAGTAGCCCATTTTATCCCCGTGAAGACCACTTACTCGGGAGATAAATTAGCAGAATTGTACATGATCAGGATTGTCTGTTTGCACGGAGTGCCAAAAAGGATTGTATCGGACAGAGGTACCCAATTTACCTCAAGGTTCTGGAATAAGTTGCATGAAGCCATGGGAACCCGTTTGAACTTCAAGATGCCTTATCATCCACGAGACGGATGGACAGACCGAAAGAGTCAACCGCATTCTGGAGGATATGTTGATAGCTTATGCATTAGCTTATGCTACCTCTTGGGATAAGAGTTTGCCGTATGCCGAGTTCGCCACAACAATAGTTATCAGGCTAGTTTCTGAGATGTCACCTTTGAGGCCTTGTATGGTCGACCCTCGTCAGACGCCATTGAATTGGAATGAGACCGGCGAGCGCCGTGTCTTTGGGCCTGATATTCTTCAAGAGGTCAAGAAGCAGATCGCCATGATTAGGGAAAGGTTGAAGATCGCCCAATCTCGATGTAAGAGTTATGCCGACAATCATCGCAGGGATTTGAGTTTTGAACCTAAGACTTTGTATACCTCGAGTTACGCCTCAGGGAGTTAAGAGGTTCCATGCCAAAGGGAAACTTGCACCCCGTTATGTTGGACCATTTAAGATTTTGAGCCGCAGAGGCGAAGTTGCTTATCAGCTGGAGTTGCCACAGTCGTTAACAGGAGTACATGATGTATTCCATGTGTCCCAGTTGAAGAAGTGTCTCCGAGTTCCTGAGGAACAGACGCCGCTAGAGTCAATTGAATTGCAAGAGGATTTGACTTATAAGGAGCATCCTGTGAGGATTCTAGACACAATGGATCGAGAGACCAGAAATAAGTCAACCCGTTTCTGTAGAGTTCAGTGGAGCAACCATGAAGAAAGCGAAGCGACTTGGGAGCGCGAAGAGGATTTGAAGAAAGAGTTTCCAAACCTATTCTGTAGTGAGTCCTGAATCTCGGGGACGAGATTCTATTAAGGGGGGAGGTTTGTAACACCCCAAAATTTTGCTTTCCTTAAATTCATGTGTGATTTGGCACTTTGGTGAATTTTTGGAATTTTCTGAAATTTATTTGGATTTATTTGGAATTTATTTGAATTTAATCCATTTTGAAATAATTAAATAATTTAATTTTGCAAATAAAATTTTGTTGGAAATATTTTATTTGAGTCCAAAATGTTCCAAAGTATTTTCCAGAATTTTTCTGGAATTTTTCTGAGTCTTTTGCTATTTTTAATGAATTAAATGAATTACTGGGAATTATTTTAATTATTAAATCGCTGGAAAATGCGAGTGGGTTTGTATCGTTCATCCGATCGAAGCTGAAGTCGGACTCGAGTTCGAGTCCGACCGAACCCGACCCGAGCCACGCGTGACTCGGCCGACCAAGTCCAAACTCCTAAGCACGGAACCGCTGGATCGAGATCCAACGGTGAACTCGCCAAGCACCAATCCGATCGGATCCGATCCGGACTCGTTCACGCCTGCGGCGATCCCGCGCCGATCGTGCTAACGCGGACGGCCGCGGCGCCGTCGTCCCCCGAGTCCGAAAGCCGGACTCCTCCGCTTGTCGCCGCCGTGTGGGATTAGGGCTCCGCCGTGCGCTGCATGCCGAGGGCATTTAAGTGCACGGTGGTACCCGAGGACCGCCGTGACCGCGCACTCTTTGCCCTAACCCACCGAAGCTCTAGCCGCCGTAGGTTTGCCGGAATCGCCGCCATAGTTGCGTGAAGCGCCGCCACGCATTTTGTCTCGCCGCGCCCGCCGCCCTCCGCCTGCGTCGAGCCCGGTTGGAACCGTCCGGCCAAGGCGCACGAGGTGGTCTTTCACTTCGCCGAGCAGCCCTGCACGCCGCCGCGTTGGTCGCCTTCTCCGACCTCGATGAACCAGCTCCGCCACGCCGCCATCGCCGACTTCGAGCTTTCTCACGCCGTCCGATCCGGATCCGGCGCTCGGTGAGTTCCACGTGCGCCCTAACGCCGTTAGAGCTAGGTTAGATCCTAACCGTTAGATCGGATCGAGCGGTGTAGATTAGATCTAGTGTCGTGGGCGGATCCATTTTGGATCGTTAGATCTGGATCCAACGGCGTGGATTGACCGCGTTAACCCAAACGCGTGGTATCCAGATCAATACGGACCGTTGATTTTCAAATGAACGGCCGAGATTGTTCCACGCGGTGTCTTAGCCGCGCCCACGCCGCTGGGAGCGTGTCTCGACACGCGGGACCACAGCGTCGAGGGCCCACGTGTCACCGCAGCCACGCTGCGTGCGTGAGACCCAGCCGGCGCGGTGGGGCCCACATGTCGGCGACCACGTGGATTCGTGGACCGAGTCCACTGTAGACCCGGAGCCGGCGTGGACCACGCCCATGGATCGGCTGACGTCAGCAGGCCAATCGAGAGGCTGACACGCGTGTCCTGCCGACGCAATAATTAATTTCCAAAAGAAAATGATTTATTGATTCGAAATAATGATTTGATTTTGATTCAAACTTCAAACGCTTATAACTTTTGCGTTTCAACTCCGATTTGAGTGATTCAAATTTCTAAATTTGTATAAAATTGAGATATACCTAAATATGAATTTTATTTAATTTTTGAACTAAAGTTTTTCTCTGTAAAATTATTTAATTGATTATTTGAACTTTAAATAATCATAACTTTTGCATCTTAACTCCAAATTTGATGATTCCAGTTTCTAAAAATTCATAAAATTATGTTCTCTCTGTTTATGGATTTTATTTGGATGTTTGGACACTTTTTGCCTATTGTTTATTCGTGTATTTGCTATTTGCACGCTTTACGAGTAGACGTTGAAGTGCCGGAAGGATTCGAAGGAGAAGTATTGACTCAGGATCCAACTCAAGACCAAGAACAAGTACTTTTTGAAGGCAAGTTGTGCTTTTACCATGTTGATCCTATTTTGAAATCTATTTTGATTTAACCTATTGCATGCTAAGTTCAAATAGAAAAATACTTTATTTAAAAATGGGGAATTAGATAAGTACCAATTTGATGTATGACACCTTGATTATTTAAGTATGTGCCATGACCCCTTGTCACCCTAGTTGTGGATTACTAGTTGGACATTATTAAATTGCCAACATGGGTTTAGACCGCTGTAGTATAACGCTTAGACTCGCTACGTGCTCATGACATGATTTTGGATAATCAAATGTTAATATTGACTTAATGACATATTGAACCTGTTTTGGAAAAGTATCATGTGATGTTGATGGCACGTGGTGCATGGTAATCAAGCTGGGTTTGATAAACGATTTTCGGCCAGGGGCATGTGGCAAGAGTAATCAAGTGGGCCGGTTGTGGCATTGGGGATGTTGATTTGGTTCTTCGGGTAGTCTTGCCCTGGTCACCCTAAGGACTTAACCTTGCAAGCCTTTGAACTGGGTCTAACGTGCAACCACATGTCCTAATGGGACGGACCTAGTTGACTAAGTTGCTAATAACGCACTGTGGGACCTCGGGAGGTCAACTACACCCTTTGTGTAAGTTGTGCGGGGAGCATACCTGGCCGAGGCCAGTACCCATCTAACGGTTGATTGGCCTAGACTTCGCCTTAAGCGAAGGGAAGGGTTAGTGCTTGCAATAACCAGGAGGACCACTTGTATTGTTAGAAGTCTCCTAAAGACTTTGTTACTGAACTCGCCTTTGTGGTGTTTGACTCAGATCTTGTGGGTAAAGTGCATAACCTCTGCAGAGTTTGGAATCTATTCGAATAGCCGTGTCCGCGGTATTGGACATCGCTCGGGAATTACAATAAGGGTTAGATTTTCTCAAAAATAACTTTGGTTTGAAAGGTTGGTTTGGAGTAATAATGAAGTTGATGGAAATGTGGTTTAGGATGGGAAAGATGTTTACTAAACTTCTTGAAAAGTTATTTATGCTTTACTTATTTCTACCGCTTTGAATCTACTTATATTACTTGTCCAATGCTATTTACTTTGCAAATATACCTTGAGTTATTCCTTTGTACCAAGCCATGCATATAGTATATTAGCCTCGCATTCTGTGCATGCCTTGCGGAGGACCAAGTACTCACCCTTGCCTCAACACAACACCAGTTGAAGAGGAGACTACGCCAGCTTTGGAGGAGGAGCTCCAAGAGGATCCGCTTCACGTAGGGAGCGAGCCCGATCGATTGCCTGTGGTATCTTTGGATGGCGCCCACGATGTTACCTTATTTGATTTTCCGCAGCCTACTATTTCTCTTTTAATAAGTATCGCCTGCGAGGCGCATTTGTGACTTGACCATAAGGTCGAGTAACGATTTAGTTATTTAAATAAAAGTACTTTATTAGCATCGAATGGTATGATTGTGATATTTACCGATGTTAAGATCGTGTGCACTATCGCGCGTTCTGGACTAGTGTTGAATACACGGAGGGTCCTGATTTGCAAATTCGGGTCCCGACAGAGGTGGTATCGAGCCATCTTGACCGTAGGCTCAACCCTAGCTAGAATGGTCGTAGTGAGGATAAAACCTATTTTCTAAAGCTAAAATTTGTGAAGACAAGAAATGACATCTCGACTTATCCCCTTCTCTCTTTTCTTGTCTCTTGCTGAAATTTTCCCTTACCTTGTCACAATTTAAAAATTCCGAGTTCTTACGTAAAGCACTCTTGTGACAGATGGAGGAAGAATTCAACTACGTCGATCCGTAGTTGGTCACGCCATGGAACTTTGGCATATGCTACAAACTCTCGGAGATTTTGAGAAGCCGCAATACCAAGTGGAAGTGATCGACAAGCGGGATTGATCAAGGCTTGTGGCGTGAAGATTGAGGTACCGCTAGGAAGAAGGGCCAGGCAATCGCTCGATACACCGCCTTGCCAGAGATCTACAATGCGGATGGGTATCCAAGAGGTATCACGACGAGCAATGCGGCACATTACCCGTATCTACGCCAGAGAGTTGGAGAGCACGGTGTTCGATTATCACCAGCCAATAACCTTCTTGACCCAAGGCGATTCAGATGAGGATGCCACGGTTACACGCTTGGCACGATTTGTTGTCGCCAGGAGGATGTACTAGATGATACAAGCAAGGAGCTACGAAGGCCCGCAAAGAGATCACGACGAGAGAAGAACAGATGGCGGGAAGCTCAAGAGTATGTGGCACACCTTCTGCGAAGGATTGACGAGTTGGAGATGACTTTGTACGGACTGCACTCCGAGCCAAGATTACTGAGCTACGAGCCAGATCCAGAGGAGTCGATCTCGATGAGGACACCGCTTCTTCGACTACCACAGAGGACACAGCTTTGGACATGGCAATCGTTTCGGCGCCTATGCCGCAAAGACCCGCACTCCAGGCCGTGGAGGTTTTCTCGATGAGTGAGCATAGGTTCTATAGTGAGACTCCTTCGCCGAGTCGCGTCATAGAATAAAGAGTCACCCTTTAGGCGTTAGACTCCAGAGTTAGTTCGATTTGGATTTTCATTGTTTGCTGAGTGTGCAGTATGTGTTGCAAGGCCCTTAGGCATTGTAAGCAACCATACCAAGTTATTAATATCAATAATAAAGTTGGACCTTAAGTTACACCTTTCGCCCCGCATAAGTTCCATATTACTTGTCTATTCTTGTTTCCCCCTCATCTCTAAAACTTAGAGCAAATCGACAGATGGTAAACACCCGCGGAAACTTTGGAAGCAATGGAAGTGGTTCTCGCCAAATAGAAACCCCAATGATGGAGCACCAGACCGCCAGCTGATATGCAGAATTTTGGAGCATTTCTTGTCGCTCAGACTCGATTGATGCATGCTATGATGCAACAAATGCAACACGTCCTTTGCCAAAGCTACGACTAATCAAGTCAATCAGGGACCACGCCAGAATACAAGACTGTCAGAGTTCATGAGGACTCATCCACCCACTTTCTCCGGGAATGCCAATCCATTAGAGGCCGACGATTGGTTAAGGTCAATTGAGAGGAAGCTACACATAGCTCAATGCATAGGAAATGAGAAGGTACTTTACGCTTCTCATCAGTTGGAAGGAACAAATTACGAATGGTGGGAGAATTTACGTACACGCAAGAGAACCCTCAAGATATCACTTGGGAAGAGTTCACCAAGCGTTTCGTCAAGATCACGTGCCTGAAGGAATCATGGACCTTAAGAAGGAGGAGTTCAGAGCATCAAGCAAGGTAATCACCAGTTGGTGACTACCCGAACAAGTTCACACAGCTAGCACGCTACGCACCGGAGGATGTAGCGAGATAAAGCCAGACATACCTCGCTTTATGAAGGGACTTAACTCAGATTGCAAGTAGGATTGATCACCCACACCTTCCCAGATTTCCAAGAATTGGTGAATAAGGCGCTTATTCTTGAGGACAAGCGCAAGGAACTGGATGAGAACAGAAGCGCAGAATGCAACAAACAGGATCACGCCAGGAACGCATAGCGGCGTCGAGAGTTGCACCAAATCAATTCTTCGTGATTCCAACCACAGAATGCAACAAGGACACCATCCCGGCACCAAGACCTGTCAATCGTAACTACTGCATCGCAGCCCTCGCTAGAAACGCTTACTCGAGCGATCGGCAAGAAGGAACAAGTGAGACGCCGCTACAATCGCGAACGAGCCAGACACTTTGCCAACAGCTTGTCCAAAGAAGACAGCAGGAGTGACCCTGATTCGCTTCAATCTAGGAACCACCCCGGCTAGGACGCCAAAGACCAGAGCCACATCCTGCATCAGGTGAGAGGCCGAGTCAACCATGTCACCGCAGATGCACCGCGAGAATGCTACGGACGTCGTCTTGGGTAAGTTATTTGTTAACTCGCACTGCAACAGTTTTGTTTGACTCGAGCTTAGCATTCGTTTGTTTCGCAAAGCTTTGCTGCTAGAAACGATTTGGGGATTGCAAGACTTAAGTGCATGCTTTTAGTTCAAACCCCTGGTTCAACTCCGAACGAAAGTAGGATGTTCCGGTGAGAATATTAATAGATGGAATAGAGTTCCTAGCGAACCTTATTATTTTAGAGACCTGCACCTTAGACGTTATTTTGGGAATGGATGGTTATCCAAGCACAAGGTCGTATTGGATTGTGGACGAAGGACTATCTCGATTGAGAGCCCGTGTGGAAAGAAAGTGGAATTTCAAGCTCACCGCCGTTAGAGAAGGACAGTTGATGGTTAACAGTACCAAGACAATCAAGCATAGAGGATGTCTCCGTAGTGAATGAGTACCCAGATGTTTTTCCCGAAGATCTACAGTATGCCGCTGCACAGGACATACACTTTGTGATAGAGCTTGTACTGCACAAAGACCGATAGCAAAGAGACCCTATCGGATGTCCACCGAGGAGTTGGTAGAGATGAAGAAACAGCTAGAGGAGTTAATGGAGAAAGGATTTATCGAGGCCAGGAGTTCGTCGCCATGGGGAGCACCAGCTTTGTTTGTCAAGAAGAAGGACGGGAGTTTCAGGATGTGCATCGACTACCGTGCACTCAATGAAGTCACCGTGAAGAATAAGTATCTGCTACCCGCACTGATGATTTGTTCGATCACCGAGAGGAGCCTGAGTTTTCTCCAAGATTGATTTGAGATCGGGATACCATCGATTGAAGATCCGATCGAAGATATCGAAGATCGCATTCTCGTCAAGATATGGACATTACGAGTTTACTGATTATGTCCTTTGACTGATTTAATGCGCCAAATTTATTTCATGAATATGATGAATAAGGTGTTCATGGAATATTTGGCCAAGTTTGTCGTCGTGTTCATAGATGATATCCTAATCTACTCCAAGACAGAGCATGGACATGCCGAACAATTAAGGCGCGTTTTGGAAAAGCTGAGGGAACAGCAACATTTCGCCAAGTTCTTCAAGTGTGATTTTTGGAAGGAAATGTTGGAGTTTCTTGGATATGTAATGACCGAAGAAGGAGTCGCCAGTAGATCCAAGCAAAGTAGAAGTCGTGTTACATTGGGAGCAGCCAAAGATCGTGACCCAGTTCGGAGTTTCCTTGGAATGGCAGGATACTACCGCCGTTTCATTGAAGGCTTTTCGACAATTGCGAAACCTCTTACGCAATTGTGAAGAAGGAAAAGAAGTTTGCATGGACGCCTTGAATGTGAGAAAGGATTTCGAGTCAAGAAGCAATTGACATCGGTACCGGTGTTATTTCTAACTGATGTTAATCAAAGATTAGATATCTATAGTGACGCAACCCCACAAGGACTTGGATGTGTGTCATGCAGAATGGAAAGGTCGTCGCTTATGCATCAAGGCAGTTGAGGCCGCATGAGGAGAATTATCCGACACATGACCTAGAGTTAGCTGCCGTAGTGCATGCCTTGAAGATATGGCGTCACTATCTGATCGGGAACAGATGTGAAGTGTATACGGATCATAAGAGCCTTAAATACATATTCACCCAGTCGGATCTGAACATGAGGCAGAGGAGATGGTTAGAGTTAATCAAGGGACTACAATGTTGGAATCCATTACCATCCGGGAAGGCCAACGTAGTAGCCGATGCTCTGAGTCGGAAAAGCCATACCGTGAGTGCGTTGCTAGCCACAAGTCAGGATGAGTTATGTGAGGATTTTCAGAAAATGAAGATTGAGGTTGTACCTAGCGGATTCTTGGCCGCATTGGAAGTAAAGCCTACTTTAGAGGACCCGGATCCGGGAAGGGACAGAAGGATGATGACAAGATCCGCATGATTAAGTCCATCAAGGAGGAAGGCAAGGCAGAGGACTTCAAGTTGGATGAGCAAGGCACGTTGTGGATGAAGGATCGCATTTGTGTGCCTAACAAGAAGGAGTTAAAGCAATCGATTTTGGAAGAAGCCCATGACTCCAAGTACTCAATTCATCCTCGAAGCGCCAAAATGTATCAGATTTGAAGGAAAGATTCGGTGGCCGAGTATGAAACGTGAAGTTGCCGAGCATGTTACATTGTGCGACGTATGCCGAGAGTCAAGGCAATGCATCGAGACCAGCGGGATTACTACAATTGAAAATACCTCGAGTGGAAGTGGGAGGAAATCGAATGGATTTTATTACCGGTGCCTAAGACTCAAGGAGGTTATGACTCCATATGGGTTATAGTGGATCGCTTGACTAAAGTAGCCCATTTTATCCCCGTGAAGACCACTTACTCGGAGATAAATTAGCGTAATTGTACATGATCGATTGTCTGCTTGCACGAGTGCCAAAAAGGATTGTATCGGACGAGGTACCCAATTTACCTCAAGGTTCTGAATAAGTTGCATGAAGCCATGGGAACCCGTTTGAACTTCAAGATGACTTATCATCCTGACGGATGGACAGGCCGAAAAGAGTCAACCAGATTCTCGAGGATATGTTGATAGCTTGTGCATTAGCTTATGCTACCTCTTGGGATAAGAGTTTGCCGTATGCCGAGTTCGGGCCACAACAATAGTTATCAGGCTAGTTTACAGATGTCACCTTTTGAGGCATCAGATGGTCGACCTGTCGGATGCCATTGAATTGGAATGAGACCGCCAGCGCCGTGTCTTTGGGCCTGATATTCTTCAAGAGGTCAAGAGCAGATCGCCATGATTAGGGAAAGGTTGAAGATCGCCCAATCTCGTGCAGAATAGTTATGCCGACAATCGTCGCAGGATTTGAGTTTTGAACCTAAGACTTTGTATACCTCGAGTTACGCCTCTCGGGGGAGTTAAGAGGTTCCATGCCAAAGGGAAACTTGCACCTGCTATGTTGGACCATTTAAGATTTTGAGTCGCAGAGGTGAAGTTGCTTATCACCGGAGTTGCCCACGATCGTTAACGAGGAGTACATGATGTATTCCATGTGTCCTGGGATTGAAGAAGTGTCTCCGAGTTCCTGAGGAACAGACGCCGCTAGAGTCAATTGAATTGCAAGAGGATTTGACTTATAAGGAGCATCCCGTGAGGATTCTAGACACAATGGATCGAGAGACCAGAAATAAGTCAACCCGTTTCAGAGAGTTCAAAGGAGCAACCATGAAGAAAGCGAAGCGACTTGGGAGCGCGAAGAGGATTTGAAGAAAGAGTTTCCAAACCTATTCTGTAGTGAGTCCTGAATCTCGGGGACGAGATTCTATTAAGCGGGGGAGGTTTGTAACACCCCAAAATTTTGCTTTCCTTAAATTCATGTGTGATTTGGCACTTTGGTGAATTTTTGGAATTTTCTAGAATTTATTTGGAATTTATTTGAATTTATTCCATTTTGAAATAATTAAATAATTTAATTTTGCAAATAAAATTTTGTTGGAAATATTTTATTTGAGTCCAAAATGTTCCAAAGTATTTTCCAGAATTTTTCTGGAATTTTTCTGAGTCTTTTGCTATTTTTAATGAATTAAATGAATTACTGGGAATTATTTTAATTATTAAATCGCTGGAAAATGCGAGTGGGTTTGTACTGTTCATCCGACCGAGCCTGAGTCAGACTCGAGTTCGAGTCCGACCCGAACCCGACCCGAGCCACATGACTTGACCGGACCAAGTCCAAACCCTAAGCCTGTGAACCGTTGGATCGAGATCCAACTACCGAACTCAAGCCGCACCGATCCGATCGGATCCGATCCGCACTGCTCACGCCAGGCGATCCCAGCCGTCGATCGTGCCATGTGGACGGCCGTGCGTCATCGTCCCGCCGAGTCCGGCCGGACTCCTCCGCCCCGTCCTTGCCCGGCCGTGTGGGATTAGGGCTCCGTCCGTCTTGCGCATCTTGAGGGCATTTAAGTGCAGGTGGTACCCCGAGGACCGCCGTCACCCGCGCACTTCTTGCCCTAACCCACCGAGCTCTAGCCGCCGTAGGTTTGCCGGAATCGCTCGCCAGTAGTTGCGTGAAGCGCCCGCCACGGTTTTGTCTCGCCCTCGCGCCGTCCGCCCTCCGCCCTGCGTCGAGCGGTTCGAACCGTCGGCCAAGGCGCACCCGAGGTGGTCATTCACTTCGCCGGAGCAGCCCCAGAACGCCGCCGCGTTGGTCGCCTTCTCCGACCTCGGTGAACCAGCTCCGCGCCGCCATCGCCCGACCGAGCTTTCTCGAAGCCCGTCCGATCCGGATCCGATCGCTACGGTGAGTTCCACGCGCGCCTAACGCCGTTAGAGCTAGGTTAGATCCTAACCGCAAGATCGGGATCGAACGGTGTAGATTAGATCTAGTGTCAGGGGCCGGATCCATTTTGGACCGTTAGATCTGGATACAACGGCGTGGATTGACCGCGTTAACCCAAACGCGTGGTATCCGTATTCAATCCGACCGTTGATTTTCAAATCAACGGCCGAGATTGTGCCTCGTGTGCTTAGCCGCGCCCACGCACGTGGGGAGCGTGTCTCTGACACGCGGGACCCGCGTGTCAGAGGGCCCACGTGTCAGCCGCAGTCACGCGTGCGTGAGACCCGGCCCGGGTGGGGCCCACATGTCGGCGACACGTGGATTCGTGGGACCGAGTCCACGGTAGACCCGAGCCGGCGTGGACCACGCCCATGGATCGCCGACGTCAGCAGGCCAATCGAGGCTGACACGTGTCCTGCCGACGCAATAATTAATTTCCTAAAAGAAAATGATTTATTGATTCGAAATAATGATTTGATTTTGATTCAAACTTCAAACGCTTATAACTTTTGCGTTTCAACTCCGATTTGAGTGATTCAAATTTCTAAATTTGTATAAAATTGAGATCTACCTAAATATGAATTTTATTTAATTTTTGGACTAAAGTTTTTCTCTGTAAAATTATTTAATTGATTATTTGAACCTTAAATAATCATAACTTTTGCATCTTAACTCCAAATTTGATGATTCCAGTTTCTAAAAATTCATAAAATTATGTTCTCTCTGTTTATGGATTTTATTTGGATGTTTGGACACTTTTTGCCTATTGTTTATTCGTGTATTTGCTATTTGCACGCTTTACGAGTAGACGTTGAAGTGCTTAGGAAGGATTCGAAGGAGAAGTATTGACTCAGGATCCAACTCAAGACCAAGAACAAGTACTTTTTGAAGGCAAGTTGTGCTTTGACCATGTTGATCCTATTTTGAAATCTATTTTGATTTAACCTATTGCATGCTAAGTTCAAATAGAAAAATACTTTATTTAAAAATGGGGAATTAGATAAGTACCAATTTGTCAGATGACACCTTGATTATTTAAGTATGTGCCATGACCCCTTGTCACCCTAGTTGTGGATTACTAGTTGGACATTATTAAATTGCCAACATGGGTTTAGACCGCTGTAGTATCGCTTAGACACGCTACGTGCTCATGACATGATTTTGGATAATCAAATGTTAATATTGACTTAATGACATATTGAACCTGTTTTGGAAAAGTATCATGTGATGTTGATGGCACGTGGTGCATGGTAATCAAGCTGGGGTTTGATAAACGATTTTCGGCCAGGGGCATGTGGCAAGAGTAATCAGTGGGCCAGTTGTGGCATTGGGGATGTTGATTTGGTTCTTGGGTAGTCTTGCCCTGGTCACCCTAAGGACTTAACCTTGCAAGCCTTTGAACTGGTCTAACGTGCAACCACATGTCTCAGAATGGGACGGACCTAGTTGACTAAGTTGCTAATAACGCACTGCAGTGGGACCTCGGGAGGTCAACTACACCCTTTGTGTAAGTTGTGCGGGGGGCGTCTGCAGGCCGAGGCCAGGTATCCATCTAACGGTTGATTGGCCTAGACTTCGCCTTAGCGAAGGGAAGGGTTAGTGCGCAATAACTGGGGAGGACCACTTGTATTGTTAGAAGTTTCCGAAAGACTTTGTTACGGAACTTCGCCTTTGTGGTGTTTGATCGTATCTTGTGGGTAAAGTGCATAACCTCTGCAGAGTTTGGAATCTATTCGAATAGCCGTATCCAGCGGTATTGGACATCGCTCGGGAATTACACTGAGATCAAGGGTTAGATTTTCTCAAAAATAACTTTGGTTTGAAAGGTTGAAATTTGGAGTAATAATGAAGTTGATGGAAATGTGGTTTAGGATGGGAAAGATGTTTCTTGAACTTCTTGAAAAGTTATTTATGCTTTACTTATTTCTACCGCTTTCGAATCTACTTATATTACTTGTCCAATGCTATTTAATGCCAAATATACCTTGAGTTATTCCTTTGTACCAAGCCATGCATATAGTATATTAGCCTGCATTCTGTGCATGACTTGCCGAGTACCAAGTACTCACCCTTGCCTCAACACAACACCGCTTGAAGAGGAGACTACGCCACTTTGGAGGAGGAGCTCCAAGAGGATCCGCTCACGTAGGGAGCGAGCCCGATCGATTGCCTGTGGTATCTTGGATGGCGCCACGATGTTACCTTATTTGATTTTCCGCCGCTACTATTTCTCTTTTAATAAGTATCGCCTGCGAGGCGCATATTTGTGACTTGACCATAAGGTCGAGTAACCAGTTTGGTTATTTAAATAAAAGTACTTTATTAGCATCGAATGGTATGATTGTGATATTTACCGATGTTAAGACTGTGTGCACTAGCGCGTTCCTGGACTAGTGTTGAATACATAAAGGGTCCGGATTTGCAAATTCGGGGTCCCGACAGGTATCACATGAATAAATCTCGAATAATATCGAGAGTTGCGCTATTTTATATAAACTATGACGACAGCATAGTTAACAGTAAGGCACCACATCATATCAGAACCCACCAACGATAGATAGCTAAACTTGCAAAACATCGCATTTTAACCAAAATCAACATTTTGGAAAAGAACATCGACTCCAAAGTCAAACATCTGCACAAACAACCGCCATAAATTTTCTCAAAGAGAAAGGGAAACTCATTTTTAAAAGAGAACACTTCACTAACAGCATCGACGATGAAACAACCACAAAAACCACCTTTTGAAGCACTTGCAAACTCTACACAGACTTTTCCAAATAACTCCAACTCTAGCAAAGAAAAGATTACAAATTAAACCTCGTGAGTTTTCCAGCATAGCCCTCTATGTCCATTTGTTTCCTTTAAAATTTATTCCAAAGATAATTCAGGGTGCACACGAAAGGGCGCGATCCACCCAAAAATTTTGGGGTGTAAATCCATACTCATAGCACCAATTAAACAAATTAGCCAAAACCAAATATTTGCACCAATTTCTACGAGTTTTAGGGAAACTCTGAAACACAGCATATGGAACACATTGACCGAAAACCCTTCAACCAAAATGGCAAACAACCAAACCAGTCCAAAAGCTTTTAAAAACAAGTTCAGCATGAATCCCACCATAACTTGTATTCCACTACACTTACCATTTAAGCATTCAATAATCACTATTTACTCATCAAGAGAGTCCAACCGAATTTAACAAAAATTGACACATCAAATTCTTTCTCTAGTTACCATTCTCAACACTTTTAATTAAAGTTTATGATGCTTATCAAACAGACACCCAACCAAGACTACATCGACATGATCTCCACAGATCATCAAAACATAATACATCTAATTCTAAATTTGAAACATAGTACTTCAACAAATCTTTCAGCAAGATCAGCTTATAATTTCATACCACCTATATGTTCACGTCTCGACAACCGGACCTTATTCAGTTAAACAACGACTTCAACATGTAAATATTATCTCCACAGGGAAGAATTCGTATGTGAGACTCTAAGTTATACTTTCATCAAGGATAAAATCATTCATCATGTTAATTATCCAAAACTCACTCTATCACAACATGTTAAAATTTTCCTCTATTTTAACCATGGTTTTCAACAAGTAATCTAAACAATTACCACCACTACTAGGTTATTAATAAAAACCAACGAGCATAATCATCAAACGACAACATTACTTTTAGCTCCCCTATAGATAGGTTACAACAAAATTGTCACTACACAACATACTCCAACTATTAAATTAAATTTAATAAGTTAGACCAGCACAAAGTTCTTGTAATATCATCAAACTACAAAACCCATATCTTTCCAATTGGCCTCGACACTAGCATTTTAGGAACACGACTGCATACTTCCAACCATGCTAATATTTTGCAACAACATAAATAGCAACTCTAATCAACTTTCAAATTAAAGCCACTAGTCAACATGATTAAGTTTCTCTATGAACCCGCTAGATTAGAACATCTTTAAACAACCGGCAAGGTTTCTTTAACAGTATCATTAATTTACATCATCTTAATGTTCTAACTATGCATCAAGGTTTAAACTTTTAACATTAACGAGGATCATAAGCACTTTTAAAGCAAGGCAACAGATTCTAAGCATGTACATTAACCCATTCAATCATTCTCGCTAAGAGTAAACTACAACACTAGTAGTCTATTTATTCTCAAGCTAGAGATAATAATCACATTGAATTGATTCAACTCAAAATTTAACTTAGCAACACATCAATCCATAAACCACATTGTTACCTACTACATAACATGCTAAACATCAATTCTTACTAGGGACAAACGATTTCTGTCCAAAGACTACTTACTTTGTTTGCAGCATTTTAGTTTTAAAACTCATCCCAAATTCATAAGGAAACTTGACTCTCAAAATTGCAATGAGACAAACCCAAACTTGGTCATGCAAAGGAATTCTCCAAAACACTTTTCAATCTCAAAGACTCCCACAGGAGGGAACCAACCGATCAAATAAACCTTTGCAAATAAAACCTTAGCACCAAACCCCAATCTTTCACGAAATAAGAAGGGTTTTTCAAAGATGATTTCTTAAACCAGTAAAATAACGAAATCAAACACCACGTACTACTACAAAGCCACAGAACTTCAGCCCTGACAACCAGGTCTGGCACAACTCCGCAATACTCCTTTAACCTCGGAGAAAGACAAACACAGGAATAAATTGAATGCTTCTTTCCCATAAAGCAACCAACAAACTAGGCATCAAAACTGGAAAGGCAACCAAAGGAAGCGCAACACTAGACTCTTCTTCTTCGTCTTCACCCAAGGAAGTCAAAACCACAAACCGCCTGTGGATCAATCCACGAAAATCTAAGACCAAACACTTTTCTTTTGATTTCAATCGATTAAAAACAAAGAAGACCAACCAAAACTGACCATCAGAACGGTGAAAAAGCATCCGAAGGAAACCACCATCAACTCTTGAAGGATCATTGTTTTTTATCCAATTGTTTTTTATGAGTATTTGAAAAGAGTTGAAATTGATTTGATTATTTGATAAGATTTGAAAGTGGTTTGATTATTTAGTGGTTGTATGGATTAATGTGAGTCAAGTCGCGGACTTGGGCTCGGAAATTGTTTGTGTGTTTTTGTTCATGTGCAGGTGTTGCTTGAGGTCGAACGTGGTCGGTGACAGGACCGAGACTAGGTTCAAGGGAGGAACTGAGGTCGTGAGGGTCGAGGGTGTCATGCGAGACGTTCGGACTAGAGAACGGTGCGCGTGAGATCGAGATCATTGCAGCGTAGTGGCAGGAGGCCGTACGAGTGTATACGAATTTTTGATACTTGCATTGTGTGTGAATATGCATGCATGCATTGAGTGTGTGTGTGTTTGCATGCAAGTGTGTGTGTGTGTGCATGCATGTGTGTGTGCGTGCTGCATGTGTGTGTGTGTGAATGCATTTAATGCATGTGTGTGTGCATGCATGGAGTGTGTGTGTGACATGCGTGCATGTGTGAGTGCATCGCCGTGATGTGTGTGTGTGCATGGCGTGAGTGTGCTGTGAGTGCGTGTGTGTGCATTTATTGCTTTACGTGTGTGTGCACTGCTGTGTTGCGAAGGCTGACCAAATCACCGAAGCAACAGTTTTTCTCCGTGTCCGAAGAGGCCAGCAATCCGAGTCTGCGTGAAGACGGTGGGAAAAAATAGAAAAAGGATTCCTAAGTCTAAACAGATTCTTTACAGATTTTTGGGTGACTCTTGTCCTTTAAATAGAGGGTTCTAGGGGCTTAGAACTCATCAAAGGCAAAGGGCAAGAAGCAAGAGGTGCCTACAACAAAGAAGAGATTTTGTGTTTTCTTTAGTTTGTTTAAGGTTTTCTAATCTTGTGAGATTAGAGATTTTGGTGGTTTTCTAATCTTTTGAGATTAGAGATTTTGGTGTCCTCCCGGAAGGAGTGGCTTTGGAATAAAGAAAAGGTTATACAATTCTTTACATACTCTTTTGCTATGATTCTTGATTAGAAGGATTGTTCAATTTTTGATAGAACTAGTTTTGATTTATGTTCGACTTGTCTCGCTAATTAATCTAGGGTTTTGATCTCTACGATATTAAATATTCTTCCGCTATTTAGGGGTCTTTAATTTTCTGAAAGAAATAGTTGAATTTTATTCGGCATCTATTCACCCCCCCCTCTAGTTGCCTACTCGGTCCTACAAGTGGTA
The DNA here is from genome assembly GCA_036346355.1 of Rhipidocladum racemiflorum. Taxonomy (NCBI): domain Eukaryota; kingdom Viridiplantae; phylum Streptophyta; class Magnoliopsida; order Poales; family Poaceae; genus Rhipidocladum; species Rhipidocladum racemiflorum. The sequence continues at coordinate 15,489,358 of CM070582.1, forward strand.
TCAGAGCTAGGCTCTACTAATCCATCTTAACAGGTGATTAGTAAACAGTAAGTTATGGCAACAGAGAAATACTCAAACAAGCCGCCAATCTTCGATGGCACAGACTTCCCCCACTGGCGGATCCGGATGACTGCATATCTTCAAGCTCAAGGTAACGCGATTTGGCGCAAGGTAAAAATTTAAATGCGAGCTTCCTTCTAATGATGATATTGATAAAATCGAGTTTGAAAAAGATGTTGAAAACAATAATAGAGCTAGAAACATATTGCTTCAAGGACTTGCTAGAAAAGAATTCGATAGAGTCTGTCATTTACTCACTGCTCTTGAAATTTGGAAATCTCTTCAAGATTATCATGAGGGCACTGACTCTGTAAAAGAAGCTAGGCAAGATCAATTTAAAAAGGAATACACTAGATTTGAAATGAACTCTGGAGAATCTCTAGATGATTGTTTTGCTCGCTTTAACAGAATCTTAAACAATCTTAGAGCTGTAGATGTAAAGTACACTGACTCTGAAAATGCTAGGCATTTCCTATCATCTCTTGATCTTAAAATCTGGCAAATGAAAGTGACTGCTTTTAGGGAAGCTCACAAGATGAGTGAAATGACTTTGGATAAACTATATTCTAGTCTTAAGACTTTTGAGATAGACATTGTTTCAAGAACTTCCAATGATAACTATATGGCTATTAATGCTAATTCTTCATATGATAATGCTACTAGTTCTTCATCATCATATTCCATTACTGCTTTGAGTGCTCTTAGTGATGAACAGCTAGATCAAATACCAGAAGATACACTTGCTCTTCTTTCCAAGCGTGTCAATGCAGCTTACATGAGATCAAGGGAGAGAAGAGGAGCCTCCATCCTTTGCTACAAGCTGCGGCAAGGCCGGGCACATCCGTGCTAAGCTGTTTCAAGAACAAAGATAAAGAGGAGAAGGAGCAAAGCAACTCCTCCAAGTCCTTAGGCCAAAAGAGAGCAAGGACAAAAATAAACAACGGACAAAGAAAATGCTCAACAAAGTCTTCACGGCAATTGGTCGCTTAGACTTAGCGACATTGATGATTCAACTGACGATGAGAAGGAAGCGAAGCAAAGCGAAGCTGAGCGAGAAAGATTTCACCGGATCAGTGCTTCATGGCGAAGGGAACACTAGTGATTCTAGTGACAACGATGACACCTCCAATGACGGTGATGAAGTAATACCTTCGTATGATGAGCTTTGTGAAGTTTTAGTCATATTGAGAAAATCTTTAAGAAAATCTTCACTCAAAAATAAAAACTTAGAGAAAGATCTATCCATGCTGAAAACACGAAAACTTTGATCTTAGAAATTCAAATTACGAAAAGACATGTGATTCTTGCTTAGATCTCAAATTTGAAATTAAATCTCTAAAAGAGGAACATATGATTAAACTAGAACATGTTTATGCCAAACAATTGAAAAATGAAAAACTTGTGAAAAATGTTGGTTGCTCTCTTGATGGTTTACATGGTCAAACTTCTTGTTCTAAATGTCCCATACTAGAATTGAAGTTGCATGATGCACGATGCTAAGATTACTCAATTGTTTAATGATTTGCTTACACATGAAGTTCTTTCATGCTCAACTTGTCATAAGCAAAAGAAAAAGTAGATGTTTCTGTAATAATTGTTTAACACTCTCTCGAAAAATTGATTACTTGGAAAAGTCTTTAGAACGTTTTACTAAAGGAAATAAAAATCAAAATATGATTTTGGATCAATCAAGAGTCAGCACTCATCACAAAGGTTTAGGTATCGATCCTTATGCTCATCACAAAGCATATGCTACTACTATTGTTAAAACTCTTGAAAGTGGAAAGTTTGAAATTGTCAAAGAACACGAAAAGCTGTCTTCAAATCTGCTGGAATTTTATCTTGTGCTATGATGATTGCAAATGTTGCTTCTGCTTCTAAAGTCAAACCATTTGTTAAGTACAATTGCACTCATTGTGGAAAAGATGGTCATTTGATGAATTTTTGTTTTAGACTAGCCAAACAACAGAGAAAGGAAAATTCAAAGGCTAAGTCTAACTTTAGACAAACACGTATCATTTCTCCACATGTTCCGCTAGTGAAAGCAAACAAAATACCTGAAATTCATCTACTTTGCATTCACAAGCTTTTGTGCGATCACCTCCTCGTCAGTGATTCAATCTTTGGATACCTAAATCATATTTCTCTAACCCCAAATAATGAATCCTCAACATCTTCTGCTCATAACATGTAGGTGGTACGAGAAGGAAGGAGAACATCTGGGTTGTTGATTCAGATCTGCCAACACATGACAGGCAACCCAAGTTGGTTCTCCTCCCTAACAAAAGCATCTGGGAGCAAACGATCACTTTTGGAGATGCTACTCTTGACGCTGGTCATTGCAAAAGGTACTTGTGAAGGTGAATGATCACTTTACTTTAAAGAATGTCTCTTTGGTGTCTAAACTAAAATTCAACCTTACATGCGTATCTCAATTGTTGGATGAAAACTTTGAAGTGAGTTTTAAACCAAATGCATGTAGAGTACTCGATGCTTCCGAAACTTGACTCTTAAGATATCTAGACTTGGAAAAATTTTCATAGCAAATTTTAGCAATGCTTCAAGTTCACATTGTTTTGTTGCTTCGTAATCTAGAAATCTAAATTTTTGGCATCGTCGGTTAGGTCACATGGGCTTTGATCTCATTATCTAGATTGAGTGGTCTAGACTTAATTCGTGGCTTGCCAAAATTGAAATCTTGCAAAGACATTGTTTGTGCTTCCTGTCGACATGGTAAGATGGTTGGAGCCCCTCATGCTCCTGTCTCTCTTTGTAATGACCACTGGCCCCGGTCAACTTCTTCACATGGATACAGAGGACCATCTCGAGTACAATCGGCCGGGAGGTAAGTGGTACTTTCTAGTAATAGTTGATGATTATTCGAGATACTCTTGGGTGCATTTTCTGTCTTCAAAAGATGAGATTTTTGGACTCTTTCATGTCTTCATTAAAGAGATTGATAAATGAATTGCCTAACTCATTGAAAGCCATAAGAATGTATAATGGTACAGAATTCAAAAATGCCTTGTTTAAATCTTTTTGTGAAACTAATGGGATTGAACATCAATTTTCTTCGCCATATTCTCCCTCACAGAATGGTGTTGTAGAAAGGAAAAATAGAACTTTGATTCAAATGGCTAGAACTATGCTAGATGAATACAACACTTCAAGAAAATTTTGGGTTGAGGCAATTTCTTCTGCTTGCTATATATCAAATAGGGTCTATCTCAGAGCTTTTCTTGGTAAAACATCTTATGAACTGAGATTTGATCGTAAACCATCTGTTTCTCACTTACGAGTGTTTGGTTGCAAATGCTTTATTCTTAAACATGGAAATCTTGATAAATTCGAAGCTCGTAGTACAGATGGCATCTTCCTTGGTTATTCGTTGCACTCTCGTGGATATCGTGTACTTGATTTATCGACTAACAAAATGTTGGAGACATGTGATGTTACTTTTGATGAGGCTAGCCACAGGCTAGACCCGACATTTCAGGTTCACGAGAAGATTTAGAGCCAATCTTTTTGGATAAAAGATTCGAAGAAAATGATGAAGATAATGATGATGATGAGCTCATACCTACAGAACGGGAAGATGTTCCTGAACAAATTGATGTGACTACTACTTCAGATTCTCCTACACCTCCCACGACGACTAAAACAACTGGACCTCCCCTTACTGTTTTAAAGAACCATCCTCCTGAACAAATTATTGGAAGTCTTCATGAAAGGGTGACACGTTCTAATTCATCTCAAACTCTTTTATGCATGCATTCTGCTTTTGTTGCAAATTTTGAACCTAAGAACATTACTCATGCTTTAACTGATAGTTCTTGGGTAGATGCGATGCATGAAGAGTTACAAAACTTTGAAAGGAATAAAGTTTGGTCTTTAGTGGAACCTCCTAAAAATCAAAACATTATTGGAACAAAATGGGTTTTTAAGAACAAGTTAAATGAAGATGGAATAATTGTTAGTGTAACACCCCGGCATTTAATATGCCCGAATGCTACCAAACATAAGCGAAACAACATCCAAATATCATATTTAACATAAAATTCCAGCAAAGGCGTATAGGCTAAAAACCGAGATTTCGGCAGCACCTCCTTTGTTTTATCATGAATTTAAGGAGCAACAACGATATAGCATTATATGGCAATAAGGGAAACATCTAAAACAGCAATAAATAGAGTCTTAACGACAATAAAAGACTAACATTTAGCACTTAAAGTTCCAAGTGTCAAACGAACAATAAAACTCTCATTAACCAAGCTAAGCCTTAATTTAATGACCATCACACGCAATTTATTATCAATCTAAAAGAATTGACTTGGGGAAACATTAAGGTGAAGCAACGTGTGGGCGTGTGTCTATTCCCTTTTCCCGCATGCCGTTCTCATGGTACCTAAAACAATAAGAAAAAAAACACAAGCGTGAGTTCGAAACTCAGCAAGCATATTGCAATGGACAACAAGAACAACAATATGGCAATAGCATCTCCCATCATGTAAATCATCTTATTCATAAACACTTAACATTGTCATCATCAATATGTATGAGATGTAATGCAATGCTCATGTCTCCTTGGAAACTCATACCGGTATGGTTGAGTACACACCCGTCGGTGTGCACCCTTTTCCACCCTTCCATCCCGAAGATGGAGGGTGCCTACTCATCGCTTCCATTCACCACGTGGATGGAATCACGATGTAGGTCTTACTCAATGGCGTTCCGGACTAGTCATAATTTTCTCACCGACCTTGCCGGACTAGTTATGACTTTCTCACCGCCCTCGCCCTATCTCATGTCATGCATGCAACTATGCCAATTATCATATTTCACATGTACATAAACATATGGCATCTCATCATGACAAATATTAACACATGGCATCGAATCATGATAATCATACTCAATATATCATTGGAAAACAGCAAGCATGGCAAGTGATCATAGCAAGTATTCAATCTTTCATCTAATCTCCACAAGCAACCTACAATTCCGCTTATTCATTACAACACACTTGCCTCAACCGTGGGCGACGGGATTGTGGGAAGTAGAGGGCACCCCCGGGGTCACACCACCTGCACAACGGCATCACATACTCTCAATAATGCCCACAAAACAGTACACAAATCCCCATCTCACCCGACATTGCCCGCTACTCGCAAAACCTAAAACAGAGGTTCTGTCCCGGCGGGACAGCAGCCTTGCAAAGGCCATAACTTGAGTTCTGGGACTCCAAATCGATTAAACGAGTACACCATCGCGAAGCTTAGGAAATTTACTACCTTTTTCTAGTTATACGGAAAGACTGATTCGGACTCTAAAATTGTTTAATCTACAGATTACTACGATCTGTTCTAATTGCGTCACAGATTTTAACATGCTCGGTAAAACAGCCATAACTTTCAAACGGATGATCGGATTTTAATGTGCTTTATGTCCACGGAAATATAATTAAATTATCTACAACTTCTTTTAAGTCCGTACGGACAGATTCGGATTCTAAATCGACGAAAACTCGAACCCTAGCCCGACTGCTCAATCTACCCGAAAACAGAAACGTGGCAACGTCTAGATCTAACCCAAAGAACTCCAACCCAGCACCACCAATTGATCTAAAAACTTCATAAACACCCTAAGAACAGTACCTAGATCAAACCCAATGATCTCCATGATCATACCTTTGCCCAACGAACGAATCTCCAATAGATCTCCTCGCTCCTCGCTCCTCGCTCCTCGCTCCACGCTCCTCGCTCCTCGCTCCTCGCTCCTCGCTCCAACGGATGGATCCACAAGGTGCAGAGGTGTGGAGACCACCCTAGGGCAGCAAGGGGGTGGAGGAGAGGTGGTGGAGAGGTGGGGCAATGGAGGAGAGCAAGGGGGAGGCGCAAGGTTCAAAGTGAAGGGGCGGCTAGGGCTTGGCAAGTGGGGGGGAGGTGAGGGGGGCGCACCAAGGCCTCAAGGGGCGCAAAGGCAGCAGGGTGGACGCCCCAAAGGGGCAGGGAAACCCCTTTTACCAGCCCCCACACCCAATTCTAGTCCTTTACGGAGACCTAATCCATCCCTCCAAAGCCCACCAAGGCCCAAAACTCCCCCGGGAAGGCCCAAAACCCCGAAAACGGCCCGGAAACGGCCCGGAAAAGCTATTAACCTCCATAACCTATAGTTTTAACCTTAATTCCACATTTCATACTGTTTTTAACCATATCAAGCACGTAAAATAAAGTTATGACACTCCGTGGTGTCACATTCTCCCCCCTTCAACAGGATTCGACCTCGAATCTAAACGCACCAACACGCAACCCAGCAAAATCGAAGATAGCTAGGTTTTCACATCACATACCTGAGGTGAAAAGCTCAGGATAATTCTCGCGCATACGAGACTCCAGCTCCCAAGTTGCCTCTCTCTCGGTTTGATGTGACCACAACACTTTAACGAACTTGAGCGTCCGGTTCTTCATCACTCGCTCCGAAGTCCCCAGAATTTCCACAGGACGGGACTCGAAGGTGAGGTCCTGCTCAAGTACTAATGGTTCCAACGGAACCACCAACTCTGGATCATGCAAGTATTTCCTCAACATCGAGACATGGAACACATTATGCACACCTTGCATAGCTTCCGGTAGCTCCAGACGATAGGCCAACCTACCAACTCGGGCGATGATAGGAAAAGGCCCAACATACCTTGGACTGAGCTTTCCTTTGGTGCCAAAACGCACCACACCCTTGGTGGGAGATACTCGCAAGAGTACGCTATCACCCACCTCAAACTCCAAATCTCGCCTCCTCACATCAGCGTAGCTTTTCTGTAGGCTCTGCGCTGCAAGAAGGTTCTGCTGTACCTCCGCCACGCGATCAACAGTCTGCTGAACCCAATCCGGTCCAAGAACTGCTCTCTCGCCCACAGCAACCCAACAAAGCGGCGATCTGCACTTCCGGCCATACAGTATACCTCATAAGGAGCAGTCCGGATGCTGGAATGATAGCTGTTATTATAAGCAAACTCTGCTAAAAGCAAATGATCTTCCCAGCTACCTTTCCAAGCCATCACACAGGCCCTGAGCATGTCCTCCAAAGTCTGAATGGTACGCTCAGACTGCCCATCCGTCTGAGGGTGAAAAGCGGTACTAAGGCGAAGCTGCGTACCCAAAGCACTCTGCAAACTCTCCCAGAACTTGGAGACGAACTTCGCATCCCGATCAGAAATAATGGTCTTAGGTACACCATGCAGTCTCACAATCTCCCGCACATAGATGGGAGCCAACTTCGCTCGCCGAGATTGGTCGTATGCGGATAGGAATGAAATGTGAGACTTGCCGAGACGGTCCACCACAACCCAAACAGCATCCTTCCCTCGTGGAGAACGAGGTAGACCAACCACGAAATCCATGGAGATGTCATCCCATGGCCACACAGAATCTCCAATGGCCGCAACAGACGGCGGGACGCTTATGCTAAGCTTTGATCTTCCGATGATCCCACAAGACGCCACATACTTGGCAATATCCACTCTCATCCTTTTCCACCAGAAATTCTTCTTCAAGTCCACTGTACATCTTGGTCTCCCCAAGATGGACCGTGTCTGGTGCGATGAGCTTCTTTCGAATGTCTTCTTTCACTTGAGATTTCCGAGGCACGCCTGCACGGCCCTGAAACCTCGTAACTCCCGCATCATCAATGGTAAAGTCTCCAGACTTGCCATCCTCAAGGCGTTTCCTTGCTTTGGAGCAAAGCGGTCATCTTCTTTGTGCCTCCGCAGCTCGGGAATCGGCGACTCAAGAATCAATCGAGTTTCAGCTTGCACGGTCCCATAAGCGGTAGGAGACCCCCAAACGCTCAAAATTAGCAACAAGACAATCAATAATAGGAGGCATTGTCTTGCGGCGAGCGTCGGCCACAACATTTGCCTTCCCGGATGATCTTGGATGGTAAGGTCATAATCCTTTATCAATTCTAGCCACCTCCTCTGCCTCAAGTTCAAATATTTACGAGTAAAGATGTACTTGAGGCTCTTGTGATCAGTGAAAATGTCACAAGACTCGCCGTCTGAGTAATGCCTCCATATCTTCAATGCAAACACCACGGTGGCTAGCTCAAGATCATGCGTGGGATAGTTACGCTCGTGCTTTTTCAAGCGCCTCGACGCATAAGCAATCACCTTGCCCTCTTGCATGAGCACACACCCAAGTCCCAACCGAGAAGCATCGAGAATACACCGTGAAGCGCTTCCCGGCTCGGGAAGGGTAAGAACAGGAGCAGTCACTAACTTCTCCTTCATAGTGCGTAAAAGCTGTGCTCACACTCTGTAGTCCACCGAATTTCATCCCCTTCCGAGTCACCGCGAAAGTGGCTTGGCAATGATAGAGAAATCCTGCCTGAAACGTCGATAGTAGCCACCAACCCAAGGAAACTACGCACCTCTTTGACATTGGAAGGCCTCTTCCAATCCAAAGCTCTTGAGACTTTGCTAGGATCTACAGATATGCCTTCTGGATTGATGATGTGGCCAAGAAAACCCACTTCGAAATCCAGAACTCGCACTTTTTCAGCTTAGCAAAGAACTGATTTTCCCTCAAGGTGCTCAAGGCACAAGCCTCGAATGTCGCTCATGCTCCTCTTCCGATTTAGAGTAAACGAGAATGTCATCGATGAACACTACCACAAACTCATCAAGATACTTGTGTAGCATCTTGTTCATCGCCTCCATAAAGACAGCAGGAGCATTAGTTAGTCCAAAAGACATAACTTTAAATTCATAATGCCCATACCTAATGGAGAAAGCGGTCTTCTCAATGTCCTGCTCCCTCACACGGATCTGATTGTACCGATCAAGATCAATCTTGGAGAACACCTTTGCTCCCTTCAGTTGGTCAAACAGATCCTCGATGCGAGGCAAAGGATACTTGTTCTTGATCACACTTGATTAAGAGCACGATAATCAATGCACATACGCCAACTTCCATCCTTCTTCGAGACGAAGAGGACGGGTGCTCCCCATGGCGAACGCTACGCCGAATGAAGCCCTTGGCCATGAGATCCTCCAATCGCTTCTTCAACTCGTCTTGAAAAGGACGAGCCAAGCGGTATGGAGAGATAGAAATAGGTCGAGTGCCAGGAACAAGATCAATACGAAACTCCTCATTCCTCACGGGAGGTAGACCAGGCAACTCGTCGGGGAACACATCAACGAACTCCTTCACTACAGAAATCTCCTCAATGGGAATCGAGGAAGATGGTTTCTCGAGACAAAGTCATGAGGAAACCCAACAGCCTCAAACGCCGACCGTAAAACAAACTAGTCAAAGCAAAGGAGGAATCGGAGGGTATACCACCCTGAAAGGTCAACTCTTCCCGGACGGGCCTGCCAAGGCAACCGTCTTCCGAAACAACAGATCTTAGCACGGCATCGATGCAACCAGTCCATGCCCAAAATGACATCAAAAGGAGCCAACCGGATCACCATGAGATTGGCAAAGAAAACCTCATCATCAATGGCAATGGTGCAACCAGGGCAAACCAAAGAACCAAGAATCAACCCCCAGGAGAATCGACTAACACGGACTCGTAAATCCGAACTCCCAACTTAGCTCTACTAGCAAACTCCGACGACACAAAAGAATAGGATGCTCCGGAATCAAAGCGAACAAAGGCATCAACGGAATCCACGAGCAGAGTACACGAAACCACCTCTGGATGCCCTGGTGACTCGGCGGTCGGCAAAGCGCATACCTCTGGTGGCGCCGACAGAAGGAGCCCGACTCGGTGATGCCCCATCAAGGCTGGGGTGGAGGAGGCAACCGAGGAGGAGCAGGCAGTGCGGGCACCGATCGCCGCTGGTGGCGCCACGCAAAGGGCGGCCGAGAAGCAGGGCAGCCATCATGTGCACCGATCCTTTGGAAGACGCTACCGGAGTGGGAGGAGAAGGCACCGCCTCCCACTTGATGATGCTACTTGGGATTCATCCGGCCAGACTCGTCCCATGTGGCCGGGCTTGCCCACGATGGTTGCAACTCCGGTCCAACCACACTCTGAAGCACGGTGCTCACCACCGCACTTGAAACACTTCATGCCCTGCCCGGCACAGACTAACAACCGCTCGCGAAGAAGACGATCCAGGCGGCCCCATTTTAGCCCTGAGGAGGAGCCTGTCCCATTGAACTTCTTGAAGGTGGGTCGCTGAGAAGACCCACCTCCTCCACAAAATGTCCTCTTCTGGACCCCGCCCAGGTCCGTTGGAATCCCTGAACCACCTGGGTTTTGCTTATCCCTAGAGAGCTCCAACTCGAGCTCCATGCCCTTCGCCTGCCCCACCACGGAGCAGAAGTCACGAGGGACAGTCGCCCCCATGACAGCTCTGAACTCCTTATTGAGGCCCCTACGGAACATCCTCACCTTCTCCACTGCCGTCTGGCCGCCACTTCGGCCTGAAGCGCACCACGCTGTTGAACTCCACCTCATACTCTACCACCGACCTCTTTCCTCGGGAAAGAGTCGTGAGTATGCTCCATCCTCTCAAGGAAAGACTCGGGTAGAACTTGGCTCGGAGCGAGCCACAAAGTCCTCAGGTGGTGGACCAAGATCGTGGGTTCTAGCAGCCAGAACCCCTTCCCACCAGATATCGCTTGGCCTTTCGGTGAAGGCCACAAAGCGAGCCTCTGGACCGAGGTCAATTCTAGGACCTCAAACTGCATTTCCATGTACCGCAGCCAATCTGCGGACTGGATCAGTGTGCCCGCTCCATCAAAAAGTGTCAAGGCGGAGGGTCATCCACTCTCGGAGACTCATCCTCGGCTCACGTGGTGGAAACAAGCTGGGGCCCCGCTGGGGAGGCACCACAGCAGGGGCTGCCCGCATGGCTGGCGCAGCCTCACGAATCTCCATCTGCGAGCCTGAACTAAATCATCATTGGCGGCGGGCACCCCGCTTCAGGATCAGCCGGAAGCTCCTCCCGAGCTGGTCCACGAGCATTGAGCGAACGCTACCCTCCAACAGACTCCTCAACTCCTGGGAGCCTCGCCCAGCCTCCACGGCCTCGGCGTCCACGGCCTCTACCCCTCGGCATGGCTGCTTCAGACAGACAACCATCCAAACACAAAAACATAAACACAACATCACACAACCAAGAACATAGATCAAACATCATCATAGCATAGTCTTCATCAAATAATTAAGCGCAATGCAATAATGAACCAAGACCCCATCCTCTTGTGCAACCAAGTGTGTCAAATTTTAGATTAGTTATACCACTTTTGCAAGTTTTAATGTTGCTATCCTATAACAAAGTTTTAGTTAGAACCTAAGCCATGTTTCTAAGTTATTCCACATCATATTTTAGTTGCAACTTAAGGTATAACACTAAAATACTTATTCCAAGGACCTACAAACCAGCTCGATACCAATCAGAATAACACCCGGCATTTAATATGCCCGAATGCTACCAAACATAAGCTAAACAACATCCAAATATCATATTTAACATAAAATTCCAGCAAAGGCGCATAGGCTAAAAAACCGAGATTTCGGCAGCACCTCCTTTGTTTTATCATGAATTTAAGGAGCAACAACGATATAGCATTATATGGCAATAAGGAAACATCTAAAACAGCAATAAATAGAGTCTTAACGACAATAATATTCTAACATTTAGCACTTAAAGTTCCAAGTGTCAAACGAACAATAAAACTCTCATTAACCAAGCTAAGCCTTAATTTAATGACCATCACACGCAATTTATTATCAATCTAAAAGAATTGACTTGGGGAAACATTAAGGTGAAGCAACGTGTGGGCGTGTGTCTATTCCCTTTTCCCGCATGCCGTTCTCATGGTACCTAAAACAATAAGAAAAAAAACACAAGCGTGAGTTCGAAACTTAGCAAGCATATTGCAATGGACAACAAGAACAACAATATGGCAATAGCATCTCCCTTCATGTAAATCATCTTATTCATAAACACTTAACATTGTCATCATCAATATGTATGAGATGTAATGCAATACTCATGTCTCCTTGGAAACTCATACCGGTATGGTTGAGTACACATCCGTCGGTGTGCACCCTTTTCCCCCCTTCCATCCCGAAGATGGAGGGTGCCTACTCATCGCTTCCATTCACCACGTGGATGGAATCACGATGTAGGTCTTACTCAATGGCGTTCCAGACTAGTCATAACTTTCTCACCGACCTTGCCGCACTAGTTATGACTTTCTCACCGCCCTCGCCCTATCTCATGTCATGCATGCAACTATGCCAATTATCATATTTCACATGTACATAAACATATGGCATCTCATCATGACAAATATTAACACATGGCATCGAATCATGATAATCATACTCAATATATCATTGGAAAACAGCAAGCATGGCAAGTGATCATAGCAAGTATTCAATCTTTCATCTAATCTCCACAAGCAACCTACAATTCCGCTATTCATTACAACACACTTGCCTCAACCGTGGGCGACGGGATTGTGGGAAGTAGAGGGCACCCCCGGGGTCACACCACCTGCACAACGGCATCACATACTCTCAATAATGCCCACAAAACAGTACACAAATCCCAATCTCACCCGACATTGCCCGCTACTCGCAAAACCTAAAACAGAGGTTCTGTCCCGGCGGGACAGCAGCCTTGCAAAGGCCATAACTTGAGTTCTGGGACTCCAAATCGATTAAACGAGTACACCATCGCGAAGCTTAGGAAATTTCCTACCTTTTTCTAGTTATACGGAAAGACTGATTCGGAATCTAAAATTGTTTAATCTACAGATTACTACGATCTGTTCTAATTGCATCACAGATTTTAACACGCTCGGTAAAACGGCCATAACTTTCAAACAGATGATCAGAGTTTAACGTGCTTTATGTCCACGGAAAGATAATTAAATTATCTACAACTTATTTTAAGTCCGTACGGACAGATTCGGATTCTAAATCGACGAAAACTCGAACCCTAGCCCGACTGCTCAATCTGCCCGAAAACAGAAACGTGGCAACGTCTAGATCTAACCCAAAGAACTCCAACCCAGCACCACCAATTGATCTAAAAACTTCATAAACACCCTAAGAACAGTACCTAGATCAAACCCAATGATCCCCATGATCATACCTTTGCCCAACGAACGAATCTTCAATAGATCTCCTCGCTCCTCGCTCCTCGCTCCACGCTCCTCGCTCCTCGCTCCTCGCTCCTCGCTCCTCGCTCCAACGGATGGATCCACAGGGTGCAGAGGTGTGGAGACCACCCTAGGGCAGCAAGGGGGTGGAGGAAAGGTGGTGGAGAGGTGGGGCAATGGAGGAGAGCAAGGGGGAGGCGCAAGGCTCAAAGGGAAGGGGCGGCTAGGGCTTGGCAAGTGGGGGGGAGGTGAGGGGGGCGCACCAAGGCCTCAAGGGGCACAAAGGCAGCAGGGTGGACGCCCCAAAGGGGCAGGGAAACCCCTTTTACCAGCCCCCACATCCAATTCTAGTCCGTTACGGAGACCTAATCCATCCCACCAAAGCCCACCAAGGCCCAAAACTCCCCCGGGAAGGCCCAAAACCCCGAAAACGGCCCGGAAACGGCCCGGAAAAGCTATTAACCTCCATAACCTATAGTTTTAACCTTAATTCCACATTTCATACTGTTTTTAACCATATCAAGCACGTAAAATAAAGTTATGACACTCCGTGGTGTCACAGTTAGAAACAAAGCTAGACTTGTAGCTCAAGGATATTCTCAACTTGAAGGAATTGATTTTGATGAAACATTTGCTCCTGTTGCTCGTTTAGAAGCTATTCGCATCCTCTTGGCTTTTGCAGCTTCAAAAGGTTTTAAGTTATTTCAAATGGATGTGAAAAGTGCTTTTCTAAACGGTTTTATAGAAGAAGAAGTTTTTGTGAAACAACCTCCTGGCTTTGAAAATGAAAAATTTCCTAATCATGTATATCGTTTGTCAAAAGCTCTTTATGGATTAAAACAAGCCCCTCGTGCTTGGTATGATAGATTAAAAGGCTTCTTGCTTCATCATAATTTTGAGATGGGAAAAGTTGATAAAACTCTATTTACTCAAAATTCAAATGATCAATTTCTTGTGGTGCAAATTTATGTGGATGATATTATGTTTGGAGGATCCTCCCACTCTCTTGTGTTGCATTTTTCTGAGCTAATGTCCAGGGAATTCGAGATGAGTATGATGGGAGAGTTGACATACTTCCTTGGATTTCAAATCAAGCAAGCGAAAGAAGGGATCTTCTTGCACCAATCCAAGTATACAAAGGAGCTACTAAAGAAATTCGACATGGGAGAAGGAAAGTCAAGATCTACTCCAATGAGCACAACAACAATTTTGGATCTTGACGAGAATGGTGTCGAGATGGACCAAAAGAATACGTAAGCATGATTGGATCACTTCTGCATTTGATCGCTTCGAGGCACGACATACATTTTGGCAAGATGTTTGTGCGCTCAATTTCAAGCCTCTCCTCGAGAATCACATCGACAAGCAATTAAAAGAATTTTCAGGTATCTTCGCTCCACTTCGAATTTGGTATTTGGTATTCTTGTTCTTCTTCGCTTACACTCCTAAGATATTCGATGCTGATTTTTGCGGGTGTAGATTAGATAGAAAGAGTACTTCGGCACATGTCATTTTCTTGGCACTTCACTTGTTTCTTGGTCTTCTAAGAAACAAATCCTCGCTTGCTCAATCTATCAAAATTTGAATACGTTGCAGCCGCTAGTTGTTGTTCACAAATTCTTTGGATCACTTCAACTCTTAAAGATTACGGCATTAACTTTAATAGTGTTCCACTTCTTTGTGATAATACTAGTGTAATTCACATCGCTAAAAATCCTGTTCAACATTCAAGGACTAAACACATTGATGTTCGATATCATTTTCTTAGAGATCATGTTGAAAAAGGAGCTATTGAACTGAAATTTGTTGATTCGGATGCTCAAATTGCTGATATTTTCACTAAGCCGCTTGATTCTTCTCGCTTTGCTTTCTTACGCGGCGAACTTGGGATCATTCATCCCCATGGGTTGATTTGAGGGGGAGTCTTGATTTTAACTCTTTCATTTGTGTTACTTGACTTTGGTTACTACAAGGAACTATTTTGACGTTACACTTAAAGAAAACTCCCCTGTTTTTATTGCATCATGTAGTACAAAGCTTTGTTGACTATTCTTGTGTATATAGTCAAATTAATGCTACATTGCTTCATTTCTCACTAAAAGACTAAAAGACTAAAATAATTCAATTTGAGATGCTTTTCGAGAATATTTTGGCTCTTGTTCATTATGGTATTGCATTTGTGAAATAGGCTTAAAAGTTTCTTGTCATCTGTTGAAAGGCTAGAGCTGATTAGAAACTATGTGTGAGCTTTTTGTTGGACTTCAAATGATCATTATGAGTCTCAAGCAAAATCAGTGTTTTAATATTAAAAGCAAGTTGAAAAAGATCCAAGCAAAAGCTACTTGGCTAAACACAAGTTTAGTACAATGTGCAGCTTCCTTGCCAGGGATTTAAATTCAAAAGATGCAAGAAAAGGCTACTTGTCTAAACAAAAGTTCAGAACAATGTGAAGCCACTTGCCAATTTAAATCGAGAAAGATACAAGAAAGAACTACCTACTCATACACAAGTATGGGCTAGTGTCTGATTACTTGTTATCCCTGTTGATCACAAAGCAAAATTGTCAAACTTGCTAAAAGAGAAAAAGGAAATTCAAATTTTTGAAAAGGCTTGAGACAAACATTAGTGAATTTGAAAGTCTCTCTTTACTCATGATAGATTTCTTTTTAGCTTTGGCAAAATCAGTTTATGACATTTTACTTGTTTGCTCTAATTTGCTTATGCAACAACTATTCTATGTGTTAGAGCCTCCATATTCTCACAATTTGCTTTCTCATTGGATTAATTGATACAAAATGTGAAAACTCTCGTAAAAACTCTCCAAATGCTTTACTTTGATTATATACCTTGAATATACTTCAAAGCTTGAGATACTGCATTCATTAAGGGGGAGTTTTGAGATCTTGATGACTATTTTGTCAAAAAGGGGGAGAGCAAAAGTCAAGAAGAAGAAAAATAAAAAGAGTGGAGAATTTCAAACTGTTTGAGAATTTGGATTTACTTGGTCTTTACTTGGTCTTGGAATCTTTTGGGTCTCAAACTCTCATTTTTTTTTCTATAATTTTGTCAAATCTTATTGTGTTTTGTCAAATTACTCATCAAGGGGGAGATTGAAGGATCATTGTTTTTGATCCAATTGTTTTTTATGATGAGTATTTGAAAAGAGTTGAAATTGATTTGATTATTTGATAAGATTTGAAAGTGGTTTGATTATTTAGTGGTTGTATGGATTAATGTGAGTCAAGTCGCGGACTTGGGCTCGGAAATTGTTTGTGTGTTTTTGTTCATGTGCAGGTGTTGCTTGAGGTCGAACGTGGTCGGTGACAGGACCGAGACTAGGTTCAAGGGAGGAACTGAGGTCGTGAGGGTCGAGGGTGTCATGCGAGATGTTCGGACTAGAGAACGGTGCGCGTGAGATCGAGATCATTGCAGCGTAGTGGCAGGAGGCCGTACGAGTGTATACGAATTTTTGATACTTGCATTGTGTGTGAATATGCATGCATGCATTGAGTGTGTGTGTGTCTGCATGCAAGTGTGTGTGTGTGTGCATGCATGTGTGTGTGCGTGCTGCATGTGTGTGTGTGTGTGAATGCATTTAATGCATGTGTGTGTGCATGCATGGAGTGTGTGTGTGACATGCGTGCATGTGTGAGTGCATCGTCGTGATGTGTGTGTGTGCATGGCGTGAGTGTGCTGTGAGTGCGTGTGTGTGCATTTAATGCTTTACGTGTGTGTGCACTGCTGTGTTGCGAAGGCTGACCAAATCACCGAAGCAGTAGTTTTTCTCCGTGTCCGAAGAGGCCAGCAATCCGAGTCTGCGTGAAGACGGTGGGAAAAAATAGAAAAAGGATTCCTAAGTCTAAACAGATTCTTTACAGATTTTTGGGTGACTCTTGTCCTTTAAATAGAGGGTTCTAGGGGCTTAGAACTCATCAAAGGCAAAGGGCAAGAAGCAAGAGGTGCCTACAACAAAGAAGAGATTTTGTGTTTTCTTTAGTTTGTTTAAGGTTTTCTAATCTTGTGAGATTAGAGATTTTGGTGGTTTTCTAATCTTTTGAGATTAGAGATTTTGGTGTCCTCCCGGAAGGAGTGGCTTTGGAATAAAGAAAAGGTTATACAATTCTTTACATACTCTTTTGCTATGATTCTTGATTAGAAGGATTGTTCAATTTTTGATAGAACTAGTTTTGATTTATGTTCGACTTGTCTCGCTAATTAATCTAGGGTTTTGATCTCTACGATATTAAATATTCTTCCGCTATTTAGGGGTCTTTAATTTTCCGAAAGAAATAGTTGAATTTTATTCGGCATCTATTCACCCCCCCTCTAGTTGCCTACTCGGTCCTACAAGTGGTATCAGAGCTAGGCTCTACTAATCCATCTTAACAGGTGATTAGTAAACGGTAAGTTATGGCAACAGAGAAATACTCAAACAAGCCGCCCTAGCAAAGTTTGGCGGCAGGACATGCGCGCGATCGATGCGCAGGCTTCCAGCCGCCCTAGCAAAGTTTTTCTGGCCATGAGGGCCAGGACAAAGGGAAGGGTGCGCAGGTTGCAGCCCCCTCGGATATCGGGAGACGTGCACATGCTCCCACCCCTTCTTGCGGTCCCCCCAAGCCAGCGGGGGGCCACGAGGATCTAAAGGCCTGTCTAGACGAAAGGCGGCTCCAGCGCGATGGTGACTTGCGCAATGCCCTTATGGGGCGTCGTGAGCATGCGCAACGTCGCGCTGGCCGCCCGACGCCTAGCGGTCAGGGGGAGATCTCACCCCGTGACTCCAGGGAGAGCGTAGACTCGCACTCCTCGACCCCTCTCAGGCCCGGGGATCGGGCAAGCGACGCTGCTCCCCCTACAACGTTGGATGCTAGGCGTTTTCCCTCCGCCTATGCTAAGCTGCGTGGCCGGAGAGATTCCGCCCTGCGTCCATCAAAAAGTCCGACGGTACCACCAACCCGGAGGAGTTCCTGCAGATCTACACTACGATGGTGCGTGCCGCAGGAGGGTCCAAAAATATCATGGCCAACTACCTCCCGACGTCGCTGATGGGCTCTGCCCGCTCCTGGCTGCTGAACCACCCGCGAGGCTCCGTGCATTCGTGGGAAGAACTGTGCAACCTTTTCGTCGCCAACTCCCAGGGCTCCTATACTCAGCCATGCGTGGAGGACGACCTCCATGCCCTGGAACAGACAAAGGGGGAGTACCTCAGGGAATTTATCCGATGGTTCAGCCATTGCTGTGACACAATCCCCTGGATTTCCCAGCAATCGGTGATCATCGCGTTCCGGAGTGGGGTTCGGGATCAGAAGATGCGGGAGAAGATGGCTACTCGCACTATATCGACCACTTTCGAGCTGTTCTCCTTGGCACATAAATGTGCTAGGGCGGTGGACGCCCGGGAGCGTGCGACAAGGCCTTCCGGCCACAGCGAAGCAGGAACCTCGAAAGCCTCCGATCACAAGAAGAAGAAGAAGAAGCGCAAGGAGGCCGGCGCCGAAGAGATCCTGGTCGCTGGGCTGGAAGCCAAGCCCTAGAGGCGCGACCGCCAGGACAGGAGGGGTGATCGCTAAGACCCGCGTGGCTACTGCAGGAACCACCGTTCACCCCTCCGAGAAGACGACGGGGGCAAACCCTACTGCCCCATCCACAGGACCAGCGGACATGATCTGGCGGATTGCCAGGTCATGTCGAAACTAGTGGAACAGCGGCTCAAGGAACACCGCGAAGACGACCACGATGACGTGGGTGAAGACCCTGCTCCGCTGGCCTTTCAGCAAGCGGAGCACACGGTGGCGTTCATTTACGGTGGCTCCGCCACCTACTCTTCAAACTCGCAGTACAAGCGAGAGTTGAGGGAGGTGTGCACCACCGTGCCAACCCCCGGGGCGAGCAGGCCACTGAAATGGTCGGAGGAGCCGATCACTTTCAGTCGAGCCGACCACCCGGAGAGCGCTTCTAGCCCGAGCCATCTTCCGATCGTGGTTTCTCCCACGGTCCGAAATGCGAGACTCGGGCGAGTGCTTGTTGATGGAGGAATCTCCATCAACCTTATGTCAGTTGGGGCGTTCAGGGCACTCCAAATTCCCTATAATGAGTTGCGACCGGCCCCTCTCTTCTACGGAGTTGCCCCGGGGTAGGCTTGACGCCCCTGGGACAAATCCGGCTGCCCATCACATTCGGAAGTGTGGAGAACTTCCGGACAGAGAGAGTCAATTTTGAGGTCGCCGACTTCGACCTCCCCTACAACGCTTTACTTGGCCGACCAGCTTTGTTCAAGTTCATGGCGGGTATGCATTATGCCTACATGATGGTGAAGATCCCTGGGCCTGGAGGCCCAATTACTGTGAAGGTGGATCGGCTGGAAGCCCTGCGCCTCAGCAAGCAGGTGCTAGACCTGGCCGACGCCGCCTGCTCGACCCAAGGCGAGGACGACTGCCTAGAGGTCCCCCCGGTCAAGGCCCGCGCTTCACCCGGTCCCTCGGGTGAGGTGAAGGTGGTCCCCGTGGGTGAGGACGATTCTGGGAAGGTCGTGAAGATCGGCGCCAACCTCAGCACCAAATAGGAAGATGTGCTCGTCACCTTCCTCCGGTCCAGCCTAGATGTGTTTGCGTGGGAACCATCTGAAATGACCGGGGTCCCTAGGGAGGTGATTGAGCACCGATTGGCAACGCTCCCTGGAGTGCACCTAGTCCGGCAGAAAGTCCGGAGGCAGGCACCAGAGCGGCAAAATGCCATTCGGGATGAGGTGGAGAAACTGCTGCATGCAAGGATCGTACGGGAGGCCACCTACCCTGAGTGGCTGGCCAACCCCGTGCTTGTCAAGAAGTCAAACGGGAAGTGGCGGATGTGCATTAACTTCACCGACCTTAACAAAGCATGCCCCAAGGACCCGTACCCTCTACCGCGAATAGATGTCATCATCGACTCCACAGCAGGGTGCGAGGTCTTGTGCTTCCTGGACGCCTACACTGGCTATCACCAGATCAGCATGGCGCGGGAAGACGAGGAGAAGACTGCTTTTGACCCCTCTCGGCGTGTACTATTATGTCTGAATGCCCTTCAGGCTGAAGAATGCTGGCTCAACCTACTAGCGAGCTATGCATACTGTATTTCTGTCACAGATTGGAGAAACCTTGAAGTGTATGTTGATGACTTGGTAGTGAAGACCAAAAAGACTGCTGGGCTTATTGAAGATCTAGAGGAGACTTTCTCCCACCTCCGGCAGTATTGTTTGAAGCTGCATCCTGAGAAGTGTGTGTTCGGTGTGTCATCCAGAAAACTACTCGGGTTCCTCTTCTCCAGTCGTGGAATCGAGGTCAACACAGAAAAGATCGCGGCCATCGAGCGGATGCAGCCACCCACACGGCTCAAGCAAGTACAGTGCTTAGCTGGTCGCCTGGCCTCTCTCGGCCGGTTCATAGCCCAGTTGGGAGAAAGGAGCCTCCCCTTTTTCAAGCTGTTAAAGAAAACCGACCTCTTTGAATGGACTACAGAAGCACAACAAGCACTCGAAGATCTGAAGAAGTACCTCTCCTCCCCTCTAGTACTGGTCGCCCCCGAGCCGGGCGAGCCTCTACTGCTATATGTGGCGGCCAGTCCTACAGTTGTGAGCACTGGTGGCAGAGCGGGAAGGCGTCCAGCGGCCAGTTTACTACGTCAGCAGGGTGTTGCATGATGCGAAAACAAGGTACCCGCAAGCCCAGAAGATGGTGTACGCCGTGTTTGTGGCATCAAGGAAGTTGCGGCATTATTTCCAAGGAAAGGAGATCACAATGATTTCTGTCTATCCCTTGCGTGAGATCCTTCACAATCGTGAAGCGGAAGGCCGCATTGCCAAGTGGTCCATGGAGCTGGGGGAGTTCAGCCTCAAATTCGCCCCCCGCACTGCAATCAAGAGTCAAAGATTGGCAGAGTTCATCGTCGAATGGACTCCTGTCAAGTCTGAAACTGAAGAAATCCCCGCACCCTCCCCCTAGACGCTTTACTTCGATGGCTCCTTCAGGCTCGAAGGAGCGGGGGCCGGGGTCCTCCTGGTTTCCCCAACCGGAGACCTCCTCAAGTATGTGGTCGTCCTAGACTTCAAGGCCACCAACAACGTTGCTGAGTACGAAGGCTTGCTGGCGGGACTTCGCGCCGCCGCAGCCATCTGTGTTCGGCGTCTACAAGTCAAGGGCGACTCCCTGCTGGTCGTCAACTAAGCAAGAAAGGAGTTCTCCTGCTCTGATCCTGTCATGGCGGTGTACATGGCAGAGGTCAGAAAAATGGAGCGACACTTCGACGGGCTGGGGTATACTCATATCCCCCGGCGCGATAACTAATTGGCGAACAGGCTCGTGCAGCTCGCCTCGACAAGATCCCCTGTTCCGGTCGGAGTCTTTGAAGAAAGGCTTCCGCGACCGTCCATCGCAGCCCCCGTTTCTGGTGGGGATGATGGTGACGCTACTTCAGCCCTCGTTCCGGAAGGGAGAGTAGTACCAGCGGAAACGTCTGGCCAGAAGAAGTACCCGGGAGATCACCGAGTGGTCGCCACACTTGATCGGGAAGGCACACGGATGGATCCGATCCTGGCCTACCTGCGGGATCAAGTGTGCCCCGACGATGATGCGTCAGCGGAGAAGATAGCACGAAAGGCCAAGTGATATACCCTGGTGGGCGGGGACCTGTACCGTCGGGGTAGAAACGGGATTCTTCTTGTGAAATCATGTGCTGAAAAATTGGCTTAGAATTGAATTTGCAAAATGTGTTTGTTCATGTGTTTTGACAATTTGACAAGAAACAGTAAGTTTCCCATGTACGACGGACCAAGTTTTTGGGTCTGTCGTGGACATGCTTTTGAGATTCTGAGCCGGACTCAATTTTCCAAGGAACCAGTAAGTTTTGCATGTACGACGGACACTTTGTTTTTTGGTCAGTCGTAAACGGCTTTTTGAGGTTTGATTTAAACATGTACGACGGACCGATTTTGTTTGTCCGTCGTGAACGTGTTTTCGCCGGAATGACTTCTTCTTGGAACCGAGACTTTCACTTGTACAATGGACAGATTTTGTTGGTCCGTTGTGAATGGTTTTTTGAGTGACTTTTTCATGTGTACGTCGGACAATATTTTTTGGTCCGTCGTGAATGCGTTTTGCTTTCGGTTTGGATGTTTTTGCAAGAATTGAAATGATTTGAATTTGAGATTATTAAATTTGTGATTATTTCATGATGCTTCTTTTTTAGTGGACTTTATTCATTGCTCGTGTGATTATTTTCATGGATTGATGTGAGTAAAGTCGTGGACTTGTGCTCGGAATTGTTTGTGGTTTGTTCATGTGCGGATATTGCTCGAAGACGAGCGTGGTCGATGACGGACCGGAACTAGGTTCATGGAGGAACTGAGGTTCGGGACTAGGTTCAGGAGGAACCGAGGTCTTGGTGGTCAAGGATGTCATGCGGGGCGTTCGGGCTAAGAGAATGGTGCACATGAAGAATGGTTAGTCACGTGAGAATGGCGAGGAGGTCATTCGCGTGCAAAGTGTTAGTCACGTGAGTATGGCAGGTGGCCATACGCGTGCAAAGTGTTAGTCACGTGAGTATGGTAGGGTTGCCATACGCGTGCAAGAGTTGTACTCGGCCAGGTTGGGCCAAGTAGAGTTGTGTTGGATACAGATTCCTTCTAGGGAATAGGAATCGTATTCAGAACTCCTTGTGGGTTGATCCTTTAAATAGGAGGGGTGTCTCCTGTTAAAGTGCATCAATCGAATTGAGGAGAGCTAGGCGCATAGAGCCTTGGGCTCAAAGTTTAGGGTTTGTACTCTTTTGATGGGAGTACTTTAGACAAAAGAAATAAAGATCAATTCTTCTAGTTCCCGCATTGCTTCAACGTTCTCTTTTTGGTTCTTGTTTGCATGCTTGTTCTAGTTCTAGATTGGTTTTTGTTCTTTAAGTTTTATCTTGATTTGATCCATAAAAAACCTCTCTAGGGTATTGATCTAGTATTTCTCAAAGTCTAGTTGATCAATCTTTTGTCGTTCTTGTTTAATCTTGAAGTTTTGATAAGATTAATTCTCGTCAAGTTCTGGATCAGCAAGCTTGCGAAGCTCATAACTTTTGATCCATAAGTCCGATCGAGCTGATTCTTTTTGGGTTCGATTCGTATTGGAATCTAGTTTCTTGTGTCCAAATTTTAGATCAATCTAACGGTTGGATCTCTGAGAATTCTTGTTTTACCGAACCTCTATCATTCTATTTTTGTCGAAAACGAGGCAATTATTTGGTTCTGTTTTGGGGTGAACTTTTAGTAGATCAAGAATTTGGTTTTAGCTTCTGCACAATCATTCACCCCCCCTCTAATTGCTATATTCGTATACTTTGATCCTACACTTCTAAAGTGCATCACTCGGGAAGAGGGGAGCAGTATGCTCTCTGATATCCATGGAGGCGTGTGCGGGAGCCGTATGTCCAGTCGAACGATGGTTGGGAAAGCTTTCCGCCAAGGGTTCTATTGGCCAACCGCCCTCCAGGATGCTTGCGAGCTAGTGAGGAAGTGCGAGGCATGCCAGTTCCACGCCAAGCAAATCCACCGACCAGCCCAGGCTCTGCAAAACATCCCGCACTCATGGCCCTTAGCGGTCTCGGGGCAGGATATCCTGGGCCTGTTCCCGCGGGCCACAGGGGGCTACACCCATCTGTTCGTCACCGTCGACAAGTTTACCAAATGGGTGGAAGCCAAAGCAGTAAGGGCCATTACTGCCGCCGCCGCAGTCAAGTTCATGCAAGGAATCTTCATCCGCTTTGGGGTCACCAGCTGCATCATCACCGACAATGGCACATAGTTCACCAGCGCTGCCTTCTTGGGTTTCTGTGAAGAAATGGGCACCAAGGCTTGTTTTGCCTCGGTGGCCCACCCAAGGAGTAATGGCCAAGTTGAGCGGGCCAATGCGCTGGTGCTGAAGGGCCTCAAAACCAGGGCGTTTGATCGACTCCATAAGCGCGGAGCCCGGTGGACTGAAGAGCTCCCGGCGGTATTGTGGTCGCTTCGTACCACCCCCAGCCGGGCCACTGGAGAAACTCCTTTCTTCCTGGTCTACGGCGCGGAAGCTGTCTTGCCTTCGGAGCTGGCCTTGGGGTTACCGTGCGTCGCGGCGTTCACGGAGGAAGGCCAGGAAGATCTGCGTCGAGAGGAAGCCAATTTCCTGGAAGAAATGCGAGACCGTGCAGCCTTGCGCGCTGCCCAGTACCAGCAATGTCTCAAGCGGTACCACGCCGCCCGGGTCAGCGAGAGAATACTGGCAGTGGGCGACCTGGTCTTGCGCAGAGTTCAGACGCATACTGGGTTGCACAAACTATCTCCCCAGTGGGAGGGCCCCTTCAAGGTGGTCTCAGTCTCTCGCCCTGGGGCAGTCAGGTTGGCCACTAAAGACGGGGAGGAGTTGGCGAACTCGCAAAACATAGAGCTTCTACGCAAGTTCTATCCCTAAAAATGGCTGTAAGTGCAGAGCTGTTTGCCCCAACAAGCCGAACTGAGTTTTCCTCTACTTGGCTGGTCGGGGGAAGCCTCTATTTAATCAAGCGTTCGGTTTTTATTCAAAGCAGTTATCATCTTCGTTCTCGTGTAGTCACCATCAGTACCTTGCGACTCTCTGAAATCTCGACGGTAGAGTGGAACTACTGGGTGAGCGCGGCGAGCAGGGATGGGCGATCGGGCGGCTGGTTTGGCATGGTTCTCAACACGATCATGACTTAAACACCGCTACCGAGAGCCTACTACCCTGCCACGCCTCACCAAGTGTTCGGTCCCAAGAGACCACGAGAGTAGTTAATTTCACAAGGTTCTAAGGTCCTAAGAGGGCAGTGTTCCAGCGCGAGGGTCTCGACCCCTGCATCCCGACTAACCTTTAAAGCGTGCGGCTGCCTGTTCGCTCATGCGGAACAAGCAAATTGGGGCGCACGGACAAACATTCAAGCATAATACATGTAAGGGGAAGCACGTGCATTCATGAGTAAGAGCTAACTTGCAGGAGTTTTTACAGATGAAGACAAAACAAAAGACAAGAAAAACTAAGTCGAAGGTCTTCACTCCTCGTCCGCCGCGGCTTTCGCGGCCCCCTGGTCCTCTGCCGGACCGACGTCCAGCCCAAGAGCCACGTCCTCGGCCACCGCTTCCAGCGCCGGGTTGACCATCTCGAGCTGCCCGGCGACCTGTTCGGCGGCGTCATGGCCCTGTGCCTCTGCGCGGGCCCAGTCCCCTTCCACTCCCTGGATGACGGCCAGGGGGTCAAAGTTGGCATCCCGGCTGGCGTGGCACGCTAACACGTACTTCGTCGTGGCTGCTGCGACTGCGCGCCCTTCTTGACTGGACCGGGTGGCTAAGGCGGTGGGCATAAGGGTGAGGAAGTCGGCGACACGGCACATGCAGAAAGCATAGTGCCGTGCCCCCTGCTCAAGGGGGGCGGCTGCTCCATCCCTAGCGGCGCCAGGCTGGCCACCATCCGGTCGAAGGAGGGGCGCAGCATGGGGGTAGTCTTGACCTCTACGTGCAGCCGGTCACTCCTCTCCTCGTCGCGCTCCCTGGTGAGCGCCTCGACACGGAGGGCTCCTTGCGTCCTCTCCCGCTGCAGCTCCCGCTCCAGCCACTCCGCCTGACTGCGCCAGTCCTGCGCCTCCTTGCGGAGGCGGTTGATCTGCACGATGGCCTCCTTCAGCCTCTCCTTGCTCGTCGCAAGGCGATTGCTCATGCTGGAGTGCAGCTCGCCGAGGGCGGCCAGCAGAGCGTCCGCATCCGCCGAGGGAACTGAAGCGTTGGAGTCCTTTGAAGTGGGTTGCACGCCCAACTCGCCCTCGGTCGGCGTGGTGGTCGCCCCTGTGGTGGCCAATTGGCGGTCACTCGCGTCGCCCTGATGCTCGTCCACCGCAACTGGCGCTGTCACCGCCGCTGCGGTTCCCTGGTCGCCCTCGGCTGGGGCACTTGAAGTGATCGCCCTGAAGAAGGTAAAAAGCGAGTAAGCCTCTCAGATTAAAAGAACTTAACGGTTTGTCATGCTTTGGTTTAATACCTGGTTGGAGGTCTCCTGAAGCGAGGCGCGGCTGGAGTGAGATTCGGCCCCCTCGCGGCGACGGTGGCAGTGGCAGTACGACCTGTGCAGCCGGCGTAGGCGGAAAAGTTGGGGCTGGCGGAGCAACCTACGCCGTCGCCGGCGGAAGGGTCGGTGCCGGCGGAGCTATGGTCGGGGCAACGTCTGCTTCAACCACCCCGGCGGGGGCAGTTGAAGTCGTAGCCGCGACCGCTGTAGAGCTCCCCGCCCTGGTCGAGCCCAGCGGTACAGTCGAGGTCGTCGTGTCCCCTGCCGGGACGCAAAGCCTCTTAGGGTAGGCACCAGGGGCGTCGTCAGCAACAGGGCATTTGCCCTCTCCCTGGTCGTGGGCTGGAGGAGGGTCCCAGATCGTTAGGGCCCCTTGGCGTGGCGTGTTCACCAGTCCCGTGGCGTCCATGGCAGGCATTGCCCGGATGATCGCCACGCGCTCCCGGGGCTCCACGAAGCAAAGCAGGAGTGCGCCCGCCGGGAAAGGCAGGATGGCGCTGGGGGCGCCCAACAGTACCATCCAGGCATCAACTTTCGTGGAGGTTAAATCCCCTGCAGCTGTTGGAAAATAAAAAAGGAAGAAGAACGCTGCCAGCTCGGCGCCAGTCGCCAAAAGCACCAAAAAGAAGGAAAGACAAGCAGCCTACCTCCGGGAATCGACCAGGTCATGTCATCGAGACCCGTGTACTGCCAGGCCGGGCGTGCACGGCGGCGCAGGGGGCTGATTCTCCGAGATATGAAGTCTCGGAGAACCATGCCTCCCGTCAGGCCCACTGTCCACAGCTGGTCCACGAGGGCCAGCATTGTCCGGAGCTCGAGCGTCTCGTCGACATGTGCTCCCTAGGTGGGGTTGCTGACCGCTGGCCCAGTCGGCAACTCCAGGACTTCAATGCCGCTGTCGTCCGTGACGTAGTGCCACTCGTTGCGCCAGGTCTTCCAGTTGGACCTGGAGTCAAACGGGATGTAGCGCGAAGCCGCGCCGTCTCGGAGGCGAAGGTGGCAGCACCCCGACGGGATGGAAGGATCCCTGGCCGTGCGCAAGGCATAGAAAAAGTGAAAGAGAGGATGGTTGGGAGCCAATCCCATGAACATTTCGCAGAAGTAGGAGAAGACAGCAAGGAGGACGATGGAGTTGGGAGGAAGATGAATATTGTGGATGGAGTAGAAGTTGAGGACGGAGATGTAGAAGTCAGAAACCGGCGGGAGTAGGCCCGCCAGCATCGCCCAGCCGAAGAAGATCACTTCTCCCAGGTGGCAGCCGGGTGCTGCCGGTAATCTGCCCGGAAAACCTTGCGGCGTCTTCTTCCTCGACGATCGACGGCGGGAGCAGAGGTGCTGAAGATGCCATCTGGGTGAAGGAGGCGATGTGCAAGAAGGAGGTAGTTCGCAAGAAGCACGGCTGAGGACTTAGCGGATGAGTGAGACTGAAAGACAGAACCGCTCCCCCCGTGGCGACTTATATGTAGGCACACGGAGGGGTGATCTAGCGGGAAACTGGAAGGGGCGCGGCGGTTCAAAAGCGGGAAGCCCAGAAAGCTGTTAAGGCGTGGGCACGTTCCCAAGGATCCTACGTCGGTTACGAAGCGGAGGCGGCTGCATGTTCCGCCTCAGTGCCCGGAAACGGCGGTGGGCATTTAAAGCTGTGACGTTACGTGGGCATTTATAATGGACCCACCCGGGAGACTGAGCCGTTTTCCAAAAGGGGACAAAGGCGCTCCAGGGTGGGCCCAGGGGCTACTGTCGGTGTATTCTACACCAGGGTGCCCACTTCACCGTAGTAAGGGTGCAAGGTGGTCGCCAGCCGACAGTGGCGTCGAGCCACGCCACCGGGCGGTCAGCAAGGTGGTCGCCCAGTGGACAGGTGGCGTCCAGGCCGCGCCGCTGGCGGTCAACAAGGTGGTCACCCAGCGGACAGGTGGCGTCCAGGCTACACCGCTGGCGCTCAGCTCCCGAGGCCCCCTAGTGGTCTGCGCCCCCACACAGAGGATCAAAGGCATTTAATGTGTATCGTGCGTATTAAATTGGGTAATGAAGGCCATAGTGTGACGGCGCATGTTCCCAACACGCGCATTTATTACAGGTGACGTCACGGCAAAATCCCCCCTGGCGAGGCCGGCGGAGCCGACAGGCACGCGGGGCTCGAGGCTGGGGTGAAGTCGACTATGTCAGAGCATTAAGTTTGATGCAAGAATAGTTACATGTGCATTAAATGTGATATGGCAGTGTAATGAGTGTGGTACACTGATGTAAGCTCCCATGCGCCCCAGCTAGCCCAAGTATAAAAGGAAGCCGGGGTGCATGGGAGAGAGGGTTGGATTGATTCGGTTCGGTTCTTCAACCTCTGAAGAGCGGTTCCGTCTGTTTGGATTGTCTCAGTTTCCCCCATGAATACAAGCAAGAACAGATAAGCAGGACTAGGGCTATTACTCGTTTGGGAGGGCCTGAACCTGGGTAAACCCAAGCGTCCCCTTGCAAGCTTCGCCATTGATTCCTTTTCTCCATCTTTCGAGCGATCTCCACGAAAGCCCCCTGTTCGAACTTCATATACACCCGATCCGGAGGTGTCTGTTGGCTCTTACACCGACAGATATGAACTTGGAAAAGGTTGTGTATGACCGAAACCATGAAACCTTAAGCCCATTGCTTGGCATGGTTGAAAAGTAAGGCTGATGCTGCATATAATTCCTTGCATTTTTGAATTCTGTTGAAATAAAAAAAATTAGTTTTTCAAGCACCAAAGAAGTGTACAAAAAATTAATGTTTTCAGGTTTTGAGATAGTTGAGGAAGGGAGATCATGCCATGCAAAAATCATTAATAGTACTTGATTACTAGTTGTGTCTACTCTACATTATCTATGTGTAGATTTGAGGAAGCAACTATTTTTGATAGCATGACTTGGAGATGAATTACATATGTGGTTGATTTATAATACTCAGTACATAAAAAGATTTACAAACTAAAAAACAAACAAAAAGATTTTGTTCTCTATTTTGTATTCTTGATGAATCCATTGTCAAAGGGGATAATTTTGGAGAATTTTGAGCACATTGCACATTCACACACACATTTTTCTTCTTAGGGGGAGATTTTTCTTATTTTCACCTGGAGGGAGTTTTTCACTTTGCATGTTTGTCAAAAGGGAGATTCTGTGTTTTTCACTTTGGCTTTTGATTTAAAATATTTTGATTTCAAAAACTTTTCTTGTGAGGTGAATGCCAATGTTTAGCTCTAAGTGGTGTTGCCAATGTTTTCATCAAGGGGGAGATTGTGAAATCATGTGATGAAAAATTGGCTTAGTGATGAATTTGGTATTGCAAAGTGGTTGTGCTCATGGCATTTGTTGTTTCAGATGATTAATTGACATGCTTGTGATATGCTTCAGTTAAGTGTTTCAAAAAAACAAAGTGTTTTTCTGTTGCGTCGGACCATTTTTCGCATCTGCGCCGGACCAATTTCTTAGTCTGGCGTGAACGTGGTTTTGAGTGTTGTGCGCCGGACCGGATGTTGAAGTAACAGAGATTTTTATTTTGCGTCGGACCGTTTTTCGCATTTGCGCTGGACCAAATTTTCAGTCCGTCGTGAACGTGACTTTGAGTGTCTTTGCGCCGGACCAAATTTACTTATAACAGAGACATTGATGTTTGTGCTGGACCATTTTCTCTTTGGTTCGCCCTGAACGTGAAATTGAGGCTTTTTGCACTAGACTAGTTCTTTCAAGTAACCGAGAGTTTTACATATACGCTGGACCAAATTTTTTGGTCCGTCGTGAACGGCGTTTTGAGGGTTGTTTCCTTGTGTGCGCCGGACAAATATTTTTGGTCCACCGTGAACGTGGTTTTGAATGCCGCGAATGTCACCCAAACGATAATAGAAGCAACAAAAAACACATATTTAACAATAAATTACAGTATCTATGCTAAAACTTAAACAAAATTTCGGCAGCATGTATTCGCTTTAACAAGGTTTTTAAGCATCAATAGTAAGTTCACAACATAATAGCAGGATAACAGATACTATGGGCATCATAACCAAGGTTGCATCAACAATTTGTACCAAGGATAACTCTATACATCTCAAGCACAACTATGGGTTGATCAAATAGTTAAAACAACCAACACGACATAGTACACAATCTAGTTCAATGAGGTAACCATCACAACTAAAGGAAGGGTATGACATTAATTAAATGAGTGATGGTAAGTGATGTCGTTAGTCTAGCTCCCTTTCCCACATGTCGGATTCATGGTATCTAAAAACATCGTAAAACAACAAGCGTGAGTTCATCACTCTGCAAAATGTATTGCAATTGAATAAAACAATAACAGTACTTATTAACATTCTCATCAACATCTCATGAAACATCATCATTAACTTTTCATCCGTGAAATGCAATGCACATGTCTCTTTGCTTAGCACATACCGGTATTGCCGAGTTCACACCCGTCGGTGTGCACCTTCTTTCCCTTCCATCCCGTGGAGGGTGCCTACTCTTACTGACTCGCTCCCATTCACAACCGTGAATGGGACTACGAGGTAGGTCTTTCGTGTTCACTACGTGTGAACACAGAGGCCCGCATCAGAATGGGTCGCCTCTTCCATTATGAATGCACATATGCCATAAACATGTATGACCTTGTATAACTACTTAATATGACAATTGCATAACCATTATCTAAACATGTTCATCATATCACAAGTAAGGAGCAAACATGGCAAATCAAGGGAACCGTCCTCGGGACTCCATTGATTCACTTAATTTCACTATACAACTCAAGTAAATCAAGGGAACCTCGGGCGTTTCGCATATATCCCTGTGTTGGTCCCAGGACTGTTCACCAACATGCGCGACAATGCATGATAGTTTGTATCACAGCGCATACACAATAACGGAAACATAAACATAATTACATACCAAATGTAGGACTGCTATCCAAAACGACATATTTAGAGTTATTACATAAACATGGCAGCGGAAAACATAAAACAATAATAAAAGGCCAGCATGGTATGCCCCAAACCCTCAGGCAACCAACTGGAGGCAAGAACGCGCATCTAGACGTTAGTGTCGCCGAAATCTGCCTGGTAAAAGTCTACGAGCAGCACCTCATCCTCACCTGCAGCAAGTGGACAATCCGATTGAGTACAAAGAGTGTACTCGCACAATAATATAAATGCAAATGTGAAGTTCTAGCTACATGTGGTTGCTACAACAAAGGAAGGTAAAGTGGCAATTTTAGCATAAAGCAACATTTGGAATAAAACATAGACATATATAGATTGAAATTTGCCATTTGGTAAACATTTGTAAAATCTAATACATAGTATAACATCATCAAAAACATAACCATCATATATTCTTTTCATGCCTCCAAGCATTCTTTGAACCACGAGTCCAACGCTCGTGTTCGCCTACACACACGAGTACTCCAATACTCGTGTCATTTTCCACATCCATCCCATTCTTACCAAGTCCTTAAAACTCGCCCAGTGACTGACAACTTAAGTGATCGTGCTTAACCATGGACGCGGCTATTCGAATAGTTTAAACTCTGCAGAGGTACGACTTTACCCACATGACACGCCACACTCGTAAGCCAAGCTATGAGCACATTTCCTTTGATGTGCCGGCCGAGGTAAACGTGGCAAAACCATTTTCCAGTATGCATGGTAGTGCATCTAAACCACCCGGGTGACTGTGGCCATTGATCCCGCGTGCTCAGTGCTCTGTGTGTGTGGACCAAGGAGTACACCCGTTGTTAAACATCCCCAACTCTCACAAAGTTCGAGGGATTCTGAGGACGTTCCTTGACACTCTGCAAAGTCAAGGAATTCCAACGGACCTTCCTTGACACTCCAATGAGTTCAAGGAATTCCGAGGTGCATATGGTTTAAACACCCCTAGTCATACGTAAGTACTTGGTTAAGCCGACCCCATAAACGGCGTGTGGTTCGCATGATAGTTACTCAAAGAGACGTCACCAGGATTCAATCCTTAAGGTCCTTAAGAAACATTGCTACACAATAACCACAATTGAACCATCATCATCGTAATCATCTTTGATCATTGCGATAGATGGACTAAGTCCATCTATCGCGGCTTCTAACGTGGTTCTAAGCATGGCTAAGCAATTGTACGAACCCGTACATAATAATAAACCAACCACCTAGGGCAACAATGGAATACAAAAGAACATGGCAAAAGGATAACATGTCAAGAAGGTAATAACTAAGCATTCTACCCCGAACATATTTGTAATTGAAAGTAAGCATGCAATTGGTAAAATAACTTCAACGTAATTTGCAATTAATGGGATCAAGTATTCTCGAGGGGTAAGTAGTGCCTGGCTGCTCGCTCTTGACGTCGTAGGCATAGTCGTACTCGGGAGTAGTCTCCGAAATGTCAACACCTAACGAGAAAATCCAATTCCAAAGAACACCAATTAAGAACCAAACAATAAACAACACGAGAACATGCTCAATCATGCATGAGATGCATCATGATTATACTCCTAATCCTAGCATGCATATGAGAAGCATTTTATCTAGCTAATTATATTTGGAGTATCCGAGTTTTAACCCGGAGTATCTAGGCTGACTTTCTCGGTACTCTAGTGCTGACTAACCCGGAGTATCCGGGTTATCCAGACTGTCCGGGTTAAATCCCCGGAGTGTCCGGGTTAGCGGTTCTGTCTGAAAATGACTATTGCACAAGAGGCTCCGACACTCCAAAAAGATGGCCTAGGGTGGAAGCTTACCACTGCTAGGGTGTCCTAGCACTTGGTGGATGGTTGGTTCGTCGAAAGGATGAAGAATGGTGTTGAGGTTGTGATCTTCGCTGGTTCTCCCGGTATCAACTCCTTCTCCTAGCTTGAGGAAGTAATGCCTCCACTCCTTGTGCTTTTAGTAGCTTCTACTCCTCTGTTTCAAGCTCCAAACATGACATGCACATCTCAATTCTTGACTTGGAGATGATTTTCGTGGAGAGAAATGGAATGAGCTCAATGCTACCAAAATTTCAGAAAATGGGTGGGGAAGAATGGATTAGAACTCACCCAATACTTGGTATCTCAAAAATCCAATTGGATGGATTTGAAGCTCTTGACCTTGGATTTGAGATGGTATAACATGCACAAGCTCAATCTCAAGATTTATGGGGATTTTTGGGGGATGAATGAGGGGAGGATGGAGTGTTCTTTCACTCCTCTTTGCTGTTTTTCAAGTTGGAGGCTGCACAAATGAGGGTTGGAGGAGACTCCAATGTGGAGAAAAGCTTTTATATGATTGCACCTCCATTCCTTACATGTGGGGCTTCGTCCCACATGTAGGGGGACGCGGTATGCTACACTAGCACAAATTAAAATTTCTACCGCAAACCAGAAAAGCTACTCGCAAGAAGGGGATCATAGATCTATTACCACTAGACGCGCAGTTGCGGAATCCTTCGCACGTCGTTGTAGTGGATCGTCCTCGCCGCAGATCGTCCTCACCACGGATCGTCCTCGCCACGGATCGTCCTCGCCGCGGATCGTCCTCTCCACGGCAAGAGCGCAGCTGGCCACCACAAAGCAAGTCCACACGTCCCGGATGGAACGCCGTGCGCCGGTGTGCAAGCACCGGTCGCTCGGCGAGGGCAACGAGAGGAGGTGGCTAGGGTTTTCTGGCGAAACACCTCTAAACCGCACGAAGTGTGTGTTGCGCCCAGCCTCCTCCTCCTTATATAGCCACGAGGTGAAACTCCTAGGCGTCGGGGCCCATCTACACGCTTAAGCCCACGAGGTTCATTAATTACGGATCCAATCCGAATTAATGCGCCCCAGATTAAGTGTGTGACCTCAGAGGTTCATGCGCATTTGAACATGGATTCGGAAAACCCCTTTTCTAATCCAATAGTTGGTAGCGGCTCCTTGCAGAGCATGCCAACTCCCAATGCATATGATTAAAGTACTGATGTAATAATCCCTTTGCCAAACTATATGAAGATCGAACTCAAGGCGAGAAGCATGTCATCCTTTGACAGTTCAATCCATCTCTCGTATCCGTGATATATTAATAAGTTGTGATTGACTTCTCAATCACGGAATGGCCATGCACTTCCTTAATCATATCACACGAGTGGCCTAGACATATATCTCCGTTACATTGGAGTGGCAAATTCCATCTTGACTGCTCACTTCCTTCTACATGTTTCATAGTAAACATGAAAGCTACCTTTATAACTATCCGGTTAGGAAATAGTGTTTGGTAACCCCAAGGTAAACTATTACACATGTAGGGAATATGACAATCTCACATCTAAGGATCATACATCTACTATGTATGAGATACACTGATGACACATAAGAATGTAACATTCTCGCAGTGTCCCATTGTGGGTCTATCTAACACATGTTCTTCAACATGCGTCCACAATGTATTGATGATATCTCCATATCCCATGATCTACGAAACATGATCATCAAACAATACATGTGCTAATCTATTCATCGTTGTCCTATACGATGATATCCGATCAGAGATATTTATCGAATTATATCAATAAGTAAAGAGCTTCATAAACAAGTCACACACTTGTTGATCAAAACAATGATATACATTCATTGGATCAATAATCATATTATTATTCATAAAACATAGTCATGTTACAATCATCCATATGATTGCCTCAAGGGCATAACACTAACAATCTCCGAGATAAACTTCTTTATCCATACAGCTTCTTTTGCGGCATCCGAAGCCGCAATGTACTCCGCTTCTGTCATAGAGTCAGCCACCATGCTTTGCTTGGAACTCTTCCAGCTTACTGCTCCTCCATTTAGTGTAAACACAAAACCGGATTGTGATCGAAAATCATCTTTGTCAGTTTGGAAGCTTGCATCGGTGTAACCTTTTACAACCAGTTCTTCCTCACCTCCAAAGACTAGGAACATACCCTTAGTTCTTCTCAAGTACTTTAGGATGTTTTTCACGGCTATCCAATGACCATCACCGGGATCCGCTTGGTATCTACTTGTGACACTTAGAGCATATGAGACATCTGGGCGCGTCTGAGATCATGGCATACATGATAGATCCAATAGCCGAAGCATATGGAATCTTGCTCATCCTCGTCTCGCTCATCGCTTGTCGAAGGACACCGATTCTTGCTTAGACTGATGCCATGTGACAATGGCGTGAAACCTCTCTTAGATTCATGCATATTGAACCTTTTCAATACTTTGTCAATGTACGCTTCCTGGCTTAATCCAATCAACCTTTTGATCTATCTCTATAGATCTTTATGCCCAAGATATAACATGCTTCTCCCAAGTCCTTCATTGAGAAACTCCTTTTCAATGAAGTCTTAACGCCTTCAAGCATAGGAATATCATTCCCGATCAATAATATGTCATCCACATACAAGATCGTAAACACAAGTGCGCTCCCACTAGCCTTCTTGTAAACACAAGGCTCTTCTTCGTTTTTGATAAAGCCAAATCCTTTGACCACTTCATCAAAACGAATGTTCCAACTACGAGATGCTTGCTTTAACCCATAAATGGATCTCTGAAGCTTGCATATCTTTTAGCATTTTTAGGATCAACAAAACCCTCGGGTTGTATCATGTATACATCCTCGGATAGATTCCCATTAAGGAAAGTCAGTCTTGATCGTCCATCCGCCATATTTCATAATCGAAATATGCAAAGAATTAAGCTAAAATGATCCGGACAGACTTGAGCATGGCTACCGGTGAAAAGGTTTCATCATAGTCAATTCCTTGAACTTGTTTGAAACCCTTTGCCACCAACCGTGCCTTATAGATTTGAACATTTCCATCTACGTCTGTCTTCTTCTTGAAAATCCATTTGCATTCTATGGTTTTTACACCATCAGGAGGATCGACCAAGTTCCAAACTTGATTGTCATGCATGGATTGAATTTCGGATCTCATGGCTCCAAGCCATTTTTCGGAGTTTGGGTCCATCATCGCTTCTTTGTAAGTCGTGGGCTCATCTTTTTCCAATAATAATATGTCATGTCCATATCTTATGGGTTCATGATGCGGCCTCCCCGACCTACGTAGGGCTGGTGTCTCTTCCACAGGTTGTACAACACTTTGTACATCTTGTGAAGGTTCAGTGGTAGCTTGAACATATTCATGCGATTCTCGAATTTCATCAAGATGCACATCAGTCCCACTTATTTCTTTGGAAAGAAACTCTTTTTCCAAAAAGACACCATTTCGAGCAACAAAAACTAATCTCCCTTCAAATTAATGACTCATCACTTGTAAAATTTTAAACAAGTGAAGGTTTTATTGCAACATGAATGACATGAACATAATAAGCGCGACTTACCAACTTAAGAAATTTTGAAATATTTGAGACTACATTAAAATACTTTTGGCCGATGTTAATATTGAAATAAAATCCAAGAGTTAATTTGATTAACAGCAACTAGCAACCAATCATAAAAAATTTTCTGAATTGCAAAAGTTTTAAAATCCACTGAAACTCCAGAAAAACTCATTTTATTTATTTATAATTTTATCACCACTACCCTTTTTGGGCTGTTACAAATCTCTTACACCACAAGCAGAATACCATAATTATTCATTCTTTCTTTTCATACTAGAAAGCAATAGAAACCTCGATTCATGACATGAATGCAAACTTTTCAAGAGTGTAACACCCCAATTTTTGCTTTTCATGAATTTAAATAAGATTTGACACTTTGGTGAATTTTTGGAATTTTCTGTGATTTATTTGGAATTTATTTGAATTTATTCCCTTTTGAAATAATTAAAGAATTTAATTTTGCAAATAAAATTTTATTGGAAATATTTTATTTGGGTCCAAAATGTTCCAAAATATTTTCTAGAATTTTTCTATGTGTTTTGCTATTTTTAATGAATTAAATGAGTTTTTGGGAATTAATTGGATTATTTAATCGCTGGAAAAACCTAACCGGTTTCACTGTTCATCCGACCGGACCCGAGTCCGAGTCAGACTTGAGTACGACCCGGACCTGACCGCGTCAGCCGTCTCGGTCGAACCGTGTCACCATGCCCAAACGCGCGTGACCGTTGGATCGAGATCCAACGGCCACGATCGCGCCACATCGCCCGAACCCGAGCCCGACCGAGCCAGCCAGGTCGCCCGAGCCGGACCCGACCCCAAACCCCCGTACCGTTGGATCTTGATCCAACGGCTCGCGTTGAGCCACGTCACCCCAATCCAAATCCATTTCGGATTCTGCCGCCGTAGCCGTATGGGCCTCGGTTTCCGCGGTTTTCACGGACGCCGAGGGGCCAAATTTCTAAATTTTTATAAAATTGAGATCTACCTAATGGTGAATTTTATTTAATTTTTGGACCAAAGTTTTTCTCCGTAATATTAATTAATTGATTATTTAAACTTTAAACGCTTGTAACTTTTGCGTTTTAACTCCGAATTTGACGATTCCAGTTTCTAAAAATTCATAAAATTATGCTCTCTCTGTTTATGAACTTTATTTGGATGTTTGGACACTTTTTGTCTACTATTTATTTATTTATTGCTATTTGCATGCTTTACGAGTAGGCGTTGAAGTGCCCGAGGGCTTCGAAGGTGAAGTGTTGACCCAGGAGCCAGTTCAAGACCAAGAACAAGTACTCTTTGAAGGCAAGTTATGCTTTGACCATGTTGATCCCATTTTCGAATTAATTTGATTTAAATTACAGCATGCAAGTTTAATTAGAAGATGCTTTACTTAATTTTTGGAAATTAGTTAAATGCCAAATTGCTGTATGACACCTTGGTTAATTAAATATGTGCCATGACCCCTTGTCACTCTAGTTGTGGATTATTAGTTGGACATTATGAAATTGCCAACATGGGTAGTTAGACCGATGTAGTATGCTTAGTCTTGCCACGTGAAATGCTTTGGACAATCAAATGCTAATATTGACTTAATGAGATATTGAACCTGTTTTGAAGAAGTATCATGTGTTGGGATTGTCGATGGCACGTGGTGCATGGTAATCAACTGGGGTTTGATAAATAGTTTTCGACCGGGGCATGTGGCAAGAATGACCGGGTGGGCCAGTTGTGGCACTGGGAGCGTTGATTTGGTTCTTCGGGTAGTCTTGCCCTGGTCACCCTAAGGACTTAACCTTCCAAGCCTTTGAACTGAGTCAAACGTGCAACCACATGTCTGTAATGGGACGGACCTGGTTGATTAAGTCACTAATAACGTACCTGTGGGACCTCGGGGTGTCAACTATACCTTTTGTGTAGTTGTACGGGGGAGCGTACCGGGGCTGCGGCCAGGTACCCATCTAACGGTTGATTGGCCAAAACTTTGCCTTCGCTAAGGGAAGGGTTAGTGTGCAATAACTGGGGAGGCCCACTTGTGCTATTAGAAGTTTCCGAAAGACTTTGTTACGGACACTCACCTTTGTGGTGTTTGGCTGTATCTTGTGGGTAAAGTGCATAACCTCTGCAGAGTGTAAAATCTATTCGAATAGCCGTGTCCGCGGCATTGGACATCGCTCGGGGATTACAGTCAAGGGTTAGACTTTCTCGAAAATAACTTGGACTTGAAAGGTCGGGTTTGGTTTAATAATGATGTTGATGGAAATGTGGATTAGGATTGGAAAAGATGTCTATTTAACCCCTGGAAAAGTTATTGATCTTATACTTGTCTTTATTGCTTTCGAATCTACTTATGCTACTTGTCAAATGCTGTTTTACTGCAATTATACCCTGAGCTATTCCTTCGTACTAAGCCATGCATGTAGTATATTAGTTTGCATTCTGTGCATGACTTGCTGAGTACCAAGTACTCACCCTTGCCACAATACAACATCAGTTGAAGAAGAGTCCACACCAGCTTCGGAGGAGGAACTCCAAGAGGAAGTGTCTAACTAGGGAGCGAGCCCAGTCAGCTGCCTGTGGTATACTGGATGGCGCCACGAGGTTATATTATTTTTCCGCTGCTGTTATTTCTCTTTTAATAAGTTTCGCCCTGCATGGCGTATATTTGTAACTCGACCCTATGGTTGGGCAACCAGTTTGGTTAACTAATTAAAGTACCCTATTATTCGTTGAGTATGATTGTGATATTTACCAATGTTGAGACTGTGTGCACTAGCATGTTCCTGGACTAGTGCTGAATACACAGAGGGTCCGGATTTGCATATTCGAGTCCTGACAAAGAGCACTTCGGATTAGTCATATATCCATATATGACTTTATCACCGACTTGGCTCAACGACTCTTTTATGATTAAATATATATAAACGATGTCATGTTTCCTTTTCACCATTCATTCATCATGTAACAACAATACCAAATAATCATTCACAAAGAGACTTCATTCTGTTTATCACCTGATTAAAACACAAATAATATCAATGGTTGCAAAAATTCATATAAATTATGATGACAACATAGTTAACGGTTTACACCAGATCGCATCACAACCCAACATCAATTGCATGATAAACTTGCAAAACATCGCATTTTAACCAAAATTAACATTTTGGAAGAGAACCTCGACTCTCAAATCAAACATATGTAACCACCACCACCACAAATTATCTCAAAGAGAAAGGGAAACTCATTCCTGAAAGAGAACACTACACCGACAAAATCACTTATGAAACATTCATAAGATCCACCTTTTTAAGCACTCGCAAACACCACACACAATTTCCAATAAATACAACTTTTAGTGACAATAGAGTTACAAATTAAGTGCTTAACTCAAGGGTTTCTGACACAACCCACTATGTCCATTTGCTTCACTTAAATATTGTCTCCAAAGATAATTCAGATGAACGCGAAAGAGAGCATCCCACTCAAATACTCTTGGGTGCAGATCCGTACTCGTAACATAAGCTAAACAAATTTGTCAAAACAAAAGATTGACATGCACTCCTAGAAAATAATACAATCGATTAAATCCATAAACCCTTAAAAGAAGGTTCCACTCGAATCCCACTATTTCTAATATTCTAATACTCTTAGCCATTAAGGATTTCATGTTCACTAAATCCTGGAAAGTCGAACACTTTTGTCGTAAGTTACAACATCCAATCTTTGTTCAATTACCTTGTACTATTCACATAAGCACTATTGGTCAAATTAACATCGAACTCTAAACCATATCTATCTTATGACAATCAACAAGGAGAACCACGTCCTCACAACTTCATCACAATTAACATATCAGTTAACTCAACATGAGACACATATCAACATCTTCTTTTGGTCTATTAACCATGACGACCCATCATTCGTACAACTTGTTATTCCAAGCTTAAAACACATCACTTCACTTTTATTCCAGTGCAATCAACAAAGACCTTTCGTATAATCCCTAAGTCACATATTCCATATCCCCAGTTCACTCCACCAATAAATAATCCTAACCACGCGACACGACCTCCTCTAGACATCCTTCATAAATATGGATCCAAGACAGACATTCGTCCAGGACAAACTCAGCCTTTCATACTATCGTTCCATATCCCTATTCTTTGATTACACATCGATCAAATCATTTTGTCAATCCACAATTTAATTGGCCCATAAACAACATAAACCAACAATCCTCATGTCGTTACACCATCATACTCCGGTGCTTTACACCGCCACCTTGCTATAATAAGTCCTCGACCGGAAGATTCTAGACCTTCTAAATCGGGATCTATACTACAGTTCTCGAACTCTGAATTAATTCCAGGACTCACCACACTCTGCATAAAACACTAATCAACTTTCACTTTAGATCAATTATCATTTCCTTTAATCCTCCTTTATCAACATAATCGTTTTAGGTTGTCTTCAAACAACCATCAACCTCACTCTAACCAAATTGGTAGTTTCCATCATCTCGATGTTCTAACTACACAACACAGACATACAAATTTCTAAGCACCCTAATGGGTCACCTACCCTTGACAAACAGGATGCAATCCCAAACTTTAAAGATAACCACAGCTCTTGAACAAGAACGAACACCGATATTCAGTTTCTCCTTTCCAGAAAAGAAAGAAATACAAAACCCAAATAGAATTACAAAAGAGATCAACTCTCAAATTCCCAGACTCTAGTAGCAAAAGCTCTTCCAATTAAACACCAAACTCCAAACTTCCATGAAAGAAGAGGGTTTTCAAAGATAATTTCCCAAACAAGTAAAATGACGAGATCAAATACCCCTTACTCTTACAAAGACACAGAACCTCAGCCCTCACAACTAGGTCTGGCACAACACAACAATAACTCTTTTTAACCTCGGAGAAAGAAAACATAAGAATAAATCGATAACCTCCTCCATAAAGCAAACAACAAAATCGTGCGTCAAAGCTGAAATGGCAACCAAAAGAGGGACAACACTAAACTCTTCTTCTTTGTCTTCAACAAAGGAAGGCAAAACCAAGAACCGCAGAAGGGACAATCAGCAAAAAT
Source organism: Rhipidocladum racemiflorum (assembly GCA_036346355.1). Taxonomy (NCBI): domain Eukaryota; kingdom Viridiplantae; phylum Streptophyta; class Magnoliopsida; order Poales; family Poaceae; genus Rhipidocladum; species Rhipidocladum racemiflorum. Next base: position 15,531,035 of record CM070582.1, read on the forward strand.
CCAATACCAAACACGTTTCCTTTTATTTCAACCAACTAAGACCAAGAAAACCAACAAAAACTGATCGTCAAAAAGGTAAAGAAAATCCAAAAGGATCTACCACCATCTCTTCTATTTAACTCCAACCAACTTCCGATCTACGACAGAAAAGACAAGCACTCTCTCCCACGGAAGGTTATTAGTCCTTCGGTGATGGCTCTAACCGGCCACACCGACAAACCACAACCTTATTATGAACAAAAGGTGACCGAAACCCTTAGGCACCACAACCCCACTTAATCACAATAATAAGAACAACTCAGTTCATTCCTTTCATGGACATAGCAACACACATTATCAAATGTAGCATTAAGCATCAAAGCTTAAATACAATATTTAAGCATAAAGTAACGATACCCATACCCTTTTCCTACTGTGCATCCACATGTGTCAAGGTTTAAATTAATTATTCCACTTACACAAGTTTTAATATTGCTATCCTATGGCAAAATTTTAAGTATAACCTAAGCCATGTTTCTAGGTTATCCCAAATCAAAATTTTAGTTGACCCTATGGTATTTCACTAAGTTCAAGCACCACGGACCTGAAGCCTGCTCTGATACCAACTGTAACACCCCGGCACCTAGTATGCAGCGAATGTCACCCAAACGATACTAGAAGTAACCAAAGCACACATATTTGACAATAAATTACAGCAGCTACGATAAAAGCTTAAACAAAATTTTGGCAGCATGTATTCGCTTTAACAAGGTTTTTAAGCATCAATAGTAAGTTCACAACATAATAAAAGGATAACAGATACTATGAGCATGATAACCAAGGTGGCATCAACAATTTATACCAAGGATAACTCTAGACATCTCAAGCACAATCTAGTTCAATGAGGTAACCATCATAATTAAAGGAAGGGTATGACATTGATTAAATGAGTGATGGTAAGTGATGTCGTGTGTCTAGCTCCCTTTCCCACATGTCGGATTCATGTTACCTAAAAACATCATAAAACAACAAACGTGAGTTCATCACTCAGCAAAGTGTATTGCAATGGAATAAAACAATAACAGTACTCATTAATATTCTCATCAACATCTAATGAAACATCATCATTAACTTTTCATCCATGCAATGCAATGCACATGTCTCTTTGCTTAGCACATACCAGTATTGTTGAGTGCACACCTGTCGGTGTGCACCCTCTTTCCCTTCCATCCCATGGAGGGTGCCTACTCTTACTGACTCGCTCCCATTCACAACCGTGAATGGGGCTACGAGGTAGGTCTGCGACACTACGGAATGATGGTATGAGTCATTTTCAATTTTGGCATTAAGGTATGATTTTTGTATCATGTTGTTGGGCCTTTTCCGTGAGTTTGGGCCTTTCCGGGGGAGAATTTGGGCCTTTTGGGGGACTTTGGGCCTTAACGGGGGGGGAATTTGGGCCTTAGGGGGATGAAGTGGGCCGTTGGTGGGGGAGTTTTTGGGGCCCAAGGGGGAAAGTTTCCTACCAAAGACCCACCCATGCGCCAGCCCACCCACCCCCCCATTGTGCTCCCCCCTTTTCCCCTAACCCTAGCCGCCCCTAGCCCATCCTTGTGCCTCCACCTCTCCCCCTTACTCCTCCACCTCCCCACCTCCCTTAGCTGGCCCTAGAGGGTCCATCCCCACCCCTTGCTACCACACATCTCCAATCCATTTCGCTCACCGTTGGGAAGCTTCGCGACGAGAGGATCCGGCGGATTTGGCGCGAGGAAGGAGATCGGGGAACCAGAAGGAAAAGGTTTCGTCGTTCGAACAGTTCTTCGAGGGAGGTAAGAATTGGTAGATCCTTTGGTAGGGTTATGATGCTAGTTAGAAGGAAGATTTCATGCCTTATATCCATGTTTAGGTGCTGTCCCTAGATGAGAATAGGAATTTTGCAATGTTGTTCCACATTCTGTCCTCGGGCAGATTTGCACCTCGACCTAGGGTTTGAGTTTTGGCAATTTTAGAGGCATTTTCTGACTAGCCGGCTGTTACGGAAGTTGTAGATAATTTAATTACCTTTCAGTGGACACTAAGAACGTGAAATTCTGATAACATGTTTAAAAGTTATGGCTGTTTTACTGAATGTTGTCAAATCTATGACGTGATTGGGACAGATCGTGTTCATACGTAGATTAGACAATTTTAGAGGCCGATTCAGTCTTCGTGTATACTTAGAAAAAGATAGGAAATTTCCTAAGATTTGAGAAAATGTACTCGTTTACTTGATTTGGAGTTTTAGAACTCAAGCTATGCTAGTTGGAAGCACGCTGTCCCGACGGTACATATTCTCTGTTTCTGGGTTTTATGAGTAGTTTGCGAAGTCAGGGTAGATGTTCGTTCTTGTACTATTTTTTGGGCAAGTTTTGAGTATGTTGAACCTATATGCAGGTGGTGTGACCCCGGGAGTGCCCTCAACCTCTCGCCACTCCGTCGCTCATGGTTGAAGGAAAGTGTATTGGGATGGGTTTGGGTGTTGGATGATTGTTAGACTTGCATAGGTGCCATTTGGTTACATGATGTGTTAACTTGCTATGCTTGATATTTGCTTATGATATGATGAACATGATTGCATATTGGCTATGAAATTGTTGTATTAAATTTTAATGCAAGTTCATACATGTTCATGTCATATGTGCATTCATAATGGAAGAGGTGTCCCATTCTGATGCGGGCCTCTATGTTCACACGTAGTGAACAAGAAAGACCTACCTCGTAGTCCCATCCACGGTTCTATATGGAAGCGAGTCAGTAAGAGTAGGCACCCTCCATCTACGGGATGGAAGGGGAAAGAGGGTGCGCGCCGACGGGTGTGCACTCGGCAATACCGGTATGTGCTTCAAGGAGACATGTGCATTGCATTGCATATATGATGATGTTAATGAGATGTATACAATGTGAATATGAAATGAGTATGATGTTGAGTATGTGATGTAGTGATGATGGTATTGAAAACTGTTTCCTTGTTCCATTGCAATAAACTTGCTGAGTGATGAACTCACGCTTGTGTTTTATGATGTTTTTAGGTACCATGAAACCGGCATGCGTGAAAGGTGCTTAGCAACACACCTTCACATAGCATCATTCCTTTAAACAACTACATTTTACCTTCCGTAGTTGTGATAATAAGTCCATTGCCTCAAGTGTGTGCTTGGCCATACCATTTAATTCGTTTAGCTCATGAAGTGGATGAATTCATTATTATGGACTTAAATTGTTGCTATATCACCTATTATTGCTGTTTTAGACGTCCTTCATTATGTTATATCTTGAGATAATATTGTTGTTTCTTCGAATCATGGAAAAACAAAGGGAGCTGCCAAAATTTTCGGTTAAAGCATTTACACCTTTGCTGTAATTTAGTCTTAGTTGTGGTATTTAATTGCTATTTATTCTATGTTTGGTGACATCCAGCGCATACTAGATGCCGGGGTGTTACAGTTGGTATCAAAGCGGGCATTAGGTCCTTGGAACATGAATTTTAGTGTAAAACTTTCGGTTCAACCAAAATGTGATGTGGGATAACCTAGAAACATGGCTTAGGTTATACTTAAAATTGTGCCATAGGATAGCAACATTAAAACTTGCATAAGTGGAATAATTAATTTAAAATTTGACACACTTGGTTGCACAGTAGGATGGGGTTCTGGATTATCATTGCATTGCGTTTGGCTTTCTTGGTGGAGACTATGTATATGTGGATGTTGATCTTTGCTCTTGTTTATGTTGATGCTGTGCTTATGAGTATATGATTGTGTGGTTATGTGACTGTAGCAGCCATGCCGAGGGGTAGAGGCCATGGTCGCCGTGGCCGTGGAGGCCAGGGTCGAGGTGGGAGTCACCCATCTCAGGGAGTTACTGAGTCTGTTGCTGAGGGAAGCGCTTCGCTCAACGCACATGGGCTAGCACCAGAGGAGAACCCGACGGCACAGTTAGGGGCTGAGGTGCCAGCCACCACTGCGGCCTTGTTGCAGGCACCGCAGAGGGAGGTCCAGGAGCTGCGCCAGCAGGTGCAAGCAGCCCCTACTATTGTGCCTCCCACTGCAGCGGCCCCAGTAGTCGCTCCTACTGTGCCGGAGCCGCAGATGAGTCTCCGTGAGTGGATGTCCCTCCGCCTGGACACTTTTGACGGTGCGGGCACACCAGTCCAGTCCGTAGATTGGCTGCTATACATGAAGCGGCAATTTGAGGTTCTTGAGTTGACCTCAGTTCAGAGAGCTCGCTTTGTGGCCTTCCAGCTGAAGGGCCAAGCGGATATCTGGTGGGACAGGGTTCTTGCCTCTAGAGCCCCCGCTCTTGAACCGGTCACCTAGGAGGACTTTGTGGCTCGCTTCCGAGCCAAGTTCTACCCAGAGTCCTTTCTGGAGAGGATGGAGCATACTCTAACGACTCTTTCCCAGGGAAAGGAGTCTGTGGTAGAGTATGAGACAGAATTTAACAATATGGTGCGCTTCGTGTCGGCTATGGCAGTGGATGATAGGCAGAAGCCGAGGAGGTTCCATAGGGGCCTCAACCAGGAGTTTAGAGTTGTCATGGGGGCGACTGTCCCTCGTGACTTCTGCTCCATGGTGGAGCAGGCGAAGGGCATGGAGCTCGAGTTGGAGCTCTCCAGGGATAAGCAAAACCCTAGTGGTTCAGGGGTTCTAGCGGGCCCCGGGCGGGGGCCAGAAGAGGACCTTTGGTGGAGGAGGTGGGTCTTATCAGCGACCCACCTTCAAGAAGTTCAAGGGGGTACAAGGTTCCTCCTGAGGTGCTAAGATGAAGCCGCCCCAGTCGTCTTCCTCGCGGGTGGCTGTTCGTCCTACGCTAGGGCAAGGCATGATCTATTTCAATTGCGGTGGTGGACACCGTGTTGCAGAGTGTGGTTGGTCCGCGGATTGCAACCATTGTGGGAAACCCAACCATATGGGACGAGTCTGCCGGATGAATCCCAGTAGTGTCATCAAGTGGGAGACGGTGCCTACTCCTCCTACTCCAGCGGCGTCTTCCAGAGGGTCGGTGCAGATGCTGGTAGCCCCTGCTCCTCCGCAACCCTCTGTTTGGGTGCTACCTGTGGCATACTGGTGCCTGCAGCCGTCGGCTCCTCCTCAGCTACCCCCACCGCCCCCAGCTTTGTTGGGGCATCAGCCGAGTGTCGGGTCTCCCGCTGCCCCAGTGCCACCAGGAGTGTACGCCTTGCTGCCGAGTTAGCTGGGCATCCAGAGGTGGTTTCAGTTACTTTGCTTGTGGATTCAGTTGATGCTTTTGTTATGTTTGATTCCGGAGCATCCTATTCTTTTGTGTCGTCTGAGTTTGCGAGTAGGGCTAAGTTGGGAGTTCAGTGGATTTCTAAATCTGTGATAGTCAGTTCTCCGAGGGGTCTGATTGCTAGTTCTTCGGTTTGCCCGGGTTGCACTATTACCATTGATGATGAGGTTTTCTTTGCCAACCTCATGGTGATTCAGTTGGCTCCTTTTGATGTCATTTTGGGCATGGAATGGTTGCATCAGTACCATGCCAAGATCTGTTGCTTTTGGAAGATAGTTACCTTGTAGGACCCGTCAGGGGTGGAGTTGAATTTTTAGGGTGGCATACCCTCCAGTTCCATCTTTGCTTTGGCTAGTCTGTTTTCTGGTCACCGTTTGAGGCAGTTGGGTGTTCTGATGGCTATTTCAGAAAAGCCATCTTGTTCAATAGCTATTGAGGAGATTCCTGTGGTGAAGGAGTTTGTTGATGTGTTTCCTGATGAGTTGCCTGGTTTGCCTCCAGTGAGGAGTGTAGAGTTTCGAATTGATCTTGTACCTGGCACTCGATCTATTTCTATCTCTCCATACCGCTTGGCTCGTCCTTTCCAAGATGAGTTGAAAAAACAATTGGAGGATCTGTTGGCCAAGGACTTTATTCGGCGCAGTGTGTCACCATGGGGAGCACCCATCCTCTTCGTTTCGAAGAAGGATTGTAGTTGGCGTATGTGCATTGACTATCGTGCTCTCAATCAAGTAACCATCAAGAACAAGTATCCATTGCCTCGCATTGAGGATCTCTTTGACCAACTAAAGGGAGCGAAGGTGTTCTCCAAAATTGATCTCCAATCTGGTTACAATCAGATTCGTGTGAGGGAACAGGACATTGAGAAGACTGCTTTCTCCACTAGGTATGGGCACTATGAATTTAAAGTTATGTCTTTTGGACTAACTAATGCTCCTGCTGTCTTTATGTAGGTGATGAACAGTATGCTACACAAGTATCTTCATGAGTTTTTGGTAGTGTTCATAGATGATATTATGGTTTACTCTAAATCAGAAGAGGAACATGAGTAGCATTTGAGACTTGTGCTAGGCACATTGAGGGATAACCAGTTCTATGCTAAGTTGAAGAAGTGCGAGTTCTGGATTTCAAAAGTGGGTTTTCTCTGCCACATCATCAATCCAGAGGGCATATCTGTAGATCCTAGCAAAGTATCCGCAGTTTTGGATTGGAAGAGACCTTTCAATGTTAAAGAGGTGCGTAGTTTCCTTGGGTTGGCTAGGTATTACCGGCATTTTGTGCAGGACTTCTCCATTATTGCTAAGACACTCTCGCAGTTGACCCAGAAGGGTGTGAGTTTTCAGTGGACTGCAGAGTGTGAGCACAATTTCTGTTCTTTGAAGGAAAAGTTAGTGATTGCCCATGTTCTTACCCTTCCCGAGCCTGGGAGGCGTTTCACTGTCTATTCTGATGCTTCGCGTTTGGGACTTGGTTGTGTGCCCATGCAAGATGGCAAGGTGATTGCTTATGCATCGAGGCAATTGAAAAAGCATGAGCAGAACTATCCCACTCATGATCTTGAGCTAACCGCTGTCGTGTTCGCATTGAAAATATGGAGGCACTATTTGTACGGTGAGTCTTGTGATATCTTCACTGATCACAGGAGCCTAAAGTACATCTTTACCCAAAAAGTTTTGAATCTGAGGCAGAGGAGGTGGCTAGAGTTGATAAAGGATTATGACCTCAGAATCCAGTATCATCTAGGCAAGGCAAATGTGGTGGCTGACGCCCTCAGTCGCAAGACAATGCCCCCTATCATTGATTGTCTTGTTGCTGATTTTGAGCGGTTGGGAGTTTCTTATTGTTTTGCGGGGACTGTGCAAGCTGAAACGCAATTGATTCTTGAGTCAGCGATCGCCAAGCATGTGCGGGAAGCACAACAGCATGATCGATTGCTCCAGCAGGTGAGGAAATGCCTTGAAGATGGTAAGACTGGAGACTTTGCCATTGATGATGTGGGAGCTTTGAGGTTTCAGGGTCGCCTATGCGTACCTCAGAAATCCCAAGTTAAAGATGATATCTTGAAAGAGGCTCATCGGACCCTGTACACGATCCATCCTGGGGAGATGAAGATGTACAGGGATTTGAAAAAGAACTTCTGATGGAAAAGGATGAGAGTGGACATTGCCAAGTATGTGGCATCTTGTGGCATTTATCAGAAGGTTAAGGCTGAACACAAGCGCCCCGCTGGTCTGTTGCAGCCATTGGAGATTCCTGTGTGGCCTTGGGATGACATTTATATGGACTTTGTGGTTGTCCTACCTCGTAATCCATGAGGGAAGGATGTTGTCTGGGTTGTGGTGGACCGTCTTAGCAAGTCTGCACATTTCATTCCTATCCGCACTACTAATTCAGCGAGCGAGTTGGCTCCCATCTATGTGCGGGAAATTGTGAGACTGCATGGTGTGCCCAAGATGATTATCTCTGATCGGGATGCAAAGTTTGTCTTAAAATTCTAGGAGAGTTTGCAGAGTGCTTTGGGTACACAGCTTTGCCTTAGTATCGCTTTTCACCCTCAGACTGATGGGCAGTCTGAGCGTACCATTCAGACCATGGAGGATATGCTCAGGGCTTGTACGATGGCATGGAAAGGTAGCTGGGAAGATCATTTGCCACTAGCATAATTTGCTTACAATAACAGCAATCATTCCAGCATCCGGGCTGCCCCTTATGAAGTGCTTTATGGCCGAAAGTGCAGATCGCCGTTTTGTTGGGATGCGTTGGGAGAGAGAGAGCGGTCTTTGGACTGGATTGGGTTCAACAGACTGTTGATTGAGTGGCAGAGGTGCGGCAGAACCTTCTTACAGCTCAGAGTAGACAGAAAAGCTATGCTGATGTGAGAAGGCGAGATTTAGAGTTTGAGGTGGCTGATAGCGTACTCTTGCGAGTATCTCCCACCAAGGGTGTGGTTCGATTTGATACCAAAGGGAAGCTTAGCCAGAGGTATGTTGGGCCGTTCCCGATTATAGCTCGAGTTAGTAAGTTGGCTTATCGCTTGGAGCTACTGAAGTCGATGCAAGGGGTCCATAATGTGTTCCATGTTTCGATGCTGAGAAAATACCTGCATGACCCGGAGTTGTTGGTTCCTTTAGATCCTTTGGCTCTTGATCAGAACCTTACGTTTGAGTCCCGGCTTGTGAAAATTCTGGGGATTTCGGAGCGAGTGTTGAAGAATAGAACGCTCAAGTTTGTCAAAGTCCTGTGGTCGCATCAGACTGAGAGGGAAGTGACCTGGGAGTTGGAGTCTCGTATGCACGAGAAGTACCCCGAGCTTTTCACCTCAGGTATGAACTGTGAAGTTTAGTGCTCGTTGTGTTAATTGTTTGTTTTGTGTAGTGGTGTGTCTTGGATTCGAGGTCGAATCCTGTTAAGGGGGGGAGAATGTGACACTACAGAATGACGGTATGAGTCATTATCGATTTTGGCATTAAGGTATGATTTTTGTATCATGTTGTTGGGCCGTTTCTGTGAGTTTGGGCCTTTCCGGGGGAGAATTTGGGCCTTCCGGGGGAGTTTGGGCTTTTCTGGGGAGAATTTGGGCCTTAGGGGGATGAAGTGGGCCGTTGGTGGGGGAGTTTTTGGGGCCCAATGGGGAAATTTCCTGCCAAAGACCCACCCATGCGCCAGCCCACCCCCCCCATTGTGCACCCCCCTTTTCCCCATAACCCTAGCCGCCCCTAGCACCTCCTTGCGCCTCCACCTCTCCCCCTTGCTCCTCCACCTCCCCACTGTCGGGACCCCGAATTTGCAAATCCGGACCCTCTGTGTATTCAGCACTAGTCCAGGAATGCGCTAGTGCACACAGTCGTAACATTGGTAAATATCACAATCATACCAAACGATACTATCCAAGTACTTTATTTAAATAACCAAACTGGTTACTTGACCTTATGGCCAAGTTACAAATATATGCCTTGCAAGGCGAAACTTATTAAAAGAGAGATAACAGCAGCGGAAAACCAAATAAACTTCGTGGCGCCATCCAGTATACCACGAACAGGCAGTGGGCTCGCATCCCTAAGTAGACGGGTCCTCTTGGAACTCCTCCTCCGAAACTGGCGTAGTCTCCTCTTCAACTGGTATTGTGTTGAGGCAAGGGTGAGTACTTGGTACTCAGCAAGTCATGCACAGAATGCAAGCTAATATACTATATGCATGGCTTGGTACAAAGGAATAGCTCAAGGTATATTTGCAGTAAACAGCTTTTGACAAGTAATAAAAGTAGATTCGAAAGCAGTAGGAATAAGTAAAGCATAAATAACTTTTCAAGAAGTTTAACAAACATTTTTCCCATCCTAAACCTCATTTCCATCATCTTCATTGTTAAACCAACCCAACTTTTCAAATCCAAGTTATTTTCAGAAAATCTAACCCTTGACTGTAATTCCCGAGCATTGTCCAGTACCGTGGACTCGGCTATTCAAATAGATTCTACACTCTGCAGAGGTTATGCACTTTACCCACAAGATACAGTCAAACACCACAAAGGCGAGTTCCCGTAACAAAGCCTTTCGGAAGCCTCAAACAACACAGGTGGTCCTCTCCGGTTCGTGCTCTACACCATCCCTTCCCTTAGCCAAGGCGAAGTATGGGACCAACACACCGTTAGATGGGTATCTGGCCACAGCCACGATACGCCTCCCGCATAATCACACAAAAGGTGTAATCGACACCTGAGGCTCCACAAGTGAGTCCTTAGCGACTTAGTCAACTAGGGCCGTCCCATTCCAGCCATGTGGTTGCAAGTATGACCAGTTCAAAGGCTTGCAAGGTTAAGTCCTTAGAGTGACCAGGGCAAGACTACCCGAAAAACCAAATCAACACTCCCAATGCCACAACTGCCCACCTGATTACTCTTGCCACATGCCCCTGGCCGAAAATCGTTTATCAAACCCGCTTGATTACCATGCACCACGTGCCATAAACATCACATTATAATTTACAAAAACAGGTACAATATAACATTAAGACAATAATAGAATTTGATTATCCAAAATCATCAAATGAGAACGAAGCAGGTCTAAACATTATACTAAAACTAACTAAACCCAAGTTGGCAATTTAATAATATACAACTAGTAAAACACAACTAGGGTGACAAAGGGTCATGGCACATTCTTAAGTAATCAAGGTTTCATATAGCAAATTGGTATTTATCTAACCCCAATGTTTAAACAAAGTATCTTTCTAATTGAACTAGCATGCAATAGTTTAAATCTAAATAGATTTCTAAATATGATCAATATGGTCAAAGCACTACTTGCCTTCATAAAGCAATTGCTCTTGGTCTTGAGTTGGATCCTTAGTCTATACTTCTCCTTCGAATGACTCCGGCACTTCAACTTCTACTGTAAAGCGTGCAAATAGCAAATACACAAATAAACACTATGCAAAAGATCCCAAAACTCCAAATAAAATCCATAAACAGAGAGAACATAATTTTCTGGATTTTTAGAAACTGGAATCGTCAAATTTGGAGTTAAAGCATAAAAGTTATGATTATTTAAAGTTTAAATAATCAATTAAATAATTTTGCAGAGAAAAATTTAGTCCAAAAATTAAATAAAATTTATATTTAGGTAGATCTTAATTTTATACAAATTTAGAAATTTGAATCACTCAAATCGGAGTTGAAGCGCCATAAAGTTATAAGCGTTTGAAGTTTGAATCAAATTTGAAATCATTATTCGAATTAATAAATCATTTTATTTTTCGAAATTAATTATTGCGTCGGCATGGACACGTGGCGGCTCTGGATTGGCTCTTGGCGTCGGTACCACCATGGGCTCGGTCCACGCGGCTTTCCGGTCCCGCAGTGGACTCGGTCCACGGCTCCGCGTGGATCGACATGTGGGCCCACTCGGGTAGCGTCATCGCCGGCGTCGGCGGGGGCTCACCACGGCCCGGCGGCAGTGGGACCCCTTTGTGGCGTCATGGGTAGCGTCGGCGCTTACACTGGGTTAGCCGTGACATGCGGGCCCTCGACACGCGGGCCCAGCGTGTCGGCGTCACCTGCCTGTAGCGTGGGCCAGCGGACCGCGTCGGTCCAACTTCCCGACACGTGGCGCGCAATCTCGTCCGTTGGTTTGAAAATCAGCGGCGCGGATTGGATCCAGGGTTTAACACGTTGAAACTACTCGATGCTCGTGGGCGTTCGATCTAGATCGGACGGTCCAGATCTAATCCTATAATCGCATCGCTCACGACGCGTGGCGATTGTGAACCGTTGGATCTTGATCCAGCGGTCCGAATCTAATCGGGTTTCTAGGTTTGGGAAAACACGTGAACTCACCGCTGCCGTCCGATCCGATCCGACGGTGCACGCAGCTCGCGAGGGTGATGGCTTCGTGGTGGCGCACGGCTGCCGGAGTTGAAGACGACCCGAGCCCAACGGCTGCCCGGTTGCTCGGCGAGATGAAGGGTCCTTCGGTGCGCCTCGTCGCGGTGAGTCCGGACCGAGGTCAACGGGCGCAGTGGACGGCGGACGGGCAAGCGAACGGGCAAAGACCGTATGAGCAGCGCGAATTACGCGTAGCTCGCGACGGGCTAAACGGGCGGCGACTTAGCCTCGGTGAAGTAGAGAAGGGAGAGCGCGGATCACGGCGGTCCTCGAGGTATGCCGGGCATTAAATAGCCTCGGCGTCCGTGCGTAAAACGGAAACCTAACTTGCTACGGCGGCGCGCGGCGAGTCGGCTCGGACTCGGTGAAGACGACGAAATCGTGGCCGCCCACGTGGCACAACCAACGCCACGATCGCGCGGCGCTGTCCGGTCCGGACCGCGGCTCGGGTTGGGGTCGGCGGATCTCACCGTTGGATCTTGATCCAACGGTTGGGATTGATTAGGGTTAGGAGTGGGTTCGGTCGAGTCAAGCTGCTCGGTCGGACTCGAGTCCGACTTCGGTCGGATGAACAGTACTTGACCGAGTTGGATTTTCCAACGATTTAATATTTAAAATAATTCCGATAATTCATTTAATTCATTAAAAATAGCAAATGACTCGGAAAAATTCAGAAAAATTCTGGAAAATATTTTGGATCATTTTGGACTCAAATAAAATATTTCCAACAAAAATTTATTTGCAAATTTAAATTCTTTAATTATTTCAAAATGGAATAAATTCAAATAAATTCCAAATAAATCCAAATAAATTCGAGAAAATTCCAAAATTCACCAAAGTGCCAAATCACACATGAATTTAAGGAAAGCAAAATTTTGGGGTGTTACAAACCTCCCCTTAATAGAATCTCGTCCCCGAGATTCGTGGCTTACTAAAGGAATAGGTTTGGAAACTCTTTCTTCAAATCCTCTTCGCGCTCCCAAGTCGCTTCACTTTCTTCGTGGTTGCTCCACTGAACTCTACAGAAACGGGTTGACTTGTTTCTAGTTTCTCGATCCATTGTGTCTAGAATCCTCACGGGATACTCCTTATAAGTCAAGTCCTCTTGCAACTCAATTGACTCTAGCGATGTCTGTTCCTCAGGAACTCGGAGACATTTCTTCAACTGGGACACATGGAATACGTCGTGTACTCCTGCTAGCGACTGTGGCAACTCCAGCTGGTAAGCAACTTCGCCTCTGCGGCTCAAAACCTTAAATGGTCCAACATAACGGGGTGCAAGTTTCCCTTTGGCATGGAACCTCTTAACTCCCCTGAGAGGCGTAACTCTGAGGTATACAAAGTCTTCTGGTTCAAAACTCAAATCTCGGCGACGATTGTCAGCATAACTCTTTTGTCGTGATTGGGCTATCTTCAACCTTTCCCTAATCATAGCGATCTGCTCTTCAGCCTCTTGAAGAATATCAGGCCCAAAGACACGGCGCTCGCCGGTCTCATTCCAATTCAATGGCGTCCGACAGGGTCGACCATACAGTGCCTCAAAAGGTGACATCTGTAAACTAGCCTGATAACTATTGTTGTAACTAAACTCGGCATACGGCAAACTCTTATCCCAAGAGGTAGCATAAGCTAATGCACAAGCTCTTAGCATATCCTCCAGAATCTGGTTGACTCTTTCGGTCTGCCCATCCGTCTGTGGATGATAAGCTGTACTGAAGTTCAAACGGGTCCCCATGGCTTCATGCAACTTATTCCAGAACCTTGAGGTAAATTGGGTACCTCTGTCCGATACAATCCTCTTTGGCACTCCGTGCAAACAAACAATCCTGATCATGTACAATTCTGCTAATTTATCTCCCGAGTAAGTGGTCTTCACGGGGATAAAATGGGCTACTTTAGTCAAGCGATCCACTATAACCCATATGGAGTCATAACCTCCTTGAGTCTTCGGCAAACCGGTAATGAAATCCATTCCGATTTCCTCCCACTTCCACTCAGGTATTTTCAGTGGTGTAGCAATCCTGTGGTCTCGATGCATTGCCTTGACTCTCTCGGCATACGCCGCACAATGCAACATGCTCGCAACTTCACGCTTCATACTCGGCCACCGAATCTCTCCTTCAGATCCTGATACATCTTGGCGCTTCCAGGATGAATCGAGTACTTGGAGTCATGGGCTTCTTCCAAAATCAGCTGCTTTAACTCCTTTTTGTTAGGCACACAAATGCGATCCTTCATCCACAACGTGCCTTGCTCATCCAACTTGAAGTCCTCTGCCTTGCCTTCCTCCTTTTTGGACTTAATCCTACGGATCCTGTCATCATCCTTCTGTCCTTCTCGGATCTGGTCCTCTAAGGTAGGCTTTACTTCCAATGCGGCCAAGAATCCGCTAGGTACAACCTCAATCTTCATCTTTTGAAAATCCTCACATAACTCATCCTGACTTGTGGCTAGCAACGTACTCACGGTATGGCTTTTCCGACTCAGAGCATCGGCTACTACGTTGGCCTTCCCGGGATGGTAATGGATTCCAACATTGTAGTCCTTGATTAACTCTAACCATCTCCTCTGCCTCATATTCAGATCCGACTGGGTGAATATGTACTTAAGGCTCTTATGATCCGTATATACTTCACATCTGTTTCCAATCAGATAGTGACGCCATATCTTCAAAGCATGCACTACGGCAGCTAACTCTAGGTCATGTGTCGGATAATTTTCCTCATGCGGCCTCAACTGCCTTGATGCATAAGCGACGACCTTTCCATTCTGCATCAGCACACATCCAAGTCCTTGGCGCGATGCGTCACAATAAATATCGAAGCTTTGAGCAACATCCTGTAGAACTAACACCGTGCCGATGTCAATTGCTTCTTCAGCTCTCAAATCCTTTCTCACATTCTCAAGGCCCATGCAAACTTCTTTTCCTTCTTCAGCAATTGCGTAAGAGGTTTCGCAATTGTCGAGAAGCCTTCGATGAAACGGCGGTAGTATCCTGCCATTCCAAGGAAACTCCGAATCTGGGTCACCGTCTTTGGTTGTTCCCAATGTAACACAACTTCTACTTTGCTTGGATCCACGGCGACTCCCTCTGCGGTCATTACATGTCCAAGAAACTCCACCTTGTCCTTCCAAAAATCACACTTGTTTGAACTTGGCGAAAAGTTGCTGTTCCTCGGCTTTTCCAAAACTCGCCTTAAGTGTCAGGCATGTTCATCCTCTGTCTTGGAGTAGATTAGGATATCGCTCTATGAACACGACGACAAACTTGTCCAAATATTCCATGAACACCTTATTCATCATATTCATGAAATAATTTGGCGCATTAAATCGGACCAAAGGACATAATCAGAAACTCGTAATGTCCATATCTTGACGAGAATGCGATCTTGAATATCTTACGATCGGATCTTCAATCGATGGTATCCCGATCTCAGTCAATTTTGGAGAAAACTCCGCTCCTCTTAACTGATCAAACAAATCATCTATCCTGGTAGCGGATACTTATTCTTCCACGGTGACTTCGTTGAGTGCACGGTAGTCAATGCACATCCTGAAACTCCCGCCCTTCTTCTTGACAAACAAAACTGGTGCTCCCCACGGTGACGAACTCGGCCTCGATAAATCCTTTCTCCATTAACTCTTCTAGTCGCTTTCTTCATCTCTACCAACTCCTCGGTAGACATCCGATAGGGTCTCTTTGCTATCGGTCTTTGTACCGTGTACAAGCTCTATCACAAACTCTATGTCCCTGTCTCAGCGGCATACCAGGTAGATCCTCGGGAAAAACATCTCGGGTACTCATTCACTCTTGGGACATCCTCTATGCTGATTGCCTTGGTACTGTTAACCATCAACTGTCCAACTCTAACTGCAGTGGCTTGAAATACCACTTTCTTCCCACACGGGCTCTCGACTCAGATAGTCCTTCGTCCACAATCCAATACGGCCTTGTGCTTGGATAACAAATCCATTCACAATATAACATCTAAGGTCAGCGTCTCCAAAATTATAAGGTTTGAAAGTAACTCTATTAAATATATTAGTATTCTCACACCGGAACATCCTACTTCCGTTCGGAGTTCGAACCGGGTTTGAACTAAAAGCATGCACTTAAGTCTTGCAATCCTTAAATCATTTCTAGTAGCAAAGCCTTGCGAAACAAACGAATCTGAAGCTCGAGTCAAACAAAATCACAGGTGCATCGAGTTAACAAGTAACTTACCCAAGATTTATCGCCTCAGTAGCATTCGCAAAGTGCATCTGCGGTGACATGGTTGACTCGACCTCTCACCACGGCCTGGTGTGGCTCTCAGTCTTTGGCGTCTAGGCTGGGTGGTTCCTAGGTTGAAGCGAATCGGGTCGCTCTCGCTGTCTTCTTTGGACAATCTGTTGGCAAAGTGTCTGGCTCGTTCTGATTGTAGCGACATCTCCACTGTTCCTTCTTGTTGCACGGAGTAAGCGTTTCTAGCGGGTGAGGGTGCAGTAGTTTTGATTGACAGGTCTTGGTGCTGGGATGGTGTCCTTGTCGCACTCGTGGTTGGAATCAAGAATTGATTTGGTGCAACTCTCAAGCGCTATTGCGTTCCTGGCGTGATCCTTGCTGTTGCATCCTGCGCTTCTGTTCTCATCCAGCCCTTTGCGCTTGTCCTCCGTAATAAGCGCCTTATTCACCAACTCTTGGAAATCTGGAAAGGTGTGGGTGATCAACCCTACTTGCAATCCTGAGTTAAGTCCCTTCATGAAACGAGACTGTCTGGATTTATCTGTCGCTACATCCTCAGGTGCGTAGCGTGCTAACTGTGTGAACTTGTTCAGGTAGTCGGCCACTGGCTGATTACCTTGCTTCAGTGCTCTGAACTCCTCCTTCTTAAGGTCCATGATCCCTTCAGGCACGTGATACTGTCGGAATGCAGCTGTGAACTCTTCCCAAGTGATATCTTGAGGGTTCTCCTGCGTGGTGAAGTTCTCCCACCATTCGGCGGCTGTCCTTCCAAGCGATGAGAAGCGTAGAGTACCTTCTCATTCCCTATGCATTGAGCTATGTGTAGCTTCCTCTCAATTGATCTTAACCAATCATCGGCCTCCAATGGATTGGCATTCCCGAGAAGAAAGTGGGTGGGTGAGTCCTCATGAACTCGACACCTTGTATTCAGGCGTGGTCCCCGATTAACTTGATTAGCAGTGGCCTGAGCGATGACGTGCTGCATTTGTTGCATCATAGCATGCATCAATCGAGTCTGAGCAGCAAGAAAGCGCTCAAATTCTGCATATCCGGTGGCGGTCTTTGGTGCTCCATCATTGGGGTTTTCTGCTGGCGAGATCCACTCCCAGTGCTTCCAAAGTTTCCACGGGTGTTCACCATCTGTCGATTTGCTCTAGGTTTAGAGATGAGAGGGAAACAAGAATAGACAAGTAATATGGAACTTATGCGGGGCGAAAGGGGTAACTTAAGGTCCAACTTTATTATTAATAACTTGGTATGGTCGCTTACAATGCCTAAGGGCCTTGCAACACATAATGCACACTCAAGAAACAAAGCAAATCCAAATCGAACTAACTCTGGAATCTATCGCCTAAAGGGTGACTCTTTATTCTATGACTCGACTCGCGAAGGAGTCTCACTATAGAACCTATGCTCACTCATCGAGAAAACCTCCACGGCCGTGCAGGTCTTTGTGGCATAGGCGCGAAACGATTGCCATGTCCGACAAGCGTGTCCTCTGTGGTAGTCGAAGAAGCGATGTCCTCATCGAGATCCGACTCCTCTGGATCTGGCTCGTGTAGCTCGAATCTTGGCTCTGGGTGCAGTCCGTACAAAGTCATCTCCAACTCGTCAATCCTTCGTAGAAGGTGTGCCACATACTCTTGAGCTTCCCGCCATCTGTTCTTCTCTGTCGTGATCTCCTTGCGGGCCTTCTGTAGCTCCTTGCTTGTATTATCTAGTACATCCTCCTGGGCGACGACAAATCGTGCCAACTGTGTAACCGTGGCATCCTCATCCTGAATCTCCTTCGGGTCGAGAAGGTTATCGCTGCGCGGATGGTAACGGAACACCGTACTCTCCAACTCTCGGGCGTAGATACAGGTAATGTGCCGCATTGCGCATCGTGATACTTCTTGGATACCCATCTGCATTGTAGATCTTCTAGCAGTGCAGTGTATCGGGCGATTGCCTGGGCCCCTCTTCCTGGCAGGTACCTCAATCCTCACGTCACAAGCCTTGATCAATCCTGCTTGCCTGATCACTTCCACTTGGTATTGGGGCTTCTCAAAATCTCCGAGAGTTTGTAGCATGTGCCAAAGCTCTGCGGCGTGACCAACTCCCAGATCAACGTAGTTGAACTCTTCCTCCATCTGTCGCAAGAGTGCTTTACGTAAGAACTCGGAATTTTTAAATTGTGACAAGGTAAGGGAAAATTTCAGCAAGAGACAAGAAAAGAGAGAAGGGGATAAGTCGAGATGTCATTTCTTGTCTTCACAAATTTTTAGCTTTAGAAAATAGGTTTTATCCTCACTACGACCATTCTAGCTTAGGGTTGAGCCTACAGTCAAGTATGGCTCTGATACCACCTCTGTCGGGACCCCGAATTTGCAAATCCGGACCCTCTGTGTATTCAGCACTAGTCCAGGAACGCGCTAGTGCACACAGTCGTAACATTGGTAAATATCACAATCATACCAAACGATACTATCCAAGTACTTTATTTAAATAACCAAACTGGTTACTTGACCTTATGGCCAAGTTACAAATATATGCCTTGCAAGGCGAAACTTATTAAAAGAGAGATAACAGCAGCGGAAAACCAAATAAACTTCGTGGCGCCATCCAGTATACCACAGGCAACCGATCGGGCTCGCATCCCCTAAGTAGACGGGTCCTCTTTGAACTCCTCCTCCGAACTGGCGTAGTCTCCTCTTCAAGCGGTATTGTGTTGAGGCAAGGGTGAGTACTTGGTACTCAGCAAGTCATGCCGCAGAATGCAAGCTAATATACTATATGCATGGCTTGGTACAAAGGAATAGCTCAAGGTATATTTGCGATGCTTGACTTTTGACAAGTAATAAAAGTAGATTCGAAAGCAGTAGGAATAAGTAAAGCATAAATAACTTTTCAAGAAGTTTAACAAACATTTTTCCCATCCTAAACCTCATTTCCATCATCTTCATTGTTAAACCAACCCAACTTTTCAAATCCAAGTTATTTTCAGAAAATTTAACCCTTGACTGTAATTCCCGAGCATTGTCCAGTACCGTGGACTCGGCTATTCAAATAGATTCTACACTCTGCAGAGGTTATGCACTTTACCCACAAGATACAGTCAAACACCACAAAGGCGAGTTCCCGTAACAAAGCCTTTCGGAAGCCTCAAACAACACAGGTGGTCCTCTCCGGTTCGTGCTCTACACCATCCCTTCCCTTAGCCAAGGCGAAGTATGGGACCAACACACCGTTAGATGGGTATCTGGCCACAGCCACGATACGCTCCCCCGTACAATCACACAAAAGGTGTAACTGACACCCTGAGGCTCCACAAGTGAGTCCTTAGCGACTTAGTCAACTAGGGCCGTCCCATTCCAGCCATGTGGTTGCAAGTATGACCCAGTTCAAAGGCTTGCAAGGTTAAGTCCTTAGAGTGACCAGGGCAAGACTACCCGAAAAACCAAATCAACACTCCCAATGCCACAATCGGCCCAATTGATTACTCTTGCCACATGCCCGGCCGAAATCGTTTTATCAAACCCCAGTTGATTACCATGCACCACGTGCCATCAACATCACATGATACTTTTCCAAAACAGGTTCAATATATCATTAAGTCAATATTAGCATTTGATTATCCAAATTCATGTCATGAGCACGTAGCAGGTCTAAGCAGTATACTACAACGATCTAAACCCAAGTTGGCAATTTAGTAATGTCCAACTAGTAAACCACAACTAGGGTGACAAAGGGTCATGGCACATACTTAAGTAATCAAGGTGTCATATAGCAAATTGGTATTTATCTAACCCCCATGTTTAAACAAAGTATCTTTCTAATTGAACTAGCATGCAATAGTTTAAATCAAAATAGATTTCGAAATAGGATCAATATGGTCAAAGCACAACTTGCCTTCAAAAAGTACTTGTTCTTGGTCTTGAGTTGGATCCTGAGTCAATACTTCTCCTTCGAATCCCTCCGGCACTTCAACGTCTACTCGTAAAGCGTGCAAATAGCAAATACACAAATAAACACTATGCAAAAAGATCCCAAAACTCCAAATAAAATCCATAAACAGAGAGAACATAATTTTCTGGATTTTTAGAAACTGGAATCGTCAAATTTGGAGTTAAAACGCAAAAGTTATGATTATTTAAAGTTTAAATAATCAATTAAATAATTTTGCAGAGAAAAAATTTAGTCCAAAAATTAAATAAAATTTATATTTAGGTAGATCTTAATTTTATACAAATTTAGAAATTTGAATCACTCAAATCGGAGTTGAAACGCAAAAGTTATAAGCGTTTGAAGTTTGAATCCAAATTTGAAATCATTATTCGAATTAATAAATCATTTTATTTTTCGGAAATTAATTATTGCGTCAGCATGGACACGTGGCAGCTCCTGATTGGCTCTTGGCGTCACCGCCCATGGGCTCGGTCCACGCTTCGGCTCGGGTCCACGGTGGACTCGGTCCACGGCTCACGTGGATCGACATGTGGGCCCACTCGGGTGACGTCATCGCCGACGTCGGCCAGGGCTCGGCCACGGCGGCATGTGGGACCTTTGTGATGTCATGGGTGACGTCGGCGCTTAGCTGGGTTAGCGCCCGACATGCGGGCCCCTCGACACGCGGGCGTGTCGGCGTCACTGCCTACGCACGCGGCGTGGGCCAGCGGCACCGCGTCGGTCCAACTTCCCGACACGTGGCGCAATCTCGTCCGTTGGTTTGAAAATCAACGGCGCGGATTGGATCCAGGGTTTAACACGTTGAAACTACTCGATGCTCGTGGGCGTTCGATCTAGATCGGACGGTCGGATCTAATCCTATAATCGCATCGCTACGACGCGTGGCGATTGTGAACCGCTGGATCTTGATCCAACGGTCCCGAATCTGTCGGGTTTCTAGGGTTTGGGAAAACACGTGAACTCACCGCTGCCGTCCGATCTGGATCCGACGGCGCATGAGCTCGCGAGGGCCGATGGCTTGGTGGCGCACTGCCGGAGTTGAAGACGACGACGAGCCCAACGGGCGTTCGGGTTGCTCGGCCGAGATGAAGGGTCCTTCGGCGCGCCTCGCCGCTGAGTCCTGGACCGAGGTCAACGGCGGCAGGGGACGGCGACGGCGGCGGAACGGGCAAAGACCGCGGGCGGAGCACAAGCGCAACTACGGCGAAGCTCAAGACGCTAAACGGGCGGCGACTTAGCCTCGGTGAAGTAGAGAAGGAGAGCGCGGGATCACGGCGGTCCTCGAGGTATGCCCGGGCATTAAATAACCTCGGCGTCCGTGCGTAAAACGGAAACCTAACTTGCTACGGCGCGATGGCGCGGCGGCGGAGTCCAGCTCGGACTCGGTGAAGACGACGAAATCGTGGCCGTCCACGTGGCACAACCAACGGCCACGATCGCGCGGCGCGACCGGGTCCGGTCCGGACACGGCTCGGGTCGGGGTCGAGCGGATCTCAGCCGTTGGATCTTGATCCAACGGTTGGGATTGATTAGGGTTAGGAGTGGGTTCGGTCGAGTCAACTGGCTTGGGTCGGACTCGAGTCCGACTCGGTCGGATGAACAGTACTTGACCCGAGTTGGATTTTCCAGCGATTTAATATTTAAAATAATTCCCAGTAATTCATTTAATTCATTAAAAATAGCAAATGACTCAGAAAAATTCCAGAAAAATTCTGGAAAATATTTTGGATCATTTTGGACTCAAATAAAATATTTCCAACAAAAATTTATTTGCAAATTTAAATTCTTTAATTATTTCAAAATGGAATAAATTCAAATAAATTCCAAATAAATCCAAATAAATTCCAGAAAATTCCAAAAATTCACCAAAGTGCCAAATCACACATGAATTTAAGGAAAGCAAAATTTTGGGGTGTTACACCCACCTCCCCTAGCTGGCCCTAGAAGGGTACATCCCCACCCCTTGCTACCACACCTCTCAATCCATTGACCTCACAGTTGGGACACTTCGCGACGAGAGGATCCGGCGGATTTGGCGCGAGTAAGGAGATCGGGGAACCGAAAGGAGAAGGTTTCGTCGTTCGAACGGTTATTCGAGAGATGTAAGAATTGGTAGATCCTTTGGTAGGGTTATGATGCAGGTTAGAAGGAAGATTTCATGCCTTAGATCCATGTTTAGGTGCTGTCCCTAGATGAGAATAGGATTTTTGCAATGTTGTCCCACGTTCTGTCCTCGGGCAGATTTGCACCCTGACCTAGGGTTTGAGTTTTGGCAATTTTAGATGCGTTTTCTGATCGTCTGGATGTTACATAAGTTGTAGATAATTAATTACCTTTCAGTGGACACCAAGAATGCGAAATTCTGATCATCTGTTTAAAAGTTATGGCTGTTTTACTGAACGTTGTCAAATATATGATGTGATGGGACAGATCGTGTTCATATGTAGATTAGACAATTTTAGATGCCGATTCAGTCTTCGCGAATACTAAGAAAAAGATAGGAAATTTCCTAAGCTTCGAGAAAATGTACTCGTTTACTTGATTTGGAGTCATAGAACTCTTGTTATGCTAGTTGGAAGCCCGCTGTCCCAACGGTACTAATTCTTTGTTTTTTGGTTTTATGAATAGATTGCGAAGTCGGGGTAGATGTTCGTTCTTGTACTGTTTTGTGGGCAAGTTTTGAGTATGTTGAACCTGTGTGCAGGTGGTGTGACCCCAAGAGTGCCCTCAACCTCTCGCCACTCCGTCGCTCACGGTTGATGGCAAGTGTATTGGGATGGGTTTGGGTGTTGGATGATTGTTAGACTTGCATAGTTGCCATTTGATTACATGGTTGCATATTGGCTATGAAATTGTTGTATTAATTTTTTATGCAAGTTCATGCATGTTCATGTCATGTGTGCATTCATAATGGAAGGGGCATCCCATTCTGATGTGGGCCTCTGTGTTCACACGTAGTGAACACGAAAGACCTACCTCGTAGAACCATCCACGATTTTGTTTGGGAGCGAGTCAGTAAGAGTAGGCACCCTGCATCTACGGGATGGAAGGGGAAAGAGGGTGCACGCCGACGGGTGTGCACTCGGCAATACCGGTATGTTCTTCAAGGAGACATGTGCATTGCATTGCATATATTATGATGATGTTAATGAGATGTATACAATGTGAATATGAAATGAGTATGATGTTGAGTATGTGATGTAGTGATGATGGTATTGAAAACTGTTTCCTTGTTCCATTGCAATATACTTGCTGAGTGATGAACTCATGCTTGTGTTTTATGATGTTTTTAGGTACCATGAAACCGGCATGCAGGAAAGGGGCTTAGCGACACACCTTCACATAGCGTCATTCCTTTAGACAACTATATTTTACCTCCCGTAGTTGTGATAATAAGTCCATTGCCTCAAGTGTGTGCTTGGCCATACCATTTAATTCGTTTAGCTCTTGAAGTGGATGAATTCATTATTCTGGACTTGAATTGTTGCTATATCACCTGTTATTGTTGTTTTAGATGTCCTTCATTATGTTATATCTTGAGATAATATTGTTGTTGCTTCGAATCATGGAAAAACAAAGGAGATGCTGCCAAAATTTTTGGTTAAAGCATTTACGTCTTTGCTATAATTTAGTCTTAGTTGTTGTATTTAATTGCTATTTATTCTAAGTTTGGTGACATCCAGGGCATACTAGATACCGCGGTGTTACAGTTGGTATCAGAGTGGGCATTATTTCCTTGGAACATGAATTTTAGTGTCAAACTTTAGGTTCAACTAAAATGTGATGTGGGATAACCTAGAAACATGGCTTAGGTTATACTTAAATTGTGCCATAGGATAGCAGCATTAAAACTTGCATAAGTGGAATAATTAATTTAAAATTTGTGAAATCATGTGCTGAAAAATTGGCTTAGAATTGAATTTGCAAAATGTGCCTGTGCATGTGTTTGACAATTTGACAAGAAATAGTAAGTTTCGCATTGGCGCCAGACCAAATTTTCAAGAAACAGAAAGTTTCCCTTGTACGTCGGACCGCTTTTCTTTGGTCCGCCGTGAACGTGTTTTCAAACGTTTTTGAGCCGGACTGAAACTTCCAAAACCAGTAAGTTTCACATGTACGACGGACTCTCCCCTCCACAAGCAAGGTTTATTTTTGACAGCTGTTTTCATGTTTGCGCCGGACAGGATTTTTGGTCCGGCGTCAATGGTTTTTTGCTCGATTAGAGTTTTCAGCAATTTTGGAATTGAATTCTGGTTTGAATTTGAGATTATGAAATTCATGAGAATTTCATGATGATTGTTTTTAAGTGCATTTTATGCAATGCTCGTGTGAGTATTTGCATGGACTAATGTTGAGTCAAGTCGCGGACTTGTGCTCGGATTCGTTTTGTGGTTTGTTCATGTGCAGGTATTGCTCGAGGGCGAATGTGGTCGATGACGGGACCGGAACTAGGTTCATGGAGGAACTGAGGTTCAGGACTAGGTTCAGGAGGAATTGAGATCTTGGTGGTAAAGGATGTCATGCGGGACGTTCGGGCTAAAGAGAATGGTGCATATGAAGAATGGTTAGTCACGTGAGAATGGCAGGTGGCCATGGGCGTGCAAAGGGTTAGTCATGTGAGTATAGTAGGGTTGCCATATGCGTGCAAGAGTTGTACTCGGCCAGGTTGGGCCAAATGGAGTTGTGTTGAATACATACTCCTTCTAGGATTAGGAGTGGGTCTCCTTCTAGGATTAGGAGTAGGAATTGTATCAAGGACTCTATGTGTTTGCTCTGTATAAATAGGGGGAGGCGCCTCCTGTTTATGCATTAAGTTTTGAGCAAGTTTTAGGGTTGTACTCTTTTGTTTGGAGTATTTTAGACAAAGAAAGGAGAAATAAAGATCAAGTTCTTCAAATCTTTCGGCGAGATACAATTCTAGTAAGATCTATTCTCATCATCTTTTGTCATAGCAAGTTTGCAAGGTTCATAACTTTTGATCCATAAGTCCGATCGAGCTGATTCTTTTTGGGTTCAATTGCTATTGGAATCTAGTTTCTTCTGTCCAAATTTTAGATTGATACGACGGTTGGATATCCAGGAATTCGCGTTTTACCGAACCTCTATCATTCTGTTTTTGTCGAATACGAAGCAATTATTTTGTTCTATTTTGGGGTGAACTTTTAGCAGATAAAGAATTTGGTTTTAGCTTCCGCACAATCATTCACCCCCCCTTTGATTGCTATATTCGTATACTTAGATCCTACAAGTGGTATCAGAGCAAGGTCTTTCTAATCTATCTTAACCGGTGATTAGATTAATGGATCGTTATTCGACAAAAACGTGTGTGTTCAATGGTGTAGATTTTCAGTTTTGGAAGGCCAAGATGGAGGCGTTCATCCAAGCTCAGGGCTTCACAATTTGGGAGAAGGTCTACAAGCCATACGAAGTTCCAGAGAATGACAACGTCAATGACGCCAATCGCGCACATGTTGAAGCAAATAGCAAGGCGCGTGTAACACCCCAAAATTTTGCTTTTCTTAAATTCATGTGTGATTTGGCACTTTGGTGAATTTTTGGAATTTTCTGGAATTTATTTGGATTTATTTGGAATTTATTTGAATTTATTCCATTTTGAAATAATTAAAGAATTAAACTTTGCAAATAAAAATTTGTTGGAAATATTTATTTGAGTCCAAAATGTTCCAAAATATTTTCCAGAATTTTTCTGGAATTTTTCTGAGTCTTTTGCTATTTTTAATGATTTAATTGAATTTCTGAGAATTTAATTGGATTAATTAAATCGAGTTGGTTTCACTGTTCATCCGACCGAGCCCGAGTCAGACTCGAGTCCGAGTCCGACCCGAACCCGACCACGCCCGTGGTTGAGCCGAACCCACTCGGCCGAAACCCTACGCGCGTGACCGTTGGATCAAGATCCAACGGCCACGATTGAGCCACATCGCCGGACCCGAGCCCGATCCAGCCAGCCAGCTCACCGAAACGGACCCGAGTCCAAACCCACGCGACCGTTGGATCTAGATCCAACGGTTCACGTTGTGCCACGTCGCCCTCTCCGTGTCGCCGTCGGACTCCGCCGCCGCGTCGGAGTGGACCTCGGTTTCCGCGCGTTTCACGGACACCGAGGGCCCTATTTAATGCGCCGTCTTTCGTGTCATGACCTAGACTTCCGTGCGCACCCATAGCCCTAGACAACGTCGCCCGAGCCGCCGTAGTTGCGCCGCAATCGCTCGCCGGAGTTGATTGTGTGTTCCGCCACGGTTTTCCGTTGTTTCCGCCGTCGTCTGCCATCCTCCACCGCCGTTGAGGTCAGATCCAGAACCGCAAGAGCCAGCCGCATCGGAGGAAACCTTCCACTTCACCGGAGCACACCCGCAACGCTGCTGCTATCGTCGTCGTCTCCATCTCCGGCCAGCAAGCACCGCCGTGGACATCACCGTGACCTCGAAGTTTTTCAACCGTCGGATCTCCATCGCACGGACCAGATCTCGCCACGTCACCCGCCGGTGAGATCCACGTGCTAAACCCCTTATCCAATCTCAGCCGTTAGATCTAGATAAATGCGGTTAGCGTTAAGCGCGTTATCTGCAGCGTTAGATTGAATCTCCCAGCTGGATCTAGATCCAACGGTCGGACAACCGCGTTAACCCAAACGCGCGTGAAACCCAGATCCAATTCGAGCCGTTGGATTTCAAATCAACGGCGGATTGCGCCATAGCGTAAGCTTGACCGCCATGCGGTCGCCACGCTGGCGTGGGTCACCGACATGCCGGCCCAGCGTGTCGGCCGATCGCACCATGACGCCACGCCGACGTCATGGCGGACCCAAGACGTCTGCGCCACCCCAGCCGGCAGGCGGTGACGCCAAAGAATGACGTCACTAGTGGGTCCCACCTGCCGCCAACGGCCGAAGTCCTCGCCGACGTCGGCGATGACGCTACCCCTGGGTCCCACTGCCGATCTCACGAGGGCGTGGATCGGGTCCACAGAGACCCGAGCTAAACCATGGACCACGCTCATGAACCGTACCGACGCCGCCAGACCAATCGAGGCTGCCACGTGTCCTCGCTGACGCAATAATTAATTTCCGAAAAAGAAAATGATTTTTTAATTCGTAATAATGATTTCAGATTTTGTTTCAAACTTCAAACGCTTATAACTTTTGCGTTTTAACTCCGAATTGAGTGATTCAAATTTCTAAATTTGTATAAAATTGAGATCTACCTAATGATGAATTTTATTTAATTTTTGGACTAAAGTTGTTCTCTATAATATTATTTAATTGATTATTTAAACTTCAAAATGCTATAACTTTTGCATTTAAACTCCGAATTTGACGATTCCAGTTTCTAAAAATTCTTAAAATTATGTTCTCTCTGGTTATGAACTTTATTTGGATGTTTGGACACTTTTTGTCTACTGTTTTATTCATTTTTTACTATTTGCACGCGTTACGAGTAGACTTTGAAGTGCCGGAAGGATTCGAAGGAGAAGTATTGACCCAGGAGCCAGCTCAGGACCAAGAGCAAGTACTTTTTGAAGGCAAGTTATGCTTTGACCATATTGATCCTATCTTGGAAACCTATTTTGATTTAACTTATTGCATGCTAGTTCAATTAGAAAATACTTTATTTAATCTAGGGGAATTAGATAAATGCCAATTTGCTGTATGACACCTTGATTAATTAAATATGTGCCATGACCCCTTGTCACCCTAGTTGTGGATTACTAGTTGGACACTACTAAAATTGCCAACATGGGTTTTAGACCGTTGTAGTATATTGCTTAGACCTGCTACGTGCTCATGACATGATTTTGGACAATCAAACGTTAATATTGACTTAATGATATATTGAACCTGTTTTGGAAAGGTATCATGTGATGTTGATGGCATGTGGTGCATGGCAATCAACTGGACTTTGATAAATAGCTTTTGACCGGGGCATGTGGCAAGAATGATCAGGTGGGCCAGTTGTGGCACCGGGAACATTGGTTTGGTTCTTCGGGTAGTCTTGCCCTGGTCACCCTAAGGACTTAACCTTGCAAGCCTTTGAACTGGGTAAAACGTGCAACCACATGTCTGTAATGGGACGGACCTAGTTGATTAAGTTGCTAATAACGTACCTGTGGGACCTCAGGATGTCAACTACACCCTTTGTGTAAGTTGAACGGGGGAGCGTACCGGGGCTGCGGCCAGGTACCCATCTAACGGTTGGTTGGCCTAAACTTCGCCTTAGCTAAGGAAAGGGTTAGTGTGCAACAACCGGAGAGGACCACTTGTATTGTTGGAGGTTTTCGAAAGACTTTGTTACGGGAACTCGCCTTTGTGGTGTTTGACTGTATCTTGTGGGTAAAGTGCATAACCTCTGCAGAGTGTAAAATCTATTCGAATAGCCGTGTCCGTGGTACTGGACATCGCTCGGGAATTACAGTCAAGGGTTAGACTTTCTTGAAAATAACTTGGACTTGAAAGGTTGGGTTTGGTTAAATAATGATGTCGATGGAAATGTGATTTAGGAATGGGAAGGATGTTGATTAAACTCTTGGAAAAGTTATTGATGTTATACTTTTTTCTACTGCTTTCGAATCTACTTATGCTACTTGTCAA
The DNA here is from genome assembly GCA_036346355.1 of Rhipidocladum racemiflorum. NCBI lineage: Eukaryota > Viridiplantae > Streptophyta > Magnoliopsida > Poales > Poaceae > Rhipidocladum > Rhipidocladum racemiflorum. The sequence goes on from CM070582.1 coordinate 15,559,463, forward strand.
ATGCTGTTTACTGCAAATATACCTTGAGCTATTCCTTTGTATCAAGCCATGCATATAGTATATTAGCTTGCATTTTGTGCATGACTTGCTGAGTACCAAGTACTCACCCTTGCCGCAATACAACACCAGTTTCAGAGGAGACTACACCAGCTTTGGAGGAGGAGCTCCAAGAGGAACCGTCTACATAGGGAGCGAGCCCAGTCAGTTGCCTGTGGTAGGATGGCGCCACGAAGTTATCTTATTTTCCGCTGCTATTATTTCTCTCTTAATAAGTTTCGCCCTGCGTGGCGTATATTTGTAACTTGACCATAAGGTCGAGCAACCAGTTTGACTATTTAATTAAAGTACTTTATTAGTATCGAGTGGTATGATGGTGATATTTACCGATGTTAAGGCGTATGTGCACTAGCGGCGTTCCTAGACTAGTGCCGAATACACGTAGGGTCCGAATTTGCGGTCGGGTCCCGACAGAGGTGGTATCAGAGCCATACTGACTGTAGGCTCACCCATAGATAGAATGGTCATAGTGAGGATAAAACCTATTTTCTAAAGTTAAAAGTGGTCAAGATAATGAATGAATTCTCGACTTACCCCTTTTTCTTTCTTGTTCATACCCCTGCTGAGTTCTTTTCGTCTTCCACATTGATTTTTAAAAGTGCTGCGTTCTTACGCGAGCGTCTTTTGGCAGATGATTATGAAGAACAACTACGCCGAGCGTGAAGGAGGCTATGCCGCCGAGTTGTGGCGTATGCTTCAGTTTCTTGGAGGTTTTGAGAGGCCGCTCTACCGATGGACTACACTTGTGCAGGCAGGACTGGTCACAGGATGGGATTTCCGGATCACGGTGTATGCCCGAGAGAAGACCAAGTTCAGTCACCCTTTCCACTTCACAGCCAAGAGGTCTACCTTTGAGATGGGAATCCAGGAAGTATCGCGTCGAGCGATGCAGCAGATCGCTCGCACTTACTCCAGGGAGCTGGAAGGCACAGTGTTCCATCACCACCCCCGCCGAGACAGCAGAGTTCAACGGAAGCCGATAGAAGATGAGGATGCTACCGTCACTCACTTAGCCAGATTCGTCGCCACCCAGGAGGAGCTGATCGAAGACACAGTTCAGGAATTGAAGAAGGCTCGTGAGCAGGTTGAGGAGGAGAAGAAGCACTTAGAGAATTCCCGTGAGTATGTTGCTTATGCTACGGGAAGGATCGCAGAGTTGGAGACTGCACTGTATGGCCAGGGTCTCGATCCAGTGTTGGAGTTGGACGCTCCAGACCCAGAGGAGGAACCAGAAGAGACGCCACCGGCACCCGCGCCACAACCACAGTAGCAGCCAGATCCAGAGCTAGAGGAGGACGCCGCATCGTCAACCACAACTGCAGTTGTGGGGCATGGCGATTGTTTCGCGCCGATGCCGCCGCACCCGCCGCGAGGAGGCAGTGGAGGTTTTCTCGATGAGTGAGCGTAGTCGTTAAGGTTGAGACTCCTTCGTCGAGTCGCGTTATAGAATAAGAGTCACCCTTTAGAGGCGTTGGATTTTCATTGTTTGCTGAGTGTGCAGTATGTGTTGCAAGGCCCTTAGGCATTGTAAGCAACCATACCAAGTTATTACTATTATTAATAATAAAGTTGGATTTTTGAGTTACACTTTTCCCCCGCATAAGTTTCCCTGTTACTTGTCTATTCTTGTTCCCTCTCATCTCTAAGCCTTGGAGCAACCGACAGATGGTGAACACCCGCGGAAACCTTGGAGGCAATGGAAGTGGTTCTCGCCCAGCTGGGAACCCCAATGATGGAGCACCAGCACAGCCAGTTGACATGCAGAATTTCGGAGCTTTTCTTGCTGCTCAAACTCAGTTGATGCATGCCATGATGCAACAGATGCAGCACGTCATTTGCTCGAGCTCTTGCTAATCAAATCAATCAGGGACAACGCCAGAATACAAGACTGTCAGAGTTCATGAGGACTCACCCACCCACTTTTCTGGGAATGCCAATCCGTTGGAGGCAGATGATTGGTTAAGGTCAATTGAGAGGAAGCTACACATTGCTCAGTGCAAGGGAAATGAGAAGGTACTCTACGCTTCTCATCAGTTGGAAGGAACAATACGTGAATGGTGGGAGAACTTCAGGCCACGCTAGAGAACCCTCAAGATATCACTTGGGAGGAGTTCACCAGTGCGTTTCGTCGGTATCACGTGCCTGTAGGAATCATGGATCTCAAGAAGGAGGAGTTGAGCATCAAGCAAGGTAATCACCGGTGGTCGAATACCGAACAAGTTCACACGGCTTGCACGCCACGCACTGGGGATGTAGCGACAGATAAAGCCGCAGTCTCGCTTCATGAAGGGACTTAACTCAGGACTACAGGTGGGACTGATCACCCACACCTTTCCAGATTTTCAAGAGTTAGTGAATAAGGCGCTTATTCTTGAGGACAAGCGCAAGGAACTGGATGAGAACAGGAAGCGCAGGATGCAGCATCAGGGATCGCGTCAGGGAGCACAGCAACGTTTGAGGGTTGCGCCAAATCAGTTTTTCAGATTCCAGCCGCAGAATGCAACCAGGACACCGTCACCAGCACCAAGACCCGTCAATCAGAACTATCAGACCCTAGCCCCAGCCAGAAACGTCGCTTCAGGCAGTCAACAAGGAACAGTGAGACGTTGCTACAACTGCAACGAGCCAGGGCACTTTGCCAACAGTTGTCCTAAGAAGACAGCAGGAGTGACCCCAGTTCGCTTCAATCTGGGATCCACACCAGCCAGGACGCCAGCACCAGGAGCAAACCGAGGGACAGCACAGCTAGGGGCAGCAGCCTAGACCGTGGTGAGAGGCCGAGTCAATCATGTCACCGCAGATGAACTGCAGAATGCCACGGACGTCGTACTGGGTAAGTTACTTGTTAACTCAGTACCTGCAATAGTTTTGTTTTATTCTGGAGCTTCGCATTCTTTTGTTTCTCAAAGCTTTGCTGCTAAAAATGATTTGGAGATTGCAAGACTTAAATGCATGCTTTTGGTTCAAACCCCTGGTTCCGAACTCCGAACGAAAGTAGGATGTTCTGGGGTGAGAATACTAATAGATGGGATAGAGTTCCCAGCGAACCTTATTATTTTGGAGACCCAGACCTTAGATGTTATTTTGGGAATGGATTGGTTATCCAAGCACAAGGCCGTATTGGATTGTGGACGAAGGACTATCTCAGTTGAGAGCCCGTGTGGAAAGAAAGTGGAAGTTCAAGCCACCGCCGTTAGAGGTGGACAGTTGATGGTTAACAATACCAAGGCAATCAGCATAGAGGATGTCTCAGTGGTGAATGAGTACCCAGATGTTTTTCCTGAAGATCTACCTGGTATGCCGCCAGACAGGGACATAGAGTTTGTGATAGAGCTTATACCTGGTACAGCGCCGATAGCAAAGAGACCTTACCGGATGTCCACCGAAGAATTGGTAGAGATGAAGAAGCAACTTGAAGAGCTAATGGAGAAAGGATTTATCAGACCGAGTTCGTCGCCGTGGGGAGCGCCAGTTTTGTTTGTCAAGAAGAAGGACGGAAGTTTCAGGATGTGCATTGACTACCGTGCACACAATGATGTCACCGTGAAGAATAAGTATCCGCTACCCAGGATCGATGATTTGTTTGATCAGTTGAGAGGAGCCGGAGTTTTCTCCAAGATTGATCTGAGATCGGGGTACCATCAGTTGAAGATCCGATCAGAAGATATCCCGAAGACCGCATTCTCGTCAAGATACGGACATTATGAGTTTACTGTTATGTCCTTTGGTCTCGATTTAATGCGCCAAAGATATTTCATGAATATGATGAATAAGGTGTTCATGGAATATTTGGACAAATTTGTTGTTGTGTTCATAGATGATATCCTAATCTACTCCAAGACAGAGAATGAACATGCCGAACCTTGAGGCGAGTTTTGGAAAAGCTAAGGGAACAGCAACTCTTCGCCAAGTTCAGCAAGTGTGACTTTTGGAAGGACAAGGTGGAGTTCCTCGGACATGTAATGACCGCAGAAGGAGTCGCCGTTGATCCAAGCAAGGTAGAAGCTGTGTTACATTGGGAACAGCCGAAGACCGTGACCCAGATCCGGAGTTTCCTAGGAATGGCAGGTTACTACCGCCGTTTCATTGAAGGCTTTTCGACAATTGCAAAGCCTCTTACGCAATTGTTGAAAAAGGAGACGAAGTTTGCATGGACGCCGGAGTGTGAGAAAGGTTTTCAGGAGCTGAAGAAACGATTAACATCAGCGCCAGTGTTAGTTCTACCGGATGTTAATCAAATCTTTGATATTTATTGTGACGCATCGCGCCAAGGACTTGGATGCGTGCTGATGCAGAATGGGAGGGCCGTCGCTTACGCGTCAAGGCAGTTGAGGCCGCATGAGGAGAATTATCCGACGCATGATCTGGAGCTAGCTGCCGTAGTGCATGCTTTGAAATTATGGCATCACTATTTAATTGGAAACAGATGTGAAGTATACATGGACCATAAGAGTCTTAAGTACATCTTCACCCAATCAGACCTGAACATGAGACAAAGGAGATGGTTAGAGTTGATCAAGGACTACAACGTTGGAATCCATTATCATCCCGGAAAGGCCAACGTAGTTGCCGATGCTCGAGTCGAAAAAGCCATACCGTGAACATGTTGCTAGCCACAAGTCAGGATGAACTATGTGAGGATTTCCATAGAATGCAGATTGAAGTCGTACCAGAAGGATTCTTGGCCGCATTGGAAGTGAAGCCCACCCTGGAGGATCAGATCCGAGAAGGACAGGAGGATGATGACAAGATCCGTAGGATTAAGTCCAACATGGATGAAGGCAAGCAGAGGACTTCAAGTTGGATGAGCAAGGCACGTTGTGGATGAAGGATCGCATTTGTGTACCGAACAAGAAGGAGCTGAAGCAGTTGATTTTAGAAGAAGCTCATGACTCAAAGTATTCCATTCATCCTGGAAGCGCCAAGATGTATCAGGATTTGAAAGAAAGATTCTGGTGGCCGAACATGAAGCGTGAAGTTGTCGAGCATGTTGCGCTGTGCGACATATGCTAGAGAGTCAAAGCAATGCATCAGAGACCAGCAGGATTGCTACAGCCGTTGAAGATACCAGAGTGGAAATGGGAAGAAATCGGAATGGATTTCATTACCGGTTTGCCGAAAACTCAAGGAGGATACGACTCCATATGGGTCATAATAGAACGCTTGACTAAGGTGGCCCACTTTATTCCTGTGAAGACAACCTACTCGGGAGATAAATTAGCAGAGTTGTACATGATCAGGATCATCTGTTTGCACGGAGTGCCAAAGAAGATCGTATCGGATAGAGGTACTCAGTTTACCTCGAGGTTCTGGAATAAGCTACATGAAGCCATGGGAACCCGTTTGAACTTCAGTACAGCTTATCATCCACAGACGGATGGTCAGACTGAAAGAGTCAATCAGATTCTGGAAGATATGTTAAGAGCGTGTGCATTGGCTTGTGCTACCTCTTGGGATAAGAGTCTGCCGTATGCGGAGTTCAGTTACAACAACAGCTACCAAGCCAGTTTGCAAATGTCGCCATTTGAAGCACTATATGGTCGACCTTGTCGAACACCGTTGAATTGGAACGAGACGGGTGAACATCGTGTCTTTGGACCATATATTCTTCAAGAAGCCGAAGAACAAATTGCCATGATCAGGGAGAGATTGAAGATAGCACAGTCAAGACAGAAGAGTTATGCTGATAACCGTCGTCGAGACTTGAGTTTTGAACCAGAAGATTTCGTGTATCTCAGAGTCACCCCACTCAGAGGAGTTAAGAGATTCCATGCCAAAGGAAAACTCGCGCTGAGATTTGTTGGACCATTTAAGGTTCTCAGCCGCAGAGGTGAAGTTGCTTATCAGCTAGAGTTACCGCAATCACTAGCAGGAGTGCATGACGTGTTCCATGTGTCCCAGCTGAAGAAGTGTCTCCGAGTGCCTAAGGAGCAGACACCGCTAGAGTCAATTGAGCTACAAGAAGATCTGACTTACAATGAGCATCCCATCAAGATTCTGGACACCATGGATCGAGAGACGAGAAACAAGTCAACCCGTTTCTGCAGAGTTCAATGGAGCAACCACGCGGAGAGTGAAGCAACTTGGGAGCGCGAAGAGGATTTGAAGAAAGAGTTTCCGAACCTATTCTGTAGAGAGCCCTGAATCTCGGGGATGAGATTCTGTTAAGGGGGGAGGTTTGTAACACCCCAAAATTTTGCTTTTCTTAAATTCATGTGTGATTTGGCACTTTGGTGAATTTTTGGAATTTTCTGGAATTTATTTGGATTTATTTGGAATTTATTTGAATTTATTCCATTTTGAAATAATTAAAGAATTAAACTTTGCAAATAAAAATTTGTTGGAAATATTTTATTTGAGTCCAAAATGTTCCAAAATATTTTCCAGAATTTTTCTGGAATTTTTCTGAGTCTTTTGCTATTTTTAATGATTTAATTGAATTTCTGAGAATTTAATTGGATTAATTAAATCGAGTTGGTTTCACTGTTCATCCGACCGAGCCCGAAGTCGACTCGAGTCCGAGTCCGACCAACCCGACCACGCCGTGGTTGACCCGAACCCACTCGGCCGAAACCCTACGCGCGTGACCGTTTGATCAAGATCCAACGGCCACGATTGAGCCACGTCGCCTAACCCGAGCCCGATCGAGCCCGACTCACCGAACCGACCGAGTCCAAACTCCACGCAACCGTTGGATCTAGATCCAATGGTTCCACGTTAATGCCACGTCGCCTCTCCGTGTCGCCGTCGGACTCCGCCGCGTCGGAGCGACCTCGATTTCAGCGTTCACGGACGCCGAGGGCCCTATTTAATGCGTCGTCTTTCGTGGTCGTGGCGTGAGACTTCCGTCGCACCGTAGCCCTAGACAACGTCGCCCGAGCGCCGTAGTTGCGCCGCAATCGCCGCCGGAGTTGATTGTGTGTTCATTTGCGGTTTCCGTTGTTTCCGCCGCCCGTTGAGGTCGAATCCGGAACCGCAAGAAACGGCCGCGTCGGAGGAACCTTCCACTTCACAGAGCACACCACGCCGCTGCTATCGTCGTTGTCTCCATCTCCGGCCAGCAAGCACCGCCGTGGACATCGCCGTGACCTCGAAGCTTTTCAACCGTCGGATCTCCATCGCACGGACCAGATCGCGCCACGTCACCCGCCGGTGAGATCCACGTGCTAAACCCCTTATCCAATCTCAGCCGTTAGATCTAGATCGTACGGTTAGCGTTAGCCGCGTTATACGCGTTAGATTGGATCCCAACCGTTGGATCTAGATCCAACGGTCCAGATTAACCGCGTTAACCCAAACGCGTGAAACCCAGATCCTATCCGAGCCATCGGATTTCAAATCAACGGCCCGGATTGCGCCACGTAGCGGAAGCTTGACCGCCGCGGTCAGCCCACGCGTGGGCGTGGGTCACTGACATGCCGGGCCCGCGTGTCAGCGACCGCACCATGACGTCACGCTGACGTCATGGCGGACCCGCACGTCAGCGGCCACCCCACCCATGCGGTGACACCAGCAATGACGTCACCAGTGGGTCCCACCTGTCAGCAACGGGCTGAGTCCCCGCTGACGTCAGCGATGACGTCACCCCAGTGGGTCCCACCTGTCAGTCTCACGGGGAGCCGTGGACCGGGTCCACGGTAGACCCGAGCAAAACCGTGGACCACGTCCATGAACCGGCTGACGTCAGCAGACCAATCAGAGGCTGCCACGTGTCCTCGCTGGCGCAATAATTAATTTCCGAAAAAGAAAATGATTTATTAATTCGAAATAATGATTTCAAATTTTGTTTCAAACTTCAAACGCTTATAACTTTTGCGTTTTAACTCCGAATTGAGTGATTCAAATTTCTAAATTTGTATAAAATTGAGATCTACCTAATGATGAATTTTATTTAATTTTTGGACGAAAGTTGTTCTCTGTAATATTATTTAATTGATTATTTAAACTTCAAAATGCTATAACTTTTGCATTTAAACTCCGAATTTGACGATTCCAGTTTCTAAAAATTCATAAAATTATGTTCTCTCTGGTTATGAACTTTATTTGGATGTTTGGACACTTTTTGTCTACTGTTTTATTCATTTGTTACTATTTGCACGCGTTACGAGTAGACGTTGAAGTGCTGGAAGGATTCGAAGGAGAAGTATTGACCCAGGAGCCAGCTCAGGACCAAGAGCAAGTACTTTTTGAAGGCAAGTTATGCTTTGACCATATTGATCCTATCTTGGAAACCTATTTTGATTTAACTTATTGCATGCTAGTTCAATTAGAAAATACTTTATTTAATCCCGGGGAATTAGATAAATGCCAATTTGCTGTATGACACCTTGATTAATTAAATATGTGCCATGACCCCTTGTCACCCTAGTTGTGGATTACTAGTTGGACACTACTAAAATTGCCAACATGGGTTTTAGACCGTTGTAGTATATTGCTTAGACCTGCTACGTGCTCATGGCCTGATTTTGGACAATCAAACGTTAATATTGACTTAATGATATATTGAACCTGTTTTGGAAAGGTATCATGTGATGTTGATGGCACGTGGTGCATGGTAATCAACTGGACTTTGATAAATAGCTTTTGACCGGGGCATGTGGCAAGAATGATCAGGTGGGCCAGTTGTAGCACCGGGAACATTGGTTTGGTTCTTTGGGTAGTCTTGCCCTAGTCACCCTAAGGACTTAACCTTGCAAGCCTTTGAACTGGGTCAAACGTGCAACCACATGTCTGTAATGGGACGGACCTAGTTGATTAAGTTGCTAATAACGTACCTGTGGGACCTCAGGATGTTAACTACACCCTTTGTGTAAGTTGAACGGGGGAGCGTACCAGGGCTGCGGCCAGGTACCCATCTAATGGTTGGTTGGCCTAAACTTCGCCTTAGCTAAGGAAAGGGTTAGTGTGCAACAACCGGAGAGGACCACTTGTATTGTTGGAGGTTTCCGAAAGACTTTGTTACGGGAACTCGCCTTTGTGGTGTTTGACTGTATCTTGTGGGTAAAGTGCATAACCTCTGCAGAGTGTAAAATCTATTCGAATAGCCGTGTCCGCGGTACTGGACATCGCTCGGGAATTACAGTCAAGGGTTAGACTTTCTTGAAAATAACTTGGACTTGAAAGGTTGGGTTTGGTTAAATAATGATGTCGATGGAAATGTGGTTTAGGAATGGGAAGGATGTTGATTAAACTCTTGGAAAAGTTATTGATGTTATACTTGTTTCTACTGCTTTCGAATCTACTTATGCTACTTGTCAAATCTTTGTCTTTATAAATATACCTTGAGCTATTCCTTTGTATCAAGCCATGCATATAGTATATTAGCTTGCATTCTCAGCATGACTTGCCGAGTACCAAGTACTCACCCTTGCCGCAATACAACACCAGTTGAAGAGGAGACTACACCAGCTTTGGAGGAGGAGCTCCAAGAGGAACCGTCTACTTAGGAGCGAGCCCGGTCGGTTACTCGTGGTATACTGGATGGCGCCACGAAGTTATCTTATTTTCCGCTGCAATTATTTCTCTCTTAATAAGTTTCGCCCTGCGTGGCGTATATTTGTAACTTAACCATAAGGTCGAGCAACCAGTTTGACTATTTAATTAAAGTACTTTATTAGTATCGAGTGGTATGATGGTGATATTTACCGATGTTAAGACTGTGTGCACTAGCGCGTTCCTGGACTAGTGCTGAATACACAGAGGGTCCGGATTTGCAGATTCGGGTCCCGACAGCGCGCAACTTGATCATCCAAGGTTTGGGACGCAGCGACTTTGATCGAGTGGTTCATCTTCGATCCGCATATGAGGTATGGAAGTCTCTTTGTGATTACCATGAGGGTTCTAACACTGTCAAGGAGGTTCGTCAAGATATTTACAAAAAGGATTACATGCGATTTGAGATGAAACCCGGTGACTCGTTAGATGACTTCTTTGCACGCTTCAATAAAATTCTTAGCAATCTTCGTGCTGTTGGAGTTAACTTTCATGATGCTACTAATGCTAGACAATTGCTTGGTGCATTAGACATGTCCATTTGGGAGATGAAAGTTACATCCATTAGAGAATCTACTGTCATCCGTACACTAACATTAGATGTTCTTTATTCCAAGTTGAAAACTCATGAATTAGATGTTCTTGCTAGAAAGAATGAGCATAAATCAATTGCTTTGACATCTCAATATAGCATATCTGATAACGGTGCTGCTTCAAGTTTTGCTCTATCTTTCTTGTCTTCACTAACCGATGAACAGATTGAGCAATTCCCAGAAGAAGACTTGTCACTACTCTCTTCTCGCTTTAACAAAGCTTTGCAGAATGTGAGAATGAGGAAGAGAGGTGGTGGTGGTCCTCCAAGATGCTATGAGTGTGGAGATCTCGACCATATTCGTCCAAATTGTCCTAAACTTGCAGGAAAAGCATCAAGGGAGGAGAACGACAACATCAGAAGAAAAGAAAAGAAGAAGTTCTCTCCAAGTGATAAGAAAAAGAAGAACTTCATCAACCGCAAAGTTGTCCACTGAGTTCTTTCCGCTCTTGAACAAGTCAATTTGAGCGATGTGGATTCGGAGAGCAACGAGGATGATGCAACTCCAAGTAAGCATGATTTGATGGGGTTGAGTCTCATGGCAAGCAGCAAGGATAGCTTCACCGAGGACGACCACGACAGCGACTTCAATGAGGTAGATCCTTCATATGATGAATTAGTTATTACTGTTGCTCGTCTTGGAAAATTGCTTGACAAACGTGACAAGAAAATTAAGAAACATGATTTCATTGTTGAATCATTGAATGCTTAAATTTCTAGACTTAAGACTTTGATTTCTGATGATACTTGCAAATCATGTGACTTAATTTACAATGAGCTCACCTTGCTTAGGAAAGAACATACTCTTCTGTTACATCTAAATGAGAAAAATGAGAAACATGTTAAAAATGCTAGCTGTTCCACTGATGAATTGCATGGTTCAACTTCTTGTTCCAAATGCTCAACTCTTGAATTGAAATTGAAAGATGCAAATGTTAGGGTTTCTCAATTGACTGATGATCTGCTTAAACATAATGTTCTTTCATGCTCAACTTGTCGCAAACAGAAAGGGAAAGTTGACATTCCTTGCAATAATTATTTATGTAACACCCCAATTTTTGCTTTTCATGAATTTAAATAATATTTGGCACTTTTGTGAATTTTTGAAATTTTCTGGGATTTATTTGAATTTATTCCCTTTTCAAATAATTAAAGAATTTAATTTTGCAAATAAAATTTTATTGGAAATATTTTATTTGAGTCCAAAATGTTCCAAAATATTTTCTAAAATTTTTTTGGAATTTTTCTGAGTGTTTTGCTATTTTTAATGAATTAAATGAATTTCTGGGAATTAATTTGAACGGTGGAGATCGAGACACGTGTCGCACGCCTGGTCATGCCACGCCACCCCACGGTGAGGCCAACGCCCGATTGGATCTGGACCGTCCGATCTAAATCGAATGGCCCAGATCAACTGCGTTATTCACAACGCGTGGGATCCAGAATCAATCTGGGCCGTTGATTTTCAAACCAACGGCCGAGATCTAGCCGCATGTGCGAGAGACGAACCGGCGCGTCCGCGTGGGCATAAGCATGGGTAGTTGACAGGGCAGTCCCGCCTGTCAGTGGCACCGGTCCGGTGGACCAGGGCCACCGTGGACCGGGCTGTGCGCGCAGACCGCGTCCGTAGACCAGGACACGTGGCAGCACCCGGGTGGTGTCACGTGTCATGGTGACGTCATGCTGATGTCATCGGGGGATTCGGCCGGTGCTGAAGTTAGCAGGTCCACATGGACTAATGAGGTGCTGACACGTGTCAAGCTGACGCAATAATTATTTTCCGAAAAAGAAATTATTTATTTAATTCGGTTTATTGATTTTAAATATAGTTTCAAACTTCAAACGCTTATAACTTTTGCGTTTCAACTCCGATTTGGGTGATTCAAATTTCTAAACTTTCATAAAAATGAGACCTACTCAAATATGAATTTTAATTAATTTTTTAGTATGCATATTTCACTGTTTATATTTAATTAATGGTTTATTTAAACTTTAAACGCTTGTAACTTTTGCATTTTAACTCCGATTTGGACAATTCCAGTTTCTAAAAATTTATAAAAATGTGCTCTCTCTGTTTATGAAGTTTATTTGAACTTTTGAACAATCTTGTGTACTGTTTTATTTATTGATTGCTATTTGCACGCGTTACGAGTAGATGTTGAAGTGCCCGAAGGCTTCGAAGGTGAAGTGTTGACCCAAGAGCCAACTCAAGACCAAGAACAAGTACTCTTTGAAGGCAAGTTGTGCTTTGACCATGTTGTCCCCATTCTGAAATTATTTTGATTTAATTTATTGCATGCTAATTTAATTAGCAAATGCTTTGATTAAGTTTGGTGAAATTAGTTAAATGCCAATCTTGCATTTTGACACCTTGATTATTATTTATGTGCCATGACCCCTTATCACCCTAATTGTGGATTATTAGTTGGGCTTTATTAAAATGCCAACATGGGTAATTAGACCGATGTAGTATGCTTAGCCTGGCCACGTAGCATGTTTTTGCCAATTACATGATAATATTGACTTAATGAGATATGGAACCTATTTCAAAAGTGTCATGGTTATTGATGATGATATTGATGGCATGTGGTGCGTGGTAAACAACTTGGGGTTTGATAAATAGTTTTCGACCGGGGCATGTGGCAAGAATGATCGGGTGGGCCTGTTGTGGCACCGGGAACGTTGATTTGGTTCTTCGGGTAGTCTTGCCCTGGTCACCCTAAGGACTTAACCTTGCAAGCCTTTGAACAGAGTCAAGCGTGCAACCACATGTTTGTAATGGGACGAACCTAGTTGATTAAGTTGCTAATAACGTACCTGTGAGACCTCGGGGTGTCAACTATACCTTCTGTGTAGTTGTACGGGGGAGCGTACCGAGGCTGCGGCCAGGTACCCATCTAACGGTGGATTGGCCTAAACTTCGCCTTCGCTAAGGGAAGGGTTAGTGTGCAATCACCGGGGAGGACCATTTGAGCTGTTAGAAGTTTCTAAAAGACTTTGTTACGGAAACTCGCCTTTGTGGTGTTTGGCTGTATCTTGTGGGTAAAGTGCATAACCTCTGCAGAGTGTAAAATCTATTCGAATAGCCGTGTCCGCGGCATTGGACATTGCTCGGGAATTACAGTCAAGGGTTAGACTTTCTTGAAAATGACTTGGACTTGAACGGTTTGGTTTGGTTTAATAATGATGTTGATGGAAATGTGGATTAGGAATGGGAAAGATGTTTATTTAACTCCTGAAAAAGTTATTAATCTTATACTTGTTTTTACTACTTTCGAATCTACTTATGCTACTTGTCAAATGCTGTTTTACTGCAATTATACCCTGAGCTACTCCTTTGTACTAAGCCATGCATGTAGTATATTAGTTTGCATTCTGTGCATGACTTGCTGAGTACCAAGTACTCACCCTTGCCACAATACAATATCAGTTGAAGAAGAGTCTACACCAGCTTTGGAGGAGGAGCTCCAAGAGGAACCGTCTATCTAGGGAGCGAGCCCAATCAGTTGCCTGTGGTATACTGGATGGCGCCACGAAGTTATCTTATTTTCCGCTGCTGATATTTCTCTTTTATTAAATTTTCGCCATGCGTGGCGTATATTTGTAACTTGACCTTAAGGTTGAGCAACCAGTTTTGGTTAACTAATTAAAGTACTGTATTATTCGTTGACTATGCTGTGATATTTACCAATGTTGAGACTGTGTGCACTAGCATGATCCTGGACTAGTGCTGAATACACAGAGGGTCCAGGTCCTGACAGTTTAACTCTTGCTAAGAAAGTTGATTACTTGCAAAATTCTTTGGAACGTTTCACTAATGACAAGAAAAACCAAAACATGATTTTGGATCAATCAAAAGTCCGCACTCAGAACAAACGTTTAGGTTTTGATTCTTATGCTCATCATAAATCACATGCTCCCACTATTGTTAAAACACTTGAAAGTGGAAAATTTGAAATTGTCAATGAGCCTAAGAAAACTGCTGGTTTTCAATCATCTACTATGATGAATGCATAATGTGCTTCTACTGTTAAAACAAAACATCATGTTAAGTACACATGCACTCATTGTGGTAAAGATGGACATTTAGTAGATTTCTGCTTTAGGCTAGCCAAACAACAAAAGAAAGAAAGGACTAAGGCGAGGTCTATTTTGAAACAGGCACATTTCACTTCTCATTATGTGCCTAGGATGAAGCAAACACCTTTTGTTGCCAAGAACTCGGGAAAAGACAAATCTGTTTTTGTGCATAAGAATACTCGTGTTGTTCCTACTGTTGTACGTCGTGTATCTCCGTACTGGATTCCTAAACACCTTATTTCTAACCCCAGTACCGAGGCCTCGACAATTTCTGCTTCTATGTAGGCTTCTCACGTGAGGAAGGAGAACATATGGCTAGTGGATTCCAAATGCTCACGCCACATGTTCGGTGATAAGATTTGGTTCTCCTTCACTCCTGCATCTCGTGCTGAAAGTGTTACTTTTGGAGATGCTTCTTTCACTTCTGTTGTGGCAAAAGGTACAGTGAGGATACAGGTGCATATGTTTAGGGGGAGAGTATCTTTGTTCATGAAGATGATGATGATGCTGTTGAGGATGAGATAATTGGAGTTTGATGTGTGCTTGTGTGCTCGTTTTCAAGCTTCCCCGCATGCTTCACATCGACAAGCTATCAAGCGAATTTTCAGGTATCTCCATTGTACTCAATAATTTGGCATTTAGCTTTCTGCTTCCTCATGCATTAGTTTAAGAGCTTTCTCTGATGCTGAATTTGGAGGATGTAGAATTGATAGAAAAAGTACATCTGGTTCATGCCACTTCTTGAGTAATTCTCTTTCTTGGGCATATTGACAATAGATTTCACTTTCTCAGAGATCATGTAGAAAAAGGCAATATTGTGCTTCATCATGTGGATACTGAACATCAATTGGCAGACATTTTCACAAAACCTTTGTCTTCTTCTCGTTTTGCTTTTATTTGGGGAGAACTTGGGATTGTTCATCCAAGGGGTTTATTTTGAGGGGGAGTTTCCTTGCCAAGTTCTTTTACTTGATGAGCTTACTTTATCATATTTCTTTATATATTATGTAACTGAGCTGATATATGATAATCTAAATTGTTCCACTCGAACTAAAAATGACATTGCGGAATTCCTTGGTCTAATTGCTTATAGCTAAATACTCTGTGATATCTTACTCTTCTAGGCTTGATATTGAATCTTCTTGACAAATTTGGGCTATGGAGCAAGTGTGTTTACAGCTTTACTCTTTCACAAGAATATTTAATCACTTTTGCATGTTTACAATCAGTAAAAACAAGGGTTGTTAAAAGTAAAAGCTTTAAGTTGTGTGCTTTAGGCATGCTTTCCCTAAAAAGTTAAGATGTATGCTTCAAGCATGCCATTCCCTCAAAGACAAGATGTATGCTTCAAGCATGCCACTCCTAGAAAATAAAAGAAGTATGCTTCAAGCATGCCACATGTAGTTTATTGTTAAAAGATTAAATTGGTCACCAGATTGGAGTTGAAACTACTTGCTCGCCCTGTCTTGTTAGTTGCTTCAATTTTGAGCTTTTGTTTCTCTACTCAGGTGTAACACCCCGGCATTTATTATGCCGGAATGCTCCCAAACATAAGCTAAACAACATCTAAATACCACATTTAACATGAAATTCCAGCAAAGGCGCATATGCTAAAACCCGAGATTTCGGCAGCATCTCCTTTGTTTTAACATGCTACGATGAATCAACAATATTATAGCAATGTAAGGCAATATGAGAGACATCTAAAACAGCAATTATTAAAGACTTAACGGCAATATAAGTCTAACATCAAGCACTTAATGTCTCCAAGTGTCAAATGAACAAATAAACTCTCAAATAGTAAAGGTAAACATTAAAGCAATGATCATCACACGCAATTTATTATCAAACTAATAGAATGACTTGTGGAATCATTATAGTGATGCTACGTGTGGGCGTGTGACTATTTCCCTTCCCCGCATGCCGATCTCATGGTACCTAAAACAACAAGAAAACACAAGCGTGAGTTCGAAACTCAGCAAGCATATTGCAATGGACAACAAGAACATCAACATGGCAATAACATCTCCCATCATGTAAATCATTTTACTCATAAACACTTAACATTGTCATCATCAATATGTATGCGATGTAATGCAATGCTCATGTCTCCTTGGAAACTCATACCGGTATGGTTGAGTACACACCCGTCGGTGTGCACCCTCTCCCCCCTTCCATCCCGAAGATGGAGGGTGCCTACTCCTCGCTTCCGTTCACTGCGGTGAATGGAATCACAATGTAGGGCTTACTCAATGGATCTCCGGATTAGTCATAACTTTCTCACCGACCTTCCCTGGACTAGTTATGACTTTCTCACTGCCCGGGCCATGTAACATGCCATGTATGCAATTATGCCAACATCATATTTAACTCGTACATTAACACATGGCATCATAACATTTTAAACATGCTCATCATATCATAGCAATCTTTAAAACATGACAAGTGATCATATAACATGTAGACAATTCCATCTAATCTCGACATGCAACCTACAACTCGCTATCCATCACAACACACTTGCCTCAACCACGTGCAACGGATTGGCGGGAAGTAGAAGGCACTCCCGGGGTCGCACCACCTGCACATAGGTATCACACACTCACAATCATAACCACAGAACAGTACGCAAACCCTCATCTACCCCGACATTGCCAACGACTCGCAAAACCTAAAAATAGAGGTTCTGTCCCGGCGGGACAGCAGCCTTGCAAAAGGCTTAACTTGGGCTCTGGGACTCCGAATGAATTAAACGAGTACATCCTCGCGTAGCTTAGGAAATTTCCCAAATTTCTCTAGGTATAAGGAAAGACTGATTCGGCCTCTAAAGTTGTTTAATCTACAGATTACCGAGATCTATTCCAATCGCGTCACAGATTTTAATACGCTCGGTAAAACAGTCATAACTTTCAAACGGCTGGCGGAATTTAACGTTATTTATATGCACAGAAAGATAATGAAATTATCTACAACTACTTAAAAGTCTGTACGGTCAGATTCGAATTCTAAATTGGCAAAAACAGGAACCCTAAGTCGACTGCTCATGCTGTCCCAAAACAGAAACGTGGCAACGTCTAGATCTAACCCAAATTACTCCAATCCAGCACCACCAATTGATCTAAAAACTTGATAATCACCTTAAGAACAGTACCTAGATCAACCCCAGGGAACCCCATGATCATAACTTTGCCCGATGAACGAAAACTCCAATCGATCTTCTCTCCAATCGATCTCTAGGTATAAGGAAAGACTGATTCGGCCTCTAAAGTTGTTTAATCTACAGATTACCGAGATCTATTCCAATCGCGTCACAGATTTTAATACGCTCGGTAAAACAGTCATAACTTTCAAACGGCTGGCGGAATTTAACGTTATTTATATGCACAGAAAAATAATGAAATTATCTACAACTACTTAAAAGTCTGTACGGTCAGATTCGAACTCTAAATTGGCGAAACAGAACTCCTAAGTCGATCGCTTCATGCTGTCCCAAAACAAACGTGGCAACGTCTAGATCTAACCCAAATTACTCCAATCCAGCACCACCAATTGATCTAAAAACTTGATAATCACCTTAAGAACAGTACCTAGATCAACCCCAGGGAACCCCATGATCATACCTTTGCCCGACGAACGAAAACTCCAATCGATCTCCTCTCCAATCGATCTCCTCGCTCCTCGCTCCTCGCTCCTTGGATGGATCCACGAGGATGCAGGGGTGGGGAGGCCACTCTAGGGCAGCATGGGGGTGGAGGAGAGGTGGTGGGGAGGTGGAGAGGTGGAGAGGGCAAGGGCAAGGGCAAGGGCAAGGGGGCGCACGGCTAGAGGGGTGAGGGGGGGAGGAGGCTAGGGCTAGGGGGATTGGTGGGGGTGCACCAATGGGGCTATGGGGCGCAAGGGGGCAGGGAGGGAGCCCTTTTACCAGCCCCCACTCTGAATCCTAGTCCTACAAGGAGTCCTAATCTATCCCACCAAAGCCCACAACCCCCCCTTTAAGGCCCAAAATCCCCCGAGAAGGCCCAAAATCCTGGAAACGGCCCGGAAACGGTCCGGAAACGTTATAAACCTCCAAATCCTATGGTTTTAACCTTATTTCCACATCTCATACTGTTTTTGACCAAATCATGCACATTAAATAAGGTTACGACACTCCGTGGTGTCACATTCTTCCCCCCTTCAACAGGATTCGACCTCAAATCTAAATGCACCAACACGCAAACCCAGCAAAACCGAAGATAGCTAGGTTTTCACATCACATACCTGAGGCGAAAAGCTCGGGATACTTCTCGCGCATGCGAGACTCCAGCTCCCAAGTCGCTTCTCTCTCGGTCTGATGTGACCACAATACTTTAACAAACTTGACCGTCCGGTTCTTGATCACTCGCTCCGAAGTCCCCAGAATTTTCACAGGACGGGACTCGAAGGTGAGGTCCTGCTCAAGCACTAATTTTTCCAACGGAACCACCAACTCCAGATCATGCAAGTATTTCCTCAACATCGAGACATGGAACACATTATGCACTCCTTGCATTGACTCCGGTAGTTCCAAGCGATAAGCCAACTTACCGACTCGAGCTAAGATAGGAAACGGCCCAACAAACCTTGGACTAAGCTTCCCCTTGGTGCCAAAATGAACCACACCCTTAGTGGGAGATACTCGCAAGAGTACGCTATCACCCACCTCAAACTCCAAATCTCGCCTCCTCACATCAGCATAGCTTTTCTTCAGAGGCTCTGCAGCTGCAAGAAGGTTCTGCATTGCACCTCCATCACGCGATCAACTGAACCCAATCCGGTCCAAGAATCAAGCTCTCGCCCACAAAGAACCCAACAAAGCGGC
Source organism: Rhipidocladum racemiflorum (assembly GCA_036346355.1). Classification (NCBI taxonomy): domain Eukaryota; kingdom Viridiplantae; phylum Streptophyta; class Magnoliopsida; order Poales; family Poaceae; genus Rhipidocladum; species Rhipidocladum racemiflorum. The sequence goes on from CM070582.1 coordinate 15,578,524, forward strand.
GATCTGCACTTCCGGCCATACAGTATACCTCATAAGGAGCAGTCCGGATGCTGGAATGATAGCTGTTATTATAAGCAAACTCTGCTAAAAGCAAATGATCTTCCCAGCTACCTTTCCAAGCCATCACACAGGCCCTGAGCATGTCCTCCAAAGTCTGAATGGTACGCTCAGACTGCCCATCTGTCTGAGGGTGGAAAGCGGTACTAAGGCAAAGCTGCGTACCCAAATCACTCTGCAAACTCTCCCAGAATTTTGAAACAAATTTCGCATCCCCATCAGAGATAATGGTCTTGGGTACACCATGCAGTCTCACAATCTCCCGCACATAGATGGGAGCCAACTCACTCGCTGAATTGGTAGTACGGATAGGAATGAAATGTGCGGACTTGCTGAGACGGTCCACCACAACCCAAACAGCAACATTCCCTCGTGGAGTACGAGGTAGGCCAACCACAAAATCCATGGAGATGTCATCCCATGGTCACACAGGAATCTCCAATGGCTGCAACAGACCAGCAGGACGCTTGTGTTCGGCCTTGATCTTCTGACAAATCCCACAAGACGCCACATACTTGGCAATATCCACTCTCATCGTTTTCTCACCTTCCAGCTGATGAGAAGCGTAGAGTACCTTCTCATTTCCTATGCATTGAGCTATGTGTAGCTTCCTCTCGATTGATCTTAACCAATCATCGGCCTCCAATGGATTGGCATTCCCAGAGAAAGTGGGTGGGTGAGTTCTCATGAACTCGACGGTCTTGTATTCGGCATGGTCCCCGATTAACTTGATTAGCAAAGTGGCCTAAGCGGTGACGTGTTGCATTTGTTGCATCATAGCATGCATCAATCGAGTCCGGGCAGCGAGAAAAGCTCCAAATTCTGCACATCCGGTGGCGGTCTTTGGTGCTCCCTCATTGGGGTTTTCACTGGCGAGAACCGCTTCCATTGCCTCCAAAGTTTCCACGGGTGTTCACCATCTGTCGATTTGCTCTAGGTTTAGAGATGAGAGGGAAACAAGAATAGACAAGTAATATGGAACTTATGCGGGGCGACAGGTGTAACTTTAAGGTCCAACTTTATTATTGATATTAATAACTTGGTATGGTTGCTTACAATGCCTAAGGGCCTTGCAACACATACTGCACACTCAGCAAACAATGAAAATCCAAATCGAACTAACTCTGGAGTCTAACGCCTAAAGGGTGACTTTTATTCTATGATGCGACTCGGCGAAGGAGTCTCACTATAGAACCTATGCTCACTCATCGAGAAAACCTCCACGGCCTGGGTACGGGTGCTGCGGCATAGGCGCGAAACGATTGCCATGTCCAAAGAATCGTGTCCTCTATGGTAGTCGAAGAAGCAAAGTGTCCTCATCGAGATCCGACTCCTCCGATCCGCTCGTGTAGCTCGAGTAATCGCTCGGGTCTGGTCCGCATAAGGTCATCTCCAACTCGCCAATCCTTCGCAGAAGGTGTGCCACATACTCTTGAGCTTCCCACCATCTGTTCTTCTCTGCCGTGATCTCCTTGCGGGCCTTCAGAGCTCCTTGCTTGTATTATCTAGTACATCCTCCTGGCGACAACAAATCGTGCCAATGTGTAACCGCGGCATCCTCATCCTGAATCGCCTTTGGGTCAAGAAGGTTATCGCCGCGCGGATGATAACGAACACCGTGCTCTCCAACTCTCTGGCGTGAATACGGGTAACGTGTCGCATTGCTCGTCGTGATACCTCTTGGATACCCATCTCGCATTGTAGATCTCCTGGCGGTCAAAGGTATCGGGCGATTGCCTGGCCCTTTTTCCTAGCAGTACCTCAATCTTCACGCCACAAGCCTTGATCAATCCCGCTTGTCCGATCACTTCCACTTGGTATTGCGGCTTCTCAAAATCTCCGAGAGTTTGTAGCATATGCCAAAGTTCCGCAGCGTGACTAACTCCCAGATCAACGTAGTTGAACTCTTCCTCCATCTGTCACAAGAGTGCTTTACGTAAGAACTCGGAATCTTTAAATCGTGACAAGGTAAGGAAAATTCAGCAAGAGACAAGAAAAGAAAGAATGGGATAAGTCGAGATGTCATTTCTTATCTTGACAAATTTTTAGCTTTTTAGAAAATAGGTTTTATCCTCACTACGACCATTCTATCTTAGGGTTGAGCCTCACGGTCAAGATGGCTCACGATACCACCTCTGTCGGGACCCCGAATTTGCAAATCCGACCCTCTGTGTATTCAGCACTAGTCCAGGAACACGCTAGTGCACACAGCCTTAACATCGGTAAATATCACAATCATACCACTCGATACTAAATAAGTACTTTATTTAAATAGTCAAATCAAGTTACTCGACCTTATGGTCAAGTTACAAATATATGCCTCGCAAGGCGAAACTTATTCAGAGAAAAATAATAGCAATGAAAATCAAATAACTTCGTGGCGCCATCCAAGATACCACAGCAACCGATCGCTCGCTTCCTAAGTAGACGGATCCTCTTGGAGCTCCTCCTCCAAAGCTTGTGCGATCTCCTCTTCAACTGTGTTGTATTGTGGCAAGGGTGAGTACTTGGTACTCAAAGAAGTCATGCACGTAATGCAAGCTAATATACTATATGCATGGCTTGGTACAAAGGAATAGCTCAAGGTATATTTGCAAGAAACAAGATTTGACAAGTAGCATAAGTAGATTCGGAAGCAAAGAGAAGCAAGTATAGCATAGATAACTTTTCAAGAAGTTTAACAACCCTCTTCCCATCCTAAACCACATTTCCATCAACATCATTATTAATCCAAATTTCAACTTTTCAAACCAAGTTATTTTTGAGAAAATCTAACCCTTGACTGTAATTCCCGAAGCGATGTCCAATACCGCGGACACGGCTATTCGAATAGATTCTAAACTCTGCAGAGGTTATGCACTTTACCCACAAGATACAATAAACACCACAAAGGCGAAGTTCCCGTAACAAAGTCTTTCTGAGACTTCTAACAATACAAGTGGTCCTCCCTGCTATTGTGCACTAACCCTTCCCTTCGCTAAGGCGAAGTCTAGGCCAATCAACCGCTAGATGGGTACTGGCCTCACTTCAGACGCCTCCCGCACAACTTACACAAAGGGTGTAGTTGACTCTCCCGAGGTCCCACAGTACGTTATTAGCAACTTAGTCAACTAGGTCCGCCCCATTACAGACATGTGGTTGCACGTTAGACCCAGTTCAAAGGCTTGCAAGGTTAAGTCCTTAGGGTGACCAGGGCAAGACTACCCAAGAACCAAATCAACACTCCCAATGCCACAACCGGCCCACTGATTACTCTTGCCACATGCCCTGGCCGAAAATCGTTTATCAAACCCCGCTTGATTACCATGCACCACGTGCCATCAACATCACATGATACCTTTCCAAAACAGGTTCAATATATCATTAAGTCAATATTAACATTTGATTATCTAAAATCATGTTATGAGCACGTAGCGTGTCTAAGCGGATACTACAACGGTCTAAACCCATGTTGGCGATTTAATAATGTCCAACTAGTAATCCACAACTAGGGTGACAAGGGATCATGGCACATACTTAAATAATCAAGGTGTCATACAAGAAATTGGTATTTATCTAACCCCCATGTTTAAACAAAGTATTTTTCTAATTGAACTAGCATGCAATAGTTTAAATCAAAATAGATTTCGAAATAGGATCAACATGGTCAAAGCACAACTTGCCTTCAAAAAGTACTTGTTCTTGGTCTTGAGTTGGATCCTGAGTCAATACTTCTCCTTCGAATCCTTCCCACTTCAACGCTCTACTCGTAAAGCGTGCAAATAGCAAATACACGAATAAACAATAGGCAAAAAGTGTCCAAACATCCAAATAAAATCCATAAACAGAGAGAACATAATTTTATGAGTTTTTAGAAACTAGAATCGTCAAATTTGGAGTTAAGATGCAAAAGTTATGATTATTTAAAGTTTAAATAATCAATTAAATAATTTTGCAGGGAAAAACTTTAGTCCAAAAAAATAAATAAAATTCATATTTAGGTAGATCTCAATTTTATACAAATTTAGAAATTTGAATCACTCAAATCGGAGTTGAAACGCAAAAGTTATAAGCGTTTGAAGTTTTGAAATTCAAATCAATTATTAAACCGATTTATTAAATCATTTTCTTTTTCGGAAAATCATTTATTGCGTCGGCGAGGACACGTGGCAGCACTGGATTGGTCTGGCCGACGCCACCGGTCCATGGACTCGGCCCACGCCGGCTCGGTCTACCGTGGACCCGGTCCACGGCTTCACGTGAGACTGACATGTGGGACCACTCGGGTGACGTCATTGCTGACGTCAGCGGGGCTCAGCCCACAGCGCTGACAGGTGGGTCCCATGGGTGACGTCATTGCTGACGTCAGCGCTTGGCTGGGACGACTGCGACATCTTGACATGCCCGCCATGACGCCTTGGCGTGACGTCATGGTGCGCGGTTTGGTTGTCCCGGTGACACGCGGGCCCGCGTGTCGAAGACACGCGCCACGCGTGGGCTATCGGCCGACCGCGACGGTCGATCTCCGTGCGTGGCTAGATCTCGACCGCTGATTTGAAAATCAACGGCCCGTATTGATCTCGACTCACGCGTTTGGGGTGAACGCGCTGATCTGGACCGCTGGATCTAGATCGGACGGTCAAGATTGGATCTGGGATTTTGGACTAAATCTCACAGAGAGATGACGTGGCGCAATCTTGGCCATTGGATGGAGATCCGACGGCTGAGAGATCTTGAATTCCGTCTATGGCCCACGGCGGCGCTGGCTTGCAGGAGTTGGGGACGACGACCACGGCACCCGGCGCTTGGGCGTGCTCGGCGATGTGAGAGGTCCTTCCGACGCGGCTTGGCCTCCGGTTCCAGATCTGACCTCAACGGGCGGCGAGGACGACGGAGATGGCGGCAATCGCGAAAAACTACGGCGAACGCTACGGCAACTCCGCGAGCGACATGGCTAGATCGGCGACTCAGCGACGTTGTTCAGGGCTACTGCAAGACGGAAGTCGGGCGCTACGGCACGGTGGCGGCGGCGCATTAAATAGGGCCTCGGCGTCAGTGGAACGACGGAGACCGAGACTGCCCGTTCACAGGGCGCGAGTCCGGCGAGGACTGATCAATGCGGGCTACGCAGCGCACACCGCTGGATCGAGATCCAACGGCGTGAGTTTGGGTTCGGATCGGACTCGCGAGCCGGGCCGCCTTGGCCGGGCTCTGGTCCGGTGATCGTGGCTCAATCGTGGCCGCTTGGATTTTGATCCAACTACGCGACGTTTGGGTTCTACTGAGTGGATTCGACTCAACCACGGCCTGTCCGTTCGGCCTGACTCGAACTCGAGTCCGACTCGGGCTCGATCGGATGAACAAGATAAACCCACTCGCATTTTCCAAATGATTTAATATTTAAAATAATTCCCAAGAATTCATCTAATTCATTAAAAATAGCAAAATACTTTAAAAATTCCGTAAAAATTCGAAAATATTTTGGAACATTTTGGACTCAAATAAAATATTTCCAACAAAATTTTATTTGCAAAATTAAATTCTTTAATTATTTCAAAATGGAATAAATTCAAATAAATTCCAAATAAATCCAAATAAATTGCAGAAAATTCAAAAATTCACCAAAGTGCCAAATCACACATGAATTTAAGAAAAGCAAAATTTTGGGGTGTTACAAACCTCCCCTTAATAGAATCTCGTCCCTAGATTCGTGGCTTACTAAAGGAATAGGTTTGGAAACTCTTTCTTCAAATCCTCTTCAAGGCCCCAAGTCGATTCGCTTTCTTCATTGTTGCTCCACTGAACTCTACATAAACGGGTTGAATTTTTTCTAGTTTCTCGATCCATTGTGTATAGAATCCTCACTGGATGCTCCTTATAAGTCAAATACTCTTTCAACTAAATTAACTCTATCGGTGTCTGTTCCACAGGAACTCGGAGACACTTCTTCAATCGGGACACATGGAATACGCCATGCACTCCTCGCTAACGATCAAGGCAACTCCACCGATAAGCAACTTCGCCTCTGCGGCTCAAAATCTTAAATGGTCCAACATAACGGGTGCGAAGTTTCCCTTTGGCATGGAACCTCTTAACTCCCCGAGAGGCGTAACTCGAGGTAAACAAAGTCTTCTCGTTCAAAACTCAAATCCTCGCGACGATTGTCAAGATAACTCTTTGTCGTGATTGGGCTATCTTCAACCTTTCCCTAATCATGGCGACCGCTTCTTCACCTCTTGAAGAATATCAGGCCCAAAGACACGGCGCCGCCAGGTCTCATTCCAATTCAATGGCGTCCGACATGGTCGACCATACAAAGGCCTCAAAAGGTGACATCTCAGAACTAGCCTGATAACTATTGTTGTAATCGAACTCTCGGCATACGGCAAACTCTTATCCCAAGAGGTAGCATAAGCTAATGCACAAGCTCTCAACATATCCTCCAGACCTGGTTGACTCTTTCTGGTCTGCTCCATCCGTCTGTGGATGATAAGTCAGATCTTGAAGTTCAAACGGGTTCCCATGGCTTCATGCAACTTATTCCGTAACCTTGAGGTAAATTGGGTACCTCTGTCCGATACAATCCTCTTTGGCACTCCGTGCAAACAGACAATCGATCATGTACAATTACGCTAATTTATCTCCCGAGTAAGTGGTCTTCACGATAAAATGGGCTACTTTAGTCAAGCGATCCACTATAACCCATATGGAGTCATAACCTCCTTGAGTCTTCGGCAAACCGGTAATGAAATCCATTCCGATTTCCTCCCACTTCCACTCGTATTTTCGGGTGTAGCAACTCCTGCTGGTCTCGATGCATTGCCTTGACTCTCGGGCATACGTCGCACAATGCAACATGCTCGGCAACTTCACGTTTCATACTCGGCCACCGTAATCTCTCCTTCAGATCCTCGATACATCTTGGCGCTTCGGGATGAATTGAGTACTTGGAGTCATGGGCTTCTTCCAGAATCGCCTGCTTTAACTCCTTCTTGTTAGGCACACAAATGCGATCCTTCATCCACAACGTGCCTTGCTCATCCAACTTGAAGTCCTCTCGCCTTGCCTTCCTCCTTGATGAACTTAATCCTGCGGATCTTGTCATCATCCTTCCGTCCTTCTCGGATCCGATCCTCTAAGGTAGGCTTTACTTCCAATGTGGCCAAGAATCCGCTAGGTACCACCTCAATCTTCATTTTCCGAAATCCTCACATAACTCATCCTCGACTTGTGGCTAGCAACGCGTACTCACGGTATGGCTTTTCCGACTCAGAGCATCGGCTACTACGCTGGCCTTCCCGGATGGTAATGGATTCCAACATTATAGTCCTTGATCAATTCTAACCATCTCCTCCGCCTCATATTCAGATCCGATCGGGTGAATATGTACTTAAGGCTCTTATGATCCGTATACACTTCACATCTGCTCCCGATCGATAGTGACGCCATATCTTCAAGGCATGCACTACGGTAGCTAACTCTAGGTCATGTGTCGGATAATTTTCCTCATGCGGCCTCAATCGCCTTGATGCATAAGCGGCGACCTTTCCATTCTCAGACAAAGACACATCCAAGTCCTTGGCGCGATGCGTCACAATAAATATCGAAGCTTTGAGCAACATCCTGTAGAACTAACACCGGTGCTGATGTCAATCGCTTCTTCAGCTCTGAAATCCTTTCTCACATTCTCGCGCCCATGCAAACTTCTTTTCCTTCTTCAAAGAATTGCGTAAGAGGTTTCGCAATTGTCGAGAAGCCTTCGATGAAACGGGCGGTAGTATCCCGCCATTCCAAGGAAACTCCGAATCTGGTCACGCCTTTGGTCGCTCCCAATGTAACACAGCTTCTACTTTGCTTGGATCTACGGCGACTCCTTCATGCGGTCATTACATGTCCAAGAAACTCCACCTTGTCCTTCCAAAAATCACACTTGTTGAATTTGGCTAAAAGTTGATGTTCCTCGCCTTTCCAAAACTCGCCTTAAGTGTCCTGCATGTTCATCCTCCGCTTTGGAGTAGATTAGAATATCATCTATGAACACGACGACAAACTTGTCCAAATATTCCATGAACACCTTATTCATCATATTCATGAAATAAATTTGGCGCATTCGTCATCCAAAGGACATAATCAGAACTCGTGAATGTCCATATCTTGACGAGAATGCAGTCTTCGGAATATCTTCTGATCGGATCTTCAACTGATGGTATCCCGATCTCAGATCAATCTTGGAGAAACTCCGGCTCCTCTCAGCTGATCAAACAAATCATCAATCCTGGGTAGCGGATACTTATTCTTCACGGTGACTTCATTGAGTGCACGGTAGTCGATGCACATCCTGAAACTTCCGTCCTTCTTGACAAACAAAACTGGTGCTCCCCACGGCGACGAGCTCGGCCTGATAAATCCTTTCTCCATTAACTCTTCTAGCTGTTTCTTCATCTCTACCAACTCCTCGGTGGACATCCGATAGGGTCTCTTTGCTATCGGTGCTGTACTGTGCAGTACAAGCTCTATCACAAACTCTATGTCCTCGTCCTGGCGGCATACCGTAGATCTTCGGAAAAACATCTGGGTACTCATTCACTAATGAGACATCATCTATGCTGATTGCCTTGGTACTGCGTTAACCATCAATCGCCCATCTCTAACTGCAGTGGCTTGAAATTCCACTTTCTTTCCACACGGGCTCTCAATCGAGATAGTCCTTCGCCCACAATCCAATACGGCCTTGTGCTTAGATAACCAATCCATTCCCAATATGACGCCTAAGGTCCGGGTCTCCAAAATTATAAGGTTTGCTAGGAACTCTATTCCACCTATTAGTATTCTCACCCCGAACATCCTACTTTCGCTCGGAGTTCTAACCAGGGGTTTGAACTAAAAGCATGCACTTAAGTCTTGCAATCCTCAAATCATTTCTAGTAGCAAAGCTCTTGCGAAACAAACGAATGCGAAGCTCCGTGAGTCAAACAAAAGCGTTGCAGTGTATCGAAGTTAACAAGTAACTTACCCAAGACGACGTCCGTAGCATTCTCGCAAAGTGCATCTCAAGGTGACATGGTTGACTTGGCCTCTCACCACGGTGCCTGGGGTGTGGCTCCTGGTCGGGCGCCCTAGCTGGGTGGTTCCTAGATTGAAGCGAACTGGGTCACTCTCGCTGTCTTCTTTGGACAATCATGGCAAAGTGTCTGGCTCGTTGCAGGCTTGTAGCAGCGTCTCACTGTTCCTTTCGCACGCCGAGTAGCGTTTCTAGCGGGGGCTGGGTCTGTAGTTCGATTGACAGGTCTTGGTGCCGGGATGGTGTCCTTGTTGCATTCTCGTGGTTGGAATCAAGAATTGATTTGGTGCAACTCTCGCGCCGCTTTGTTGCGTTCCTGGCGTGATCCTTCTTTGTTGCATCCTGCGCTTCTGTTCTCATCCGGTTCCTTGCGCTTGTCCTCAAGAATAAGCGCCTTATTCACCAACTCTTGGAAATCGAAGGTGTGGGTGATCAATCCTACTTGCAATCCCGAGTTAAGTCCCTTCATAAAACGAGACTGCCTCGATTTATCTGTCGCTACATCCTCAGGTGCATAGCGTGCTAGCTGTGTGAACTTGTTCAGTAGTCGCCACCGGGCTGATTACCTTGCTTCAGTGCTCAACTCCTCCTTCTTAAGGTCCATGATTCCTTCAGGCACGTGATACCGTCGGAATGCACCGTGAACTCTTCCCAAGTGATATCTTGAGGGTTCTCTTGCGTGGCACGTAGGTTCTCCCACCATTCACAATGTTCTTCCAAATTGATGAGAAGCGAGAGTACCTTCTCATTTCCTATGCATTGAGCTATGTGTAGCTTCCTCTCGATTGATCTTAACCAATCATCGGCCTCCAATGGATTGGCATTCCCGAGAGAAAGTGGGTGGGTGAGTTCTCATGAACTCTCGATACCTTGTATTCTCAAGCGTGGTCCCCGATTAACTTGATTAGCAAAGTGGCCTAAGCGGTGACGTGTTGCATTTGTTGCATCATAGCATGCATCAACCGAGTCTGGGCAGCGAGAAAAGCTCCAAATTCTGCACATCCAGTGGCGGTCTTTGGTGCTCCTCATTGGGGTTTTCTGGGCAAGAACCGCCTCCATTGCCTCCAAAGTTTCCACGGTGTTCACCATCTCGTCGATTTGCTCTAGGTTTAGAGATGAGAGGGAAACAAGAATAGACAAGTAATATGGAACTTATGCGGGCGACAGTGTAACTTTAAGGTCCAACTTTATTATTGATATTAATAACTTGGTATGGTTGCTTACAATGCCTAAGGGCCTTGCAACACATAATGCACACTCAAAGAAACAATGAAAATCCAAATCGAACTAACTCGAGTCTAACGCCTAAAGGGTGACTCTTTATTCTATGACGCGACTCGGCGAAGGAGTCTCACTATAGAACCTATGCTCACTCATCGAGAAAACCTCCACGGCCTGGTACGGTGTCGCGGCATAGGCGCCGAACGATTGCCATGTCCAAAGAATCGTGTCCTCTGTGGTAGTCGGCTAAAGCGTTGTCCTCATCGAGATCCGACTCCTCCGGATCTCGCTCGTAGCTCGAAAATCGCTCTGGTCCGTCCGCATAAGGTCATCTCCAACTCGTCAATCCTTCTCGGAAGGTGTGCCACATACTCTTGAGCTTCCCGCCATCTCGTTTCTTCTCTGCCGTGATCTCTTGCGCCTTCTCAGAGCTCCTTGCTTGTATTATCTAGTACATCCTCCTGGCGACAACAAATCGTGCTAATCGTGTAACCGCGGCATCCTCATCCTGAATCGCCTTTGGGTCAAGAAGGTTATCGCTGCGCCGGATGATAACGGAACACCGTGCTTTCCAACTCTCTGGCGTAGATACGTAACGCGTCGCATTGCTCGTCGTGATACCTCTTGGATACCCATCTGCATTGTAGATCTCCTGGCAAAGGCGTTGTATCGGGCGATTGCCTGGGCCCTTTTTCCTAGCAGGTACCTCAATCTTCACGTCACAAGCCTTGATCAATCCCGCTTGTCTGATCACTTCCACTTGGTATTGCGGCTTCTCAAAATCTCCGAGAGTTTGTAGCATATGCCAAAGTTCCGCGGCGTGACCAACTCCCAGATCAACGTAGTTGAACTCTTCCTCCATCTGTCACAAGAGTGCTTTACGTAAGAACTCGGAATCTTTAAATCGTGACAAGGTAAGGAAAATTCAGCAAGAGACAAGAAAAGAAAGAATGGGATAAGTCGAGATGTCATTTCTTATCTTGACAACTTTTTAGCTTTAGAAAATAGGTTTTATCCTCACTACGACCATTCTATCTTAGGGTTGAGCTTTACGGTCAAGATGGCTCGATACTACCTCCTGTCGGGACCCCGAATTTGCAAATCCGACCCTTCAGGTATTCAGCACTAGTCCAGAACACGCTAGTGCACACAGCCTTAACATCGGTAAATATCACAATCATACCACTCGATACTAAATAAGTACTTTATTTAAATAGTCAAACTGGTTACTCGACCTTATGGTCAAGTTACAAATATATGCCTCAAGGCGAAACTTATTCAGAGAAAAATAATAGCAATGAAAATCAAATAACTTCGTGGCGCCATCCAGTATACCACAGGCAACTGACTGGGCTCGCTTCCCTAAGTAGACGGATCCTCTTGGAGCTCCTCCTCCAAAGCTTGTGCAGTCTCCTCTTCAACTGGTGTTGTATTGTGGCAAGGGTGAGTACTTGGTACTCAGCAAGTCATGCACAAAATGCAAGCTAATATACTATATGCATGGCTTGGTACAAAGGAATAGCTCAAGGTATATTTGCAGTAAACAGCATTTGACAAGTAGCATAAGTAGATTCGAAAGCAGTAGAAGCAAGTATAGCATAGATAACTTTTCAAGAAGTTTAACAACCCTCTTCCCATCCTAAACCACATTTCCATCAACATCATTATTAATCCAGCCCAACTTTTCAAACCAAGTTATTTTTGAGAAAATCTAACCCTTGACTGTAATTCCCGAGCGATGTCCAATACCGCGGACACGGCTATTCGAATAGATTCTAAACTCTGCAGAGGTTATGCACTTTACCCACAAGATACAGTCAAACACCACAAAGGCGAGTTCCTGAATAAAGTCTTTCTGAGACTTCTAACAATACAAGTGGTCCTCCCCGGTTATTAAGACTAACCCTTCCTTCGCTAAGGCGAAGTCTAGGCCAATCAACCGTTAGATGGGTACTGCCTCACTTCCCGACGCCTCCCCGCACAACTTACACAAAGGGTGTAGTTGACCTCCGAGGTCCCACAGTGCACGTTATTAGCAACTTAGTCAACTAGGTCCGTCCCATTACGTATATGTGGTTGCACGTTAGACCCAGTTCAAAGGCTTGCAAGGTTAAGTCCTTAGGGTGACCAGGGCAAGACTACCCGAAGAACCAAATCAACACTCCCAATGCCACAACTGGCCCACCTGATTACTCTTGCCACATGCCCCGGTCGAAATCGCTTATCAAACCCCGCTTGATTACCATGCACCACGTGCCATCAACATCACATGATACCTTTCCAAAACAGGTTCAATATATCATTAAGTCAATATTAACATTTGATTATCTAAAATCATGTTATGAGCACGTAGCAGGTCTAAGCAGTATACTACAACAGTCTAAACCCATGTTGGCGATTTAATAATGTCCAACTATTAATCCACAACTAGGGTGACAAGGGATCATGGCACATACTTAAATAATCAAGGTGTCATACAGCAAATTGGTATTTATCTAACCCCCATATTTAAACAAAGTATTTTTCTAATTGAACTAGCATGCAATAGTTTAAATCAAAATAGATTTCGAAATAGGATCAACATGGTCAAAGCACAACTTGCCTTCAAAAAGTACTTGTTCTTGGTCTTGAGTTGGATCCTGAGTCAATACTTCTCCTTCGAATCCTTCCAGCACTTCAACGTCTACTCGTAAAGCGTGCAAATAGCAAATACACAAATAAACAATAGGCAAAAAGTGTCCAAACATCCAAATAAAATCCATAAACAGAGAGAACATAATTTTATGAGTTTTTAGAAACTAGAATCACAAATTTGGGAGTTAAGACTTAAAAGTTATGATTATTTAAAGTTTAAATAATCAATTAAATAATTTTGCAGGGAAAAACTTTAGTCCAAAAAAATAAATAAAATTCATATTTAGGTAGATCTCAATTTTATACAAATTTAGAAATTTGAATCACTCAAATCGGAGTTGAAACGCAAAAGTTATAAGCGTTTGAAGTTTTGAAATTCAAATCAATTATTAAACCGATTTATTAAATCATTTTCTTTTTCGAAAATCATTTATTGCGCCAAATAGGACACGTGGCAGCACTGGATTGGTTCTGCTGACGCCACCGTCCATGGACTCGGCCCACGCTCGGCTCGGGTCTCTGAAGTGGACCGGTCCACGCGGCTTCACGTGAGGCCCGACATGTGGGACCACTCGGGTGGCGTCATTGCTTTGGCGTCGTGCCAGGCTCGACCACAGGACGCCAGTGTGGGTCCCATGGGTGAGCGTCATTCTTGGCGTCGGCGCTTGGCTGGGGCGACTCGACATCTTGGGCCCGCCATGGCGCTTGGCGTGGCGTCATGGTGCGGTTTGGTTGTCCGTGACACGACCCGGGGCGTGTCGAGAGATAACGCTCACGCTGCGCGTGATGGCCGACGCGACGGTCGGTCTCCCCGCACGTGGCTAGATCTCGGCCGCTGATTTGAAAATCAACGGCCCGTATTGATCTCGACTCACGCGCTTGGGGTGAACGCGGTTGATCTCGACCGCTGGATCTAGATCGGACGGTCAAGATTGGATCTCGATTTTGGACGAAATCTCACCGTGAGATGACGTGGCGCAATCTGGGCCCTTGGATGGAGATCCGACTACCGAGAGATCTTGAAGTCCGTCGATGGCCCACTACGCGCCGGCTTGCCGGAGTTGGGGACGACGACCACGGCAACGACGCCGCGGGCGTGTTCGGCGATGTGAGAGGTCCTCCCGACGCGCTTGGCCTCCGGTTCTAGATCTCGACCTCAACGGCGGCGGAGGACGACGGAGATGGCGGCAATCGGCGAAAAACTACGGCGAACGCTACGGCAACTCCGGCGAGCGATTGCGGCTAGACGGCGGCGGCCAGCGACGTTGTTCAGGGCTACGGTGCGCACGGAAGTCGGGCGCGCACGGCACGGTGGCGGCGCATTAAATAGGGCCTCGGCTGCCGTGGAACGCAGAGACGGAGACCGAGACTCGCTCACAGGCGGGCGAGTCCGGCGAGGACTCCAGGATCGGGCTACGTGGCACGCGCGCGGCCGTTGGATCGAGATCCAACGGTGCGTGAGTTTGGTTTCGGTCGGACTCGGCGAGCCGGGCCGCTCGGCCGGCTCGGGTCCTGACGTGGCTCAATCGTGGCCGTTGGATCTTGATCCAATGGTCGACGCGTTTGGGTTCACCGAGCTGGTTCGACTCAACCACGGCTCGAAGGTCCGGTTCGGTGGACTCGAACTCGAGTCTGACTTCGGGCTCGATCGGATGAACAAGATAAACCCACTTGCATTTTCCAGCGATTTAATATTTAAAATAATTCCCAAGAATTCATCTAATTCATTAAAAATAGCAAAATACTCTAAAAATTCCAAAATTCTGGAAAATATTTTGGAACATTTTGGACTCAAATAAAATATTTCCAACAAAATTTTATTTGCAAAATTAAATTCTTTAATTATTTCAAAATGGAATAAATTCAAATAAATTCCAAATAAATCCAAATAAATTCCAGAAAATTCCAAAAATTCACCAAAGTGCCAAATCACACATGAATTTAAGAAAAGCAAAATTTTGGGGTGTTACACTACTCCACCACGGAGCAGAAGTCACGAGGGACAGTCGCCCCCATGACAACTCTAAACTCCTGGTTGAGGCCCCTACGGAACCTCCTCGCGTTCTCCCTATCGTCGGCTGCCACGGCTGGCACGAAGCGCACCACGCTGTTGAACTCCACCTCATACTCTGCCACCGACCTCTTTCCCTGGGAAAGAGTCGTCAGAGTATGCTCCATCCTCTCAAGAAAAGAATTCGGGTAGAACTTGGCTCGAAAGCGAGCCACAAAGTCCTCCAGATGATTGGACCAAGATCGGGGGCTCTAGCAGCCAGAACCCCCTCCCACCAGATATCAGCTTGGCCTTTCAGCTGAAAGGCCACAAAGCGAGCCCTCTGGACCGAGGTCAACTCTAGGACCTCAAACTGCCTCTCCATGTACCGCAGCCAATCTGCGGACTGGATCGGCGTGCCCGCTCCGTCAAAAGTGTCAAGACGGAGGGACATCCACTCCCGGAGACTCATTCTCGGCTCCGGCGCAGCGGCAACAAGCTGGGCCACCGCGAGGAGGCACAATGCCGAGGGCGGCCGCACCGCCTGGCGCAGCTCTGAATCTCCTCTGCAGAGCCTGAACTAAATCATCATTGGCGGCGGTACTTCGCCGATCAGGTAGCTGGAAGCTCCTCCTGAGCTGGCCCGCGAGCATTGAGCGAAACGCTACCCTCAGCAATAGACTCCTCAACTCCCTGGGAGCCTCGCCCCTGGCCTCCACGGCCACGGCATCCACGGCCTCTACCCCTCGGCATGGCTGCTTCAGACAGACAATCATCCAAACACAAAAACATAAACACAACATCACACAACCAAGAACATAGATCAAACATCATCATAGACATATTCTTTATCACATAATCAAGCGCGATGCAATGATGAACCAAAACCCCATCCTACTGTGCAACCAAGTGTGTCAAATTTTAGATTAGTTATACCACTTTTGCAAGTTTTAATGTTGCTATCCTATAACAAAGTTTTAGTTAGAACCTAAGCCATGTTTCTAAGTTATTCCACATCATATTTTAGTTGCAACTTAAGGTATGACACTAAAAATACATATTCCAAGGACCTACAAATTCGCTCGATACTAATCAGAACACCCCGGCATTTATTATGCCTGAATGCTACCAAACATAAGCTAAACAACATCTAAATACCACATTTAACATGAAATTCCAGCAAAGGCGCATATGCTAAAAACCGAGATTTCGGCAGCATCTCCTTTGTTTTAACATGCTACGATGAATCAACAATATTACAGCAATGTAAGGCAATATGAGAGACATCTAAAACAACAATTATTAAAGACTTAATGGCAATATAAGTCTAACATCAAGCACTTAATGTCTCCAAGTGTGAAATGAACAAATAAACTCTCAAATAGTAAAGCTAAACATTAAAGCAATGATCATCACACGCAATTTATTATCAAACTAATAGAATGACTTGTGGAATCATTATGGTGAAGCTACGTGTGGGCGTGTGACTATTTCCCTTCCCCGCATGCCGATCTCATGGTACCTAAAACAACAAGAAAACACAAGCGTGAGTTCGAAACTCAGCAAGCATATTGCAATGGACAACAAGAACATCAACATGGCAATAACATCTCCCATCATGTAAATCATTTTATTCATAAACAATTAACATTGTCATCATCAATATGTATGCGATGTAATGCAATGCTCATGTCTCCTTGGAAACTCATACCGGTATGGTTGAGTACACACCCGTCGGTGTGCACCCTCTCCCCCCTTCCATCCCGAAGATGGAGGGTGCCTACTCCTCGCTTCCGTTCACCACGGTGAATGGAATCACGATGTAGGGCTTACTCAATGGCTCTCCAGATTAGTCATAACTTTCTCACCGACCTTCCCCGGACTAGTTATGACTTTCTCACCGCCCGTGCCATGTAACATGCCATGTATGCAATTATGCCAACATCATATTTAACTCGTACATTAACACATGGCATCATAACATTTTAAACATGCTCATCATATCATAGCAATCTTTAAAACATGGCAAGTGATCATATAACATGTAGACAATTCCATCTAATCTCAACATGCAACCTACAACTCGCTATCCATCACAACACACTTGCCTCAACCACGTGCAACGGATTGGCGGGAAGTAGAAGGCACTCCCGGGGTCGCACCACCTGCACATACGTATCACACACTCACAATCATAACCATAGAACAGTACGCAAACCCTCATCTACCCCTACATTGCCAACGACTCGCAAAACCTAAAAACAGAGGTTCTGTCCCGGCGAGACAGCAGCCTTGCAAAAGGCATAACTTGGGCTCTGGGACTCCGAATCAATTAAACGATTACATCCTCACGTAGATTAGGAAATTTCCCAACTTTCTCTAGGTATAAGGAAAGACTGATTCGGTATCTAAAGTTGTTTAATCTACAGATTACTGAGATCTATTCCAATCGCGTCACAGATTTTAATACGCTCGGTAAAACAGTCATAACTTTCAAACGGCTGGGTGGAATTTAAAGTTCTTTATATGCACGGAAAGATAATGAAATTATATACAACTTCTTAAAAGTCCGTACGGTCAGATTCGAATTCTAAATTGGCAAAAACAGGAACCCTAAGTCGACTGCTCATGCTGTCCCAAAACAGAAACGTGGCAACATCTAGATCTAACCCAAATTACTCCAATCCAGCACCACCAATTGATCTAAAAACTTGATAATCACCTGAGGAAAAGTACCTAGATCAATCCCAGGGAACCCCATGATCATACCTTTGCCCGACGAACGAAAACTCCAATCGATCTTCTCTCCAATCGATCTCCTTGCTCCTCGCTCCTCGCTCCTTGGATGGATCCACAAGGATGCAGGGGTGGGGAGGCCACCCTAGGGCAGCAAGGGGGTGGAGGAGAGGTGGTGGGGAGGTGGAGAGGTGGAGAGGGCAAGGGCAAGGGCAAGGGGGCGCACGGCTAGAGGGGTGAGGGGGGGAGGAGGCTAGGGCTAGGGGGATTGGTGGGGGCGCACCAATGGGGCTCTGGGGCGCAAGGGGGCAGGGAGGGAGCCCTTTTACCAGCCCCCACTCTGAATCCTAGTCCTACAAGGAGTCCTAATCCATCCCACCAAAGCCCACAACCCCCCCTTTAAGGCCCAAAATCCCCCGGGAAGGCCCAAAATCCCGAAAACGGTCCGGAAACGTTATAAACCTCCAAATCCTATGGTTTTAACCTTATTTCCACATCTCATACTGTTTTTGACCAAATCATGCACATTAAATAAGGTTACGACACTCCGTGGTGTCACATAAGGTCTTGCTTAGTACTTGGCTATAGTTGACTGAATTGATGTTGAGATGCATGTCATTCCCTAGCTTGTTAAAATCACATTAAGATCATGTATTTTGCATATTATGTGATATATAAGGTTATATGATCAAATGAGCTCATCTTTTCCTATCTTGGCACTCCTTTTGTTTCTTCTTGTGAAATCATTGCTACATGGAAAATTTTGAACATGTTCTCTCTTTTGTACTCTTGATGAATCCATTGTCAAAGGGGGAGAAGTTTTTGGAATCTTTGAGAAGTTCAAAGAAAAAGGGGGAGAAGTTTTTTGAAATTTGTTTGGAAATTTGAGAAGTTTGAAAATTTTGGAATTTTTTGGCACATTGCACATTCACACACATTTTCCTTCTTAGGGGGGGATTTTTCGTATTTTCACCCAGGGAGAGTTTGTTACTTAGCATATTGGTCAAAACTGGAGTTTCTATGTTTTCTCACATTTGTTTTGGTGTTAACTCTTTGGATCTCAAAAATTCTTTAGTGAACTGAATGCCAAATGTTCTATTCTAAGTGGTGTTGCCAATGTTTTCATCAAGGGGGAGATTGTGAAATTATGTGCTAAAAAATTGGCTTAGAATTGAATTTGCAAAATGTGTTTGTACATGTGTTTGACAATTTGATAAGAAATAGTAAGTTTCGCATTGGCGCCAGACCAAATTTTCAAGAAACAGTAAGTTTCCCTTGTACGCAGGACCGCTTTTCTTTGGTCTGCCGTGAACGTGTTTTCAAACGTTTTTGAGCCAGACTGAAACTTCCAAAACCAGTAAGTTTCGTGTGTACGACGGACTCTCCCCTCCACAAGCAAGGTTGATTTTTGACGGCTGTTTTCATGTTTGCGCCGGACAGGATTTTTGGTCCGGCGTGAATGGTTTTTTGCTCGATTAGGGTTTTGAGCAATTTTGGAATTGAATTCTGGTTTGAATTTGAGATTATGAAATTCGTGAGAATTTCGTGATGATTGTTTTTAAGTGAATTTTATGCAATGCTCGTGTGAGTATTTGCATGGACTAATGTTGAGTCAAGTCGCAGACTTGTGCTCGGATTCGTTTTGTGGTTTGTTCATGTGCAGGTATTGCTCGAGGGCGAATGTGGTCGATGACGGGACCGGAACTAGGTTCATGGAGGAACTGAGGTTCGGGACTAGGTTAAGGAGGAACTGAGGTCTTGGTGGTCAAGGATGTCATTAGGGACGTTCGGGCTAAATGGTGCATATGAAGAATGGTTAGTCACGTGAGAATGGCAGGTGGCCATGCGCGTGCAAAGGGTTAGTCACGTGAGTATGGATCGGTTGCCATACACGTGCAAGAGTTGTACTCGACCAGGTTGGGCCAAGTGGAGTTGTGTTGAATACATACTCCTGCTAGGATTAGGAGTAGGAATTGTATTCAGGACTCTATGTGTTTGCTCTGTATAAATAGGGGGAGGCGCCTCCTGTTTATGCATTAAGTTTTGAGCAAGCTTTAGGGTTGTACTCTTTTGTTTAGAGTATTTTAGACAAAATAAAGGAGAAATAAAGATCAAATTCTTCAAATCTTTCGGCGAGCTACAATTCTAGTAAGATCTATTCTCGTCATCTTTTGTCACAGCAAGCTTGCGAGGTTTATAAATTTTAATCCGTAAGCTCGATCGAGCTGATTCTTTTTGTGTTCGATTCGTGTTGGAATCTAGTTTATTGTGTCCAATTTTTAGATCGATCCGACGGTTGGATCTCCGAGAATTCGTGTTTTACCGAACCTATGTCAATCTATTTTTGTCGAATACGAGGCAATTATTTGGTTCTGTTTTGGGGTGAACTTTTAGTAGATCAAGAATTTGGTTTTAGCTTCCCCACAATCATTCACCCCCCCTCTGATTGCTATATTCGTATACTTCGATCCTACAAAATTTGACACACTTGGTTGTATAGTAGGATGGGGTTCTGGATTATCATTGCATTGCGTTTGGCTTTCTTGATGGAGACTATGTATATGTGGATGTTTGATCTTTGCTCTTGTTTATGTTGATGTTGTGCTTATGAGTATATGATTGTGTGGTTATGTGACTGTAACAGCCATGCCATGGGGTAGAGGCCGTGGTCGCCGTGGCCGTGGAGGCCAGGGTCGAGGTGGGAGTCACCCATCTCAGGGAGTTGCTGAGTCTGTTATTGAGGGAAGCGCTTCGCTCAACGCACATGGGCTAGCGCTAGAGGAGAACCCGATGATACAGTTAGGGGCTAAGGTGCCGGCCGCCATTGCGGCCTTGTTGCAGGCACTGCAGAGGGAGGTCCAGGAGCTACGCCCAAGAGTGCAAGCAACCCTCGCATTGTGCCTCCCCCTGCCGGCCGGTACCGATGAGTCGCCCGCCGTCTTTGGAGCCGCGGATGAGTCTTCATGAGTGGATGTCCCTCCGCTTGGACACTTTTGATGGAGTGGGCACGCCAGTCTAGTCTGCAGATTGGCTGCGGTACATGGAGCGGCAATTTGAGGTTCTGGAGTTGACCTCGGTCCAGAGAGCTCGCTTTGTGGCCTTCCAGCTGAAGGGCTAAGCGAATATCTGGTGGGAGGGTGTTCTTGACGCTAGAGCCCCCGCTCTTGGACCGGTCACCTGGGAGGACTTTGTGCCTCGCTTCCGAGCCAAGTTCTACCCCAAGCCAAGTTATTCCCAGGGAAAGAAGTCGGTGGTAGAGTTTGAGGCAGAATTTAACAATGTGGTGCGCTTCGAGCCGGCTGTGGCAGCGGATGATAGGGAGAAGGCGAGGAGGTTCCGTAGGGGCCTCAACTAGGAGTTCAGAGTTGTTATGGGGGCGACTGTCCCTCGTGACTTCTGCTCCGTGGTGGGGCAGGCGAAGGGCATGGAGCTTGAGTTGGAGCTCTCCAATGATAAGCAAAACCCTGGTGGTTCAGGGGTTCCAGCAGCCCCGGGCAGGGGCCAGAAGATGACCTTTGGTGTCGGAGGTGGGTCTTCTCAGCGACCCACCTTCAAGAAGTTCAAGGGGGGACAAGATTCCTTAAAACCGGCATGCAGGAAAAGGGCTTAGCGACACACCTTCACATAGCGTCATTCCTTTAGACAACTACATTTTACCTTCCGTAATTGTGATAATAAGTCCATTGCCTCAAGTGTGTGCTTGGCCATACCATTTAATTCGTTTAGCTCATGAAGTGGATGAATTCATTATTATGGACTTAAATTGTTGCTACATCACCTGTTATTGCTGTTTTAGATGTCCTTCATTATGTTATATCTTGAGATAATATTGTTGTTGCTTCGAATCATGGAAATTTTCGGTTAAAACATTTACGCCTTTGCTGTAATTTAGTCTTAGTTGTGGTATTTAATTGCAATTTATTCTATGTTTGGTGACATCCAGGGCATACTAGATGCCGGGGTGTTACAAGGTCTTTCGTGTTCACTACGTGTGAACACAATGTAACACCCCGGCACCAAAAATGCCGCGAATGCCACCACAAAGGATACTAGCAATAACTAAAACATGTATCAATAGTAAGTTCACAACATAATAGTAGGATAACAGTTACTATGAGCATGATAACCAAGATTTCATCAACAATTTATACCAAGGATAAATCTAGCCATCTCAAACACAACTACGAGTTGATCAAATAGTTGAAACAACCATCACGACACAGTCCACAATTTATCTCAATAAGGCAAACCATCACAACTATGGAAAAGGTAGATAATTGTCTAGTTAAGTGATGCTATGTGTAGGTGTGAATCTAGCTCCCCTTTCCCACATGCCGCATTCAAGGTACCTAAAAAAAACATAAACAACAAGTGTGAATTCATCACTCAGCAAAGTGTATTGCAATGGTACAAAACAATAACAATTCATATACATACGACATACCGATCAACAACAATGGAAAACAATCCATGAAGACTTCCTCAATCACATTTTCATATACTTTCTCATTCACATTAACATATACTTTCCCATTCACATTCTCATTTATGCAATGCAATGCATCATGCCTCTTTGCTTAGTACATACCAGTATTGCCGAGTGCACACCCGTCGGTGTGCACCCTCTTTCCCTTCCATCCTGTGGAGGGTGCCTACACTTACTGACTCGCTCCCATACACAACTGTGGATGGGACTACGAGGTAGGACTTTCGTGTTCACTACATGTGAACATAGAGGCCCACATTAGAATAGGTCACCTCTTCCTTTATGCATGCACATATGCCATAACATGAATAACTTGCATAAATACTCAAATTAACCATTGCATAGCCATTTAGCAAACTATAATCATCATAACACATGCAAGTACCAAACATGGCAACTTAACCTAACATATGGATAAGCTACACATAGCAAGCAATATGGCCACCCAAGCCATAACCACCACAACACACTTGCATAATCATAAGTAAACACATGATCATCATGTCACATGACTGCATCACAACAATAAGTAAGCATATGATCACTGAACCACATCCATCACAATACACTTGCCTTCAACCGTGTGCGACGGAGTGGCGAGATGTTGAGGGCACTCCCGGGGTCATACCACCTGCACAAAGGTACACTGCATTCAAAAATTTGCCCACAAAACAATACAAGAACAATCATCTACAACGACTTCGCACCCCACTCCTAACACCCGGAAAACAGAGAATCTATCCAACGGGACAGCATGGCCAATGAGCATAACTTGAGTTCTAAAACTCCGAATAAGGTAAATGAGTGCATTTTCTCGAAGATTAGGAGATTTATCATCTTTTTCTACGTATTCGCAAAAACTGAACCGGCCTCTAAAATCCTCTAATCTACAGTTGAACACAATATGTCCCAATGACGTCACAGATTGCACAATGCTCAGTAAATCAGCCATAACTTTTAAACGACTGAAGGTAATTTAACGTGATTGGTGTCCAATTAAAGGTAATTGGATTACCTACAATTTTTGTAACAGCCGGCCGATCAGAAAACGCCTCTAAAATTGCCAAAATCACGTCCGAAAACCGACGACCTAATCTGTCCGAGGACAGAACGAAGGACAGAGATGCAATCACTCTAAATCCTTCTAATCGCAGCACCTGTAACGGCCTAAAAATTTCTTTTAATATATTTGGTGTGTTTCTAGGATTATTTGTAATTTTCCGAAGTCTACTTGGAAGCCTCGCGAGTAAATCGGATTCACGTTGATTGAATTAATCGTATTAAATAAAGATCAGGTCTTTTTGAATAGGCGTAAAATTTAAAATTTTGGTTGATATTTAAGATAAATGGTAGACGAGGGTGTTCGCTTCAAATATTCTTGAAAAATATGTTATATAACGTAAAGCGTGGATTTTACAAAAATCGGTACAAGTGTGTGATTAACAAAAAGATTTTTTTAACGAAAAATCTATACGTCGAAAAATCGCGAAACCAACTTCGTTAGTTTCCAAATAGTTCCTCGTATTTTAGAGGAATTTTCCATATTTTTTAAAACCCCTGTGCTATTTTTTTCCCAAACATATTGGAACGTATATGTAGATATACAAAAAAACAAAAAACGTGCATGGTGACACCTATGTGAGTGAAGGACATTTGTTGTGCCAGCCAATTCTTGCCTTTCCTTTATTCATCCGTTTCCAGTGTATAGAATGAATAGCAAAGCTAGTAACAGTCAAAGTGGTAACTGCCCCGACGTATGCACGTAGTGCATTTCCTCCTGGCCGTTTTGCATTTTTTTTCTCTCCAGCACAGCCATGTGACGTTCGGGCTGCTAGTAACTGGCTACACGTGAATAGCTCCACGCGTATAAAGGTTTTTTTTTCCAGCCGTTCTCGGTATACATTGCGTCATTGAGCCATTCACCTTCCATTCCTTTCATACATGAGTAACTTTCCAGCCATTTTCATGTTCCAAGCAACACACCTGTTCCACCATCTCTAGCCATTTCTATTTCCTTCAACCATCGTTACCGTCGCCGTTGAAGCCGCCGTCGTCCTCTACGTCGCCGCCGTCGTCTACGTTGCTCGCCGTCACCACCGTCGCCACTACCGTTGACGTCGTCGTCTCCACCGTCATCGCCATCGCCGTCGCCGTTGGAGTCGCGCCGCCGTGGTGTACTGTTGTCGCCATCTCGTCGTCGTCGCCGTTGCATCGCCACCGTCGTTGTCACTGTTGCACCCATCGGTCTGCGCCGATGCTTAGCATCGTCCGGTACCTCTCTTTTCTTTTGTGCGTGTATATATACATATATATAATAGTTGTAGTAGTGTATATATATATGGCTGTATGCATGTTTTCATATTGGGATGTGTATGTGTATACTAGAACGTATGACTGTACGTAGTTGTAATCGGCTATTTCGCATGTATACATGTATATATTAGGTGTGTGCGTGTGTGTAATTAGGTTAGCCGATTTGTATGTTCTCATATATATATATATATATATATATATATATATATATATATATTGGAACGTTTATACATTAAGTTGAGTCGCATGTGTATATGTATATATATATGTGCTAGTGTATATACGTTAGTAAGTATTCGAATACTAGGCGCATGCTTCCGTAAAATCTGTAGCCTGCTGTGCCTTAAAAATTTACATACACGCAAGAACCAGTAATGCATATGTGACTAATACGCCAGTGCGCACGCACGCACGAGTCCAAGTCTCGCCGTGTACAGTGCCATGCAGTGAACAGTAAACATGCATGAGAAAACTAGAAGACTAGTTGTACATGCATATTTCCTGAAAGTGCGATTTTTATCTTTTTCGTTACGAATTCATTTTAGGTCCGAATCACAGCGAATTTTGTAAATTAGTATAAATTAATACCTTCCTACAGTAATTTTTGTGAAATTTTGTAAACAAATTTACGCTGTTACATTATTCGCGGAAAATAAAACTTACGAATTTCGTAGCTTTTAAACTATACGTCCAAAAATTCCAAAATAAATTTTATAAATCTTACAAAATGCTAAAATAATTGTCTAGAAATTTGCATGGGGATTATGAATTAGTTTGATTTGCGGCATTTCTCTGAATGTCTGTTTGTACGTTGTTTTACATGTTTATCTGGTTCTTTATCTGTTACACGTAGACGTCGAGCTGTGTGAGGACGCGGATTTCGAGGATCAAGCTCCAGCCCAAGACTCGCTGCTTTACGAAGGCAAGTTGTGCTTTGACCATATTGTTCCTAGCTTTTGAAAATATATTTTGTTTTAAACTATGCATGTTATGTTGATTAAAATGAATAGTTTAATTTGGGATAACTAGTTAATCAACCTAATTGTTAATTCCATCCTTGTTAATATTATTTGTATGCCATATGATCCATTGTCACCTTAAGACGGGATTAATTGTTGGATGCTATGATTGTGCCAACACGGGAGGCTAGACCGTGACTAGATGCTTAGTTGTGCTTGCGCGAACCTTGTTTCAAAATAGCAAAATAATATTGACTAATGACCAGTGAAATGGTTTTGGAATGTTAAGTGTGATCTTGTCACATGATGATGTGAAGTGTAGGTACCTTTGTGGTTCTACATGGTAACTGATATTATTGTTGGCATGTGTTGCACAATAATGGAACAGGGGTGGGAAAGGATTTAGTCTGGGGCAAGTGGTATGAGGCTTTATGCCAGGTGGACCTTTATGGCACGAGTTTTGAGATAACAGCCTTTGCGGCAATGGGATGAGTGATGTGAGAAGATTTGGGTCAGGGTTTGTGAGAAGGATGTCTTGCCCTGGACAGTTAAGGACTTCACCTTGCAAGCCTTTGAACTGGGCCTTTCGTACAACCACATGGTGAGTGGGACGGTCTTAGTTTAGTAGGATTCTCAAGTCTTACCTTTGATACCTCGGGGTGGCGATTACGTCGGGAGTAATCTGTGTGGGGAGGCGACTGTGCTACGGCTTGGTACCCTATCCAACGGTGTTCGTCGCTCCTACACTTCGATCCTTCGTGGGGGAAGTAGTAGTGAAGGCTATACCGGAGAGGGTCATAGGTGTAGATGGAAGATTCTGAAAAACTTCGTTATGGTTGATCGCCTTTGTGGTGTGAGACGGTATCATGTGGGTAAAGTGTACAACCTCTGCAGAGGGTGTCAAAACTATTCGAATAGCCGAGTCCACGGTATTGGACAAAGCTCGGGGATTACCGTCAAGGGGTAGACTTTATAAAATAAAATGTGGGATTAGAGGGCCTGAGAAATGAACTGATTAGGGCTTTGTGCCAAAATGTTGAAAAGGGTTTAACAATTTATTATACCGTATGATTTACCACTTCGAATCTATTAAGATTATTTCATCAAAGCAAAAATGCAGTTTAATGCAAAATAGCCAAATAAGCCTTTCTTTGGAATAAGCCATGCATATAATAATAAGTTTGCACATCTGTGCATGGCTTGCTGAGTATGTTGTATACTCACCCTTACCAATCAACCATACATCAGAAGAAGAGTCTACGCCCGCTTGGGAGGAGGAGTATGCTGAGGACCAAGAGAACTAGGAGGCAACCTTCGTCAGATGCCTGTGGTGTTGTGGCGCTTATCAAGACTTTTATATTCCGCTGCTTTTGTTTACTTGTGTAATATCCCGGGTATTTCTATACTCGAATCACTGTACATTTGTACTCAAGCACTGTTTAATAATACACTGCTCTTATGTATTTCTGTATTTTGAGATGAGTATACTTGATTGGCATCAAAAAGAGCCCTACAACTTATTTAACTTCGCTCAAAATCAATTTCCCATTTGATCGCGGTCATTAGACTACCCGACTAAATTAATTGCACTCTCATGAGTAATTGCAAATTGAGTTGGAAAGGTGTTAAATTGACCTAAAAACCTTCCTAAATATCTTAGAATCAATAAAAATCAACTTTGGAAGTTTAATTCTTCAAGATTTGTCACTTGACCATAATGCCCCTTGTAAGTGCATAGTGTCTTTATACCCTTTTATTGCCTCCTTGCCCCCAAAACCAACAGCCACTCCCTTTGCTCACCTCCCTCACGTGCTAAGCAAAGAAGGAGAAGGAGAAAGAGGAAGAAGAAGGCAAGGAGCACCCAAATCCGGAGTTTGAGGGCGAATCGACCGACGAAACTTGATCCGGAGGCGGGAATCGACACCACCATCGCGTTCCCCACCTTCTGAACCCTCTCAAGTGAGTATTCCAACATCTCCCATGGATGTTTCCTTGAGCTTGCATGGGGTTTTGAGTTCTAGGTTGATTTCTAAACTCCCGGGACTTCCCTCTAGCCATTGCTACGACAATCCCCATCGTAGCATCGCATTTCATCAAGTTCTTCTAAACCCTAGCCTAGGTCAAGTCTAGGTACCATGTGTTAGGAACATCGCATGGCAATTGTGCTTCAGAAACAAGACTCAGTCATCGTTAGGTCCATTTAACTCTACTATCGACCTAGCATTTGACCACCTTCGAAATCTAGCAACCTAATGCTAGGTTTTCGATTTGTCGGAGTTCTAGTGGAGCAAAGCATGGATAGTAATTTTTGTGGGCACTTTTTGGTAGCTAGAGCCGCTATCGTAAGAATCGAATTCAATTCGATAAGCCGGATTTTATTTTATTTAATTAGGTGTTAAGTGTTTTCACAAAATACTAGGAGTCCGTAGCTTGAATCGACGATTCTATTAGCTCTTCGATAGCCGTAGTCGCGATCGGAAGAGTCGAAATTCAATTTGTCGCATCCTACACAAAGTTGTCACTCTAGGTCACTCTATTTGCGAAAAATCCTAGAGGTCCGATGACCAGAATGGATAGCCCCTATAGCTTTCTAGCTAGTAGAAACCCAGATAAAAAAATACGGAGTTTAGTTTTGACCATTTTGCAGCATACTTTGCTGCTCTAGGTCTCAATTGGTTGAATAAAATCCTAGAGCTCAGAGCACGAATCGACTTCACCATTAGTCTTCTTAGAGGCTAAAGCAGTGGCAAAAATGCTAGATTTGCATTTTAGCACTTCGCATTTTATTTTAATAAATAGAGGGCCCAAAGCCGTTCTTGGCTTTTCGCCCGATTCGCCTCGTTTAAGGTCCCTAAGGTTGAAAGCATGCTTCACGTGTGCTTTAGATCCCATTTTAGCCCTTTTAGGACTTTTGTCGTGCCGGGTAAATACCGAGTTACGCGGACGTTTGATCAAAAGTCCGAGTAGGTTAAGTCAATTTTGGCGGTGATTGGCTCCGATAAGTCATTATTACCTCCAAGTGTCTAGCTGCGGGTCCAGAGCGAAGTTTCACGACATTCTTGATCAAAACGACCTTTTGTCGGTTTTGATCGCTTTTGGTCGTTAGCAGTCGCTTTTGATCGTTTGGCCGCTTTTGCGAATTCGATGCAAATTGCTAATCTTGGCGTTTTAGTTAGGTGTTGAGTGTTCGAACCCGTATCGGGAACCCACACGCGGATTCGATCGCGTTTGGACTCAATCACGGACTCAAAAGCGGTTTTGTCGATAATTACTCGCGGTTTTCATTTTGATTCACTTTTTGTCAATTTCATTAGGAATTGCTTTCCAACCGATCCAACTAAGTCCTAAATATATTTCTTTAGCTTGGTGCGTTGTCGGAAACCTGTTATGCGCAAAAATCCATAAAATTGGCCGTTTAACTGATTCGACAAAACGATCGTTTTCGGCCGTTTCGGCAAATTTGTCGCTTTTAGGGCCGAAAGGTTTTTTTTCGATCTTTCGAGCGTTTTAGCACCTAGTTATGTACCTGAGGCCATATTGAGGCTCCACATGCAAATTTAATTGCATTTGTCTTCAATTTACGTATTTTTATTCACGTAGGTAAAGAATACGCCCGTTTTAAATCGTTTTAGCTCCCGGTTGATCATTTCAACTTCAAACAAGTTCCAATAAGTCCCATTAGGTATGTTATACCTATTTTTAGGTATTTCACTAAGTTTAGTTGGGTTTTACTTCATTTTGCACGTTTTAATCCATTTTGGCACTTGTTCGGCCGAAATGGACATAATAGGTCATAGTTTCACATTTTCTTCGTTTTCTTCATTTCTTTCTCCTTTAAATATTTAAGTGGGTCTTATTTGATGTTTAGTTGGCATTTGTGCATTTAAATCTTTCTTTTGCTAAGTTGTATTTCTTTTTGTCGTTTTTGTTGCTTTGACCGATTAGATGCTAGCGAGTCGGGCTTCACCTCGAACGACCCGAACATCATCCCGGACATCACCGAAGTGCAACAACAAGGCAAGCACCTCATTTGACCATCTTGAATCCTATATTTCACAATGTTTACTTTGATTTCTCAAACTAATATGCATCGTTTAAATTCAATAAAGCGCTAGTTTGTGGGAATGGTAGATATAATCCAAATTGGTGGTTTTCCTTAATTTAATTTCCCTTCCACACATTGATAACCCTAGTAGAGGTTAGACAACTTAATAAATGTCACTTGGGTATAAACGAACTAGTAACTGCATATGCTTAGACATTGCAATAGAAGTGATTACAATGGCAGTCTTGTACCATACATTTTCAACTATGACATTTTTAAGTGGTTTTAGAAATGTGACATGAGAAAGTAATTTGGTAAAAATGTGAAGTGTCTAGTTGGTAATTAGACCGAGCGGGAGGTATAATATGTGCTAGTTAAACTGGTGGCGATTGGTTGACGAGTTAAGTGGAGTACCCTGCTTGAGTCACTAGGAGAAAACTATAAGGACCGAAGCCTTGAAACCATAATTACGGCCCGACATTACGTGCAACGCGCATGCTGGGATGGGGCAAAGCCAATTGAGTACTTGAAGTGTGAGGGTTTAGCCGTGCTTGTTGGTAGGCATTGTGTGGACCTTTTTCCGTGATGAGCAAGTCAAGCGCGGTGTGAGTGTCCCCACGACCGCCCGTTTGCACCTTCGTGAGTGCGCTTGGTCTTAGCAATGGAAATCGCTTCGATATCACATCGGGTGATACAGCGGTGTACGCCTTGCTATGGGATAAGGGCGCGGCACAGACTTACAGATTACCCGCCGTCACGAGAAGGTGGCCGCTGTGTGTGCGGTTGGCTCCTTATCGCCATAGTGGTGGATATCATCACCGGTCTTTGAGGTGTGGCTAAAACCTCAACGATGGGAAAGAATGTGTTCGGGCTTGTACAACGGGTACCTTTGGTATCGCGTGTTCCACTGGATAGCGAGGGTGCAATTACGGTTTATGGGGATAAAGTGTACATACTCTACAGAGTCTTAAAATAAATCGATCGATTAGCCGTGCTCACGGACATGAGCAATTAACTCGCTTTTTGTTTCAAGTATAGACGTTTGGTTTGGTTTTGAAAATGAAAATCTATTTCGAGTCTAACTAAAGTATATGAATCGATATGAAACTTGGTGGATTTACATGTGGTTTGATATGGTACTTGATGGAACTATGGATGTATGGATATAACACTTGGTGGATTTATGCATATATGGATGTCAAATCTTATCTCAAGCTGCGATCATGTATGGCGTGATTGAGAAGCTCAAATGTTATATATATACTGTAAATATGTTTTAGTCAAACTGTTGTCTTTCAAATTATGTATTACTTTTCGATGAATTGATTCAACTCTTGCTTTTACTTAATAGACTTAGTGTAGCACCTTTCATTGAATCACCGCATTAAATTTATATTTGCATACACTAAAGTCTTGCGAGTACTTACGTGTACTCACCGTTCTTTGCTAACCTTTTTCCAACAGAGGAAGGTACGGTGATGATGTCTGGGTGATCTTGAGCTTCCGATTCTGCGAGTCTTTGTGGCTTCAGAGGGTCCTCCCTCCGATCACCGCCTTAGGGTGTGTTCGGGCTCACAGACCGGGTTTTGATGTCACTTTTGGTTTCGTTGTCGTTCTTTCTTTTGTAATCTACTTCGTAGGATATTGTAAGATTTATGCCCAGTTATGTAAATTAAGTTAACTTAGTTCGTTTGTGCGTTGATACTTGTGTTGTTGGTACGCGATACTGGGCTATTGATCCAGGGAACCAGATGTCGGATGCGTCACAGTGCACGTCCTGAAGCTAAGGGTTCGATTCCGTCGATCGAATTTTTGGGTTCAGATTTTCGGTATCGAGGCTTCATGTTGCTATACGGTGCTATACGCTACAGTAGACGGCGTACAGTACGGTATAGGACAAGGGGCCCTCACAACTTGTCTTTATTTAAGTAAGCCCTACGTGGCTGAATAATGTAAGGTGACCTTAAGGTCTTGCAACAGTATATTTTAATTATCGAAGTACTTATTTATATTTCCGCTGTGTATGGATGTGATATTAAACCCTGTTTAACTGTGTGTACTAGCGTGATCCTAGACTAGTACGGAATGCACAAAGGGTCCGGATTTGCATATTCGGGTCCCGACAGCACCTAAACATCAAATTTAACCAAGATCTCCCCCATCTAGCCAGCACCAAAACTCTACAAACGAATCTACGAACACTTACCTCGCTCGAAGAGATCGACGAACGACGAACTCCTCCTCTCCTCGGTCCAATCCTCCCTCCAATCGCCGGAAACGCCGGTTTCGCCCGATCCCGATGGATGGAAGGCCTCCAACCTGCATGAGGAAGGCGTGAGGAGGGCACTAGGGCCTGCTAGTGGAGGGAAGGGGAGGCGAGGTGGCGTCTAGGGGGAAGGGGTGGGGCACATGGGGGCTTAGGGGGGGCGCATGGGGGGGACCCTAGGGGGAGGTGGCAGGATTTTTCCCCCTCATGGGCCAAAAACTCCCCCACCAACGGCCCACTTCACCCCAAAAGCCCAAACTAGCTCCCGCTATGCCCAAACTCCCCCGGAGAGGCCCAAACACACGGAAAAGCCCAAAAACACGATAATAAAGTCGTACCGTAAGGCTGTAATCTATAAAGTCCAATTATAAAGTGTCACTTTCCATAATGTGACATCCCATGGTGTCACACACATAGGCCCGCATCAGAATGGGTCGCCTCTTCCATTATAAATGCACATATGCCATAAACATGTATGACCTTGTATAACTACTCAATATGACAATTGCATAGCCATTATCTAAACATGTTAATCGTATCACAAGTAAGGAGCAAACATGGCAAATTAACACATCATGTACTTATATTGCTACTCTACAATCTAAATAGCCACCCAAGCCCAAACCATCCCAATAAACTTGCCTTCAACCATGTGAGACGGAGTGGTTAGATGTGGAAGGCACTCCCGGGGTAACACCACCTGCACATAGGTAAAAAATAATCAAAAACATGCCCACAAAACAACACAAGAGCTATCGACTTCGCAACCCACTTCTAAAACCTGAAAAACAGAGAATCTGTCCAACAGGACAGCAGGATTCTAACAGGCATAACTTGAGTTCTACAACTCCAAATCAGGTAAACGAGTACATTTTCTCAAACCTCAGGAAATTCCCCACATTTCTCTAGGTATACAAAAAGTCTCAATCGGCCTCTAAGTCCCTCTAATCTACAGATGAACACAGACTATTCCAATAGCGACACAGATTGGACAACGTTCGGTAAAAGAACCGTAACTTTTAAACGAATAAATGGAATTTAGAATTTTTGGTGCCCAATTAAAGTTAAATCAATTACCTACAACTTTCACAACAGCCGGACAACCATATCATGACTCTAAAAATTTCATCTAACAACGTGGAACAGAACTGCAATCACCCTAATTCCATCTAACAACAGTACCTATACATGGGTTTTAGGCATGAATTCTCTCTTCTAACCAGCATCACAACCCTACAAAGGAACCTACAAACACTTACCTCCCTTGAAGAGTCACTCAAATGATGAAATCCTTCTCCCGGCCTCGATCTTCCTCCAAATGCTGAATCCGCCGAATCTTTTCGGTTGCAAAGCTTCCCAACAGAGAGATCGACGAAGAGGGAGATGTGGCAGCTATGGGGGGTGAGGAAACCTAGCTATGACCAGCTAGGAGAGGAGGGGGAGGCGCTCGGCCAAGGGGAGGGAGGGGCACACAGGTAGGGAGGTTGTGGCGGCTAGGGTTCAGGGGAGATGGCGAGGGGCGGCTAGGGGGAAGGGTGGAGGCGCAAGGGCCAGGATGGGGCACAAGGGG
Source organism: Rhipidocladum racemiflorum (assembly GCA_036346355.1). Classification (NCBI taxonomy): domain Eukaryota; kingdom Viridiplantae; phylum Streptophyta; class Magnoliopsida; order Poales; family Poaceae; genus Rhipidocladum; species Rhipidocladum racemiflorum. Next base: position 15,611,841 of record CM070582.1, read on the forward strand.
GGCTAGGGTTAGGGAAAATGCAGGATTTCCCCCCCATGGGCCCAAAGATCCCCCATCGAAAGCCCAAAACTCACCCCCTAGACACAAAACCTCCCGAAAAGGCTCAAATCTTTCCGGAAAGGCCCAAAAACATGGTATAACCTCATACCGTAATGCCAAATTCTATAATATCACATTCTATAATGTCACAGTCAAGTCGCGCACTTGTGCTCGGAATTGTTTTATGGTTTGCTCATGTGCAGGTGTTGCTTGAGGGTGAACGTGGTCGATGACGGGACCGAAACTAGGTTCATGGAGGAACTGAGGTTTGGGACTAGGTTCAGGGAGGAATCGAGGTCCTAGTGGTCGAGAATGTCATGCGGGATGTTCGGGCTAGAGAACGATGCACATGAAGACTAGTCAGTCACGTGAGTACGGCAGGTGGGCCATACGCGTGCAGAGTTGTTAGTCACGTGAGTATGGTAGGTGAGCCATACGCGTGCAGAGTTGTAATCGTTTGGGGTAGCTTGCATGTATTGGGCCATGTTGGACCAAGTGGACATGCATGCGTACTCTATTAGGGTTGTTCATTATAAATAGGGGGAGGTGTCCTCTGTTTATAGACAGTGCAAGAGCGCAGAGCCAGGGCGTGTTTGCCAGAGCTAGGCTTTAGGGTTTTTACTCTTTTGATGAGAGTATTTTAGACAAAAAGAAATAAAGATCAATTTCTTCTAGATCCTCTGCGTGCTACAGTAATCTCGAAGCTACAGTGCGCCCGTTGCTACAGTATTCTCTGTGTTTGAGTGTTCGTTTGCTCATTTTTTTTGGTTCTAGATTGGTTCTTTGTCTACTTTGATTCTTTGAGTTCTGTCTTGATTTGATCCATCCAAAATCTTTCTAGAGCCTTGATTTAGAGTTCCTCAAAGCTTTGTTGGTTAATCTTTCGAAGATTTTGTTTAACCACGAAATTGATGTAATATCAATTCTCGTCATATTTTTTCACAGCAAGCTGCGAGGTTCATAACTTTTGATTCGTAAGTCCGATCGAGCTGATTCTTTTTCTATTAGATACGTATTGGAATCTAGTTTAATATGTTCAAATTTCAGATCAATCCGACGGTTGGATCTCGATAAATTCATGTTTTACCGAACGCATCTACTCTATTTTTGCTGAGAAAAGAAGCACTTATTTAAATCCAATTTGGGGTGAATTTTTAGTAGATCAAAATTTTGGTTTTAGCTTCCGCATAATCATTCACCCCCTCTGATTGCTATATTCGTATATATCGATCCTACACCTTCTTTTTTTATGTAATAGTTTTCTAATTGTAGTTTTCTATTTGTTTGTTTTGTTAAATTTATAAATACGATTGTGGAGTTTTTGTTATGAAATTTAATGAACTTTGGAGCCCAAGAGTCGCCTTAATTGCTCATTTTACACAACAAGACATGGCCAATAATCCAACTGTTGAATAGGATGCTCCGTCACCAAGAAAATGAAATATCATTGGATTTGGTTAATACATTCATCTCAAAGGTATAGACCTGATTTTTTTTTGTTAAATATGTTGACATCACAACATGTCTTTCTTTTTTTTCTAATGCGCAATATTCACGTAGGGTCAAGGCAAGTGCGGATTGTTTGTACATGCCTAGAGTTACAATCTTATCAAGGATTACGGGAGAGAGTCTAACAAATAGTGAGAGAGAGTTTTAAATGATTCAAGTCCACAGTGTAAAATAATATTCTGCAACGTACTGTAGGAAAAACACATATTGTCTACTGCCATTAAATGGTAGTCTACAAAAATATCTCAACCATGGTTAATATGTGTACATAAACATTTTCTTTGTAATATTCCCATGCATTTTTGTGCTACCAGTACATGCTTGATTCATTTTTCCAAATTCCAAATGCCTTTTCGTACATGTTGCAGCCGTGTGTTCAATAGATCTGCATATGTTGCAGTGGTATTTGGTTTTTTGTCTGACTTCCTCCGATATAGACTTCAGTCTGTTGCCTTTTGTACGCCCATTTGTGTCGGGGATTGACTATTCACTAAAAACAACCATTTTACCCCTAGGGGTCCAAGAGCACCGACCACGCGGCCCCCTACGGAAGAAGCTCGGGAAACTTGCCCGGGCAGCCAAGGCGCCCGAGCTTGCATGCTCGGGAACTCACCCGCGACCATGCAAACACCACGCTCGTGTGTACTACACAGATGGTCGGGAGACTTGGTCAAACTATTGAAAGGAAGGTGGCAACCAATCCGCCGGAGATCAAGGGAAGACGCGCTCGAAATTCAAATAAGGCGCAGATCAAGGGCGCCGGATCGTGGGCGCTACGGTTATGGAAGCACGGCGTAAATCTAGGGGGTAGTTACCTTCTATATATCTTCAGCTTCTGTATTTAAACCCCCCAAGAGCATCTGCAAAGGGGGACCTTTTTGCAAACCAATCATAAACACAATATACTGGAGTAGGGCTGTTATCTCGGCGGTGAGAGGCCCAAACCAGGATAAACACCACGCGTCTTTCTCCCGAACTCGCGTTGCTCGGACGAACACCCCGGCTCGCACGAAGGGGCCCTGTTGATCCCTCGTTCAACAAGTAAGATCGGTGGGAGCCCATTCTCCAATCATCGACAGCTGGCGCCGTACGTGGGGACGACAGTGTGATTCCCGTGCGAACTGGGATCCTCAAGGATTTCGAATTCGGGAGACACTAGGAGCCTGTGTGCCTTCAATGATGCTGATGATGATGGTGTGTACTACGCCGGTGACGGTGTAGCCGGTGTGACCGACCCTGCCGGCCACACCGAGTTTGGGAGCTTTTCCCCGGAGTCTGGGGCGCGAGGACGGGTCCTCCGTCCCCCGCGCATTACCCTCTCTGACGACGAGGACGACTATGACGGGCTCTATGATGGTTTGGACATACCGGATCATCTTGAGTTCGATCGCGACACAGCGTCCCAAGGAGACACGATGATGTCCCCGTCGCGCTCGTCTCATTCTCGCCGCGTCAATATGGTCGGAAGCCGTATCGAGCCCAAGGTACAATCCTCGGGAGCTGCTAAGCGGGATCGCTACGAAGCGGCCAGGCACCACTTGGAGGCGTCCTTGGGAAAGACCCTGGCGAGCATACGCCGCCAAGCAAGAGAGAAGCGGGTTTCCAGGGAGAGGAATTCCTCCCAGGGAAACTCTCGCGATCATCGTACCCCTGAGCACGCCCCAGAACGCCATCGGAGCTCCCTGCCGCCCGTTCGCCAAAACATAGAACGGTTGCAAGCTCTGGCGGCGGTCGTGCGCGACCTTCGCAGCTTCCCCGATCAAATGGACTTAGAGGCCGTAGGCATGGTCGTGGCCGAGGATCTGGAGAAGCTTGCTGCTGATCTAAAGGTCCCGGATCCTCCTCGCGATCAGAGTGCCCGGAGTGTTTCCTGGGACCGCCGAGGGCATACACCCGTCCGCTCACACAGGGATGAATCTCGAAGCTATGCTTGGAGAATGCCTCCGACTACTAACCTGGCCCGTGAGAAGCCTCGAGGAGATTCCCGAGCAACCTCAGAGCGACATGCTCACATCCAACCAGATTACGAGCATTTCGAACGCTCCACGACCGAACGGTCGTCGGCGCACCGTCCTCGCGAAGTCTACTCTCGGCACGGCCCACGTGTGGGGCGATGGGCGGGTGACGCTCGCAGAGACCATTATGGCCAAGTGTTCCACCGTGAAACCCCGAGATTCGATTGTCAGGCATTCACGAGCTCTCTTCGGAGTGTAAGGTGGCCGACCAAGTTCAAGCCCGGACATATTGAGAGATTCAACGAGACTCAGAACCCGGACGAGTTTCTCTCAATCTATACCACCGCCATCCTGGCTGCCGGGGGCGACGAAGGGGTGATGGCAAACTATCTCCCAACGGTCTTGGATGGGGCTGCTCGTACATGGCTCTTCAACCAGAAGGAGGGGTCCATACGATCTTAGAGACAGCTCAGCGCAGCGCTCCGAGCAAATTTCCAGAGCTGCTACACCCGCCAAGGAAGGGAATGCGACCTCGAGCGCCTGATTCAGACGGAGAATGAAACTCTGCGACAGTTTGTCCAGAGGTTCATCCAAGTCCAAAACTCGATCCCGAACATATCGGACGAAGCCGTCGTCTGGGCTTTCAAGTTCGGGGTGCGGGATGTGCGTTTCACGCAGGACCTGGAGATCCATCCAGACCTAACGGCGAACGAGCTCTTCCGCATGGCCGACAGGTACGCCAATGCCGATGAGGCCATCCAGTGGAAGAAAATGCTGGACGAAGGGAAGCTACCACCGCAGCCAGGGTTGGACACCTCCGCCAGCAAAAAGGGCTTGAACTCTGTGGACAAGAAGATCAAGAAGAAGAAGAAAAAGCAACCCTTGCCAGGCATAGTCACTGCGGTAGAGAAGCAACAGCCCCAAGCATCCCAGCTGCAGCATCGGGGGTTTAATGCTCGGGGAAGGGGACAGCAGAACAGGCCCCGTGGTCGAGGCGACCAAGCAGACCAACGGGGCAGCCTTTACTGTCCACTTCATCAGGCGTACGGCCATGATCTATGGAATTTCCAAACATGGACCTACCGCCTGGAGCAATTTTACAGCGGCAAGGGTCCCATGCCGTCGCTCCCAGAGCAGGGTGAGAATAGCAAAGGCAAATAGCCTGTCGAAGACAATGAGGATGACATGGAGTATCAAGAACCCAGAACCACATCGCGGTTATCTTCGGGGGCTCCTCTGCCTACAAATCTCACCGGGATCTGAAGGATGCCGCGCGAGAAGTACACCATGTTACCCAAGGTAAACCTCCTGTGCAGCAGCTCAAGTGGTCTGAGCTGTCTCCTACTTTCTCCAAGGAGGACTGTCCCCTTGGAATGACCAAACCATAGAGGCTTCCGATGGTTGTGAGCCCTACCATCAGCAAAACCATCGTTGGCCGGGTTCTCATAGACTCCGAAAGCTCCCTAGATCTGATTTCCTCCAAGGTCTTGGACGAGATGCAGATCCCTCGCTCCAAGATTAAGAGCATAGCGGTACCATTCTTCGGAATAGTCCCAGGCACCTCGATCAAGACTTTGGGCCAAGTCGTTTTGCCCGTTACCTTTGGTAGCCCGAGTAACTTCCGTACAGAGTTAATCACCTTCGAGGTGGTCGACTTCGAATCGGCCTACAACGCCATCCTCGGTAGGCCAGCTTTGGCCAAATTCATGGCCGCCTCGCATCATGCGTACCAATGCCTGAAGGTTCCTCGGCCAAACGGGGTCATAACTGTAAAGGGGAACCACAAGTCCGCATTAAATTGTGACGAAAAGGCGTTGGATATGGTCGGTCAGCTGCCTACACGCGGTGCCGACCAGGAGCCGAAGCACTCCCGGTCCAAAGTTGCCCTCCAACCTGGAGGAGAGACCAAGGCCGTTCCACTCAATGAGTCGGCACCTGCCAAGGTCGTGCATTTGGGATCTTCCCTAGATCCCAAATAGGAACTCGAGCTCATCACCTTCCTCCGAGCAAACTCGGATACGTTCCCCTGGGAACCATCCGACATGCCCGGGGTCCCAAGGGGGTGATCGAGCACAGGCTAGCGGTTCAGCCTAACAAAAAACCAGTGCGACAAAAACTCAGGCGATTCTCCCTGGAAAAGCAAGCGATCATCCGAGAAGAACTCGACAAGCTCCTTAAGGTCGGCTTCATCAGGGAGGTCGATCACTCGGTGTAACACCCCATAAATCTAAACTGTTGTACAAGAACAGATCGACAGCATTTCTCCTAAAACAGGATAGTACGGAAGCAATTCGAATAGGAATAATATCACGACATCAAAACTAGAGACAACGAGTCTAATTCAACCAGGTATTAACCATAAATAAAACACATCTATAAAGGGACAACCATAAACGAGAACAAGTTTAAAGGGAACAACAATAGGTCTAAATGAAATAAAATTGCATCCAACTAATGAATTATTTAAAACACTAGATCATGTGAGTCGTGATGACAACAGAAAATTTATTGTGTTGCGAGCCCACCCTTCATGCTTACGACTCACGTGCGCTACTCCGAAAACATCAAAACAGCAAGTAGTGAGATTGGGTAATCTCAAAGAAGCGAACAACTAATACAAATAAAACATCCACCATATATCTATCATTCCACATTCCTCATATACAATACCACATCAAAGAGTCCACATTCCTCATATACAATACCACATCAAAGAGTCCACACTATTCAAAGAAATGCATATGATTGATGCACATGCTTATGCCATGTTCCTCCTCACCGTGCCCTTTCTCAGGAACACACGGTGTTGTATCTGCACGGTCACAAGACGCCAAGGCCGACAAACTTCCAATGCATGATTATGCAGTTAATGCTTCATGCATGAATTCATTCATAACTCCTCCCACTGAGTCCACATGTTTGCATATCATCATATAGCATGGACAGAAAACAAATATCATAGAGATGAAATGTTTAGACAATTCATCCGGTAAACAACATCCTTCTTCACCTTACCTCAAAGCAAGTGATTAAACTATGTATGATTGCTGTAATTGGAGTTTATAATGAAGGCGAAGCAAACAACAATGTATAGCTTAACAATACAACTACTTCCACTTGCTTCTACCGACGTGGACGATGAACCTAGTTACGCCCAGCAGTGGCACCACCTGAACAAACATTATTTCAATACATAGCGACATCACAATTCATCACACAATTCAAACACACGCTTCCTACTCCCCGTTCCCATTTAAACGCCAAAAACCCCGATCTGTCCGAATCGAACAGCAGCACTCTCTCTTCCCAATTTCGTATATTTTTTTCTACTGTTCATAAAAATACAAAAAAATTACAGTAGCTATATATTGACGAGATCTACAACTTTCATGAAGGTCACAAATTTCAATTCCACGGTTAAATATGCCTAAACAACCGTCCAACACAGTGGACGAAATCTGTTTCCAGATTCTGTTTGTCATCTTCCAACAGCGATAAATCTCAGACCGACGCCCCAAAAATTCTGCAAAAATTACAGAAGCTAGGTATCGACGTTATCTACAACTTTTTAGTTATAGATTTTTGCAGGAAAAATCATCTATGCCATGTAAAACGCGAAATAATCCGCGCTGCACAATCTTCCCTTCCAAAAACAGCACCACGTGAACATCTACCCTTCTCCCCCATCAAGATCCATCCAAACCACTCACCACCAGATCTAATACACTCCTAATCCCTAGGTAGAACAGGGGTAAAACATTGGGAATTTTACCTTGAGTTCCCCCTTGCGAACCCCCGAAGAACGCGCGACGATCCCCGTAACGGAAATCTGTTCGTCCTCCTCGCCTCCACGGATCCTCTTCTCATTTTCTCCTTCGTGTTTCGCGGTGGATCTTGAGCCACCACGTAGGGGAGGAAGAGGAGGGGGTGCGGCTGCTAGGGGGGAGGAAGGGAGGCGCCTTAGGGTTTGGTGGGAGGGGGCGCCACTTAAAGGGGAGGTGGGCCGCCCACCAAGGCATGGGGAGGAGAGGGGAAAAGGAATTCCTACCCAGGCCCAGGTTGCCTCAGCCCAGCGGAAACTAGCCCAAAACTCCAATTTTAATATTAAATTGCCGCATAATCTTCAATTATTTCATTCCCGACAAAACCCTCTTTCTTTCCGAACAACCAAGAAAGAAAACCTAGGATCGCTCTCAAATTCTAGGGCATCACAATCTCCCCACCTTAAAAGGATTCGTCCCCGAATCTAAGACACACCAAAATCAACAACAAAGTCCCCAAGGGACAAAAGACTTCTTTGCAACACAAAACATTCACACAAAGACTCAAACCGGAATAAACGACAAGCGAGTTCTCAAAACCAACACTAGCGAGAAAATGTTGATTTAGCTCAACAGAGTGCAACCTCTCACGGTTCCACCTTCACTTCAATTCCCAAATAGACCATGAAAGAAAATGGTCTCGCACTCCTTATTCCAACCACTCTCCAGAAGAAAACGGTACCAGTCTCTAGAACCCTCTTCATCTCCCACGCACAAACGTGTTTTCACACCACAACCCCTCTACTGTGGTGCCCCGTATTCAAGACGACGACAAACCAGGTGAGACATACACTCCAAGACCACCACCTTTTTGAACAAACGAGGTTAGAACCTTGCAAAAAAATTGATCTTCAACAAAAAACCAATACCCAACACTACCACCAAAAGGAAAGGCCTACTTTACAACCAGGGTCCTTAAACCCGCAAGAGACAGTAACAACCGAACAAAATCGCTATGGTTGACACAACCTCGCTCAACCTCAGCGACAGAAAGGTCCAATACACTCTGAAAAGGAAAAACAATTACTAGAAGGCAATTGAAATCTCGATTCAGGACATGCATGCAGCTTTCCAAGAGCACTCCGGATTAGTCATATATCCATATATGACTTTCTCACCGACCTGGCTCAATGACTCTTTTATCATTTAACATCTATAGACAATGTCATGTTTACTTTTCACCATTCATTCATCATGTAACAACACTATCGAATAGTCATTTACAAGACGACTTTTTCTCTCAGAACACATGAATAAAACTCGAATAACACCGAGGATTGCGCTTAATTCATATAAACTATGTCGACGAGATAGTTAACGATGAAGGCACCACATCATATAAAACCCCACCAATGATTGGAAGCTAAACTTGCAAAACATCGCATTTTAACCAAAATCAATATTTTGGAAAAGAACATCGACTCCAAAGTCAAACATCTGCACAAACAACCGCCACAATTTTTTCTCGAAAGAAAGGGAAATTCATTCCCAAAAGAGAACTCTTCATTAACCAAATTCACTTATGAAACACTCATATAATCCACCTTTTTGAAGCACTACAAACGTCACACACATCATGCAAATAAATCCAACTCTAGTCAAAAAGAGCTACAAATTAAATCTCAAGAGTTTCCAACACAACCCACTATGTCCATCTGCTTCCTTTAAAATTAATTCCAAAGATAATTCAAGGTGAACGCCGAAGGAGCGTGGTCCACTCAAAGACTTTTGGGTGTAAATCCATACTCATAGTGCAAACTAAACAAGTTAGCCAAATCCAAAGGTTGGCATTAATCACTACGAGTTTTAGGGAAACTCTGTAACACAACAGAAGAAACACTTCGACAAAAAGTATTCAACCAAAATAGCAACCAACCAAACCACCCAAAAGGTTTTAGACACAGGCTCAGGATGAAAGCCACCATATCTAGTATTCCACTATATTTACCATTTAAGCATTCAATATACACTATTTACTCATCGAGAAGCCTCAATATAATTCAACCAAAAGCTACATAACCAATTCTTTCTCTAGTTACCTTTCCCAACATTTATAAATACAGTTTATGATGATTAACAAAACGTCTTCCATTCTATACTACCTCATCATGATCCCCACAGACAACACATCATATATCAATGTATTCTATATTTCAAACATAGTACTTCAACATATACTTAAGCATGATGAACGTATCAATTTTATACCATCCATACATCAACATCTTGACAATTAAAACTTGTTCAATCAATAAAATGACTTCAACCAATAAGTATTATCTCTACAAGATAAAATTCGTAAACAGGATTCTAAGACATGCATTCATTAAGGTTAAAATCTTGCATCATGATTGTTATCCAATGTTCATCCCATCACAACATGAACTCGACATAATTCCACAGTTTTACACTTTTCTCTATTGGATCAATGGTTTCCAACAATTAGCAACCCTACCAAGTCATCAATAACAACAAATGGGCATAAACATCAACCATCAACATTACTTTTGGCTACCCTATACATAGGTGATAACAAAATTACCACCACACAACATACTAGTAGGTTGCAACAACGTAAATAGCAATTCTAATCAACTTCCAAATTAAAGTCGCTAGTCAACACGATTAAATTTTCTCTATTAATCCGTTAGATTAGAACATCTTTAAACAACCAGCAAAAGTTTCTTTAACAATAACCGCAGTCTACCTCATCTTAATGTTCTAACCATGCATCAGGGTTTAAAACCTTAAACATTATCGGGGGTCATAAGCACTTTTAAAGCAAAGCAACAGATTATAAGCATGTACATTAACACATTTAATCATCCCCACTATGGGGTACTCTACGTCACTAGAGGTTCATTTAATCTTAAGCTAAAGGTAACAATTACACTTAATTGATTCAACTCGCAAATTAACTAAGGAGTACATCATTTCTATAAACCACATTGTTACATACTACATAACATGCTAAACAACAATTTCCACTTTTAACAAGTAATTTCAGTCAAATGAATACTTACTTTATTTGCAGCATTTTTTTTCTTTTAATACTCAACTAAAACTCACAAAGAAGCTTGACTCTCAAATTTGCAATAGGACATGACTCCAAAACACATTTCAATCTTAAAGACTCCCACCGGAGGGAACCAAGCGATCAAGTAAACCTTACTTAACAAAGGCACAAAACATAAATCGACACAACTTAACTTTTTACACACGCTTCAATAACTTCTTTTAAACTCAGAGCAATACACACAAGAACCAAAAGCTATACCTTTCTTTGCAAGGCAACCAACTAAACAGGTGTCAAAGTCAAAAAGGTGACCAAAGACGCACAACACAAAACTCCCCTTCTTTGTCTTCACCCAAAGAAGACAAAACCAAGAAACACCGAAGGCACACTCCGCGAAAATCCAAATTCCAAACACTTTTCTTCTGATTTCAATCAACTAAAACCAAGAGAACCAACCAAGACCGACCGTCAGAACGATAAAGAACATCCGAAGGAATCTACCACCAATCTCTTCTATTTGACTCCAGTCCACTACCCGATCCACGGCTGCAAAGGGTAAGCACTCCTCCTACAGGGTTTAATAATTCTTTGGTGATGGCGTTAACCGCCACACCGTCAAACCACACCCTTACTAAGAACAAAAAGAGGTGACCAAACCCTTCTAAGACTACAACTCCACTTCATCACAAATGAAGCAACTCAATCAAATCCATCATAAATATAGCATTATACATCATCAAAAGTAGCATTCAACATCAAAGCTTAGATACAATATTTAAACGGAAAGCAACGGTACCCATACCCCTTTCCTCATCAGAATCCATGTGTGTCAGATTTTAAATTAGTGATTCCACTTACACAAGTTTTAATGTTGCTATCCTAATGACAAAATTTTAGTTAAAACCTAGGCCATGTTTCTAAGTTATTCCACATCACATTTTAGTTGTATCCTATAGTATGACACTAAAAATACACATTCCAAGGACCTACAGCCCGCTCTGATACCAACTGTAACACCCCATAAATCTAAACTGTTGTACAAGAACAGATCGACAGCATTTCTCCTAAAACAGGATAGTACGGAAGCAATTCGAATAGGAATAATATCACGACATCAAAACTAGAGACAACGAGTCTAATTCAACCAGGTATTAACCATAAATAAAACACATCTATAAAGGGACAACCATAAACGAGAACAAGTTTAAAGGGAACAACAATAGGTCTAAATGAAATAAAATTGCATCCAACTAATGAATTATTTAAAACACTAGATCATGTGAGTCGTGATGACAACAGAAAATTTATTGTGTTGCTAGCCCACCCTTCATGCTTACGACTCACGCGGCGCTTACCGAAAACATCAAAACAGCAAGTAGTGAGATTGGGTAATCTCAGCAAAGCGGAACAACTAATACAAATAAAACATCCACCATATATCTATCATTCCACATTCCTCATATACAATACCACATCAAAGAGTCCACATTCCTCATATACAATACCACATCAAAGAGTCCACACCCAGTTCAAGAAATGCATATGATTGATGCACATGCTTATGCCATGTTCCTCCTCACCGTGCCCTTTCTCAGAACACACGGTGTTGTACTGCACGGTCGCCAAGACGTCAAGGCCGACAAACTTCCAATGCATGATTATGCAGTTAATGCTTCATGCATGAATTCATTCATAACTCCTCCCACTGAGTCCACATGTTTGCATATCATCATATAGCATGGACAGAAAACAAATATCATAGAGATGAAATGTTTAGACAATTCATCCGGTAAACAACATCCTTCTTCACCTTACCTCAAAGCAAGTGATTAAACTATGTATGATTGCTGTAATTGGAGTTTATAATGAAGGCGAAGCAAACAACAATGTATAGCTTAACAATACAACTACTTCCACTTGCCTTTACCGACGTGGACGACGAACCTAGTTACGCCCAGTAGTGGCACCACCTGAACAAACATTATTTCAGTACATAGCGACATCACAATTCATCACACAATTCAAACACACGCTTCCTACTCCCCGTTCCCATTTAAACGCCAAAAACCCCGATCTGTCCGAATCGAACAGCAGCACTCTCTCTTCCCAATTTCGTATCTTTTTTTCTACTGTTCATAAAAATACAAAAAAATTACAGTAGCTATATATTGACGAGATCTACAACTTTCATGAAGGTCACAAATTTCAATTCCACGGTTAAATATGCCTAAACAACCGTCCAACACAGTGGACGAAATCTGTTTCCAGATTCTGTTTGTCATCTTCCAACAGCGATAACACTCAGACCGAGGCTCCAAAAATTCTGAAAAAATTACAGAAGCTAGGTCTCGACATTTTATACAACTTTCTAGTTATAGGTTTTTGCAGGAAAAATCATCTATTCCATGTAAAACGCGAAACAATCCGCGCTGCACAATCTTCCCTTCCAAAAACAGCACCACGTGAACATCTACCCTTCTCCCCCATCAAGATCCATCCAAACCACTCACCACCAGATCTAATACACTCCTAATCCCTAGGTGGAACAGGGGTAAAAGATTGGGAATTTTACCTTGAGTTCCCCCTTGCGAACCCCCGAAGAACGCGCGACAATCCCCGTAACGGAAATCTGTTCGTCCTCCTCGCCTCCACGGATCCTCTTCTCATTTTCTCCTTCGTGTTTCGCGGTGGATCTTGAGCCACCACGCAGGGGAGGAAGAGGAGGGGGTGCGGCTGCTAGGGGGGAGGAAGGGAGGCGCCTTAGGGTTTGGTGGGAGGGGGCGCCACTTAAAGGGGGAGGTGGGCCGGCCCACCAAGGCATGGGGAGGAGAGGGGGAAAAAGGAATTCCCTGCCCAGGCCCAGGTTGCCTCAGCCCAGCGGAAACTAGCCCAAAACTCCAATTTTTAATATTAAATTGCCGCATAATCTTCAATTATTTCATTCCTCGACAAAACCCTCTTTCTTTCCGGAACAACCAAGAAAGAAAACCCTAGGATCGCTCTCAAATTCTAGGGCATCACACTCGGAATGGCTGGCCAATCCAGTCATAGTCAGAAAGAAAGGAGGCAATTTGCACATGTGCGTTGACCACACGGGATTAAACGCAGCATGCCCAAAGGACAACTACCCGCTACCTCGCATAGACCAGTTGGTCGATGCGACGGCGGAGTTGCATGTCATGAGCTTCCTGGATGCTTATTCGGGATATCATCAGATCAGCATATCGCACGAAGACGAAGAGAAGACCTCCTTCATCACCCCGTTTGGTACGTACTGCTACATGACCATGTCTTTCGGTCTGAGAAACGCTGGAGCAACTTTTCAGCGCCTCATGCAGAAAACCTTCACGGACCAAGTAGGTCGGAACTTGGAAGTTTATGTCGACGATATAGTTGTCAAAAGCAAGCTTGCCTCAAGTCACATCGCTGACTTAAAAGAAACATTTTGTAATCTCAATAAGCATCGAATAAAGCTGAATCCGGAAAAATGCATTTTTGGTGTAAAGGCCGGCAAGGTGCTCGGCTACATGGTCGGTCCACAAGGCGTGGGAGCAAATCCAGAGAAGATCGAAGCAATCGAGAACATGAGGCCGCCCACATGTGTGAAGGAAGTACAAGCCCTGACCGGATGAATGGCCGCCTTGAGCCGCTTTATTTCCCGGCTGGGTGAGCGAGAGCTACCTTTCTTCAAAGCCCTTTGAAAACACGACGGTTTCATATGGACAGAGGAAGCCAATCATTCCTTTGAAGAGCTAAAGCAATACCTATCCAAACCGCCCGTCCTGGTTACGCCTAAGATGGGGGAAGAATTGCTGCTATACCTGGCAGCAACCCCACAGGTCGTAAGTGTAGTACTAACGGTGGAAAGGGATGGTGTCCAACGACCTATCTATTATGTTAGTGAAGTACTACACGGACCAAAGGAGCGTTACCCTGAGGTCCAAAAACTCTTGTATTCATTATTGATGGCTTCCAAGAAGCTGCGCCATTACTTCCAAGCACACAAGATCGTGATACCAACAAATTTCCCGCTCAGAGAAATCTTGAAAAACCAGGACGCCAGTGGTTGTATAGCTAAGTGAGCCGTGGAGCTGGCCGAATTCGAGATAATGTTCTCGGCTCACACGGCGATCAAGTCCCAGGTTCTGGCTGACTTCGTGGCGAAATGGTCGGCTCCAGCTCTGTCGGCAAGCGAGCCCGCCAGATCAAGGGAAAACCACTGGACCATGTATTTTGATGGATCTCAAGCATACGAACGCTCGGGGGTTGGCGTCGTGTTGGTCTCCCCGGATGGAGAACGACTCCAGTATGCCGTGCAACTGCACTTTGCCGCAACCAACAACATGGCAGAGTACGAAGGCCTCTTGGCCGGACTGCGAGCGTGCAAATCGCTAGGAGTCCAACGGCTCACTGTGATGGGCGATTCACAGTTGGTCGTGAACCAGGTCAACAAGGAGTATCAGTGTTCCGATACCTCAATGGCGCTTTACCTGGTCGAAGTAAGGAAGATGGAGAGGTACTTCAAGAACTTCGAAGTACTCTACATCCCCAGGAAGGATAATGCCAAGGCCGACCAACTGTCCAAGGTCGGTTCCTCTCAAATTACTGCCTCGGCGTGGGTGCTCGTCAAGCACCTATACAAGCCCTCCATTCCCTCTGAAGAGGAGGCACCAGAGGCCGTCGGTAGGGTCTCCTTCCTCGAGCAAAGTGCAGGTTGGATGATGCCATTCGTCCAATACCTTGCTCATGGGACATTGCCCGAGGAAGAAGCCGAGCGTTCCCGGCTAACAAGGCGATCTTCTCAGTACAAACTGATCGAAGGCCACCTATACCGAAAAGGTGCATTAGGAATCCTCTCCAAATGTGTCTCTCAGGAGGAAGGCCAGTACCTTCTTCGTGACATCCATGAAGGAATGTGCGGAGCTCACTCGTCGTTCAGAACACTTGTGAGCAAAGTGTTCCGATTGGGTTACTATTGGCCTACAGCCTTAGCGGATGCACGGACGATCATGACGACCTGCCGAGCATGCCAGTTTCATGCTCGCAAAGTCCATCAACAGGCCTATATGCTACAAACCATACCACTCTCGTGGCCATTTTTGACCTGGGGGCTCGATATCCTCGGACCTTTCCCTCGAGGTCGGAAGGGCTGCAAGTACCTGCTCGTGGCCATCGATACTTTCACCAAGTGGATAGAGGCCGAACCCGTGTCAGCCATCTCGGCCCAGGTGGCCAAGAGGTTCCTCCAAAGCAACGTGGTGACAAAGTTTGGGATACCCAATCGTCTCATCACGGACAACGGAACTCAATTCACCAGTGAATTGTTCCAGGCTTATTGCGAAGAGGTCGGGATCAAGGTCTGCTTCACTTCTGTGGCACATCCACAGAGCAACGGAGCAGCCGAACGAGCAAACGGGTAAATAGTCCAAGGCATCAAAAAGAGGGTCTTTAAGAACCTCAGTCAGCACAAGCAGGAGTGGGTGGACGAGCTACCCTCCGTTCTTTGGTCAGTTCACACCACCACAAGTCGGGCCACGGGCGAAACCCCATTCCATCTTGTTTATGGTGCACAGGCCATTTTGCCTGCAGAAATCGTGCTGGGTTCCCCAAAGGTACAACTGGTCGATTCCGTCGACCAGGAGATCGAGCGGCTCGTCGACCTAGACCTCGTAGAGGCAACACAAGAACAGGCATTGCTCCGGTCTGCGGTTTACCTATAGGCCCTTCATAGGCACGCGGCCAAGTCGGTTTGACCTAGGACCTTGCAAGTTGGTGACATGGTCTTACGAAGAGTTTAGGACCTGTCGAAAGCCAACAAGCTAACCCCAAGATGGGAAGGCCCTTACACGGTCGTATCCGCAACACACCCGGGGGCTGTTCGCCTAGCGATGGAGGACGGTCGGGAGCTCGCCAACACCTGGAACATTGACCAACTGCGTAAGTTCTACGTTTAGGCGTGTATCTCTATTTTGCGCCCGCAGCGCTGCCTTTGGCAAACTGGCTCTTTTTCCCTCTGTCATTTTTTCTCGTTCTCTTCCAAGAGCTTTATGAAACGCCAGTACGGCAAACGAGCTTAGCCGACAACGCGTGTGTACCATCCCCTTTGGGCACTGGCTGGGCGTTCGCTCACGCGGATCACCGTCCGTAGTAGCTCTTCGCTGCATGAACGATCGTGCGCAGACATCCTCTAGCCCGGTACAAACTCAGTCCTTACTTAGGTTCGGTAACTCTACGTATTGTCGGACCAAGCCCGTCTGTCCTACACGTGTGACCATGCTCGCGCGCGTCCCTTTCTCGACTCAAGCGGCATATCCGATCATTTACAACGCGTTACGCTTAAGGATTTTTTCAACTCTCCTATGAACAAACTCGTGCCCGCAACTTTAGGGGCACGACCTTTGTCCATAGCGGGGGCTCCGTACAATAGGGGCGAATCGTTCTTTTTAGTTTTACTCTTGATCGGAATCTGTGCTCGCAATACCTTGCCTTTGTACGGGAAACAAGTTTATACCCTTGTTCTCTCCTGCGGTTGTTTTTCTCTATAGGGCGAGCTTCGAGCAAACATAAGTACATCTAGAGCAAGGTCGGGAAAAAGAGGGCAAGGTTCTAATTCTTAAATTCTTGTCCAGTAACCAAAAGTTTTCTACAGGTCGACACAAGCAAAAGGAAAAAGAATAGAAATAAAAAAAAGAAAGAGGAGGCGTCTAAGACTAACTCCTACGCTCGGCCTGGAGGGTAGCAAGCTCCTCCTTAAGGGAATCTACCTCGGCCTTGAGGTCCAAGACCTTCGGTCGGGCCGCACGACCTTCGGCCGCGCTTTCCCGAAGGCGCTGCACCTCCTTGAGATGGGCCTCCTCGCGCTCCCGAGCTCCTTGGGCGGCGCGAAGCAGGTTGGGGACCTCCTGCCGTAGCTTCCCCAACTCCTCCTCAAGCTCCGCACACCTTCGCTCTAAGGTGGTCTTCACCGTTTCAATCTGGAGGAGTTGGTCCCGAAGCTCGGCGACAATACCCTTCGCCGACTCCAGCTCCTGCCGGTCGGAGGCTTGCACCTTGGAGATCCGAGGCTCAAGATCGGCGATCTTGGCGTCTTGCTCACTGTGGTACCTCCAGTACTATTCTGCAGAAACCGTGGAGGCATCAATGTCCTCCATGGCCTTAGCAGCAAACTACGAGCAAAGAAGAAGAAGGGTTAAAAATGCCTTAAAAAGTTTCTTATACAGAAGAAAGGGGCGAAGTACTCACCAGAAGAGCCCGGTTGACCAACTTGTCCTAGAACCGCTGGCGGTCGGTTGCGCCAGCTCGAAAAAAAGGATTGACCCACGCGGGATCATCCTGGCCCCGAGCGGGCACGTCAAGGTCTTGCCCCTCCTGGGCACCCGGTCCACCCAAGAGGGAAGCAGCGGCCTCTTCCTCGGCCAACTCCTGGTCGCCCCGAGGTTGGTCTTCTCCGAGGGCTTGCAGCTCATGGCTGCCTTCCCCCTGCTCAGCCGCCATGCTCGGGGGCTGGACGCCAACCACGGCCGCATCCGCTCCTAGGTCCGCGGCCGGGGGTGACCGATCGACGACGACCAATTCCACTGCTCCCTGGTCCCGGGCCAAAGACAAATGGTCGAGGACGACCAACTCATGGCCTTCGGAGCCCGCCGCCTG
The DNA here is from genome assembly GCA_036346355.1 of Rhipidocladum racemiflorum. Lineage (NCBI taxonomy): Eukaryota > Viridiplantae > Streptophyta > Magnoliopsida > Poales > Poaceae > Rhipidocladum > Rhipidocladum racemiflorum. Next base: position 15,629,831 of record CM070582.1, read on the forward strand.
GGCCTCCCCCGTGCTTGGTACCGCGCCCGTCCCTTCACAAGGGACCAAGGCCACGGCTGCTTGGTCCTCGGCCCCTTGCGGGTCTTGCTCCTTCGCGGCCGGAGCGGGCTCGACGTTCGCCGGGCGAAGCTCGGGTTCCTCCGGAAGCGCGACCCGTGGCGGCTCCTCCTCATCCTCGGCCATCACTTGGTCAAGGATGCGGTCGAGCTTGGCGCCAACTGCAGAGTCGAGAATCCTCTCAGCCATTTGCTGGAAATCCAAGGACAGCAGCCGAGCTATCATGCCCACACCAAGCGGAGTGGGGTTAGCCCGAAAAATCGCAAATAAGAACAAAGGACTCAACGAAGAGACTACGCGAGGATTACCTTCCACCAGGCGAGCAGCATCCTCATCCTCGGATTCCTCGCCCTGAACCACGGGCGCCCTGCCCGCGGCGGCCTCATAGGCCTCGATGACGGCCTCGGTGCGTTCCGCGGTGGCGTCACTAGCCCGTGCCCTCGCCGGGTCGACCTCGTCCATGTCGACCCCCTCCAGCGCCGAGGTCGTTGGAGGCGATGACCTTCTGCTCCTCCTAACCAGGGCGAAGGCGCTTTCCTCCACTTCCTCCTCCTCGGGGTCCTCGACCACCCGAGCAAGTTGGTCTTGGAGGGCCTTGATTTGCCTCTCTAGTTGCTCCTTGCTCGCGGTAGACTTGGCCGCCTTCTCGACCTTCTTCGCCTGCTTTGCTAGCTGTTGCAGTCGACCCATCAGCTCCGGCTTCCTCCGCTTGAAATCAGCAAACCATTTTCGGAACCCTCTTATCTCCTTCCGGTCGGCGTACTCCAGGTGCTGCGCGGTCGGGACCCTGGCCGAAGCTTGGAACTTTGAGCGCTTGGCACGAGGAGGCGGCGTGGGTGGTCGGCGGCTTCGGCCCGCCGCCTTCTTGCGAGGACCCTTGGCTGGGGGATCTCCTTGCTGCAGTGGCTCCGCACTCGACACAGCGAGCTCAAGGGCGACCCTCTCCTGGAACCAGAAATCAAATTAGACAAGCTCGGAATGAGTTCTTTGTGCAGGAACAAGCACGGGTACTTACCGTGTCACTACGGTCGAAGACGTTCTTCGGGAACTGACGGTCGGCCTTCAGTTCCTTCTCCTTTGGGGCGCCGAACATCTCGGCGACCCTCTCCTCGACCCAGTCCATCCCTGGAGCTGCGATTCGAGCAAAAGGAGCATGGGATCAAACCCATGCTCGGCCAAAGACGAAAATCAAGGAATGGACCAAAAAACTTACCCGCATTGTCCTCATGGGTGATGTCTTGCCACCTGGTCACCTCCAAGAACGGGTGCTCCCGACGCCGCAGCGGGGACACCCGATTGAAGACAAAGTCACGCGCAATGTCCCAACTAGTGAGCCCCATCTGGGTGAGCTCACTGATGGTCCTAAGAATGCGCTCCTCATCGGGCTGGACGAGCGGGCGCACGGTGTCGGCCGCCGGGGCGACCTCCCCGGTATATACCAGTTGGCTCCCTTCGGACTTCTGCTGATAGAACCAAAGGTCGGCCCAACCCGACACCGAGTCCTTCAAGGAAAGGAGAGGGTACTCGTATGGGCGGTTGGGCCGGAGACGAAGATAGATGCAGCCAGCGGGGGTATTCCCGCCGGTGCGGAAAGGAGAATAGAAGTGAAAGAAGAGGCTGGCCGTGGGCGCTACCCCCACGTACGCCTCACAAAGGTGGGCGAAGATCGTGAGAGCAAGGATAGAATTGGGATTGAGGTTAGAAATCTCGCACCCGCAGAAGGCGAGAACGGAGACGAGAAACTCACTTTCGGGCAAATGGAGCCCATCGACGGCGTAGAGCTCGCAGGAGATGATCTCTCCCTCCCGCGGCGCTAGCGCCTCTTCACGGCCGGGCGCTCGGGCGGTGTTAGGGTCGACGTGACCGTCGTCCACGAGCGCTTGGAGCCTCCTTCGATTCATCTGGCTGACTCTGAACTGCGCCATTGCTATGGGGTGACAAGGAGTAAAGGTCGCTGAGGAGTAGAAGGTGACGAGAAGAAAAGGGCACCAAGGGCGCTAAGGGCTTGGAAAAAGGTTTAAGCAAAGTGCCGAGCAAAGCGCGAAGTGACCTCATCTGAGCAGTGTCCAAGGTTAAAAAGGCTGCGAAAGGGCGCATTAAATGCCGCCACGACCTTTCGCGAAACTTCACCTGTCCGTTACGGCAGAAACGGCCCAGTAAATGCACGCTTCCTGAGAAACTGCTTTACCGTTACAGAGAGGCTTCTCAGAGAAGGAATCAAAATAACCAAACATCGCGCCACCATGGCTTGAACATGTGACCAGCAAGACAAGACAATGAGGTCGTCTCCCGACACAGGATGGTCGTGAGACACGACCAAGGAAATCAAACCCCTCCTTCGGGTTTTCATGCTCAAGGGGAAGCACGAGCATAGATAACTCCCCGCTTGAGCCTCAGGGGCTAGCTGTCGGGGATTGACTATTCACTAAAAATGACCATTTTATCCCTAGGGGTCCAAGAGCACCGACCACGCGGTCCCCCGCGGAAGAAGCTCGGGAAACTTGCCCGGGCAGCCAAGGCGCCCGAGCTTGCATGCTCGGGAACTCACCCGCGACCATGCAAAGGACCACGCTCATGTGTACTACACAGATGGTCGGGGGACTTGGTCAAACCATTGAAAGGAAGGTGGCAACCAATCCGCCGGAGATCAAGGGAAGACACGCCCGAAATTCAAATAAGGCGCAGATCAAGGGCGCCGGATCGTGGGCGCTACGGTTATGGAAGCACGGCGTAAATCTAGTGGGGTAGTTACCTTCTATGTATCTTCAGCTTCTATATTTAAACCCCCCAAGAGCATCTGCAAAGGGGGACCTTTTTGCAAACCAATCATAAACACAATATACTGGAGTAGGGCTGTTATCTCGGCGGTGAGAGGCCCGAACCAGGATAAACAAAACTCATCTTTCTCCCGAACTCGCGTTGCTTGGACGAACACCCCGGCTCTCACGAAGGGGCCATGTTGATCCCTCGTTCAACAAGTAAGCTCGGCGGGAGCCCGTTCTCCAATCGTCGACACTTTGTTTTTGACTTATCAGGATCTCTGAGTTGCTGATCTTGTGTGTTGTGAATCACTATTGCATCTGTATTACCTATTGTATCATTTCTTTTACCTGCTTGGCAATCTGCTCTTCTTATCTTTTTGTTAGAGTTTTTTGTTTTCTTATCCACGTTGCTTGATTGAAGATGCCTTTGGATCTTTTCTATTTCTCCCATAACATAGTCAAACTTTTTTAGTGACTTTGAAACATCCGATGCCATTTCCACCAAAATTCTTGATAACATGTTGAATCTCAACAAGCTGTCTGCACCTTTTATTTCTGCTGCAATTTGTGTGGGTTGTATAATTGTACTCATTTTTGGCTTTAATTTCCACCTATCAATGAAATACTTCTCTGGGATAGAAGTTATGTTGATATGGATCAGAACTTTGAGAATGTGGGAGCACACTATTCCATCCTTTTGGAACTTGCCACAAATACATGTATATTCTTCATCAGGTATGTTTGTGAGCACTATATATCTCCTCTTCATGTACTTTTTTATGCAATGGTTGCCAGATTGATATACCTCATATGATATTTCTTTGTTTATTTCTTCAATATGCAACTTTGTTGTATCTTTTAGCTCTTGCTGGAACTTTAGAAAAATGTTTCTTCTGTAAATTTTTGCTGCTACTTCCTCCATTTGGTATTCTGACCACATTTGTGGTATTATGTTCCTTGTTGTATGATCTTCCTTCTCTTCCTTGTCTAGTATTCTGTCTGATATCCTGTTATAACCTTTTGTGAAGTTCATGATCGTGTGCTTTGGGCCTACATCATCTTTGAAGGTCGAATTCATGCTCTCACTTCTTGAAGTAGAGTGTGCAAATGGGAAAAAGCTTGCTCTAAAGTATGTAGGTACCCATCTGTGCCTTATATCCCAAATATCTTGGAGATATTTAATGTGTCCAACATCATGCTTTACTATCATGTCAACCCATAGCTTTTCAAATTCCTCAATTGTCAATGAATACATAATCATGTCTATGAGTTCTTCACGGAGCTTTGGTTTGTTACGAAGGCATCTACCCAATTTGTTCTCCACATTGTTAAGTATGTGCCACAAGCAGTTTCTGTGTATAGCATTAAGGAAAACTTCTGCAATTGCATTCTTCATTGCCCCATCTTGGTCTATTATTATATGCACTAGTGCTTTGCCATTCATTGCCGTCAAGAATGTTCTAAAGACCCATTTGAATGTATCTGATATCTCATCCTTTAGAAAGGCTGCTCCAAAAAGGCACGTGTGACCATTACCAGTTATACCAATAAATGGTGCAAACGGGAGGTTGTATTTATTAGTCATGTAGGCTGTATCAAAAATTAGGCAATCACCGTAAGCATCATAGTATCGCCTTGCCCTTGCATAAGCCCACAAAATGTTTCTTACAATGTTATTTTCATCTGTGTCAAAAGCATAAAAAAATCCTGGGTTTTCTGCTTGTTGCTTTGAGAAGTATTCCAGCAGCTGCATCATGTCATTCTCATTGTTCTCTTTACTGATTGTTGTTCTTAGGTTGCTGACATCCTTTTTGGTGTAAGATAGTGACCTAATCCCACCTTTTAGGAAAGATAGTATGTACCTCATTTTTCTGTAAGGTATGCCACATTCATTTAGAGTCTGTATCAAGCACTTCGCTTCATCTGACATGTATTTGTGTGATCTGAAAAACCTAATCTCACTTTGGGGGCTCATCTCGTGGTTGTGGTTTAGCTCCAAATTGGTCACAACTCACATACCATTTGTAATACTCACAATCATCTTTACTTTGCATCCTGTTCTCACCGGTGTATTTCGTTTTCTCTTGTTATTTAGAGATATTGACATATCACTCCCATCTTCTTTGCCCTTGTTTTTCCCTTGTTTGTTGCATTTGATTGTAACCCTAGTTATTTCTCCATTTCTCTTTTTGTTTTGTGTGTTATAGTTGTTGACTTTTTTTACTGCAAAACCTGATACAAATGCATAGAAATTGTAGATAGCTTGAGCTTCCTTATCTGTACTAAACTTCATGCCCAACACTGGCTCATGTTTCAATACAATTTCGAAATTGCCTTTTTCTAGTATAACAGATTGTATTCTTTGATTCTGTAGAAAGTTATCAATGTCATCTTCCGAAATATTCTCTTCTTCATCTGGAGGAGCAGTCGGTTCAGGCTGTGTGACCTCCTCTTCACTGTTGTCTTGATTTGTGGTTGCCGCATCTGTGTTGTCTATTTTATTAGTGATAGGCATTCCTAGACATAATGATGCTTTATCAGGCTCATTATGATCCTGCTTTTGTATGATATTAAAGTAAAAACAATCTTTTAAGATGATGAAGGCGGATAAAAAAATATCAACACAGAAATGCAAATATATTTTTCCTCTTCACATGACATACCTTTCTTCGTGTTTCCACGGACATTGCTGACGAATATGCTTTGCTTTCAGTTGGCCATAAAGCACTGTCCTTATTTACCATGTTGATAGGGCCACACTTCATTCTTTCTTTATCTAGATTGTAATATTTAAAAACCTAGCACAATAAGAGATAATTTACCACTGGACAAACATTAGTGAGTACAATAAAAGACACAAAGAAAAAGATATATGTATTATAAATCAAATAATCAAATTTATTTCTAATTGAGCTACTGGTTTCAATTTTTTCTATGTACTATTGATTTTTTTTTCTTTTTTGGTACCTCTGGAGGATCCGATGTCACCAAATCAAAAGATTCTGGGAGCCTGCTACTTGTTATAAACATGCTGTTCTGCATAAAGGTAAACAAATTCATCAGAACTCATTGATTTGAATGTGTTCAAAATTGTGTAATTACAGCAGCACATTTTTGTTTATAGTAGTTTATTTGTACCTCTATGTTTGGCGTCACATCAAAAGTTGTTGAGTATCCACCATGATGGAGATTCTATAAAGAAGACATTACAATGATTAAAATACAGTACAATTGATAACTATTAAATTTCAAACTAAACGATTTTCTTTGATTTTTTTTTCACAAGGTGTACCTGCACATAACTTGAGTTTTGTAGTTGTTGCAATTCTGAAATTTGTTGCAAAAGGCTTGTGAATGAACCTATCCCCTCTGTACTGTTTTTGAACGTGTGCATGTCAAGATCATTATTATCGGCAATGAGCATGCCTTGCATTTATTAGCAAATTTGTACTTTTTCCATTTTTTTGTGTTGACTTTGTTCTATATAGTGTTTGCTATATTTACAAAAGGCATTTACCTGACAATATCCTTGATCGGTTCCTGGTTGCCATTGCCTCAAAGCTGCCTGGAATACAAGTTGTCAATATTTTATCAGGTATTTTTAACAACAACTATTGGTATTTTTACATACCAATAGTTGTATTAAACCACATAAATTATGTATCTCTGGTATATATAAAAAACATCTGTATGGAAGTAAACTGGCATATGTTGACAAAAAGCCATTTACCTGATAATATCCTTGCTCGGTTCCTGTTTGCCATTGCCTTGAAGCTGCCTGGAATACAAGGTGTCAATATTTTATCAGGTATTTTTTTTACAATAACTATTGGTATTTTTTACATAAATTAAAACCCATAAATTATGTATTTCTGTTATATAAAAAAACCTGTGTATGGAAGGAATCTGGCATATGTTGTTTTTGTTGACAAACTGGATCAGTAGTGAAGTAATCAGCAAGCTGCACATAAATAGTCTAATATCTCATCAGGAACCATTGTTACTGAATTGATTTTGTTTTTGTTGACCAGCTGCTTCAACCTGTGTTTTTTTTGTGACATCATGCAAAATAAAGCATCAAATTGGGTTTGACAAATGTAAATAAAACCTAGATGACTCCACATTGGCGGTCATGTTTGTGGTGGTGGTTAACATTCTGTAATCGAGTATTTATGTATCTATTCACTTTGTGTGTCATGTTTGTGGTGGTGGTTAACGTTCTGTAATCGAGTATATATGTGTCTATTCACTTTGTGTGTCATGTTTGTGGTGGTGGTTAACGTTCTGTAATCGTGTATCTATTCACTTTGTGTGTGTGCAATATGTTTTTTGGTTATGTGATTCATTTGTCTTACTGAAATTTTGCAGTGCTGATGAGAAGCATTTTAGGTTTTGGAATCTAAAACAAATGATGAACCCAAATCCAGAAAAAGTGAGGAGAATTCGTAGGACTAATCGAGAGGAAGGATAGTCAGTTTCTCAGTCTTACCTTTTGATGTTTCCCCTTTCTTGTTCTTCTTCCATGCTTGCCTTTTCTGGCTTATTTTGCGCTCATTCTTGAAGTCTTTATTTTCCCCCACTCTTGTTCTTCTTGACCCCCTTTTGTTTTGATTGTATTGAATTCTTGCCCGATCTTTTGTTTCTAACTTGGTATGCAAGTTCGATTAGAGTTCAGTAGCTAATTGAGGTTTCTATCGTGCCTCTTTTTTGTTCTTAATGGGCTGCATAAGTGGGCTGAATGAACACCCCAAAAAATGGGCTATATTTTTTTGTCAGCATTGGGCCTAAAAAATAGGCACAGAAACAGGCCTAAAAAACGATACAAACGCTGCTAAGGACTAAAAAAACTGCACAAATGGATTGTACATTTTTTTAGTATGTATACAAAATCTGAGTGTTCCGAACTACAAAAACACTCGAATCCCACCTAGACACCCCCTATATTTTGATCCAGCAACCGTTATTCACTGTTACAAGTACTTAATTTAAATAAGCAATACATGACTAATCGTACTACATTCCACATAACTACACACTACTACAGAACTGGGCATCACAAGCGGTATATTACAAGCGGTTAGGTGCGAACCGGTTCTGGCCCACGCACCAGAAGCAGTTCGTGAGCAACGGGTGGTAGGGGGTCACTAGAAGCGGTTGGTCATACGAACCGCTTGTGTTGACAACCATCACAAGCGGTTCGTTTGCCAAACCGCTTATGAATTATCACAAGCGGTTTGAGACCTCAACCGCTTGTAGAGATTTATATTTAGAAGCGGTTCATGTATAAAACCGCTACTGAAGTCTTAGTTTTAGTAGCGGTTTATTTGTCAAACCGCTTCTACAAAGTCAGAAGCGGTTTGACATACAAACCGCTTCTAGAACTCAACCTTCAGAAACGGTTTGTATATGAAACCGCTTCTAGAATCCCTCCCGCCCAGCACTTTAAATAATTAGAAAGGTAGAAAGGGATAAAAAAAAATTAGAAAGGTAGATCTTTAATTGCATGAAGGTGTAGGTGGGGTTGTTTTTCTTGGAGAAGAAAAAAATATATGAAATTATTACTTGTTGTAGATGAACCGGCAATGGATGTACAATGCGGACCGTCGATCGAGAGAGTTCATTGATGGCGTGCAGGCTTTTCTCGATGCGGCCATTGCATTCCTGCCTCCAGGCAGCTTCATATGTTGTCCGTGCATAGATTGCAAGAACGAGAAGGAGCACTCACAGCGATGGCAGGTTATGAACCATTTGATGATGAGAGGTTTCATGCCAAACTATACCAGTTGGACCAACCATGGCGAAGACGAGGAAGACGAGGAAGAAGACGAGGAAGAAGAAGAGGGATTCAAAAATATCTCGGACGCCACGCAATGCTATTCCGTGGGAGGTACACTCAGTGACTTTGGTGATGATGAGCTGGACCAGATGCTGCGTGACAGTGAGGGAGACTACACAGATGAAAGACAGTTCGAGAAATTCCAAACGCATGTTAGAGGACCACAGAACGCCTTGATACCCAAATTGTGGGCAGGACCACAAGACGGTGCGTACCACACTTGAACTTATGCAATGGAAGGCCACAAATAGTGTGTCAGATAAGGGATTCGATGAGTTGTTGACACTCATAAAGAAGTTGCTTCCAGAAGATAACACTCTGCCTGAATCTACATATGAAGCAAAGGAAGTCATCTGTCCTTTGGGACTGAAAGTACAGAAGATACACGCATGTCGTAATGATTGCATCCTCAGACGCAATGCGTATGCCAATTTGGATGTTTGTCCAGTGTGCAAAGAATCACGGTATAAGGTGAAGAGTGATGATCCAGGTGAAATAGATGGGGAGCGTAAGAAGAAGAGACCTCCAGCTAAAGTGTTGTGGTATTTCCCAGTGATTCCCCGATTGAAGCGTATGTTTGCTAACAAAGCGCATGCCCGAGATGATGCGTTGGCACAAAGAAGAGCGTAAAGATGACGGTATGCTTAGACACCTGCAGATGGATCCACAGTGGAGGAAAGTCGATCGGACGTACCCAGACTTCGCACAAGAGGTGAGAAACATTAGGTTTGGGTTAAGTACCGATGGGATGAATCCTTTCGGAGAGTTGAGCAAAAACCATAGCACCTGGCCTGTTACACTATGTATGTATAACATTCCTCCATGGCTGTGCATGAAGCGAAAGTACATCATGATGTCGTTGTTGATCCAAGGCCCCAAGCAACCTGGAAATGACATCGATGTCTACCTGAAACCATTGGTTGCAGATCTTGTGACGTTGTGGGAGGATGGTGCACAGGTATGGGATGAGTACAAAAGGGAGTATTTCACCTTACGTGCATTGTTATTTGTAACAATCAACGATCGATCGCTTCCTCAGAAACTGTCTGGCCAAACTATCAAAGGATATAGAGCTTGTGTCCAATGCTTAGATGAAACGGACAGCATGTACCTGAAAAACTCTCAAAAGGTTGTCTACATGGGCCACCGTAGGTTTCTTCCTACGAGTCACCCATGGCGGAAGAAGTGCAGGAAATTTAACGGGCAAGTAGACCTTCGTGCTAGGCCTCAGCATCGTACTGGGCCACATGTACTTGCTATGGTAAAGAATCTGAAAGTAGTATTCGGAAAGGGTCCTCGAAGCAAACTCGTGCGTAATGAGGATGGTCAGGCGCCAATGTGGAAGAAGAAGTCAGATTTTGGGACTTGCCTTATTGGGAAGTCTTGGAGGTTCACACTCACTTGAATTCATGCAAATAACTAAGAATGTTTGCTTGAACCTGCTAGGCTACATAGATATGTATGGCCAATCAAAAGATACACTGCAAGGTCGGAAGGACCTTAAACTCTTTGAACTGAGGAACGACCTACATCCGGAAAAGAGAGAAAAAGGACAACATTACCTACATCCTGCGAGCTACACTCTAAGCAAAGAAGAGAAAAAAAGCATGATAGAGTGCCTGAATAGTGTGAAGGTCCCTTCCGGATACTCATCAAATGTAAAGAGACTCATAAACACGAGCTGTAATAAAATCGTACACCTAAAATCCCATGACTGCCTTGTGTTGATGACACAAATGCTCCCAAGGGCTATAAGAGGTATACTTCCGAGTGGGTACGGGGATAATCACAAAGCCTGTGTTCTTTTTCAATGCGATTTGGCATAAGGTCATCGACCCGTATAAACTAAGTAAGCTGCAGGATGACGTGGTACAAAGTGTGGTTTGTCTTGAGATGATATTTCCTCCTGCGTTCTTTGATATTATGGTTCATCTCACTGCTCACCTTGTCAAAAAGATAGGTATTCTCGGACCGTGTATGTGCACAACATGTTCCCTTTCGAGAGGTACATGAGTGTGCTAAAGAAGTATGTTCAGAATCGTTCTCGTCCTAAGGATGCATTGCCGAGGTTATGGGACAGAGGAGGTGATTGAATTTTGTGTGGATTACATTAATGATCTAAATCCGATCGGCGCCCCTATATCACGCCATGAGGGCAGGCTACAGGAAAAGGGACAGAGGGAAGGAAAGCAATTGCATGCAATGATCTTCTTACATTTAAGCAAGCACATTTCACGGTTTTGAAACAATCAACCGTGGTGGCCCCGTATGTTGTTGAGCACAAGAGTATTCTACGCCGTGAATTCCTAGGAGGTCCGAGGATTGGATAACATCAAGCACATGGATTCTTTCGGCGCTTGGTTACAAAACTATATCCTTTTCAAAGGGTCGACAATGAACAATTGCAACGATTGGCACGGGACCTTCTAGTGAAATCGTGACATTCAAGGGGTACGAGATAAATGGTTACACATTTTACATCAGATCCCGTGATGACAAGAGCACCAATCGTAACAAATGTGTCCGTATAGATGCCAAGACAACAAAGTAAAGGTGGACACATATTATGGTTTCATAGAAGAGATATGGGAGCTTGACTATGGACCTTTAAAGGTCCCTCTATTTAAGTGCCAATGGGTCAAACTCACTTCAGGCGGCGTAAAGGTCGACAAATACGGCATGACAACCGTTGACCTCACGCAAGTCGGCTATAGGCGTGAACCGTTCGTCCTTGCAAATGATGTGAGACAGGTCTTCTATGTAATAGACATGTCAAGCAAGCCTAAGAAGCAGAAAGATAATAATAATAATAAGCCAAAGCGACACGTGGTTCTCCAAGGCAAACGAAGGATTGTCGGAGTTGAGGACGTCACAGATGAGGAAGACTATAGTCAGTTCGACGAGCTCCCTCCTTTGCGGTGGATGTTGACATAAGCCTCCTGAATGACACAGACTGGATGCTTACATACGCCACGATCATAACGAAGTAAGACTTGTAAAGACATAGTATGGTACTACTTAAAATGTAGTATTATCAGATGAACTTATTTATTTGAACTTGTGTGATCATTTTTAGACGTGTCTTATATCAGACGTGTTTATTTGAAATAAACCTCATGAAATAAACCCCAAGAAATAAACCTTATGGAATAAACAATAAATAAATAAAAAATATAAACCTCAAGAAGTAAACAAAAAAGAAAGGTAAAGAAAGTTAAAAAAAAAAGAGAAAGGTTTAACAAATGAAGAATATAAACAAAAACAATAAAGAAATAAACCTTATGGAATAAAGAATAAAGAAAGTAAAAAAAAAAGAAAGGTAAAGAAACTAAAAAAAAGAATATAAATGAAGAATATCAACAAAAAAGAAAGGTAAAGAAAGTAAAAAAAAAGGTAAAGAAAGTAAAAAAACTGAAAGGTAAAGAAAGTAAAAAAAAAAGAAAGGTTTAAAAGAAAAAAAAAAGAAAGGTTTAACAAACGAACGGGCGACCTCGAGCCCGCACTCAAGCGCCCGCGCTAGCCAGGGGGGAGAGGAGAGTTCTTGTTAACCGTAATAGGCAACACACTCTTTTAAGTAGTATGTATCGGTTCCAATTATAACCGCTGAGATGGCTTCTACAAGCGGTTTGTATTAATAACCGCTTGTAGAGATATCTCTACAAGCGGTTCCAATTAATAACCGCTTGTAGAGAGAGATTCTACAAGCGGTTATTAATTAGAACCGCTTGTAGAGATCTCTCTTTACAAGCGGTTATTAATTAGAACCGCTTGTAGAGATCTCTCTCTACAAGCGGTTTGTAACGAACCGCTTATAGAACAGTTTACAAGCGGTTTGTATTAAGAACCGCTTGTAGATCTCACGTTTACAAGCGGTTTGTATTAAGAACCGCTTGTAGAGGTGGCTGCCTTTATACACGCTCGCGCTCTCTCCCTTCGTCAAACCTCCAAATTTTCCTAAGTCCCGCGTGCCCTGCAGCTCACGCCGTGCTCGCCTGCTCTGTGCTCCGCGCCGACGCCGACGCAGCCTCCGCCACTGCGTCTTGGACGCCGCTCCGCCATCAACTGGCCGACGCCGTCGCGCCACCCCACCCCGGAGGAGGTAGGTATAGCTGTGTGTACCCCCACCTCCTCCTATTCTGATCGCCCATAAGGTGTTCGATGAAATGTCCACAAGGCATTTTCATATATGTATTATTGATATGTTGGTATGTATGTTGTTAATTATGTTCATATATGTATTTGGTATGTTGGTATTGTTGGTATTTGGTATGTTGGTATTTGGTATTGTTGGTATTTGGTATTGTGTATATATATTGAGAGACATTGTATTTGGTATGTTGGTATTTGGTATGTATGGTATTTGGTGATGGTGTATGGTATTTGGTATGTTGGTATTTGGTATTAATTGTGTATATATATTGAGAGACATTGTATATATATATATGTGTGTGTGTATGTTGTTGGTGATGGTGTATGGTATTTGGTATGTTGGTATTTGGTATTAAGTGTGTATATATATTGAGAGACATTGTATATATATATATATATATATGTGTGTGTGTGTGTGTATCGGCTCGTTAGCTCAATACCATATATATATTGAAATTGAATTTTGCGCTAGATCGGCTCGGCTCGTTAGCTCAATTCCAAAAATAAAATAATATTAAATTAAACTATGTTAATTTTAAAAATGACCGAAAAAATGTGAACTTGACTCATTTCCACCCCTACCTCCACCTCACACAACAGCTCCTGTGAGATCAGTTCTTTCACCGACGTCCCCTTTCCTCCTCATGTTGGTATATGTATACCTATATATATATGTTGTTATAGATGTTTTCGAATTTAAGGTTACATTATATCAACATTTATAGATGGCACAACCAACACGTGGTGACCCTAATTTCGACGAGGAAGAATAGCTGTTAGACTCCATCACCGACTATGAAGGTTATCTCGCAGCTCATTGTGGCGGTAACACCGTTCCGGCGAGAATGTGGACACCGTTAACACCGAGGTATGGTCAGAAGAAAATAATTCCTGTGGGCATGTTAATTAATCGCAATTCATTATTAGAATACACTCTGACATGTTATATATATGTTTGTTTATTTAAAGCCTGGTACATCGAGCAACCAATCCAAGAATCGGGGACCTAACAAGAAGCCGTCCACAAAGCATGTGTTTACCGAAATTGACAACGATGGGAAGCCGATTGCCCCTCTTTCAGCAGTTGGGCCGTTCAACAACGCCTGCGGTTACCACGTAAGAGATCACGTCCCAATTAGCATCAAGAAATGGGCTGAAGTTCCTCAAGCTACCAAGGACCTCCTCTGGCAAGATATTCTGGAAAATTTCACATTTCCTCAAGGGTTTGGAGACAAGGCCAAGAATTATACGTTGAAGAAGATGGCACTCTCATTTCAGTCATGGAAGTCGGCTCAAAGAAAAAGTACGTGCGTATGGGAGAAAGACTCGCTTTCAACCAATTTCCTTATCTGGCCGATCACCGGGAAGCATTCGAGGAGTACAAGATGTCACCAAGGCCAGTGCAAGTCGAAGAATAAGACCAATGCACGATGAAGAAGTACCACCACCATCTCGACACCGGTGGTTACCTCAAGGCTGCACGAAATGGGACAAGAAAGAAGAAGAATTATTGGCCAAGGAAGTCACACCGGTTACTGCTTTGTGGGAAGAGCGCCTGCGCAATTGGTTCATGGGTCACGGGGGGAGCCTTGCAGACGATGGCAGTTTGGTGATGCTACCAAATGTACAAGATGTTGGCCGAGAATTGTACAAGCCGTCGAGCGATCTCGGTCCAGGCTCTTTGTGGTAGACAGGAGAACGATGAGCTAACACATGCCCTCCCAACCCTCGAGCACCGGGACGGACACGAGGTTTTAGCAAGACGCCATGGAAATGCGGTTTCGTGATGGATACGCTTTAAATGCAGAGCCGCCAGAGAACCAAAACAAGAGAAGCAAATAAAATGGCTCAATTGAACGGAGCTTAGAGCAACCCCAGGCTAGCATTGGAGATCTAGTGGCGCAACAAGTTGCGCAACAAGTGCGGGTAGCTCTCGGTAACCTTCGTGGATCGGCAGGTCCAATCAATCACCTGACGCCATGATCAGCCGTCGGCGCGGCGGTAGCAAACAAGGCGTCCACCGGGGCCCCTCAAGGGGACGAAGACTTGCAAGCCCATTATCCCGTTGATGACATAAGGGTTCGCCGCTAGTGTGAGCTACACATCGATGCGCGCAACCTCTCCATCAGGGTGGCTTACGGCATGGCATTGCCGGTGTCACCGGGCCAGACCTTCCACTGCAACACAATACCCATGGGTTACTCGAAGGTCGCAGTGGAGGAGGTGCTGAGCGGATTTGAAGAACTAGTACTCGATATTGCTGGAGGCGACGACGTTACCAAGCTTGGACAGGCCCTCCACAATATCATCCTCTGGCGAAAAAGGTTGATCATATTTCCAGATGGCGTGGAGGTGTCATCTCCGGAGCCGCCGGCTGTAGGAAGCTCGTCTCCTCCACAACGACAACCCACGCCTCCTCGACAACCGACGCCTCCTCCACAACGACAACCGACTCCTCCTCCACAACAACAACAGACGCCTCCTCCACAACGAGAACAGACGCCTCCTCCACAACGACAACCGACACCTCCACCATCTCCTCCGAGGAAGAAGCTCAAGAGCCATACTACTCCACCTGCTCCCACGAAGGCACAGTCCAGCCGGTCAAAAAGGGTAAAGGAACCTCCAAAGAGGGCATATGATAGGACCGACGAGGAGAATTACGCGATCGTCACCGAAGAAGTGGCTGCACACTTCGCACCAAAGAAGTCAGCTGACCCAAACGTACAAGTTGATCCAAAAGTGATGGAACACTTCTTGACCTGTCGTGCAATGCCACTCCCTGTGCCGTCCAACTATGAACGTACAATAATAAAGGCTACACGGAAGAGTAAACGGGGTCAGGCGGCGGCGGCAAAGCAGAAGAGAGATCAAGATCAGCTGCGGCAAGATCAAGAGAACCTTGAGAGATTTATGAAGGAGGCAGGACTCACTTCCGTAGCTGGTGCTCTAGGATCAGTTGTTCTCCCAATGGCAGAAGTCAGATGGCAATATAAGCTTGGCCGGGAGTTAATTGATCCAAATAAGATAAAGAACCTGCCAACCAAGATGCGACAATTTCATGAATGGTACATGATAGAGTCTGCTCAACAAAGAAAAATGTTCCCCTCCGGTCGACAAGAAGATTTCTATCGTGGGGACAACACCATATGGCTCGAATTCGAAGACATATACAATATCTACCATAGCGACTCTATGAACGTGTCTCTCATGAGTCTGGTGCCTGTAAGTATCAAGCTCATAACTTTACCATTTACTTCCTTGTACCATAGAAGTGCAACTCTAATAACTTATACATTTCTATGTAGAATGGAGATACAACGATGTAGAAAACAGAACATATTCAACGTGGGCTTCCTCGACCGGAAATTGTCAATGAGATCGTATTTGATACAGCGCTAAAGCTCTTGAGGATTACGTTCTAGATGCATTCATGGGACAACACTACAAACCATACATACTTCTGCCCTTCAACTTCATGTACGTATATTTACGTATTCTCATAACGCATTAATAAACTTTTTCTTTTCCAAGGCATTGATAATACTGCTAGCTAGTTATATATATGTCGCAATATATGACCAGGTATCACTTTGGATCCTTTTGGTCATCAAGCTTGATAGTAGCAAGATCATTGTTCAAGACTCAAAAGGGGACCGTGGAACAATATCGATATCATTGATGTCCTAAACAGGTTTATAGCAAATATATATACAATTGTTTCCTTATTATATTGAAATACCTTGCTAATTCCAAGTCTGATAATTGCTATTCATAATAACGTCACACAGGGCATTCGCAAGGTTTCGCAAGAAGCAACAAGGACAATTCGAGAATGAATTCACCTGTCCAAATAAGCACTCGAGTATTAAAACAGACATTTGGAAACAACTTATGTGGCTATTATGTGTGCCACTACATGCAAAATATTACCTACGGCGATGTGCCCATGCGACAACGAGGTGAGTGCACATATCAATTAATACCTACACTTTAATTACATGCTCGAGAGATTTATTAATTTCGTTCTTTGTCAGCCCAACATCGATGTGCAAGATGTGATCCCGCCGCACCGGGTTGAAGCACTTCAAGAACAACTCATTGGCTTTATTGTTGACGAGATTGTATCCTCGACGGCGAGTTCCACACACCGGGTTGGAGAGATTGTCCTTCTATAAGGACAGGTGATCTCGACATCAACGTCGACCAAGGACGTAAACAAATGATGCACGCAAGAATTAAATCAGCTCGAGATTCACCCTTTTATTCTTTCAAACTTGTAAAAGTTGCTTATGTGTAAATCAAACTTGTAAAAGTGCTCATTATTTCATGTACTGTCCATCAAACCTATCCATCTTTTAGTCTATTAAGTTCGTACTTTTCTGTAAATGATCTGTGATTATTTCAATGAGTACGTATGAGTAATATATATTTAATTGTATACAAAAACCAAATATTTCTATGTATTTTTAATGTCAAAATCCATACATATTGATACCCTACTCAAAAAACATATAATATATTGAATATATAATATACAATGCCTCTCCACAAGCGGTTATTATCTCCAACCGCTTGTGGAGAGAGCACCTCCACAGGCGGTTTGTAATACGAACCGCTTGTGGAGAGGAAGTCTTCACAAGCGGTTTATAATACAAACCGCTTGTGAAGATCTCTCACGTGGCGCTCCCCCGAGCCTTCTAGGACGCCTTTCGAACCGCTTGTGGTGTCTCACCACAAGCGGTTGACAGAACCGCTTGTGATACCCCGAAGGGTATCACTCCCGGTTGCTTACCAGCGGTTCTAAAACCGCTTCTGAAAGCGGTTACGAACCGCTTGTGATGACCGGTTCTGTAGTAGTGACATATGCCCTATGAACCACCACACTAATAGGTTGGGGTATTATACCTAGCTCATGTCGATGCCTGATAAAGGCTTTGGGTTAGGGCTTGGACACATGAAGTGGGTTTCGGAGGTCCTAGCGATGTGGAAGAGCCGAGCATGGAGACCAATGGTTACCGGCAGCAAAGATGTGACAACACTGACACGATGGAGAGGGCTCGGTGCGGCTGCATAGATGTGGGGCTCCGCCGGCAAAGCTGACCCACATGTAGGGTAGAATAGACGGAGCGAAGCGAATGGAGTCAGCGATGTATGGCACGCAACGACGGCAGCAAAATCATACGAAGATAGTGGCAGGGCACAGCATCATCTCCAAATTCGGCAAGGTGACGATGGCTTTGAGCTCCTAGGGTTAATGTTTTGGCGACGGTGATTGCGGTGGAGATGGTGATGCCGGTGGCAGCGGTTTTATGGCCAATTGGCTCAGTAATCTATGTAGGTCATAACTCATAGATGCCGGGGGCGGAGCGCACGAGTCGGGTTCGCTCAGGATGAAGAACAGTGGCTGGACCAACTTGTCAGCGACGTCAAGCGGTGAGATGCGTGGCACACGGATGCGACGTTGGGTGGGTGAAGGAAATGTGGGGTTGAAACCAAGCCTACAAAGCCTTCTAGGATTTAAATAATTTTTTATTTTGAGAAAATACGAAGCCAAGTAAAATAGCAATTGAACTCTAAAATTCTTGAAAATTTAGTAAAATGCTTTTGTGCATGAGGAATTAAAAAAGTTTTGAATACAATTGAGGTTCATTTTATTCCTATAAAATCATTTTGAATTTAGAAAATTCTTTTAAGATTTAATTCATTCCATAAAAAATATAACAATTTTATAAATCCTTAATTTACATAAAAGGTTTTGAAAATCACAAAAAAATGGGATGTTACATAAAAGAATCTAGCACTAATATCTATCAATTATATTAGAACTGAGGGATTCCGGCTCTCGCGCATGGTCACGCCATTTCCAGTCGACGTGCTCGCTCCACGCATTGCCACATCGCCCGCTTAGCGCCCCCATCCCGGCTCCGTTAATGCGGTTCAAATAATTTTTCTTCGTTGTTCGATTACTACGGCATATTAGTGCAGCGATAGCGCACATCAATGCTTTACGCAAGGTCGTGGCTTCGATTCCGCTGACGTGCGTGCCCGCGTTGGCTGCGAGATTTTTGCCCGCATGACGTGTGGCGTCGATGCGTGGCAGGCCATGTGTCGTGCGGTTTTTTGCAAAAAGGCCCTCGAAAGTTTCAAAAATTACATCTAGGTATATTTTTACAGAAAGGCCCCTGAAACTTCTGAAATTCATTTTGTTGTGCAAATTATCAAAAATTACGTCTAAGTATATTTTTTACGGGAAGGCTCCTAAAACTTCTCAAACTTGTTTTTTTTTTGCGCAAGGGCCTATTTTTTTAGGGAAGGCCCTCCAAACTCCTAATTTGTTTTTTTTGCATAAAGTTACATAAATTACATCTAGGTACATTTTTTTTGCAGGAAGACTGTAATGTTACAGATCTTTTCCTCGATGGGGAATTTCAGTCTCGGGAGTTTTGGTGAATCCACCTGTGTTTTGCAAAGTTCAAAGTATAGCTGTGTAGGAGAATCTTGCTTAGTCCCCCCTACCTAGTTTTCTCCTCCCTCTCTTCCCCCCCCCCAACCCAGCTGCTTCTCCCCCCCCCCACTCGATGCTCCCTCCTTCTCCCCAGCCGAAAGCCATCCCTCCTCCTTCCCCCTTGAGCATTCCCTGCTACTCCTCCCCTAATGTCCTCCTAGCTCTTCCCCACCCCCCTGGCCAGCGATGCCCCTCCCTGGACTTCTCCCTACAAGCCGACGCCCCCTCCTCCCTCGGTAGCAGCAGCAACACAGCAGCAGCTCCCTTCCCTTCCTCCTTGTGGGTAAGTGTGGGTAGGGTTGAGGTTGTGCATGTTGTTCTAGAGGAGGCATCTCACTAGTATGTGTGTTCTAGGGTTTGGATTTTGAGGATTTTTCTAATACTCCAATTAATTTTAGAATTATTTTGGGCCTTGTGGGGAGATCCTGGCCCATGTGAGGGGGGATCAACCAGCCAACAAAAAAAACCATAGCCCTACCTTCCTTTCCCACCTGCGCCCCCACACACCCCCAACCTGACGCTTCCCTTCCTTTTTCCTCCCAAACCCGCTCGGTGGCTCCTCCCCTAGCAGCGGTCGGCGCCGCCGCCGCCGACAGCTCTCCTCCTTCCCGGTCGGTGCGCCGCTCCGCTCCAGTGCCCAAGGTCGCTGCCTTGCCTTCGGATCGGCGCCCGGCCAGCCGTCGCGCCCAAAGACTCCAGCGACCACCCCAAAGATTCGCCCCGCGGCTCCTCCCCGGCAACCGACGTCGTCCCTCCCATTCCTCAGCCGCGGCCGGCAGCAGCAGCGGCAGCACGACGTCCCTCTCTCCTCCCTTGCCTTATCCCTATGGTGAGTAGGTGACCATCTCCTCCTTCTACTTCTCCGTCATCTACGACGGATCTACCGCACTGTGTTTCTTTCTCTCGAAAAGCTTTCCTTTTGATTCGAGGGTTGGATAGGGTATGTGCTAGGATTGTCAATTAGGCTTCTTATGTTGTCGACTTGCTAGACATTAATATGAACTGGATTTGACGATGTGTTGTTTCGAATTTAGTTCTATCCTATCATGGCGTTCGATCGGCTAGGGAGGAAATAATCTATGCGCGTGAACTACTGGCATATGTTTTGTTCTTTTATTGTTTGCCCCAATAGTTCTTTAATTGCCTCCTTGATCCATTGTTTAATTGTTGTTAATTGCAAGCTTAAGGAACTTGTAGTAAGTTCTAACCTTGTGGGTTGGATTCGCTTTGCCTGATCTAGCAGTAAGCTCTAACCCTTTGTGATCGATGCAATCTTATGGTTAATTTTATGTGCTGTTCGAAGATAATGTGTTACTATTATCTCTTAGCTAGTGTACTGTTTTGGTCGAGTATGTGTGAGGAAGCTACTTATTTGCTAGTATTTCGCTTAACTTAATTTGTTGTGTGTGCTTATTATTTAGTTCAATTTCATTGTTGCTAGGCTAGTCACAACTTTGATTATACGAATTGCAAAGTGTTTTGTCTCATGGTAAGACTAGTGTTTAGTATTAATGAGCAGTGATTCAGTCGTAGATGAGTTTATGGAGGGAATTCTGAAATGCATGTGTATTGGATCACCATCGAATCCATCAGTAATTATTGTCGATCATGTGATGTGCTGTGACTAACATGAAGTAATATAAATGTGTTCTGAAATTTGTGGGTAAAACTAAATACACAGAAAGAGCTATTGTGCTGACATTGAAACGTACACTAGTGATGATTGAGATGATCCAATTTTAAGGAGAGGGATGTTACTAATGTTTGCATTTTTGGTTCAGATGGAGATGTGTATTGATGGTTCTTTTATCGGAGTATTTCTTCATATAGTTGCTTCTTATTAATAAGCTACAGTGTGAGGGCTAGTTTAGTCTTAGATATGGGGTTGCTCCATGTCTTAAGTGCTAACATTCATGAAACTTTCAAAAGGTTGTGTTTGGTATCACCGCTAGTTCATCCTACTTGAAAACTGCCGCACTCTTTACCCTTAATTAAATTAATGTCGCCAATAGTTTCTTACAAGTGCAGCATGTGGTGGAATATATAATTGCTTAAGGACTTGTTAATCGATTTAGTATGGTTGGGTTAGTGGAGGCCTGGAGTTGATTTCTTGGTAATTGTGGCAGTTAAATCGAGTGGATTTAGATCTCTTAGATCAAGAGTGTGTTGTAATGATAGATGAGAGAATAACGGAATAACAATTTGTGGATTTATGTCATGATGCATATTCTGATGCTTGAAATCTAAGGACATCGAGTAGGGCATGAATTTGAATTTATGTGTATTCATGGGGCATATAAGAGATAAAGGTTGTTCTTGATTGTCTCTTGTGTGTAAGATCCAAAAGATTAACCTCCTGTGAAATGTGATTAGTGTATATATATAGTTGATTAAATGAATTCTGAGTCTTGTGTTATTCCTCTAGGGTTGGAGGTCTCTAATACTGCAAACGGGCCATCAATTTACTGCCGAGCTTAAAGGCAAGTGTCGGGACCCGAATTTACAAATCCGGACCCTTTGTGTATTCAGCACTAGTCCAGGATCACGCTAGTGCACACAGTCTCAACATTGGTAAATATCATAATCATACTCAACGAAATAGAAAGTACATTAATTATAGTAACCAAACTGGTTGCTCAACCTTTAAGGTCAAGTTATAAAAGTACGCCTCGCAGGGCGAAAGTTTAATAAAAGAGAAATAATAGCAGCGGAAAATAAGATAACTTCGTGGCGCCATCCAAAGATACCACAGTAACCGACCGGGCTCGCTCCCTAGATAGACGGTTCCTCTTGGAGCTCCTCCTCCAAAGCTGGTGTAGACTCCTCTTCAACTGATGTTGTATTGTGGCAAGGGTGAGTACTTGGTACTCAGCTAGTCATGCACAGAATGCAAGCTAATATTCTACATGCATGGCTTAATACAAAGGAATAGCTCATGGTTCATTTGCAGTAACAACATTTAACAAATAACATAAGTAGATTCGAAAGCGATAGAAACAGTGTAATATCAATAACTTTTCCAGGAGTTAAATAAAGATCTTTCCCATTCCTAGTCCACATTTCCATCAACATCATCCTTTAACCAAACCAAACCTCTCAAGTTCAAGTTATTTCCAAGAAAATCTAACCCTTGACTGTAATCCCCAAGCAATGTCCAATACCGCGGACACGGCTATTCGAATAGATTTTACACTCTGCAGAGGTTATGCACTTTACCCACAAGATACAGCCAAACACCACAAGTGCGAGTGATCGTAACAAAGCCTTTCGAAAACGGCTAACTATACAAGTGAACCTTTTCGGTTTTTGCCATACAGATCCCTTCCCTTAACAAAGGCGAAGTATGGGACCGACATACCGTTGGACGGGTACCATGCCATCGCACTGGTACGCTCCCCTTTCAAGCTACACAAAGGGTGTAGTTGACACCCGAGGTATCACATGCAAGTCATTAGTAACTTACTCAACTAGGTCCGTCCCATTACGGACATGTGGTTGCACGATTATCTCAATTCAAAGGCTTGCAAGGTTAAGTCCTTATGTTGACCAGGGCAAGACTACCCGAAGAACCAAACCAACGCTCCCGATGCCACCACTGGCCCACCCGATCATTCTTGCCACATGCCCCGGTCGAAAACTATTTATCAAACCCCTAATTGATTACCATGCACCACGTTCTATCAATATCACAACACATGATACCTTTCCAAAATAAGTTCAATATATCATTAAGTCAATATTAACATTTGATTGTCCAAAATCATGTCATAAGCACGTAACAGGTCTAAGCAATATACTACAACGATCTAATTACCCACGTTGGCAATTTGATAATGTCCAACTACTTAATCCTCAACTAAGGTGACAAGGGGTTCATGGCATTCAATTATCTATGTCAAGGTGGCATACAACAACTAGGCAATTAACTAATCTCCCAAAATTAATTAAAGCATCCTATAATTGAACTAGCATGCAATACTTTAAATCAAATTAATTTCAAAATGGGATCAACATGGACAAAGCACAACCTGCCTTCAAAGAATACTTGATCTTGGTCCTGAGGTGGCTCCTGGGTCAACACTTCACCTTCGAAGCCTTCGGGCACTTCAACGCCTACTCGTAATGCGTGCAAATAGCAATAAATGAATAAAACAGTAGACAAAAAGTGTCCAAACATCCAAATGAAGTCCATAAACAGAGAGAGCATAATTTTATGAATTTTTAGGAATTTGAATCAGTAATCGAGTTAAAACGCAAAAGTTACAAGCGTTTGAAGTTTAAATAATCAATTAAATAATATTACAGAGAAAAACTTTGGTCCAAAAATTAAATAAAATTCACCATTAGGTAGATCTTAATTTTATAAAAATTTAGAAATTTGAATCACTCAAATCGGAGTTAAATTGCGAAAGTTATAAGCGTTTGAAGTTTCAAAATTCAAATAAATCAATAATCCAAATTAATTCATTTATTTTTATACGGAAAAACTGAATAATGACGTCAGCATGGATTTTGGTTTTCCACCGAATTATTTCTATTGAAAAATCGATTTATTGCGTCAGTCGGTCCATGGATGTGGTCCACGGTTCGGTTTGGGTCCACCGTGGACCCAGTCCACGAGTACATGTCTCACTGACAAGTGGGCCCCATCGGATGACGTCAGCGGTGACATCATCACGCTCAGCTGAGGGACGGCTGACAGCTGGGCCCCACCGTGACGTCAGCGGCGACCGCGCTGACCGCGGTGGTCAGACTACCGCCCACGTGGCTAGATCTCAGCCGTTGATTTGAAAATCAACAGCCCATATCGGATCTGGTTTCACGCGTTAGGAAAACTACTCGGCTGATCTGGACCGTTCGATCTTGATCGGACGGTCAAGATCCAATCTAGACTTTACAACGTGGCTAATCCTAGCTGTTTGATCTAGATCTAACGACTGACATCTATCCAAGCACGGTGCAGTTCGAGCTACGTGGCACAATCTGAACCGTTGGATCTAGATCCAACGGTTGGAAATAGATCTAGAAATTACAACGTGGGATTTTACCGTGGTGACGTGGACAAATCTGGGCCCTCGGATCTGGGTCGGACGGTTGGTGGAGTTCGAGCGACGGCGATGGCATGCGGCGGCGCTTGCAGACCGGAGACGAGGACGACGACACGCCCGACGGCGTTTGAGCGCGATTCCGGCGAAGTGAAAGGTACCCTCCGACGCGGCTTGTCCTTGCGGTTCCGGATCTGGACTCAACGGCGGCGGAATCGACGAATAACCGCGGCGGAAACCTAGTGCAACTACGGCGAGCTCTACCGGGCGAACGGCGGTGGCTCAGGTGACGTGGGCTAGGGCTACAGTGCGCCGGAGTCGGCTACGCATGGCGGCGGCGGCGCCTTAAATAGGGGCGTCGGCTTCCGTGTATTGCGCGGAGACCGAGGTCCACCCGGTTACGACGGCGGAATCCGAATCCAATTCGGATTCGGTTACGTGGCTCAACGTGGATCGTCGGATCAAGATCCAATGGTTGCGGGGTTTGGGCTCGGGTCTGGCTCGGCGACTTGGCTGGCTCGGTCGGGCTCGGGCGACGTGGCGCGATCGTGGCCGTTGGATCACGATCCGACGGTCACGCGCGTTAGGGTTCGGTGACGCGGTTCGACCGAGACGGCTTGGCGCGGTCGGGTCCAGGTTGAACTCGAGTCTGACTCGGACTCGGGTCCGGTCGGATGAACAGTGTAACCCGGTTTGGTTTTTTCCAGCGATTAAATAATCAAATTAATTCCTAGAAATTCATTTAATTCATTAAAAATAGGAAAACACTCAGAAAAATTCCAGAAAAATTCTAGAAAATATTTTGGAACATTTTGGACTCAAATAAAATATTTCCAACAAAATTTTATTTGCAAAATTAAATTGTTTAATTATTTGAAAAGGGAATAAATTCCAAATAAATTCCAAATAAATCCTAGAAAATTCCAAAAATTCACAAAAGTGCCAAATCTTATTTAAATACATGAAAAGCAAAAATTGGGGTGTTACAGCAAGTACATCGTGGGGTTGAATATGGTCGTAAGTAATATGTGATACTTCTTGTTTTATAGTATGTGATACTTCCTGTTTCATTTATTGCTCAGCAAATTTAGATGAATTATGGTGGAGTGGACTTGTGGCAAGTGTAATGCATTTCCTACCAATAGAAATGAAATATTTATTATTGCCTCTCTTTCTTGATTATGACTAGATAATTGTGATTGGTTGTCCATGAATTAGAAGCTTGGTTGTTATTCATATATGTGGATATGGCTATGTGGAATGCTTGAAATGATGGTAATTGCATCTCAGCCGTGTCAGTTGCATTATGCATTCATAAGAGATGAGGCGTCCCATGTTGATGTGGGCCTCGGTGCTCACCCGTAGTGAGTGCAAAAGTCCTACCTCGTAGTCCCCTTCACCAAGGTGAATGGGAATGAGACAGTAAGAGTAGGCCCCCTCCACAAATTGGATGGGAATGAGGGTGCAAGCCGACGGGTGTGCACTTGGCGATACCGGTATACGCTAAAAGGAAAAGGTTGCATTCATGAGCATCATCGTTGCATCATTTGCACTCATAGCATATAAAGGGTCAGGCCGGTGAGTAAGTTATAACTAATCCAGTGGGGTCGGTGAGAAAGGTATGACTAATCCGGTGTGCCCTTGTGTAAAACCTACTTTGGAGTTGGTACCTCCACGGGATGGAGGTAGAGGGTGAACATGGACGGGTGTTCCCTCAGCTATACCGGTATAATTGATAAAAAGATGCATGAGCATGAATGCATTCATCATTGCATTGCATTGCTAAAGATCAACTACTAGGTGAGGTGGAAAAAGGGCTAAGACGTTGAGTTGTGGTCACAGTTAAAGATGTGTAAGGATCGTGATATTACCGATTTTCTTTTCCATTTCCACTTGCTGAATTCAATTAAGAGTTGTGATTATGTTACTGCTTCCGAAATTTTTTTTGGCTATGTTTTATTCCTTTGATGTGCTTGTTGAGTCTTCGACTCACGCTTGCTATTTAATGTGTGTATGTACCCTGAAGCCAGCATGCTGGGATGGGAGTAGTAGCACGATCACGACTTATCACCGTAGTTTTCGTTTTGTCGTGTCACTTCTTATCTTATTGAATTCTTGTCTTGTAATAAATTTGTGATAGTTGTTTTTTGTGCTTAGTTGGGTCATGGCCGTTCGTTGATACTGTGACCCCCTGTTTGTCCTTGGTTGGTTAACTTTAGTTGCTTATATTGTTGCTATATCAAATGTTGTCTTTTGTCTGCTGAGTGGATGTCATAGTTTTAGGGGTGGTGCTGCTGAAATTTCTAATAATTTCGGTAGCATGCTAGCAGGTTAGTTTGCTTGTTAAAATTAATCTATTATCTTGTGCTAATTGTTGTTTGAGGGTGTAACATTCAGGGCACGAGGGGTGCTGGGGTGTTACAATTTTGGAAGGGAAAATGACTCTAAGTTGGAGGGAAATCCTGTTCTGTTTCGAGTTGTGCAAAGATTGTTTTTGTAGCTGCGATTTGGGCAAGTTAGAGTCATCTCCTGAGTTTTTGGTTGTAGATAAAGTTGTAGCTCATGTTATTAAGTTTCATTAGAGCACAAGAACACTAAATTACATTCAGTCAATCAAAATTTATGCTGATTTTAGTGCGGGTTATTCTGATTATGTTTATGGTGGTAGCTGAAATATTGAACTGTTATTTAGGGCTAGATGTATATCGATTTAGAATTTATTTTTTCCTAGATAAAGTTAGGAAATTTCCTGTAGATTAAGAAAATTTCTTTGTTTGCTTGATTTGGATTTAAGAATCAAAAGTTATGCTATTTTGAAGTTGTTGTCCTCAATTGTGAATCTAACCGTATTCGGTTAGGAGTCTATCTCTATTATGTGGGCGAATCCGAACTTATCTCCAGGGGTCCTCCACTATATATATAGGGCATTGCCTTGTACAGAATTGATCAATCGAATAAAGAGAGAGGTTTCCCCCTTGTATGGTGTGCTTCTCCTTTCTTCTGTTCGTGTGATTGCTTGGCGTGCCGCGGATTGGCGTGGGTGAACGATCTTGTTTCACAACTGTTACACACCTGCGCGGCATGACGCTGACGCGGCACATTCCAGTACTACCTATACATGGCTGTAGGGATGGAACTGGTACGGATATTTTTCGACCGACCGACCGACCGAATTGATTTGGATGATGATTTGGATAGTTTCACAGATATCCAGTTGATTTCTCGAATAAGGATATGGATACAGATAATTTACATGGATACGGATACGGATATGGAACACTGATTATCCGATGGATACGGAATATCCGAGTTTTTGTTCGGATAATATCCGAATATGACATACGGATATTATCCGAATAACACGTTTCAGAATAACACATTAACAATTTAACATGCTTCACTGTTTCAGAGACTGGGGTCTGCATTAGATGACAAGATATAATGTGTTCATGTGTGCTAGATGCTAATTTGGAGATATTTGGGTAAAGGTGGTACAGAAATTGGCAAGTGGCGTTTTAGGAGGGCTACTTAGGATTCAGCAGCATATGCCAGCTGCAAATCATTTGCACTACACCATGACACCAAATTAGCGTCAGACATCAGTCGGCAATAATACATAATTACCGACCAACTATCTGTCGCTAAAACTTGGTGACGGACTAACTGTCGGCAATAATACTTTTAGGGTCAGATGATGCATTGGAAATTATTTTGATATGTAGGGACACACTATGTGTCGGCAATTCTCATTTTCTAGGTCAAACTGTCTGACGGCAAAGGTGTGGCAGCAGATTAAATGTCGGCAATGTCGGGTACATGATAAAAATGATATATTCTTAAATAACCAAATGAATACTAGGTCTGCAATGGATAGCTAGCTAACATGTAGTAGGAGCTAAACAGTTAAACAAGTGATATAATAATTCAATTAGCATGCAAAACCGACTAGCAACATTTTAAAGAATAGAGTCAGCATGTTACTAACATACTTTGGCCTGAAAATAGAAGTTCTTCTTGAAACTTGGCGAATGTGTTAGCGATAGCCTTTATTCAACATCGTCTGTGCACGAAAAGTATCCAAATCTTATCTTAACTATTAAAAGAAAAAGAAGGAGTTTACTCCTCGTTCTCAGTGGATCGTCCACAGTATCGAAGGCCCAATTCCAGCCCAAACATCGCGTAGCGGATCTTTGCTTAAGCTAGGCACCCCAGCCCTCTTCGTTCACCTGAATCGCCTCCGCCCCATGATCTCCACGCCCAGCCGCTTCCATCCCGGTTCAATTATTGCAATGAAATACATTGTTACTCACAGAGTCACTTGTATGACAAGCTAAGGATAAAAAGGCAAAAAAAAAGGCATACAAATATATTTCTTTTGGAATTTTGAATTTAAATTTGGATTAATTTTGGAAAAAAAACTGAAATTAGATTTTAAAATATCCGACTAATATTATTCGTATCCATGTTGATTCCGATCCGTATTCGATCTGTATTCGTAACCGATATTGTAACACCCCGGCATTTAATATGCCCGAATGCTACCAAACATAAGCTAAACAACATCTAAATACCACATTTAAACATAAATTCCAGCAAAGGTACATATGCTAAAAACCGATATTTCGGCAGCATCTCCTTTGTTTTTCCATGAATTAACACAATATCAATATCATGGCAAGATATATCATAGCACACGACATCTAAAACATCAACATAAATGGATATATCATCAAATTATGCAAATAATACCACGCTCAACCACTTCATAAACTAAAACGAAGCAAATAAGGAATCACTAGGATGCTAAATTAAACCATACATTAAGTTTAAGGCACAACTCTTAATATCATGTCTCCAAGTGATTAATTATGGACTATGATGGTGGAGCTACGTGTAGAAGTGTAGCTAGACCCCTTTTTCCCGCATGCCGATCTCAAAGTACCTAAAAACAACATAAAACACAAGCGTGAGTTCGAAAACTCAGCAAGCATATTGTAATGGACAACAAGATCATTTACAAGACAATAATACCTTACATCACATATAACATCTCATACTTGAGCACATAACAACATCATCATCATTAAATATGTATTGCAATGCAATGCAATGCAATGTTATGCTCATATCTCCTTGGAAACTCATACCGGTATGGTTGAGTACACACCGTCGGTGTGCACCCTTTTCCCCCCTTCCATCCCGAAGATGGAGGGTGCCTACTCCTCGCTTCCATTCACCACGTGGATGGAATCACGATGTAGGTCTTACTCAATGGCGTTCCGGACTAGTCATAACTTTCTCATCGACCTTGCCGGACTAGTTATGACTTTCTCACCGCCCTCGCCCTATCTCATGACATGCATGCAACTATGCCAATTATCATATCTCATTTGTACATAAACATATGGCATCATGTCATAGTACACATAAACACATGGCATCGAATCATGATAAGTATAGACACATAGCATCATATCATGATAATCATACTCAATATATCATTGGAAAACAGCAAGCATGGCAAGTGATCATAGCAAGTATTCAATCTTTCATCTAATCTCCACAAGCAATCTACGATTCCGCTATACATTACAACACACTTGCCTTCAACCATGGGCAACGGAGTGACGAGAGGTTGAGGGCACTCCTGGAGGCACACCACCTGCAAACACGTGCCATACACTCAAATCGAGTCCACAAAACAGCACACATAAATCCCACTACCCCGACTTCGCTTACAACTCCTAAAATCAGAAAAGGGCAAATCTGTCCCTTCGGGACAGCAGCCTTCCAATGGGCATAACTTCTGTTCTAGACCCCAAATTGAATAAACGAGTACACCCTCGCGTAGCTTAGGAAATTTTCCAACTTTTTCTAGTTATAGGGAAAGACTGATTCGGAATCTAATGTTATTTAATCTAACGTTGAACACGAACTGTCACAATCTCGTCACAGATTTGACAGTGCTCGGTAAAACGGCCATAACTTCCAAACGGCTGGGCGGAATTTCAATTTCTTTATATACACTGAAAGGTATTTAAATTATCTACAACTTCCTAGGAGTCCGTACGGTCAGATTCGAAATCTAAATTAGTTTAATCTAATGTTGAACACAGACTGTCCCAACCTCGACACAGATTGGACAGCGCCCACAAAAACGGCTATAACTTTCAGACCGTACCTCCAAAAATTCTCAAAAAAATATACAAAATAGGTCTTGACGATACCTACAACTTCTTCAACAGGAGGTCGGCCAAAATCCGAATCTAAAATTGCGAAATCGCACGCCCTAACACGGACTCCAAATCTGCCCGAAACTGAGTACAATACGAACTCTAGTTCTTTTAAGATCTACTCCATGGCAGCACGTCCTCTTGATCTAAAAACTCCAAATCTACCATGAGAACAGCACCTAGACCTTCCCCAAGGTTTCCCCATGGACATACCTTAGTCCGACGAACGACGAACACGAAGAATGTCTCTCGATCACCCGATCTCGCTCCCACGCGCCAAATCCTTCGGGATCCCTCGTCGCTGTTCTTCCAAACAGCGAGGGCAGCATGTAGACGTGTCGTGGCAGCGAGGGGGCGTCCTTGGGGGTGCAAGGAGGAGGGGGGGTGGCGCGGCTTGAGGTGGAGATGGAGGAAGAGGACTAGAGGGAGGAGGGAATTGGTGGAGGCGCAAGGGGGAGGTGGAGGCGTGTGGGGAGGCGGCTAGGGCAGGGAGGAGGCGCCCCTAGCCCCTTTACCCACGTTCTCCCCCCTCCATGGGCCAATCTCTCTCCACAAAAGCCCACGGTTCTTCCCCCCTTGAGCCCAAACTCCCCCGGAAAGGCCCAATCTCCCAAAATCGGCCCGGAAACGCGATTAAACGGCATAACGTAAAGTTTTAACCTCCAATTTCATATTTTATAAAGTTTTTGACCTCATCAAGCAAATTAAATAAGGTTACGACACTCCGTGGTGTCATATCACTTAATCCCCCCCAAGACCCGAAAACGCAAATAAACCTCGAGCCGTAAGGTTTCACATTCTTCCCCCCTTCAACAGGATTCGACCTCGAATCCGAGACACGCCATTTCGCAAACAACCAAATCAAAGGGAGCGATGGTTCACGCCTCAGAACCCGCTTAAAAGCCCCTACGATTTGCACCAGCCAACGCTCAGAACAAGGAGCTAAGGCTCGAAGGCTGACGGCTCTAAAGACAACTTCACATTCAAAACTTGCCAGAATTCTTACTCAATCATTGAAACACAAATGCACTCACATACGGCCTCAGCATGACCCAAGCGGTAGGGTAAAGTCCCAATCAGAACACAAAATAAAACAATCTCACACTCCTCATTCCATGCATTCCTTGGCACTAAAGTGCCCGATCCCTTTAACTAATGCTACTCTCCAGAAGAACACGGTACCAACCTCCCTTCTGAGGTTCCTTGTACTCAAGACGACGCGAAACAGGAGAGACATAATGCTCTAAGATTACCACCAGAAGGAACAACCTACTTTATATCCAGGATCCTTAAGACTCGCTCAACAGAAAAGACCGAATGTTCCTCTGCGGTTGACACAACTTGCTCCTTGCCCAACGACAAAAGATCCAATACACTTCAAAAGGAAAAGCGATCACTAGCAACCACCAAGTGGTCCCCTAATAATTTAATCAACCCTACCGAGGAACATCTCAACAACACAATTCTCCAAGAAAGTTTGAATTGGGCCATACCCAACCTTCCTTAACTCTTCACTTCCAAACTAGTCACGATCAACCACTAGCAACGCCACAAACCATGAACCCAAATGATCCCCATGCACAACTTTGAATCCCAATGCACTACAATCACTTTGGAATGGATTCGACAACAACCAAAGAGTATTCAGTTTAACTTCCTAAACCAAGATGCAAAGGAAACACAAATCCCTTCATCACAACCAACATACCGTAAATCCTTTATTCTTTCTTTTCATACTAGAAAGAAATGGACATCTCGATTCATAACATGAATGCAACTTTTCAAGAGCACTCCGGATTAGTCATATATCCTTATATGACTTTCTCACCGACCTGGCTCATCGACTCCTTTATCATTTAACATCTAAAAACGATGTCAAGTTTACTTTTCACCATACCTTCATCATTTAACAACACTACCGAATAGTCATTCACATGATGACTTCTTCCTCGGTATCACAAGAATAAATCTCGAATAACATCGAGAGTCGCACTAATGACTATAAACTATGACGGCAGCATAGTTAACAGTAAGGCACCACATCATATCAAAACCCACCAACGATAGATAGCTAAACTCGCAAAACGTCGCGTTTTAACAAAAATCAACATTTTGGAAAAGAACATTGACTCCAAAGTTAGACATCTGCATAAACAACTGCTATAAATTTTATCAAAAGAGAGGGAAACTCAATCCCAAAAGAAAACTCTTCTCTAACCAAATTCACCTGTAAAACATTCAAAAAAAAAATCCAGACTTGTGAAACACCCGCACACCAGACACAATTTCCAAATGACTCCAACTCTAGCCAAATAGAGTTACACATCAAGGGCTTAACTCAAAAGTTTCCAACACAACCCTTCAACCAAAATGGCAAGCAACCAAACTAGTCCAAAAGCTTTTAAACACAAGCTCAGCATAAAAAGAACCATCTCTAGTACTCCACTACGCTTTACATTAAAAGACTTCAATAATTACTATCTACTTCCTGAGAAGCCCCAACACAAATAAATCAGAAACTTCACAACAAATTCTTCCTCTAGTTACCAAACCCAACACTTTTAATTAGGGTTTAAGGTGCTTATCGAAAAAGGCACCCAACCAAAACTATATTGACATGACCCTCACGGGTCACCGAATCATAATACATCTTATTCCAAGTTGAAAACATAGTATTTCAATAAATCTTTCAGCAAGATCAGCATATAAATTTCATGACACCTATATATTCACGTCTCGACAACCGAACCTTATTCAGTTAAACAACGACTTCAACATGTAGATATTTTCTCTACAAGACAAAGTTCATAACTAGGATTCCAAGGCATACATTCATTAAGGATGAAATTGTACATCATGTTAATTATCCAAAGCTCACTCCATCGCAACATGTTAAAATTTTCCTCTATTTTAACCATGGTTTTCCAACGAATAATCTAAACAGTTACCACAACTACTTAGTCATCAATAACAACAAATGGGCATAATCATCAACTAACAACATTACTTTTAGCTACTCCTATACAAAGGTGATAACAAAATTACCACCACACAACATACTCCCACTATTTAAAATAGACTGAATACTAGCATTAACACTACCATTAACAACATCATTAACAATAAGTCTTATGTCTTCCCCATTGATATCAATACTAGCATTGTAGCGACACAACTGCATACTTCCAAAGATACTAGTAGTTTGCAACAACATAAATAGCAACTCTAATCAACATCCAAATTAAAGTCACTAGTCAACACGATTAAATTTCTCTATTAATCCATTAGATTAGAACATCTTTAACAACCAGCAAAGTTTCTTTTACAATAACAGCAGTCTACATCATCTTAATGTTTTAACTATGCATCAAGGTTTTAAACTTTTAACATTAACAAGGATCATAAGCACTTTTAAAGCAAGGCAACAGATTCTAAGCATGTACATTAACACATTTAATCATTCTCGCTAAGAGTAAACTGCAACACTAGTAGTCTATTTATTCTCAAGCTAGAGATATTAATCACATTGAATTGATTCAACTCAAAATTTAACTTAGCAACACATCAATCCATAAACCACATTGTTACCTACTACATAACATGCTTAAACATCAATTTTTACTAGGGACAAACGACTTCAGTCAAAAGACTACTTACTTTGTTTGCAGCATTTAGTTTTAAAACTCATCCCAAATTCATAACGAAACTTGACTCTCAAAATTGCAATGAGACAAACCCAAACTTGGTCGTGCAAAGGAATTCTCCAAAACACTTTTTAAATCTCAAAGACTCCTACTGGAGGGAACCAATCGATCAAATAAACCTTTGCAAATAAACCCTAACTCCAAACATTCACAAAACAGGAAGGGTTCTTCAAAGATGATTTTCTTAAACCAAAGAAATAACGAATCAAACACCACTTACTTCTACAAAGACACAGAACTTCAGCCCTGACAACCAGGTCTGGCATAACTCCGCAATAACTCCGTTAACCTCGGAGAAAGACAAACACAGGGATAAATTTGAATGCTTCTTCCCCATAAAGCCATCAACAAACTAATCATTAAAACTGGAAAGGCGCCCAAAAGAAGCGCAACACTAGACTCCTCTTCTTCGTCTTCAACCAAGGAAGACAACCCACACACCGCATACGGAACGATCCGCGAAAACCCAACATTTTTCATTTGATTCAAATCAACTAAAGCCAAGAAAAGCAACGAAAATCGACCGTCAGAACGGCAAAGAACATACGAAGGAATCCACCACCAAACTCTTCTATTTGACTCCAGTCAACTACCCGATCTACAACAGAGAGGGTAAGCACTCTTCTCCTACAGGGGTTAATAGTTCTTCGGTGATGGCGCTAACTGCCACACCACAAACCTCGCCTTTACTATGAACAAAAGAGGTGACCGAAACCCTTCGGTACCACAATTCCACTCTATCACAACAACAAGAGCAATTCAGTCATTTATCTCATAGACATAGCAACATGCTTTATCAAAGGAAGCATTCAACATCATAGCTTAAATACAACATTTAAGCATAAAGAAACGATACCCATACCCTTTCCTACGGTGCATCCATTGTGTGTCAAATTTTAGATTAGTTATACCACTTTTGCAAGTTTTAATGTTGCTATCCTATAACAAAATTTTAGTTAAGACCTAAGCCATGTTTCTAAGGTATTCCACATCATATTTTAGTTTTTCCTATAGCATGACACTAAAAATTCACATTCCAAGGACCTACAGCCGCTCGATACCAATCATAACACCCGGCATTTAATATGCCCGAATGCTACCAAACATAAGCTAAACAACATCTAAATACCACATTTAAACATAAATTCCAGCAAAGGTACATATGCTAAAAACCGATATTTCGGCAGCATCTCCTTTGTTTTTCCATGAATTAACACAATATCAATATCATGGCAAGATATATCATAGCACACGACATCTAAAACATCAACATAAATGGATATATCATCAAATTATGCAAATAATACCACGCTCAACCACTTCATAAACTAAAACGAAGCAAATAAGGAATCACTAGGATGCTAAATTAAACCATACATTAAGTTTAAGGCACAACTCTTAATATCATGTCTCCAAGTGATTAATTATGGACTATGATGGTGGAGCTACGTGTAGAAGTGTAGCTAGACCCCTTTTTCCCGCATGCCGATCTCAAAGTACCTAAAAACAACATAAAACACAAGCGTGAGTTCGAAAACTCAGCAAGCATATTGTAATGGACAACAAGATCATTTACAAGACAATAATACCTTACATCACATATAACATCTCATACTTGAGCACATAACAACATCATCATCATTAAATATGTATTGCAATGCAATGCAATGCAATGTTATGCTCATATCTCCTTGGAAACTCATACCGGTATGGTTGAGTACACACCGTCGGTGTGCACCCTTTTCCCTTCCATCCCGAAGATGGAGGGTGCCTACTCCTCGCTTCCATTCACCACGTGGATGGAATCACGATGTAGGTCTTACTCAATGGCGTTCCGGACTAGTCATAACTTTCTCACCGACCTTGCCGGACTAGTTATGACTTTCTCACCGCCCTCGCCCTATCTCATGACATGCATGCAACTATGCCAATTATCATATCTCATTTGTACATAAACATATGGCATCATGTCATAGTCCACATAAACACATGGCATCGAATCATGATAAGTATAGACACATAGCATCATATCATGATAATCATACTCAATATATCATTGGAAAATAGCAAGCATGGCAAGTGATCATAGCAAGTATTCAATCTTTCATCTAATCTCCACAAGCAACCTACGATTCCGCTATACATTACAACACACTTGCCTTCAACCACGGGCAACGGAGTGACGAGAGGTTGAGGGCACTCCTGGAGGCACACCACCTGCAAACACGTGCCATACACTCAAATCGAGTCCACAAAACAGCACACATAAATCCCACTACCCCGACTTAAACACAACTCCTAAAATCAGAAAACGGCAAATCTGTCCCTTCGGGACAGCAGCCTTCCAATGGGCATAACTTCTGTTCTAGGACCACAAATTGAATAAACGAGTACACCCTCGCGTAGCTTAGGAAATTTCCCAACTTTTTCTAGTTATAGGGAAAGACTGATTCGGACTCTAATGTTATTTAATCTAACGTTGAACACGAACTGTCACAATCTCGTCACAGATTTGACAGCGCTCGGTAAAACGGCCATAACTTCCAAACGGCTGGGCGGAATTTCAATTTCTTTATATGCACTGAAAGGTATTGAAATTATCTACAACTTCCTAGGAGTCCGTATGGTCAGATTCGAAATCTAAATTAGTTTAATCTAATGTTGAACACAGACTGTCCCAACCTCGACACAGATTGGATAGCGCCCACCAAAACGGCCATAACTTTCAGACCGTAACTCCAAAAATTCTCAAAAAAATACACAAAATAGGTCTTGACGATACCTACAACTTCTTCAACAGGAGGTCGGCCATAATCCGACTCTAGGGCTTGCGAAATCGCACGCCCTATCACGGACTCCAAATATGTCCGAAACTGAGTACAATACGAACTCTAGTTCTTTTCAGATCTACTCCATGGCAGCACGTCCTCTTAATCTAAAAACTCCAAATCTACCATGAGAACAGCACCTAGACCTTCCCCAAGGTTTCCCCATGGACATACCTTAGTCCGACGAACGACGAACACGAAGAATGTCTCTCGATCACCCGATCTCGCTCCCACGCGCCAAATCCTTCGGGATCCCTCGTCGCGGTTCTTCCAAACAGCGAGGGCAGCACGTAGACGTGTCGTGGCAGCGAGGGGGCGTCCTTGGGGGCGCAAGGAGGAGGGGGTAGCGCGGCTTGAGGTGGAGGTGGAGGAAGAGGACTAGAGGGAGGACGGAATTGGTGGAGGCGCAAGGGGGAGGTGGAGGCGCAAGGGGGAGGTGGAGGCGTGTGGGGAGGCGGCTAGGGCAGGGAGGAGGCGCCCCTAGCCCCTTTACCCACGTTCTCCCCCCTCCATGGGCCAATCTCTCTCCACAAAAGCCCACGGTTCTTCCCCCCTTGGGCCCAAACTCCCCCGGAAAGGCCCAATCTCCCAAAATCGGCCCGGAAACGCGATTAAACGGCATAACGTAAAGTTTTAACCTCCAATTTCATATTTTATAAAGTTTTTGACCTCATCAAGCAAATTAAATAAGGTTACGACACTCCGTGGTGTCATATCACTTAATCCCCCCCAAGACCCGAAAACGCAAATAAACCTCGAGCCGTAAGGTTTTATCTTCTAAACTCACATTTTATAATGTCACACCAATTCGTAGTGTCACAGATATTATCCTGTATAATTCGTATTCGATTCTGTATTCGATACTATTCGTATTCGATTCTGTATTCGATAAAAAATACGGATACAGATATGAATAGAACGATATTCGACCGTATGCGATCCGATCACATCCCTACATGGCTGGCTTCGTCGAAATTGCATGAACTAGATGCTTCCATGTGCCTTCGATACGTGGGATTGGCTTGCTTCAAGGCGTTCGTCCAATTCCCGTGATGTTTGAGAATAAACATGATAAACAAACGTTTCATGAGTAAAATTCGGACTTGCTGATCACGAAAAAAAAATTATTCAAGGGATATAACGATTATTCAAGAGTTTATAAACATTATACAAATATGATCATCTGAACGTTTGTCTCTAAAGCAAATCACTTACATGTGCGTTTGCCATTACGTCGTTATTATCTAAATCAGTAGCAAGTAACGACTAACATGTACCTTTACTGGGAAAGGAAAACATCGCTACAATTTTAGTGTTAGACATTTTATCGTGGGCTTTGCAATCTCAGAAACCTTTATAATAACTAGGAAAAGCACCCTATAGATCACGACCATTGCAAGTAATATCGCAAGATCCACCCACTTAGAGTAACCGAACTCCACTTGTAAGTAGTTCTTTAGGACGTATTCCCCACCAATTGTGAGGCCTCCACCACCAAAATCTTCAAACATTAAACCCATGAACTCATTCTTGTACAGTCCTTGAGCTGCATACTTGTGGTAGGAGATGAAGTAAGTTGGGTACCTCCACACAGGTTTTGGGAGGTCACTTGGAAGCCGGAAGAAACCAGCATTGAGCATTAGTATCCCTTGTAGTCCAGAACCTGTGATGATACCCAGGAGAAAATCGGGCACAATTGCAGCAACAATCATCATCAGACCCTCTACCAACATTGTGCATGCCCACAAAATTGCAGCGAAGTAAACAAAGTGATCTATTCCTCTTTGAAGGCCGGTAAGATAATACGCTATCGCACCAGGTATTATAGAGATGAGGCCTAAGTATGGAGTCGATGAGAACGTGTTAGATATTACAAATGCAGTGGCACCGTAATGTCCGCTCAGCCGCTCTTTCCGGAATATCTAAATTGGCAAATGAGTCATTAGCAACAACATTGTTGGGAAAAATGTACAGATATTTGTTTTCTAAAATAGTAAAATTTCTACCTTCATGTCCTCAACAAACGATGGGAATCCTCCAATTGACATCATTGTCAACAGGGTTGACGTAAACATAAGCATGGATGCTCTTGCCTGAAATGCTCGGCAAAGAGTTCTATAGCATTAATTACCTCCTCATGTTTTCCAATGTTTTATTATATAGATTTAAGATCACTTACTTGGATCGATTCAAAACTGTAGCCCATATTGAAGAAAATGGTGCCAATGCTTAGACAAATAGCAATGTAGATTGCAAATCTCAACCAATAATAGCCCATGTCTCTGTGCATGTTAACGACTGATCTCTTGGTCAGCACAACTGATTTGGTAAAAAATGTAGGTCGCCTTTGCCGAATTAGAGAAGTACCCTGTAAAATATGCCCAGCTAAAATGAGATTATAAAAACGACAGATGAGTTTCTAAAATTCTATCAGGTGTACACAAGCTTCTTCCAAATTAGAGAAAAAACCTGCTTAATCATTGCACTGGCTTCCTTTTCAGTTCTTAAACTACTAAGAGATCTGAAAGAAACCACTAAAGTTTGGATTACTTCAGCAGCGCGTGGCGAATTAAGAGTAGATCCTTCCTCACTTTCCTATTCAAACATGATCATGTCAATGGGGGTAAATGGTGATCGCAATGCCTTCGACTTTCTTCTGCTAGCAGAAATGGATACATTTTTCAATAAACAAATGCAACCACAAGATCATGCATATTACCTCAAAGTCTTTGTTTATCATCCGTAAGAAGTGATCGGATGGATTCCTCCTCAAGGGACATGGGAAGCCATTAGCATCGAAGAACTGCGACATCATGAGGCATGCACTTAGTCAGCATTAGTTGCATTCAAGCATGCGTTGAATGATTTATCATCCATACATACGTACGAGAAATGTTTAGCTATGTGCTTTTTGTCTTGTTACTCGCTGGAACCAATTTGTAAAATTAAGCCAGAATAACGCGCTGAGGCACTTGCCGTTGCAGCCGATGGGTTAAAGATAGATGCTTGGTAAAATTAAGAACGATGGATTAGCTTGGTATTGTGATGACTTTTCTCCACTACGAATTGCACTAGAATCGGTAAAAATTATTTGACCTAGCGAAATTCGCACTTTAATAATAATAATAATAATAATAATAATAATAATAATAATAATAATAATAATAATTGCTGCCAAAGGACTAAGAAGAATGAATTTTTTTAATATATAGTTAAATATAATATTCCATAGATGCAAAATAAAAGGATAAACAGCACCCTCATGTGTGCCGGCCCATATCATGGCTTCCGTGGTAACTATTTAGAGAGGGTGGAGGGGGAGGGCTTAGCCCTAACTCTAGCCACTCGGCTCCCAACATCACCCTTAGCCATTGCACCTATGCCCCCGTGCGGCCGTGCCCGCCGCCCTTGTGCGCCGTCGTGTGTCGCCAAATCATGTGCCCCACCATCACTGCCACAAAGAGCTACGTGGGCCGCCGCACATCGGCCACGCTTTGGACATGTCCCGACAATGTCTCCCTCGTCGTTTCGCGTTCCCCGTCAATTCATACGTCCGGCTTGAAATCCATTTGTGTTACCAAGTGTAGGAGGTGATGAGAATCTTGGAGGATATAGTGTGAGAGTTTCGGGAGTTTCGGGAAGCCCAAAGGAGCGAGGAAAGCAAGGGGAACGAGGAGAATCACCGACACCAAAGGTTTTGGTGAACCATCGGAATGCAGGTAACCACATATTTGTCTTGGTTATGTTGGCACTATAATAGAGCATTATTGTGGTCGTTTCATTAGGAGATGCATCAGTTGGAAGGATGGAATTTTGAAAGTTTTAGTATTCATTCTATAGTGGGTTCTATTTTTGGGTCAAGTTATGGGGTACCTACGACTAGTTTTAATTCATGTGAAAGTTGTGAAAATGTAGATTGCTGTCTAATGTTACATTAGAGTATAAGAACATAAAATTTGGTTAAGCGATTTGAAAGTTATGGCATGTAGAAGCTTGCTGTTCAAAAATTGGCTTAGGGCAGTCATGGTAATCTGCTGATTAGGGCTAGTTAATAGCTGAATTAAATTATATCCATATCTAGAGAAAGCTAGATAATGTTTACGAGATTCAAGTGATGCTATGATTTATTATGTTTGGAGTCGTTTAAAAATAGTTATGAAATTATGAATTCTGATGTCCAGTAAAATAACGAATTGGTCTTCAGGACTGCAAACAAGGGGTTAAATGAATTAATTAAAAAATATGAATAACTAGAAAATGATATTCTATAGATTTCAAAAAATATATGGTTTGTTATGCTTGGGATCCTAAGCTAGGAGTTATGGCCTTCTAACTGCTCGGACAGCAAAGGATAAACTATCCGGTGAGGGAGAAAATTAAGTCCGAGATTATGCTTAGGTGCGATGTTGTTATGCTTGATGCTTGTATTGTTATAGTGTGATTTTGAGATGGATTTAACTACTACAGGATGTGTGACTACGGGTTTGGCTTTAACCTCATGCTATTCCGCCCATCGTGGGTAAAAAGATAAGTGTACTTTAGCTATGTTCTTATTGAATGGTTAAATATTATTATTCTTATTGAAAAGTTGCTATTATGATGCTATTACTTGGTACATTGTGTTTATTACGAAAGATGATATGTTATGACGATGAGAATAATGAAGATGATAAAATATGTTAATAACTCTTGTCATTTGTATATGTGCATTTATGATAGAAAAATATGACTTGTGTGCCTCTATGACCTACTTAGTGTAGGCATGAAAGACCTACATCAGTAGGCACATTCACGGAATGAAGTGTATGAGAGGGTGGGATATCGATGGTTATGCACTTAGCGATACCGGCATATGCTATATGATGATCATATGAGCATGTAGATAGTTTTGCATGGCGTTATAAGTGATAAATGATGATTATTGAGCTAAATGTGGATAAATGACGATGTCATTGTTTTATTATGTACTTACTGAGTTGTGAGCTAAATGTGGATAAATTTCTACATATCTGTCAATCTCACCTAAATAATGTTTCAGAATGCCTGCTATGAGATCTTTAAATGAGCTCCTGGAGAGTGAGGCTACTAAGGAGACGCAGCCTCCGGGAGCCACTCTTCCTACCCCAGCCCAGCCTAACCCAATGCATCCAATAGCTAGAGCTTCTTCCTCGCGACATGCAAATCGTCGTGAATCTCCACCACCTCCAGCTCAAGATCAACAAAGAACCATCTCCAAGGAGCAATTGCCAAGACCTCCAACCATGGTGCAATCGCTCGCCATGATTGAGCAGGGCCATCAATCTCGTACCCTGCTACTTCAACAGATGGTACAAAAAACTTCCAACCTTGGTGCAGCAATCGCCTGGGATGGAAATAGTGATGGTCCACACCACTCTAAGTTAGGAGAGCTTTTGAAAACACAACCCCCAACATTCTCCACATCCACAGGTCCTTTCGATGCCAACGATTGGCTCGGTTCTATCGAGGGCAAACTAGCCATTGCGTTGTGTAATGACCAGGAGAAATTCCTATATGCATCATACTAGCTTCAAGGTGCAGCTACCGCTAGGTGGGAAAATTGTCAGGCAATTTTACCACAAGGTTAGGAGATTACATGGGAAGCATTTAAGGAAGCCTTCCATTGGGCTCAAGTCCCAGCAAGCATAGTGGACAAAAAAAAGGTGGGAGTTCCTTGACCTCTGTCAAGGGAATATGGCAGTGATGGAGTATCTTCATCTCTTTAAATCTGAGGTTACCGTAGAAGCGCGTAGGACTGAACGCTGAACGCTTAAGGGATAACCTAAATGAAGACATTAAGTTGACACTAGCCACCCACGATATCCACTACTTCGAAACTCTCGTGGATAAGGCTATCTGTGTAGAGTACAACACTCGGGCTGTCATGGATAGCTGCAAAAGGAAATGGATGGCACAAAAGTCTACTAATGCTAGTCCTTCAAGGCCCCACACTAGGTAGCCATTCAATGCTCATCCTTTTGCTCCTCCTCAGCAACAAAGGCGCCAGGTTCCAATTTTTCGATCTCGGCCACCCCCAGTTCACCCAATTAGTAGAGTTGGTGGATGACCTTCTGGAGTACAGCCAGAAGCCACTAATGTGACTTGTTATAATTTTGGTGAACATGGACACTATGCCAATGTTTGCCCAAGGAAGAACGCGGCTCCACCTCGGTCTTGGCTTCAAGGAGCACCAAAATGACCCCCAGGTCGACCTCAAGGATCACGAGACCCGCAAGCCCCCAGACCAGCTCCTACACAAGCTCAAGGTTCCACTCGTGGTCATCTACATCATGTGACCGAAGAGGAAGCATATGACTCACCTGACGTGGTGTTGGGTATGTTCTCTGTCAACTCAATACCTACTTTGGTATTATTTGACTTAGGAGCATTGCATTCTTTCATTTCCAAGAAATTCGCAGAACAAAACAATACCCAAATCGATTTCCTACCCACCAACATGATAATATATTCACCCGGAGCTGCAATAAGAATAACCAGCCTATGTCCTAAGGTTAGCATTGAAATAAATGGAGTATTGTTTTATGCTAACCTTATCCTCATAAAAACTACAGGTCTAGATGTAATCCTTGGTATGGATTGATTATCAAAAAACAAAGGACAAATAGATTGTGCCAACAAATATATATCTCTCGTAAACCCAGAAGAATTTTAGTAAACTTTTGATCCATTCAAGATAATCCAAATACACAATCTTTTCTTTGTTTAGCTTCAGCTGAAAAGCTAAATCTAGTTCCCATAGTCTCTGAATATACAAGTGTTTTTTCTAGAATAATTACTAGGTTTGCCACCAGATCGAGACATGGAGTCCGTCATAAATCTTGTACCTGGTACAACTCCCATATTCAAA
The DNA here is from genome assembly GCA_036346355.1 of Rhipidocladum racemiflorum. Lineage (NCBI taxonomy): Eukaryota > Viridiplantae > Streptophyta > Magnoliopsida > Poales > Poaceae > Rhipidocladum > Rhipidocladum racemiflorum. The sequence continues at coordinate 15,673,839 of CM070582.1, forward strand.
TGTCCTTACTGCATGCCCCAAAATGAGTTGGTAGAACTAAAGAAACAACTCGAAGAATAATTGAACAAAGGATTCATTTGTCCTAGTTCATCCCCTTGGGGTAGTCCTATTCTATACATTAGTAAAAAGGATAGTATATACACATGTGTATAGATTATCGTGCTTTAAATGACATCACTACTAAAAACAAATACCCACTTCCTCATATCGATGACTTGTTTGATCAATTGAATGGTGCTCAAATCTTTTCTAAAATTGATTTAAGACATATGTATTATCAATTTAAGATCAAGCAGGAAGATATTCCAAAAACAACCTTCACCACTAGATATGGCCTATAAGAATATGCTGTAATGTCCTTTGCACTTACTAATGTTCCTGCCTGTTTCATGTGCCTTAATTATGAATAAGGTCTTTATGGAGTATTTAGATAAGTTCGTAGTGGTTTTCATTGATGACATTCTCATCTATTCCAAATCCAAGGAAGAACATGCGCAGTATTTGCGCATGTTACTTGAAAAACTCCAATAACATATACTCTATGCCAAGTTCGAGAAATATGAATTTTGGCTAAATGAAGTCACTTTTCTTGGACATATCCTTTCCAAAGGTAGAATAGCAGTTGATCCCAGTAAGGTTCAAGCTGTTCAAAACTAGGAGCAACCAAAATCTGTTCCTCAAATTCGAAGTTTTCTCGGTTTAGCATGATACTATCGTTGCTTTGTCAAGAATTTCTCAAAAATAGCCAGACCTATGACTCGACTTCTAAAGAAAGAAAAGAAGTTTAAATGGACCCCTGATTGTGAGGCAAGCATCCAGGAATTAAAGAAAAAGTTAACCATACCCCTAGTGCTGGCATTGGCAGACGTCCATAAAAGCTTCATCGTCTACTGTGATGCATCATGACACAATCTTGATTGCGTGTTGATGCAAGAAAGGAAGGTTGTAGCTTATGCTTCTGGACAACTACGACCCTGTGGTCTAAACTATCCAACTCATGATTTGGAGTTAGAAGCTGTTGTTCATGCTCTTAAAATCTGGCATCATTACCTCTTCGGTAATCGATGCAATATCCACACTAACCACAAAAGTCTAAAATATTTCTTCACTCAGCCTGACCTGAATCTGTGGCAAAGAAGATGGTTAGAGCTAATAAAAGATTATGATCTTAGCATTCTTTACCACACTGGTAAAGCTAATGTCATAGCAGATATTCTAAGCCACAAACATCATTGCATTTCTGTTTCATCTCATACCATTCAATCGAGTTGTTAAAAGATTTCCAAAAGCTTAATTTGGGTGTTGTTGAAAAAGGTATTGTTGCCATGCTTAAAGGTGCAACCAACTCTTAAATCCCAAATCAAAGCCGCTCAACTCAAAGATGAGACCATTACCAAAATTCCATAAGAGTTGAAGTAAGGAATTGAATCTAATTTCATTGAGAATTAAAATGATGTGCCCATGCATAAGAATCAGATCTATGTTCCTAATGATCCTGAGCTCAAAGATATAATCCTTAAAGAAGCTCATGAATCACCACTCTCAATCTATCCTGAAAGTACAAAAGTGTATCAAGATCTTGAACATGAATATTAGTGGCCTAGCATGAAAAGGATATTGATGCATATGTCATGAACTGTGACATATGTTAGCGAGTCAAAGCCGAGCATCAACGTTCTGTTGGACTCCTTCCTTTACAAATTCCTAAGTGGAAATGGTATGACATCAGTATGGATTTTATTACTGGTCTACCTAGGACCAGAAAGGGACATGATTCTATATAGGTCATCGTTGATCGGTTAACTAAAGTAGCTCACTTTATACCGGTCAAAACCACTCATCCAAGAGATAAACTTGATGAATTATATCTAGAAAATATTGTGCTTTTACATGGTGTACTAAAAACCATCATCTCCGATCAAGGCTCCCAATTTATGTCTCATTTTTGGGAAGTTTGCATAGTCTCTTGGGGACTAAGCTAAACTTTAGTACAGCTTATCACCCTCGGACGATCAGGCAAACTGAAAGAACCAATCAAATTCTGGAGGATATGTTGAGAGCCTGTGTGATATCATATGGCACTAACTAGGAGAAAAGCTTAGCATTCACTGAATTATCCTACAATAACAGTTTTCAAGCCAGTCTCCAAATGTCACATTTGAAGCACTTTATGGGAGAAAGTGTAGGACCCCTCTCTTCTGGTTCAAAGTTGGAGAAAGAAAATTCTTTGGCCTAGACCTCATCCAAGAAACCCAAGAGAAAGTGGATATGATCAGAAGCCCACTGACAATCGTCGATGTGAACTTAGCTTCGAAGTTGGTGATCACGTGTATAATCGTCGATGTGAACTTAGCTTCGAAGTTGGTGATCATGTGTATTTTAATGTCTCTCCACTCTGCGGAGTTTGTCGTTTTCAAATCCGCGGGAATCTAGACCATATCGAATTCTTGAAAAGATGGGCGAAATAGCATATAAGTTGGAATTACCACCTCGACTATCCAACATTCATAATGTCTTTCATTTATCACAACTCAAGAAATATCTCTAAATCCCCACTGAGCTCACACATCTGGAAGATATTGACCTGTAGTCTGATCTATCCTATCGAGAGCACCCCATTCGCATTCTTGAAGAAGCAGAACGCCATACAAGAAACCAGTCCCAAAAGATTCTTAAGGTTGAGTGGAGTAATCACACAGAAGATGAAACAACATGGGAACGCAATGATCATCTTAGAAAAGAATTCGCAAACTTCTTCTATACCTCACCAAATCTCGACGACAAGATTTTCTATAAGGGGGGTATATTTGTAACATCCCAAAATTTGTAAGAAAAACAAAATGCACATTGAAAAATTTGATTGTGTCTAATTTTGAATTTTCTAGTTATTATTATTATTTTTGGATTTTTGATCTAAAAGAAAATCATTTATGCGAATTAGTGAAAAGGTAAAAACAAAATACCAACAAAATTTTACAAAAATAATATTAAAATAAAAGAAACCTCTAGAATTATTTTGCAACAGTCAAAATTTGTGTGAATGGATTAATTAAAGACAAGAGGTGTGAAATAATGAATTTTGACTATAAACAGTGTAATGTCAGAATTTTCTAAAAAGTTACAAAGATTATGGGCCCTTTCTATCTCTCTCTCCCACCGACTACCATGTGGGCCCTTTCCTCTAGCCGACCCCACAGTTAGCTTCCCTCCTCCTCTCTTCTTCATCCTTTCTTTCCCTTTCACTAGATGTCCACCGACTCTCTTTCTTTGTCGTTTTCCCCGGTTGGCATCGCAATCGTGCGGATCGAAGTCACTTCCATACCATTCTCTGCCTCATGCACTGCCTGGTGCCATACCCTGCCAGCTGAAGCTCGTGCACTGCCACCTGAATCGGTCGCCGCTCTGCCTCTGTGTTCAAACGCTATAGATACCGCCTCACCTTGGCTATTTAGGCCACGCAAGAGCTAGCATTTCCTTCATACTATTCTACCAAAGCTTCTTCGACGATGGACCCAAAGCCTAGCCTATCCAATTCTGCCATTATCAAAGATCTTTGCAAAAGGGTAAAAGATCAGTTGAGCTGCTCAGTAAGACAATCTTCAATTCCTTTCATTTGGAACATCCTTATGCACCGATGAACTTACCGCACACTTCGATTTCAGTTTCGATCGCCTGATTTATCATCAGTTTCGATCGCCTGATTTATCATCACCACTGCTCATCTTCTTCTTCGCCTTTGTCACACAGTGGCCAACCTCCCCGGCCATTCCCCGATCAGGCCAGCAGGTAAAACGGACTCATTATGAGTCATTGATGCTAATCACCACTTTGTCCGAACTTGAGCATGTCTCAATTTCCCTCACGACCACATGACATTACTGCCGCTGCATGAGCACGGTGGTGACCTATCTCTGGTCACTGTCGGCAGCATCTGAGCCCACCCCTAGATGCGCCCTGATGCCCTAAAGCTCACAATGCCCTCAGTTGAGCATGATCAACCATGTAGCGTTGCGGGTGAGCTTTAAACTACCGAGTTATATCTCGGTTTGCTGACATGTGGGCTCAGAATGTCAATGTCTCACCTCACAGCTAAGCCAACTCACTGCTCCGTGGGACCACTGTGTCAGTGCCACGTGCACCAAGCAGCTCAAACCGAAACCCCGCTTCCTCCATAAAGAAAACGTATTTTCATCATTTCAGTAATTTTTCTAGTACATTGAACATTCAAATGCTCATAAGTTTCTCATCTTAGCTTCATTCAAATCTACTCAAACTAGTTTCTAAATTTATGTTAAATTATGTAGTTTCTAAATTTTTAAAAAATGTAGGTTTCGACCACTGTGTAAAATTTAAATTCAAATTTAAAGAAAGGTTTCAAAACTCGCTATATATTTTGTAAATGAACTCCAAATCAAGTGAAACCAATTTTGTTAGAATCCTTAGGTTATGACTAACCCAAATGTATAAAAAGATTTAGATTACAACTTGTTCTATACCTTGTTCTAATTAAGGTTATTTTCAATGTATTAAATATTCAAAAGTGCATAACCTGATCAAATGAGGTCCAAATTAAGTGCAACCAATTTCTAGGTGACATTAAGATAGTAAATAACCTAGATATGCAAAATACTTATGGTGAAATATTGAGTTTATACATGATTGAATACCTAGTAACTTTACGTCTTGATATTATTAATTCAAATAATTTTAGCTTCTTGAATTCGAAAATACATACGTACTTATACATAATTTTAGCCTCTTCAATTCGTAAAATAAGAATAAACAATTCATAGAAAACAAACAACCCTATTAAAGCAAAACCTAAGACTGCTAGCAATAAGTAAGAATAAAATAATATATTAAAATGTGTGTACTTAAATTGTGAAACCCTAAACCATGCCTGTTTTATGTGGGTCAAACACATACCAATGTGACGGTGTACATCTTTTTATGGGAAGAAGTGGGATAGTTCGATGTGAAACTATTTATCGTATTGAGTGTACAAATATCTTCTACCGCCATTAGTAAGGTTTTGTCGTCACCGAGCTGATGCAAATTTAGGGCTAGGTAATGTAACGATTATGTATGATCTCTCTGTAGCACATCAAAGGAAGTATGTTAAATATGCATTGTAAAAAGTGATGATCATTCCTTGTAGGTAGAGTAGTATACCTTTGCATAGTTAAAACTTTTCGAAAAGCCGCGCCCGCGGTTAAGGGTACTTTTCGAAAAGCGAAAAGTCCTCACATAGTTAGAACTTTTATACTTTCATAATAATGGAATCAAATTGGAAAAATGGTATTACCTTATAGATGAATCAATGCTTGGCCATGTGTTGGGAGTGTTGATTTCAGCTATAGTGACATGTGTTTGCAAAAGATTGGCTTTATGCCATTTGTTAGCAGGGAATGATTCGATACGTTGCTCACATTTCGGAAGGATTTGTGAGTTATTAAGATTATGATGTTACTTGTATTTATTATTTTATACTTGTCAAATTGCTTTACAAAGTTACGCTTTCAATTTATTATTAAGTATTTACAATTTAAGTTAGCTTTATGCAAAATTAAATGTAGAAGCTTTTCTTTTGAGCCTGTATGTATCATAGGTTTTGTAAAAGTCTTGCAAGCACATAATATACTCAACTTGCTATTACTATTGTTTTTAGGTAATGAAACAGAATACCTCGAGGAATCATGTATTGATAATGGTTACGGGGATAACATCGATGAGTTTTTTTAGGATTTACCTCGTAAGTTGCCTGTGAGAATTTTGGGCTAGAAGGCATACTATAAGATAAAAATGTTTCCACTATGTTAAATTTTAATTTGTAAGAATATTATGTAAGAACTACGTCCGTTGTATTATGTAATGAAATATTGTCTATAGTTGTGATCTCAATTTGTGAATATATGTACTAGCTATTAATTACCTGACTAGTACTAAATTCACATTAATTTTTTTTTATGATATACTGTATCGTAAAAGAAGGGTCTCGTAAACAGTACTAGAAAACTAGACTTTACTACTGGCACATCACTAACGATTGGATTTGAACCGGTACTGATAGTGACATCAGTACCGGTTCATTGGCTACAGGGCTGTAGTGGGCTTTCAGTACCAATTAATAACACAAGCCGGTATTGATGCTCTCACATTTGTACCGGTTCGTGACACGAACCGATACTGAAGGCACGGGGCATCAATACCGGTTGGTAACACGAACCGGTACTAATGAGAGTGCATCAGTTAAGGTTCATGTTACCAACCGGTACTAATGAGTGCATCAGTATCAGTTCGTGTTACAAACCGGTACTAATGCCTCATTTCAGAAAAGTTCAATAGGAATGCATATTTTATGTATATCAGTACACGATGGTGGGTGGGTTGGTTAGAAGGGTGAGACTGGAGTCACGAGGTTGCAGGTTTAAGTCCCACTTCTTTCATACATTCTCGACATATTTTAAAATATTTCTAGTACTATCAGTACCGATGCCCAATGAACATCAGCCCCGAATGGCTGATACCGGTTCAAAGACCGGTACCGATAGCTGTTGTCAACCGAGGCTAAGATGCTAGTATGCTACACGTGGGGGCAATAAAGATCGATAGCTTGGCTGAACAGAAGCCATAAATTTGTCCACGCAGCTGCGATTGACCTCATTAAGGCACCAACTATAGACATCGTGCTATTAAGATCTTTAACACGAAGTGACGTTTCTCTGTAATTTTCTTGTATTCAAAATATGCGATGTTGAAAACAATGATGGGAATGTCACGCTTCTAGCTTACTTTTGGGATAAAAAATATAGGTCACATAATAAACGAGTACTTTGTACAGTAGGTACACAGCAGCATTTTAGGTTTGAATATACATTTTTCTAGGTTGGACTATGCCCCACTTCTTGCACTTAATTTAAATTTGTATTGAAAAATGAAGTTATCTATTAATAATTTAAATTATGATGTCAGGGCGGCGTCATGTTTTCACCCCATAAACACCTCAGAAATTATCAGATATAGCAAATAAGATATCTCACACAAATCTTTTTTTTTAAAAAAAACTCATCTGTAAGTTGTGTATAACCACGTTATAACATGTATATACTCCGTACAACAGTAAAGCTGCTTGGCGATGACTAAAATAATTCTTTTTGTTCCTTAGCTAATACTCACTACGTTTCCCTATATTTGTTTATGGTCTCAGAAGTATACATTTCAACAAATTTGTTTACTGAGAAAATGTAGAGTGTAATTATTGTAATTTTTTCTCTCTACCTCCATTTAAATGCTTTAAATGAGGTTAAGTTATTCGGGAATGTTATTTAAAATGGTATGGTCATTTCTTATTAATTATTTTTTAGATTTAGTGTTTTGCTGATCTGTGCATATAGTGGACGGTGAACAAATACAGTGAAATGGAAGGAGTAATGCAGATGAGAAGTTTATGTCACAAAAAATGTGTAAGTATTGAAAATTTTGATTTTTTCCGTGCTGGATAGGGTAGGTCCTGCTTTTAAGTAAGAAGTAAATACGATCCTTGGACAAAAATAGGTGGGTGGGGTTGATGTAACCCAACTTCTCGAACTATCTGATGCACAAATATGAAGCGTGTACAAATGGTACCCACTAACACCATTCATGACAGTAGTACCTATGGAATAATAGGTTGTCAACTCATCTTTCACATCGCATAAATGGTAACGGTGATGTGCAATTTAAAAATATACTCAGTGGTGACCTTTCTATCACACCGAAAAGAAACATCGAACCTTTCATTAACAAAACATAAGTGCTACATTTTGCCTTTTACTCTTCATCAATATATAAACTTTATCACTGGTTTTGTTTATATATTTTAGAAATATGCCATAAAATAGTAAGTCTAATTTTATCATTTTCATATAGCAAATATGTATATGGACGCAATCTTGTGCATCCTACGATCTAGACACAATGAAGTAAAGGGCATGGAATTAATCAAAAGTGTTCTCCAAACAGTTGAAGGGATAGCGAACCATTAAGATTTCAATTCCAAACCCGTTATATGCTGGGATATCCTCCATATGGCTATATGCAGTCTCCACAATAGTTTTGAGAATGAACATTTCAAGTTGATTTAATTCATTAATTCAAGGGGCTAGGATGTTAACACTGAGTTAAGGGATTGCACCGGATACATCTATACTCCCTCTTTTTGCAAATAGATGTCATGTCAGAACCTTGATATAATCAGTAAAATCCGGTTTCGTATCTATGACTGCATGACTGCACAAATTTCAAAAAACAATAGTATGGAAATACTTTTAATAATAAATCAATTATCTTATGACAAATCTAAATATTTTTATGTATATTAGTAGTGTAACATACCAAATTTTGCTGCAAAATATTTAATGTGTTGCCAAAGTGTTTTCATGCTATTGCTATGAATTTTCATAATTTTTTGGCTTTTCTAGAATTTTCTACATTTAAGAAAATGCTTTTTACCCTTTCTAGCTGCTATTTTTGAATTTTAATAATTCATTCAAAACTGTGCAAGGTATAGAAATATTCTATGTAAGTCCTAAATAATCTAAAATGCCTCTCTAGAAATTTTAATGAAATTTGGAGCTGGGTTGCAATTTTTGCAAAATCAAATACTGCCACTGGTATTAAAAATAGTGGCAATGAAAGAATTTATGCGAAAAATATTTGACTGCTAAAATTTTGGAAATATTACAAAAACCTCATAATTACGCCAAGAGCATTCATAAAACTTTTTATAATTGTTGGAGCCTTATAACTATATCTAAATATTCGAGCAAGGTCTCTGACTAAACCAAATTACAAATTCCCCCTTTTCTTCCGCTGACAAACTGGGCCTGTGTGTTAGTCCCTTCATCTCGCTAGCATCCCGACCTCACCCATCAGCTACGTATCACCATCCCAAGCCACCTTCTGGTAGTCGCCTTTCTCGCACGACGAATATGCCTTCTCCAGCCCCCATCTCCCGGCCACTGATAGCCCTAGCCCACTTGTCAGGCTTCATCCACTAAAAGCACCAGCCATGGCTATGCTGAAACTTTTACCTGGTCACATCGCCAACATGCAGCCTTGCCATACCATCGCCTTGAACTACCTAGACGATACCACCACCATGCCACTTGTGAGCTGCTGGTTTGCGTGGGAAACTAGGACATCACAAGCTCAGCCGAGAGGAAAGTTTTGGGCATTTTGATTTTCTCAACCCGCAAAAACCACAGAAGCAGTCCAAACCTTGCTTCTGACATTACTGTACAAAATGGGCTTTTGGGGGACTTCTGGCTTGTGGGAAGGGGTTCCAAAAGCAAGTTGTTTGTTTGGACTTCTGGCTTTTAATGTCTACAAGCTGTCTAGAAGCTCAAACAAATAGGCCCTTAAGCCCCCTTGCATTGTCCTTCGGCTTCTCCGTACAATATCGCATCCATTTTGCCTGGCTGTAGACCTTCTTGTTCTTCACCAAGCCACCTAGAACACCTCCGTTGTCCTGAGATAAAGAGCTCCACCATGCCTTGTTGAAGCAAATACCCTTCCTAGTGAACTCTGGCCTAGACACTCGTGACATCATATGCCATTTTTCTTCCTCTTCAAAAGCCCTAAGATAAGGTGGCCTACTATGCAGTGTAACGTCAAAATCGCGTCACCTTCTTTGTCCCCAACCGTTGCCTTCTCTAGAGCATAAATTTCTCCCTGGTGATCCTAGCTTTGAGCATGGTCACTTCTAGTATCCCCGTGACCCACTAAACCCTTCATCGTGTGCTATTTTAGCTGTTTATCCCTGAACTTTGCCACCACCGTGAAGCTTAATTGCTTCCACCGTCGCTATTCACTACCATCCAGCCGCCATGAGGCTTCTCCATCACCTTTGGCTTTATCTAGGTGGTCATGGCGAGCTACTAATTAACTACTCTACACTGCTCATTTTTGCTCGGCATGGCCATTTAGACAACCTATGCCATAGCCTTGTTCTGTGCCACCGCATTTTGAGCCACTAATGACCCGATTACCTCTGATTGCTCTCTCTCTCGCCTAGCCCCTCACTAACTTGAGAAGCTTTGCCACTCAACATTGTCGTGCCACCGCCTCTGTCTACCTCTCTACCCATTGTTGACACCCAAAGTCCTGCCTTGACACCCTCTTTCTGTACCTATCCTCACCCCGCCCTTTCTACCACTACCTCATAGTTGGCGAGCTCAAGAGTGAGCTCAGCCATGGCACCAGCTCTCTGTCTCTGTGACAAGCGGCCCCAGCTATCAGAAATGTTATTAAGATCAAGATTTACTTAATTACTTCAATTTAAAACTTATGAATCTACGACATGTGGGATAGTTAGGATTAAATAGCTAAATATATATTCCAAACCGGTATTTTAGAAATGAGTTACTAACATGTGGACCCTACCTGTTAGTCCTTTTTGCAAAATAATAAAATCATGAAATATGGACCCCACTTGTTAGTCTCTTCAAAAGGAAAATCATTTTCTTCAAATTAGAAATACAGTTTCAAACCGGTAAGCAATATGCGTGTTGGAAGGTGTAACCTTTGAAACTACGGCTACGATGTCAACATCTCTTTTCTTTTTAGGGATTTTCTAGTAGATTTAAATTCAAATGCTCGTAACGTTTGCATACAAAGTCCAAATTGGGTGAAAATAGTTCCAAATTTTTTCTAGAATCATGCTCTTTTTGAATATGCAAAAATATTGGAATTTTGTCTCTATTTGTATTTGTTGGTTCTTATTTTGTGCTTTATGATACTTGCATGAAGTGTTGGGGGAGTTCTTGCCTAGGTCGATTAAGGACTGAACGCAGTGTTGTATTATCCAAGTTATCCATACAACCAGAAGGGCTATTTATGTGTTGGCCCTAACCTACTAAGTTGTTTAGGACTAGCTTTGCATATTAGAAGTCCAGAGTAGTACGGGCATTCCGGGTAGGTTTGTTCGAAGGGGTTCCCTCACCAAGGTCTTGAGGCTAAAGCTTACCGAAACAACGATCATGCCTTGCTATGGGGGAAATAGTTATGGCACGGATGAACTTGCATTGTTACTATGTGTAAGTGTATTTAATTTATGTCACCATAGTAGTGTTCAAACATTCCAGGTTGGTGCAAAATTAGGTTTAGGTGATGTAATGATTTTATCATGATCTCTCTACTGCACACCTAAGGAAGTGTAATAATAGAACGGCAACAAGAGTTGGTTATGTCTTGTGGGTAAAGCTGTATGCCTTTGCATAGTGTAAACCTTTTTGAAAAACCATACTCACAATCATGAGAGGCTTGGTGCACGAACATTAGTTAGTTTTGATTTTCTTTTTTTGGCAAAAAATTGCCTTGAAAAAACGGTGGTAGCCACGATACATATGTTATGTCAAATATATGGCTAGAAATGAATCGTTGATCATAATCATATAGGATTGTGAATTACTCATATTTATGTTATATATTTGTTATTTACATACTTGCTATCTGCTCTTTGGAAATTATGTTTGCGATCTACTACTTATTATTACTAAATAAATCTCGCTTTATGCAAATATGAGAACATAGTAGGATAGCCATTTTTTTGACATGGCCAAACATATACTTATAATTGTGATACCTTACAAGTCTTTTTAACTACAAATGTACTTACTCTTGTTTGTTGATATTTAGATGACAACGGAATCGTCGCCCCCGACAATTCATATTTCACTGCAGGTTTCGGAGATTATGATGATCATCTCTTCTAGGGCTTAATCTAGTCAGTTGCCTATGGAATTTTGGGTTGAGACATGCTACTGAACTTTACTATTTTATTTCACTACTTTTCCACTGTGTTTTATTTGACCAATGGCCTTCTTAATGTAAGACCAATTTACCTTTTGTATATGTGACCTATGTTTTTATATCTATGCCATGGTGAGTATTGATATAATAACAATGTTGTGAATGTGTGTACCAGCCACTAATAATGAGACTAGTACAGTATACACATAAAGCACTAGGGTATTCCACATTCGGTCGACGGTCTCAACGAGTAGCCCACTTTTAAAAACATGGACTGCACATGTCCTACAACAACATTTATTTTGGAATAGAGGAAGCATAGAAAAGAGAACCATGGATTGAAATCTCAGATCTTGAACCCCCCCAAATTCATAATACTGGCGGAATGGGGAAATTTGAAAAAAAATTCAAATTGCTACAATACTATAAAATCTCAGTGACATTTTGTCATTTCTTGATGTAATTTCATGTTTTAGACTGGATTTAGATGTTTATTGACCGAATATGATCAGATTTTGTAGCAATAGCATGTTATATCGTGCCCTGCTACATAATATTCAAAAAAGAATAAAAAATTTGTGTTGAAGATGGGATTCAAACCCACATTCTTTAGTGACTGAACCTTAACCATGCTCTGCTAACCAACTCAGCCATGCAATGCTTCTTGCCATGGCAGTAGGGCAAATGGCATTTGTAGCCTCAGTCAGTAGTTAGAGTATAAACTGGACTCCACTAAGTTTCCTTGGCCGAGCAATCAAGACACCCAAGCCACTTTATCCTGTGCTACAGTATCCCCATCTAGACCTCGCCATGAACCGGCATGCTCCACCGCAGATTCGGCCGTCCCTCAGGTGTTCCCACCACCTTTCGTGTGGATCTCACTCGAGGCAACTGAGATCTCATCCATATTTACCGAGATTTCACCCCAAGCTCCAATATTTTCTCCCAAGCTAGTTTAAGAAGCTAACAAATTTCTTCTTTTTTATGGGAATTTTCAGTAGTTCTTGCCAACATATAGTCTTTATGTGGTGTATTAGTGCTTGTAGTAGCCGGATTTAGTTGAGATATAGTTTAATGATGACGAAGCATGTAGCTATTTGCTATGTCACTATGTGGATGATGATATTAGGGTATTGATGGTCCAGTGAGTTGATTGTTGCAAGTATATTATTGTTGTGAAGCTTGGATAGCTTGGAATGTGTAGGTTTGAAGCAAAGGTTGCTACTTTATTTCATGCACACAGGGTATTCGATGAAATGCTTATGAATAATTAGCTTGCTAATCTTTATGTCAGTTGTAGGCTAGCAACTAGCAATTTTATTATATGCTTATCATTTGTGATCATATTATGTACTGATTTTATTATATTGTGTAATTCAGCATATGGATGAGGAAATATTTTGAGCGCCATTTTTTTACTGAAAAGAGCTTGTTCACTATATTGTATTCATCAGTTGCACTGTATTGTATTAATTTCACTAAATGAGGAGCACCTTCTTCTTATGTTGTAGATTTTGGTGATGGCAGATCATGTGGGTATCGTCTGGGAGATGGGGAGTCCGTCGGGTAGGGCTCTAAATGCATCTATTGTACCCATGTTATGAAGGGTGGAGGCGCAACCCATCTGAAGGAACATCTCGCTGGCCACTCTAGTGAGGTGAGGCATGCCCTGGTGTGCCTAAAATGGTTAGGTAGATTATGCTGATGGACCTTCATGGAGGTCGCGAGAAGAAAAAGAAGATGGAGGTGCTACACCTCCATCAGGAGGAGTCTGTGACGACTAGGCCACCAACTATCATACCGAGTAGGAGGAGCTCAAGTTAGTCATAAGAGCCTCCAAAGAAGAGGCTTACATCTGGAACCAAGGTTTGACCATATGATCGGGGTCTAGGAGTGGTGCAGCGAGGCCTGTGATCCAATCCACGATGAGCGAAATGTTTGGTAGGTCCAAATAGATGCGAGAAAGCCATTTGCCCATTGATGCCTACCTAGCTCGGAGTTAAATTCGTCCATGTCTGGATCGAAGCTTCTGCTTGATGAGGATACTGGGTACGACCCACCCCTGCTAGCCAGATTTGTGGTTGATAGCATCCTGGAGGCAGAGCTCAAAAAGACCACATGTAATGCGTAATTACGTCTTGCTCAACTTGTTAGTCGGTGCTTCGTGCACCGGCAATACAAATTTTTGGTTAGTGGGGGTTGCGCGCTCCCTCTCCTCGAATGGTTGACTCAGGAAGTCAGGGGTTTATACTTGTTCGGGCCGAATGTCCCTACTCCAGTTCGTGCCGTCGGGATGTATTGCTTCCGCGAGATGAACCAAGGGTTACAAACGAGATAGGGGCTCGATAGATCAATCTCCCTTGTGCTCGATTGGTTTTTGATTTCTTGCTTGATTCATCGCCCCTCCCCCCGGAGCCCTTCTTCTCCTTATATACCCGGAGGCGGCAGGTTACATGGGAGTTTGGAGAGAAAAAGGAAGGGGCACTGTACGCCTTGGAGTATTGTCTTCTGTCTTGTCGTCCGACCGGACTCCGACTATCCCCATGCCGGGTTGGTAGTCCTGCAGCAAGGGGTCTTCGGCTGTGCTGACAGGGTGACGCACTGCTCCGTACGAACGTCAGCTCTGGCAATTAATTGTATTTGACCTCAGCTTGGCCTCGGGAGGGGGCGCTCTCCTCCGTGATGTGTCAGTGACGATGGGACCGGGGCTAGACTTCTTGGCACATCCTCTGACATTCTCAGGAAGGGACCGCCTACCCCGGTACGGACGTCAGGGGACGTCGCATACGCAGAGCAGTTGGCCCTCCACCAGCGCGGGTCTTGGCCCCTCGAGCGCTAGTGGAGCCGACCGACCACGCGCTCCGACCTAGGAGGTCGGGGTCAGCCCCGGCCGGCCGGGGCTGGTTCTAAATAGGGCCAGGCCCACTCTTCGCGGCCCACGGACCTTTCGCCAGAACTGGGCTTCTAAGGAGGTCAGCCCGTTCGCGGTTCCGGGCTGATGGGGGTACCCATGGTATGTGCACTCGTCAAGGTGCTACACCTCCATCAGGAGGAGGCTGTGATGACTAGGCCACCAACTATCATACCGAGCAGGAGGAGCTCAAGTTAGTCATAAGAGCCTCCAAAGAAGAGGCTTACATCTGGAACCAAGGTTTGACCATAGGATCGGGGTCTAGGAGTGGTGCAGCGAGGCCTGTGATCCAATCCACAATGAGCGAAATGTTTGGCATGTCCAAATAGATGCGAGAAAGCCATTTGCCCATTGATGCCTACCTAGCTCGGAGTTAAATTCGTCCATGTCTGGATCGAAGCTTCTGCTTGATGAGGATACTGGGTACGACCCACCCTTGCTAGCCAGATTTGTGGTTGATAGCATCCTGGAGGTAGAGCTCAAAAAGACCACCTGTAATGCGTAATTACGTCTTGCTCAACTTGTTAGTCATGTAAGTGCGACATCTCATAACTTGTTTTTTTGAACTGATCACGGGTGGAAAGACCCTCCCAGATTGGGTTCAATTCTTGATTGGCAACACATACACGAAAGAGGAAGCATGGCATCGATGATGATGATGACTTGCTAGCAGGTGCTTTAGGTGGGTTATCGATGTTGTTGGCTAGTCCATGTGGCAAGGGAAAAGGATATGCCAGAAGCGATGATGAGCCAGATGTGGATAGTGATTATGAAACAGAGACCCCCTGGGTTCCACACTACCAGAAGTCCATCGATAGTAGCTTGGCGATAGACTCTGGAGACGACGATGCTTGCTACTCCCTCCAACCCCACTAATAGCCACCAACAACGGGAGGATCGCAACAGGGGTTAACTGCACCGAGGAAGGGGGAACTGCACTGAGGAATAGATCAGAGCCAAATCTGTGGTACAAGGAAGGGCACAACCACCAGTAGGGGGGACAGCAGGCAGGACAGCCCCATGATGACATGGTCTCGTGGTCTAGCAGCTAGTCTAGTAGCCATTGGGGCTTCCCCATAAGCAGCTTGGGTACCCCATGTTTGGGTATGGCTCAATGACCTACGGAGGTGATCAGTGTGTGTACAATCATTGCCAAAGTCACGACAGATCGAGCATGTCATCGTTGTTTGACTACACTGATCCTTACATTGATTCGTACACACAACATATAGGTACTTGCACCAATTAGAGCAACCTGCGGCCTGGATCTCTCATTATGAACATTGGAAGTCCGTATGGCTACCGCGGGATGTGTCCTTGGAGGATTACAAGAAAGGGCACGAGAGGAAGTATAACATCATTGTTGATGATGAAGAGGTGGAGGTTGCACCATACACCTACTACTAATCGTAGGTACGCCAATGCATATTTGTCCACAAGAACATTTCAGTCTTTCAATACTTCTTCGTGTAATAAATGTTCAAATATGCCTCTTCCAGATGTCCAATGGGTTGCAGTGTCATCCATGCTTCAACAGGTATTTGTCTTGTGTATTATGTTTGAAACAAATTATGGTGGATGGAACACATGGTGTTGGTAAATGTAATTTACATGTTTATTATTTGTGATCATATTGTGCACTATTTTTATTATGTTGCCTAGTTGAAGTGTTCGAATCCAAAAATCAGGCGAAATGGTTCCGAAATTTCTAAGTGTAAGGTATTTTATGTGCAAAAACTTAGTAATTTGCATTCAAACCGATAGGGCATTATCACATAAATTCTTTTATTATTTTTTGAAATTTTTTCATATTTTTTTCTAGCCGCGGGATACCATTCTACAATATTTTGCTTTAGGAATTTTAAAAAATTCATGAAGCTTGATTATTATCTCCAAATTTTATAGGAACATTAGTGATGTACCGGAAGCATACAAAATTTCAAAATTTTCTAATGCGGTTTGAACACTTTTTCATTCACTTCAATTGAACCGAGATCTTGGCTATTTACACCAAAATTTCTGTATTTTGCACTGATCTCGGAAATTTTGGTGGAAAGAAATGGATTCAAATTTTGGTTTTTGTATTTCATTCGGATTTCGTCCGAAAAAAACAAGATTTCACCGAAATTTTAGATTTCGATGGGTGACAAGATGTGAACCAAAAATAAAATTTGGAACCTTGAACATTTTTGACAATTGACACATTCGAAGGGAACGATAAAGGGAAAGGCAAAAGTAATTACTAAGAACAGTAAAAGTTCACCTTTTATTCTTCCAGGTAGATCAAGTTGTGGGTTTGAAATTTTAGTAGTTTGTTTGTACTCCATTTGTCCAAGTTTAAAGAGTATATTATTTTAATAGTTTTATTCTTAAATATACAATATTTTTATGTTTCAATGCAAATTAGTGTAATATTTCCTTTATATACCCTTAATAAATATCTAGATTTACTTGATATTCTTTATATGCGTTTATTGAATATAGTGTTTAGAGATAATAACTAGGGGTAGTTTAGTCATTTTCAATATATCCTTATTTTATGTGCTAAAAAATACCTTATAAACTTGGATAGAGGGAGTATGTTGCAACCAGGACTTTCTTCTTTAAATCTTAGGATTTTTTTAAAAAAAATTATTCAAAGCCATAACAAAGATAATTTACATTATTACACCTTGAGAATGGTTTGCATTTGGCGCCTCTATGCCTATGTTGGAATTAATCTTGTAAACAGAGTAAAGTCCGAGTTTTAGGTAAGTTTGTTTTGGAAAGTGTTTGGAGTCTGAGTCGAACAATGAGTTGTTACTTAGTCTGTTACTTGATGTTCTGCTATATAAGCAGGGGATTGTAACATGTAAACGTGAGCAAAGCAAAAAAGGCAAGAAGTAGTAGAAGAGAAAATTATTTCAAAGATTTTTAGTGTTTTGTTCCAATAATTGATATCAGAGCGTGATCTAATCCTGGCATTATGCTTGCCCCGGGAGAGGTCACTGCTGTTGCACCTCGGGACAGGCTATCAAACACGGGCAGAGGCCATCACGCGAGGCGCGGTGTTCGGGGCCGAGTAGGCCGGTGGGAGGGCGGGATGACCACGAGGTGCTAACGCTGGCGTCCTTGATGTCGAAGCAAGCGGGCGTGCGGCGGACAATACTACGCGTGGTGTAGATCGCGACGATGTAGGAGTGCGCCAAGGCTTGGACTAGCTTGTACGAGTCCAATAGTCGGCGCCACAACTCAGCAAAGAAGGGGCGCAACAACCGAGCAAAGAAGGAAGAGCAGCAGCTACGCTTCCCGGGACATACCGGCGGCTCATGTGAAGACGGGGCATCACGTACAGCAGACAACAAGCAGTGCAATCGGAGTAGCAATAGCTTCTACGCTGAGGACTACGAAAAGATGCAGGAGCTTGAAGTGGATGCTCTGAAGCAGTATGATGCAAAAGGCTTCCAGGGCAGTGCGACGAAAGTGAAAAAAAAAACAAAGAGGCAATTGAGAGAAGACAAGGAAAAGAAGTCAACGAAGAGTTTAAAGGGTAAAAAAAAAAAGAATAAGAAAGGAAGAGGTGTCTTTTTGATACCCACGATTAGCAAGTGTCGTCACAAATCGATGTGATAAGGTAGCATTGGTGGCTATCTGCGTGTCTCGTCAAGGGACGTTGAGGAGTTGTCGTCGTTGTTATTGCTGTGTCTGTGCATGAGAGTTCTTGTAGGTGCGTTTAAGTTTCTCGTAGGTAAGTTCTAATGCGAGTCTGCGAATCACCTTCAAGTTGCGTTATCGGTGAAAAGATAATTGGAGTTGGTGAGCTCTAATGCGAGTTGACGTGTCACCTTCAACTTGTGTTACTGGTGAAAAGACAATTGGAACGGAGGCAAAAGGTTATGATCGCTGGCGAGGTGCGTCACCGGTAGTATGGCTAGAAAGAAGAAGAAAAAACTCATTGGAGATGTGTCAAAAGATCAGACGCCGACTTGCGAAGAGGTGTGTTAAGATCAGGGGGTGAGTGTTATACGTTACAAGATTAAGGGGGTGAATGTTGAAATTAATCTTGTAAACAGAGTAAAATCCGAGTTTTAGGAAAGTTTGTTTTGGAAAGTATTTGGAGTCTGAGTCGAACAATGAGTTGTTACTTAGTCTGTTACTTAATGTTTTGCTATATAAGCAGAGGATAGTAACATGTAAAAGTGAGCAAAACAAAAAAGGCATGAAGTAATAGAAGAGAAAATTACTTCAAAGATTGTTAGTGTTTTCTTCCAACAGCCTACACATTCTCCC
This sequence comes from Rhipidocladum racemiflorum, assembly GCA_036346355.1. Taxonomy (NCBI): domain Eukaryota; kingdom Viridiplantae; phylum Streptophyta; class Magnoliopsida; order Poales; family Poaceae; genus Rhipidocladum; species Rhipidocladum racemiflorum. The sequence goes on from CM070582.1 coordinate 15,692,809, forward strand.
TTCATTATATCCGGGAGCTTCCCTGGCTCCTCTCCCTATCCATCTATCCTCCCTCCCATTTTCCGGAAAAGCCCCTCCAGTTCTTCAAATCACAGATAGGTCCTTCCAAGTTACGAAGAGGTCCCTTGTGATTTTTTATGGGGGCAAGAAAAATTTTCTCGGAATGCGTTTAGATCCCTTGTTCGTTGCTTTACAGCAAGAGACTCCCGTTAAATATGAATCACAAACAAGCCCTTTTCTAATTTTTCGGGATAGCGATCAGGTCTAAAAATATAAGAAATAGGTCCCCGCTCTTTACAACTTGGTCATTTCTCCATTTTTTCCGGAAAAAATATTTTCGTGAACAGAAATACTTGTGCATCTTTGTCTCTAGACTTCTTTTCCCCAAGTCGATCTCTAATATTTTTTGAAGCATGTATTATTAATTCGTTTTTCGTTCACGCCAGCGACGCACGCCGTGCTTACGGTTTTAGTACACATAATAACTCCCACCACCAAGGTTCATGGCGTTCTTCTTCTTGAATTTGGGTGCCTTTTTCCAACTTACTATTAATGAATAATGGCTGAACGTTATATCACCTAGGGAGTAGTTGTAAGCATACTTAAGTATTTGTACTATGTATGCATCGGTCCACTCCTTGCAAACAAAAATTTAATATCACTAACCTCAATTGCATCAGAAGCTGGTCCAAAATACACCGTCCTCCCATTGGCCAGCAGACAAAGCCCATGGAAGAGCTCGAAGACCTCTGTGCTTGGTTGGTGCACGGCGGCAACGATCGTCATCCCATTCCTCCTTGCAAGCCCGGCGATGCGGCTCATGACGTGGTACGACGCTGCGCTATCGAGTCCGCTGGTTGGCTCGTCGAGGAAGACCAGTGCCGGCGATGACAGCAGCTCTATGCAGATGCTCACTCGCTTCCGCTGACCGCCACTTATGCCTTTGCACACACGACCGCCGATTCGGGTTTCAGCCACCGCGGCGAGTCCCATCTGCTGGATAGCATGGTCCGCGCGCGACCGTTTCTCAGCCATCGGTATGGACTCCGGCAGCAGGAGCTGCGCCGAGTAGTGCACAGCCTCCGTCACTGTCAGCGTTGCCATCAGCAAGTTCTCCTGGGTCACGTAGGCCTTCAATGCATGTTCTCAGTTAGTTGTATGCAAACGTCAAAACATTGTTTCTCTAGGTCCCAATTTATGTACAACTAGTTATATGCCCGTGCGTTGCTACGAAAAACAAAATTGATAACGAAAAATAAAGATTAAAAAATAAAAAAAATACTATTTCATAATATCAAACATCTATCTTTAACGCTTCGTTTCTTGCAAAAGCTGACTAATTAAAGCAACGCTTCGTTTCTTGCGTAGGGCAATTAAGCAGGGTAATTAAGCAGAGCAATTAATGTGACGTGGGAAGAAACTCTCACTTTATATAGTAGAGACTTACAGAGGTCCCAAAAGCAAGCTTCTCACGCCGACCGTTGATCAGGATGTCTCCACTTCTTTTCATATTGGTGCCGAGTCGTCCTGTGTAAACGAGTAATTTGTCTTCAATCAGGGGTTGCTTGGACCATGAGTTTACACGATAAACCCTTGGTATTGCCAGCTAGGGTGTCAAGTAAAGTCTACGAAAAGGTTGAACTTTTCAAGTTACCAGCTAGGGCGTCAAGTAGGGTGGTCTTGCCACAGCCGGAAGGCCCCATCAGAGCCATCACTTCGCCGGGGCGCGCGTACCCTTTGAGCCCATCGAGGATCACGGCACCGCCCTCCCTCCCATCGGCAGCTATCACGGAGAGATCCTCCCACGTCAGAAAGACCCCACGGCAGGACACCTCACACCGGTCGCCGTGTTCGACGCTATCGAGAGATACGCCACGGTGACAGCGATCAGGACGACAGTCCACTCCGCCGTCCCCATTGGCTGAAGAACCAGCCGACGGCGGCTTGGAGAAATTACGTGGCGCCAAGATGGAACTGAACGGGCACGCCACCCAGCTGAGCCATGAAGCCATGGCTGCTCGGGCAGGTCTCGACGTCGACCTGAGTGGCCTCGTGGGGCTTGGCGTCGGAGCCCATATCGGCAGAGGTGACGATGCCATATCAGTATGACTATACCCCTGTGGCCGTGTATATTCTTATGCTTTTCTTTGATCAAGTTTCCTGTTGCTTTGTAGTAGGAGGCTTGTGCATGTGTGCGTTAATTATACCAAAGAATATGTGGGGATGGCTGGTGCTTTATTCGTCGCATCTTACACTTGTCGGGTCTACCTGCATTATATAGGAGTAGTTGTGGTGTAGCTAGGTGAAGGCTATGGCGCATTTATTGTGTGCTGCAGTGGCGGCTGAACCACTGCCCATACTGTTGTGGCATCGTCACCTTGTGGCCAGTGATGCGGAATGTGTCTCGTTTACAAGCACGCATTGATTTGTCCAATAACTACTATTCCCTTTCTTTCATTTTATAAGACATAACTCCTATCAACGCAGAGATCAAAGAAACAGTTACGTACATCGTGCGGAGCTCGAGAGGGTTAATGCATGCATGCATGTGTATGAAAGATGAGAGAGAAGGTTAATGCATGCATGCATGCGCATGAGAGATAGGAGAGAAACCAGAACAGGAGCTGAGGAGATATCGCACCCTGTATTCTGGAGCTTAAAAAAAAGCAGTTGTGCCTTATATTTTGGGATGCAGGGAGTATTTTGTAACACACCAATAATTATAGAAATAAAATAAAGTGATTTGGCATGATTTTTAATGAAATTTTGGATTTTCTAATGAATTTATTTGATTCAAGATTTAAATGCTTTAATTAATTCCTTTTTTTTTACCCCTTTAGAACATTCAAAATAAACTTATAAAACAAATTCAAATAACCTAACCAGCAAAATAATTTTTTTAAAATACTAGAACATAGGAGATGAATAAATATGAATTTTTAAAAAAAATTACAAGATTTTGTTACCTTCAAAATTAAAATAAAGCTTAAAACCGCAAACTTCTTGGAATTTTAGTTTGAAAACTACAATAGCAAACTGAGTGAACCCAAGGTCATTTGGAACCTTATTCAGTGAGCTATCTCTACAAATTATCTCATAATTTTTCCAACTACCTAGAACTATTTTTGGATAGCTTTAACTCCAGGTTGAAATCTACATTTAATGGCATTGCTACACTATGCACGCAGTGTGTTCGGTAGATTGCCGTCAGACTGCCGTCATGCCGTGCTGCTCTCGGCCCATGCACGAGAGGCTGCACTATTGCTTGCTGCACCGTTTCCTACTGCTTCACGCCGTTGCCTTCTATGAAGACCCACCTTTTATGAAAGAAATATTCTAACGTGCTTTCTGTGCTAGTCCCGTGATCAGTAGTTAGCATGCACATATACAAATTTAGATCACAACCATACAAAATATTACCATTATTATTGCGGAAGCTATTTGTACAAAATAGCATTACAATTCAGAGTAATATTGCAGCGGAAAGAAACAGAAGTTTTGTAGTATGCCCAGCCAACCCTCATGTAACTGACAAGGTATAATCCCTAGAAAGTCATATCATCGAAATTCCCGTATCCTGCGGTGAAACATGTATCTTCGGGGCCTCATTTCTTTTACATCTAACATAACAAATTAAGCAAGGTTGAGAACTTTCGTACTCAGCAAGACTCGAGTGTTTGAAAGCCAAATTGAAGCCAAATTGAATTAAGCCAAATTGAATTGTAAATACTGAATAATAGATTGAAAGCGAAATTTGTAAAAGCAATTTGATAGATATATATAAAATAACAAGTAAAAATATATTAAATGAAAAAACTAACAGTGAGTAGCAATTCATCCATCACTTGCCAACACATGTCATAAAAACAAGATTTGCCAACACATGGTGTGAAATCATGTGTTGAAAAATTGGCTGAATGATGCATTTGGCATTGCAAAGTGTTTGGGTTCATGGCATGTGTGGTGCTTGTGCATGTGTTATCTTACTCGTTCAATTGGTATGGCTAAGTTTCTCTCTTGGAATGAAAATAGCACCCTTGCGAATGGAAAATAGCACGCCTGTGCGAGACAAATAGCACACCAACCAAGCATAGCACATGTACGCCGGACTGACTTTTTCAGTCCGGTGTGAACGTCCGAGTTTGATGTTTGCGCTGTACCAAAGGTTCTGGTCCGCAGTGAATGTGAATTTGAGACAATTGCGCCAGACCGAGTTTCACAAGTAACCGAGAGTTCGACGTGTACGCTGGACCAACTGTTCGGTCCGCCGTGAATGATGCCGGACCAAAGTTTCAAGTCCGGCGTGAACGGCATTTTTAAGGGTTGATTCCTAATGTGCGCCAGACTAATGTTTTCGGTCTAGTGTGAGCGTAAATGTGTTTTTCTAGGATATAACTTTTGGGAGATGGATCAAATTGATTTTGGTTTGGTTTTTTTAATGCATGTTTTGATCTTATGCAATGCTCGTGTAAGTAGTTGCATGGACTAATTGAGTCAAGTTGGGAGGAAATTGTGCTCGGAATTTTTGTTTTGTGGCTTGTTCATGTGCAGGTGTTGCTCGAGGGCAAATGTGGTCGATGACGAGTCCGGAACTAGGTTCATGGAGGAACTGAGGTTAGAGACTAGGTTCAGGGAGGAATCGAGGTCCTAGTGGTCGAGGATGTCATACGGGACGTTCGGGCTAGAGAATGGTGCACATGGAGGCTAGTTAGTCACGTTAGTGCGACATGTGAGTCGTACGCGTGCAGAGTTGTTTTCGGCTATGTTTGGCCAAGTTGAGTTGTATACCAAGTTGAGATGTATACGGACTCGTTAAGTTTGCTCATTATAAATAGAGGGAGGTGTCCCCTGTTTATGATGAGAAAGAGAGAGCAATAGCGCACAGCAAGGGCATGTTAGGCAGATCTAGGCTTTAGGGTTGTACTCTTTTATTTGGAGTGCTGTAACCAGATTAGACAAAAAGAAATAAGGGTCAATTTTTTTAGATTTGCTTGCATCAAGAATAGTCAGATCAAGTTGGCTATTTCGGTTTCTTTTTCAAGGCTAAATTGTTCTTGATCGGAGAGAAGTAGATCAACAATCCTTCTTTTTGGTTTTTGTTTGCACGCCTGTTTTGATTCTAGATTGATTCATTGTCTATTTTGATTTCTTGAATTTTATCTTGATTGAATCCATCCACAACTTCCCTAGGGTTCTAATTTAGTGTTCCTCAACGTTTTTTTGGATTATCTTTTATAGACTTTGTTTAATCACGAGGGTAGATCAATTCTCATCATATTTTGTCTCAGCAAGCTTGCGAGGTTTATAACTTTTGATTCGTAAGTTCGATCGAGTTGATTCTTTTTTCGTTAGATTCCTATTGGAATCTAGCTTCTTGTGTTAAAATTTCAAGTCAATCCTATAGAGATGGACATTTAGTAGATTTTTGCTTTAGGTTAGCCAAACAACAGAAGAAAGAAAATGACAAGGCTAGGTCTAATTTCAGATAGGCACACTTTGCTTCACATTATGTGCCTAGGGTGAAGCAAACACCTTTTGTTGCTAAAAACATGGGAAAGAGCAAATCTGATTATGTGCATAAAAATATTCGTGCTATGCCTACTATTTGCGTTGTGTGTCTCAGTACTGGATTCCCGGAGAACATATGGCTAGTGGATTCTGGATGCTCATGCCACATGTCTGGTGATAAGAATTGATTCTCTCTCACTCGTGCATCTCGTGCTGAAAGTGTTAATTTTGGAGATGTCTCTTTCTCTTTTGTTGTGGCAAAAGGTACAGTAAAGGTGAGTGACAAGTTTATCTTCAAAGATGTAGCTCTTGTTGAAAACTTGAAATATAACTTGCTTTCTGTCTCACAAATAATTGATGAAGATCTTGAGGTAAGCTTTAAGAAAAATAAATGCAAAGTGTTAGATGCTTTAGGTGATACTGTTTTCGGGATTTCACGCTTTGGAAGAGTTTTTAAAGCCGATTTTAATGTGTCACCCTCTTCTAAGCATAAATGTTTCGTTGCAAATGTTTCTAAAGATTTATTCTTTTAGCACCGTAGACTTGGTCACTGTAACATCCCAAATTTGTGCTTATATTTAATTTTATTGGGTTAATTGAATTTTTGGAATTTTTTGGAATTTATTTGGATTTAATTTGAATTTATTTCGTTTTGAGTTAATTAAATATTTAAAAGTTTCATATAAAATTTTGTAGGAAATATTTTATTTGAGTCCAAAATGTCTCAAAGTATTTTCCTGGAATTTTTCTTGGCATTTTACTATTTTTCTCGATTTAATTGAATTTCTAGGAATTATTATAAAAATTAAATCACTGGAAAAACCCTAACGGGTTTTTACTGTAGCACCGACCCGAGTCTGACTGAGCCCGATCTGAGCCAGACCCAAGCCCTAACCGCGCGACCGTTGGATCTTGATCCAACGGCCGATAATGCGCCACGTCACCCCGATCGGAACCGGATCGGATTCGTTCACGCCTAGGGCAATCCTAGCCGTTGATCGTGCACGTGTGTACGGTTGGGATTGAGCCACGTCACCTTCTCCATATCGCCACCGCGCCCGGGTGGGCCTCGGTTTCCGCGAGATTCACGGACGTCGAGGGCCCTATTTATTGCGCCGCCGCCACCAACATGCTCTCCTCTTCCGTACGCACATGTTGCCCTAGGCCACCGAGCTCAAGCCACCACCGTCCGCCCGTGATTGCTCGTCGAAGTTGGAAATGTGTGCTGCCACGGTTTCCGTCGTTTTCTGTCGATCTCCGCCGTCCTCCGCTGCGACCAATGCCATATCTGAGACCCCCGCGACGAGACGCACCTGGGGGAAGATTCACTTTGCCGGACTCGCGCTCAAACGCCGTTGGCTAGGTCATCGTCCCTAGCTCCAGCGTCCCCAGCTCCACCGTGCCATCGCCGACCTCGCGAACTCCCGTAGCCGTCCGATCAAGATCCAACGCTCCAGGTTCATCCACATCACCACACCGTGCAAAACCCCCAGATTAGATCTCAGCCGTTAGATCTAGATCGTACGGTTAGGGTTAGATCTAGCATTACTGATTAGATCTGTTAGCTACCATTGGATGTAGATCCAACGCACCAGATTAAGCCACGCAGCCCATTAACCGCACTGTGCTAAAAAAGTGATTATCTTTGGCTCTTGTGAAGAGATGGGCACTAAGGTTTGTTTCGCCTCGGTGGTCCACCCGAGGAGTAATGGTCAAGTTGAGCGGGCCAATGCGCTGGTGCTGAAGGGCCTCAAGACCAGGGCATTTGATCTCACTGTGCTGAACCGCACTGTGCTAGATTAGATTTCAGACAAACCTTGGTCGCACTACAAGAAAAGTGATTATCTGTGACGATAACGTCGTTAGATTTAGATCGTACGGTTAGATTCAACCTGCGTTGTAGCGCTAGATGTAATCTTGGCCGTCCGATCAAGATCGTACGGTGTAGATCATGCCACGCGTCAACCGCGGGGTCATGCCATGTCACCCCCATGACGCGGATAAAACCGATCCAATCTCAACCGTCCGATCTAAATCATATAGTCCAGATTAATCACGTTTAACCCAAAACATGCGGGATTAGATCTAATCTAGACCGTTGGATTTCAAACCAATGACCTAGATCGCACCATGTGGCTGGGAGCCGAACTGGCGCGGTCAGCCGAGATGTGCCCGTTCGTCGCTGACATCACGCGTGACATCAGCAACGGGCCCGCATCTCAGTGGCTGGCTGCACCGTGCGATGACGTCATCCGTGACGTCATGATAACTCACGGTGGGGCCCTGCGTGTTAGTACCGTTCGGCCGAGCATGGTGACGTCACTCGAGTGGGGCCCACATGTCAGCGGATCATGCCCCCGTGGACCTGAACGTGCGTACGGACCGGGTCTGTCGACCGGATGACGCAGGCATGACTCAATAAATCTATTTTCCTTTAGAAAAATAATTCGGTGGAAATTCAAAATCCACGTTGACGTCATATTCTGGATTTTTCAATAGAAAAAATAAATGAATTAATTCGATTTATTCTTTTAATTGATTTTTCCAACTTCAAACGGCTATAACTTTTGCGTTTTAACTCTGATTGAGGTGATTCCAATTTCTAAATTTTTGGAAAATTGAGCTCTATTTAATGGTGAATTTTATTTAATTTTTGGACATGAGCTTTTGCATTATTTTTATTTATTTGGTGTTTATTTATCCGATATACGTAGACGTTGAACTGCCTGAAGGCTTCAAAGGTGAACTTTTGACCCTGGAGCAAGTTCAAGACCAGGAACCAGTACTTTTTGAAGGCAAGTTATGCTATGACCATGTTGATCCCACTTTTTAAATTATGTTTATTTAAATTATTGCATGCTAGTTTATTTAAAGATGCTTTTGAATAATTCCAGGAATAGTTATGTGACCTACTTGATTATGCCACCTTGTCTATAATAATTGTATGTCATGAATCATTATCACCCTAGGATGTGGAATAATAGTTGGACATTAATACTTTGCCAACATGGGTTAATTAGACGGTAATTAGCCAGCTTAGCCATGCAATCGTGTTATTGATATAATTTTGAATGTCGGAAATTAATCTTGACTTAATGAGAGATGGAATATGATTTTGGAAATTGCTGCATGTGTCGTTAATGATGTTGATGACACGTGGTGTATGGTAATCAACTGGGTGATAAAATGATTTAGACTGGGGCAAGTGGCAAGATTGTCTGGTGGGCCAGGTGTGGCACTTGGGAACTTGTGAATCCTTGGGTAGTCTTGCCTTCGTCACCCTAAGGACTTAACCTTGCAAGAATCTGAACTAAGTCCTTCATATAGCCACAAGTCTAGAATGGGACAGACCTAACTGAGTAAACTGTGATGTCTAGTCTCTGGTACTCTCGTGGTGGTGTGAGGCCGAGTTTATGAGTAGGCTCACATGGCGCAAGAGGGGGCCCTGAGAGTGGTAACCAATCCCATCAGTGTTGAAACCTTAGCGGGCAGTACCGGGTCTGGAAGTAGCTTTGGAAAGGATTTGTTACGATCACTCGCCTTGGTGGTGTTTGATTGCATCTTGTGGGTAAAGTGTATAACCTCTTTAGAGTGTACAACCTATTTGAATAGCCGAGTCCATGGTATTGGACATTGCTCGCACTACTACAGAATGATACATCACTATCGCTTCATTTGTGTCGGTTCCAAACTTTTGACTAAAGAACCGATTATGATACGTGTATCTCATTTGTAAATTTTGGAAACATGTTATCACAATCGGTTCTTAGAAGTAACCGATTGTGATAATGGTCCTTATCAATAATCGGTTCTTTCAAAGAACCGATTGTGATAAGGAAAAGATCATCACAATCGGTTCTTAGAAAGTATCGATTGTGATAAGGGTCACTCATTGCAATCGGTTCTTAACAAAAACCGATTGTGATAGGAAAATTGGTCATCACAATCGGTTCTTAGAAAGAACCGATTACAATCGGTTCTCAGAAAGAACCGATTGTGATAATATACTCATCACAATCAGTTCTTTGTAAGAACCGATTGTGATGAGCCTCATTAGGTTTTATATCCTCTCGGGATGAACTCTCCTCTGTTGGTGTTCTACAGCCAAAAAAACCCGTCGCCACCTCAAAAAACAGAACATACTCTCATTGAGACTTAGGCTTGGGGGAGAAAATCTGAAATCCTTGAGGATGTGTTTTGAGAGGGTAAGTTAAGCCCTAGCTTGAGGAGATTTATTTCCTCTCTATTTGCCCTCATTTGAGGTTTTCTTCAAAAGGTGAGCATTCCTTCAAATCCCTTCGATTTTGCATTAAGAAATTTGATTTTGATTTGGTGAATGTGTTATATGTCATTAATGCTATTATGGTTGAAACAATATTGGCGAGAAATTATCTGAAGGAGAGATGGACATAGTTTGGGGCTAAAGTTGAAACCCTAGCTAGCTTGAGTATATTCCCCCTCATTTGTGGTTAATTTTCTTCAAAAGGAGAGCATGTGAATGGGTTACATGTCATTATTGTTGCTATAATGTGATCAATGGTAGAGTTTAGGTTGCGTAACCTATGCGTCTCCCGTTCGAGGGTGCTTGTTTATAAATATGTTGAAATGTCATATTTATAAATTAGCAGTCTCGAATTGTCCACTTTTTTGGATAGTTCGAGGATATGTGGTTCGGGCAAGTTCTTGAGCTGTTGTACAACTCTAGAGAAAGTTTTGGCAGCATCTCCCTGGTGTTCTCCGAATACACACCCTCTTGACCTGTTGTCGAGACGTGTATTGGGAGAACAAATGAGATCTTTAAATTTTCTTTGGAGTTGTACAACAGCTTAGGAACTTGGTCGAACCACATATCCTCGAATGGGATTAGGACCTGACCTAATTGAAATTAGGAGTCATATATAGTTGGTACGTACTCAATTCCTCAACTTTGTTAATTCTTCAACCCTTCTGTTCTTTCATTGATTAGTGCATGTCTCTCTATTGTGCGAAGGTCAATAAATAATATATTGGTATTTGAAATAGCTAGTTGTCGCTCGTTGGCATTATTAATTTGTTGTTTATGGTTTAATTGTAGATGGACCGTGAAGAATGGATGTATCAAAAAAGCCGTGTGAGTGCCGAATTTCAGAGGGGAGTTAAGGAGTTCATAAGAATTGCAGAAGTAGATATGGTTATAAGGGGTGTAAAGTTTATATATTGTCCTTGCATTGATTGCACCAATCTCAGGATATTTAACAACTTAGCTCAAATTGAAGGCCACTTGATTCGACGTGGCTTCGTGAGGAATTACACGTGTTGGATCCATCATGGGGAGACAGGTAGTACCCCTCCATTACGCAACGAAGACATGCTTCAAGCCGATAACGAGTTGGAGCGTGATATGTTTGATGAGGATAATTTGGATCAAATGTTGCGAGATGTGGAGGGAAATTACACGAAAAGAGAGTTCAAAAAATTTAAAAGCTTGATGGAAGACGATGCCAAACCGTTGTTTTTGGGTTGCAAAGCAGAATACAGCAAGTTGGGTTCCGTCCTTGCATTGTTTGAACTGAAGGAAAAACACCGTTGGACAGATACAAGTTTCAATGCACTTTTAGTTCTTCTATCGGATATGCTTTCAGAGGGAAATGAGTTGCCAACAAGTATTTATGAAGCGAAGAAGCTACTATGTCCCATGGGAATGGATATGGAAAGGATACATGCATGTCCAAATGATTGCATATTATACCGCAACGCGCATAAGGAACTGTGCATTTGTCCAGTTTGTGGTGTACCCCGCTACAAACAAAAGGAGAAGCGTAATGACAAGAAGCGTAAGAGCCGAACCGACGACGGTGAAGATGTGAACAAAGGGGCACCAGCCAAGGTATTGTGGTATTTGCCCATCATTCCTCGTTTAGAGCGGTTGTTTGCAAATCCCAAAGAGGCAAAATTGTTGCGTTGGCATTATGAATCTCGAAAGGAAGATGGCAAGTTGAGACACCCCGCTGATTCGGCTCAATGGAGAAACATTGATTGGCAACATGAGGAGTTTGGTGCCGAGATGAGGAACATAAGATTTGGATTGAGTACAGATGGAATGAATCCGTTTGGTAATATGAGCAGTCGTCCACAAAGATTTGGCCGCTTTTGTTGTGTATCTACAATCTCCTCCTTGGTTATGCATGAAGCGGAAGTATATAATGATGTCGTTGCTAATCTCTTGACCAATACAGCAGGGTAATGATATCGATGTGTACCTAGCACCACTAATTGAGGATTTGGTAAAATTGTGGAATGAGGGGGTCGAGGTGTGGGATGCATACAAAAGAGAGAACTTCACCCTTCGGGCTATGATATTTTGCACCATAAATAATTTCCCAGCCCTTGGTAATTTGGCGTACAAGACTAAGGAGCCAAAGCTTGTCCAATTTGTGAAGAGGAGACTGATGACTTGTGGTCAGAATTCCAAGAAAACTGTGTACATGGGTCACCGTAGATTTCTACCTCGAAGTCATCGATATCGTAAGATGGATGACAAATTTGATGGAAATAGGGAAATTCGTACGGCCCCGCAGCCTATGAGTGGAAGGCAAGTATATTCACGTGTGTCAGATATCGATGTTTAGTACGGTAAGAGCCGTAAATCTGTTCGTCCCAGGACCATTTGGAAGAAGAGGTCAATATTTTGGGACTTACCATACTGGAAGGAGTTAGATGTCCGTTATTGTATTGATGTCATGCACGTTGAGAAAAATGTCCGTGATAATTTGGTTGGTATCCTGCTGAACATACCTGGGAAGACCAAGGATGGTGTGAATGCTCGTCGTGATATGACCTACATGGGAATCAGGCCTAAGCTTACAGTGATACAGGAGGATGGAAAAGGACCGTACATCCCCGCTGCATGCTACACCTTATCCAAGAAGGAGAAAGAAGACCTCTGCAAGTGTCTCTATGATATTAAAGTTCCATCGGGCTACTCCGCAAACATTAAGAAGCTTGTGTCTATGAATGATTTGAAGTTGCTTGGTATGAAGTCCCATGACTGTCATGTCTTGATGACCCAAATGCTCCATGTTGCAATCAGAAATATTCTGCCAGAGGATGTCAGGTTGGCAATCATAAAGCTATGTTATTTCTTCAATGCGATTTCATGCAAGGTTATTGATCCCGATATACTAAACAACTTACAGAGTGAGGTGGTGCAGACTCTTTGTCAGCTTGAGATGCATTTTCCCCCGTCTTTCTTCGACGTCATGGTCCACCTCGTTGTTCACCTTGTTAGAGAGATTAAGATATGTGGACCCGCATTCCTGCGTTACTGTGACACTACGGTTTGGTGTGACGTTATAGAAGGTGAAATTAGAGAATAAAACCTTTCGGCTTGAGGTTTACTCGCGTTTTTGGGCCTTTTGAAGCGTTGTGACACCACGGAGTGTCGTAACCTTATTTAACGTGCATGATAAGGTTAATAACATTATGAGATATGGAATTAAGGTTAAAACTATAGGATATGGAGGTTAATAGCTTTTCCGGGGCGTTTCCGGGGTTTTGGGCCTTCCCGGGGGAGTTTGGGCCTTGGTGGGCTTTGGTGGGATGGAGTAGGTCTCCGTAACGGACTAAGATTGGGTGTGGGGGCTGGTAAAAGGGCTCCCCACCAGCCTTTTGGGCGTGCTCCCCCTGCCCTTGGGCGCCCCCACTTCTCCCTCCAAGCCCTAGCCGCCACCCCCACCTTCCCCTCTCCCTTCCTTGCGCCTCCACCTCCCCCATTGCTCCCTATTGCACACCACCTCTCCTCCACCCCCTTGCTGCCCTAGGGTGGCCTCCCCACCCCTGCATCCTCGTGGATCCATCCGAGGAGCGAGGAACGAGGAGCGAGGAGCGAGGAGCGAGGAGATCGATTGGAGTTTTCGTGCGTCGGGCAAAGGTATGATCATGGGGCTCCTCGGGGATGAGATAGGTACTGTTATTAGGGAGTTTATCAAGTTTTTAGATCAATTGGAGGCGCTGGATTTGAGTAATTTGGGTTAGATCTAGATGTTGCCACGTTTCTGTTTTCGGGCAGATTGAGCAGTCGAGCTAGGGTTCGCGTTTTCGCCAATTTAGAGTTCGAATCTGACTGTACGGACTTTTAAGAAGTTGTAGATAATTTCATTATCTTTCCGTGTATTTAAAGAACGTTAAATTACGCTCAGCCGTTTGAAAGTTATGACTGTTTTACCGAGCGTGTTAAAATCTGTGACGCGATTAGAACAGATCTCGGTAATCTGTAGATTAAACAACTTTAGAGGCCGAATCAGACTTTCCATATACCTAGAGAAAGTTGGGAAATTTCCTAAGATACGCGAGGGTGTACTCGTTTAATTCATTCGGAGTCCCAGATCTCAACTTATGCCTTTTGCAAGGCTGCTGTCCCGACGGGACAGAACCTCTGTTTTAGGTTTTGCGAGTAGGGAGCAATGTCGGGTTAGATGGGGGTTTGCGTACTGTTTTGTGGTTATGATTGTGATTGTGTGATACCCCTGTGCAGGAGGTGTGACCCCGGGAGTGCCTTTTACTTCCCGCCAATCCGTTGCACGTGGTTGAGGCAAGTGTGTTGTGATGGATAGCGAGTTGTAGGTTGCATGTTGAGATTAGATGGAATTGTTTACATGATATATGTCCATTTGCCATGTGTTAATGATTGCTATGATATGATGAGCACGTTTAAGATGTTATGACGCCATGTGTTAAAATATGAGTTTTATATGATGTTGGCATGCTTGCATTCATGACATGTTACATGGCCCGGGCGGTGAGAAAGTCATTAACTAATCCGAGAAGGTCGGTGAGAAAGTTATGACTAATCCGGAGAGCCAATAGAGTAAGTCCTACATCGTGATTCCATCTACCGTGGGTTGTGGAAGCGAGGAGTAGGCACCCTCCATCTTTGGGATGGAAGGGGGGAGAGGGTGCACACCGACGGGTGTGTACTCAACCATACCGGTATGAGTTTCCAAGGAGATATGAGCATTGCATTGCATTGCATACACAATGATGATGATTTTGTTAAAGTGTTCATGATTGAGATGATATACATGATGTGAGATGTTATTTTCCATGATATTGTTATTGTTGTCCATTACAATATGCTTGCTGAGTTTCGAACTCACGCTTGTGTTTTATGTTGTTTTTAGGTACTTTGAGATCGGCATGCGGGAAAAAGGGGTTTAGCTACACTTCTACACGTAGCTCCACCATCATAGTCTATGATTAATCACTTGGAGACATGATTTTAAGAGTTGTGCCATAAAGTTAATGTATGGTTTAATCTAGCATGCTTGTGATCCCTTATTTGCTTCGTTATAGTTTATGAAGTGGTTGAGCGTGGTATTATTGGCGTAGTTTGATGATACATCCATTTATGTTGATGTTTTAGATGTCGTGTGCTATGATATATCTTGCCATGATATTGATATTGTGTTAATTCATGGAAAAACAAAGGAGATGCTGCCGAAATATCGGTTTTTAGCATATGTACCTTTGCTGGAATTTATGTTTAAATGTGATATTTAGTTGTTGTTTAGCTTATGTATGGTAGCATTCGGGCATATTAAATGCCTGGTGTTCTGATTGGTATCAGAGCGGGCTGTAGGTCCTTGGAATGTGAATTTTTAGTGTCATGCTATAGGGAAAAACTAAAATATGATGTCGAATAACTTAGAAACATGGCTTAGGTCTTAACTAAAATTTTGTCATAGGATAGCAACATTAAAACTTGCAAAAGTGGTATAACTAATCTAAAATTTGACACACATGGATGCACAGTAGGAAGGGTATGGGTATCGTTGTTTCGCTTAAATGTTGCACTTAAGCCTTGTTGCTAAATGCTATATTTGATATAGTACGTTGCTATGTCTATGAGATAAATGATTGAATTATTCCTGTTGTGGTGGTAAAAGTGGGGTTTTGGTGCCGAAGGGTTTCGGCCACCTCTCTTATTTCATAGTAAGGGTGAGGTTTGACGGTGTGGCCGGTTAGCGCCACCACCGAAGAACTATTGACCCCTGTAGGAGAAGAGTGCTTATCCTTTCTGTCGTTGATCGGGTAGTTGACTGGAGTCAAATAGAAGAGTTAATGGTGGTTTCCTTCGTATGTTCTTTGCCGTTCTAACGGTCGGTGTTCTTTGCTTTTCTTGGCTTTAGTAGATTTGAATCAAATGAAAAGTGTTGGGTTTTCGCGGATCGTTCCGTATGCGGTGTGTGGTTTTCTTCCTTGGTTGAAGACGAAGAAGAGGAGACTAGTGTTGGCGCTTCTTTTGGGCGCCTTTCAGCTTTTGATGCTGTTGATTGCATTATGGGGAACAAGCATTCAATTTATCCCTGTGTTTGTCTTTCTCTGAGGTTAAAGGAGTTATTATGAGTTGTGCCGGACACAGGTATCGGGCTGAAGTTACGTGGCTTTGTAGTAGTACGTGGTGTTTGATTTCGTTATTTTACTGGTTTAAGAAATCATCTTTGAAAAACCCTTCTTGTTTTGTGAAAGATTGGGGTTTGGTGCTAAGGTTTTATTTGCAAAGGTTTATTTGATCTGTTGGTTCCCTCCAGTGGGAGTCTTGGAGATTGAAAAGTGTTTTGGAGAATTCCTTTGCATGACCAAGTTTGGGTTTGTCTCATTGCAATTTTGAGAGTCAAGTTTCCTTATGAATTTGGGGTGAGTTTTAAAACTAAAATGTTGTAAACAAAGTAAGTAGTCTTTTGACAAAAATCGTTTGTCCTTAGTAAGAATTGCTGTTTAGCATGTTATGTATAAGGTAACAATGTGGTTTATGGATTGATGTGTTGCTAAGTTAAAATTTTGAGTTGAATCAATTCAATGTGATTAATATCTCTAGCTTGAGAATAAATAGACTACTAGTGTTGCAGTTTACTCTTAGCGAGAATAATTAAATGTGTTAATGTACATGCTTAGAATCTGTTGCCTTGCTTTAAAAGTGCTTATGATCCTTGTTAATGTTAAAAGTTTAAACTTTGACGCATAGTTAAAACATTAAGATGATGTAGACTTTGTTATTGTAAAAGAAACTTTCTTTGGTTGTTAAAGATGTTCTAATCTAATGGATTAATAGAGAAATTTAATCGTGTTGACTAGTGACTTTAATTTGGATGTTGATTAGAGTTGCTATTTATGTTGTTGCAAACTACTAGTATATTTGGAAGTATGCAGTTGTGTCGCTACAATGCTAGTATTGATATCAATGGAGAAGACATAAGACTTATTGTTAATGATGTTGTTAATGGTAGTGTTAATGCTAGTATTCAGTCTATTTTAAATAGTGGGGGTATGTTGTGTGGTGGTAATTTTGTTATCACCTATGTATAGGGTAGCTAAAAGTAATGTTGTTGGTTGATGATTATGCCCATTTGTTGTTATTGATGACTAAGTAGTTGTGGTAAGCTGTTTAGATTATTCGTTGGAAAACCATGGTTAAAATAGAGGAAAATTTTAACATGTTGCGATGGAGTGAGCTTTGGATAATTAACATGATGTACAATTTCATCCTTAATGAATGTATGCCTTGGAATCCTAGTTATGAACTTTGTCTTGTAGAGATAATATTTACATGTTGAAGTCGTTGTTTAACTGAATAAGGTTCGGTTGTCGAGACGTGAATATATAGGTGGTATGAAATTTATATGTTGATCTTGGCTGAAAGATTTGTGGAAGTACTATGTTTCAAATTTAGAATAAGATGTATTATGATTCGTGAGCCGTGGGGATCATGTCATTATAGTCTTGGTTGGGTGCCTTTTGATAAGCATCATAAACCCTTATTAAAAAATGTTGGGAATGGTAACTAGAGGAAGAATTTGTTGTGAAACTTTCGGTTGAATTGTGTTGGGGCTCCTCGGATAGTAAATAGTGATTATTGAAGTCTTTAATGGAAAGCGTAGTGGAGTACTAGAGATGGTTCCTTTCATGCTTTGAAATGTTGTCTAAAAACCTTTGAAACTGGTTTGGTTGTTTGCCATCTCGGTTGAATGCTTTCGGTTGAGGTGTTCCTTATGTTGAGTTTCAGAGTTTCCCTAAACTCGTAGTGGTTGGTGTCGACCTTTGGTTTTGGCGAATTTGTTTAGTTCGTGTTGTGAGTTTGAGTTTACATCCAAAAGTTTTTGAGTGGATCGCGCCCTTTCGCGTTATGACCGATTTATCTTTGGAATTAATTTTAAAAGGAAGCAGATGGTCATAAAGGGTTGTGTTGGAAACTTTTGAGTTAAGCCCTTGATGTGTAACTCTATTTGACTAGAGTTGGAGTCATTTGGAAAATGTGTCTGGTGTGCGGTTGTTTTACAAGTTTGGATTTTTATGAATGTTTCATAAGTGAATTTGGTTAGTGAAGAGTTTTCTTTTTGGATTGAGTTTCCCTCTCTTTTGATAAAAATTTATGGCGCTTGTGTCTGCAGATGTTTGGTTTTGGAGTCGATGTTATGTTCCAAAGGGTTGAGTTTGATTTTGCGAGGTGTTGCAAAGCTAGTGTTAAATCGAAGATGGGTTTTCACACGATGTGGTGTTTTGTTGATTAACGATGTTGCCGTCATAGTTTATATGAATTAGCGCAACTCTCGATGTTATTCGAGATTTATTCATATGATACCGAGGCAGAAGTCATCATGTGAATGACTATTCGGTAGTGTGGTTACATGATGAGGGAATGGTGAAAAGTAAACATGACATCGTTTTTACATGTTAAATGATAAAAGAGTCGTTGAGCCAGGTCGGTGAGAAAGTCATATATGGAGATATGACTAATCCGGAGTGCTCCTGAAGAGTGTGCATTTATGTCATGCAAATATATTGAACCGATTGTAATAATGGTAACATTGGGATCGGTTTCTATATTGAACCGATTGTAATGCTAGTCAACAAGCTAATGCTAATACTAGATAATATCACCATCGGTTCTTATTGAAAACCGATTGAAATAATATTTGTATCTCTGTCGGTTTTTATTGTGAACCGATTGAAATAATATTTGTATCTCTGTCGGTTTTTATTGTGAACCGATTGTAATAATATATTCGATTTGTATCGGTTTTAACTGAAACCGATAGTAATAGTTTATTTGTATCGTGTTTTATGGAAACCAATAGAAATATGTGCTGTATTTGTATCGGTTTTTATAGAAACCGATAGCAATAGTTCAGCCCATATACTACTACGACTCGGCCTGTTCGATCCAAAACCTAAACGTACTCCACTTATCGATCTCCTCCCGAGCTCCCTTCGCGCCGTCGGCCACCATTGCGCCTCCTCGTGAGCTCCCTCCGCACCACCTCGCCTCGGCCTCCTGCTCGTTGCCGCCTCCCCTCGGCCTCCTCCCCGAGCACTGCCTTCTCCCCAGGCCGCCTCCACCACGAGCCGCCGCCTCCCCGGTGCCGCCTCCCCGTTGCCGCCGCCTCCCTGAGACGCCTCCACCCCGGGCCGCCTACCCGGTGCTGCCGCCTCCCTGAGACGCCTCCTCCCCGGGCTGCCTCCCCCACGAGCCGCCTCCTCCCCGAGCACTGCCTTCTCCCTGGGCCACCTCCACCACGAGCCGCCGCCTCCCCGGTACCGCCGCTTCCTTGAGATGCCTCCTCCACGGGCCGCCTCCACCACGAGCCGCCTCCTCCCCAGTGCTGCCGCCTCCACCACGAGCCGCCTCCTCCACGGGCTGCCTCCACCACGAGCCGCCTCCTCCCCGAGACGCCTCCTCCCTGGTGCCGCCTGCACCCCGGGCGCCTCCTCCACCGACCACCATCCTCTCTTGAGGTACCACTTAATCCCGTCCCCCTTTTGTTTTTCGATGCTTCGTGGATGATGCTCTTTTTGGCTCGACAAAATGGGAGTAGTTTTGCACCACCTCTGTAGACAAAATGGGAGTAGTTTTGCACCACCTCTGATGATTAGATGCTTTTTAGAATTATGATGTGTTAAAAGTTCGATGCTTGGTGGATGATGCTCTTTTTGGCTCGACAAAATGGGAGCAGTTTTGCACCACCTCTGTAGACAAAATGGGAGCAGTTTTGCACCACCTCTGATGATTAGATGCTTTTTAGAATTATGATGTGTTAAAAGTTGGATTGTACTATTACATTTGAAAAGTTTCATGACATGTATATTGCAATAAGAACGTCTGGGTAGTTCTGTATTGATTGATTCCGTAACTGATCTTCATATTGTTATGGTAGTAATTTTTTGGATTGATCTGACAATGATTTGGAAAATTAGTGACAATGCTTAGAGGTAGATAATTTTTTGGATTGATCTGACAATTTGAGGGTGCTTGGATGCTTCCTATTATACCAATTAATTTTCACTTGTTTAATTATACATTTATAGTCCTTCAGAAGCAGAGTTTAGAAGAGTTCAATATATGGACAACTAATCTAGTTTATGTCTTATTGTTGGCTACCTCATTTGTTTTTTTTCCTAGAGTGCTAGTTTTACAATATAATATATTTTTTGGGAGGATATGTGGCCACCATGTCCTGTTTATCAGTAAACTGGGACTTGATAAATTCGGACCTGATCAAAGTGAATGTACCATATTGTAGACTAGGACTTATGCAAAAGTCTGGACATAGACATAGACTAATTTATTCAGCTCCTAGTGCAAATCAAGACTTCAATTTTTTTTATTCACAATTGACTTTATGTTTTCAAATTGCATATGTTACTCTACAGAACTTAGTATTTCTATGGCAGATTGTTAGCGGATGACATATATGACACAATTTGAGTTTATGCTTGCAGCTCTGATCAGAATCTATAAAATAGTTACAATTGGTTGGCATATTGACACATCATCGGTAGGATAGGCATTTACTAAGAATCTATAAAATAGTTACAATTGGTTGGCATAGATTTGGTGATATTGCAGAACTTCATGATGAACGGCTTTGGCACTACAAAACACAAACCATAACTGCTCTTAGAGGTAGATAACATTACTGTTTGCAAACCATAACTGCTCTTAGAGGTAAATAGCTAGTCATCGAGAGCTCCATGTGATCAACCTTGAAACTTTGCCCATTAATACATGTAAAATATATAGATTGACTACATGAAAATAATGTAAGTGGATTTGAATTGTGAAATACTTTTGTAATGTATAATTTTAATAGTTTTGCTAGCATATCACAAAAGTATTGTTGTCATATGGAGCTCCAATTAAAGGAAAAGTTCAGTAAAGATTCAAAGGTGCTAGTTGTTATGTGTCATTTATTGTTCATTGTTTTACATATGTTTCTTTACTATTATAAAGCAACAGTTGGTGGCAGTGGTGAGTTCTACCCACGTCATTAATTGCCTTGCTTAATTGCCCTACTTAATTGCCCTGCTTAATTGCCCTACGCAAAAAACGAAGCGTTGCTTTAATTAGCCAGCTTTCGCAAGAAACGAAGCGTTAAAGATAGATGTTTGATCTTGTGAAATAATTTTTTTTATTTTTTAATCTTTATTTGTCGTTATCACTTTTGTTTTTCGTAGCAATGCACGGGCATGTAACTAGTAAATACCTGATTATGAGTATGTTTGCTTTCATTTTATTAAATATCTTGTGTTGGTATTTACGCATATGCTTCATTAACAATGATTATTCATGGTTATTTAATTTGCATGGAATTATTGCGTTGATAAAATTAATATGATCAATGCTAGAGTTTAGGTTGCGTAACCTATGTGTCTCCCGTTCGAGAGTGCTTGTTTATAAATATGCTAAAATATCATATTTATAAATTAGCAGTCTCGAATTGTCCACTTTTTTGGACAGTTCGAGGATATGTGGTTCGGGCAAGTTCTTGAGGTGTTGTACAACTCCAGAGAAAGTTTTGGAAGCATCTCCCTGGTGTTCTCCGAATACACACCCTCTCGACCTGTTGTCGAGACGTGTATTTGGAGAACAAATGAGATGCTTCCAAATTTTCTCTGGAGTTGTACAAGAGCTTAGGAACGTGCCCGAATCACATATCCTCAAATGGGATTAGGGCCTAACCTAATTAGAGATTAGGAGTCATCGCTTATGTGAAATATAATCATGTCGGATATATGAATTGCTTTCTCTCATGAAGTTTAGGTTTGCCATATAAAAAATCTAGTATGTCGCAACGAGAGAGCACCGGCTCAACGCCCGAGAGAAGAAGCTGCTCCCTCCGCGCCTCCCAGTAAGGTCAGAAAGGGCCGAGGACCGAGTAATGGGGCCACAGGGAGAACTCCGCAGGTTGTCCACTTTAATGCCACGGGAGTTTGCACGGGTCCTGGCAAGTCTAAGGGGCGCTACTCCTCTTTTCTCGGCCAATTGGTGAGGGAGAGAGTGCCGATCACAATTAAGGACTGGAGGAAGGAAGTCAGCGCCGAGCAAAAGAACCGGCTGTGGGATGAAGTTAAAGGGAAATGGATTATACCAGAGGAAGATGAAATCAATGCGAGACGGTACGCTTTGCAGAGAATGGGTGTGGCTTTGAGGCATTTCAGGGTTATCATGCATGCTGAGTACGTGTTGAAAAGCCGTACTCCCTTCCAAAGGTATCCGTTTGTTACTCCTGAGGTTTGGGAGGAGTTCACAAGGGTGAGGAATTTGCCTGAGGCGGAGGAGCTGAGACAGAGGAACACCGCTATACAGAGGCATAACACACACGCGCATCACCTTGGTTCCGGCGGCTATGTAGGGAAGAAGGCAGAGTGGACACGACAAGCCGAGGAGTGTGCAAACTCTGGGACAACGATGCCTTACATGCACATAAGTGAGGAGCGGGCACGCGACTGGGTATTAGCGAGGACGAAGAAAACCTCCGACGGTCAGTTTGTGGTTCCAAACCCTGCGACCGCACAGATCATCTCCACCATCGTAAGACATCTAACTAAGTACATTGCAGCTGACCCTTCCTATTGTATTCTAGCACAAACTTATATCCGCTTCCTGTAGGAGGAGGTAAGCCAGCAAAAAGAGCAAGGAACGTTTGAAACCCAAGGGCCAAGGGACATCCTGTCTTTGGCAATTGGGAAACCTGATCATAAGGGTCGGGTGCTTGCCGCAGGTGCGGGGCATACGAAGAGGTCCTTCTTCCACGAGGAGAGCGCTTCTAGTGCCATCAAGATCATGGGAAGCACGTGAGGCACGCTTAAGGGCCCAGGTGAAGGAGGAGATGAGGCAGGAGATGAGGCAGGAGATGGAGGAGGCATGGATTATACGTGAGGAGCGCCTAAAGGCTGAGATGATGGCGATGATCTCCCAGAGTCAAGGTCATGTAGCCGCGTCTGTGATACGCCCCACCAGCTGCGTTTCCAGAAATGATCAGCCCGGTCCCCACTTCAAGGTAATAAGTGTTTCTGAGTAAAATGTACATGAGTAAGCTAACAAAGATTATGATCAAGTTGCGCACAGCAAAGATTATGATCAAGTTGCGCACTTCTTGTAGGATCCTGCCAAGTGCCAGCTACTCTTGATCGAAGACGGATTATGCATTGAGGTTGGACGCGGGGTTGCATTTCCAAGCAAGGAGGATGACACGGTGCATGGTACACCTTTGGGGAAGGGCTACATGAGGGTGCAAGTGGACTATGTCCACGATGATTTCCTATCTCATGCGCTGGAGTTCCCCCCGAACGAAGATATCACCACTCTCGGTCAAGCACGGATGTCGTTCATCAAGTGGCCCACGACGGGTATCGTAGTGCAAAAGGTATAAAACCCCGCATCTTGTCCATCATTTCATTACTGCAACACGTCCTGTTACATATGCATGTGGTTTACAGGTTACTGCTCCTTCACCTGCTCCTACGCTTGCTGCTGCACCTGCTCCTGCTCCTGCTGCACCTGCTCTAGCTCTTCTTGTTGCACCTACTTCTTCTCCTGTTGCTGCACCTTCTCCTTCTCCTGCAACTGTACCTGCTCCTCCAGCTGCACCTACAACTTCTCCGGCTCCTAACCGGAGTGCACAGCTGGTGCGCAAAAGGTCTACTAGCACGCTGATGAAAAATCCACAAGAGAGCTCGGAGAATCCCTCTGTGAAGAAGTCCAAGTTGTCCGATACCACAGAGGACCCTCATGATTCTAAGCTGTTCGTACTTGGAAAACCTTTTCTCCCAAGTAATGAATTGAATGCTTTAGGCTTGTGCACTCGCTTGCTACACGGATGGTACATTGACAAGTCACATGAGGCCGAGCCTCGCATCGATTTCAATGTGAAGTATCGAGGGGGACACTTCCACCGCCAGGAGGATGGTATCTTCCCAGTGAGTTTTGAGGATCTGTTCTTTTTGTACAGCTTGAAAGCCATCGATATTTCTCTTGACGATCTTTGGACGTTGTGAGTATCGCACCATACTCATCCCTACGACTATTTATTGATTTTGTATTATGTTTTTGAACAATTCACATGACTTGTAGGATAATGAGGCAGCGGGCCGTGACGGGTCGACACCTTGTCGGGTTTGTCGACCCCGAGATGGTGTCTGCGACCATGGCTAGGTTGCAATCGGAATTCCTTGCAGGATACATCAAGCAGGCATTGCATGCTGAGGCGAAAAAGGACTTCATTCTGTTCCCGTACCACCAGGAGTATGTACTACTATAAAATTCAATTACTTGTACACACGTAAACCGTATATGAACTTATTTTCTTGCATTGTGTACCGTTTAATAAGCAACCATTGGGTTCTACTTGTGGTTGTTCCGAGTGAAAACAAAGTCTACACATTTAACTCGCTCGAAAATAGACCGATGGACTACGCGATCCAGCCTATTTTGGAGAAGTAAGTACATTCCTCTAACCTAACACTGTACATATTGAACTACGTTAGATATTTTTTACCTCGATGACATCTCTCCAATGTATGTAGGGCTTTCTTTTCTTACATTGCGGAAGGGGGCCGACACAATGATAAACAAGGCAACAAATTAGAGTGGAAGCGCTTCAAGGTACAAGTGTCTATCATAGGATTTCTTTCTCACAACTATTATTCATCTCCTAATTTAAGTTTCTTTGTTCACAGTGTCATCAACAAGGGTGTGATGACCTGTGCGGCTTTTACGTGATGCATCACATGCTGATTCTGGTCGGCGGCTCAAATCTTTTTCCTAAGGTATAGAACTGATTATTTGCACTACTGTCAATATACCGACTGCCAATGTGATATTTGTTTACATGCATAATACTACCAGTCTCCAACAAGAACCGATTGTAATAATATATCATCACAATCGGTTTCCAACAAGAAATTTTAAAACTTTCTTGCAGGACCTTGATATCCCCCGGAAGAGCCTAAGCAACAAGGATCTCAAGAAATTACGAGACCACATATGCCAGTGGTACTGGACAGAAGTTATAGTGGAGGATGGTAGATTTAAAGACCCGACAGGCTCTTACTAGTCAATATATAATGTAAAATGGGAATGTGATCGATGTGTACTGAATGCGATATGCTTGGATGTTTATATGAATGTTCTGTGATAATGTGTTAGAGATTGTGATGTATGTTCTATGATAATGTGTTAGAGATTGTGATGTATGTTCTGTGATAACATATTGTGAATGTTCTGTGTCATATTGTGAATGTTCTGTGATAACATATATACTGTGAAGAATGTGATATGGTCAGCACCATCACAATCGGTTCTTTGTTGGAACCGATTGTGATACTATCCTCATCACAATCGGTTATTGTCGGGAACCGATTGTGATACTATACTCATCACCATCGGTTCCCAACAGGAACCGATTGTAATAATATCTCATCACAATCGGTTCCTAAAAAGAACTGATTGTGATAATATGATTATCACAATCGGTTCCTAACAGAACCGATGGTAATAATATATCATCACAATCGGTTTCCAACAAGAACCGATTGTGATAATTGATTCATCACTATCGGTTTCCAACAAAAACCGATTGTGATAATATGTTTATCACAATCGGTTCCGGACAGAACCGATTGGAATAATGTCTCATCACAATCGGTTTCCAACAAGAACCGATTGTGATACGATCATCATCACAATCGGTTCCCAACAAGAACCGATTGTAATAATACATCACAATCGGTTTCAAATGAGAACCGATGGTGATAATTTCCTCATCACAATCAGTTTCCAACAAAGAACCGATTGTGATTAGTAATAATTACTATCGTTCCGGAACCGACTGTGATAAGGCTTCCTCATCTCTGTCGTTAGACTTTCTATCGCTACTAGAACCGATTGTGATGAGGAAAAAGAACCGATTCTAATGTACATTTCTATAGTAGTGTCGGTGATTACAGTCAAGGGTTAGACTTTCGTGAAAATAACTTTTGGGTCAATTGTATGGAAATGATGAACATGCTTTTGGTGAAATAATGCTTTACTTGTGAAACTGTTTATGAAAGTTACTATTGTTATTACTGTTTTGCTGCTTTCCAATCTATTACTGTTATTTTATGAATGTTGCTTATTGCAAATAAACCTCTTAGCCGGTTGTTGGAATGAGCCATTGCATGTAGCTATTAGATTGCATTTTTGTGCATGACTTGCTTAGTGCTTTTAAGTACTCACCCTTGCAACATCAAACATCAGTTGAGGAAGAATCAACGCTAGCACTGGAGGAGGAGTTCCAGGAAGAGCCGACGAACTAGGGGCGAGCCCAGTCAGTTGCCCGTGGCATATTGGTTGGAACCACGCGTTTCTTTATTTTCCGTTGCAAGTTTATTTGAGTAAGACTTAAGCCCTGCGAGGCGTACTTTTGTAACTTGACCATAAGGTTGATCGAGCAACTGGTTATATTCCCTATCAATAAAATACTTTACTATTTCATTGAGTATGATTGTGGTATGTACCGATGTTGGGACTGTGTGCACTAGCGTGATCCTGGACTAGTGCTGAATACACGGAAGGTCCGGATTTGCATATTTGGGTCCCGACAGAGGTGGTATCAGAGTCATATTTACTGTAGGACTACCCTTAGCTAGAATGGTCATAGCGAGGATAAAACTATTTTCTAAAGTTAAAAATTGCCAAGATAATGAATGAACTCTCGACTTACCCCCTCTCTCTTGTTCATACCCCTTGCTGAATTCTTTTGTCTCCATCATGATTTAAAATGTTGCGTTCTTACGTGAGTATCTTTGGCAGATGAAGATGATCAACAACTATGCCAAATATCAGGGAGGTTATGCCGCTGAGTTGTGGCGTATGATGCAACTACTTGGAGGTTTTGACAGACCGATCTACCGGGGAACCACCATAATGAAGGCAGGATTGGTCCAAGCATGGGATGTCAAGATCACTGTGTATGCTAGAGAGAAAAATAAGGCGAGTCATCCTATCCACATCACAGCGAGGAGGTCTTCATTTGAGGCCAGGATCCAAGAGACGTCATGTCGAGCAATGCGGCAGATCGCTCGCACCCACTCTTCAGAGTTAGAGGGCACTATGTTTTGTCACCATCCGCGCAAGAGACAGCCGACTTGAGCAGGAGTTGGTAATAGAGGAGGATGCCACGATCACTCATCTGGCGAAGTTTGTTGTCGCCTAGGAGGATGTCATCGATGAGACAGTTCAGGAGTTACATAAGGCCCATGATGAAGTTGAGGATGTGAGGAAGCAGCTGCGAGAGGCTCGGGAGTATATTGCCCACTCTTCACAAAGGATCGATGAGTTGGAGATGGCACTGTATGGACTAGCACCGGAGCCAGTGTTGGAGCTACATGACCCAGACCCTGAGGAGCCAAAACAGCATCCAACACCAGAGTTGGAGGAAGACGTTGCTTCATCGACCACAGCTATCGTTGGTCATGGAGATCGCTTCGCGCCGATGCCATCGCACCCGCCCAAGTGTCAACCAGGATGTTCCCATGGAGGATGGATCGATGAGTGAGTGTTTAGGTTTAGCAGTTGAGACTTCAGTGCTGAGTCGCGTCTTAGAAAAATAAGAGTCGTCCTTTAGGCGTTAGACTGCAGTATGTTAGTTCAATTTGGATCTTCTTGATTGCTGAGTGTACAGTATGTGTTGCAAAGCCCTTAGGCATTGTGAGCAACCATACCAAGTTATTATTAAAGAATTAATAAAGTTGGATTTTGAGTTACACCTTTTACCCCCGCATAAGTTTCCTTATTACTTGTCTATTCTTGTTCCCCTCTCGTCTCTAAACCTCGAAGTAATCGATAGATAGTGAACACTCGTGGCAACAACGGATGGAGTGGATGTGGTTCTCGCCCTACAGGAAACCCCAATGATGGAATACCTGCGCCCCAGCTGACACCGCCAGTTGCTATGCAGAACTTTGGAGCCTTTCTTGCCGCTCAAACACAATTGATGCATGCTATGATGCAACAGGTACACCAAGTCACTGCCCAAGGTGCTGCCAACCAGGCCAACCAAGCTAATCAGGGAAAGCTGCACATCACCTAGTGTGTAGGGAATGAGAGGGTGCTTTATGCCTCTCATCAGTTGGAAGGGACCACTGCATAATGGTGAGAGAACTTCTGTGCTTCCCATGAGCACCTGTAAGAGATCACCTGGGAAGAGTTTACTGTTGCCTTTCGTCAGTACCATGTGCTGGAAGGGATCATGGACCTCAAGAAGGACGAATTCAGGGTTTTAAAGCAAGGCAGCCAGTCAGTGGCCGATTACTTGAACAAGTTTACCCAGCTAGCTCGCTACACACCTGAAGATGTAGCGACGGATAAGACCAGACAATCTCGCTTCATGAAGGGACTAAATTCAGGATTGTAGGTGGGACTGATTACCCACACATTCCCGAATTTCCAAGAACTAGTGAACAAGGCTCTTATTCTGGAGGATAAGCGCTAGGAATTGGACGACAATAGGAAGCGCCGTATGGCACAGCAGGGAGCACGCCCAGGAGCACAAAGGCTGAGGGTTGCACCCAATTAGTTTTTCAGGTTTCAACCTTAGAATGTTGCTAAGACCCCGTCGCCAGCACCGAGACCTGCCGGACAGAATTACCAGACACTAGCACAAGCCAGAGTTGCACCAGCAAGAAGTCAGCCAACAACGGTGAAGCGCTGCTACAGTTGCAATGAGCCATGGCACTTCTCCAATAATTGTCCCAAGCGAGGAGGAGGTGTGACACTTGTTCGCCTCAACCTTGGAACCCCGCCTACAAGAACGCCCGCACCAGGAGGAAACCGTGGAGCTGCTTAAGCTGGAGCTATACCCCAAGAAACGGTGAGAGGTCGATCAACCACGTCACCGCTGATATAGTTAATAACACGTCGGACGTCGTACTGGGTAAGTTACTGGTTAACTCAGTACCTGCAATAGTTTTGTTTGATTCTAGAGCTTCGCATTCCTTTATATCTTGGATTTTTGCTGTTGAAAATGGGTTAAGAATGGTGAACCTTAGACCTGTGTTGCTAGTCCAATCCCCTGGATCAGAACTCCGATCTAATGTAGGATGTTCTGGGGTGAAGTTATTAATAAATGGGGTAGAGTTCCTAGTGAACCTTATTATATTGGATACCCAGACCCTAGATGTTATACGCGGGATGGATTGGTTGTCCAAGCATAAGGCGGTGTTAGAATGTGGACAAAGAGTTGTATCAGTCGAAAGCCCAGATGGTAGAAGAGTTGAATTCCAAGCAACTGCCATTCGAAACGGACAGCTGATGGTGAATAGTGTAAAGACAGTCAGCATTGAAGATGTACCAGTTGTCAATATGTACCCGGATATTTTTCGTAAAGATTTACGCGGTATGCCACCTGATGGAGACATAGAGTTTGTGATTGAGCTAGTACCTGGTACAGCCCCAATAGCCAAGAGACCTTATCGGATGTCTACCGATGAGTTAGTGGAAATGAAGAAGCAGATCGCGGAGCTGTTGGAGAAAGGATTCATAAGATCCAGTTCGTCGCCATGGGGCAGTCCTATTCATCAAGAAAAAGGATGGAAGTTTTTGGATGTGTATTGATAATTGTGCACTCAATGATGTGAGATAAAGAACAAGTATCCGCTACCCAGGATCGATGACTTGTTTGATCAGTTAAGAGGAGTTGGAGTTTTCTCCAAGATCGACCTACGATCAGGATATCACCAGCTGAAGATTCGGTCAGAAGATGTACTAAAGACTGCATTTTCGTCAAGATATGGACATTACGAGTTTACTGTTATGTACTTTGGTCTGACAAATGCACCCGCTTATTTCATGAACTTGATGAATAAAGTTTTCATGGAATACTTGTATAAGTTTGTCGTCGTGTTCATGGATGACATACTTGTTTACTCCAAGATGAGAGAAGAACACGCCGAGCACTTGAGGCTAGTTCTTGAGAAGTTGCGAGAGCAGCAATTATTTGCTAAGTTTAGCAAATGTGACTTCTGGAAAAGTAAAGTGGAATTTCTTGGACATGTGATGTCTGCCGAAGGAGTTGCAGTTGATCCAAGCAAAGTAGAAGCATTATTGCATTGGGAGCAACCGAAGACGGTTACTCAGATCCGTAGTTTCCTTGGAATGGCGGGATACTTGTGATGCCCTAGAATTTGAGAGCGATCATAGGGTTTTCTTTCTTGGTTGTTCCGGAAAGAAAGAGGGTTTTGTCGGGGAATGAAATAATTGAAGATTATGCGGCAATTTAATATTAAAAATTGGAGTTTTGGGCTAGTTTTCCGCTGGGCTGAGGCAACCTGGGCCTGGGGCGAGAATTCCTTTTTCCCCCTCTCCTCCCCATGCCTTGGTGGGCCGGCCCACCTCCCCCTTTAAGTGGCGCCCCCTCCCCCCAAACCCTAAGGCGCCTCCCTTCCTCCCCCCTAGCAGCCGCACCCCCTCCTCTTCCTCCCCTGCGTGGTGGCTCAAGATCCACCACGAAACGCGAAGGAGAAAACGAGAAGAGGATCCGTGGAGGCGAGGAGGACGAACAGATTTCCGCTACGGGGATCGTCGCGCGTTCTTCGTGGGTTCGCAAGGGGGAACTCAAGGTAAAATTCCCAATCTTTTACCCCTGTTCTAACTAGGGATTAGGAGTGTATTAGATCTGGTGGTGAGTGGTTTGGATGGATCTTGATGGGGGAGAAGGGTAGATGTTCACGTGGTGCTGTTTTTGGAAGGGAAGATTGTGCAGCGCGGATTGTTTCGCGTTTTACGTGGCATAGATGATTTTTACTGCAAAAACCTATAACTAGAAAGTTGTAGATAACGTCGAGATCTAGCTTCTGTAATTTTTTAAGAATTTTTGGGACGACGGTATGAGAGTTATCTCTGTTGGAAGTTGACGAACAGAATCTGGAAACAGATTTCGTTCCCTGTGTTGGACGTTTGTTTAGGCATAATTAACAATGGAATTGAAATTTATGGTCTGCATGAAAGTTGTAGATCTCGTCAATATCTAGCTCCTGTAATTTTTTTATATTTGTCTGATCTGTATAGAAAAAGATACGAAATTGTGAAGAGTGGTTGCTGCTGTTTAACCCGGACAGATTGGGGGTTTTTGGCGTTTAAGATGGGAACGGGGGTTAGGAAGCGCGTGTTCGAGTTACGTGATCATTTGTGTTGTTGCTATGTACTGAAATAATGCTTGTTCAGGTGGTGCCCCTTCTGGACGCAACTAGATTCGTCTTCAACGTCGGTAAAGGCAAGTGGAAGTAGCGGTCTTACTAAACTATAACTCGCTATTTGTTTCGTCTTCAATATAAACCTTAATTGCAGCACACCTACATGGTTTAACTACTTGTTTATGAGATTGCAATATCCTATCCTGCATTGTGATGTGGTTGTTTGGCTTTTGAATCATGAGTAAGAATGAAGAAAGATGTTGTTTGCAAGATGAATTGTTGAGATATTCTATCTCAATGATGTTCGCATTTTATCCATGCTATTTGATGGTATGCAAGCATGTGAATTCAGAGTGGGAAGTTATGAATGTATTTATGCATGAAGCATTAACTGCATAATCATGCATTGGAAGTTTGTCGACGCCTTGAGCGTCTTGCGGCAAATGCCGTACAACACCGTGTGTTCCTGAGAAAGGGCACGGTGAGGAGGATCATGGCATAAGCATGTGCACAATCATATGCATTCTACTGAGGTTGTGTGGACTCTGTAATGTGGTATTGGACATGAGGAATTTGGTATGCTAGTTTTACTGTGGCTATGTTATTTGTTAGAAGTTGTTC
Source organism: Rhipidocladum racemiflorum (assembly GCA_036346355.1). NCBI lineage: Eukaryota > Viridiplantae > Streptophyta > Magnoliopsida > Poales > Poaceae > Rhipidocladum > Rhipidocladum racemiflorum. The sequence continues at coordinate 15,724,426 of CM070582.1, forward strand.
CACTTGCTGAGATTACCCAATCTCACCCCTTGTTATTTTGTTGTTTTCAGGTAGTTCTCACGAGTCGTAAGCTTGAAGTGTGGGCTTAGTAGCACAATCAACCCTCCAGGGTCATCACGAATCACATGGACTAGTGCATTTAATAATTCATTAGCTTGCTGAAATTTTATTAATCATAGACCTGTTGATGTCCTCTTTGGAGCTGTTTTACGTTTATGTTTGTTTTTTGGTTGATTTAGACTTGTTATCTCTAGTATTGATGCTTTTATGTTATTCCCGTTTGTAATGTTTATTATGAATCTTGTTGTCGCTTCCGTTTTGTCCTAATTTTAGGGGAGATGCTGTCGAATTTTTCTTGTACGACAGTTTAGATTTGTAGGGAGTTACAGTTGGTATCAGAGCGGGCTGTAGGTCCTTGGAATTTGTATTTTTAGTGTCATACTATAGGATACAACTAAAATGTGATGTGGAATAACTTAGAAACATGGCCTAGGTTTTAACTAAAATTTTGTCATAGGATAGCAACATTAAAACTTGTGTAAGTGGAATCACTAATTTAAAATCGACACACATGGATGCACAAGAGGAAAGGGTATGGGTACCGTTGCTTTCCGCTTAAATATTGTATCTAAGCTTTGATGTTGAATGCTACTTTTGATGTTGTATAATGCTATATTTATGATGGATTTGATTGAGTTGCTTCATTTGTGAGGAAGTGGGGTTGTGTTGCCGAAGTGTTTGGTCACCTCTTTTGTTCATAGTAAGGGTGTTTTTTGATGGTGTGGCCAGTTAACGCCATCACCGAAGAATTATTAAACCCAGTAGGAGAAGTGATTACACTTTCTGTAGTGGATCGGGTAGTTGACTGTAGTCAAATATAAGAGATTGGTGGTAGATTCCTTCGGATGTTCTTTATCGTTCTGAAGGTCGGTCTTGGTTGGTTTTCTTGGTTTTAGTTGATTGAAATCAGAAGAAAAGTGTTTGGAATTTGGATTTTCGCGGAGTGTGCCTTCGGTGTTTCTTGGTTTTGTCTTCTTTGGGTGAAGACAAAGAAGGGGAGTTTTGTGTTGTGCGTCTTTGGTCGCCTTTTTGACTTTGACACCTGTTTAGTTGGTTGCCTTGCAAAGAAAGATATAGCTTTTGGTTCTTGTGTGTATTGCTCTGAGTTTAAAAGAAGTTATTGAAGCGTGTGTAAAAAGTTAAGTTGTGTCGATTTATGTTTTGTGCCTTTGTTCGTAAAGGTTTACTTGATCGCTTGGTTCCCTTCGGTGGGAGTCTTTAAGATTGAAATGTGTTTTGGAGTCATGTCCTATTGCAAATTTGAGAGTCAAGCTTCTTTGTGAGTTTTGGTTGAGTATTAAAAAAAAATGCTGCAAATAAAATAAGTATTCGTTTGACTGAAATTACTTGTTAAAAGTGGAAATTGTTGTTTAGCATGTTATGTAGTATGTAACAATGTGGTTTATAGAAATGATGTACTCCTTAGTTAATTTGCGAGTTGAATCAATTAAGTGTAATTGTTACCTTTAGCTTAAGATTAAATGAACCTCTAGTGATGTAGAGTACCCCGTAGTAGGGATGATTAAATGTGTTAATGTACATGCTTATAATCTGTTGCTTTGCTTTAAAAGTGCTTATGACCCCCAATAATGTTTAAGGTTTTAAACCCTGATGCATGGTTAGAACATTAAGATGAGGTAGACTGCGGTTATTGTTAAAGAAACTTTGCTGGTTGTTTAAAGATGTTCTAATCTAACGTATTAATAGAGAAAATTTAATCGTGTTGACCAGCGACTTTAATTTGGAAGTTGATTAGAATTGCTATTTACGTTGTTGCAACCTACTAGTATGTTGTGTGGTGGTAATTTTGTTATCACCTATGTATAGGGTAGCCAAAAGTAATGTTGATGGTTGATGTTTATGCCCATTTGTTGTTATTGATGACTTGGTAGGGTTGCTAATTGTTGGAAACCATTGATCCAATAGAGAAAAGTGTAAAAGTGTGGAATTATGTCGAGTTCATGTTGTGTTGGGATGAACATTGGATAACAATCATGATGCAAGATTTTAACCTTAATGAATGCATGTCTTAGAATCCTGTTTACGAATTTTATCTTGTAGAGATAATACTTATTGGTTGAAGTCATTTTATTGATTGAACAAGTTTTAATTGTCAAGATGTTGATGTATGGATGGTATAAAATTGATACGTTGATCATGCTTAAGTATATGTTGAAGTACTATGTTTGAAATATAGAATACATTGATATATGATGTGTTGTCTGTGGGGATCATGATGAGGTAGTATAGAATGGAAGACGTTTTGTTAATCATCATAAACTGTATTTATAAATGTTGGGAAAGGTAACTAGAGAAAGAATTGGTTATGTAGCTTTTGGTTGAATTATATTGAGGCTTCTCGATGAGTAAATAGTGTATATTGAATGCTTAAATGGTAAGTATAGTGGAATACTAGATATGGTGGCTTTCATCCTGAGCCTGTGTCTAAAACCTTTTGGACTGGTTTGGTTGGTTGCTATTTTGGTTGAATACTTTTTGTCGAAGTGTTTCTTCGTTGTGTTTCAGTAGTTTCCTAAAACTCGTAGTGATTAATGCCAACCTTTGGATTTGGCTAACTTGTTTAGTTTGCACTATGAGTATGGATTTACACCCAAAAGTCTTTGAGTGGATCGCGCCCCTTCGGCGTTACCGAATTATCTTTGGAATTAATTTTAAAGGAAGCAGATGGACATAGTGGGTTGTGTTGGAGATTCTTGAGATTTAATTTGTAACTCTTTTTTACTAGAGTTGGATTTATTTGCATGATGTGTGTGACGTTTGCGAGTGCTACAAAAAGGTGGATTATATGAGTGTTTCATAAGTGAATTTGGTTAGTGAAGAGTTCTCTTTTGGGAATGAATTTCCCTTTCTTTCGAGAAAAAAAAATTGTGGCGGTTGTTTGTGCAGATGTTTGACTTTGGAGTCGATGTTCTTTTCCAAAATATTGATTTTGGTTAAAATGCGATGTTTTGCATGTTTAGCTTTCTATCATTGGTGGGTTTTGATATGATGTGGTGCCTTACTGTTAACTATGCTGCCGACATAGTTTATGTGACACCTCGGAGTGTCGTATCCTTAATTATTGAACATGATAAGGTTAAATACAGTATGAGATGTGGAAATAAGGTTAAAACCATAAGAATTGGAGGTTAATAACGTTTTCGGGCCGATTCCGGGCCGTTTCCGGGGTTTTGGGCCTTTCCGGGGGTTTTTGGGCCTTAAAGAGGGGTTGTGGGCCTTGGTGGGATGGATTAGGGCTCCTCCTTGGACACGAAATCAGTGTTGGGGGCTGGTGGGAGGGCTTTCCCAGCCCTATATGGGCGCCCCCACACCCCTATGCGCCCACACATCCCCCTCCACCTCCCACCTCTCCTCCCCCCAAAGCCCTAGCCGCCACCCTTCCCATCCCCTAGCCGTGCGCCCCCCCTCCACCTCTCCACCTCCACACCACCTCCCCTCCACCCCTTGCTGCCCTAGGGTGGCCTCCCCACCCCTGCACCTCGTGGAGTCATCCCGTGGAGCGAGGAGCGAGGAGCGAGGAATGTGGAGCGAGGAGCGATTCGCGAGGGGATTCATTGGAGATTTGTTCGTCGGCCAAAGGTATGATCTTGGGGATCCTTGGGGATGATCTAGGTACTGTTATTAGGGTGTTTATCAAGTTTTTAGATCAATTGGAGGCGCTGGATTGAAGTAATTTGGGTTAGATCTAAACTTGTCCACGTTTCTGTTTTCGGGCAGATTGAGCAGTCGAGCTAGGGTTCGAGTTTCCGTCGATTTAGAATCCGAATCTGTCCGTACGGACTTCCAGGAAGTTGTAGATAATTTAATTATCTTTCCGTGGACGTAAAGCACGTTAAAATCCGATCAGCCGTTTGAATGTTATGGCTGTTTTACCGAGCGTGTTAAAATCTGTAACGTAATTGGAACACATCTCGGTAATCTGTAGATTAAACAACTTTAGAGGCCGAATCAGACTTCCCGTATACCTAGAGAAAGTTGGGAAATTTCCTAGGCTACGCGAGGGTGTACTAGTTTAATTCATTCGGAGTCCCAGAACTCAAGTTATGCCTTTTGCAAGGCTGCTGTCCCGCCGGGACAGAACCTCTGTTTTTAGGTTTTGCGAGTAGTTGGCAATGTCGGGTTAGATGGGGGTTTGTGTACTGTTTGGAGGCTATGATTGTGAGTGTGTGATGCCTATGTGCAGGTGGTGTGACCCCGGGAGTGCCCTCTTCTTCCCGCCAATCCGTTGCACGTGGTTGAGGCAAGTGTGTTGTGATGGATAGCGAGTTGTAGGTTGCATGTTGAGATTAGATGGAATTGTTTACATGATATATGTCCACTTGCCATGTGTTAATGATTGATATGATATGATGAGCATGTTTAACATATTATGATGCCATGTGTTAATATGTGAATTGAATATGATATTTGGCATGGTTGCATGCATGTCATGAGATAGGGCGAGGGCGGTGAGAAAGTCGTAACTAGTCCGGCAAGGTCGGTGAGAAAGTTATGACTAATCCGGAACGCCATTGAGTAAGTCCTACATCGTGATTCCATCCACGTGGTGTTTGGAAGCGAGTAGGCACCCTCCATCTTCGGGATGGCAGGGAGGAAAGGGTGCACACCGACGGGTGTGTACTCCACCATACCGGTATGAGGTTCCAGAGGGTCAGGAGCATTGCATTACTTCGCATACAAATTGATGATGATATTGATAAGTAATCATGAATGAGATGATGTACATGATGGAAGATGTTATTGTCATGTTGTTATGCTTGTTGTCCATTGAGTATGCTTGCTGAGTTTTCGAACTCACCCTTGTGTTTTCTTGTAGTTTTAGGTACCATGAGAACGGCATGCGGGAAAGGGGAATAGTCACACGCTCACACGTTGCTTCACCTTAATGTTTCCCCAAGTCAATTCATTTAGTTTGATAATAAATTGCGTGTGATGGTCTTTAAAATTAAGTCTTAGCTTGGTTAATGAGAGTTCTATTGTTTGTTTGACACTTGGAACCTTAAGAGCTTAATGTTAGTCTCTTATTGTCGTTAAGACTTTATTTATTGCTGTTTTAGATGTTTCTCTTATTGCCATATAATGCTATATTGTTGCTGTTCCTTAATTTCATGGTAAAACAAAGGAGGTGCTGCCGAAATTTCGGTTTTTAGTCTATGCGCCTTTGCTGGAATTTTATGTTAAATGTGGTATTTAGATGTTGTTTAGCTTATGTTTGGTAACATTCAGGCATATTAAATGCCGGGTGTTACATTGGTATCGAGCTGGTCGTAGGTCCTTGGAATGTGAATTTTTAGTGTCATGCTATAGGGTACAACTAAAATGTGATGTGGAATAACTTAGAAACATGGCTTAGGTTCTAACTAAAACCTTGTTATAGGATAGCAACGTTAAAACTTGTAAAAGTGGTATAACTAATCTAAAATCTGACACACTTGGTTGCACAGTAGGATGGGTTTTGGTTCATCATTGCATTGCGCTTGATTATGTGATAAGGAATATGCTTATGATGATGTTTGATCTATGATCTTGATTGTGTGCTTTCGTGTTCGGTGGTTTTCTGCCTAAAGCAAATCATGCCGAGGGTAGAGGCCGTGGACGCCAGTGGCTATGGAGGCCAGGCGAGGCTCCCAGGAGTTGAGGAGTCTGCTTCTTTGAGGGTAGCGTTTAGCTTAATGCTCGTGGGCCAGCTCAGAGGAGCTTCCAGCTGCACGGTCGGGCGGGGTGCCCGCCGCAAATGAAGATTTAGTTCAGGCTCTCAGAGGGAGATTCAGAGCTGCGCCAGCTAGCCATGGGCAGCCCCGCCGTTGTGCCTCCCCTAGCGGCCCTGTTGTTGCCCCACGCACCGGAGCCGAGGATGAGTCTCCGGAGTGGATGTCCCTCCGTCTTGACACTTTCGACGGAGCAGCACGCCGATCCACCGCAGATTGGCTGCGGTACATGGAGAGGCGCTTGAGGTCCTAGATTTGACCTCGGTTCAGAGGACTCGCTTTGTGGCTTTTAAGTTGAAGGGCCAAGCCGATATCCGTGGGAGGGGTTCTGGCCGCTAGAGCCCCGATCTGGGTCCAGCCACCTGGGAGGACTTTGTGGCTCGCTTCGAGCCAAGTTCCACCTGCAGTCTTTCCTTGAGAGGATGGAGCTTATTCGACCACTCTTTCCCAGGGAAAGAGGTCGGTGGCAGAGTATGAGAAGGAGTTCAACAGCGTGGTGCGCCGTCTGCAGGCCGTGGCGGTAAACGATCGGGAGAAAGCTAGGAGGTTCCGTAGGGGCCTCAACCAGGAGTTCAGAGTTGTCATGGGGGCGATCGGCCCTCGTGACTTACGCTCTGTGGTGGAGCAAACGAAGGGCATGGAGCTCGAGTTGGAGCTCTCCCGGGACAAGCGTAACCGGGAGGTTCAGGGTTCCTGCGGCCCCGGGGGCCGAAGAGGACCTTGGTGGAGGAGGTGGGTCCTCTCAGCCACCCACCTTCAAGAAGTTCAAGGGAGGACAGGCTCCTCCTCGGGGGCTAAGATGGGGCCGCCTGATGCTGCCTTCTTCGCGAGCGTCTGCTCGTCTGTGCCCGGCAGGCATGAAGTGCTTCAAGTGCGGTGGCGAGCACTGGTGCTTCAGTGTGGTTGGACCGGGAGTTGCAACCACCGTGGGCAAGCCCGGCCATATGGGGCGAAGTCTGCTGGATGAACCCCGGTAGCATCATCAAGTGGGAGACGGTGCCTTCTCCTCCCACTCCAAATGGCGTCTTCCAGAGGATCGGTGCACATGATGGCTGCTCTGTTTCTCACCGCCCTTTGCGTGGCGCCACCAGGCTCATCGGTGCCCGCAGCCGCTTGCTCCTCCTCGCTGCCCTCCGCCCCAGCCTTGATGGGGCACCAGCCGGGAGTCGGAGCTCCTACTGTCTCGGCGCCACCAGGAGTGTACGCTCTGCCGACCGCCGAGTCAGTCGGGCATCCAGAGGTGGTTTCAGGTACCCTACTCGTGGATTCCTTTGATGCCTTTGTTCTGTTTGATTCCAGAGCATCCTATTCCTTTGTGTCGTCTGAGTTTGCTAGTAGAGCTAAATTGGGAGTTCAATGATTTCCGAGTCTCAGGCTAGCCGGTTCTCCTGGGGGTTTGATTGCTAGTTCTTTGGTTTGCCCTGGTTGCACCATTGCCATTGATGATGAGGTTTTCTTTGCCAATCTCATGGTGATCCAGTTGGCTCCTTTTGATGTCATTTTGGGCATGGACCGCTGCATCGATGCAGTGCTAAGATCTGTTGTTTCTGGAAGACAGCTTGCCTTGCAGGCCCTGGCCTGGAAGAGTTGACCTTTCAGGGTGGTATACCCTCCAGTTCCGTCTTTGCTTTGACTAGTTTGTTTTCTAGTCGGCGTTTGAGGCTGTTGGGTTTCCTCATGACTTTGTCTGAGAAACCATCTTCCTCAGTTCCCATTGAGGAGATTTCTGTAGTGAAGGAGTTCGTTGATGTGTTCCCTGACGAGTTGCCTGGTCTACCTCCTGTGAGGAATGTGGAGTTTCGTATTGATCTTGTTCCTGGCACTCGACCTATTTCTATCTCTCCATACCGCTTGGCTCGCCCTTTTCAAGACGAGTTGAAGAAGCAGTTGGAGGATCTGTTGGCCAAGGGCTTCATTCAGCGTAGCGTTTCGCCATGGGGAGCACCCGTCCTCTTCGTCTCGAAGAAGGATGGAAGTTGGCGTATGTGCATTGATTATCGTGCTCTTAATCAAGTGACAATCAAGAACAAGTATCCTTTGCCTCGCATCGAGGATCTGTTTGACCAACTGAAGGGAGCAAAGGTGTTCTCCAAGATTAATCTTCGCCGGGTACAATCGATCCGTGTGAGGGAGCAGACATTGAGAAGACTGCTTTCTCCACTAGGTATGGGCATTATGAATTTAAAGTTATGTCTTTTGGACTAACTAATGCCCCTCTTTGTCTTTATGGAGGCGATGAACAGTATGCTACACAAGTACCTTGATGAGTTTGTGGTAGTGTTCATCGATGACATTCTGATTTACTCTAAATCGTAAGAGGAGCATGAGCGACACTTGAGGCTTGTGCCGAGTACCTGAGGAGAATCAATTCTTTGCTAAGCTGAAAAAGTGCGAGTTACGGATTTCGAAGTGGGTTTTCTTGGCCACATCATCAATCCAGAGGGCATATATGTAGATCCTAGCAAAGTCTCAAGAGCTTTGGATTGGAAGAGGCCTTCCAATGTCAAAGAGGTGCGTAGTTTCCTTGGGTTGGTGGCTACTATCGGCGTTTTGTGCAGGATTTCTCTATCATTGCCAAGCCACTTTCACAGCTGACTCAGAAGGGGATGAAGTTCCAGTGGACTGCAGAGTGTGAGCACAGCTTCTGCACTTTGAAGGAGAAGTTAGTGACTGCTCCTGTTCTTACCCTTCCCGAGCCAGGGAAGCGCTTCACTGTTTATTCTGATGCTTCTCGGTTGGGACTTGGTTGTGTGCTCATGCAAGATGGCAAGGTGATTGCTTATGCTTCGAGGCAGCTGAAAAAGCATGAGCAGAACTATCCCACCCATGATCTTGAGCTAGCCGCCGTGGTGTTTGCATTGAAGATATGGAGGCATTACCTGTACGGCGAGTCTTGTGATATTTTCACTGATCACAAGAGCCTCAAGTACATCTTTACTCAGAAAGATTTGAACTTGAGGCAGAGGAGGTGGCTATTCGATAGTGTTGTTACATGATGAATGAATGGTGAAAAGTAAACATGACATTGTCTATAGATGTTAAATGATAAAAGAGTCGTTGAGCCAGGTCGGTGAGAAAGTCATATATGGATATATGACTAATCCGGAGTGCTCTTGGAAAGCTGCATGCATGTCCTGAATCGTGATTTCAATTGCCTTCTAGTACGGGAAGTAAGAACGAATATCTTCTGATATGTTGGTTGTGGTGTAAGAGATCTGAGCTTTCTTTGCATTTGGCTTAGGAAAAAATTAAAATGAGTACTCTTGGGTTGTTGCCGAATTTTTTCCAAAGTGGCTTTTAGCGCTTTGGAGTTCGAGTTGTTGGATGTGAATCATTTGGGGATCATGGGTCTTGGTTGAGCTTCCTCAATGATTCTACCCTTGGTTCTGATTCTTTGAAAGGAAGAATGCGAGGGCGAAACCTTCTAAGAAAGAGGAATTTAGTGTGGGTTGGTAATGACATAAGATATTAGATGTTGCTAGTAGATGATCGTAAACAGTTTAAAAGTGAAGAGTAAAGGAAGGTTGTGTATGACTCAATCCAAACCTTCTTGGAGAATTGGGTCATTGATGTGTACCTAGGTGGGGCTGTTTAAATTATTAGTGGACCACTTGGTGGTTGCTAGTAATTGTTTTTCCTTTTCAGAGTGTATTGGACCTTTCTGTCGCTGAGGTTGAGCGAGGTTGTGTCAACCATAGCGATTTTGTTCGGTTGTTACTGTCTCTTGCAGGTTTAAGGACCCTGGTTGTAAAGTAGGCCTTTCCTTTTGGTGGTAGTGTTGGGTATTGGTTTTTTGTTGAAGATCAATTTTTGCAAGGTTCTAACCTCGTTTCTTCAAATAGCCGGTGGTCTTGGAGTGTATGTCTCACCTGGTTTGTCGTCGTCTTGAATACCGAACCACAGTAGAGGGGTTGTGGTGTGAAAACATGTTTGTGCGTGGGAGATGAAGAGGGTTCTAGAGACTGGTACCGTTTTCTTCTGGAGAGTGGTTGGAATAAGGAGTGCGAGACCGTTTTCTTTCATGGTCTATTTGGGAATTGAAGTGAAGGTGGAACCGTGAGAGGTTGCACTCTGTTGAGCTAAATCAACATTTTCTCGCTAGTGTTGGTTTTGAGAACTCGCTTGTCGTTTTTTTCCGGTTTGAGTCTTTGTGTGAATGTTTTGTGTTGCAAAGAAGTCTTTTGTCCCTTGGGGACTTTGTTGTTGATTTTGGTGTGTCTTAGATTCGGGGACGAATCCTTTTAAGGTGGGGAGATTGTGATGCCCTAGAATTTGAGAGCGATCCTAGGGTTTTCTTTCTTGGTTGTTCCGGAAAGAAAGAGGGTTTTGTCGGGGAATGAAATAATTGAAGATTATGCGGCAATTTAATATTAAAAATTGGAGTTTTGGGCTAGTTTTCCGCTGGGCTGAGGCAACCTGGGCCTGGGCCGGGAATTCCTTTTTCCCCCTCTCCTCCCCATGCCTTGGTGGGCCGGCCCACCTCCCCCTTTAAGTGGCGCCCCCTCCCCCCAAACCCTAAGGCGCCTCCCTTCCTCCCCCCTAGCAGCCGCACCCCCTCCTCTTCCTCCCCTGCGTGGTGGCTCAAGATCCACCGCGAAATGCGAAGGAGAAAACGAGAAGAGGATCCGTGGAGGCGAGGAGGACGAACAGATTTCCGCTACGGGGATCGTCGCGCGTTCTTCGTGGGTTCGCAAGGGGGAACTCAAGGTAAAATTCCCAATCTTTTACCCCTGTTCTACCTAGGGATTAGGAGTGTATTAGATCTGGTGGTGAGTGGTTTGGATGGATCTTGATGGGGGAGAAGGGTAGATGTTCACGTGGTGCTGTTTTTGGAAGGGAAGATTGTGCAGTGCGGATTGTTTCGCGTTTTACGTGGCATAGATGATTTTTCCTGCAAAAACCTATAACTAGAAAGTTGTAGATAACGTCGAGATCTAGCTTCTGTAATTTTTTAAGAATTTTTGGGACGCCTGTATGAGAGTTATCTCTGTTGGAAGTTGATGAACATAATCTGGAAACAGATTTCATTCCCTGTGTTGGACGTTTGTTTAGGCATAATTAACAATGGAATTGAAATTTATGGTCTGCATGAAAGTTGTAGATCTCGTCAATATCTAGCTCCTGTAATTTTTTTATATTTGTCTGATCTGTATAGAAAAAGATACGAAATTGTGAAGAGTGGTTGCTGCTGTTTAACCCGGACAGATTGGGGGTTTTTGGCGTTTAAGAAGGGAACGGGGGTTAGGAAGCGCGTGTTCGAGTTACGTGATCATTTGTGTTGTTGCTATGTACTGAAATAATGCTTGTTCAGGTGGTGCCCCTTCTGGACGCAACTAGATTCGTCTTCAACGTCGGTAAAGGCAAGTGGAAGTAGCGGTCTTGCTAAACTATAACTCGCTATTTGTTTCGTCTTCAATATAAACCTTAATTGCAGCACACCTACATGGTTTAACTACTTGTTTATGAGATTGCAATATCCTATCCTGCATTGTGATGTGGTTGTTTGGCTTTTGAATCATGAGTAAGAATGAAGAAAGATGTTGTTTGCAAGATGAATTGTTGAGATATTCTATCTCAATGATGTTCGCATTTTATCCATGCTATTTGATGGTATGCAAGCATGTGAATTCAGAGTGGGAAGTTATGAATGTATTTATGCATGAAGCATTAACTGCATAATCATGCATTGGAAGTTTGTCGACGCCTTGGCGTCGCGACCGTCAGACAACACCGTGTGTTCCCGAGAAAGGGCACGGTGAGGAGGATCATGGCATAAGCATGTGCACAATCATATGCATTCTACTGAGGTTGTGTGGACTCTGTAATGTGGTATTGGACATGAGGAATTTGGTATGCTAGTTTTACTGTGGCTGTGTTATTTGTTAGAAGTTGTTTCGCTTGCTGAGATTACCCAATCTCACCCCTTGTTATTTTGTTGTTTTCAGGTAGTTCTCACGAGTCGTAAGCTTGAAGTGTGGGCTTAGTAGCACAATCAACCCTCCGGGGTCATCACGAATCACATGGACTAGTGCATTTAATAATTCATTAGCTTGCTGAAATTTTATTAATCATAGACCTGTTGATGTCCTCTTTGGAGCTGTTTTACGTTTATGTTTGTTTTTGGTTGATTTAGACTTGTTATCTCTAGTATTGATGCTTTTATGTTATTCCCGTTTGTAATGTTTATTATGAATCTTGTTGTCGCTTCCGTTTTGTCCTAATTTTAGGGGAGATGCTGTCGAATTTTTCTTGTACGACAGTTTAGATTTGTAGGGTGTTACAATACTACCGTCGATTCATTAAAGGATTCTCGACGATTGCTTGACCTCTTACGCAATTGTTGAAGAAGGAGAAGAAGTTTGCATGGATACCATAGTACGAGAAGAGCTTCCAAGAGTTGAAGAAGCGTTTGACAATGGCGCCATTATTGGTTTTACCGGCCGTGCATCAGAGTTTCGCTATTTTCTGTGATGCATCGCACCAAGGACTTGGATGTGTGCTGATGCAGAACCGGAAGGTAGTCACTTATGCATCAAGGCAGTTAAGGCTGAATGAGGAGAATTACCCAACACATGACTTAGAGTTAGCAGCGGTAGTGCATGCTCTGAAGTTGTGACATTATTACCTTATTGGGAATAGATGTGAAGTTTATACGGATCATAAGAGTCTTAAATATATCTTCACTCAAGCGGATCTGAATATGAGGCAAAGGAGATGGTTGGAACTGATCAAGGACTATAATGTCGGAATCCATTATCATCCCGGCAAGGCTAATGTAGTAGCCGATGACTGAGTGACTACCTCCTCCAAGCCAGCAAGCCGGTGCCTCCACCTTCTCCCCAGCTGGCAACAGCAGTTCTTGCAGCAGCTTCCCCTTCTTCCTCCACTTGGTGAGTGAGCTAGACCCTGAATTCTTCTCTTGTGAGCTCAGATCTAAAGGCCCTTGACTGATTAGCGGAGGTTCTAGGGTTCTTAGATGTGAAATTTTGGAGGGAAAATGGTTCTAATTGGAGGGAATCCAATTTCTATTTTCGAGCAGAAAAGCAGTCCGTGTTGCAGCTTGGTTTTGGGTTACTTAGAGTGGTCTACTGAGTTTTTGGTAGTAGACAAAGTTGTAGATAATCGAATTACCTTTAATTGGAGTACAAGAACACTCAAATCCATCCAGCCGTTTAAAGTTTAGGGCTGTTTTAGTGCCGGCTGTCCGAAGTGTGGTTGTATTGGTAGATTCATTGTTCAACTGAATGGTAGACCAAGTTGCTGGTTGAATCAGACTTTTTTGGTTGCCTAGAGAAATGTAGGAAATTTTATGTAGATTAATAAAATGTATATGTTTTCTTGATTTGGAGTTAGGAATCAAAAGTTATGCCTTGTTGAAGTGGGCTATCCAAAACCGTGAGTTGTCTGAAATTTTAGAAGTGAGGTTGTCTCGGGTGGGCTACTCTTTTGAAATCTGGTGGTGATTGGAGAAGAAATAGCTTTAATGGGTTTGATGTATGGATAGATGGTTGTCTTGCGGTCAATTAGAGCACAAGAACTCTAAATTTGGTTTAGCCAATTAGAAGATATGCTATTTTAAATGAAAACTGTCCGGAATTGAACTCAATGTAAATGACACTTGTTCTTTTGAAATCTCGGATTTATTGATGAGGAACCTGTAACACCCCGGCATCTAGTATGCCTGAATGTTACCAAACATAGACTAAACAACATCTAAATACCACAAATAAAGGTAAATTACAGAAAAGGAGTAAATGCTAAAACCGAAAATTTCGGCAGCATCTCCTTTGTTTTTCCATGGTACGGAGCATCAACAATAATATAACAAGATATATCATAACGGGAAGCATCTAAAACAGCAATAACAGGTGACATAGCAGCAATTTAAGTCTAGCATATCGAATTTAGCCACACCATGATCTCAAACGAAGTAATGGACGTAAACAAGCACATGAGCAAAACATAAACCTAGTCCCATCACACTAGATTTATTATCACAACTCCAAAAGGTAAAGATTGTCTAATTGTACGGAAATTATGTGGTGAAGTGCCGCTAAGTCCCTTTCCCACATGCCGGTGTCATGGTACCTAAAAACCACATAAAACACAAGCGTGAGTTCATTACTCAGCAAGTATATTGCAATGGATCATAAAGAACAAATCAATGCCAACATCGATTCATACCATACTTAACATCATGATCAAGTCATAATTTCATATACAACATCATAACCATGTCCCAATCTCATTGTACATATTTCATTATAATCATCATGTATGCAATGCAATGCAATGCACATGTCTCCTCGAAGCACATACTGGTATTGCCGAGCGCACACCTGTCGGCGTGCACCCTCTTTCCCCTTCCATCACGTAGATGGAGGGTGCGTACTCCTCGCTTCCATTCACCACGGTGGATAGAATCATGAGGTAGGTCTTACTCAATGGCGCTCCGGATTAGTCATAACTTTCTCACCGACCTTACCGGACTAGTTATGACGTTCTCACCGACCTGGCCAGTTCTCATGCCATGTATGCAATTATTCAATAAACATAAAATTGCACATAACTCAACTAATCATTGCATAGCATCATAATAAGACATTTTCATCATATCATGGGCAAACAATAAACATGGCAAGATAGCATATCATGTAATCAATTTGCACCTAATCAAGACTAGCAACATTCAACACGCTACCCATTCCAATACACTTGCCTTAACCGCGGGCGACGGATTGGCGAGAGGATGAGGGCACTCCCGGGGTCACACCACCTGCACATAGATACCACACACTCAAACCGTGCCCACAAAATAGTACACAATCGCTCATCTACACCGACTTCGCAAACTACTCCCAAGGCCGAAAAACAGAGAATCTATCCCCTAGAACAGCAGATTTCAAACTAGCATAGCTTGAGTTATAGGTCTCCAAATTGAGTAAACGAGTACATCATCATGAAGCTTAGGAAATTTCCTAGCTTTCTATAAGTATTGGGAAAAGCTGATTCGGCCTCTAAAATTTCCTAATCTACAGATCAACTCGATCTGTCCCAATAACATCACAGATTTGAACACGTTCGGTAAAACGATCATAACTTTCAAACGGCTGGGCAGAATTGGACGTTCTTGGTGTCCAATTAAAGGTATTGAAGTTATATACAAATTTATCAACAGGCGGCCGACCAAATTCCGAATCTAAAATTACGAAAACTAAAACCCTAGATCGTGTGCCCAATCTGCCCGAAGCACAACACTATGCATGTAACACCCTGGCATTTAATATGCCCGAATGCTACCAAACATAGACTAAGCAACCTCTAAATACCACAATTACAAGTAAATTATACCAAAGGAGCAAATGCTAATACCGAAAGTTTCGGCAGCATCTCCTTTCTTTTTCCATGAATTGAAGCAACAATAATATTAACATGTCAAGATAGCATAATGAACGATAGCAATAACATGACCAATCAGAAATTCAACCTCCATACAACTAAAGATATAAGTCTATCCGTCACATGTCAAATATGGCCTAATCATTTACTCATGACAACCAACGAAGCATCAAAACTACAATTTAGTTCAGTGAATTAACCATCACAACTAAAGGAGAGAACATGTCATTCTTTATATGTGTGATGCTAAGTGATAACGTGTGACTAGCTCCCTTTCCCGCATGCCGGTTTCATGGTACCTAAGAAAAACACATAAACATAAGCGTGAGTTCATCACTCAGCAAGTATATTGCAATGGAACAAGAAAATACATTCCAATACCTTCATCACCACTTTTCACATACGACATCATACACATCTCATATTCAAAGTGTAAGCATATCATTGACATCATCATATATCATCATCATTTAACATCCTCATATATTGCACTGCAATGCAATGCGATGCACATATCTCCTGGAAACTCATACCGGTATGGTTGAGTACACACCCGTCGGTGTGCACCCTCTCCCCCCTTCCATCCCGAAGATGGAGGGTGCCTACTCCTCGCTACCATACACCGCGGTGGATGGAATCACGATGTAGGACTTACTCATTGGCTCTCTGGAATAGTCATAACTTTCTCACCGACCTTCCCCAGACTAGTTATGACTTTCTCACCGCCCGGGCCATGTATCATGCCATGTATGCAAATATGCCAACATCATAAATAACTTTGTACATTAACACATGGCATCATAACATAATAAGCATATTCATCATATCAATGGCAAACATTAAAGCATGTCATGTGAACATATCATATATTCAATTTCAACTCAACAAAACTAGCAAACTACAACCCGCTACCCATTCCAATACACTTGCCTCAACCACGGGCGACGGATTGGCGAGACGTAGAGGGCACCCCCGGGGTCACAACACCTACACATAGGCACCAAACACTCAAAATCATGCCCACAAAACAATACGCAAACACTCTTCTACCCCGACATCGCAAACTACACGCACAACCCAAAAACAGAGGTTCTGTCCCGACGGGACAACAGACTTGCAATGAGCATAACTCGGGTTCTACGACTCCGAATCGATTAAACGAGTACATCCTCGCGTAGCTTAGGAAATTTCCTAACTTTTTCTAAGTATATGGAAAAGCTGATTCGGAGTCTAAAGTTGTTTAATCTACAAAATACTGTGATCTGTTCCAATCACGTCATAGTTTTTAACACGTTCGGTAAGACAAGCATAACTTTCAAACGGCTGGGCGGAATCTGACGTTCTTTATACCCACTGAAAGGTATTGAAATTACCTACAACTTATTCAACAGGCGGCCGACCAAATTCCGAATCTAAAATGGCAAAAACCCGAACCCTAGGTTGACTGCTCAATCTGCCCGAAACAGAGAACGTGGCAACTCTAGTTTTCTCCCAAATCTACCCATGGACAGCACCACCACTTGATCTAAAAACATGAAATTGACCTCTAGAAAAGCACCTAGACCCAACCCATAGATCACCCATGCCATACCTTCGCCCGACGAACGAAAACCCAATTGATCTCCTCCCGGTTCGCGCGATCTCCTTCCTTGCTTCCAAATCCACCGGATCTCCTCATCGCGGAGCGCTCCAATGGATGGATCTGCAGGGTGGTGAGGTGGAGAACTCCCCTAGGGGTAGCAAGGGAGGTGGAGAGGGGAGGAGAGGGGTGGTGGCGCCATGGGGGAAGATGGAGAGGAAGGGGAAGGGTGGAGGTGCATAGGGGGCTAGGGGGTGGCGGCTAGGGTTGGGAGAGGGAGTGGGGGCGCACCAAGGGGTGGGGGCCAGATTTGGCTGCCCAAAAGTCCACCCTGGGCCGAAACCCTTCCATGGGAGGCCCAACTCAACCCCCAAGGCCCAAAGTCCCCCGGAGAGGCCCAAACACCCGAAAACGGCCCAAAAACATGCTATAAACGGCATAACGTAAAGTTTTAACCTCCATTTTTACATTTTATAAAGTTTTTGACCTCAACATTCACATTTTATAAGATACGACACTCCATGGTGTCACATTCTCCCCCTTCAACAGGATTCGACCTCGAATCCAAGACACACCAATACGCAACCCAGCAAAGCAAAAGATAGCTAGGTTTCACATCTCATACCTGAGGCGAAAAGCTCGGGGTACTTCTCGCGCATGCGAGACTGCAGTTCCCAAACCGCTTCTCTCTCTGACTAAAGCCACTGGAACTACATTGATCGAGACCCGATGGTAAGATGCTTAGGCTCGAAGACCCACAGTTCTAACGATAACCCACGATCATCCTCTTGCAAGAACTTTACTCAACATTGAAACCCAAAGCACCCATACAAGGCCTCGGCTTGACCCAAGCAATAGGATAAAATCCCAAACAGACCACGAAAGGAAACGGTCTCACACTCCTCCTTCGATACATCCCTTAGCACTAAAGTGCCCGATCCCTTTAACCAAAGCCACTCTCCAGAAGGACATGGTACCAACTTCTAGATCCATCTTCCGCTCCCACACACAATAATGATTCACGTCTCAACCTCTCAACTGTGGTTCGTCGTATTCGCGACGACGCAAACCAAGTGAGGCACAACACTCTAAGATTACTAACTCCTTGAACCATCGGGGTTACATCCTGATCTTTTACAACAAGACCAACACCCACCCCACTACCACTGAAAGGAGAAGTCTACTTTATGACCAGAGTTCTGAAAACCCGCAAATTCAACAACAACCAAACATTCCTCTTCGGTTGGCACAACATGCTTAAAGTTCGGCAACAAAAGATCCAATACACTTCCAAAAGAAAAGCAATTACTAGCAACCACCAAGTGGTCCACTCAAGATTTAATCAGCCCTACCAAGGGACACATCAATGACACAAGTCTCCAAGAAGGTTTGAATTGAGTCCTACACAAGCTTCCTTTACTCTTCACTTCCAAACTAGTTACGATCAACCACTAGCAATGCCTAATATCTTAGATCATTACAAACCCACACTAGATTCCTCTTTCTAAGAAGGTTTCGCCCTCGCATTCTTCCTTGCAAAGAATCGGAACAAGGGTACAATCATTGAGTAAGCTCAACCAAGACCCATGAACCCAAAATGATCCACATCCAACAACTCGAACTCCAAAGTGCTAAAAGCCACATTGGAAAGAGTTCGGCAACAACCAAAGAGTACTCATCTTATTTTTCCTAAGCTAAGATGCAAAGGAAACACAAATCTCCTACACCACAACCAACATAATAGAAAGAAATAGAAGTCTCGATTTATGACATGCATGCACACTTTTCAAGAGCACTCTGGATTAGTCATATATCCATATATGACTTTCTCACCGACCTGGCTCAACGACTCTTTTATCTTTTAACATCTATAAACGATGTCTTGTTTACTTTTCACCATTCATTCATCATGTAACAACACTACCGAATAGTCACTTTCAAGACGACTTCATCCTCTATATCACATGAATAAAACTCGAATAGCATCGAGGATTGCGCTAGTTCATATAAACTATGACGACAGCATAGTTAATAGTAAGGCATCACATCGTATCAGAACCCACCAATGATAGAAAGCTAAACTCGCAAAACATCGCGTTTTAACCAAAATCAACATTTTGGAAAAGAACATCAAAATTTCAAGTCGAGCATCTGCTCCCACAACCGTCACAAATTTTCTCAAGGAGAGGGAAACTCATTTCCAAAAGGGAACACCTCACTAACAAAATCACTTTATAAAACATTCATAAAATCCACCTTTTTGAAGCACTCGCAACCATCGCACACATTATGCAAATAAATCCAACTCTAGTAAAAAAGAGTTACAAATTAATTCTCAAAAGTTTCCAACACAACCCACTATGTCCATCTGCTTCCGTTAAAATTTATTCCAAAGATAATTCAGGGTGAACGCGAAGGAGCGCGATCCACTCAAAATCTTTTGGGTGTAAATCCATACTCATAACACAAATTAAACAAAATAGCCAAAACCAAAGATTGGCACCAATAGCTACGGGTTTTAGGGAAACTCGGAAACACAACACAAGGAATACCTTGACCGAAGGCATTCAACCAAAATGGTAAACAACCACACCAGTTCAAAAGGTTTTAAACACCAGCTCAGCATGAATCCCACCATAACTTGTATTCCACTACACTTACCATTTAAGCATTCAATAATCACTATTTACTCATCAAGAGAGTCCAACCGGATTTAACAAAATTTACATAACAATTTCTTTCTCTAGTTACCATTCCCAACACTTTTAATTAAGGTTTAAGATGCTTATCACAAAGGCACCCAACCAAGACTACATTGACATGATCCCCACGGATCACCAAATCATAATTCATCTTATTCTAAATTTGAAACATAGTACTTCAACAAATCTTTCAGCATGATCAACCTATAAATTTCATACCACCTATATGTTCACGTCTCGACAACCGAACCTCATTCAGTTAAACAACGACTTCAACATGTAAATATTATCTCCATAGGGAAGAATTCGCAAGTGAGACTCTAAGTTATACTTTCATTAAGGATAAAATCATTCATCATGTTAATTATCCAAAGCTCATTCCATCGCAACATGTTAAAATTTTCCTCTATTTAACCATGGTTTTCCAACGAGTAATCTAAACAGTTACCACCACTACTTAGTCATCAATAACAACAAATTGGCATGATCATCAACCAACAACATTACTTTTAGCTACCCTATACAAATGTGATAACAAAATTACCACCACACAACATACTCCAACTATTTAAAATAGATTGAATACTAGCATTAACACTGCCCTTAACAACATCATTAACAATAAGTCTTATGTCTTCTCAATTGATATCAATACTAGCATTATAGAGACATAACTGCATACTTCCAAATATACTAATAGTTTGCAACAACAAAAAATAGCAACTCTAATCAACTTCCAAGTTAAAGCCACTAGCCAACACGATTAAATTTCTCTATTAACCCGTTGGATTAGAATATCTTTAAACAACCAGCAAAGTTTCTTTAACAATAACAAAAGTCTACATCATCTTAATGTTTTAACTATGTATCAGGGTTTAAAACTTTAAACATAATCGGGGGTCATAAGCACTTTTAAAGCAAAGCAACCGATTCTAAGCATGTACATTAATACCTTTAAGCATTCTCGCTATAGAGTAATCTACAACACTAGAAGTTCATTTAATCTTAAGCTAAACATAAATATTACATTTAACTAATTCAACTCACCAATTAACTTAAGAACAAATCATTTCCGTAAACCACATTGTTACATACTACATGACATGCTAAACAACCATTTTCACTTTTGACAAAACAGGATGCAACTCCACTTTTTAAAGATAACCACCACTCAAGAACAGGAACGAACACCGATATACAATTTCTCCTGTTCCAGGCAAGCAAGAAAAACAAAACTCCAACAGAAATGCAGGAGAGCTCAACTATCAAATTCCCAAATTTGCCCACAAAACTCTTCAAGAAATCTCAAGATCTATATACTTCCAAGAAGGAAGAAGGATGCACTAGGGAAAACCAAATGTTCAACCAAATCTTTTCCGATAAAGATTCAAAACTTAGCTCCATCCAACATAAGGTCGACACTAGGAGAACTTCAACTCTTTTCTTAGATAGGGAGGACAACAACCACATATGTTTCCTCCCCAAGACAATCCACAATAACCAGCAAAACCGGGTGTCAAAGTAAAAATTATGACCAACAGACGTGCCACTCAAAACTCTTCTTCTTCGTCTTCAACCAAGGAAGACAAAACGACAAACCGCCTACGGAACAATCCGCGAAAATCCAATACCAAACACTTTTCTTTTGATTTGAGTCAACTCAAGCCAAGAAAACCAACCAAAACCGACCGCCTACGGAACATACGAAGGAATTCACCACCAACTCTTCCATTTGTCTCCAGTCAACTATCCGATCTACGACAGAAAAGATAAGCACTCTACTCCCACAGGGATTAATAGTTCTTCGGTAATGGCGTTAACCAGCCACACCGTCAAACCACACCCTTACTATGAACAAAAAGGGGTAACCGAAACCCTTCGGCACCACAACCCCACTTTATCACAATACCAAGAACAATACAATCAAATCTCTCAATAACATGGCAACATACATTACCAACTTTAGCATTCAACATCAAAGCTTAAATACAACATTTAAGCATAAGCAACGATACCCATACCCTTTTCCTACTGTGCATCAATGTGTGTCAAATTTTAGATTAGTTATACCACTTTTGCAAGTTTTAATGTTGCTATCCAATGACAAAATTTTAGTTAAAACCTAAGCCATGTTTCTAAGTTATTCCACATCACATTTTAGTTGTACCCTATATCATGACACTAAAAAAAAACACATTCCAGGGACCTACAGCCCGCTCTGATACCAACTGTAACACCCCGGCATTTAATATGCCCGAATGCTACCAAACATAGACTAAGCAACCTCTAAATACCACAATTACAAGTAAATTACAGCAAATGAGCAAATGCTAATACCGAAAATTTCGGCAGCATCTCTTTTCTTTTTCCATGAATTGAAGCAACAATAATATTAACATGTCAAGATAGCATAATGAACGATAGCAATAACATGACCAATCGAAAATTCAACCTCCATACAACTAAAGATATAAGTCTATCCGTCACATGTCAAATATGGCCTAATCATTTACTGATGACAACCAACGAAGCATCAAAACCACAATTTAGTTCAGTGAATTAACCATCACAACTAAAGGAGAGAACATGTCATCGTTTATATGTGTGATGCTTAGTGATGACGTGTGACTAGCTCCCTTTCCCGCATGCCGGTTTCATGGTACCTAAGAAAAACACATAAACACATGCGTGAGTTCATCACTCAGCAAGTATATTGCAATGGAACAAGAAAATACATTCCAATACCTTCATCACCACTTTTCACATACGACATCATACACATCTCATATTCGTAGTGTAAGCATATCATTGACATCATCATATATCATCATCATATATCATCATCATTTAACATCCTCATATAATGCAATGCAATGCAATGCGATGCACATATATCCTGGAAACTCATACCGGTATGGTTGAGTACACACCCGTCGGTGTGCACCCTCTCCCCCCTTCCATCCCGAAGATGGAGGGTGCCTACTCCTCGCTTCCATACACCGCGGTGGATGGAATCACGATGTAGGACTTACTCATTGGCTTTCCGGACTAGTCATAACTTTCTCACCGACCTTCCCCGGACTAGTTTTGACTTTCTCACCACCCGGGCCATGTATCATGCCATGTATGCAAATATGCCAACATCATAAATAACTTTGTAAATTAACACATGGCATCATAACATAATAAGCATATTCATCATATCAATGGCAAACATTAAAGCATGGCATGTGAACATATCATATATTAAATTTCAACTCAACAAAACTATCAAACTACAACCCGATACCCATTCCAATACACTTGCGTCAACCACGGGCGACGGATTGGCGAGATGTAGAGGGCACCCCCGGGGTCACAACACCTGCACATAGGCACCACACACTCATAATCATGCCCACAAAACAATACGCAAACACTCTTCTACCCCGACATCGTAAACTACACGCACAACCCAAAAACAGAGGTTCTGTCCTGACGGGACAGCAGACTTGCAACAAGCATAACTCGTGTTCTACGACTCCGAATCGATTAAACGAGTACATCCTCGCGTAGCTTTGGAAATTTCCTAACTTTTTCTAAGTGTATGGAAAAGCTGATTCGGACTCTAAAGTTGTTTAATCTACAAAATACCGTGATCTGTTCTAATCACGTCACAGTTTTTAACACGTTCGGTAAAACAAGCATAACTTTCAAACGGCTAGGCAGAATTGGACTTTCTTTATACCCACTGAAAGGTATTGAAATTAACTATAACTCCTTCAACAGGCGGCCGACCAAATTTCGAATCTAAAATGGCGAAAACCCAAACCCTAGGTCGACAGCTCAATCTGCCTGAAACAGAGAACGTGGCAACTCTAGTTTTCTCCCAAATTTACCCATGGACAGCACCACCACTTGATCTAAAAACATGAAATCGTCCTCTAGAACAGCACCTAGACCCAACCCATAGATCACCCATGCCATACCTTCGCCCGACGAACGAAAACCCAACGGATCTCCTCCCGGTTCGCGCGATCTCCTTCCTTGCATCCAAATCCACCGGATCTCCTCATCGCGGAGCGCTCCAATGGATGGATCTGCGGGGTGGTGAGGTGGAGAACTCCCCTAGGGGCAGCAAGGGAGGTGGATAGGGGAGGAGAGGGGTGGTGTCGCCATGGGGGAAGATGGAGAGGAAGGGGAAGGGTGGAGGCGCATGGGGGGCTAGGGGGTGGTGGCTAGGGTTGGGAGAGGGAGTGGGGGGTGCACCAAGGGGTGGGGGCTAGATTTGGCTGCCCAAAAGTCCCCCCCCTTGGGCCCAAACCCTTCGACCGGAGGCCCAACTCAACCCCAAGGCCCAAAGTCCTCCAGAAAGGCCCAAACACCCGAAAACGGCCCAAAAACACGCTATAAACGGCATAACGTAAAGTTTAACCTTCATTTTCACATTTTATAAAGTTTTTGACCTCAACATTCACATTTTATAAGATACGACACTCCATGGTGTCACAATGCAATCTCTAGTTTCCACCAATTCCATCTAATTGCAGCACTACTTTTCGATCTAAAAACACCAAAACATCCTCTTGCACATCATATAATCCATCCCCAAGGTTTACCCATAGTCATACCTTCGCCCGACGATCAACGAACCGACGAACGCCGAAGATCTCCTCCCGGTTCTCCCGATCTCCTTCCTCACTCCGAATCCGCCGGATATCCTCGTCGCGGAGCTTCCCAATGGAGAGGACAGCGGGGTGGCCAGGCGAGGAGCTCTCCTAGGCCAGCAAGGAGGGTGGAGAGGAGAGGGGAGAGGTGGTGGCGCAAGGGGAAGAAGGAGATGGGGGGTCTAGGGAGAGGAAGTGAGGGGGGCGGCGGCTAGGGCTGCAAGGAGGCACACAAAGGGCAAGGGGGGCTCATGGCAGGGCTATGCTGCCCTCCCCCCCCACATGGGCCGGAAAACTACACTTTTGGCCCATGTAGGGTCCCCCCTAAGGCCCAATTCGCCCCTGAAAGGCCCAAACTCCCGAAAACAGCCTAAAAATGCGATTAAACCTCATACCGTATAGTTTTAATCTCCAATTTCACATTTTATATTCTTACGACATTCCGTAGTGTCACAGAACCAAATTGAATAGGTTTGTGATAATGAAAGATGATCTCCTTGTGGTTAATTAGAGTTTGAGTTTACTCAATTTGGTTGAGTGAAGCAAAAGATATGCTTTGTTGAAATTGCTATCCGAAAACTAGAGTTGCTAAAAATTAAGAGTTTTGATTAAATGTTTGGAGTTCGGTTTGATGGCCTTTAAGATGGCTCATACTTGAATGACTTTGTGATAACGGAAGTTTATTCCCTTGTGGTCGTTTAGAGTATAAGAACTCGAATTTTGGTTTAACCATTTGGAAGTTACGCAAATTTTCGCTATCGCCACCCGTGAAAGGAAGTTTTGGGTTGAAACGGCTATTTTGAGTAATCGAATAGAAGTGTTAATTTGCATTGTTGTGGGTATTTTAGTGTTGATTAAGGTATGAAATGGAGTTGGATTGCGTAAGAAAGGTTAATGGGTTTAGTTGAGGACGTGTAAAGCAAGTTTCGCCTTTAGCGAAAGAGTTATTGTTATTTTCCCGCTTGAGTTGGTTTCCATTATTTGAATTGAATGCATAATTGTTGATTGCAGGATTTGTGACCTCGGGAGTGGTCGAAGCTTCTCGCCGCTCAGTCCCGTGTGGGTAAAGGCAAGTGCATTCCTAGTATGATGATAAGATATTGTTTCTTGCTAATGATTATGAATATGTTGTGCTAATCATGATGGTGCATTTGTGTGTATGTCACGTGGAATGAGAAACACTAAATGCTAATGAAATTGATGGTTATGTTGATGTTTTGATTGACTTGATTAGTATATTGATGAATTTGATGGCTATGTATGTATTCATTTTTGTCCATGTGAAAAGATAGAATGAATGTAGATGCAAGTTAATGGTGTTAATTTTATTTGTGCATTCATAATGGAAGAGGCAACCCATTCTGATGCGGGCCTCTGTGTTCACACGTAGTGAACACGAAAGTCCTACCTCATAGTCCCATTCATCGAGGTGAATGGAAGAGAGATAGTAAGAGTAGGCACCTTCCACGGGATGGAGGGGACGTGAGGGTGCACACCGACGGGCGTGCACTCGGCAGTACCGGTACATGCATCGAAAAGAGCATCCATGTTGCATTGCATTGCTAGTGTGTATTGTGCTAATGGAAATGTGAGGTTTTCGGATTGATTCGTGGACTCCTCCCCAGAGTTAATGAGGTATGAATGTGAAGTAAGAAACGAGGTAAGAGTATTGATGCTATATTATTATATTTGTTGTTTTGGTATAACAAGTTCGAGCATGTTGATGATATAAATTCTTTATTGTTTATGATTTAAATTGCTGGATGCACTTTGCTGAGTCTTGAACTCACGCTTGTTTGTTTAATGTGTTTTAGGTACTCTCAGAGCGACTCGCCGAGTTTGGGACTTAGTTGCACCATCACTGGCGATCACGACATGCTAAAGAATTGAATTTATTTATTTGGTTCTATGACACTACGGAATGCCGAAACTTTATAAAATGTGAAATTAGAGATTGTGGCATTACAAAATGTGAATGTTGAGGGCAAGAACATTATAAAATGTGGAATTAAGGTTAAAACCATGTGGTATGAGGTTTACATGCGTTTTCGGGCCGTTTCCGGGAGTTTGGGCCATTCCGGGGGAGTTTGGGCCTAAGGGAAAGGGTTGTGGGCTTTGGTGGGAAGGAGTGGGAGTCCAAATAGGAGTAGGAGACCAGGCTGGGGGCCTTTACCTGCCCCTTTATGCGCCCCACCCCTGCCCCATTGTGCCCCCTTGTGCCCTAGCCTCTCCCCACCTCTCCCTCTCCCTCTCCCTTTTTGCCCTAGCCGCCACCCCCATTGTTGCTACCCTTTGCACCACCACCCCTATCCTCACCTCTCCACCACCCTTGATGCCCTAGGGGAGTTCTCCACCTCCCCAACCATCAGGATCCATCCATTGGAGCGGTCCGCGACGAGGAGATCCGGTGGAATCGGAGCGAGGAGGGAGATCGCGCGAACCGGGAGGCGATCGCTGGGTTTTTCGTTCGTCGGGCGAAGGTATGGCTATGGGACTCCTTGGGGTTGGGCTAGGTACTGTTATAAGGATCAATATCATGTTTTTAGATCAATTGGTGGTGCTGGATTTGAGTAGATTGGATTAGATCAAGAAGTTGCCACGTTCTCTGTTTTGGACAGCATGAGCAGTCGACCTAGGATTTAGTTTTTCGCCAATTTAGATTCCGAAGTTGGTCGTCCGCCTGTTGAAGAAGTTGTAGATAATTTTAATACCTTTCAGTGGGTATAAAGAACGTTAAATTACGATCAGCCGTTTGAAAGTTATGGTTGTTTTACCGAGCGTGTTAAAATCTGTGACGTGACTGGAATAGATCACGGTATTCTGTAGATTAAACCACTTTAGAGTCCGAATCAGTCTTTCTTTATACATATAAAAAGTTGGGAAATTTCCTAAGCTACGCGAGGATGTACTCGTTTAATTGATTCGGAGTCCCAGAACTCAAGTTATGCCTTTTGGAAGGCTGCTGTCCCAGCGGGACAGAACCTCTGTTTTTGGTTATTGCGAGTAGATGGCAAAGTCGGGGTAGATGAGGGTTTGCGTACTGTTTTGTGGTCATGATTGTGAGTGTGTGGTACCTATGTGCAGGTGGTGTGACCCCGGGAGTGCCCTCTACATCTCGCCAATCCATCGCCCGTGGTTGAGGCAAGTGTATTGGAATGGGTAGCGGGTTGTAGTTTGTTTAATTGATTGACATTGAAATTTGAATACATGATATGTTCACATGCCATGCTTTAATGTTTGCCATTGATATGATGAATATGTTTATTTCGTGATGATGCCATGTGTTAATGTACAAGTTATCTATGATGATGCCATGTGTTAATGTACAAGTTATTCATGATGTTGGCATATTTGCATACATGGCATGATACATGGCTCGGGCGGTGAGAAAGTCATAACTAGTCCGGGGAAGGTCGGTGAGAAAGTTATGACTAATCCGGAGAGCCAATGAGTAAGTCCTACATCGTGATGCCATCCACCGCGGTGTGGGGAAGCGAGGAGTAGGCACCCTCCAATTTCGGCATGGAAGGGGGGAGAGGGTGCACACCGACGGGTGTGTACTCAACCATACCGGTATGAGTTTCCAAGGAGATATGAGCATCGCATCGCATCGCATCGCATCGCATCGCATACATAATGATGATGATGAGGATTTGTGAATATGAATGAGATGATATACATGATGTGAGTTGTTGTAGCCATGTAATTGTTTTTGTTTGAACCATTGCAATATTCTTGCTGAGTTTTGAACTCAGGCTTGTGTTTTCTTGTTGTTTTAGGTACCATGAGACCGGCATGCGGGGAAGGGAAATAGTCACATTTCCGCACGTAGCTTCACTCATTTGATTTCACAAGTCATTAATTTAGTCTTTGATAATAAATTGCATATAATGATTATTGCTTTAAGGTTTAGCTTTGCTAAATGAGAGTCTTATTGTTCGTTTGACTCTTGGAGACATTAGATGCGTGAAACTAGACTTATATTGTTGTTAAGTCTTTAATTATTGCTGTTTTAGTTGTCTCTCATATTGCCATATATTGCTATACTGTTGTTGCTCCTTCAAATCATGTTAAAACAAAGGAGATGCTGCCGAAATCTCGGGTTTTAGCATTTACTCCCTTGCTGTAATTTATCTTAATTCATGGTATTTAGATGTTGTTTAGCTTATGTTTGGTAGCATTCAGGCATACTAGATGCCGGGGTGTTACAGTTGGTATGAGAGCGGGCTGTAGGTCCTTGGAATAAGTATTTTTAGTGTCATACCTTAGGTTACAACTAAAATGTGATGTGGAATAACTTAGAAACATGGCTTAGGTTTTTACTAAAATTTTGTCATAGGATAGCAACATTAAAACTTGCAAAAGTGGTATAACTAATCTAAAATTTGACACACAATGGATGCACAGTAGGAAAGGGTATGGGTATCGTTTCTTTACGCTTAAATGTTGTATTTTAGCTATGATGTTGAACCCTTCATTTGTTAATGCATGTTGCTATATCTATGAGATAAATGATTGAATTTGTTAAATGTTGTTGTGATAAAGTGGGGTTTTGGTGCCGAAGGGTTTCGGCCACCTCTCTTATTTCATAGTAAGGGTGAAGTTTGACGGTGTGGCCGATTAGCGCCATCACCGAAGAACTATTAACCCCTGTAGGAGAAGAGTGCTTACCCTTTCTGTCGTAGATCGAGTAGTTGACTGGAGTCAAATAGAAGAGTTTGGTGGTGGATTCCTTCGGATGTTCTTTATCGTTATGTGGTCGGTCTTGGTTGGTTTTCTTGGTTTTAGTTGATGGAAACTGTAGGACCGAGTAGGCAACTAGAGGGGGGGTGAATAGATGCCGAATAAAATTCAACTATTTCTTTCAGAAAATTTAAAGACCCCTAAATAGCGGAAGAAATATTTAATATCGTAGAGATTAAAACCCTAGATTAATTAGCGAGACAAATCGAACAAAAATCAAAACTAGTTCTATCAAAACTCTAACAAACCTTCTAATCAAGAATCATAGCAAAAGAGTATGTAAAGAATTGCATAACCTTTTCTTTATTCCAAAGCCACTCCTTCCGGGAGGACACCAAAATCTCTAATCTCACAAGATTAGAAAAACCACCAAAATCTCTAATCTCACGAGATTAGAAAACCTTAAACAAACTAAAGAAAACACAAAATCTCTTCTTTGTTGTAGGCACCTCTTGCTTCTTGCCCTTTGCCTTGGATTGAATGAGTTCTAAGCCCCTAGAACCCTCTATTTAAAGGAATCCACAGCCACCGCTTCCATCTTGTATTCGAATCAAACAATCAGTATTCATGTAAAAACCGGACAGCAACCATCCAGCCGAAAACCTCTCGGATAACGCATCGGACAGCTTGCTCCGGACATCTCTCGGACAACCTGCGAATCGGCTGGCTCTGCCGTGTCCTTGACCGACTCCCGTAGACCTGCATACACACGACACAAGTTTGCATGCACACACACATGCAGCATGCACCCATACGGCTCGACTGCCGCTAAGCTGCAACGATCTCAACCACACGTGCCTTTGTTCTCTAGTCCAAACATCTCGCATGACATCCTTGACCTTCACGACCTCAGTTCCTCCCTGAACCTAGTCTCGGTCCCGTCATCGACCATGTTCGACCTCAAGCAACACCTGCACATGAATCAAAAACACAAAACAATTCCGAGTACAAGTCCACGACCTGACTCACATCAATCCATGCAAATACTCACTCGAGTATTGCATAAAGTCCACTTCAAAACAAGTATCATGAAATTATCACAAATTTTATAATCTCAAAATCAAATTCAAATTTCAATCTCAAAATCACTCAAAACCCTGATTGAACAAATCCTATTTACGACGGACAACAAAACCAGTCCGGCGCAAATGCCAAGTGAAACCCTAGAAAACAGTTCACGACGGACCAACAAAGTCTGTCCGTTGTACAAGGAAAATTCTTGGTTCCAAAAGAAAAAACATTCCGGCGAAAACATGTTTACGACGGACAACCAAAATCGGTCCGTCGTACATGCAAAAGTCTCAGTTCAAAAACGCTTTCAAATTCATGTTCACGACGGACAAAAAATCTTGTCCGGCGTAAATGTGCCACACTCGGTTTCAAAAACAACATGATCCAAACGAGACCTTAAAGCAAACACATTCACGACAGACAGAAAGAAAACTTGTCCGGTGTGGATGTGGAACTTACTGGTTTCTTGGAAAGAAAGAGTTTGGCTCAATGAGTTCACTTAAAACATGTGTATGACAGACCAAAGAGTTTGGTCTGTCATACATGGGAAAAATGAGTTCGCCAATTCAAATCTTTTTCGGATAACCAAACTGATTTCTGCTCTTTTCAAATCTTCAAACCAAATTCAAATCTTTTCGAATATTCAAATACTCATCATCGAAAACACATGGATCAAAAACAATGATCCTTCAGAAACCAAAAGAAAAGTGTTTGGTATTGGGTTTTCGCGGATCGTTCCGTATGCGGTGTGTGGTTTTGTCTTCCTTGGTTGAAGACGAAGAAGAGGAGTCTAGTGTTGCGCTTCTTTTGGGCGCCTTTCCAGTTTTGATGCCTAGTTTGTTGATTGCTTTATGGGGAAGAAGCATTAAATTTATTCCAGTGTTTGTCTTTCTCTAAGGTTAAAGGAGTTATTGCGGAGTTGTGCCAGACCTGGCTGTCAGGGCTGAAGTTCTGTGGCTTTGTAGGAGTAAGTGGTGTTTGATTTCGTTATTTTTGCTGGTTTAAGAAATCATCCTTGAAGAACCCTTCTTGTTTCGTGAAAGTTTGGGGTTTGGTGTT
Organism: Rhipidocladum racemiflorum; assembly: GCA_036346355.1. Classification (NCBI taxonomy): domain Eukaryota; kingdom Viridiplantae; phylum Streptophyta; class Magnoliopsida; order Poales; family Poaceae; genus Rhipidocladum; species Rhipidocladum racemiflorum. Next base: position 15,755,354 of record CM070582.1, read on the forward strand.
AAGGTTTTATTTGCAAAGGTTTAATTGATCGCTTGGTTCCCTCCTGTGGGAGTCTTTGAGATTGAAAAGTGTTTTGGAGAATTCCTTTGCATGACTAAGTTTGGGTTTGTCTCATTGCAATTTTGAGAGTCATGTTTCCTTTTGAATTTGGGATGAGTTTTAAAACTAAAATGCTGCAAACAAAGTAAGATGTTTTTTTTTACTGAAATCGTTTGTCCCTAGTAAGAATTGCTGTTTAGCATGTTATGTAGCATGTACCAATGCGGTTTATGGGATGATGCATTGTTAAGTTAATTTGTGAGTTGAAACAATTCAATGCGGTTGTTATCTCTAGCTTGAGAATTAATAGACTACTAGTGTTGTAGTTTACTCTTAGCGAGAATGATTGAATGTGCTAAAGTACATGCTTAGAATCTGTTGTTTTGCTTTAAAAATGCTTATGACCCCCGATAATGTTTAAAGTTTTAAACCCTATTGCATAGTTAGAACATTAAGATGATGTAAACTGCTGATATTATTAAAGAAGCTTTGCTGGTTGTTTAAAGATGTTCTAAATTAAACATGTTAGTAGAGAAATTTGATCATGCTAGCTTGTGACCTTAACTTGGAAGTTGATTAGAGTTGCTATTCATGTTGTTGCAAAATATTAGCATGATTGGAAGTATGCAGTCGTGTTCCTAAAATGCTAGTCTCGAGGCCAATTGGAAAGATATGGGTTTTGTAGTTTGATGATATTGCAAGAAATTTGTGCTGGTCTAACTTATTAAATTTAATTTAATAGTTGGAGTATGTTGTCTAGTGACAATTTTGTTGTAACCTATCTATAGAGTAGCTAAAAGTAATGTGGTTGGTTGATGATTATGCCCTTTTGTTTCTATTGATGACTAAGTAGTGGTGGTAATTGTTTAGATTACTTGTTGAAAACCATGGTTAAAATAGAGGAATTTGTAACATGTGGTGATGGAGTGAACTTTGGGTAATTAACATGATGAATGATTTTTAATGAATGTATAATTTAGAGTCTTACTTGCGAATTCTACCCTGTGGAGATAATATTTACATGTTGAATTCGTTTGTTAACTGAATAAGTTTCGATTGTCAAGACGTTGACATATAGGAGGTATGAAATTTATATGTTGATCTTGCTGGAAGATTTGTTGAAGTACTATGTTTCAAAGTTAGAATAAGAAGTATTATGATTTGGTGATCCGTGGGGATCATGTCAATATAGTCTTGGTTGGGTGCCTTTTTGATAAGCATCATAAAGTTTAATTAAAAGTGTTGGAAATGGTAACTAGAGAAAGAAATTGTTACGTCAATTTTGTTAAAACCGGTTGGACTTTCTTAATGAGTAAGTAGTGAATTTCGAAGTCTTTAATGGAAAGCGTAGTGGAACACTAGAGATGATTGTATTTATGCTGAGCTTGTGTTTAAAAGCTTTTGGACTGGTTTGGTTGTTTGCCATTTTGGTTGAAGGGTTTTCGGTCAAGGTGTTCCATATGTTGTGTTTCAGAGTTTCCCTAAAACTCGTAGAAATTTTTGCAAATATTTGGTTTTGGCTAATTTGTTTAGTTGGTGCTATGAGTATGGATTTACACCCCAAAAGTTTTTGAGTGGATTGCGCCCTTCACGTGTACCCTGAATTATCTTTGGAATAAATTTTAAAGGAAACAAATAGACATAGAGGGTTATGTTGGAAAACTCATGAGGTTTAATTTGTAATCTTTTCTTTGCTAGAGTTGGAGTTATTTGGAAAAAAAAATCTGTGTAGAGTTTGCAAGTGCTTCAAAAGGTGGTTTTTGTGGATGTTTCAACGGCGATGCTGTTAGTGAAGTGTTCTCTTTTGAAAATGAGTTTCCTTTTCTCTTTGAGAAAATTTATGGCAATTGTTAGTGCAGATGTTTGACTTTGGAGTCGATGTTCTTTTCCAAAATGTTGATTTTGGTTAAAATGCGATGTTTTGCAAGTTTAGCTATCTATCGTTGGTGGGTTCTGACCTGATGTGGTGTTTTGCGGTTAATGGTGTTGCCGTCAATGTTATGTGTGTTTCAAACTTGTGATACCGAGGAAGAAGTCGTCAAGTGAGTGACTATTCGGTAGTGTTGTTACATGATGAAGGAATGGTGAAAGGTAAACATGACATCGTTTTTAGATGTTAAATGATAAAAGAGTCGTTGAGCCAGGTCGGTGAGGAAGTCATATATGGATATATGACTAATCCGGAGTGCTCTTGCAAAGGTTGCATTCATGTCATGAATCGAGATGTCCATTTCTTTCTAGTATGAAAGAATGAAGAATTTCTGGTATGTTGGTTGTGGTGTAGGAGATTTGTGTTTCCTTTGCGTCTTGGCTCAGGATGTTAAAATGAATGCTCTTTGGTTATTGTCGAATTATTTCCAAAAATGGTTGTTAACGCTTTGGGTTTGAGTTGTCGTGTGTGGTCCACTTGGGCTTGATAGCTAAGTGTTTTTGTGTGAGGGCGAGACCCTCTTACGAAAGGAACCAATTGTGGTTTGGTAAGGTTTTACGATCCTAGCTTGGGGCTAGGTGTCGAACCTTAGTGGTATAAGGGTGGTTTGTGATGGAGGTTGATGATGTAGGGGTTTAACCTTTATTAAGAGTAGCGATGGGTGGAAGTGAAGTTGACGGTAGTTCGGTGATAATTGTCCTGCCGTGAGCAATTGTCTTAACTAGTTGTTTTTGGGTTTGAGTCTTGCCTGGGAAAGGATGGAATAAAATGTTAGTATGATCGTCTATCGGAAGGGCAAGTGTGCCTTAATGAGTTATTCCCCTCGATGGAAATTTTCGGGAATGCAGAGAGGTAGTTAAAGGAATTGTGACTTGCTTTGATTATGTCATGTTGAGTTTAATGGAGTGTGTAGTCAGGTTGGTTGTGATAGAAGTGTGAAGTGTTTGTCGTGAGGATTCGAGCGTTTTGGGTTGATGGAGCCCTTTATGGTTGAAATGCAGATTCTGTTTGGGATTTGAAGTGAAGGTCGAACTTTGAGAGGTTGCCCTTAGTTGAGCTAGATCAATACTTTTTCGCAAGTGTTGGTTTTGGGAACTCGCTTGTCGTTTGTTCCGGTTTGAGTCGTTGTGCGAATGTTTTATGCTGCAGAGAAGTCTTTTGTCCCTTGGGGACTTTGTTGTTGATTTTGGCGTCTTTTCGGATTCGAGGTCGAATCCTGTTTAGGGGGGAGAATATGACACTACGGAATGCCGAAACTTTATAAAATGTGAAATTAGAGATTGTGGCATTACAAAATGTGAATGTTGAGGGCAAGAACATTATAAAATGTGGAATTAAGGTTAAAACCATGTGGTATGAGGTTTACATGAGTTTTCGGGCCGTTTCCGGGAGTTTGGGCCTTTCCGGGGGAGTTTGGGCCATTCCGGGGGAGTTTGGGCCTAAGGGAAAGGGTCGTGGGCTTTGGTGGGAAGGAGTGGGAGTCCAAATAGGAGTAGGAGACCAGGTTGGGGGCCTTTCCCTGCTCCTTTATGCGCCCCACCCCTGCCCCATTGCGCCCCCTTGTGCCCTAGCCTCTCCCCACCTCTCCCTCTCCCTTTTTGCCCTAGCCGCCACCCCCATTGTTGCTCCCCTTTGCACCACCACCCCTCTCATCACATATCCACCACCCTTGCTGCCCTAGGGGAGTTCTCCACCTCCCCAACATCAAAATCCATCCATTGGAGCGCTCCGCGATGAGGAGATCCGGTGGAATCGGAGCGAGGAGGGAGATCGAGCGAACTGTGAGGCGATCCGTGGGTTTTTCGTTCGTCGGGCGAAGGTATGGCCATGGGACTCCTTGGGCTTGGGCTAGTTACTGTTATAAGGATCAATATCATGTTTTTAGATCAATTGGTGGTGCTGTATTTGAGTAGATTGGATTAGATCTAGAAGTTGCCACGTTCTCTGTTTTGGACAGCATGAGCAGTCGACATAGGGTTTAGTTTTTCGCCAATTTAGAATCCGAATTTGGTCGTCCGCTTGTTGAAGAAGTTGTAGATAATTTCAATACCTTTCAGTGGGTATAAACAACGTTAAATTACAATTAGCCGTTTGAAAGTAATGGCTGTTTTACCGAGCGTGTTAAAATCTGTGACGTTACTGGAACACATCACAGTATTCTGTAGATTAAACCACTTTAGAGTCCAAATCAGTCTTTCCTTATACTTAGAAAAAGTTGGGAATTTCCTAAGCTACGCGAGAATGTACTCGTTTAATTGATTCGGAGTCCCAGAACTCAAGTTATGCCTTTTGGAAGGCTGCTGTCCCGGTGGGACAGAACCTCTGTTTTTGGTTATTGCGAGTAGATGGTAATGTCGGGGTAGATGAGGGTTTGCGTACTGTTTTGTGGTCATGATTGTGAGTGTGTGGTACCTATGTGCAGGTGGTGTGACCCCGGGAGTGCCCTCTACATTTCGCCAATCCGTCGCCCGTGGTTGAGGCAAGTGTATTGGAATGGGTAGCGGGTTGTAGTTTGTTTAATTGATTGAGATTGAAATTTGAATATATGATATGTTCACATGCCATGCTTTAATGTTTGCCATTGATATGATGAATATGTTTATTTCGTGATGATGCCATGTGTTAATGTACAAGTTATCTATGATGATGCCATGTGTTAATGTACAAGTTATTCATGATGTTGGCATATTTGCATACATGGCATGATACATGGCCCGGGCGGTGAGAATGTCATAACTAGTCCGGGGAAGGTCGGTGAGAAAGTTATGACTAATCCGGAGAGCCAATGAGTAAGTCCTACATCGTGATTCCATCCACCGCGGTGTGGGGAAGCGAGGAGTAGGCACCCTCCATTTTCGGGATGGAAGGGGGGAGAGGGTGCACACCGACGGGTGTGTACTCAACCATACCGGTATGAGTTTCCAAGGAGATATGAGCATCGCATCGCATCGCATTGCATATATAATGATGATGATGAGGATTTGTGAATATGAATGAGATGATATACATGATGTGAGTTGTTGTAGCCATGTAATTGTTTTTGTTTGAACCATTGCAATATACTTGCTAAGTTTTGAACTCACGCTTGTGTTTTCTTGTTGTTTTAGGTACCATGAGACCGGCATGCGGGGAAGGGAAATAGTCACATTTCCGCACGTAGCTTCACTCATTTGATTCCACAAGTCATTAATTTAGTCTTTGATAATAAATTGCGTATGATGATTATTGCTTTAAGGTTTAGCTTTGCTAAGTGAGAGTCTTATTGTTCGTTTGACTCTTGGAGACATTAAATGCGTGAAACTAGACTTATATTATTGTTAAGTCTTTAATTATGGCTGTTTTAGTTGTCTTTCATATTGCCATATATTGCTATACTGTTGTTGCTCCTTCAAATCATGTTAAAACAAAGGAGATGCTACCGAAATCTCGGGTTTTAGCATTTACTCCCTTGCTGTAATTTACCTTAATTCATGGTATTTAGATGTTGTTTAGCTTATATTTGGTAGCATTCAGGCATACTAGATGCCAGAGTGTTACAGGTTCTTTTGGTATTCGGTTAAGATCAATGTAAAAACTTGGTTGTAGTTGTATGACCCCTTTTATATTAAGGTGTAATAGTTGTTAGATGAGACACCACGGATAGTCGTAATCTTATAAAATGTGAAATTTGAGGTTAAAACTTTACGGTATGAGGTTTAATCGCGTTTCTGGGCCGATTTCGGGAGTTTGTGCCTTTCCGGGGAAGTTTGGGCCTAAGGGGGACGAGTCGTGGGCTTTAGTGGTAGGGGTATGGGCCCATGGGGGAGGAGGGACCAGGTTTTGGGGACTTGGTGCACCCCTTCCTTGCCCTATCCGCCCCTCCCACACGCCCCCTCCAACTTGGGCGCCTCCCCCTCCCCCCAAGCTAGCCGCCGCACCCCATTGCCGTGCGCCACCACTTCTCCCCTCCCCTGTAACACCCCAGCTTTTACTAAGCCCAGAATGTCACCAAACATAGATCATGACACATTTAATACCATAATTTAAGGTAAATTACAGCAAGTAATCATTTGGAATAATTGGAAATTTTGACAGTATCTCCTTTGTTTTTTGCATGAAACTTAACAACATAGCATCATATCAATATGTAAGACAAACGAGATATCCATACGCAGCGATAAGGATAGCTAATCATCAACTAAAACATCAATAAGCATCGATAGCAAAATAATAAGCATCAATTTAACTCTAGGAAGTTAAAACAACTCCCTCCATAGCCCCACATGATATACATGAGGGAAACAACCAAACATACAGACCATACACTAATGATTATTGTAATACTTAATGTCGTGTCTCCAAAACAGGTGAATTAGCTAGATTATGATACTACGTGGAGGAGTGTAGCTAGATCCCTTTCCCGCACGCCGATTTCATTGTACCTAAACAAACAAACAACATAAAACACAAGCGTGAGTTCGAAAACTCAGCAAGCATATTGTAATGGACAACAAGATCATTTACAAGACAATAATACCTCACGTCACATATAACATTTCAAACTTGAACACATAACAACATCCTCATCATTTAATATGTATTGTAATGCAATGCAATGGAATGCTATGCTCATATCTCCTTGGAAACTCATACCGGTATGGTTGAGTACACACCCGTCGGTGTGCACCCTCTCCCCCCTTCCATCCTGAAGATGGAGGGTGCCTACTCCTCGCTTCCACCACCCACGGTAGATGGAATCACGATGTAGGACTTACTCTAATGGCTCTCCGGATTAGTCATAACTTTCTCACCGACCTTCCCGGATTAGTTAATGACTTTCTCACCGCCCGGGCCATGTAACATGTCATGTATGCAAGCATGCCAACAATATAAAACTCATATATTAAAACATGGCATCATAGCATCTTAAACATGCTCATCATATCATAGCAATCATTAAAACATGGCAAGACAGCATGTTATCTATCCCAAACACTATCAAGCAATTCTAGCAACACGTATAATGTTCAATCCACACAACACACTTGCCTTCAACCGCGGGCAATGGAGTGACGAGAGGTTGAGGGCACTCCCGAAGGCACACCACCTGCAAACATGTGCCACACACTTAATTCGACTCCTCAAAACAGTACCCACTACACCTAATACGCTAAATACTCCAAAACCCCGAAATCACAGATTTTGCCCCGTTCTGGACAGCGGCTTCGAAAAATCATAACTTGAGTTCTAGAACTCCAAATTGAATAAACGAGTACATCCTCGCGTAGCTTAGGAAATTTCCCAACTTTTTCTAGTTATAGGTAAAGACTGATTCGGACTCTAATGTTGTTTAATCTAACGTTGAACACGAACTGTCTCAATCTCGTCACAGATTTGACAGCGCTCGGTAAAACAGGCATAACTTCCAAACGGCTGGGCGGAATTTCAATTTCTTTATATGCAATGAAAGATATTGAAATTATCTACAACTTCCTAGAAGTCCGTACGGTCAGATTCGAAATCTAAATTAGTTTAATCTAATGTTGAACACAGACTGTCCCAACCTCGACACAGATTGGACAGCGCCCACTAAAACGGCCATAAACTTCAGACCGTAACTCCAAAAATTCTCAAAAAAATACACAAAATAGGTCTTGACGATACCTACAACTTCTTAAACAGGAGGTCGGCCAAATTCCGATTCTAAAATTGCGAAATCGCACCCCCTAAAACGGACTCCAAATCTGCCCGAAACTGAGTACAATACGAACTCTAGTTCTTTTCAGATCTACTCCATGGCAGCACGTCCTCTTGATCTAACAACTCCAAATCTACCATGAGAACAGCACCTAGACCTTCCCCAAGGTTTCCCCATGGACATACCTTAGTCCGACGAACGACGAACACGAAGAATGCCTCTCGATCGCCCGATCTCGCTCCCACGCGTCGTGGCCACCGGTTCTCCTCGTCGTGGATCCTCCTACCGGCGAGGGCAGCACCATGGCGTGGCATGGCAGCGAGGGGGACGCAGCAAGGGCACGTGGTGGAGCAAGGGGAGGTGCAAGGGTGAGGGAGGGGTGGCGGCTAGGGAGGAGGAGGCAATGGGGTGGAGGGGAAACAAGTGGGGGCTAGGGCTAGGAGGGGACTTGTTTGGGGCGCAGGTGGGGCTAGGGCAGCAGTTTTGCTATCATAGACCTCCTCCAAAAGGCCCAAATATGTCCCACCTTCGCCCATATGGACCCCCAAGGCCCGAACTCCCCGGAAGGCCCAATTCCTCCGAAAGGCCCAAAATCCCGGAAAGGCCCACACTTGCAGACACGGCGCAAAAACATGTTACAAGAGTCGTACCTTATGGCCGAGATCGAAAATGACTCATACCGTCATTCCGTAGTATCACATTCTACCCCCCTTAACTGGATTCGACCTCGAATCTTACACGTCAACTCTAAAACAAAGTCCACTAGAGACTCATCTTCTTTGCGAAGTCAACACACCCACGCAAAGACTCAAACAATAGCAATGACAACTCCATTCTCCAAATCCATCTATTAACAAGAGTGACTTGGCTTAGCTTAACTAAGCACAACTTGACATGATTCCTCATTTACTTCAATCTCTATCATGATTCATAAACTCCGAATGACACAATCACCTTGAAACACATCACTTTTTCATCATTAGTATTAAAACGGTCAACCGAGGTTCCAAACTAGAACCCCCCCAAAAAAAGACCATTTACGCAAAACCCCATCTCTCCCAATTATTTGACCCCTTTTCGAAAGGAATCAAAATTTACTAATGTCATCTTCGCTCATAGCCTACATCAACCATACTTTCCTTTCGACTGCCAACCACAATACACTTTTCATTCTATCCTCTCCTGCATAACGCACACACAGGACGTCTAGCTAATACAATGTCCACGACAAAGCATTTTACATCACACTTTCTATAACATTTGCTTCCACCCAACGATACTTTCAACCAAATTCAAACCACGACATCAACAACCTCCATCATCATCCGCCCTCATACCACTAATGTCCAAAGACCTAGCCCAAACTAGGACCGTAACTCACTACCAAATCTCAATTGGCACTTTTCCCAAGAGGATGTCGCCCTCACAAACAATTCACACAAACAATGAAGCCCACGAGTATAGCTCTTAGATTATACTCAACAATAACCCGAGGCCCTTCTTATTCTCGCTCCTATCAATAGTGCAAAAGAAGTACGATTCTTTTGAATCCAAGTAGACCACATACAACAACTCGAATCTCAAAGCGCCACAAATCGCTTTGGAAAGAACCCGATAACATTGAAAGACCACCCTTTTGCTTTTCCTAAGTCAAGCCGCAAAGGAAAACTCAAATCTCCAATCAACGCGATACAATTCGCATCGGGGAGCACTCAAACAAATAGAGACTCCACACAATTCTCTTGACAGATGTTCTCAACAACTAAAGACAACTCGACTCGCCTTCACCGCAGCCAAACTTTTCACTTTAACCAAAATCAACATCTTGGAAGAGAACTGCCACAAAAACTCTCGAAGAGAAAGGGAAACTCAAATCCCTTGCATAACAAAACCAAAATACCAGCATTTATCCATTCATTCATTTTCATGCTAGAGAGCAATGAAAAATCTCGATTCATAACACGAATGCGAATTCTACAAGAGCACTCCGGATTAGTCATATGTCTCTATATGACTTTCTCACCGTCCTGGCTCAACAACTCTTTTATGCTTATAAAAACGATGTCATGAATCTTTTTCACCATTTATTCATCATGTAACCACGATACCCATTAACTATTCACCAAGAGACTTCATTCTCCTTGTCACATGATTGACACCCAACAACATCGATGGTTGCTCAAATTCGCATAAACTACGACAGCGTTAACCGAAAAATACCATATCTCATCACAACCCAACAACCACTGCACGCAAAGCGCGCAAAACATCGCATTTTAACCAAAGCCAATAACAGAAGATAGCATCAACTCTCCAATCAAACATCTACGCCTAATAACCGCTACCAATTCTCTTAAAGAGAAAGGAAACACATTCCCAGCAGGGAACATTTTACCAACAAAAACACTTATGAAACAATCATAAGATTCACCTTTTTGAAACGCTCGCAAAAACCACACACGTTTCCCAAATCAATCCAACTCTAGTCACGATAGAATTACAATTCAAGCGCTTAACTCCAGGATTACCAAAGAAAAATCAGTTGAACGCTAAAGAGAGCGTCCCACTCCAACGCTTTGGGTGTTAACCCATACTCATAGCATAGACTAAACAGATTAGCCCAAAACGGATGTCATAATCACCCAAATCCCGAGAAGTCCAACATTGTTGCACACAAGCTACAACATCTGCTCTTGATAAAATCACTTTTCACTGTTCATATAACCACAATTGATTATATTACCAACGAACCGTAGACCATATCTACCGTATGACAACCAACAAGGAGAACCATGTTCTCACAACTCCAAAGACAATTAACTTACCGCTTAATCCAACATAAGACGATATCAACAACTTCTTTTGGTCTACTAACCATGACGAACCATTATTCATGCAACTTATTATCCCAAGCGTAGCACACATCTCTTTACAATTATTCCGGCGTAATCAACAATTACCACTGGGTATAATCCTAAGTCACATATTCCATATCACCAGTTCATTCCACCAATAATTAATACTAACCACGCAACACGATCTCCACTAGACATTCCTCATAAATACGGATCCTGCATGCACCTCTGTCAAGAATAATTCAACCTTTCCTACAATCATTCCATATATCCTCATTAATTGATTACACGAATTTTAAGTCATATTGTCGACTCCACAATATTAATCGACCCACCAGCTACAATAGGCGTAATTTCACACCATCTTCTTGCTATAACAAGTTCATCAACCGAGACATTCTATGCTAACGAATCTCAAACATCCATTAGATGCCTTTACCCGCATCACTTTGCACACACCACTAATCAACTTTCACTTTGGATCACCTGACATCTCGTTTAATCATCTCTTATCAACACTATATTTTAGTTTATCTTTAAACAAACAACAAATTCACTTTAACCGAACCACTAGCTCATATCATCCGAAAACTCTAACTTCTCGTCATACACTTAACTTCTTAAACATTCGCGTGAATCACGCACCCAACTCTTAAGGAAACCATAATTGCTCCGTAAAAGAACAACACCTAAAACACCTTTCCTTCCGGAAAGCTCAACCATAAATCACAAGAGAAGTCAACTCTTAAATTCCCAAATGCCGACACGCAACTACTCCACAACTCTCGAGATCAACAACTTCCACGAAGGAAGATGGTTGCACGAGGAAAAACCAAGCGATTAACCAAAATTTTAGGCCATAACCCGAAACTTCAAACTTTCACGAAACAAACGGTTTTTCAAAGATGAATTCCCAAGCAAGTCATCATTGCAATCAAACACCACTTAGGCCCCAACAACAAGATCTGGCACAACACCGCAATAACTCTTTTAAACCTCGAAAAAAGACAAACACAAGAATAAATTGAAATCTTTCTCCGTAAAGCAACCGATCAACCACATCCTTTCCGACAAAACCTTGACACCTAAATCCATGCAACTTAGATTTTTCATCAGAACTTCAATAACTTCCTTTCAAGTTGGAGAATGGTAACCCAAGAATCAATCTATAAGTTTCTCTATAAGGCAAACAACAAATCGGGCGTTAAAGCTGACAAGGCGACCAAAAGAGGTGCAACCCGAAATTCTTCTTTTGTCTTCAACCAAAGAAGACAAAACCAAAACCACCAAAAGAACCATCGGTGAGTATCCAAAACCGAACACTTTTTCTTTTATTTCAACCAACCAAAAACCAACCAAAATCGTTCGTCAAAACGGCAAAGAAAATTCGGAGGGTCAATCCACAACTCTACTACTCGACTCCAACCAACTACCCAATCTACGACAGAAAGGATAAGCACTCTCCCAACAGGAGGTTAAAAGTCCATCGGTGATGGCACTACCCGCCACACCACAAACCCAACAATACTACAAACAATGTAAGGTGACCGAAACCCCTTTCGCACCACAACCCACATAATCTCAATTGTATCAACACAATCAATTCTTTCATAAACATAGCAACATATATTACCAAATGTAACATTCAACAACAAAGCTTAAATACAACATTTAAGCGTAAAGCAATGGTACCCATACCCATTCCTACTGTGCAACAAAGTGTGTCAAGTTTTAAATTAATTATTCCACTAACACAAGTTTTAATGTTGCTATCCTATGGCAAAGTTTTAAGTAAAACCTAAGCCATGTTTCTAGGTTATTCCACTTCATATTTTAGTTGAACCTATAGTTATGACACTAAATACACATTCCAGGGACCTACAGCCCGCTCGATACCAATCAGAATAACACCCGGCTTTTACTAAGCCCAGAATGTCACCAAACATAGATCATGACACATTTAATACCATAATTTAAGGTAAATTACAGCAAGTAATCATTTGGAATAATTGGAAATTTTGACAGTATCTCCTTTGTTTTTTGCATGAAACTTAACAACATAGCATCATATCAATATGTAAGACAAACGAGATATCCATACGCAGCGATAAGGATAGCTAATCATCAACTAAAACATCAATAAGCATCGATAGCAAAATAATAAGCATCAATTTAACTCTAGGAAGTTAAAACAACTCCCTCCATAGCCCCACATGATATACATGAGGGAAACAACCAAACATACAGACCATACACTAATGATTATTGTAATACTTAATGTCGTGTCTCCAAAACAGGTGAATTAGCTAGATTATGATACTACGTGGAGGAGTGTAGCTAGATCCCTTTCCCAAGACGCCGATTTCATTGTACCTAAACAAACAAACAACATAAAACACAAGCGTGAGTTCAAAACTCAGCAAGCATATTGTAATGGACAACAAGATCATTTACAAGACAATAATACCTCACGTCACATATAACATTTCAAACTTGAACACATAACAACATCCTCATCATTTAATATGTATTGTAATGCAATGCAATGCAATGCTATGCTCATATCTCCTTGGAAACTCATACCGGTATGGTTGAGTACACACCCGTCGGTGTGCACCCTCTCCCCCCTTCCATCGCGAAGATGGAGGGTGCCTACTCCTCGCTTCCACCACCCACGGTAGATGGAATCACGATGTAGGACTTACTCTAATGGCTCTCCGGATTAGTCATAACTTTCTCACCGACCTTCCCGGATTAGTTAATGACTTTCTCACCGCCCGGGCCATGTAACATGTCATGTATGCAAGCATGCCAACAATATAAAACTCATATATTAACACATGGCATCATAGCATCTTAAACATGCTCATCATATCATAGCAATCATTAAAACATGGCAAGACAGCATGTTATCTATCCCAAACACTATCAAGCAATTCTAGCAACACGTATAATGTTCAATCCACACAACACACTTGCCTTCAACCGCGGGCAACGGAGTGACGAGAGGTTGAGGGCACTCCCGAAGGCACACCACCTGCAAACATGTGCCACACACTTAATTCGACTCCTCAAAACAGTACCCACTACACCTAATACGCTAAATACTCCAAAACCCCGAAATCACAGATTTTGCCCCGTTCTGGACAGCGGCTTCGAAAAATCATAACTTGAGTTCTAGAACTTCAAATTGAATAAACGAGTACATCCTCACGTAGCTTAGGAAATTTCCCAACTTTTTCTAGTTATAGGTAAAGACTGATTCGGACTCTAATGTTGTTTAATCTAACGTTGAACACGAACTGTCTCAATCTCGTCACAGATTTGACAGCGCTCGGTAAAACAGGCTTAACTTCCAAACGGCTGGGCGGAATTTCAATTTCTTTATATGCAATGAAAGATATTGAAATTATCTACAACTTCCTAGAAGTCCGTACGGTCAGATTCGAAATCTAAATTAGTTTAATCTAATGTTGAACACAGACTGTCCCAACCTCGACACAGATTGGACAGCGCCCACTAAAACGGCCATAAACTTCAGACCGTAACTCCAAAAATTCTCAAAAAAATACACAAAATAGGTCTTGACGATACCTACAACTTCTTAAACAGGAGGTCGGCCAAATTCCGATTCTAAAATTGCGAAATCGCACCCCCTAAAACGGACTCCAAATCTGCCCGAAACTGAGTACAATACGAACTCTAGTTCTTTTCAGATCTACTCCATGGCAGCACGTCCTCTTGATCTAACAACTCCAAATCTACCATGAGAACAGCACCTAGACCTTCCCCAAGGTTTCCCCATGGACATACCTTAGTCCGACGAACGACGAACACGAAGAATGCCTCTCGATCGCCCGATCTCGCTCCCACGCGTCGTGGCCACCGGTTCTCCTCGTCGCGGATCCTCCTACCGGCGAGGGCAGCACCATGGCGTGGCATGGCAGCGAGGGGGACGCAGCAAGGGCACGTGGTGGAGCAAGGGGAGGCGCAAGGGTGAGGGAGGGGTGGCGGCTAGGGAGGAGGAGGCAATGGGGTTGAGGGGAAACAAGTGGGGGCTAGGGCTAGGGAGGGGACTTGTTTGGGGCGCAGGTAGGGCTAGGGCAGCAGTTTTGCTGTCCTAGACCACCTCCAAAAGGCCCAAATATGTCCCACCTTCGGCCCATATGGACCCCCAAGGCCCGAACTCCCCCGGAAGGCCCAATTCCCCTCCGGAAAGGCCCAAAATCCCCCCGGAAAGGCCCACACTTGCAGACACAGCGCAAAAACATGTTACAAGAGTCGTATCTTATGGCCGAGATCGAAAATGACTCATACCATCATTCCGTAGTATCACATCCCCTATCCACCATCCTTGCTACCCTAGGGGATCCCCTCATCTCACCATCCCGCTGTTATCACCATTGGAGCGTTTCGCAACGAGGAGATCCGGTGGACTTGGAGCGAGGAAGGAGATCGGTTGAACCGGGAGGAGATTCGTCGGGCGAAGGTATGGCTAGGGGAATCCTTGGGGATGGTCTAGGTACTGCTATAGAGGGGTATTTGACGCTTTTAGATCAAGGGGTTGTGACACTACGGAATGGTGTGACATTATTTAATGTGAATGTTAAGGTCAAAATTTTTATGAAATATGGTATTGGAGGTTAAAACCATATGATAGGAGGCTTAATAGCGTTTCCGGGCTGTTTCCGGGGTTTTGGGCCTTTCCGGGGGAGTTTGGGCCTAAAGGAAAGGGTCGTGGGCTTTGGTGGAATGGAGTTTGAGTCCTAATAGGAGTAGGACACCTGGTTGGGGGCCTCCCCCAGCCCCTTTAGGCGTTCACCCCCTGCCCTTGCGCCCCCACAAGTCCTAGCCGCCCCCCCACACCTCCCCACCTCCTCCTTGTGGCGCCTCCACCTCCCCCATTGCTCCCCATTGCTCCACCACCTCTCCTCCTCCCTTGCTGCCCCTAGGGGAGTTCTCCACCTCCACACCTCAAAGATCCATCCGTTGGAGCGCTCCGCGACGAGGAGATCCGGCGGGATTGGAGCGAGGAAGGAGATCGCGCGAACCGGGAGGAGATCTATTGGGTTTTCGTGCGTTGGGCAAAGGTATGGCCATGGGAATCCTTGGGGTTGGTCTAGGTACTGTTCTAAGGGTGTTTATCAAGTTTTTAGATCAATTGGTGGTACTGGAATTGAGTAGATTGGATTAGATCTAGAAGTTGCCACGTTCTCTGTTTCGGGCAGCATGAGCAGTCGACCTAGGGTTTGGTTTTTCGCCAAATTAGATTCAGAATCTGGTCATACGTATGTTGAAGAAGTTGTAGATAATTTCGTTATATTTCCGTGGATATAAAGAAATTTAAATTCCGCCCAACCGTTTGAAAGTTATGGCTGTTTTACCGAGCGTGTTAAAATCTGTGACGTGATTGGAACAGATCACGGTATTTTGTAGATTAAACAACTTTAGAGTCCGAATCAGTCTTTCCCTATACCTAGAAAAAGTTGGGAAATTTCATGAGCTATGCGAGGATGTACTCGTTTAATTGATTCGGAGTTTTAGAACCCGAGTTATGCCTTTTGAAAGGCTGCTGTCCCGACGGGACAGAACCTCTATTTTTAGGTTTTGTGAGTAGTTGGCAATGTCGGGGTAGATGAGGGTTTGCGTACTGTTTTGTGGACATGATTGTGAGTGTGTGATACCTGTTTGCAGGTGGTGCGACCCCGGGAGTGCCTTCTACTTCCCGCCAATCCGTTGCCCGTGGTTGAGGCAAGTGTGTTGTAATGGATACCGATTTGTAGGTTGCTTGTTGAGAATAGATGGAATTGACTACATGATATATGATCACTTGCCATGCTTTAATGATTGCCAACGATATGATGAGCATGTTTATTATGTTATGATGCCCTGTGTTAATGTACGAGTTAAATATGATGTTGGCATAATTGCATACATGGCATGTTACATGGCCCGGGCGGTGAGAAAGTCATAACTTGTCCGGGGAAGGTCGGTGAGAAAGTTATGACTAATCCGGAGAGCCATTGAGTAAGTCCTAAATCGTGATTCCATCCACGTGGTGTTTGGAAGCGAGGAGTAGGCACCCTCCATCTTTGGGATGGAAGGGGGGAGAGGGTGCACACCGATGGGTGTGTACTCAACCATACCGGTATGAGTTTCCAAGGAGACATGAGCATTGCATTGCATTGCATACGTAGTGATGATGATAATGTTATGTGTTCATGAATGAGATGATATACATGATGTGAGACATTATTGCATGTTATTGTTCTTGTTGTCCATTGCAATATGCTTGCTGAGTGATGAACTCACGCTTGTGTTTCTGTTGTTTCCTTTTAGGTACCATGAATCCGGCATGCGGGGAAGGGAAATAGTCACACTTCCACACGTAGCTTCACTCTTTTGATTTCACAAGTCATTCAATTAGTGTTGATAATAAATTGCGTGTGATGATCATTGCTTTAAGGCTTAGCTTTGCTAAATGAGAATCTTTTCGTTCGTTTGACTCTTGGAGACATTATATGTTTGGAACTAGACTTACATTGTTGCTAAGTCGTTAATTATTGCTGTTTTAGATGCTTTCCATTATGATATAACTTGTGTTACTGTTGTTGCTCCTTCAATTCATGTTAAAACAAAGGAGATGCTGCCGAAATCTCGGTTTTTAGCATGTGCGCCTTTGCTGGAATTTATGTTTAATTGTGGTATTTAGATGTTGTTTAGCTTATGTTTGGTAGCATTCAGGCATATTAAATGTCGGGGTGTTACAGGGGTGGTGCTGTGATTGGCTAGATTGGAGGAAATCTAGATGTTTCTCAATTCCTTGTTTCGGGCAGATTGTGCAGTCGACCTAGGGTTTGAGTTTTTGTGATATTAGAATCGGAATTTGGGTGTCCGCCTGTTGAAGAAGTTCTAGGTAACTTCAATACCTTTAATTGGACATAAAGAACATCCAATTCCGCCCAGCCGTTTGAAAGTTATGCTCGTTTTACCGAGCGTGTTCAAATTTGTAACGTAGTTGGGACAGAACGTACTGTTTTGTAGATTAGACAATTTTAAATTCCGAATCAGCTTTTCCCAATAATTAGTATAAGCTAGGAAATTTCCTAAGCTACGCGATGATGTACTCGTTTAATCGATTTGGAGTTTTAGAACTAAATTTATGCTAGATTGAAGTCTGCTGTCCGGGCGGGACAGATTCTCTGTTTTTCGATTTTGGAGTAGTTTGTGAAGTCGGGGTAGACGAGCTTTTGCGTACTGTTTTGGGGGCACATTTTGAGTGCGTGGTTTGTATGTGCAGGTGGTGTGATCTCGGGAGTGCCCTCATCCTCTCGCCAATCAATCGCCCGAGATTAAGGCAAGTGTATTGTAATGGGTAGTGTAATGTATGTTGCTAGTTGTGACTAGATGCAAATTGTTTACATGTTGTGATATCTTGCCATGATTAGTGCTTGCCTATTTTATGATGAAAATGGACTATTATGATGCTATGCGATGTTTAGTTCAGTTTGATGCAAGATGTTTATGTTTATGGCATATGTTTCATACATGGCATGAAAGCTGGCCCGGTCGGTGAGAACGTCATAACTAGTCTGGTAAGGTCGGTGAGAAAGTTATGACTAATCTGGAGTGCCATGGTTGTAAGACCTACCTCGTGATTCCACCCACGTGGTGAGTGGAAGCGATGCGTAGGCACCCTCCATCTACGGGATGGAAGGGGGAAGAGGGTGCACACCGATGGGTGTGCACTCAGCAATACCAGTATATGCTTCCAGGAGACATGTGCATTGCATTGCATTGCATTATATGATGATGATATATGACGATTTCAATGAGATGCATACACTGTGAATATGAGATGTTTATGATGTTGTATGTGAAAAGTGGTGATGAAGGTGTTGGAATGTATTTTCTTGTTCCATTGCAATTTACTTGCTGAGTGATGAACTCATGCTTGTGTTTATGTTGTTGTTTTTAGGTACCATGAAACCGGCATGCGGGAAAGGGAGCTAGTCACACGTCATCACTTAGCATCACACATTTAAACAATGACATGTTCTTTCCTTTAATTGTGATGGTTAATTCACTGAACTAAATTGTGGTTTTGATGCTTCGTTAGTTGTCATGAGTAAATGATTAGTCCATATTTGACATGTGACGGATAGGCTTATATCCTTAGTTGTATGGTGGCTGAAATTCCTGATTGTCATGTTATTGCTATCGTTCATGATGCTATCTTGATATGTTAAGATTGTTGTTGCTTCAATCTATGGAAAAGCAAAGGAGATGCTGCCGAAATTTTCGGTTTTAGCATTTACTCCTTTGTTGTAATTTATCTTTATTTATGGTATTTTGATGTTGTTTAGTCTATCTTTGGTAACATTCAGGCATACTAGATGCCGGGGTGTTACAGTTGATATCAGAGCGTGCTTCAGATCCATGGTGTATGAACTTAGTGAACTACCATAGGGTTAACTAAAATTTTTATGTGGAATGACCTACAAACATGGCTTAGGTTGTACTTAAAATTTTGTCATCGGATAGCAACATTAAAACTTATGTAAGTGGAATAACTAATCTAAAATTTGACACACATGATGCACAGTAGGAAAGGGTATGGGTATCATTGGTTTACGCTTAAATGATGTATTTAAGCCTTGATGTTGAATGCTATATGTGATAATGTAAGTTGCTATGTTATTGAGAGAATCGATTGGATTGTTCTTGCTATTGTGATAAAGTGGGGTTGTGGTGCCGAAGGGTTTCGGTCACCTCTTTTTTTGTTCATAGTAATGGTGAGGTTTGACGGTGTGGCCGGTTAGCGCCATCACCGAAGAACTATTAACCCCTGTGGGAGAAGAGTGCTTACCTTTTCTATCGTAGATCGGGTAGTTGACTGGAGACAAATAGAAGAGTTGGTGGTGGATTTCTTCGGATGTTCTTGATCGTTCTGACGGTTGGTTTTGGTTGGTTTCCTTGGTTCTAGTCGATTTAAATCAAAAGAAAAGTGTTGGTATTTGATTCTCGCTGATTGTTCGTTTGGCGGTTGTGGATTTTGTCTTCTTTGGGTGAAGATTAAGAAGAGGAGTTTTATGTTGCGCGTCTTTTGGTCGCAATTTTGCTTTGACACCTGGTTTTGTTGATTATTGTGGATTGTCTTGGGGAGGAAACAATTGTGGTTGTTGTTCTCCCTATCTAAGAAAAGTGTTGGAGTTTCTCCTAGTGCCAACCTTAGGTTGGATGGAGCTAAGTTTTGAATCTTTATCGGAAAAAGATTTGAGTGAACACTTGGTTTTCCCTGTTGCGTCCATCTTCCTTTTTGGAAGTTGTAGGTCTTGAGATTTCTTGAAGAGTTTTGGCTATCAGAGTTGGAAATTTGAGAGTTGAGCTCTCTTGCATTTCTGTTGGCGTTTTGTTTTCCTCTTTGCCTGGAAAGGAGAAATTGTTTATTGGTGATCACTCTTGTTCTTGAGCTGTGGTTTATGGAATGACGTGTTGCTAATTAAATTGTGAGTTGAATCAATTCAATGTGATTAATTATCTCTAGCTTGAGAATAAATAGACTACTAGTGTTGTAGTTTACTCTTAGCGAGAATGATTGAATGTGTCAATGTACATGCTTAGAATCTGTTGCTTTGCTTTAAAAGTGCTTATGACCCTCGATAATGTTTAAAGTTTTAAACCCTGATGCACAGTTAGAACATTAAGATGATGTAAACTGCAGATATTGTTAAAGAAACTTTGCTGGTTGTTAAAGATGCTCTAATTTTACATGTTAATAGAGAAATTTAATCATGTTGACTAGTGGCTTTAACTTGGAAGTTGATTAGAGTTGCTATTTATGTTGTAGCAAACTACTAGTATATTTGGAAGTATGCAGTTGTGTCTATACAATGCTAGTATTGATATCAACTGAGAAGACATAAGACTTATTGTTAATGATGTTGTTAAGGGCAGTGTTAATGCTAGTATTCAATCTATTTTAAATAGTTAGAGTATGTTGCGTGGTGGTAATTTTGTTATAACCTATGTATAGGGTAGCTAAAGGTAATGTTGTTGATTGATGATTATGCAAATTATTGATATTGATGACTTAGTAGTGGTGGTAATTGCTTAGATTAATTGTTGAAAATCATTGTTAAAATGGAGGCTATTGTAACATGTTGTGATGGAGTGGACCATGGATAATTAACATGATGTAGGATTTTATCCTTGATGAATGTATATCCTAGAATCGTACTTACAAATTTGTCTTGTAGAGATAACATTTATGTGTTGAAGTCATTTATTGATTGAGTAAGTTTTGGTTGTCGAGAAATTGACGTATGGATTGTATAAATTGGTAGGTTGATCATGCTCAAGTATCTGTTGAAGTACTATGTTTGAAATATATAATACATTGTTATATGATATGTTGGTCCGTGGGGATCTTGTTGACGTAGTCTTCGTTGGATGTCTTTTGATAAGCATCATGTGACACTACGTTTTGGTGTGACATTACAGATTGTGAAATTAGAGAAGAAAATCTTACAGCTAGAGCTTTACTCGCGTTTTTGGGCCTTTTGAAGTGTTGTGACACCACGGAGTGTCGTAACCTTATTTAACGTGCATGATAAGGTTAATAACATTATGAGATGTGGAATTAAGGTTAAAACTATAGGATATGGAGGTTAATAGCTTTTCCGGGCCGTTTCCGGGCTTTTGGGCCTTCCCGGGGGAGTTTGGGCCTTGGTGGGCTTTGGTGGGATGGAGTAGGTCTCCGTAACGGACTAGGTTTGGGTGTGGGGGCTGGTAAAAGGGCTCCCCACCAGCCCTTGGGGCGTTCACCCCTGCCCCATGCGCCCCTAACCCTAGCCGCCACCCTTCCTCCTCCCTCCACCTCCTAGCCGCCCCATCTCTTGCCCCCATGGCGCCCCCATTGCTCCCCATTGCACACCACCTCTCCTCCACCCCCTTGCTGCCCTAGGGTGGTCTCCACACCTCTGCACATTGTGGATCCATCCGTTGGAGCGAGGAGCGAGGAGCGTGGAGCGAGGAGCGATCCGCGAGGAGATCTATTGGAGATTCGTTCGTTGGGCAAAGGTATGATCATGGGGATCCTTGGGTTTGATCTAGGTACTGTTCTTAGGGTGTTTATGAAGTTTTTAGATCAATTGGTGGTGCTGGGTTGGAGTTCTTTGGGTTAGATCTAGACGTTGCCACGTTTCTGTTTTCGGGCAGATTGAGCAGTCGGGCTATGGCTCGAGTTTTCGTCGATTTAGAATCCGAATCTGTCCGTACGGACTTAAAAGAAGTTGTAGATAATTTAATTATATTTCTGTGGACATAAAGCATGTTAAAATCCGATCAGCCATTTGAATGTTATGGTCGTTTTACCGAGCGTGTTAAAATCTGTGACGCGATTGGAACAGATCGTAGTAATCTGTAGATTAAACAATTTTAGATTCCGAATCAGTCTTTCCGTATAACTAGAAAAAGGTAGGAAATTTCCTAAGATTCGCGATGGTGTACTTGTTTAATCGATTTGGAGTCCCAGAACTCAAGTTATAGCCTTTGCAAGGCTGCTGTCCCGCCGGGACAGAACCTCTGTTTTTAGGTTTGCAAGTAGTGGTCAATGTCGGGTTAGATGGGGATTTGTGTACTGTTTTGCGGGCATTATTGTGAGTGTGTGATGCCTATGTGCAGGTGGTGTGACACCGGGAGTGCCCTCTACGTCCCACAAATCCGTCGCCCGCGGTTGAGGCAAGTGTGTTGTAATGTATAGCGGATTGTAGGTTGTTTGTTGATATTGGGTGAAAGATTGAACACTTGCTATGCTCACTTGCCATGCTTGCTGTTTTCCAATGAAATATTGAGTATGATTATCATGGTTCGATGCCATGTGTTTATATTTGTCATGATGAGTTGCCATATGTTTATGTACATGTGAGATATGATAATTGGCATAGTTGCATGCATGACATGTTACATGGCCCGGGCGGTGAGAATGTCATTAACTAATCCGGGAAGGTCGGTGAGAAAGTTATGACTAATCCGGAGAGCCATTAGAGTAAGTCCTACATCGTGATTCCATCTACCGTGGGTTGTGGAAGCGAGGAGTAGGCACCCTCCATCTTCGGGATGGAAGGGGGGAGAGGGTGCACACCGACGGGTGTGTACTCAACCATACCGGTATGAGTTTCGAAGGAGATATGAGCATAACATTGCATTGCATTGCAATACATATTTAATGATGATGATGTTGTTATGTGCTCAAGTATGAGATGTTATATGTGATGTAAGGTATTATTGTCTTGTAAATGATCTTGTTGTCCATTACAATATGCTTGCTGAGTTTTCGAACTCACGCTTGTGTTTTATGTTGTTTTTAGGTACTTTGAGACCGGCATGCGGGAAAAAGGGGTCTAGCTACACTTCTACACGTAGCTCCACCATCATAGTCCATAATTAATCACTTGGAGACATGATATTAAGAGTTGTGCCATAAACTTAATGTAGGGTTTAATTTAGCATGCTTGTGATTCCCTATTTGCTTGGTTATAGCTTATGAAGTGGTTGAGCATGCTTTTTATTGGCGTAATTTGATGATATATCCATTTATGTTGATGTTTTATTTGTCGTGTGCTATGACATATCTTGCCATGATATTGATATTGTGTTAATTCATGTTAAAACAAAGGAGATGCTGCCGAAATCTCGGCTTTTAGCATGTGCGCCTTTACTGGAATTTATGTTTAATTGTGGTATTTAGATGTTGTTTAGCTTATGTTTGGTAGTATTCAGGCATATTAAATGCCGGGGTGTTACACATCATAAGTCTTATTTATAAGTTTGGGAAAGGTAATTACAGAAAGAATTTGTTATGTGGTTTTTGTTAAGTCCTGTTCGGCCTTGTCGACTAAAATGTGATGTGGAATAACTTAGAAACATGGCTTAGGTCTTAACTAAAACTTTGTTATAGGATAGCAACATTAAAACTTGCAAAAGTGGTATAACTAATTTAAAATTTGACACACATGGATGCACAGTAGGAAAGGGTATGGGAATCGTTGCTTTACGCTTAAATGTTGTATTTGAGCCTTGATGTTGAATGCTACATTTGTTTATGTATGTTGCTATGTTTATGAAAGAATTGAATTGTAACACCCCGGCATTAAATATGCCTGAATGCTACCAAACATAAGCTAAACACCATCTAAATACCACAACTATAGCATAAATTCCAGCAAAGGGGTAAATGCTAAAACCCGAAATTTCGGCAGCATCTCCTTTGTTTATTCATGACCTCAAACAACCATACAAGCATAGCAACATATGATATAATGTGAAACATCTAAAACCACAATAATAAACGACATGGAAACCATTTAAGTCCAATTTACGCGTTTCAACGTCATCATGAGACAATTGAAAGGAATAAAGCAACCTCTAAACCATAAACATGAATTAAGTCGCATCTACTTTATTATTATGAATACAAACAATTCCATTGTGGAATCACTTGCGTGAGCTACGTGAAAATGTGTGATTATTCCCCTTTTCCCTCATGCCAGTTTCAAGGTACCTAAAAAAAAACATAACACAAGCGTGAGTTCAAAACTCAGCAAAGTGTATCGTAATGGATAAACAAAAATTAAGTCAACAAATCATCATCATAACACTCCCATAGCACATCATAACACAACATGGTTAGCATCACATTCATCTTGTAAGCATCAATATAATCATCTCATAAACATCATCATGTTTCATTAATGCAATGCAATGCACATGTCTCCTTGGAAACTCATACCGGTATGGTTGAGTGCACACCCGTCGGCATGCACCCTTTTTCCCCCTTCCATCCCGAAGATGGAGGGTGCCTATCTCTCGCTTCCAATCACCTCGGTGAAGGAATCACGATGTAGGTCTTACTCAAAAGAATAGCCCGGACTAGTCATAACGGTTCTCACCGACTCCATCCGGATTAGTTATGACTTATCTCACCGCCGGCCATAAAAATTATGCTATGCATGCACAATGGACAGCAATATATACACAAATCGAAATATTGCATATCAACACATAGCATCTCAACATGTAGGACCGTGATCGACCATCGACGGTGCCCATTCACAACATAACATGTATACCACTTGTCACCATCAAGCATGTTAATCATGGCATGAATATATCGTATCAACGACAATATTTAAAACATGGCAAAGTGATAACATATAAAGTATAGCATGTAGTTCATGGCAAGACACAATGTGGTCTATCACAAACATTATCAAGCAACACTAGCAACACAAACAACATTCAATCCACACAACACACTTGCCTTCAATTGCGGGCAACGGAGTGATGAGAGGTTGAGGGCACTCCCGGCGGCACACCACCTACACCACCTGCAAACACGTGCCACACACTCAATATGACTCCTCAAAACAGTACCCTCTACACCCAATACACGATATACACCAAAACCCCGAAATCACAGATTTGCCCCGTTCTGGACAGCGGCTTCGAAAAATCATAACTTGAGTTCTAGAAGTCCAAATTGATTAAACGAGTACGTCCTCGCGTAGCTTAGGAAATTTCCCACCTTTTTCTAGTTATAGGTAAAGACTGATTCGGACTCTAATGTTGTTTAATCTAACATTGAACACGAACTGTCTCAATCTCGTCACAGATTTGACAGCGCTCGGTAAAATAGGCATATCTTCTAAACGGCTGGGCGGAATTTCAACTTCTTTATATGCATGGAAAGATAATGAAATTATCTACAACTTCCTAGAAGTCCGTACGGTCAGATTCAAACTCTAAATTTGCGAAAACGCCTTCACTAGCTCGGGTGCCCAATCTGCCCGAACCAGAACGTGAATACAACTCTAGATTTCATGGATTCTACCCCAAAACAGTACCTCCCTTGATCTAAAAACATGGCATTCATCCTCTACAGAAGTAAGGGATCCACCCCAAAGAGTTTCCCCATTACCTTCTTGGAGGATCACCAAGCGATGATCAAACCTTCACGCTCCTTCCCCGATCTCCTTCCACGTGCCGTTTCCACCGATCCTCCTCGTTGCAACTCCTTCCAATGGCTTGGACAGCACCTTGGCAGCGAGGAGGAGGTCTTGGAGTGCGCCCACAAGGTAGGAGAAGGGAGGGGCAGCACCTAGGGGTGGAGGTGCTTGGGAAGGGAGAGGAGATCTAGAGGAGGAAGATGGGAGGTGGAAGGAGAGGGAGAGGTGGAGGGCAAGGGGGGGGTGCGGCGCATGGGGTGGGGAGGACTCTATGGCAGCAGGGTTTCCTCCCCCTCCTCACCCCCCTCATGGGCCTAAGAATCCCCACCACTTGGCCCACGAAGGTTCCCCCAAAGCCCACACAACCCCGGAGCGGCCCAAAAACCCGGAAACGGTCCGAAACGAAATAAAAACCCAAACTATATGTTTTTTTAATCTTGAATGACATATTTCATAATGTTTGGTCCTCATAAATCCCATTTTATAAGTTTAGGACAATCCGTGGTGTCACATGAATGGAATTGTTCATGTTATTATGTTAAAGTGGGGTTGTGGTGCCGAAGGGTTTCGGTCACCTCTCTTTATTCATTGTAAGGGTGAAGTGTGACGGTGTGGCCGGTTAGCGCCATCACCGAAGAACTATTAACCCCTGTAGGAGAAGAGTGCTTACCCTTTCTGTCGTAGATCGGGTAGTTGACGGGAGTCAAATAGAAGAGTTTGGTGGTGGGTTCCTTCGTATGTTCTTCACCGTTCTGACGGTTGGTTTTGGTTGGTTTTCTTGGTTTTAGTTGTTGGAAATTAAAAGAAAAATGTTTGGTATTGGATTTTTCGCGGATCATTCCGTATGCGATTTGTGGTTTTTGGTCTTCCTTGGTTGGAAACGAAGAAGAAGAGTTTAGAGTTGCGCCTTTTTAGTCGCCTTTGCTTTGACACCCGGTTTTGCTGGTTATTGTGGATTGTCTTAGGGAGGAAACATATGTGGTTGTTGTCCTCCCTAACTGAGAAAAGGGTTGAAGTTCTCCTAGTGCCGACCTTAGGTTGGGTGGAGCTAAGTTTTGTAACTTTATCGGAAAAGGTTTGGTTGAACATTTTGTTTTCCCTAGTGCATCCTTCTTCCTTCTTGGAAGTATGGATCTTGAGATTTCTTGAAAAGTTTTGTGGGCAAATTTGGGAACTTGAGAGTGGAACTCTCCTGCATTTCTGTTAGAGTTTTGTTTTCTTCCTTGCCTGGAAAAAGGAGAAATTGTCTATCGGTGTTCGTTCTGGTTCTTGAGTTGTGGTTGTCCTTAAAAGTGGAGTTGCATCCTGTTTGTGAAAATGGTTGTTTAGCATGTCATGTAGTATGTAACAATGTGGTTATTGGAAATGATTTGTTCTTAAGTTAATTGGTGAGTTGAATCAGTTAAAAGTAATATTTGTGCTTAGCTTAAGATTAAATGAACTTCTAGTGTTGCAGATTACCCTATAATGAGAATGAATAAATATGTTAATGTGCATGCCTAGAATCTGTTGCCTTGCTTTGAAAGTGCTTATGACCCTCGAATATGTTTAAAGTTTTAAACCCTAATGCATAGTTAAAACATTAAGATGATGTAGACTGCCGATATTGTAAAAGAAACTTTGCTGGTTGTCTAAAGATGTTCTAATCTAATGGATTAATAGAGAGATTTAATCGTGTTGACTAGTGACTTTAATTTGGACGTTGATTAGAGTTGCTTTTTATATTGTCGCAAACCATTAGTATAATTGGAAGTATGCAGTTGTGTTCCTACGATGCTAGTATCGATGTCAATTGTGAAGACATAGGCTTTCTTTGTTTATGTTATTGCTAAAGCATTGGGATGGTCTAACCTATTAAATTTGTTTTTATAGTTGGAGTATGTTGTGTAGTGACAATTTGTTATGGTATATGGATAGTGTAACTAAAAACAATGTAGTTGTTTTTATGATTATGCCTATTTATGGATATTGATGATTTAGTAGTGGTGGTAATTATTTGGATTACTTTTTGGAAGCCATTGTAAAATAGAGATTATTATAACATGTGGCGATGAAGTGAACCATGGATATTTTAGCATGATATAGAATTGTATCCTAAAGAAGGTGTATCTTAGGATCATAATTTTCGACTTTGTCTTATGGAGATACTATTTGTATGTTGAAGTCATTTGTTAATGGAATAAGTTTTGATTGTCAAAATGTTGACGTATTTATGGTATAAAAATTGATAGGATGATCATGCTTAAGTATCTGTTGAAGTACTACGTTTGAAATATAGAATACGTTGTTTTATGATGTGTTGGTTTGTGGGGTTCTTGAGGAGGTAGTATGGATTGATTTAAGATGGGTTTTCTCGATAAGTAAATAGTGATTATGGAATGCTTAAATGTTAAGGATAGTGGGACACTGGTTATGGTGAGTCTCATGCCGAGCTTGTGTATAAAACCTTTTGGTCTGGGTTGGTGGTTTGCT
This sequence comes from Rhipidocladum racemiflorum, assembly GCA_036346355.1. NCBI lineage: Eukaryota > Viridiplantae > Streptophyta > Magnoliopsida > Poales > Poaceae > Rhipidocladum > Rhipidocladum racemiflorum. The sequence continues at coordinate 15,783,335 of CM070582.1, forward strand.
ATCTTGGTTAAATGTTTTTTTTTGGTCAAGGTGTTCTTTATGTTGCATTTTCGAGTTTCCCTAAAACTCGTAGAGGTTGGTGCCCATCTTTGGTTTTGGCTAAGTTGTTCAGTTTATGCTATGAGTTTGATTTTGCACCCAAAAGCCTTTGAGTGGATCGCGCTCCTTCGCGTTCGCACTGAAGTATACTTGGAGTAAATCTTAAAAAGGAAACCGATGGACATAGTGGGCTGTGTTGAAAATTCTTGAGATTTAATTTGTAAGTCTATTTGATTGGAACTGGATTTATTTGGAAAAGGTCATGTGGTGTTTGCGAGTGTTTCAAAAGGGTGGATTTTGTGAATGTTTATAAGTGATTCGGGTTGGTGAAGTGTTCTCATTTTGGGAAAATGAGTCTCCCATTTCTCTTTGAGAATTGATGTTCTCTTTCAAAATGTTGATTCTGGTTAAAACGCGATGCTTTACAAATTTGGCTTTCAATTGTCGACGGGTTATGTATGACGTGGTGTTTTCCTGTTAATGGTGTTCCCCTCATAGTTTTATGATTGGGCGCAATCATCGATGCTATCCAAGTTTTTAATCATGTGATGCAGAGGAAGAAGTTGTCTTGTGAATGACTATTTGGTAGCGTTGTACATGATGAATGAATGGTGAAAAGGAAACATGACATCATTTATAGATGTCTATTGATAAAAGAGTCGTTGAGCCAGTCGGTGAGTAAGTCATATAGGGAAATATGACTAATCCGGTGTGCTCGAAAGCTTGGATTCATGTCATGAATCTAGATTTCCATTTGCTCTTTAGCATGAAAAGAAAGTGTGAAGAGTTCCTGGCATTTGGCTTTGTTGTAAGAGGATTGGGTTTCCTTGTTTCCTTGAGAGTTATTATGGCGGTTGTGGATTCTTTCGATTGGTTTGAGAATCGGTTTTCTCTTCCACAATGTTGTTTTTATGAGATGCTTGGCTGTGGTGAAAGTGAGTCGAGTTGTCATTGATTGTTGAGAATTTCTGACAAAGAATTGTGTGGAGTCTCTCTTTTTGTTTGAGTGGTCCCCGATGCGAGATGTATTGCATTGATTTGAGATTGGAGTTTTTCCTTTGCGACTTGACTTAGGAAAAGAGATCGAGTGATCTTTCGAGGTTGTCAAACCTTTGTTCCAAGTGATTTGTTGTGTTTTGGGTTCGAGTTGATCAATGTGGTTCATCCGACTAAGGGAGTTGCTCTTTGTTGGCATTCTCGTTTGAGATGTGAATAGAAATGTCTATGGAATTGTTGAGCATAATGGAGGATTATACTCATGGGTTTGGTAGTTTATGAGTGAAAAAGTGTGAGGGCGAGACCCTCATAGGAAAAGAACCAGTTGAGGTTTGGTAATAATTTACAGCTCTACCTTGGGCTAGGCGTAGAACTTTGGTTGTGGTTCGAAGGGTGGTCATGTTGGAAGTTGGTGATGTCGGTCCAAACCTTGTTGAGAATATGGTTGGATTGTTAAAAGTGATGATAATTTGAAATATAGTGATCTGTCGTGAACTTTGTCGTAGCTAGTTGTCCCTGGGTGTGTGTTATGCCTGGGAGGGGGTAGAATGAAAGTGTAGCGTGGTTTGTGGAAGAAAAGAAAAGTTTTGTCGATGAAGGCTATGTACGTAGATGACATTAGTTAATTTTGATTCTTTGTGAAAAGGGTCAAATAATTGGAAGAGATGGGATTATGTGTCATGATTGAGTTTGATGGAGTGTGGTAGTCAGGTTGGTTGTGATAGAAGTGCGAAGCGTTTGTCGTTTGTTCCAAATTTTTTTTAGTCGTTGTGCGATTGTTTTGTGCGGCTGAGAAGCCTTTTGTCCCTTGGGGACTTGGTAGTTGTTTTTGGTGTCCTTCGGATTCGAGGTCGAATCCTGTTGAAGGGGGGAAGAATGTGACACTACGTTTTGGTGTGACATTACAGATTGTGAAATTAGAGAAGAAAATCTTACGGCTAGAGGTTTACTCGCGTTTTTGGGCCTTTTGAAGTGTTGTGACACCACGGAGTGTCGTAACCTTATTTAACGTGCATGATAAGGTTAATAACATTATTAGATGTGGAATTAAGGTTAAAACTATAGGATATGGAGGATAATAGCTTATTCCGGCCGTTTCGGGCTTTTGGGCCTTCAGGGAGTTTGGGCCTTGGTGGGCTTTGGTGGGATGGAGTAGGTCTCCGTAACGGACTAGGTTTGGGTGTGGGGGCTGGTAAAAGGGCTCCCCACCAGCCCTTGGGGCGTTCACCCCTGCCCCATGCGCCCCTAACCCTAGCCGCCACCCTTCCTCCTCCCTCCACCTCCTAGCCGCCCCATCTCTTGCCCCCATGGCGCCCCCATTGCTCCCCATTGCACACCACCTCTCCTCCACCCCCTTGCTGCCCTAGGGTGGTCTCCACACCTCTGCACCTTGTGGATCCATCCGTTGGAGCGAGGAGCGAGGAGCGTGGAGCGAGGAGCGATCCGCGAGGAGATCTATTGGAGATTCGTTCGTTGGGCAAAGGTATGATCATGGGGATCCTTGGGTTTGATCTAGGTACTGTTCTTAGGGTGTTTATGAAGTTTTTAGATCAATTGGTGGTGCTGGGTTGGAGTTCTTTGGGTTAGATCTAGACGTTGCCACGTTTCTGTTTTCGGGCAGATTGAGCAGTCGGGCTATGGCTCGAGTTTTCGTCGATTTAGATTCTGAATCTGTCCATACGGACTTAAAAGAAGTTGTAGATAATTTAATTATCTTTCCGTGGACATAAAGAATGTTAAAATCCGATCAGCCGTTTGAAAGTTATAGCCGTTTTACCGAGCGTGTTAAAATCTGTGACGCGATTGGAACAGATCGTAGTAATCTGTAGATTAAACAATTTTAGAGTCCGAATCAGTCTTTCCGTATAACTAGAAAAAGGTAGGAAATTTCCTAAGCTTCGCGATGGTGTACTCGTTTAATCGATTTGGAGTCCCAGAACTCAAGTTATGGCCTTTGCAAGGCTGCTGTCCCGCCGGGACAGAACCTCTGTTTTTAGGTTTGCAAGTAGTGGTCAATGTCGGGTTAGATGGGTGTGTACTGTTTTGCGGGCATTATTGTGAGTGTGTGATGCCTATGTGCAGGTGGTGTGACACCGGGAGTGCCCTCTACGTCCCACAAATCCGTCGCCCGCGGTTGAGGCAAGTGTGTTGTAATGTATAGCGGATTGTAGGTTGTTTGTTGATATTGGGTGAAAGATTGAACACTTGCTATGCTCACTTGCCATGCTTGCTGTTTTCCAACGAAATATTGAGTATGATTATCATGGTTCGATGCCATGTGTTTATATTTGTCATGATGAGTTGCCATATGTTTATGTACATGTGAAATATGATAATTGGCATAGTTGCATGCATGACATGTTACATGGCCCGGGCGGTGAGAATGTCATTAACTAATCCGGGAAGGTCGGTGAGAAAGTTATGACTAATCCGGAGAGCCATTAGAGTAAGTCCTACATCGTGATTCCATCTACCATGGGTTGTGGAAGCGAGGAGTAGGCACCCTCCATCTTCGGGATGGAAGGGGGGAGAGGGTGCACACCGACGGGTGTGTACTCAACCATACCGGTATGAGTTTCGAAGGAGATATGAGCATAACATTGCATTGCAATACATATTTAATGATGATGATGTTGTTATGTGCTCAAGTATGAGATGTTATATGTGATGTAAGGTATTATTGTCTTGTAAATGATCTTGTTGTCCATTACAATATGCTTGCTGAGTTTTCGAACTCACGCTTGTGTTTTATGTTATTTTTAGGTACTTTGAGACCGGCATGCGGGAAAAAGGGGTCTAGCTACACTTCTACACGTAGCTCCACCATCATAGTCCATAATTAATCACTTGGAGACATGATATTAAGAGTTGTGCCATAAACTTAATGTAGGGTTTAATTTAGCATGCTTGTGATTCCCTATTTGCTTGGTTATAGCTTATGAAGTGGTTGAGCATGCTTTTATTGGCGTAATTTGATGATATATCCATTTATGTTGATGTTTTATTTGTCGTGTGCTATGACATATCTTGCCATGATATTGATATTGTGTTAATTCATGTTAAAACAAAGGAGATGCTGCCGAAATCTCGGCTTTTAGCATGTGCGCCTTTGCTGGAATTTATGTTTAATTGTGGTATTTAGATGTTGTTTAGCTTATGTTTGGTAGCATTCAGGCATATTAAATGCCGGGGTGTTACACATCATAAGTCTTATTTATAAGTTTGGGAAAGGTAATTACAGAAAGAATTTGTTATGTGGTTTTTGTTAAGTCCTGTTCGGCCTTGTCGACGCGTAAATAGTGAAGATTGAAAATCTTTAATAGAAAGCATAGCGGAACACTAGAGGTGGTTGTGTTTATGTTGAGCTTGTATTTAAAATCTTTGGACTGATTTGGTTGTTGGCTATTTGGGTTGAATGCTTTCGGTTGAGGTGTTCCTTATGTTGAGTTTCATAGTTTCCCCAAAACTCGTAGTGATTGGTGTCGATTTTTGGTTTTGGCCCATTTGTTTAATTTGTGCTATGAGTATGGATTTACACCCAAAAGTTTTGAGTGGATCGCGCTCCTTCGCGTTCACACTGAATTATCCTTTGGAATAAATGTTTTAAAGGAAGCAGATGGACATAGTGGGTTGTGTTGGAAACTCTTGAGATTTAATTTGTAACTCTTTTTTACTAGAGTTGGATTTATTTGCATAATGTGTGTGATGTTTGCGAGGGCTTCAAAAAGGTGGATATTATAAATATTTTATAAAGTGATTTTGTCAGTGAGGTGTTCCCTTTTGGAAATGAGTTTCCCTCTCCTTGAGAATATTTGTGACGGTTGTGGGAGCAGATGCTTGACTTAAAATTTTGATGTTCTCTTCCAAAATGTTGAATTTGGTTGAAATGCAATGTTTTGCAAGTTCAGTTTTCAATTGATGTGGGATGTGATGCGACGTGGTGTTTTACTGTTAACTATGCTGTCGTCATAGTCTATATGAATTTCCGCAACCTTCGATGTTAATTGTGTTTCAATTATTTGATACCGAGGAAGAAGTCATTTGGTGAATGACTATTTGGTACTGTTGTTACGTGATGAATGAATGGTGAAAAGGAAAACGAGACATTGTTTATGCATAATTAATCATAAAGGAGTCGTTGAGCCAGGTCGGTGAGAAAGTCATATATGGATATATGACTAATCCGGAGTGCTCTTGAAAAGGTTGCATTCATGTCATGAATCGAGATTTCCATTTCTTTCTAGTATGAAAGAATGAAGAATTTCTGGTATGTTGGTTGTGGTGTAGGAGATTTGTGTTTCCTTTGCATCTTGGCTTAGGAAGTTAAAATGAATGCTCTTTGGTTGTTGTCGAATTCTTTCCAAAGTGGTTTCTAGCGCTTTGGGGTTCGAGTTGTGGTATGTGGATCAATTGGGTCTATGGTTGAGTTTACTCAATGATTGTACTCTTTGTCTTGGTCCTTTCAGTAGAAGAATGTGAGTGCGGGACCTTCTTAGTAAGAGAAATCTAGTGTGAGTGTTAATGACCTAAGCTATTATATGTTGCTAGGAGTTGATCGTAAACAGTTTAAAAGTGAAGAGTAAAGGAAGGTTGCGTATGACTCAATCCAAACCTTCTTGGAGAATTGTGTCATTGATGTGTTCCTAGGTGGGGTTGATTAAATTATTAGTGGACCACTTGGTGGTTGCTAGTAATTGTTTTTCCTTTTCAGAGTGAATTGGATCTTTCTGTCGCTGAGGTTGAGCGAGGTTGTGTCAACCGTAACGATTTTGTTCAGTTGTTACTGTTTCTTGCGGGTTTAAGGACCCTGGTTGTAAAGTAGGCCTTTCCTTTCGGTGGTAGTGTTGAGTATTGGTCTTTTGTAAAAGATCGATATTTTGCAAAGTTTTAACCTCATTTGTTCAAATAGTTGGTAGTCTTGGAGTGTACGTCTCACTTGGTTCGTTGTCGACTTGAATACGGCGAACCACAGTAGAGAGGTTGAGGTCTGAAAACACGTTTGTGCGTGGGAGATGAAGAGGGTTCTAGAGGCTGGTACCGTGTTCTTCTGGAGAGTAGTTTCGAATAAAGGGATCGGGCACGTTAGTGCCAAGGAATGTATGGAATGAGGAGTGTGAGATCGTTTCCGTTCGTGGACTATTTGGGAATTTATCCTATCGCTTGGGTCGTGCTGAGGCCTTGTGTGAGTGCTTTATGTTTCAATGTTGAGCAAAGTTCTTGCAAGTTTTTTTGATTGTGAGTTATCGTTAGGGCCGTTGGTCTTCGAACCTACGCGTCTTGTCATCGAGTCTTGATCAGTGTAGTTCCTGTGGTTTTAGTTAGAGAGAGAAGTGACCTGGGAGATGGAAGCCTCGCATGCACGAGCGATACCCAGGGCTTTTCGCCTTAGGTATGAAACGTGAAGTTGATTCTCTTTTGTTTTGCTGGGTTGCGTATTGGTGTGTCTTGGATTCGAGGTCAAATCCTGTTGAAGGGGGGAGAATGTGACACCACGGAGTGTTGTAATCTTATAAAATGTGAAATTTGAGGTTAAAACTTCATGGTATAAGATTTAATCGCGTTTCTGGGCCGATTTAGGGAGTTTGGGCCTTTTCGCGGAAATTTAGGCCTAAGGGGGACGAGTTGTGCGCTTTAGTGGAAGGGGTATGGGCCCATGAGGGAGGAGGGACCAGGATTTGGGGGCTTGGTGCGCCCCCTCCCTGCCCTAGCCGCCCCTCACACACGCTGTAACACCCCGGCATTTACTATGCCTGAATGTTACCAAACATAAGCTAAACAACATCTAAATACCACATCTAACATCAAATTCCAGCAAAGGTGCATAGACTAAAAACCGAGATTCCGGCAGCACCTCCTTTGTTTTATCATGAATTTAAGAAACAGCAACAATATAGCATTATATGGCAATAAGAGAAACATCTAAACAGCAATAAATAAAGTCTTAACGACAATAAAAGACTAACATCAAGCTCTTAAAGTTCCAAGTGTCAAACAAACAATAGAACTCTCATTAACCAAGCTAAGACTTAATTTAAAGGCCATCACACGCAATTTATTATCCAACTAAATGAATTGACTTGGGGAAACATTAAGGTGAAGCAACGTGTGAGAGTGTGACTATTCCCCTTTCCCGCATGCCGTTCTCATGGTACCTAAAACAACAAGAAAACACAAGGGTGAGTTCGAAAACTCAGCAAGCATACTGCAATGAACAACAAGCATAACAACAAGCCAATAACATCTTTCATCATGTATAACATCTCATTCATGAATACTTATCAATATCATCATCAATTTGTATGCGATGTAATGCATTGCTCCTGACCCTCTGGAACCTCATACCGGTATGGGAAGTACACACCCGTCGGTGTGCACCCTTTCCCCCTTCCATCCCGAAGATGGAGGGTGCCTACTCGCTTCCAAACACCACGTGGATGGAATCACGACATAGGACTTACTCAATGGCGTTCCGGATTAGTCATAACTTTCTCACCGACCTTGCCGGACTAGTTAAGACTTTCTCACCGCCCTCGCCCTATCTCATGACATGCATGCAACCATGCCAATTATCATATCTAATTCACATATTAACACATGGCATCATAATATGTTAAACATGCTCATCATATCATATCATTCATTAACACATGGCAAGTGGACATATATCATGTAGGCAATTCCATCTAATTTCAACATGCAACCTACAACTTGCTATCCATCACAACACACTTGCCTCAACCACGTGCAACGGATTGGCGGGAAGAAGAGGGAACTCCGGGTCACACCACCTGCACATAGGCATCACACACTCACAATCATAACCTCAAAACAGTACACACGCCCCATCTAACCCGACATTGCCAACTACCCGCAAAACCTAAAAACAGAGGTTCTGTCCCAAGGGACAGCAGCCTTGCAAAAGGCATAACTTGAGTTCTGGGACTCCAAATCGAATAAACGAGTACACCGTCGCGAAGCTTAGGAAATTTCCCAACTTTTTCTAGTTATAGGGAAAGACTGATTCGGACTCTAAAATTGTTTAATCTACAGATTACCACAATCTGTTCCAGTTACGTCACAGATTTTTAGGCGCTCGGTAAAACAGCCATAACTTTCAAACGGCTGATCGGAAATTAACGTGCTTTACGTCCACGGAAAGATAATTAAATTATCTACAACTTCCTAGAAGTCCGTACGGTCTGATTCGGATTCTAAATCGACGGAAACTCGAACCCTAGTTCGACTGCTCAATCTGCCCGAAAACAGAAACGTGGACAAGTTTAGATCTAACCCAAATTACTTCAAACCAGCGCCTCCAATTGATCTAAAAACTTGATAAACACCCTAATAACAGTACCTAGATCATCCCCAAGGATCCCCAAGATCATACCTTTGCCCGACGCGCAAAACTCCAATCAATCTCCGCGAATCTCCTCGCGAATCGCTCCTCGCTCCACGTTCCTCGCTCCTCGCTCCTTGCTCCTCGCTCCTCGCTCCACGGGATGACTCCACAAGGTGCAGGGGTGGGGAGGCCACCCTAGGGCAGCAAGGGGTGGAGGGGAGGTGGTGTGGAGGTGGAGGAAAGGGAGGGGGGGTGCGCACGGTTTTGGGGGGCTAGGGCTTAGGGGAGGGGGAGGGAGGAGAGGGGCGCAAGAGGGGGAGGTGGGGGCGCAAGGGGCTGAGGTGGGGGCGCAAGGGGGCAGGGGGAGCCCCTTTTAACAGCCCTCAACCCAATCCTAGTCCGTTACGGAGTCCTAATCCATCCCACCAAAGCCCACCAAGGCCCAAAACTCCCCCGGGAAGGCCCAAACTCCAACGGCCCTAAACGGCCCGGAAACGTTATTAACCCCCGATCCTTATGATCTTAACCTTATTTCCACATCTCATACTGTATTTAACCTTATCATGCTCAATAATAAGGTTACGACACTCCGAGGTGTCACATTCTTCCCCCCTTCAACAGGATTCGACCTCGAATCTAAACGCACCAACACGAAACCCAGCAAAACCAAAAGGTCGAATTTTCACATCACATACCTGAGGCGAACAGCTCGGGATACCTCTCGCGCATGCGAGATTCCAGCTCCCAAGTCGCTTCTCTCTCGGTCTGATGTGACCACAGGACCTTGACAAACTTAAGCGTCTGTTCTTCATCACTCGCTCAAGTCCCAGAATTTCCACAGGGCCGGGACTCGAAGGTGAGGTCTGCTGAAGCACTAATGGTTCCAATGGAACCACCAACTCCGGATCATGCAAGTATTTCCTCAACATCGAGACATGGAACACATCATGCACACCTTGCATGGATTCCTGTAGCTCTAGGCGATAGGCCAACCTGCCAACTTGGGCGAGGATAGGAAAAGGCCCAACATACCTTGGGTGAGCTTTCCTTTCGTGCCAAAACGCACCACACCCTTGGTGGGAGATACTCGCAAGAGTACGCTTATCGCCCACCTCAAACTCCAAATCTCGCCGTCTCACATCAGATAGCTTTTTCTGCGCTCTGTCTTTGCGAGAAGGTTCTGCCGAACCTCCGACACGCGATCAACGATCTGCTGAACCCAATCCGGTCCAAGAATAGCTCTCTCGCCCACGGCATCCCAACAAAGTGGCGATCTGCACTTCCGACCATACGATTACCTCATAAGGAGCAGCCGGATCTTTGGAATGATAGCTGTTATTGTAAGCAAACTCGCAAGGGGCAAATGGTCTTCCCAGCTACCCTTCCAAGCCATCACACAGGCCCCGAGCATGTCCTCCAAAGTTTGGATGGTACGCTCAGACGCCCATCTGTCTGAGGTGAAAAGCGGTACTAAGGCAAAGCTGCGTGCACCAAAGCACTCTGCAAACTCTCCCGAACTTGGAGACGAACTTCGGCGTCCGATCGAGAGATAATGGTCTTGGGTACACCATGCAATCTCACAATCTCCCGCACATAGATGGGAGCCAACTCGCTCATTGAATTGGTCGTGCGGATGGGAATGAAATGCGCCGACTTGCCGAGACGGTCCACCACAACCCAAACAAAGATCCTTCCTCGTGGAGAACGAGGTAGACTAACCACGAAATCCATGGAGATGTCATCCCATGGCCACACAGAACCTCCAATGGTCGCAACAAAGCCGGACGCTTTATGCTCAGCTTTGATCTTCTGGCAAATCCCACAAGACGCCACAAACTTGGCAATATCCACTCTCATCCTTTTCCACCAGAAATTCTTCTTCAAGTCCCTATACATCTTGGTCTCTCCAGGATGGACCGTGTACGGGGTGCGATGAGCTTCTCTCGAATGTCTTCTTTCACTTGAGATTTACGGGGCACGCCTGACGGCCCTGAAACCTCAAAACTCCCGCATCATCAACGGTAAAGTCTCCGACTTGCCATCCTCAAGGCGTTTCCTCACTGGAGAGCAAGCGATCATCTTCTTTGTGCCTCCCGCTGACACGCTCGAGAATCGCCGACTCAAGAATCAATTGAGTTTCAGCTTGCACGGTCCGGCAAAGCGATGAGAGACTCCCAACCGCTCAAAATCAGCAACAAGACAATCAACAACAGGGGCATTGTCTTGCGTCGAGAGCGCCGCCACCACATTTGCCTTCCCGGTGATCTTTGGATAGTGAGGTCATAATCCTTTATCAATTCTAGCCACCTCCTCGCCTCAAGTTCAAATCTTTACGAGTAAAGATGTACTTGAGGCTCTTGTGATCGATAAAAATATCACAAGATTCGCCATTACAAATAATGCCTCCATATCTTCAATGCAAACACCACGGCGGCTAGCTCAAGATCATGGGTGGGATAGTTACTGCTCATGCTTTTTCAGCTGCCTCGAAGCATAAGCAATCACCTTGCCATTTTGCATGAGCACACAACCAAGTCCCAACCGAAGCATCGGAATAAACAGTGAAGCGCTTCCCGGTTCGGGAAGGGTAAGAACAGGAGCAGTCACTAACTTCTCCTTCAAAGTGCAGAAGCTGTGCTCACACTCTGCGATCCACTGAACTTCATCCCCTTAAGTCGGTTGTGAAAGTGGCTTGGCAACGATAGAGAAATCCTGCACAAAACGCCGATAGTATCCAGCCAACCCAAGGAAACTACGCACCTCTTTGACATTGGAAGGCCTCTTCCAATCCAAAACTGCTGAGACTTTGCTAGGATCTACCGATATGCCCTCTGGATTGATGATGTGGCCAAGAAAACCCACTTCAAATCCGTAACTCGCACTTTTTCAGCTTAGCAAAGAATTGATTCTCCTCGGTACTCAAAGACAAGCCTCAAGTGTCGCTCATGCTCCTCTTCGATTTAGAGTAAATCGTAATGTCATCGATGAACACTACCACAAACTCATCAAGGTACTTGTGTAGCATCTTGCTCATCGCCTCCATAAAGACAATAGGAGCATTAGTTAGTCCAAAAGACATAACTTTAAATTCATAATGCCCATACCTAGTGGAGAAAGCGGTCTTCTCAATGTCCTGCTCCTCACACGGATCTCGATTATACCCGATCAAGATCAATTTTGGAGAACACCTTTGCTCCCTTGATTGGTCAAACAGATCCTCGATGCGAGCAAAGGATACTTGTTTTTGACTGTCACTTGGTTAAGAGCACGATAATCAATGCACATACGCCAACTTCCATCCTTCTTCGAGACGAAGAGGACGGTGCTCCCATGGCGATACGCTACGCCGAATGAAGCCTTTGGCCATGAGATCCTCCAATCGCTTCTTCAACTCGTCTTGAAAAGGTCGAGCCAAGCGGTATGGAGAGATAGAAATAGGTCGAGTGCCGGAGCAAGATCAATACGAAACTCCACATTCCTCACAGGAGGTAGACCAGGCAACTCGTCAGTGGAACACATCAACGAACTCCTTCACTACGTAAATCTCCTCAATGGGAATCGAGGAAGATGGCTTCTCGACAAAGTCATGAGGAAACCCAATAGCCTCAAACGCCGACTAAAACAAACTAGTCAAAGCAAAGACGGAATCGAGGGTATACCACCCTGAAAGGTCAACTCTTCACGGACGGGCCTGCAAGGAAGCTGTCTTCCGAAACAACAGATCTTAGCACGGCATCGATGCAGCCAGTCCATGCCCAAAATGACATCAAAAGGAGCCAATCGATCACCATGAGATTGGCAAAGAAAACCTCATCATCAATGGCAATGGTGCAACCAGGGCAAACCAAAGAACTAGCAATCAAACCCCAGAGAATCGACTAACACGGACTCGAGAAATCCGAACTCCCAACTTAGCTCTACTAGCAAACTCCGACGACACAAAAGAATAGGATGCTCCTAATCAAATAGAACAAAGGCATCAACGGAATCCACGAGCAGAGTACCTGAAACCACCTCTGGATGCCCGGTGACTCGGCGGTCGGCAAAGCGTACACTCCTGGTGGCGCCGACGTATGAGCCCCGACTCAGCCGATGCCCCATCAAGACTGGGGCGGAGGAGGCAATCGAGGAGGAGCAGACGGCATGCGGGCACCGATAAGCGCTGGTGGCGCCACGCAAAGGGTGGCTGAGAAACAGGGGCAGCCATCAGTGCACCGATCCTCTAGAAGACGCCGGCTGGAGTGGGAGGAGAAGGCACCATCTCCCACTTGATGATGCTACTGGGTTCATCCGGCAGACTCGCCCCATATGGCCGGGCTTGCCACGATGGTTGCAACTCGGTCCAACCACACTCAAGCACGGTGCTCACCACCGCACTCGGAACGATCCGCGAATATCCAATACAAAACACTTTTCTTTTGGTTCAGCTCAACTAAAGCCAAGAAAACAGCGAAACCGACCGTCAGAACGGCAGAGAACAACCGAAGGGAACCACCATCAACTCTTCTATTTGACTCCAGTCAACTACTCGATCAAGGACGAAGGATAAGCACTCTTCTCCTACAGGGTTAATAGTTCTTCGGTGATGGCGCTGACCGGCCACACCGTCAAACCTCACCGTTACTATGAACCAAAAGAGGTGACCAAACCCTTCGGCACCACAACCCCACTTTTATCACCACAACAGAACAATCCAATCATTTATACAGACAGACTCCGCAACTCTCTGGGAGCCTCGCCCCTGGCCTCCACGGCCATGGCGTCCCACGGCCTCTACCCTTGGCATGGCTGCTAGACAGACAACCATCCAAACACAAAACATAAACACAAAATCACACAATCAAGATCATAGATCAAACATCATCATAAGCATATCCTTCATTAAATAATTAAGCGCAATGCAATGATGAATCAAAACCCCATCCTATCAGTGCAACCAAGTGTGTCAAATTTTAGATTAGTTATACCACTTTTACAAGTTTTAATGTTGCTATCCTATAACAAAGTTTTAGTTAAGACCTAAGCCATGTTTCTAAGTTATTCCACATCAAATTTTAGTTGTACCCTCTAGCATGACACTAAAAATTCACATTCCAAGGACCTACTGACCCGCTCGATACTAATCAGAATAACACCCCGGCATTTACTATGCCTGAATGTTACCAAACATAAGCTAAACAACATCTAAATACCACATCTAACATCAAATTCCAGCAAAGGTGCATAGACTAAAAACCGAGATTCCGGCAGCACTCTCCTTTGTTTTATCATGAATTTAAGAAACAAAGCAACAATATAGCATTATATGGCAATAAGAGAAACATCTAAACAGCAATAAATAAAGTCTTAACGACAATAAAAGACTAACATCAAGCTCTTAAAGTTCCAAGTGTCAAACAAACAATAGAACTCTCATTAACCAAGCTAAGACTTAATTTAAAGGCCATCACACGCAATTTATTATCCAACTAAATGAATTGACTTGGGGAAACATTAAGGTGAAGCAACGTGTGAGAGTGTGACTATTCCACTTTCCAGCATGCCGTTCTCATGGTACCTAAAACAACAAGAAAACACAAGGGTGAGTTCGAAAACTCAGCAAGCATACTGCAATGAACAACAAGCATAACAACAAGCCAATAACATCTTTCATCATGTATAACATCTCATTCATGAATACTTATCAATATCATCATCAATTTGTATGCGATGTAATGCATTGCTCCTGACCCTCTGGAACCTCATACCGGTATGGGAAGTACACACCCGTCGGTGTGCACCCTTTCCCCCTTCCATCCCGAAGATGGAGGGTGCCTACTCGCTTCCAAACACCACGTGGATGGAATCACGACATAGGACTTACTCAATGGCGTTCCGGATTAGTCATAACTTTCACCGACCTTGCCGGACTAGTTAAGACTTTCTCACCGCCCTCGCCCTATCTCATGACATGCATGCAACCATGCCAATTATCATATCTAATTCACATATTAACACATGGCATCATAATATGTTAAACATGCTCATCATATCATATCATTCATTAACACATGGCAAGTGGACATATATCATGTAGGCAATTCCATCTAATTTCAACATGCAACCTACAACTTGCTATCCATCACAACACACTTGCCTCAACCACGTGCAACGGATTGGCGGGAAGAAGAGGGAACTCCCGGGGTCACACCACCTGCACATAGGCATCACACACTCACAATCATAACCTCAAAACAGTACACACGCCCCCATCTAACCCGACATTGCCAACTACCCGCAAAACCTAAAAACAGAGGTTCTGTCCCGGCGGGACAGCAGCCTTGCAAAAGGCATAACTTGAGTTCTGGGACTCCAAATCGAATAAACGAGTACACCGTCGCGAAGCTTAGGAAATTTCCCAACTTTTTCTAGTTATAGTGAAAGACTGATTCGGACTCTAAAATTGTTTAATCTACAGATTACCACAATCTGTTCCAGTTACGTCACAGATTTTTAGGCGCTCGGTAAAACAGCCATAACTTTCAAACGGCTGATCGGAAATTAACGTGCTTTACGTCCACGGAAAGATAATTAAATTATCTACAACTTCCTAGAAGTCCGTACGGTCTGATTCGGATTCTAAATCGACGGAAACTCGAACCCTAGTTCGACTGCTCAATCTGCCCGAAAACAGAAACGTGGACAAGTTTAGATCTAACCCAAATTACTTCAAACCAGCGCCTCCAATTGATCTAAAAACTTGATAAACACCCTAATAACAGTACCTAGATCATCCCCAAGGATCCCCAAGATCATACCTTTGCCCGAAGCGCACAACTCCAATCAATCTCCGCGAATCTCCTCGCGAATCGCTCCGCGCTCCACGTTCCTCGCTCCTCGCTCCGTGCTCCTCGCTCCTCGCTCCACGGGATGACTCCCCCAGGGGCAGGGGTGGGGAGGCCACCCGAGGGCCGCACGGGGGGGAGGGGAGGGGGTGTGGAGGGGGAGGACAGGGAGGGGGGGGCGCACGGTTTTGGGGGCTAGGGCGGAGGGGAGGGGGAGGGAGGCGAGGGGCGCGGGGGGGGGGGGGGGGGCGCCCGGGGCTGAGGTGGGGGCGCAAGGGGGCAGGGGGAGCCCCTTTTAACAGCCCTCAACCCAATCCTAGTCCGTTACGGAGTCCTAATCCATCCCACCAAAGCCCACCAAGGCCCAAAACTCCCCCGGGAAGGCCCAAACCCCGAAAACGGCCCGGAAACGGCCCGGAAACGTTATTAACCCCCGATCCTTATGATCTTAACCTTATTTCCACATCTCATACTGTATTTAACCTTATCATGCTCAATAATAAGGTTACGACACTCCGAGGTGTCACATTCTTCCCCCCTTCAACAGGATTCGACCTCGAATCTAAACGCACCAACATGAAACCCAGCAAAACCAAAAGGTCGAATTTTCACATCACATACCTGAGGCGAACAGCTTGGGATACCTCTCGCGCATGCGAGATTCCAGCTCCCAAGTCGCTTCTCTCTCGGTCTGATGTGACCACAGGACCTTGACAAACTTAAGCGTCCTGTTCTTCATCACTCGCTCTGAAGTCCCTGAATTTCCACAGACGGGACTCAAGGTGAGGTCCTCTGAAGCACTAATGGTTCCAATGGAACCACCAACTCCGGATCATGCAAGTATTTCCTCAACATCGAGACATGGAACACATCATGCACACCTTGCATGGATTCCGGTAGCTCTAGGCGATAGGCCAACCTGCCAACTTGGGCGAGGATAGGAAAAGGCCCAACATACCTTGGACTGAGCTTTCCTTTCGTGCCAAAACGCACCACACCCTTGGTGGGAGATACTCGCAAGAGTACGCTATCGCCCACCTCAAACTCCAAATCTCGCCGTCTCACATCAGCATAGCTTTTCTGCGCTCTTCAGGTGCGAGAAGGTTCTCGCCGAACCTCCGACACGCGATCAACGATCTGCTGAACCCAATCCGTCCAAGAATAGCTCTCTCGCCCACGGCATCCCAACAAAGTGGCGATCTGCACTTCCGACCATACAAGACCTCATAAGGAGCAGCCGGATCTTTGGAATGATAGCTGTTATTGTAAGCAAACTCTGCAAGGGGCAAATGGTCTTCCAGCTATCCTTCCAAGCCATCACACAGGCCCCGAGCATGTCCTCCAAAGTTTGGATGGTACGCTCAGGCGCCCATCTGTCTGAGGGTGAAAAGCGGTACTAAGGCAAAGCTGCGTACTCCAAAGCACTCGCAAACTCTCCCAGAACTTGGAGACGAACTTCGCATCCCGATCGTAGATAATGGTCTTGGGTACACCATGCAATCTCACAATCTCCCGCACATAGATGGGAGCCAACTCGCTCATTGAATTGGTCGTGCGGATGGGAATGAAATCTTCGACTTGCCGAGACGGTCCACCACAACCCAAACAGATCCTTCCTCGTGGAGAACGAGGTAGACTAACCACGAAATCCATGGAGATGTCATCCCATGGCCACACAGGAACCTCCAATGGCTGCAACAGGCCAGCGGGACGCTTATGCTCAGCTTTGATCTTCTGGCAAATCCCACAAGACGCCACAAACTTGGCAATATCCACTCTCATCCTTTTCCACCAGAAATTCTTCTTCAAGTCCCTATACATCTTGGTCTCTCCAGATGGACCGTGTCTGGTGCGATGAGCTTCTCTCGTAATGTCTTCTTTCACTTGAGATTTCTGGGCACGCATGACGGCCCTGAAACCTCAAAACTCCCGCATCATCAACGGTAAAGTCTCCCGACTTGCCATCCTCAAGGCGTTCCTCACCGCTGGAGCAAACGATCATCTTCTTTGTGCCTCCGCACACGCTCGAGAATCGCCGACTCAAGAATCAATTGAGTTTCAGCTTGCACGGTCCCGGCAAAGCAAGAGGAGACTCCCAACCGCTCAAAATCAGCAACAAGACAATCAACAACAGGGGCATTGTCTTGCGATCGAGAGCGTCGGCCACCACATTTGCCTTCCCTACCGACATCGATCGTGAGGTCATAATCCTTTATCAACTCTAGCCACCTCCTCTGCCTCAAGTTCAAATCTTTCTGAGTAAAGATGTACTTGAGGCTCTTGTGATCAGTAAAAATATCACAAGATTCGCCATACAAATAATGCCTCCATATCTTCAATGCAAACACCACGGCGGCTAGCTCAAGATCATGGGTGGGATAGTTCTGCTCATGCTTTTTCAGCTGCCTCGAAGCATAAGCAATCACCTTGCCATTTTGCATGAGCACACAACCAAGTCCCAACCGAGAAGCATCGTAATAAACAAGAAGCGCTTCCTGTTCGGGAAGGGTAAGAACAGGAGCAGCCACTAACTTCTCCTTCAAAGTGCGTAAGCCGTGCTCACACTCTGCAAATCCACCGGAACTTCATCCCCTTCGAGTCGGGCCAGAAAGTGGCTTGGCAATGATAGAGAAATCCTGCACAAAACGCCGATAGTATCCACCAACCCAAGGAAACTACGCACCTCTTTGACATTGGAAGGCCTCTTCCAATCCAAAACTGCTGAGACTTTGCTAGGATCTACCGATATGCCCTCTGGATTGATGATGTGGCCAAGAAAACCCACTTCAAATCCGTAACTCGCACTTTTTCAGCTTAGCAAAGAATTGATTCTCCCTCAGGTACTCAAAGACAAGCCTCAAGTGTCGCTCATGCTCCTCTTCTCGATTTAGAGTAAATCGAATGTCATCGATGAACACTACCACAAACTCATCAAGGTACTTGTGTAGCATACTGTTCATCGCCTCCATAAAGACAAATAGAGCATTAGTTAGTCCAAAAGACATAACTTTAAATTCATAATGCCCATACCTAGTGGAGAAAGCGAGTCTTCTCAATGTCCTGCTCCCTCACACGGATCTGATTATACCCGATCAAGATCAATTTTGGAGAACACCTTTGCTCCCTTCAGTTGGTCAAACAGATCCTCGATGCGCAGGCAAAGGATACTTGTTTTTGATCGTCACTTGGTTAAGAGCACGATAATCAATGCACATACGCCAACTTCCATCCTTCTTCGAGACGAAGAGGACGGGTGCTCCCCATGGCGATACGCTACGCCGAATGAAGCCTTTGGCCAACAGATCCTCCAATCGCTTCTTCAACTCGTCTTGAAAAGGTCGAGCCAAGCGGTATGGAGAGATAGAAATAGGTCGAGTGCCCGAGCAAGATCAATACGAAACTCCACATTCCTCACAGGAGGTAGACCAGGCAACTCGTCAGTGGAACACATCAACGAACTCCTTCACTACAGAAATCTCCTCAATGGGAATCGAGGAAGATGGCTTCTCGAGACAAAGTCATGAGGAAACCCAATAGCCTCAAACACCGACCGGAAAACAAACTAGTCAAAGCAAAGACGGAATCGAGGGTATACCACCCTGAAAGGTCAACTCTTCCCGGACGGGCCTGCAAGGAAAGCTGTCTTCCGTAAACAACAGATCTTAGCACGGCATCGATGCAGCCACCCATGCCCAAAATGACATCAAAAGGAGCCAATGGATCACCATGAGATTGGCAAAGAAAACCTCATCATCAATGGCAATGGTGCAACCAGGGCAAACCAAAGAACTAGCAATCAAACCCCAGAGAATCGACTAACACGGACTCGTAAATCCGCTGAACTCCCAACTTAGCTCTACTAGCAAACTCCGACGACACAAAAGAATAGGATGCTCCGGAATCAAATAGAACAAAGGCATCAACGGAATCCACGAGCGTAGTACCTGAAACCACCTCTGGATGCCCTGACTCGGCGGTCGGCAAAGCGTACACTCTGGTGGCGCCGGACGTATGAGCCCCGACTCCAGGCTGATGCCCCATCAAGACTGGGGGCGGAGGAGGCAACTGAGGAGGAGCAGACGGCTGCGGGCACCAGTAAGCCGCTGGTGGCGCCCACGCAAAGGGTGGCTGAGAAACAGGGGCAGCCATCAGGTGCACCGATCCTCTAGAAGACGCCGCTGGAGTGGGAGGAGAAGGCACCGTCTCCCACTTGATGATGCTACCGGGGTTCATCCGGCAGACTCGCCCCATATGGCCGGGCTTGCCACAGTGGTTGCAACTCCCAGTCCAACCACACTCTGAAGCACGGTGCTCACCACCGCACTCGGAACGATCCGCGAATATCCAATACAAAACACTTTTCTTTTGGTTCAGCTCAACTAAAGCCAAGAAAACAAATAAACCGACCACCGTAACGGGCAGAGAACAACCGAAGGGAACCACCATCAACTCTTCTATTTGACTCCAGTCAACTACTCGATCAAGGACAGAAAGGATAAGCACTCTTCTCCTACAGGGGTTAATAGTTCTTCGGTGATGGCGCTGACCGGCCACACCGTCAAACCTCACCGTTACTATGAACCAAAAAGAGGTGACCGAAACCCTTCGGCACCACAACCCCACTTTTATCACCACAACAGGAACAATCCAATCATTTATACAGACAGACTCCGCAACTCTCTGGGAGCCTCGCCCCTGGCCTCCACGGCCATGGCGTCCACGGCCTCTACCCCTTGGCATGGCTGCTTAGACAGACAACCATCCAAACACAAAACATAAACACAAAATCACACAATCAAGATCATAGATCAAACATCATCATAAGCATATCCTTCATTAAATAATTAAGCGCAATGCAATGATGAATCAAAACCCCATCCTACTGTGCAACCAAGTGTGTCAAATTTTAGATTAGTTATACCACTTTTACAAGTTTTAATGTTGCTATCCTATAACAAAGTTTTAGTTAAGACCTAAGCCATGTTTCTAAGTTATTCCACATCAAATTTTAGTTGTACCCTATAGCATGACACTAAAAATTCACATTCCAAGGACCTACAAACTCTCGATACCAATCAGAACACCCCGGCATTTACTATGCCTGAATGTTACCAAACATAAGCTAAACAACATCTAAATACCACATCTAACATCAAATTCCAGCAAAGGTGCATAGACTAAAAACCGAGATTCCGGCAGCACCTCCTTTGTTTTATCATGAATTTAAGAAACAGCAACAATATAGCATTATATGGCAATAAGAGAAACATCTAAACAGCAATAAATAAAGTCTTAACGACAATAAAAGACTAACATCAAGCTCTTAAAGTTCCAAGTGTCAAACAAACAATAGAACTCTCATTAACCAAGCTAAGACTTAATTTAAAGGCCATCACACGCAATTTATTATCCAACTAAATGAATTGACTTGGGGAAACATTAAGGTGAAGCAACGTGTGAGAGTGTGACTATTCCCCTTTCCCGCATGCCGTTCTCATGGTACCTAAAACAACAAGAAAACACAAGGGTGAGTTCGAAAACTCAGCAAGCATACTGCAATGAACAACAAGCATAACAACAAGCCAATAACATCTTTCATCATGTATAACATCTCATTCATGAATACTTATCAATATCATCATCAATTTGTATGCGATGTAATGCATTGCTCCTGACCCTCTGGAACCTCATACCGGTATGGGAAGTACACACCCGTCGGTGTGCACCCTTTCCCCCTTCCATCCCGAAGATGGAGGGTGCCTACTCGCTTCCAAACACCACGTGGATGGAATCACGACATAGGACTTACTCAATGGCGTTCCGGATTAGTCATAACTTTCTCACCGACCTTGCCGGACTAGTTAAGACTTTCTCACCGCCCTCGCCCTATCTCATGACATGCATGCAACCATGCCAATTATCATATCTAATTCACATATTAACACATGGCATCATAATATGTTAAACATGCTCATCATATCATATCATTCATTAACACATGGCAAGTGGACATATATCATGTAGGCAATTCCATCTAATTTCAACATGCAACCTACAACTTGCTATCCATCACAACACACTTGCCTCAACCACGTGCAACGGATTGGCGGGAAGAAGAGGGAACTCCGGGTCACACCACCTGCACATAGGCATCACACACTCACAATCATAACCTCAAAACAGTACACACGCCCCCATCTAACCCGACATTGCCAACTACCCGCAAAACCTAAAAACAGAGGTTCTGTCCCGGCGGGACAGCAGCCTTGCAAAAGGCATAACTTGAGTTCTGGGACTCCAAATCGAATAAACGAGTACACCGTCGCGAAGCTTAGGAAATTTCCCAACTTTTTCTAGTTATAGGGAAAGACTGATTCGGACTCTAAAATTGTTTAATCTACAGATTACCACAATCTGTTCCAGTTACGTCACAGATTTTTAGGCGCTCGGTAAAACAGCCATAACTTTCAAACGGCTGATCGGAAATTAACGTGCTTTACGTCCACGGAAAGATAATTAAATTATCTACAACTTCCTAGAAGTCCGTACGGTCTGATTCGGATTCTAAATCGACGGAAACTCGAACCCTAGTTCGACTGCTCAATCTGCCCGAAAACAGAAACGTGGACAAGTTTAGATCTAACCCAAATTACTTCAAACCAGCGCCTCCAATTGATCTAAAAACTTGATAAACACCCTAATAACAGTACCTAGATCATCCCCAAGGATCCCCAAGATCATACCTTTGCCCGAGCGCCAAAACTCCAATCAATCTCCGCGAATCTCCTCGCGAATCGCTCCTCGCTCCACGTTCATCGCTCCTCGCTCCAAGCTCCTCGCTCCTCGCTCCACGGGATGACACCACAACGGTCCCGGGTGGGGCGGCCACCCTAGGGCAGCACGGGGTGGAGGGGAGGTGGGGTGGTGGGGGAGGCCAGGGAGGGGGACGCGCACGGTTCTGGGGGCTAGGGCTTAGGGGAGGGGGAGGGAGGAGAGGGGCGCAAGAGGGGGAGGTGGGGGGCGCAAGGGGCTGAGGTGGGGGCGCAAGGGGGCAGGGGGAGCCCCTTTTAACAGCCCTCAACCCAATCCTAGTCCGTTACGGAGTCCTAATCCATCCCACCAAAGCCCACCAAGGCCCAAAACTCCCCCGGGAAGGCCCAAACCCCGAAAACGGCCCGGAAACGGCCCGGAAACGTTATTAACCCCCGATCCTTATGATCTTAACCTTATTTCCACATCTCATACTGTATTTAACCTTATCATGCTCAATAATAAGGTTACGACACTCCGAGGTGTCACACACGCCCCCTCCACCTTGTGCGCCTCCCCCTCCCACCAAGCTAGCCGCCGCCCCCCATTGCCGTGCGCCCCCCATCCTCCACCTTGCACCACCACTTCTCCCCTCTCCTCTCCACCATCCTTGCTGCCCTAGGGGAGCCCCTCACCTCACTGTCCCGCTGTTTTCACCATTGGAGCGCTTCACGACGAGGAGATCCTGTGGACTTGGAGCGAGGAAGGAGATCGAGTGAACCGGGAGGATATTCGTTGGTCCATCGTTCGTCGGGCGATGGTATGGCTAGGGGAATCCTTGGGGATGGTCTAGGTACTGCTATAGAGGGGTATTTGATGCTTTTAGATTAAGGGGTGGTGCTGTGATTGGGTAGATTGGAGGAAATCTAGATGTTTCTTAATTCCCTGTTTCGGGCAGATTGTGCAGTCGACCTAGGGTTTGATTTTTCACGATTTTAGAATCGGAATTTGGTCATCCGCCTGTTGAAGAAGTTGTGGTTAACTTCAATACCTTTAATTGAACATAAAGAACGTCCAATTCCGCATAGCCGTTTGAAAGTTATGCTCGTTTTACCGAGCGTATTCAAATCTTTAACGTAGTTGGGACAGAACGTAGTATTTTGTAGATTAGACAATTTTAGACTCCGAATCAGCTTTTCCCAATACTAAGTAAAAGCTAGAAAATTTCCTAAGCTATGCGATGATGTACTCGTTTAAGCGATTTGGAGTTTTAGAACTAAAGTTATGCTAGATTGAATTCTGCTGTCCGGGCGGGACAGATTCTCTGTTTTTCGATTCTGGGAGTTGTTTGTGAAGTCGGGGAAGACGAGCTTTTGCGTACTGTTTTGGGTGCACATTTTGAGTGTGTGGTATGTATGTGCAGGTGGTGTGATCCCGGGAGTGCCCTCATCCTCTCGCCAATCAGTCGCCCGAGGTTAAGGCAAGTGTATTGTAATGGGTTGTGTAATGTATGTTGCTACTTGTGACTAGATGCAAATTCCTTACATGTTGTGATATCTTGCCATGATTAGTGCTTGCCTATGTTATGATGAAAATGGACTATTATGATGCTATGCCATGTTTAGTTCAGTTTGATGCAAGATGTTTATGTTTATGGCATATGTTCCATACATGGCATGAAAGCTGGCCCGGTCGGTGAGAACGTCATAACTAGTCCGGTAAGGTCGGTGAGAAAGTTATGACTAATCCGGAGCGCCATGGTTGTAAGACCTACCTCGTGATTTCACCCACGTGGTGAGTGGAAGCGATGCATAGGCACCCTCCATCTACGGGATGGAAGGGGGAAGAGGGTGCACGCCGACGGGTGTGCACTCAGCAATACCGGTATATGCTTACAGGAGACATGTGCATTGCATTGCATTGCATTATATGATGATGTTATATGATGATAATATATGATGATGTC
This sequence comes from Rhipidocladum racemiflorum, assembly GCA_036346355.1. Classification (NCBI taxonomy): domain Eukaryota; kingdom Viridiplantae; phylum Streptophyta; class Magnoliopsida; order Poales; family Poaceae; genus Rhipidocladum; species Rhipidocladum racemiflorum. The sequence continues at coordinate 15,807,252 of CM070582.1, forward strand.
AATGAGATGCATACACTGTGAATATGAGATGTTTATGATGTTGTATATGAAAAGTGGTGATGAAGGTATTGGAATGTATTTTCTTGTTCCATTGTAATATACTTGCTGAGTGATGAACTCACGCTTGTGTTTATGTTGTTTTTCTTAGGTACCATGAAACCAGCATGCGATAAAGGGAGCTAGTCACACGTCATCACTTAGCATCACACATTTAAACAATGACATGTTCTTTCCTTTAATTGTGATGGTTAATTCACTGAACTAAATTGTGGTTTTGGTGCTTCGTTGGTTGTCATGAGTAAATGATTAGTCCATATTTGACATGTGACGGATAGGCTTATATCCTTAGTTGTATGGTGGCTGAAATTCCTGATTGTCATGTTATTGCTATCGTTCATGATGCTATCTTGATATGTTAAGATTGTTGTTGCTTCAATTCATGGAAAAGCAAAGGAGATGTTGCCGAAATTTTCGGTTTTAGCATTTACTCCTTTGTTGTAATTTATCTTTATTTATGGTATTTAGATGTTGTTTAGTCTATTTTTGGTAACATTCAGGCATACTAGATGCTGGGGTGTTACAGTTGGTATCAGAGCGTGCTTCAGGTCCGTGGTGTATGAACTTAGTGAACTACCATAGGGTTAAGTTCCATTCTATGTCAAGTTGTGGACTTGGCTTTGATGATTGGAAATGAGGTTGAAAGAGTGGTTTAGGGAAGTAATCGGTTGATGGAGTCCTAAATAATGTATTTCAATGGATCGGGCCAATCTTTGGTTTTGGCTAAGCTGGTTAGCTTATGTTATGAATATTGGAGTTGCACTCAATAGTATATGAGTGGATCGCGCTCTTTAGCGTGCACATCGAAGTATCTTTGGAATCAGTATTCAAAGGATGCAAATAGACAAAATGGGTTGTGTTGGGAACTCTTGAGTTAAAACACTTAATTTGTAACCCTATTGTAAGTAAAGTTGGATTTGTTGAAAATGTGTGTGGTGTTTGTGAATGTTTAAAAATGTTAAGATTATGAGTGTTTCATAAGTGATTTTTGCTGGTGAAGTTGTTTCTGTTGGGAATGAGTTTCCCTTTCTCTTTGAGAGAATATGTGGCGGTTGTGGGTACAGGTGTTTGACTTGAGAATCAGCTTTCTCTTCAAAAATGTTGATTTTGGTTAAAATAAGAGGTTTGGCTTTGATGAAAGCGGGTTGAGTTGTTTTGGTTGTCGAAAGTTTTGTGTGGAGCCTCTCTTTTATTAGAGTGCTCCCCGATGCGAATTGTATCGCATTGGTTTGAAATTTAAGTTTCCCTTTGTGACTTGATTTAGGAAAAGAAAAGGAGTGATATGTGGATGTTGTCGAATTCTTTCCAAAGTGAATTATAGCATATTGGGTTCAAGTTGATGAATGTGGTTCATCCGACTAGGGAGAATTGCTATTTGTTGGCATTCAAGCTTGAGATAAGAATATGAATGTTATGGTGCAATGTTGGGTATAATAACGATTTATACTCTTGGGCTTGGTTGTGTGAATAAAAGGATTTGAGGGCAAAACCCTCTTGGGAAAAGAGCTGACTAGGGTTGGTAATGATCTTTGGTCCTAGCTCTGGCTAGGTGTTGAATATTGTTGGTATAAGGGCGGATTATAATGGAGGTTGTTGATGCCTTGGTTCAAATTATGTTGAGAATATCGTTGGTTGTAAAGAAAGTGATGGCAATGTTACGTAAAATGTTCTGTCTTGAACATTGTCTTAGCTAGTTGTCCCTGGGCATATATATGCCGGGAGAGGATAGAATGAAAATATAACATGGTTTGTAGTCGGAAGGAAATATTGCCTATGAGGGCTATGTCCTTGGATGACATTGGTTAATTATGATCCTTCTATGAAAAAGATCAAATAATGGGAAAAGATGGGATTATTTGTAATTGATTCTTTGGGGGTTCGAGTTTGGAACCCTAGCTGACCGTTGAAATACTAATGGTGAAAATGGTTAAATGCTTGTTAAATGGATGTCTCGCGATGATTGTGTCATCTTGAGCTTGATGAATCAGGATAGAGTGGTAGAAAGAGGAGATTAGAGTTCTGTTGAGTTTAGAAGTTAATACCCTCTTCTGTTAAGGAGAATAATCAAGTAAAAGGTATAGTGTGTTTTATTGCTAAAGGAAAGTCTAGTCTGAGTATGTTAGACTGATTCGTAAGATAGTGGTATGATATGTTAGATATGGAAGTGTGGCATATCGATTATTATGACCGAGTCCTTAAGTGAAGGTATTGAGGTTGAATGTTGAGAAAAGCCGTGTGAGATTCCAGATTTGGGAAATTCTTTGGAATCCAGGTTGCAAATTTTAAGACGAAATCGGAGTGAATGTGGAATCGTGACAAGTTGCACTTAGTTGAGCTAAGTCAAGTCACTTTTGCCAATAGTGGATTTGGAAATTTTGGTTTATCGTTTGCTTTTATTGAAGTCTTTGCATGGGTGATTTGAGCCACAATGAAGTCTTGAGTCCCTTGAGGACTTTGTTTTTCGAGTTGGCGTTTTCGAATTCGGAGTCGAATTCCTGTTAAGGGGAGGAGAATGTAACATCGTTGAGTTTCGTTCCCAGCTTAGAACCTTTCTTTATGGGTTTTTGAAGGGGCTACTCAGTTGATTTGCAGGGCTATCAATGTCATCTAGATGGATAGAATCTTTTACCCCTCAACTAATTACCTAAACCCCACTCCCCTCTCATTCCCCCCCATTCTCCTTTTTTTTCCAGCCGGCCAAGCCCCCACCCGACCAGCACCTTGGGGACTCCTCCTCCATCTTTCTTGGTTTCTCCTCCTTTCTCCTTTTCGTGAGGTGGTCTAGGAGGTGGTAGCTCCTCCAGCTGGCCAAGTCTTCCTCCCCTTTGTGGCTCCAAGCTCCTGCAGCTGCTCCTCCAAGCCTGCAAGCCGGCGCCTCCACCTTCTCCCCAGCCAGCAGCAGCAGTTCTTGCAGCAGCTTCCCCTTCTTCCTCCACTTGGTGAGTGAGCTAGATCCTGATTTCTTCTCTTGTGAGCTCAGATCTAAAGGCCCTTGACTGATTAGTGGAGGTTCTGGGGTTCTTAGATGTGAAATTTTGGAGGGAAAATGGTTCTAATTGGAGGGAATCCAATTTCTATTTTCGAGCAGAAAAGCAGTCCGTGTTGCAGCTTGGTTCTGGGTTACTTAGAGTGGTCTACTAAGTTTTTGGTAGTAGACAAAGTTGTAGATAATCGAATTACCTTTAATTGGAGTACAAGAACACTCAAATCCATCTAGTCGTTTAAAGGTTAGGGCTGTTTTAGTGCCGGTTGTCCGAAGTGTGGTTGTATTGGTAGATTCATTGTTCAACTGAATGGTAGACCAAGTTGCTAGTTTAATCAGACTTTTTTGGTTGCCTAGAGAAGTGTAGGAAATTTTATGTAGATTAATAAAATGTATTTGTTTTCTTGATTTGGAGTTAGGAATCAAAAGTTATGCCCTGTTGAAGTGGGTTATCCAAAATTGTGAGTTGACTGAAATTTTAGAAGTGAGGTTGTCTCGGGTGGGCTACTCTTTTGAAATCTAGAAGTGATTGGAGAAGAAATAGCTTTAATGGGTTTAATTTATGGATAGATGGTTGTCTTGCGGTCGATTAGAGCATAAGAACTCCAAATTTGGTTTAGCCAATTAGAAGATATGCTATTTTGAAAAAAAACTGTCTGGAATTGGACTCAATGTAAATGACTCTTGTTCTTTTGACATCTGGGATTTATTGATGAGGAACCAAATTGAATAGGTTTGTGATAATGAAATATGATCTCCTTTTGGTTAATGAGAGTCTAAGTTTACTCAATTTGGTTGAGTGAAGCAAAAGATATGCTTTGTTGAAATTGCTATCCGAAAACTAGAGTTGGTGAAATTTCAGAGTTTTTATTAAGTGCTTGGAGCTTGGTTTGAGGGCCTTTAAGATGGCTCCTACTTGAATGGCTTTGTGATAATGGAAGTTTATTCCCTTGTGGCCGTTTAGAGTATAAGAACTCGAATTTTGGTTGAACCATTTGGAAGTTATGCGAATTTGCGCTATTGCCACCCGTGAAAGGAAGTTTTGAGTTGAAACGGCTATTTTGAGGAATTGAATAGAAGTGTTAATTTGCATTGTTGTGGGCATTTTAGTCTTGATTAAGGTATGAAATGGAGTTGGATTGCGTAAGAAAGGTTAATGGGTCTAATTGACATGCTTCTCATAAGCACGTCGTTCAGCAGAAGTAGCATCATCAGCTAGTTCCTCAGGATATGGCTCCTCAATGACATACTCCTTTTCCACTTGCTTGAGAACAATTCTCAAGTTATGATACCAATCAATGAAATTTGTTCCAGAGAGCTTCTCTCTCTCTCTAGAATCGATCACAAGTTAAAACCAGAGTTATTGATAGTATTAATCACCATCTATAACAGTAAAGCAATGTCTTAGCACAATGTTCATATTAACCTTCCATTAAACAATTTAATAAAAGTTGCTCCCATTAAAATCACTTTCCCTCTGGTGCATTTTAGTATGACAAGATCCATAGTCATTCATAGATCTAGTGTGCGGAAGCGACTTCTAGGACTAAGTGACATAGGTAGGCAACCCTGATAGCGCTTTAGGTGTCTCGATCTTTCGATGAGAAACACATGATCGATTTGGGTGGAGACGACTTTGACGATCCAACTACACCGTACGACGACGATGCTCCTTAGCATTCGCTAAACTATCTCCGGATGGTTATTGATCTTGCCGCGGGCACGATCAACCTGAACACGAGGTTTAATTCCTGCAATCAACTGAAGAACAAGCAAGAACATGGTAGAAGGCAATCTGAAATTGCAAATGTAGATGAAGGATTGATAAGTTGGGGTTCCGATACAGGGAGCTTCTTAGGTGGCTATCTAGCACATTTGAAAAGACTTAAAATAGTAGCATTGGCTAAACTATCAAATAAACAAAACCCAAGACTTAAAGGAGGCGACAACTAGCTATTTATGAGAGGTAGGGCATGGGAATCACGTCCAAAACTAGTGGGGACAATTACAACTCAATTTACAAGGCGCAAGGCCCATGTCATCTCGGATTGGAATAGTGACATAACTTGTGTTTGCAGATTCCTGTTGACTCGTAAGGAATTTGGACATGAGGCTGGATCCGTTGGAAAGAGGACGATGAAACCTTTCAAACCAGTACTCATAGACCCCAAACACCCTTGTGGATCAAAAGTTATGGTCATTTTAAGTTGATGCTATCCAGGGGGCTGAATCCGAGTAGATCTTGTGCACCGGAAGAATTGGCTTCATGCTTGATGTTTGAAGGTCCTTCTCCTTGGTTCCTAAGGATAATAAAATCATCACAAGGATTAAATAGCATTCCATCCATTAAAATATTTGTGTGCAACCCGAGGAACGCATTCACCTGGCAATTGAATTGACGTGCACGAGCTCGAGTAATTCGTCCTTGTATTACATCATTGGTTTCACTTGGATGTGTATGTGTGGCCATATCCATGGCAATGATGTCCTCATCAAATCCCTTGCCAATCATATCGTATGTGACTCTTGTTCATTGGGTGGCATCCAATGCCCCAGCTCTCCACACTGATGCCCCGAGGTCCAAAACCATTTTGATAGCCTCGATAAGTAAACAAATACTATGCGTGTGAAGTCCGACTTCATCCCAATGGTCAAGGAAATTAATGGCACCCTGCTGTATGCTGAAACTTCCAATTAACGTACAAGACCCTATGGGTGCAACTATTGGAAGGGCATCGAACACTTAATTTTTTGAGGGAAACTATTTTATCATATGAAAATCATATCCACCAACTACGAAATATGAAGGAATAGCATGACAGGAATCATCACAAAGAATCATATTGACTTGTGAAATGGTATGGCCCGTGGCGTTCAGATCTCCATCATCGCGCTTCATGTCCACCGAGTCACCATGCTAGAATCCTCCATGATAATACACCAATCTACTACACATAATAGCTAGTAACAAATTACATAAGGATATGAAGCATCACAAATCAGCTCGTAGGCTGTTATACAATAACATGGCAGCCCAAGCTGCAATTAACCATAGCACACAGACTATGAAAATTACATTAATGCATCACATACACACAAGGGAGCTATACCATTTACATCATTCCCTGCAAAAACAAGTTAGGCGCTGGATCAAATTCTAGCGCGTGTGATGTGAACAAGTTTTAATTAGTGGGCGCTACGCTGACTATCACGGCGATCCAGCTACGCTAGCTGAAAACAAAAATTTTCAGGGAACGTAGATCACATCTACGAAAACGCTATGCAAATTCAATCGGATTGATCAAATCATACCGATCCCAAACCATCAGAATGCCTCAATTTCCATAAGATCCTTGAGAGGGTGGCGACCGCACCGATCTCGATCTGTTGGCATGATCTATTCGGCACGGGCTACTACCCCGATGGTGTTACCAGCCGGTAGGGGTAATGCACAGCACGAAACAAAACGAGCACGAACTAATCTTTTGATCGTGTAGGCCCCTCTAGAAGGTTGCGCGCATGACTGAAGTCCAGATGGTGTTTCCAACCGGTATGGACTAGTCGCGGCATGATCTAGATAAAGCATGAACTAATCTTTTTGGCCTCATAACAGTACCAACTCGTACCTCATGAACCCTATACCGATTGATCGCATCAACGCATGACCAACTCAACAGTATATCAACATATGTGCAACATCCATATCCAAGACAACGCAAGATCGGCTCTGATACCACTGAAGGAGAACGTGGTGCTACGCTAGACGAAAACAAAAAATTTCTATCGCGAACACCCAGGAAACATGTGAGTCAGAGATCATGGAGCATTACCCTTGGAGCACGTTAGCAACAGAAGTAGAGCGGGTGAAGCCTCCCCACATGCTCCGAAGCACTGTACGTAGTTGAACACGACGTGGTACAACTTGTCCTCATCGCGGATCGCCGTCACAACAATGTCGTTGTAGTCGTACAGTTGATGTAGCCGATTGAATCGATCAGTGCCGACGCAAGAGTGGTGATGCCTCTACGGTATCCACACGTCCGGGGTGGGATCACTGCGCGCTGGTGTGCTAGCACCCACGCGTGCGGCTAGGGTTTTAGGAACAGTGGGATGCAGTGGCGGCTAGGGCTTGTGGTGGGGAGACAGTGATTCCGCACGCCTCCACGCCTCCTTTATATATAGCGCACTAACAGGCCTTCTGTAATAGAAACCCACTAGGGCTCGCACTAATGGATCTTCTACAATAGAAATCCATTAAGACGCCAGAGGATCCAAATCCACATAAACCCACTAATGGATCCAATCCATTAGACATGATCCAACCCGTTAAGTGTGTGACCCATTAGGCTTATGTACAAGTCGGTCGCGATCCCGGAGAACCCCTTTCCCATACCACAAGTCAATAGAGGTACCTAGCAGCACATATTGACCCCCGAATGTACACAATGATCGAATCAGCTGAACCTTGATACACTCACATAGGATCCTTTTGCCACACACTATCAGTCAAGCTCAAGGCGAGAAGCGTGCCACCCTTGTGATAGCTCGACAAATTCACTCGTCAATGTAATGGATATAATTCGTGATTAACTTTTTAATCACTTTGGCATGGCCATGCACGTTTCCTTATCCATCCACACCGAGGGGCCCAGAGATATCTCTCCCGTTATCAAGGAGGGGCAAATTCCATCTTGATCTCTTACATCTCATGTCATGTTTCATGGCATACCCGTAAGCTACCTTTATAACTCCCCTTTTATGGTGAAGCGTTTGATAGCCCCAAAGTATACAATTATGCATGCTGAGAATCAATAAGAATCTCAAGTCAAAGGATCGTATAGGTGTACCACTCGAGACTACATCCTGATGGCACTTCTTAAGACAACAATCTCAGCAGTGTCTCGGAGCGGGTCTATCCAACCCCATGTTCTCTAACATGTGCCCACATTATTGATTTGATATCTCCATATCTATGGTATGTGAAACATTACCATCAATCAATATATGTGCTGGTCAAATCACTATTGTCCCACATAATGATATGTGACCAGGGATCATTTAGAATAATATCATATAACCAATGTGTTTCACAATTAAGTCATACTCATTGAACAAAGGAGTGATATTTATTCATGGAACCGATAAGTACATGAACATAGACGTATGATACAATCATCTCACATGATTGCCTCTAGGGCATATCACCAATACCAATAGGTTTTGGTGGCGACACAAAGTCCAACGATAGTGATGAGCAGGCTCTATCACAGTCGGTTCTCACCTGACAGTAATAATCAGTCATCACTATCAGTTCTTAACTAGAACCGACACTGATAATAAATTATCACAATCGGTTCTAGTTAAGAACCGACACTAATAATATGCCTATTAGTGTCGGTTCTTAACTAGAACTAACACTAATAGTCACATTATCAGTGTCGGTTCACATTAAGAACCGACAATAATAGGGATACTATTAGTGCCGGTTTTAAACTAGAATCGACTGTGATAATGTATCATCGGTGTCGGTTCTAGTTAAGAACCGACAATGATGAATCTATCGTCACAATGTCGATCATCACTGTCAGTTATAGGTTAGAACCGACTGTGATGAGGTTTTAATCACTATACACATTCCAAAAATAGCCCCAATTTTACAAAATCACAATACAAAATCACAGTATATGACAATATAACAGAACAATCACAGCATCATTCACATTGCATATCACATTGACACATCATTCACAGAACACATGTCACGTTGAATATAACATCGTTTACAACATTTGTATGGACTAGTAGGAGGCTCTCATCTCTATACCTATCGTCCGGAGCTATAACCTCTGTCCAGTACCACGTGCATAAGTGGTCTCATATTCTGTTGATGTCTTTGTTCTCTACGCTTTGGCAGGAGAATTTGATCTTAGGGAACATGTCTGCATAGTCGACAAGGATCTTCATGTGATGTATGACGTAGAAGCCACAAAAGTTGTCGCACCCCTGTTGATGACACTGTGAAGAAATAAAATCATATTAGGAGACGAACTACATATGTCAAAAAGATCCTATGATAGGGATTTGTACCGTGCAGCGCTTCCACTCAAGCTTGTCACGTAGTTTGTCATCGTGTTGCCCTGCTTTAGCAATGTGCAACGAGAAAACATTACATAGATTGGAGAGATGTCATTGAGATAAAAATGAACGTAGTTAATTACAGAAAGTGTTACTTTGAAGGAATGTACTTACTTCTGCAAAACAGGTTTGATCGTGTAGGCCATTAATTTCTTCACGAGGGAGTTAAAAGTTATGACACTACGGAATGCCGAAACTTTATAAAATGTGAAATTAGAGATTGTGGCATTACAAAATGTGAATGTTGAGGGAAAAAACATTATAAAATGTGGAATTAAGGTTAAAACCATATGGTATGAGGTTTAATTGCGTTTTCGGGCCGTTTCCGGGAGTTTGGTCCTAAAAGGGGGGTTGTGGGCTTTGGTGGGATGGAGTATGAGTCCATTTAGGATTAGGAGTCTTGTGTGGGCTGGTAAAAGGGCTCCCCCTGCCCTTATTGCGCCCCCACCTTGCTTTGTGCGCCCCCTCCTCTCCCTCCATGCCCTAGCTGCCACCCTCCACCTTCCCCTCTCCCTTGCGTGCACCCCCAACTCCCCCTTGCTCCCCATTGCACCACCACCTCTCCACCACCTCTCCTCCACCCCTTGCTGCCCTAGGGTAGCCTCTCCACCCCTGCACCTCGGAGATCCGTCCATAGGAGCGAGGAGCGATCCGGGAGAAGATCTATTGGGTTTTCGTGCGTCGGGCGAAGGTATGGCCATGGGACTCCTTGGGGTTGGGCTAGGTATTGTTCTAAGGATCAATATCATGTTTTTAGATCAATTGGTGGTGCTGGATTTGAGTAGATTGGATTAGATCTAGAAGTTGCCACGTTCTCTGTTTTGGACAGCATGAGCAGTCGACCTAGGGTTTAGTTTTTCGCCAATTTAGATTCCGAATTTGGTCGTTCGCCTGTTGAAGAAGTTGTAGATAATTTCAATACCATTCAGTGGGTATAAAGGACGTTAAATTCTGATCAGCCGTTTGAAAGTTATGGCTGTTTTATCGAGCGTGTTGAAATCTGTGACGTGATTGGAACAGATCACGGTATTCTGTAGATTAAACCACTTTAGAGTCCGAATAAGTCTTTCCTTATACTTAGAAAAAGTTGGGAAATTTCCTAAGCTATGCGTGGATGTACTCGTTTAATTGATTCGGAGTCCCAGAACTCAAGTTATGCCTTTTGGAAAGCTGCTGTCCCGACGGGACATAACCTCTGTTTTTGGGTGTTGCGAGTAGTTTGCAACGTCGGGGTAAATGAGGGTGTGCGTACTGTTTTGTGGACATGATTGTGACTGTGTGGTACCTATGTGCAGGTGGTGTGACCCCGGGAGTGCCTTATACTTCTCGCCATTCCGTCGCCCGTGGTTGAGACAAGTGTATTGGAATGGGTAGCGGGTTGAAGTTTGTTTGATTGATTGAGATTGAAATTTGAATATATGATATGTTCACATGCCATGCTTTAATGTTTGCCATTGATATGATGAATATGTTTATTACGTGATGGTGCCATGAGTTAATGTACAAGTTATCTATGATGATGCCATGTGTTAATGTACAAGATATCTATGATGATGCCATCTGTTAATGTACAAGTTATTCATGATGTTGGCATATTTGCATACATGGCATGATACATGGCCCGGGTGGTGAGAAAGTCATAACTAGTCCGGGGAAGGTCGGTGAGAAAGTTATGACTATTCCGGAGAGCCAATGAGTAAGTCCTACATCGTGATTCCATTCACCGCGGTGAACGGAAGCGAGGAGTAGGCACACTCCATCTTCGGGATGGAAGGGGGGAGAGGGTGCACACCGACGGGTGTGTACTCAACCATACCGGTATGAGTTTCTAAGGAGACATGAGCATCGCATTGCATTGCATACATAAAGATGATGAGAATGATATGTGATCATGAATGAGATGGTTTACATGATGTGAGATATTATTGCCATGTAATTGTTCTTGTTGTACCATTGCAATATGCTTGCTGAGTTTTGAACTCACGCTTGTGTTTTCTTGTTGTTTTAGGTACCATGAGACCGGCATGCGGGGAAGGGAAATAGTCATACTTCCGCACGTAGCTTCACTCATTTGATTCCACAAGTCATTCAATTAATTTGATAATAAATTGCGTGTGATGATTATTGCTTTAAGGTTTAGCTTTGCTTAATGAGAGTCTTATTGTTCATTTGACTCTTGGAGACATTAAATGCTTGAAACTAGACTTATATTGTTGTTAAGTCGTTAATTATTGCTGTTTTAGTTGCCATATATTGCTATGCTGTTGATGTTCCTTCAATTCATGTTAAAACAAAGGAGATGCTGCCGAAATTTCGGTTTTTAGCATTTGCTCCTTTGCTGTAATTTACTTTAATTTATGGTATTTAGATGTTGTTTAGCTTATGTTTGGTAGCATTCGGGCATATTAAATGCCGAGGTGTTACAAAAGTGTACAGTTTGTTTTCCTTCGTAGCGATGACGAGCAGAACCTAACGGTTGCTTTTAAAATGGTATTCAGTGCAAGAAAATAAGTTTATATATGATTTATGTGCATACTAATAATTGAAGGGTAAAGCCAGAGGAGTAGTACTCACTCCTCATGGTACCGGAGGAGAATAAAGTCCTTTTTTGATTCAGCATTAAATGCATGCTTGATGTAGTTGGCAACGCACTCTGATTTGAGCCTAGCCACTGTCGAAGACACCATCTCGGGGTCCACGAACCCAACTGGATGTCGATCCACCATGGCTCGCTGCCTCATTATCCTGCAACTCATGTTAAATGTTAACAAACATAGTATAAAATCTTATAAGAGTTATAGGCTTATGTGTATGGTGTGATACTCACAACGTTCTGTTTCGTACAGTAGAAATATCAATAGCTTTCAGGTTTTACAACCAGAACAGATCCTCGAAACTCACAGGGAATGTCCCGTGCTCCAAGTGGTGAAAATGTCCCCCTCGATACCGAACAGTAAAATTGACTTGACGCTCAGCCACATTTGCCATGTTATAGTACCATCCATGCAGCAAGTGATAAGCATTGCCCAGAGAATTCAATATGTGGGGACGAACAAGGGCCTGTTCATGCTTGTTTTCCCTAAAATCATATGGGGGCCCCGGGGCATCTGCTAACTTTTCTTTCTTGCCATACAGAGTATCCGAGGTCATGACAAGAGGCTTTGATTATATTGGAGGGGACCCTGTGGCCACTGACAACTTAACCTTCTTAACGAAAGGATTCTCCGAGCTCTCCTGTGGTTCTTTCGCTATTGTGCTAGTAATCCTTCTGCGCACAAGCTCTGCACACTGTGTATGAGCATGTGCAGTTGCAGGAGTAAGAATAGCTGAAGGAGCTTGAGCAGGTGCAGGAGCTAGAGAAGCTGCAGGTTTAGCTGAAGGAGTAGGAATAGCTGAAGGAGCTTGAGCAACTGTAGGAGTAGGTATAACAGTGGAAGGAGAAGCAAGTGCAGGAGCTATCATAGTAACCAGCAAAGCGCATGCATATGTAATGTGATGTGTTGCAGTATTGGAATGATAGAAAAGACACAGGGATTTATACCTTTTGCAGTACGACACCCGACATGGGCCACTTGATGAACAACATCCGTGCTTGCCTAAGAGTGGTGATATCTTCGTTTGGCGGAAACTACAACACATGAGATATGTATTCATCATGGAAAAAGTCCACCTTCACCCTCATGAAGCCCTTCCCCAAAGGGCTACCATACACCATGTCATCCTCTTTGCATGGAAATGCAATCCCGCGTGCAACCTCAATGGTAAATCCATCTTCGATCATGACTAGCTAGCACTTGGTAGGTGCCTGCAAGAAGTTCACAACTTGATCAGAATTATTGTTTAGCTTACTCTCGTACATTTTAATTAGAAACACTTATTACCTTCAGCTGGGGATCGGGCTGCTCATTTCTGGAAGTGCAGTTGCTAGGGCGTACCATAGGTGGTTCTACAGTTGGCGAGGCCATATTACTTTGACTCTAGGTGATCATCGCCATTGTCTCGGCCCTTAGGCTCTCCTCACGTGCCATAATCTCCTCCCTCAGCGCGGCCCTCAGGAGCACTTCACGTGCTTCCCATGATCTTGATATGGCACTGTGTCGGGACCCCGAATTTGCAAATCCGGACCCTCTGTGTATTCAGCACTAGTCCAGGAACGCGCTAGTGCACACAGTCTTAACATCGGTATATATCACAATCATACCAAACGATACTATCAAAGTACTTTATTTAAATAATCAAAGGGTTACTCGACCTTATGGCCAAGTTACAAATATATGCCTTGCAAGGCGAAACTTATTAAAAGAGAAATAATAGCAGCGGAAAATCAAATAAACTTCGTGGCGCCATCCAGTATACCACAGGCAACCGACCGGGCTCGCATCCCTAAGTAGACGGGTCCTCTTGGAGTTCCTTCTCCGAACCGGCGTAGTCTCCTCTTCAACCGGTATTGTGTTGAGGCAAGGGTGAGTACTTGGTACTCAAGCAAGTCATGCAATGAATGCAAGCTAATATACTATATGCATGGCTTGGTACAAAGGAATAGCTCAAGGTATATTTGCGATGTGACTTTTGACAAGTAATATAAGTAGATTCAAGGCGTGAAATAAGTAAAGCATAAATAACTTTTCAGGAATTTTAATAAACATTTTTCCCCATCCTAAACCACATTTCCATCATCTTCATTATTAAACCAACCCAACTTTTCAAACCCAAGTTAATTTCTAAAATCTAACCCTTGACTGTAATTCCCGAGCATTGTCCAAAGATCACGTGGACTCGGCTATTCAAATAGATTCTACACTCTGCAGAGGTTATGCACTTTACCCACAAGATACAGTCAAACACCACAAAGGCGAGTTCCTCAGTAACAAAGCCTTTCTAAGCCTCAAACAACACAGGTGGTCCTCTCCAGACGTGCTCTACACCATCCCTTCCCTTAGCCAAGGCGAAGTATGGGACCAACACACCGTTAGATGGGTACCTGGCCACGACCACGATACGCTCCCCGCATAATCACACAAACGGTGTAATCGACACCCTGAGGCTCCACAAGTGAGTCCTTAGCGACTTAGTCAACTAGGGCCGTCCCATTCCAGCCATGTGGTTGCAAGTATGACCCAGTTCAAAGGCTTGCAAGGTTAAGTCCTTAGAGTGACCAGGCAAGACTACCCAAAACCAAATCAACACTCCCAATGCCACAACCGCCCACTGATTACTCTTGCCACATGCCCCGATCAGCTATTTATCAAACCCCGCTTGATTACCATGCACCACGTGCCATCAACATCACATGATACTTTTTCCAAAACAGGTTCAATATATCATTAAGTCAATATTAGCATTTGATTATCCAAAATCATGTCATGAGCACGTAGTGCTCTAAGCGAGATACTACAACGATCTAAACCCATGTTGGCAATTTAATAATGTCCAACTAGTAAACCACAACTAGGGTGACAAAGGGTCATGGCACATACTTAAGTAATCAAGGTGTCATATAGCAAATTGGTATTTATCTAACCCCCATGTTTAAACCAAGTATTTTTCTAATTGAACTAGCATGCAATAGTTTAAATCAAAATAGATTTCGAAATAGGATCAACATGGTCAAAGCACAACTTGCCTTCAAAAAGTACTTGCTCTCGGTCTTGAGTTAGATCCTGAGTCAACACTTCTCCCTCGAATCCTTCCGGCACTTCAACGTCTACTCGTAAAGCGTGCAAATAGCAAATACACAAATAAACACTATGCAAAAAGATCCCAAAACTCCAAATAAAATCCATAAACAGAGAGAACATAATTTTCTGGATTTTTAGAAACTGGAATCACAAATTTGGAGTTAAAACGCAAAAGTTATGATTATTTAAAGTTTAAATAATCAATTAAATAATTTTGCAGAGAAAAACTTTAGTCCAAAAATTAAATAAAATTTATATTTAGGTAGATCTCAATTTTATACAAATTTAGAAATTTGAATCGCTCCAATCGGAGTTGAAACGCAAAAGTTATAAGCGTTTGAAGTTTGAATCTAAATTTGAATCAATATTTCGAATTAATAAATCATTTTCTTTTTCGGAAATTAATTATTGCGTCAGCATGGACACGTGGCAGCCTCTGATTGGCCTGCTGACGTCAGCCGGTCCATGGGCTCGGTCCACGCTCGGCTCGGGTCCACGGTGGACTCGGTCCACGGCTCACGTGACTGACATGTGGGCCTACAGATGACGTCATTGCGGCGTCGACACCTTTGGGGCAGTGGCGACAAGCGGCCCGCCATGACGTCAGTGTGACGTCATGGTGTGGTTCGTCCGAGCCGCTGACACGCGGGCCCAGCGTGTCAGCGTCACGCCAGCGTCTGGCGGCCGCGTCGGTCCAACTTCCTGGACGCGTGGCTCGATCTCGACCGTTGATTTGAAAATCAACGGCGCGGATTGGATCTAGTGTTGACACGTTTTAGGTTAACGCATTGATTTCGGACCGTTGGATCTAGATCCAACGGTCGGGATTGGATCTGGAGTTCGAAGCGTGATCTCACCGGCGGGGTGACGTGGCGAGATCCTAGCCGTGCGATCTGGATCGGACGGCTGACAGAGCTCGCGAACGGCGATGGCGACGCGACGGAGCAGTGGCCACCGGAGATGAAGACGACGACGAGTCCAACGGCGCTTCGGGGCTTCTCCGGCGAGGTGAGGGGTACTCCCGAACGCGTCTCGTCTTGGGGAATCCGGATCTGGTCTTGATGACGGCGGAGGACGACGGACGACGGCGGAAAACGGCGCAAACCGCAGCGGAGGGAAGAGACAACTCCGGCGAGCGATTGCGGCTCAACGGCGGCGGCTCAGGCGAGATGGCTCGGGGAAACGGGTGCGCAAGGATGAGGGCAACCTCGGGGGACGTCTCACGCTTTAAATAGCCTCGGCGTTCGTGCCCTAGACGGAAACCTAATTTGCTACGGCGGCGGGCGCGGCGGCGGAGTCCAGCTCGGACTCGGTGAAGACGACGCAATCGTGGCCGTCCACGTGGCACAACCAACGGCCACGATCGCGCGGCGCGACCGGGTCTGGTCCGGACACGGCTCGGGTCTGGGTCGGACGGATCTCAGCCGTTGGATCTTGATCCAACGGTTGGGATTGATTAGGGTTAGGAGTGGGTTCGGTCGAGTCAACTGGCTTGGGTCGGACTCGAGTCCGACTCGGTCGGATGAACAGTACTTGACCCGAGTTGGATTTTCCAGCAATTAATATTTAAAATAATTCCCAGTAATTCATTTAATTCATTAAAAATAGCAAATGACTCAGAAAAATTCCAGAAAAATTCTGGAAAATATTTTGGATCATTTTGGACTCAAATAAAATATTTCCAACAAAAATTTATTTGCAAATTTAAATTCTTTAATTATTTCAAAATGGAATAAATTCAAATAAATTCCAAATAAATCCAAATAAATTCCAGAAAATTCCAAAAATTCACCAAAGTGCCAAATCACACATGAATTTAAGAAAAGCAAAATTTTGGGGTGTTACAAACCTCCCCCCCTTAATAGAATCTCGTCCCCGAGATTCAGGGCTTACTAAAGGAATAGGTTTGGAAATTCTTTCTTCAAATCCTCTTCGCGCTCCCAAGTCGCTTCACTTTCTTCATGGTTGCTCCACTGAACTCTACAGAATCGGGTTGACTTGTTTCTAGTTTCTCGATCCATTGTGTCTAGAATCCTCACAGGGTGCTCCTTATAAGTTAAATCTTCTTGCAACTCAATTGACTCTAGCGGTGTCTGTTCCTCAGAACTCTGAGACACTTCTTTAATCGGGACACATGGAATACGTCATGCACTCCTGCCAACGACTGTGGCAACTCCAGCTGGTAGGCAACTTCACCTCTGCGACTCAAAATCTTAAATGGTCCAACATAACGGGGTGCGAGTTTCCCTTTGGCATGGAACCTCTTAACTCCCCTGAGAGGCGTAACTCTGAGGTATACAAAGTCTTACGGTTCAAAACTCAAATCCCGGCGACGATTGTCGGCCATAACTCTTCCATCGAGATTGGGCTATCTTCAACCTTTCCCTAATTATGGCGATCTGCTCTTCACCTCTTGAAGAATATCAGGCCCAAAGACACGGCGCCACGGTCTCATTCCAATTCAATGGTGTCCGACAGGTCGACCATACAAAGGCCTCAAAAGGTGACATCTCAGAACTAGCCTGATAACTATTGTTGTAACTGAACTCGGCATACGGCAAACTCTTATCCCAAGAGGTAGCATAAGCCAATGCACAAGCTCTTAACATATCTTCCAGAATCTGGTTGACTCTTTCGGTCTGTCCATCCGTCTGTGGATGATAAGCTGTACTGAAGTTCAAACGGGTCCCCAGAGCTTCATGCAACTTATTCCAGAATCTTGAGGTAAATTGGGTACCTCGGTCCGATACAATCCTCTTTGGCACTCCGTGCAAACAAACAATCCTGATCATGTATAACTCTGCTAATTTATCTCCCGAATAAGTGGTCTTCACGGGGATAAAATGGGCTACTTTAGTCAAGCGATCCACTATAACCCATATGGAGTCATAACCTCCTTGAGTCTTTGGCAAACCGGTAATGAAATCCATTCCGATTTCCTCCCACTTCCACTCAGGTATTTTTAGCGGCTGTAGCAATCCTGCTGGTTTCTGATGCATTGCCTTGACTCTCTGGCATACGTCGCACAATGCAACATGCTCGGCAACTTCACGTTTCATACTCGGCCACCAGAATCTCTCCTTCAGATCCTGATACATCTTGGCGCTTCCAGGATGAATCGAGTACTTGGAGTCATGGGCTTCTTCCAAAATCAGCTGCTTTAACTCCTTTTTGTTAGGCACACAAATGCGATCCTTCATCCATAACGTGCCCTGCTCATCCAACTTGAAGTCCTCTGCCTTGCCTCCCTCCTTGATGGACTTAATCCTGCGGATCTTGTCATCATCCTTCTGTCCTTCTCGGATCTGATCCTCTAAGGTAGGCTTTACTTCTAATGCGGCCAAGAATCCGCTAGGTACAACCTCAATCTTCATCTTCTGAAAATCCTTACATAACTCATCCTGACTTGTGGCTAGCAACGTACTCACGGTATAGCTTTTCCGACTCAAGGCATCGGCTACTACGTTGGCCTTCCCGGGATGGTAATGAATTCCAACATTATAGTCCTTGATCAATTCTAGCCATCTCCTTTGCCTCATATTCAGATCCGATTGGGTGAATATGTACTTAAGGCTCTTATGATCCGTATATACTTCACATCTGTTTCCAATCAGATAGTGACGCCATATCTTCAAGGCATGCACTACGGCAGCTAACTCTAGGTCATGTGTCGGATAATTTTCCTCATGCGGCCTCAACTGCCTTGATGCATACGCGATTTACCTTTCCATTCTGCATCAGCACACATCCAAGTCCTTGGCGCGATGCGTCACAATAAATATCGAAGCTTTGAGCAACATCCGGTAGTACTAACACCGGTGCTGATGTCAATCGCTTCTTCAGCTCCTGAAATCCTTTCTCACATTCTGGCGTCCATGCAAACTTCTTTTCCTTCTTCAGCAATTGCGTAAGGGGTTTCGCAATCGTCGAAAAGCCTTCGATGAAACGGCGGTAGTATCCTGCCATTCCAAGGAAACTCCGAATGCAGGTCACGCCTTTGGTTGTTCCCAATGTAACACCGCTTCTACTTTGCTTGGATCCACGGCGACTCCTTCTGCGGTCATTACATGTCCAAGAAACTCCACTTTGTCCTTCCAAAAGTCACACTTGCTGAACTTGGCGAAAAGTTGCTGTTCCCTCAGCTTTTCCAAAACTCGCCTTAAGTGTTCGGCATGTTCATCCTCTGTCTTGGAGTAGACTAGGATATCGTCTATGAACACGACGACAAACTTGTCCAAATATTCCATGAACACCTTATTCATCATATTCATGAAATAAGCTGGCGCATTCGTCAGCCCAAAGGACATAATCAGAACTCGTAATGTCCATATCTTGACGAGAATGCAGTCTTCGGAATATCTTCTGATCGGATCTTCAACTGATGGTATCCCGATCTCAGATCAATCTTGGAGAAAACTCCGGCTCCTCTTAACTGATCAAACAAATCATCAATCCTGGGTAGCGGATATTTATTCTTCACGGTGACTTCATTGAGTGCACGGTAGTCAATGCACATCCTGAAACTCCCGTCCTTCTTCTTGACAAACAAAACTGGTGCTCCCCACGGCGACGAACTCGGTCTGATAAATCCTTTCTCCATTAACTCCTCTAGTTGTTTCTTCATCTCTACCAACTCCTCGGTAGACATCCGATAGGGTCTCTTTGCTATCGGTCTTTGTACTGTACAAGCTCTATCACAAACTCTATGTCCCTGTCTCGCGGCATACCCGGTAGATCTTCGGGAAAAACATCGGGTACTCATTCACTCTTTGGGACATCCTCTATGCTGATTGCCTTGGTACTGTTAACCATCAATCGCCCATCTCTAATCATAGTGGCTTGAAATTCCACTTTCTTCCCACACGGGCTCTCAATCGAGATAGTCCTTCGTCCACAATCCAATACAGCCTTGTGCTTGGATAACCAATCCATTCCCAATATAACATCTAAGGTCCGGGTCTCCAAAATTATAAGGTTTGCTAGGAACTCTATTCCATCTATTAGTATTCTCACCGGAACATCCTACTTCCGTTCGGAGTTCGAACCAGGGGTTTGAACTAAAAGCATGCACTTAAGTCTTGCAATCCTTAAGTCATTTCTAGTAGCAAAGCCTTGCGAAACAAACGAATGCGAAGCTCGAGTCAAACAAAATCAAGCAGGTGTATCGAGTTAACAAGTAACTTACCCAAGACGACGTCAGTAGCATTTTGCGGTGCATCTGCGGTGACATGGTTGACCCGGCCTCACCACGGTGCAGGGTGTGGCTCCTGATCTTTGGCGTCCTAGCTGGGGTGGTTCCTAGATTGAAGCGAACTGGGTCGCTCCTGCATCTTCTTTGGACAATCATGGCAAAGTGTCTGGCTCGTTGCGCTTGTAGCAGCGTCTCACTGCTTCCTGATTGCCTCGAGTAGTGTTTCTAGCGGGGCTGGGTTTGGTAGTTCTGATTGGCAGGTCTTGGTCTTTGAGGATGGTGTCCTTGTTGCATTCTCGTGGTTGGAATCAAGAATTGATTTGGTGCAACTCTCAGGCGCTGTTGCGTTCCCTGGCGTGATCCTTGCTGTTGCATCCTGCGCTTCCTATTCTCATCCAGTTCCTTGCGCTTGTCCTCAAGAATAAGCGCCTTATTCACCAACTCTTGGAAATCTGGAAAGGTGTGGGTGATCAACCCTACTTGCAATCCTGAGTTGAGTCCCTTCATGAAACGAGACTGTCTGGATTTATCTGTCGCTACATCCTCAAAGCGTAGCGTGCTAGCTGTGTGAACTTGTTCAGTAGTCGGCCACCGGGCTGATTACCTTGCTTGATGCTCTGAACTCCTCCTTCTTAAGGTCCATGATTCCTTCAGCACGTGATATTGTCGAATGCACCGTGAACTCTTCCCAAGTGATATCTTGAGGGTTCTCTGCGTGGCACGAAGTTCTCCCACCATTCGGCCATTGTTCCTTCCAACTGATGAGAAGCGTAAAGTACCTTCTCATTCCCTATGCATTGAGCTATATGTAGCTTCCTCTCGATTGATCTTAACCAATCATCGGCCTCCAACGGATTGGCATTCCCAGAGAAAGTGGGTGGGTGAGTCCTCATGAACTCTGACAGCCTTGTATTCTGGCGTGGTCCCTGATTAACTTGATTAGCAGTGGCCTGAGCGATGGCGTGCTGCATTTGTTGCATCATAGCATGCATCAACTGGTCTGAGCAGCAAGAAATGCTCCAAAATTCTGCACATCCAAAGTGGCGGTCTTTGGTGCTCCATCATTGGGGTTTTACATTTGGGCGAGATCCACTCCCATTGCTTCCAAAGTTCCCACGGGTGTTCACCATCTGTTGATTGCTCTAGGTTTAGAGATGAGAGGGAAACAAGAATAGACAAGTAATATGGAACTTATGCGGGCGAAAGGGGTAACTTTAAGGTCCATCTTTATTATTAATAACTTGGTATGGCTGCTTACAATGCCTAAGGGCCTTGCAACACATACCGCACACTCGACAAACAAAGCAAATCCAAATCGAACTAACTCACTGAGTCTAACGTCTAAAGGGTGACTCTTTATTCTATGACTCGACTCGTGAAGGAATCTCACTATAGAACCTATGTTCACTCATCGAAAACCTCCATGGCACTGGTACGGTGCCGTGGCATAGGCGCCAAACGATCGCCATGTCCAAAGCAACTATGTCCTCTGTGGTAGTCGAAGAAGCAGTGTCCTCATCGAGATCCGACTCCTCTGGATCCGGCTCGTGTAGCTCGAGTACGGGCTCTGGGTCTGGTCCGTACAAAGTCATCTCCAACTCGTCAATCCTTCGTAGAAGATGTGCCACATACTCTTGAGCTTCCCGCCATCTGTTCTTCTCTGTCGTGATCTCCTTGCGGGCCTTCTGTAGCTCCTTGCTTGTATTATCTAGTACATCTTCCTGGGCGACGACGAATCGTGCCAAGCGTGCTTAACCGTGGCATCCTCATCTGAATCGCCTTGGTCGAGAAGGTTATCGCTCTTGTGGATGGTAAATCGGAACACCGTACTCTCCAACTCTCGGGCGTAGATACGGGTAATGTGCCGCATTGCGGCGTCGTGATACTTCTTGGATACCCATCTGCATTGTAGATCTCCTGGCAAAGGTCTGCGATGTATCGAGCGATTGCCAGGCCCTTTTTCCTAGCGGGTACCTCAATCCTCACATCACAAGCCTTGATCAATCCCGCTTGTCTGATCACTTCCACTTGGTATTGGGGCTTCTCAAAATCTCCGAGAGTCTGTAGCATATGCCAAAGTTCCGCGGCGTGACCAACTCCCAGATCAACGTAGTTGAACTCTTCCTCCATCTGTCACAAGAGTGCTTTACGTAAGAACTCGGAATTTTCGAATTGTGACAAGGTAAGGGAAAATTTCAGCAAGAGACAAGAAAAGAGTGAAGGGGATAAGTCAAGATGTCATTTCTTATCTTCACAAATTTTTAGCTTTAGAAAATAGGTTTTATCCTCACTACGACCATTCTAACTTAGGGTTGAGCCTACAGTCAAGTATGGCTCTGATACCACCTCTGTCGGGACCCCGAATTTGCAAATCCGACCCTCAGTGTATTCAGCACTAGTCCAGAACGCAGCTAGTGCACACAGTCTTAACATCGGTATATATCACAATCATACCAAACGATACTATCAAAGTACTTTATTTAAATAATCAAAGGGTTACTCGACCTTATGGCCAAGTTACAAATATATGCCTTGCAAGGCGAAACTTATTAAAAGAGAAATAATAGCAGCGGAAAATCAAATAAACTTAGTG
This sequence comes from Rhipidocladum racemiflorum, assembly GCA_036346355.1. Taxonomy (NCBI): domain Eukaryota; kingdom Viridiplantae; phylum Streptophyta; class Magnoliopsida; order Poales; family Poaceae; genus Rhipidocladum; species Rhipidocladum racemiflorum. The sequence continues at coordinate 15,829,889 of CM070582.1, forward strand.
GCGCCATCCAAAGATACCACAGTAACCGATCGGGCTCGCATCCCTAAGTAGACGGGTCCTCTTGGAGTTCCTTCTCCGAAACTGGCGTAGTCTCCTCTTCAACTGGTATTGTGTTGAGGCAAGGGTGAGTACTTGGTACTCAGCAAGTCATGCACAGAATGCAAGCTAATATACTATATGCATGGCTTGGTACAAAGGAATAGCTCAAGGTATATTTGCAGTAAACAGCTTTTGACAAGTAATATAAGTAGATTCGAAGGCAGTAGAAATAAGTAAAGCATAAATAACTTTTCAGGAATTTTAATAAACATTTTTCCCCCATCCTAAACCACATTTCCATCATCTTCATTATTAAACCAACCCAACTTTTCAAACCCAAGTTAATTTCAGAAAATCTAACCCTTGACTGTAATTCCCGAGCATTGTCCAGTACCGTGGACTCGGCTATTCAAATAGATTCTACACTCTGCAGAGGTTATGCACTTTACCCACAAGATACAGTCAAACACCACAAAGGCGAGTTCCCGTAACAAAGCCTTTCGGAAGCCTCAAACAACACAGGTGGTCCTCTCCGGTACGTGCTCTACACCATCCCTTCCCTTAGCCAAGGCGAAGTATGGGACCAACACACCGTTAGATGGGTACCTGGCCACAGCCACGATACGCTCCCCCGTACAATCACACAAACGGTGTAATCGACACCTGAGGCTCCACAAGTGAGTCCTTAGCGACTTAGTCAACTAGGGCCGTCCCATTCCAGCCATGTGGTTGCAAGTATGACCCAGTTCAAAGGCTTGCAAGGTTAAGTCCTTAGAGTGACCAGGGCAAGACTACCCGAAAAACCAAATCAACACTCCCAATCCCACAATTGCCCACCTGATTACTCTTGCCACATGCCCCGATAAAACTGTTTATCAAACCCCAGTTGATTACCATGCACCACGTGCCATCAACATCACATGATACTTTTTCCAAAACAGGTTCAATATATCATTAAGTCAATATTAGCATTTGATTATCCAAAATCATGTCATGAGCACGTAGCAGGTCTAAGCAGTATACTACAACGATCTAAACCCATGTTGGCAATTTAATAATGTCCAACTAGTAAACCACAACTAGGGTGACAAAGGGTCATGGCACATACTTAAGTAATCAAGGTGTCATATAGCAAATTGGTATTTATCTAACCCCCATGTTTAAACCAAGTATTTTTCTAATTGAACTAGCATGCAATAGTTTAAATCAAAATAGATTTCGAAATAGGATCAACATGGTCAAAGCACAACTTGCCTTCAAAAAGTACTTGCTCTCGGTCTTGAGTTAGATCCTGAGTCAACACTTCTCCCTCGAATCCTTCCGGCACTTCAACGTCTACTCGTAAAGCGTGCAAATAGCAAATACACAAATAAACACTATGCAAAAAGATCCCAAAACTCCAAATAAAATCCATAAACAGAGAGAACATAATTTTCTGGATTTTTAGAAACTGGAATCGTCAAATTTGGAGTTAAAACGCAAAAGTTATGATTATTTAAAGTTTAAATAATCAATTAAATAATTTTGCAGAGAAAAACTTTAGTCCAAAAATTAAATAAAATTTATATTTAGGTAGATCTCAATTTTATACAAATTTAGAAATTTGAATCGCTCCACTAGGAGTTGAAACGCAAAAGTTATAAGCGTTTGAAGTTTGAATCTAAATTTGAATCAATATTTCGAATTAATAAATCATTTTCTTTTTCGGAAATTAATTATTGCGTCAGCATGGACACGTGGCAGCCTCTGATTGGCCTGCTGACGTCAGCCGGTCCATGGGCTCGGTCCACGCTCGGCTCGGGTCCACGGTGGACTCGGTCCACGGCTCACGTGACTGACATGTGGGCCTACAGATGACGTCATTCTTGGCGTCGGCTGCTTCTTTGGGGCATTTGGCGACAGCGGCCCCGCCATGACGTCAGTGTGACGTCATGGTGTGGTTCGGCCGAGCCGCTGACACGCGGGCCCAGCGTGTCAGCGTCACGCGCGTACGGCGCTGACCGCGTCGGTCCAACTTCCTGGACGCGTGGCTCGATCTCGACCGTTGATTTGAAAATCAACGGCGCGGATTGGATCTAGTGTTGACACGTTTTAGGTTAACGCATTGATTTCGGACCGTTGGATCTAGATCCAACGGTCGGGATTGGATCTGAGTTCGGCGTGATCTCACCGGCGGGGTGACGTGGCGAGATCCTAGCCGTGCGATCTGGATCGGACGGCTGACAGAGCTCGCGAACGGCGATGGCGACGCGACGGAGCAGTGGCCACCGGAGATGAAGACGACGACGAGTCCAACGGCGCTTCGGGGCTTCTCCGGCGAGGTGAGGGGTACTCCCGAACGCGTCTCGTCTTGGGGAATCCGGATCTGGTCTTGATGACGGCGGAGGACGACGGACGACGGCGGAAAACGGCGCAAACCGCAGCGGAGGGAAGAGACAACTCCGGCGAGCGATTGCGGCTCAACGGCGGCGGCTCAGGCGAGATGGCTCGGGGAAACGGGTGCGCAAGGATGAGGGCAACCTCGGGGGACGTCTCACGCTTTAAATAGCCTCGGCGTTCGTGCCCTAGACGGAAACCTAATTTGCTACGGCGGCGGGCGCGGCGGCGGAGTCCAGCTCGGACTCGGTGAAGACGACGCAATCGTGGCCGTCCACGTGGCACAACCAACGGCCACGATCGCGCGGCGCGACCGGGTCTGGTCCGGACACGGCTCGGGTCTGGGTCGGACGGATCTCAGCCGTTGGATCTTGATCCAACGGTTGGGATTGATTAGGGTTAGGAGTGGGTTCGGTCGAGTCAACTGGCTTGGGTCGGACTCGAGTCCGACTCGGTCGGATGAACAGTACTTGACCCGAGTTGGATTTTCCAGCAATTAATATTTAAAATAATTCCCAGTAATTCATTTAATTCATTAAAAATAGCAAATGACTCAGAAAAATTCCAGAAAAATTCTGGAAAATATTTTGGATCATTTTGGACTCAAATAAAATATTTCCAACAAAAATTTATTTGCAAATTTAAATTCTTTAATTATTTCAAAATGGAATAAATTCAAATAAATTCCAAATAAATCCAAATAAATTCCAGAAAATTCCAAAAATTCACCAAAGTGCCAAATCACACATGAATTTAAGAAAAGCAAAATTTTGGGGTGTTACACACTGGAACTGCCCTCGCATGGGAAGGACTTCTTCATATGCCCTGCACGTAGGGCATGCACCCGGCCCTTATGGTTGGGCTTTTCGATCATCGCGGGCAAGATGTCCCTCGACCCTTGGCATTGAAATGCCGCTGCTCAAACGGCTGGCTTACCTCCTCCTACGAGAAGAAAATATAAATTAGTGCTAAAATACAACAGGAATGGTCAACTGCAATGTACTATGTTATATGTCTTACGATGGTGGAGACGATCTGCATGGTCGAAGGGTTTGGAGCTAGAAGCCAACCGTCGGAGGATTTCTTCTCCTTCGCTAATCTTCATAAGAGAAAGCAATTCATACATCTGACATGGTTATATTTCACATGAGCGAAAGCATATTGTAGTAAATTAACAGATTAATGAATAGTTCATACCGTATAATTGTACTAGCTAATAGATTAATGGATGATCTTAAAGAAACATCTATCTGTTGACCAACTAAGTACGTACCAACGATGACTCCTAATATCTTATTATGTTAGGTCTTAATCCCAGTCGAGGATATGTGATTTAGGCAATTTTCTAAGCTGTTGTACAACTCTAGAGAAAATTTCGGCAGCATCTCCCCGCTGTTCTCCAAATACACGTCTCGAGAACAGATCAAGAGGGTGTGTATCCGAAGAACACCTGGGAGATGCTGCTAAAACTTTCTCTATTGTTGATGACAGGTCAGGAACTTGCTCGAACCACATATCCTCAAACTTTCCAAAAAACATGGACAATTCGAGACTGCCTGCTTATACATATGCCATTTTAGAATATTTATAAATAGGCACTCTCGAACGGGAGATGCATAGGTTACGCAAGATAAACTCGATAATAAAGTGCGATAATAAGAGCAAGGATATAGTACTAATGAAAATTAATGTATAATCATGTCCACTAAAGATAACTACAATATTTAGTGGACATGATTCAAATATAGATAAATTGACAAAATCAAATAGATGACAACAATTGTAAAAGCAACAAAAATTTAGTTTAGCAATTAGAATCAATGTAACTAGTAAACTTTTGGGAAGCTGGATAATGTTTTGAAAGGGATATATCATACAGAACAAAGCTATCCCACTGTCCACTCAGGAAACTAGCTGGGGATGTGCAAGTCATCACCTCCTGTCCCACATAATTTTATCCAAATATCTGATCTATAACCCATTGTAATCATCTAAGGCATTTAGTATTCTAACATCAACAAGAATGCACTTAGATCTGGGGAGCTTAGTCTAAAATAATCATGAAAAATGAAAACCCTAGCTAAACCCTAAATCATCATCTTACTTCAAAAGTGGGGCCGAACGGGGGGGGGGGAGCTCGGGCCACAATCATGTGAGAGACTTGTTGCATGAACATTAGTTAGTTTTGATTTATTTATTTTTGCAAAAACTTGCCAAGAAAAAATGGTGGTAGCCACGATATATATGTTATGTCAAGTATATGGCTGGAAATGAATCACTGATCATAATCATACAGGATTGTGAATTACTCATATTTATGTTATATATTTGTTATTTACATACATGTCAACTACTCCTTGGACATTCTGGTTGTGATCTACTACTTGTTATTGCTGAATAAATCTCGCTTTATGCAAATATGAGAACATGGTAGGATAGCCATTTTTTGGACATGGACAAACATATACTTATAATTGTGATACTTTACAATTCTTTTTGAGTACAAATGTACTTACTCTTTCTTGTTGATATTTAGACAACAACGAAATTGTCACCCCCGACGATTCATATTTCACTGCAGGTTTCAGAGATTATGATGATGATCTCTTCTATGGCTTAATTTAGTTGGTTTCTTGTGGAATTTTGGGTTGAGACATGCTATTGAACTTTGCTATTTTATGTCACTACTTTTCCGCTGCATTTTATTTGGCCAATGACCCTCTTAATGTAAGAAAAAATTACCTTTTGTATATGTGACCTATGTTTTTATATCTATGCCATGTTGAGTACGGATGTAATAACAATGTTGTGAATGTGTGTACTAGCCACTGATCATGGGACTAGGGTATTCCACATTCGGTCAACTATTTCAACGAGTAGCCCACTTTCAAAAACATGGACAGCACATGTCCTAAAACAACATTTATTTTGGAATAGAGGAAGCATAGAAAAGAGAGCTAGGGTTTGAAACCTCGCCAAAATTGTTCTTTCTTGTGTTGAGCTCTGAAAATCTTCTCTTTTATTTGGTCATGAGCTTGCTTTCCCTTTTAATTAAACCAAATATGACTTTTGCAATCAAATTGCTTTTCTTCCTTTGTTTTCAAACTCAAATTATGCCTTTTGTGTGATTTGTCAATATACTTATCAAGGGGGAGATTGAAAGACCTGTAGAGGTCCATCCATGTTTGTGATGAGTATTTGAATTTATTTGAGCAAGGTGTGTGTAACACCCCAATTTTTGCTTTTCGTATTTTTAAAGTGTATATGTGAATTTTGGGAATTTTATGGAATTTATTTGGATTTAATTTGAATTAAGTCCTTTATTGAATTATTTAAATATTTAAAAGTTTCATATAAAATTTTTCTTGAAAATATTTTATTTCAGTTCAAAATGCCTTAAAATATTTTCCAGATTTTTCTGGAATTTTTCTGAGCATTCTGCTATTTTCCTCGAATTAATTGAATTTCTGCGAATTAATTTATTACTTAATCGCTGGAAAAAGGAAATGACTCGGTCGGGCACTGTTCAAGTGACTGAGCCCGAACCGCACCCGAGCCGCGCCGGACCCGACCCAAACCCTAACTCGTGACCGTTGGATCTTGATCCAACGGCCAGCTACTGGCCGCGTCGCGCGAGCGCTCAAGTCGCCGGATCCGGACGCATGGACAGCCGGGATTGCGTCTCCTTCCCCGAGTCCAGCTCGGACTGCGCCACCGTGGAGCCACCGAGGCCGTTTGGGTTTCACGAAATATACGGAAGGTGAGGCCGTATTTAAAGATTCAACCCCGCCGCCGTCTTGCCCTAACCTTCAATACTATTGCCGCCGCCACACATCCGGGATTCTTGCCGTAGTTAGGCTAGGGTTTTGCTTCGATTTCTTGTGCATGCCGCCACTGTTGAGCTGTCTCCGCTGCGCCCGAGACCTGATCCAGAGTCCCCAATCGCAAGGCGTGCCCGTGGGTACCATCCACTTCGCTGGAGGACCATCGAAAGGCCGCTGCCTGGGTCTTCGTCTCCGGTACTGCATCTTCACCATACCATCACCGACGTTCGCAAACATCGTCAACCATCTGATCAAGATCCAAGGGCCGCAGTTTGTCCATGTCACCGCACCGTGCAAAACCCCTAGATTAGATATGAAAACCTAGATCTATATGCGTTTTCAACCGTTAGGTCTAGATCTAACGCACCAGATTGGGCAACGTTATAATAACACACCAACCGAGCGTAGCACGTGTACACCGGACCAACTATTTGGTCCGTCGTGAGTGACGCCGAACCAACTATTTGGTCCGTCATGAACAATGCCAGACCAAAGTTAGGGTCCGTAGTGAATGTGTGGTGTGATGTTTGCGCCGGACCAAAGTTAGGGTCCGTAGTGGACGTGTAGTGTTATGTTGCGCCGGACCAAAATTTTCAAGTAACCGATAGTTCGACGTGCACGCCGAACCAACTTTTCAGTCCGTCGTGAGTAACGCCGGACCAAAAGTTCGGTCCGTCGTGAATGGTGCAAGACAAAATTCCCGGTTCGGCGCGAACGGATTATTTAATCCATTAGATTTAGTTCATATGGTGTAGATTGTGCCACGTTTCAGTGATGACGTAATAAATGTTTTTCCCGAATAAAAATTATTTTATTAATTCAGTTTATTCTTTTTAAATATTGTCTCAAACTTCAAAATGCTATAACTTTTGCGTTTGAACTCTGATTTGAGTGATTCAAGTTTCTAAAAATTTGTAAAGTTGAGCTCTTACTGTTTATAAATATTATTTGAATTTTTGAACATTGTATGTCTACTGTTTATTTATTTTATTACTATTTGTGCATGTTACGAGTAGACGTTGAAGTGCCTGAAGCCTTCGAAGGTTAAGTTTTGACCTAGGAGCCAGCTCAAGACCGAGAACAAGTACTTTTTGAAGGCAAGTTATTCTTTGATCATACTGTTCCCACTATTGAAAATTATTTTGATTTAAATTATTGCATGCTAATTTAATTAGAAAATGCTTTGATTAATCATGGGAATTAGTTAAATGCCAATTTTGTTGTATGCCACCTTGACATAAATAATTGAATGCCATGAACCCTTGTCACCCAAGATTGGTTTAAGTAGTTGGGCATTATTAAACTGCCAACGTGGGTTAATTAGCACGTTTGTAGTATGCTTAGCCCTGCCCTGTGTTATGACATGATTTTGGAGTATCAAATATTAATGTTGACTTAATGTGATATGAAACATGTTTTTGAGAAGTGTCATGTGTTATTGATGATGTTGATGGCACGTTGTCGGCGTTTTTTAGCGACAGGATCCTCCGAGTGGGGAGGTTTTAGTTCGATAGGGGATGCATCTTTGCGACGTATAGCTTCTTCTTCAACTGATGTTGTAGTTGCAAGGGGTGAGTACATGGTACTCAGCAAGTCATGCACAGAATGCAAACTAATATTCTATATGCATGGCTTAGTACAATGGAATGTTTCATAGTTCATTTGCAGCAAAACAACATTTAACAAGTAGCATAAGTAGATTAGAAAGCAGTAAAAGAAAATATAATATCAATAACTTTTCAAGGAGTTAAGTAAACACTTTCCCTTTCCTAATCCACATTTCCATCAACGTCATCAATAAACCTCTTCCAGTTCCATGCCTCTGACGGGGTTGCTTTTCGTATATCTCAGAGTTACACCTCTCAAGGGAGTTAGAAGGTTCCATGCCAAAGGTGACATGGTTGACACAACCTCTCACCACTGTTTGGGTTATGCCTCTGACGTGCGGCTCCACGGTTTGTTCCTGGCACAGGTGCTCCTTCTGGCGTGGATCCTAGATTGAAGCGAACTAGGGTCACTCCTGCTGTTTTCTTGAGGTAATTGTTGGAGAAGTGCCGTGGTTCATTGCATGTATAACAATGCCTCACTATGCCCTGCTGGCTGCTGGTTGCGGCGTTCCTGGCTGTAAATGGCGTCTGGTAGTTCTGGTTGGTAGGTCTTGGTGCTGGCGACGGTGTTCTTGCAGCATTCTGCGGCTGGAATATGAAGAATTGATTTGGTGCAACTCTCAGACGTTGCCCTCCTTGGCGTGCTCCCTGCTGTGCCATCCCGCGCTTCCGGTTGTCATGCAGTTCCTTGCGCTTGTCCTCCAGGATGAGCGCCTTGTTCACCAGCTCTTGGAAGTCAGGAAAGGTGTGGGTAATTAGTCCCACTTGTAGTCCAGAATTTAGTCCCTTTAAGAAGCGAGACTACCTGGCCTTGTCTGTTGCTATATCTTCAGGTGCGTAGCGGGCTAACTGAGTAAACTTATTATGATATTCAACCACTGACTGGCTGCCTTGCTTCAGAGCTCTGAATTCCTCCTTCTTGAGGTCCATTATTCCCTCCGGCACATGATACTGACGAAATGCAGTTGTAAACTCCTCCCAGGTGATCCCTTGTGGGTTTTCCTATGTAGCACAATAATTCTCCCACCATTCTGTTGTAGTCCCTTCTAATTGATGAGAGGCATAAAGCACCCTCTCATTCCCCACGCACTTGGTGATGTGTAGCTTTCTTTCTATTGACCTTAGCCAATCATCCGGCTCCAACGGGTTGGCGTTTCCAGAGAATGTGGGTGGATGAGTCCTCATGAATTCCGAAAGCCTGGAATTCTGTCGCTGTCCTTGATTAGCTTGATTGGCCTGGGCGGCCTGGTTAGCAGCAGCTTGGGTAGTGACCTACTGCATTTGCTGCATCATGGCATGCATTAGTTGAGTCTGTGCTGCCAAAAACGCTCCAAAGTTCTGCATGTCCACTGCTGGTGCTGGCTGAGGTGCCTAGTTCATATCATCTGGGTTCCCAGCTGGGCAATGACCACTTCCATTTCCTCCATTGTTTCCGTGGGTGTTCACCATCTTTGGAGTGCTCCAAGTTTTAGAGACGAAAGGGAATCAAGAATAGGCAAGTAGTAGAGAAACTTATGCGGGGTGGAAGGTGTAACTCAATATCCCAACTTTATTATGTATTCAATACTAACTTGGTATGGTTGCTTGCAATGCCTAAGGGCCTTGCAAAACATACTACACACTCAGCAAGCAATGAAACTCCAAATCGACTAACACACTGGAGTCTAATGCCTTTAAGGGTGACTCTTTATTCTTAGACGCGACACGACGAAGGAGTCTCAACCACTAATTTGAGCACTCACTCCTCGACCCAACCTCCACTACCTCCACGTGGCAAGTGCGGCGGCATAGGTGCAAATCAATCGCCATGGCCCACAACAACTGAAGTCGAAGAAACGGCATCCTTCTCTGGCTCTGGTGCGGGCTGTGGCTCTGGCTGCAGCTCCTCAGGATCTGGTTCGTGCAGTTCCAGCACTGGCTCCGGCTCCTGTCCATATAATGCCATTTCCAGCTCAACAATCCTTCGCAGAAGTTGAGACATATACTCTCGAACCTCCTACAGATTTCTCTTCTCTTTCTTGACCTCCTCATGGGCCTTCTGCAGTTCCTACACCGTATCATCGAGTGCATCCTCCTGTGTGACGACGAATCTCGCCAAGTGTGTGACAGTGACATCCTCAACCTCTATCGGCTCCCGCTCAACCCTGTTGTCTCGACGTGGGTGGTGGCGAAACACTGTGCCCTCCAGCTCTCTAGAGTAGGTGCAAGCAATGTGTCGCATCGCTCAGCGCGACACTTCCTGAATCCCCATATGGATGGTGGACCTCCTTGCCGTGAAGTAGCATGGGTGGCTGAACTTCGTATTCTCTCGAGCATACACGATGATCTTGACGTCCCATGCCTTGACCAATCCAGCCTGCACAACGGTGGTCCCTTGGTAAAGTGGTCTCTCAAAACCTCCAAGTACCTGCAACATACGCCATAACTAAGCGGCGTAGCCTTCCTCACGCTCGGCATAGTTGTTGATCATCTTCATCTGCCAAAACAAACTCGCGTGAGAACGCAACATTTTAAAACCAAGGTGGAGACAAAAAGAATTCAGCAAGGGGTATGAACAAGAGAGAAGCGGATAAGTCGAGAATTCATTCATTATCTTGGCAACTTTTAATTTTAGAAAATAGTTTTTAACCTCACTACGTCCATTCTAACTATGGGTAAGTCCTACAGTCAGTATGGCTCTGATACCACCTCTGTCGGGACACGAATTTGCAAATCCGGACCCTCTGTGTATTCAGCACTAGTCCAGGATCACACTAGTGCACATGGTCTCAATATCGGTAAATATCACAATCATACACAGCGATAATAGTTAAGTACTTTAATTAAAATATCCAAACTGGTTGCTCGACCTTATGGTCAAGTTACAAGAGTACGCCACGTAGGATGAAAACTTATTAAAAGAAATAACTGTAGCGAAAAGAAAATAAACATCGTGGCGCCATTCAGTATACCACAGGCAACTGGCTGGACTCGCTCCCTAGTTAGCCGGATCTTCCTAAAGCTCCTCCTCCAAAGCAGTTATAGCTTCTTCTTCAACTGATGTTGTTGTTGCAAGAGGTGAGTACTTGGTACTCAGCAAGTCATGCACAGAATGCAAACTAATATTCTACATGCATGGCTTAGTACAATGGAATGTTTCATAGTTCATTTGCAGCAAAATAGCATTTAACAAGTAGCATAAGTAGATTCGAAAGCGGTAAAAGCAAATATAATATCAATAACTTTTGCAGAAGTTAAGTAAACACTTTCCCTTTCCTAATTCACATTTCCATCAACATCATCAATAAACCCAACCAAACTTTTCAAGTCCAAGTTGTTTTCATGAAAGTTTAACCCTTGACTGTAATCCCCGAGAAGTGTCCAATACCGCGGACTCGGCTATTCGAATAGATTTTTACACTCTGCAGAGGTTATGCACTTTACCCACAAGATACAGTCAAACACCACAAAGGCGAGTGACCGTAACAAAGCCTTTAAGAAACCGCAAACTTTACAAGTGAATCTCTCCGGTTTTGGTCATACACCATCCCTTCCCTCAGTGGAGGTGAAGTATGGGACCGACATACCATTGGATGGGTACCATGCCGTAGCCCTGGTACGCTCCCCCTTCAAGCTACACAAAAAGGTGTAGTTGACACCTCGAGGTCCCACAAGCAAGTTATTAGCAACTTATTCAACTAGGTTCGTCCCATTACAGACATGTGATTGCACGTTTGACTTAGATCAAAGGCTTGCAAGGTTAAGTCCTTAGGATGACCAGGGCAAGACTACCCGAAGAACCAAAACGACTTCCCCGGTGCCACTCATGGCCCACCCGATCATTCTTGCCGCTTGCCCCGGTCTAAATCTATTTATCAAACCCAGTTGACTACCATGCACCACGTGCCATCATCAACATCACAACACATGACACTTCTCAAAAACAGGTTCAATATCTCATTAAGTCAATATTAACATTTGATTGTACAAAATCATGTCATGTGTACGTAGCAGGTCTAAGCAATATACTACAATGGTCTAAATACCCAATGTTGGCAATTTAATAATGACCAACTAATATGATCCCCAACTAGGGTGACAAGGGTTCATAGCACATAATTAAATAGTCAAGGTGTCATACTGCAATTTGGCATTTACCAACTTCCCAGAAATAATTAAAACAATATCTAATTAAACTAGCATGCAATGATTTAAATCAAGCTAATTTTCAAATATAGGAGAAATATGATCAAAGCATAACTTGCCTTCAAAAAGTACTTGTTCTTGGTCTTGAGCTGGCTCCTGGATCAAAACATCACCTTCGAAGCCTTCGGGCACTTCAACGTCTACTCGTAACGTGTGCAAATAGCAATAAATAATTAAATATTAGACAAAAATTGTACAAAAATTCAAATAAAATTCACCATAAAATGGAGCTCAATTTTATAAAAAATTAGAAATTGGAATGACCAAAATCGGAGTTAAAACGCAAAAGTTATAAGTGTTTGAAGTTTGAAAAATCAAATCAAAGAATAAATTGAATTAATAAAATATTTTCTTTTCGGAAATTCATTTATTGCGTCATCACGACCACGTGTCAACTCCCGAGAGTGACACATGTTGATGCTGACGTCAGCCGGGCTGACGTCTCTGGTGACATTAGCATGACGTCATCATGCCACGTGGCGGCCTATGATGCGGCCACGTCGGCTCGGCGCACACAGCCGGTCCACCCGCCACCTCGGGTCCACGGTGGGCACGATCCACGCGCGTAATAGTTTCTGATCGCTAGGACCCACGCATCAGCGACGCGGCCGAATGCACGAAGACTGACTGCGGTGCCCGCACGTCAGCGGCTACGCATACGCCCGCACGGTACGACTCGGTTAGGGTACGTGGCGCTACCGGATTGGCTTGGATACGGAGACATCGCATCCGTCCATTCAAATTTGAATGGCTCGGATCAATCCCACGTTGCGGCGAAAATTCGGCGACGTGGCATGACCCGGGCTATGACACGTGGGTGTATCACAGACGTTGGTTTGCGATTGGACATCAATGGTGAGACTTCTATGTGCGGCAGTGTGGCTACGTGGCTAAATCCTTACCGCACGCTACAGATCTAATGACCCAAAACATCCCTAGATCTAAAAAGGCTAGATCTAATCTGGTCTCTAGGTTTTAGATCTAACGGCCTAGGTCGTTTTGGATCTACCGCACAGGAGATTGGCTACGTGGCATTACCTCGGCCGATGGATGGAGATTGAATGTGCGTGGGAGCTCCCGAGCGTTGATGGCGTTGCGGTGGTGTGGTTCAGCCGGAAACAGAGACGATGACCAACGATGCGGCACTTTGGTGCTTCCCCGGCGACGCAGAAGGGTTCCACGGCACGGCTTGGCGTCGCGAACTCGGGTCTGAGCTCAAGTACGGCGGGGAACAGCGGTACACGACGAAGGATCCCCAAAACCCAAACCGAACCCTAAACCAACTCCAGCAAGGAATTACGGCGAGGCTATGGCGGCTCGAGCAGTGAGAGTTGGGGCAAAATACGCGCACGAGGAAGGGAATCAAGGTGGCGGCGGTGGACTCTTAAATGGAGGCCTCGGCTACCGTGATTTGCGCAACAACCGAGGTGGGGTCGGACACAGCGTCGGAGTCCGGCGGTGCTACGGATTGGGTGACGTGGCTGCAATAGGAGCATCGACGCATGCTCGATCTAATGGCTGGTCACGCGCGCACACATGGGCGGTTCATAACCGTCGAATCCAATAAGATGGTGCACGCACGATGTGGCTACGGTTTTCCCCGTGGCTGGGCTATGGCGTGGCGGCACATTGTTGGGCCGGCCCAACACTGTTCTAGGGTTTTTCGCTGATTTTCTAATAAAAATAAACCGAGTGATTAAAATATTTCATTTGGGGCACTAAAAACACAAGAAAAATTTTAGAAAAATTCTATAAAATATTTTAGAGCATTTGGAACTCAAATTAAATATTTTCATCAAAATTTTATTTGAAACTTTCAATTATTTAATTTATAAGGTAAAAGACTTAATTCAAATTAAATCCAAATAAATTCCAGAAAATTCCAAAAATTCTCAAAAATGCCAAATATCATTTAAATTCATGATAAGAGAAAATTGGGGTGTTACACAACCCCTGGACGTCCGGCCCTGTACGACTTAGGCGCCGGAAGCAACCGTCCATCACAAAAGGAGCCCTGCGCTGCACCCTTGCGCACGGTACGTCATGGTTCTTGTGTTCTTGGGACTTAGGTTTCTTGTGACCCAGAATTACGCTTGTGGGGCTGCGTGTTAGGGAGACGAAGACGCTAGGGGCGAGGGACTTAACGGTGTCAGCGGAGCTGGCCGTCTTAGGAGACCGAGCCGCGTGCAACCCATGGACGTCCGGCCCAGTACGACTTAAGCGCCGGAATCACCCATTGATCGGACAAGAAATGGCCGCAACAGCTCAGAACCAATGACGATCACGGCAAAGGGACACCGTTCAGGGTCCGCGCAGGAAAGAAAAGGAATTAAAGTAAGGAAACTTTTGAAACCAACAACTTCCCTGCCAAACGATAGTCGTCTAAAGGAGTTCGCCCTTGAATGCCAAATGTCTACATCTTCTTAGGGGTAGAACCTCCGCAGCAACTCGATGTTCTAGGAGTTCGCCAATTCTTGGCCGTCTTCCGTCGCCAACTGAACAGCACCTGGTCGGGACATAGAGAACACCTTGAAGGGTCCCTCCCAACCGGGAGACAGCTTGTTGCGGCCGGCGTGCGTTTGAACCTTTCGCAGATCCATGTGGCATGGTAATGCCGAAGGATTTGCTGGTACCGAGCTGCTCGCACCGCGGCTCGATCTCTCACCACCTCCAGTAAGTTGACGTCTTCTCGGCGGAGGTTCTCCTGGCCTTCCTAAGTGAAGGCTGCCACGCGCGGGGATTCGAACACTAGCTCGAATGGGAGGGTCGCCTCGGCACTGTAGACAAGAAAGAACGGCGTCTCGCAGGTTGCCCAGTTGGGGGTGGTTCGGAGTGACCACAGCACAGCCGGGAGTTCTTCTGTCCATGATGTCCCTCGCTTCTAGAGTCTGTCGAACGCCCTTGTTTTGAGACCTCTCAACACCAGCGCATTGGCACGCTCCACTTGACCATTGCTCCTGGGATGCACCACTGAAGCAAAGCACACTTTGGTGCCCATTTATTTGCAAAAGCTCAAGAAGACCGCTCTTGTGAATTGAGAGACATTGTCGGTGATGATTCGGTTGGCGACTTTGAAGCGGATGAAGATCCCACGCATGAACTTGACAGCAGCGGGGCTCGTGACGGCACGGATCGCTTCAGCTTCAACACACTTGGTGATTGTCGGGACCCGAATTTGCAAATCCAGACCCTCTGTGTATTCAGCACAAGTCCAGGATCACGCTAGTGCACACAATCTCAACATTGGTAGATATCACAATCATACACGTCGATAATAGTAAAGTACTTTAATTAATATAAGCAAACTGGTTGCTCGACCTTATGGTCAATTTGGAAGAGTACGCCACATAGGGCGAAAACTTATTGAAGGAAATAAATTGCAGCGGAATAAAAGCATCAACGTGGCGCCATCCAGTATACCACAGGCAACTGATTGGGCTCGCTCCTTAGATATACAGTTCCCCCTGATGTTCTTCCTCCAAAGCTGGCATCGCTTCTTCTTCCACTCGTGTTGTATTGTTGCAAGGGGTG
This sequence comes from Rhipidocladum racemiflorum, assembly GCA_036346355.1. Taxonomy (NCBI): domain Eukaryota; kingdom Viridiplantae; phylum Streptophyta; class Magnoliopsida; order Poales; family Poaceae; genus Rhipidocladum; species Rhipidocladum racemiflorum. The sequence continues at coordinate 15,845,451 of CM070582.1, forward strand.
AGTACTTGGTACTCAACAAGTCATGCACAGAATGCAAACTAATATTCTACATGCATGGCTTAGTACAAGGAATGTTTCATGGTTCATTTGTAGTGAAACAGTAAATAACAAGTAGCATAAGTAGATTCGAAAGCAGTAAAAGTAAAGATAATATCAATAACTTTTCTAGGAGTTAAGTAAACAGTTTCCCTTTCCAAGTCCATATTTCCATCAACGTCATCAATAAACCCAACCAAACTTCTCAATTCCAAGTTGTTTTCATGAAAGTCTAACCCTTGACTGTAATCCCCGAGCAGCGTCTAGTGCCGTGGACTCGGCTATTCGAATAGGTTGTACACTCTGCAGAGGTTATGTACTTTACCCACAAGATACAGTCAAACACCGCAAAGGCGAGTGATCGTGACAAAGCCTTTCGGAAACCGCAAACTATACAAGTGAACCTCTCCAGATTTTGCCATACACCATCCCTTCCCTCAGTGGAGGCGAAGTATGTGACCGACATACCGTTGGTACGCTCCCCCTTCAAGCTACCCAAAAGGTGTAGTTGACACCCCGAGTTTCCACAAGTAAGTTATTAGTAACTTACTCAACTTGGTCCGTCCCAGTACAGACATGTGGTTGCACGTTTGACTCAGATCAAAGGCTTGCAATGTTAAATCCTTAGGATGACCAGGGCAAGACTACCCGAAGAACCAAAACGACATCCCCGGTGCTACTCATGGCCCACCATATCATTCTTGCCATTTGTCCCGGTCTAAATCTATTTATCAAATGCAGTTGGTTACCATGCACCACGTGCCATCATCACCATCACAACAAATGATACTTCTCAAAAACAGGTTCGATATCTCATTAAGTCAATATTAACATTTGATTGCCCAAAATCATGTTGTGTGCACGTAGTAGGTCTAAGCAATAACTATAACGGTCTAAATACCCAATGTTGGCAATTTAATAATGACCAACTATATGATTCCCAACTAGGGTGACAAGGGTTCAAGGCACATAATTAAATAGTCAAGGTGTCATTCTGCAGTTTGGCATTTATCTAATTCCCAGAAATAATTAAAACAATTTCAAATTAAACTAGCATGCCATAATTTAAATCAAACTAATTTCCAAAAATAGGAGCAATATGATCAAAGCATAACTTGCCTTCAAAAAGTATTTGCTCTTGGTCCTGAGCTGGCTCCTAGGTAAAAACTTCACCTTCGAAGCCTTCAGGTACTTCCACGTTTACTCGTAATGCGTGCAAATAGCAATAAGTTATCAAATAGTGGATAAAATTTGTCCAGTAATTCAAATAAAATTCATAAACAAATAGAGCACATTTTTGTAAATTTTTAGAAATTTGAATCGTCCAAATCGGAGTTATAACGCAAAAGTTATACTCGTTTAAAGTTTGAAAAAATAAATTAAATAAATATAAACAGAGGAAAAATCATATCCAAAAATTAAATAAAATTTACTATTAAGTAGATCTCAATTTTATAAAAATTTAGAAATTGGAATAATCCAAATCGGAATTAAAATGCAAAAGTTATAAACGTTTGAAGTTTGAAAAATAAAATAAAAGAATAAACCGAATTAATTCATTTATTTTTCTATTGAAAAAAATTCGATTATGACGTCAGCATGACATCAGCGTGGAAATTGAATTTCCACCGAATTATTTTTCTAAAGAAAAATCGAATTATGACATCAGCATGACGTCATCCGGTCCATGGACTTAGTGCACGGCTCGGGTTCGGTCCAACGTGGACCCGGTCCACGGGTGCACGTGTCACTGACACGTGGGACCCACTAGATGATGTCCTGATATTTTTTATTTAATATTTCTTTCTAATCGTTTTTTCGAAAATGATCGACGAAGTAGAGAAATTACAAAGATGGGCTACCGTCACCTGAACATGGGGCGATCGCCCCACTTACGGGCGCTCAGTGCTCGATCCAACGGCGATCCAAACGGCGCTAACGGTGGCAGGAAGTGATCGCCCAAGACATGGGCGATCACCCAAGACACGGGCGATCGGAGCTCTCCTGTATAGCTCTGTCCACGATGGAGGTAGAGTATATAGCATGCTCTGCTTGATACCTCAAAAACTTTGAATAGGAACGAACCGCATTCTACCTTCTCTGCACTCAACAGTCGGTGGCTCCACTGAAGGGGGTCTCCGATCGGCCATGTTTGGTTGAAGCATCTAAGGATGTGGATGAAATCAATAGCAGCGGACGAAGAGGAACCCGTAGGAAGTGGAGACGACCGGCCTCATTCACATCTGAAATCGCCAACATGAACACAAACGAAATCGTCGAATTTCGTATAGAAAGAATAGGGGCGATCGGAGTGAGAAAAAAATCTAAGTATACTATAGGAGATCCTTTCCAACTGAGCTTAACAAGATAATCCACGCCAACAACCAAAGCCAACAAGCCTTCGCTCAGAAGCTCTTTCTTCATCTAAGCTTTTAGTAACATTAGCTGTCATCAATAGGGTGGGCCGACTACCATGACTCTCCAGCTTGCTGATCGCACTTATCGCCATCACAGGCAGGCATTTTGGCAAACACGGGAATCATCGAATGCGCCATACTGGCGCCAACACCTGAATCCAGTTGCTAGTTGCTCAATGCGTTGCTCAATCCGTTGCTTATTTGCTGGCGCCAAGACTTCGCTACGCCCGACTCGAACCTAGGGCGCGTTAGCTTTATAGCTAGTTGCTCAATCCGTTGCTTGTTTGCTTCAAGGTAGATTCTTATATGTTTGGACTCAAATTCCCACGTTCCAGCCTGCATTATGCCAGCAGGTCCCACCCCCAATTTCTTGAGTCACACTTATCTAAATATATTAGGACAGAGTCTATCTAGATCATAGAAGGACGAAGGCTATCTTGAGGCAGGTCAATTCTCTTTCTTTTACCTCCCACCGTTCACGAAGCAAGAACAACAATGTGAAAACCTAAAGCTTTAAAACACTTTTCATAGCTAACCACTAGTTACTACAATTCGAAAAGATATTCTACAATTGCTAATACCGTAAGAGATTGAACTAACGCTCCAAACCTAACGTGGTAGTTTCCCATCATAAGGCTTTCCATCTATAGATTGATTGAGCCATTTCCCACCAAGGATCCCATTCGTTCAGAACTCAGTTGACTGCTTCTATAGGAATGATTCGAGCCGTATGAAGGCAAACTCCCACGTTACAATTACATAAATGACGCAGATGGAACCGTTGCATCAAATTTGGCAGAGTGATTGGACAACACTGTGCGCACCACGAAGCGACGAAGCACATTGTCCGAGGTAAATATCGCCAGAATATGGGGTGACCGGGCGATCGCCCAAATATGGGGTGTTCGCCCAAATAAGGGGCGATCACCCAAATATGGGGGTGTTCGCCCAAATAATGGGTGATCGCCCAAATATGGGGCAATCGCTCGAAATCTAGGCGGTTGGTCCTCTATATAACCACAGGCAGAAGCGAGAAAGCTTTGGGCCATTACGAGGGAAGACGAAACACAGAGCACAAGTTAGTGCAGCCAACCAACGAGTGGCAATGGAGTTCCCCTCACCCCCAAGGCATAGCCTTCTCGAAGACATCCCCGTAGGCACGCAGGTCCCTATGTGCCTATGCGGGGATCCTTGCCGGTTCCGAAAGTCTGTAGAGAACTCATACACCTATGGTATGAGGTACTGGAGCTGCCGCAACCACGACTCCGAGCCAACGCTGGAGATGCAGATGGGGCGGAAAAGTCCGGTATGTCCGTACTCACATTTGATGTTTCATCAAAATGTGCAAACTTAATACTGTAATACCTTCTTTTGTCACAAATTGCAGCCTCCACTGTGCGAGTTCGTCAAATTCTACGACGCGGAACAGACTGCCGAGATGGAGAGGATGCGTGATTGGGAGTACTCGCATCGAAGAGCTATGGTAGAGGAGAAGTGGCGTGAGCACGAAGAGGAGGAGAAGCGCATGAAGCATCATGAAGAAATGTGTGCAAAGAGGGAGGCCGAACGGCATCGCCTGGCGGACGAGCGGGAGGCCGAGCGTGAGAGGAAGCGCAAGAGGGCGGCTAGGGCCAGGGCGACAGCCACCGATGGGTTGCGCAAGGGGAAATATCCCCGGTGCACTTAGTAGTGTACTAGAATGGCCCTTGTTGTTTGTTGTAATCTTTATGTTATTTGTATGAATTATCGTCCTATTGTGAAATCATGGCAACTCAAATCGAATACTGCAGGCACACGTGTTACTAATTAAGAATGATAAAAAAACATGCATTGAGTTCAGCTAGTTGCATAACAAGAAGATGAATATAAAGTCATTACAAAAGCATAGATGTAGAACAAGTCAGTCACGTGGACGCCTCCTGATTTGTCCCGTGGGGTACGTGAGCAGCGACGGAGGATGAACAACCCTCCTAGGCCGACCCTGCGGCACAGGGGTAACGCCGGCTGTCGGCGAGTCGGGCACTGCTGATTGAGGGGGGGGCAAAGAACTCACTCGACAGGAATTGAGTCACGTCAATCTCCGCCTCCGTCTGGTCATCGTAGCATGCGTCATGATAGTGCGCGTCAAGTCACAAATGTACGCCTCGCAGGGCGAAACTTATTAAGAGAGAAATAGTAGCAGCGGAAAATCAAATAACTTCGTGGCGCCATCCAGTATACCACAGGCAACTGACTGGGCTCGCTCCCTAAGTAGACGGATCCTCTTGGAGCTCCTCCTCCAAAGCTGGTATTGTCTCCTCTTCAACTGGTGTTGTATGGTGGCAAGGGTGAGTACTTGGTACTCAGCAAGTCATGCACAGAATGCAGGCTAATATACTATATGCATGGCTTGGTACAAAGGAATAGCTCAAGGTATTTTTGCAGAAAACAACATTTAACAAGTATCATAAGTAGATTCGAAAGCAGTAGAAACAAGTAAAGCATAAATAACTTTTCAAGGAGTTTAATAAACATCTTTCCCATCCTAATCCACATTTCCATCAACATCATTATTAATCCAACCCAACCTTTCAGATCCAAGTTATTTTTGAGAAAATCTAACCATTGACTGTAATTCCCGAGCGATGTCCAATACCGCGGACACGGCTATTCGAATAGATTCTACACTCTGCAGAGGTTATGCACTTTACCCACAAGATACAGTCAAACACCACAAAGGCGAGTTCCCGTAACAAAGTCTTTCGGAAACTTCTAACAATACAAGTGGTCCTCCCGGTTATTGCACACTAACCCTTCCCTTAGCTAAGGCGAAGTTTAGGCCAATCAACCGTTAGATGGGTACTGGCCTCGGCCCGATGCGCTCCCCGCACAACTTACACAAAGGGTGTAGTTGACCTCCTGAGGTCCCACAGTGCGTTATTAGCAACTTAGTCAACTAGGTCCGTCCCATTCTGAGACATGTGATTGCACGTTAGACCCAGTTCAAAGGCTTGCAAGGTGAAGTCCTTAGGGTGACCAGGGCAAGACTACCCAAAGAACCAAATCAACATCCCCAGTGCCACAACTGGCCCACCTGATCATTCTTGCCACATGCCCCGGTCGAAAAACTATTTATCAAACCCCAGTTGATTACCATGCACCACGTGCCATCAACATCACATGATACCTTTCCAAAACAGGTTCAATATATCATTAAGTCAATATTAACATTTGATTGTCCAAAATCATGTCATGAGCACGTAGCAGGTCTAAGTAGTATACTACAACGGTCTAAAACCCATGTTGGCAATTTAACAAGGGTCATGGCACATACTTAAATAATCAAGGTGTCATACAACAAATTGGAATTTATCTAACCCCCAGATTTAAATAAAGTATTTTCTAACTGAACTAGCATGCAATAGGTTAAATCAAAATAGATTTCAAAATAGGATCAACATGGTCAAAGCACAACTTGCCTTCAAAAAGTACTTGCTCTTGGTCTTGAGTTGGATCCTGAGTCAATACTTCTCCTTCGAATCCTTTCGGCACTTCAACGTCTACTCGTAAAGCGTGCAAATAGCAAATACACGAATAAACAATAGGCAAAAAGTGTCCAAATATCCAAATAAAATCCATAAACAGAGAGAAAATAATTTTATGAATTTTTAGAAACTGGAATCGTCAAATTTGGAGTTAAAATGCAAAAGTTATGATTATTTAAAGTTTAAATAATCAATTAAATAAATTTACCGAGAAAAAATTTAGTCCAAAAATTAAATAAAATTCATACTTAGGTAGATCTTAATTTTATACAAATTTAGAAATTTGAATCACTCAAATCGGAGTTGAAATGCAAAAGTTATAAGCGTTTGAAGTTTGAAACAAAATCTGAAATCATTATTTCGAATTAATAAATCATTTTCTTTTTCGGAAATTAATTATTGCGTCAGCGAGGACACGTGTCATCCTGTGATTGGTCGGCTGACGTCATCACCGAACGGATCCCGTGATGACGTCAGCATGACACGTGGCACCACTCGAGTCTTTGCCACGTGTCAGGTCCATAGGCCCGGGTCCACGGTGGATCGATCCATAGCGCCGCGATCAATGACATGCGGGCCCGTATGTCACGGCTCACGTCTTGGGCGCGCGGTCTTGATTCAGCTGAGCCACGTGGCACAATCTCGGCCCTAGGATCAAGATCTAACGGCTGCTAAAGGATCCAATCTATAACACGTGATCTAACCTGGACCGCACGATCTAGATCCAACAGGTGATACGAGATCTGGGGTTGGAACGATGAAAGGCTCGTGGCCTCACCTCGTGCGTCGCGATCAGGATCGGACGGTGACGAGCTTCAGCGGGATCACGGCGTGGTCGACGGATCTGGCCGGACTTAAGGGCGGCGACACGACGGCGCCTCGGGGCGAGATCCGGCGAAGTCGTGGTCCAATCCGATGCGCCTTGACACAGGGTCTCGAATGCAGGCTCAGGCGCGGCGGAGGGCTGCTGTCGGCGGCGGAAAAAGGCAATAACCGCGGCGGAGGAGTGATCCAACTACGGCGAGCGATTGCGACTAGCCGGCGGCACCTCGGGCTCGGAGACTTGAGGGAAAAGGTGCGCACACAAACGGTGGTCCTCGGGCGATGATCCACGCATTAAATGGCCTTGGCATGCGCGCACAAAACGGAAACCTAATCGGACGCGGCGGCTACGCGGTGGCGCTCTCCGGCTCGGATTCGGACGAAGACGATGACGGAGGGCCATACACGTGGCACGATCAACGGCCACGATCGCGCGGTCGTAACCGGGTTCGGGTCGGACGCGGCTCGAACCGGTACGGTGAAATCCTGACCGTTGGATCTTGATCCAACGGTCCACAACGGTTAGGGTTTGGACGTGGTTCGATCAAGTCATGTGGCTCGGGTCGGACTCGAGTCCGACTCGGGTTCCGACTCGGTCGGATGAATAGTACTTGACCCAACTCGAATTTCCAGCGATTTAATAATTAAAATAATTCCCAGTAATTCATTTAATTCATTAAAAATAGCAAAAGACTCAGAAAAATTCCAGAAAAATTCTGGAAAATACTTTGGATCATTTTGGACTCAAATAAAATATTTCGAACAAAATTTTATTTGCAAAGTTTAATTCTTTAATTATTTCAAAATGGAATAAATTCAAATAAATTCCAAATAAATCCAAATAAATTCCAGAAAATTCCAAAAATTCACCAAAGTGCCAAATCACACATGAATTTAAGAAAAGCAAAATTTTGGGGTGTTACAAACCTCCCCCCCTTAATAGAATCTCGTCCCCGAGATTCAGGGCTTACTAAAGGAATAGGTTTGGAAACTCTTTCCTCAAATCCTCTTCGCTCCCATGTCGCCGCTTTCTTCATGATTGCTCCATCGAACTCTCTGAAGCGGGTTGACTTATTTCTGGTTTCTCGATCCATAGTGTCCAAAATCTTTACGGGATGCTCCTTGTAAATCAAATCTTCTTGCAACTCAATTGACTCTAGCGGTGTCTGTTCCTCAGGTACTCGGAGACACTTCTTCAACTGGGACACATGGAATACGTCATGTACTCCTGCTAACGACTGTGGCAACTCCAGCTGATAAGCAACTTCGCCTCTGCGGCTCAAAATCTTAAATGGTCCAACATAACGGGGTGCGAGTTTCCCTTTGGCATGGAACCTCTTAACTCCCCTGAGAGGCGTAACTCTGAGGTATACAAAGTCTTCTGATTCAAAACTCAAGTCTCGGCGACGGTTGTCAGCATAACTCTTCTGTCGTGATTGGGCTATCTTCAACCTTTCCCTGATCACGGCAATCTGCTCTTCAGCTTCTTGAAGAATATCAGGCCCGAAGACACGGCGCTCGCCGGTCTCATTCCAATTCAATGGCGTCCGACAGGGTCGACCATACAGTGCCTCAAAAGGTGACATCTGTAAACTAGCTTGGTAACTATTGTTGTAACTGAACTCGGCATACGGCAAACTCTTATCCCAAGAGGTAGCATAAGCCAATGCACAAGCTCTTAACATATCCTCCAGAATCTGATTGACTCTTTCGGTCTGTCCATCCGTCTGTGGATGATAAGTCAGATCTTGAAGTTCAAACGGGTTCCCATGGCTTCATGCAACTTATTCCAGAATCTTGAGGTAAATTGGGTACCTCTGTCCGATACAATCCTCTTTGGCACTCCGTGCAAACAGACGATCCTGATCATGTACAACTCTGCTAACTTATCTCCCGAGTAGGTGGTCTTCACGGGGATAAAATGGGCTACTTTGGTCAAATGATCCACTATAACCCATATGGAGTCATAACCTCCTTGAGTCTTAGGCAAACCGGTAATGAAATCCATTCCGATTTCCTCCCACTTCCACTCAGGTATTTTCAGCGGCTGTAGCAATCCTGCTGGTCTCTGATGCATTGCCTTGACTCTCTGGCATACGTCGCACAATGCAACATGCTCGGCAACTTCACGCTTCATGCTCGGCCACCAGAATCTTTCCTTCAAATCCTGATACATCTTGGCACTTCCTGGGTGAATTGAATACTTGGAGTCATGGGCTTCTTCTAGAATCAACTGCTTCAGCTCCTTTTGTTCGGCACACAAATGCGATTCTTCAGCCATAACGTGCCTTGCTCATCCAACTTGAAATCCTCTGCCTTGCCTTCTTCCTTGATGGACTTAATCCTGCGGATCTTGTCATCATCCTTCTGTCCTTCTCGGATCTGGTCCTCTAGAGTAGGCTTTACTTCCAATGCGGCCAAGAATCCGCTAGGTACCACCTCAATCTTCATTCTCTGAAATTCCTGGCATAGCTCATCCTGACTTGTGGCTAGCAACATGCTCACAGTATGGCTTTTCCGACTCAGAGCATTGGCTACTACGTTGGCCTTTCCGGGATGGTAATGGATTCCAACATTATAGTCCTTGATCAACTCTAACCATCTCCTCTGCCTCATGTTCAGATCTGATTGGGTGAATATGTATTTAAGACTTTTATGGTCCGTGTACACTTCACATCTGTTCCCGATCAGATAGTGACGCCATATCTTCAAGGCATGCACTACGGCAGCTAACTCTAGGTCATGCGTCGGATAATTTTCCTCATGCGGCCTTAACTGCCTTGATGCATAAGCGACGACCTTTCCATTCTGCATCAGCACATATCCAAGTCCTTGGCGCGATGCGTCACAATAAATGTCAAAGCTTTGATTAACATCCGGTAGTACTAACACCGGCACTGATGTCAATCGCTTCTTCAGCAATTGCGTAAGAGGTTTCGCAATTGTCGAAAAACCTTCAATGAAACGGCGATAGTATCCTGCCATTCCAAGGAAACTTCGGATCTGGGTCACAGTCTTCGGCTGCTCCCAATGTAACACAGCTTCTACCTTGCTTGGATCTACGGCGACTCCTTCTGCGGTCATTACATATCCAAGAAACTCCACCTTGTCCTTCCAAAAATCACACTTACTAAACTTGGCGAAGAGTTGCTGTTCCCTCAGTTTTTCCAAAACTCGCCTCAAGTGTTCGGCATGTTCATCCTCTGTCTTGGAGTAGATTAGGATATCATCTATGAACACGACAACAAACTTGTCCAAATATTCCATGAACACCTTATTCATCATATTCATGAAATATGCTGGCGCATTCGTCAGTCCAAAAGACATAACTGTAAACTCGTAATGTCCATATCTTGACGAGAATGCAGTCTTCGGGATATCTTCTGATCGGATCTTCAACTGATGGTATCCCGATCTCAGATCAATCTTGGAGAAAACTCCGGCTCCTCTTAGCTGATCGAACAAATCATCAATCCTGGGTAGTGGATACTTATTCTTCACGGTGACTTCATTGAGTGCACGGTGTCGATGCACATCCAGAAACTCCCGTCCTTCTTCTTGACAAACAAAACTGGTGCTCCCCACGGCGACGAACTCGGTCTGATAAATCCTTTCTCCATTAACTCTTCCAGCTGTTTCTTCATCTCTACCAACTCCTCGGTGGACATCCGATAGGGTCTCTTTGCTATCGGCGCTGTACCAGGTACAAGTTCTATCACAAACTCTATGTCCCTGTCTGGCGGCATACCAGGTAGATCTTCGGGAAAAACATCTGGGTACTCATTCACTACGGAGACATCCTCTATGCTGATTGTCTTGGTACTGTTAACCATCATCTGTCCATCTCTAACTGCAGTGGCTTGAAATTCCACTTTCTTTCCACACGGGCTCTCAACTGAGATAGTCCTTCGTCCACAATCCAATACGGCCTTGTGCTTGGATAACCAATCCATTCCCAAAATAACGTCTAAGGTCTGGATCTCCAAAATTATAAGGTTCGCTAGGAACTCTATTCCATCTATTAGTATTCTCACCCCGGAACATCCTACTTTCGTTCGGAGTTCGGAACCAGGGGTTTGAACTAAAAGCATGCACTTAAGTCTTGCAATCCTCAAATCGTTTCTAGCAGCAAAGCTTTGTGAAACAAACGAATGCGAAGCTCCAGAGTCAAACAAAATCAAGCTGCAGGTGCATCGAAGTTAACAAGTAACTTACCCGATCTGACGTCAGTAGCATTCTGCGGTGCATCTGCGGTGACATGGTTGACTCGGCCTCTCACCATGGTGCAGGATGTGGTTCCTGATGCTTGGCGTCCTAGGCCGGGTGGTTCCCAAGTTTAAGCGGCCCGGGTCACTCCTGCTGTCTTCTTTGGACAATGTTGGCCAAGTGTCCTGGCTCGTTGCGGTTGTAGTAGCGTCTCACGGTTCCTTCTTGACTGCTGGAGCGGCGTTTCTAGCGAAGTGGGTGCAGTAGTTCGATTGACAGGTCTTGGTCTTTGGTGGCGGTGTCCTTGTTGCATTTTGTGGCTGGAATCGAAGAATTGATTTGGTGCAACTCTCGGTATTGCGTTCGCTGGCGTGATCCCTGCTGTTGCATTCTGCGCTTCCTGTTCTCATCCAGTTCCTTGCGCTTGTCCTCAAGAATAAGCGCCTTATTCACCAACTCTTGGAAATCTGGGAAGGTGTGGGTGATCAGTCCTACTTGTAGTCCTGAGTTAAGTCCCTTCATGAAGCGAGACTGTCTGGCTTTATCTGTCGCTACATCCTCAGGTGCGTAGCGTGCTAGCTGTGTGAACTTGTTCAGGTAGTCGGCCACTGGCTGATTACCTTGCTTCAGTGCTCTGAACTCCTCCTTCTTAAGGTCCATGATTCCTTCTGGCACGTGATACTGACGAAACGCAGCTGTGAACTCTTCCCAAGTGATATCTTGAGGGTTCTCTTGCGTGGCACAGAAGTTCTCCCACCATTCGTTCCTTCCAACTGATGAGAAGCGTAGAGTACCTTCTCATTTCCTATGCATTGAGCTATGTGTAGCTTCCTCTCAATTGACCTTAACCAATCATCGGCCTCCAATGGATTGGCATTCCCAGAGAAAGTGGGTGGGTGAGTCCTCATGAACTCTGACAGTCTTGTATTCTGGCGTTGTCCCTGATTAACTTGATTAGCAGTGGCCTGAGCAGTGACGTGCTGCATCTATTGCATCATAGCATGCATCAACTGAGTCTGAGCAGCAAGAAATGCTCCAAAATTCTGCATATCAACTGGCGGTGCTGGTGCTCCATCATTGGGGTTTTCTGCTGGGCGAGAACCACTTCCATTGCTTCCAAAGTTTCCGCGGGTGTTCACCATCTGTCGATTTGCTCTAGGTTTTAGAGATGAGAGGGAAACAAGAATAGACAAGTAATATGGAACTTATGCGGGGCGAAAGGTGTATCCTTAAGGTCCAACTTTATTATTGATATTAATAACTTGGTATGGTTGCTTACAATGCCTAAGGGCCTTGCAACACATACTGCACACTCAGCAAACAATGAAAATCCAAATCGAACTAACACTGGAGTCTAACGCCTAAAGGGTGACTCTTTATTCTATGACGCGACTCAGCGAAGGAGTCTCACTATAGAACCTACGCTCACTCATCGAGAAAACCTCCAAGGCCTGGTACGGATGCTGCGGCATAGGCGCAAAACGATTGCCATGTCCAGCAACTGTGTCATCTGTGGTAGTCGAAGAAGCAGTGTCCTCATCGAGATCTGACTCCTCCGGATCTGGCTTGTGTAGCTCGAGTACTGGCTCTGGTTCTGGTCCGTACAATGCCGTCTCTAACTCTCCAATCCTTTGCAGAAGGTGGGACACATACTCTAGAGCTTCCCGCCATCTATTCTTCTCTGTCGTGATCTCCTTGCGGGCCTTCTGTAGCTCCTTGCTTGTATCATCGAGTACATCCTCCTGGGCGACAACAAGTCGTGCCAACTATGTAACCATGGCATCCTCATCCTGAATCGCCTTCGGGTCAAGAAGGTTATTGCTGCGCGGGTGATAACGGAACACCGTGCTCTCCAACTCTCTGGCGTAGATACGGGTAATGTGCCGCATTGCTCGTCGTGATACTTCTTGGATACCCATCTGCATTGTAGACCTCCTGGCGGTCAGTGTATCGAGCGATTGCACTGGCCCTTCTTCCTAGCAGGTACCTCAATCTTCACGTCACAAGCCTTGATCAATCCTGCTTGTCTGATCACTTCCACTTGGTATTGGGGCTTCTCAAAATCTCCGAGAGTTTGTAGCATATGCCAAAGTTCTGCGGCGTGACCAACCTCCAGATCGACGTAGTTGAACTCTCCCTCCATCTGTCACAAGAGTGCTCACGTAAGAACTCGAAATTTTTTTAAATCGTGACAAGGTAAGGAAAATTCAGCAAGAGACAAGAAAAGAGAGAAGGGGATAAGTCGAGATGTCATTTCTTGTCTTGACAAATTTTATTCTTTTAGAAAATAGCTTTTATCCTCACTACGACCATTCTAGCTAGGGTTGAGCCTACGGTCAGTATGGCTCTGATACCACCTCTGTCGGGACCCCGAATTTGCAAATCCGGACCCTTTGTGTATTCAGCACTAGTCCAGGAACGCGCTAGTCCACACAGTCTTAACATTGGTAAATATCACAATCATACCATTCGATACTAATAAAGTACTTTTATTTAAATAACCAAACTGGTTACTCGACCTTATGGTCAAGTCACAAATGTACGCCTCATGACGAAACTTATTAAGAGAGAAATAGTAGCAGCGGAAAATCAAATAACCGTGGCGCCATCCAAGATACCACAGGCAACCGATCGGGCTCGCTCCTAAGTAGACGGATCCTCTTGGAGCTCCTCCTCCAAAGCTGGTATTGTCTCCTCTTCAACTGTGTTGTATGGTGGCAAGGGTGAGTACTTGGTACTCGACAAGTCATGCACGTAATGCAAAGCTAATATACTATATGCATGGCTTGGTACAAAGGAATAGCTCAAGGTATTTTTGCAGAAAACAACATTTAACAAGTATCATAAGTAGATTCGAAAGCAGTAGAAACAAGTAAAGCATAAATAACTTTTCAAGGAGTTTAATAAACATCTTTCTCATCCTAATCCACATTTCCATCAACATCATTATTAATCCAACCCAACCTTTCAGATCCAAGTTATTTTTGAGAAAATCTAACCCTTGACTGTAATTCCCGAGCGATGTCCAATACCGCGGACACGGCTATTCGAATAGATTCTACACTCTGCAGAGGTTATGCACTTTACCCACAAGATACAATCAAACACCACAAAGGCGAGTTCCCGTAACAAAGTCTTTCGGAAACTTCTAACAATACAAGTGGTCCTCCCCGGTTATTGCACACTAACCCTTCCCTTAGCTAAGGCGAAGTTTAGGCCAATCAACCGTTAGATGGGTACTGGCCTCGGCCGATGCGCTCCCCGCACAACTTACACAAAGGGTGTAGTTGACCTCCTGAGGTCCCACAGTGCGTTATTAGCAACTTAGTCAACTAGGTCCGTCCCATTCTGAGACATGTGGTTGCACGTTAGACCCAGTTCAAAGGCTTGCAAGGTGAAGTCCTTAGGGTGACCAAGGCAAGACTACCCAAAGAACCAAATCAACATCCCGATTGCCACAACCGCCCACCGATCATTCTTGCCACATGCCCCGGTCGAAAAACTATTTATCAAACCCCAGTTGATTACCATGCACCACGTGCCATCAACATCACATGATACCTTTCCAAAACAGGTTCAATATATCATTAAGTCAATATTAACATTTGATTGTCCAAAATCATGTCATGAGCACGTAGCAGGTCTAAGCAGTATACTACAACGGTCTAAAACCCATGTTGGCAATTTAATAATGTCCAACTAGTAAACCACAACTAGGGTGACAAGGGTCATGGCACATACTTAAATAATCAAGGTGTCATACAACAAATTGGAATTTATCTAACCCCCAGATTTAAATAAAGTATTTTCTAACTGAACTAGCATGCAATAGGTTAAATCAAAATAGATTTCAAAATAGGATCAACATGGTCAAAGCACAACTTGCCTTCAAAAAGTACTTGCTCTTGGTCTTGAGTTGGATCCTGAGTCAATACTTCTCCTTCGAATCCTTCCAGCACTTCAACGTCTACTCGTAAAGCGTGCAAATAGCAAATACACAAATAAACAATAGGCAAAAAGTGTCCAAATATCCAAATAAAATCCATAAACAGAGAGAACATAATTTTATGAATTTTTAGAAACTGGAATCGTCAAATTTGGAGTTAAAATGCAAAAGTTATGATTATTTAAAGTTTAAATAATCAATTAAATAATTTTACAGAGAAAAACTTTAGTCCAAAAATTAAATAAAATTCATACTTAGGTAGATCTCAATTTTATACAAATTTAGAAATTTGAATCACTCAAATCGGAGTTGAAAGGCAAAAGTTATAAGCGTTTGAAGTTTGAAACAAAATCTGAAATCATTATTTCGAATTAATAAATCATTTTCTTTTTTGGAAATTAATTATTGCGTCAGCGAGGACACGTGTCATCCTGTGATTGGTCGGCTGACGTCATCACCGAACGGATCCCGTGATGACGTCATCTTGGCGTCGACGCCAAGATGACACGTGGCACCACTCAGTCTTTGCCACGTGTCGGTCCATAGGATCGGGTCCACGGGCGACGCGGGTCCACGGTGGATCCGATCCATAGCGCCGCGGTCAATGACATGCGGGCCCGTATGTCGGCGGCTCACGTCTTGGGCGCCGCAGTCTTGATTCGGTGAGCCACGTGGCACTATCTCGGCCCTAGGATCAAGATCTAACGGCTGCTAAAGGATCCAATCTATAACACGTGATCTAACCTGGACCGCACGATCTAGATCCAACGGGTGATACGAGATCTGGGGTTGGAACAGTAAAGGGCTACGTGGCCTCACCTCATGCGTGCGATCGGGATCGGACGGCTGACGGAGCTCGCGGGATCGCGGCGGCGCTGGTCGACGGGATCTGGCCGGACTTGAGGACGGCGACACACGGGACGGCGCCTCGGGGCAGATCCAGCGAAGTGCGTGGTTCAATCCGATGCGCCTTGACCTGGGGGTCTCGAATCTGGGCTCAGGAGCGGCGGAGGGCTGCTGTCGGCGGCGGAAAAAGGCAATAACCGTGACGGAGGAGTGATCCAACTACGGCGAGCGATTGCGACTAGCCGGCGGCGCCTCGGGCTCGGAGACTTGAGGGAAAAGGTGCGCACACAAACGGCGGTCCTCGGGCGATGATCCACGCCTTAAATGGCCTCGGCATGCGCGCACAAAACGGAAACCTAATCGGACGAGCGGCTCTGGCGGCGCTCTCGGCTTCCGGATTAAATGCGAAGACGATGACGGAGGGTCGTACACGTGGCACGATCAACGGCCACGATCGCGGTGATGCGTAATCGGGTTGGTCGGACGCGGCTCGGCCGTGCGGTGAAATCGACCGTTGGATCTTGATCCAACGGTCATAACGATTAGGGTTTGGGCGTGGTTCGATCAAGTCACGTTGCTCGGTCGGACTCGAGTCCGACTCGGAGTTCCGACTTCGATCGGATGAATAGTACTTGACCCAACTCGAATTTCCAGCGATTTAATAATTAAAATAATTCCCGATAATTCATTTAATTCATTAAAAATAGCAAAAGACTTCAAAAATTCGGAAAAATTAGAAAATACTTTGGATCATTTTGGACTCAAATAAAATATTTCCAACAAAATTTTATTTGCAAAGTTTAATTCTTTAATTATTTCAAAATGGAATAAATTCAAATAAATTCCAAATAAATCCAAATAAATTCCAGAAAATTCCAAAAATTCACCAAAGTGCCAAATCACACATGAATTTAAGAAAAGCAAAATTTTGGGGTGTTACAGTCCACAAGGCTGACGTGCTGGGCAACGTGGGGCCGGTGCGCTGCGTCAGACAGCGTCACCACGCCCTTGATAGGTCAAAGTGCAAAGGAACAACCTCGCAGCCTGACGGACCCGCTCCTAAGCTGGCCTGGCCTCATCGACGGTAACCTGGATACCTGCATCAAGGCGCGCTAGCATGGACGTAGCCTCGACGTCCAACTCCATCACACGCTGTGCCTGCATGTAATGCAAGATTCTTTTTAGGTATTTTACATGAAAATGACCTAGCGATAGAGATTCGATTGTGAAACTTAACATGAGGTTGTCCCTTTCAGACATCTGTGAAGGGTATGTGTCTGATACCGCTGCTTGACGGGGGACATACGGTGCTGGTGGTGTGTACCCCACCCTGATCCTTGTGCACGGCGCGAACCACTCCATGTACTCGTCGTACGTGGAGTGATCGTACGGCCGCGTCTCGGTGACCTTATCCGCAAGTGCATCGTCCCACTGCAGTACCCATATCGTCATGCGATGCGCGAAGGGAGTTCCCGCTACAACCCCCATCTGAGACATCCTGCAATGCAAAAAAAATTGCATTTGGATTCAACATCCAATCCGACGGAATTGTAAAGGGTGCGGTCGGAAGACGTACCTGTGAGCGGCCCGTGAGACAAACGTTGGTAGGCTGTAATGGGAAAATCTGGAACAGACTGAACTGCCACAGCACCCTGTGCGGCGAGTACTCCTCCACGCACAGGTCGAAGACGATGACCTTACGGGTCAGCAAATATTGCTCATCCCGTGTGCAAAGCGCGGCGATCCCCAACGGTGCTCGGACGTGTACGTCGTACGCGTCATACGGGGTCCGCCACATGTCCTCCTCATGGAGGCTGTCAAACTCCCGAACAAACTCGGGGTACGACCTCCTCACCTGTCGGTGGGCATACAAGCGCTGTGCGAAAATAAAAAACAGTGCATGTTATGAAAGTGCGCAAGTACGGGAGCTAGATACAAGGGGGTGTACATGTCGCCGAACCCCCTAGTGGCCCATGGTGGGCCAGTCCATCGGGTCCCCATGGTACAAGTCCTGTGAGTATGGCGCGGTGTCAACAATAGGCCTGCCGATGGAGAAGCGCTCCCAGGACCACAAATGCAGAAGGAGGACGCACCCTGACATCGTCGCCTCCTGAAGCGCCCGAGAGACCGTGTCGCACAACTCTCTATATGTCGCCGCGAGCACAGCGGAGGCCCAAGACCATTGCACGATCTGTTTACAACGAGAATGTTCAACATGTCCTGTCATTATAGATTTGAACGAAATGTTTTACCTCCTCCGCGGGGGTGTCGGCTATGGACTGGGCGTACTCGATCAGGTGCCGGTCCACCGTGTTCCCGTGCGAGGAAGGGAACATCAACCAACCAAACAGCAAAAGCAGGTATGCCTCTAGGTGGCGGGCCACGTCCCCCTCCTCTGCGTGCAGGTGGAGAAGCTCAGCCTGCAGCACTTGGTTCAATTTTGTAAGCAACTTAGCGTGTCCCCATGAATGGGGCAACGAAGAGGGTACTAACCATGAACTGAAGCAGCCACACCTTTGTCGGTCCATTCCGCTCACCGTGCCTGAGGGGCACGTACACGCTTGCCCGAGGGTGTCGCTGCACCTCGGCGAACCGCGCGGACAAGTCCGCCTGCCACATGACGGGGACGTCGTGCGGCACAACTGCAGGACCCGCGCAGGGTAGTCCCAACAGGTAGCACACGTCCTGTAGTGTCGGAGCCATCTCTCCGCATGGCAGGTGGAACGTGTGCGTCTCGGGTCTCCACCGGTCGACGAGGGTGGTCAGCAGGGACCGGTCATACCCGAAACGTGGTACCTGGTTCCCCTATACTTGGGCCGTCATCTGCTCCACCATCCTACAGAGCGGAAGTAAGCCAGCCGCTCGTAACCTACATGTAGTATCGTCAAAGTGTATTCGCAAGTGAGTGCATGTACATACAGGAGTATGCAAGACAGTTGGCAGCTTACTGTGGAACCCATCATGGGTCGATGCGGAGCATCTCGTTCGGCACCCGAGGCCACAGTGTCGCTAGCTGTCGGCCCTCTACTGCGGACAACCTAGACCGGTGGGTCTGATCAACGGTCCGATCTAGCAGCTCAGGGTAGTCAGCAACACCATACCCAGCTCCCGCCATCGCCGCCTGTTACAAAGCAAATACTGGTTAGTAATTAAATGAGAAATAACATAATTTTGGATGTGTACAACGAAATAACAGAGTGGACAATAAAACAATGTTACAGATTACGACAACCACAAGTTATACGCCGTTACAATAATTAACTGGTACATATTGAAGTTCCCGAAGTAAAGGAATACATGTAGAAGGGAAAAACAACAAATAGGACAACACTTAAAGCTTACACATTACAACAACCACATACATGTAGAAATAAAACTACATTATCCACGATTACGACGCGCCTCTGACTTGTCCATATCATTCCGAATACGCCGTGTCCTTCGTCGACTGACCTTCTGCTTCAACAATCGGATGTCTGGTACCCAACGATGCTCTGGACGGGGGGCTGTTGTGAACGATCCATCCACCCTGTACCCGTACACCTCGTTATGCCATGTGGCGTGAACACTTTGCTTGTAGTAATAGTGGGTGATGTACGGACGACAGGACTGGTGTGTCTTAGCAGCTGCCGCAATCACATGCGAGCACGGCAAGTGCAGCAGGCGTGGTTTCTGGCAGGAGCACTTGCAGTCAGATGCTCGGAGTATGCAAATATGTGAAGTCCTCTCTCGGTGGGCACCTCTTCGACCTAGGTCACCGCAGTGCACATGATATCTCCGTTCCAAGCCACTCTCCGGTGTAACACGATGTGTCTGTGCCTTCCGTGTTTTTTTGGCCATGTACGTAGATGTAACCGTTGAGTACATCAGTCGATTGTCCGACATACATGCAGCAGACTTCTTGTATCTCTCAATGAAATATCTTTGGGTGCCTAGCAACACACCTTCAACTATACCCACCAATGGAAGGCATCTAGTGCCTTTCATTACCAAGTTGTAAATCTCCGCCAGGTTCGTTGTCATTATTACATAATGCGAACCACCGTCGTCATGCAGAAGGGACCATTTCTCCAACGGCTCGTGTCGTATCCAGTCCGTGAAACTCTTTATGCTTGTCCCCGGCCTACGCCCAATGTTTGGGGCATCGGTCGGGAGCGCACACAAAGCTGTCGGGTCCTCTCCTTGCTCGTGGTAGACCATAGGGTTCCTTGATGAACTAGCAGCCCCCGTTGGATTCATTGATTGCTTCTTGGTTAGTTCATCCAGTGTCCTCCACAATGCATCGAACTTCCGCCGCTGGTTCTGCTTGCACAGCCGCTTAAACATGTTCATCAACTCCTTGTTCCTGAACTAACGAAAGAAATTGGCACCCATGTGCCTCATGCACCACCGGCTCTTCAGGTCTGGCCACTTTGCTGCTCCCACGACGTCAGACCTTTCCTGCATATCCATGATCGCCCTCAGCAACCCTGCATGCCGGTCGTGGATGACATAAACATCGGGCCGATCCTGCACAACTGCAAGCTTGACTCTCTCAAGGAACCAATACTAGCTGTCAGTGTTTTCCCTCTCCACAAAGGCCAATGCGACTGGTAGAACCTGGTTGTTGGCGTCCACCGAGATCGCAGTTAGAATCTGACCCTTGTATTTCCTAGTGAGGAATGTGCCGTCCATGCAAAGGACCGGACGATAGTGTCGGAACGCACTGATGCATGCGCCGAGGGCGAGGAAGCCCCGCTGCAAGACCCACTTACCCGCGCATCGACCACCCGCAGGAAACTCCACAAGGTCGATGGATGTACCGGGGTTCCTATTTGATATTGCCCTGAGCAGGTGGGGAATATTCTCGTACGAAGCCTCGTACGTCCCAAATCGTATTTCCAAGGCTGTCCTGTTTGCTCTCCATGCTTTCCCATAGCTAATCTTGTACTGAAACCTCTCCTCGACAGCTGTGATAATGGATCGAGGCTGCAGGTGCCGATTCTCCACAATCTGACCATAAAACACATTTGCCACCCACGTGGACGACAGATTGCGGTGTTCCTACTTCGCTTCCTCCAGTTCTGTAACACCCCAAAATTTTGCTTTTATTGAATTCATGTGTGATTTGGCACTTTGGTGAATTTTTGGAATTTTCTTGAATTTATTTGGATTTATTTGGAATTTATTTGAATTTATTCCATTTTGAAATAATTAAAGAATTTAATATTGCAAATAAAATTTTGTTGGAAATATTTTATTTGAGTCCCAAATACCCTAAAATATTTTCCAGAATTTTTCTGGAATTTTTCTGAGTATTTTGCTATTTTTAATGAATTAATTGAATTTCTGGGAATTATTTTAAATATTAAATCGCTGGAAAATCAAACCGAAGTCGATTGTTGTTCATCCGACCAGAGCCCGAGTCAGACTTGAGTTCGAGTCCGACCGAGCCACATGACTCGACCAAACCAACTCCAAAACCTAATCGATCCCAACCGTTGGATCAAGATCCAACGGTCGGGATCATCCGTCTGCGCCGGCCGAATCCGGCCGGATCCGATCGCGTCCACGCGATCGTGGCCGTTGATCGTGCCACGTGGGCGGCTGGCGTCATTGTCCCGCCGAGTCCGGCCGGACTCCTCCGCCGCTTGCCGCCGTGTAGGATTAGGGTTCCGTCCCGTGCACGCATGCCAAGGGTATTTAAGTACCGGGAGGTACCCCGAGGACCGCCGTGATCCCGCGCCCTCTCTACTCTACTTCACCGAGCCTTAGTCGCCGTAGATTCGCCGGAATCGCTCGTCGGAGCTCTGACACCTCTCATTGCGGTTTTGCTTGATTCCGCCGCCGTCCGCCGTCCCCTGCCGCCATTGACCCCAGATCCGGAACCCCCGAAGCCAGGCGCACCCGAAGAGACCCTTCACCTCGCCGGAGCACGCCCCAAACGCCGTTCGTGTGGTCGCCGTCCTCAGCGCCGGCAGCCACAACCTCGCCGTGAAGCCATCGCCGACCCCGAGCTCCACCAACCGTCCGATCAAGATCCAAGGGCCAAGATCGCGCCACGTCACCCTCGGTGAGTTCTCCGTTGAAAATCCTAGATCTAATCTCAACCGTTGGATCTAGATCCAACGGCCTAGGTCGTGCCACGTAGCGGGAACTGCACCAGGCTAGATTGGATCTGGACCGTTAGATCAAGATCCAACGGCCCAGATCAACCCGTGCGCCCAAGCACTTGAGGCCCAAATCCAATCCTAGCCGTCGATTTTCAAACCAACGGCTACGATCGTGCCACGTGTCCAGGGAGCTGAACCGCCGCGCCACGCGGGCGTGCGCGTGGGCCACTGACACGCGGGGCCCGCGTGTCAGCGACCGCACCGTGACGTCACCCATGACGTCATCGGATGGACCCACCTGTCAGCGCTGTGGGCTGAGCCCCGCTGACGTCAGCAATGACGTCGCCCGAGTGGTCCCACATGTCAGTCTCACATGGAGCCGTGGACCGGGTCCACGGTAGACCCGAGCCGAGCGTGGACTACGTCCATGGACCGGCTGACGTCAGCAGACCAATCCAGTGCTGCCACGTGTCCATGATGACGCAATAATTAATTTCCGAAAAAGAAATGATTTATTAATTCGAAATATTGATTCAAATTTAGATTCAAACTTCAAACGCTTATAACTTTTGCGTTTCAACTCCGATTTGAGTGATTCAAATTTCTAAATTTGTATAAAATTGAGATCTACCTAAATATGAATTTTATTTAATTTTTGGACTAAAGTTTTTCTCTGCAAAATTATTTAAATGATTATTTAAACTTTAAATAATCATAACTTTTGCGTCTTAACTCCAAATTTGACGATTCCAGTTTCTAAAAATCCATAAAATTATGTTCTTTCTGTTTATGGATTTTATTTGGATGTTTGGACACTTTTTGCCTATTGTTTATTTGTGTATTTGCTATTTGCACGCTTTACGAGTAGACGTTGAAGTGCCGGAAGGATTCGAAGGAGAAGTATTAACTCATGATCCAACTCAAGACCAAGAACAAGTACTTTTTGAAGGCAAGTTGTGCTTTGACCATGTTGATCCTATTTCGAAATCTATTTTGATTTAAACTATTGCATGCTAGTTCAATTAGAAAAATACTTTGTTTAAACATGGGGTTAGATAAGTACCAATTTCTTTGTATGACACCTTGATTATTTAAGTATGTGCCATTACCCTTGTCACCCTAGTTGTGGATTACTAGTTGGACATTATTAAATTGCCAACCTGGGTTTAGACCGTTGTAGTATCTTTGCTTAGACACACTGCTACGTGCTCATAACATGATTTTGGATAATCAAATGTTAATATTGACTTAATGATATATTGAACCTGTTTTGGAAAAGTATCATGTGATGTTGATGGCACGTGGTGCATGGTAATCAAGCGGGGTTTGATAAACAGTTTTCGACCGGGGCATGTGGCAAAGAGTAATCAGGTGGGCCAGTTGTAGCATTGGGAGTGTTGTTTTGGTTTTTCGGGTAGTCTTGCCCTGGTCACCCTAAGGACTTAACCTTGCAAGCCTTTGAACTGGGTCTAACGTGCAACCACATGTCTGTAATGGGACGGACCTAGTTGACTAAGTCGCTAATAACGCACTGTGGGACCTCGGGAGGTCAACTACACCCTTTGTGTAAGTTGTGCGGGGAGCGTCTGGGCCGAGGCCAGTACCCATCTAAAGTTTTATTGGCCTAGACTTCGTCTTAGCTAAGGGAAGGGTTAGTGCGCAATAACCGGGGAGGACCACTTGTATTGTTAGAAGTTTCCGAAAGACTTTGTTACGGGAACTCGCCTTTGTGGTGTTTGACTGTATCTTGTGGGTAAAGTGCATAACCTCTGCAGAGTATAGAATCTATTCGAATAGCCGTGTCATGGTATTGGACATCGCTCGGGAATTACAGTCAAGGGTTAGATTTTCTCAAAAATAACTTTGGTTTGAAAGGTTGGGTTGGTTTAGTAATGAAGATGATGAAAATGTGGTTTAGGATGGGGAAAATGTTTATTAAACTTCTTGCAAAGTTATTTATGCTTTACTTATTTCTACTGCTTTCGAATCTACTTATATTACTTGTCAAATCTTTGTTTCTTTGCCAAATATACCTTGAGCTATTCCTTTGTACCAAGCCATGCATATAGTATATTAGCTTGCATTCTGCATGACTTGTCGAGTACCAAGTACTCACCCTTGCCTCAACACAACATCGGTTGAAGAGGAGACTACGCCCGACTTTGGAGGAGGAACTCCAAGAGGATCCGTCTACTTAGGGAAGCGAGCCCGATCGGTTGCACTGTGGTATCTTTGGATGGCGCCACGAAGCTATTTGATTTTCCGCTGCTATTATTTCTCTTTTAATAAGTTTCGCCTTGCGATGCATACATTTGTAACTTGACCATAAGGTCGAGTAACCAGTTTGGTTATTTAAATAAAGTACTTTGATAATATCGAATGGTATGATTGTGATATTTACCGATGTTAAGACTGTGTGCACTAGCGCGTTCCTGGACTAGTGCTGAATACACAGAGGGTCCGGATTTGCAAATTCGGGGTCCCGACAAGTTCACAGTTATGCTCCCTCACTATGGAACATTTCCAGTAGTCCTTCCACTTCCCCTTGTATGCATGCACCCGCCATGGGCACGAATCAACTACGCACTTCACGTCGTACTCTTTTTTGCTAGACTTCAATACCCTAAATTGCCGCCGAAGTGACATTGCCCAGTATTTCACCGCATCCATCACAGCCTCCTTGTCTTTATATATGGCCCCCTGCGTTACCTCATTGTGATGATACTCCCATGCATCAACGTTCCCTTCATTCATTGCTAGGTCTTCGAAATTAAAATTACACCACGCACCAGGGACTAGCACCTCAGTAGTATTATCCTCCTCATCCGACTCTTCGCAATCAGGGACTTCCTCATCCGCACGGCCCTCCTCCTCCATCAGGTCAATTATGTCCTCCACCTCCTCCCCCTCGTCGGCCACGCCCTACGCCTCCACGATAGTCTCCTCACCCCCGCCGATCCCCTCGCTACCGCCAAACTCATGTCCCCCCTCTCCGAGCTCCTCGGCACCTTCATCATCACATTCGTGCATGCTTGTTCGCCCCTCCTTCACAATATCTACTCGACATCACCAACTACTGACACTGACGGAGCTACCGGGTAGCACTGTACCAGTAATGTGAGCGGCCAGTTCCGCTCGAAGGCATACCCAAGATAGCTCCTCCACGATGTTGTCCCGTTAATTGGAATCAACTCTCCAAAAAAACAGTGTTGCGCACGGCTGACTATTGCTCTAATCCGCAACCGAACTGCCTCTGCATCCAAACTAAACATCCGAAACAACCACTCCAACAAAGTCCTATATGTCCTATCCCTTGGTCTAGACATGCCCTGTACGGCCATTGAAAATGATGACAAAGCTACGCCTGTCGGCCCCTGTGCTATCTCACCATCTCCATAAAATATTTGAAAATATTTCATCTCCGACATGCTGCCTACAACGTCGGACCGAAAATTTCATCAGCTGCCTATAACCGCATGTTACATTATATTTATAAATTTTTTCTATGCTAATTTCTAACAGTGCATGATATTTCCAAAGTTTTTTTACTGTACTAATTTCTAACCTAGCACGGTATCTACGAACGCACGATATGCTTGGTAGACTACTGTTTTTTGAAATATTACTCTACACTACAATATATAAGTCATTCAACTGTAAACACGTATTTCGACTAGCCTAACGTATGACTACATTGTACTCCTCAATAACAAAACTTCGGTTACAAAATCCTACTAAATTATATTTCTAAATATTACCTACATTACATTTCCTACGTTACATTTCTAACCAATCCTACATTACATCTCTAAAGCTAAACAATCCTACATTACATTTCGACAAAATACTAAATTAGGTTTCTACATCTAAGACTAACCTACATTAGATTTCTAAAGACTAAACAATATACGAAAATAAACTTTTATACTACATTTCAAAATACAAAATTTTCAAACATACCTCAAAAAAACGATGAACCAAACTTTTTATCCCTACCCTTTTTCCTTCTCTTCTCTTTTCCTCTCTTTTTCCTCTTTTTTCCTTTCTTTTTTCCTCTTTTTTCCTTTCCTCTTCTTCTCTCTTTTCCTTTCCTCTTCTTCTCTTCTGCTCGTTCGCTCCCCTCTCCTTCTGCTCGCTCGGCCGAATGGGGCTGGGAGGCCTGGCTGGCTCGGGTTGAAGGGTGCCGGTGACCCCTTTTCTAGGCGATCGCCCCTTTTCTGGGCGATTAGTCCCTAGCCGTTGGCAGCTAGCCGTTGCGGCATGCTGCGCCGTTAGTGGTCCCACAGATCGTCCGTGTATGTGGTGATCGCCCAGAATAGGGGCGACGGGCACCCATTTCTAACATTTTGTAACTCTGCAGTACATTTTCGAGAAAACGATTAAAAAGAAATATTAAATAAAAAAAATTCATGACGTCCTCGTTGACGTCAGCGAGGCTCGGCCGAACGGCTTCTGACAGCTGGGCCCCACCGTGACGTCACGAATGACATCACCGCACGGTGGGTAGAGCCGCTGACACGCGGGCCCATGCTGACGTCACACCAGACGACCGGGCGACGCTGCGTTGACCGCGCCGGTTCTGCTGCCGGCCACGTGGCACGATCTAGGTCATTGGTTTGAAATCCAACGGTCCGGATTGGATCTAATCTCGCTACTGTGAAATGACATGGCTCAATCTGGACCGTGCGATTGGGATCGAACAGTCGGGATTGGATCGGGTTTTCGCCACACTGTGGGGGTGGCGTGGCATTTCCCGATGTGCGACACGCGGGTCAATCTACGTTGTTCGATTTCGATCGAACGGCCGAGATTAAATCTAGCGCTACAACGCTGGTGAACCCTAACCGTACGATCTAGATCTAATGGCTGAGATCTAATCCTAGCACGGTGCGGTTACGGGCTATGTGGCTCAATCCAAAGCATTGGGTCTATATCTAAGAGCTGATAACAGATCTAAAACCGTAACGAGGACTCAAACGGGGGGGGTGATGTGGACGAACCTGGGCCGTGCGATTAAGATCCAACGGCTGACTGAGCTCGCGGTTCCTGCAATGTCCACGACGGAGCTAGGTTACTGAAGACGAAGACGACGACCATGACCGCGGCGTTTTGGCGCAGTTTCGGCGGAGTGAATGGTCCCTTCGGGTGTGGCTCGACGCGAGGAACACGGATCTGGGCACCACGACGGCGAAGGACGGCGGTCGGCGGCGCAAAATGGCAAAAACCACGGTGGACTTCTCGTCCAACTTCGGCGAGCGATTGCGGCAAGACTACGGCGGCTGGAGCTCAACGGCATAGGGCAAAACGTGCGCACGGAAGAGGAGAACACGTTGGCGGTGGCGGCGCATTAAATAGGGCCCTCGGCGTCCGTGAAAGCCACGGAAATCGAGGCCCACACGCGCGCGGCTGCTGAATCCGGCGGCGGCTCGGACTGGGTGACGTGGCATGATCCTAGCCGTCCACGTGTCCATGATCGACAGCCATGATTCGACCGGCGCGAACGGGTTCGAACGGGATTCGGGCTCGGGTGTCGTGGCGCAACACTGGCCATTGGATCAAGATCCAACGGTCGCGCGGGTTAGGGTTTAGGTCCGGCTCGGGTCTGACTCGAACGTGGTTCGGTCGGACTCGAGTCTGACTCGGGTCGGATGAACAGTGAAACCAGTTCGCGATTTTCCAGCAATTAAATATTTAAAATAATTCCTAGAAATTCAAATAATTCAAGAAAAATAGCAAAATAATCAGAAAAATTCCAAAAAAATTCTGAAAAATACTTTAAGACGTTTTGGACTCAAATAAAATATTTCAAACAAAATTTTATTTAAAACTTTCAATTATTTAGTTATCTCAAAAGGGAATAAATTCAAGTTAAATCCAAATATCTCTTAGAAAATTCCAAAAATTCTCAAAAGTGTAGAATTTCAATTAAATTCATGAAAGCAAAAATTGGGGTGTTACAAACCTCCCCCCTAATAGAATCTCGACCTCGAGATTCAGGGTTGACTAAGGAATAGGTTCGAAAATTCCTTCCTCAAATCCTCCTCGCGCTCCCAAGTCGCTTCACTCACTGCATGGTTGCTCCACTGAACTGTGCAGAAGCGGGTTGACTTATTCCTTGTCTCACCATCCATGGTGTCCAGAATCTTCACAGGGTGTTCCTTGTAAGTCAGATCTTCCTGTAACTCAATCGCCTCTAACGGCATCTGTTCATCGGGCACTCGGAGACACTTCTTTAGTTGGGATACATGGAACATATCATGCACTCCCGCCAACGACTGCGGCAACTCCAATTGGTAGGCAACTTCTCCTCGGCGACTAAAGGATCTTGAACGGACCAACATATCTTGGCGCAAGCTTCCCTTTGGCGTGGAACCTCTTAACCCCCTTGAGTGGTGTAACTCTGAGGTATACAAAATCTTCCAGTTCAAAACTCAAGTCTCAGCGACGGAGCTATCTTCAGTCTTTCCCGGATCACGGCAATCTGCTTGTGACACCACGGAGTGTCGTAATCTTATAAAATCTGAATGTTGAGGTCAAAACATTATAAAATATGAAATCGGAGGTTAAAACTATACGCTGTGAGCTTTATTCACATTTCCGGACTGTTTTCGGGAGTTTGGCCCTCTCCGGGGGAGTTCGGGCCCAAGGGGGATGTGTCGTGGGCCTTGGTGGGAGGATTTTTGGGCCCGTGAGGGAGGGGGAGGCAGGATAACCTGCCTTGGTGGTGTCCTCCCCCTGCCCACATGCGCCCCACAACCCTAGCCGCCACTCCACCTCCTCCTCCCACCACCCAAGCCGCCACCCTCCACTTTGGGCGCCTCCTCTCCCCCTTGCGCCATCCCCTCCCCTCTCCACCACCCCTTGCTGCCCTAGGGAAGCCTCTCCACCTCACAACCCGGAAGATCCGTCCATTGGAGCGCTACGCGACGAGGAGATCCGGTGGATTTGGAGCGAGGAAGGTGATCGCGCGAACCGGGAGGAGATCCGTTGGTTCTTCGTTTGTCCGGCGAAGGTATGGCCACGGGAATCCTTGGGGTTGGTCTAGGTACTGTTCTAGGGGTGGATATCATGTTTTTAGATCAATTGGTGGTGCTGTAATTGGGTAGATTAGATAGAATCTAGAGTTTGCCACATTCTTCGTTTCGGGCAGCATAAGCAGTCGACCTAGGGTTTGGGTGTTTGCCAATTTAGATTCGGAATTTGGTCGGACGCCTGTTGAGGAAGTTGTAGGTAATTTCAATAACTTTCAGTGGACATAAAGAATGTCCAATTCTGCCCAGTCGTTTGAATGTTATGCTCGTTTTACCAAACGTGTTAAAAATTGTGACGTGATTGGAACATATCATGGTATTCTGTAGATAAAACCACTTTGGATTCCGAATCAATTTTTCCATATACTTAGAAAAAGTTAGGAAATTTCCTAAGCTAAGCGAGGATGTACTCGTTTAATCGATTCGGAGTCTTAGAACCTGAGTTATGCTCGTTGCAAGTTTGCTGTCCCGATGGGACAGAACCTCTGTTTTTGGGTTGTGCGAGTAGATTGCGAAGTCGGGGTAGAATAGTGTTTGCGTATTGTTTTGTGGGCATGATTTAGAATGTGTGGTGCCTATGTGTAGGTGATGTGACCCCAGGATTGCCCTCTACTTCTCTCCAATCCGTCGCCCGTGGTTGAGGCAAGTGTATTGGAATGGGTAGCGAGTTGTTGATTGCTAGTTTTGTTGAGTTGAAATTGGATATAGAATATGTTCACATGCCATGCTCTAATGTTTACCCTTGATATGATGAATATGGTTTATTATGTTGTGATGCCATGTGTTATTGTACAAGTTATCTATGATGTTGGCATGTTTGCATACATGGCATGATACATGGCCGGGTCGGTGAGAAAGTCATAACTAGTCCAATAAGGTCGGTGAGAAAGTTATGACTAGTCCGGGGCACCATTGAGTAAGTCCTACATCGTGATTCTGTCCACCGCGGTGAATGGAATCTAGGAGTAGGCACCCTCCATCTTCGGGATGGAAGGGAGGAGAGGGTGCACACCGACGGGTGTGTACACAACCATACCGGTATGAGTTTCCAGGAGACATGTGCATCGCATCGCATTGCATACATGATGATGATGACAATGATATGTGAAGATGAATAAGATGATAGACATGATGTGAGTTGTTGTAGCCATGTAATTCTTCTTTTGTACCATTGCAATATACTTGCTGAGTGTTGAACTCACGCTTGTGCTTTCTTGTTGTTTTAGGTACCATGACACTGGCATGCGGCGAAGGGAAATAGACACACTTCTACACGTAGATTCACTTATTTGTTCCCACAGTCATTCAATTGGAGTCTTGATAATAAATTAAGTGTGATGCTCATTGATTTATGGTTTAGTTTTGCGATATGAGAGTCTTATTGTTCGTTTGGCTCATGGAGACATTGAATGCTTGGAATTAGACTTATATTGCTGTCATGCCGTTAATTATTGCTATTTTAGATGCCTCTTATATTGCCATATATTGTTATGCTGTTGTTGTTCCTCAATTCTTGTTAAAACAAAGGAGATGCTGCCGAAATTTCGATTTTCAGCATTCGTGCCTTTGCTATAATTTACTTGTATTTGTGGTATTTAGAGGTTTCTTAGTCTATGTTTGGTAGCATTCGGGCATATTAAATGCCGGGGTGTTACAGTTGGTATCAGAGCAGGCTGTAGGTCCCTGGAATGTGTATTTTTGGTGTCATGCTATTGGATACAACTAAAATGTGATGTGGAATAACTTAGAAACATGGCTTAGGTTTTAACTAAAATTTTGTCATAGGATAGCAACATCAAAACTTGCAAAAGTGGTATAACTAATCTAAAATTTGACACACATGGATGCACAATAGGAAAGGGTATGGGTATCGTTTCTTTACGCTTAAATGTTGTATTTATGCTTTGATGTTGAATGCTTCATTTGATAATGCATGTTGCTATGTAATGAGATAAATGATTGAATTGTTCTTGTTGTTGTGATAGAGTGGGGTTGTGGTGCCGAAGGGTTTCAGTCACCTCTTTTTGTTCATAGTAAGGGTGTGGTTTGACGGTGTGGCCGGTTAGAGCCATCACCGAAGAACTATTAACCCTTGTGGGAGAAGAGTGCTTATCCTTTCTGTCGTAGACCGGGTAGTTGGCTGGAGTCGAATAGAAGAGTTCGTGGTGGATTCTTTCAGTTACTCTTTACCGTTCTAACGGTCGGTTTCGGTTGGTTTTCTTGGCTTTGGTTGATTGAAATCAAAAGAAAAGTGTTTGGAATTGAATTTTCGCGGAGTGTCTCTTCGGTGTTTCTTGGTTTTGTCTTCTTTGGGTGAAGACAAAGAAGAAGAGTTTTGTGTTGCGTGTCTTTTGTTCGCCTTTTTGATTTGGCACCGATTTTGTTGGTTGCCTTGCAAAGAAAAGTATAGTTTTGGATCTTGTGTGTCTTACTCTGAGTTTAAAAGAAGTTATTGAAGCATGTGCAAAAAGTTAAGTTGTGTTGATTTATGTTTTGTGCCTTTGTCCGTAAAAGTTTACTTGATCGCTTGGTTCCCTCCTGTGGGAGTCTTTAAGATTGAAATATTTTTTGGAGTCATGTCCCATTGAAACTTTGAGAGTCAAGCTTCTTTGTGAGTTTTGGTTGAGTATTAAAAGAAAAATGCTGCAAATAAAGTAAGTATTCGTTTGACTGAAATTACTTGTGAAAAGTGAAATTTGTTGTTTAGCATGTTATGTAGTATGTAACAATGTGGTTTATGGAAATGATGTACACCTTAGTTAATTTGCGAGTTGAATCAATTAAATGTAATTGTTAGCTTTAGCTTAAGATTAAATGAACCTCTAGTGATGTAGAGTACCCCATAGTGGGAATGATTAAATGTGTTAATGTACATGCTTAGAATCTATTGCTTTGCTTTAAAAGTGCTTTTGACCCCCGATAATGTTTAAAGTTTAAACCCTGATGCATAGTTAGAACATTAAGGTGATGTAAATTACTGATATTGTTAAAGAAACCTTGCGGGTTGATTATAGATGTTCTAATTTTAACATGTTAGTAGTGAAATTCAATCATGTTGGCTTGTGACCTTAACTTTGAAGGTAATTAGAGTTGCTATTTTTGTTGTTGCAAACCATTAGTATATTTGGAAGTATGCAGTTGTGTCTCTACAATGCTAGTATTGATATCAATTGAGAAGACATAAGACTTATTGTTAATGATGTTGTTAAGGGCAGTGTTAATGCTAGTATTCAATCTATTTTAAATAGTTGGAGTATGTTGTGTGGTGGTAATTTTGTTATCACCTATGTATAGGGTAGCTAAAAGTAATGTTGTTGGTTGATGATTATGCCCATTTGTTGTTATTGATGACTAAGTAGTGGTGGTAACTGTTTAGATTACTCGTTGGAAAACCATGGTTAAAATAGAGGAAAATTTTAACATGTTGTGATGGAGTGAGCTTTGGATAATTAACACGATGAATGATTTTAACCTTAATGAAAGTATAACTTAGAGTCTCACTTACGAATTCTTCCCTGTGGAGATAATATTTACATGTTGAAGTCGTTTGTTAACTGAATAAGTTTCGATTGTCGAGACGTTGACATATAGGTGGTATTAAATTTGTAGGTTGATCAGGCTGAAAGATTTGTTGAAGTACTATGTTTCAAATTTAGAATAAGATGTATTATGATATGATGATACGTGCGGATCATGTCAATGTAGTCTTGGTTGGGTGTCTTTTTGATAAGCATCATAAACTTTTATTAAAAGTGTTGGGAATGGTAAATAGAGAAAGAATTTGTTATGTAAATTTTGTTAAATCCGGTTGGACGTTCTCAATGAGTAAGTAGTGAATTTAGAAGTCTTTAATGGAAAGCGTAGTGGAACACTAGAGATGATTGTATTTATGCTAAGCTGGTGTTTAAAACCTTCTGGACTGGTTTGGTTGTTCGCTATCTTGGTTTAATGCTTTCGATTGAGGTGTTCCTTATGTTGAGTTTCAGAGTTTCCCCAAAACTCATAGTGATTGGTGTCGATC
Source organism: Rhipidocladum racemiflorum (assembly GCA_036346355.1). NCBI lineage: Eukaryota > Viridiplantae > Streptophyta > Magnoliopsida > Poales > Poaceae > Rhipidocladum > Rhipidocladum racemiflorum. The sequence continues at coordinate 15,878,392 of CM070582.1, forward strand.
TTTGGTTTTGTCCCATTTGTTTAGTTTGTGTTGTGAGTATGGGTTTTCACCCAAAAGTCTTTGAGTGGATCGCGCTCTTTCGCATTCTCACTGAATTACCTTTGGAATAAATGCTTAAAAGGAAGTAGATGGTCATAATGGGTTGTGTTGGAAACTTTTGAGTTAAGCCCTTGATGTGTAACTCTTTTTTGGCTAGAGTTGGAGTTATTTGGAAAATCTGTGTGGTGCTTGCAAGTGCTTCAAAAGGTGGTTTTTGTGGATGTTTCATCGGTGATGCTGTTAGTGAAGTGTTCTCTTCTGGAAATGAGTTTCCCTTCTCTTTGAGAAAATTTATGGCGGTTGTGTGTGTAGATGTTTAACTTTGGAGCCGATGTTCTTTTCCAAAATGTTGATTGTGGTTAAAGTGCGAGATTTTGCAAGTTTAGTTCTTCAATTGACATGGGTTCTTTTACGACGTGATGTTTCCCTGTTAATGGTGTTGCCATAATAGTTTATATGAATTTCGCAGCCATTGATGTTAATTGTGTTTCAATCATGTGATACTAAGGAAGAAGTCTTTTTTTGTGAATGACTACTTGGTATTGTTTATAGATGTTTAATGATGAAAGAGTCGGTGAGCCAGGTCGGTGAGAAAGTCATATATGGATATATGACTAATCCGGAGTGCTCTTGAAAAGTTTGCATTCATGTCATGAATTGAGATTTCCATTGCTCTCTAGCATGAAAAGAAAGAGTGAATAATTTCTGCCATTTGGCTATGCTGTAAGAGGATTGGGTTTCCTTGTCTCCTTGAGAGTTATTATAGCGGTTGTGGATTCTTTCGATTGATTGAGAATCGGTTTTCTCTTCCACAATGTTGTTTTGGTTAAAATGGATGTTTGGCTGTGGTGAAAGGGAGTCGAGTTGTCATTGATTGTTGAGAACTTCTGTCAAAGAATTGTGTGGGGTTTCTCTTTTGGTTTGAGTGCTCCCCGATGGGAAATGTATCGCATTGATTTGAGATTTGAGTTTTTCCTTTGCGGCTTGACTTAGGGAAAAAATGGAAAAAGGGAGTGGTCTTTGGATGTTGTCGAATCTTTGTTCCAAAGTGATTCATAGCGCTTTGGATTCAAGTTGATGAATGTGGTTCATTCGGCTAAAAGGGAGTTGCTTCTTGTTGGCATTCTCGTTTGAGATATGAATAGAAAGGCCTATGAAATTGTTGAGTAAATGGAAGATTATGCTCATGGGCTTGGTAGTTTTTCAGTGAGGAAATGTGAGAGCAAGACCCTTATAAAAAAAAGAATCAGTTGTGGTTTATAAGAATCTACAACCCTAACTTGGTCTAGGCGTAGAAGATTGGTTGTGATTCAAAAGGTGGTTATGATGGAAGCTTGTGATGTCAGTTCAAGTTTTGTTGAGATTAATGAGATGTGGTAGACAGGTTGAGGAATGAAATTAAGGTTTGTGAATGAAGTTGAAAAGAGAAGTTGTACTCATTTCATCAGGTTGGTTGTGATAGTAGTATGAAGGGTTTGACGTGAGGATTTGGGCATGTGTAGTATTTTCAATTGAGCCCTTTAATGGGTGAAATCGAGGAATTCGATTGGGGAATTGGAAGTAAAGGTGGAACTGTGAGAGGATTGCACTCTGTTGAGCTAAATCAACATTTTCTCACCAAGTGTTGCTTTTGAGAACTCGCTAGTCGTTTGTTCCGGTTTAAGTCTTTGTGTGAATGTTTTGGTGTTGCAAAGAAGTCTTTTGTCCCTTGGGGACTTTGTTGTTGATTTTGGCGTTCTTCGGATTCGGGGTCGAATCCTGTTTAAGGGGGGGGGAGAATGTGACACCACGGAATGTAATAATCATATAAAATGTGAATGTTGAGGTCAAAACATTATAAAATATGAAATCGGAGGTTAAAACTATACGCTGTGAGGTTTATTCGCATTTCCGGGCTATTTTCGGGAGTTTGGGCCTCTCCGGGGGAGTTCGGGCCCAAGGGGGATGTGTCGTGGGCCTTGGTGGGAGGATTTTTGGGCCCATGAGGAAGGGGGAGGCAGGATAACCTGCCTTGGGGGCATCTTCCCCATGCCCACATGCGCCCCACAACCCTAGCAGCCACTCCACCTCCTCCTCCCAACACCCAAGCCGCCACCCCCCACTTTGGGCGCCTCCTCTCCCCCTTGCGCTATCCCCTCCCCTCTCCACCACCCCTTGCTACCCTAGGGAAGCCTCTCCACCTCACCACCCCGAAGATCCGTCCATTGGAGCACTCTGCGACGAGGAGATCCGGTGGATTTGGAGCGAGGAAGGAGATCGCGCGAACCGGGAGGAGATCCGTTGGTTCTTCGTTCGTCGGGCGAAGGTATGGCCACGGGAATCCTTGGGGTTGGTCTAGGTACTATTCTAGGGGTGGATATCATGTTTTTAGATCAATTGGTGGTGATGTAATTGGGTAGATTAGATGGAATCTAGAGTTTGCCACGTTCTCTGTTTCGGGCAGCATGAGCAGTCGACCTAGGGTTTGGGTTTTCGTCAATTTAGAATCGGAATTTGGTCGGCCGCCTGTTGAGGAAGTTGTAGGTAATTTCAATAACTTTCAGTGGACATAAAGAACTTCCAATTCCACCCAGCCGTTTGAAAGTTATGCTCGTTTTACCGAACATGTTAAAAACTATGACATGATTGGAACAGATCACGGTATTCTGTAGATTAAACCACTTTAGAGTCCGAATCAGTTTTTCCATATACTTAGAAAAAGTTAGGAAATTTCCTAAGCTACATGAGTATGGACTCGTTTAATTGATTCGGAGTCTTAGAACCCGAGTTATGCTCATTGCAAGTCTGATGTCCCGACGGGACAGAACCTCTGTTTTTGGGTTGTGCGAGTAGATTGCGAAGTCGGGGTTGAAGAGTGTTTGTGTATTGTTTTGTGGGCATGATTTTGAGTGTACGGTGCCTATGTACATGTGGTGTGACCCCGGGAGTGCCCTCTACTTCTCGCCATTCCGTCGCCCGTGGTTGAGGCAAGTGTATTGGAATGGGTAGCGAGTTGTTGATTGCTAGTTTTGTTGAGTTGAAATTGGATATAGAATATGTTCACATGCCATGCTTTAATGTTTGCCCTTGATATGATGAATATGGTTTATTATGTTGTGATGCCATGTGTTATTGTACAGGTTATCTATGATGTTGGCATGTTTGCATACATGGCATGATACATGGCCGGGTCGGTGAGAAAGTCATAACTAGTCCGGTAAGGTCGGTGAGAAAGTTATGACTAGTCCGGGGCGCCATTGAGTAAGTCCTACATCGTGATTCCATCCACCGCGGTGAATGGAAGCGACGAGTAGGCACCCTCCACCTTCGGGATGGATGGGAGGAGAGGGTGCACACCGACGGGTGTGTACTCAACCATACCGGTATGAGTTTCCAGGAGACATGTGCATCGCATCGCATTGCATACATGATGATGATGATAATGATATGTGAAGATGAATAAGATGATAGGCATGATGTGAGTTGTTGTAGCCATGTAATTGTTCTTTTGTACCATTGCAATATACTTGCTGAGTGTTGAACTCACGCTTGTGCTTTCTTGTTGTTTTAGGTACCATGACACCGGCATGCGGGGCAGGGAAATAGACACACTTCTACACGTAGCTTCACTTATTTGTTCCCACAGTCGTTCAATTGGAGTCTTGATAATAAATTAAGTGTGATGCTTATTGATTTATGGTTTAGTTTTGCGATATGAGAGTCTTATTGTTCGTTTGGCTCATTGAGACATTGAATGCTTGGAATTAGACTTATATTGTTGTCATGCCATTAATTATTGCTATTTTAGATGCCTTTTATATTTCCATATATTGCTATGCTGTTGTTGTTCCTCAATTCTTGTTAAAACAAAGGAGATGCTGCCGAAATTTTAGTTTTTAGCATTCGTGCCTTTGCTATAATTTACTTGTATTTGTGGTATTTTGAGGTTGCTTAATCTATATTTAGTAGCATTCGGGCATATTAAATGTCGGGGTGTTACACTGCTCTTCGGCTTCTTGAAGAATATCCGGTCCAAATACATGTTGTTCACCCGTCTCATTCCAATTAAATGGTGTTCGACATGGTCGGCCATATAGTGCCTCAAAAGGTGACATCTGTAGGCTGGCCTGATAGCTATTATTGTAGCTGAACTCAGCATATGGCAGGCTCTTGTCCCAAGAGGTAGCTTAAGCCAATGCACAAGCTCTTAGCATATCCTCTAAAATTTGGTTAACTCTTTCGGTCTGTCCATCCGTCTGCGGATGATTTGCTGTACTGAAGTTCAAACGAGTCCCCACGGCTTCATGCAGCTTGTTCCAGAATCTTGAGGTAAATTGGGTATCTCTGTTCGATACAATCTTCTTCGGCTCCCCGTGTAAACAGATGATCCTGGTCATGTACAATTCCGCTAACTTATCTCCCGAGTAAGTGGTCTTTATAGGGATAAAATGAGCGACTTTAGTCAAGCAGTCCACTACAACCCATATGGAGTCATATCCTCCCTGAGTCTTTGGCAAACCGGTAATGAAGTCCATTCCAATTTCCTCTCACTTCAACTCAGGAATCTTCAACGGCTGCAGCAATCCGGCTGGCCTTTGGTGCATTGCTTTAACTCTTTGGCATATATCACACAACGCGACATGCTCGGCAACTTCACATTTCAAGCTTGGCCACCAGAATCTCTCCTTCAGGTCTTGGTACATCTTAGCACTTCCTGGATGAATGGAATACTTGGAATCATGAGCTTCCTCCAAAATCAACTGCTTCAGCTCTTTCTTGTTCGGTACACAGATGTGATCCTTAATCCACAATGTACCCTGCTCATCCAGCTTGAAGTCCTTAGCCTTGCCTTCATCCATTTTGGACTTGATCCTCTGGATCTTTTCATCATCCTTCAGGTACAACTTCCAATTCTAGTTTCTATAACTCCCTGCATAGCTCGTCCTGGTTGTCGGCTAGCAACACATTCACGGTATGGCTCTTCCGACTCAAGGCATCGGCCACCACATTGGTCTTTCTGGGATGGTAATGGATTCCGACATTGTAATCCTTGATCAACTCCAGCATCTCCTATGCCTCATGTTCAGATCCGACTGGGTGAAAATGTACTTAAGACTCTTATGGTCCGTGTACACTTCACATCTGTTCCCAATCAGATAATGCCGCCACAACTTCAAAGCATGCACTACGGCTGCTAACTCTAGGTCATGCATCGGGTAATTCTCTTCATGCGGCCTCAGCTGCCTTGATGCATGTAACACCCCAAAATTTTGCTTTCCTTAAATTCATGTGTGATTTGGCACTTTGGTGAATTTTTGGAATTTTCTGGAATTTATTTGGATTTATTTGGAATTTATTTGAATTTATTCCATTTTGAAATAATTAAAGAATTAAACTTTGCAAATAAAATTTTGTTGGAAATATTTTATTTGAGTCCAAAATGAACCAAAGTATTTTCCAGAATTTTTCTGGAATTTTTCTGAGTATTTTGCTAATTTTAATGAATTAAATGAATTACTGGGAATTATTTTAATTATTAAATCGCTGGAAATTCAACTCGGGTCGAGTATCGTTTCATCCGATCGAGCCCGAAGTCGACTCGAAGTTCGAAGTCCGACCGAGCCCGACCGCGCCTGCGGGTCAAACCGAACACGCCGCCGGAACCTAATCGCGTGGACCGTTGGATCCGGATCCAACGGCCACGATTGAGCCACGCCATCGAGCCCGAGCCCGACCAGGCCAGCCGGCTCGCGAGTCCGACCGGACCCAAACTTCGCGCACCGTTGGATCTCGATCCAACGCGGTGTCTTGCGTGCACGTCGCCTCACCGTGTTCGAACGGACTCGCCCGCCCGTCACCGCTCGCGCTGAAACCGAGCGGATCTCGACGTCCGCGCCGGTATTTAAGGCGTGGATCGTTGCCCGAGGATCGCCTGACCCGTGCGCATCGTCTTCCCCAATTCCCGGAGCCTTATCCGCCGCCGTCACCTCGCAATTGCTCGCCGGAGTTCTCTCTCTCCCCGCAGCGGTTGCTGCTTCATTCCGCCGCCGTTCGCCGTCTTCCGCCGCGGTTGAGCCCAGTTCCGAGACCCCCAAGCCAAGGCACACCCGTGGGTACCTCTCACCTCGCCGGAGCGTGCCCGAAACGCCGTCGGTGTGGTCTTCGTTCTCAACGCCGGCCGCCGGAGCTCCGCCGTGGACATCGCAGAACCGCGAAGCTTCTCCACCGTCGGATCTTCATCGCACGGTCCAGATTCGTCCACGTCACCCACGGTAAAGAATCACGTGTTAATCTCCAGATCTAATCTCAACCGTTAGATCTAGATCCAACGGTCCAGATCAACCGCGTTCACCCCAAACGCGTGAGTCCAGATCTACTGGGCCGTTGATTTTCAAATCAACGGCCGAGATTGCGCCACGTGTCGGGAAGCCTGACCGTCGCGGTCAGCGCCGTCCCACGGCGTGCGTGTGGCGCCGACACGCGAGGCCCGCGTGTCGAGGACCCACCGTCGGCGGCCGTGAGCGATGGGCGAGCCCACGGTGGACCGAGCCGAGACCGTCTTGCCGGTCCATGGACCCGAGGCCACGCGTCGTCACCCGATTGGTCCACGTGTCCCTGCTGACGCAATAAATGATTTTCCGAAAAAGAAAATGATTTAATAAATCGGTTTAATAATTGATTTGAATTTCAAAACTTCAAACGCTTATAACTTTTGCGTTTCAACTCCGATTTGAGTGATTCAAATTTCTAAATTTGTATAAAATTGAGATCTACCTAAATATGAATTTTATTTAATTTTTGGACTAAAGTTTTTCTCTGTAAAATTATTTAGTTGATTATTTGAAATTTAAATAATCATAACTTTTGCATCTTAACTCCAAATTTGACGATTTCAGTTTCTAAAAATTCATAAAATTATGTTCTCTCTGTTTATGGATTTTATTTGGATGTTTGGACACTTTTTGCCTATTGTTTATTCGTGTATTTGCTATTTGCACGCTTTACGAGTAGACGTTGAAGTGCCGGAAGGATTCGAAGGAGAAGTATTGACTCAGGATCCAATTCAAGACCAAGAACAAGTACTTTTTGAAGGCAAGTTGTGCTTTGACCATGTTGATCCTATTTTGAAATCTATTTTGATTTAACCTATTGCATGCTAAGTTCAAATAGAAAAATACTTTATTTAAACATGGGGGATTAGATAAGTACCAATTTGTCAGTATGACACCTTGATTATTAAGTATGTGCCATGACCCCTTTGTCACCCTAGTTGTGGTTTACTAGTTGGACATTATTAAGTTGCCAACATGGGTTTTAGACCGTTGTAGTATATTGCTTAGACACACTACGTGCTCATGACATGATTTTGGACAATCAAATACTAATATTGACTTAATGATATATTGAACCTGTTTTGGAAAGGTATCATGTGATGTTGATGGCACGTGGTGCATGGTAATCAAGCGGGGTTTGATAAACGCTTTTCGGCCAGGGCATGTGGCAAGAGTAATCAGTGGGCGGTTGTGGCATTGGGGATGTTGATTTGGTTCTTGGGTAGTCTTGCCCTGGTCACCCTAAGGACTTAACCTTGCAAGCCTTTGAACTGGGACTAACGTGCAACCACATGGCTGTAAGGGGACGGACAAAGTTGACTAAGTTGCTAATAACGCACTGTGGGACCTCGGGAGGTCAACTACACCCTTTGTGTAAGTTGTGCGGGAGCGCGTCTGGCCGAGGCCAGGTACCCATCTAACGGTTGATTGGCCTAGACTTCGCCTTAGCGAAGGGAAGGGTTAGTGCGCAATAACCGGGGAGGACCACTTGTATTGTTAGAAGTTTCCGAAAGACTTTGTTACGGGAACTCGCCTTTGTGGTGTTTGACTGTATCTTGTGGGTAAAGTGCATAACCTCTGCAGAGTTTAGAATCTATTCGAATAGCCGTGTCCGCGGTATTGGACATCGCTTGGGAATTACAGTCAAGGGTTAGATTTTCTCAAAAATAACTTTGGTTTGAAAGGTTGGGCTGGATTAACAATGATGTTGATGGAAATGTGGTTTAGGATGGGAAAGATGTTTACTAAACTTTTTGAAAAGTTATTTATGCTTTACTTGTTTCTACTGCTTTCGAATCTACTTATACTACTTGTCAAATGCTGTTTACTGCAAATATACCTTGAGCTATTCCTTTGTACCAAGCCATGCATATAGTATATTAGCTGCATTCTGTGCATGACTTGCTGAGTACCAAGTACTCACCCTTGCCTCAACACAACACCAGTTGAAGAGGAGACTACGCCAGCTTTGGAGGAGGAGCTCCAAGAGGAACCGTCTACTTAGGGAGCGAGCCCAGTCAGTTGCCTGTGGTATACTGGATGGCGCCACGATGTTACCTTATTTGATTTTCCGCTGCTACTATTTCTCTCTTAATAAGTTTCGCCCTGCGAGGCATACATTTGTGACTTGACCATAAGGTCGAGCAACCAGTTTGGTTATTTAAATAAAGTACTTTATTAGTATCGAATGGTATGATTGTGATATTTACCGATGTTAAGACTGTGTGCACTAGCGCGTTCCTGGACTAGTGTTGAATACACAGAGGGTCCGGATTTGCAAATTCGGGGTCCCGACAGAGGTGGTATCAGAGCCAGGTTGACTGTAGGCTCAACCCTAGCTAGAATGGTCGTAGTGAGGATAAAACCTATTTTCTAAAAGCTAAAAATGTGTCAAGATAAGAAATGACATCTCGACTTATCCCCTTCTCTCTTTTCTTGTCTCTTGCTGAAATTTTCCCTTACCTTGTCACAATTTAAACATTCCGAGTTCTTACGTAAAAGCACTCTTGTGACAGATGGAGGAAGAGTTCAACTACGTTGATCTGGGAGTTGGTCACGCCGCGGAACTTTGGCATATGCTACAAACTCTCGGAGATTTTGAGAAGCCCCAATACCAAGTGGAAGTAATCAGACAAGCGGGATTGATCAAGGCTTGTGACGTGAAGATTTAGGTACTGCTAGGAAGAAGGGCCAGTGCAATCGCCTCGATACAACTGTCTTGCCAGGAGATCTACAATGCAGATGGGTATCCAAGAAGTATCACGACGAGCAATGCGGCACATTACCCGTATTCACGCCAGAGAGTTGGAGAGCACGGTGTTCGTTATCACCGCGCAGCAATAACCTTCTTGACCAAGGCGATTCAGATGAGGATGCCACGGTTACCACACGCTTGGCACGATTTGTTGTCGCCCAGGAGGATGTACTAGATGATACAAGCAAGGAGCTACAGAAGGCCCGCAAGGAGATCACGACAGAGAAGAACAGATGGCGGGAAGCTCAAGAGTATGTGGCACACCTTCTGCGAAGGATTGACGAGTTGGAGATGACTTTGTACGGACCACTCCGAGCCAAGATTCGAGCTACACGAGCCGATCCGGAGGAGTCGATCTCGATGAGGACATCGCTTCTTCGACTACCACAGATGACACGATTCTTTGGACATGGCAATCGTTTCGTGCCTATGCCGCAAAGATCCGTACCAGGCCGTGGAGGTTTTCTCGATGAGTGAACGTAGGTTCTATAGTGAGACTCCTTCGCCGAGTCGCGTCATAGAATAAAGAGTCACCCTTTAGGCGTTAGACTCCAGTGTTAGTTCGATTTGGATTTTCATTGTTTGCTGAGTGTGCAGTATGTGTTGCAAGGCCCTTAGGCATTGTAAGCAACCATACCAAGTTATTAATATCAATAATAAAGTTGGACCTTAAAGTTACACCTTTCGCCCCGCATAAGTTCCATATTACTTGTCTATTCTTGTTTCCCTCTCATCTCTAAAACTTAGAACAAATCGACAGATGGTGAACACCCGCGGAAACTTTGGAAGCAATGGGAGTGGTTCTCGCCCAGCAGAAAACCCCAATGACGGAGCACCAGCACCGCCACTGGATATGCAGAATTTCGGAGCTTTTCTTGCTGCTCAGACTCAGTTGATGCATGCTTTGATGCAACAAATGCAACACGTCACTACTCAGGCCACTGCTAATCAAGTTAATCAGGGACCACGCTAGAATACAAGACTGTCAGAGTTCATGAGGACTCACCCACCCACTTTCTCTGGGAATGCCAATCCATTGGAGGCCGATGATTGGTTAAGATCAATCGAGAGGAAGCTACACATAGCTCAATGCATAGGAAATGAGAAGGTACTCTCGCTTCTCATCGGTGGAAGGAAAAACGAATGGTGGGAGAACTTCAGGCTACGCATGAGAGAACCTCAAGACATCACTTGGGAAGAGTTCACACTGCTCACAAGATCACGTGCCTCAAGGAATCATGGATCTTAAGAAGGAGGAGTTCAGAGCATCAGCAAGGTAATCAGCCGCTGGTCGACTACCGAACAAGTTCACACGCAGCTAGCACGCTTCACTGAGGATGTAGCGGCAGATAAGGCCGCAGAAGCCTCGTTTTATGAAGGGACTTAACTCGGGATTGCAAGTAGGATTGATCACCCACACCTTTCCCAGATTTCCAAGAGTTGGTGAATAAGGCACTTATTCTTGAGGACAAGCGCAAGGAACCGGATGAGAACAGGAAGCGCAGATGCAACAAAGAAGGATCACGCCAGAAACGCAAGGCGCTGAGAGTTGCACCAAATCAATTCTTCGATTCCAACCACGAGATGCAACAAGGACACCATCCCCAGCTAAGACCTGTCAATCGGAGAACTACGGACCCGGCCCGCTAAACGCTTACTCGTGCGGTCGAGAACAAAGTGAGACGCTACAATTACACGAGCCAGGACACTTTGCCAACATTGTCCAAGAAGACAACAGCAGAGTGACCCAGCTTCGCTTCAATCTAGGAACCACCCCGGCTAGGACGCCAGCACGAGAAGCCACACCAGGGTGGTGAGAGGCCGAGTCAACCATGTCACCGCAGATGCACTTTGCGAGAATGCTACTGACGTCAGATCTTGGGTAAGTTACTTGTTAACTCGGTACCGGCACAGCTTTGTTTGACTCGAGCTTCAGCATTCGTTTGTTTATCAAGGCTTGCTACTAGAAATGATTTGAGGATTGCAAGACTTAAGTGCATGCTTTTAGTTTAAACCCACGGTTCGAACTCCGAATCGAAAGTAGGATGTTCCGGTTTGAGAATACTAATAGATGGAATAGAGTTCCTAGCAAACCTTATTATTTTGGAAACCCAGACCTTAGACGTTATTTTGGGAATGGACTGGTTATCGAGCACCAGGTGCCGTATTGGATTGTGGACGAAGGACTATCTCGGCTTGAGAGCCCGTGTGGGAAGAAAGTGGAATTTCAAGCCGCTGCGATTAGAGATGGACAGTTGATGGTTAACGAGTACCAAGGCAATCAAGATAGAGGATGTCTCAGAGTGAATGAGTACACAGATGTTTTTTCTCAAGATCTACCCCGGTATGCATGACAGGGGACATAGAGTTTGTGATAGAGCTTGTACAGTACAAAGCACCAATAGCAAAGAGACCCTATCGGATGTCCACCGAGGAGTTGGTAGAGATGAAGAAACAACTAGAGGAGTTAATGGAGAAAGGATTTATCAGGCCGAGCTCGTGCCCGTGGGAGCACGAGCTTTGTTTGTCAAGAAAAAGACGGAGTTTCAGATGTGCATCGACCTCACCGTGCACTCAATGAAGTCACCGTGAAGAATAAGTATCCGCTACCAGGATTGATGATTTGTTTGATCACCGAGAGGAGCCGGAGTTTTCTCCAAGATTGATCTCGAGATCAGGATACCATCGATTGAAGATCCGATCGTAAGATATTCAAAATGCATTCTCGTCAAGATATGGACATTACGAGTTTCTGATTATGTCCTTTGATCGACGAATCGCCATTATTTCATGAATATGATGAATAAGGTGTTCATGGAATATTTGGACAAGTTTGTCGTCGTGTTCATAGATGATATCCTAATCTACCCAAGGCAGGAGGATGAACATGCTTAACACTTAAGGCGAGTTTTGGAAAAAGCCGAGGGAACAACAACTTTTCGCCAAGTTCAAAGAAGTGTGATTTTTGGAAAGACAAGGTGGAGTTTCTTGGACATGTAATGACCGCGAGAAGGAGTCGCCAGTAGATCCAAGCAAAGTAGAAGCTGTTACATTGGGGAGCGACCAAAGACGCGACCCAGATTCGGAGTTTCCTTGGAATGGCAGGATACTACCGCCGTTTGCATTGAAGGCTTTTCGACAATTGCGAAACCTCTTACGCAATTGCTTGAAGAAGGAAAAGAAGTTTGCATGGACGCTTAATGTGAGAAAGGATTTCAGAGGCGAAGAAGCGATTGACATCAAGACCGTGTTAGTTCTACCGGATGTCAATCAAAGCTTCGATATTTATTGTGACGCATCGCGCCAAGGACTTGGATGTGTCTTGTCTGCAGAATGGAAAGGTCGTCGCTTATGCATCAAGGCAGTTGAGGCCGCATGAGGAAAATTATCCGACGCATGACCTAGAGTTAGCTGCCGTAGTGCATGCTTTGAAGATATGGCGTCACTATCTGATTGGAAACAGATGTGAAGTGTATACGGATCATAAGAGCCTTAAGTACATATTCACCCAGTCGGATCTGAATATGAGGCAAAGGAGATGGTTAGAGTTGATCAAGGACTACAATGTTGGAATCCATTACCATCCCGGGAAGGCCAACGTAGTAGCCGATGCCCTGAGTCGGAAAAGCCATACCGTGAGTGCGTTGCTAACCACAAGTCAGGATGAGTTATGTGAGGATTTTCGGAAAATGAAGATTGAGGTTGTACCTAGCGGATTCTTGGCCGCATTAGAAGTAAAGCCTACCCTAGAGGATCAGATCCGAGAAGGGCAGAAGGATGATGGCAAGATCCGCAGGATTAAGACCATCAAGGAGGAAGGCAAGGCAGAGGACTTCAAGTTGGATGAGCAAGGCACGTTATGGATGAAGGATCGCATTTGTGTGCCGAACAAAAGGAGTCAAGCGATTGATTCTAGAAGAAGCCCATGACTCCAAGTATTCAATTCATCCCGAAGCGCCAAAATGTATCGTGATTTGAAAGAAAGATTCTCGTGGCCGAGTATGAAACGTGAAGTTGCCGAGCATGTTGCATTGTGCGACGTATGCCAAAGAGTCAAGGCAATGCATCGAGACCAGGATTGCTACATGACCGAAAATACCTGAGTGGAAGTGGGAGGAAATCGGGATGGATTTCATTACCGCTTGCCTAAGACTCAAGGAGGTTATGACTCCATATGGGTTATAGTGGATCGTTTGACTAAAGTAGCCCATTTTATCCCCGTGAAGACCACTTACTCAGAGATAAATTAGCAGTAGTTGTACATGATCGAGATCGTCTGTTTGCACGGTGTGCCAAAGAGGATCGTATCGGACAGAGGTACCCAATTTACCTCAAGGTTTTGGAATAAGTTGCATGAAGCCATGGGAACCCGTTTGAACTTGATCTGACTTATCATCCATGCACGGATGGACAGACCGAAAGAGTCAACCAGATTCGAGGATATGTTAAGAGCTTGTGCATTGGCTTATGCTACCTCTTGGGATAAGAGTTTGCCGTATCTGAGTTCGATTACAACAATAGTTATCGTGCTAGTTTACGATGTCACCTTTTGAGGCCTTTGATGGTCGACTCGCCTGACGCCATTGAATTGGAATGAGACCGTGGCGCCGTGTCTTTGGGCCTGATATTCTTCAAGAGGTCAAGAGCGGTCGCCATGATTAGGGAAAGGTTGAAGATCGCCCAATCTCGACAGAAGAGTTATCTTGACAATCGTCGCGAGGATTTGAGTTTTGAACCTAAGACTTTGTATACCTCATAGTTAAGCCTCTCATGGGTGTTAAGAGGTTCCATGCCAAAGTGAAACTTGCTCCCCGTTATGTTGGTCCTTTTAAGATTTTGAGCCATGAGGCGAACTTGCTTATCAGCTGGAGTTGCCACAGTCGTTAACAGGAGTACATGATGTATTCCATGTGTCCCAGTTGAAGAAGTGTCTCCGAGTTCCTGAGGAACAGACGCCGCTAGAGTCGATTGAGTTGCAAGAAGATTTGACTTATAAGGAGCATCCCGTGAGGATTCTAGACACAATGGATCGAGAAACTAGAAACAAGTCAACCCGTTTCTGTAGAGTTCAGTGGAGCAACCATGAAGAAAGCGAAGCGACTTGGGAGCGCGAAGAGGATTTGAAGAAAGAGTTTCCAAACCTATTCTGTAGTGAGCCCTGAATCTCGGGGACGAGATTCTATTAAGGGGGGGAGGTTTGTAACACCCCAAAATTTTGCTTTCCTTAAATTCATGTGTGATTTGGCACTTTGGTGAATTTTTGGAATTTTCTGGAATTTATTTGGATTTATTTGGAATTTATTTGAATTTATTCCATTTTGAAATAATTAAAGAATTAAACTTTGCAAATAAAATTTTGTTGGAAATATTTTATTTGAGTCCAAAATGAACCAAAGTATTTTCCAGAATTTTTCTGGAATTTTTCTGAGTATTTTGCTATTTTTAATGAATTAAATGAATTACTGGGAATTATTTTAATTATTAAATCGCTGGAAATTCAACTCGGGTCGAGTACTGTTCATCCGACCGAGCCCGAGTCAGACTCGAGTTCGAGTCCGACCCGAGCCCGTGGTCAAACCGAACCCGCTCGCCCGGAACCGTAACCGCGTGACCGTTGGATCCAGATCCAACGGCCACGATTGAGCCACGTCACCGAGCCTGAGCCCGACCGAGCGGCCCGGCTACGCGAAGTCCGACCCGGACCCAAACTCGCGCACCGTTGGATCTCGATCCAACGGCTGTGCGCGTGCCACGTCGCCTCACCGTGTTCGGAACGGACTCCGCCGCCCGTACCGGCTCCGCCGCGGAAACCGAGCGGATCTCGACGTCCGCGCCGGTATTTAAGGCGTGGATCGTTGCCCGAGGATCGCCTGACCCGTGCGCATCGTCTTCCCCAATTCCCGGAGCCTTATCCGCCGCCGTCACCTCGCAATTGCTCGCCGGAGTTCTCTCTCCCGCGGCCGGTTCTTTGCTTCATTCCGCCGCCGTTCGCCGTCTTCCGCCGCCGTTGAGCCCAGTTCCGAGACCCCCAAGCCAAGGCGCACCCGTGGGTACCTCTCACCTCGCCGGAGCGTGCCCGAAATGCCGTCGGTGTGGTCTTCGTTCTCAACGCCGGCCGCCGGAGCTCCGCCGTGGACATCGCAGAACCGCGAAGCTTCTCCACCGTCGGATCTTCATCGCACGGTCCAGATTCGTCCACGTCACCCACGGTAAAGAATCACGTGTTAATCTCCAGATCTAATCTCAACCGTTAGATCTAGATCCAACGGTCCAGATCAACCGCGTTCACCCCAAACGCGTGAGTCCAGATCTAATCTGGGCCGTTGATTTTCAAATCAACGGCCGAGATTGCGCCACGTGTCGGGAAGCCTGACCGTCGCGGTCAGCGCCGTCCACGCGCGCGTGTGACGCTGAGACGCGGGGCCCGCGTGTCAGAGGACCCACCTGTCAGCGACCGTGAGCCGTGGGCCGAGCCCACTGCGGACCGAGCCGAGACCGCGGCGCCGTCCGTGGACCCGAGGCCACGCTGGCCGTCACCCGATTGGTCCACGTGTCCTCGCCGACGCAATAAATGATTTTCCGAAAAAGAAAATGATTTAATAAATCGGTTTAATAATTGATTTGAATTTCAAAACTTCAAACGCTTATAACTTTTGCGTTTCAACTCCGATTTGAGTGATTCAAATTTCTAAATTTGTATATAATTGAGATCTACCTAAATATAAATTTTATTTAATTTTTGGACTAAAGTTTTTCTCTGTAAAATTATTTAGTTGATTATTTGAACTTTAAATAATCATAACTTTTGCATCTTAACTCCAAATTTGACGATTTCAGTTTCTAAAAATTCATAAAATTATGTTCTCTCTGTTTATGGATTTTATTTGGATGTTTGGACACTTTTTGCCTATTGTTTATTCGTGTATTTGCTATTTGCACGCTTTACGAGTAGACGTTGAAGTGCCGGAAGGATTCGAAGGAGAAGTATTGACTCAGGATCCAATTCAAGACCAAGAACAAGTACTTTTTGAAGGCAAGTTGTGCTTTGACCATGTTGATCCTATTTTGAAATCTATTTTGATTTAACCTATTGCATGCTAAGTTCAAATAGAAAAATACTTTATTTAAACATGGGGGATTAGATAAGTACCAATTTGCTGTATGACACCTTGATTATTAAGTATGTGCCATGACCCCTTTGTCACCCTAGTTGTGGTTTACTAGTTGGACATTATTAAGTTGCCAACATGGGTTTTAGACCGTTGTAGTATATTGCTTAGACCTGCTACGTGCTCATGACATGATTTTGGACAATCAAATACTAATATTGACTTAATGATATATTGAACCTGTTTTGGAAAGGTATCATGTGATGTTGATGGCACGTGGTGCATGGTAATCAACTGGGGTTTGATAAACAGTTTTCGACCGGGGCATGTGGCAAGAGTAATCAGGTGGGCCAGTTGTGGTATTGGGGATGTTGATTTGGTTCTTCGGGTAGTCTTGCCCTGGTCACCCTAAAGACTTAACCTTGCAAGCCTTTGAACTGGGTCTAACGTGCAACCACATGTCTGTAATGGGACGGACCTAGTTGACTAAGTTGCTAATAACGTACCTGTGGGACCTCAGGAGGTCAACTACACCCTTTGTGTAAGTTGTACGGGGGAGCGTACCGGGGTTGAGGCCAGGTACCCATCTAACGGTTGATTGGCCTAGACTTCGCCTTAGCGAAGGGAAGGGTTAGTGCGCAATAACCGGGGAGGACCACTTGTATTATTAGAAGTTTCCGAAAGACTTTGTTACGGGAACTCGCCTTTGTGGTGTTTGACTGTATCTTGTGGGTAAAGTGCATAACCTCTGTAGAGTTTAGAATCTATTCGAATAGCCGTGTCCGCGGTATTGGACATCGCTCGGGAATTACAGTCAAGGGTTAGATTTTCTCAAAAATAACTTTGGTTTGAAAGGTTGGGCTGGATTAACAATGATGTTGATGGAAATGTGGTTTAGGATGGGAAAGATGTTTACTAAACTTTTTGAAAAGTTATTTATGCTTTACTTGTTTCTACTGCTTTCGAATCTACTTATACTACTTGTCAAATGCTGTTTACTGCAAATATACCTTGAGCTATTCCTTTGTACCAAGCCATGCATATAGTATATTAGCTGCATTCTGTGCATGACTTGCTGAGTACCAAGTACTCACCCTTGCCTCAACACAACACCAGTTGAAGAGGAGACTACGCCAGCTTTGGAGGAGGAGCTCCAAGAGGAACCGTCTACTTAGGGAGCGAGCCCAGTCAGTTGCCTGTGGTATACTGGATGGCGCCACGATGTTACCTTATTTGATTTTCCGCTGCTACTATTTCTCTCTTAATAAGTTGCGCCCTGCGAGGCATACATTTGTGACTTGACCATAAGGTCGAGCAACCAGTTTGGTTATTTAAATAAAGTACTTTATTAGTATCGAATGGTATGATTGTGATATTTACCGATGTTAAGACTGTGTGCACTAGCGCGTTCCTGGACTAGTGTTGAATACACAGAGGGTCCGGATTTGCAAATTCGGGGTCCTGACAATGCATATGCAACGACCTTCCGGTTTTGCATCAACACGCATCAAAGTCCCTGGCGTGATGCATCACAATAGATATCAAAGCTCTTATTAACATCAGGTAGGACTAACACCGGCACTTATGTCAATAGCTTCTTCAGCTCTTGGAAACCTTTCTCACATTCCGGCGTCAAGTTAAACTTATTCTCCTTTTTCAACAATTGCATGAGAGGTCTCACAATCGTCGAAAAGCCTTCAATGATGCGGCGGTAGTAACCTGCCATTCCCAGAAAACTACGGATTTGAGTTACTGTCTTCGGCTGTTCCCAATGTAACACGGCTTCCACCTTGCTTGGGTCAACTGCAACTCCTTCTGCGGTCATCACATGTCCAAGGAATTCTAGCTTGTCCTTCCAGAAGTCACACTTGCTGAATTTGGCGAAGAATTGTTGTTCCCTTAGCTTCTCCAACACTAGCCTCAGGTGTTCTGCATGTTCTTCCCTTGTCTTTGAGTAGACTAGGATGTCATCTATGAATATGACAACGAACTTGTGCAAATATTCAATGAAAACCTTATTCATCATGTTCATGAAATACGCGGGTGCATTCGTCAATCCAAAGGACATAACGGCAAACTCGTAATGTCCGTATCTTGATGAGAATGCGGTCTTCGGAATATCTTCCGATCGGATCTTCAGCTGGTGATATCCTGAGCTCAGGTCAATCTTGGAGAAAACTCTGGCTCCTCTCAACTGGTCAAATATGTCATCGATCCTGGGTAGTGGGTACTTGTTCTTCATGGTAACTTCATTGAGTGCACGGTAATCTATGCACATCCTGAAACTCCCGTCCTTCTTCTTGACGAACAGAACTAGCGCTCCCCATGGCGACGAGCTAGGTCTGATTAATCCTTTTTCAATCAGCTCCTCAAGCTGCTTCTTCATCTCTACCAATTCTTCGGTTGACATCCGGTATGGTCTCTTTGCTATCGGTGTTGTTCCAAGTACCAACTCAATCACAAATTCTTTGTCTCTGTCTGGCGGCATACCAGGTAAATCTTCAAGAAAAACATCAGGATACTCATTCACCATTGAGACATCCTCTATGCTGATTGCCTTTGTACTGTTGACCATCAACTGTCCATCACGAACGGCAATCGCTTGGAATTCCACTTTTCTTCCACAAGGGCTCTCAACAGAGATGATCCTTCTTCCACAGTCGAGCATGGCCGTGTGCTTGGACAACCAATCCATTCCCAAAATGACATCTAAGGTCTGGGTTCCCAATATAATAAGGTTCGCTAGGAATTCTACCCCATCTATTAGTACTCTCACCCCAGAACATCCTACTTGAGATCGGAGTTCTGACCCAGGGGTTTGAACTATAAGCATGCATTTAAGATCCACAATATCCAAATCATTTCTTGCAAAAAAATCTCGAGAAACAAACGAATGCGAAGCTCCAGAGTCAAACAAAACTGTTGCGGGTACTGAGTTGACAAGTAAATTACCCAGCACGATGTCCGTAGCATTCTGTAGTGCCTCTGCGGTGACATGGTTGATGCAACCTCTCACCACTGTCTGGGTTGTGCCTCCGGGCTGTGCGGCTCCACGGTTTGTTCCTGGTGCAGGTGCTCTTGCTGACGTGGATCCCAGATTGAAGCGAACGGGGGTCACTCCTACTGTCTTCTTGGGGCAGTTGTTGGAGAAGTGCCCTGATTCATTGCATGTATAACAACGCCTCATTGTGCCCTACTGGCTGCTCGCAGTGGCATTCCTGGCTGTAGCTGGTGTCTGGTAGTTCTAGTTGGTAGGTCTCAGTGTTGGCGATGATGTTTTTGCAGCATTCTGCGGCTGGAATCTTAAGAATTGATTTGGTGCAACTCTCAAGCGTTGCCCTCCTTGGCGTGCTCCTTGCTATGCCATCCTGCTCTTCCAGTTGTCGTCCAATTCCTTGTGCTTGTCCTCCAGGATGAGTGCCTTGTTCACAAGCTCTTGGAAGTCAGGAAAGGTGTGGATAATCACACTACTACAGAAATGCTTATATTAGACGCACCATCACAGACGGTTTTCAAAAACCGTCTGTAATATATAATATCACAGACGATTCTATAAACCAACCGTCAGTGAAACTATCACAGACCGTTATTAATTAAACCCGTCTGTGATTAGATAAATATCGCAGACGGTTTTGTATTCCAACCGTCTGTGATATTATCACAAACGGTTCTATAAAAAAACCGTCTGTGATATAAAGTAATATCACAGACGGTTTTACTATACAACCGTCTGTGATATAAGCACAGACGGGTTGTGTTTATAAACGTCTCTGATATTGCTTATATCACCAGGCGTTTTGTGTTTATAAATCTGTATCTTGCATTATAACATTTTGATGTTTTTATCGAACTACGTATTTTCATCGAAGGCCATAATTCGTTGATAGATAGGACGAAAAATGGTAACAACCATTTTATAACATAATGAAATTCGAAATTGCTAGTGATCGGACGTCAGTTTTTTTCGCAACATTTTCTTTCTACGTGTGAAACATTTTTCTTCGACAAACAGTAAAAAAAATGTATGTTTCATACGTTACAAAAAAAATGTTTCATAACGTTAAAAAAAATGTTTCATACATTCAAAAAAAATCTTGCAATGCGTCCGAAAAAAAAACGAGAATCGGACGTCCGAGTGTAAGCTTCTCCCAATGAAATTTGATAACCATCAGAATAAATGACCATTTTATAACATAAAACATTTCATTACATTACTACATTATATATATATTATTACTTTTAAATTAAAATAATCATCGTCGTCCGGAGGCGGTGGCGAGCTGCCATCGTCGTCCTCGTCGCTCCACGGTGGGCTGCCATCGTTGTCGTCGTCGTGCCACGGTGGGCTACCGTCGTCGTCATCTGAGCTCCCCCAGTGCATGACGTCATCGTCTTCCTCTGACTCTTCCTCGTCCTCCTCCCGCTCCTTGTAACATCCCAAAATTTGGGTTTTCAAAAAATTTTGGTTTAGTTTAGCTTCCCAAAAATTTTCGTTGATTTTCTCGCGTTTATAAAACTTGATTTGAGTTTTCTAAAAGCTAAAACAATCTAATTTGACTATTCTAAACCTCAAATAAAATTTATTTTATTTTATTTGGATTCCTTGTGCTTCAAGAAGTTTTCCTGTAAATTTTGAAATTTTTCGGAGCTCGTTTGCTATTTATTGGATTTATTCGGAATCATTTTGTATTAAGCCCTTTTATTGAAATTAATTAATTATTTGGAAAAGTTTATATAAATTTTTGCTGAAAATATTTTATTTGGGTTGGAAATGTCTCAAAATATTTTCTGGAATTTTTCTAGAATTTTTCTGGTATTTTTATTGCCCTAAATGATTTGATTGAATTTGTGGAATTATTTTAATTGGAAAATGTTGGAAAATCCGAATTTCTGCTTGGGCCTCATCTCCTTCCTCTCTCCTCCCGCCGGCCCACGCCGCCACCCGGGCCCCGCTCCCTTGCGCGCCGCCCTGGGCCACCCCGCCAACCGGCCCGGCGCCCCTCCCACCCCGCGCGCCCGGCCATTTCCTCGCCCGCCTTGGCTCTCGCGCATGGGCCGCGCCCGCCCCTGAGCCCACGCGCCGAGCCAGCGCCAGCGCATGGGCCGCCCGGCCAGCCAAGCCGCGCCCACCCGGACAGGTGTCGCCTCCGATCGGCCACGCCCAATCCGAGTCTTGCGGCAAGTGCTCGATAAAATGCCCAAACCGACCCAAACACCTCCAAAGCAGCGTCCAAACTTGATTTTTCTTGATCTAGCCTCTTCCCCAAACCTATATAAGTGCCCCTAGACCTCTCCCACGGATATACAACCTCCGGATCATCTCCAAAACTCCGAGATCCATCCAATGTCGCCCGAACGTCGCCCAACGCCGGCCGAACTTTGGAGACGCGTCCCGGGCAACTCGTCGACTCTTTTCGAGATCCGTCTTCTCTGTGGTGTGCCACAAGGTACCATCTACTTGCTGTCCAAAATTCAGCCAATTTGGTCCACGGGATCAAAAGTTACGGCCGTTTCAATCTCGAATCTTGCCGAGGTCATAACTCCCTCAATTTTTCGAGTTTGACGGTGAAATTTTTTGTGTAGACTCCTGGGGATGTCCTCTACAGGATGCACATCTTGCCCCAAGGTTTTGCCCTCTGGATTTGGCGCAGCAAATTAATTTCTCCGTTTAGACTGCGTTCCAGACAGCGGCAAACTTCCTCGCGCGTCCCCCGCTGTTCCAGAAGGTATTTCTTCGAGCCACCTGCGTCACGGTGTGCCTCTTGGTCCCATCTAGCTCTCGGTCAAATTTCGTTAAGTTCCGATCATTATTCTAGAAGTTATAGCCGTCCAAAGTTTTGATCCGAAACCCGTTAATCGCCAGTTTGTGATTAATCCGGAAGGGCGCCGCAAAATCCGCCTATACCGTTGAGCTCGTCTCGCCGCGTTCTACGCAGTAGACATTCTCCCTTTGCCATCCCATCCTCCGGAATTTTTTTTATATATTTAGGCCACCGTTTGCCGTCGCCGCGCGTCGCCTTTTGACGCCGCATATTTTGGTTCACTCCGGCCGTGTTGTTGCGTCCGTAGGATCATCTTGTACTGTTTTGGTCCATCTTTAGAGTTCTTTTGGTCTCCGTTTGCCGAGAAGCCCGATTCCGGCCTAAACCCGTCGTCTTTCAACCTAGCCCGTGCCGCCGGTTCGCGCACCGGTTAACCATCCTTGGTAGCGTTCTACCGCGGCCATGTCATTGCACCGACGGTCGCTACTTCGCTTCATGAAGTCTCCTATCATTGTTGACCTCCACCGTTAACGTTCGCCGTTAACGTTCTGCCGTTAACGTTCCGTTAACGTTCCTCCGCTAACGTTTTGCCGTCAATGTTTCACCGTTAACGCTCTGTCGTTAACGCTCCGTCGGTAACGTCTTGCCGTTAACGTTTTGTCATTAACGCTCCGTTAATGTTCCTCCATTAACGTTTCGTCGTTAACGCTTCGTCGTTAACGCTCCTCCGTTAATGTTTCCCCGTTAACGCTCCGTCGTTAACGTTTCGTCGTTAAACGTTTCTCCGTTAACGTTTTGCCGTTAACGCTCTGTCGTTAACGTTCCACCGTTAACGTTTCATCGTTAACGTTCCATCGTTAACGTTTCATCGTTAACGATTGGCTCTCTTCGCCTCGTTGTCATCGCATGCGTGTATTCTTGCACAAACCCTAGTGCGATGCCTTCACCTGTTCTATCATCATGACGTGAGCCTACTCATCGTCATATCATCTTCAAGCCGAATCAAAACCCTAACCGAAGACCGGTTTGATGAACTAAGTTTATCGTGAGCCGCGTTGTTATCTTTGCAATCTTTCCCGTTGTCTCAACCGTGGTAAGACACTTGTCTTGTCTTATCCCTGAAGACCTAATCTGCCTTTAATCGAGAATTCCTTCGTGGACTTGGTCGATAGACCATTGGCCATCTGTCATACCCCTGTGCCCGATCTATCCGTCTCTCTTTTGTTTGACTGTGTCCGTTCGGTCAACAAAAGTCAACTTCAAGAATCAGTTTAGTTCACTGCGAACTAACATATCCTTATGGACCCGGTCTATAGATCGAGTGCCCATATGTCGCTATCTGTCCAATCAAGATAATAACTTCGGAAGAAATATTCTTCGAAATATTATTCTTTCTTTCCCAGTTATTAATCTTTCCCTTTTCGGTGTTTTTCCGAAAGCCCGTCCTCTCTTGTCCAATCTTTGATCCAATCCTTTCAAGTTCCTAATTTTATCCCAGCTGTTGTGCCCAATGCTGTTCGTTCTTAATTTGGAGTTTACTTGATTTGTCTTTTGAATTGGTTTGTATTTGCTTCTTCTTTAATCGTTAGACGTGTCGAACGAGCTGAGGATCGAGAAAGTGGAAGTTGAAGGTCGAGGACCAAGGATCAAGGATAAAGAGTAAAAGACAGTAAAGTTTGCAAGGGCCAGGCAAGTTGTGCTTTGACCATGTTGATCCTATTTCGAAATCTATTTTGATTTAAACTATTGCATGCTAGTTCAAGTAGAAAGATACTTTGATTAAACATGGGGGTTAGATAAATGCCAATTTGCTATATGACACCTTGATTACTTAAGTATGTGCCATGACCCTTTGTCACCCTAGTTGTGGTTTACTAGTTGGACATTATTAAATTGCCAACATGGGTTTAGACCGTTGTAGTATACTGCTTAGACCTGCTACGTGCTCATGACATGATTTTGGACAATCAAATGTTAATATTGACTTAATGATATATTGAACCTGTTTTGGAAAAGTATCATGTGATGTTGATGGCACGTGGTGCATGGTAATCAACTGGGGTTTGATAAGCGATTTCGGCCAGGGGCATGTGGCAAGAGTAATCAGGTGGGCCAGTTGTGGCATTGGGGATGTTGATTTGGTTTTTCGGGTAGTCTTGCCCTGGTCACCCTAAGGACTTAACCTTGCAAGCCTTTGAACTGAGTCAAACGTACAACCACATGGCTGGAATGGGACGGCCCTAGTTGACTAAGTCGCTAAGGACTCACTTGTGGAGCCTCAGGGTGTCAATTACACCGTTTGTGTGATTGTGCGGGAGGCGTATCGTGGCTGTGGCCAGATACCCATCTAACGGTGTGTTGGTCCCATACTTCGCCTTGGCTAAGGGAAGGGATGGTGTAGAGCACGAACCGGAGAGGACCACCTGTGTTGTTTGAGGCTTCCGAAAGGCTTTGTTATGATCGCTCATTCGCATACTCTTGTATGGCGATTCACGGCTGACGTGGTGAGTGGATTGTATCTTGTGGGTAAAGTGTATAACCTCTGCAGAGTGTAAAACCTATTCGAATAGCCGAGTCCACGGTACTGGACAATGCTCGGGGATTACAGTCAAGGGTTAGATTTTCTCAAAAATAACTTGGATTTGGAAAGTTGGGTTGGTTTAATGGAAATGATGGAAATGTGGTTTAGGATGGGGAAAATGTTTATTAAACTTTTTGAAAAGTTATTTATGTTTTACTTGTTTCTCGCTTTCGAATCTACTTATATTACTTTTCAAAAGGTCATTTCGCAAATATACCTTGAGCTATTCCTTTGTACCAAGCCATGCATATAGCTATTAGACTTGCATTCATGCATGACTTGTCGAGTGCTTTATGTACTCACCCCTTGCAAACAAACAATCACCCGGTGAGCAAAAGTCTACATCGTCGAAGAAGAAGAAGTTCCGTGAGAAGGCGATTATCTAGGAGTCGAACCACATCGATTTGCTGTGGCGTATTGATGGGATTCACCGATGTTCTTCGTTCATTCTTTGCTTATTTGGAGTTGAAGCCGTCAGGGTTTCACAAATGTAAGGTTGACCTTAAGGTCGCTCAATAGTTTATATTCTATTATTGAGTTACTTTTACTACTCCGCTGTGTATGATTGTGATATTCATCTATGTTGAGACTGTGTGCACTAGCGTGATCCTGGACTAGTGCTGAATACACAGAGGGTCCGGATTTGCAAATTCGGGTCCCGACACTCCTCCTCCTCCTCGTCCTCCTCCCGCTCCTCCTCCTCCTCTTCCCGCTTGCGTTTCCCGCATAGCGGTGACGACGGGGGAGGTGATGGTGGAGCGGCGCTGGACGAAGGAGAGCTTGTGGGAGATGCCATTAGCTGACGAGCGAGAGAAGGAGATGCCATTAGCAGTAATGTGTTGATCGAATTCGATCAATAGCGGTGATTTAATAGTTCTCATTCAAAGGCGCGCAGGAAACGAAGAGACGAAGACGGACCGTCGCTATCACAGACGATTCTATAAACCAACCGTCAGTAAAACTATCACACACCATTCCTCGTCTGCCATCACGGACGGTTTTTGAAATAACCGTCTGTGATATACCTATATATCACAGACGGTTTAGTTTACATAACCGTCTGTATAATATCACCGACGGTTGGTACACATCGCCGTCTGTAATCTTACTATATGACAGACGGTTATTACATAGAACTGTCTGTGATAAAGCTTGCCTATATATAGGCCCGAGCGCAAGTTCGATGTTGTGGTCACCTGCTGGGATAGAATGCTAAGACCGTTATATCACCGACGGTTTGGCAATACAACCGTCTGTAAGCCTAAATAATAGGTGATTCTTGTGATGTAATTAAGGTTAGTAATGGATAATTGCATTATATATATTAATTCAGATCTAAGGTTAGTATTGGATATAAAATTGCCTTATATATATTAATTCAATATCTAGCTTGGTTATGTAAGAAATTTAATATTGTTTAGATCTAGCTTGTAGATCCATGTTTTGGTGGTGATCTAAGCTAGCTAGTAATTGGATGTTATAATTGCAATATTATTTTGAAGCTCTAACTTGTTAAGGAAAGTGTACTTAATCAGTTGAAAAGAGGGTTCTAATTGGATCGAATATTACATGTGTAGCATAGATGGATCGAAGTCGATGTACGCTGGGACCGTCTGAGTGTGGAGTACATTAATGGCGTCTCCACTTTTAGAAGAGCTGCAGAGGAGGACATGTTTAATAAGGGAGTGCAATATATGTCTTGTCCATGCATCGATTGCGAGAATATGATGACGTTTCGAAACTCAGCGCAGATCGAAGCACACTTGATTATGCGAGGTTTCAAAAAGGGATATACATGTTGGACCGATCCACGGCGAAGAGCAGAATATACAAGAAGCGTGTGGTATCTTAACATCTTCGACGAAGTCAACGATATGCCGGATGATCACATTGATTACGCTCGACGAGAGGATATGTTGCATCATGACAATCTGGAGCAGATCTTTGCGCGACGAAGGAACCGTGATGAAAGGGAATATGAAAAATTCGTGGGTTTGATGGAGGACTCGAAGAAACCTTTGTTTGTTGGTTGCAAGGTGAAATACACAAGGTTGTCGTCCGTGCTTGAACTGCTGAAATTGAAGGCAAGCAATGGTTTGTCATACAAGAGTTTCACAGCGCTGTTACGTCTATTGGCAGACATGCTTCCAGAGGGAAACGAGTTGCCGACAACAACCTACAAAGCCAAGAAGGTTCTTTGTCCCTTGGGAATGGAGGTAGAAAGAATACATGCATGTCCGAACGATTGTATCCTATACCGCAAAGAGTATGCAAACTTGCATGTATGTCCGGTGTGCAACGCATCCCGGTACAAGCGTAAGAGTCATTCCGATGAGGAGGTGAAGAATGGAACTCCTGCTAAGATGGCATGGTATCTGCCTCTAATTCCCCGATTGAAGCGTTTGTTCGCTAACCCAAAGGAGGCCAAACTGCTGTGTTGGCATTCCGAGAAGCGTAAGAACGATGGAATGCTAAGACACCCTGCTGACTCCACCCAGTGGAGAAACATCGATAGGAGGTATG
Organism: Rhipidocladum racemiflorum; assembly: GCA_036346355.1. Taxonomy (NCBI): domain Eukaryota; kingdom Viridiplantae; phylum Streptophyta; class Magnoliopsida; order Poales; family Poaceae; genus Rhipidocladum; species Rhipidocladum racemiflorum. The sequence continues at coordinate 15,905,472 of CM070582.1, forward strand.
AAGAATTCGCTGCGGAGATGAGGAATATAAGGTTTGGACTGAGTACAGATGGAATGAATCCTTTCGGTAACATGAGCAGCCGGCATAGCACTTGGCCCGTGAATCTCTGTATCTACAACCTTCCTCCTTGGTTGTGTATGAAGCGAAAGTACATTTTATTGTCTGTGCTTATCCAAGGACCGAAACAACCTGGGAACGATATTGATGTGTACCTAGCTCCATTGGTGGAAGATCTAAAAACATTGTGGGTTCCTGGGGTACAGGTTTGGGATGCATACAAACGAGAGAACTTCACTTTACATTGCTTGTTGTTCTGCACCATAAATGATTACCCTGCACTTGCTAACCTGTCGGGCCAGAGTACAAAAGGTGCCAAGGCTTGCACTCACTGCCTAGACGATACTGAGAGTGTGTGGCTGAATCACTCGTGTAAAACCGTGTACATGCGTCACCGTAGGTTCCTTGGGAGGAAACACCCATACCGCAAGATGAAGAGACTATTCGATGGGACGAACGAAAACGGTTCAGCTCCAAGGCCTTTTAGCGGGAGATGTTCATGACTTTGTTAAGGATTTGGATGTTACACATGGAATGGGACGTAAAGCAAGGTCGACCCGTGAGAAGAGCTTGTGGAAGAAGAGATCAATCTTTTGAGACCTACCTTCAGGAGCACCTAGTAGTTCGCCACTGCATCGATGTCATGCACGTGGAGAAGAATGTCTATGATAGCCTGATTGGTCTCCTACTAAACATTAAGGGCAAAACAAAGGATGGTATCAACGCACGACTTGACTTAGTCGATATGGGCATAAGACCTGAGTTAGCACCAAAAGAGACCGTTAAAGGTGGTACGTATTGCGAACTAGCTTGTTACACTCTGTCAAAGGCCGAAAGAACTGAACTGTGCCAGTGCTTGCATGGTGTGAAAGTTCCGTCCGGCTACTCGTCCAACATGAAGAGACATGTTTCAATGCAAGATTTAAAATTAATTGGCATGAAGTCTCATGATTGTCATGCGTTGATGACTCAAATGCTCCCTATTGCAATTAGAAGTATTTTGCCAGTCAAGGTCCGAGAGACAATCACGAGGCTGTGTTATTTATTTAACACAATCGCTCAGAAGGTCATCGATCCCGAAGGACTGGATGCTCTGCAGGCCGAGGTGGTGATGACTCTATGTAATCTTGAGATGTATTTCCCTCCGTCATTTTTTGATATCATGGTCCATCTCATTGTTCACCTTGTAATAGAGATAAAGATGTGCGGGCCTGTGTTCCTACGTAGCATGTACCCGTTCGAGAGGTATATGGGAATTCTTAAGTCTTACGTACGAAATCGATCCCGTCCGAGGGTAGCATTGTCGAAGGTTATGCAACCGAAGATGTCGCTGAAGTTCTCGTCGATTACATGGCTCAGGCCCAACCAATAGGTGTGCCTCGATCTCGCCATGAGGAGGCTCCAGGTATCGGGACCATCGGAAGGAAAGCAATCACGCTGATCGATTCGCGTGTGCTCAAGCCCATTTCACAGTTCTACAACACATGACCGTAGTGTCCCCGTACATCATCGAGCACAAGCAATGGCTAAGGCAAGAGAATCCAAAGACGACAGAGTCTTGGATCATAAGACAACATAACCTTCATTTAACAATTGGTTCAAAGAGCGACCCATCACTGGAGCTCGTCATATGACACTGAAATGGTTGGCAAAAGGTCCAGCTTTACAGCTTGTCACGTGGAAAGGATACGACTTAAATGGATACACATTTTACACGATAGATCAGGATTTGAAGAGCACAAACCGTAGCAGTGGGGTCCGTGATAGATGCATTCGGCATCAGGGTCAACGAGGAGCTCCTACTATGGGTTCATAGAGGAGATTTGGGAGCTTGACTACGTACTTTTCAAGATCCCACTATTTCGGTGTCGTTGGGTCCACCTCCAGCATGTGAAGGTTGACAAGTATGGCATCACTACTGTGGACCTCGAACGTGTCGGATACCAAGATGAACCATTCGTGCTTGCAAACCAAGTTGTTCAAGTCTTCTATGTTACCGACCCGTCCAACAAGAAGCGCCACGTAGTTGTTCAGGGAAAAAGGAGGATTGTCGGAGTTGAGAATGTAGTAGATGAGGAAGAGTACAATCAATTTGATGATTTGCCTCCTATCGGAAATGCCAAAGATGGTCCAAGAAGAACAAACCGAGGAAGTCGACTACACACGCGTCGATCATCGTGAAGGGATAATTTTCACTGTATAATTACAATGTTAACTTGTAAGCAAGTGCATGCATGTATGCATAATAAAGTAATATTTCTGTACTTCTGTGATATTTATCTGTAATATTTTGTGTGCTTTGGAAAAACAATATTCTGCAATGTATATAATAAGAACTAAAACTAATTTTTTGTGTCCTTTAAAGACGGTTCTTTATGAGCACCGTCTGTGATATCTATTTCACACAGTTCGCATACACACAACCGCCTTGAATATTTATCTATTACAGACGGTTATATTGAAGGATCGTCATGGTAGTTACTATTACAGAGCGGTTGTTAAATAGAACCGCCTGTAATAGATAAACATTAAAGACGGTTGTGTTTTAGAACCGCTCAGAAATATATATCACAGACGGTTGTTTTTTTAAAACCGTCTGTGATAGGTGCCTCTATATAACTTCTACACTGAAAACGTTTCGATCAGACTGAAAATCCTACGCACACTTCAAACCCTAACCAGCGATGGAGATCGCCGCCGCCTCCCGAGCCCCGCCGCCTCCTCGAGCCGCGTCGGCGCCTCCCGAGCCCCGCCGCCGCCTCCCGAGCCGCACCGGCGCCTCCCCGAGCCCCGCCACGGCGTTGGCGCCTCCTCCCCGGCCGAACGCGCCTCCTCCTCCCCGATCGCTGCGTCTCCTCCTCCCCCAGCGACGTCTCCTCCTCCATCACAAGGTTGGTCTCCTCCTCCCCCGTGGTAGAACAATAGATTTGTGGATGTGTGTGCTAAGGTTGAAACTGTGAAATCAAAGGAAACATTGCATAAGAAGGGCACCTCAAAGAGAAGATTGTGGCCTTTTGGATGGTTTGTAAAGCAAACTGAGAATGAACTCCGTTCCTATATTATTCATTGCCTCTGCTTTGTAGATTGTAGGTGCTACTAACAATTGAATAATATTCATTGCCTTCGTTCTATATTATTCTCTGCATATATTTTATGGCCTCTCTATATATTTTTTTATTTGTATGTTTTGCAAGTCTTTCTGTACCATTTCTCCTTCCATGTCTTCTCTATAAATTGTATAAATTAGTTAGAATGAAAATAGTGCAAGCTCTGCAGAGGTCTAGATTCCGAATTTTAACAGGAGTTAATACATACAAATATAACATATTGTGAATTAGTATATTGTGAATCGTCATTCTAGTGTTGTTCTTTAAAATATCATCAACAAAGATCATAAATAACAACCAAAGCCAATCCATACACTCTAATAATAATCTGGTTCTCGATTGCTCCCAAATGCGATTGCTTAACAATGAGAATAAAGTATTCATATGAAAATAGTAGCTAATCGGAAATAGTAGTCACAACAGCTCATAGCAATGCTAGTACACATCCCATTTAACTACAACCACAAAATAACATTCATTCTAACCTACCACACAAATACAATATCAAGGCTTTACGCAACACAAACAACTTTAGAGAATTGAGCGCATATCAACAGGTCTGTATGTCAAGGCTTTACACGACTAAATTGCAGAAAATGGAAAACTTGTTGCTCACGTCATGGAGGACTGAGTTGTTATATTTATGCTTGCATACTTGTTATTTTATATCTGTTAAATTGCTTTTACTAAATTCGACTTTCTATTAATACAACCTACATATATTTATGCAAAATAACCGCAGTAGCCTTTCTATTAATACATCCTACATATATTATATGTTTTGCAAAAGTCTTGTGAGTACATTTTTGTACTCAACTTGCTACGATTCTGTGTTAATTTTGACTACCTAGCGTCATTTTTTTTGGAACTTACGGCAAGATCAATGTCGATGCATCGGTGGCGCTACAGGCTGACGTGACAATTTGGAGGACTTTTCAAGCTACCATCTGCTCGAGGAGGTCCTCCCCTGGATTGCCTGTGTCATTTTCACGCACTTACCAGGAACAAGAGTCAAGAGCTATCTCTCCTGTCTAATTTCTGATCTGTCCATCTACAGGCTTTAGACAGGAGAGATAGCTCTTGACTCTTGTTCATGGTAAGTGCGTGAAAATGACACGGGCAATCTAGGGGAGGACCTCCTCGAGCAGATGGCAGCTTGAAAAGTCCTCCAAACTGTCACGTCAGCCTGTAGCGCCACCGATGCATCGACATTGATCTTGCCGTAAGTTCCAAAAAATGACGCTTAGGCACAAAATTAACAAAGAATCGTAGAGTGTTGAGTACAAAAATGTACTCACAAGACTTTTGCAAAACATATAATATATGTAGGTTGTATTAATAGAAAGGCTACTACGGTTATTTTGCATAAATATATGTAGGTTGTATTAATAGAAAGTCGAATTTAGTAAAAGCAATTTAACAGATATAAAATAACAAGTATGCAAGCATAAATATAACAACTCACAGTCCTCCATGACGTGAGCAACAAGTTTTCCATTTTCTACCAACACATGGCATAAAACCAATCTTTGCTTACACATGACACAACAGCTTGAAAACAATCTTGCCAACACATAGCAAAGTATTGAATAATCTGTAGGGTAAACTTTTCAATACCAAAATTTCCAATTGCAAACCATTTTATGAAAAATATGAAAACATCTAGATAGTGCTAGTGCACCAAGACTTTCATGACTGTGGAAACGGCTTTTGAAAAAGATTTTCACTCTGCGGCTTTACCCACAAGACGTTTGGTGAATAACATTATTTCAATATTTTCTGTCCACCTTAGGCCCAACTGATGAGCCGAGTCAAGTCAAACCAACTCGCGCTCCAAGAAAAGCAAACAAAAGGCCAACAGGCCGATATAGCATCACGGCGATCGATCCGAAAGATGGGTCCCCTACCGGAAGTAAAAAGGTAGTGAATGCATTACGAACAATGTGCGGGATAGTTGCACGCGAATGGGTCCCCATCACATGTACATCCTGGAAGTAGCTGACTGACGAGGGCCTCAACGACCTGCTTACAGAAATCCTTTCCTCCTTCGATCTCCCAGAAGAACTCGAGGACCCTGTGCGACGGTATGCAATGCTAGTGGCAGGAAAGGCGTGGAAGACCTTTAAGAGCACACTTGTCAAGGAATACGTCAATAAGGATAGGAATCCCTACTCTAAGTACGGGTTCATTAGTGAGGATTCATGGTGACGTTTTGTTCAGCTGAAGACGACAGATCAATTCTTGATTGAAAGCGAAGCACACAAGGCCCTGCAGGCAAGGAACACCCACCCCCACAGACTCGGCACCGCTGGCTACGTGGGGAAGAGGATACACTGGGACAGGGAGGACGAGGGGGACTCCGCGCCATTTGCATCGATTGCTGACCAGCGCGCTAGAGACTGGCTAAGAGCGAGGTCATGTGCCACACCATCTGGCACCATCTCCTTTACAAACCCTGCGGACGAGGAAGTCTGCCAACATTTGGTAAGATATCGAACCACCATTTTGGTACGTATTTAGTTCCTAACTTCATAAGTCAAATAACTTGCTGCGATCTTGCAGGCAGAGTTGAGTGCACAATCTTCCGGTGGATCTTTTGTCCCAAACAGGGAGAGATGCACTCTCCACGGCATTGGGAAACAAGGAACACCTTGGTCGCACGCGAGGCAAAGGGGTTTTCGTTCCCTGGAAAACGGGCTTCGAAGACACTCACATGTACCGGAGTAAGAAGAGAGGTAGAGACGAGGGCGAGAAAAAGATCATGAAGGATCTTGAGGATAGGCTGAGAGGAGAATTCGATGATAGGATAAGAAGCCTCGAGGAAAGGCTCAATGCTCAAAACACACAGCCTGTGGAAGGCCAAGGGTTCAGCCCCACTACACGTAAGAGCAAATTGTCGTCCGCCCACGACTGTGGTAAACACGTCGGCAAATTCCCTGTCTGTGACATCAAGGTATACTAATTTAGATCTCTTGAATGCTCCATAGATATATCTTTTGGGCACATTAGCTAATTGGGTACCGTTGTGTAGGAGCCCACGCGGTGCAATCTCCAGGTGAGAGTTGCCAATTGCTCTCTTCCTATACAAGCTGCTTGGGGCCTCGCGTATCCATCCATTGAAGGGGCGATGGTGCACGGTAACCTGCTATCGCCGTGTTTCACGAAGGTCAATGTGGACGACGTTCAGGACATTTTCAAGATCGTCACGCTACAATTGCCTCCAAATGACGAAGCTTGAGACATCGGGGATGTCATCGGCACATTCATCCAAAGGCCCAAAGAAATGACATATCTCTAGACATCCATTCTCCACCGAAGTACCTCTACTTCCTCCGCCGTGGTTGATCCAATTCCCCCAAATCGGTTATCGTGCCCTCCCCACCCAAAAACATTGACAGTGAGTTTGATATTGACTTTGACTATGATTGCTCTCTACTCCTCGTCTCCCGAAGATTTCCGTTCCAACAAAGAAAGGGAAGGGCAAATCGAAAAAGATAGCGAAGGCCTTGGAGTACTATCCGATGGCCCCGTTGGCCCGGGTATTCAAGCTAGGAGAGCCTTTATTAACGGAAGATCGCATGAAGACATTGACTTACTGCTGCAAAAGCCTGCATACATACTACATGAGACAAGCTAACAAGCCAGAGAACGAACGTACAACAAGTATCATGGTCCGCTACAAGCCTAAGCATCTATTCAACGAGTCAGCGGGGGGCTACTTCGCGGTCGGCTTCCAGGACCTGTTCGATCTCTTCAACCTTGACGCCCTCGACGCCTCGCTCTTAAGATGCTGGACATTGTGAGTGTGTCTTCCCTGTAATACGGATAAATGTCATATATATATATATATACATTTGAAGTGACCCCTTTGCCTAACTTTTGTATATATAGATTCATGATACGCGAAGCGAGAACGAACAATACATCGGTGGGTTTCCTCGACCCACTCTTAGTCTCGCAGCCAACAATGAACCAAGATGCAAAAGCGAGAGGAATACGTCATTTACATGCTTTGGATGCTCAGAAAGATAAAAGTTTCATACTTTTACCCTTTAACCCAGGGTAAGTGCTGCCCGACTTGGTATACTCTCATTTGTAATGTGCACACAATACTTTGGTGCTAATTGACCATGGCAACATACCTATGCAGGTTTCACTGGGTTCTAATTGTAATTCATCTGGCCAAGAACCGGGTTACTTACGTTGATTCCTCACATACCGGTAACCACGACTTGAACCTGTAGGATCGAAGTATACGAATATAGCAATCAGAGGGGGGGTGAATGATTGTGCGGAAGCTAAAACCAAATTCTTTACCTATTAAAAGTTCACCCCAAAACAGAACCAAATAATTGCCTCGTTTTCGACAAAAACAGAAAGACAGAGGTTTGGTAAAACGAGAATTCCCGGAGATCCAACCGTCGAAACGATCTGACATTTGGACACAAGTAACTAGATTCCAATACGAATCGAACCCAAAAAGAAACAGTTCGATCGGACTTACGGATCAAAAGTTATGAGCTTCGCAAGCTTGCTGATCCAGAACTTGACGAGAATCAATCTAATCAAAACTTCAAGATTAAACAAGAACGACAAAAGATTGATCAACTAGACTTTGAGAAACACTAGATCAATATCCTAGAGAGGTTTTTGATGGATCAAATCAAGATAAAACTTGAAGAACAAAAACCAATCTAGAACTAGATCAAGCATGCAAACAAGAACCAAAACAGAAAATACCGTAGCGACGTGGTTCTCAGAGCACGCAAAAATCTTGGAAGAATTGATCTTTATTTCTTGTCTAAAATACTCTCATCAAAAGAGTACAAACCCTAAAACCAAGCTCAAAGCTTGATGCGCTCAGCTCTACTTGGTGCCTTTCAACAGAGACCCCCACCTATTTAAAGCACCAACCCACAAGGAGTTACGAATACAATTCCTATTCCCTAGAAGGAATCCGTATCCAACACAACTCTACTTGGCCCAACCAGGCCGAGTACAACTCTTGCACGCCGTATGGCAACCCTACCATACTCACGTGACTAACACTTTGCACGCCGTATGGCCACCGCCATACTCACGTGACTAACACTTTGCACGCGAATGACCTCCCCGCCATTCTCACGTGACTAACCATTCTTCATGTGCACCATTCTCTTAGCCCGAACGTCCCGCATGACATCCTTGACCACCAAGACCTCGCCTTCCTCCTGAACCTAGTCCCGAACCTCGGCTCCTCCATGAACCTAGTTCCGGTCCCGTCATCGACCACGCTCGTCTTCGAGCAATACCGCACATGAACAAACCACAAAACAATTCCGAGCACAAGTCCACGACTTGACTCACATTAATCCATGCAACTACTCACACGAGCATTGCATAAAATCCACTTCAAAATAAGCATCATGAATTTCTCACAAATTTCATAATCTCAAAATCAAAATCAAAATTCAATCTCAAAATCACTCAAAAACCCATTCACGACGGACCAAAAAATTTGGTCCGGCGTACATGTAAAACTTACTGTTTTTCAATAACTTGGTTTGGCACAACAACCTTCAAAAACACATTTACGACAGACCAAAAAGTTGGTCTGTCGTACATGGGAAAACGAGGTTGTCAAAAGCATGTTTACAAAGGACCAAGAAAGTTGGTCTGTTGTACATGGAGAATGAGGTTGTCAAAAGCATGTTTACGAAGGACCAAGAAAGTTGGTGCATTGTACATGGGAGAATTAGGTTGTCAAAATAATGTTTACAAATGACCAATAAAGTTGGTCCGTTGTACATTGGGGAATGAGGTTGTCAAAAGCATGTTTAAAAATGACCAAAAAAGTTGGTCAGTTGTTCATGGGAAACTTATCGCTTTCTTTAAGTTTGGTCCGGCGCCAAAGCGAAACTTACTGTTTCTTGTCAAATTGTCACAACACATGAACAAGCATATTTTTGCAAATTCAATTCTAAGCCAATTTTTTAGCATATGATTTCACAATCTCCCCCTTGATGAAAACATTGGCAACACCACTTAGAATTGAATCATTTGGCATTTACTTTACAAAAGATTTTGAAATCCAAAGGATCAAAGACCAAGGTAAGAAAACACAGAATTCCCCCTTTGACCAAAAAGCAAAACAAAATCTCCCCCTGAGAATGAAAATGTGTGTGAATGTGCAATGCGCCCAAAAATTTCAAAATTCTCCAAACTTCTCCCAAAATTCTCAAATTTAACAACTCTCCTTTTCTTTAAACTTTTCAATGATTTCCAAATTTCTCCCCTTTGACAATGGATTCATCAAGAGTAAAAGAGAGAACAGGTTCAAAATTTTTCCTGAAACAAAGATTTCACAAAGAGAAACAAGGGGTGCCAAGATAGGAAAAGATGAGCTCATTCGATCATATAACCTTATATATCATATATTATGCAAAATACATGATCTTGATGTGATTTTAACAAGTTAGGGAATGACATGCATCTCAACCTCAATTCAGTCAACTATAGCCAAGTACTAAGCAAAAACCTTTAGTAGAAAAACAAAGGCTCAAAGTTGAAGCAAATAACAAATCAGGGCGAGCAAGTAGTTTCAACTCCCAATTTAATCTTTAAACAAGAATCGCATGTGGCATGCTTGAAGCATACTTCTTTTATTTCCTTGGAGTGGCATGCTTGAAGCATACATCTTGTCTTTTGAGGGAATGGCATGCTTGAAGCATACATCTTATCTTTTAGGAAAGCATCCTGAAGCTCAAAACTTGAGGCTTTTGCTTTTAACAACCCTTTTATTGATTCCCTTTTCTTTTCATTTTTCTTTGATTATAAACATGCAAAAGTGATTAAAAGGTCTTAGGAAAGAGTAAAGTTGAAACCACACTTGCTTCATAGCCCAAATTTGTCAAGAGGATTCAATATCAAGCCTAGAAGAGTGAGATATCACAGAGTATTTAGCTATAGGCAATCAGTCCATGGAATTCCGCAATGTCATTTTTAGTTCAAGTGAGACAATTAGATTATCATATATTAGCTAAATTACATAACATATAAAGAAATATGATAAAGTGAGCTCATTAAGTGAAAGAACTTGGCAAGGAAACTCCCCTCAAAACAAACCCATTGGATGAACAATCCCAAGTTCTCCCGAATGAAAGCAAAACGAGAAGAAGACAAAGGTTTTGTGAAAATGTCTGCCAATTGATGTTCAAGATCCACATGATGAAGCACAATGTTGCCTTTTTCAACATGATCTCTAAGAAAGTGAAATCTGATGTCAATGTGTTTTGTTCTAGAGTGTTGCACTGGTTCTTAGCAATGCAAATTGCACTAGTGTTATCACACAAAAGAGGAACACTATCCAAATTAACCCCATAATCTTTTAGTGTAGCTACTATCCAAAGAATTTGAGAACAACAACTAGCAGCCCACATATTCAGATTCAGCAGCTTGATTGTGCAACAGAAGATTGTTTTCTAGATGACCATGCAATGAGAGAATTTCCCAAGAAGTGACATGAACCAGAAGTGCTCTTCCTATCAATTCTACATCCTCCAAAATCAGCATCGTAAAAGATCTCAAACTAATGCATGAGGAAGCAGTAAAGCCAAATGCCAAAATCTTGAGTTCCATGAAGATACCGAAAATCCTTTTGTGACTTGTCGATGTGAAGCACGTGGGGAAGCTTGAAAACGAGCACACAAGCATACAACAAATTGTATATCCGGCCTTGATGCAGTTGAGGTACAAAAGTGAACCTATCATACTTCTATATTCCTTTGATCAACCGCTCACCATCTTCATCGTGGTCAAGTGCGCAAGTGCTCTCCATGGGTGTCATGATCGGCTTGTCGTTTTCCATTCCAAAGCGATGTAGCAAGTCTTTCGTGTATTTGCTTTCATGTACAAAAGTACCATCCTTCGTTTGCTTGATTTGAAATCCCAAAAGTATGTCAACTCACCCATCATACTCATCTCAAACTCCTTCCTCATTGTTTCAAAACTTAGACACTAAAACATGAGATGAACCACCAAAGATAATATCATCAACATAAATCTGAACGAATAGTTGATCATTGCCTTGCTTGAGTAAAAGAGAGTTTTGTCAACCTTTCCCATTAAAAGCCTTTTTCAAGTAAAAGGTTTTTAGCCTATCATACCATGCTCTAGGGGCTTGTTTCAAACCATACAAAGCTTTTGATAGTTTGAACACATGATTTGGAAACTTTGGATTTTCAAAACCAGGTGGTTGCTTGACATAAACCTCCTCATTTATGTAGCCATTAAGAAAAGCACTTTTCACATCCATTTGATACAATTTGAAACCTTTGGATGCAGCAAAAGCTAAAAGGATTCTAATGGCTTCAATTCTAGCAACAGAGCAAAGGTTTCATCAAAATCTAAGCCTTCAATTTGAGTGTAACCTTGAGCAACCAATCTAGCCTTGTTTCTAACAACAACACCATCCTCACTTTGTTTATTTTTGAAAACCCATCTAGTTCCAATAACATTAAAATCTGGAGGAGGTGAGACAAATTTCCAAACTTTATTTCGTTCAAAATTCTCTATTTCTTCATGCATGGCATTGATCCAAGATTAAATCGAGATAATGCATGAGATATATCTTTGGGTTCAAAAGAAGCAACTAAAGCGGAATGAGCATGAGTGTTAGAATGAATAAACCTGGATCAAGTGACTCTCTCATTTAGGTCTCCAATCATTTGTTCAGATGGATGCATTTTTTGAATGTACAAGGGAGCATTGGCTTTTGAGACTTCTCCTTCTCCTTCTTCATTTTCAGCATGTACAGATGATGTTGTAGCTTGAGGATGGTTAGCTGTAGGTGATGTAGTAGTAGGTGCCAAAGGTGCTACATCTTGTTGTGCATTAGGAAGAGTCAAGACCTCATCTTCAACATCATCATCATCTTCAAAGATTTTCTCCCCTCGAATGTATGCCAGACCTGCATCACTTGGACTAGTGCCTGGACTAGCCTCATCAAAAGTAACTTCACAAGTTTCCACAATTTTGTTAGTCTCCAAAACAAGCACACGATAGCCACGAGTATGAGCAGGATATCCAAGAAAAAAACCATCCATTGATCTAGCTTCAAATTTATCAAGATTTCCAGATTTCAAGACAAAACATTTGCATCCAAAAACTCGAAAGTGAGAAACATAAGGTCTATGTCCAAACCGAAGCTCATATGGAGTCTTACCCAATTTTGATCTCAAAAACACACGGTTTGAAACATAACAAGCAGTTGAAATAGCTTCAGCCCAAAAGTTCCTAGGAGTGTGATGTTCATCTAACATGGTTCTAGCCATCTCAACCAATGTTCTGTTTTTCCTTTCAACTACACCATTCTGTTGAGGCACTCTAGGTGATGAAAATTGATGATCAATTCCTTTTCAAGACAAAAGTGATTAAAAGAAGCATTTTTGAATTCAGTTCCATTATCACTTCTAATAGCTTTGAGAGCTCCTGGATGATCAATAGAAAGCCTAAGAACAAGACTTCTAAAATGACTAAAAGCCTCATCCTTAGATGCCATAAAGTATACCCAAGAGTATCTAGAAAAATCATCAACAATCACAAGCACATACCATTTGCCTCCAAAGGATTGAACTCGAGATGGTCCAATCAGCATCAAGATGTAGAAGCTGTCTGGAGCGTTTGTCATCACCATGGTAAGAGGTGGATGTGAACCTGCAATCATCTTACCATGTCTACAAGAAGAACATACTAGATTGCTATCACTCTTAAGCTTAGGCAAGCCACGTATAAGATCTAAACCACTTATACGAGTAAGATGATCAAAACCAACATGACCAAGTCTACGATGCCAAAAGAATAAATCTTTAGAAACATTGGCGATTAGACACCTATGCTTAGAAGAAGGTGATGCATCAAAATCAGCTTTAAAGACTCTTCCAAAACGAGAAATTTTGAACACAAGATCACCTGAAGCATCTAGCACTTTGCATTCATTTTCTTAAAGCTTATCTCAAGATCTTCATCAAGCATTTGTGAGACAGAAAGCAAGTTATATTTCAAATTTTCAACAAGAGCCACATCTTTGAACATAAACTTGTCACTTACCTTTATTGTACCTTTTGCCACAACAGAAGAGGAAGAAGCATCTCCAAAAGTAACACTTTCAAAGACGAGATGCACGAGTGAGGAGGAGAACCAATTCTTATTACCGGACATGTGGCGTGAGCATCCTAATCCACTAGCCATATGTTCTCCTTCCTCGCGAGAAGCCTACATAGCAACAAAACATGTCGAGGTCTCGATCGGGTTAGGAATGAGATTTTTGGGAATCGATCTTGAGACACACGACGCACAACAAGATAGGCACAACACGATAATTTTTATGCACAAAATCAGATTTGCCTTTTCCCATGTTTGTAGGAATGAAGGTGTTTTCATCACTCTAGGCGCATAAAAATGTGCTTTGCTGAAATTTGACCTAGCCTTAGTTCTTTCCTTTTTTTTGTTTGGCTAGTCTAAAGCAAAAATCTACTAAGTGTCCATCTCTACCACAATGAGTGCAAGTGTACTTGACATGATGTTTAGCTTTAACAGTAAAAGCACATTTTGCATTCATCATAGTAGAAGATAAAAACCGTGATTGAAAAGCAATTTTCTTAGGCTCATTAGATAACTCAATTTTGCAAGGAGCCTGAACAACGGTCTGAGGTGTAGTTTCATATGTGGCATAAGGATCAAAACCTAAACCTCTCTTGTTTGTGCTAACCTTAGATTGATCCAAAATCATGTTCAACTTCTTCTTGCCATTAGTGAAACGTTCCAAAGAATTTTGCAAGTAATCAACTTTCTTAGCAAGAGTTAAACAATTATTGCAGGAACATCTACTTTTCCTTTTGTTTGCGACAAGTTGAGCATGAGAGAATTTCATGTGAAAGCAAATTATCGATTAATTGAGAAACCCTAGCATTTGCATCTTTCAATTTTAATTCAAGAGTTGAGCATTTAGAACAAGAAGTTGAACTATGCAAATCATCGATTGGAACAGCTAGCATGTACAACATGTTTCTCATTTTTCTCATTTAGATGCAACAAAAGAGCATGTTCTTTCCTAAGCAAGGTGAGCTCATTGTAAATTAAGTCACATGATTTGCAAGTATCATCACTAGGAATCAAAGTCTTAAGTCTAGCAATTTCAGCATTCAATGATTCAATAATGAAATCATGTTTCTTAATTTTCTTATCACGTTTGTCAAGCAATTTTCCAAGACGAGCAACAGCAATAGCTAATTCATCATAAGAGGGATCTACCTCATTGAAGTCGCTGTCGTGATCGTCCTCGGTGAGGCTATCCTTGCTGCTTGCCATGAGACATAGTCCTATCAAATCATGCTTGCTTGGAGTTGCATCATCTTCGCTGCTCTTCGAGTCCACATCGCTCAAATTGACTTGTTCAAGAGCGGAAAGAACTCGGTGAACCACCTTGCGGTTGATGAAGCTCTTCTTCTTCCTATCATTTGACGAGAACCTTTTCTTCTCATTCCTTCTGTCGTTGTCCTTCTCCTCCTTTGATGTTTTTCCTGCAAGCTTAGGACAATTTGTGCGAATATGGTTGAGGTCACCACACTCATAGCATCTTGGAGGACCACCTCTCTTTCTTATTCTCACATTCTGCAAAGCTTTGTTAAAGCGAGAAGAGAGTAGTGCCAGATCTTCTTCAGGAAACTCTTCAAGTTGCTCATCTGTTAAAGAAGACATGGAAGACAAGGCAAAGCTAGAAGAAGAATTTGCATTTGACATGTTAGGGTTAGAGATCAAAGCAATTGATTTAATGTTACCCTTCCTGGCAAGAACATCCAACTCATGAGTTTTCAACTTAGAGTAAAGAACATCTAATGTGAGTGTGCTCATGGTAGTAGATTCTTGTATAGATGTTACTTTCATCTCCCACACTGACATGTCCAAAGCACTAAGCAATTGTCGAGCATTTTCAGCATCAGTGTAGCTAACTCCAACAGCACGTAGATTGCTAAGAATTTTATTGAAACGCGCAAAGAAGTCATCTACAGATTCACTAGGTTTCATCTCAAAACGCATGTATTCTTTTTGTAAATATCTTGGCGAACCTCTTTGACAGTGTTAGAACCCTCATGGTAATCACAAAGAGATTTCCATACCTCATATGCGGATCGAAGATGAACCACACGATCAAAGTCGCTGCGTCCCAAGCCTTGGATGATCAAGTTGCGCGCCTTGCTATTTGCTTCAACATGTGTGCGATTGGTGTCGTTGACGTTGTCGTTTGCAAGGACTTCATATGGCTTGTAGACCTTCTCCCAAATTGTGAAGCCCTGTGCTTGGATGAACACCTCCATCTTGGCCTTCCAAAACTGAAAATCAACACCATCGAACACACATGGTTTTGTCGAATAACGATCCATTGATCTAATCACCGGTTAAGATAGATTAGAGAAACCTTGCTCTGATACCACTTGTAGGATCGAAGTATACGAATATAGCAATCAGAGGGGGGGTGAATGATTGTGCGGAAGCTAAAACCAAATTCTTTACCTATTAAAAGTTCACCCCAAAACAGAACCAAATAATTGCCTCGTTTTCGACAAAAACAGAAAGACAGAGGTTTGGTAAAACGAGAATTCCTGGAGATCCAACCGTCGAAACGATCTGAAATTTGGACACAAGTAACTAGATTCCAATACGAATCGAACCCAAAAAGAAACAGTTCGATCGGACTTACGGATCAAAAGTTATGAGCTTCGCAAGCTTGCTGATCCAGAACTTGACGAGAATCAATCTAATCAAAACTTCAAGATTAAACAAGAACGACAAAAGATTGATCAACTAGACTTTGAGAAACACTAGATCAATATCCTAGAGAGGTTTTTGATGGATCAAATCAAGATAAAACTTGAAGAACAAAAACCAATCTAGAACTAGATCAAGCATGCAAACAAGAACCAAAACAGAAAATACTGTAGCGACGTGGTTACTGTAGCACGCAAAAATCTTGGAAGAATTGATCTTTATTTCTTGTCTAAAATACTCTCATCAAAAGAGTACAAACCCTAAAACCAAGCTCAAAGCTTGATGCGCTCAGCTCTACTTGGTGCCTTTCAACAGGAGACCCCCCACCTATTTAAAGCACCAACCCACAAGGAGTTCTGAATACAATTCCTATTCCCTAGAAGGAATCCGTATCCAACACAACTCTACTTGGCCCAACCTGGCCGAGTACAACTCTTGCACGCGTATGGCAACCCTACCATACTCACGTGACTAACACTTTGCACGCGTATGGCCACCTGCCATACTCACGTGACTAACACTTTGCACGCGAATGACCTCCTGCCATTCTCACGTGACTAACCATTCTTCATGTGCACCATTCTCTTAGCCCGAACGTCCCGCATGACATCCTTGACCACCAAGACCTCAGTTCCTCCCTGAACCTAGTCCCGAACCTCAGCTCCTCCATGAACCTAGTTCCGGTCCCATCATCGACCACGTTCGTCTTCGAGCAATACCTGCACATGAACAAACCACAAAACAATTCCGAGCACAAGTCCACGACTTGACTCACATTAATCCATGCAACTACTCACACGAGCATTGCATAAAATCCACTTCAAAATAAGCATCATGAAATTCTCACAAATTTCATAATCTCAAAATCAAAATCAAAATTCAATCTCAAAATCACTCAAAAACCTATTCACGACGGACCACAAAATTTGGTCCGGCGTACATGTAAAACTTATCGCTTTTCAATAAAATGGTTTGGCACAACAACCTTCAAAAACACATTTACGATGCACCAAAAAAGTTGGTGCATGGTACATGGGAAAACGAGGTTGTCAAAAGCATGTTTACAAAGGACCAAGAAAGTTGGTCTGTTGTACATGGGGGAATGAGGTTGTCAAAAGCATGTTTACAAAGGACCAAGAAAGTTGGTCTGTTGTACATGGGAGAATGAGGTTGTCAAAAGCATGTTTACAAAGGACCAAGAAAGTTGGTCCGTTGTACATGGGGGAATGAGGTTGTCAAAAGCATGTTTACAAAGGACCAAAAAAGTTGGTCCGTTGTACATGGGAAACTTACTGTTTTCTTTAAGTTTGGTCCGGCGCCAAAGCGAAACTTACTGTTTCTTGTCAAATTGTCACAACACATGAACAAGCATATTTTTGCAAATTCAATTCTAAGCCAATTTTTTAGCATATGATTTCACAGAACCCTATCGCACGGTTAATTGGAAGGTAACCACGTTGTTTAAGGTGCTTGTTGGTCCTGGAATAGCTGAGGCTAACCTTTCGAAATCACGTAGGACGGTCAAAGCTTTGCGAGATCCTTCTGTTCAAGGCGGGGATAAGGCGTTGCAGCACGATTTCAAGTTTCCGGTATCCTCTATACAGTATAATCCTATTTCAAACTCCGTAGCCATGATTCTGGAACTAAGCAATTCTATTTTTGCAGTGCCACCAACAGGGACAGGGCAATAACCGATGTGGATTTTACGTTTGTCATAACATGCATCTCCTCGTCAATGAAACACAAATGAGTAAGGATAAAACTTCGTTGCAAGACAAGGATCTGGCGTCAATTCGAGGAAAACTTTGTTTTTTCCTAGCCACTGAAGTCATTAATAAAAAAGGCGAGTTCTACGCAGGTGCCTAACTGCAAGAGTTAGGTTTTTCTCTGTATTGCCACTTGTACTGTTTTAATTTGTGAAGATTGTGGACTTGTAGTAGTTGAATTGCTTAGGAAAAAAAATATCATTCTTAGTCAATTCTTTTTCTTGAGAGGAGAGCATTTCGAAATAGTAACATCGTGATGTAGTAGCCATGTACATATTAGGCAGCTGGAATGATGCCTTAGTAAATTTTGTAGATATCTTCCTGATACAATTGATGTGGGGGGTGCTGGAAGGCAACAACGTTCGTCAGGCTGTGATGGATCAAGTTATATCCTTCGTTGGTTTTATTGGATCGATGATGCTTGCCATTCTCTTTCCATGTTTGATATATTTAGTTTGAAAGCTGCTATTTGTGTCAATTGCTACGTATGGTTGTTTAGTGTTTACTTCTCCAATAACGTGATTGGAGAAAATTCATTTGTAACTTCTGTTTCCTTGCATGAGCGCTAGATGATAATAGAGTTGGGATTCTTTTAGTCTTTATACGCATTTGATATATTGTTTGCGATCTGATATGTCTGTGTTATGTGATCTATGTGTGTTATGTCTGTGATCTGTGTTATGATCACTTGTTTGTGATCTTATGTCTGTGTTATGTCTGTTTCAAAGGGCATGGCTAGCATTTCCTGAGGCTAGCCAATAAACAGAAAAATGTCGATGTATGAAAACCACATCACAGACGGTTCTTATTTGTGAACCGTCTGTGATACAATACATCACAGACAGTGTTATTTGTGAACCGTCTGTGATAGGTTATATAACACAGACGGTTCGTACAATAAACCGTCTAAGATATCTATACTATCACAGACGGTTGGTACAATAAACCGTTTGTGATATCCATACTATCACAGACGGTTCGTACAATAAACCGTCTGTGATATCCATACTATCACAGACGGGTCTTTTGTCAAACCGTCTGTGGAAGAAATATATCACTAACGGTTCTGAATAAGAACCGTCTGTAATATTATTATCACAGACGGTTGTTGAAACCGTCTGTGATGTGGCTCTATTATCACTGACCCATTGTTAGAGACGGTTTACAAAGCCGTCTCTGATGATATTTGTGAACTGTCTCTGATAGGGTTTTCTGTAGTAGTGTCAGCCCCACTTGTAGTCCAGAATTTAGTCCCTTTAAAAAGCGAGACTGTTTGTTGCTACGTCTTCTGGTGCGTAGCGGGCTAGCTGAGTAAACTTATTGAGATTTTCAGCCACTAACTGGCTGCCCTGCTTTAAGGCTCTGAACTCTTCCTTCTTGAGGTCCATTATTCCCTCCGGCATGTGATACTGACGGAAGGCGACGGTGAACTCCTCCCAAGTGATATCTTGTGGGTTTTCCTGTGTAGCGCAGTAATTCTCCCACCATTCTATTGTAGTCCCTTCTAGCTGATGAGAGGCGTAAAGCACCCTCTCATTTCCCACACATTGGGTAATGTGCAGCTTCCTTTCAATTGACCTTAACTAGTCATCTGCCTCCAATGGATTGGCGTTTTCGAAAAAGGTTGGCGGATGGGTCCTCATAAACTCTGACAGCCTCGAGTTTTGATGCGGTCCCTGATTGACTTGATTGGCAGTGGCCTGAGCTGCGACTTGATGCATCTGTTGCATCATAGCATGCATCAGCTAGGTCTGTGCATCAAGGAAGGCTCCAAAGTTCTGCATGTCAACTGGCGGTGCTACCTGATGTGCCTGTCCTGCTTCCGCGGGCGTTCACTGCTGGGCGAGAACCACTTCCGTTGCCTCCAAGGTTTCCACGGGTGTTCACCATCTGTCAATTGCTCCAAGGTTTAGAGACGAGAGGGAACAAGAATAGACAAATAGTAGAGAGAACTTATGCGGGGTGGAAAGTGTAACTCAAAATCCAACTTTATTACTTAATAATAACTTGGTATGGTTGCTTACAATGCCTACGGGCCTTGCAACACATACTGCACACTCAGCAAGCAATGAAAATCCAAATCGACTAACACGCTGGAGTCTAATGCCTCTAAGGATGACTCTTTATTCTTAGACGCGACTCGACGAAGGAGTCTCAACTTCTAATCTTAAACGCTCACTCATCAAACAAACCTCCACTGCCTCCTTTTGGTGGGTGCGGCGGCATCGGCGCGAAGCAATCTCCATGCCCTACCACAACTGTGGTCGACGACGTGACGTCCTCCTCTGGCTCTGGCTGCGGCTCAGGCGCGGGCTGTGGTTGTGGCTGTGGTGCAGGCTCCTTCTCCTGCTCAGGTACTGGCTCCTCCGGGTCTGACGCCTCGAACTCCAACACTGGCTCCGGGCCCTAGCCATACAGTGCTATCTCCAGCTCTGCGATCCTCTGTGTAGCATAAGCGACATACTCGCGAGCATTCTCTAGGTGTTTCTTCCCTTCCTTGACCTCCTCACGAGCCTTCTGCAATTCCCGAACTGTGTCATCAAGAACATCCTCCTGGGCTACGACGAACCTTGCCAGGTGCGTGACAGTGGCATCCTCGTCTTTTATTGGCTCCTGCTCAATCCTGTTGCCCTCTAGCTCACTGGAGTAGGTGCGAGCGATGTGCCTCATAGCTTGGCGCGACACCTCCTGGAGTCCCATCTCAAATGTAGACCTCCTGGCCGTGAAATAGAATGGGCGACTGAACTCATCTTCTCTCGAGCATACACTGTGATCTTGACGTCCCATGCCTTGACCAATCCAGCCTACACTACGGTAGTTGTTGAGCATCTTCATCTTCCAAAGACACTCACGTGAGAACGCAACAATTTTAAAACCAAGTGAGAACAAGAGAAATTCAGTAAAGGGGTATGAAAAGAGAGAAGGGGATAAGTCGAGAGTTCATCATCATCTTGTCAAGTTTTAACTTTAGAAAATAGGTTTTATCCTCACTAGGACCATTCTAACTAAGGGGTAGGTCCTACAGTCAGTATGGCTCTGATAGGACCTCTGTCGGGACCCAAATTTGCAAATCCGGACCCTCTGTGTATTCAACACTAGTACAGGATCACGCTAGTGCACACAGTCTCAACATCGGTAGATATCACAATCATACACATCGATAATAGTAAAGTACTTTAATTAAAATAAACAAATTGGTTGCTCGACCTTATGGTCAATTTACAAGAGTACGCCACACAGGGCGAAAACTTATTAAAGGAAATAAATTGCAGCGGAATAAAAGCATCAACGTGGCGCCATCCAGTATACCACAGGCAACTGACTGGGCTCACTCCTTAGATAGACGGTTTCTCCTGAAGTTCTTCCTCCAAAGCTGGTGTCGCTTCTTCTTCCACTCGTGTTGTATTGTTGCAAGGGGTGAGTACTTGGGACTCAACAAGTCATGCACATAATGCAAACTAATATTCTACATGCATGGCTTAGTACAAGGAATGTTTCATGGTTCATTTGCAGTGAAGCAGCAAATAACAAGTAGCATAAGTTGATTCGAAAGCAGTAAAAGTAAAGATAATATCAATAACTTTTCTAGGAGTTAAGTAAACACTTTCCCTTTCCTAGTCCACATTTCCATCAACGTCATCAATAAACTCAACCAAACTTCTCACGTCCAAGTTGTTTTCATGAAAGTCTAACCCTTGACAGTAATCCCCGAGCAGTGTCTAGTGCCGTGGACTCGACTATTCGAATAGGTTGTACACTCTGCAGAGGTGATGCACTTTACCCACAAGATACAGTCAAACACCGCAGAGGTGAGTGATCGTAACAAATCCTTTCGGAAACCGCAAACTATACATGTGAACCTCTCTGGTTTTTGCCATACATCATCCCTTCCCTCAGTGGAGGCGAAGTATGGGACCGTCATATCGTTGGATGGGTACCATGCCGTAGCCCTGGTACGCTCCCCCTTCAAGCTACACAAAAGGTGTAGTTGACACCCCGATGTTCCACAAGTAAGTTATTAGTAACTTACTCAGCTAGGTCCATCCCATTACAGACATGTAGTTGCACGTTTGACTCAGATCAAAGGCTTGCAAGGTTAAGTCCTTAGGATGACCAGGGCAAGACTACCCGAAGAACCAAAACGACATCCCCGGTGCCACTCATGGCCCACCATATCATTCTTGCCACTTACCCCGGTCTAAATCTATTTATCAAACGCAGTTGGTTACCATGCACCACGTGCCATCATCACCATCACAACATATGATACTTCTCAAAAACAGGTTCGATATCTCATTAAGTCAATATTAACATTTGATTGCCCAAAATCATGTTGTGTGCACGTAGCAGGTCTAAGCAATAACTACAACGGTCTGAATACCCAATGTTGGCAATTTAATAATGACCAACTAATATGATTCCCAACTAGGGTGACAAGGATTCAAGGCGCATAATTAAATAGTCAAGGTGTCATACTGCAATTTGGCATTTATCTAATTCTCAGAAATAATTAAAACAATTTCTAATTAAACTAACATGCAATAATTTAAATCAGACTAATTTTTAGAAATTTTTAGAAATTTGAATCGTCCAAATTAGAGTTATAACGCAAAACTTGTACCAGTTTAAAGTTTGAAAAAATCTATTAAATAAATATAAATAGAGGAAAACTCATGTACAAAAATTAAATAAAATTCACCATTAAGTAGATCTCAATTTTATAAAAATTTAGAAATTGGAATCATCCAAATTGGAGTTAAAATGCAAAAGTTATAAGCATTTGAAGTTTGAAAAATCAAATAAAAGAATAAACCGAATTAAAGTCAGCGTAAAAATTTAGAAATTGGAATCATCCAAATTGAAGTTTGAAGTCAGCGTGGAAATTGAATTTCCACCGAATTATTTTTCTAAAGAAAAATCGAATTATGCCGTCAGCATGACGTCATCCGGCCATGGACTCGGTCCACGGCTCGGGTTCGGTCCACTGTGGACCCGGTCCACGGGTGCACGTGTCACTGACACATGGGACCCACTAGATGACGTCATCGCTGACGTCAGCGAGGCTCGGCCGAACGGCTTCTGACAGTTGGGCCCCACCATGATGTCACTGCACGGTGGGCACAACCGCTGACACGCGGGACCATGCTGACGTCATGCGTGACGTCGGCGATGAACGGGCGACGCTGCGTTGACCGCGCTGGTTCGGCTACCAGCCACGTGGCATGATCTGGGCCGTTGGTTTGAAATCCAACGTTCCGGATTTGATCTAATCTGCTACTTTGAAATGACGTGGCTCAATCTGGACCGTACGATTGGGATCGAATGGTTGGGATTGGATCGGGTTTTCGCCCCACCGTGGCGGTGGCGTGGCATGTCCCGGCGTGTGACACGCGGCTCAATCTATGTCATTCGATTTCGATCAAACGACCGATATTACATCTAGCGCTACAACGCGGGTGAACCCTAACCGTACGATCTAGATCTAACGGCTGAGATCTAATCCTAGCACGGTGCGGTTACGGGCTACGTGGCTCAATCCGAAGCGTTGGATCTAGATCTAACGGCTGATAACAGATCTAAAGCCATAACGAAGAATCGAACGGGGGGTGACGTGGACGACCCTGGGCCATGCGATTAAGATCGAACGGCTGACGGAGCTCGCATTTCCGGTAATGTCCACGGTGGAGCTAGGTTACCGGTGACGAAGACGATGACCACGCCCACGACATTTTGGCGCAGTTCTGGCGGAGTGAATGGTCCCTTCTGGTGTGGCTCGACGCGAGGAACACGGATCTGGGCACCAGGACGGCGAAGGATGGCGGTTGGCGGCGGAAAACGGCAAAAGCCGCGGTGGACTTCTCCTCCAACTTCGGCGAGCGATTGCGGTGAGACTATGGCGGCTGGAGCTCGATGGCCTAGGGCAAAATGTGCGCACGGAAGAGGAGAGCACGTTGGTGGCGGCGACGCATTAAATAGGGCCCTCGGCGTCCGTGAAAACTGCAGAAACCGTTGACCACACGCGCGCGGCGGCGGAATCCGGCGGCGGCTCAGACTGGGTGACGTGGCACGATCCTAGCCGTCTATGTGTCCACGATCGACGGCCATGATTCGACCGGCGCGAATGGATTCGAACGGGATTCGGGCTCGGGTGACGTGGCGCAACGCTATTCCAACGGTCGCGCGGGATCGGGTTTAGGTCCTGCTCGGGTCTGACTCGAATGTGGTTCGGTCGGACTCGAGTCTGACTCGGGTCGAATGAATAGTGAAACCCGTTGGCGATTTTCCAGCGATTAAATATTTATAATAATTCCTAGAAATTCAAATAATTCAAGAAAAATAGCAAAATAATCAGAAAAATTCCAAAAAAATTTTGGAAAATACTTTGAGAAATTTTATACTCAAATAAAATATTTCCGCAAAATTTTATATAAAATTTTCAATTATTTAATTATCTCAACAGGGAATAAATTCAAATTAAATCCAAATAAATCTCAAAAATTCCCAAAATTCTCAAAAGTGTAGAATTTCAATTAAATTCATGAAAGCAAAAATTGGGGTGTTACAGTGAACTTGTCAACAGCGATGAACAGGTGGGTGAAGCCTCCTGTGGCCCGCGGGAATGGACCCAGGATGTCCAGCTCCCAGACAGCGAACGGCCATGAGAGGGGTATAGTCTGGAGGGTCTGGGCGGGGCGGTGTGAGCGCTTGGCATGGTATTGGCATGCTTCGCACTGTCTTACTAGCTCGTAGGCATCCTGGAGGGCAGTAGGCCAGTAGAATCCTTCGTGAACGCTTTGCCGACGAGCGTCCAGCCGTACAGGTGGCTCCCGCACATGCCTCCATGGATATCAGAGAGTAAAGAATCCTTGGTCTTGCAGGAAGGCAAGGATGGGGCTCATCCACTCTTCTTCCCAGCCAAGTGTGGTGACCAAAAGGTCGACCGGGTACTCCGCTTGGCCAAGCTTTTCCCCTGGCACCGCCGCAGCAGGGCTGGTGCTCTCTGTCCCGGAAAGGTAGGCCCTAGGCCACTCGCCACCTTCAGAAATAGAACACCACTCACCAATGCAAGGGGCTGATCGCCGCGCTACGACATCGGGGGCTAAGACACCAGCACCATTGTCCCCATCAAACCCGGGGGAAACAATGGATGATCGAGGTGGGCACCCTTTGCAGCCCTCGACCGGATGGACACCTTCATCGCGGCCCCCAGGGACAGGGGCGACGTCGGACGGTCGTGTCAGCCCTCCTCCAAAGGCCCCGACCGAAAAAGCGTCGCCGCTCCTACCTTGTTCAGGGGCTGCGATGGCGGGCGGTTGCGATAGCTCTCTCTTGAGAGCCCTCACCGCTGCATCACCGTTGTGCCTTCCTTGTTCAGGGATCACAACGGACGGATTCGGATGCCCTTTTCCAAGGACACCGACCGAGAGTGGACTGTCGTTCCTTCCTTCTTCAGCGGCTATGACAGACGGTCTTAAAGGTCCTCTCCCAAGGTCCTAGACCGGAGTTGCACCACTGCTCGTTCCTTGTTCAGGTGCTACAGTGTGGCTCGCAGTTGCCCTCCTTCAAAGGCCCCTACCGGACAGGTGCCGCCACTCCTACCTTGTTCAGGGGCTGTGGCGGATAGTCGCGGGGACCTCCGTTCGAAGGTTTCGACTGGGCTCGCGGCGTCGTTCCCCGCCCTCACCGGGGGTTGCAACGGACGGCCGCGATAGTCTTTCTTCAAAGACTCCAGTCGGGATGGACGATGTGGACGACGCGAGTTGGGACAGCTCATCTGCCAGATGGTTGTCGCGATGAGGGATATGGGTGAAACCTAATCCCTCGATGCGACGCTCCAACCTCTGAACTTCCAATAGGTAGGCAGCCATAATCGGGTCGGAGCATTGGAACTCCTTACGCGCCTAGTTGATGACCAGCATGGAGTTGCCCTTGACCCGAAGGCATCGAATGCCCAAGGCCGAAGCGGCGCACAACCCAGCCAGCAGTCCTTCGTACTCGGCGATGTTGTTGGAGGCCTTGAAGTCGAGGATGACCACATACCGGAGGACGTCATCGGTCGGGGAGACCAGGACCACTCCGGCTCCTACGCCTTCGAGCCTGAACAAGCCATCAAAGAACAGCGTCCAGGGGGAAGGCGAAAGGTTTTTTCCGTCTTCTGGGGTAGCGGGAGTCCATTCAACAATGAACTCCGCTAGCTTCTGGCTCTTGACGGCGGTGCGGGGGAGAAACTTGAGGCTGAACTCCCCTAGTTGCACCGACCACTTGGTGACATGGCCCTCCCCCTCCCAGTTGTGGAGGATCTCCCTCAGGGGATAGGTCATGACCACCACAATTTCTCACCCTTGGAAGTAATACCACAGCTTCCTGCACACCACCAGGACTGCGTACAGCATCTTCTGGTTCTGCGGATACCGAGTTTTCGTGTTGCGTAGAACCTTGCTGATGAAGTACACTAGCTTCTGAACACCGTCCATTTCTGCCACCAGCATAGCACTCACCACTGCGAGAGTGGCAGCAATATAAAGAAAGAACTGCTCGCCCGACATGGGCGTGACCAGTACGGGCGGGGAAGAGAGGTACTGCTTTAGGTCTTCGAAGGCCTACTGGGCCTCCTCCGTCCACTCGAAGTCATTGGTCTTCTTGAGCAGCTTAAATAGAGGCAAGCTTCTTTCTCCCAGCCGGGCGATGAATCGCCAGAGGGACGCCGGGGGACCAGCCAGGCACTATGCCTGCCTGAGTTGCGTTGGCAGCTTCATGTGCTCAATCGTCACTATCTTGTTGGGATTAACCTCGATGCCATGGCTGGACACGAGGAACCCCAAAAATTTCCTAGAAGGGACACCAAACACACACTTCTCAGGGTTGAGCTTCAATCCATTCTTCTGGAGGTTGGCGAAAGTTTCCTCCAGGTCTTTGATTATTCCTTCGCTCTGCCGGGTCTTCACTAATAGATCATCAACGTGTACTTCCAGGTTGCGCCCTATCTGAGGGCGGAACATGGCGTGCATAGCGCGCTGGTAGGTTGAACCCACATTCTTCAACCCGAATGGCAATTTTACATAGCAATAAACACCCATCGGGGTAACGAATGTGGTCTTCTCTTCGTCTTCAGTCACCATGCTAATCTGGTGGTACCCAGAGTACGCATACAGATAGCACAGTAGTTCGCAGCCTGCCATCGAGTCGATAATGAGATTGACCCGAGGCAGTGGGTAAGGATCCTTTGGGCAGGCCTTGTTGAGGTCAGCAAAGTCGACGCACATTCGCCACTTCCCATTGGATTTCCTTACAAGCACGGGGTTGGCGAGCCACTCAGGGTGAGAGACTTCACGAACAATCCCCGCGCTCAGCAGCTTCTCTACCTCCTGCCGGATGGCGTCTTGCCGCTCGGGGGCTTGTCTCCGGATCCTCTGCCGGATCGCCAACCGGTGCTCGATCACCTCCCTGGGGACCCTAGTCATATCGGACGGGTGCCAAGCAAACACGTAGGAATTAGACCGGAGGAAGCTGATGAGCGCGTCTTGCTGTTTGGCGCTGAGGCTAGCGTCAATGGAGACGCTCTTCCCAAGCTCGCCCTCCCTCAAGGGTACCATCTGTACGTCACCGGCCGCACTGGGCGAGGAACGGTTCACCACCTGAGGGGCACTGGGGAAACGACATCACCTCGGCTAGCATAGGCGGCCTCGACCATATCCATTGCTCGCTTGTGGCAGCGTAAGGCTTCCGGCCTGTCCACCTGGATGGTGATGGGACCAGCGGGCCCCGGGAGCTTCACCACCATGTAGCCGTAGTGTGTCACCATCATCAACTTGGCCAACGCGGGTCGACCATGCAAGGCGTTGAACGGGAGGTCGAAGTTGACAACTTCAAGGTCGACCATCTCCGTGCGGTAGTTCCTCTCCTTCCCGAAAGTGACAGGATGCCAAAGACGGCAATGTAGGGTCCATGTCCTAAAGAGGGATTTGGAGCTCCTGGAAAGCCCGGGCGGACAGGAGGTTGATTGAGCTCCCTCCGTCCAGCAGCACCTGCCCTAGCCTCACATTCCGAATGATGGGTGAAACCATGATCAGAAGGAGACCTAGGCCGGCAGTGCTCTCGGGGTGGTCGGCCTGGCTGAAAGTGATTGGCTCCTCCGACCACTTCAGCGTCCAACCCACCCCCGAGGCCGACTCCGCAGCATACACCTCCCTCTACTGGCGCTTGAATGCGGTGTTGGAGGGATAGGTGGTAGAACCACCGTTGATGTACGCTATGGTGCGGGCCGCCTCCTGGAAAGCTAGTGGAGTGGGATCTTTGACTTCGTCTTGGCGGGGGCGGCGATCCTTCAGCCGCTGTTCCACGATCTCACTCCCGACCTGATAATGCGCCAAATCATGAGAGTGGGTCTGGTGGATTGGGTAGAAGGATTTGCCCCCGTTGTCCTCTTGACGGTCGGGACGATGGTTGCGGCGGTCATCCCGCATTTCAAGGCGGTCGCGCCCTGGGCCAGGGTGGTTGTCCCACTGGTCAGGGCGGTCACGCCTCTTGGGCCTGTTGTCCCGACACGCACGCTCGGGGATCAAGACCCGCCTGGTCTCGTCCAACTCACGCTTCTTCATCTTCTTGCTCAGGGATTGGGGTCCCGCAAGGGACCGGCTTTGTCTCTGCCTCGGGGGGCTGCGGGAGCAGGCACCGGCCCTCGAGCTTCTGCTACCCTCGCGCAGCAGTGCGTGAGGGAGAAAAGCGCGGAGGTGGTGGTGATGCCATGAGAATCCATCTTCTCCCGCATCCTGTGGTCCCGCATGCCTCTTTGGAAGGCGATGACGACCGACTGCTCGGGGATCCAGGGGATCGTGTTGCGACAGTGGCTAAAACACCTCACAAAGTCACATAACGACTCCCCGCATCCTTGCTCGAGGGCATGGAGATCGTCCTCCACGCCCAGCTTCTACTACCCGCCTGCAGCACGCACCAACGTAGTGTAGATCTAAGGAACTCCTCCGGGTTGGTGGTGCCATCATACTTCTCAAGGGACACTAGGCGAAACCGCTCGGGCCACGCCACATGGTGCAGCTATCGTGTAAACGCCTTGCACCCCGCACTGTAGGGGGAGTCGTGCTGGGGCTCCTCGTCTTGTCGTGGGATTGCGTCGGGGTCTGCCAAGCACGGCTCCCCGGAGAGTGGGAGGAGTAGGCCTCCTCCGAACTCCGAAGATGGGGGTTATAGGAGGAGCTCTCATCCCTAGAAGCCATTCGCTGGACATGTTCGCGCTCCCAGGAACGGCTACACCACAGATGATGATGCAAATCATAACGACAGCACTGACGACACCCCTCCACTCGACCCCTTGAGTCCCGGTGGTCACTCGCGGGGCCAGGGCTCGCGTCTCTGGTTACCCTATTCCTACTCTAAATCTCCTGGCCAGCACGTATCTCGTCTAGATGACTCGAGGTCGGAGTAGGGTGGGCACGCCGCCTCGTGGGGGGTGTCCTCGGAGACCGGACGAAAACTTCCACCCGAAGCTGGGCCGCGTCCACAAGATGAGCATTGTCCCGTAGCCATGGCGCAGCAGGGGTGTCTCCTGTGAGCTCTACCGGGGGGTGGCTCAGGAGAAAACGTGCCGCACGTAGGTTCTGGGTCGGAGTGGCTTCCTCCATGGCTAGCCGTCGTCGGACCGAAAGCCCTACCGCCCCCAGAGAGGCGTCATTACTGTCGGGACTCGAATTTGCAAATCCGGACCATCTGTGTATTCAGCACTAGTCCAGGAACGAGCTAGTGCACACAGTCTTAACATCGGTAAATATCACAATCATACCACTCGATACTAATAAAGTACTTTAATTAAATAGTCAAACTGGTTGCTCGACCTTATGGTCAAGTTACAAATATACTCCACGCAGGGCGAATCTTATTAAGAGAGAAATAATAACAGCGGAAAATAAGATAACTTCGTGGCGCCATCCAGTATACCACAGGCAACTGACTGGGCTCGCTCCCTAAGTAGACGGTTCCTCTTGGAGCTCCTCCTCCAAAGCTGGTGTAGTCTCCTCTTCAACTGGTGTTGTATTGTGGCAAGGGTGAGTACTTGGTACTCAGCAAGTCATGCACAGAATGCAACTAATATACTACATGCATGGCTTAATACAAAGGAATAGCTCAAGGTATATTTGCAGTAAACAGCATTTAACAAATAATATAAGTAGATTCGAAAGCAGTAGAAACAAGTATATCATTAACAACTTTTTCAGGAGTTAAATAAACATCCTTCCCAATCCTAATCCACATTTCCATCAACATCATTATTAATCCAACCCAACCTTTCAAGTCCAAGTTATTTTTGAGAAAGTCTAACCCTTGACTGTAATTCCCGAGCGATGTCCAATACCGCGGACACGGCTATTCGAATAGATTTTTCACTCTGCAGAGGTTATGCACTTTACCCACAAGATACAGTCAAACACCACAAAGGCGAGTTCCCGTAACAAAGTCTTTCGGAAACTTCTAACAACACAAGTGGTCCTCCCCGGTTGTTGCACACCAACCCTTCCCTTAGCTAAGGCAAAGTTTAGGTCAACCAACCGTTAGATGGGTACCTGGCCGCAGCCCCGGTACGCTCCCCCGTACAACTTACACAAAGGGTGTACTTGACCTCCTGAGGTCCCACAGGTACGTTATTAGCAACTTAATCAACTAGGTCCGTCCCATTACAGACATGTGGTTGCAAGATTGACTTAGTTCAAAGGCTTGCAAGGTGAAGTCCTTAGGGTGACCAGGGCAAGACTACCCGAAGAACCAAACCAACATTCCCGGTGCCACAACTGGCCCACCCGATCATTCTTGCCACATGCCCCGGTCGAAAACTATTTATCAAGCCCCAGTTGATTACCATGCACCACGTGCCATCAACATCACATGATGCATTTCCAAATCAGGTTCAATATATCATTAAGTCAATATTTACATTTGATTGTCCAAAATCATGTCATGAGCACGTAGCAGGTCTAAGCCATATACTACAACGGTCTAAAATCCCATGTTGGCAATTTAATAATGTCCAACTAATACTCCACAACTAGGGTGACAAGGGGTCATGGCACATATTTAAGTAATCAAGGTGTCATACAGCAATTTGGCATTTATCTAATTTCCCATATTTAAATAAAGTATTTTCTAATTGAACTAGCATGCAATAAGTTAAATCAAAATAGGGTTCAAAATAGGATCAATATGGTCAAAGCATAACTTGCCTTCAAAAAGTACTTGTTCTTGGTCCTGAGCTGGCCCCTGGGTCAACACTTCTCCTTCGAATCCTTCCGGCACTTCAACGTCTACTCGTAAAGCGTGCAAATAGCAATACACGAATAAACAATAGGCAAAAAGTGTCCAAACATCCAAATAAAATCCATAAACAGAGAGAACATAATTTTATGAATTTTTAGGAACTGGAATCGCTCAAATCGGAGTTAAAACACAAAAGTTATGATTATTTAAAGTTTAAATAATCAATTAAATAATTTTACAGAGAAAAACTTTAGTCCAAAAATTAAATAAAATTCATATTTGAGTAGATCTGAATTTTATGAATTTTTAGAAATTTGAATCGTTCAAATCGGAGTTGAAACGCAAAAGTTATAAGCGTTTGAAGTTTTGAAATTCAAATCAATTATTAAACCGAATTATTAAATCATTTTCTTTTTCAGAAATTATTTATTGCGTCAGCAGTGACACGTGGCAGCCTTTGATTGGTCTGCTGACGTCAGCCGGTTCATGGACGTGGTCCATGGCTTGGCTCGGTCCACGGCTCGGGTCGCTGACAGGTGGGACCCCTTGGATGACGCCAAGATCGACGCTACCACGCTCAACGACGCTCTCGACAAGCGCCCCACCGTGACATCGCTGATGACGTCATGGTGCGGTTCTGCTGTCCCGACACGCGGGCCGCGTGTCGAGACACGCCGCTTCAGCGTGAGTGCGGCGCGACCAGGGTACACGTGGCACGATCGTGTCCGTTGATTTGAAAATCAACAGCCGCGATTAGATCCAGGGTTAACACGTTGAAAACTACACGGTGATCGTGGGCCGTTCGATCTAGATCGGACGGTCCAGATCTAACCCTACGTTAACGCTGCTACGGCACGTGGTGATCGTGGGCCGTTGGATCTTGATCCAACGGTCCAGATCTGATCTGGGTTCCAGGGTTTGGGGGAGAACGTGGGCTCACCGCGTGCGTTCGATCTTGATCGGACGGCTGTGGAAGCTCGAAGACGTCGATGGCAGCACGGCGGCTCGAGCTACCGGAGATGAGGACGGCGACCTTCCGTGCGGCGTTTCCGAGGGTCTCCGGCGAGGTGGATGGTGCGGTCCGATGCGCCTTGCTCTTGCGGTTCCAGATCCGGGCTCCAACACGGCGGAGACGGCTTGACGGCGGCGGCGTGCGCACGAACCCGAAGCGAAGCCCTAACCCTACTACGGCGAGCAATTCCTCAGCAAAGACGGCGGCTCGGGCGGCGTGGCTTGGGGCAAAAGGTGCGGCATCAAACGACAATTCTTGGAGACGGGTCCACGCCTTAAATACGGCCTCGACGTGCGCGCAAATTGGAAACCCTAACCGAACTCGGAGGCGGCGCGGCGGAGGAGTCTGCCTCGGACTTGGGCGGAGACGACGACGGTGGGCCGTCCATGTGGCATGATCGACGGTCACGATCGCGTGGGTGCGATCGGATCCGGCCCAGTCACGGCTCGAACCGGTACGGGACGATCTTGACCGTTGGATCCCGATCCAACGGTCGGGATCGATTAGGGTTTGGAGCGGGTTTGGTCGAGTCGACTGGCTCGGGTCGGACTCGAGTCCGACTCGGGTTCCGACTCGGTCGGATGAACAGTACTCGACCCGATTGATTTTCCAGCGATTTAATATTTAAAATAATTTCCAGTAATTCATTTAATTCAAGAAAAATAGTAAAATACTCAGAAAAATTCCATAAAAATTCTAGAAAATATTTTAGGGCATTTGGGACTCAAATAAAATATTTCCAACAAAACTTTATTTGAAAATTTTAATTCTTTAATTATTTCAAAATGGAATAAATTCAGATAAATTCCAAATAAATCCAAATAAATTCCAGAAAATTCCAAAAATTCACCAAAGTGCCAAATCACACATGAATTTAAGAAAAGCAAAATTTTGGGGTGTTATAATTACCTCCCACAGGGGGATGCGTGGGACCATCCCCTGCTCTCCGAGAGCGGCGGGATGGCTCCGGAACGTCGGCAGCTCCTGCCACGAGTGGCAGTGATTCGTGCGAACCCGCCATCCTCCTGATGACCGGACCTTCAAGTCGATCAGCAGGAACTGGCTGGAGCTAGATCAGGGCAAGCCAACCGCTAGCCCCCTACCTGGCGCATCGCTGTCGGCGTTTTTTAGCGACAGGATCCTCCGAGTGGGGAGGTTTTAGTTTGATAGGGGATGCATCTTTACAGCGACAAACCCTAATATATCTACCACAACATATCTGGGATGAAGAACAGCACACAAAACACTTTTACCCAGGTTCGGGCCCCCAGAGCGGGCAATAGCCCTACGTCCTGCTTGTCTTCTTGTTAACTTTCAGGTGGAAAGATGATACCACGTCCTCCTCGCCAGCCTTGACGCTGGTCGCCCCGGCTAGTAAGGAGGGGCAGAACTCCCCTTCTCCTCTCCAACCTTGAAGCTCCTAATTTCCAAGCTCAGAATCTGGACCTTCGAATCCCCTCTTCCTCCCCCTGCGCTAGTCGTCCCTTATATAGCGGGGTAGGCTCGAGCAAATGGGAAGAGGACACTATGCCAACGTGCGGCCCATTAATTACATTCCATTAATGTCATCTTGTCCCACAAGCCTCCTTCTTTGTGTCACCGAGCCACTGTCCATGGGCCGTCAGGGTAGCGCACTTCCCACGACGGGTTAGGCGGGAAAGTATCAGAGGCGTGGGGTGTCGTTGAATCAGCAGAGTGTCCTTGCATTAAATGCCCTAACACAGGGTGCTGGGAGAGGGAGACTTCGTGGGGAAGCCTCCTTCGGGTCCTCTGTTACGCGCCGCCACGTGGGTCTCCTCGCCTGGAAGGGGGACCTGTAAGATGTGGTTATCCACCTGCTCGCCAGGCGCCACATGGGTCTTCTCGCCCTGTGAGATGGGATTTGCCGCCAGGCTGCTCGCCACGTTGCCACGTGGGCCTTCTCGCCCTGCGAGAAGGGCTTTGCCGTCGGGCTACTCGCCACATCACCACATGGGCCTTCTCACCCTGCGAGAAGGGCTTTGCCGCTGGGCTACTCGCCACGTGGGCCCTTCGCACTTTTCGGCAGTGGAGAGGGCCGATGTAAAGTACTTTGACTTTTTTTTTAAATTATTGCATTCTAATTTAATTAGAAAATGCTTTGATTAATCCTAGGAATTAGTTAAATGCCAATTTTGTTGTATGCCACCTTGACATAAATAATTGAATGCCATGAACCTTTGTCACCCTAGCTTGGTTTAAGTAGTTGGACATTATTAAATTGCCAACATGGGTTAATTAGCACGTTTGTAGTATGCATAGCCCTGCCCCATGTTATGACATGATTTTGGAGTATCAAATATTAATGTTGACTTAATGAGATATGAAACATGTTGATGATGTTGATGGCACGTGGTGCATGGTAATCAACTGGGTGTTTAACTGATTTAGACTGGGGCATGTGGCAAGATTGTTCTGGGGTGCCAAGAGTGGCACCGGGAATGTCGATTTGGTTTGGTTACTTGGGTAGTCTTGCCCTGGTCAACCTAAGGACTTAACCTTGCAAGCCTTTGAACTGAGTTCATCGTACAACCACATGTCTGAATGGGACAGACCTAGTTGAGTAGGTTACTGATAACTTGCATGTGGTACCTCAGGGTGTCAGCTATACCTAGGTGTAGTTCTACGGGGGAGCGTACCAGGTGCTGCGGCATGGTACCCATCCAACGGTATGTCGGTCCTATACTTCGCCTCTACTGAGGGAAGGGATAGTGTATGGCAATCGGGGAGGTTCACTTGTTATGGTAGAAGTTTCCGAAAGGCTTTGTTACAGTCATTCGCCTTTGTGGTGTTTGACTGTATCTTGTTGGTAAAGTGTATAACCTCTGCAGAGAGTAAAATCTATTCG
Organism: Rhipidocladum racemiflorum; assembly: GCA_036346355.1. Lineage (NCBI taxonomy): Eukaryota > Viridiplantae > Streptophyta > Magnoliopsida > Poales > Poaceae > Rhipidocladum > Rhipidocladum racemiflorum. The sequence continues at coordinate 15,940,344 of CM070582.1, forward strand.
AATAGCCGTGTCCGTGGTATTGGACATTACTCGGGAATTACGGTCAAGGGTTAGACTTTCATGAAAATAACTTGGACTTTGGAAAAATGGCTTGGTTGAAGATGTGAAATGCTTCACTTGTGAAATTACTTGTGAAAGTTATTATCTTTATTATTGTTTTACCACTTTACAATCTATTACTGTATTTATGAATGTTGCTTTACTGCAAATGAACCTGTTAGCCTATCCTTTGTAATAAGCCATGCATGTAGAATATTAGAACTGCATTCTGCGCATGACTTGCTGAGTACCAAAGTACTCACCCCTTGCAACAATACAACATCATTTGAAGAAGAAGCAACGCCTGCATTGGAGGAGGAATTCCAGGAGGAGCCAACAAACTAGGGGAGCGAGCCCAGTCAGTTGCCTGTGGTATACTGGATGGCGCCACGAAGTTAACTTACTTTTTCGTTGTTGTTATCTCTTTTAATAAGTCTTCGCCCTGCGAGGCGTATCTTTGTAAGTTGACCATAAGGTTGAGCAACTAGTTTTGTTAATTAATTAAAGTACTTTATTAATTCGCTGAATATGATTGTGATATGTACTGATGTTGAGACTGTGTGCACTAGCGTGATCCTGGACTAGTGCTGAATACACAGAGATCCGGATTTGCATATTCGGGTCCCGACAGTGTGCTCAAGTTTGAGTTTGATTTGAATTGGAATTCAAAAGAAAGCAATTTGAGTTGTGTTAGCTTCTTGCGGTACTACCGGCCTATGGCCGGCAGTAGTACCGACATGATGAATGAGACATTATTAATTGTGAGCATTTGTGATCATTATTGGACAATGCTATGTGATGGGTTTTCCATTTCTTTGATGGTTGCAGGACGATGGTGCGAGGTAATGGTGAGGCAGAGCATGAACGGGACTAGGCGAGGTGCGTCAGAGGTCCAAACGGTTGAAGATCACCGAAATATGATCAGGTACGGAGTCTAGGCAAGTCAAGAAGATAAGGAAAGGTGATGATACTAGCTAGATGCCACGAGGATCGATGACGGCCGTTGGATCGCGGTCTAGTTGATATGTTAGCAGGTCAAGGTAGTATGCTTTGAAAACTGTGAAAGAAAACTCATTATGTGCGTAGGGTTTTATGTTGCCCTTGCATGGTTGTGTGAGTGGGTTAATCCTAGCTTTTGGTGGAGTGCTCTGGGGTTGAGGGATTTATCCAAGGGTGGTAGGTGGTTCAAGAGTAGTATATATAGAGGGGGAGGGCTGCCCTCCGTCACTCGAAGGTTTAAGTTGCTTCTTTGAGCTTTGCCCACATGAGGTGAGGCTTTATAAACCTTCCATCCAGAAAATACAAAGATTTTCTTTACTATTCTTGTGAATTTAAATTGCGCATTTACATTATATCTTTAATTTACGCAAATTAAATTCAGCATTTACTTTCCCGCATTTAAATTCCCACAATTTACTTTCTCGCAATTTGGATTTGCCTCCTCTCCTTCTAAATGTTATTGATCAAGGATGTCTTGAGGGTGCCCATTTAGTTTTACGTCTCTCCTGCACCATATGATGGACTAGAGATCAAGTTTATATAGAAAAACCTAGAAAAATTATTTTTGGGTGATTCTTATTGGATAAGGTTCATGACTCATATATCCATCTATATAAAAATTTTGGAGTCCACTGGTTGCACCGTTTGGGCGCTATGATGTGAAAACCAAGCCCCAAACTTTCTGACCGAAGTTCCGGATTATCTATAGTTCTTGATTTTTTTTTTGATTTTTCTACAAGTGTTTTGAAGGTGGTTTTTGGTGGAGTGTTTGACGACTCATTTTCCCACAGGGAAAAAATTTCCAAAAATTTTAGAGCAACATAAATCCACCAACCATTTGTTGCAATTGAGAACAATTCCTATAAAATTTGCTTTTGCTTTTCGAAAAGAGACTTTTGTGATTTGGCTTGATCTCTTTTAGAAAAAAAGTATTTAAATTGATTCCTTTTTGTTTGGACACTTGACAACTAGGATTGTGACACCCCATGACAAAATTTTAGTTATTCCACATCACATTTTAGTTGTATCCTATAGCATGACACTAAAAGTACACATTCCAAGGACCTACAGCCCGCTCTGATACCAACTGTAACACCCCAGCATCTAGTATGCCCAAATGCTACCAAACATAGGCTAAACAACACCTAAATACCACTAATAAAGACAAATTACAGCAAAAGGAGCAAATGCTAAAACCGAAAATTTCGGCAGCATCTCCTTTGTTTTAACATGATTTGAGATAATAGCAATAACAGGCAAGTAATATCATATCATAAGACATCTAAAGAAGCAATGTAAATGGATATAGCATCAACATAAGGCAATAATATCAAGTTCAATCACTCCATAAACTATAACGAAACAAATAAGGGACCCGACCACAATTTAATCCATACACCAAGATTCATGGCACTATTATTAAGGTCATGACTCAAAATTTGGTAAATGTGACTGGAACTACGTGAAGATGTGTAGCTAATGCCCTTTCCCACATGCCGGTGTCATGGTACCTAAAAAAACAACATAAACACAAGCGTGAGTTCATCACTCAACAAGTATATTGCAATGGTACAAAAGAAACAATTTCATGGCTACAACAACTCACATCATGTCTATCATCTCATTCATGATAACATATCATTTTCATCATCATTATGTATGCAATGCGATGTGATGCTCATGTCTCCTTGGAAACTCATACCGATATGGTTGAGTACACACCCGTCGGTGTGCATCCTCTGCCCCCTTCCATCCCGAAGATGGAGGGTGCCTACTCATCGCTTCCATACACCGCGGTGGATGGAATCATGATGTAGGACTTACTCATTGGCTCTCCAGAATAGTCATAACTTTCTCACCGACCTTCCCCAGACTAGTTATGACTTTCTCACCGCCCGGGCGATGTATCATGCCATGTATGCAAACATACCAACATCATAAATAACTTTGTACATTAACACATGGCATCATAACATAATAAGCATATTCATCATATCAATGGCAAACATTAAAGCATGGCATGTGAACATATCCTATATTCAACTTCAATCTCAACCAATCTAGAAAACTACAACCTGCTACCCATTCCAATACACTTGCCTCAACCACGGGCGACGGATTGGCGAGACGTAGAGGGCACCCCTGGGGTCACAACACCTGCACATAGGCACCACACACTCAAAATCATGCCCACAAAATAATACGCAAACACTCTTCTACCCCGACTTAGCAAACTACCCGCACAACCCAAAAACAGAGGTTCTGTCCCGTCGGGACAGCAGACTTGCAACGAGCATAACTCGGGTTCTACGACTCCGAATCGATTAAACGAGTACATCCTCGCGTAGCTTAGGAAATTTCTTAACTTTTCATAAGTATATGGAAAAACTGACTCGGACTCTAAAGTGGTTTAATCTGCAGAATACCGTGATCTGTTCCAATCACGTCACAGGTTTTAATACGTTCGGTAAAACAAGCATAACTTTCAAACGGCTGGGCGGAATTGGACGTTCTTTATACCCACGGAAAGGTATTGAAATTACCTACAACTTCTTCAACAGGCGGCTGACCAAAGTCCAATCTAAATTGGCGAAAACCCAAATCCTAGGTCGACTGCTCATGCTGCCCGAAACAGAGAATGTGGCAACTTCTAGATTTCATCTAATCTACTCAATTCTAGCACCATCAATTGATCTAAAAACATGATATTAACCCTTAGAACAGAACCTAGACCAACCCCAAGGATCCCCGTGGTCATACCTTCGCCCGACGAATGTAAACCCAACGGATCTCCTCCCGGTTCGCGCGATCTCCTTCCTTGCTCCAAATCCACCGGATCTCCTCGTCGCGGAGCGCTCCAATGGACGGATCTGCTGGGTGGTGAGGTGGATAACTCCCCTAGGGGCAGCACGGGAGGTGGAGAGGGGAGGAGAGGGGTGGTGGCGCCATGGGGGAAGATGGAGAGGAAGGGGAAGGGTGGAGGCGCATAGGGGGGGCTAGGGGGTGGTGGCTAGGGTTGGGAGAGGGAGTGGGGGGCGCACCAAGGGGTGGGGGCCAGATTTGGTTGCCCAAAAGTCCCCCCCTTGGGCCCAAACCCTTCCACCGGAGGCCCAACTCAACCCCCAAGGCCAAAAGTCCCCCGGAGAGGCCCAAACACCCGAAAACGGCCCAAAAACACGCTATAAACAGCATAACGTAAAGTTTTAACCTCCATTTTCACATTTTATAAAGTTTTTGACCTCAACATTCACATTTTATAAGATACGACACTCCGTGGTGTCACATTCTCCCCCCCTTCAACAGGATTCGACCTCGAATCCAAGACACACCAATACGCAACCCAGCAAAGCAAAAGATAGCTAGGTTTCACATCTCATACCTGAGGCGAAAAGCTCGGGGTACTTCTCGCGCATGCGAGACTCCAGTTCCCAAACCACTTCTCTCTCTCTGACTAAAGCCACTGGAACTACACTGATCGAGACCCGATGGTAAGATGCTTAGGCTCGAAGACCCATAGTTCTAACGATAACCCACGATTAACCTTTTGCAAGAACTTTACTCAACATTGAAACCCAAAGCACCCATACAAGGCCTCGGCATGACCCAAGCGATAGGATAAAATCCCAAACAGACCACGAAAGGAAACGGTCTCACACTCCTCCTTCGATACATCCCTTGGCACTAAAGTGCCCGATCCCTTTAACCAAAGCCACTCTCCAGAAGGACATGGTACCAACTTCTAGATCCATCTTCCACTCCCACGCACAACAGTGATTCACGTCTCAACCTCTCAACTGTGGTTCGTCGTATTTGCGACGACGCAAACCAAGTGAGACACAACACTCTAAGATTACTAACTGCTTGAACCATCGGGGTTACATTATGATCTTTTACAACAAGACCAACACCCACCCCACTACCACCGAAAGGAGAAGCCTACTTTATGGCTAGGGTTCTGAAAACCCACAAAATCAATAACAACCGAACATTCCACTTTGGTTGGCACAACATGCTCAATAGCCCGGCGACAAAAATATCCAATACTCTTCGAAAACCAAAAGCAATTACTAGCAAACACCAAGTGGTCCACTAATAATTTGATCAACCCTACCGAGGGACACATAAACGGAAACAATTCTCCAAGAAGGTTTGAATTGGGACATAGACAACCTTCCTTTACTCTTCACTTCTACGCCATTTACGATCAACTACTAGCCACACCAGATTTCTCTTACTAAGAAAGCCTCGCCCTCACATCCTTCCACTTAAAGGACCAGGACAAACAGTACCATTGATGAGTCAGCCCAACCGTAACATGAACCCAATTGGTCCACATACAACAACTCGAACTCCAAAGCGTTAAAAGCAACATTGGAAAGAGTTCGGCAACAACCAAAGAGTACTCATTTTATTTTTCCTAAGCCAAGATGCAAAGAAAGCTCAGATCTCTTACACCACAACCAACATACCAGAAGATATTCATTCTTACTTCTCGTACTAGAAGGCAATTGAAATCTCGATTCAGGGCATGCATGCAGCTTTCCAAGAGCACTCCGGATTAGTCATATATCCATATATAACTTTCTCACCGACCTGGCTCAACGACTCTTTTATCATTTAACATCTATAAACGATGTCATGATTACTTTTCACCATTCATTCATCATGTAACAACACTACCGAATAGTCATTCACAGACGAGTTCTTCCAATGTATCACATGAATAAAATTCGAATAACATTGAGGATTGCGCTAATTCATATAAACTATGAAGGCAGCATAGTTAACAACAAAACACCACGTCGTGTCAAAACCCATCATACATTTAAAGCTAACCTTGCAAAACCTCGCATTCTAACCAAAATCAACATTTTGGAACAGAACATCAACTCCAAAGTCAAACGTCTGCACACACAACCACCACAATTTTTTTTTCAAAGAGAAAGAGAAATTCATTTAAAAAGGGAACACTTTACTAACAAAATCACTTATGAACCATTCATAAAATCCACCTTGTGAAGCATTTTCAAACACCGCATACATTTTCAAATAACTCCAACTCTAGCCAAATAGAGTTACAAATTGAATCTCAAGAATCTCCAACACAATCCACTAAGACCTTCTACTTCCTTTAAAATTTACTCCAAATATGATGCAGCGCGAACGCGAAGGAGCGCGATCTGCTCAAGGACTTTTGGGTGTAAAACCATACTCATAGCATAAACTGAACAAATTAGCCAAATTCAATCCAAAAAAAATAGGCACCAATTTCTACGAGTTTTAGGGAAACTCTGAAACACAGCATAAGGAATACTTTGACCAAAAGCATTCAACCAAGATAGCAAACAACCAAACCAGTCCAGAAGGTTTTAAACACCAGCTTAGCATAAATACAATCATCTCTAGTGTTCCACTACGCTTTCCATTAAAGACTTCAAAATTCACTACTTACTCATTGAGGAAGTCCAACCGGATTTAACAAAATTTACATAACAATTTCTTTCTCTAGTTACCATTCCCAACACTTATAAATAAAGTTTACGATGCTTATAAAAAAAAACATCCAACCAATACTACTTCATCCTGTTCCCCAAAGACAAACACATCATACAACATCTTATTCTCATTCTAAAACATAATATTTCAACAAATACTTTAGCATGATCAACCTATCAATTTTATACCATCCATAAGTCAACATCTTGACAATTGGAACCTGTTCAATCAATAAATGACTTCAACAAGTAAATATTATCTCCACAAGGCAAAGCTCGTAACTATGATTCTAAGACATACATTCATTAAGGATAAAATTCTACATCATATTAATTATCCATGGTCCACACCATCACAACATGTTACAGTAACCTCCATTTTTAATAAGGATTTTCAACCATTAATCTAAGCAATTACCACCACTACTAAGCCATCAATATCAACAAACGGCATAATCATCAACCAACAACATTACGTTTAGCTACCCTATACATAGGTTATAACAAAATTACCACCACACAACATACTCCAACTATTGAGAATAGATTGAATACTAGCATTAACACTGCCCTTAACAACATCATTAACAATAAATCTTATGTCTTCTCAATTGATATCAATACTAGCATTGTAGAGACACAACTGCATACATCCAAATATACTAGTAGTTTGCAGCAACAAAAAATAGCAACTCTAATCAACTTCCAAGTTAAAGCCACTAGCCAACACAATTAAATTTCTCTATTAACCCGTTAGATTAGAACATCTTTGAACAACCAGCAAAGTTTCTTTAACAATAACAGCAGTCTACATCATCTTAATGTTCTAACTATGCATCAGGGTTTAAAACTTTAAACATAATCGGGGGCCATAAGCACTTTTAAACCAAAGCAACAGATTCTAAACATGTGCATTAACACATTTAATCATTCTTGCTATAGAGTAATCTACAACACTAGAAGTCCATTTAATCTTAAGCTAAAGATAACAATTACATTTAATTGATTCAACTCGCAATTTAACTAAGGAGCACATCATTTCCATAAACCACATTGTTACATATTACATAACATGCTAAACAACAATTTTCACTTTTGACAAGTAATTTCAGTCAAACGAATACTTACTTTATTTGCAGCATTATTCTTTTAATACTCAACCAAAGCTCACAAATAAGCTTGACTCTCAAAGTTGCAATGGGACATGACTCCAAAGCACATTTAAATCTTAAAGACTCCCACAGGAGGGAACCAAGCGACCAAGTAAACCTTTACGGACAAAGGCACAAAACATAAATCGACACAACTTACCCATTTTTTTTTGCACACGCTTCAATAACTTGTTTTAAACTCAGAGTGAGACGCAGAATAACCAAAACTATACTTTTCTTTGCAAGGCAACCAATAGAACCGGTGTCAAAGCAAAAAGGCGACCAAAAGACGCGCAACACAAAACTCTTCTTCTTTGTCTTCACCCAAAGAAGACAAAAACAAGAAACACCGAAGGGACACTTCCCGAAAAACCAATTCCAAACACTTTTCATTTGATTTCAATCAACTAAAACTAAGAAAACCAACCGAAACCGACCCTTAGAACGGTAAAGAGCATCCGAAGGAATGTACCACCAATCTCTTCTATTTGACTCCAGTCAACTACCCGATCTATGACAGAAAGGGTAAGCACTCCTCCTACAGGGGTTAATAATTCTTCGGTGATGACGCTAACCGGCCACACCATCAAACCACACCGTTACTATGAACAAAAAGAAGTGACCGAAACCCTTCGGCACCACTACCCCACTTTGTCAAGATACCAAGAACAATACAATCAAATCTCTCAATAACATGGCAACATACATTACCAACTTTAGCATTCAACATCAAAGCTTAAATACAACATTTAAGCGTAAGCAACGATACCCATACCCTTTTCCTACTTTGCATCCATGTGTGTCAATTTTAGATTAGTTATACCACTTTTGCAAGTTTTAATGTTGCTATCCTATGACAAAATTTTAGTTAAAACCTAAGCCATGTTTCTAAGTTATTCCACATCACATTTTAGTTGTATCCTATAGCACGACACTAAAAATACACATTCCAAGGACCTACAATTTCAGCTCGATACCAATCAGTAACACCCCAGCATCTAGTATGCCCGAATGCTACCAAACATAGGCTAAACAACACCTAAATACCACTAATAAAGACAAATTACAGAAAAGGAGCAAATGCTAAAACCGAAAATTTCGGCAGCATCACCTTTGTTTTAACATGATTTGAGACAATAGCAATAACAGGCAAGTAATATCATATCATAAGACATCTAAAGAAGCAATGTAAATGGATATAGCATCAACATAAGGCAATAATATCAAGTTCAACCACTCCATAAACTATAACGAAGCAAATAAGGGACCCGACCACAATTTAATCCATACACCAAGATTCATGGCACTATTATTAAGGTCATGACTCAAAATTTGGTAAATGTGACTGGAACTACATGAAGATGTGTAGCTAATGCCCTTTCCCACATGCCGGTGTCATGGTACCTAAAAAAAACAACATAAACACAAGCGTGAGTTCATCACTCAGCAAGTATATTGCAATGGTACAAAAGAAACAATTTCATGGCTACAACAACTCACATCATCTCTATCATCTCATTCATGATAACATATCATTTTCATCATCATTATGTATGCAATGTGATGCGATGCCCATGTCTCCTTGGAAACTCATACCGGTATGGTTGAGTACACACCCGTCGGTGTGCACCCTCTCCCCCCTTCCATCCCGAAGATGGAGGGTGCCTACTCCTCGCTTCCATACACCGCGGTGGATGGAATCACGATGTAGGACTTACTCATTGGCTCTCCGAAATAGTCATAACTTTCTCAACGACCTTCCCCGGACTAGTTATGACTTTCTCACCGCCCGGGCCATGTATCATGCCATGTATGCAAAAATGCCAACATCATAAATAACTTTGTACATTAACACATGGCATCATAACATAATAAGCATATTCATCATATCAATGGCAAACATTTAAGCATGGCATGTGAACATATCATATATTCAACTTCAATCTCAACCAATCTAGAAAACTACAACCCGCTACCCATTCCAATACACTTGCCTCAACCACGGTCGACGGATTGGCGAGACGTAGAGGGCACCCTCGGGGTCACAACACCTGCACATAGGCACCACACACTCAAAATCATGCCCACAAAACAATACGCAAACACACTTCTACCCCGACTTCGCAAACTACCCGCACAACCCAAAAACAGAGGTTCTGTCCCGTCGGGACAGCAGACTTGCAACGAGCATAACTCGGGTTCTACGACTCCGAATCGATTAAACGAGTACATTCTCGCGTATCTCGGTTTCTACCACTCTGAATCGATTAAACGAGTACATTCTCGCGTAGCTTAGGAAATTTCCTAACTTTTTCTAAGTATATGAAAAAACTGATTCGGACTCTAAAGTGGTTTAATCTACAAAATACCGTGATCTGTTCCAATCACATCACAGATTTTAATACGTTCGGTAAAACAAGCATAACTTTCAAACGGCTGGGCGGAATTGGACGTTCTTTATACCCACGGAAAGGTATTGAAATTACCTACAACTGCTTCAACAGGCGGCTGACCAAATTCTGAATCTAAATTGGCAAAAACCCAAACTCTAGGTCGACTGCTCATGTTGCCCGAAGCAGAGAACGTGGCAACTTCTAGATTTCATCTAATCTACTCAATTCCAGCACCACCAATTGATCTAAAAACATGATATTAACCCTTAGAACAGAACCTAGACCAACCCCAAGGATCCCCGTGGCCATACCATCGCCCGACGAACGTAAACACAACGGATCTCCTCCCGGTTCGCGCGATCTCCTTCCTTGCTCCAAATCCACCGGATCTCCTCGTCACGGAGCGCTCCAATGGACGGATCTGCGGGGTGGTGAGGTGGAGAACTCCCCTAGGGGCAGCAAGGGAGGTGGAGAGGGGAGGAGAGGGGTGGTGGCGCCATGGTGGAAGATGGAGAGGAAGGGGAAGGGTGGAGGCGCATGGGGGGGCTAGGGGGTGGTGGCTAGGGTTGGGAGAGGGAGTGGGGGCGCACCAAGGGGTTGGGGCCAGATTTGGCTGCCCAGAAGTCCCCCCCTTGGGCCCAAACCCTTCCACCGGAGGCCCAACTCAACCCCCAAGGCCCAAAGTCCCCCGGAGAGGCCCAAACACCCGAAAACGGCCCAAAAACACGCTATAAACGGCATAACGTAAAGTTTTAACCTCCATTTTCACATTTTATAAAGTTTTTGACCTCAACTTTCATATTTTATAAGATACGACACTCCGTGGTGTCACATTTTATTTGGGATTGCGGAGGACATGGGAACCGGGTGTGCGCATGGGAACCTGAGAGGACCGGTCAGAAGGGGGATGGGCAAGACTAGGCGTGTGTTCTCTTGTGTCATGCAAGCTATCCCACCATAGCTGGTCAGGAAAAGTGGAAAGGAGAGATTGTAATCATAGGGGAAATCTCCCTGGATAAGGAAAGATATGATCTCTTTACTTGTAATCGAATCAGACTCCTCTTGTAACCGAGTTTGACTCCTCTATCTCTCTCTATAAGAGAGCTGAGGGGATCTCAGAATAAGGAGAAGAAATAAACCATACACCATGCAATCCCAGGACACAGGACTTGGGTATTACCTCCACCGTAGAGGGCCCGAACCTGTCTAAACTCTTGTCTTGTGTTACCATCGAGTTCCTGATCCAGCGCCTTGCCCCATTGATTCACACCCCTAAGATTATTGCCGACACCAAACGTCGACAGTTGGTGCTGTGACATCATAGGATGTGACATTTCGGTATGAGGTTATACCATATTTTTGGGCTTTTCTGGGTGTTTGGGCCTCTCCGGGGGAGTTTAGGCCTTGCGGGAGCTAGTTTGAGCCTTGGGGGAATTAGATGGGCCGTTGGTGGGGTTTTTTTGGCCCATGTGGGGGGCATTCCTGGCAACCCTAGGGCTCCCCCATGCTACCCCTCCCCATCCCCTAGCCGCCGCCACCCTCCCCTCTCCTAGCCGCCACCTCTCATCCCCATTGCGCCTCCACCTCCTTAGCCAGCCTCCCCTAGCCACCTCTCCCTCCCCCATGTCACCTCCCCCTGTTGTTCTTGCAATTGAAGCCCATCCAACTGAGGAGGAACCGGCGAATCATTGTGGATCCGAAGGAAGGAGCGACCGGGAGGAGGAATGTGTTCATCGCCCGTTCGATTCTCCAAGAAGAGGTAAGCTTGGTAGGTTCTTTTGTAGTATTTTTGGTGCTGCTTAGATGGGGGAAACCTTGCATAAAACCCTCAGGTAGGTGCTGATTATAGATGCATGTTGGATCTAGATCTGTCTTACGAGTGGCTCTCGGCCAGGTTTGACAGTTGATGTTGGGATGCGTTTTTGAGGATTTTAGAGTCGTGATATGGTTGGTCGGCTGTTACAAAAGTTGTAGGTAATCAAAGTAACTTTAATTGGGTACCAAAAACGCTAAGTTTCGTTCAGACTTTTAAAAGTTATGGTCGATTAACCGAGCGCTATCCAATCTATGACGTGATTGGGACAAAGTGTGTTCAATTGTAGATTAGAGGATTTTTGATGCCGAATTTGTTTTGCGTATACTTAGAAAAAGGTGGGAAATTTCTTAAGGTTCGAGAAAATGTACTCATTTACCTGATTTGGAGTTGTAGAACTCAAGATATGCTTGTTGGAAGCCTGCTGTCCTGTTGGACAGATTCTCTATTTTTCGGGTAATAGGAGTAGGTTACGAAGTCGATGTAGTTAATAGTTCTAGTGTTGTTTTGTTTTGTGGGCATGTTTTTGAGTGTGTTGTACCTATGTGCAGGTGGTATGACCCGGGAGTGCCCTCAACATCTCACCACTCCGTCTCTTGTGGTTGAAGGCAAGTGTATTATAGTTGTTGTGATGATTCACAATGAAATAGTTTAACCATGTGTTTTGGTAAGATGCCATGATTGATTCTTGCTTGTGACATGATGAGTATAATTTGTTAAAAGGCTATGCAATTGTTAAATCGAGTTTATATACAAGTTATTCATGTTTATGGCATATGTGCATGCATAAAGGAAGAGGCGACCCATTCTGATGCGGGCCACTGTGTTCACACGTAGTGAACACGAAAGTCCTACCTCATAGTCCCATACACACGGTTGTACGGGAATGAGTCAGTAAGAGTAGGCACCCTCCACGGGATGGAAGGGGATGAGGGTGCACACCGACGGGTGTGCACTCAGCAATACCGGTATGTGATAAGCAAAGAGGCATGATGCATTGCATTGCATAAATGAGAATGTGAATGAGGAAGTATGTGAGAATGTGAATGAGAAAGTCTTCATGGATTGTTTCCATGGTTGGTGATAGGTATGACGTATGTATGTGAATTGTTTTTGCTTTGTTCCATTGCAATACACTTTGCTGATTGTTGAACTCACGCTTGTTGTTTAATGTTATTTTAGGTACCTTGAATCCGGCTTGGGGAAAGGGAGCTAGACTCACGTCATCACTTAGCATCACACATTTAAACAATGACTTGCTCCTTCCATAGTTGTGATGGTTGTCTTATCAAATTAGACCTTGGAATAATTACCTCGTTGGTTGCCTTGAATAATCGTTTACTTTTTAATGGATTAGGTGACGATTAAATCCATGTGTTGAATTTGAATTGATGTTGGAACCATGGTTTGTCATGTTATTGTTGTCTCCCACATGCTACCTGTTATGCTATTATTGTTGATATTTAAAACCATGGAAAAAAAGAAAATATGCTGCCAAAATTTTGTTAAAGTCATTAGTGTAGTTGTTGTAATTTTACCTTTAAAGATGATATTTGGTTGTTGTTTTATCTTTTGTGGTGACATTCAGGGCATACTAGGTGCTGGGGTGTTACAGGCGCGCCAGGTAGGGTTGTGCAAAGATTAGTCCAGGCAATCTCGATGGCTTTCAGAAACAGCATCACCTTCGCTCCAGGCCAGGATTTTTTGCTTCGAAAGCCTCTGCTTCATCGCCGATGAGCTCAGCACCCTTGTCTCTTCAGACTCGGGTCAAATTCGATCTAAGAGTTCTCCTAGTTTCCGTTCGGTATTTGTGATTGGAGCGGTTTGCCTGAATCACAAAACCGGCGGGGAGCCGAAGAAACAGAGACAGAGCCTGTTTGACATGAAACCCAAGACGTGCGACCTCAGTCACTTCAAAATCGAGCACGCGACGTCAATGAGGACATCTTGCATGCTAGGATGGGGAGGTAGTCGGTTTTCAAAAGACCGCAGCAAAACATCGTTGCCATTAAGACGCTCCTCAACACCTTGGGCCCAACGATCGAACCCAACAGTCTGGCTGCCCCGATCATGGCACAAGTCAAAGCTATGGTGACGGCTGCGGCGATCCAGCACAACCAGGAAGGCCAGACGACGAAGCCTCCTCGCACAGGAGGAGAAACGCACATGGCTAGCAGTTGGACCAGTCGCAGTCGGACGAGAAGCAGTCGGCGGAAGTCCCCCTATGGTAAGGATGTCCGCTCTACCATCCACTTTGACCTTCGCTAGGACCTTGAATCTAGGAAGCGGGAGCGGGAGGACGACGAGCGGTGCCGACAAGACGACGACTATGAACGTTTCGGCATTGGTCATGAACAAGATAGCCGATACCTCCACGATCGGAGGACCAGCCACAACCACCGCAGAAACTGACGCAGCCTGCGCTGGAATGACAACCGCCGAGTGGATTCTTCACCGCGCCACCACCACACTCGACACAACGAAGAACCCATTGACGGGATCAGAGCATTCACTGCTCACCTCCGCCGGGTGCAGTGTCCTAACGGTTTTAATCAAAAAGGCATCACCAAGTTTGATGGAGAAAGAGACCCAGAAGCCTTGCTACAGGTCTATTCCCTTACAATCAAGGCGGCTGGGGGTGACGCAATGTAATGGCAAACTACTTGCCAGTCATGCTTTCTCCTTCGGCCTAAGTGTGGCTTACAGGGCTTCCAAGGGACTCCATTGACTCTTGGGGAGACCTCTGTGACCAATTCATTACGAATTTTTAGGGCACTTTCGAGAAGCCCGGAACCCCATAGGACCTCTACCAGCTCCATCAAAAGAAGAATGAATCCCTGAGAGAGTTCATCCGGTGATTCATGTAGAAAAAGAACACTGTTCAAGACATCTCAGACGCGATCGTCATCGCGGCCTTCCAGAAAGGAGTCAGCGATCCCGATCTCATCAAGAAGATGTCCTGGAAACCTCCAACCATGGCCCGGGAGATGTTTGCCCGAGCCTAACCCTCAAACCACTACACGGGCTATGCAGTTGCCTCAGATGCACTAGCGGAATGCCGAGAGGATCAACCCCCATAGAAAGACAACAAAGACCACACCGAACCCTCAAAGCAAAAGGACAAGAAATGGAAGGGCGAGGAGCTGGTCACGGCAACCAGACGTGGAAAGACGAAGGCTCCACAGAACAAAGACTACGATGAGGTAATGAATGCACAATGCCCTTTCCATCCGAAGGGAAAGCATGCAGCAAAAGATTGCTTCACTTTGAAAAGATTCGCGCGGAAAAACCACAATCAGTGAGAGTCCAAAGATAAGAAGGAAGCCAGGAAGAAAGAGGACCCCTCCACAGAGGGCGACTACCCAGAGATCGAGCATGAGCTCAACTTCATATTCGAGGGCTTGGGCGCATATGAGTCCAAGCGGAAGCAAAAGCTTACCGCTTGGGACATCAATGCGATCACACCAGCGGCCCCCCAATACTTAAGGTGGTCAATAGTCTCCATCACCTTCGATCGTTCGGATCATCCCAACGACATCCCCTTTCCCGACAGATATCCCCTAGTGTTGGATCCAGTCATCCGCAGTGTGAAGCTTAAGAGGGTGCTGATTGATGGAGGAAGTGGGCTCAACATCTTGTTTGCCAAAACCTTCGACGACATGAAGATCCCGCGCTCGGAGTTCAAGCAAAGTCCGTCACCATTTCACGGTGTAATCCTCAGGACTTCCTCCGTGCCACTCGGGCAGATTGTCTTGCCCGTCACATTTGGTACAAAGGATAATTACCGGATGGAATACATGAACTTTGAAGTGGTCGATTTTGAGACGGCGTGCCACGCCATCTTGGGAAGACCAGGCTTGGCAAAATTCATGGCAGTGCCGCACTACACCTACTTGGTACTTAAGATGCCATGTCTGAAAGGCATCATTACAGTCCGTGGGGACGTCAGGTAGTCTTTCCAGTGTGACAAGGAGAGATGTGAGTTGGCCGAAACTCTGCATGCATCGGCCGGCCTGGAAAAACTCCCGCTAATGGCATCCACTCTACAATACGAGGATATTCCGGCCAAGAAGCAAGCTAAGGAGGGAATCTAGCTTGACGAAGAGGTCAAGAAGATAGTGCTCGACCCATCCAACCCAGCCAAAATAGCTATGATTGGGACAGGACTTGGTCAGGAATAGGAATACACGCTCATCACCTTCCTCCGAGCAAACAAGGACATCTTCGTTTGGAAGCCATCGACATGCCTGGTGTTCTGAGGGAGGTGATCAAGCATGCACTAAATGTAAAAGAGAGTGTGAAACTGGTCAAACAACGGCTCCGACGGTTTGCCCAAGACCGTCGCAATGTGATCAGAGAGGAAATCACTAAACTATTAGCCGCAGGCTTTATAAAAGAAGTGTATCATCCCGACTGGTTAGCGAACCCGGTTGTTGTTTGCAAAAAGAATAAAAGTTGGCACATGTGCATTGATTACACTGATCTCAACAAAGCATGTCCAAAAGACCCTTTTGGGCTGCGTCGCATCGATCAAGTGATAGACTCCACCGCCGGCTGCGAACTCCTAAGTTTTTTGTATGCCTATTCAGGGTATCACCAGTTCAGCCACAAGCAGAAAGACTGCATCAAAACCTCGTTCATCATGCCATTCGCAGCTTTTTGTTCTGTCACAATGCCATTCGAGTTGAAGAACGCCGGCGTGACTTATCAACGAGCAATACAACGGTACTTTCACAATCAACTCGGACACAACATGGAGGCCTACATAGACGATGTCGTAGTTAAATCTTGATTGAAAGGGGACCTCATCTTCAACTTAACTGAGACATTCGAAAGCCTAAGGGCTTACCGGATGAAACTTAATCCCGAGAAGTGCACTTTCGGAATCCCTTCGGTAAGGCTTCTCGGGTTCATCGTGTCCCACCGCGGCATCAAAGCAAACCCGAAGAAAGTTAATGCCATCTTGAAAATGAAGCCGACAACAAGCCAAAAGGACATCCAAAAGCTTACGAGGTGCATGGCAGCACTCGGCAGATTCGTCTCTCGCTTAGGGATGCGGGGAACACCGTTCTTCAAACTCCTTGAAAATCAGGACCAGTTCCAGTGGACCTCCGAAGCACAACAAGCCTTCGAAAACCTCAAGACCTTCTTAACAAAACCCCCCGGTACTAGCATCCCCTATGCCAGAGGAACCGCTTATGCTTTACATAGCGACTACCCATGTGGTCAGTGCAGCAATTGTTGTGAAGCGAGAAGAAGAGGGGCACCTACAGAATGTATAACGCCCGGTATACTTCGTCAGCGAAGTATTGGGTGAGTCTAAGGTACAATATCCCCAGATACAAAAGCTTATTTATGACGTGCTAATCGCTTCCTAGAAACTCAAACATTACTTCCAAGAGGACACGATTTCGGTGATCACTTCCTTCCCAATCGGAGATATACTCCATAACTTGGAAGCCACCAAGAGGATCTCTAAGTGGGAAGCCGAGCTTGGAGCCTTTGAAATTGTATTCAAGCCTCGCACTACCATAAAATCACAAGTACTCGCCGACTTCACCGCCGAGTGGACGAAACTGCAGAGCCCAGCAACCAACGAGTAACTCAAATACTGGACGATGCATTTTGATGGTTCCCTCACACTCAACATCACGGGGGCTAGACTTGTGCTCACCTCTCCAAAAGGTGAAAAAGCTAAAGTACGTCCTACAGATTCACTTTCTAGTGTCAAACAATGCCGCTTAGTACGAAGCACTCATCCATGGGTGAGGAGTTCCAAAGCTGGTGTGAGGAGCTAGGGATCAGGGTCTGTTTCACATCAGTGGCCTACCCGCAGAGCAATGGACAAGTCGAATGAGCCAACGACATGGTGCTACAAGGAGTCAAAGCAAGGATCTTCGATTGCCTTAACCCTTATGCCACTTGATGGGTGAAGGAATTGCCTAGCTTCCGCTACTCGGGTCGCGGGGGTGCAGGAAGGTTAACACCTCCTCTGGAACCTTTGTAGAGAACTCCCGAGTGGGATCTGACCTACCCAGATACTCGAATCCCAGGTGGACCCGTTCCTTGAGCGGTTGTATATGGCTAATGGCAAAACTGGTAGAGATCCCAACCCCGTGCAAACCGGCACTCTTTAGCTGATGGATGATGGACATGAGTTCCCCGAATCGGTCCTAATTAGAGATGGGAGGGGACTTAGTCCAAGGAACTGAGACAACGGGCTTCCGCCTAGAGAAGATAGGGAGGCCGGGCTCAAGGTTGGAGCAGTAAAGCCATCCTTGATGCCAACCCTAGTTAGAAGATCGGAAAGGAATGGCAAAATAGGACTTCTTCAATCCATCCCGGAGCTGGAGACCTGCACCCCCAACCAGTTTGGGGGCGTTCTTCTTCGGGAAGGGCTTGAGGAGAAAAGGATGGCGGAAGAGGCTAAAGTGAGGACGGATGCCAATATAGGATTCACAAAGATGAATAAAGACTCAATCCCATATTGATGGAGAAGGCCACAGAAGAAGGTGCTAGAGGGTAAGCTGAACCCATGCCAGAAAAAGGACTCGAAAATGCAACCTCCTCTGGATGAGGGGTAGGGGAAGACTCACCCACTACCGGGCACACTCCGATCAATACCAGTGGCGGGAGGACTCCGGCGGAGACCATCACCTCCAAGCGCGCGTCCGACATCACCGAGACGGCCCAATCCTGGGATGTGGGTGGCGCATCGGACGCGATGGCAGCGGTGGATGCAATTCCTGGACCCAGGGGAGGAAGCAGGCGAATGCTAGGAGGAGCGAAGAGCTCTAGGAAAATACGACACAAAGGGCGATGACAGAGAAATGAAGAACGGGGAAGAGAAAAACCATTCCCTGCTGAAAAGCCGTATTAAACGCGTTATACTGTGCTAGGGTTTTGCCTCTGGGTGGGGAAAATGGTGCCTCTTCTTCTATGAAAGGACAGAGTGGATCTAAAGGCGTGCTCCCAGTTCGGCTTTAATTAGGAGTTTCAGGCCCGAACCGGGTCGAAGCTTCCGGTGAACGCTTCCAACCAAGCCGTATAGGGAAAAAGCACCGCTAAACAACAAAAGTGTGGCAACCCATAAAAGTTTGCGAGGGACACAAAAACCACTCGGCTAGCGTCCCGAAACTTACATCTCCAGTGCACCCCAAGTCGGGCTAATCACCAGCGTCCTATTGGATGCATCTCCGGTGTTCCCCAAGTCGGGCTGATCACCAGCATCCTATTGGATGCATCTTAGGTGCGCCCCAAGTCGAGCTGATCACCAGCGTCCTATTTGATGCGTCTCAGGTGCACCCCAAGTTGGGCTGATCACCAGCATCCTGTTGGATGCAACTTTGGTGCGCCCCAAGCAGGGCTGATCACCTTCGTCCTTCTGGATGCACACCCGGTGCATCCCAAGTTGATCCTAGCACCAATATCTCTGCTGGCGTGCCCCCACAAGGGCCGAAAACTGGCACCCCACTGCAAAGGAGGCCTCTTGGAGCGTTTGGTGAGTAGGTTGATGCTGAGTCCTTAGCAAACTCCTTGCTTGCAGCAAAGTGCTTGGACGGAGCAATGTACTAGCTAGCAGGTCGTATCTTTAGCCCAAGAATAAAAATGTTATCAAAGGCAACTCGATTGCAAAGCACTCAGGGATACTATGGAGGACACGGGAACTGGGTGTGACACCACAGAGTGTCGTAACCTTATTTAACGTGCATGATATGGTCAAAAATAGTATGAGATGTGGAAGTATGGTTAAAACCATAGAATTTGGGGGTTAATAACGTTTCCGGGCCGTTTCCGGGGTTTTAGGCCTTCCCGGGGGATTTTGGGCCTTAAGGGGGGGTTGTGGGCTTTGGTGGGATGGATTATGAGTCCATGTAGGACTAGGATTCAGAGTAGGGGCTGGTAAAAGGCCTCCCCCCTACCCTTGGGGCGCCCACCCCTCATTTGGTGCGACCCCACCAACCCTCCTTGCCCTAGCCGCCCTCCACCCCTTGTTGGCCGTGCGCCCCCTTGCTCTATCCTCTCCACCTCTCCACCTCCCCACCCCTCCTCCACCCCCTTGCTGCCCTAGGGTGGCCTCCCCACCCCTGCATCCTCGTGGATCCATCCGAGGAGCGAGGAGCGAGGAGCGAGGAGATCCATTGGAGCTTTCGTGCGTCGGGCAAAGGTATGATCATGGGGTTCCCTGGGATTGATCTAGGTACTGTTCTTAAGGTGATTATAAAGTTTTTAGATCAATTGGTGGTGCTGGATTGGAGTAATTTGGCTTAGATCTAGACGTTGCCACGTTTCTGTTTTGGGACAGCATGAGCAGTCGACCTAGGGTTCCTGTTTCCTCCAATTTAGATTTCGAATCTGACCGTAATGACTTTGAAGAAGTTGTAGATAATTTAATTATCTTTCCGTGGATATAAAGAACGTTAAATTCCTCCAAGCCGTTTGAAAGTTATGGCTGTTTTACCGAGCGTATTAAAATCTGTAACGTAATTGGAACAGATCACGGTAATCTGTAGATTAAACAACTTTAGAGTCCGAATCAGTCTTTCCATATACCTAGAGAAAGTTGGGAAATTTCCTAAGATACGCGAGGATGTACTCGTTTAATTGATTCGGAGTCCCAGAACTCAAGTTATGCCTTGTGCAAGGCTGCTGTCCCGCCGGGACAGAACCTCTGTTTTTAGGTTGTTCGAGTAGATGGCAATGTCGGGGTAGATGAGGGTTTGCGTACTGTTCTGTGGTTATGATTGTGAGTGTGTGATAACTATGTGCAGGTGGTGCGACCCCGGGAGTGCCCTCTACTTCCCGCCAATCCGTTGCACGTGGTTGAGGCAAGTGTGTTGTGATGGATAGCGAGTTGTAGGTTGCATGTTGAGATTAGATGGAATTGTCTATATGATATATGATCACTTGCTATGTTTTAATGATTGCTATGATATGATGAGCATGTTTAAGATGTTATGATGCCATGTGGTAAGATATGAGTTATATATGATGTTGGCATGCTTGCATACATAACATGTTACATGGCCCGGGCGGTGAGAAAGTCAATATCTAATCCGGGAAGGTCGGTGAGAAAGATATGACTAATCCGGAGAGCCAATAAGTAAGCCCTACATCGTAATTCCATTCACCGCGGTGAACGGAAGCGAGGAGTAGGCATCCTCCATCTTCGGGATGGAAGGGGGGGCACACCGACGGGTGTGTACTCAACCATACCGGTATGAGTTTCCAAGGAGACATGAGCATTGCATTACATTGCATACATAATGATGATGATATTATTAAGTGTTTATGAATAAGATGATTTACATGATGGGAGATGTTATTGCCATGTTGTTGTTCTTGTTGTCCATTGCAATATGCTTGCTGAGTTTCGAACTCACGCTTGTGTTTTCTTGTTGTTTTAGGTACCATGAGATCGGCATGCGGGGAAGGGAAATAGTCACACGCCCACACGTGGCTTCACCATAATGATTCCACAAGTCATTCTATTAGTTGGATAATAAATTGTGTGTGATGATCATTGCTTTAGTGTTTAGCTTTACTCTTTGAGAGTTTAATTGTTCATTTGACACTTGGAGACATTAAGTGCTTGATATTAGACTTATATTGCCGTTAAGTCTTTAATAATTGCTGTTTTAGATGTCTCTCATATTGCCTTACATTGCTATAATATTGTTGATTCTTCGTAGCATGTTAAAACAAAGGAGATGCTGCTGAAATCTCGGTTTTTAGCATATGTATCATTTCTGGAATTTTTGATAAATTGTGGTATTTAGATGTCGTTTAACTTATGTTTGGTAGCATTCGGGCATCCTAAATGCCGGGGTGTTACAGTTGGTATCAGAGCGGGCTGTAGGTCCTTGGAATAAGTATTTTAATGTCATACCTTAAGTTGCAACTAAAATATGATGTGGAATAACTTAGAAACATGGCTTAGGTTCTAACTAAATCTTTGTTATAGGATAGCAACATTAAAACTTGCAAAAGTGGTATAACTAATCTAAAATTTGACACACTTGGTTGCACAGTAGGATGGGGTTTTGGTTCATCATTGCATCGCGCTTGATTATGTGATTAAAATATGGCTATGATGATGTCTGACCTATGTTCTTGATTGTGTGATGTTGTGTTTATGTTTTTGAGTTTGGATGGTTGTCTGTCTGAAGCAGCCATGCCGAGGGGTAGAGGCCGTGGACGTTGTGGCTGTGGAGGCCAGGGGCGAGGCTCCCAGGGAGTTGCGGAGTCTTTTGCTGAGGGTAGCGTTTCGCTCAATGCTCGCGGGCCAGCTCAGGAGGAGCTTCCAGCTGCACAGTCAGGGGCGGGGGTACCCGCCGCCAATGAAGATTTAGTTCAGGCTCTGCAGAGGGAGATTCAGGAGCTGCGCCAGCAGTTGCGGCAGCCCCTGCTGTTGTGCCTCCCCCTGCAGTGGCCCCAGTTGTTGCCCCCGCTGCGCCGGAGCCGAGGATGAGTCTCCAGGAGTGGATGTCCCTCCGTCTTGACACTTTTGACGGAGTGGGCATGCCGATCTAATCCGCAGATTGGCTGCGGTACATGGAGAGGCAGTTTGAGGTCCTAGAGTTGACCTCAGTCCAGAGGGCTCGCTTTGTAGCCTTTCAGCTGAAAGGCCAAGCTGATATCTGGTGGGAGGGGGTTCTGGCTGCTAGAGCCCCCGATCTTGGTCCAATCACTTGTGAGGATTTTGTGGCTCGCTTCCGAGCCAATTTCTACCCAGAGTCTTTCCTTGAGCGGATGGAGCATACTCTGACGACTCTTTCCCAGGGAAAGAGGTCGGTGGCAGAGTATGAGGTGGAGTTCAAGAGCGTGGTGCGCTTCGTACCGGCTATGGCAGCCGATGATCAGGAGAAGGCAAGGAGGTTCCGTAGGGGCCTCAACCAGGAGTTCAAAGTTGTCATGGGGGCGACTGTCCCTCGTGACTTTTGCTCCGTGGTGGAGCAGGCGAAGGGCATGGAGCTCGAGCTGGAGCTCTCCCGGGATAAGCAAAACCCGGGTGGTTCAGGGGTTCCTGCGGCCCCAGGCGGGGGCCAGAAGAGGACCTTTGGTGGAGGAGGTGGGTCTTCTCAGCGACCCACCTTCAAGTTCAAGGGAGGACAGGGCTCCTCCTCAGGGGCTAAGATGGGGCCGCCTCAGTCGTCTTCCTCGCGAGCGGCTGTTCGTCCTGTGCCCGGGTAGGGCATGAAGTGCTTCAAGTGCGGTGGTGAGCACCGTGCTTCAGAGTGTGGTTGGACCGGGAGTTGCAACCACTGTGGCATGCCCGACCACATGGGACGAGTCTGCCGGATGAATCCCGGTAGCATCATCAAGTGGGAGACGGTGCCTTCTCCTCCCACTCCAGCGGCGTCTTCCAGAGGATCGGTGCACATGATGGCTGCTCCTGTTTCTCAGCCGCCCTTTGCGTGGGCGCCACCAACAGATCGGTGCCCGCACCTGCCTGCTTCCTCCTCGCCTGCCTCCTCCGCCCCCAGCTCTATTGGGGCATCAGCCGGGAGTCAGGGCTCATACTGTCTCGGCACCACCAGGAGTGTATGCTTTGCCGACCGCCGAGTCAGCCGGGCATCCAGAGGTGGTTTCATGTACTCTGCTCGTGGATTCCGTTGATGCCTTTGTTCTATTTGATTCCGGTGCATCCTATTCCTTTGGGTCGTCGGAGTTTGCTAGTAGAGCTAAGTTGGGAGTTCAGCGGATTTCTGAGTCTGTGCTAGTCAGTTCTCCTGGGGGTTTGATTGCTAGCTCTTTGGTTTGCCCGGGTTGCACCATTGCCATTGATGATGAGGTTTTCTTTGCCAATCTTATGGTGATCCAGTTGGCTCCTTTTGATGTCATTTTGGGCATGGACTGGCTGCATCAGTACCGTGCCAAGATCTATTGTTTCTGGAAGACGGTTGCCTTGCAGGCCCCGTCAGGGGTAGATTTGACCTTTCAGGGTGGTATCCCTTCCAACTCCGTCTTTGCTTTGACTAGTCTGTTTTCTGGTCGCCGTCTGAGGCATTTGGGTTTCCGCATGGCTTTGTCAGAAAAGCCATCTTCTTCAGTTTCCATTGAGGAGATTCATGTTGTGAAGGAGTTTGTTGATGTGTTCCCTGACGAGTTGCCTGGCTTACCTCCTATGAGGAGTGTGGAGTTTCGTATTGATCTTGTTCCTGGCACTCGACCTATTTCTATCTCTCCATACCGCTTGGCTCGTCCTTTTCAAGACGAGTTGAAGAAGCAGTTGGAGGATCTGTTGGCCAAGGGCTTTATTCAGCGTAGCGTTTCGCCATGGGGAGCACCCGTCCTCTTCGTCTCGAAGAAGGATGGAAGTTGGCGTATGTGCATTGATTATCGTGCTCTTAACCAAGTGATAGTCAAGAACAAGTATCCTTTGCCTCGCATCGAGGATCTGTTTGACCAACTGAAGGGAGCAAAGGTGTTCTCCAAGATTGATCTTGTAACACCCCAAAATTTTGCTTTTATTGAATTCATGTGTGATTTGGCACTTTGGTGAATTTTTGGAATTTTCTGGAATTTATTTGGATTTATTTGGAATTTATTTGAATTTATTCCATTTTGAAATAATTAAAGAATTTAATATTGCAAATAAAATTTTGTTGGAAATATTTTATTTGAGTCCCAAATACCCTAAAATATTTTCCAGAATTTTTCCAGAATTTTTCTGAGTATTTTGCTATTTTTAATGAATTAATTGAATTTCTGGGAATTATTTTAAATATTAAATCGCTGGAAAATCAAACCGAAGTCTACATCGCTCATCCGACCGAGCCCGAGTCAGACGTGAGTTCGAGTCCGACCCGAGCCACATGACTCGACCAAACCAACTCCAAAACCTAATCGATCCCAACCGTTGGATCAAGATCCAACGGTCCGGATCATCCTGTACCGCTTTGGCCGAATCCGGCCGGATCCGATCGCGTCCACGCCGATCGTGGCCGCTGATCGTGCCACGTGGACGGCCGAAGCGCCATCGCCCCCGCCGAGTCCGAGCCGGACTCCTCCGCCGCCGCGCCGCGGTAGGATTAGGGTTCCGCCCTGCACGCATGCCGAGGGTATTTAAGTGCACGGAGGTACCCGAGGACCGCCGTGATCCCGCGCCTCTCTGCTCTACTTCACCGAGCCTTAGTCGCCAGTGATTCGCCGAATCGCTCGCCGGAGCTACAGCACCTCTCCGCCGCGGTTTTGCTTGATTCCGCCGCCCCGCCCCCGCCGCCATTGACCCCAGATCCGAACCCCCGGCCAGCGCACCGAAGAGACCCTTCACCTCGCCGAGCACGCCCCAACGCCGTTCGTGTGGTCGCCGTCCTCGGCCGGCAGCCACAACCTCGCCGTGAAGCCATCGCCGACCCGAAGCTCCACCAACCGTCCGATCAAGATCCAAGGGCTCAGATCGCGCCACGCCACCCTCGGTGAGTTCTCCGTTGAAAATCCTAGATCTAATCTCAACCGCTGGATCTAGATCCAACGGCTTAGGTCGTGCCACGTGGCGGAATCGCACCAGGCTAGATTGGATCTCGACCGTTAGATCAAGATCCAACGGCCCAGATCAACCCGCGGCGCCAAGCACTTGAGGCTCAAATCCAATCCTAGCCGCCGATTTTCAAACCAACGGCTACGATCGTGCCACGTGTCCAGGGAGTCGAACCGCCGCGCCACGCGGGCGCAGCGTGGCCATCGACACGCTGGGCCCGCGTGTCGGGCCGATCGCACCGCGGACGCCACCCATGACGCCATCGGATGGACCCACCGCTCGCCATTGTGGCCGAGCCTCGCCGACGCCAAGAATGACGCCGCCCGAGTGGTCCCACATGTCGGGCCTCACATGGAGCCGTGGACCGGGTCCACTGAGACCCGAGCCGAGCGTGGACTACGCCCATGGACCGGCTAACGCCAGCAGACCAATCCAAAGTGCTGCCACGTGTCCATGATGACGCAATAATTAATTTCCGAAAAGAAATGATTTATTAATTCGAAATATTGATTCAAATTTAGATTCAAACTTCAAACGCTTATAACTTTATGCGTTTCAACTCCGATTTGAGTGATTCAAATTTCTAAATTTTTATAAAATTGAGATCTACCTAAATATGAATTTTATTTAATTTTTGGACTAAAGTTTTTCTCTGCAAAATTATTTAAATGATTATTTAAACTTTAAATAATCATAACTTTTGCGCCTTAACTCCAAATTTGATTTATTCCAGTTTCTAAAAATCCATAAAATTATGTTCTTTCTGTTTATGGATTTTATTTGGATGTTTGGACACTTTTTGCCTATTGTTTATTTGTGTATTTGCTATTTGCACGCTTTACGAGTAGACGTTGAAGTGCCTAAGAATTCGAAGGAGAAGTATTAACTCAGATCCAACTCAAGACCAAGAACAAGTACTTTTGAAGGCAAGTTGTGCTTTGACCATGTTGATCCTATTTCAAATCTATTTTGATTTAAACTATTGCATGCTAGTTCAATTAGAAAAATACTTGGTTTAAACATGGGGGTTAGATAAGTACCAATTTGTCGTATGACACCTTGATTATTTAAGTATGTGCCATGACCCTTGTCACCCTAGTTGTGGATTACTAGTTGGACATTATTAAATTGCCAACCTGGTTTAGACCGTTGTAGTATAACGCTTAGACTCACTACGTGCTCATAACATGATTTTGGATAATCAAATGTTAATATTGACTTAATGATATATTGAACCTGTTTTGGAAAAGTATCATGTGATGTTGATGGCACGTGGTGCATGGTAATCAATGGGGTTTGATAAACAGCTTTCGGCCGGGCATGTGGCAAAGAGTAATCAGTGGGCCAGTTGTGGCATTGGGAGTGTTGTTTTGGTTTTTCGTAGTCTTGCCCTGGTCACCCTAAGGACTTAACCTTGCAAGCCTTTGAACTGGTCTAACGTGCAACCACATGTCTCAGAATGGGACGGACCTAGTTGACTAAGTCGCTAATAACGCACTGTGGGACCTCGTGAGGTCAACTACACCCTTTGTGTAAGTTGTACGGGGAGCGCATCTGGGCCGAGGCCAGGTACCCATCTAACGGTTGATTGGCCTAGACTTCGCCTTAGCTAAGGGAAGGGTTAGTGCGCAATAACCGGGAGGACCACTTGTATTGTTAGAAGTTTCCAAAGACTTTGTTACTGAACTCGCCTTTGTGGTGTTTGATCAGATCTTGTGGGTAAAGTGCATAACCTCTGCAGAGTATAGAATCTATTCGAATAGCCGTGTCCGCGGTATTGGACATCGCTCGGGAATTACAATAAGCGTTAGATTTTCTCAAAAATAACTTTGGTTTGAAAGGTTGGGTTGGTTTAATAATGAAGATGATGGAAATGTGGTTTAGGATGGGGAAAATGTTTATTAAACTTCTTGAAAAGTTATTTATGCTTTACTTATTTCTACTGCTTTCGAATCTACTTATATTACTTGTCAAATGTCATTTACTGCAAATATACCTTGAGCTATTCCTTTGTACCAAGCCATGCATATAGTATATTAGCTTGCATTCTGTGCATGACTTGTCGAGTACCAAGTACTCACCCTTGCCTCAACACAACATCGCTGAAGAGGAGACTACGCCAGCTTTGGAGGAGGAACTCCAAGAGGATCCGTCTACTTAGGGAAGCGAGCCCAGTCAGTTGCCTGTGGTATACTGGATGGCGCCACGAAGCTATTTGATTTTCCGCTGCTATTATTTCTCTTTTAATAAGTTTCGCCTTGCGAGGCATACATTTGTAACTTGACCATAAGGTCGAGTAACCAGTTTGGTTATTTAAATAAAGTACTTTGATAATATCGAATGGTATGATTGTGATATTTACCGATGTTAAGACTGTGTGCACTAGCGCGTTCCTGGACTAGTGCTGAATACACAGAGGGTCCGGATTTGCAAATTCGGGGTCCCGACAGAGGTGGTATCAGAGCCATACTTGACCGTAGGTTCAACCCTAAGATAGAATGGTCGTAGTGAGGATAAAACCTATTTTCTAAAGCTAAAAAGTTGTCAAGATAAGAAATGACATCTCAACTTATCCCCTTCTCTCTTTTCTTGTCTCTTGCTGAAATTTTTTTTTTCATACCTTGTCACAATTTAAAAATTCCGAGTTCTTACGTAAAGCACTCTTGTGACAGATGGAGGAAGAGTTCAACTACGTTGATCTGGGAGTTGGTCACGCCATGAACTTTGGCATATGCTACATGCACTCGGAGATTTTGAGAAGCCCCAATACCAAGTGGAAGTGATCGGACAAGCGGGATTGATCAAGGCTTGTGACGTGAAGATTGAGGTACTGCTAGGAAAAGGGCCCGTGCAATCGCCC
This sequence comes from Rhipidocladum racemiflorum, assembly GCA_036346355.1. Taxonomy (NCBI): domain Eukaryota; kingdom Viridiplantae; phylum Streptophyta; class Magnoliopsida; order Poales; family Poaceae; genus Rhipidocladum; species Rhipidocladum racemiflorum. The sequence goes on from CM070582.1 coordinate 15,968,577, forward strand.
AATACACCGCAGACCGCCAAGAGATCTACAATGCAGATGGGTATCCAAGAAGTATCATGACGAGCAATGCGGCACATTACCCGTATCTACGCCAGAGAGTTGGAGAGTACGGTGTTCCGTTATCATCCGCGCAGCGATAACCTTCTTGACCCGAAGGCGATTCAGGATGAGGATGCCACGGTTACAAAGTTGGCATGATTTGTCGTCGCCCAAGAGGATGTACTAGATAATACAAGCAAGGAGCTACAGAAGGCCCGCAAGGAGATCACGACAGAGAAGAACAGATGGCGGGAAGCTCAAGACTATGTGGCACACCTTCTACAAAGGATTGACGAGTTGGAGATGACCTTGTACGGACTGCACTCCAGAGCCAAGATTGAGCTACACGAGCCAGATCCAGAGGAGTCGATCTCGATGAGGACATCGCTTCTTCGACTACCATAGAGGACACAGCTTGCTGGACATGGCGAACGTTACGCTTATGCCACAAAGACCGCATCAGGCCGTGGAGGTTTTCTCGATGAGTGAGCATAGGTTCTATAGTGAGACTCCTTCGCCGAGTCGCGTCATAGAATAAAGAGTCACCCTTTAGGCATTAGACTCCAGAGTTAGTTCGATTTGGATTTGCTTTGTTTGCTGAGTGTGCAGTATGTGTTGCAAGGCCCTTAGGCATTGTAAGCAGCCATACCAAGTTATTAATAATAAAGTTGGACCTTAAAGTTACACCTGTCGCCCGCATAAGTTCCATATTACTTGTCTATTCTTGTTTCCCTCTCATCTCTAAACCTAGAGCAAACCGACAGATGGTGAACACCCGTGGAAACTTTGGAAGCAATGGGAGTGGTTCTCGCCCAGCAGAAAACCCCAATGATGGAGCACCAAAGACCGCCACCGGATATGCAGAATTTCGAGCTTTTCTTGCTGCCCGAGACTCGCTTGATGCATGCTATGATGCAACAAATGCAACACGCCACCGCCAGGCCATCGCTAATCAAGTTAATCATGGACAACGCCGTAATACAAGACTGTCGAGTTCATGAGAACTCACCCACCCACTTTCTCCGGAATGCCAATCCATTGGAGGCCGGATGATTGGTTAAGATCAATCGAGAGGAAGCTACACATAGCTCAATGCATAGGAAATGAGAAGGTACTCTACGCTTCTCATCACCGAAGGGACAAATACGAATGGTGGGAGAACTTCGTGCCACGCAAGAGAACCCTCAAGATATCACTTGGGAAGAGTTCACACCGCATTCCGACAAGATCACGTGCCTGAAGGAATCATGGACCTTAAGAAGGAGGAGTTCAGAGCATCAAACAAGGTAATCACCGCTGGTCGACTACCTGAACAAGTTCACACAGCCTAGCACGCTACGCACTGAGGATGTAGCGACAGATAAATCCGCATAGCTGCTTATGAAGGGACTTAACTCAGGATTGCAAGTAGGATTGATCACCCACACCTTCCCGCATTTCCAAGAGTTGGTGAATAAGGCGCTTATTCTTGAGGACAAGCGCAAGGAACTGGATGAGAACAGAAGCGCAGGATGCAACAAAGAAGGATCACGCCAGTGGAACGCAATACCGAGAGTTGCACCAAATCAATTCTTCGATTCCAACCACGTAATGCAACAAGGACACCATCCTCAAGACCAAGACTGGCCAATCGTAACTACTGCACCCACTTCGCTAGAAACGCTTACTCCAGCAACAAGAAGGAACAAAGAAACGCCGCTACAATCGCAACGAGCCAGACACTTTGCCAACAGCTTGTCCAAAGAAGACAGCAGGAGTGACCCCGATTCGCTTCAATCTAGGAACCACCCCAGCTAGGACGCCAAAGACACGAGCCACACCCTGCATCGTGGTGAGAGGCCGAGTCAACCATGTCACCGCAGATGCACCGCAGAATGCTACGGACGTCAGATCGGGTAAGTTACTTGTTAACTCAAGACTGCACAGCTTTGTTTGACTCGAGCTTCGCATTCGCTTGTTTCTCAAGGCTTTGCTACTAGAAATGATTTGAGGATTGCAAGACTTAAGTTCATGCTTTTAGTTCAAACCCCTGGTTCCGAACTCCGAACGAAAGTAGGATGTTCCAGGTTGTGAATACTAATAGATGGAATAGAGTTCCTAGCAAACCTTATAATTTTGGAGACCTGCACCTTAGACGTCATATTGGGAATGGATTGGTTATCCAAGCATAAGGCCGTATTGGATTGTGGACGAAGGACTATCTCGCTTGAGAGCCCGTGTGGGAAGAAAGTGGAATTTCAAGCCACTGCAGCTTAGAGATGGACAGCTTGATGGTTAATGCACCAAGGCAATCAGCATAGAGGATGTCCCAAAGAGTGAATGAGTACCCAGATGTTTTTCCCGAAGATCTACCCGGTATGCCGCCAGACAGGACATAGAGTTTGTGATAGAGCTTGTACGTGTACAAAGACCGATAGCAAAGAGACCCTATCGGATGTCCACCGAGGAGTTGGTAGAAATGAAGAAACAACTAGAAGAGTTAATGGAGAAAGGATTTATCAGACCGAGTTCGTCGCCGTGGGGAGCACCGCTTTGTTTGTCAAGAAGAAGGACGGGAGTTTCAGGATGTGCATTGACTACCGTGCACTCAATGAAGTCACCGTGAAGAATAAGTATCCGCTACCCAGATTGATGATTTGTTTGATCGGTTGAGAGGAGCCGAGTTTTCTCCAAGATTGATCTCGAGATCGATACCATCGCTGAAAATCCGATCGTAAGATATTCAAGACTGCATTCTCGCCAAGATATGGACATTACGAGTTTACGGTTATGTCCTTTGGGCCGATTTAATGCGCCAGATTATTTCATGAATATGATGAATAAGGTGTTCATGGAATATTTGGACAAGTTTGTCGTCGTGTTCATAGACGATATCCTAATCTACTCCAAGACAGAGAGTGAACATGCCGAACACTTAAGGCGAGTTTTGGAAAAGCCGAGGAACAAAGAACTTTTCGCCAAGTTCGGCAAGTGTGATTTTTGGAAGGACAAGGTGGAGTTTCTTGGACATGTAATGACCGCAGAAGGAGTCGCCAGAGATCCAAGCAAAGTAGAAGCTGTGTTACATTGGGAGCGTAGAAGATCGTGACCCATTCTGAGTTTCCTTGGAATGGCAGGATACTACCGCCGCTTTCATCGAAGGCTTCTCGACAATTGCGAAACCTCTTACGCAATCGCCAAGAAGGAAAAGAAGTTTGCATGGACGCCGAATGTGAGAAAGGATTTCAGAGTCAAGAAGCGATTGACATCAAGCACCGGTGTTAGTTCTACCGGATGTTGCTCAAAGCTTCGATATTTATTGTGACGACGCGCCAAGGACTTGGATGTGTCTTGATGCAGATGGAAAGGTCGCCGCTTATGCATCAAGGCGCTTGAGGCCGCATGAGGAAAATTATCCGACACATGACTTAGAGTTAGCCGCCGTAGTGCATGCTTTGAAGATATGGCGTCACTATCCGATTGGAAACAGATGTGAAGTGTATACGGATCATAAGAGCCTTAAGTACATATTCACCCAATGGATCTGAATATGAGGCAGGAGATGGTTAGAGTTGATCAAAGACTATAATGTTGGAATCCATTACCATCCCTGAAGGCCAACGTAGTAGCAGATGCCCTGAGTCGGAAAAGCCATACCGTGAGTACGTTGCTAGCCACAAGTCAGGATGAGTTATGTGAGGATTTTCAGAAAATGAAGATTGAGGTAGTACCTAGCGGATTCTTGGCCGCATTAGAAGTAAAGCCTACCCTAAAGGATCAGATCCGAGAAGGATGTATGATGATGACAAGATCCGCAGGATTAAGTCCATCAAGGAGGAAGGCAAGGCAGAGGACTTCAAGTTGGATGAGCAAGGCATGTTGTGGATGAAGGATCGCATTTGTGTGCCTAACAAGAAGGAGTTAAAGCAACTGATTCTGGAAGAAGCCCATGACTCCAAGTACTCAATTCATCCTGAAGCGCCAAGATGTATCAGATCTCAAGGAGAGATTCGTGGCCGAGTATGAAACGTGAAGTTGCCGAGCATGTTGCATTGTGCGACGATGCCAGAGAGTCAAGGCAATGCATCGTGAGACCAGCAGGATTGCTACAACCGCTGAAAATACCTCGAGTGGAAGTGGGAGGAAATCGGAATGGATTTCATTACCGGTTTGTCAAGACTCAAGGAGGTTATGACTCCATATGGGTTATAGTGGATCGCTTGACTAAAGTAGCCCATTTTATCCCCGTGAAGACCACTTACTCGGGAGATAAATTAGCGCACTGTACATGATCAGATTGTCTGCTTGCACGGAGTGCCAAAGAGGATTGTATCGGACGAAGGTACCCAATTTACCTCAAGGTTCTCGGAATAAGTTGCATGAAGCCATGGGAACCCGCTTGAACTTCAAGATGACTTATCATCCATGCAGATGATGGACAGACCGAAAGAGTCAACCAGATTCGAGGATATGTTGAGAGCTTGTGCATTAGCTTATGCTACTTCTTGGGATAAGAGTTTACCGTATGCCGAGTTCGATTACAACAATAGTTATCAGGCTAGTTTACGATGTCACCTTTGAGGCATCAGATGGTCGACCATGCCTGACGCCATTGAATTGGAATGAGACCGCGAGCGCCGTGTCTTTGGGCCTGATATTCTTCAGAGGTCAAGAAACGGTCGCTATGATTAGGGAAAGGTTGAAGATAGCCCAATCTCGGCGTAAGAGTTATGCCGACAATCATCGCCGAGACTTGAGTTTTGAACCGTAAGACTTTGTTTACCTCGAGTTACGCCTCGTGGGAGTTAAGAGGTTCCATGCCAAAGGGAAACTCGCACCCGTTATGTTGGACCATTTAAGATTTTGAGTCGCAGAGGCGAAGTTGCTTACACCGGAGTTGCCACAATCGTTGGCGAGGAGTGCATAATGTATTCCATGTGTCCTAGCTTGAAGAAGTGTCTCCGAAGTTCCCGAGGAATGCAGACACCGCTAGAGTCAATTGAGTTGCAAGAGGATTTGACTTATAAGGAGCATCCCGTGAGGATTCTAGACACAATGGATCGAGAAACTAGAAACAAGTCAACCCGCTTCAGAGAGTTCAAAGGAGCAACCATGCAGAGAGCGACTTGGGAGCGAAGAGGATTTGAAGAAAGAGTTTCCAAACCTATTCCTTTAGTAAGCCTCGAATCTCGGGACTAGATTCTATTAAGGGGAGGTTTGTAACACCCCAAAATTTTGCTTTTATTGAATTCATGTGTGATTTGGCACTTTGGTGAATTTTTGGAATTTTCTGAATTTATTTGGATTTATTTGGAATTTATTTGAATTTATTCCATTTTGAAATAATTAAAGAATTTAATATTGCAAATAAAATTTTGTTGGAAATATTTTATTTGAGTCCCAAATACCTAAAATATTTTCCAGAATTTTTCTGGAATTTTTCTGAGTATTTTGCTATTTTTAATGAATTAATTGAATTTCGGGAATTATTTTAAATATTAAATCGCTGGAAAATCAAACCGAAGTCGATTCATCGCTCATCCGACCGAGCCCGAGTCGACTTGAGTTCGAGTCCGACCCGAGCCACATGACTCGACCAAACCAACTCCAAAACCTAATCGATCCCAACCGCTGGATCAAGATCCAACGGCCAGGATCATCCTGCATCGCTTCGGCCAAATCCGCCCGGATCCGATCGCGCCCACGCGATCGTGGCCGCTGATCGTGCCACGTGATTTGAGCGCCATCGCCCCGCCGAGTCCGAGCCGACTCCTCCGCCGCCGCCGCGTAGGATTAGGGTTCCGCCCCGTGCACGCATGCCGAGGGTATTTAAGCACGGAGGTACCCGAGGACCGCCGTGATCCCGCGCCCTCTGCTCTACTTCACCGAGCCTTAGTCGCCGTGATTCGCCGAATCGCTCGCCGGAGCTACAGCACCTCTCCGCCGCGGTTTTGCTTGATTCCGCCGCCGTCGCCGTCCCTGCCGCCATTGACCCCAGATCCGAACCCCGGCCAGCGCACTAAGAGACCCTTCACCTCGCCGAGCACGCCCCAAACGCTGCTCGTGTGGTCGCTGCCTCCGCCGGGCAGCCACAACCTCGCCGTGAAGCCATCGCCGACCCGAAGCTCCACTCAACCGTCCGATCAAGATCCAAGGGCTCAGATCGCGCCACGCCACCCTCGGTGAGTTCTCCGCTGAAAATCCTAGATCTAATCTCAACCGCTGGATCTAGATCCAACGGCTTAGGTCGTGCCACGTGAGCGGGAATCGCACCAGTTAGATTGGATCTCGACCGTTAGATCAAGATCCAACGGCCCAGATCAACCCGCGCGCCCAAGCACTTGAGGCCCAAATCCAATCCTAGCCGCCGATTTTTAAACCAACGGCCTACGATCGTACATGCGTGTCCAGTGGAGTCGAACCGCCGCCACACGCGGCGCATACAGAAGCATCGACACGCCGGGCCCGCGTGTCGGGCCGATCGCACCGCGGACGCCACCCATGACGTCATCGGATGGACCCACCTCGCCGCCGGTGGTCGAGCCTCGCCGACGCCAAGAATGACGCCGCCCGAGTGGTCCCACATGTCGGGCCTCACATGGAGCCGTGGACCGGGTCCACGGTAGACCCGAGCCGAGCGTGGACTACGTCCATGGACCGGCTGACGTCAGCAGACCAATCCAGTGCTGCCACGTGTCCATGATGACGCAATAATTAATTTCTGAAAAAGAAATGATTTATTAATTCGAAATATTGATTCAAATTTAGATTCAAACTTCAAACGCTTATAACTTTTGCGTTTCAACTCCGATTTGAGTGATTCAAATTTCTAAATTTGTATAAAATTGAGATCAACCTAAATATGAATTTTATTTAATTTTTGGACTAAAGTTTTTCTCTGCAAAATTATTTAAATGATTATTTAAACTTTAAATAATCATAACTTTTAAGCGCCTTAACTCCAAATTTGATTTATTCCAGTTTCTAAAAATCCATAAAATTATGTTCTTTCTGTTTATGGATTTTATTTGGATGTTTGGACACTTTTTGCCAATTGTTTATTTGTGTATTTGCTATTTGCACGCTTTACGAGTAGACGTTGAAGTGCCGGAAGAATTCGAAGGAGAAGTATTAACTCAGGATCCAACTCAAGACCAAGAACAAGTACTTTTTGAAGGCAAGTTGTGCTTTGACCATGTTGATCCTATTTCGAAATCTATTTTGATTTAAACTATTGCATGCTAGTTCAATTAGAAAAATACTTGGTTTAAACATGGGGGTTAGATAAGTACCAATTTGTCAGATGACACCTTGATTATTTAAGTATGTGCCATGACCCTTGTCACCCTAGTTGTGGATTACTAGTTGGACATTATTAAATTGCCAACCTGGGTTTAGACCGCTGTAGTATCGCTTAGACTCACTACGTGCTCATAACATGATTTTGGATAATCAAATGTTAATATTGACTTAATGATATATTGAACCTGTTTTGGAAAAGTATCATGTGATGTTGATGGCACGTGGTGCATGGTAATCAATCGGGTTTGATAAACGATTTCGACGGGCATGTGGCAAAGAGTAATCAGTGGGCCATTGTGGCATTGGGAGTGTTGTTTTGGTTTTTCGTAGTCTTGCCCTGGTCACCCTAAGGACTTAACCTTGCAAGCCTTTGAACTGGGTCTAACGTGCAACCACATGTCCAGAATGGGACGGACCTAGTTGACTAAGTCGCTAATAACGCACTGTGGGACCTCAGGAGGTCAACTACACCCTGTGTGTACGTTGTACTGGGGAGCGTACCGGGGCTGAGGCCCGGTCCCCATCTAACGGTTGATTGGCCTAGACTTCGCCTTAGCTAAGGGACGGGTTAGTGCGCAATAACCGGGAGGACCACTTGTATTGTTAGAAGTTTTCAAAGACTTTGTTACTGAACTCGCCTTTGTGGTGTTTGACTCAGATCTTGTGGGTAAAGTGCATAACCTCTGCAGAGTATAGAATCTATTCGAATAGCCGTGTCCGCGGTATTGGACATCGCCGGGAATTACAATCAAGGGTTAGATTTTCTCAAAAATAACTTTGGTTTGAAAGGTTGGGTTGGTTTAATAATGAAGATGATGGAAATGTGGTTTAGGATGGGGAAAATGTTTATTAAACTTCTTGAAAAGTTATTTATGCTTTACTTATTTCTACTGCTTTCGAATCTACTTATATTACTTGTCAAATGCTGTTTACTGCAAATATACCTTGAGCTATTCCTTTGTACCAAGCCATGCATATAGTATATTAGCTTGCATTCTCAGCATGACTTGCCGAGTACCAAGTACTCACCCTTGCCTCAACACAACATCGCTTGAAGAGGAGACTACGCCACTTTGGAGGAGGAACTCCAAGAGGATCCGTCTACTTAGGGAAGCGAGCCCACTATTGCCTGTGGTATACTGGATGGCGCCACGAAGCTATTTGATTTTCCGCTGCTATTATTTCTCTTTTAATAAGTTTCGCCTTGCGAGGCATACATTTGTAACTTGACCATAAGGTCGAGTAACCAGTTTGGTTATTTAAATAAAGTACTTTGATAATATCGAATGGTATGATTGTGATATTTACCGATGTTAAGACTGTGTGCACTAGCGCGTTCCTGGACTAGTGCTGAATACACAGAGGGTCCGGATTTGCAAATTCGGGGTCCCGATAGATCTTCAGTCGGGGTACAATCAGATCCGTGTGAGGGAGCAGGACATTGAGAAGACTGCTTTCTCCACTAGGTATGGGCATTATGAATTTAAAGTTATGTCTTTTGGACTAACTAATGCTCCTGCTGTCTTTATGGAGGCGATGAACAGTATGCTACACAAGTACCTTGATGAGTTTGTGGTAGTGTTCATCGATGACATTCTGGTTTACTCTAAATCAGAAGAGGAGCATGAGCGACATCTGAGGCTTGTGCTGAGCACCTTGAGGGAGAATCAGTTCTTTGCTAAGCTGAAAAAGTGCGAGTTCTGGATTTCGTATGGGTTTTCTTGGCCACATCATCAATCCAGAGGGCATATCTGTAGATCCTGGCAAAGTCTCAGCGGTTTTGGATTGGAAGAGGCCTTCCAATGTCAAAGAGGTGCGTAGTTTCCTTGGGTTGGCTGGCTACTATCGCGTTTTGTGCAGGATTTCTCTATCATTGCCAAGCCACTTTCGCAGCTGACTCAGAAGGGGATGAAATTCCAGTGGACTGCAGAGTGTGAGCATAGTTTCTGCACTTTGAAGGAGAAGTTAGTGATCGCTCTCGTTCTTACCCGTCCCGAGCCGGGGAAGCGCTTCACTGTTTATTCTGATGCTTCTCGTTTGGGACTTGGTTGTGTGCTCATGCAAGATGGCAAGGTGATTGCTAATGCATCGAGGCAGCTGAAAAAGCATGAGCAGAACTATCCCACACATGATCTTGAGCTAGCCGCTGTGGTGTTTGCATTGAAGATATGGAGGCATTACTCAGATGGCGAGTCTTGTGACATTTTCATCGATCACAAGAGCCTCAAGTACATCTTTACCTGCAAAGATTTGAACTTGAGGCAGAGGAGGTGGCTAGAATTGATAAAGGATTATGACCTCACAATCCAAGATCATCCGGGAAGGCGAATGTGGTGGTCGACGCTCGATCGCAAGACAATGCCCCGGTTGTTGATTGTCTTGTTGCTGATTTTGAGCGTTTGGGGTCTCCTATCGCTTATGGGACCGTGCAAGCTGAAACTCAATTGATTCTTGAGTCGGCCGATTCCCGAGCGTGTGCAAAAGGAGACACAAAGAAGATGACCGTTTGCTCCAACAGGTGAGGAGACGCCTTGAGGATGGCAAGTCAGGAGACTTTACCGTTGATGATGCGAGAGCTTTGAGGTTTCAGGGCCGTCTGTGCGTGCCTCAGAAATCTCAAGTAAAAGAAGACATTCTGAAAGAAGCTCATCGCACCCCGTACATAGTCCATCCTGGGGAGACCAAGATGAACAGGGACTTGAAGAAGAATTTCTGGTGGAAAAGGATGAGAGTGGATATTGCTAAGTATGTGTCGTCTTGTGGGATCTGTCAGAAGATCAAAGCTGAGCATAAGCGTCCCGCCGGTCTGTTGCAACCATTGGAGATTCCTGTGTGGCCATGGGATGACATCTCCATGGATTTTATGGTTGGTTTACCTCGTTCTCCACGAGGGAAGGATGCTATTTGGGTTGTGGTGGATCATCTCAGCAAGTCTGCGCATTTCATTCCTATCCGCATGACCAATTCAGCGAGCGAGTTGGCTCCCATCTATGTGCGGGAGATTGTGAGACTGCATGGTGTACCCAAGACCATTATTTCTGATCGGGATGCGAAGTTCATCTCCAAGTTTTGGGAGAGTTTGCAGAGTGCATTGGGTACGCAGCTTCGCCTTAGTACCGCTTTTCACCCTCAGACGGATGGGCAGTCTGAGCGCACAATCTAGACTTTGGAGGACATGCTCAGGGCCTGTGTGATGGCTTGGAAAGGTAGCTGGGAAGACCATTTGCCCCTTGCAGAGTTTGCTTAAAATAACAGCTATCATTCCAGCATCCGGGCTGCTCCTTATGAGGTACTGTATGGCCGGAAGTGCAGATCGCCACTCTGTTGGGATGCCGTGGGCGAGAGAGCGGTTCTTGGACCGGATTGGGTTCAGCAGACTGTTGATCGTGTGTCGGAGGTTCGGCAGAACCTTCTCGCAGCACAGAGCAGACAGAAAAGCTATGCTGATGTGAGGCGGCGAGACTTGGAGTTTGAGGTGGGTGATAGCGTACTCTTGCGAGTATCTCCCACCAAGGGTGTGGTGCGTTTTGGCACCAAAGGAAAGCTCAGTCCGAGGTATGTTGGGCCTTTTCCTATCATCGCCCGAGTTGGTAGGCTGGCCTATCGTCTGGAGCTACCCTAATCCATGCAAGGTGTGCATAATGTGTTCCATGTCTCGATGTTGAGGAAATACTTGCATGATTCGGAGTTGGTGGTTCCGTTGGAACCATTAGTGCTTGAGCAGGACCTCACCTTCGAGTCCCGTCCTGTGGAAATTCTGGGGATTTCAGAGCGAGTAATGAAGAACAGGACGCTTAAGTTTGTCAAGGTCCTGTGGTCACATCAGACTAGAGAGAAGCGACTTCGGAGCTGGAGTCTCGCATGCGTGAGAAGTATCCCGAGCTTTTCGCCTCAGGTATGTGATGTGAAAACCTAGCTATCTTCGGTTTTGCTGGGTTGCGTGTTGGTGCGTTTAGATTTGAGGTCGAATCCTGTTGAAGGGGGGAAGAATGTGACACCACGGAGTGTCGTAACCTTATTTAACGTGCATGATATGGTCAAAAAAAGTATGAGATGTGGAAGTATGGTTAAAACCATAGGATTTGGGGGTTAATAACATTTCCGGGCCGTTTCTGGGCCGTTTCCGGGGTTTTGGGCCTTCCGGGGGGATTTTGGGCCTTAAGGGGGGGTTGTGGGCTTTGGTGGGATGGATTATGAGTCCATGTAGGACTAGGATTCAGAGTAGGGGCTGGTAAAAGGCCTCCCCCCTGCCCTTGGGGCACCCACCCCTCATTTGGTGCGCCCCCACCAACCCTCCTTGCCCTAGCCGCCCTCCACCCCTTGTTGGCCGTGCGCCCCCTTGCTCTCTCCTCTCCACCTCTCCACCTCCCCACCTCTCCTCCACCCCCTTTCTGCCCTAGGGTGGCCTCCCCACCCCTGCATCCTCGTGGATCCATCCGAGGAGCGAGGAGCGAGGAGCGAGGAGATCCATTGGAGCTTTCGTGCGTCGGGCAAAGGTATGATCATGGGGTTCCCTGGGATTGATCTAGGTACTGTTCTTAAGGTGATTATCAAATTTTTAGATCAATTGGTGGTGCTGGATTGCAGTAATTTGGGTTAGATCTAGACGTTGCCACGTTTCTGTTTTGGGACAGCATGAGCAGTCGACCTAGGGTTCCTGTTTTCTCCAATTTGGATTTCGAATATGACTGTACGGACTTTGAAGAAGTTGTAGATAATTTAATTATATTTCCGTGGCTATAAAGAACATTAAATTCCGCCCAGCCGTTTGAAAGTTATGGCTGTTTTACCGAGCGTGTTAAAATCTATGACGTAATTGGAACAGATCACGGTAATCTGTATATTAAACAACTTTAGAGTCCGAATCAGTCTTTCCATATACATAGAGAAAGTTAGGAAATTTCCTAAGCTACGCGAGGATGTACTCGTTTAATTGATTTGGAGTCCCAGAACTCAAGTTATGCCTTGTGCAAGGCTGCTGTCCCGCCGGGACAGAGCCTCTGTTTTTAGGTTGTTCAAGTAGATGGCAATGTCGGGGTAGATGAGGGTTTGCGTACTGTTCTGTGGTTATGATTGTGAGTGTGTGATACCTATGTGCAGGTGGTGCGACCTCGGGAGTGCCCTCTACTTCCCGCCAATCCGTTGCACATGGTTGAGGCAAGTGTGTTGTGATGGATAGCGAGTTGTAGGTTGCATGTTGAGATTAGATGGAATTGTCTATATGATATATGATCACTTGCCATGTTTTAATGATTGCGATGATATGATGAGCATGTTTAAGATGTTATGATGCCATGTGGTAATATATGAGTTATATATGATGTTGGCATGCTTGCATACATAACATGTTACATGGCCCGGGCTGTGAGAAAGTCAATATCTAATCCGGGAAGGTCGGTGAGAAAGATATGACTAATCCAGAGAGCCAATGAGTAAGCCCTACATCGTGATTCCATTCACCGCGGTGAACGGAAGCGAGGAGTAGGCACCCTCCATCTTTGGGATGGAAGGGGGGAGAGGGTGCACACCGACGGGTGTGTACTCAACCATACCGGTATGAGTTTCCAAGGAGACATGAGCATTGCATTACATCGCATATATATTGATGATGACAATGTTAAGTGTTTATGAATAAGATGATTTACATGATGGGAGATGTTATTGCCATGTTGTTGTTCTTGTTGTCCATTGCAATATGCTTGCTGAGTTTCGAACTCACGCTTGTGTTTTCTTGTTGTTTTAGGTACCATGAGATCGGCATGCGGGGAAGAGAAATAGTCACACGCCCACACGTGGCTTCACCATAATGATTCCACAAGTTATTCTATTAGTTGGATAATAAATTGCGTGTGATGATCATTGCTTTAGTGTTTAGCTTTACTCTTTGAGAGTTTAATTGTTCATTTGACACTTGGAGACATTAAGTGCTTGATATTAGACTTATATTGCCGTTAAGTCTTTAATAATTGCTGTTTTAGATGTCTCTCATATTGCCTTGCATTGCTATAATATTGTTGATTCTTCGTAGCATGTTAAAACAAAGGAGATGCTGCCGAAATCTCGGTTTTTAGCATATGTATCCTTGCTTGAATTTATGATAAATTGTGGTATTTAGATGTTGTTTAACTTATCTTTGGTAGCATTCAGGCATACTAAATGCCGGGGTGTTACACTGGGTGTGCGCTTGGGATCCTGAGAGGACCAGCCAGAAGGGGGACGGGCAAGACCAGACGTGTGTGCTCCAGTGTCATGCAAGCTATCCCACCATAGCCGGTCAGGAAAAGTGGAAAGGAGAGATTGTAATCATAGGGGAAATCTCCCCGGATAAGGAAAGATATGATCTCTTTACTTGTAACCGACTCGGACTCCTCCTCTTGTAACCGAGTTGGACTCATCTATCTCTCTCTATAAGAGAGGTGGGGGGATCTCAGAATAAGGAGAAGAAAGAGGACATACACCACGCAATCCCAGAACACAACACTAGGGTATTACCTCCACCGTAGAGGGCCCGAACCTGTCTAAACTCTTGTATTATGTTACCATCGATTTCCTGATCCAGCGCCTTGCCCCATAGATTCACACCCCCTAGGATTATTGCCGACACCAAACGTCGACAGGGATCATTTTGCCCCCTCTGATCGTCGATCCTTCAAACTTTTTCATGTGCTATAGTATCCCCATCTAGACCTTGCCATGAACTAGCCTGCTCCACTACAAATCCGGCCGTTCTTGTAACACCCCGGCATCTAGTATGCCCGAATGCTAGCAAACATAGACTAAACAACACTTAAAAAACCATAAATAAAGATAAATTACAGCAAAGGCACAAAAGCTAAAAACTGAAATTTCGGCAGCATCTCCTTTATTTTAACATGAATTGAAGCAACAACTATATCATAGCAATGTATGGCAATAAATGAGACATCTAAAACAGCAATAAATAGTGGTATGACAGCAATATAAGTCCAACTTTAAGCATTTAAAGTCTCCATGAGCCAAACAAACAATAAGGCTCTCAGAACACAAAACTAAACCATAAACTAGTTTGCATCACACTAAATTTATTATCAAAACACCAACTGAATAACTGTGGAAACAAATGTGTGACGCTACGTGTAGGAGTGTGACTAGTTCCCTTCCCCGCATGCCGGTCTCATGCCGATAAGAACAATTCGACGTTTTCATCACTACATACCATGATCAATATCATGAACAAGTCATAGTTGCATATACATGCAATGCAAATGCTCATATCTCCACAAAGCACATACCGGTATTGCCGAGTGCACACCCGTCGGCGTGCACCCCCTTCCCCTTCTATCCCGTAGATGGTGGGTGCCTACTCTTACTGACTCGCTCCCATGCACACACGTGGATGGGACTACGAGGTAGGTCTTTCGTGTTCACTACGTGTGAACACAGAGGCCCGCATCAGCATGGGACGCCTCTTCCATTATGAATGCATATATGACATAACATGTAAATATTGGCATAAACATTAAATACCACACAATCATAATCAATATGAAATCATGTTCATCATGTCATAGTCAAACATCTTTCTTAGCATCAAATCATAAAGCAAGTTGCATCCAATCAATTTTAGCAACAATCTAAACGATACCCATTCCAATACACTTGCCTTAACCTCGGGCGACGGATTGGCGAGAGGATGAGGGCACTCCCGGGATCACACCACCTGCACATACACACCACACACTCAAAATGTGCCCCCAAAATAGTACGCAAACACTCTTCTACCCCTACAACGCAAACTATTCGCAAAACCCAAAAACAGAGGTTCTGTCCCATCGGGATAGCATATTTCCAACGAGCATAACTAGAGTTCTAAAACTTCAAATTGATTAAACGAATACATCCTCGCGAAGCTTACGAAATTTACTAAAATTTTCTAAGTATATGGAAAAACTGAGTCGGCCTCTAAAGTGGTTTAATCTACAGAATACCGTGATCTGTTCCAATCTCGTCACAGTTTTGAACACGCTCAGTAAAACGAGCATAACTTTCAAACGGCTGATCGGAATTGGACGTTCTTTATGTCCACTGAAAGTTATTGAAATTACCTACAACTTATTCAACAGGCGGACGACCAAATTCCGAATCGAAATTGGCAAACTCCCAAACCCTAGGTCGACTGCACAATCTGCCCGAAACAAAGAACGTGGCAAACTCTAGATTTCATCTAATCTACCCAATTACAGCACCACCAATTGATCTAAAAACATGATATCAACCCTCAAAACAGTACCTAGACCAACCCCAAGGATTCCCATGGCCATACCTTCGCCCAACGAACGAAGAACCAACGGATCTCCTTCCGGTTCGCGCGATCTCCCTCCTGGCTCCGAATCCACCAGATCTCCTCGTCGCGGAGCGCTCCAATGGACGGATCTTTGGGGTGGTGAGGTGGAGAACTCCCCTAGGGGCAGCAAGGGTGGTGGAGAGGTGAGGAGAGGGGTGGTGGTGCAATGGAGAGCAGGGGGGCGGCGCAAGAAAAAGGGAGAGGGGAGATGGGGGGGCGGCTAGGGCAATGGGGGGGAGGGCGCACACAGCAGGGGGGCGCAATAAGGTCTGGGGGAGGCCCCCAACCAGGTCTCCTACTCCTATTTGGACTCAAACTCCTTCTCACCAAAGCCCACTACCCTTTCCCTTAGGCCCAAACTCCCCCGGAAAGGCCCAAATTCCCGGAATCGGCCCGGAAACGCAAATAAACCTTATACCATATGGTTTCAACCTCCAATTCCGCATTCCATAATGTTTTTGACCTCAACATTCACATTTTATAAGGTTACGACACTTCGTGGTGTCACATTCTCCCCCCTTCAACAGGATTAAACCTCATACCTGAGGCCCAAACTCGAATCCAAGACACACCAATACGCAACCCAGCAAAGCAAAAGTTAGCTAGGTTTCACATCACATACCTGAGGCCCAAACTCCCGAAATCGGCCCGGAAACGCGATTAAACCTCATACCGTATAGTTTTAAACTCCGATTTCATATTTCATAGTGTTTTTGGCCTCATCATGCACATTAGATAAGGTTACGACACTCCGTGGTGTCACATCACTTCATCCCCCTAAGGCCCAAAAATGTGAGTAAACCTCCAGCCGTAAGGTTTTATTTTCTAATTTCACATTTTATAATGTCACACCATACCGTAGTGTCACATTCTACCCCCCTTCAACAAGATTCGACCCTGAATCGAAGACATGCCACTCCGCCAAACCAACAATACACATAGATCTAAACTTCGCGGTTCAAACCTGAAGAAAAGAGCTTTGGGTAAAGCTCGCCCCTGCGAGACTTCAACTCCCATTCGCTTCCCTAAATAAAACCATTGGAATTTACACTGATCGAGACTCGAAGACAGGACGCCTAGGTTTTGAGACCAACGGCTCTAATGATAACTCGCAATCAAAACTTGCGAGAACTTTACTCAACATTGAAGCACAAAGCACTCAAACAAGGCCTCGGCATGACCCAAGCGATAGGATAAAATCCCAAACAGACCACGAAAAATACGGTCTCACACTCATCATTCCATGCATTCCTCGGCACTAAAGTGCCCGATCCTTTTAACTAATGCTACTCTCCAGAAGGACACGGCACCAACCTCCCTTCTGTGGTTCCTTGTACTCAAGACGAGGAGAAACAGGAGAGACAACGCTCTAAGATTACCACCAGAAGGAACAACCTACTTTACATCCAGGATTCTTAGGACTCGCGCAACAGAAATGACCGAACGTTCCTCTGCGGTTGACACAACTCGCTCATTGCCCAACGACAAAAAGATCCAATACACCTCAAAAGGTAAAGCGATTACTAGCAACCACAAAGTGGTCCACTAATAATTTAATCAACCCTACCGAGGAACACCTCAACGACACAATTCTCCAAGAAGGTTTGCATTGAGTCATACACAACCTTCCACTCAAAGGACCACGATAAAGAGTACAATCATTGAGTGAGCTCAACCATAATCATGAACCCAATTGGTCCACCTACAACAACTCAAACCCCAAAGCGCTAGAACCACTTTGGAAAGGATCCGGCAACATCCAAAGAGCACACATTTTAATTTCCTATGCCAATACACAAAGGAAACGCAAATCCCCTACACCACAACCAACATACCAGAAATTCTTCATTGTTTCTTTTCATACTAGAAAGCGAGGGAAATCTCGTTTCATGACATAAATGCACACTCTTCAAGAGCACTCCGGATTAGTCATATCTCCATATATGACTTTCTCACCAACCTAGCTCATCGACTCTTTCATGATTGAATAAACATAAATGATGTCATGATTCCGTTTCACCATTCATTCACCATGTAACAACAATACCGAGTAATCATTCACCAAACGACTACTTCCTCGGTATCACAGGTTTGAAACACACATAACATTGACGGTTGCGCTAAATCATATAACTATGATGGCAACACCGTTAACAGCAAAACACCATGACGTATAGGAACCCACATCAATTGAAAAACTAAACTTGCAAAACCTCGCACTTTAACCACAATCAACATGTGAAAAAGAACATCAGCTCCAAAGTTAAACATCTGCACATGCAACCACCACAAATTTTCTCAAAGAGGAACACTTTACTAAAAAAAACTTTATGAAACATTCGTAGAATCCACCTTGTGAAACACTTGCAAACACCACACACAATTTCAAGAATAACTCCAACTCTAGCCAATTAGAGTTACGAATTAGATCTCAAGAATCTCCATCACAACCCGCTATGTCCATCTGCTTCCTTTAAAATTTACTCCAAAGATGATTCAGTGCGAACGCGAAGGAGCGCGATCCACTCAAAGACTTTTGGGTGTAAAACCATACTGTGACACCACGGAATGTCGTAACCTTATAAGGTGAATGTTGAGGTCAGAAACATTATAAAAGTATGAAATCAGAGTTTAAAACTACGGTATGAGGTTTAATCGCGTTTCCAGGCCGATTTCAGGAGTTTGGGCCCTTCCGGGGAAGTTTGGGCCTAAGGGGGACGAGTCGTGGGCTTTTGTGGAAGGGGTAGGGGCCAGGCTAAGGGGGTTTGGGGCGCCCCTTCCCTGCCCTAGCCTCCCTCCACACGCCCCTCCATCCCCTTGTGGTGCCTCCCATAGCCGCCGCCCCCCATTGCCATGCACCCTCTCCTACCTCCTCCCCATTGCACCACCACCCCTCCACCACCTCTCCACCTCCCTTGCTGTCCCTAGGGGAGATCTCCACCTCAACACCTTGAAGATCCAACCGTTGGAGTGCTCCGCGCTGAGGAGATCCGGCGGAATTGAAGCGAGGAAGGAGATCGCGCGAACCGGGAGGAGATTCGTTGGGTTTTCGGTCGTCGGGCGAAGGTATGACCACGGGGATCCTTAGAGTTGGGCTAGGATCTGTTCTAAGGGTGATTATAATGTTTTTAGATCAATTGGTGGTGCTGGAATTGAGTAGATTAGATTAGATCTAGAAGTTTCTACGTTCTCTGTTTCGAGCAGCATGAGCAGTCGACCTAGGGGTTGGGTTTTCGCCAATTTAGAGTCGGAATTTGGTTGGCCGCCTGTTGAAGAAGTTGTAGGTAATTTCAATACCTTTCAGTGGATATAAAGAATGCGTAATTCCAATCAGCCATTTGAAAGTTATGGCTGTTTTACCGAGCGTGTTAAAATCTGTGACGTGATTGGAACAGATCACAGTATTTTGTAGATTAAACAACTTTAGAGTCCGAACCAACTTTTCCTTATACTTAGAAAAAGTTAGGAAATTTCCTAAGATACACGAAGATGTACTCGTTTAATTTATTCGGAGTCTTAGAACCCGAGTTATGCCTTTTGGAAGGCTGCTGTCCCGACGGGACAGAACCTCTGTTTTTGGGTTTTGCGAGTAGTTGGTGATGTCGGGGTAGAAGAGGGTTTGAGTGCTGTTTTGTGGACATGATTGTGAGTGTGTGGTCCCTATGTGCAGGTGGTGCGACCCAGGGAGTGCCTTCTACTTCTCGCCAATCCATCGCTCGTAGTGGAGGAAAGTGTATTGGAATGGGTAGCGGATTGTGGGATGTTTGATTGATTGAGATTGAAATTTGAATATATGATATGTTCACATGCCATGCTTTAATGTTTGCCATTGATATGATGAATATGTTTATTATGTGATGATTCCATGTGTTAATGTACAAGTTATCCATGATGATGCCATGTGTTAATGTACAAGTTATTCATGATGTTGGCATATTTGCATACATGGCAAGATATGTGGCCCGGGCGGTGAGAAAGTTATGACTATTCCGGAGAGCCAATGAGTAAGTCCTACATCGTGATTCCATCCACTGCGGTGTGGGGAAGCGAGGAGTAGGCACCCTCCATCTTCGGGATGGAAGGGGGGAGAGGGTGCACACCGACGGGTGTGTACTCAACCATACCGGTACGAGTTTCCAAGGAGATATGAGCATCGCATGCCGATGTCATGGTACCTAAAAAAACAACATAAACACAAGCGTGAGTTCATCACTCAGCAAGTATATTGCAATGGTACAAACAAAAACAATTACATGGCTACAACAACTCACATCATGTATATCATCTCATTCATGTTCACAAATCATTATCATCATCATTATGTATGCAATGCGATGCGATGCTCATATCTCCTTGGAAACTCATACCGGTATGGTTGAGTACACACCCGTCGGTGTGCACCCTCTCCCCCCTTCCATCCCGAAGATGGAGGGTGCCTACTCCTCGCTTCCCCACACCGCGGTAGATGGAATCACGATGTAGGACTTACTCATTGGCTCTCCGGAATAGTCATAACTTTCTCACCAACCTTCCCCGGACTAGTTATGACTTTCTCACCGCCCGGGCCATGTATCTTGCCATGTATGCAAATATGCCAACATCATGAATAACTTGTACATTAACGCATGGCATCATCATGGATAACTTGTACATTAACACATGGCATCATCATGGATAACTTGTACATTAACACATGGCATCATCACATAATAAACATATTCATCATATCAATGGCAAACATTAAAGCATGGCATGTGAACATATCATATATTGAAATTTCAATCTCAATCAATCAAACAAACTACAACCCGCTACCCATTCCAATACACTTGCCTCCACCACGGGCGACGGATTGGCGAGAAGTAGAAGGCACTCCCGGGGTCGCACCACCTGCACATAGGGACCACACACTCACAATCATGTCCACAAAATAGTACGCAAACCTTCTTCTACCCCCGACATCACCAACTACTCGCAAAACCCAAAAACAGAGGTTCTGTCCCGTCGGGACAGTAGCCTTCCAAAACGCATAACTCGGGTTCTAAGACTCCGTATCAATTAAACGAGTACATCCTCGCGTAGCTTAGGAAATTTTCCAACTTTTTCTAAGTATATGGAAAAGCTGATTCGGACTCTAAAGTTGTTTAATCTACAAAATACCGTGATCTATTCCAATCACGTCACAGATTTTAACATGCTCGGTAAAACAGCCATAACTTCAAACGGCTGATCGGAATTTAACGTTATTTATACCCACTGAAAGGTATTGAAATTACCTACAACTTCTTCAACAGGCGGACGTCCAAATTCGGACTCGAAATTGGCGAAAAACCGAACCCTAGGTCGACTGCTCATGCTGTCCAAAACAGAGAACGTGGCAACTTTTACATCTAATCTAATCTACTCAATTCCAGCACCACCAATTGATATAAAAACATGATAATGGCCCTAAGAACAGTACCTAGATCAATCCCAAGGTTTCCCATGGCCATACCTTCGCCCGACGACCGAAAACCCAACGAAACTACTCCCGGATCGCTCCTCGCTCCAACGGATGGATCTTCGAGGTGCAGGGGTGGGCAGGCTACCCTAGGGCAGCAAGCGGGTGGAGGAGAGGTGGAGGAGAGGTGGTGGTGCAATGGGGAGGAGGTAGGAGGGGGCGCATGGCAATGGGGGGCGGCGGCTAGGGGAGGCACCACAAGGGGAGGGAGGGGGCTTGTGGGGGGCGGCTAGGGTAGGGAGGGGGCTCCCCAAGCCCCCTTAGCCTGGTCCCTCCTCCCTCATGGGCCCCTACCACTTCCACAAAAGCCCACGACTCGTCCCCCTTAGGCCCAAACTTTCCCGGAAGGGCCCAAACTCCCGAAATCGGCCGAGAAACGCGATTAAACCTCATACCGTATAGTTTTAAACTCCGATTTCATATTTCATAGTGTTTTTGCCCTCATCATGCACATTAGATAAGGTTACGACACTCCGTGGTGTCACATCACTTTGATGAGGACATCACTCCTATGCATACGACCGAGCCTCCTCCAGTTGTGATGAAAGGACCCATCACAAGAGCACGAGCACGGCAATTGAATCAACAGGTGAGCTCGTTCCTAAGTGCCCGTGCAGATACTTGTGAGGATGGTATGCTACCTAATGATATTATTGATTATCTTGTACTTAGGAACTTTGGAGAGGACCATGAAGGCCTTGGAAACCAGCAAGGACCAGGAGGGAGGCAAGGAGGGTGTCCAAGTCAAGTTGGAGGTTCAATTCATCTCGGAGTCGACTACCTCGGCCACTAGGAGCAGCGTTCACTAAAATCGTCGCCCAGGCCACAAACGGGCTCCGATTTTGATGATCCACATATGCATAGAAAGCTAAGGAGATAAACTTTACAATGGCACCAGTTTCAGGTCATTTGGACTTCGGAGTCGACGGGAATTTATGTTGCAAGCTGGCGGACAGAATCTGTCCCAGGGTGCTGCGTCACCAATTTGGGCCGTTGGCCCATGTATCATGTTGGAGTCCATCACGGACACGTCTAGGGTTTCTAGGACGTCCCCTAGCCTTTATATCCAGTAGCCGCCGCTAGGGTTTGCTTTGGGTTTTGCTTAGATTAATTCTGTCTTTGAACAGTGTTGCCGTTCATCGGTTTGTGAGACCCCAACTCGTGAGCTTCATCCTCAATTTCAAATTCAGTTGCATCTGTCTTGTTCTTGCTTGTGTTCTCGATTCATTGGCAGGGATTAGGCTTCGTGGCGTGGTCAACCGGGCAGCGCACGGTTGATAACCAGAGGACGCGTGGTGCTGAGATTGCAGGGGTTTTTGATCGTGTCGATCAAGAAGCCGGATCGTGTGTGTCTCGCGCCGCCTAATCGACTTATCCTCCACCTGACGGAAGTTCGGGCATCCCCCTACACCCCATCAAGTGGTATCAAAGCCAGGTTTACCGTCAGGTTCGCCTTCTCCCCGTAGTTTGATTTAGTTTTGCGTTCGTCCTATAGTCCACGAAAAAGCCAAAAAAATGTAGTTCATAGTCTACCATACCTAGAACCACGCCTAGCCTTTGCACAATTTCGGTTTCAGAGTCCGTAGTACTGAGTTTGTGTCCAGAATCGAGTCGTGTTGCTGGTTTAGATCGTGGTCTTAATTTAATCGTGTTTCACCTCTGCTGCATCCCATATCCTACACCGATCCAGTCACCAATCGCATTTTGAGTCCTTGTTGGAATCGGTTTGTTTTGTGGTTCTCCTCAGTTTCAGAGTCCTAGTTGTGTTAGGGTTTCTCCTTCATAAACCCTAACCCCCCACCTCCTGTTAGCCATATCGCCACCCCTCATCACAGAACCTGCCACCACAGATCATCGCGTTCATATCCACTCCATACGCCCTTGAGTTTGGAGAGGTGCCGCCTAGAAAACCCTGATTCGGAGTCCTTCCGTAAAACGGCCATAACTTTCGCATACGGACTCGGAATTAGGCGATTTTTTTTCACAGACATCTATAGAAAATTTTACATCCGATTCTCCCCCACTTTGTCATGTTCGCCGAAATTATTTTTGCAAAATTCGCTCGGGAAGATTGAGTTTTCGGCCGCCGAAGATTGAGCACGCTTTTCGGAAAACACTTCTTATTTCATATCGGTTTCATCTTACATCTGTTCAAGCTAAAAATTTGTGTACTATCTACCTTTGTGCTCCTGAGCCTAGGAAAAATATCAGAAAAATCAAAGAAAAATAAAAAAAAAATTGGTGAAAGAGGCATAGAGCCGAAAAAAAAAGGCAGGAGCAAAGGTAGGTGTTTTTACTGTGCCTGATAGAAGTGTTTGATGCGGTTCTGATATCTGTTCATATACTCTGACGCCTTGTTGCTTGTCTCTACTTATTCCTTATTTTCTGCCGCAGCTAGACTAAGGCCACTTTTAGACCAGCAACTAGGGCAAGTACTTTGGACATTTATTCAGCATTACTATCTGTTACTGCATTGTGTGCCACTCATCCATATAACCTTCCTACAGCTCCACATATAAATCCTTCTGATCAGCACAGGTTTTTGACCCTTGCAATCGCTTCATCACACCCTCACGGTGTCACGAACCAGCCACCGGTTGCACCGTCCCTCGCTGTGTTGGTAAGAACCGGGTAAAAACTTGGTAAGATTGCTTGAGAGTGTGAGATCCCACCTAGTAGTTCATAGGGCTCATAACACTTGTGTTTGTGTTTCCTTCTGTCCTTTTCTGCGCTAACCATGGCAGGTGGCAAGAAGGGCAGGAACGAGGATGACGATGTTACCATCGAAGACTGTGTCCTTCATTCAGAATTGTCGACCTTGATGGACGAGATAAAAATGATGTTCAAGGAGCATGCCATGACGACGAACACGACCCTTGAGAGCATCGATCGACGAGTTTCCACCCTCACCGAGAGGATGGATGTCGTCAAAAAACGCCCTCCAGCGACCATTGATGGAGGTGCAACTGTCAACAGCGGCGCCAACCACGACAACAACGACCACAATGAGGATGGTGATTTTGAGGAAGATGAAGATGAGCAGCAACGTGCCGCCAGGGAGCGTGCTGCTCAACAGGACGCCCGTCTGCATGACCGTCTTCGCCGCAACCATCACGGTATGGGAGGTAATAACCAGAACCGCAATGATGATCCTTTCGCTAAGGTAAAATTCACCATCCCTTCCTTTTCTGGAGCTTATGATGCTAATGCTTACTTAGATTGGGAGATGACGGTTGAGCAGAAATTTAACTCCCATCTATTTCTCGAGATTCATAGGGTTAGACAAGCCACTAGTGAATTTAAAGATTTTGCTATAATCTGGTGGAATGAACTAGTAAATGTCCGCATACAACCTGATTCTTGGGCGAGATTAAAAGATGCTATGCGTAATAGATTTGTTCCTCATTCCTACCAACGTGATATGCGCAAGAGATTGCAACGATTAGATCAAGGTAGTATGACTGTACAGGAATATTACCAAGAGCTTCAAAAGGGTATGTTACGTTGTGGGGTAGTAGAGGAACCTGAGGATAAAATTGCTCATTTTTACGGTGGGTTGCGTCCAGAAATTCAGGATATTGTTGATTATAAATTACAACTGTCAATCGCTTGTTTCAACTCGCTATGTTAGCAGAGAAGGAATTGCAGGGACGCCATTCCAAGAGCAGGAGCAATGCCGGTAGCACCTTCACGCCCCGAACGACTACGGGACAAGCAAAGACAGTGCCTTCTTCCACCTTTCGACCAGCGGCAACGCCACCTTTGCCGAACACACGACCGGCAGCGACGGCACCACCCACCCGTGCCACAGACAGCAGCAAGTTGACCCCGCCAACACCGGCCAATAGCTCCTCCGTCGCTTCCACAGGCCGTACATCGACGGGAATTCGCTGCCACAAGTGCCAAGGGATTGGCCACGTCAAGAGAGAATGCCCCAGCCAGCGGTCATACATCGGCACCGATGACGGAGGTTACATCAGCGCCTCCGATGTTGAGGACAAAATCGATGACACCAGGGTGGACAACGACGAGGTTGATGATGAAGCCACCTTTGGCGCCGAGGATACTGCTGCGTACAGATCCATCATTGTCCATCGTGTCCTTAGCGCACAGATGGAGCAATCCGAGCAGCAGCAGCGCCACAACTTGTTCCAGATTTTCTTCGTCATCAATAGCCGACGAGCGCGCGTGATCATTGACTCCGGCAGCTGCAACAACTTGGTGAGTACAGATTTGGTCAAGAAGCTTGGCTTGACCACACGCCCGCACCCACATCCATACCACATTCAGTGCCACATTCAGTGGCTGAATGATTCTGGCAAAGCTAAGGTAACACAAACAGTTCGGGTTCATTTTTCCATTGGTTCCTATTCTGATTTTGCTGATTGTGATGTGGTGCCGATGCAAGCTTGTTCTCTTTTATTGGGTTGCCCATGGGAATATGACACTGATGCACTTCACCACGGTAGAAGTAATAAATACACTTTTATGCATAAGGGAAAGAAAATTACACTTCTATCTTTGACCCCCGCTGAAATTGTTAAATCTGATAGGGAGCGGATTGCTAATGACAAGAAACCCATTGATGAAAAATCTGAAATTCAGCATGTAGCCAACCAAATTAAATTGAGGAATCCCGTCTTGCTTGCTACAAAATCTGATCTTGCTGCAATTAGTGATGATGCTTTGTGCTATGCTGTGCTATGCAAAGATGCTTTGTTTTCATTGGATGATCTGCCCAGTACTTTGCCTCCTGCTGTCACTAACCTTTTGCTGGAGTATGCGGATGTTTTTCCTGCCAAGATACCTCCAGGACTCCCACCCCTACGAGGGATTGAGCACCAAATTGATTTGATACCTGGAGCGAGTTTGCCAAACCGAGCTGCTTATAGGACCAACCCCGAGGAGACTAAGGAGATTCAGCGCCAAGTCCAAGATCTTTTGGACCGCGGGTATATACGTGAGAGCCTTAGTCCTTGTGCTGTTCCTGTTATTTTGGTTCCTAAGAAAGATGGCAGTTGGCGCATGTGCGTAGATTGTAGAGCCATTAACAATATCACAATAAGGTACCGTCATCCTATTCCTAGGCTAGACGACATGCTTGATGAGTTAAGTGGTTCTATAATTTTCTCTAAGGTTGACTTGCGTAGTGGATACCACCAAATAAGAATGAAATTGGGAGATGAATGGAAAACAGCTTTTAAAACCAAGTTTGGATTGTATGAGTGGTTAGTCATGCCTTTTGGTTTAACTAATGCACCGAGCACCTTCATGCGCTTAATGAACGAGGTTTTACGAGTTTTCATTGAGAAATTTGTGGTGGTTTATTTCGATGATATATTGATTTACAGCAAGTCATTACATGAACATCTTGATCATCTACGTGCTGTTTTTGATGCTTTGCGTACTGCACGTTTATTTGGTAACCTCGAGAAGTGCATTTTTTTGCACCGAATGAGTATCGTTTCTTGGCTATGTTGTGACTCCGCAGGGAATTAAGGTTGATGAAACCAAGGTGCACGCGATTAAGAGTTGGCCAACGCCCACGACGATTTCACAAGTGCGGAGCTTCCATAGACTTGCCGGATTTTACCGCCGCTTTGTGAAGGATTTCAGCACCATTGCAGCTCCATTGAATGAATTAACGAAGAAGGGAGTTGTGTTCCATTGGGGGCAAGCACAGGATAATGCCTTCAACATTTTGAAAGATAAGCTTACTAATGCACCTTTACTCCAACTTCCTGATTTTAATAAGACCTTTGAGCTTGAATGTGATGCTAGTGGGATTGGAATTGGTGGTGTTTTGATGCAAGATAGAAAACCTGTTGCTTATTTTAGCGAAAAATTGAGTGGTCCTGTTTTGAATTATTCCACGTATGATAAAGAATTGTATTCTCTTGTGCGATCTTTAGAAACGTGGCAACATTATCTTTGGCCCAAAGAATTTGTTATTCATTCTGATCATGAGTCGCTAAAACATATTCGCAGTCAAGTGAAACTGAATCGTAGACATGCTAAATGGGTTGAATTTATTGAACCTTTTCCTTATGTTATCAAACACAAGAAAGGGAAGGATAATGTGATTGCTGATGCATTGTCTAGGAGATATACCATGTTGTCCCAACTTGATTGTCGTAT
This sequence comes from Rhipidocladum racemiflorum, assembly GCA_036346355.1. Taxonomy (NCBI): domain Eukaryota; kingdom Viridiplantae; phylum Streptophyta; class Magnoliopsida; order Poales; family Poaceae; genus Rhipidocladum; species Rhipidocladum racemiflorum. The sequence goes on from CM070582.1 coordinate 15,995,858, forward strand.
ATTTGGATTGGAATCAAGTAAAGAACAATATGCTCATGATGATGACTTTAAAGATGTCTTGCTGCATTGCAAAGAGGGAAGAACATGGGACAAATATGTGATAAACGATGGATTTGTGTTTAGAGCTAAACGCCTATGTATTCGATTGGATCCGTTCGTTTTCTTTTGATACAGGAGGCCCATGGAGGAGGGTTGATGGGTCATTTTGGTGCCAAGAAGACGGAGGCCGTGCTGTCTGCCCACTTCTTTTGGCCGAAGATGAGGCGAGACATTGAGAGGTTTGTATCCCGCTGCACTACATGTCAAAAGGCTAAGTCACGATTGAATCCACATGGTTTATATATGCCTCTTCCTGTTCCTAGCACTCCATGGGAGGATATATCTATGGACTTTGTTTTAGGACTGCCTAGGACCAAGAGGGGGAGGGATAGTATTTTTGTGGTGGTTGATAGATTTTCTAAGATGGCTCACTTTATTCCTTGTCATAAGAGCGACGATGCTGTTAATATTGCTAACCTTTTCTTTCAAGAAATCATTCGCTTGCATGGTGTGCCTTCTACTTTTGTTTCAGATCGTGACGCCAAGTTTTTGAGCCACTTTTGGAGAACTCTATGGAATACATTGGGGACCAAGCTGCTGTTTTCAACAACATGTCATCCCCAAAACGATGGCCAAACCGAGGTAGTAAATCGTACATTATCCACTATGTTGAGGGCTGTTTTGAAGAAGAATTTGAAGATGTGGGAAGAATGTTTGCCGCAAGTTGAATTCGCTTATAATAGGGCGGTACATTCCACCACCAAGGTAAGTCCTTTTCAGGTAGTGTATGGTTTCAATCCCCATGCTCCTATTGATCTATTACCTTTACCTACTAGTGAACGAGTTAATCTTGATGCGAAGGAACGTGCTGAATTTATTCTGAAATTGCATGAAAAGACTAAAGAAAATATTGAAATGATGAATGAAAGGTATAGGACTCAAGGGAAGTAAAGGTAGAAAGGAAGTAAAACTTGAACCGGGTGATTTAGTATGGTTACACTTGCGAAAGGATCGTTTTCCAGAATTGAGAAAGTCTAAATTAATGCCTAGAGCTGATGGTCCTTTCAAGATACTTGAGAAAATAAATGATAATGCATATAAACTTGAGTTGCCACCCGAATTTGGGATTAGTTCCACATTTAACATTGCAGATTTGAAACCGTTCATGGGAGAAGAAGATGAGCTTGAGTCGAGGACGACTCCACTTCAAGAGGGGGAGGATGATGAGGACATCACTCCTATGCATACTACCGAGCCTCCTCCAGTTGTGATGCAAGGACCCATCACAAGAGCACGAGCACGGCAATTGAATCAACAGGTGAGCTCGTTCCTAAGTGCCCGTGCAGATACTTGTGAGGATGGTATGCTACCTAATGATATTATTGATTATCTTGTACTTAGGAACTTTAGAGAGGACCATGAAGGCCTTGGAAACCAGCAAGGACCAGGAGGGAGGCAAGGAGGGTGTCCAAGTCAAATTGGAGGTTCAATTCATCTCGGAGTCGACTACCTCGGCCACCAGGAGCAGCGTTCAATAAAATCGTCGTCCAGGCCACAAACGGGCTCCGATTTTGATGATCCACATATGCATAGAAAGCTAAGGAGATAAAATTTACAATGGCACCGGTTTCAGGTCATTTGGACTTCGGAGTCGACAGGAATTTACGTTGCAAGCTGGCGGACAGAATCTGTCCCAGGGTGCTGCGTCACCAATTTGGGCCGTTGGCCCATGTATCGTATTGGAGTCCATCACGGACACGTCTAGGGTTTCTAGGACGTCCCCTAGCCTTTATATCCAGTAGCCGCCGCTAGGGTTTGCTTTGGGTTTTGCTTAGATTAATTCTGTCTTTGAACAGTGTTGCCGTTCATCTGTTTGTGAGACCCCAACTCGTGAGCTTCATCCTCAAATTCAAATTCAGTTGCATCTGTCTTGTTCTTGCTTGTGTTCTCGATTCATTGGCAGGGATTAGCCTTCGTGGCGAGGTCAACCGGGCAGCGCACGGTTGATAACCAGAGGACGCGTGGTGCTGCGATTGCAGTGGTTTTTGATCGTGTCGATCAAGAAGCCGGATCGTGTGTGTCTCGCGCCGCCTAATCGACTTATCCTCCACCTGACGGAAGTTCGGGCATCCGCCTACACCCCATCACACTTCATCCCCCATAAGGCCCAAAAACGCGAGTAAACCTCCAGCCGTAAGGTTTTATTTTCTAATTTCACATTTCCAAGTGCAGAAACTGTGCTCACACTCTGCAGTCCACTGGAATTTCATCCCCTTCTGAGTTAGCTGCGAAAGTGGCTTGGCAATGATAGAGAAATCCTGCACAAAACGCTGATAGTAGCCAGCCAACCCAAGAAAACTACGTACCTCTTTGACATTGGAAGGCCTCTTCCAATCCAAAACTACTGAGACTTTGCTCGGATCTACAGATATGCCCTCTGGATTGATGATGTGGCCAAGAAAACCCACTTCTGAAATCCAGAACTCGCACTTTTTTAGATTAGCAAAGAACTGATTCTCCCTCAAGGTACTCAGCACAAGCCTCAAATGCCGCTCGTGCTCCTCTTCTGATTTAGAGTAAACCAGATTGTCATCAATGAACACTACCACAAACTCATCAAAGTACTTGTGTAGCATACTGTTCATCGCCTCCATAAAGACAACAGGAGCATTAGTTAGTCCAAAAGACATAACTTTAAATTCATAATGCCCATACCTAGTGGAGAAAGCAGTCTTCTCAATGTCCTGCTCCCTCACGCGAATCTGATTGTACCCCGACTGAAGATCAATCTTGGAGAACACCTTTGCTCCCTTTAGTTGGTCAAACAGATCCTCAATGCAAGGGAAAGGATATTTGTTCTTGACTGTCACTTGATTAAGAGCACGATAATCAATGCACATACACCAACTTCCATCGTTCTTCGAAACGAAGAGGACGGGTGCTCCCCAAGGTGACACACTGCGCTGAATAAAACCCTTAGCCAACAAATCCTCCCAACTGCTTTTTCAACTCGTCTTGAAAAGGACGAGCCAAGCGGTATGGAGGGATAGAAATAGGTCGAGTGCCAGGAAGAAGATCGATACGGAACTCCACATTCCTCACAGGAGGTAAACCAGGCAACTCGTCAGGGAACACACTAACAAACTCCTTCACTACAGGAATCTCCTCAATGGAAACTGAAGAAGATGGCTTTTCTGACATAGCCATGAGGAAACCCAACTGCCTCAAACGGCGACTAGAAAATAGACTAACCAAAGCAAAGACAGAACTAGAAGGTATACCACCCTGAAAGGTCAACTCTACCCCTGACGGGGCTGGCAAGGTAACCGTCCTCCAAAAGCAACAGATCTTGGCACGGTACTGATGCAACCAGTCCATGCCCAAAATGACATCAAAATGAGCCAACTGGATCACCATAAGATTGGCAAAGAAAACCTCATCATCAATGGCAATGGTGCAACCTGGGCAAACCAAAGAACTAGCAATCAAACCCCAGGAGAAATGACTATCACAGACTCAGAAATCCGCTGAACTCCCAACTTAGCTCTACTAGAAAACTCAGACGACACAAAGGAGTAGGATGCTCCGGAATCAAACAGAACAAAGGCATCAACTGAATCCACAAGCAAAGTACCTGAAACCACCTCTGGATGCCCAGCAGACTCGGCGGTCGGCAAGGCGTACACTCCTGGTGGCGCCGGGACAGTAGGAGCCCCGACACCCGGCTGATACCCCAACAAAGCTGGGGGCGGAGGAGGCTATGAGGTAGGTCTTTCGTGTTCACTACGTGTGAACACAGAGGCCCGCATCAGCATGGGATGCCTCTTCCATTATGAATGCACATATGACATAACATGTTTATATTGGCATAAACATTAAATACCACACAATCATAATCAATATGAAATCAAGTTCATCATGTCATAGGCAAACATCTTTCTTAGCATCATATCATAAAGCAAGTTGTATATGGAATCATGTTCATCATGTCAAGGCAAACACTCTTCTACCCCGACATCGCAAACTACTCGCAAAATCAAAAAATAGAGGTTCTGTACCGTCGGGACAACAGACTTCCAACGAGCATAACTTGAGTTCTAAGACTTCAAATTGATTAAAAGAGTACATCCTCGCGTAGCTTAGGAATTTCATAACTTTTTCTAAGTATATGGAAAAACCAATTCGGCCTCTAAAGTGGTTTAATCTACAGAATACCGTGATATGTTCCAATCTCATCACAGTTTTGAACACGCTTGGTAAAACGAGCATAAATTTCAAACGGCTGATCGGAATTGGACGTTCTTTATGTCTACTGAAAGGTATTGAAATTACCTACAACTTCATCAACAGGCGGCTGACCAAATTCCAAAACTAAATTGGCCAAAATCCAAACCCTAGGTCGACTGCACAATCTGCCCGAAACAAAGAACGTGGCAAACTCTAGATTTCATCTAATCTACCCAATTACAGCACCACCAATTGATCTAAAAAAATGACATCAACCCTCAGAAAAGTACCTAGACCAACCCCAAGGATTCCCATGGCCATACCTTCGCCCGAGGAACGAAGAACCAACGGATCTCCTCCCGGTTCGCGCAATCTCCCTCGTCGCTCTGAATCCACAGGATCTCCTCGTCACGGAGCGCTCCAATGGACGGATCTTCTAGGTGGTGAAGTGGAGAACTCCCATAGGGGCATCAAGGGTGGTGGAGAGGTGAGGAGAGGGGTGGTGGTGCAATGGAGAGCAAGGGGGGCGGCGCAAGCAAAAGGGAGAGGGGAGATGGGGGGGTGGCTAGGGCAATGGGGGGGAGGGCGCACACAGCAGGGGGGCACAACAAGGGCTCGGGCAGGCCCCCAACCAGGTCTCCTACTCCTATTTGGACTCAAACTCCTTCCCACCAAAGCCCACGACCCTTTCCCTTAGGCCCAAACTCCCCCGAAAAGGCCCAAACTCCCAGAATCGGCCAGGAAACGCAAATAAACCTCATACCGTATGGTTTCAACCTCCAATTCCACATTCCATATTGTTTTTGACCTCAACATTCACATTTTATAAGGTTACGACACTTCGTGGTGTCACAGCTCCTCATGTGCTCCCACCACCTTTGGTGTGGATCTCGCTCAAGGCAACCGAAATTTCATCCATATTTACCGAAATTTCATCCATATTTACCGAGATTTCTCCCAAGCCAATTTAAGAAGTTAACAAATTTCTTTTTTTTTCTTTGGAATTTTTAGTAGTTCTTGCCAACATATAGTCTTTATGTTGTGTATTAGTGCTTGTAGTAGCTGGATTTAGCTGAGATATAGTTTAATGATGATGAAGCATGTAGTTATTTGCTATGTCACTATGTGGATGATGATATTAGGGTATTGATGGTCCATTGAGTTGATTGTTGCATGTATATTATTGTTGTGAAGCTTGGATAGCTTGGAATGTGTTGGTTTGAAGCAAAGGTTGCTTCTTTATTTCATGCACACAGGGTATTTGGTGAAATGCTTATGAATAATTAGCTTGCTAATCTTTATGTCGATTGTAGGCTAGCAACTAGCAACTACCAATTTTATTATTTGTTTATCATTTGTGATCATAATATGTATAATTTTATTATGTTGTGTAATTCAGCATATGGATGAGGAAATATTTTGAGGACTAGTTTAGACTGAAAAGAGCTAGTTCACTATATTGTATTTAATCAGTTGCACTCTATTGTATTAATTTCACAAATTGATGAGCACCTTCTTCTTATGTTATAGATTCTGGTGATGGTAGATCATGTGGGTATCGTCTGGGAGCATGGGGAGTGCGTCGGGCAGGGGTCTAAATGCAACTATCGTATCCTTGTTATGAAGGGTGGAGGCTCATCCCGTATAAAGGAATATCTTGCTGGCCACTCTAGCGAGGTGAGGGCCTGCCCTGGTGTGCCTAAAATGGTTATGCAGGCTATGCTAATGGACCTTCATCGAGGTCGCGAGAAGAAAAAGGGGAAGGAGGTGCTACGCCTCTGTCTGGAGAAGGTTTGTGATGACTAGGCCAGCAACTATCATACCGAGTAGCTCAACTTAGCCATAAGAGCCTTCAAAGAAGAGACTTACCTCAGGAACCAAGGTTTGACCATAGGATCAGGGTTTGGGAGTGGTTCAGCAAGGCCCGTGATCCAATCCACGATCAGCGAAATGTTTGGCGGGTCCCAATAGATGCGAGAAAGCCATTTGTCCATTGATGCTAAACTATCTCATAATGGTTTGTCGAAAGCAAACTCGTATTAACACTTCTTTCAGACAGGGGGTGCGGTAGAAGCTTGGGATGGCATGGTTGAAGTGTCTACATTTCATAGGCAAGATCCGGGATCACAAGTACTCGCTAAAAGAGAATACGATCATGGTGTCGGAGGAAATAGGGGCCGAGCATGTGGTGCAAGTGGTTACTGATAACACAGCAAACTTCAAGAAATGTGAAGACCCTCCCTTTTATGATTCAGTGTACCATAAAAGGCAGGTTCTAATGTGCCTTCTGTGCTAGTCCCGTGATCATTAGCTAGCACACATATACACAAATTGAGATCACAACCATACAAAATATTATCATTACTATTGTGGAAGGTATTTGTATAAGATCGTCTTACAATTCAGAGTAATATACATCAGAAGAAATAGATGTCTTGTAGTATGCCCATCCAACCCTCTAGCAATTGACAAGGTATAATCCCTAGAAAGTTGTATCATTGAAATTCCCGTATCATACATCAATATGCTGCCTAAAAACAACAACAATAGCAAGGATGAGTACGTTTTGTACTTAGCAAGACTTAATATAACACCCTGAATTTGTAATTAAGAATAATTAGGATTAACTAAGCTAATTGAGTGTTTATTTGTGCTCTGATTTGATTTTTGAATCTTAATTTGGAGTTACTTGTTTTCGAAAGTGTTTTGTCGTTTTGTTCGAGCCGTTTCGATAGGTTTTGACCTGAAACCCGGAGTTCCGAGTCCGGTCGAAATCGTTCGAAATTGTTAGTAAATCTAATCCCAACCTTCCTTTGGAACCCTAAGACCCTTCCCTTGGATTCACGAGGATCAAATCCGAAGTTAGAGAAAAGGATTGCAAAGAACCCGAAAGTTTTGCTGCTGGGTGGCAGTACCACCAGCCAGTGGGCGGTACTACCGGCCGAGCGGCACTACCGCTCGGGGGGAGCGGTAGTGCCGGCCGAGGGCTGAGGACGTGGGGGACACACCCTTGTTTTGCACATCGTCGCCAGTCTGCCCGCACGTCGCCCTGCCCCCTCCTCTAGAGGCTTCCCCAGCCTCTAAAACCTCTCCCTCACTCCCTCACTTGCTCTCCCTCACCCTGGAGCTCTCCTCCTCCCTTTCCTTCTCGGTTCTCTCCCTCCAACTTGAGCTCCTCCCCTCCTCTCTCAAATCCGGCCGGTTGGAGCTCAAGTGGAGCATGGTGGAGGCAAGCCAAGGTGTGGAGCAACTCCTTCAAGCCTAGAGAAGCCTCTCAACCGGTGGATTTCAATTTGGAGCTCAATCCTTGAGGTTTGATGCAAACCCTAGCTCCTCTCCCCTCTATTTCTTTCTTTCTTATCAATTTCTAGTTCTAGAAGTTGAATTTTGAGGTGTGGATCGAGTTGTTGAAAACCTAATAAAGCTTCTCAACCGGTGGATTCAACTCCGAGGTCAATCCGTTAAGTGTTGATCTCAAAACCCTAGATTTTTCCTTTTTCTCTTTTCTCTTCTTAGTTGTTCTAACCGTAGAAACCCTAGTTCGTGAGGTCAATCTTCAATTTCCTGGGTTGCTAGACCTAAGTCAAGCTCAGAAGATTTAGTTAGCGCGATCGGTTCGATCCAAAAAACTTAATCGGTTTTCTATCGAAATTATTCGTACAACGGTCATTTTCCCAAATTTTTGGAGTGTCCTTTGAAATCCTAACTCTAAAAAGTTGAGAAAATGATGCTCGAATATGTTCCATATCACCGAGGTTCGATTCTCGCGGAAGAACCGAGTTTGAACTCGATTCGTGTTTAGAATCGAATTTGGCGTCAATTGGGGTTTTCGTGCTCGAAGGGTCCGATCATCGTGCGAAGAGTTCCGTCATCATATGTCAGGCCTTTAGTTGTGATTTATGCTGTGTGGGACCATATTGTGCAAAAGGAACCAATACTCTAGACGCAAATCGTTCGTTTCGACTCGATTTGCGAAGAGGTGCATTCTGGGCCCTCGGGACAGTTCCACGTTCCAAAGTTTAAAAATCCATGGAACTAGCTTGTATTGGTCCCTGATGTCGTAGAGGTTCCATTGCCGTGACAAAAATCAAATTTGGACTCCTTTTGAGTTGAAATCCGATTTTTCGTCATTTTGTTCCTCGTTAGGTCAAAAAGGGGAAATTCGGGCAAACGAGCTCGAAACTCATCGTGGCTAACGTGAATAGGTCCCTAGCATCACTAAGAACCTAGCCACGCCTTTGCCGTGAAGTCTCAAACTTGATTGCCCAATTTTTCTTTTCCGTAGTTTTGGGTTTATTTGTAGTCTAGCACTACCGCCGTTGTAGGGCCGGTACTGCCACCCGAGCAGTACTACCGTGGCCACAACGTCGGCAGTGAATTTCCAGAGAGGTCCCCATTTTGGCCTCTGGTAGCCGGCACTACTGGGCCCTGAGGCCGGTACTACCGCCCTCACGGTAGTACCTAAGGTATCCCCGGTACCTTTTTTCTAGAGAGCACCACTTTTCAACGCCCAACGAGCGGCACTACCGGGCTGCTAGTGTGGTACTGCCGGCCTAGGGTGGTACTACTGCACATTAGCCGCCGGTACTGCCGGATTTAGGGAAAAATCTTGATTTCCCTTGCGCTTTGAGTTTTTGTTTTCTCGATTTTTGTGTTAGGTCTCTCCTCTCCCTATTTGAACTGTTTCGTTGGTTCTTTTCATTCGAAAACCGATTTTGGGGATTAGTTTCAGAGCTCAGAATTGGAAAGTGGTAAATCGGTCAAACGAGCTCGGAACTCGTTGGGACTAGGTTAGATATGTTCCTAGCACTGATAGGACCGTGACCTGGCGCTCGTACCGGAGTTCCAATCCCGTTTGAGCGAAAAACCCCTTTCTCGCATTCTGGCTTTTTTTTGGAAAATCGGCTCTACCACTGCGATAGTCTCGGTAACGCTGCCTGAGCAGTAGTACCGTGGCTATAACGCCGGTAGTTGATTTTCAAAGTGAGCTGTCTTTGGCCTTTGGAGCTGCGGCGCTACCGGTGTTTGGGGCCAGTACTACCTCGTCAATGGGAGTACCGTGAGTAATAAGCCGATAGCTATATTCCAAAGCACGCTGATCTCGGCCTTTGGAATCCGACACTGCTAATGGATGGGGCTGGTACGATCGCTTGAGCGTAAGTACTGTAGGCAACATTCCGGCAGTATTTTCCAGAAAGTATTCCATTTTAGTTCTCGGCCGTCGACATTATCGTCCCGATGGTACGGTACTACTGGGGGTCAGCAGTACTGCCGTAAGGTCGGTGCTGCTGATTGAATGGTACTACCGGGAATTGTGTGTCGATATTGCCGGTGTGAGCTTAGAAGTTTAAACCCTTTTTCAAGTTCTTTTGATCTTAGTTTCTCATATTTTATTCGCTTTTGTATTTGGTTCTTAATCGCCTGGTTTGATTCGTTGTTGATGGTTCTTGTTACTTTTCGTCAGGCGTTGACGATTCGGTAGATGACGATTTCGACCATGTTCCGAGTTGTTCCTTGTTAAAGAGCAAATAGGCAAGCACCTCCTTCGACTATTTTGATCCTATAATTGCAACTTCTATTTTGAATTGCCAAAACTGTTATGCATGCGTGTATGTTCGGTAAAGATGCTAGTTGTGGGAAAACTTGGTAGTTAGACCCGAATTGGTGGATTTCCTTAATCTTAATTGATCTGTGAACCTTGTTGAACCTTAGGCTAAAATCCTAGACATAAAAATAAATGTCAGATGGGTAATAACGAGAAGTATCTACATATGCTTAATTATGCCGTAGAATGTATTGTATGATGTTACAACTGAATCAATTACATATCTTCCTGGAAATGGTTGGTTTAGTTGGATTTCGTCGATGGTTCGGAGTTGGGTATTGGTCTGGGTAATTGGTCGTGTTGGTGTTTTCGGAAAATGGAAATGGAGTATTTAGACACGGGCAAGATGTGCTGTGCTTGGTGGTTCGGAATTTGGTTGGATTTGGTTTGGTTTGGATGGTTTGGATCGGTTGGATGGAATGGTAAATGGATTGGATCGCAAGCTTGAGGCTTCCTGTGGTTGGTTCCTTGCTATGGGGAGGTTGCGGGTTAGTGTGTGCTCTGAGGGGCCGCTAGCACCGATCCTCTATGGCCATAGCAAGTGGTTTGGAAGATCTCGCCTAAGTCACCCTAAGGACTGAATTTGATGCTATTACTAGGTCAAACAGTACAACCACATGTGCTAGTATGGGATGGCCTTGATCTAGTACATTGGAATGGGTTTGGGTCTTGCATCATTATGAGGTGGGAGAGTATGGACACACCTGCCGTGTAGGTGTGTTCTAGGGACTCCCTCGTCGAGGCATCGAGGGGGAGTTTGCCCAATACAACGGTAATGCCTTCTTTGGGGAGGTTTTGGGCTAGTGAGAGCCTGTAGGGACCACTAGTGGCCATCCTCTAGGACCGTAGCAAGGGATGCACATTACCGGGCTGGTGCAAGGTTTAAATCCTAACCTGTTGAAAGGTATCATCACAGTCTAGCAAAACGGTACGTTGAGTATCGCGTGGCATGGTTGACAAGATTGTTAGAACGTGTCATGTGGGTAAAGTGTACAATCTCTGAAGAGATATAAATAAACTAATCGATTAGCCGTGCTCACGGTCATGAGCAGCTTGGGAAGTACTGTCAAGTATAGAATTTGTGGTGTTGTTTTTGGTTTGGTCTTGGTTCGGTTCTGGTAGCGGTTTTGGTTGGAACTTGGTTGGGTGTTGAATTGGTTAATGGGAATGGTCGAAACTTGGATTTGGAAAATGGATTTGATTTGGTAGGTTAGTTTGGTTATTGGTTCGTGGGAATGGAATGGTTGGAAAACTTGGTTTATGGATAAAGATTTACGCTTATTGTTCTCATTAAAAACAATCTCTTTACAATTGCCTTACAAATTGCGAATGTTTCGAATCTATTATGTTATTGCAAATAAATCTTGCTTTGTGCTCAAAACAGACTTAGTGTAGAAACTTGTATTCCTTGTTATAGCCTGCATCTATATTAATGTTTCCATACAATAAAGTCTTGTGAGCACATACATGTACTCACCGTTTGCTCTATATTAACAACATGCATAGAAGATGGCATCGAAGGCAATGAAGACGCGTCGGTCAACGAGTTCCTCGAGGCGGGTGTCAAGTTTGAGAGGTTATCTGGGACTTTCGCGCCCAGTCGGTTGCCTTTGGGTATGGGAAGGCATACCGCTGCCGCTGTTGCAGTTTTGTTTTTCTTGTCCTGTTGTTTAGCCAATCGGTTGTGTTTTATTCTTGTAAATTAATTAGTTGTAATCAAACCAGTATTAATACAACCATTATTCTGTGCTTGATTCTTGATGCAACTTATTGTGGAATTATGTGGGTGATAGGCTACGGATCCAAGGAACTAGCACTAGACACATATTTGGGGGAAGCTCGGGTTGGAATCAATCGATTGGCATATGACCACGAGTAAAGTGTGTCGTGTCGATTAATTGGCCTCAATCCAGGTACGGTTTGTAATTAGTGATCGAATTACTAGCGGGTTGTGTATCTCACAACATAGGGAGTATCTCCCGGGAGTACAAAGTATTTTTCCTATATAAATATATATATATATATACTAGTAAGGTGCCCATGCGTTGCAATGGAACCCCAAACTTTAAACAAAAAACAATCTCTCTGTTGTGAATAAACAAAATGAAAGATGGTGATAATTGATTGTATCTTAAATTTAAAACATGTCTTCTCATGGCTTCATATAATGTTTGTCATCGGTTCTTTAGGTAATCAAAGAAATAACTGGTCATCAGCGATGGACAATACACATAAGGAAAGGGAGGGCAGTCAACTTAAACAAAGTACATTCCATCATATTTTTTAGCAAGTCGAGCATTATTTACATGGTTAACTCCCAATATGGTATAATGTCCTATAACAGAATAACATTGTTTGTATGAGCACAACAAATAATATATGAAGTCAAACTCTCCTATTACATTTGTAATTATGAATGCTACAAAATGGCATTTTAATGTATGCAAACTGAGCCTTACAAACTAATAACACATTAAAAGCAGATGCAACTGCCCTTGACCACCTAGTATATCTGCAAAGATTCAAAAGAAATAGGCAGATTGGTGAAAACTGAAAAGCATCCTTAATCACTGAATAGGAAATGTATACTCTCTTTTGTGAGGGATGTAAAAGCTATCTATTGGTGGAATGAAAAGAGGAGATAAATATGTGACACTATGGTTTGGTGTGACGTTATAGAAGGTGAAACTAGAGAATAAAACCTTTCGGCTTAGGGTTTTCTCGCGTTTTTGGGCCGGTTGAAGTGTTATGTCGCCACGGAGTGTCGTAACCTTATTTAACGTGCATGATAAGGTTAATAACATTATGAGATGTGGAATTAAGGTTAAAACTATAGGATATGGAGGTTAATAGCTTTTCCGGGGCGTTTCCGGGCCGTTTCCGGGGTTTTGGGCCTTCCCGGGGGAGTTTGGGCCTTGGTGGGCTTTGGTGGGATGGAGTAGGTCTCCGTAACGGACTAGGATTGGGTGTGGGGGCTGGTAAAAGGGCTCCCCACCAGCCTTTTGGGCGTGCTCCCCTGCCCTTGGGCGCCCCAACCTCCCCCTCCTAAGCCCTAGCCGCCACCCCCTCTCCCTCTCCCTCTTGTGCGCCTCCACCTCCCCCTTTGCCCCATTGCTCCCCACCTCTCCACCACCTCTCCTCCACCCCCTTGCTGCCCTAGGATGGTCTCCACACCTCTGCACCTTGTGGATCCATCCGTTGGAGCGAGGAGCGAGGAGCGAGGAGCGTGGAGCGAGGAGCGATCCGCGAGGAGATCTATTGGAGATTCGTTCGTTGGGCAAAGGTATGATCATGGGGATCCTTGGAATTGATCTAGGTACTGTTCTTAGGGTGATTATCAAGTTTTTAGATCAATTAGTGGTGCTGGATTGGAGTTCTTTGGGTTAGATCTAGACGTTGCCACGTTTCTGTTTTCGGGCAGATTGAGCAGTCAGGCTAGGGTTCGAGTTTTCGTCGATTTAAAATCCGAATCTGTCCGTACGGACTTAAAAGAAGTTGTAGATAATTTAATTATCTTTCCGTGGACATAAAGCACGTTAAAATCTGATCAGCCGTTTGAAAGTTATGTCCATTTTACCGAGCATGTTAAAATCTGTGATGCGATTGGAACAGATCTCGGTAATCTGTAGATTAGACGACTTTAGATTCCGAATCAGTCTTTCCATATACCTAGAGAAAGTTGGGAAATTTCCTAAGCTACGCGAGGGCGTACTCGTTTAATTCATTCGGAGTCCCAGAACTCAAGTTATGCCTTTTGCAAGGCTGCTGTCCCGACGGGACATAACCTCTGTTTTAGGTTTTGCGAGTAGGGAGCAATGTCGGGTTAGATGGGGGTTTGCGTACTGTTTTATGGTTATGATTGTGATTGTGTGATACCCCTGTGCAGGAGGTGTGACCCCGGGAGTGCCTTCTACTTCCCGCCAATCCGTTGCACGTGGTTGAGGCAAGTGTGTTGTGATGGATAACGAGTTGTAGGTTGCATGTTGAGATTAGATGGAATTGTTTACATGATATATGTCCACTTGCCATGTGTTAATGATTGCTATGATATGATGAGCATGTTTAAGATGTTATGACGCCATGTGTTAAAATATGAGTTTTATATGATGTTGGCATGCTTGCATACATGATATGTTACATGGCCCGGGCGGTGAGAAAGTCATTAACTAATCCGGGAAGGTCGGTGAGAAAGTTATGACTAATCCGGAGAGCCAATAGAGTAAGTCCTACATCGTGATTCCATCTACCGTGGGTTGTGGAAGCGAGGAGTAGGCACCCTCCATCTTCGGGATGGAAGGGGGGAGAGGGTGCACACCGACGGGTGTGTACTCAACCATACCGGTATGAGTTTCCAAGGAGATATGAGCATTGCATTGCATTGCATACACAATGATGATGATTTTGTTAAAGTGTTCATGATTGAGATGATATACATGATGTGAGATGTTATTTTCTATGATATTGTTATTGTTGTCCATTACAATATGCTTACTGAGTTTCGAACTCACGCTTGTGTTTTATGTTGTTTTTAGGTACTTTGAGATCGGCATGCGGGAAAAAGGGGTTTAGCTACACTTCTACACGTAGCTCCACCATCATAGTCTATGATTAATCACTTGGAGACATGATTTTAAGGGTTGTGCCATAAAGTTAATGTATGGTTTAATCTAGCATGCTTGTGATCCCTTATTTGCTTCGTTATAGTTTATGAAGTGGTTGAGCGTGGTATTATTGGCGTAGTTTGATGATACATCCATTTATGTTGATGTTTTAGATGTCTTGTGCTATGATATATCTTGCCATGATATTGATATTGTGTTAATTCATGAAAAAACAAAGGAGATGCTGCCGAAATATTGGTTTTTAGCATATGTACCTTTGCTGGAATTTATGTTTAAATGTGATTTTTAGTTGTTGTTTAGCTTATGTTTGGTAGCATTCGGGCATATTAAATGCCGGGGTGTTACAAAATATCTACCTAAGTAGAAAATATTATGAGTATCAGCTGGATACAGAAATGCTGAAACAAAGCCCTCGAATTGATGGAGAACTATACATCATGTCTAATTGTTAGAAAGCAATGGGAAAATAGCCAAACAAACTAATTTGGTGCAGTGATTGAATAGACACTTTCTAAAAATGGTGTAATAATCGTTGACCAAAGAATTGGTAGATCAACATCCTAATTAGGATAAGAACATCCTTGATGCACTATATCTTGGGATTCAAGCTTTTGCCTAGCAGAGATTTTTTACCTAAAAGAATGATATAGGAGGTCTCAAGAGATTGGAGCACCTAACCTGACAGTGCTAGAGGTCTATAGGTACACCTTGCCATTCCCCCACATCACATTAACTACAACAACAAGCAATTGCTAGTGAACTAGTTGAACGAGATAATCCCTATAAACCAAGGCAGCCATATATGCTCCAACTCAAATTAACTTACAAAATAGATGAGAAAAACATCAATATTAGGGGAACACATGGTTAATTCAGAGAGTTGTCATGAAAACACACATGTTGTTATCTAATCATAAATCAACAAACTGAGTGCTAAGTACATGTGCTATTCTTGACCATTATGGTGGCACCATTTTATTTTAACTGCGTAATATCATGCATGTTTTCTTACTCAAATAAACATAAAGTCTCTACCTTGACAGTGCCTTGAAGTGACGAACATCCTATTTGATCTACAGATCGACCAGTAAATTTGAATAAATAAGTAAAAGAGCAGAAACAATATATCAATCACACATATGGAACCCAAGTTGGAATAATTTAAAAGTTCACCTAGAAATACGAACGAAGATGGCAACAGATCAACTTATGCCTCAGGCCCACATATAGCAAATTAGATATGAATAGCAAATTTCCTTATAATTTTTGCTTAGAATGCTACTTGACTTGTTGATACCTGATATTTGTAGTCCGGACAGTTCTTATCAAATAGGAACCTGAAAATAAACAAATGTTTGTATTAGCAACTTATTGCAATAGCTAATTTTGGAAGCTGAAAATCAAAAGTCAAAGATAGGGCAATCCAAATATCGTTTTTCCCTAAAAAATTCAACCATATAGATAAGGATTGTGTTGATCAGAAAAGGTAGTGCACTCATAGTTGAATGGTGTATCTCCAGGATTCCTCTATCGTATGATGCTCTCAAACTATCTCTCTTTTTTGGCAACAAAGCTTGCCAAAGTCTTCATGACTTTGTACTACCTATAGAGGTTGAAATAAGCAGACATAATAAGAGCCACAAAGGCACTAAAACACTTGCCAAGGACAAAAAACTATTTCATCAAAAGTACAAACTATATGTAATCTTCTATATCAGCAATGCAAAATATACTAACAGTTATAATTCTTTTAGCACATTTATCAAATTATCAGATATCCATATCTGATGTTGTGACACTACGGAACGGTGAGACATTATAAAATATGATATTTGGGAGTGAAACTTTGCGGCATGAGATTAAACCATATTTTCTTTGTCGTTTTGGGTCGTTTCCGGGAGGTTCGGGTTGTTTTCTGGGTGATCGGGCCGTGGGGGAAAGCAATTGGGCTGAAGGTGGAATGAATTGGGCCCATGAGGGAGAGCTTTAGGGCAACACACCCTGCTGCCCTGCCCTGTTGGTGCGCCCCTCCCCTTGCCCCTCAAGCCGCCACCCCTCTCCCCATCTCCTCCTCCCTCTAGTTCTCCTCCTCCTCCTCCACACCCCCCAAGCCGCACCACCCCTTCCTCCTTGCACCCCCAAGGACGACTCCTCGCTGCCACGACTCGCCCCGCTGCTGCCCTTGCTGTGGAGGAGCTCCGCGACGAGTGGATTGGATGGGATCGGCGCGTGGGAGGAAAACCGGGGAAGGAACGCGAAGATTCGGCCGTCGATTCGTGTTCCTCCAAGAAGGTAATGGGGGGATCTTGTGGGGTAGTTCTTATTCTGCTATAGAGGGTGATTACCATGTTTTTAGATCAAGGGAGGTGCTGCCATGGGTTAGATCTAATGAAAACTAGAGTTGTATTCGCGTTCCAGTTCGGGCAGATTGGGAACCCGAGCTAGGGCAGGCGTTTTCGCCAATTTCTAGTTTGAATCTGACCGTACGGACTTTTAGGAAGTTGTAGATAATTTCCTTATCTTTCCGTGCATATAAAGAAATTGAAATTCCGCCCAGCCGTTTAGAAGTTATGCCTGTTTTACCGAGCGCTGTCAAATCTGTGACGAGATTGAGACAGTTCGTGTTCAACGTTAGATTAAACAACTTTAGAGTCCGAATCAGTCTTTCCCTATAACTAGAAAAAGTTGGGAAATTTCCTAAGCTATGCGAGGGTGTACTCGTTTATTTAATTTGGTGTCCTAGAACAGAAGTTATGATAGTCGGAAGGCTGCTGTCCCGAAGGGACAGATTTGCTGTTTTCTGATTTTAGGAGTTGTAAGCGAAGTCGGGGTAGCGGGATTTATGTGTGCTGTTTTATGGACTCGGGTGAGTGTGTGGCACGTGTTTGCAGGTGGTGTGCCTCCAAGAGTGCCCTCAACCTCTCGTCACTCCGTTGCCCGTGGTTGAAGGCAAGTGTATTGTGTGGATTGTGTGCTTTATGTGTTGCTAGATTGGTTTGATGGCATTTGGAATAGATAACATGTTGTGTTGCCATGGTTTACAAGTTATATTTGATATGATGTTCTTAGGCCATGAATTAAATGATATCAATGATATGGTGACCTCATGCCATGATTACATATGCTTGTCGTAGATGAATGATTCACATGCCATGTTTTGTACGGTTTCCGTCGATTGTTGGGTACGGTCCTACAGGTTAAGATGCCAAGTGTTGATATGCAATATTTCTATTCATGTTTACGTTGCTGTCCATTTTGCATAAATGGCATATTTTCATGGCCGACCGGTGAGATAAGTCATAACTATTCCGGTAGGGCGGTGAGAACTGTTATGACTAGTCCAGGCTATTCTTTCGAATAAGTCCTACATCGTGATTCCTTCACCGAGGTGAATGGAGGCGAGTGATAGGCACCCTCCATCTTCGGGATGGAAGGGGAAAAGGGTGCATGCCGACGGGTGTGCACTCAACCATACCGGTATGAGTATTCCAGAGACATGTGCATTGCATTGCATGAATGAATTTCATAAATGAAGGTGTTTATGAGATGATGATGAGAGTACTCATGAGATGCTCATGAGATGATTACCATGTTGTTTTAAAGGTTGTAAATTATGTTAAATGTGATGTGTTGTGATATAACGGTGGAGACTGGAATGATGGTTTGTTGTCTTGATCCTTGTTGTTCCATTGCAATACACTTTCTTTGAGTGATGAACTCACGCTTGTGTTTTCGTTGTTTGTTTCTTTAGGTACCATGAAATCGGCGCGCGGGAAAGGGATTTAGCTACACTCCTCCACGTAGTATCACAATCTAGCTAATTCACCTTCTTTTGGAGACACTGCAATAAGTATTGCAATAATCATTAGTTTATGGTCTTAATGTTGGTTGTTTCCCTCATGTGAATCATGTGGGGCTAAGGAGTGAATTGTTATATCTTCCTAGACTTAAATTGATGCCTAATCTTTTGTTAGCGATGTCTATTGATGTGTTAGTTGATGATTAGCTATTATTATCACTGCATGTTGATATCCTGTTTGTCTTATAAATTGTTATGATGCTATGTCGATCATTTTCATGCTAAAACAAAGGAGATGCTGTCGAAATTTTCAATTATTCGAAATGATTACTTGCTGTAATTTATCTTAAATCATGGTATTAAATGTGTTATGGTCTATGTTTGGTGACATTCTGGGCTTAGTAGAAGCTGGGGTGTTACAGTTGGTATCAGAGCGAGGTTGTAGGTCCCTGGAATGTGTATTTAGTGTCATACTATAGGTTCAACTAAAATATGAAGTGGGATAACCTAGAAACATGGCTTAGGTTTTACTTAAAACTTTGCCATAGGATAGCAACATTAAAACTTGTGTATGTGGAATAATTAATTTAAAACTTGACACACTCTGTTGCACAGTAGGAATGGGTATGGGTACCGTTGCTTTACGCTTAAATGTTGTATTTAAGCTTTGATGTTGAATGTTACATTTGGTAATATATGTTGCTATGTTTATGAAAGAATTGATTGTGTTGATACAATTGAGATTATGTGGGTTGTGGTGCCGAAAAGGGGTTTCGGTCACCTTCTGTTGTTTGTAGTATTGTTGGGTTTGTCGGTGTGACCGGGTAGTGCCATCACCGATGGACTTTTAACCTCCTGTTGGGAGAGTGCTTATCCTTTCTGTCGTAGATTGGGTAGTTGGTTGGAGTCGAGTAGTAGAGTTGTGGATTGACCCTCCGAATTTTCTTTGCCGTTTTGTGAGCGGTGTTGGTTGGTTTTTGGTTGGTTGAAATAAAAGAAAAAGTGTTCGTTTTGGGATACTCACCGATGGTTCTTTTGGTGGTTTTGGTTTTGTCTTCTTTGGTTGAAGACAAAAGAAGAATTTCGGGATGCGCCTCTTTTGGTCGCCTTGTCAGCTTTAACGCCCGATTTGTTGTTTGCCTTATAGAGAAACTTATAGATTGATTCTTGGATTACCATTCTCCAACTTGAAAGGAAGTTATTGAAGTTCCGATGAAAAATTTAAGTCGCATGGATTTAGGTGTCAAGGTTTTGTCGGAAAGGATGTGGTTGATCGGTTGCTTTACGGAGAAAGACTTCAATTTATTCTTGTGTTTTTTTTTTCGAGGTTTAAAAGAGTTATTGCGGTGTTGTGCCAGATCTTGTTGTCGGGGCCTAAGTGGTGTTTGATCGCAATGATGACTTGCTTGGGAATTCATCTTTGAAAAACCGTTTGTTTCGTGAAAGTTTGAAGTTTGAGGCTATGGCCTTATCCGAAAAAAATTGGTTAATCGCTTGGTTTTCCCTCTTGCAACCATCTTCCTTCGCGGAAGTTGTTGATCTCGAGAGTCGTGGAGTAGTTGCATGTCGGCATTTGGGAATTTAAGAGTTGACTTCTCTTGTGATTTATGGTTGAGTTTTCCGGAAGGAAAGGTGTTTTGGGTGTTGTTCTTTTAGGAGCAATTATGGTTTCCTTAAGAGTTGGGTCGTGATTCACGCGGATGTTTTAAGAAGTTAAGTGTATGGCGAAGTTAGAGTTTTAGGATGATATGAGCTAGTTGTTCGGTTAAAGTGAATTTGTTGTTTGTTTAAAGATAAACTAAAATATAGTGTTGATAAGAGATGATTAAGCGAGGCGTCGGGTGATCCAAAGTGAAAGTTGATTAGTGGTGTGTGCAAAGTGATGCGGGTAAAGGCATCTAATGGATGTTTGAGATTCGTTAGCATAGAATGTCTCGGTTGATGAACTTGTTATAGCAAGAAGATGGTGTGAAATTCTGCCTATTGTAGCTGGTGGGTCGCTTAATATTGTGGAGTCGACAATATGACTTAAAATTCGTGTAATCAATTAATGAGGATATATGGAATGATTGTAGGAAAGGTTGAATTATTCTTGTGAGGTGCATGCAGGATCCGTATTTATGAGGAATGTCTAGTGGAGATCGTGTCGCGTGGTTAGTATTAATTATTGGTGGAATGAACTGGTGATATGGAATATGTGACTTAGGGATTATACCCAGGGTAATTGTTGATTACGCCGGAATAATTGTAAAGAGATGTGTGCTACGCTTGGGATAATAAGTTGCATGAATAATGGTTCGTCATGGTTAGTAGACCAAAAGAAGTTGTTGATATCGTCTTATGTTGGATTAAGCGATAAGTTAATTGTCTTTGGAGTTATGAGAACGTGGTTCTCCTTGTTGGTTGTCATACGGTAGATATGGTCTACGGTTCGTTGGTAATATAATCAATTGTGGTTATATGAACAGTGAAAAGTGATTTTATCAAGAGCAGATGTTGTAGCTTGTGTGCAACAGTGTTGGACTTCTCGGGATTTGGGTGATTATGACATCCGTATTGGCTAAGAGTATTGGAATGCGAGTAACGGTGGGATTTGAGTCGAACTTTCTTTTGAAGGTTTATGGATTCAAATGAATGTATAAATTTTCTGGGAGTGCCTGCCTC
Source organism: Rhipidocladum racemiflorum (assembly GCA_036346355.1). Lineage (NCBI taxonomy): Eukaryota > Viridiplantae > Streptophyta > Magnoliopsida > Poales > Poaceae > Rhipidocladum > Rhipidocladum racemiflorum. The sequence continues at coordinate 16,016,814 of CM070582.1, forward strand.
TTTGTTTAGGCGTCTTGATTAGTGTGCAATAAAATCTCCCCTGATTAAGTGGCATTTTGTCAAGTTACAAACTTGACTCCGATGATTGGAAATATGGAGGAAAGAGTAGTATATGAAGTAACCGGCTTATGGGTTCCAAATGTGGCGTGGTATTGAACCATGCCAATCTTTGGATTTGGGCTAATCTGTTTAGTCTATGCTATGAGTATGGATTTACACTCAAGGCGTTGGAATGGGGTGCTCTCTTTAGCGTTCAACTGATTTATCTTTGGTAACCCTGGAGTTAAGCGCTTAAATTGTAACTCTATCGTGACTAGAGTTGGATTTATTTGGGAAACGTGTGTGGTGTTTGCGAGCGTTTCAAAAAGGTGAATCTTATGATTGTTTCATAAGTGATTTTGTTGGTAAAGTGTTCCCTGCTGGGAATGTGTTTCCTTTCTCTTTAAGTGAATTGGTAGCGGTTATTAGGCGTAGATGTTTGATTTGAGAGTTGATGCTATCTTCTGTTATTGGCTTTGGTAAAAATGCGATGTTTTGCGCATTGCGTCTGATGGATGTTGGGTTGTGATGCGATATGGTATTTTTCGGTTAACGCCGTCGTAGTTTATGCGAACTTGAGCAACCATCGATGTTGTTGGTGGTCAATCATGTGGCAAAGAGAATGAAGTCTCTTTGTGAATGGTTAATGGGTATCATGGTTACATGACGAATGAATGGTGAAAAAGATTCATGACATCGTTTTTTTTTTTAGCATAAAAGAGTTGTTGAGCCAGGACGGTGAGAAAGTCATATAGAGACATATGACTAATCCGGAGTGCTCTTGAAGAATTCGCATTCGTGTCATGAATCGAGATTTCCATTGCTCTCTAGCATGAAAAGGAATGAATGGATAAATGCTGGTATTTTGGTTATGTTATGCAAGGGATTTGAGTTTCCCTTTCTCTTCGAGAGTTTTTGTGGCAGTTCTCTTCCAAAATGTTAGTTTCGGTTAAAATGAAAAGTTTGGCTGTGGTGAAAGCGAGTCGAGTTGTTTTTAGTTGTTGAGAACTTCTGTCAAAAGAATTGTGTGGAGTCTCTATTTGTTTGAGTGCTCCCCGATGCGAATTGTATCACATTGATTGGAGATTTGAGTTTTCCTTGGTGGCTTGACTTAGGAGAAGAAAAAGGGTGGTCTTTCATTGTTATCGGTTTTGTTTCCAAAGTGAGTTGTGGCGCTTTGAGGTTCGAGTTGTTGTAGGTAGTCTACTTGGATTCAAAAGCATCGTACTTCTTTTGATTTATTGATAGGAGTGAGAATACGAAGGGTCTCAGGTTATTGTTGAGTATAATCTAAGAGCTATACTCGTGGGCTTCGTTATTTGTGTGAATTGTTTGTGAGGACGACATCCTCTTGGGGAAAAGTGCCAATTGAGTTTTGGTAGTGAGATACGGTCCTAGCTTAGGCTAGGTGCTGCACATTAGTGGTATGAGGGTGGATGATGATGGAGGTTGATGATGTCGTGGTTTGAATTTGGTTGAAGGTATCGTTGGTGGAAGCAAATGTTATAGAAACTGTGATGTAAAAAAAAAAAAATAATAGCTCTATCGTGGACATTGTCTTAGCTAGATGTCCCTGGGTGTGCGTTATGCTTGGGAGAGTACAGAATGAAAAGTGTAGTGTGGTTGGCAGTCGAAAGGAAAGTATGGTTGATGTAGGCTATGAGCGAAGATAACATTAGTAAATTTTGATTCCTTGTGAAAAGGGGTCAAATAATTGGAAGAGATGGGGTTTTGCGAAAATGGTCTTTTGGGGGTTCAAGTTTGGAACCTCGGTTGACCGTTTTAATACTAATGGTGAAAAAAAAAATGTGTTTCATGATGATTCTATCATTCTGAGTTTATGAATCATGATAGAGATCGAAGTAAATGAGGAATCATGTCAAGTGGTACTTAGTTAAGCTAAGTCAAGTCACTCTTGTTAATAGATGGATTTGGAGATTTGGGTTGTCGTTGCTACTGTTTGAGTCTTTGCGTGGGTGTGTTGAGTTCGCAAAGAAGATGAGACCCTAGTGGACATTGTTTTAGAGTTAACGTGTAAGATTCGAGGTCGAATCCTGTTAAGGGGGAGAGAATGTGACACTACGGAACGGTGAGACATTATAAAATATGATATTTGGGAGTGAAACTTTGCGGCATGAGATTAAACCATATTTTCTTTGTCGTTTTGGGTCGTTTCCGGGAGGTTCGGGTTGTTTTCTGGGTGATCGGGCCGTGGGGGAAAGCAATTGGGCCGAAGGTGGAATGAATTGGGCCCATGAGGGAGAGCTTTAGGGCAACACACCCTGCTGCCCTGCCCTGTTGGTGCGCCCCTCCCCTTGCCCCTCAAGCCGCCACCCCTCTCCCCATCTCCTCCTCCCTCTAGTTCTCCTCCTCCTCCTCCACACCCCCCAAGCCGCACCACCCCTTCCTCCTTGCACCCCCAAGGACGACTCCTCGCTGCCCCGACACGCCCGCTGCTGCCCTTGCTGTGGAGGAGCTCCGCGACAGTGGATTGGATGGGATCGGCGCGTGGGAGGAAAACCGGGGAAGGAACGCGAAGATTCGGCCGTCGATTCGTGTTCCTCCAAGAAGGTAATGGGGGGATCTTGTGGGGTAGTTCTTATTCTGCTATAGAGGGTGATTACCATGTTTTTAGATCAAGGGAGGTGCTGCCATGGGTTAGATCTAATGAAAACTAGAGTTGTATTCGCGTTCCAGTTCGGGCAGATTGGGAACCCGAGCTAGGGCAGGCGTTTTCGCCAATTTCTAGTTTGAATCTGACCATACGGACTTTTAGGAAGTTGTAGATAATTTCCTTATCTTTCCGTGCATATAAAGAAATTGAAATTCCGCCCAGCCGTTTAGAAGTTATGCCTGTTTTACCGAGCGCTGTCAAATCTGTGACGAGATTGAGACAGTTCGTGTTCAACGTTAGATTAAACAACTTTAGAGTCCGAATCAGTCTTTTCCTATAACTAGAAAAAGTTGGGAAATTTCCTAAGCTATGCGAGGGTGTACTCGTTTATTTAATTTGGTGTCCTAGAACAGAAGTTATGATAGTCGGAAGGCTGCTGTCCCGAAGGGACAGATTTGCTGTTTTCTGATTTTAGGAGTTGTAAGCGAAGTCGGGGTAGCGGGATTTATGTGTGCTGTTTTGTGGACTCGAATTGAGTGTGTGGCACGTGTTTGCAGGTGGTGTGCCTCCAGGAGTGCCCTCAACCTCTCGTCACTCCGTTGCCCGTGGTTGAAGGCAAGTGTATTGTGTGGATTGTGTGCTTTATGTGTTGCTAGATTGGTTTGATGTCATTTGGAATAGATAACATGTTGTGTTGCCATGGTTTACAAGTTATATTTGATATGATGTTCTTAGGCCATGAATTAAATGATATCAATGATATGGTGACCTCATGCCATGATTACATATGCTTGTCGTAGATGAATGATTCACATGCCATGTTTTGTACGGTTTCCGTCGATTGTTGGGTACGGTCCTACAGGTTAAGATGCCAAGTGTTGATATGCAATATTTCTATTCATGTTTACGTTGCTGTCCATTTTGCATACATGGCATATTTTCATGGCCGACCGGTGAGATAAGTCATAACTATTCCGGTAGGGGCGGTGAGAACTGTTATGACTAGTCCGGGGCTATTCTTTCGAATAAGTCCTACATCGTGATTCCTTCACTGAGGTGAATGGAAGCGAGTGATAGGCACCCTCCATCTTCGGGATGGAAGGGGGAAAAGGGTGCATGCCGACGGGTGTGCACTCAACCATACCGGTATGAGTATTCCAGGAGACATGTGCATTGCATTGCATGAATGAATTTCATAAATGAAGGTGTTTATGAGATGATGATGAGAGTACTCATGAGATGCTCATGAGATGATTACCATGTTGTTTTAAAGGTTGTAAATTATGTTAAATGTGATGTGTTGTGATATAACGGTGGAGACTGGAATGATGGTTTGTTGTCTTGATCCTTGTTGTTCCATTGCAATACACTTTGCTGAGTGATGAACTCACGCTTGTGTTTTCGTTGTTTGTTTCTTTAGGTACCATGAAATCGGCGCGCGGGAAAGGGATTTAGCTACACTCCTCCACGTAGTATCACAATCTAGCTAATTCACCTTCTTTTGGAGACACTGCAATAAGTATTGCAATAATCATTAGTTTATGGTCTTAATGTTGGTTGTTTCCCTCATGTGAATCATGTGGGGCTAAGGAGTGAATTGTTATATCTTCCTAGACTTAAATTGATGCCTAATCTTTTGTTAGCGATGTCTATTGATGTGTTAGTTGATGATTAGCTATTATTATCACTGCATGTTGATATCCTGTTTGTCTTATAAATTGTTATGATGCTATGTCGATCATTTTCATGCTAAAACAAAGGAGATGCTGTCGAAATTTTCAATTATTCGAAATGATTACTTGCTGTAATTTATCTTAAATCATGGTATTAAATGTGTTATGGTCTATGTTTGGTGACATTCTGGGCTTAGTAGAAGCTGGGGTGTTACAGATGTCAACTAATATCTACAGTATACCTATAAGACATAAGAAAGCATTTACACAATTGCGTCATTACAGACTCATATATGTAGTCATGCCATACCAACGTGCATGTTTTATCTAAGCCGAACCAAAATTCACATTGTTAGGTTTTGGATACAAATAATACCTGCAAAATTACTGAGTAAAAAAACAAAATCTAGATACCAAAAAAACAGAAGGAGACATTCTAGCAGATCCTTAGATAATGCTTAAAACGAAGTCACCAAAATGTAAAAAATTTCGGCATGACCTCTCTAGTAAATAGGACATCCACTCAACAGACAAAAAAACATTTGCAGTTATAATATATATATCAATCTCTCAAACCAGAAGGAGACATTCTAGCAGATCCTTAGATAATGAATCACACATCCAACAACAATTTGTAAACTACACAATGACGTACAACACATTACAACTACAATAGATACAATCCACATTCCATCACAATAAGTCCATCACAATAAGTCGATCACAATCTATCCATCACAATCCAAATCCGACGACGAAGTCACAAAGTCCAATAGTAATACACCAATTAATCGAGCTCACAATGGAATTCATGTCTTCGGGTTGTTGGAGTTGTGGGCGCTACCACCACCGCCGTAGGGCGTGACTATGATGTCTTCTATGATGTCATCGTTAGTACGTGCTAGAGGGCGTGACCCAAAAACCTGCAAGTTCAAGACTAGGTTGTGTTACAAGTAAAATATCGTCGGTTTTTGCTAAATGTGCTAGAATCAAGTAAGTTTAGCAAGAGTCGCTCAATTTTCTCAATTTGACTAGGTTTGGCTCACAATTGACAAAATTCACTCCTCTCGCGAACTTAGCAAATATCGAAATGATTTGTGCAAGACTTAAGCTATATTTTGCTAAATGTGCTAGAATCGACTTAGTTTTGCACGAATAGGTCAATTTCCTCAAGTTTACTAAGTTTGGATCACAATTGACAGAATTACCTTGTTTCGCAAACTTGGGATTTGTGAAGGTAGCTCAATTTGCTCAATTTGACTTGGTTTGGCTCACAATTGACAAACTTAGCTCGTTTCGCAAACTTGGAATGTTTTTGACATCCATACCTGTGGTGTCGTCTGAGGTTGCTGCACGACCCACTGGTTGAAGTACATAGGCATTCCTTGGCCTGGCATAGGTGGTGGGTACATGTATAACGGGTTTGGAGGCTAGGAGCCCTATAAGGCATAGACAGGTACATTATGCCACATATAAATGATTCGTTAAAATTTTGAATAACGAATTGAACCGATCCGTCTTTACCTGTGGTGTCTCTCCTACAGAAGGTGGCTGCATCTGTGGAGTGAACATGTAGAAAGGACGAGGAGGCTGGGAGCTCTGTGGATCATAGTTTGTGATATAAAGTATACAGAATAGATTTTTTAAAAAATAAAGAATGCATGAGAATTTCATATAACCTGAGGTGCATCTCCTAGGGGTGGTGTCTGCATCCCAGTAGGGTTTATGAAGGACATCGGGGGAGGCTGAGCACCCTGTGATGCTTCTCCTTGTGGTGGTGGCTGCATGTGCGGAGAAAACATGTAGAAAGGAGGTGGTTGGGAGCCCTATGACATAATAGTCAAGTTTGTGAGAAATGTGATTTTACGAGCTAAGTGAATTAGAGAGTAATGAACTCAAGTATCTTTACCTGGGGCATAACAGGAGGGCGAAACACCGGCACATTAGGTCCAAGAGATTGTGACAGTTCCTGCATATAGATTGTGTAATAGATTTTAATCACAAATGTACAATTGAGCGATTTGTTCAAAGTTGAGATTGTACCTGCAGATACATTTTCATGTATTCTGAGTCTTCTCGGCTTCTGCGAGCTTCCTCTCGTGCTTGACGAGACTCTTCTCGCGCTTGACGAGCCTCCTCTCGCGCTTCACGAGCCTCCTCCTGCGCTTGTGCTTCCCGTGCGGACCTCGACGAGTGAGCACTCCCCTATGAGGAAACCGAGCCTCGTGGAACATGATCGCAGTCCACAACTCCATCCCCCATGGCCCACCTACAAACGATATATACTAAAATGTGACCATGCAACATATTTTTATTCATAGAGCGAAAACAATTAAAATCAGTTTTATTAACTAACCTCCCATGCTTTAGGCCCCCTCCAGCGTGGTACAAGGCTTCCACATCGATCGGCGTGGCCCTCCAATCAAACTCCGGCCCATGACGTTGTGTCATTTGTTCTGCATATGACACCTGCAAAACAGCATATTGGTGCTCCCGGATGTAAATTTGCACAAAACATATTGTGTCATTTATACTTACCATCCTCTCACTAGCCCCGTTGTCGCACAAAACATTCGGGTTCTGTGGATCCTCACCTTTGTGCCCCCGGATGTAAACTTCCACAAAACTGGGAGTACTCCCACTTTCAGCCTCCTACGGTGCAAAGTTAGAAACATAGTGACAAATTCACTAACAATTATAATACCGATACTTACCATGCATTGCTCTATCCCAATGTGTCTGTCTGCGCTATACTTGTGCTTCCCCAATCTACTTCTTCTGTTCCCTCGATTTCTATTTGATTTTTCTTGAAAATCCTCCGACGCCCAGTACCGGCACATCCACCTCCAAGCATCCATGTCCTTCATTATCCAATCGACCGAGCTATGGAGATACTCTTATTCTGTTAGGTGTATCCTCCTCGCCTCTGGTCCTCTTCTCATGTTCACCTTCTTCACCTTCTTGTAAAAATTGATGATAGCTTGAATCCGTGCATTGGTGAACGAATCTCCGACAACCTTCTGTGCCGCCCTATTGAAGACGCTTTTGGCCTTCTTAAAAACATTGTAATTGTCTTCGTTCTCAAGCCGGATCCTCTCCTGCATATAATCACACATTGTCAAATTGTATTTACATTTAAAGCAATACTCAAATAGAGTAAATACATAACGCAAACTCACCCAGAAGCCAGCCCACACTGCACCCTGACATGTTTGGCTGTCTTCGCCTCCTTCCACATTCTCCTTCAACGCCCAGTGCTTCCAGTTGTGGGCTGCGAATCTATCCCCGCCTGACTCAACCATGCCAGGGTAGTACTAGCGGCTAAGGGCTCCCAGCACGGCGTTAACCTTTGTAATATGGCCCATCCCAGTCCAACCCGGCTCTTTCCAGTGCCTACAACAAAATACAAGACATCACGACGTAGGTTATCCAGTTGCTTAGTTGTGGGTTGTCGAGTTGACTTCCAATTTTCTTTGTCAAATACTCTGCATCATTTATTCCCAGGTTAAAAAGGACTCTACACTCAAATGTTGAAAACATAATTCAGAAAGTCACTTACTCAAAATATTTTTCAACTTCTACCATATTAGTGAACATGTAAAGCATGGCCAGGTTCCACTCCTCATTGTCAACATGGTGTGCAGTGTACGACCCAACACGTTGACCCTTGCATTGAAAAAGCTTAAGTTCGCACAACGGTTCTTCTTCCGCGGCACGGTACCGATTCGTAGGGGCATTCACGTTGTGCTTGAGTGTGAAATACTTTGTTGAGAAGTTTGTGATCTCTTTACTTGCATAAGCCTCTGCGATACACCCCTCTACCCTTGCCTTGTTACGCACTGTAGCTCTAAGCTTTTTCAACTCCCTTTCCTGACTATACATCCATCTGAACTGCGCAGGAACTCCAACCTTCGCTTCCCAAGGCAGATGCACCAACAGATGTTGCATCACATTCATAAAACCAGGTGGGAAAGTTTTTTCCAACTTGCATACAAGCAATGGAATTCCCTTCTCTAACTTCTTCATCAACGTCTTCGAGATTTCCTTAGCGCATATCTGCCTATAGAAGTAACTGAGCTCGGCTAACATTCTCCACAACTCACTATCAAAATAGCCATGAAACATTACCGGAACAAGTCTTTCCATGATAATATGGTAATCATGACTCTTTAGCCTGTTTAGCTTACCGGTGCTGACATTCACAGCCCGTTTTATGTTACATACATAGCGATCAGGAAACTTTAGTGTTTTCAACCACCTCAAAATCTGTTTACGGTCTTCTGGCTTCACACAGTATGGAGCTCGTGGCCGACTCTCATTTCCATTTAAACCAACTTTAACCTCGAGCCACGGCCTAGCACAATGATCACCCATGTATTTCCTAGCACTCATGTTATCCTTTGTTTTGTCGGTTACATCAAACACCATGCTTATGATGCTTTCTGCCACATTGCGCTCTTGGTGCATCAAATCTATGTTATGCGGCAGAATCAAAGCTTTCGCGTAAGGCAACTCCCAAAGAAAAGAAATATGAGTCTAGTTGTGCTCCTTTCCATAGCCAGTGAAACCCACTTTTGTAGATCATTCAAACCGGCTATGCCATTCAGCTATCTCCTCTCCTGTGAGTCGCTTCGGCTGCCCTTTTTTAACTTTCTTTCCTTTTCGAAATGCTTTGATGTCATTCCTGAAAGGGTGCCTCGCCGGAAGCCACCGTCAATGGCAATCGAAGAATGTGATCTTTTTACCGTGCGTGAGCCTGAATGCATCAGAGTCAGCCATACAAATTGGACAACACAAGCAACCATGAACACACTAGCCGGCCCAATTGGCATATGCCAACAAATCATGGACCGACCACAGGTATGCGGCTTGTAAGGTAAATTCTCTACCAGCAACGCTGTCGTATGCCTTTTCCCCTCGCCACAACTTTTTTAGCTCGTCAATTAAGGGCCGCATGAACACATTGAGATCCTTCCCTGGATGCTTAGGACCTGGAATGACAAGAGCAAGGAATATGAACCCCTCTTTCAAGCAAATCTCAGGTGGAAGATTGTATGGCATGATGAATACCGGCCAACAAGAGTAGGGGCTAGCGCTTATGCTGAAAGGAGTGAAACCGTCCGTGGACAAACCAAGATGGACACTCCTAGGGTCGCTTGCAAATGCAGGATCAAATCGGTCCAATGCCTGCCATGCCTCGCCATCAGACGGATGCACCATCATATCCGGGTCTTGGTCCTCACGCTTACCTTCTTTGTGCCACCGCATATGTTTCGCTGTTTCTTTTGACATGTACAGCCGTTTAAGCCTATCCGTGATCGGCATGTACCGAAGCTGTTTAGTTGCGACCTTTGTAGTCACTGATACCCCTTCCTCATCTACAACCTCAACGAATCTACACTTACCGCAATGCATACAATGAGTATCCTTGTCATGATCCTTCCAGAACAGCATGCAATTATTCTCGCACACATCAATCTTCTGGTAATTCATCCCGAGGCCGGCCATCAACTTTTTCGATTGGTACAAATCCTTTGGCATCTTGTGGTTAGGCGGCAGGACATCATTCATAAGTTCAAGCAAAGCGTTCAAGCATTTGTTCGAAAAGTTGAACTTCGACTTCATCGACATAAGCCGTGTAACCGCCTGCAAGATAGTCACATTGGTCAAGTCATGCAGCTTATCATCTGAGGCGTCAAGTAACCTATAGAATTCCTTAAACTCCTCCGGCTGTGACCCCTCCCCGAGTTAAATTCAGTCCCCCTGCCAAGATCATCCAGCATCTCTTCCATCCGGTCGTGATCCTCCCCATGGTCCAACTCAATGGCCTGCCCTGCGGCCTCTCCATGACGGTGCCACACCAAATATGTAACACCCCGGCATCTAGTATGCCCGAATGCTACCAAACATAGGCTAAACAACACCTAAATACCACTAATAAAGACAAATTACAGCAAAAGAGCAAATGCTAAAACCGAAAATTTCGGCAGCATCTCCTTTGTTTTAACATGATTTGAGACAATAGCAATAACAGGCAAGTAACATAATATCATAATATATCCAAAGAAGCAATGTAAATGGATATGGAAACAACATAAGGCAATATTATCAAGTTGAACCACTCCATAAACTATAACGAAGCAAATACGGGACCCAACCACGCAATTTAATCCATACACTAAGATTCATGGCACTATTATTAAGGTCATGACTCAAAATTTGGTAAATGTGATTGGAACTACGTGAAGATGTGTAGCTAATGCCCTTTCCCACATGCCGGTGTCATGGTACCTAAAAAAAACAACATAAACACAAGCGTGAGTTCATCACTCAGCAAGTATATTGTAATGGTACAAAAGAAACAATTTCATGGCTACAACAACTCACATCATGTCTATCATCTCATTCACGATCACATATCATTTTCATCATCATTATGTATGCAATGCGATGCGATGCTCATGTCTCCTTGGAAACTCATACCGGTATGGTTGAGTACACACCCGTCGGTGTGCACCCTCTCCCCCCTTCCATCCCGAAGATGGAGGGTGCCTACTCCTCGCTTCCAAACACCGCGGTGGATGGAATCACGATGTAGGACTTACTCATTGGCTCTCCGGAATAGTCATAACTTTCTTACCGTCCTTCCCCGGACTAGTTATGACTTTCTCACCGCCCGAGCCATGTATCATGCCATGTATGCAAACATGCCAACATCATAAATAACTTGTACATTAACACATGCAAACATGCCAACATCATAAATAACTTGTACATTAACACATGCAATCATTAAGGCATGGCATGTGAACATATCATATAGTCAATTTCAATCTCAACCAATCTAGCAAACTATAACCCGCTACCCATTCCAATACACTTGCCTCAACCACGGGCGACGGATTGGCGAGAAGTAGAAGGCACTCCCGGGGTCACACCACCTGAACATAGGTACCACACACTCACAATCATGTCCACAAAACAGTACACAAACACTCTTCTTACCCGACATCGCAAACTACTCGCAAAACCCAAAAACAGAGGTTCTGTCCCGTCGGGACAGCAGCCTTCCAAAAGGCATAACTCGGGTTCTAAGACTCCGAATCGAATAAAAGAGTACATCCTCGCGTACCTTAGGAAATTTCCTAACTTTATCTAAGTATATGGAAAAGCTGATTCGGACTCTAAAGTTGTTTAATCTACAAAATACCGTGATCTGTTCCAATCACGTCACAGATTTTAATATGTTCGGTAAAACTAGCATAACGTTCAAACGGTTAGGCGGAATTGGACGTTCTTCATACCCACTAAAAGGTATTGAAATTACCTACAACTTCTTCAACAGGCGGCCGACCAAATTCCGACTCTAAATTGGCGAAAACCCAAGCCCTAGGTCGACTGCTCATGCTGCCTGAAACAGGGAACGTGGCAAACTCTAGATTTCATCTAATCTACCCAATTACAGCACCACCAATTAATCTAAAAATATGATATTAACCCTTAGAACAGATCCTAGACCTGTGACACTACGGTATGGTGTGACATTATAAAATGTGAAATTAGAGAATAAAACCTTTCGGTGTGAGGTTTACTAGCGTTTTTGGGCCTTATGAAGTGATATGACACCACGGAGTGTCATAACCTTATTTAACGTGCATGATAAGGTCAAAAACAGTATGAGTTGTGGAAATAAGGTTAAAACCATAGGGTATGGAGGTTAATAGCGTTTCCGGGCCGTTTCCGGGGTTTTGGGCCTTCCCGGGGGAGTTTGGGCCTAAAATAGGGGGTTGTGGGCTTTGGTGGGATGGAGTGGGAATCCATTTAGGATTAGGATTAGGTGTGGGGGTAGGTAAAAGGCCTCCCCCCTGCCCTTGCGCCCCACCACCCCTTTGGGCGCCCTCCCCCTCCCTTGGCCCTAGCCGCCTCTCCCCTCCCCACCCCTTGAGCCGTGCGCACCCCCTCTTGTCCACTTGCCTCCCCACCTCTCCACCACCTCTCCTCCACCCCCTTGCTGACCTATGGTGGCCTCCCCACCCTTGCACCTCGTGGATCCATCCATTGGTGCGAGGAGCGAGGAGCGAGGAGCATGGAGCGAGGAGCGATTCGGGAGGAGTTTCGTTGGGATTTCGGTCGTCGGGGGTTGGGCTAGGTACTATTCTAAGGGTGTTTATCATGATTTTAGATCAATTGGTGGTGCTAGGTACTATTCTAGGGGCAGCAAGGGAGGTGGAGAGGGGGGGGAGAGGGGTGGTGGTGCCATGGGGGAAGATGGATAGGAAGGGGAAGGGTGGAGGCGCATGGGGGGGCTAGGGGGTGGCGGCTAGGGTTGGGAGAGGGAGTGGGGGGCGCACCAAGGGGTGGGGGCCAGATTTGGCTGCCCAAAAGTCCCCCCCTTGGGCCCAAACCCTTCCACCAGAGGCCCAACTCAACCCCCAAGGCCCAAAGTCCCCCGGAGAGGCCCAAACACCCGAAAACGGCCCAAAAACACGCTATAAACGGCATAACGTAAAGTTTTAACATCCATTTTCACATTTTATAAAGTTTTTGACCTCAACATTCACATTTTATAAGATACGACACTCTGTGGTGTCACAAAATAATTAGGCATGAACCCGTTTTTGCAAATGTGATACTGCACTATATCCTGGCTGTAGTAGCTGTTATTATCGCAGAGGGTACACGGGCAATACACATATTCAGCTCCTCCAGTGAATGCTTGCTTCAAGAAGGTATCCGTGATATGCCCCCATTCCCTTGAGTGCCCCCCATCACTCCTCCATCCGTCATACATCGCCCTTCGATCGTCACCCATTCTCGAAGCTAAACAAATGAAACGATGTCAACGTACGACCGTGGCTTAGGTGACAAAGACAACCCTATTAGGAAATATGTGTTCTAAACCCACCCAAAAATTGAGGCCATTGCATGGGACCTGTGACGTGTGCTACGAACCGAACGAAATTTCGACGGCATAACCCCGCTGTTCTCCAAACGCACGCCTGATGCTGGTGCATCGGAGAACAACAGGGTTATGCAGCGGAAATCACGTTCGGATCGCTCACACGTCACAGGTCCCATGCAACAACCAACATTCTCGGGCTGTCCAAAATACGCTGGACAATTCCGGAACCGCGCACCTCACAAGCAAATGTGAGATACGTCGTTCCCGAACAGGTGACGCCTAGGCTCTCTACTATTCGACGCAAACCCTGAGGATTGTGAATGTACTTCTTTGAGCTAAAAGCAATGCTTGATGCATTCCCAATGATGTCATGAGCAAAATCAAGAAGCCAAGGGGCATCATTAAAAACAAGTTCAGAAGATAGACAGAGCCTAGTAGAAGAATCAGGTAATTATATTTGTGTTTGCTGGTCCTAAAACCGGAACTCAGCTAGATGTTGCACTACCAAGATAGCAATCCTGGACTAATTCTCAAGGAGAACAATCCACAAGACCATACATGAGGACTGTTTGAAGCCATTTGGAAGCCACAGGGATTAAAATCCCTAACATTCAAAAAATGTTAAAAAAAATAGACAAATCCAACATTGTCTATCACAATTCACAAATAGAAAATTCCAACTAGCCCAAAGTTTAATAGGTATGTTCTTTTTGTTAGTGTACAAGAAGCTTCAGATCCTAAGACTTGATCTTAAAATATAAGTTTACAATATTGTCTATCACAATTCACTAACAGGTGGATTAAATTACAAAAAAAACCATTTGCGAATTACGAATTGCTACTGGCTGGTTTGACTAGAAAGCGGTGGAACCAACCAATTAGTATTGGTTTTGTGAAGTCCGAACCCAGATCAAAACAGACAACAAGGTGCCAATCCGACATGATACTGAAATAATGCAATTATTATTATTATTATTATTATTATTATTATTATTATTATTATTATTGTACATGCCAGATGATTCCTATCAAAATGGACTGACACTCATCACTCTGAATAACTAGAAATGTTAAAGCTGAGTTACATTACAGTTTAGTCTGTTGAACCATATTATGTACTAAAACTACAAAACAATCATCATGCATATTCTCATCAACTACAGCTATCACACAATTTGAATATTCAATATTCTCTTAGGAATCTCTAAGGATTCAACTCCAATGACAAGACTAGGTAAGGAGTCTCATCTCCAACAAAATAAACAATATTTTGCAGTCTAGGTTAATATAGAGTGCATGAGAATAAGGACATCATTCAAGTTGATAAAACAGCTCTATTACTAAAGTGTTCAAATGCTTTGTATCATACAATGAAGTTGGCATGAAAAGAATGTTTCATAGCATAAGTTCTATCTGAAACATTAGAGAGTTCTATATAAAATAGACAAAAAAGAAGCTCATAGCATAATAATTTTTTGCACAATAGTGAATACCACCATCTAGCCCCAGGAAAAGATGTTTTTTAAATGAACAACACATCCAAGGGAATATGCAAAGATACAAACAAAACAAAACATTAAAAAATATACTAATTCAGCTAATGTGTAGCATGTGTTGGACACTCTTTCAACCAAGGCTCATGACTTAGTCATCAGATAAAAGTTGGTGCATGGAGCCAATAACTCAGTAACCTAGTCAACTTAGAGATAAAGCTAAACTTGCTCATTTACAATGCTTCAGAAGATTTGGGTTCAGTTGACAATATATAGACCATGACCACTCCATTATGCATGGCTTATACATCTTATAGTTCCATATACAGTCTAACCAAAGGAATGCCCAATCAAACAAGTCCTAATTCACTTCAGGTATGATCATATGAACAATCACCTATGCCGTAAAGTAAAATTCTCAGTTCGGATTTCCTTAATGCTGCTTTGAAATATATGGAATTACTTATCCTTCATGAGAAACCAATTTCTTTTGTCTGTATCAAGATGCAGACAAAGGGACCATATATGGTACGTTGGTACTACTACTTACAGTATACTACTATCTACTAGTACTTGGTGCTACTAGTACTACAATACTACCTGTTGGCCACTGCTACTACTACTACATCAATGAGAGCAAAGCAAAGAAGATCAAGAGAACATCTGAGGAAAAAGAGAATGAGGAAGGAGAGGAACCTGGTGGTGAAGGTGATGCTTCGGCCCGCGCGGCGGCGCGCCCCCTCGGCCCACGTGGCGGCGCGCCCCTCAGACTTGACGGCGGCGGCGCGCCTCCTCGAACTGCGCGACGACGTTTCCCCTCGAGGCAGATCCGGCCAGTACAGAGGAGACCACGGTGGGAATCTGGGCGTCGGTGCGGCGGCACGGCGAAGTCGGGGATGGGGCGGCGGTGCGAGCGGGCGTCTGGGCAGCGGCTTGGCGGGCGTCTGGCCCGTGGCGACGAGATAGGGCAGCAACAGAAGGGTTGGTGAGTGGAGCGAACACAGAGAGAGAGAAACGCCCGCGCGGAGTAGTGTTACCCTCTGTTAAATTTGTGGGTAAGGCCTGCCCATGAATTTAATTAACTTCGTGTGCACGTATAAAAACCCACGAATTTGCGGTAAATATGTGGGTTTCTTTACAAACCGATGAATTTAAACATATAAATTCGTGGGTTTGTTTTTAGCCCACGAATTTAATTAAATACGTAGGGTTTTTTATAAACCGATGAATTTAAACATATAAATTCGTGGGTTTTTTTTGCTCACGAATTTGAAAAAACCCACAAATTTTTCACTGTTTCTTGTAGTGTATATTATGTTCCGGCTGCTAGTTTATGTAATAACTTTAAATATGTCATTTTGGACAGTAGTCCTGCTTTGTATGCAAATATGCTTATGCTTCCGTTAATTTTTTATGCGTTGTGATACGAACTGTTATGCATTGTCGCGCGTGTTGGTGAACTTTCCTGTGACCAACACGGGCATATATGCGGGCCGCTCGAGACTCCCTTGATTTACTTGGGTTGTGCGATAATACCGAGTGAATCAATGGAATCCCGGTGATGGGTCCCCACAGTGACCTCTTGGGAAGTGCTCGAATTTCCATTTAAAATCTGCGACAGAACTCATTAGTTAAGCGTGCTTAGGGAGAGTAGTACTAACTAGGATGGGTGAAGGTGACATCATGGAAAATCTCTTCGTTTTGTATTAAAATTGCCACAATATTAAATATAAGTATTTGTGGCGGAATTTCTTTAGAACCGCCACAAATAATGCATTATTAGTGGCGATTTTTCTTTGAAACCAGCACAAATAATATTATCAGTGACGGTTTTTCTTTGGAACCGTCACAAATAATATTATCACTGGCAGTTTTGAACTGCCACTTATAATCTTTGATTAACAGTGGCACTGTGTCACTAGCGGTTCGAAAAACCGCCACTGATGGTAGTTACGAACCGCCACTGATGTGTATTTTTCTATTAGTGATCTATCGGTAAAAATTCATCTGTCGGCAAAGGTCTTTACCGGCAGTACTTTAGCCGACTGCCTTTATCTATCGGGATAACATTTCCGATAGATAGTGTGCCGCCATACAATGCCTTTGCCGACAGATGATGTGTTAGTGTTTTTGGTTCATGGTGCATGCTCTCAGTGTTCGCTAATGGCAAGTGGGGTGTGTGGAAGAAGACGATTAATGAGTCAGACTGGGATGTCATGAGTGAGGGGATGAGATAAGAGAGAAAACATTTTTGGCAGAATACACTTTTGCTCCAAAAAAATGGAAAGAGAAGGCAGCTCAAGAGAGTGGCCATGTGTTGGGTTGGTGTGACACCACGGAGTGTCGTAACCTTAAAAAAGGTGAATGTTGAGGGCAAAAAATTATGGAATGTGGAATGGGAGATTGAAACCATACGGTATGAGGTTTATTTGCGTTTTCGGGCCGATTCCGAGAGTTTGGGCCTCTCCGGGGGAGTTTGGGCCTAAGGGAAGGGGTCGTGGGCTTTGGTGGGATGGAGTTTGAGTCCTATTAGGCGTAGGAGACCTGGTTGGGGGCCTCCCCCAACCCTTATTGCGCCCAACCTGCAGGATGCGCCCCCACTTCCTTGCCCTAGCCGCCACCCCAACTTTTCCCCTCTCCCTTGCTTGCGCCTCCCCTCCCCCATTGCTCCACCACCCCTCCACCACCTCTCCACCTCCCTTGCTGCCCCTAGGGGAGTTCCCCACCTCCACAACTCGAAGATCCGTCCATTGGAGCGAGGAGCGAGGAGCGATCCGGGAGGAGATTCGATGGGTTTTCATGCGTCGGGCGAAGGTATGGCCATGGGAATCCTTGGGGTTGATCTAGGTACTGTTTTTGTGGACATGATTGTGAGTGTGTGGTGCCTATGTGCAGGTGGTGTGACCCCGGGAGTGCCTTCTACTTCTCGCCAATCCGTCGCCCGTGGTTGAGGCAAGTGTATTGGAATGGGTAACGGGTTATTGTTTGCTAGATCGGTTGTGATTGAGATCTAATATATAATATGTTCACATGCCATGCTTTAATGATTGCCAACGATATGATTGTAACACCCCGGCATTTAATATGCCTGAATGCTACCAAACATAAGCTAAACAACATCTAAATACCACATTTAACATAAAATTCCAGCAAAGGTGCATAGGCTAAAAACCGAGATTTCGGCAGCACCTCCTTTGTTTTAACATTGATTTAAGGAGCAACAACAGTATAGCATTATAAGGCAATATGAGAGACATCTAAAACAGCAATAAATAGAGTCTTAACGACAATATAAGACTAACATCAAGCACTTAATGTCTCCAAGTGTCAAACGAACAAATAAGCTCTCAAATAGTAAAGCTAAACACTAAAGCAATGATCATCACACGCAATTTATTATCAAACTAATAGAATGACTTGTGGAATCATTAAGGTGAAGCTACGTGTGGGCGTGTGACTATTTCCCTTCCCCGCATGCCGATCTCAAAGTACCTAAAAAACAACATAAAACACAAGCGTGAGTTCGAAACTCAGCAAGTATATTGTAATGGACAACAAGAACAATATCATGGCAATAACATCACCCATCATGTATATCATCTCATTCATGAATACTTAACAGTATCATCATCATTATGTATGCAATGTAATGCAATGCTCATGTCTCCTTGGAAACTCATACCGGTATGGTTGAGTACACACCCGTCGGTGTGCACCCTCTTCCCCCTTCCATCCCGAAGATGGAGGGTGCCTACTCCTCGCTTCCGTTCACCTCGGTGAATGGAATCACGATGTAGGACTTACTCATTGGCTTTCCGGATTAGTCATAACTTTCTCACCGACCTTCCCGGACTAGTTATGACTTTCTCACCGCCCGAGCCATGTAACATGCCATGTATGCATTTATGCCAACATCATATTTAACTCACATATTAACACATGGCATCATAACATATTAAACATGCTCATCATATCATTGGCAATCATAAAAGCATGGCAATTGATCATATATCATGTAGTCAATTCCATCTATTCTCAACAAGCAACCTACAAATCGCTATCCATCACAACACACTTGCCTCAACCACGGGCAACGGATTGGCGGGAAGTAGAGGGCACTCCCGGGGTTGCACCACCTGCACATAGGTATCACACACTCACAATCATGCCCAAAAAACAGTACGCAAACCCCCATCTAACCCGACATTGCCCACTACTCGCAAAACCTAAAAATAGAGGTTCTGTCCCGACGTGACAGCAGCCTTGCAAAAAGAATAACTTGAGTTCTGGGAATCCGAATCAATTAAACGAGTACATCCTCGCGTACCTTAGGAAATTTCCCAACTTTCTCTAGGTATATGAAAAGACTGATTCGGACTCTAAAGTCATCTAATCTACAGATTACCGTGATCTGTTCGAATTACGTCACAGATTTTAACACGCTAGGTAAAATAGCCATAACTTTCAAACGGCTGATCGGAATTTAACGTGCTTTATGTCCACGGAAAGATAATTAAATTATCTACAACTTCTTCAACATCCATACGGACTGACTCGGATTCTAAATCGACGAAAACTCAAACCCTAGACCGACTTCTCATGCTGTCCCAAAACAGAAACGTGGCAACATCTAGATCTAACCCAAATTACTCCAATCCAGCACCTCCAATTGATCTAAAAACTTGATAAACACCTTAATAACAGTACCTAGATCAATCCCCAGGGTTCCCATGGTCATACCTTTGCCCGACGCACGAAAACTCCAATAGATCTCCTCGCTCTTCGCTCCTCGCTCCTCGTACCTCGCTCCTCGCTCCTCGCTCCTCGGATGGATCCATGAGGATGCAGGGGTGGGGAGGCCACCCTAGCACAGCAAGGGGTGGAGGAGAGGTGGTGGAGAGGTGGGGAGCAATGGGGCAAGGGAGGGGGAGGCGCACGGCCAAGGGAGGAGGGAGGCGGCTAGGGCAAGGGCAAGTGGGGGGAAGGGCGCACAAGGGGCAGGGGTGAACGCCCAAGGGCTGGTGGAGAGCCCTTTTACCAGCCCCCACACCCAATCCTAGTCCATTACGGAGACCTACTCCATCCCACCAAAGCCCACTTAAGGCCCAAACTCCCCCGGGAAGGCCCAAAACCCCGAAAACGGCCCGGAAACGGCCCGGAAACGTTATTAACCTCCATACCTTATGGTTTTAACCTGCCATACCATATTTCATAAAGTTTTTGACCTTAACATGCACCATTTAAAAGGTTACGACACTCCGTGGTGACACATCACTTCAAACGGCCCAAAAACGCGAGTAAACCTCAAGCCGAAAGGTTTTATTCTCTAATTTCACATTCTCTAATGTCACACCATACCGTAGTGTCACATTCTTCCCCCCTTCAACAGGATTCGACCTCGAATCCGAAGGACGCCATAATCAACAACAAAGTCCCCAAGGGACAAAAGGCTTCTCTGCAGCTCAAAACATTCACACAACGACTAAAACCGGAACAAACAACAAACGAGTTCCCAAAACCAACACATAGAGAAAAAGTGTTGATCTAGCTCAACTAAGGGCAACCCCTCACAAATCGACCTTCACTTCAATTCCCCAACAGAATCTGCGTTTCAACCACAAAGGGCTCCATCAACCCAAAACACTCGAATCCTCACGGCAAACACTTCATACTTCTATCACAACCAACCTGACTACCATACTCCATTAAACTCAACATGACATAATCAAAGGAAGTCACAATTCCTTTAACGACCTTACTACATTCCCAAAAATTTTCATCGAGGGGAAAACTCATTAAGGCACACTTGCCCTTCCGATACACCATCATACTAACATTTTATTCCATCCTTTCCCAGACAAGACTCAAATCCAAGAACAACTAGTGACGACAAATGCTCACGGCAGGACAAATATCACCGAACTACCGTCAACTTCACTTCCACCCATCGCTACATTTAATAATGGTTAAACCCATACATCATCAACCTCCATCACAAACCACCCTTATACCCCTAGGGTTCAACACCTAGCCCCAAGCTAGGATCGAAAAACCTTACCAAACCACAATTGGTTCCTTTCTTAAGATGGTCTCGCCCTCACACAAAAACACTTAGCTATCAAGCCCAAGTGTACTCACGACAACTCAAACCCAAAGCGTTAACAACCATTTTGGAAAGAATTCGGCAACATCCAAAGAGCACACAAAGGAAGCATAAATCCCCTACACCACAACCAAAATACCATAATTTCTTCATTCTTTCTTTTCATACTAGAAAGCAAGAGAAATCTTGTTTCATGACATAAATGCACATTCTTCAGGAGCACTCCGGATTAGTCATATCTCCATATATGACTTTCTCACCGACCTGGCTCAACGACTCTTTTATCATTTAACATGTAAAAACGATGTCATGTTTACTTTTCACCATTCATTCATCATGGAACAACGGTACCGAATAGTCATTCACCAAATAACTTCTTCCTCGGTATCAAATGATTGAAATACCCATAACACTGACGGTTGCGCTAAATCATATAGACTATGACGGCAACATAATTAACAGTAAGGCACCACATCAAATCAGAACCCACCAACGATAGATAGCTAAACTTTGCAAAACATCGCATTTTAACCAAGATCAACGTTTTGGAAAAGAACATTGACTCCAAAGTTAGACATCTGCACAAACAACTGCCATAAATTTTATCAAAAGAGAGGGAAACTCAATCCCAAAAGAAAACTCTTCTCTAACCAAATTCACTTATGAAACATTCATAAAAATCCAGACTTGTGAAACATCCGCACACCGGACACATTTTCCAAATGACTCAACTCCACCAAACAGAGTTACACATCAAGGGCTTAACTCAAAAGTTTCCAACACAACCCTTTATGACCATCTGCTTCCTTTTAAAATTAATTTCAAAGATAATTCAGTGCGAACGCGAAAGGGCGCGATCGACTCAAAAACTTTTGGGGTGTAAATCCATACTCATAGCACCAACTAAACAAATTAGCCAAAACCAAATATTTGCACCAATTTCTACGGGTTTTAGGGAAACTCCGAAACACACCTTATGGAACACCTTGACCGAAAACCCTTCAACCAAAATGGCAAACAACCAAACCAGTCCAAAAGCCTTTAAACACAAGCTCAGCATAAAAAGAACCATTTCTAGAACTCCACTACGCTTTTCATTAAAAGACTTTAATAATCACTTTTTTTCTCCCTGAGGAGCCCCAACACAATTCAACCAAAAGCTTCACAACAAATTCTTCCTCTAGTTACCATTCCCAACACTTTTAATAAGGGTTTTGATGCTTATCAAAAAGGCACCCAACCAAGACTATAATGATATGATCCCCACGGATCACCGAATCATAATACTTCTTATTCTAAATTTGAAACATAGTACTTCCACAAATCTTTCAGCAAGATCAACATATAAATTTCATACCTCCTATCTATTCACGTCTCGATAACCGAACCTTATTCAGTTAAACAACGACTTCAACATGTAAATATTATCTCTACAAGACAAAGTTCATAGCTAGGATTCCAAGGCATACATTCATTAAGGATAAAACTCTACATCAGGTTAATTATCCATGGTTCACTCCATCACCACAGGTTACAACACCCTCCATTTAGTCAATGGTTTCCAACAAGTATTCTACACAACTACCACAACTACTAAGTCATCAATAAAAACAAATGGGCATAATCATCAACCGATCAACATTACCTTTAGCTACCCTATACATAGGTGATAACAAAATTACAACATACTCCAACTATTTAAAATAGATTGAAAACTAGCATTGAAGGGTCACAACTGCATACTTCCAAATATACTAGTAGTTTGCAACAACATAAATAACCACTCCAATCAACTTCCAAATTAAAGTCACTAGTCTCTACTAATCCGTTAGATTAGCACATCTTTAAACACCAAGCAAAGCTTCTTAACAATATCAGCAGTTTACATCATCTTAATGTTTTAACTATGCAACAGGGTTTAAAACTTTAAACATTATCAAGGGTCATAAGCACTTTTAAAGCAAAGCAACAGATTCTAAGCACTTACTTTAGCACATTCAATCATCCTCGCTAAGAGTAAACTACAACACTAGTAGTCTATTTATTCTCAAACTTAGAGATTTTACTCACATTGAATTGATTCAACTCAAAATTTAACTTAGCAACACATCAATCCATAAACCACATTGTTACCTACTATATAACATGCTTAAACATCAATTCTTACTAGGGACAAACGATTTCAGTCAAAAGACTACTTACTTTGTTTACAGCATTTAGTTTTAAAACTCATCCCAAATTCATAAGGAAACTTGACTCAAAATTGCAATGAGACAAACTCAAACTTGGTCATGCAAAGGAATTCTCCAAAACACTTTTAAATCTC
Source organism: Rhipidocladum racemiflorum (assembly GCA_036346355.1). Lineage (NCBI taxonomy): Eukaryota > Viridiplantae > Streptophyta > Magnoliopsida > Poales > Poaceae > Rhipidocladum > Rhipidocladum racemiflorum. The sequence goes on from CM070582.1 coordinate 16,039,964, forward strand.
AAGGACTCCCATAAGGAAAAAGGTTGAAAGACAATTTTCTCGAAAGGGAACCAAGCGCTCAATCAAACCTTTGCAAATAAAACCTTAACTCCAAACCCCTAACTTTCACGACTCAAGAGGGGCTTTCAAAGATGATTTCTTAAACCAGTAAAATGACGAAATCAAACACCACTTACTCCTACAAAGCCACTGAACTTCAGCCCTGACAGCCAGTGCAGCACAACTCCGAACAAAACTCCTTTAGCCTCGGAGAAAGACAACCACAGGAATAAATCGAATGCTTCTTCCCATAAAGAAATCAACAAACTAAGCATTAAAACTTAGAAAGGCGCCCAAAAGAAGCGCAACACTAGACTCCTCTTCTTCGTCTTCACCCAAGGAAGACAAAACCACACACCGCATACGGAACGATCCGCGAAAGCCCATCACCTTTTCATTTGGTTCAAAACAGCTAAAGCCAAGAAAAGCAACAAACACCGACCGTCAGAACGACAAAGAACATCCAAAGGAAACCACCATTAACTCTTCCTTTTCGTCTCCAATCAACTACCCGATTTACGACAGGAAGGGTAAGCGCTTTTCTCCTACAGGGGTTAACAGTTCTTCGGTGATGGCGCTAACCGGCCACACCATCAAACCTCACCTTAACTATAAACAACAAGAGGTGATCGAAACCCTTCGGTACCACAACCCCACTCTTATCACCACAACATATATCATTGACATAGCAACATGCATTGTCAAAAGAAGCATTCAACATCAAAGCTTAAATACAACATTTAAGCGTAAAGAAACGATACCCATACCCTTTCCTCACTGCATCCAGTGTGTGTCAAATTTTAGATTAGTTATACCATTTTTTGCAAGTTTTAATGTTGCTATCCTATGACAAAGTTTTAGTTGAAACCTAAGCCATGTTTCTAAGTTATTCCACATCATATTTTAGTTGTACCCTATGGCATGACACTAAAATTCACATTCCAAGGACCTACAGCCCGCTCTGATACCAACTGTAAAACCCCGGCATTTAATATGCCTGAATGCTACCAAACATAAGCTAAACAACATCTAAATACCACATTTAACATAAAATTCCAGCAAAGGTGCATAGGCTAAAAACCGAGATTTCGGCAGCACCTCCTTTGTTTTAACATGGATTTAAGGAGCAACAACAGTATAGCATTATAAGGCAATATGAGAGACATCTAAAACAGCAATAAATAGAGTCTTAATGACAATATAAGACTAACATCAAGCACTTAATGTCTCCAAGTGTCAAACGAACAAATAAGCTCTCAAATAGTAAAGCTAAACACTAAAGCAATGATCATCACACGCAATTTATTATCAAACTAATAGAATGACTTGTGGAATCATTAAGGTGAAGCTACGTGTGGGCGTGTGACTATTTCCCTTCCCCACATGCCGATCTCAAAGTACCTAAAAAAAACAACATAAAACACAAGCGTGAGTTCGAAACTCAGCAAGTATATTGTAATGGACAACAAGAACAATATCATGGCAATAACATCACCCATCATGTATATCATCTCATTCATGAACACTTAACAGTATCATCATCATTATGTATGCAATGTAATGCAATGCTCATGTCTCCTTGGAAACTCATACCGGTATGGTTGAGTACACACCCGTCGGTGTGCACCCTCTCCCCCCTTCCATCCCGAAGATGGAGGGTGCCTACTCCTCGCTTTCGTTCACCGCGGTGAATGGAATCACGATGTAGGACTTACTCATTGGCTTTCCGGATTAGTCATAACTTTCTCACCGACCTTCCCGGACTAGTTATGACTTTCTCACCGCCCGAGCCATGTAACATGCCATGTGTGCATTTATGCCAACATCATATTTAACTCACATATTAACACATGGCATCATAACATATTAAACATGCTCATCATATCATTGGAAATCATAAAAGCATGGCAAGTGATCATATATCATGTAGTCAATTCCATCTATTCTCAACAAGCAACCTACAAATCGCTATCCATCACAACACACTTGCCTCAACCACGGGCAACGGATTGGCGGGAAGTAGAGGGCACTCCCGGGGTTGCACCACCTGCACATAGGTATCACACACTCACAATCATGCCCAAAAAACAGTACGCAAACCCCCATCTAACCCGACATTGCCCACTACTCGCAAAACCTAAAAACAGAGGTTCTGTCCCGACGGGACAGCAGCCTTGCAAAAAGAATAACTTGAGTTCTGGGACTCCGAATCAATTAAACGAGTACATCCTCGCGTAGCTTAGGAAATTTCCCAACTTTCTCTAGGTATATGGAAAGACTGATTCGGACTCTAAAGTCGTCTAATCTACAGATTACCGTGATCTGTTCCAATTACGTCACAGATTTTAACACGCTCGGTAAAACAGCCATAACTTTCAAAAGGCTGATCAGAATTTAACGTGCTTTATGTTCACGGAAAGATAATTAAATTATCTACAACTTCTTCAAAATCCGTACGGACATACTCGGACTCTAAATCGACGAAAACTCAAACCCTAGCCCGACTGCTCATGCTGTCCCAAAACAGAAACGTGGCAACATCTAGATCTAACCCAAATTACTCCAATCCAGCACCTCCAATTGATCTAAAAACTTGATAAACACCTTAATAACAGTACCTAGATCAATCCCCAGGGTTCCCATGGTCATACCTTTGCCCGGCCTTGCGAAAACTCCAATAGATCTCCTCGCTCTTCGCTCCTCGCTCCTCGCACCTCGCTCCTCGCTCCTCGCTCCTCGGATGGATCCATGAGGATGCAGGGGTGGGGAGGCCACCATAGGGCAGCAAGGGGTGGAGGAGAGGTGGTGGAGAGGTGGGGAGCAATGGGGCAAGGGAGGAGGCGCCACGGCCAAGGGAGGAGGGGCGGCTAGGGCAAGGGCAAGTGGGGAAGGGCGCTGGCGGCAGGGGTGAACGCCCAAGGGCTGGTGGGGAGCCCTTTTACCAGCCCCCACACCCAATCCTAGTCCGTTACGGAGACCTACTCCATCCCACCAAAGCCCACTTAAGGCCCAAACTCCCCCGGGAAGGCCCAAAACCCCGAAAACAGCCCGGAAACGTTATTAACCTCCATACTTTATGGTTTTAACCTGCCATACCATATTTCATAAAGTTTTTGACCTTAACATGCACCATTTAAAAGGTTACGACACTCCGTGGTGACACATCACTTCAAACGGCCCAAAAACGCGAGTAAACCTCAAGCCGAAAGGTTTTATTCTCTAATTTCACATTCTCTAATGTCACACCATACCGTAGTGTCACAATGATGAATATGCTTACTATGTTATGATGCCATGTGTTAATGTAAAAGTGATTTATGATGTTGGCGTATTTGCATACATGACATGGCATGATACATGGCCCGGGCGGTGAGAAAGTCATAACTAGTCCGGGGAAGGTCGGTGAGAAAATTATGACTATTCCGGAGAGCCAATGAGTAAGTCCTACATCGTGATTCCATTCACCGCGGTGAACGGAAGCGAGGAGTAGGCACCCTCCATCTTCGGGATGGAAGGGGGGAGAGGGTGCACACCGACGGGTGTGTACTCAACCATACCGGTATGAGATTCCAAGGAGATATGAGCATCGCATTGCATACATAATGATGATGATAATGATATGTGATCATGAATAAGATGATATACATGATGTGAGTTGTTGTAGCCATGTAATTGTTTGTGTTTGTACCATTACAATATACTTGCTGAATGATGAACTCACGCTTGTGTTTATGTTGTTTATTTTTTTAGGTACCATGGCACCGACATGTGGGAAGGGGCAATAGCTACACATCTTCACGTAGTTCCAGTCACTTTTACCAACTTTGAGTCATGATCATAATAATCGTGCCATGAACTAGGTGTATGGAATAATTTTAGTGTGTTGTTGATCCTCATTACTTAGCTTTAGATGTTGGTGTGGTTGGATTTGGTTTAATTGGTTTATGATGATGTTTTATCCATTTTTATTGCTGATTTAGTTGTCTTACGCTATGATATATGTTGCCATGATGTTGCCATCACTTTAATTCATGTTAAAACAAAGGGGATGCTGCCGAAATTTTGGTTTTTAGCATGTGCGCCTTTGCTGAAATTTATGTTTAATTATGGTATTTAGATGTTGTTTAGTCTATGTTTGCTAGCATTCGGGCATACTAGATGCCAGGGTGTTACAGTTGGTATCAGAGCGGGCTGTAGGTCCTTGGAATGTGTATTTTTAGTGTCATGCTATAGGGTACAACTAAAATGTGATGTGGAGTAACTTAGAAACATGGCTTAGGTCTTAACTAAAATTTTGTCATAGGATAGCAACATTAAAACTTGCAAAAGTGGTATGACTAATCTAAAATTTGACACACAATGGATGCAGAGTAGGAAAGGGTATGGGTATCGTTCCTTTACGCTTAAATGTTGTATTTAAGCTTTGATGTTGAATGCTTCATTTGATAATGCATGTTGCTATGTCTATGAGATAAATGATTTAATTGTGCTTATTGTGGTGATAAAGTGGGGTTGTGGTGCCGAAGGGTTTCGGTCACCACTTTTGTTCATAGTAAGGGTGTGGTTTGACGGTATGGCCGGTTAAAGCCATCACCGAAGAACTATTAACCCCTGTAGGAGAAGAGTGCTTACCCTTTCTGTCGTAAATTGGGTAGTTTACTGGAGTCAAATAGAAGAGTTTGGTGGTGGATTCCTTCGTATGTTCTTTACCGTTCTGACGGTCGGTTTCGGTTGGTCTTCTTGGCTCTGGTCGATTGAAAAAAAAAGAAAAGTGTTTGGTATTGGATTTTCGCGGATTGTTCCGTATGTGGTGTGTGGTTTTGTCTTCCTTGGTTGAAGACGAAGAAGAAGAGTCTAGTGTGGCACTTCTTATGGTCGCCTTTCCAGCTTTGATGCTTAGTTTCTTGATTGCTTTATGGGCGAGAAGCATTCAATTTAATCATGTGTTTGTCTTTCCCCGAGGTCATGAGAGATATTGCGGCGTTATGCCAGACCCGGTGGTCAGGGCTGAAGTTCTGTGGCTTTGTAGGAGTAAGTGGTGTTTGATTTCGTCATTTTACTGGTTTAAGAAATCAACTTTGAAGAACCCTTCTTGTTTCGTGAAAGTTTGGGGTTTGGTGTTAAGGTTTTATTTGCAAAGGTTTAATTGAGCGCTTGGTTCCCTATCGAGAAAAATTGTCTTTCAACCATTTTCCTCTATGGGAGTCCTTGAGATTTAAAAGTGTTTTGGAGAATTCCTCTTGCATGACCAAGTTTGGGTTTGTCTCATTGCAATTTTGAGAGTCAAGTTTCTTTATAAATTTGGGATGAGCTTTAAAACTAAAATGCTGCAAACAAAGTAAGTAGTCTTTTGACTGAAATCGTTTGTCCCTAGTAAGAATTGTTGTTTAGCATGTTTTGTAGCATGTACCAATGTGGTTTATGGAATGATGTGTTGCTAAGTTAAATTTTGAGTTGAATCAATTCAATGTGATTATCATCTCTAGCTGGAGAATAAATAGACTACTAGTATTATAGTTTACTCTGTAGCGAGAATGATTAAATGGGTTAATGTACATGCTTAGAATCTGTTGCCTTGCTTTAAAAAAAGTGCTTATGATCCTCGTTAATGTTAAAAGTTTAAACCTTGATGCACAGTTAGAACATTAAGATGATGTAAACTGCTGATATTGTTAAAGAAACTCTGCTGGTTGTTAAAGATGCTCTAATTTTACATGTTAAATAGAGAAATTTAATCGTGTTGACTAGTGAATTTAATTTGGAAGTTGATTAGAGTTGCTATTTATGTTGTTGCAAACTACTAGTATATTTGTGTGGGGACCCGTCCCTGGGATTCCATTGATTCACTCAGTAGCTTCGCATCATCCCGCATATATGCCCGTGTTGGTCCCAGGAAAGTTCACCAACACGCGCGACAATGCATAACAGTTTGTATCACAACACATACACAATTAACGAAAGCATAAGCATAATTACATACAAAAGCAGGACCACTGTCCAAAACGACATATTTAAAGTTATTACAGAACTAGCAGCGGAAACATAATATAGACAACAAAAGAGTCCAGCGTAGTGTGCCATAGCCCGCAGGCAACCGACTGGAAGTAAGAACGTGCCCCTAAGCGTTAGCATCATCGAAATCTGCCCGAGAAAGGTCTCCGGGCAGTGCCTCATCCTCACCTGCAGCAAGTGGACAATCCGTTTGAGTACAAAGAGTGTACTCGCACAATATTATAAGTTGTATGCTGAGTTCTAGCTACATGTGGTTACTTCATCATAAGAAAGGCACAAGGTTAATTTTAGCGTAAAGCAACATTTGGAATAAAACACAGACACGTATAGATTGAAACTGCTATTTGATAAACATTTACAAAGTCTAATACATAGTATAACATTATCATAAACATCTTTATCTCATGCCTCCAAGCATTTTCCGAACCATGAGTCCAACGCTCATGTTCGCTTACACCCACGGATACTCCAATATCCGTGAAGTTCCTTCCACGAGTACTCCAATACCCGCGAAGTTCCTCCTCATGAATACTCCAATACTCATGAGACTTGGTTTTCCCAAACCATCCATTCTTACCCGATCCTTAACACTCGCCCAGTGACTGACAACTTAAGTGATCGTCCTTGACCATGGACGCGGCTATTCAAATAGTTTATCCTCTGCAGAGGTACGACTTTACCCACATGACACGCCACACTCGTAAGCCAAGCTATGAGCACAATTCCTTTGATGTGCCGGCCGAGGTAAACGTGACAAATCCATTTTCCAGTATGCATGGTAGTGTATTTAAACCACCCGGGTGACTGTGGCCCTTGATCCCGCGTGCTCAGTGTTCCGTGTGTGTGGACCAAGGAGTACACCCGTTGTTAGACATCCCCAACTCTCACAAAGTTCGAGGGATTCTTAGGACATTGCTTGACACTCTAACGGGCTCAAGGAACTCCGGTGGACATTCCTTGACACTCTACAAAGCTCAAGGAATTCCGGGTGCACGTGGTTTAAACACCCCTAGTCATACACAAGTATTTGGCTAAGCCGACCCCATAAACGGCGTGTGGTTCGCATGATAGTTACTTAAAGAGACGTCACCAAGATTTGATCCTTAAGATCCTTAACCAACATTGCTACACAATAACCACAATTGAACCATCATTATCATAATCATCTTTGATCATCGCGACTGATGGACTAAGTCCATCTGTCGCGGTTCCTAACGATGTTCTAAGCATGGCTAAGCAAATCGTACGAACCCATACATAATAATAAACCAACAACCTAGGGCAACAATGGTACACGAAAGGAACATGGTAAGAGGATAACATGTCGACAAGGTAGTAACTAAGCATTCTACCCCAAATATACTTGTAATTGAAAGTAAGCATGCAATTGATAAAAAAACTTCAACATAATTTGCAATTAATAGGATCAAGCATGTTCCAGGAGTAAGGTAGTGCCTTGCTTCTCGTTCTTGATATCGTAAGCGTAGTCGTACTCGGGAGTGTCCTCCGAAGCGTCAACACCTATCGAGAGGATTCAATTCAAATAACTCCAATCAAGAACATAAATGAAACAATAAATCATAATTGAAAAATGCACAATCATGCATGAAATGCTCATGATTTTAGAGTAATAGTCATAATACGAACATACGATTTGACTTTGGGAAGTTTGGTCATTTGAAGTTGGTTCAGTCGGAAGTTCCGAACTTAGTATCGGAAGTTCCGATCCAGACTTGGAAAATTTTTAGATGGAATTCACAAAGGCGCTTCTTTGGACACATCGGAAGTTCCGATCCGACATCGGAAGTTCCGATCCAGATTTAGAAAATTTTTCCCGTTAGAATACACAAAAGGTGCTTCTTTGGAAACTTCGGAAGTTCCGATGTTAACATCAGATGTTCCGATATGTGTAAATTTCCAGCGTAGACGGGGTTAGGATTTAAGCATTTTCTGGAGTTTTAGCCACATCGGATGTTCCGATTTGGGGTCGGAAGTTCCGATGTGTGTCGAAATGTACAGTCCAACAAGATTTTTGTTCAAGTCTTTGAATGGCTATTGCACATTGTGCTCCTATACTTCAAGAAAATGGAGTAGGGTAGAACCTTACCCCCACAAGGATGTTCTTGCACTTGATGGAAGGGTGGTTTGATGAAGAGATCAAGAGTGACGCCGTGAAAGTGATCTTCGGTGTTCTTCCCGGTATCAACTCCTCCTCGCTTGTAGAAGCAATGCCTCCTCCTCTTGAGCTTGTAGTAGCATCAACTCCTCCTCCTCCTCAAGCTTGCAACACAACATGCGCCACCCGATCATCAACGGGGAGATGATTTTCATGGAAAGGAAGATGGATGAGCTCTACATAACAAAATTTCAGAAAAAGGGAGAGTAAATGAAGGATTAGAACTCACCCAAAACTTGGCACATTCAAAATCCACTTGGATGGATTTGAAGCCCTTGATCTAAGGATCACAATGGTGTTGCATGCATAAGCTCAATCTCAGTTTTTGGATAGATTGTGTGGGGTGAAATGGGGAAGTGAGGGAGGAGTGTTCTTGCTTACTCTCCTTGCTATTTTCAGAAATGGGGTGAGCAGAAAATGAGAGTGTGGGGGAGGAGAAACCAAGGTGAGGGGGAGGAGAAACCAAGGTGACGGGGTTTATATAGTGGTCCACTCCCCCCTTACATGTGGGGCTTGGTCCCACATGTCATAGTGAGGTAAGAAGAGTGGGTAGAGGTGTGTAAAGTGAGAAATGACAAGTAGGTATGTGCAGTCCACTCTCTCACTTACAAGTAGTGTCGGATGCCTGAGATGGGGGTCCCGCAAGTGGAGCCTACACCCGACTGGGCCGACGATGGTGCAGTAGGCCCAGAGCCTAGAAGCGCCATGAGAAGCCCATAGCATGGCCCGACTTCTTCCCCAAGGCAGCTGGCTGACCCCTCGGCGAAGCTTCGTGCCGAGTCCAGACAACCTCGTCAAAAGCAAAGCCTGCGACCTGGCATCGGCAGAGCCTGCAGGCACCAGAACCTGGGGGAGTGGCAGGCGTGGGTCGGGAAAGGCACGACCACATCCCCTGGACGTAGTGGGGCCCAGTCGATACAGACAAAGTACCTACTCATGAAGCCACCATGTTCAGGGCTAGGTGGCGCCCATTTGTGGTGTATCCTTCCCCTAATATATAAAGGGGGGAACAACCCTAAAATGGGGGGAGAAAAAAGAGATCACGCCCATATATCCAAGAACAAAGGACTACGGTATTATCTCCTCCGCGAGAGCCCGAACTTGTCTAATAGTGATCGCCCTCGCATCCTATGTTACCATCTAGTTCTGATCCCGCACGAATCCCCTAGAATCACAAATCTCATTGCCGGCGAAACCAATCGTCGACAGTTGGCGCGCCAGGTAGGGGGCTTGTGTCAAGATCTTCGTCGAGCTTGATGGCTGCGACGAGCGGAGTCTCCACAGTCTTCTCCCCGGATCAGGTTTTCCGCTTCGGAAGCCTGACCTTCATCTCCAACAGCCTCGGGAACCTTTCCCTCTCTAAGGAGGCCGCGCCGCAGCACGGCGAGGTCTCCGGCGAGCCATCGTCACGATTTTCGTGCTGATCGGGAGGTCCCCTTGTCTCGTGCTCCAAAGCACTGAGTAGGGGACCGAAGGTCCGGTCCCGCCAGGGAGTCGGACTCACGGGCGCCGAGATACGAATGGTGGGGGTTCGCACCGCCAAACCACTCGGCACCTCCGAGCGCCTGGAGCTATCCTCTTCAAGCTCGCCCAGCTCACCGGCCGAGTCAGAAGAGAGCCTAGAGAGTTGCTGGAATTTCCGTAGAGTTTGCGTAATCGAGGGCTCACGGACGGATTCGCAGCAACGCCTCGACACTTCGGCCGCCGCCGACTTGGAAGGTGGCCGAACAACAGAGCCGGACGCGCAGGCGCGTGCCCTGCGGGACCGCGCCCGCGGTGTCAATGAAGACATTCTGCAAGCCAAGATGGCGGACCAAGCGGTCTTCCGTACTCCACAGCAGAATATCGTCGCCTCCAAGACAATCCTGGATACCTTGAGCCCTATGCTGGGGGTGGGCGATCCAGCCGCCCCGATCGCGGCCCAAGTAAAGGCCATGGTGACGGCGGCAGCGATCCAGCAGGCCCAGACCGACCAGCCGGCAAAGGAGCAGTCACGTGGTCCGGCGAGGACCCAGACGGCCAGCAGCCGGTCAGGTCGGGAAGCCCCCCACCAGGGACGTTACGCTCCTCCCTGCGGACACGACTTGCGACACAGCCTCAACCACGACCTCCGTTCCGACCTCAATGCCAGGCGCCGCGACCGAGAAAGGGAGGAGCAACACTGTCATGCCGACGAGTATGAATGTTACGGCATCCTTCCACGAGATCGCGAAGCACGCCAAGCGCGATCCCCTCCACGCCGATCACCGCCCGGGGGTTGCCGCGGGGTCATTGAAGGGGTTCGCGCGTTTACCCCTCACCTACGTCGAGTGGTTTGGCCTGATGGGTTTAATCCCAAGGGCATCACTAGGTTTGACGGTGAGAGGGACCCGGAGGCTTGGTTACAGGTGTACGCTCTGGCGGTTAGGGCAGTCGGGGGGATCAGAAAGTAATGAAAAATTACTTACCGGTTACCCTCTCGCCCCTGGGCCAAGCTTGGCTCACTGGACTCCCAGCGAACTCTATAGATTCCTGGGGAGATCTGTGTGAGCATTTTATTTCAAACTTCCAAGGCACTTACGAGCGTCCCGACACCCCCTAGGACTTGTATCAGCTGCACCAAAAGAGGAATGAGTCCCTGCGGGAGTTCGTCAAGCGCTTCATGCATCGTAAAAGCACTGTTCGGGATGTAACGTATGCGGTCGTGATAGCTGCCTTCCAGAAGGGGGTCAGCGACCCTGATCTCATCAAGAAGATGTCTCAGAAGCCACCAACGTCGGTTTGTGAGCTGTTCGCTCTTGCGGACCGCTACGCTTCCGCCTCCGAGGCCTTGGCAAAACGGCACGATGAGGGAAAGGATCAGGCCGAGCCCTCCAGACGGAAGGAAAAGAAGCGTAAAGGTGAAGAGCTAGTGGTAGTCGCCGAACATGCCCACCCTCGTCCCCTCAAAGAGGACGGGTATGACAAGGTGATGACCTCGCTTTGCCCCTTCCATCCGAAGGGGAGACATGACGCCAAGGACTGCTTCACTTTGAAGAGATTTGCTCGGGAGAGCAAGAAGCAGGCTGGACAAGGTCCGAGTGGACATGCTGCCAAGCCGCCTCCCCCCGAAGCTGAGGAAGACTATCAGGAGGTCGATCTCGAGCTTAATTACATATTCGGGGGTTCGGCTGCGTACGAGTCCAAGTAGAAGCAAAAGCTTACCGCCCGAGATATCAACGCAATAGAGCCGGAGACCCCCCAGTATGTACGGTGGTCCGAGGTCGCGATAACTTACGACCGCTCGAATCACCCAGATCGAGTCCCATTCCCCGGTAGATATCCGCTTGTCTTGGCGCCGGTTGTCCGCGGCATCAAGCTCAAGAGGGTATTGATTGATGGTGGAAGTGGGCTCAATGTCCTCTTTGTAAAAACTCTCGACGACATGGGAATTCCATGGTCGGAGCTTAAGCGAGGGTCATTGCCCTTTCACGACGTTATACCCTGAACGTCGGCGATACCACTCGGACAAATCTCTCTACCGGTCACTTTCGGTACAAGAGAAAATTACCGGACAGAGAACCTTGGCTTCGAGGTGGCTGATTTCGCGACAGCGTATCATGCCATCTTGGGGAGACCAGCGCTAGCCAAGTTCGTGGCAGTGCCCCACTATGCGTATCTGACGCTGAAAATGCCAGGCCCGAGTGGTATTATCGCTTTACGCGGTGATATCAAGCAGTCTTTTTCTTGTGACAGGGAGAGCTGCGAGATGGCCGAGGCTCTGGAGGCGCGAGCGGGTCGGGACATGATTCGGCAAGAGGCGGATTCCAGCAAGCCGGAAGGTAGCGTCCCTACCCGCAGAGCGCCGAACCCTGGAATTGGTCCCGAAGAAGGTACCAAGAGAATTATCCTCGACCCATCCGGTTCGGCTCGAATGGCCTTGATCGGGACAGGACTCAGAGAGAAACAGGAGGACACGCTGGTCGCCTTTCTGTGGGCAATCCAAGACGTCTTTGCCTGGAAGCCATCAGACATGCCCGGAGTCCCCAGGGAGGTGATCGAGCATGCGCTGAACATAAGGGAATCGGCCAGGCCGGTCAAGCAAAGGTTGCGACGATTCGCTCAAGATCGCCGAGAAGCCATCAGGGAGGAGATCACAAAACTGTTGGCCGCAGGTTTTATCAAAGAAGTGTATCATCCCGACTGGTTGGCAAACCCTGTACTCGTTCAAAAGAAGAATAAAAGTTGGCGCATGTGTGTCGACTATACCGACCTCAACAAGGCTTGCCCAAAAGATCCCTTTGGCCTACCCCGCATCGATCAAGTGGTGAACTCCACTGCCGGATGTTAACTCCTTAGTTTCCTGGACGCCTACTCAGGCTATCACCAAATCCGGCTTCGAGAGGAGGATCGCGAGAAGACTTCGTTTATCACTCCATTTGGAGCATATTGCTATGTCGCGATGCCATTTGGGCTGAAAAACGCTGGCGCAACTTATCAGCGCGCGATACAGCGGTGCTTTCACCATCAGCTCGGGCGCAACGTGGAGGCATATGTGGATGATATAGTGGTTAAAACGCAATTCAAAGGCAGTCTCACCTCCGATTTGGCCGAGACGTTTGAAAGTTTAAGGGCGTTCCGGATGAGGTTGAACCCCGAGAAGTGTGTTTTCGGAGTTTCTTCCGGGAACTACTCGGATTCATCGTCTCTCATCGCGGGATCGAGCCGAATCCAGAGAAGATAGCGGCCATCATGAGGATGACGCCACCTACCAGCCAGAAAGATGTCCAAAAGCTTACGGGCTGTATGGTAGTGCTTGGCAAGTTTATCTCCCGGTTGGGGATCCGGGGGATGCCTTTCTTCAAGATCCTCAAGAAGCAGGACCACTTTGAGTGGACAGCTAAGGCACAGCAAGCCTTCGAAGAACTCAAGATGTTCCTCTCCACCCCCCAATCTTAGTCTCGCCGCTGCCAGGTGAACTCCTCCTGCTTTACATAGCAGCAACAACTCATGTAGTCAGTGCTGCAATAGTTGTGGAGCGAGAGGAGTCGGGACACCGCTACGGCATACAACGCCCTTTCTACTTCGTTAGTGAAGTACTGGGCGAGTCCAAGGCACGATATCCTCAAGTTCAGAAGCTGCTGTATGCAATTTTGATCTCGTCGCGGAAGCTAAAGCATTATTTCCAAGGATACTCGATTTCAGTAGTGACCTCTTTCCCTGCGGGAGAGGTCCTCTATAATCGGGAGGCTACTGGGAGAATTTCAAAGTGGGCAGCCGAGCATGGAGCCTTCAACATCTCGTTCAAGCCGCGCACCGCCATCAAGTCCCAGGCCTTGGCCGACTTCACGGCTGAGTGGACTGAATTCCAAGCTCCCAGCGTCGAGGAAAAGCCAGAGTATTGGACCATGCACTTCGATGGATCTCTCATGCTCAGCGGAGCCGGCGCGGGAGTTCTCCTCATCTCACCGAGAGGTGATAAACTCAAGTACGTCCTTCGAATTCAGTTTCCGGCCTCGAACAATGCCGCAGAGTACGAAGCACTCATCCACGGGCTTCGCATTGCCATATCGCTCGGAATCCGATGACTGGCGATCCGCGGTGACTCCCAGCTGGTGGTGAGCCAAGTACAGAAGGACTGGTCATGCGTCGACCAGACTATGATGGCATATTGTCAGCAGTCCGAGAATTGGATGGCAAGTTTGACAGTCTGGAGCTGGTCCATGTCCTACGCCGCAATAACGAAGCAGCCGACGAGTTGGCTAAGATGGGAGCCACTCGGGCAGAGGTTCCGAGTGGTATCTTTGTCCAGGATCTTTACGAGCCAACAGTTGCTAAACGACGAGAGCCAAGTAAGGATCCTGATACTGAAATCCTGGTCATCAACCCCGACTGGACGGCTCCATATCTAGATTATCTCCTGAATGACAAACTTCCAAAGGCAACCACTCTGGCCGAATGCATTTCCCGACAAGCCAAATCCTATGTGGTGATTGGGGAAGAGCTTTTTCGGAAGAGCACCTCCGGTGTCCTCAGGCGGTGCATTTCGGAACAAGTGGGAAGAGACCTGCTCAAAGAAATCCACTCGGGGATGTGCGGCCATCACGCGGCGTCAAGCGCTTTGGTTGGGAAAGCCTACCGCCAGGGCTTCTTTTGGCCTACGGCGGTGACGGATGTAAAGGAGATCGTTCGAACTTGCGAAGGCTACCAGTTCTATGCAAGGCATACACACTTGCCAGCACAGGAGCTACAAACTATCCCCATCTCTTGGCCCTTTGCGGTCTGGGGGCTCGACTTGGTCGGCCCGCTTAAGAAGGCACAAGGCGGTTTCGCTTACCTTTTCATGGCCATTGACAAGTTCACCAAGTGGATCGAAGCTAAACCAGTCGCCACGATCACTGCGGTCAAGGCTAAGGAGTTCTTCCAAGATATCGTGGTCAGATTCGGAGTTCCCAACCAGATCATTACAGACAACGGTACCCAATTCAGGAGCGAAGAATTTCAAGAGTGGTGCGAGGACGTCGGAATCAAGATTTGCTTCGCCTCGGTAGCTCATCCACGAAGCAATGGGCAGGTGGAGCGGGCTAATGGATTGGTCCTTCATGGCCTTAAGGCCAGGATTTTCGATCGCCTCGAACCATATGCTGCCCGATGGGTGAGAGAGTTACCGTCAGTCCTCTGGGGACTCAGAACCACTCCCAGCCGGGCAACTGGGCAGACTCCCTTTCCTAGTTTACGGTGCAGAGGCAGTTCTGCCAACCGAACTAGAATTCGAATCCATGAGGGTTCGGAATTACAAGGAAGCCGAGTTCGAGGGAAGCCAAATGGAAGAGCTTGATCAACTCGAGGAGGCTCGAAATGTTGCAGCCATCCAGTCGGCCAAGTACATCTAGGGACTTCGGCAATACCATTCTCGCAATGTCAGAAGTAGAGCCTTTTCAAAAGGAGACCTGGTCCTCAGAAGGAACCAGAAAAGTGAGCACAAGCTCTCTCCAATTTAGGAAGGTCCGTACATTGTAGAGGAGACGGTTCGACCAGGTGCCTATCGATTCAGGCGCGAAGATGGCGCGGTTTTGGCGAATACTTGGAACGCCGAACAGCTACGTCGCTTCCATGCATAAGTTATGTATCTTGCTCCCCTGCATTAAATAAAGCTCTCGACTATCTGGTTCTTTGATCAGTTTGACTAAAGTGACCCGTCCAATCCCGAGTGGTTACCACCCTACTAGCGTATCGTCTGATCCGAGCCATGCCGATGCAGAATATGCGAAAATGCACGTCCGCGATGAGATCGCTTCAAGCGGCAACGTCTAAACGTCTGCACCAGCGCACGAGTTAGAAAAGACAAAGCTAGAAGTAGGTACTAACCACTCGAGAATAACGATCGATAGTTCAGGAATTTTACTGAACAGAGATCGGGGTCACTAGACAGTAGTTGTTAAAAATTCGGCCCTCCAACACCTCACTGCGGGGGCTGGGGCTGTCGACTAGTGTAAACTACTCAAAGAAAAACGATCAAACTCAGAAGAGTAAAAGGGCACCGATTTATATTCCATAATAACAGTAATTTACATTGCTGATCTTCTTTTTTCATTTTCTCTCACAAAAAAAAGAAGAGGGGGAGACGCTGGAGCTGCGATGATCTTCTTCTTAGGTCTTCTTTGGTCTTTGTCTTTGTCTTTGCGGCGCCGCTGGAAGGGCCGGAGGCAGGATCGCCGTGGTCAGACGCGGCGCGTGCGACCCAGAGCCGCCAGGATCTCGTCCTCAACCACCCAAAGCGGTGGTATAAGGTGGACGAGAGCCGTGACGGCTAGGTTGTTGCGGCGTTCGCGCCCGACCATCTTGGTGATAATCTCGGCCACCTCGAAGAGCCCCAGCGCCACCTTTAGCAAGGCGGCCACGGCGGCGGCGTCCCTGGCGGCCCTGTCCTCCTCCTCCGCCTCCAGGACGGCGAAGTCGTGCTCCTCCCAGAACTCTGCTTCCTCCCAGCTGAAGAGCAGTCCGAAGCACCGCTGGTGAAAAAACGCCGCGTAGGGGCCAACGAATCTCCTCATGTTAGACATGGAGGAAAGCTGGGAGGAAGAAGGGGAAGAAGACTCGAAAAAAGGGGCGATCGCTCAAGAGAGATGATGTCCCATTTATAGTCCATGCACGGCCCCGGAGTCGAGATGACACCATTTAAAGACACAGAAGACGAAGCGACGCTACGACGTTACCAATATCCTCGAAACACAAAGAAGATCAACACGTGACAGGCGCAGTTCCGACATAATCTGAACAGAGCGAAGGGATATATCGCCAGGCACGTGTCACGCGCAGTTCAAATGAATTTGCCCTACCCGCTAAGTTGGCCCAATTAAGCAGAAGGCAACGACATAAGCTTGGGTGCTGAACCACTCAGCCAAGAAGCCACAACGTGAGTCCCGACGCTCGAGGGCTGAACCACTCGGCCAGAAGGGCGACAAGCGCTATCCCGAGTGCTACTCAAAGTCCCGACGCTCGAGGGCTGAACCGCTCAATCAGAAGGACGACAAACGCTATTCAACCCAACAAAGTGCAAATGAGGCTAGTCACATGAAAACTTCGAACAACGCCTCAGACAAGGGTCAGCGTTCGACACGAATAGGTACATCAAACTCAGAATTCAAGGTTGTCCAATAAGGACTGCGATGTACTGGAAACCTCTTCGAGCAGCGCGTTGGCCTTGTCTTCGTCGCAAGCGAAACCCTCTTTAACAGCTTCAAGGTCAACTCTCGGATAGTGAGATTTGACCACCGCCTGGTTCGCACTCATGGTCGCCGACTCCTTTGCATAAGCCTTGATCCTATCGGCTCCACCCGAGAGAAGTGAAACGACGTCGTCTCCCTGGCCTGGTTCGGCTCCTTCGATACGCAGAAGGTGCAGAACTGGCTCGCAGGCCACGCGCAGCTCGGTGTGGCTTCGTTCAGCAGCGGCTATCTTCCCCTTGTATTCTACGCCAAAGCCAAGCTGCCGCTAGAAAACACACCCAGCACCAAGTACGTTCAATTCAAGTCAAGGGAGCTTACCCTCCAGCTCTCGCTGTGTCTTCTCCAAGCCAGCCCGAGTTTCGAGGTTAGAGCTTTCTGAAGTCTCCAGTTGCGCCCTCAGCTCAGCAATGGTTGAGTCGCGTCCTGAAACGCGAGGGCGCCGTCATTCTTCCCATTTATTTAAGAAAGCGTCCATGCCAAGCCCAGGGGAGGATCTTACCTTCGAGCGTATGCTCAAGCTCCGTTTTTTCCTCTCGGAGTGCCATACACTGGGTCTCCAGCCCATGGACCTCTCTCCACCTCTCATCGCCGATCTCATTGATCTTGTCTTGATACTTTTTGTGCTCTTGGAGCTTGGGTAGCACCTTCCGAAAAAACTGTGATCTCTCCGAGCGCTCCCCCATGTCCTAGGTGACACAGCGAAGCTTCAGATGGGGGCAGCATTTCGTCATGTTAGCAGACTAAAGGAAGACAGAGGACTTACCCTGACAAGCTTGCTACACCTGATGGTGAGCTCGTAGAGCTCCATCCGAGCCGTAACCTCCGCTTCCTCGTCCTCCTCCATCCCCTTCCAGTCGGAACCCCCCTCACACCACACGGTCCGATTCGGGGGCTTCGGGAGAGGGCCAAGTGGCGGTGGCTCTCGATGTACCTCCTCCACTTCGGGAGTCGAAGCCAGATCAAGCTCGTCGGCCGCTGGATCACTCGACGGCTGGGCGGCCGACCCAGCAGCAGGAGGCGACGGCGCCCCGGCCGCCGAAGGAGACGGCGAGGAGGGGGGCCCCCTTGGAGAAGCCGACTCCGGGGGCTCCTTTTCAGGAGACCCCCCCACTGGAATATCCATGGTAGGAGCCCTGGGTTGACAAAAAGGAAGCATCTCAGCGCGGGTAAAGACAAAATGACAAGGATTACCCGAAAGAATACCTCCTGGATTTTTTAAATTTCATCCCAGGCCTCATCCGAGTCCTGGCACCACTCGGAGCGGGGCCCGGCCCGGCACCACGAGGAGGGGAGCCCGGCCCGACACCAGCAGTCGGGACTGCTCCTAAGCAAAGAGGCTGGGGCTCTGCGTCTGGTGCCCCAGGGACACTGGAGGTCGATGGCCCGGCCGGTGAAGGATCAACAGCCTCCTCCACCGATTGCCGGTGCAGCTCATCGGCCGAAACGTCAGCCGCACGCTTGGCCTGAACGTTCCTCAGCTGAGAGAGGCCGACGACTGGAGCGTCAAAAAAAAAAAGGATTCACGCTCCTGAAAGGTGAACGATTGCACATTGTCAAAATCACAAATCAGGTAAAAATTACGGAACAACTTCTCGAGAGAGAGTGATACTCACAGGAGGCGGAGGGCTCGCCGCCGAAAACTTGTGAGGGCAGCCCCTGTTGGTAATCTCGGTGCCAGGCGCAAAGAAGTCAACCACCTGCGCCGCCAACGCATCTCTCGGAAGGGGCGTGCTCATCTCCCGGGTGGGATCCTGAGTCCCGCTATATTGGAACCCCAAAAGGATTCTTTCCTTTAAGGGTTGCACCCGGCGCTTGACAAAGCTGATCGCGATCCCGGGGACAGACAGCCCCTGGCTTTTCAGATCATTAATCAGCACCAGAAGCTCAGCGGCCTGGTTCAACCTGCCGCCATCTGTGGCATCACTCCAGCATCGAGAAGCTTTAGGTGCGCGGCCAGTGAAAGGGGCGAGAAAAGGATTAACATTCGCACAATAGAACCACTCCCCCCTCCAACCTTTGAGGGAAGTCTTGAGGGGGATGGCAAAGTAATGTTTCTTCAAGCCCTCTGTGAAATCATGTGCTGAAAAATTGGCTTTGAACTGAAAAATTAACTTAGATTTGAATTTGCAAAATGTGTTTGTTCATGTGTTTTGACAATTTGACAAAAGCTTGATAAATTCACGCATTAGCGCCCGGACAAAGTTCTCAAGAAGCTTAAGTTTCCCATCTGCGACAGACCAGTGTTTTTAGTGCATTTGTGAACATGTTTTTGAGCCCATGGCCAAAGTCATTTTCACATGTACAGCAGACAGATTTTTCTTGATCCGTTGTGAACAAGCTTTTAGGTTTGGATAATTTCTTGGAACCAAGATTTTCACATGTTCAGCGGACTAATTCTTTTTGTCCGTCGTGAATGGACTTTTTCTAGGGTTTTACTTTTGTGAAAGCGGCGTGCGCGTTCTTGTGGGACAAGCAAGGGTCGTTGTGAACTTGTTTTGAGCTCATGGCCAGAAGCCATTTTGCATGTACAGCGGACCAACTTTGTTTGTCCGTTGTGAGCGTGTTTTTCGCGTTTGGTTGGCTTCTTGGGAACAGAAACTTTTCATATACAGCGGACCAACTTTGTTTGTCCCGTCGTGAATGCGTTTAAGCTCAATTAGGGTTTTGAAGCGATTTGGATTTGAATTTTGAATGTGAATTTGAAATTTGTAATGATTTCATGATGCTTCTTTTGAAGTGGACTTTATGCAATGCTCATGTGAGTAGTTGCATGGATTGACATTGAGTCAAGTCGTGGACTTGTGCTTTCGGTTTGTTTGTGGTTTGTTCATGTGCAGTGTTGCTCGAGAGCGAATGTGGTCGATGGCGGGACCGGAACTAGGTTCATGGAGGCGAGGTTCGGGACTAGGTTCGGGAGGGCAGAGGTCTTGATGGTCAGGATGTCATGCGGGGCGTTCGGGCTAAGAGAATGGTGCACATGAAGAATGGTTGAATCACGTGAGAATGGCGGGGAGGTCATTCGGCGTGCAAAGTGTTAGTCACGTGAGTATGGCGGTGGCCATCTGGCGTGCAAAGTGTTAGTCACGTGAGTATGGTAGGGTTGCCATGCAGCGTGCAAGAAGTTATTACTCGGCTTTGGTTGGGCCAAGTAGAGTTGAGTTGGAATCACAGTTCCTTCTAGGGAATAGGAATCGTATTAGAACTCCTTAATGGGTTAGTGCTTTAAATGGGTGGGGTCTCTGTTGAAGGCCTGAGAAGTAGAGCTAGCGCATCAAGCTTTGAGCTTGGTTTTAGGGTTTGTACTCTTTTGATGAGAGTATTTTTAGACAAGAAATAAAGATCAATTCTTCCAAGATTTTGCGTGCTCACTGTAACCACTTGTCGCTCTGATATTTTGTTTTGGTTCTTGTTTGCATGCTTGTTCTAGTTCTAGATTGGTTTTGTTCTTCAAGTTTTATCTTGATTTGATCCATCAAAAACCTCTCTAGGAGTATTGATCTAGTGTTTCTCAAAGTCTAGTTGATCAATCTTTTGTCGTTCTTGTTTAATCTTGAAGTTTTGATTAGATTGATTCTCGTCAAGTTCTGGATCAGCAAGCTTGCGAGCTCATAACTTTTGATCCGTAAGTCGATCGAGCTGATTCTTTTTGGTTTCGATTCGTATTGGAATCTAGTTTCTTGTGTCAAATTTCAGATCGTTTCGACGGTTGGATCTCCAGGAATTCTCGTTTTACCAAACCTCTGTCATTCTGTTTTTGTTGAAAACGAGGCAATTATTTAGTTCTGTTTTGGGGTGAACTTTAATAGGTCAAGAATTTGGTTTAGCTTCCGCACAATCATTCCGCCCCCTCTGATTGCTATATTAGTATGCTTCGATCCTACAAGTGGTATCGAGCAAGGTTTCTCTAATCTATCTTAGCAGGTGATTAGATCAATGGATCGTTATTAGACAAAACCATGTGTGTTCGATGGTGTTGATTTTCAGTTTTGGAAGGCCAAGATGGGCGTTCATCCAAGCACAGGGCTTCACAATTTGGGAGAAGGTCTACAAGCCATATGAAGTCACGCAAGCAGCGGTATCAACGGACACCAATCGCACACCGCGTTGAAGCAAATAGCAAGCGCGCAACTTGATCATCAAGGCTTGGGACATAGCGACCGGCCGTAGTGTGATTCATCTTCGATCTGCATATGAGGTATGGAAATCTCTTTTGTGATTACCATGAGGGTTCTAACACTATTAAAGAGGTTCGTCAAGATCTTTACAAAAAAAAGAATACATGCGATTTGAGATGAAACCCGGTGAGTGGTAGATGACTTCTTTGCGTTTTAATAAGATTCTTAGCAATTTGCGTCTTTGTTGGAGTTAGCTTTGATGATCTGCTAATGCTAGACAATTGCTTAGTGCTTTGGACATGTCGGTATGGGAGATAAAGTAACATCTATACAGAATCTACTACCATGAGTACACTTACTTTAGATGTTCTTTATTCTAAGTTGAAAACTCATGAATTAGATGTTTTTGCTAGAAAGAATGATCATAAATCAATTGCTTTGACATCTCAATCTAGCATATCTCATAATGAGTCTTTGCTTCAAGTTTTGCTCTATCTTTCTTGTCTTCACTAGCACTTGATGAAGCAGTTGAGCAATTCCCGAGAAAGAAAGACTTGTCACTACTCTCTTCTCGCTTTAACAAAGCTTTGCAAAATGTGATAAAGAGAAAGAGAGGTGGTGGTGATCCTCAAGATGCTATGAGTGTGGTAATCTCGACCATATTAGTCCAAGCTGTCCAAAACTTGCAAGTAAAGCATCAAGGGAGGAGAAGGACAACGACAGAAGAAAAGAGAAGAAGAAGTTCTCTCAAGTGATAGAAAGAAGAAGAACTTCATCAACAGCCAAAGTTGTCCATCGAGTTCTTTCCGCTCTTGAACAAGTCAATTTGAAGCGATGTGGATTCGGAGAGCGGCGAGGATGATGCAACTCAAGCAAGCATGAGTTGGCGGGGTTGTGTCTCATAGCCAAAAGCGTGACGAGCTTCAGAGGCGATCATGACAGCGACTTCAATGAGGTAGATCCTTCTTCACGATGAATTAGCTATTCTTGTTGCTCGTCTTGGTAAGTGCTTGATCGCGTGACAAGAAAATTAAGAAACATGATTTTGTTGTTGAATCATTGAATCTTTGAAATTGCTAGACTTAAAACTTTGATTCGATGATGATGCTTGCAAATCATGTGACTTAATTGGAATAGGCTTACTTCGGCTTAGGAAAGAACATGCTTCCTTGATTGAGAAAATTAATGCTTTGAAAGTGAGAAAAATGAAAACATGTTAAACATGCTATTTGTTTCTTGATGATTTGCATGGTTTAACTTCTTGTTCTAAATGCTCAACTCTTGAATTAAAATTAAAAGATGCAAATGCTAGGGTTTCTCAATTAGCGATAATTTGCTTTCACATGAAATTCTCTCATGCTCAACTTATGCATAAACAAAAAGGAAAAGTAGATGTTCCACTGCAATAATTGTTTAACTCTTCTTGCTAGAAAGTTGATTACTTGCAAAATTCTTTGGAATGTTTCACTAATGGCAAGAAGAAGTTGAACATGATTTTGGATCAATCTAAGGTTAGCACAAACAAAGAGAGGTTTAGGTTTTGATCCTTATGCCACATATGAAACTAAACCTCGCCTGTTGTTCGGGCTCCTTGCAAAATTGAGTTATCTAATGAGCCTAAGAAAATTGCTTTTCAATCTCTTTGGTTTTTATCTTCTACTATGATGAATGCAAAATGTGCACTTTTTCTTTGTTAAAGCTAAACATCATGTCAAGTACACTTGCACTCATTGTGGTAGAGATGGACACTTAGTAGATTTTGCTTTAGACTAGCCAAGCTTGACAAAAGAAGGAAAGAACTAAGGCTAGGTCAAATTTAACCAAAGCACATTTTTATCGCCTAGAGTGATGAAAACACCTTACATGTTCCTACAAACATGGGAAAAAGCAAATCTGATTTTGTGCATAAAAATTATCGTGTTGTGCCCCTCTTTGTTGTAAATCGTGTGTCTCGATCTTTGGATTCCCAAAAATCTCATTCCTAACCCGATCTGAGACCTCGACACTTTACTACTTCTATGTAGGCTTCTCACGAGGAGGAGAACATGTGGCTAGTGAATTTGGATGCTCACTTCATATGTTCGATTGATAAGATTTAGTTCTCCTTCACTCGTGCATCTCATCTTTGAAAGTGTTGCCTTTGGAGATGCTTCTTCCATACATTTTTACTTAAAGGCACTAGTTCAAATGATGCGGTACAAGTGCATATGTTCGGGAAGTGTCTTTGTTCATAAAGATGATGATAATCTTGTTGAGGGCGAGATAATTAGAGGTTTACATGAGAGCTCTTCCCACGTGCTTGTGTGTGCTTGTTTCAAGCTTCCCGTGCTTCACATCGACAAGCTATCAAAGGATTTTGGTATCTTCATAGAACTCAAGATTTTGGCATTTGGCTTTACGCTTCCTCATGGATTAGTTTAAGAGCTTTTACGATGTTGACTTTCGAGGATGTTGATTTGATTTGGTTAGTGCCACCTCTTGAGTAATCCCTTTTCTTGAGCATATTGATATTGGATTTCACTTTCTTAGAGATCATGTTGAAAAAGGCAACATTGTGCTTCATCATGTGAATCTTTTGAACATCAATTGGCGGAACATTTTTACAAAACCTTTGTCTTCTTCTCGTTTTGCTTTTATTGGGAGAACTTGGAATTATTCATCCAATGGGATTGTTTTGAGGGAGTTTCTTTGCCAAGTTCTTTCACTTGATGAGCTCACTTTATCATATTTCTTTATATGTTATGTAATTGAGCTAATATATGATAATCTAATTGTCTCCACTTGAACTAAAAATGACATTGTGGAAATTCCACCTGGGTGATTACCTATAGCTAAATACTCTGTGATATCTTACTCTTCTAGGCTTGATATTGAATCCTCTTGACAAATTTGGGCTATGAAGCAAGTGTGGTTTCAACTTTATTCTTTCATAAGACCTCTTAATCACTCTTGCATGTTTTACGATCAAAGAAAAAGAAAAGAAAAGGGAATAAAAGGGCTAAAGCTTCAAAGTTATTTGCTTCAAGCATGCTTTCCTTAAATATGGTTAAGATGTATGCTTCAAGCATGCCATTCCCTCAAAGATAAGATGTATGCTTCAAGCATGCCACTCTAGAAAATAAAGAAGTATGCTTCAAGCATGCCACATCACGATTTATTGTTTAAAGATTAAATTGGTCCACTAGATTGGAGTTGAAACTACTTGCTACTTCATACGATTTGTTATTTGCTTCAACTTTGAGCCTTTGTTTTTCTACTAAAGGTTTTGCTTAGTACTTGGCTATAGTTGGTGAATTGAGGTTGAGATACATGTCATTCCCTAACATGCTAAAATCACATCAAGATCATGTATTTTGCATATTATGTGATATATAAGGTTATATGATCGAATGAGCTCATCTTTTCCTATCTTGGCACTCCCTTGTTTCTCTTTGTGAAATCATTGTTTCAGAAAAATTTTGAACATGTTCTCTCTTTTGTACTCTTGATGAATCCATTGTCAAAGGGGGAGAAATTTGGAAATCGTTAAAAAGTTTAAGGAAAAAGAGGGAGAAGAATAAGGGGGAGTTGTTTTTGGAAATTGGGTTGTTTTTGGAAATTTTGGGAGAAGTTTGGAGATTTTTTGAAATTTTTGGGCGCATTGCACATTCACACACATTTCCATTCTCAGGGGGAGATTTTGAAATTTTTGGGCGCATTGCACATTCACACACATTTTCATTCTCAGGGGGAGATTTTGTTTTGCATTTTGGTCAAAGAGGGATTTCTGTGTTTTCTTACTTTGGTCTTTGATCCTTTGGATTTCAAAATCTTTGGTAAAGTGAATGCCAAATGATCAATTCTAAGTGGTGTTGCCAATGTTTTCATCAAGGGGGAGATTGTGAAATCATGTGCTGAAAAATTAACTGAAGCGAAAAATTAACTTAGATTTGAATTTGCAAAATGTGTTTGTTCATGTGTTTTGACAATTTGACAAGAAAGCTTGATAAGATTCACGCATTAGCGGCGGGACAAAGTTCTCAAGAAGCATTAAGTTTCCCATCTGCGACGGACAGTGTTTTTGGAGTCTGTTGTGAACATGTTTTTGAGCCATGGCCGAAGTCATTTTCACATGTGTACAGCGGACTGATTTTCTTGATCAGATTGTGAACAAGCTTTTTAGGTTTGGATAATTTCTTGGAACCAAGATTTTCACATGTTCAGCGGACTAATTCTTTTTGTCCGTCGTGAATGGACTTTTCTAGGGTTTTACTTTTGTGAAACGGCGTGCTGCGTTGCGGCCGGACAAGCAAAGGGTCGTTGAACTTGTTTTGAGCTCATGGCCAAAGCCATTTTTGCATGTACAACGGACCAACTTTGTTTGTCCGGGTTGTGAGCGTGTTTTAAAGCGTTTGGTTGGCTTCTTGGAACAGAAACTTTTCCTTATACAGCGGACCAACTTTGTTTGTCCCGAAAGTAGCGTGAATATCGTTTCGCTCAATTAGGGTTTTGAAGCTTGATTTGGATTTAATTTTGAATGTGAATTTGAAATTTGTAATGATTTCATGATGCTTCTTTTGAAGTGGACTTTATGCAATGCTCATGTGAGTAGTTGCATGGATTGACATTGAGTCAAGTCGTGGACTTGTGCTCGGATTTGTTTGTGGTTTGTTCATGTGCGGTATTGCTCGAAGGCAGAATGTGGTCGATGGCGGGACCGGAACTAGGTTCATGGAGGCGAGGTTCGGGACTAGGTTCAGGAGGAACCGAGGTCTTGGTGGTCAAGGATGTCATGCGGGGCGTTCGGGCTAAAGAATGGTGCACATGAAGAATGGTTGAATCACGTGAGAATGGCGGGAGGTCATTCAGCGTGCAAGAATGTTAGTCACGTGAGTATGGCAGGTGGCCATGGCGTCTGAAGTGTTAGTCACGTGAGTATGGTAGGGTTGCCATCACCAGCGTGCAGAAGTTGTACTCGGCCTGGTTGGGCCAAGTAGAGTTGAGTTGGATCACAGTTCCTTCTAGGGAATAGGAATCGTGTGAACTCCAATGGGTTGGTGCTTTAAATAGGTGGGGGTCTCTGTTGAAGGCACCAAGTAGAGCCAGCGCATCAAGCTTTGAGCTTGGTTTTAGGGTTTGTACTCTTTTGATGAGAGTATTTTTAGACAAGAAATAAAGATCAATTCTTCCAAGATTTTTGCGTTACTCTGATAACCACGTCGCTACGGTATTTTTCTGTTTTGGTTCTTGTTTGCATGCTTGTTCTAGTTCTAGATTGGTTTTGTTCTTCAAGTTTTATCTTGATTTGATCCATCAAAAACCTCTCTAGGGTATTGATCTAGTGTTTCTCAAAGTCTAGTTGATCAATCTTTTGTCGTTCTTGTTTAATCTTGAAGTTTTGATTAGATTGATTCTCGTCAAGTTCTGGATCAGCAAAGCTTGCGAAGCTCATAACTTTGATCCGTAAGTCGATCGAGCTGATTCTTTTTGGTTTCGATTCGTATTGGAATCTAGTTTCTTGTGTCCAAATTTCAGATCGTTTCGACGGTTGGATCTCCAGGAATTCTCGTTTTACCAAACCTCTGTCATTCTGTTTTGTTGAAAGCAGAGGCAATTATTTGGTTCTGTTTTGGGGTGAACTTTTAATAGGTCAAGAATTTGGTTTTAGCTTCGCACAATCATTCCACCGCCCCCCTCGGTGCTATATTCGTATACTTGATCCTACACCCTCTACTTGATTTGAAGTCAGCGCGCCCCAATAACAGGAGCGGCCGGTTCGGATGAGGCTTGAGCAGGAAAAGGGAGCGGAACAAGTCAAAATGAGGACGTATCCCAAGATACGCCTCGCAAAGTTGAACGAAGAGAGCAATGTGAAGGATGGAGTTGTGATTCAAGTAGGGTCCACAAGTCATTGACAATGGTGAGTAGCACATGGGTATAAATAAGTAGCAGTTTTAAGTTGTCATGAACATTATAAATTCCTACTCATGCATGCATAAAACCACATTAGCACTAATGGAGTTCAAAATGAGTATAATTGATACCACTACATGTATGATATGAACATGCCATGCACAACTTAATAACCAAAATAAATTTGGGCTGTCACAAAACGTACCCCCCTTAAAGAGAATCTCGACCTCGAGATTGAATCGTCTCGGTGAAAATATGGGGAAATTCGGCTTGAAGGTGATCTTCACGCTCCCATGTAGCCTCCTCAGGAGTATGGTTACTCCACTGAACTTTGAGGAATTTGATGGTGTGATTCCGAGTGACACGTTCTCGTTCATCAATAATGCAAACTGGGTATTCCTTGTATGACAAATCGGGCTGCAATTCAAGAGTGTCCAACTCCGTAGCCTCGGTTGGAACACGAAGGCATTTCTTCAATTGAGAGACATGAAAGACATCATGTACCTCGGAGAGGGAAGGTGGAAGTTCCAATTGATATGCCACAGCTCCTCGCTTTGCTACGATTCGGAAGGGTCCGATGTGGCGAGGTGCTAGGTTTCCTTTAACTTGGAAACGACGAATACCTTTCATTAGAGAAACCTTGAGGTAGAAATAGTCATTCACCTCGAAAGTTAAAGCACGACGACGGCGATCAGCATAGCTCTTTTGACGAGACTGCGCTATCCGCAATCGTTCTCGGATTATCCGGACTCGCTCTTCTGCTTCGGTGACCAAGTCTGGGCCAAAGATGGGTCTTTCTCCAGATTCAGACCAATTGAGTGGAGTCCTACAAGATCTTCCATAAAGAGCTTCAAATGGCGACATTTGAAGACAAGATTGATAGCTATTGTTGTAGGAAAACTCCGCGAATGGCAAGCACTTCTCCCAATCCTTGCCGTATGTAAGAGCACAAGCCCTCAGCATATCCTCGAGGATTTGGTTCACTCTCTCCGCTTGTCCATTAGTTTGTGGATGATAGGCGGTGCTGAAGGAAAGTTGAGTTCCCATGGCTTTGTGAAGACATTGCCTGAAATGCGAGGTAAACTGGGTACCTCTATCTGATACAATTCTTTTGGGAACACCATGCAGAGATACAATTCGAGAGAGGTATAGCTCTGCCAATTTGCTTACCGTATCGGCAACCTTGATGAGAAGAAAATGAGCAGTTTTTGTCAACCGGTCAACGATTACCCAAATAGAGTCGAAACCCTTTTGCGTCCTGGGCAATCCAGTGATGAAATCCATGCCGATCTCCTCCCATTTCCACAAGGGAATCGGTAGTGGCTGGAGTGTGCCTGCTGAACGTAAATGGTCAGCTTTCACCCTTCGGCATATGTCGCACTCGGCAACATACCGGGCAATTTCTCGCTTCATCCGGGTCCACCAAAGTCTCAGCTTAAGATCTTAATGCATCTTTGTACTCCCGGGATGAATAGAGAATGAGGAGTTATGAGCTTCATTAAGAATGGATTGCTTCAACTCCTTACAATTCGGTACTACCAAACGGGTGCCAAACCATAAGACACCTTGGGGGTCTTCATTAAAGCAATTAGCTTTGCCTTGCTCGATTTTGGCTCGGATAAGTGTTATGCCCTTGTCCTTCTTTTGGGCTGCTTTGATCTGATCCAAGAGGTCAGATTTAATCTCAAGGGCAGCAAGGAATCCCTGATTGACCACTTCTAATCCGAGTCTTCGGAATTCAGCGCAAATCGCTTCCGATTCCGGTTCCGCCGAAATACAATTGCATTGTGATTTCTGGCTCAAGGCATCGGCAACGACGTTGGCTTTTCCAGGATGATAATGGAGTCCCATATCGTAGTCTTTGATCAATTCGAGCCACCTTCTTTGTCGCAAGTTCAGATCGGCTTGAGTGAAGATGTATTTCAGGCTCTTGTGATCGGTGTAGATTTCGCAACGATTACCGATGAGGTAATGTCGCCAAATTTTTAGAGCATGCACCACAGCTACTTGCTCTAAGTCATGGGTTGGATAATTCATCTCATGTGACCTCAATTGCCTGGATGCATATGCCACCACTCGGCCTCCTTGCATAAGTACACAACCGAGTCCGAGGCGTGATGCATCGCAATATATGTCGAAGGCCTTGTGAATATCCGGCAGTACTAAGACTGGTGCAGTAGTTAAGCGAACCTTCAGCAATTGGAAGCTCGCTTCACACTCTGCTGACCACGAAAATTTCTTCTCCTTCAAAAGTTCGGTCAGTGGTTTTGCAATCTTGGAGAAGTTCTCCACGAACCGACGGTAGTAACTCGCAAGTCTGAGAAAACTCCGAATTTCTGTGACAGTCTTGGGCTGTACCCAATTAAGTACTGATTGCACTTTGCTTGGATCAACTGCAACACCGCCTTCTGATAGCACATGGCCTAAGAAGGTAACCTCTTTTAGCCAAAATTCACATTTACTGAATTTTGCATAAAGTCGGTGTTCTCATGATTTTTCGAATAACTGAAGGTGCACTTCATGTTCTTCTTCAGACATGGAGTAGATGAGAATGTCGTCAATGAAGATGACAACGAATTTGTCAAGGTATTCCATGAAAACTGAATTCATTAGACTCATGAAGTAGGCCGGTGCATTGGTTAATCCGAAAGACATGACGGTATACTCGTATAGGCCATAACGAGTAGAGAACGCCATCTTTAAAATGTCTCCCGCTCTGATTTTGATCTGATGATAGCCTGACCTCAAGTCAATTTTGGAGAATACACGGGCTCCGGTCATTTGATCGAACAAATCATCAATCCGTGGAAGCGGATACTTGTTCTTGACCGTTATTTCATTCAACGGACGGTAATCAACACACATCCGCAAACTGTTGTCCTTCTTCTTCACAAACAGTACCGGGCATCCCCAGGGTGAGGAGCTCGGTCGAATGAAGCCCTTCTCTTACTGCTCCATGAGTTGTTTCTTCAATTCAATCAACTCATTTGGAGGCATCCGATATGGACGCTTGGATATCGGGGCTGTTCCGGGCAGCAATTCAATGACAAATTCAACCTCCCGGTCTGGCGGCATCCCCCTTAATTCTTCTGGAAAGATATCCGGGTAGTCACATACCACTGGTACATCACTAATCCCGAGAAATGGCTCATCCCTCAAGGCATAGAGATGAGTAGAATCAAAACTAGATGCAAGGACAACTTGCTCGCCGCTTGCACTTGTGAGGGAGATGGATTTTTGTGCACAATCAATGTATCCTTGATGCTTGGACAACCAATCCATCCCAAGAATAACTTCAATTCCCTTCATCTCGATCACGATCAAGTCAGCCAGAAATTCTACCCCATTGACTTCAATGCTAATTCCCCGACAAATTTGATCGGTTCTCAACTCCGATCCTGGCGTTCTAATGAGAAGAGGCGGATGCAATGGTTGGATAGAAAACCCATTATGAGTAGCAAACCCCTCTCGGATAAATGAGTGCGATGCTCCGGAATCAAATAATGAAGTAGCTGGGTAGGAGTTGACAAGAAGCGTAGCCAACACCACATCCGGTGCATCCTGAGCTTCTTCGGCTGTGACGTGGTTGATGCGACCGCATGGTTGTGCCGGCGCGGCTCTCGGTGGAGCTGGCCGAGGCGGTGGCGGTGGTGCGGCTCCAGCTACATTCGGCATTCGAGTCCCTGCCGTCGCTGGGTTCCTTTGCGGACATTGGCCCGCAAAGTGTCCCGGCTTCTTGCACTGGTAGCACACTAGAACTGGGCGGCCTTGAGTGTTACCTCCTCACTGATTCCCAGCGGCATTCGGCGGAAAATTCTGCTGCGGTGGACGCGCAACAGGTACCGGAGGTCTTGGGGGTGTCGGAGCTTGATAATTGGAAGGCGGGGGATGAGTGGCGCGCGGCGGTTGCGAGCTGTTGCTAGCCAAAATCTGAGCTGCTCGCTTGCGCCTGCGTGACTCTTCCAGCTTTCCCCGCTTCTCGTCCACCACTATGGCCTTGTTGAGCAAGTGTTGGAAATTGCGGAATTCATGTGCAGCGAGCACCAGCTGCAATTCCTCGGAAAGTCCCTCCATGAAGCGCTCTTGTTTGCGCTCGTCGGTAGAGGTGTCATCAGGAGCATAACGAGCCAAGTAATTGAACTCGTGAAGATACTCCATGACGGATTTTCCACCTTGCTTCAACGTGAGGAATTCGCGCTTCTTGATGGCCATAACACCCGTGGGGACATGAGCCTCGCGGAAGGCTGCGTGAAACTCCGCCCACGTGATAACATGATCAGCAGGTTGCATGGCGGTGAAGCTGTCCCACCATGCGCACGCTGCTCCATCGAGCTGATGGGAAGCATAAAGGACCTTCTCATGATCTGGACACTAAGCAATGGTAAGCTTCCGCTCAATGGTCTGCAGCCAGTCATCCGCTTCGAGTGGATCCTCGGCACGAGAGAATAACAGTGGCTGCGTGCGAAAGAACTCGCCGAGTCCTCCTGCGGCATGATGTCCTCCCCCACCGGCACCTCGGACAGGTCCCGGGGCAACGGCGGTATTTGCGAGCAATCTGCTGCAAGATCGAAGTCTGATCTTGCCGATTCTGCTCAATCATGGCAAGCACTTGAGCCATGGTAGGAGGTGGTGGAAATTCCGCCTCCGCACGAGGATGGTGCTGATTTTGACGGTGAGATGACTCCGGGTTTTCATGAGCAACCCCCTGAGCATGCTCCTCAGCTGCTTGGAAGCCCGAGGTGTGTGTCCTCGTCCCTTGCTGAGTTTGCGATCGAGTGGTAGCTCCTGCCATCCTGTTGCCAACCCCAAGTTAGCAACAAGAAACAAGAGAGCAACAACAACATGGAAATTGCAATTCCGAACAGTAAGATACACTTATAGCAATCTACATGAATGCAACAAGGGAAACACACAGCACAAGCACAAAGCATCAAATGAAGGAAGTTCATAAACTGCAACAACATCCATGAGCAACAACAAAGTTCCGAGACGATAACGAAAGGACATAGTCTAAGTTACACGACAGAGTCTATTACATAACTTCGAATTAAGATAGTTCTCCCCTACATAGGGGTTACGACTAATTTGACGAAGGCAACTCAAATATCTCTAAGGAAGCCTGGGGGAAATTCATCCAAAAGATGGTATTCCGGCGATCCCGTATATTCAGGATCCAAAGAGCTAGCGAGACGTTGAGGGGATCCCAAGTAGGATGTAGGTTCTCCTGATAATCCTTGCGCACGAAGACGCATTGCACTTGCCGAGTTGATGCGTGCACGGCTGGGGTTGCAGTGTTGGGCTTCCACCCCTGTCACGCGTGGGAATTGAAAAGGGCCTGGAGCTGCATCATGGGGCGTAGTGCAATTGGGTCCGTACACCACATTCCGTGGCACGAGACCAGTCTGTAAGAATTGATGAAGATGCCCCTGGGCGGCGCGAAGATGGGCACGAGTCTCCCACAACTCGTGAACCACACAACGATGAGCTCGGTCCAATGTATCGACCAAGCTCCCCAACTGGCGGATAGAGCGGTCTTTTCCCAGTTCAACCTCCGCAATGAAGTTATAGGTGCCCGCTGGTCCTCGCTGCGGGAAGTAAAGAAATGGAGGCTCAAGCAACTCCCGCAGATCATGACGAAGATGACACATGGCAACATATGCCACCTCTTGGATTGCCATCCCAATGGATGTCCCTTGTGCTTGGAAGTGATGGGGAATGCTCAACGGCATCATTCGGGCGATGATGTGGACCGTGGCAGTGTAGGTCTTCAATCCAGGTCCCAAAGCCCACCCATACACCGTGTACTCGGGTGCATAGGTGAAGCTGGCCCTTCAGAGCATCTCCCTGAGGAGGGAAGGAAAACCGTCCACATCCTCAGCGCGGGTAACCATGACCAAAGGACCGTGGTTCATCTAGCATTTTGGAAAAGAGAAGATGAGTCAGTAAACAATTTTGCTAAATCAAATGAACATAAAGATGAGGCATAGAACTAAGATGGATGAGGAACAAAAGAATGGCACAATGCTATCAGTTCAAAATTATTTGATAAGTAAAATAGTTTTGACTCAAAACAAGTTCTAAGACAGTCGACCATGCTATGTCCTAACCTCGCACAAGATAGAGCTCGATACCAAGACTATGGGGACCCGTCCTCGGGATTCCATTGATTCACTCAGAGCTTCAAGATCATCCAAGTAAATCAAGGGAGCCTCGGGCGTCCCGCATATATGCCCGTGTTGGTCCCAGGAAAGTTCACCAACACGCGCGACAATGCATAACAGTTTGTATCACAACACATACACAATTAACGAAAGCATAAGCATAATTACATACAAAAGCAGGACTACTGTCCAAAACGACATATTTAAAGTTATTACAGAACTAGCAGCGGAAACATAATATAGACAACAAAAGAGTCCAGCGTAGTGTGCCATAGCCCGCAGGCAACCGACTGGAAGTAAGAACGTGCCCCTAAGCGTTAGCATCATCGAAATCTGCCCGAGAAAGGTCTCCGGGCAGTGCCTCATCCTCACCTGCAGCAAGTGGACAATCCGTTTGAGTACAAAGAGTGTACTCGCACAATATTATAAGTTGCATGCTGAGTTCTAGCTACATGTGGTTACTTCATCATAAGAAAGGCACAAGATTAATTTTAGCGTAAAGCAACATTTGGAATAAAACACAGACACGTATAGATTGAAACTTCTATTTGATAAACATTTACAAAGTATAATACATAGTATAACATTATCATAAACATCTTTATCTCATGCCTCCAAGCATTTTCCGAACCATGAGTCCAACGCTCATGTTCGCTTACACCCACGGATACTCCTGTGATACTACGGAATGTCGAGACTTTATAATTTGTGATAATAGGTTATAAAATGTGGTAACATGTGATAGGTTGGGGTTTTTGCAACTAAAACCCTGAGATTTCATATTTTAGCGCGTTTCGGGCTATTTCCAGGCTTCCGGGCCTCTCCGGGGTCGATTTGGGCCTTGGGGGGAAATTCGTGGGCCGGAGGTGGGGCACTTGGGCCCATGTGGGAGTAGTGGGGGGCAGCACACCCTTCTTCCCTAGCCCCCCCACCACTCCATGCGCCGCCCCCACCCCATCATCTCCCCTCTCCTCCACATCTCCCCTCACCTCCCCTCTCCTTCCCCCAAATCGCCTCCTCCCTCCTCCTTTCCTCTCCCACTTGTGGGCACACCCCAAGATCTCCTCCTCGCTGCCACAACTTGCCGCCGCTACTTCCCTTGCCGTGGAGGAGCCCCGCGACGAGTGGATTTGGGAGGGATCGACGCGGGAGGAAATCGGGAAAGAACGCGAGGTTTCGGCCGTCGGTTTGTGATTCTCCAAGAAGGTAATGGGGGAATCTTGTGGGGTAGATCTCTTGCTGCTGTAGAGGGGGATTACCATGTTTTTTAGATCAAAGAAGGTGCTGCCATGGGTTAGATCTAATGAAAACTAGAGATGTATTCACGTTCTGTTCGGGCAGATTGGGAACCCGAACTAGGGAAGGTGTTTTCGCCAATTTAGAGCTGGAATCTGACCGTACGGGCTTTAAGGAAGTTGTATATAATTTCATTATCTTTCCGTGCCTATAAAGAACGTTAAAATCTGCCCAGCTGTTTGGGAGATATGGCCGTTTTACCGAGCGCTGTCAAATCTGTGACGAGATTGGGACAGTTCGTGTTCAACAATAGATTAAACAATATTAGATTCCGAATTAGTCTTTCTCTATAACTAGAAAAATTTGGGAATTTTCCTAAGCTACGCGACGATGTACTTGTTTATTCAATTTGGAGTCATAGAAAAGAAGTTATGCCCTTTGGAAGGCTGCTGTCCCGAAGGGACAGATTAGCTGTTTTCTGATTTTAGGGGTTGTATGCGAAGTCAGGTAGCGGGATTTATTTGTGTACTGTTTTGTGGACTCGTTTTGAGTGTGTGGAACGTGTTTGCAGGTGGTGTGCCTCCGGGAGTGCCCTCAACCTCTTGTCACTCCATTGCCCGTGGTTGAAGGCAAGTGTGTTGCGTGGATTGTATGCTATATGTGTTGCTAGAATTGATTGATAGCATTTGGAATAGATAACATGTTGTTTTGCCATAATTTACATGTTATAATTGATAGGAGGTCCTTAGGCTATGATTTAAATGTTATCGATGATATGGTGTCCTCATGCCATGATTAACAATGTTTGTTGTTGACAAATGATTCACATGCCATGTTTTGAACGGTAACCGTCAATGGTTGAATATGGTCCTACATGTGGAAATGCCATGTGTTGATATGCAATATGTCTATTTCTGTATACGTTGCTGTCCATTTTGCATACATGGCATATTTTCATGGCCGGCCGGTGAGATAAGTCATAACTATTCCGGTAGGGTCGGTGAGAACAGTTATGACTAGTCCGGGGCTATTCTTTTGAGTAAGTCCTACATCATGATTCCATCACCGAGGTGAATGGAAGCGAGTGATAGGCACCCTCCATCTTCGGGATGGAAGGGGGAAAAGGGTGCATGCCGACGGGTGTGCACTCAACCATACCGGTATGAGTATTCCAGGAGACATGTGCATTGCATTGCATGAATGATATACATAAATGAAGATGTTTATGAGATGATGATGAGAGTACTCATGAGATGCTCATGAGATGATTATCATGTTGTTTTAAAGGATGTATATAATGTTAAATATGATGTGTTGTGATATAACTGTGGAGATTGGGATGATGGTTTGTTGTCTTGATCCTTGTTGTTCCATTACAATACACTTTGCAGAGTGATGAACTCACGCTTGTGTTTTATGTTGTTTGTTTATTTAGGTACAATGAAATCGGCGCGCGGGAAGGGAATTTAGCTACACTTCCTCACGTAGCACTCATAATCTAGATAATTCACCCATTTCAATGGAAACATGGCAATAAATTATGTTGATTTTGGTGTATGGAAATTATGTGTGTTGGTTTCCCTCATGTGTGTCATGTGGGTCTTTGGAGCGATTTGTTTTATCATCCTAGTCTTAGTTGATGCTCATCTATTGTTTGTTTTATCATCCTAGTCTTAGTTGATGCTCATCTATTGTTGTCGATGCTTATTGATATCTTGATTGATATACATATTGATATGATGTTATGTTTCATTCATAAACAAAGGAGATGCTGTCAAAATTTTCAATTATGCTAAATGATTACTTGCTGAAATTTTACCTTAAACTATGGTATTAAACGTGTTATGGTCTATGTTTGGTGACATTCTGGGCTTAGTGCAAGCTGGGGTGTTCTGATTGGTATCGAGGCGAATTTGTAGGTCCTGGAATGTGTATTTAGTGTCATACTATAGGTTCAACTAAAATATGAAGTGGGATAACCTAGAAACATGGCTTAGGTTTTACTTAAAACTTTGCCATAGGATAGCAACATTAAAACTTGTGTAAGTGGAATAATTAATTTAAAACTTGACACACTCATTGCACAAGAGGAATGGGTATGGGTACCGTTGCTTTACACTTAAATGTTGTATTTAAGCTTTGATGTTGAATGTTACATTTGGTAATATATGTTGCTATGTTTATGAAAGAATTGATTGTGTTGATACATTTGAGATTATGTGGGTTGTGGTGCCGAAAGGGTTTCGGTCACCTTCTGTTGTTTGTAGTAATGTTGGGTTTGACGGTGTGGCCGGTTAGTGCCATCACCGATGGACTTTTAACCTCCTGTTGGGAGAGTGCTTATCCTATCTATCGTAGATTGGGTAGTTGGTTGGAGTCGAGTAGTAGAGTTGTGGATTGACCCTTCGAATTTCCTTTGCCGTTTTGACGAACGGTTTTGGTTGGTTTTTGGTTGGTTGAAATAAAAGAAAAAGTGTTCGGTTTTGGATACTCACCGATAGTTCTTTTGGTGGTTTTGGTTTTGTCTTCTTTGGTTGAAGACAAAAGAAGAATTTAGGGTTGCGCCTCTTTTGGTCGTCTTGCCAGCTTTGACGCCCGATTTGTTGTTTGCCTTATAGAGAAATTTATAGATTGATTCTTGGGTTACCATTCTCCAATTTGAAAAGAAGTTATTGAAGTTTCGATGAAAAATCTAAGTCGCATGGATTTAGGTGTCAAGGTTTTGTCGGAAAGGATGTGGTTGATCGGTTGCTTTACGGAGAAAGTTTTCAATTTATTCTTGTGTTTGTCGTTCTCCGAGGTTTAAAAGAGTTATTGCGGTGTTGTGCTAGACCTTGTTGTCGGGGTCTAAGTGGTGTTGGATCGCAATGATGACTTGCTTGGGAATTCATCTTTGAAAAACCGTTTGTTTCGTGAAAGTTTGAAGTTTGGGGTTATGGCCTTATCTGAAAAAAAAAGATTTGGTTAATCGCTTGGTTTTCCCTCTTGCAACCATCTTCCTTCATGAAGTTGTTGATCTCGAGAGTTGTGGAGTAGTTGCGTGTCGGCATTTGGGAATTTAAGAGTTGACTTCTCTTGTGATTTATGGTTGAGCTTTCCAGAAGGAAAGGTGTTTGGGTGTTGTTCTTTTCTGGAGCAATTATGGTTTCCTTAAGAGTTGGGTGCGTGATTCACGCGGATGTTTAAGAAGTTAAGTGTATGACAAGTTAGAGTTTTCAGATGATATGAGCTAGTGGTTCGGTTAAAGTGAATTTGTTGATTGTTTAAAGATAAACTAAAATATTGTGTTGTTAAGAGATGATTAAACGAGACGTCAGGTGATCCGAAGTGAAAGTTGATTAGTGGTGTGTGCAAAGTGATGCGGGTTATGGAATCTAATGGATGTTTGAGATTAGTTAGCATAGAATGTCTCGGTTGATGAACTTGTTATAGCAAGAACATGGTGTGAAATTCTGCCTATTGTAGCTGGTGGGTCAGTTAATATTGTGGGTCGACAATATGACTTAAAATTACGAGTAATCAATTAATGAGGATATATGGAATGATTGTAGGAAAGGTTGAATTATTCTTGACAGATGTCTGTCTGGGATCCGTATTTATGAGGGATGTCTAGTGGAGATCGTGTTGCGTGGTTAGTATTAATTATTGGTGGAATGAACTGGTGATATGGAATATGTGACTTAGGGATTATACCCAGGGTAATTGTTGATTATGCCAGAATAATTGTAAAGAGATGTGTGCTACGCTTGGGATAATAAGTTGCATGAATAATGGTTCGTCATGGTTAGTAGACCAAAAGAAGTTGTTGATATGTGTCTTATGTTGGATTAACTGATAAGTTAATTGTGCTGGAGTTGTGAGAACGTGGTTCTTCTTGTTGATTGTCGTACGGTAGATATGGTCTATGGTTCGTTGGTAATATAATCAATTGTGGTTATATGAATAGTGAAAAGTGATTTTATTAAGAGCAGATGTTGTAGCTTGTGTGCAACCGTGTTGGATTTCTCGGGATTTGGGTGATTATGACATCCGTATTGGCTAAAAGTATTGGAATGCGAGTAATGGTGGGATTTGAGTCGAACTTTCTTTTGAAGGTTTACGGATTCAAATGAAGGTATAAATTTTCTGGGAGTGCTTGCCTCTTTGTTTAGGCGTCTTGATTATTGTGCAATAAAATCTCCCCTGATTAAGTGGCATTTTGTCAAGTTACAAACTTGACTCCGATGATTGGAACTATGGATGAAAGAGTAGTATTTGAAGTAACCAGCTTATGGGTTCCAAATGTGGTGTGGTATTGAACCATGCCAATCTTTGGATTTGGGCTAATCTGATTAGTCTATGCTATGAGTATGGATTAACACCCAAAGCGTTGGAGTGGGACGCTCTCTTTAGCGTTCAACTGATTTATCCTTGGTAACCCTAGAGTAAAGTGCTTAAATTGTAATTCTATCGTGACTAGAGTTGGATTTATTTGGGAAACGTGTGTGGTGTTTGCGAGCGTTTCAAAAAGGTGAATCTTACGATTGTTTCATAAGTGATTTTGTTAGTAAGGTGTTCCCTGTGGGGAATGTGTTTTCTTTCTCTTTAAGAGAATTGGTAGCGGTTATTAGGCGTAGATGTTTGATTTGAGAGTTGATGCTATCTTCTGTTATTGGCTTTGGTTAAAATGCGATGTTTTGCACGCATTGCGTGCAGTGGTTGTTGGGTTGTGATGCGATGTGGTATTTTTCGGTTAACGCCGTCGTAGTTTATGCGAATTTGAGCAACCATCGATGTTGTTGGGTGTCAATCATGTGACAAAGAGAATGAAATCTCTTTGTGAATGGTTAATGGGTATCGTGGTTACATGACGAATAAATGGTGAAAAAGATTCATGACATCGTTTTATAAGCATAAAAGAGTTGTGGAGCCAGGACGGTGAGAAAGTCATATAGAGATATATGACTAATCCGGAGTGCTCTTGAAGAATTCGCATTCGTGTTATGAATCGAGATTTCCATTGCTCTCTAGCATGAAAAGGAATGAATGGATAAATGCTGGTATTTTGGTTATGTTATGCAAGGGATTTGAGTTTCCCTTTCTCTTCGAGAGTTTTTGTGGCAGTTCTCTTCCAAGTTGTTGATTTTGGTTAAAATGAAAAGTTTGGCTGTGGTGAAAGCGAGTCGAGTTGTCTTTAGTTGTTGAGAACTTCTGTCAAGAGAATTGTGTGGAGTCTCTATTTGTTTGAGTGCTCCCCGATGCGAATTGTATCGCGTTGATTGGAGATTTGAGTTTTCCTTTGCGGCTTGACTTAGGAAAAGCAAAAGGGTGGTCTTTCAATGTTATCGGGTTCTTTCCAAAGTGATTTGTGGCGCTTTGAGGCTCGAGTTGTTGTATGTGGTCTACTTGGATTCAAAAGAATCGTACTTCTTTTGCACTATTGATAGGAGCGAGAATAAGAAGGGCCTCGGGTTAGTGTTGAGTATAGTCTAAGAGCTATACTCGTGGGCTTCGTTGTTTGTATGAATTGTTTGTGAGGGCGACATCCTCTTGGGAAAAGTGCCAATTGAGATTTGGTAGTGAGTTACAGTCCTAGCTTGAGCTAGGTGTTGGACATTAGTAGTATGAGGGTGGATGATGATGGAGGTTGTTGATGTCGTGGTTTGAATTTGGTTGAAAGTATCGTTGGGTGGAAGCAAATGTTATAGAAATTGTGATGTAAAATGCTTTGTCATGGACATTGTCTTAGCTAGACGTCCCTGGGTGTGCGTTATGCCTGGGAGAGGATAGAATGAAAAGTGTAATGTGGTTGGCAGTCGAAAGGAAAGTATGGTCGAGGTAGGCTATGAGCGAAGATGACATTAGTAAATTTTGATTCCTTGCGAAAAGGGGTC
Organism: Rhipidocladum racemiflorum; assembly: GCA_036346355.1. Lineage (NCBI taxonomy): Eukaryota > Viridiplantae > Streptophyta > Magnoliopsida > Poales > Poaceae > Rhipidocladum > Rhipidocladum racemiflorum. Next base: position 16,080,155 of record CM070582.1, read on the forward strand.
AAATAATTGGAAGAGATGGGGTTTTGCGTAAATGGTCTTTTTGGGGGGTTCAAGTTTGGAACCTCGGTTGACCGTTTTAATACTAATGGTGAAAAAAAGGGATGTGTTTCATGATGATTGTGTCATTCTGAGTTTATGAATCATGATAGAGATTGAAGTAAATGAGGAATCATGTCAAGTTGTGCTTAGTTAAGCTAAGTCAAGTCACTCTTGTTAATAGATGGATTTGGAGAATTGAGTTATGCGTTACTCTTTGTTTGAGTCTTTGCGTGGGTGTGTTGAGTTCGCAAAGAAGATGAGTCCCTAGTGGACATTGTTTTAGAGTTGACGTGTAAGATTCGAGGTCGAATCCAGTTAAGGGGGGTAGAATGTGATACTACAGAATGTCGAGACTTTATAATTTGTGATAATAGGTTATAAAATGTGGTAACATGTGATAGGTTGGGGTTTTTGCAACTAAAACCCTGAGATTTCATGTTTTAGTGCGTTTCGGGCTGTTTCCAGGCTTCCGGGCCTCTCCGGGGTCGATTTGGGCCTTGGGGGGAAATTCGTGGGCCGGAGGTGGGGCACTTGGGCCCATGTGGGAGTAGTGGGGGGGCAGCACACCCTACTGCCCTAGCCCCCCCACCACTCCATGCGCCGCCCCCACCCCCTCATCTCCCCTCTCCTCCACATCTCCCCTCACCTCCCCTCTCCTTCCCCCAAATCGCCTCCTCCCTCCTCCTTTCCTCTCCCGCTTGTGTGCGCACCCCAAGATCTCCTCCTCGCTGCCACAACTCGCCGCCGCTGCTGCCCTTGCCGTGGAGGAGCCCCGCGACGAGTGGATTTGGGAGGGATCAGCGCGGGAGGAAATCGGGAAAGAACGCGAGGTTTCGGCCGTCGGTTTGTGATTCTCCAAGAAGGTAATGGGGGAATCTTGTGGGGTAGATCTCTTGCTGCTGTAGAGGGGGATTACCATGTTTTTTAGATCAAGGAAGGTGCTGCCATGGGTTAGATCTAATGAAAACTAGAGATGTATTCACGTTCTGTTCGGGCAGATTGGGAACCCGAACTAGGGCAGGTGTTTTCGCCAATTTAGGATTGGAATCTGACCGTACGGACTTTAATGAAGTTGTAGATAATTTCATTATCTTTCCGTGCATATAAATAACGTTAAAATCCGCCCATCCGTTTGGGAGATATGGCCATTTTACCGAGCGCTGTCAAATCTGTGACGAGATTGGGACAGTTCGTGTTCAACGTTAGATTAAACAATATTAGAGTCCGAATTAGTCTTTCTCTATAACTAGAAAAAGTTGGGAATTTTCCTAAGCTATGCGAGGATGTACTTGTTTATTCAATTTGGAGTCCTAGAATAGAAGTTATGCCCTTTGGAAGCCTGCTGTCCCGAAGGGACAGATTAGCTGTTTTCTGATTTTAGGAGTTGTATGCGAAGTCGGGTAGCGGGATTTATTTGTGAACTATTTTGTGGACTCGTTTTGAGTGTGTGGCACGTGTTTGCAGGTGGTGTGCCTCCGGGAGTGCCCTCAACCTCTTGTCACTCCATTGCCCGTGGTTGAAGGCAAGTGTGTTGCGTGGATTGTATGCTATATGTGTTGCTAGAATTGATTGATAGCATTTGGAATAGATAACATGTTGTTTTGCCATGATTTACATGTTATAATTGATAGGAGGTCCTTAGGCCATGATTTAAATGTTATCGATGATATGGTGTCCTCATGCCATGATTAACAATGTTTGTTGTTGACAAATGATTCACATGCCATGTTTTGAACGGTAACCGTCAATGGTTGAATATGGTCTTACATGTGGAAATGCCATGTGTTGATATTCAATATGTCTATTTCTGTATACGTTGCTGTCCATTTTGCATACATGGCATATTTTCATGGCCGGCCGGTGAGATAAGTCATAACTATTCCGGTAGGGTCGGTGAGAACAGTTATGACTAGTCCGGGGCTATTCTTTTGAGTAAGTCCTACATCGTGATTCCATCACCGAGGTGAATGGAAGCGAGTGATAGGCACCCTCCATCTTCGGGATGGAAGGGGGAAAAGGGTGCATGCCGACGGGTGTGCACTCAACCATACCGGTATGAGTATTCCAGGAGACATGTGCATTGCATTGCATGAATGATATACATAAATGAAGATGTTTATGAGATGATGATGAGAGTACTCATGAGATGCTCATGAGATGATTATCATGTTGTTTTAAAGGATGTATATAATGTTAAATATGATGTGTTGTGATATAACTATGGAGACTGGGATGATGGTTTGTTGTCTTGATCCTTGTTGTTCCATTACAATACACTTTGCTGAGTGATGAACTCACGCTTGTGTTTTATGTTGTTTGTTTATTTAGGTACAATGAAATCGGCGTGCGGGAAGGGAATTTAGCTACACTTCCTCACGTAGCACTCATAATCTAGATAATTCACCCATTTCAATGGAAACATGGCAATAAATTATGTTGATTTTAGTGTATGGAAATTATGTGTGTTGGTTTCCCTCATATGTGTCATGTGGGTTTTTGGAGCGATTTGTTTTATCATCCTAGTCTTAGTTGATGCTATTCTATTGTTTGTTTTATCATCCTAGTCTTAGTTGATGCTCATCTATTGTTGTCGATGCTTATTGATATCTTGATTGATATACATATTGATATGATGTTATGTTTCATGCATAAACAAAGGAGATGCTGTCAAAATTTTCAATTATGCTAAATGATTACTTGCTGAAATTTTACCTTAAACTATGGTATTAAACGTGTTATGGTCTATGTTTGGTGACATTCTGGGCTTAGTACAAGCTGGGGTGTTACAGTTGGTATCAGAGCGGGCTGTAGGTCCCTGGAATGTGTATTTAGTGTCATACTATAGGTTCAACTAAAATATGAAGTGGGATAACCTAGAAACATGGCTTAGGTTTTGCTTAAAACTTTGCCATAGGATAGCAACATTAAAACTTGTGTAAGTGAAATAATTAATTTAAAACTTGACACACTCTGTTGCACAGTAGGAATGGGTATGGGTACCGTTGCTTTACACTTAAATGTTGTATTTAAGCTTTGATGTTGAATGTTACATTTGGTAATATATGTTGCTATGTTTATGAAAGAATTGATTGTGTTGATACATTTGAGATTATGTGGGTTGTGGTGCCGAAAGGGTTTCGGTCACCTTCTGTTGTTTGTAGTAATGTTGGGTTTGACGGTGTGGCCGGTTAGTGCCATCACCGATGGACTTTTAACCTCCTGTTGGGAGAGTGCTTATCCTATCTGTCGTAGATTGGGTAGTTGGTTGGAGTCGAGTAGTAGAGTTGTGGATTGACCCTTCGAATTTCCTTTGCCGTTTTGACGAACGGTTTTGGTTGGTTTTTGGTTGGTTGAAATAAAAGAAAAAGTGTTTGGTTTTGGATACTCACCGATAGTTCTTTTGGTGGTTTTGGTTTTGTCTTCTTTGGTTGAAGACAAAAGAAGAATTTAGGGTTGCGCCTCTTTTGGTCATCTTGCCAGCTTTGACGCCCGATTTGTTGTTTGCCTAATAGAGAAATTTATAGATTGATTCTTGGGTTACCATTCTCCAATTTGAAAAGAAGTTATTGAAGTTTCGATGAAAAATCTAAGTCGCATGGATTTAGGTGTCAAGGTTTTGTCGGAAAGGATGTGGTTGATCGGTTGCTTTACGGAGAAAGTTTTCATTTTATTCTTGTGTTTGTCATTCTCCGAGGTTTAAAAGAGTTATTGCGGTGTTGTGCTAGACCTTGTTGTCGGGGTCTAAGTGGTGTTTGATCGCAATGATGACTTGCTTGGGAATTCATCTTTGAAAAACCGTTTGTTTCGTGAAAGTTTGAAGTTTGGGGTTATGGCCTTATCTGAAAAAAAAAGATTTGGTTAATCGCTTGGTTTTCCCTCTTGCAACCATCTTCCTTCGCGGAAGTTGTTGATCTCGAGAGTTGTGGAGTAGTTGCGTGTCGGCATTTGGGAATTTAAGAGTTGACTTCTCTTGTGATTTATGGTTGAGCTTTCCGGAAGGAAAGGTGTTTGGGTGTTGTTCTTTTCTGGAGCAATTATGGTTTCCTTAAGAGTTGGGTGCGTGATTCACGCGGATGTTTAAGAAGTTAAGTGTATGACAAGTTAGAGTTTTCAGATGATATGAGCTAGTGGTTCGGTTAAAGTGAATTTGTTGATTGTTTAAAGATAAACTAAAATATTGTGTTGTTAAGAGATGATTAAACGAGACGTCAGGTGATCCGAAGTGAAAGTTGATTAGTGGTGTGTGCAAAGTGATGCGGGTTATGGAATCTAATGGATGTTTGAGATTAGTTAGCATAGAATGTCTCGGTTGATGAACTTGTTATAGCAAGAACATGGTGTGAAATTCTGCCTATTGTAGCTGGTGGGTCAGTTAATATTGTGGGTCGACAATATGACTTAAAATTACGAGTAATCAATTAATGAGGATATATGGAATGATTGTAGGAAAGGTTGAATTATTCTTGACAGATGTCCATGCAGGATCCGTATTTATGAGGGATGTCTAGTGGAGATCGTGTTGCGTGGTTAGTATTAATTATTGGTGGAATGAACTGGTGATATGGAATATGTGACTTAGGGATTATACCCAGGGTAATTGTTGATTACGTCGGAATAATTGTAAAGAGATGTGTGCTACGCTTGGGATAATAAGTTGCATGAATAATTGTTCGTCATGGTTAGTAGACCAAAAGAAGTTGTTGATATGCGTCTTATGTTGGATTAACTGATAAGTTAATTGTGCTGGAGTTGTGAGAACGTGGTTCTTCTTATTGATTGTCATACGGTAGATATGGTCTATGGTTCGTTGGTAATATAATCAATTGTGGTTATATGAATAGTGAAAAGTGATTTTATTAAGAGCAGATGTTGTAGCTTGTGTGCAACCGTGTTGGATTTCTCGGGATTTGGGTGATTATGACATCCGTATTGGCTAAGAGTATTGGAATGCGAGTAATGGTGGGATTTGAGTCGAACTTTCTTATGAAGGTTTACGGATTCAAATGAAGGTATAAATTTTCTGGGAGTGCTTGCCTCTTTGTTTAGGCGTCTTGATTAGTGTGCAATAAAATCTCCCCTGATTAAGTGGAATTTTGTCAAGGTACAAACGGGCTCAAGGAACTCCGGTGGACATTCCTTGACACTCTACAAAGCTCAAGGAATTCCGGGTGCACGTGGTTTAAACACCCCTAGTCATACACAAGTACTTGGCTAAGCCGACCCCATAAACGGCGTGTGGTTCGCATGATAGTTACTTAAAGAGACGTCACCAGGATTTGATCCTTAAGATCCTTAACCAACATTGCTTCACAATAACCACAATTGAACCATCATTATCATAATCATCTTTGATCATCGCGACTGATGGACTAAGTCCATATGTCGCGGTTCCTAACGATGTTCTAAGCATGGCTAAGCAAATCATACGAACCCATACATAATAATAAACCAACCACCTAGGGCGACAATGGTACACGAAAGGAACATAGTAAGAGGATAACATGTCGACAAGGTAGTAACTAAGCATTCTACCCCAAATATACTTGTAATTGAAAGTAAGCATGCAATTGATAAAAAAACTTCAACATAATTTGCAGTTAATAGGATCAAGCATGTTCAAGGAGTAAGGTAGTGCCTTGCTGCTCGTTCTTGATATCGTAAGCGTAGTCGTACTTGGGAGTGTCGTCCGAAGCGTCAACACCTATCGAGAGGATTCAATTCAAATAACTCCAATCAAGAATACAAATGAAACAATAAATCATAATTGAAATATGCACAATTATGCATGAAATGCTCATGATTTTAGAGTAATAGTCATAATACGAACATACGATTTGACTTTGTGAAGTTTGGACTTGTGTGTCAAAAGTTATCACTAAAACAATATCGTTTGAGTGAGGGTCAACAATACTACCCCTTGTTAAAGATCCTATGATAGATCTTCATATATGCAACCCAAGTCTTGTTTTTCTATTGGAAATGATAGAGGACGACCCTATGAAAGCATAGGAATTGGTCTCACCCAATTTGGACTTATTATGCAAAAGTTATGGTCATTTGAAGTTGGTTCAGTCGGAAGTTCCGAACTTAGTATCGGAAGTTCCGATCCAGACTTGGAAAATTTTTAGATGGAATTCACAAAGGTGCTTCTCTGGACACATCGGAAGTTCCGATCCGACATCGGAAGTTCCGATCCAGACTTAGAAAATTTTTCCCGTTAGAATACACGAAAGGTGCTTCTCTGGAAACTTCGGAAGTTCCGATGTGAACATCAGATGTTCCGATATGTGTAAATTTCCAGCGTAGACGGGGTTAGGATTTAAGCATTTTCTGGAGTTTTAGAAACATCGGATGTTCCGATTTGGGGTTGGAAGTTCCGATGTGTGTCGAAATGTACAGTCCAACAAGATTTTTGTTCAAGTCTTTGAATGGCTATTGCACATTGTGCTCCTATACTTCAAGAAAATGGAGTAGGGTAGAACCTTACCCCCACAAGGATGTTCTTGCACTTGATGGAAGGGTGGTTTGATGAAGAGATCAAGAGTGACGCCGTGAAAGTGATCTTCGGTGTTCTTCCCGGTATCAACTCCTCCTCGCTTGTAGAAGCAATGCCTCCTCCTCTTGAGCTTGTAGTAGCGTCAACTCCTCCTCCTCAAGCTTGCAACATAACATGTGCGACCCGATCATCAATGGGGAGATGATTTTCATGGAAAGGAAGATGGATGAGCTCTACATAACAAAATTTCAGAAAAAGGGAGAGTAAATGAAGGATTAGAACTCACCCAAAACTTGGCACATTCAAAATCCACTTGGATGGATTTGAAGCCCTTGATCTAAGGATCACAACGGTGTTGCATGCACAAGCTCAATCTCAGTTTTTGGATGGATTGTGTGGGGTGAAATGGGGAAGTGAGGGAGGAGTGTTCTTGCTTGCTCTCCTTGCTATTTTCAGAAATGGGGTGAGCAGAAAATGAGAGTGTGGGGGAGGAGAAACCAAGGTGAGGGGGTTTATATAGTGGTCCACTCCCCCCTTACATGTGGGGCTTGGTCCCACATGTCATAGTGAGGTAAGAAGAGTGGGTAGAGGTGGGTAAAGTGAGAAATGACAAGTACGTATGTGTAATCCACTCTCTCACTTACAAGTAGGGTCCACAAGTCATTGACAATGGTGAGTAGCACATGGGTATAAATAAGTAGCAGTTTTAAGTTGTCATGAACATTATAAATTCCTACTCATGCATGCATAAAACCACATTAGCACTAATGGAGTTCTAAATGAGTATAATTGATACCACTACATGTATGATATGAACATGCCATGCACAACTTAATAACCAAAATAAATTTGGGCTGTCACAAAACCTACCCCCCTTAAAGAGAATCTCGACCTTGAGATTGAATCGTCTCGGTGAAAATATGGGGATATTCGGCTCGAAGGTGATCTTCACGCTCCCATGTAGCCTCCTCAGGAGTATGGTTACTCCACTGAACTTTGAGGAATTTGATGGCGTGATTCCGAGTGACATGTTCTCGTTCGTCAATAATGCAAACTGGGTATTCCTTGTACGACAAATCGGGTTGCAATTCGAGAGTGTCCAACTCCGTAGCCTCGGTTGGAACACGAAGGCATTTCTTCAATTGAGAGACATGAAAGACATCATGTACCTCGGAGAGGGAAGGTGGAAGTTCCAATTGATATGCAACAGCTCCTCGCTTTGCTACGATTTGGAAGGGTTCGATGTAGCGAGGTGCTAGCTTTCCTTTAACTTGGAAACGACGAATACCTTTCATTAGACAAACCTTGAGGTAGACATAGTCATTTACCTCGAAAGTTAAAGCACGACGACGACGATCAGCACAGCTCTTTTGACGAGACTGCGCTATCCGCAATCGTTCTAGGATTATCCGGACTCGCTCTTCTGCTTTGGTGACCAAGTCCGGGACAAAGATGGGTCTTTCTCCAGATTCAGACCAATTGAGTGGAGTCCTACAAGATCTTCCATAAAGAGCTTCAAATGGCGACATTTGAAGACTAGTTTGATAGCTATTGTTGTAGGAAAACTCCGCGAATGGCAAGCACTTCACCCAATCCTTGCCGTATGTAAGAGCACAAGCCCTCAGCATATCCTCGAGGATTTGGTTCACTCTCTCCGCTTGTCCATCAGTTTGTGGATGATAGGCGGTGCTGAAGGAAAGTTGAGTTCCCATGGCTTTGTGAAGACATTGCCAGAAATGCGAGGTAAACTGGGTACCTCTATCTGATACAATTCTTTTGGGAACACCATGCAGAGATACAATTCGAGAGAGGTATAGCTCTGCCAACTTGCTTACCGTATCGGTAACCTTGACGGGATGAAAATGAGCAGTTTTTGTCAACCGGTCAACGATTACCCAAATAGAGTCGAAACCCTTTTGCGTCCTGGGCAATTCAGTGATGAAATCCATGCCAATCTCCTCCCATTTCCACAAGGGAATCGGTAGTGGCTGGAGTGTGCCTGCTGAACGTAAATGGTCAGCTTTCACCCTTCGGCATATGTCGCACTCGGCAATATACCGGGCAATTTCTCGCTTCATCCGGGTCCACCAAAGTCTCAGCTTAAGATCTTGATACATCTTTGTACTCCCGGGATGAATAGAGAATGAGGAGTTATGAGCTTCATTAAGAATGGATTGCTTCAACTCCTTACAATTCGGCACTACCAAACGGGTGCCAAACCATAAGACACCTTGGGGGTCTTCATTAAAGCAATTAGCTTTGCCTTGCTCGATGTTGGCTCGGATAAGTGTTATGCCCTTGTCCTTCTTTTGGGATGCTTTGATCTGATCCAAGAGGTCAGATTTAATCTCAAGGGCAGCAAGGAATCCCTGATTGACCACTTCTAATCCGAGTCTTCGGAATTCAGCGCAAATCGCTTCCGATTCCGGTTCCGCCGAAATACAATTGCATTGTGATTTCCGGCTCAAGGCATCGGCAACGACGTTGGCTTTTCCAGGATGATAATGGAGTCCCATATCGTAGTCTTTGATCAATTCGAGCCACCTTCTTTGTCGCCAGTTCAGATCGTCTTGAGTGAAGATGTATTTCAGGCTCTTGTGATCGGTGTAGATTTCGCAACGATTACCGATGAGGTAATGTCGCCAAATTTTTAGAGCATGCACCACAGCTGATGGGGTGTAAGGGGATGCCCGAACTTCCGTTAGGTGGAGGATAAGTCGATTAGGCGGCGCGAGACACACACAATCCGGCTTCTTGATCGACACGATCAAAAACCCCTGCAATCGCAGCACCACACGTCCTCTGGTTATCAACCGTGCGCTGCCCGGTTGACCTTGCCACGAAGGCTAATCCCTGCCAATGAATCGAGAACACAAGCAAGAACAAGAAAGATGCAACTGAATTTGAAATTGAGGATGAAGCTCACGAGTTGCAGTCTCACAAACCGATGAACGGCGACACTGTTCAAAAACAGAATTAATCTAAGCAAAACCCAAAGCAAACCCTAGCGGCGGCTACTGAATATAAAGGCTAGGGGACGTCCTAGAAACCCTAGATGTGTCCGTGATGGACTCCAACACGATACATGGGCCAACGGCCCAAATTGGTGACGCAGCACCCTGGGACAGATTCTGTCTGCCAGCTTGCAACATAAATTCCCGTCGACTCCGAAGTCCAAATGACCTGAAACCAGTGCCATTGTAAAGTTTATCTCCTTAGCTTTCTATGCATATGTGGATCATCAAAATCGGAGCCCGTTTGTGGCCTGGGCGATGATTTTAGTTAACGCTGCTCCTGGTGGCCGAGGTAGTCGACTCCGAGATGAATTGAACCTCCAACTTGACTTGGACACCCTCCTTGCCTCCCTCCTGGTCCTTGCTGGTTTCCAAGGCCTTCATGGTCCTCTCCAAAGTTCCTAAGTACAAGATAATCAATAATATCATTAGGTTGCAAACCATCCTCACAAGTATCTGCACGGGCACTTAGGAACGAGCTCACCGGTTGATTCAATTACCGTGCTCGTGCTCTTGTGATGGGTCCTTGCATCACAACTGGAGGAGGCTCGGTCGTATGCATAGGAGTGATGTCCTCATCATCCTCCCCCTCTTGAAGTGGAGTCGTCCTCGACTCAAGCTCATCTTCTTCTCCCATGAACGGTTTCAAATCTGCAATGTTAAATGTGGAACTAATCCCAAATTCGGGCGGCAACTCAAGTTTATATGCATTATCATTTATTTTCTCAAGTATCTTGAAAGGACCATCAGCTCTAGGCATTAATTTAGACTTTCTCAATTCTGGAAAACGATCCTTTCGCAAGTGTAACCATACTAAATCACCCGGTTCAAGTTTTACTTCCTTTCTACCTTTACTTCCCGCAGTCCTATACCTTTCATTCATCATTTCAATATTTTCTTTAGTCTTTTCATGCAATTTCAGAATAAATTCAGCACGTTCCTTAGCATCAAGATTAACTCGTTCACTAGTAGGTAAAGGTAATAGATCAATAGGAGCATGGGGATTGAAGCCATACACTACCTGAAAAGGACTTACCTTGGTGGTGGAATGTACCGCCCTATTATAAGCGAATTCAACATGCGGCAAATATTCTTCCCACATCTTCAAATTCTTCTTCAAAACAGCCCTCAACATAGTGGATAATGTACGATTTACTACCTCGGTTTGGCCATCGGTTTGGGGATGACATGTTGTTGAAAACAGCAGCTTGGTCCCCAATGTATTCCATAGAGTTCTCCAAAAGTGGCTCAAAAACTTGGCGTCATGATCTGAAACAATAGTAGAAGGCACACCATGCAAGCGAACGATTTCTTGAAAGAAAAGGTTAGCAATATTAACAGCATCGTCGCTCTTATGACAAGGAATAAAGTGAGCCATCTTAGAAAATCTATCAACCACCACAAAAATACTATCCCTCCCCCTCTTGGTCCTAGGCAGTCCTAAAACAAAGTCCATGGATATATCCTCCCATGGAGTGCTAGGAACAGGGAGAGGCATATATAAACCATGTGGATTCAATCGTGACTTAGCCTTTTGATATGTAGTGCAGCGGGATACAAACCTCTCAATGTCTCGCCTCATCTTCGGCCAAAAGAAGTGGGCAGACAGCACGGCCTCCATCTTCTTGGCACCAAAATGACCCATCAACCCTCCTCCATGGGCCTCCTGTATCAAAAGAAAATGAACGGATCCAACTGGAATACATAGGCGGTTAGCTCTAAACACAAATCCATCGTTTATCACATATTTGTCCCATGTTCTTCCCTCTTTGCAATGCAGCAAGACATCTTTAAAGTCATCATCATGAGCATATTGTTCTTTAATTGATTCCAATCCAAATATACGACAATCAAGTTGGGACAACATGGTATATCTCCTAGACAATGCATCAGCAATCACATTATCCTTCCCTTTCTTGTGTTTGATAACATAAGGAAAAGGTTCAATAAATTCAACCCATTTAGCATGTCTACGATTCAGTTTCACTTGATCACGAATATGTTTTAGCGACTCATGATCAGAATGAATAACAAATTATTTGGGCCAAAGATAATGTTGCCACGTTTCTAAAGATCGCACAAGAGCATACAATTCTTTATCATACGTGGAATAATTCAAAACAGGACCACTCAATTTTTCGCTAAAATAAGCAATGTGTTTACTATCTTGCATCAAAACACCACCAATTCCAATCCCACTAGCATCACATTCAAGCTCAAAGGTCTTATTAAAATCAGGAAGTTGGAGTAAAGGTGCATTAGTAAGCTTATCTTTCAAAAGGTTGAAGGCATTCTCCTGTGCTTGCCCCCAATGGAACACAACTCCCTTCTTCGTCAATTCATTCAATGGAGCTGCAATGGTGCTGAAATCCTTCACAAAGCGGCGGTAAAATCCGGCAAGTCCATGGAAGCTCCGCACTTGTGAAATCGTCGTGGGCGTTGGCCAACTCTTAATCGTGTGCACCTTGGCTTCATCAACCTCAATTCCCTGCGGAGTCACAACATAGCCAAGAAACGATACTCGTTCGGTGCAAAAAGTGCACTTCTTGAGGTTACCAAATAAACGTGCAGTACGCAAAGCATCAAAAACAGCACGTAGATGATCAAGATGTTCATGTAATGACTTGCTGTAAATCAATATATCATCGAAATAAACCACCACAAATTTCCCAATGAAAACTCGTAAAACCTCGTTCATTAAGCGCATGAAGGTGCTCGGTGCATTAGTTAAACCAAAAGGCATGACTAACCACTCATACAATCCAAACTTGGTTTTAAAAGCTGTTTTCCATTCATCTCCCAATTTCATTCTTATTTGGTGGTATCCACTACGCAAGTCAACCTTAGAGAAAATTATAGAATCACTTAACTCATCAAGCATGTCATCTAGGCTAGGAATAGGATGACGGTACCTTATTGTGATATTGTTAATGGCTCTACAATCTACGCACATGCGCCAACTGCCATCTTTCTTAGGAACCAAAATAACAGGAACAGCACAAGGACTAAGGCTCTCACGTATATACCCGCGGTCCAAAAGATCTTGGACTTGGCGCTGAATCTCCTTAGTCTCCTCGGGGTTGGTCCTATAAGCAGCTCGGTTTGGCAAACTCGCTCCAGGTATCAAATCAATTTGGTGCTCAATCCCTCGTAGGGGTGGGAGTCCTGGAGGTATCTTGGCAGGAAAAACATCTGCATACTCCTGCAAAAGGTTAGTGACAGCAGGAGGCAAAGTACTGGGCAGATCATCCAATGAAAACAAAGCATCTTTGCATAGCACAGCATAGCACAAAGCATCATCACTAATTGCAGCAAGATCAGATTTTGTAGCAAGCAAGATGGGATTCCTCAATTTAATTTTGTTGGCTACATGCTGAATTTCAGATTTTTCATCAATGGGTTTCTTGTCATTAGCAATCCGCTCCCTATCAGATTTAACAATTTCAGCGGGGGTCAAAGGTAGAAGTGTAATTTTCTTTCCCTTATGCATAAAAGTGTATTTATTACTTCTACCGTGGTGAAGTGCATCAGTGTCATATTCCCATGGGCGACCCAATAAAAGAGAACAAGCTTGCATCGGCACCACATCACAATCAGCAAAATCAGAATAGGAACCAATGGAAAAATGAACCCGAACTGTTTGTGTTACCTTAGCTTTGCCAGAATCATTCAGCCACTGAATGTGGTATGGATGTGGAGTGCGCGTGTGGTCAAGCCAAGCTTCTTGACCAAATCTGTACTCACCAAGTTGTTGCACCGGCCTGAGTCCATGATCACGCGCTCGTCGGGCCGTTGATGACAAAGAAAATCTGGAACAAGTTGTGGCGCCGCTGCTGCTCGGATTGCTCCATCTCAGGCGCTAAGGACACACTGGACAATGATGGACCTGTACGCAACAGTATCCTCGGCGCCAAAGGTGGCTTCATCATCAACCTCGTCGTTGTCCACCCTGGTGTCATCGATTTCGTCCTCAACATCGGAGGCGCTGATGTAACCTCCGTCATCGGTGGCGATGTATGCCCGCTGGCTGGGGCATTCTCTCTTGACGTGGCCAATCCCTTGGCACTTGTGGCAGCGAATTCCCGTCGATGTACGGCCTGTGGAAGCGACGGAGGAGCTATTGGCCGGTGTTGGCGGGGTCGACTTGCTGTTGTCTGTGGCACGGGTGGGTGGTGCCGTCATTGCCCGGTCGTGTGTTCGGCAAAGGTGGCGTTGCCGCTGGTCGAAAGGTGGAAGAAGGCAATGTCTTTGCTTGTCCCGTAGTCGTTCGGGCGTGAAGGTGCTACCGCATTGCTCTGCTCTTGGAATGGCGTCCTGCAATTCCTTCTCTGCTAACATAGCAAGTTGAAACAAGCGATTGACAGTTGTATATTCTTTATAATCAACAATATCCTGAATTTACGGACGCAACCCACCGTAAAAACGAGCAATTTTATCCTCGTGTTCCTCTACTACCCCACAACGTAACATACCCTTTTGAAGCTCTTGGTAATATTCCTGTGCATACCATACTACCTTGATCTAATCGTTGCAATCTCTTGCGCATATCACGTTGGTAGGAAGGAGGAACAAATCTATTACGCATAGCATCTTTTAATCTCGCCCAAGAATCAGGTTGTAAGCGGGCATTTACTAGTTCATTCCCCCAGATTATAGCAAAATCTTTAAATTCACTAGTGGCTTGTCTAACCCTATGAATCTCGGGAACTAGATGGGAGTGAAATTTCTGCTCAACCGTCATCTGCCAATCTAAGTAAGCATTAGCATCATAAGCTCCAGAAAAGGAAGGGATGGTGAATTTTACCTTAGCGAAAGGATCATCATTGCGGTTCTGGTTATTACCTCCCATACCGTGATGGTTGCGGTGAAGACGGGCGTCCCGTTGAGCAGCACGCTCCCTGGCGGCACGTTGCTGCTCATCTTCATCTTCCTCAAATTCACCATCCTCATCGTGGTCGTTGTTGTCGTGGTTGGCGCCGTTGTTGACGGTTGCACCTCCCAAGGTCGCTGGAGGGCGTTTTTCGACGACATCCATCCTCTCGGTGAGGGTGGAAACTCGTCGATCGATGCTCTCAAGGGTCGTGTTTGTCGTCATGGCATGCTCCTTGAACATCATTTTTATCTCGTCCATCATGGTCGACAATTCTGAACGAAGGACATAGTCTTCGATGGTAACATCGTCATCCTCGTTCCTACCCTTCTTGCCACCTGCCATGGTTAGCGCAGAAAAGGACAGAAGGAAACACAAACACAAGTGTTATGAGCCCTATGAACTACTAGGTGGGATCTTATGCACTCAAGCAATCTTACCAAGTTCTTACCCGGTTCTTACCAACACAGCGAGGGACGGTGCAACCGGTGGCTGGTTCGTGACACCGTGAGGGTGTGATGAAGCGATTGCAAGGGTCAATAACCTGTGCTGATCAGAAGGATTTATATGTGGAGCTGTAGGAAGGTTATATGGATGGGTGGCACACAATGCAGTAACAGATAGTAATGCTGAATAAATGTCCAAAGTACTTGCCCTAGTTGCTGGTCTAAATGTGGCCTTAGTCTAGCTGCGGCAGAAAATAAGGAATAAGTATAGACAAGCAACAATGCGTCAGAGTATATGAACAGATATCATAACCGCATCAAACACTTCTATCAGGCACGGTAAATGCACCTACCTTTACTCCTGCCTTTTTTTTAAGGCTCTATGGCTCTATGCCTCTTTCAACAATTTTTTTTTATTTTTCTTTGATTTTTCTGATATTTTTCCTAGGCTCAGGAGCACAAAGGTAGATAGTACACAAATTTTTAGCCTGAACAGATGTAAGATGAAACCGATATGAAATAAGAAGTGTTTTCCGAAAAGCGTGCTCAAACTTCGGCGGCCGAAAACTCAATCTTTCCGAGCGAATTTCGCAAAAAATAATTTCGACGAACCCGACAAAGTGGGGGAGAATCGGATGTAAAATTTTCTGTAGATGTCCGTGAAAAAAAAATCGCCTAATTCCGAGTCCGTATGCGAAAGTTATGGCCGTTTTACGGAAGGACTCCGAATCAGGGTTTTCTAGGCGGCACCTCTCCAAACTCAAGGGCGTATGGAGTGGATATGAACGCGATGATCTGTGGTGGCAGGTTCTGTGATGAGGGGTGGCGATATGGCAAACAGGAGGTGGGGGGTTAGGGTTTATGAAGGAGAAACCCTAACACAACTAGGACTCCGAAACTGAGGAGAACCACAAAACAAACCGATTCCAACAAGGACTCAAAATGCGATTGGTGACTGGATCGGTGTAGGATATGGGATGCAGCGGAGGTGAAACACGATTAAATTAAGACCACGATCTAAACCAGCAACACGACTCGATTCTGGACACAAACTCAGTACTACGGACTCTGAAACCGAAATTGTGCAAAGGCTAGGCGTGGTTCTAGGTATGGTAGACTATGAACTGCAATTTTTTTTTTGGCTTTTTCGTGGACTATAGGACGAACGCAAAACTAAATCAAACTACGGGGAGAAGGCGAACCTGACGGTAAACCTTGCTCTAATACCACTTGATGGGGTGTAAGGGGATTCCCGAACTTCCGTCAGGTGGAGGATAAGTCGATTAGGCGGCGCGAGACACACACGATCCGGCTTCTTGATCAACACGATCAAAAACCCCTGCAATCGCAGCACCACGCGTCCTCTAGTTATCAACCGTGCGCTGCCCGATTGACCTCGCCACGAAGGCTAATCCCTGCCAATGAATCGATAACACAAGCAAGAACAAGAAAGATGCAACTGAATTTGAAATTGAGGATGAAGCTCACGAGTTGGGGTCTCACAAACCGATGAACGACGACACTGTTCAAAGACAGAATTAATCTAAGCAAAACCCAAAGCAAACCCTAGCGGCGGCTACTGAATATAAAGGCTAGGGGACGTCCTAGAAACCCTAGACGTGTCCGTGATGGACTCCAACACGATACATGGGCCAACGGCCCAAATTGGTGACGCAGCACCCTGGGACAGATTCTGTCCGCCAGCTTGCAATGTAAATTCCCGTCGACTCCGAAGTCAAAATGACCTGAAACCAGTGCCATTGTAAAGTTTATCTCCTTAGCTTTCTATGCATATGTGGATCATCAAAATCGGAGCCCGTTTGTGGCCTGGGCGACGATTTTAGTGAACGCTGCTCCTGGTGGCCGAGGTAGTCGACTCCGAGATGAATTGAACCTCCAACTTGACTGGGACACCCTCCTTGCCTCCCTCCTGGTCCTTGCTGGTTTCCAAGGCCTTCATGGTCCTCTCCAAAGTTCCTAAGTACAAGATAATCAATAATATCATTAGGTAGCATACCATCCTAACAAGTATCTGCACGGGCACTTAGGAATGAGCTCACCTGTTGATTCAATTGCCGTGCTCGTGCTCTTGTGATGGGTCCTTGCATCACAACTGGAGGAGGCTCGGTCATATGCATAGGAGTGATGTCCTCATCAATAGCTGCTAGCTCTAAGTCATGGGTTGGATAATTCATCTCATGTGACCTCAATTGCCTGGATGCATATGCCACCACTCAGCCTCCTTGCATAAGTACACAACCGAGTCCGAGGCGTGTTGCATCGCAATATATGTCGAAGGCCTTGTGAATATCCAACAGTACTAAGACTGGTGCAGTAGTTAAGCGAACCTTCAGCAATTGGAAGCTCGCTTCACACTCTGCTGACCAAGAAAATTTCTTCTCCTTCTTCAAAAGTTCGGTCAGTGGTTTTGCAATCTTGGAGAAGTTCTCCACGAACCGACGGTAGTAACTCGCAAGTCCGAGAAAACTCCGAATTTCTGTGACAGTCTTGGGCTGTCCCCAATTAAGTACTGATTGCACTTTGCTTGGGTCAACTGCAACACCGCCTTCTGATAGCACATGGCCTAAGAAGGTAACCTCTTTTAGCCAAAATTCACATTTACTGAATTTTGCATAAAGTCGGTGTTCTCATGCTTTTTCCGTAACGACTGAAGGTGCACTTCATGTTCTTCTTCAGACATGGAGTAGATGAGAATGTCGTCAATGAAGATGACAACGAATTTGTCAAGGTACTCCATGAAAACTGAATTCATTAGACTCATGAAGTAGGCCGGTGCATTGGTTAATCCGAAAGACATGACGGTATACTTGTATAGGCCATAACGAGTAGAGAACGCCATCTTTGAAATGTCTCCCGCTCTGATTTTGATCTGATGATAGCCTGACCTCAAGTCAATTTTGGAGAATACACGGGCTCCGGTCATTTGATCGAACAAATCATCAATCCGTGGATGCGGATACTTGTTCTTGACAGTTATTTCATTCAACGGACGGTAATCAACACACATCCGCAAATTGTTGTCCTTCTTCTTCACAAACAGTACCAGGCATCCCTAGGGTGAGGAGCTCGGTCGAATGAAGCCCTTCTCTTGCTGCTCCATGAGTTGTTTCTTCAATTCAATCAACTCATTTGGAGGCATCCGATATGGACGCTTGGATATCGGGGCTGTTCCGGGCAGCAATTCAATGACGAATTCAACCTCCCAGTCTGGCGGCATCCCCGGTAATTCTTCTGGAAAGATATCCGGGTAGTCTCATACCACTGGTACATCACTAATCCCGAGAAATGGCTCATCCCTCAAGGCATAGAGATGAGTAGAATCAAAACTAGATGCAAGGACAACTTGCTCGCCGCTTGCACTTCTGAGGGAGATGGATTTTTGTGCACAATCGATGTATCCTTGATGCTTGGACAACCAATCCATCCCAAGAATAACTTCAATTCCCTTCGTCTCGATCACGATCAAGTCAGCCAGAAATTCTACCCCATTGACTTCAATGCTAATTCCCCGACAAATTTGATCGGTTCTCAACTCCGATCCTGGCGTTCTATTGAGAAGAGGCGGATGCAATGGTTGGATAGAAAACCCATTATGAGTAGCAAACCCCTCTCGGATAAATGAGTGCGATGCTCCGGAATCAAATAATGAAGTAGCTGGGTAGGAGTTGACAAGAAGCGTACCCAACACCACATCCGGTGCATCCTGAGCTTCTTCGGCGGTGACGTGGTTGATGCGACCGCATGGTTGTGCCGGCACGGCTCTCGGTGGAGCTGGCCATGGCGGTGGCGGTGGTGTGTCTCCAGCTACATTCGGCATTCGAGTCCCTGCCGTCGCTGGGTTCCTTTGCGAACATTGGCGCGCAAAGTGTCCCGGCTTCTTGCACTGGTAGCACACTAGAACTGGGCGGCCTTGAGTGTTACCTCCTCGCTGATTCCCACCGGCATTCGGCGGAAAATTCTGCTGCGGTGGACGCGCAACAGGTACCGGAAGTCTTGGGGGTGTCGGAGCTTGATAATTGGAAGGCGGGGGACGAGTGGCGCGCGGCGGTTGCGAGCTGTTGCTAGCCAAAATCTGAGCTGCTCGCTTGCGCCTGCGTGACTCTTCCAGCTTCCCCGCTTCTCGTCCACCACTATGGCCTTGTTGACCAAGTGTTGGAAATTGCAGAATTCATGTGCAGCGAGCTCCAGCTGTAATTCCTCGGAAAGTCCCTCCATGAAGCGCTCTTGTTTGCGCTCATCGGTAGAGGTGTCATCAGGAGCATAACTAGCCAAGTAATTGAACTCGTGAAGATACTCCATGACGGATTTTCCACCTTGCTTCAACGCGAGGAATTCGCGCTTCTTGATGGCCATAACACCCGTGGGGACATGAGCCTCGCGGAAGGCTGCGCGAAACTCCGCCCACGTGATAACATGATCAGCAGGTTGCATGGCGGTGAAGCTGTCCCACCATGCGCACGCTGCTCCATCGAGCTGATGGGAAGCATAAAGGACCTCAGCACGGGTAAGCTTGCGCTCAATGGTCCGCAGCCAGTCATCCGCTTCGAGTGGATCCTTAGCACGGGAGAATAACGGTGGCTGCGTGCGAAGGAACTCGCCGAGTCCTCCTGCGGCATGATGTCCTCCTCGACCGGCACCTCGGACAGGGCCCGGGGCAACGGCGGTATTGCGAGCAATCTGCTGCAAGATCAAAGTCTGATCTTGCCGATTCTGCTCAATCATGGCAAGCACTTGAGCCATGGTAGGAGGTGGTGGAAGTTCCGCCTCCGCACGAGGATGGTGCTGATTTTGACGGTGAGATGACTCCGGGTTGTCATGAGCAACCCCCTGAGCATGCTCCTCAGCTGCTTGGGAGCCCGAGGTGTGTGGCCTCGTCCCTTGTTGAGTTTGCGATCGAGTGGTAGCTCCTGCCATCCTGTTGCCAACCCCAAGTTAGCAACAAGAAACAAGAGAGCAACAACAACATGGAAATTGCAATTCCGAACAGTAAGATACACTTATAGCAATCTACATGAATGCAACAAGGGAAACACACAGCACAAGCACAAAGCATCAAATGAAGGAAGTTCATAAACTCCAACAACATCCATGAGCAACAACAAAGTTCCGAGACGATAACAAAAGGACATAGTCTAAGTTACACGACAGAGTCTATTACATAACTTCGAATTAAGATAGTTCTCCCCTACATAGGGGTTACAACTAATTTGACGAACGCAACTCAAATATCTCTAAGGAAGCCTGGGGGAAATTCATCCAAAAGATGGTATTCCGGTGATCCCGTATCTTCAGGATCCAAAGAGCTAGCGAGACGTTGAGGGGATCCCAAGTAGGATGTAGGTTCTCCTGATAATCCTTGCGCACGAAGACGCATTGCACTTGCCGAGTTGATCCGTGCACGGCTGGGGTTGCAGTGTTGGGCCTCCACCCCTGTCACGCGTGGGAATTGAAAAGGGCCTGGAGCTGCATCATGGGGCGTAGTGCAATTGGGTCCGTACACCACATTCCGTGGCACGAGACCAGTCTGTAAGAATTGATGAAGATGCCCATGGGCGGCGCGAAGACGGGCACGAGTCTCCCACAACTCGTGAACCACACAACGATGAGCTCGGTCCAAAGTATCGACCAAGCTCGCCAACTGGCGGATAGAGCGGTCTTCTCCCAGTTCAACCTCCGCAATGTAGTTATAGGTGCCCGCTGGTCCTCGCTGCGGGAAGTAAAGAAACGGAGGCTCAAGCAACTCCCGCAGATCATGACGAAGATGACACATGGCAACATATGCCACCTCTTGGATTGCCATCCCAATGGATGTCCCTTGTGCTTGGAAGTGATGGGGAATGCTCCCCGGCATAATTCGGGCGATGATGTGGACCGTGGCAGTGTAGGTCTTCAATCCAGGTCCCAAAGCCCGCCCATACACCGCGTACTCGGGTGCATAGGTGAAGCTGGCCCTCCAGAGCATGTCCCTGAGGAGGGAAGGAAAACTGTCCACATCCTCAGCGCGGGTAACCATGAGCAAAGGACCGTGGTTCATCTAGCATTTTGGAAAAGAGAAGATGAGTCAGAAACAATTTTGCTAAATCAAATGAACATAAAGATGAGGCATAGAACTAAGATGGATGAGGAACAAAAGAATGGCACAATGCTATCAGTTCAAAATTATTTGATAAGTAAAATAGTTTTGACTTAAAACATGTTCTAAGCCAGTCGACCATGCTATGTCCTAACCTGCAGTTAGTATAGAGCTCTGATACCAAGACTGTGGGGACCCGTCCCCAGGATTCCATTGATTCACTCAGTAGCTTCGCATCATCCAAGTAAATCAAGGGAGCCTCAGGCGTCCCGCATATATGCCCGTGTTGGTTCCAGGAAAGTTCACCAACACGCGCGACAATGCATAATAGTTTGTATCACAACACATACACAATTAACGAAAGCATAAGCATAATTACATACAAAAGCAGGACTGCTGTCCAAAACGACATATTTAAAGTTATTACAGAACTAACAGCGGAAACATAATATAGACAACAAAAGAGTCCAGCGTAGTGTGCCATAGCCCGCAGGCAACCGACTGGAAGTAAGAACGTGCCCCTAATCGTTAGCATCATCGAAATCTGCCCGAGAAAGGTCTCCGGGCAGTGCCTCATCCTCACCTGCAGCAAGTGGACAATCCGTTTGAGTACAAAGAGTGTACTCGCACAATATTATAAGTTGCATGCTGAGTTCTAGCTACATGTGGTTACTTCATCATAAGAAAGACACAAGGTTAATTTTAGCGTAAAGCAACATTTGGAATAAAACACAGACACGTATAGATTGAAATTGCTATTTGATAAACATTTACAAAGTCTAATACATAGTATAACATTATCATAAACATCTTTATCTCATGCCTCCAAGCATTTTCCAAACCATGAGTCCAACGCTCATGTTCGCTTACACCCACGGATACTCCAATATCTGTGAAGTTCCTTCCACGAGTACTCAAATACCCGCGAAGTTCCTCCTCATGAATACTCCAATACTCATGAGACTTTGTTTTCCCAAACCATCCATTCTTAGCCGATCCTTAACACTCGCCCAGTGACTGACAACTTAAGTGATCGTCCTTGACCATGGACGCAGCTATTCGAATAGTTTATCCTCTACAGAGGTACGACTTTACCCACACGACACGCCACACTCGTAAGACAAGCTATGAGCACAATTCCTTTGATGTACCGGCCGAGGTGAACGTGATAAATCCATTTTCCAGTATGCATGGTAGTGTATTTAAACCACCCGGGTGACTGTGGCCCTTGATCCCGCGTGCTCAGTGTTCCGTGTGTGTGGACCAAGGAGTACACCCGTTGTTAGACATCCCCAACTCTCACAAAGTTCGAGGGATTCTAAGGACGTTCCTTGAAACTCTAACGGGCTCAAGGAACTCCGGTGGACATTTCTTGACACTCTACAAAGCTCAAGAAATTCTGGGTGCACGTGGTTTAAACACCCCTAGTCATACACAAGTACTTGGCTAAGCCGACACCATAAACGGCGTGCGGTTCGCATGATAGTTACTTAAAGAGACGTCACCAGGATTTAATCCTCAAGATCCTTAACCAACATTGCTACACAATAACCACAATTGAACCATCATTATCATAATCATCTTTGATCATCGCGACTGATGGACTAAGTTCATCTGTCGTGGTTCCTAACGATGTTCTAAGCATGGCTAAGCAAATCGTACGAACCCATACATAATAATAAACCAACCACCTAGGACGACAATGGTACACGAAAGGAACATGGTAAGAGGATAACATGTCGACAAGGTAGTAACTAAGCATTCTACCCCAAATATACTTGTAATAGAAAGTAAGCATGCAATTGATAAAAAAACTTCAACATAATTTGCAATGAATAGGATCAAGCATGTTCAAGGAGTAAGGTAGTGCCTTGTTGCTCGTTCTTGATATCGTAAGCGTAGTCGTACTCGGGAGTGTCCTCCGAAGCGTCAACACCTATCGAGAGGATTCAATTCAAATAACTCCAACCAAGAACACAAACGAAACAATAAATCATAATTGAAATATGCACAATCATGCATGAAATGCTCATGATTTTAGAGTAATAGTCATAATACGAACATACGATTTGACTTTGGGAAGTTTGGACTTGTGTGTCAAAAGTTATCACTAAAACAATATCGTTTGGGTGAGGGTCAACAATACTACCACTTGTTAAAGATCCTATGATAGATCTTCATATATGCAACCCAAGTCTTGTTTTTCTATTGGAAATGATAGAGGACGACCCTATGAAATCATAGGAATTGGTCTCACCCAATTTGGACTTACGATGCAAAAGTTATAGTCATTTGAAGTTGGTTCAGTCGGAAGTTCCGAACTTAGTATCGGAAGTTCCGATCCAGACTTGGAAAATTTTTAGATGGAATTCACAAAGGTGCTTCTCTGGACACATCGGAAGTTCCGATCCGACCTTGGAAGTTCCGATCCAGACTTAGAAAATTTTTCCCGTTAGAATACACGAAAGGTGCTTCTCTGGAAACTTCGGGAGTTCCGATGTGAACATCAGATGTTCCGATATGTGTAAATTTCCAGCGTAGACGGGGTTAGGATTTAAACATTTTCTGGAGTTTTAGCCACATCGGATGTTCCGATTTGGTGTCGGAAGTTCCGATGTGTGTCGAAATATACAGTCCGACAAGATTTTTGTTCAAGTCTTTGAATGGCTATTGCACATTGTGCTCCTATACTTCAAGAAAATGGAGTAGGGTAGAACCTTACCCCCACAAGGATGTTCTTGGACTTGATGGAATGGTGGTTTGATGAAGAGATCAAGAGTGACGCCGTGAAAGTGATCTTCAGTGTTCTTCCCGGTATCAACTCCTCCTCGCTTGTAGAAGCAATGCCTCCTCCTCTTGAGCTTGTAGTAGCGTCAACTCCTCCTCCTCCTCAAGCTTGCAACACAACATGCGCGACCCGATCATCAACGAGGAGATGATTTTCATGGAAAGGAAGATGGATGAGCTCTACATAACAAAATTTCAGAAAAAGGGAGAGTAAATGAAGGATTAGAACTCACCCAAAACTTGGCACATTCAAAATCCACTTGGATGGATTTGAAGCCCTTGATCTAAGGATCACAATGGTGTTGCATGCACAAGCTCAATCTCAGTTTTTGGATGGATTGTGTGGGGTGAAATGGGGAATTGAGGGAGGAGTGTTCTTGCTTGCTCTCCTTGCTATTTTCAGAAATGGGGTGAGCAGAAAATGAGAGTGTGGGCGAGGGGAAACCAAGGTGAGGGGGTTTATATAGTGGTCCACTCCCACCTTACATGTGGGGCTTGGTCCCACATGTCATAGTGAGGTAAGAAGAGTGGGTAGAGGTGGGTAAAGTGAGAAATGACAAGTAGGTATGTGCAGTCCACTCTCTTACTTACAAGTAGGGTCCACAAGTCATTGACAATGGTGAGTAGCACATGGGTATAAATAAGTAGCAGTTTTAAGTTGTCATGAACCTTATAAATTCCTACTCATGCATGCATAAAACCACATTAGCACTAATGGAGTTCTAAATGAGTATAATTGATACCATTACATGTATGATATGAACATGCCATGCACAACTTAATAACCAAAATAAATTTGGGCTGTCACAATTTGGAAGTATGCAGTTGTGTCTCTACAATGCTAGAATTGATATCAATTGAGAAGACATAAGACTTATTCTTGATGATGTTGTTAAAGGCAGTGTTAATGCTAGTATTCAATCTATTTTAAATAGTGGGAGTATGTTGTGTGGTGGTAATTTTGTTATCACCTATGTATAGGGTAGCTAAAAGTAATGTTGTTGATTGATGATTATGCCATTTGTTGTTATTGATGACTAAGTTTGTAACACCCCAAAATTTTGCTTTTCTTAAATCTATGTGTGATTTGGCACTTTGGTTAATTTTTGGAATTTTCTGGAATTTATTTGGATTTATTTGGAATTTATTTGAATTTATTCCATTTTGAAATAATTAAAGAATTAAACTTTGCAAATAAAATTTTGTTGGAAATATTTTATTTGAGTCCAAAATGATCCAAAATATTTTCCAGAATTTTTCTGGAATTTTTCTGAGTCTTTTACTATTTTTAATGAATTAAATGAATTATTGGAAATTATTTTAAATATTAAATCGCTGGAAATTCGAGTTGGGTCAAGTACTATTCATCCGACCGAGTCGGAACCCGAGTCGGACTCGAGTCCGACCCGAGCTAGTTGACTCGACCAAACCTGCTCCTAACCCTAATCGATCCCGACCGTTGGATCGGGATCCAACGGTCAAGATCGTCCCGTACCGGTTCGAGTCGTAACCGGACCGAATCCGGTTTCGATCGTGCGATCGTGGCCGTTGATCACGCCACGTGGACAGTCGACCGTCGTCGTCCCCGCCGGATCCAAGCCGGACTCCGCCGCCGCGCCCGTCGCCGTATGGTTCTAGGTTTCCGGATTCCACGCGGAAGCCGAGGCTATTTAATGCCCGGATCACACCCCGAGGACCACCTTGACCTTGCGCAGCCGTTGCCCTAGCCGTCGCCGCCGCAGTGCCCCTGACGCGCCCGCAATCGCTCGCCGGAGTTGTAGCACTCCTCCGCCGCGGTTTTCCGTCCTCTCCGTCGTCATCCGCCGTCTCCTGTCACTTCGCCGGAATCGCGTCCGAACGCCGTTCGGGAGGTTGCCGTCTTCGTCTCCGGCCAGGCCAGCGCCGCCGCGTCGCCATCAACCTCGCGAGCTCGGACAGCCGTCCGATCAAGATCGAACGCACACGGTGAGCCCACGTTCTCCCCCAAACCCAGGAACCAGATCAGATCCGGACCGTTGGATCAAGATCCAACGGCCCACGATGATCACGTGCGGTAGCAGTGTTAGCATAGGGTTAGATCTGGACCGTCCGATCTAGATCGAACGGCCCACGATCACCGTGTGTAGTTTTCAACGTGTTAACCCTGGATTTAATCACGGCCGTTGATTTTCAAATCAATGGACACGATCGCGCCACGTGTCCAGGGAGCCGAACCGCCGCGCCACGCAGGCGTGCGCGTGGGTCACTGACACGCCGGGCCCGCGTGTCAGCGACAGCACCGTGACGTCACCCATGACGTCATCGGTGGGTCCCACCTGTCAGCACCGTGGGCTGAGCCCCGCTGACGTCAGCAATGACGTCACCCGAGTGGTCCCCCCTGTCGCTAGAGCCGTGGACCGGGTCCACGGTGAACCCGAGCCGAGCGTGGACCGAGTCCATGGACCGGCAGACGTCAGCCGACCAATCCAGTGCTGACACGTGTCCTAGCTGACGCAATAATTAATTTCCGAAAAAGAAAATGATTTATTAATTCGAAATAATGATTTCAGATTTTGTTTCAAACTTCAAACGCTTATAACTTTTGCGTTTCAACTCCGATTTGAGTGATTCAAATTTCTAAATTTGTATAAAATTGAGATCTAGCTAATTATGAATTTTATTTAATTTTTGGAATAAAGTTTTTCTCTGTAAAATTATTTAATTGATTATTTAAACTTTAAATAATCATAACTTTTGCATTTTTACTCCGATTTGAACGATTCCAGTTCCTAGAAATTCATAAAATTATGTTCTCTCTGTTTATGGATTTTATTTGGATGTTTGGACACTTTTTGCCTATTGTTTATTTGTGTATTGCTATTTGCACGCTTTACGAGTAGACGTTGAAGTGCCGGAAGGATTCGAAGGAGAAGTATTGACTCAGGATCCAACTCAAGACCGAGAACAAGTACTTTTTGAAGGCAAGTTGTGCTTTGACCATGTTGATCCTATTTTGAAACTTATTTTTATTTAACTTATTGCATGCTAGTTCAATTAGAAAATACTTTATTTAAATATGGGGAATTAGATAAACACCAATTTGCTGTATGACACCTTGATTACTTAAATATGTGCCATGACCCCTTGTCACCCTAGTTGTGGATTACTAGTTGGACATTACTAAAATTGCCAACATGGGTTTAGATCGTTGTAGTATCTTGCTTAGACTCGCTTCGTGCTCATGACATGATTTTGGACAATCAAATGTTAATATTGACTTAATGATATATTGAACCTGTTTTGGAAAGGTATCATGTGATGTTGATGGCACGTGGTGCATGGTAATCAACTGGGGTTTTTGATAAATAGTTTTCAACCGGGGCATGTGGCAAGAATGATCAGGTGGGCCAGTTGTGGCACTGGGAATGTTGTTTTGGTTCTTCGGGTAGTCTTGCCCTGGTCACCCTAAGGACTTAACCTTGCAAGCCTTTGAACTGGGTCTAACGTGCAACCACATGTCTGTAATGGGACGGACCTAGTTGATTAAGTTGCTAATAACGCATTACTGTGGGACCTCGGAGGTCAACTACACCCTTTGTGTAAGTTGTGCGGGGGCGTCTGGGGCCGAGGCCAGGTACCCATCTAACGGTTGATTCGCCTAAACTTCGCCTTAGCTAAGGGAAGGGTTAGTGTGCAATAACCGGGGAGGACCACTTGTATTGTTAGAAGTTTCCGAAAGACTTTGTTACGGGAACTCGCCTTTGTGGTGTTTGACTGTATCTTGTGGGTAAAGTGCATAACCTCTGCAGAGTGTAGAATCTATTCGAATAGCCGTGTCCGCGGTATTGGACATCGCTCGGGAATTACAGTCAAGGGTTAGATTTTCTCAAAAATAACTTGGATTTGAAAGGTTGGGTTGGATTAATAATGATGTTGATGGAAATGTGGATTAGGATGGGAAAGATGCTTACTAGACTCCTTGAAAAGTTATCTATGCTTTACTTGTTTCTATTGCTTTCGAATCTACTTATGCTACTTGTTAAATGCTGTTTACTGCAAATATACCTTGAGCTATTCCTTTGTACCAAGCCATGCATATAGTATATTAGCTTGCATTCTGTGCATGACTTGCTGAGTACCAAGTACTCACCCTTGCCACAATACAACACCAGTTGAAGAGGAGACTACACCAGCTTTGGAGGAGGAGCTCCAAGAGGAACCGTCTACTTAGGGAAGCGAGCCCAGTCAGTTGCCTGTGGTATACTGGATGGCGCCACGAAGTTATTTGATTTTCCGCTGCTACTATTTCTCTCTTAATAAGTTTCGCCCTGCGAGGCGTATATTTGTAACTTGGCCATAAGGTCGAGTAACCAGTTTGACTATTTAATTAAAGTACTTTATTAGTATCGAGTGGTATGATTGTGATATTTACCGATGTTAAGACTGTGTGCACTAGCGCGTTCCTGGACTAGTGCTGAATACACAGAGGGTCCGGATTTGCAAATTCGGGGTCCCGACAGTAGTGGTGGTAACTGTTTAGATTATTCGTTGGAAAAAAACCATGGTTAAAATAGAGGAAAATTTTAACATGTTGCGATGGAGTGAGTTTTGGATTATTAACATGATAAATGATCTTATCCTTAATGAAAGTATAACTTAGAGTCTCGCTTACGAATTCTTCCCTGTGGAGATAATATTTACATGTTGAAGTCGTTGTTTAACTGAATAAGGTTCGGTTATCGAGACGTGAATATATAGGAGGTATGAAATTTATATGTTGATCTTGCTGAAAGATTTGTTGAAGTACTATGTTTCAAATTTAGAATAAGAAGTATTATGATTCGGTGATCCGTGGGGATCATGTCAATATAGTCTTGGTTGGGTGCTTTTTTTGATAAGCATCATAAACCTTAATTAAAAGAGTTGGGAATGGTAACTAGAGAAAGAAATTGTTATGTAAATTTTGTTAAATCCGGTTGGACTTTCTTGATGAGTAAATAGTGATTATTGAAGTCTTTAATGGAAAGCGTAGTGGAGTACTAGAGATGGTTCTTTTTGTGCTGAGCTTGTGTTTAAAAGCTTTTGGACTGCTTTGGTTGTTTGCCATTTTGGTTGAAGGGTTTTCGGTCAAGGTGTTCCATATGCTGTGTTTCAGAGTTTCCCTAAAACTCTTAGAAATTGGTGCAAAGTTTTGGTTTTGGCTAATTTGTTTAGTTGGTGCTATGAGTATGGATTTACACCCCAAAAGTTTTTGAGTCGATCGCGCCCGTTCGCGTTCGCACTGAATTATCTTTGGAATTAATTTTAAAAGGAAGCAGATGGTCATAAAGGGTTGTGTTGGAAACTTTTGAGTTAATCCCTTGATGTGTAACTCTATTTGGCTAGAGTTGGAGTCATTTGGAAAATGTGTCTGGTGTGCGGATGTTTCACAAGTCTGGATTTTTTTTATGAATGTTTCATAAGTGAATTTGATTAGCGAAGAGTTTTCTTTTGGGATTGAGTTTCCCTCTCTTTTGATAAAAATTTGTGGCGGTTGTGTGTGTAGATGTTTGACTTTGGAGTCGATGTTCTTTTCCAAAAAAATGCTGATTTTGGTTAAAAATGCGAGGTTTTGCAAGTTTAGCTTTCGAGAAATGGTGGGTTCTGACATGACGTGGTGTTTTGCTATTAACGGTGTTGCCATCATAGTTATATGATTTAGCGCAACCGTCAATGTTATGTGTGTTTCAAACATGTGATACCGAGGAAACAGTCGTTTAGTGAATGATTATTCGGTATTGTTGTTACATGGTGAATGAATGGTGAAAAGTAAACATGACATCGTTTTTAGATGTTAAATGATAAAAGAGTCGTTGAGCCAGGTCGGTGAGAAAGTCATATATGGATATATGACTAATCCGGAGTGCTCTTGAAAAGGTTGCATTCATGTCATGAATCGAGATGTCCATTTCTGTCTAGTATGAAAGAATGAAGAATTTTCGGTATGTTGGTTGTGGTGTAGGAGATTTGTGTTTCCTTTGCGTCTTGGCTTAGGAAGTTAAAATGAGTGCTCTTTGAATGTTGCCGGATCCA
Organism: Rhipidocladum racemiflorum; assembly: GCA_036346355.1. Classification (NCBI taxonomy): domain Eukaryota; kingdom Viridiplantae; phylum Streptophyta; class Magnoliopsida; order Poales; family Poaceae; genus Rhipidocladum; species Rhipidocladum racemiflorum. The sequence continues at coordinate 16,109,952 of CM070582.1, forward strand.
TTCCAAAGTGGTTTTAGCGCTTTGGGGTTTGAGTTGTTGTATGTGGACCAATTAGGTTCATGTTTATGGTTGAGCTCACTCAATGATTGTAATCTTTATCGTGGTCCTTTGAGTGGAAGGTTGTGTATGACTCAATGCAAACCTTCTTAGAGAATTGTGTCGTTGAGGTGTTCCTCGGTAGGGTTGATTACATTATTAGTGGACCACTTGGTGGTTGCTAGTGATCGCTTTTCCTTTCGAAGTGTATGGGATCTTTTTTTCGTTGGGCAATGAGCGAGTTGTGTCAACCGCAGAGGAACGTTCGGTCGTTTCTGTTGCGCGAGTCTTAAGGACCCTGGATATAAAGTAGGTTGTTCCTTCTGGTGGTAATCTTTGAGCGTTGTATCTGTCCTGTTTCGCGTCATTTTGAGTACAAGGAACCACAGAAGGGAGGTTGGTACCGTGATCTTCTGGAGAGTAGCATTAGTTAAAGGGATCGGGCACTTTAGTGCCAAGGAATGCATGGAATGAGGAGTGTGAGACCGTTTTCTTTTGTGGGCTGTTTGAGGATTTATCTTATAGCTTGGGGTTGTGCTGAGACCATGTGTTAGTACATTGTGTTTCAATGTTGAGTAAAGTTCTCGCAAGTTTTGATTGCGAGTTATCGTTAAAGCTGTTGGTCTTCGAACCTAGGCGTCCTGTCATCGAGTCTCGATCAGTGTAAATTCAAGTGGTTTTATTTAGAGAAGTGGCCTGGGAGTTGAAGTCTCGCGGGGGCGAGCTTTACCCAAAGCTCTTTTCTTTAGGTTTGAACCGTGAAGATTAAATCTCTGTGTGTTGTTGGTTTGGCGTAGTGGCATGTCTTCGATTCGAGGTCGAATCCTGTTGAAGGGGGGGAGAATGTGACACCACGGAGTGTCGTAACCTTAAAAAAATGTGAATGTTGAGGGCAAAAACATTATGGAATGTGGAATGGGAGATTGAAACCATACGGTATGAGGTTTATTTGCGTTTTCGGGCCGATTCCTAGAGTTTGGGCCTTTCCGGGGGAGTTTGGGCCTAAGGGAAGGGGTCGTGGGCTTTGGTGGGATGGATTTTGAGTCCTATTAGGGGTAGGAGACCTGGTTCGGGGCCTCCCCCAACCCTTATTGCGCCCAACCTGCAGGATGCGCCCCCACTTCCTTGCCCTAGCCGCCACCCCCAGTTTTCCCCTCTCCCGTGCTTGCGCCTCCCCTCCTCCATTGCTCCCCATTGCTCCACCACCCCTCCACCACCTATCCACCTCCCTTGCTGCCCCTAGGAAAGTTCCCCACCTCCACACCTCGAAGATCCGTCCATTGGAGCGAGGAGCGAGGAGCGATCCGGGAGGAGATTCGTTGGGTTTTCATGCATCGGGCGAAGGTATGGCCATGGGAATCCTTGGGGTTGATCTAGGTACTATTCTAAGGGTCATTATCATGCTTTTAGATCAATTGGTGGTGCTGGAATGAAGTAGATTAGATTAGATCTAGAAGTTGCCACATTCTCTGTTTCGGGCAGCATGAGCAGTCGACCTAGGATTTGGGTTTTCGCCAATTTAGATTCGGACTTTGGTCAGCCGCCTGTTGAAGAAGCTGTAGGTAATTTCAATACCTTTCCGTGGGTATAAAGAACGTCCAATTCCGCCCAACCATTTGAAAGTTATGCTTGTTTTACCGAACATATTAAAATCTGTGACGTGATTGGAACAAATCACGGTATTTTGTAGATTAAACAACTTTAGATTCCAAATCAGTCTTTCCATATACTTAGAAAAAGTTAGAAAATTTCCTAAGCTACGCGAGGATGTACTCGTTTAATTGATTCGGAGTCCCAGAACTCAAGTTGTGCCTTTTGGAAGGCTGCTGTCCTGACGGGATAGAATCTCTGTTTTTGGGTTTTGCGAGTAGTTTGCGATGTCGTGGTAGAAGAGGGTTTGTGTACTATTTTGTGGACATGATTGTGAGTGTGTGGTGCCTATGTGCAGGTGGTGTGACCCCGGGAGTGCCTTCTACTTCTCGCCAATCCGTTGCCCGTGGTTGAGGCAAGTGTATTGGAATGGGTAGCGGGTTATTGTTTGCTAGATCGGTTGTGATTGAGATCTAATGTATGATATGTTCACATGCCATGCTTTAATGATTGCTAATGATATGATGAATATGCTTACTATGTTATTGTAACACCCCGGCATCTAATACGCCTGAATGCTACCAAACATCGATTATGTATCATCTAAATACTACAAATAAAAGAAACTTACAGCAAAGGACCAATTGCTAGAACCGAAAATTTCGGCAGCATCTCCTTTGTTTAATCATGATCTCGCGCAACCATAATAGCATAGCAGAATATGACATAATATGAAACATCTAAAACAGCAATAATAAGCGGCACGGAAGCAATATAAGTCCACTTTAAGCATCCCAAAGTCATCATTAGCCAAATGAAACGAATAAGGCAATCCTAGCACACATCTAAACCATAAACATCAATGGTATCACATTCAGTTTATTGTCATGACTCCAAATGATTCCATTGTGGAATCAATTACGTGAACTACGTGGAGATGTGTGACTATTCCCCTTTTCCCTCATGCCGATCTCAAGGTACCTAAAAACAACATAAAACACAAGCGTGAGTTCAAAACTCAAAGAAAGTGTATTGTAATGGAAAAACAAAGATCAAGTCAACAAACCATCATCACCAATCTCCAAAAGCACATCATAACACAACATGGTTAGCATTCCAAACATCTTTTAAGCATCCATGTACTCATCTCGTGAGCAACTCATAAGTATTCACATCGTCATCTCATAAACATCATCATATACATTTTTCATTAATGCAATGCAATGCACATGTCTCCTTGGAAACTCATACCGGTATGGTTGAGTGCACACCGTCGGCATGCACCCTTTCCCCTTCCATCCCGAAGATGGAGGGTGCCTATCACTGCTTCCATTCACATCGGTGAAGGAATCACGATGTAGGACTTATTCGAAAGAATAGCCCGGACTAGTCATAACAGTTCTCACCGACCCTACCGGAATAGTTATGACTTATCTCACCGACGGCCATGAAAAATATGCCATGTGTGCAAAGCGGACAGCAACATATACATGAATAGAACTATTGCAGATCAACACTTGGCATCGAAACATATAGGTCCGTACTCAACAATCGACGGTAACCATTCACAACATAGCATGTAAATCACTTATCATCATCAAGCATTTTAATCATGGCATGAAGACATCATATCATCGACAATATTTAAAAACATGGCATAAGGACATCATATTAATTATAACATGTAGTTCATAGCAAGACAGCATGTTATCTATCCCAAACACTATCAAGCAATTCTAGCAACACATATAATGTTCAATCCACACAACACACTTGCCTTCAACCGCGGGCAACGGAGTGACGAGAGGTTGAGGGCACTCCCGGAGGCACACCACCTGCAAACACGTGCCACACACTTAATTCGACTCCTCAAAACAGTACCCACTACACCTAATACGCTATATACTCCAAAACCCCGAAATCACAGATTTTGCCCCGTTCTGGACAGCGGCTTCGAAAAATCAAAACTTGAATTCTAGAACTCCAAATTGAATAAACGAGTACACCATCGCGAAGCTTAGGAAATTTCCTAGATTTCTCTAGGTATTGGGGAAAGCCAAATCGGCCTCTAAAATTGTTTAATCTAACGTTGAACACGAACTGTCTCAATCTCGTCACAGATTTGACAGCGCTCGGTAAAATATCCATAACTTCCAAACGGCTGGGCGGAATTTCAATTTCTTTATGTCCACGGAAAGATAATGAAATTATCTACAACTTCCTAAAAGTCCGTACGGTCAGATTCAATCTCTAAATTGGCCAAAACTCCTGCCCTAATTCGGGTTCCCAATCTGCCCGAACCAGAACGTGAATACAACTCTAGTTTTCATCAATCCTACCCCATGGCAGCACCTCCCTTGATCTAAAAACATGGTAAACCACCCCTACACAGCATCTAATTGATCCCCAAAGGTTTTCCCCATTACCTTCTTGAAGATCCACCAATCTACCGCTTCCGTTCGCGCGATCTCCACCCGATCTCTTCCTTCCACTACAGTAATCCCGCAAATTAACATCGGCTAAAAACCGACGTTAATTAGCCCTTTGCCGACGTTAATTATTATTAACGTCGGCAAAGGGCTAATTAACGTCGGCATTTAGCCCACGATAGTTAATCGACGTTAATTAGCCTAATTAACGTCGGCTGCCGACGTTAATTAATAATTACCGTCGGCATAGCTCAGCCGACGATAATTACTGCCGGAGCCCGCTAATTAACGTCGGCTTAGTCCTGGCCGACGGTAATTAGTGCCGTGGGGATAATTAACGTCGGCTTATATTAGGCCGACGTTAATTAGCGTTTTCTTGGGATATTTGTCGAACGAAACAGACCTCAGATTACTAATTAACGCCGGTGACCCGTGAGGCCGACGTTAATTAGTAATATCAGGAGCAACTTTTAGCCCTATTTTCATGTTTCGCAATACAATTCAATACATAATATAATCAACATTGACAAAGAATTCACACATCAACACATACAATTCATGAATATAATCAATCAAGCACGTAACATGCATATACTCAAGTTACCGATCCATCATAATATGCAAATTGTCATAACATACAAAAAAGGCCAAAGTGACAACTACAAACGCATCCAAAAGTACAGCTCGAATCATACACATCCAAAGTGACAACTATGAAACAATCTACAACTGCTGGCCGCCATCTGGTTGATTGGAGTTCGCCGCTTGATCCGAAGCAAAGAGCGTGTTGACAAAGGCGGTTGCACCGTCGGTTCCCTACACAAGGAAATGCAAGATTAGACAATAATATAAGAATGAATGTACCATAAGGAGACAAATAAGAAACGAACCGCCGGATCTGCAGGTGCTGCAAGTGTTGCAGGCGGAGTACTGTAAGACGAGGACCCATGTGCCGTTGATCCCTACATAAGGCAACAATTATAGCTAGATTGATCAAATTTTACTAGATTTGCAAGGTTTGACAAAGTTTAGCTAGAAATTAGTAAGTGTAGCTATATTGAGTAAATTTAACTACATTTACAAAGTTTAGCTAGAAATTAGTAAGTGTAGCTATATTGAGTAAATTTAACTACATTTACAAAGTTTAACTAGAACGGACCAAGTTTAGCAAAAATGAACTAAATATCGTTAAATTCATCAAACTTAACTCTAGAGATACTTAGTCTTGCTAGATTCACTAAGTCTCGCTAGAAATGACTAAGTTTAGCTAGATTGTCTAAATGTAGCTAGTTTGAACAAGATTAGGTACAACAAACTAGTATTAGCTAGATTGACTAAGTTCTACTCGATTCACAATGTTTACCGCAAATACCTGAGCTGTAGGAGGTGCCGGAGGATACATCCCCCATTGCGGTGGTGGCGGCGGCGGTTGAAACGGTGGAAAGACAATGTTTTGGCCCATCGCCTGGAACATTGCCTACAAATACAATGTATAAGTATTTTGAATTAATATATTCTCTAAATGCAATAGATTGAAGACTCGAACTTACTTGAATCGCCACTTGCTGTTGTGCCTGGTATGAAGCATAGTACTCTTGTTGCGCCCTTGCATAATCATCACGTTGGCGCAGCTCCTCACGCAGCCTAGTAACCTCCAACTCCTGCTCTGAGGAGCGACGGCTACCAACCCCGAGGTGCAGGGCGAAGAAGATCCCTCTCACCGCACCACCGCCGAGTCGATCACTCCAGTGAACATGGAGTACCTTCAAAATGCGTGACCACAAAGGCTTGAGCACTTGAAATTATGACTTCATGAAATTTTACAAGGTATGACATCTCACCGTCCATGGGCCTTGCCGCCTCCACTAGCATGCACAGCTACGCCGTCAATCGGTTCCTTCCTCCAATCATAGTCTGCACCATGGCGCTTGGCCATTTCCTCGCCATATTTCTCCTGCATAACCAAATCAGACAATTTAAATGGGAACTGCAAATCAAACAACTTAATTTGAATTGGATCAAAATTGTGACCACTAACCAGCCGATCAATAGCTGTCTGACTGCACAGCTGCTCAGGGTGTGTCGGGTCTCGACCTTTATGACCTTCCACGTACACTTCAATATCACTCGGCTGAACACCGGTCCGAGCCTCCTGTAGACATAAGTTAGGTGCATACATATATTTGGTAACATGTATTTTGCAAAAGATTGCTACGGCCAGACTTACCATGCGCTTAGCTTTACGCATATGTCCATCGGCGCCATACGTGTGCTTTGATTGTTTGCCTCGGCGATCGGTTCTTTCTTGACTTGGCGATGAACTCAGGTGAAGCCCAACGCCGGCAAAGAGCCTGGTAAGCTTCTGGACGGTCCCCCAACCATGGAATCATGACCTGCACAAAGATATTAATACATTAAAACAGCATTACCAAGAAACGTTAAACTCAAATAGCGTGTAATATTTGTTGTTTTACCTGCATGTACTGTTCCTCGGTCAAGTAACTTTCTGAAGACCCGCGAGTCCTGTTAATTCGTTGCCCTTTAATAGACCTCAAGTAAAGATTTGTTGCTTGAATCCGAGCATTAGACAATGCATCTTTGGTCACCCGACGTGCATTTACATGGAAAACTCTACGAGCATGCTCCATGTTTGCACCGTCGACCAAAGCGGTAACGCTTCTACAATTGTTCATCACAAAGAATAGTTAGAATAGTAAAAATCGGCCAGTTGAACCAATACCAACTGGCACAGAGAATCTTACCCAAAAGTCACTCCAAACTGCCCCCTGAGCATTCAAGTGCTCGGCATTAGGAGCAAGCAGGTAATGATCCCAACTAGTAGCAACAAATTGCTCGCCATTGGCCGTATGACTAACCCGGTAGTGCAAGCGGCAGAGGTTACCTAGCACGTAGTTAACCTGCCTATGGTGCCCTCTGCCAAAACCCCGAGTCATCCCATGAACTGCAAGACTTATAAATGATATAGTTCCAGTTCGGAAAGAAATGAAATAAGACATGGTTTAGAAAATACAAACCTATCGCCAACAGGTGTGATCACAACCTTGTCCTCCTCCCGTCTGGGCGCTGGAGGGGGGGCGACAGTATGGCTCCTCCTAAACCTCAGGCGGGCTCCGGTAGAACCCTCGGTCGTATCCCCACCCATTGGGTCCTCATCCCCTTGGCCCACATCGGCCTCCTGATCCTCATCGATCCCAGCTACAACAACAATAATAATGAATGAATAAAGAAGATAATAATCAAATAAATTATGAGAATATAACATTCTAGTTTACCTGCGTCAACATCAACCTCCTGATCCTCATCGATCCCAGCTACATCAACCTCCTGATCCTCATCGATCCCTGCATCGACATCCATGGTAGCAGCCACTTCTTCCTCCGTCGTCTCATCCTGCGAAATAATACAAGACAGTTATATTTATGTTTTGACATGAAGTACACATCAAAAGCTTAGTTACCTCTCCACTCTGCAAAGGAACACTACGACTCTGCAACTTAGGGTCCACTGGACTCAACAAAGCACGCCGTCTACTTGCGCTTGAAGCGCTACCCTGAAACAAGGCCTCCTCGTCGCGCGAACTACTGGACTTCCTCCTACCACTGAGGAATCCCTTCGCCAGCTGCTTGATCGATCGGGGCATCCTGTTGAAAGAAAAATATCAAGTTAGTATAACAACAATAATAATGAATGAATGAATGAATAAGATAATAAACACACAAAATTACTTGTCAAAATTCATCAATGTCGCGATGATGTAGTCTCCTTCTTTCTAAGGGACGACTTGTTACTTTTTTCTTGATTGGTTGTCTTTTCCGTTTCTCAGGAATCGTTATATCTCCACGGTCTCCGACTAATGAATCGAGACCTGGGCCAGTCTCTATATCAAAAGTGCTTGGCAATTCTTCATCTTGGAAAACCTCAACAACCTCCATGGCCTCCAGCTGGCTATCAAGATAACCAGCATCACCAGGAGTATGTAACCGTTCTCGGGGATTCACTTTGTACACAACCCACCAAGCACTCAGTCTTGTGCATGGATATGGCATATAATACACCTGCTCAACTTGGTGAGCAAGGATAAAATTGTCATAGCCATGTAGCTGTTCGTTGTGTTTGACTTCTACCATCCCATACTGGTTTTGATGAGTCCCATGTTTGCTATCAAACCAAACACAATCGAAAAAGACTACTTTCAGCTCCTTATTCCCTGCAAACTTGAACTCGAGGATGTTTTGAATGATTCCATAGAAATTTGTTTCGATCCCTTGAGCATCGATTGCCCTAGTTACAACTCCAGTATTTGTTGTGGCCGCAAGGGGACGACCAGCTTCAAATTTGGTTGAACGGAATCGAAACCCGTTCACGTCGTATCACCCATAGCTTTTAACAGTTACACGGCCATAGGATAGCTGAAGCAAGTCCTCATGGACATTCCCATATTTCACGCACTGCCAACAAAATATAAAATTTATAATATATTGAAACGTAACATTACAGAATATTATAGGATGTGAAGGTGTTACATGATCTCGGAACCAAGTGATGAAATTAGGGCCCCCATTTATTCCATCCCGACGCATCGTATTAAGTTGCTTGGCAGTTGGTTGACGAATAGATGTCGATTACGCTTATCAAATTCATCGTAAATGAAAACGTAAATGGATACATATATGAATGATGTCTTCGGCAACATAGCTTGATTGACATGTACAAATAAACGCTTACATGAAATATTGTTCCATCTCTTCCATATTGGAGTACATGTACATCAAAGCAGACTTCTTTTCTTCCGAAGTGTAATAGTAAGCAGTGCAACTACCAACAGTAGTACCTCTCCATTGGAAAATCTGTAGGTCACTACACGGTGTCTCTTCATCTACATGGTACCGCATCGTGGGAGCATTGACTTTGTGTTCCTCTGCAAAGTATACACTCGAGAAGTATGATATCTCTTTTAGAGAAAATGCTTCTGCAATGCACCCTTCAACTCTTGCCTTATTGCCAACCATAGCTCGAAGTTTCTTTAGAGCTCTTTCAATGTGATACATCCAATTGCATCGAACAGACCACCTACCTTAGCTTCGTAAGGTAGATGAACAAGTAGATGTTGCATTGGATTGAAGAAACCCTGAGGGAATATTTTTTCCATCTTGCATACAAGCACCGGTATCTCTTTCTCCAACCTCTCCATCATGTCTTTCGATATTTCTTTAGCACATAATTGTCTATAGAAATAACTTAGCTCAGCTAGCACCTTCCACACATTATCATTAAGATACCCACGAAACATTACAGAAGGAGTCTTTCCATGATTATGTGGTAATCGTGGCTCTTCAACCCATTTAGCTTCCCGTATTCACATTCACAGCTCGTCTCAATCCCATTTGCGTAACCATCGGAAATTTCAATTTCTTCATCCACCTCAACACTTCTTTCTTTTCTTTAGGTTTAAGGCAAAATGGAGCGCGTGGCTTACCCCTGCTTCGGTGAGCTCAAGTGTTGGCGATTCTGAGATCTCTGCTAAGTCTCTTCGGGCCGGTAGGGTGTCTTTTGTCTTGTCCGTCATATCCATGACCGGGCTTATAATGCTTTCACCAACGTTACGTTCATGCTGCATGACGTCAATGTTGTGCATCGAATCAAGGCCTTCGCATATGGGAGCTCCCATAATCCACAAATGTGAGTCCGGTTGTGCTCCTCTCCAAACCCTTCAAACCCATCTTCTTTCTCCACCAATTTACTCAAAGATATCAGCAATTTCTCGTCCAATAGACGTTTGGCGGACCCTTTCGACAATTGTGTCCTTACGGAAGGCATTCCTCTGGAACCTAAAGGCGTGTCTCGAGGCGAGGAAACGCCTATGGCAATCGGTAACAAATCTTTCCACCATTTATAAGGCGAAAACAATCGGTGTCTGAACCACAGATCGGACATGTAAAATTTCCATGACAGCTCCAGCCAGCAAAAATACCATAGGCCATGAAATCATGGACAGACCACAAATATGCAACACGAAGGTTGAATTTCTGTTTCTTGTAGCAGTCATACGCCTCTACCCCTGTCCATAATTTTTTCAGCTCTTCGATCAAGGGTTTGAGCATCACATTGAGACGCTTTCCAGGATGTTCAGGGCCAGGTATGATGAGGCACAGGAACATAAACTCATATTTCATGCAAAGGGAAGGTGGAAGATTGTATGGAATAGCAAAAACTGGCCAACACGAGTATGATCCGGCGGTTGTGTTGAAAGGCGTGAAACCATCGGTCGCCAACCCAATGCGAACATTTCTCGCATCCCTCGCGAAGTCCTCGTCAAAGCTATCTAGAGCCTTCCATGCCTCACTATCTGACGGGTGTACCATTACTCCGTCGTTCTCACGCACACCTTCTTTGTGCCACCTCATGTGTCCGGCACTTCGTTTTGAGATAAACAACCGCTTCACCTAGGTGTGAGCGGCATATACCGGTTGCTTGTGTGCAACATCGGTCGTTACCTTTTCACCTTCTTCGCTCACCACCTCGACAAATCTTGGTTTTTACACACTAAGCAATGCTTCTCTTTCTCATGCTCCTTCCGTAAAAGCATGCAGTTATCCTTGCACACATCAATCTTCTCATACTTCATACCGAGACCGCACAACAACTTCTTAGACTGGTACATGTCTCTAGGCATCTTATGATTCGCCGGCGATATATCGTAGATCAATTCCACGAGATCATTGTAACAATTATTGGAAAAGAAATACTTGGACTTAATGGCCATGAGCAGCGTCACAAAAGCAAGGCTGGGTCACTTTCGTGTGTTCGTGCAATAGCTCTTCAGAAGCTTTAAGTAGCTCAAAGAACTCCCGAACCTCACGTGTTGGCGGATCCTCCGAGTCTACGTTAATCTCTGGACGCAAAGCTTCTAGCATCTCATCCATCCTATCATCGCCCGCCCTATCATCTTCCTCTTCAACCGCAACTTGAGGTCCTTGAGCACGTGACTCACCATGACGTACTCCACAACTCAAAGCTTGGCATGAAACCGAACCGACATAGGTGCAGAGACATCGATTTCTTGTCCTGGGGGTGGAAATTACGGCACTTGCTGCATGGGCACTTCACCTTAACAGTACTAGACATAGAGAAGGCACGGTCGACAAAAGCGGTAGCCTTGACCGTCCACTCAGTCGAGTGAGCCCCACTTTTCTCCCAACCTTCATACATCCATCGGCGGTCGTCACCCATACTTGAGGCTATATAGGTTAAATCAACAGTTATTAGGTTTATTTTGTTTCTATATATCACGACCCTACATCTATAGGAAAGGATATGTCCTAAACCCACCCAAGAGTGGTAGACAAAGCGCGGATTTATGACAAGCTGAGAGTCGAATGAAATTTCTAAGAAGATAACCCGGTGTTCTCCACCTGCACGCCCGGATATGGTGCAGGGGAGAACAACAGGGTTATGACGCCGAAATTTCATTCGTACTCTGTGGCTCATCATAAATACCGCACTTTGTCATCCACTCCGAGGCTGTCCAAAAGGGATACTTTCGATCAAAGACATCTCACATGTGACACATGTGAGACATGCCGATCCGAAACGGGTGACGCATAGGTTTCGTGACACTATGTGATTTGAAATCAAAAATAAAAATGCATTCTAGAATGCCAAACCCAAATCAGGTTACATAGACAACCTATGTGAAGATGTGAAGAAATTCCTCTCGGTGGTTGCCGATATGGGGCTGCCAGGCTTCAGCGTGAAAGATCTCGAGGAGGCAAGCTCCCTTATCATACTACGTAGTTGATTTGCATGCTTGAGTTCTGAATTGCAATAATTGTTGAAACTGGTTTCTGATAGCTGCCCTGGATGTTGCTCTTATTGTTATATTGCGTAATGCGGTGCTTAGCATTGTTGGTTATGGTTTTGCATTGCTGACAACTGTCATTCATGTACATATAAGTAAAACTATGTTTCTAAAGGTGATTTTTTGCACTATATTTGGTAAAAACCAACCTCTTAAGAGGTAAGATCATCACCTAGCCATAATTGGACTGCAGTAACAACTCAAGGTTCCATGATAAAAGTTAGATTGTAGTTCTGGTTTTGTACTTTCTTTGGTTCTTTGTCAATCTTAGGAAGCAAGTCTATGAAAAGGATTGACTGAAATGTGCTTCATGTGTCACGGCATAGTTCTACCTCATAAAATGTCATGCTATTCAAATATTTTTAAGTGGTTGAAACATGCAAGCTTTGGAGTAAACTCCCCAATTTCACTACTTGTGAATCTAAGCTGTGTTATACTATGTACTATATTCCTGCTTGTTACATTCTCCCATGGGCTTGATGATTGCAGGGATCAATGTTCTCAGTAGTGGATTGCCTCTTGGTTCTGAGGGACAGTCTGAATCCTGGATTAGGTGATGATATTTCAGGGACTCCTTCGAGAAAAAAATGGAGAGTTCCAGAAACTGACGGGCCTCTAGTTCCAGAAACTGACATATAAGTAAAACTATATTGTGTTTTGTTGCAATTTGAGTTACTGAGTACCATATATATGTTTGGGCTGCTACTTTTCTATATCCTTTAATATATGGTAGCTTGTTATATATTGTGCAGGACAAAAGTTTCGTGATATTTTTCAATTAAAACGTGGATCCTATGCTGATCTTCCAGCTGCCAAGATTTCAGAGATGATGCATTCTAACAGTTTAGATGTAACTTCTTCATTGCCACCTAGGATGTAGCTTAAGTTTGTCGAATTGTTCTATCTTGTTATTTGGTGTTCCTTTCCTAACAGTAATTATCTTCTCACAGAATGCACCAACTCAGTCACTTCTTAACCAGGGCAGCAGTACATTCTAGCTAACAAGGAGGACGAGTTCATGGATACTGACCTTCAAGCGGACGCTTGGGGACGGGGTCGTAGCCAGGTGGAGAGGAGGACGAGGTTGACGCCCGGGGGAGGAGGAGGACGCCGCACGCCTAGCCGGGGGACGAGCTCGCCGCTGGGTGGAGAGGACGCCGTCAGGCCGAGGCGCCGGGGTCGGGCCGGCGCGGCGTAGGGCGCGCGTCGACGGGCCGGGCGCGCGAGGGCGGCGACGCGGTTGGGGTAGGAGCGTGGCGCGGCGGCAAGTGGAGGCGTCAGTGGCGCGAGCCGATTGAGCTTCGCCGCCGGTCGCGGCCGGGCGCGGCGAGGGCGGCGCGCTGTCGACGGGCCGGGCGCGGTGAGGGCGGCGCGTCGACGGGCCGGAGCGGCGAGGCAAAGACGCGTTGGGGTAGGAGCGTGGCGGCGCGGCGCGGCGGCGCTGCGCGGGAGCCGATTGAGTGTGGCGCGAGCGAAGAAAGGATTTCGGGGCCAATCCAGGGCTTATGCTGGCCAATTACCGTCGGCTAATTACGGCCGACGTTAGTTAAGTATGAATTATCGTCGGCTAATTACGACCGACGTTTGTTACAGTTTAATTATCGTCGGCTAAAGATTATGCCGACGTTAATTAATTAATTAACGTCGGCCACCTGGTAGCCGACGTTAATTAATTAATTAACGTCGGCATAATCTTTAGCCAACGATAATTAATATGGCCAACGTTAATTTCCCTGTTTCCTGTAGTGTTCCACCGTTTCTTCTCGTCGTGGATCCTACCACCGGCGAGGGCTGCACCGAGGCGTGGCATGGCAGCGAGGGGGACGCAGCAGGGCACCTAGTGGTGGGGGAGGAGGCGCAAGGACAAGGGAGGGGTGGCGGCTAGGGAGGAGGAGGAGGAGGCAAAGGGGTGGAGGAGAGGTGGGGCTAGGGTTTGGGGAGTGGGGGCGCATGGGAGGCAAGGGGCTGGCGCAAGGGAGCCCCCCTTGCTGCACTCCTCCCCCTCATGGGCCAGAAATCCCCCCCTCGGCCCAAGTGAGTGTCGGGACCCCGAATTTGCAAATCCGGACCCTCTGTGTATTCAGCACTAGTCCAGGAACGCGCTAGTGCACACAGTCTTAACATTGGTAAATATCACAATCATACCAATCGATACCATAAAAGTACTTTATTTAAATAATCAAACTGGTTACTCGACCTTATGGTCAAGTTACAAATATATGCCTCGCAAGGCGAAACTTATTCAGAGAGAAATAATAGCAGCGGAAAATCAAATAACTTCGTGGCGCCATCCAGTATACCACAGGCAACTGACTGGGCTCGCATCCCTAAGTAGATGGATCCTCTTGGAGTTCCTCCTCCGAAGCTGGCGTAGTCTCCTCTTCAACTGGTGTTGTGTTGAGGCAAGGGTGAGTACTTGGTACTCAGCAAGTCATGCACAGAATGCAAGCTAATATACTATATGCATGGCTTGGTACAAAGGAATAGCTCAAGGTATATTTGCAGTAAATAGCTTTTGACAAGTAATATAAGTAGATTCGAAAGCAGTAGAAATAAGTAAAGCATACATAACTTTTCAAGAAGTTTTTAGTCAACAATTTCCCCATCCTAAACCATATTTCCATCATCTTCATTGTTATACCAACCCAATCTTTCAAACCAAAGTTATTTTGAGAAAATCTAACCCTTGACTGTAATTCCCGAGCGATGTCCAATACCGCGGACACGGCTATTCGAATAGATTCTAAACTCTGCAGAGGTTATGCACTTTACCCACAAGATACAGTCAAACACCACAAAGGCGAGTTCCTGTGAATAAAGTCTTTCTAAACCTCTAACAATACAAGTGGTCCTCCCGGTTATTGGCAAGACTAACCCTTCCCTTCGCTTAAGGCGAAGTCTAGGCCAATCAACCGTTAGATGGGTACCTGGCCTCGGCCGATGCGCTCCCCGCACAACTTACACAAAGGGTGTAGTTGACCTCCGAGGTCCCACAGTGCGTTATTAGCAACTTAGTCAACTAGGTCCGTCCCATTCCGGACATGTGGTTGCACGTTAGACCCAGTTCAAAGGCTTGCAAGGTTAAGTCCTTAGGGTGACCAGGGCAAGACTACCCGAAAAACCAAATCAACACTCCCAATGCCACAACTGGCCCACCTGATTACTCTTGCCACATGCCCCTGGCCGAAATCATTTATCAAACCCCAGTTGATTACCATGCACCATGTGCCATCAACATCACATGATACCTTTCCAAAACAGGTTCAATATATCATTAAGTCAATATTAGCATTTGATTGTCCAAAATCATGTTATGAGCACGTAGCAGGTCTAAGCAGTGTACTACAACGGTCTAAACCCATGTTGGTAATTTAATAATGTCCAACTAGTAAACCACAACTAGGGTGACAAAGGGTCATGGCACATACTTAAGTAATCAAGGTGTCATACAGCAAATTGGTATTTATCTAACCCCCATGTTTAAACAAAGTATTTTTCTAATTGAACTAGCATGCAATAGTTTAAATCAAAATAGACTAGTTATATGCCCGTGCGTTGCTACGAAAAACAAAATTGATAACGAAAAATAAAGATTAAAAAATAAAAAATACTATTTCATAAGATCAAACATCTATCTTTAACGCTTCGTTTCTTGCAAAAGTTGGCTAATTAAAGCAACTCTTCGTTTCTTGCGTAGGGCAATTAAGTAGGGCAATTAAGTAGGGCAATTAAGCAGGGCAATTAATGTGACGTGGGAAGAAACTCTCACTTTATATAGTAGAGATTTCGAAATGGGATCAACATGGTCAAAGCACAACTTGCCTTCAAAAAGTACTTGCTCTTGGTCTTGAGTTGGATCCTGAGTCAATACTTCTCCCTCGAATCCTTCCGGCACTTCAACGTCTACTCGTAAAGCGTGCAAATAGCAAATACACGAATAAACAATAGGCAAAAAGTGTCCAAACATCCAAATAAAATCCATAAACAGAAAGAACATAATTTTATGAATTTTTAGAAACTGGAATCGTCAAATTTGGAGTTAAAACGCAAAAGTTATGATTATTTAAAGTTTAAATAATCAATTAAATAATTTTACAGAGAAAAACTTTAGTCCAAAAATTAAATAAAATTCATATTTAGGTAGATCTCAATTTTATACAAATTTAGAAATTTGAATCGCTCAAATCGGAGTTGAAACGCAAAAGTTATAAGCGTTTGAAGTTTGAAACAAAATCTGAAATCATTATTTCGAATTAATAAATCATTTTCTTTTTCGGAAATTAATTATTGCGTCAGCCTAGACACGTGGCAGCCTCTGATTGGTTGGCTGACGTCAGCCGGTCCATGGACTTGGTCCACGCTTGGCTCGGGTCTACGGTGGACTCGGTCCACGGCTCCACGTGAGGCCCGACATGTGGGACCACTCGGATGACGTCATTCTTGGCGTCGGCGGGGCTCGGCCACGGTCGACAGTGGGTCCACCGATGACGTCATGGATGACGCCACGGCAGTGCGGGCCGACACGCGGGCCCCGCGTGTCGCTGGCCACGACGCCGTCTGCACGACGCGTCGGTCCAACTTCCCGACACGTGGCGCAATCACGGCCGTTGGTTTGAAAATCAACGGCGCGGATTAGATCCAGGGTTAACACGTTGAAACTACTCGTCGATCGTGGGCCGTTCGATTTAGATCGGACGGTCCAGATCTAACCCTATAATAACACTACTACGGCACGTGGCAATTGTGAACCATTGGATCTTGATCCAACGGTCCATATCTTATCGGGTTGGGGACACGTGAAATCACCTCAACCGTCCGTTCTTGTTCTGACGGTTTACCGAGCTCGTGAAGTCCGGCGATGGCGCGGCGAGGCTTGGGCACCGGAGACGCGAAACGACGACGAGCCCGACGGGCGTTCGGGGTTGCTCGGCCGAGATGAATCCTTCCTTCGGTGCGTCTCGCCACGGTGGTTCCGGATCTGGGCTCCTTCTACGGAAGACGACTGACGGGCGGCGGAATCGGCGTTCAACCGCGCCGCAGGGCTCCAACTCCGGCGAGCACGCACGGGCAAACGGCGACGGCTCAGCGAGATGGCTCGAGGAACGGGTGCGCAAGGACGAGGGCAACCTCGGGGACGCCTCACGCTTTAAATAGCCTCGGCGTTCATGCCCGAGACTGAAACCTAATTCTACGGCGGGCGCGGCGGCGAGTCCGGCTGACTACGGAGACGACGACGCCACCGCCCACGTGGCACGATCAACGGCCACGATCACGCGGCGCGATCGGATCCGGGCGGATACGGCTCGAACCGTGCAGGCGGATCTCGGCCGTTGGATCTTGATCCAACGGTTGGGATTGATTAGGTTTAGGAGTGGGTTCGGTCGAGTCACGTGGCTCGGTCGGACTCGAACTCGAAGTCGACTCGGGCTCGATCGGATGAACAAGAATCGACTTCGGTTTGATTTTCCAATGATTTAATATTTAAAATAATTCCCGAGAATTCATTTAATTCATTAAAAATAGCAAAAGACTCGAAAAATTCTAAAAATTCTGGAAAATATTTTGGATCATTTTGGACTCAAATAAAATATTTCCAACAAAATTTTATTTGCAAAATTAAATTCTTTAATTATTTCAAAATGGAATAAATTCAAATAAATTCCAAATAAATCCAAATAAATTCCAGAAAATTCCAAAAATTCACCAAAGTGCCAAATCACACATGAATTTAAGAAAAGAAAAATTTTGGGGTGTTACAAACCTCCCCCCCTTAATAGAATCTCGTCCCAGAGATTCAGGGCTCACTACAGAATAGGTTTGGAAACTCTTTCCTCAAATCCTCTTCAAGGCTCCCAAGTCGCTTCGCTTATCTCAGATGGTTGCTCCATCGAACTCTACTGAAACGGGTTGACTTGTTTCTAGTTTCTCGATCCATTGTGTCTAGAATCCTCACTGATGCTCCTTGAAAGTCAGATACTCTAGCAAATCAATTGACTCTAGCGGTGTTTGTTCCTCAGAACTCAAGACACTTCTTTAATCGAGACACATGGAATACATCATGTACTCACGCTAACGATCGTGGCAACTCCGGTGATAAGCAACTTCGCCTCTGCGGCTCAAGATCTTAAATGGTCCAACATAACGGGTGCGAGTTTCCCTTTGGCATGGAACCTCTTAACTCCCCGAGAGGCGTAACTCGAGGTATACAAAGTCTTCTCGTTCAAAACTCAAGTCTCGCGACGATTGTCAAGATAACTCTTTGTCGTGATTGGGCTATCTTCAACCTTTCCCTAATCATGGCGACCGTTTCTTCACCTCTTAAAGAATATCAGGCCCAAAGACACGGCGCTCGCCGGTCTCATTCCAATTCAATGGCGTCCGACAGGTCGACTCATACAAAGGCCTCAAAAGGTGACATCTCAGAACTAGCCTGATAACTATTGTTGTAACTGAACTCGGCATACGGTAAACTCTTATCCGAAGAGGTAGCATAAGCCAATGCACAAGCTCTCAACATATCCTCCAGAATCTGGTTGACTCTTTCGGCCTGGCTCCATCCGTCTGTGGATGATAAGTCAGATCAAGTTCAAACGGGTTCCCATGGCTTCATGCAACTTATTCCGTAACCTTGAGGTAAATTGGGTACTTCGTCCGATACAATCCTCTTTGGCACTCCGTGCAAAGCAGACAATCCTGATCATATACAATTCGCTAATTTATCTCCCGAGTAAGTGGTCTTCACGGGATAAAATGGGCTACTTTAGTCAAGCGATCCACTATAACCCATATGGAGTCATAACCTCCTTGAGTCTTCGGCAAACCGGTAATGAAATCCATTCCGATTTCCTCCCACTTCCACTCAGGTATTTTCAGCGGTTGTAGCAATCCTGCTGGTCTCTCGATGCATTGCCTTGACTCTTCGGCATACGTTGCACAATGCAACATGCTCGGCAACTTCACGTTTCATACTCGGCCACCAGAATCTCTCCTTCAGATCCTGATACATCTTGGCGCTTCCAGGATGAATTGAGTACTTGGAGTCATGGGCTTCTTCCAAAATCAGTTGTTTTAACTCCTTTTTGTTAGGCACACAAATGCGATCCTTCATCCATAACGTGCCTTGCTCATCCAACTTGAAGTCCTCTGCCTTGCCTTCCTCCTTGATGGACTTAATCCTGCGGATCTTGTCATCATCCTTTTGTCCTTCTCGAATCTGATCCTCTAGGGTAGGTTTTACTTCTAATGCGGCCAAGAAACCGCTAGGTACAACCTCAATCTTCATTTTCTGAAAGTCCTCACATAACTCATCTTGATTTGTGGCTAGCAACATACTCACGGTATGGCTCTTCCGACTCAGAGCATCGGCAACTACGTTGGCCTTCCCGGGATGGTAATGGATTCCAACATTGTAGTCCTTGATCAACTCTAGCCATCTCCTTTGCCTCATATTCAGATCCGACTGGGTGAATATGTACTTAAGGCTCTTATGATCCGTATATACTTCACATCTGTTTCCAATCAGATAGTGACGCCATATCTTCAAAGCATGCACTACGGCAGCTAACTCTAAGTCATGTGTCGGATAATTTTCCTCATGCGGCCTCAACTGCCTTGATGCATAAGCGACGACCTTTCCATTCTGCATCAGCACACATCCAAGTCCTTGGCGCGATGCGTCACAATAAATATCAAAGCTTTGAGCAACGTTCGGTAGAACTAACACCGGTGCTGATGGCAATCGCTTCTTCAGCTCCTGAAATCCTTTCTCACATTCTGGCGTCCATGCAAACTTCTTTTCCTTCTTCAGCAGTTGCGTAAGAGGTTTCGCAATTGTCGAGAAGCCTTCGATGAAACGGCGGTAGTATCCTGCCATTCCAAGGAAACTCCGAATACGGGTCACAGTCTTGGCTGCTCCCAATGTAACACGCCTTCTACTTTGCTTGGATCTACTGGCGACTCCTTCCGCGGTCATTACATGTCCAAGGAACTCCACTTTGTCCTTCCAAAATCACACTTGAACTTGGCGAAAAGTTGCTGTTCCCTCAGCTTTTCCAAAACTCGCCTCAAGTGTTCGGCATGTTCATCCTCTGTCTTGGAATAGATTAGGATATCGTCTATGAACACGACGACAAACTTGTTCAAATATTCCATGAACACCTTATTCATCATATTCATGAAATAAGTCGGCGCATTTGTCACCCAAAAGACATAATCAGTAAACTCGTAATGTCCATATCTTGACGAGAATGCAGTCTTGAATATCCTCGATCGGATCTTCAATCGATGGTATCCCGATCTCGCATCAATCTTGGAGAAAACTCCGGCTCCTCTTAGTTGATCAAACAAATCATCAATCCTGGGTAGCGGATACTTATTCTTCACGGTGACCTCATTGAGTGCACGGTAGTCAATGCACATCCTGAAACTCCCGTCCTTCTTCTTGACAAACAAAACCGGTGCTCCCCACGGTGACGAACTCGGTCTGATAAATCCTTTCTCCATTAACTCTTCCAGCTGTTTCTTCATCTCTACCAACTCCTCGGTGGACATCCGATAGGGTCTCTTTGCTATCGGTGCCGTACCAGGTACAAGCTCTATCACAAACTCTATGTCCCTGTCTGGCGGCATACTGTAGATCTTCGAAAAACATCTCGGGTACTCATTCACTACTGGGACGTCCTCTATGCTGATTGCCTTGGTACTGTTAACCATCAATCGTCTGGTCTCTAATCATGGTGGCTTGAAATTCCACTTTCTTCCCACACGGGCTCTCAATCGAGATAGTCCTTCGCCCACAATCCAATACGGCCTTGTGCTTGGATAACCAATCCATTCCCAAAATAACGCTCTAAGGTCCGGTCTCCAAAATTATAAGGTTTGCTAGGAACTCTATTCCATCTATTAGTATTCTCACCTAACATCCTACTTTCGCTCGGAGTTCTGAACCAGGGTTTGAACTAAAAGCATGCACTTAAGTCTTGCAATCCTCAAATCATTTCTAGTAGCAAAGCCTTGCGAAAAAACGAATGCTAAGCTCCAGAGTCAAACAAAATCAAGCAGTGTATCGAGTTAACAAGTAACTTACCCAAAGACGACGTCCGTCGATTCTCGCAGGCATCTGCGGTGACATGATTGACTCGGCCTCTCACCACGGCCTGGGTGTGGCTCTGGTCTGGCGCCCTAGCTGGGGTGGTTCCTAAATTGAAGCGAATCGGGTCACTCTGCTGTCTTCTTCTGACAATCTGTTGGCAAAGTGTCCTGGCTCGTTGCGCTTGTAGCAGCGTCTCACTGTTCCTTGCCGATCGCTCGAGTAGCGTTTCTAGCGGGGGCTGGGGTCCGTAGTTCTGATTGATGTGTCTTGGTGCCGGGATGGTGTCCTTGTTGTGTTCTCGTGGTTGGAATCAAGAATTGATTTGGTGCAACCCTCAGCGCTATGCGTTCCTGGCGTGATCCTTGCCGTTGCATCCTGCGCTCTCTGTTCTCATCCGGTTCCTTGCGCTTGTCCTCAAGAATAAGCACCTTATTCACCAACTCTTGGAAATCTGGGAAGGTGTGGGTGACCAATCCTACTTGCAATCCTGAGTTAAGTCCTTCATAAAACGAGACTGCCTGGATTTATCTCGTCGCTACATCCTCAAAGTGCGTAGCGTGCTAGCTGTGTGAACTTATTCAGTAGTCGGCCACCGGTGATTACCTTGCTTCAAGTGCTCTGAACTCCTCCTTCTTAAGGTCCATGATTCCTTCAGGCACGTGATCTTGTCGGAATGCACCGTGAACTCTTCCCAAGTGATATCTTGAGGGTTCTCTTGTGTGGCACAAGTTCTCCCACCATTCGGTAATGTTCCTTCCAGCTGATGAGAAGCGTAGAGTACCTTCTCATTTCCTATGCATTGAGCTATGTGTAGCTTCCTCTCGATTGATCTTAACCAATCATCGGCCTCCAATGGATTGGCATTCCCAGAGAAAGTGGGTGGGTGAGTTCTCATGAACTCCGATACCTTGTATTCTGGCGTTGTCCATGGTTAACTTGATTAGCAGTGGCCTGAGCAGTGACGTGTTGCATTTGTTGCATCATTGCATGCATCAACTGAGTCTGAGCAGCAAGAAATGCTCCAAAATTCTGCATATCAGCTGGCGGTGCTGGTGCTCCATCATTGGGGTTTTCTGCGGGGCGAGAACCACTTCCATTGCCTCCAAAGTTTCCACGGGTGTTCACCATCTGTTGGTTTGCTCTAGGTTTAGAGATGAGAGGGAAACGAGAATAGACAAGTAATATGGAACTTATGCGGGGCGAAAGGTGTAACCTTAAGGTCTAACTTTATTATTGATATTAATAACTTGGTATGGTTGCTTACAATGCCTAAAGGCCTTGCAGCACATACTGCACACTCAGCAAATAATGAAAATCCAAATCGATCTAACTCTGAAGTCTAACGCCTAAAAGGGTGACTCTTTATTCTATGACGTGACTCGGCGAAGGAGTCTCACTATAGAACCTATGCTCACTCATCGAGAAAACCTCCACGGCACAGTGCGGGTCTTTGTGGCATAGGCGTGAAACGATCGCCATGTCCAAATGACTATGTCCTCTGTGGTAGTCGAAGAAGCAGTGTCCTCATCGAGGTCCGACTCCTCTGGATCTCGGCTCGTGTAGCTCGAGCATCGCTCGGGTCTGGTCCGCATAAGGTCATCTCCAACTCGTCAATCCTTCGTAGAAGGTGTGCCACATACTCTTGAGCTTCCCGCCATCTGTTCTTCTCTGTCGTGATTTCCTTGCGGGCCTTCTGTAGCTCCTTGCTTGTATTATCTAGTACATCCTCCTGGGCGACGATAAATCGTGCCAACTGTGTAACCGTGGCATTCTCATCCTGAATCGCCTTCGGGTCAAGAAGGTTATCGCTGCGCGGATGATAACGGAACACCGTGCTCTCCAACTCTCTGGCGTAGATACTGGTAATGTGCCGCATTGCTCGTCGTGATACTTCTTGGATACCCATCTGCATTGTAGATCTCCTGGCAAAGGTTGTATCGGGCGATTGCCTGGGCCCTTTTTCCTAGCAGGTACCTCAATCTTCACGTCACAAGCCTTGATCAATCCCGCTTGTCTGATCACTTCTACTTGGTATTGGGGCTTCTCAAAATCTCCGAGAGTTTGTAGCATATGCCAAAGTTCCGCGGCGTGACCAACTCCCAGATCAACGTAGTTGAACTCTTCCTCCATCTGTCACAAGAGTGCTGTACGTAAGAACTCGGAATTTTTAGATTGTGACAAGGTAAGGGAAAATTTCAGCAAGAGACAAGAAAAGAGAGAAGGGGATAAGTCGAGATGTCATTTCTTATCTTGACAAACTTTTAGCTTTTAGAAAATAGGTTTTATCCTCACTACGACCATTCTAGCTAGGGTTGAGTCTACAGTCAAGTATGGCTCTGATACCACCTCTGTCGGGACCCCGAATTTGCAAATCCGGACCCTCTGTGTATTCAGCACTAGTCCAGGAACGCGCTAGTGCACACAGTCTTAACATTGGTAAATATCACAATCATACCAATCGATACCATAAAAGTACTTTATTTAAATAATCAAACTGGTTACTCGACCTTATGGTCAAGTTACAAATATATGCCTCGCAAGGCGAAACTTATTCAGAGAGAAATAATAGCAATGAAAATCAAATAACTCGTGGCGCCATCCAAGATACCACAGCAACTGATCGGGCTCGCATCCCTAAGTAGATGGATCCTCTTGGAGTTCCTCCTCCGGCCGGGCGTAGTCTCCTCTTCAACTGGTGTTGTGTTGAGGCAAGGGTGAGTACTTGGTACTCAGCAAGTCATGCACAGAATGCAAGCTAATATACTATATGCATGGCTTGGTACAAAGGAATAGCTCAAGGTATATTTGTAGTAAATAGCTTTTGACAAGTAATATAAGTAGATTCGAAAGCAGTAGAAATAAGTAAAGCATAAATAACTTTTCAAGAAGTTTTTAGTCAACAATTTCCCCATCCTAAACCATATTTCCATCATCTTCATTGTTATACCAACCCAATCTTTCAAACCAAAGTTATTTTGAGAAAATCTAACCCTTGACTGTAATTCCCAAGCGATGTCCAATACCGCGGACACGGCTATTCGAATAGATTCTAAACTCTGCAGAGGTTATGCACTTTACCCACAAGATACAGTCAAACACCACAAAGGCGAGTTCCCGTAACAAAGTCTTTCGGAAACCTCTAACAATACAAGTGGTCCTCCCCGGTTATTGCGCACTAACCCTTCCCTTCGCTAAGGCGAAGTCTAGGCCAATCAACCGTTAGATGGGTACCTGGCCTCACCCAGACGCCCCCCGCACAACTTACACAAAGGGTGTAGTTGACCTCCCGAGGTCCCACAGTGCACGTTATTAGCAACTTAGTCAACTAGGTCCGTCCCATTCCTGACATGTGGTTGCACGTTAGACCCAGTTCAAAGGCTTGCAAGGTTAAGTCCTTAGGGTGACCAGGGCAAGACTACCCGAAACCAAATCAACACTCCCAATGCCACAACTGCCCACCTGATTACTCTTGCCACATGCCCTGGCCGAAATCGTTTATCAAACTCCCGCTTGATTACCATGCACCATGTGCCATCAACATCACATGATACCTTTCCAAAACAGGTTCAATATATCATTAAGTCAATATTAGCATTTGATTGTCCAAAATCATGTTATGAGCACGTAGTGTGCTCTAAGCGAGGTACTACAACGGTCTAAACCCATGTTGGTAATTTAATAATGTCCAACTAGTAAACCACAACTAGGGTGACAAAGGGTCATGGCACATACTTAAGTAATCAAGGTGTCATACAGCAAATTGGTATTTATCTAACCCCCATGTTTAAACAAAGTATTTTTCTAATTGAACTAGCATGCAATAGTTTAAATCAAAATAGATTTCGAAATGGGATCAACATGGTCAAAGCACAACTTGCCTTCAAAAAGTACTTGCTCTTGGTCTTGAGTTGGATCCTGAGTCAATACTTCTCCCTCGAATCCTTCCGGCACTTCAACGTCTACTCGTAAAGCGTGCAAATAGCAAATACACGAATAAACAATAGGCAAAAAGTGTCCAAACATCCAAATAAAATCCATAAACAGAAAGAACATAATTTTATGAATTTTTAGAAACTGGAATCGTCAAATTTGGAGTTAAAACGCAAAAGTTATGATTATTTAAAGTTTAAATAATCAATTAAATAATTTTACAGAGAAAAACTTTAGTCCAAAAATTAAATAAAATTCATATTTAGGTAGATCTCTATTTTATACAAATTTAGAAATTTGAATCGCTCAAATCGGAGTTGAAACGCAAAAGTTATAAGCGTTTGAAGTTTGAAACAAAATCTGAAATCATTATTTCGAATTAATAAATCATTTTCTTTTTCGGAAATTAATTATTGCGTCAGCATGGACACGTGGCAGCCTCTGATTGGTTGGCTGACGTCAGCCGGTCCATGGACTTGGTCCACGCTTGGCTCGGGTCTACCGTGGACCCGGTCCACGGCTCCATGTGAGACTGACATGTGGGACCACTCGGATGACGTCATTGTCGGCGGGGCTCGGCCACGGTCGACAGTGGGTCCACCGATGACGCCATGGATGACGCCACGGTCGCGATCGGCCGACACGCGGGCCCCGTGTCGGTCGCTGGCCACGACGCGTCTGACGACGACGACCGTCGGTCCAACTTCCCGACACGTGGCGCAATCACGGCCGTTGGTTTGAAAATCAACGCGCGGATTAGATCCAGGGTTAACACGTTGAAACTACTCGCCGATCGTGGGCCGCTCGATTTAGATCGGACGGTCCAGATCTAATCCTATAATAACACTACTACGGCGCGTGGCAATTGTGAACCGCTGATCTTGATCCAACGGTCCGTATCCAATCGGGTTGGGGACACGTGAACTCACCTCAACCGTCCGATCTGGATCTGACGGTTCACCGAGCTCGCGAAGTCTGGCGATGGCGCGGCGAGGCTTGGGCACCGAGACGAACGACGACGAGCCCGACGGGCGCTTTCGGGTTGCTCCGGCGAGATGAATCCTTCCTTCGGGTGCGTCTCGTCACGGTGGTTCCGGATCTGGGCTCCTTCTCGGCGAAAGACGACGGACGGCGGCGGAATCGGCGTTCAACCGCTGCGCACCGGGCTCCAACTCCGGCGAGCACGTACGGGCAAACGGCGACGGCTCAGGCGAGATGGCTCGAGAGAGCAGTGCGCAGGGCGAGGGCAACCTCGGGGACGTCTCACGCTTTAAATAGCCTCGGCGTTACGTGCGAGACGGAAACCTAATTCTACACGGCGGTGGGCGGCGGCATGAGTCCGGCCGGACTCGGCGGAGACGACGACGCCAGCCGCCCACGTGGCACGATCAACGGCCACGATCACGCGGCGCGATCGGATCCGGGCGGATACGGCTCGAACCGTGCAGGCGGATCTCGGCCGCTGGATCTTGATCCAACGGTTGGGATTGATTAGGTTTAGGAGTGGGTTGGGTCGAGTCACGTGACGGGGGTCGGACTCGAACTCGTGTCTGACTCGGGCTCGGTCGGAGGAACAGTACTCGACTCGGTTTGATTTTCCAGCGATTTAATATTTAAAATAATTCCCAGTAATTCATTTAATTCATTAAAAATAGCAAAAGACTCAGAAAAATTCCAGAAAAATTCTGGAAAATATTTTGGATCATTTTGGACTCAAATAAAATATTTCCAACAAAATTTTATTTGCAAAATTAAATTCTTTAATTATTTCAAAATGGAATAAATTCAAATAAATTCCAAATAAATCCAAATAAATTCCAGAAAATTCCAAAAATTCACCAAAGTGCCAAATCACACATGAATTTAAGAAAAGCAAAATTTTGGGGTGTTACAGTGAGGATCCCCCCTTAGGCCCAAAACACCCCGGAGAGGCCCAAACACCCGAAAACAGCCCGAAACGCGACCAAAATTCATGCCGTAAAGTTTAATACCTCCATTTCACATTCTATAATGTCTTTGCCATCCCGTGGTATCACAATCTCCCCCCCTTCAACAGGATTCGACCTCGAATCCAAGACACCACTAGACAATCCAGCAAAACAAAAGATAGCTAGGATTTACAGCTCACACCAGATCTGAAATAACTCTGTATATTGCTTGCACACGCGAGACTTCCATATCCCCGGTCACTGCTCTCTCTAACTAAAATCACGGGAACTACACTGATCAAGACTCGATGACCAAACTCTCAGGTTTGAAGACCAAAGGCATTAACGATATCTCACAAGAAAACTTGCAAGAACTTTACTTAACATTGAAACACAAGTACTCACACAAGGCCTCAGCACGACCCAAGCGAGACACTACACTCCAAGACAACCACTGTTTTGAACAACGGGGTTAAAACCATGCAAAGGATTGATCTTTTACAAAAGACCAATACCCACCACTAACATCAAAAGGAAAGCTTTCTTTAAAACCAAGGTTCTTAAAACCCGCAAGAACAATAACAACCGAACAAAACCACTACGGTTGACTCAACTCGCTTCATAGATCGGCGACAAAAGATCCAATACACTTCGAAAAGGAAACGCAATTACTAGCAACCACCAAGTGATCCACGAGTAACTTAATCAACCCTACCGAGGAATACATCAACGACACAATGCCCCAAGAAGGTTTGCATTGAGTCCAACACAACCTTCCTTTACTCTTCACTTTTAAACTATTTTCGATTAACTACTAGTAACACTTAATAACTGAGGTCATTAACCACCCACACTGGATTTCTCTCTCTAAGAAGGTCTCGCCCTCAGGCTCTTCCACTCAAAGGTCTAGAACAAAGAATACAATCATTGAGTAAGCTCAACCAAGACCCATGAACCCAAAATGATCCACATACGACAACTCGAGCTCCAAAGCGCTAAAAGCCACTTTGGAAAGAATTCGGCATCAACCAAAAAGTACTCATTCTATTTTTCCTAAGCCAAGATGCAAAGAAAGCTCAGATCTCTTACATCACAACCAACATACCAGAAGGTATTCATTCTTACTCCTCATACTAGAAGGCAATTGAAATCTCGACTCAGAACATGCATGCAGCTTCCCAAGAGCACTCCGGATTAGTCATATATCCATATATGACTTTCTCACCGACCTGGCTCAACAACTCTTTTATCATTAATCATGCATAAACAATGTCTCGTTTTTCCCTTTCACCATTCATTCATCATGTAACAACAGTACCGAATAGTCATTCACCAAATGACTTCTTTCTCGGTATCAAATAATTGAAATACAATTAACATCGAAGGTTGCATAAATTCATATAGACTATGACGGCAACATAGTTAACAATAAAACACCACGTCGCATCACATCCCACATCAATTGAAAACTGAACTTGCAAAACATTGCATTTCAACCAAATTCAACATTTTGAAAGAGAACATCAAAACTTCAAGTCAAGCATCCGCTTCCACAACCGTCATAAATTTTCTCAAAGAGAAAGGGAAACTCATTTCCAAAAAGAACACTTTACCAACAAAATCACTTATGAACATTCCCAAAAACCACCTATGTGAAGCACACGCAAACACCAGACACATTTTCCAATTAACTCCCACTCTAGCCAAATAGGGTTACACATCAAGGGCTTAACTCAAAAGTTCCCAACACAACCCACTATGACCATCTGCTTCCTTTTAAACATTTATACCAAAGGTAATTCAGTGTGAACGCAAAGGAGCGCGATCCACTCAAAGACTTTTGGGTCTAAATCCATACTCATAGCACAAACTAAACAAATTAGCCAAAATCAAAGATTGGCACCAATCACTACAAGTTTAGGGAAACTCTGAAATATGACATAAGGAATACTTTGCCCGAAAGCATTCAACCAAACTAGTCAAAAAGGTTTTAAACACCGGCTTAGCATAAATACAACCATCTCTAGTGTTCCACTACGCTTTCCATTAAAGATTTCAAAATTCACTACTTACTCATTGGGAAGGTCCAACCGGATTCAACAAAATTTACAAATTCTTTCTCTAGTTACCATTCCCAATACTTTTAATTAAATTTTATGATACTTATCAAAAGACATCCAATTAAGACTGCGTCAACAAGATCCCCACGGACCAACATATCATAATACATCATTTTCTGTATTTAGAATACAGTACTTCAACAAGTACCCGAGCATGATCAACCTATCCATTTTATACCACCCATACGTCAACATCTTGACAATTAAAACTTGTTCAATCAATAAAATGACTTTAACAAATAAGTATTATCTCGTAAATAGCATTCTAAAATATGCATTCATTAAGGTTAAAATCTTACATCATGATTAGTATCCATGGTTCATCCCATCACAACATGTACTCGACATAATTTTCACAGTTTTACACTTTTCTCTATTGGATCAATAGTTTCCAACAATTAACAACACTACCCAGTCATCAATATCAATTGTTTGCATAATCTTAAAAACTGCAACATTACTTTTAGTTATCCTATCCAAAGGCTATAGCAAATTGTCACTACTCAACATGCTCGAACTATTTAAAACAAATTAAATGAGTTAGACCATCACAAAGCTCTTATCACAACCACTAAACCTATGTCTTCCCAACTGACATCGGTGCTAGCATTAAAAGAACACATATGCAAACTTCCAAATATACTAACAGTTTGCAACATCATAAATAACAAGTCTAATCAACTTCCAAGTTAAGGTCACCAACACGATTAAATCTCTCTAATAACATGTAAAATTAGAGCATCTTTAACAACCAGCAAAGCTTCTTTAACAATATCAGCAGTCCACATCATCTTAATGTTTTAACTATGCATCGAGATTTAAAACTTTAAACATTATCAGGGGTCAAAAGCACTTTTAAAGTAAACAACAGAATCTGAGCATGTATATTAACACCTTTAATCATTCTCGCTATAGAGTAATCTACAACATTAGAAGTTCATTTAATCTTAAGTTAAAGATAACTATTACATTTAATTGATTCAGCTCACAAATTAACTAAGGAGTACATCATTTCCATTAACCACATTGTTACATACCACATAACATTCTAAACAACAATTCTCACTATTTGACAAATAATTTCAGTCAAAAGACTACTTACTCCGTTCTGACATTTTCTTTTAAAACTCATCCAAGACTCACAAAGAAACTTGACTCCCCAAAAGTTGCAATGGAACATGACTCACCTGGATCAAGCAAAAGATCTCCAAATCACCTTTAAATCTTAAAGACACCCACGGGAGGAACCAAGCGATCAAGTAACCTTTGCGACAAAGGCACAAAACATAAATCGACACATCTTAAATTCTTGTACACAACTTCAAGAACCTCTTTTAAACTCAGAGTAAGACACGCAAGAGCAAAACGATACTTTTCTTTGCAAGGCAACCAACAAAACCGACGTCAAAACCAAACGTTGCTACCAAAAGACACGCACACATAACTCTTCTTCTTTGCCTTCTACCGAAGAAGACAAAACCACAAACCGCCTACGGAACAATCCGAAAAACCCAATACTTTTCATTTGATTTCACTCAACTAAAGCCAAGAAAAACAACCAAAACTGACCGTCGAGCGGTACACACGACATCTGAAGGACTCCACCACTAACTCTTCCTTTTGACTCCAATCAACTACCCAAACTGCGACAGAAAAGGTAAGCACTCTTTCCCCACAAGGGTTAATAGTTTTTCGGTGATGGTTTTAATCGGCCATACCGTTAAACCACAACCTTACTATGAACAAAAAAAGTGACCGAAACCCTTCGGCACCACAACCCCACTTTATCACGATAGCATGAGCAATTCAATCAATTATCTCATACACATAGCAACATACTTTATCACATAAAACATTCAACATTAAGGCTTAAATATAACATTTAAGCGTAAAGTAACGATACCCATACCCTTTCCTATCAGGCATCCATGTGTGTCAAATTTTAAATTAGTTATTCCACATACACAAGTTTTAAGGTTGCTATCCTATAGCAAAATTTTAGTTATAACCTAAGCCATGTTTCTAGGTTATCCCACATCAAAGTTTTAGTTAACCCTCTGGTATTTCACTAAATTCATACACCACGGACCTGAAGCCCACTCTGATACCAACTGTAACACCCCGGCATCTAATACGCCTGAATGCTACCAAACATCGATTATGTATCATCTAAAACTACAAATAAAAGAAACTTACAGCAAAGGACCAATTGCTAGAACCGAAAATTTCGGCAGCATCTCCTTTGTTTAATCATGATCTCGCGCAACCATAATAGCATAGCAGAATATGACATAATATGAAACATCTAAAACAGCAATAATCACGGAAGCAATATAAGTCCACTTTAAGCATCCCAAAGTCATCATTAGCCAAATGAAACGAATAAGGCAATCCTAGCACACATCTAAACCATAAACATCAATGGTATCACATTCAGTTTATTGTCATGACTCCAAATGATTCCATTGTGGAATCAATTACGTGAACTACGTGGAGATGTGTGACTATTCCCCTTTTCCCTCATGCCGATCTCAAGGTACCTAAAAACAACATAAAACACAAGCGTGAGTTCAAAACTCAGCAAAGTGTATTGTAATGGAAAAACAAAGATCAAGTCAACAAACCATCATCACCAATCTCCAAAAGCACATCATAACACAACATGGTTAGCATTCCAAACATCTTTTAAGCATCCATGTACTCATCTCGTGAGCAACTCATAAATATTCACATCGTCATCTCATAAACATCATCATATACATTTTTCATTAATGCAATGCAATGCACATGTCTCCTTGGAAACTCATACCGGTATGGTTGAGTGCACACCCGTCGGCATGCACCCTTTCCCCCTTCCATCCCGAAGATGGAGGGTGCCTATCACTCGCTTCCATTCACATCGGTGAAGGAATCACGATGTAGGACTTATTCGAAAGAATAGCCCCGGACTAGTCATAACAGTTCTCACCGACCCTACCGGAATAGTTATGACTTATCTCACCGGCCGGCCATGAAAAATATGCCATGTGTGCAAAACGGACAGCAACATATACATGAATAGAACTATTGCAGATCAACACTTGGCATCGAAACATATAGGTCCGTACTCAACAATCGACGGTAACCATTCACAACATAGCATGTAAATCACTTATCATCATCAAGCATTTTAATCATGGCATGAAGACATCATATCATCGACAATATTTAAAAACATGGCATAAGGACATCATATTAATTATAACATGTAGTTCATAGCAAGACAGCATGTTATCTATCCCAAACACTATCAAGCAATTCTAGCAACACATATAATGTTCAATCCACACAACACACTTGCCTTCAACCGCGGGCAATGGAGTGATTTAGAGGTTGAGGGCACTCCCGGAGGCACACCACCTGCAAACACGTGCCACACACTTAATTCGACTCCTCAAAACAGTACCCACTACACCTAATACGCTATATACTCCAAAACCCCGAAATCACAGATTTTGCCCCGTTCTGGACAGCGGCTTCGAAAAATCAAAACTTGAATTCTAGAACTCCAAATTGAATAAACGAGTACACCATCGCGAAGCTTAGGAAATTTCCTAGATTTCTCTAGGTATTGGGGAAAGCCAAATCGGCCTCTAAAATTGTTTAATCTAACGTTGAACACGAACTGTCTCAATCTCGTCACAGATTTGACAGCGCTCGGTAAAATATCCATAACTTCCAAACGGCTGGGCGGAATTTCAATTTCTTTATGTCCACGGAAATATAATGAAATTATATACAATTTCCTAAAAGTCCGTACGGTCAGATTCAATCTCTAAATTGGCCAAAACTCCTGCCCTAATTCGGGTTCCCAATCTGCCCGAACCAGAACGTGAATACAACTCTAGTTTTCATCAATCCTACCCCATGGCAGCACCTCCCTTGATCTAAAAACATGGTAAACCACCCCTACACAGCATCTAATTGATCCCCAAAGGTTTTCCCCATTACCTTCTTGAAGATCCACCAATCTACCGCTTCCGTTCGCGCGATCTCCACCCGATCTCTTCCTTCCACCGTTTCTTCTCGTCGTGGATCCTACCACCGGCGAGGGCTGCACCGAGGCGTGGCATGGCAGCGAGGGGGACGCAGCAGGGCACCTAGTGGTGGGGGAGGAGGCGCAAGGACAAGGGAGGGGTGGCGGCTAGGGAGGAGGAGGAGGAGGCAAAGGGGTGGAGGAGAGGTGGGGCTAGGGTTTGGGGAGTGGGGGCGCATGGGAGGCAAGGGGCTGGCGCAAGGGAGCCCCCCTTGCTGCACTCCTCCCCCTCATGGGCTAGAAATCCCCCCCTCGGCCCAAGTGAGGATCCCCCCTTAGGCCCAAAACACCCCGGAGAGGCCCAAACACCCGAAAACAGCCCGAAACGCGACCAAAATTCATGCCGTAAAGTTTAATACCTCCATTTCACATTCTATAATGTCTTTGCCATCCCGTGGTATCACAGTTATGATGCCATGTGTTAATGTAAAAGTGATTTATGATGTTGGCATATTTGCATACATGACATGGCATGATACATGGCCCGGGCGGTGAGAAAGTCATAACTAGTTTGGGGAAGGTCGGTGAGAAAGTTATGACTATTCCGGAGAGTCAATGAGTAAGTCCTACATCGTGATTCCATTCACCGCGGTGAATGGAAGCGAGGA
This sequence comes from Rhipidocladum racemiflorum, assembly GCA_036346355.1. Classification (NCBI taxonomy): domain Eukaryota; kingdom Viridiplantae; phylum Streptophyta; class Magnoliopsida; order Poales; family Poaceae; genus Rhipidocladum; species Rhipidocladum racemiflorum. The sequence continues at coordinate 16,143,638 of CM070582.1, forward strand.
GTAGGCACCCTCCATCTTCGGGATGGAAGGGGGGAGAGGGTGCACACCGACGGGTGTGTACTCAACCATACCGGTATGAGTTTCCAAGGAGATATGAGCATCGCATCGCATTGCATACATAATGATGATGATAATGATATGTGATCATGAATGAGATGATATACATGATGTGAGTTGTTGTAGCCATGTAATTGTTTGTGTTTGTACCATTACAATATACTTGCTGAGTGATGAACTCACGCTTGTGTTTATGTTGTTTATTTTTTTAGGTACCATGACACCGACATGTGGGAAGGGGCAATAGCTACACATCTTCACGTAGTTCCAGTCACTTTTACCAACTTTGAGTCATGATCATAATAATCGTGCCATGAACTAGGTGTATGGAATAATTTTAGAGTGTTGTTGATCCTCTTTGCTTAGCTATAGATGTTGGTGTGGTTGGATTTGGTTTAATTGGTTTATGATGATGTTTTATCCATTTTTATTGCTTATTTAGTTGTCTTATGCTATGATATATGTTGCCATGATGTTGCTATCACTTTAATTCATGTTAAAACAAAGGGGATGCTGCCGAAATTTTGGTTTTTAGCATGTGCGCCTTTGCTGTAATTTATGTTTAATTATGGTATTTAGATGTTGTTTAGTCTATGTTTGGTAGCATTCGGGCATACTAGATGCCAGGGTGTTACAGTTGGGTTGGAACAATGATTGGCCAGGCCAAAAGGAAGGATTTAGCCCACATTTATAGGCTTTGAACAAGTTTTAAATTAATTTTTAAAATCGAAACAACATCTAGATTTAAAGAAATATAATTTTAAAATTGAAACAATAGCTAGATTTAAAAAAATAGTTTTCTTAAATACTGAAAATCCTAGAAAAATCAAGAAAATGCAAAAACGAGACATTGGAACATTTTAGGATGTTATATCCATACATGGCAAGACGGCACAGGGGGAGAGGCGATTAGGGGGTCGAGTTCGAGTGTCTGCATTTTGTGGTATTGCCTCCTGTGTTACCCACGACAACGACACGAGGGTAGTAGTATAATTTGCTCTCTAGTGCAGTTCTCAACAGCAACAATTATGAGAGACAAACCAAAAACTCTAATGGTAGGCGGACATAGCTTGTAAAACTCTACAAACTTCACGTCGCTATTTGGGGCTTGTTTTGACTAGACTGTAACACCCCAGCATCTAGTATGCCTGAATGTTACCAAACATAGGCTAAACAACAACTAAATACCACAAATAATGATAAATTACAGCAAAGGCGTAAATGCTAAAACTGAAAATTTCGGCAGCATCTCCTTTGTTTTTCCATGAAAAGAAGCAACAGGAATAATAAGACAACATATAGCATGATATGAAACATCTAAAGTAGCAATAACAATTGAAATAGCACCACTTATGTCTAAAATAAGGAATTCAACCATTCCACAAAATATAATGGAGCAAATGATGAACTTAAGATCAAACCAAGCCATACACCCAAATTCATGGCACTATTCTTATTATTATGACTCCAAAGGTTTTAAACTGTTGACATGTGCGAAACTACGTGTAGAATAGTAGCTAATGCCCTTTCCCGCATGCCGATTTCATGGTACCTAAAAACAACATAAAACACAAACGTGAGTTCATCACTCAGCAAGTATATTGCAATGGATCATAACGAACAGTGCAATGCTAACATCACTACATATCATAATTGACATCACAATCATGACATAAGTACATATTCAACTTCATAATCATGTCCAACCATCATTGAACACATCTCATTATCATCATCATGTATGCAATGCAAATGCACATATCTCCTCGAAGCACAAACCGGTATTACCGAGTGCACACCCGTCGGCGTGCACCCCCTTTCCCCTTCCACCCCGTAGATGGAGGGTGCCTACTCTTACCGACTCGCTCCCAAGCACAACCGTGGCTGGGACTACGAGGTAGGTCTTTCGTGTTCACAACGTGTGAACACAGAGGCCCGCATCAGCATGGGATGCCTTTTCCATTATGAATGCACATATGACACAAACATGTAAAGACTGGCATAAACATTTAATACAACGAGATCATGGTCAATATGAAACCATGATCATCATGTCATAGGAAAACATCAATCATGACATCATATCATAAAACAATTTCCATCTAATCAAGTCTAGCAACATTCAACACGCTACCCATTCCAATACACTTGCCTTAACCGCGGGCGACGGATTGGCGAGAGGATGAGGGCACTCCCGGGGTCACACCACCTGCACAAACATACCACACACTCAAAACGTGCCCCCATAACAGTTTGCTTGCCATGCAATGCAATGCGATGCACATATCCCCTGGAAACTCATACCGATATGGTTGAGTACACACCCGTCGGTGTGCACCCTCTCCCCCCTTCCATCCCGAAGATGGAGGGTGCCTACTCCTCGCTTCCATACACCACGGTGGATGGAATCACGATGTAGGACTTACTCATTGGCTCTCCGGAATAGTCATAACTTTCTCACCGACCTTCCCCGGACTAGTTATGACTTTCTCACCGCCCGGGCCATGTATGCAAACATGCCAACATCATAAATAACTTGTACATTAACACATGGCATCATAACATAATAAGCATATTCATCATATCAATGGCAATCATTAAAGCATGGCATGTGAACATATCATATATTCAATTTCAATCTCAACCAATCTAGCAAACCACAACCCGCTACCCATTCCAATACACTTGCCTCAACCACGGGCAACGGATTGGCGAGAAGTAGAAGGTACTCCCGGGGTCACACCACCTGCACATAGGTACCACACACTCACAATCATGTCCACAAAACAGTATGCAAACACTCTTCTACCCCGACATCGCAAACTACTCGCAAAACCCAAAAACAGAGGTTCTGTACCGTCGGGACAGCAGACTTGCAACGAGCATAACTTGGGTTCTAAGACTCCAAATCGATTAAACGAGTACATCCTCATGTAGCTTAGGAAATTTCCTAATGTTTTCTAAGTAAACGAAAAAACTGATTCGGATCCTAAAATGGTTTAATCTATAGAATACCGTGATCTGTTCCAATCACGTCACAATTTTTAACACATTCGATAAAATGAGGATAACTTTCAAACAGCTGGGTGGAATTGGTAGTTCTTTATACCCACTAAAATTTATTGAAATTACCTACAACTTCTTCAACAGGCAGCCGACCAAATTCCGATTCTAAATTGGCGTAAACCCAAACCCTAGGTCGACTGCTCAAACTGCCCGAAACAGAGAACGTGGCAAACCTAGTTTTCTCTCAAATCTACCCAAGGGTAGCACCACCACTTGATCTACAAACATGACATCGACCTCTAGAACAGCACCTAGACCCAACCAACAAATCACCCATGCCATACCTCTCCAAGAAGATCCAAAACCGATGATGCCTTCCTTCCCGCCGGCCGCTCCTTCCTCCCGATCCGCAACGGTTCGCCGGAGATTCCCGAATTCCAGCGATCCTCCGAGCGGGACAACGAGGAGCATCATGAGAGAGGACGTCGTAGGGCTGCTAGGAGAGGGGTGGGTGGCTTGGGAAGGGAGGAGGAAGGTGGAGGTGCAGAGGAGGGTGGAGGGTGGCGGCTAGGAGGAGGTGGGTGAGGGGGAGGCGCCCAAATGAGGGGAGAGGCGGCTAAGGCAGGGAGGGGGGCACACCAAGCCCCCCAATTCTGTCCTCCCCACCCTCATGGGCCCATACCCCTTCCCACTAAAGCCCACGAGTTATCCCCTTGGGCCCAAACTTCCCCGGAGAGGCCCAAACTCCCGAAATCGGCCCGGAAACGTGATTAAACTGCATAACGTAAAGTTTTATACTCTAATTTCACATTTTATAATGTCACACCATTCCGTAGTGTCACACTATCACTACCACCAACCGATACTCTTAATGAAAATTTGGACCAAGACATCAACCCTTATGCCACTAATGTCCAACACCTAGCTCAAGCTAGGACCGTAAAACCTTACGAAACCATAATTTGTTCCTTTTCTTAAGAGGGTCTCGCCCTCACATAATTTCACTTAGTAATCAAGCCCAAGTGTATAAATCTTTAGTATACTCAACCATAAACTATGAACATTCTTATTCTTAACTCCATCTAGAGTGCAAAAGAAGTACAATTCCTATGAACCCAATTTAACCACATGCTTCAATTTGAACCCAAAACGCTAAAATTCACTTTGGAAAGAATTCGACAACAACCAAAGAGCACTCATTTTATTTTCCTAAGCCAAAACACCATAAGTTATTCATTCTTTCTTTTCATGCTAGAAAACAATGTAAATCTCGATTCATGACATGAATGCAAACTTTTCAAGAGCACTTCGGATTAGTCATATATCCCTATATGACTTTCTCACCGACCTGGCTCAACAACTCTTTTATGGTTATAAATATATATAAACAATGTCATTATTCCTTTTCACCATTCATTCATCATGTAACAACAAAACCGAATAATCATTCACAAGGAGACTTCATTCTCTTCATCACATGATTGAAACACAAATAATAGCAATGATTACGATAATTCACATAAATTATGATGACGGCATAGCTAACAGTAAATACCACATCGCATCACAACCCAACATCAATTGCACGCTATACTTGTAAAACATTGCATTTTAACCAAAATCAACATTTTGGAAGAGTACATCGACTCTCCAGTCAAACTTCTGCACCCAAAATCGCCACAAAATCTCTCAAAGAGAAAGGGAAACTCATTCCCAAAAGACAACACTTCACCAACAAAATCACTTATGAAACATTTATAAGATCCATCTTTTGAAGCACTCGCAAACACCATACACATTTTCCAATTAAATCCAACTCTAGCCATGATAGAGTTACAAATTAAGTGCTTAACTCAAGGGTTTCCAACACAACCCACTATGTCCATTTGCTTCCTTTAAATATTGATTCCAAATATAATTAAGTGTGAACACGAAAGAGCGCAATCTACTCAAATACTTTTGGGTGAAAAATCCATTCTCATAACATGGGCTAAACAAATTAGCCAAAACCAAAGATTGGCATGGTTCACTAACACACAATATTTTGGAATCCATCAACCGATTACTTCCAACTACTCTTTTATCCTCATTTTCGACCATCAAAGACAAGTCCGCAACTTGACAAAAAATTCCACTTAATCGAATCATACGATCAATTGAATCCACAAATCTCTCAAAGAAGGTTCTACCCGAATCCCACCAGTTCTAGTATTCCAATCTCTTAACCATTTACGATCTTGTACTCACCAAAATCCTGAAAAGTCCGACCCCCTTGAACAGAGCTTACAAAACTCGATCTTCTCTTAATTTCCTCTTCTTACTCACATAACCATAACCATAACTAGCCGTATAATCACCAAACCATAATCCATACCCATCTCATGACAATTAACAAGGAGAACCACGTTCTCACTTCTTCAATCCAAATAACCTATCTATTAATTCAGCACAATACGAGCCATCACCCATACAATTGTGTATTCCAGTCCTAAAACATACCTTTTCAACACTTATTCGGTGTAATCAACAATTGCTTTTCGTACAACCCTTAAATCACATATTCAATACCCCCTAGTTCGTTCTATCAATAAACACTTCGAATCACTCGATGCAAACTCCACTAGTCATATTTCAATCACGGACAATAGACAGACATTTGTCAATAACAAATTCAACCTTTCATACAATCACTCCATGCACTCCCATTCTTTGACTACACAACAATTAAGTCATTTTGTCGATTTACAATTTGATTGACCCCTAGGCAACATAAGCCAACATTCATCATATCTCTACACCATCATACTACGGTGCCTTACATCACCACCTTGCTATCATAAATTCGCTAAGCGAAAAATTCTAGATCCTATCAATCGGAATCAATACTTACAAAATCTCAAATTTCCAATTACTCCCATGACTCACCACACTTCGCATACAATACTAATCAACCCTCACTTTAGATCAATTATCATTTCCTTTAATCCTCCTTTATCAACATAATCATTTTAGGTTGTCTTCAAACAACCATCAACCTCACTCTAACCAAATGGGTAGTTTACATCATCTCGATGTTCTAACTACACGGTACAGATATAAAATTTCTAAACACCCTCGTGGGTCACCTACTCTTGACAAGACAGGATGCAACCCCAACTTTAAACATACCACAGCTCTTGAACAAGAACGAACACCGATAAACAGTTTCTTCTTTCCAGAAAAGAAAGAAAAACAAAATCCAACAGAAATACAAGAGAGCTTAACTCTCAAATTCCCAACTCTGGTAGCCAAAACTCTTCAAGAAATCTTAAGATGTACCCCTTCCAAGAAGGGAGATGGATGCATAAGGGAAAACCAAATGTTCAACCAAATCTTTTCCGATAAAGAATCAAACTTAGCTCCACCCAACTTTAAGGTTTGCCCCAAGAAAAACTTCAACACTTCTCTTAAGTAAAGAGAACAACAACCACAAAAGTTTTCTCCCCAATACAGTCCACCATATCCAACAAAACCTTTTACCAAGAATCGCCAGAACAACAATCAGCGAGTACTCAAAACCAAACACTTTTCCTTGGTTCCCAACCGACAAAAACCCAAGAACCAACCAGACCGGTTGCAAGAACAGTAAGAAAAATCCAAACGATTCATTTCTAAACCTTGCTATTTGACTCCAACCAATGAAGCCAAAAGAAACTACAACTTTCAACCACTCTCTAGACTTTATCGCAAGAAGGCAATGACTCAGACCTAGGAGGGACTCCAAACTTCCGGTTATGGCTTTACCCAACCACCCCAGCCTCTACCATGGCCACACCACAACAAAAGAAGGTGACCGAAACCCTTCGGCACCACAACTCACTTAATCTCATATATAACATCACAATCAATTCTTTCATAAACATATAAACATCCATTATCAAATGTAGCATTCAACATCACAGCTTAAATACAATATTTAAGCGCAAAGCAACGGTACCCATACCCTCTCCTACTGTGCATCCAAGTGTGTCAAATTTTAAATTAATTATTCCAGTTACACAAGTTTTAATGTTGCTGTGCTATGGCAAAATTTAAAGTATAACCTAAGCCATGTTTCTAGGTTATCCCACATCACATTTTAGTTGAACCTATGATATGGCACTAAATACATATTCCACGGACCTAATGCCCGCTCTGATACCAACTGTAACACCCCGGCATCTAATATGCCATGGATGTCACCAAACATAGAAGCAACAGCCACTAAATACTACAATTAAAATTAAATTACAGCAAGGCGTAAATGCTTCAACCGAAAATTTCGGCAGCATCTCCTTTGTTTCTCCATGGTTCGGAGCAACAACAAGAATACCACAAGATATATCATAATGAAAGCCATCTAAATCAGCAATAATAGGTGATATAGCAACAAATTTAGCCCAGAATAATGAATTCGACCACTTCATGAGCTAAACGAATTAAATGACATGACCAAGCACACAATCGAGGCAATGGACTTATTAACACAACTATGAATGGTAAAATAGTTGTTGTCTACATAAATGGAGCTATGTGAAGGTGTGCAGCTAAGTCCCTTTCCCGCATGTCGTGATCATAGTACCTAAAAACAACATAAAACAACTAGCGTGAGTTCATCACTCAGCAAAGTGTATTGCAATGGAATGGAGCAACAACATTAATCAAGAGCATCATTTTTACATACCATAGCACATCATCATAAGCATCTCATAATTCATCTTCATAAACATCCCATAGTCATCCTCATTCATGCAATGCAACGCAATGCAGTGCAATGCACATGTCTCTTTCATTAGCACATACCGGTATTGCCGAGTGCACACCCGTCGGTGTGCACCCCCTTTTCCCTTCCATCTCGTGGAAGGTGCCTACTCCTCGCTTCCATTCACAACTGTGGGAGGAATCACGAGGTAGGTCTTTCTCAATGGCGCTCCGGATTAGTCATAACTTTCTCACCGACCTTACCGTATTAGTTATGACTTTCTCACCGTCCTGGCCAGTTTTGCAAGTTTTAATGTTGTTATCCTATGACAAAATTTTAGTTGAAACCTAAGCCACGTTTCTAAGTTATTCCACATCACATTTTAGTTGTACCCTATAGCATGACACTAAAAATACACATTCCAAGGACCTACAGCCCGCTCTGATACCAACTGTAACACCCCGGCATTTAATATGCCCGAATGCTACCAAACATAGGTTAAACAACATCTAAATACCATAAACTAAGGTAAATTACAACAAAGGAGTAAATGCTAAAACCGAAAATTTCGGCAGCATCTCCTTTGTTTTTCCATGAATTGAAGCAACAACAATATGATCACAGGGTATAGTATAAAGAATGATATCTAAATCATCAATAATAAAGGTTCTAGCAGCAGTATAAGACTAGAATAAAGATTCCAACCATCTCATGAGCCAAACGAAGTAAATGAGGAAACCAAGCACACAAATTAACCATCACAATTTAATGGAAGGAACATGTCATTGTTTATATGTGTGATGCTAAGTGATGACGTGTGACTAGCTCCCTTTCCCGCATGCCGGTTTCATGGTACCTAAGAAAAACAACATAAACACAAGCATGAGTTCATCACTCAGCAAGTATATTGCAATGGAACAAGAAAATACATTCTAATACCTTCATCACCACTTTTCACATACGACATCATACACATCTCATATTCATAGCGTAAGCATATCATTGACATCATCATATATCATCATCATATAACATCCTCATATAATGCAATGCAATGCGATGCACATATCTCCTGGAAACTCATATCGGTATGGTTGAGTACACACCCGTCGGTGTGCACCCTCTCCCGCCTTCCATCCCGAAGATGGAGGGTGCCTACTCCTCGCTTCCATACACCGCGGTGGATGGAATCACGATGTAGGACTTACTTATTAGCTCTCCGGAATAGTCATAACTTTCTCACCGACCTTCCCCGGACTAGTTATGACTTTCTCACCGCCTGGGCCATGTATCATGCCATGTATGCAAACATGCCAACATCATAAATAACTTGTACATTAACACATGGCATCATAACATAATAAGCATATTCATCATATCAATGGCAATCATTAAAGCATGGCATGTGAACATATCATATATTCAATTTCATTCTCAACCAATCTAGCAAACTACAACCGCTACCCATTCCAATACACTTGCCTCAACCACGGCGACGGATTGGCGAGAAGTAGAAGGCACTCCCGGGGTCACACCACCTGCACATAGGGACCACACACTGACAATCATGTCCACAAAACAGTAAGCAAACCCTCTTCTACCCCGACATCGCAAACTACTCGCTAAACCCAAAAACAGAGGTTTTGTCCTGTCGGGACAGCAGCCTTCCAGAAGGCATAACTCGGGTTCTAAGACTCGGAATCAATTAAACGAGTACATCCTCCCGTAACTTAGGAAATTTTCTAACTTTTTCTAAGTATAGGGAAAGACTGATTCGGAATCTAAAGTGGTTTAATCTACAGAATATCGTGATCTGTTCTAATCACGTTATAGATTTTAATATGTTCGGTAAAATGAGCATAACTTTCAAACGGCTGGGCGGAATTTGACGATCATTATACCCACTGAAAGGTATTGAAATTACCTACAACTTCTTCAACAGGCGGACGACCAAATTCCGAATCTAAATTGGCGAAAACCCAAACCCTAGGTCGACTGCTCATGCTGCCCGAAACAGAGAACGTGGCAACTTCTAGATTTCATCTAATCTACTCAATTCCAGCACCACTAATTGATCTAAAAACATGATATTGACCCTTAGAACAGATCCTAGACCAACCCCAAGGATTCCCGTGGCCATACCTTCGCCCGACGAACGAAGAACCAACAGATCTCCTCCCAGTTCGCGCGATCTCCTTCCTCGCTCCAAATCCACCGGATCTCCTCGTCGCGGAGTGCTCCAATGGACGGATCTGCGGGGTGGTGAGGTGGAGAGGAGAGGGGTGGTGGTGCAATGGGGAGGAGGGAGGAGGAGGGTGGCGCACAAGGGGGAGGGTGGCACCTATCAGAGGGAGAGGAGGAGGTGGGGCGCATGGGGGGATGGTTTGGGGCGCCCTAGGGCTGGTTGGCTGCCCCCTCCTCCCCTCATGGGCCCAGAAGCCTCCACTTAAGGCCCAAAAAGATCCCCCCAAGGCCCAAGTTTCCCCGGAAAGGCCCAAAACACCCGAAAATGGCCCGAAAACGCGATAAAAAGTCGTACCGAAAGCCGGATTCTAAATTGTCGCATTTTGTTACGTCATAATCTCTATTGTCACATCCTATGATGTCACATTCTCTCCCCCTTAACAGGATTCGATCTCGAATCTGAAGAACGCCAAGAACAAAAACAAAGTCCCTACGGGACAAGAACTTCTTGTAACACCCCGGCATTTAATATGCCCGAATGCTAAACATGCTACATAACATGCTAAACAACAATTCTTACTAGGGACCAACGATTTCAGTCAAAAGACTACTTGCTTTGTTTGCAGCATTTTAGTTTTAAAACTCATCCCAAATTCATAAGGAAACATGACTCTCAAAATTGCAATGAGACAAACCCAAACTTGGTCATGCAAAGGAATTCTCCAAAACACTTTTAAATCTCAAAGACTCCCACAGGAGGGAACCAAGCGATCAAATAAACCTTTGCGGACAAAGCACAAAACATAAGTCGACACAACTTATCTTTTTGCACACGCTTCAATAACTTCTTTTAAACTCAGAGTAAAACACACACAAGAACCAAAACTATACTTTTCTTTGCAAGGCAACCAACAAAACTGGTGTCAAAGCCAAAAGGTGACTAACAGAAGCGCAACACTAGACTCTTCTTCTTCGTCTTCAACCAAGGAAGACAAAACCACATACCGCATATGGAACAATCCGCGAGAATCCAAGACCAAACACTTTTCTTTTGATTTCAATCAACTAAAAAAAACAAGAAGACCAACCAAAACCGACCGTCGGAACGGTGAAAAGCATCCGAAGGATACCACCATCAACTCTTCTATTTGTCTCCAGCCAACTACCCGATCTACGATAGAAAAGGTAAGCACTCTTTTCCCACAAGGGATTCATAGTTCTTCGGTGATGGCTTTATCCGGCCATACCATCAAACCACACCCTTACTATTAACAAAAGTGGTGACCAAAACCCTTCGGCACCACAACCCCACTTTATCACCACAACAAGCACAATTCAATCATTTATCTCATTATCAAATGAAGCATTCAACATCGAAGCTTAAATACAACGTTTAAGCATAAAGAAACGATACCCATACCCTTTCCTACTGTGCATCCATGTGTGTCAAATTTTAGATTAGTTACCACTTTTGCAAGTTTTAATGTTGCTATCCTATGACAAAATTTTAGTTAAAACCTAAGCCATGTTTCTAAGTTATTCCACATCACATTTTAGTTGTATCCTATAGCATGACACTAAAAATACACATTCCAAGGACCTACAGCCCGCTCTGATACCAATTGTAACACCCCGTCATTTAATATGCCCGAATGCTACCAAACATAGACTAAACAACATCTAAATACCATAATTAAACATAAATTACAGCAAAGGCGCACATGCTAAAAACCGAAATTTCGGGAGCATCTCCTTTGTTTTAACATGAATTGAAGCGATAGCAATAACAAGGCAGTTCATAGCAAAACATAAGGCATCTAAAACAGCAATATAAACGAATATAACATCAACATAAGACAATAATACTAAAGCCAACCACTCCATAAACTATGGCTGAGCAAATAAGGATCATAAGCACACAAAAATTATTCCAAACACCTAGTTCATGGCACTTATTATGAACTTGACTAAACATTAGTAAATGTGGCTAGACTACGTTGTGTACCTATTTTCCCTTCCCATATGCCGGTGTCATGGTACCTAAAAATAAACAACATAAACACAAGCGTGAGTTCATCACTCAGCAAGTATATTGCAATGGTACAAACATAAACAATTACATGGCTACAACAACTCACATCATGTATATCATCTCATTCATGATCACAAATCATTATCATCATCATTATGTATGCAATGCGATGCGATGCTCGTATCTCCTTGGAAACTCATACCGGTATGGTTGAGTACACACCCGTCGGTGTGCACCCTCTCCCCCCTTCCATCCCGAAGATGGAGGGTGCCTACTCCTCGCTTCCGTTCACCGAGGTGAATGAAATCACGATGTAGGACTTACTCATTGGCTCTCCGGAATAGTCATAACTTTCTCACCGACCTTCCCCGGACTAGTTATGACTTTCTCACTGCCCGGGCCATGTATGCAAATATGCCAACAACATAATTAACTTGTACATTAACACATGGCATCATAACATAATAAGCATACTCAACATATCATTGGCAATCATTAAAGCATGGCAAGTGATCATATCATATAATCAATTTCATCTAGTCTCAACAAGCAACCTACAAACCGCTATCCATTACAATACACTTGCCTCAACCACGGGCAACGGATTGGCGGGAAGTAGAAGGCACTCCCGGGGTCACATCACCTGCACAAAGGTACCACACACTCACAATCATGTCCACAAAACAGTAAGCAAACCCTCATCTACCCCGACATTGCCAACTACTCGCAATAACCAAAAACAGAGGTTCTATCCCGCCGGGACAGCAGCCTTTCAAAAGGCATAACTCGGCTTCTAAGACTCCGAATCAATTAAATGAGTACATCCTCGCGTAACTTAGGAAATTTCCTAACTTTCTCTAGGTATAAGGAAAGACTGATTCGGACTCTAAAGTTGCTTAATCTACAAAATACCGTGATCTGTTCCAATCACGTCACAGATTTTAACACGCTCGGTAAAACAGCCATAACTTTCAAAAGGCTGATCGGAATTTCGTGTTCTTTATACCCACGGAACGGTATTGAAATTATCTACAACTTCTTCAAAAGGGGGCTGACCAAATTCGGAATCTAAATTGATGAAAACTCTAACCCTAGGTCGACTGCTCATGCTGCCCGAAACAGAGAACATGGCAACTTCTAGATTTCGTCTAATGGCCAGTACCTAGACCAACTCCAAGGAGTCCCATGGCCATACCTTCGCCCGACGCACGAAAACCCAATAAATCTCCTCCCGGTTCGCGCGATCTCCTTCCTCGCTCCAATCCCGCAGGATCTCCTCGTCGCGGAGCGCTCCAATGGATGGATCTTTGAGTTGGCGAGGTGGAGAACTCCCCTAGGGGCAGCAAGGGAGGTGGAGAGGTGGTGGAGGGGTGGAGGAGCAATGGGGAGCAATGGGGAGCCATGGGGAGGGGCGCACGCAAGCAAGGGAGGTGGAGATGGAGTTGTGGCGGCTAGGGTATGGGGGTGGGGCGCACAAACAGCAGGGGGCGCACAAGGGCTGGGGTTGGCCTCAAACCAGGTCTCCTTCCCCCAAAAGGACTCAAACTCCTCCCCACCAAGGCCCACGACCCTTTCCCCTAGGCCCAAACTCCCCCGGAAAGGCCTAAACTCCCAGAAACGGTCCGGAAACACTAATAACCTCCATACCCTATGGTTTTAACCTTAATTCCACATCTCATAATGTTTTTGACCTCATCATGCTCAATAAATAAGGATCCGACACTTCGTGGTGTCACACTTCTGTGCAATAAAGGCAACCACACAAAAAACTCAATCCGAATCAAACGACAAACAAACTCCCAAAACCAATACTTAGTAAGAAAGAGTTGACTTAGCACAACTATGCCTAGCTTCTCACGATTCCAACTTTCCTTCCAATTCCCCATCTGAAATCCTCGATTTCACCCACTAAAGGGCTCAATAGAAAATACGAAATACGCCCAAAACCTTACATCAAACATTTCATACTACTACCGCAAACAATCTGACTACCACATTTCATTAAACTCAACAAGACATAATCAAAACGAGTCGTAACTCTTTATCCACCGCTCGACCACCAAATCACTAATGGTATCTAATTGAATGACTAGGGTCCGCAACGGGAACCCCCAAGAACCCAGAAAAACATTGATTCCCAACTCTTCCAATTAATTGACCTTTAAATCGAAAGGACCATTACTAAGAAATGTCATCAAAGCTATAACTCATTTAAGGAACAACTTCCTTTCCAAGTCACAAATAATGATACATTTTTACTCCATCCTCTCCCAAGTAAACCTCATACCCATAGACCACTAGCTAAGACAATTGCTCAAGACACGACAATTGTCACCGAATTACTATCATCTTCACTACCACCCATCGATACTCTTAATAAAAGTTGAACCCAGACATTATCAACCTCCGCCATAATCCATCCTTACACCACTAATGTCCAGCACTTAGCCCTTAGCTAGGACCGTAAAAGCCTTACCAAACCACAAATGGCTCCTTTCTTAAGAGGGTCTCGCCCTCACATATTAACACATAGCAATCAAGCCCAAGTATAAACATATTTCACATACTCAACCATAAACCATGAACCCAATTGATCAACATACAATAACTCGAACCCCAAAGCGCTAAAAACCACTTTGGAAAGAATTCGGCAACATCCAAAGAGCACACATTTTATTTTCCTAAGCCAAATCACAAGGAAAACTCAAACCTCTTACACCATAGCCAAAAATACCATAAGTTATTTATTCTTTCTTTTCATACTAGAAAGAAATAGACATCTCGATTCATGACATGAATGCAACCTTTTCAGGAGCACTCCGGATTAGTCATATATCCATATATGACTTTCTCACCGACCTGGCTCATCGACTCTTTTATGTTTAATTGTACATAAACGTTGTCATGTTTCCTTTTCACCATTCATTCATCATGTAACAACAAGATCAATAGTCATTCACCAAACGACTTCTTCTTCGGTATCACATGATTGAAACACAAATAACATCAATGGTTGTGAAAATTCATATGGACTATGATAGCAGCACAGTTAGCAGTAAGGCACCACGTCTCATCACAACCCAACATTAATTGAAAGCTAAACTTGCAAGACCTCGCATTTTAACCAAAATCATTTTTTTTGGAAAAGAACATCGACTCCAAAGTTAACCATTTGTCCACACATCCGCCACAAATTTTCTCATAGAGAAAGGGAAACTCATTTCCAAAAGGGAACACTTTACTTAACAAAATCACTTATAAAACATTCATAAAATCCACCTTGTGAAACACTTGCAAACACCACACACAATTTTAAAAATAACTCTAACTCTACCCTAATAGAGGTGCAAATTAAATCCCAAGAATCTCCAACACAACCTGCTATGTCCGTCTTCTTCCTTTTAAAATTTATTCCAAAGAAATTCAGTGTGAATGTGAAGGGGTGCGATCCACTCAAAAACTTTTGGTTGTAAATCTATACTCATAGCACAAATTAAACAAAATAGCCAAAACCAAAGATTGGCACCAATAGCTACGGGTTTTAGGAAAACTCGGAAACACAACACAAGGAATACCTTGACCGAAGGCATTCAACCAAAATGGCAAACAACCACACCAGTTGAAAGTGTTTTAAACACCAGCTCAGCATGAATCCCACCATAACTTGTATTCCACTACACTTACCATTTAAGCATTCAAAAATCACTATTTATTCATCAAGAGAGTCCAACCGGATTTAACAAAATATACATAACAATTTCTTTCTCTAGTTACCATTCCCAACACTTTTTGTGACACTACGGTATGGTGTGACATTATAAAATGTGAAATTAGAGAATAAAACCTTTCGGCTTGAGGTTTACTCGTGTTTTTGGGCCTTATGAAGTGATGTGTCACCACGGAGTGTCGGAACCTTATAAATGGTGCATGATGAGGTCAAAAACATTATGAGATGTGGAACTAAGGTTAAAACCATAGGGTATGGAGGTTAATAGCGTTTTTGGGCTGTTTCCGGGGTTTTGGGCCTTCCCGGGGGTGTTTGGGCCTAAAAGAGGGGGTTGTGGGCTTTAGTGGGATAGAGTGGGAATCCATTTAGGATTAGGAACAGGTGTGGGGGGCTGGTAAAAGGAATCCCCCCCTGCCCCCTTGCGCCCCACACCCTGCCCCTTGGGCGCCCCCACCTCTCCCTCCTTGCCCTAGCCGCCACCCCCACATCCCCCTCTCCCTTGCATGCGCCTCCACCTCCCCCATTGCTCCCCTTTGCTCCCCACCTCTCCACCACCTCTCCTCCACCCCCTTGCTGCCCTAGGGTGGCCTCCCCACCCCCTGCACCTCGAGGATCCATCCATTGGAGCGAGGAGCAAGGAGCGAGGAACGAGGAGCGAGGAGCGAGGAGCAAGGAGCGAGGAACGAGGAGCGAGGAGCGAGGAGCGAACCGGGAGGAGATCCATTCAGATTTCGTGCGTTGGGCAAAGGTATGGCCATGGGAATCCTTGGGGTTGGTCTAGGTACTGTTCTAAGGGTGTTTATAAAGTTTTTAGATCAATTGGTGGTGCTGAATTTGATTAGATTAGATGGATTCTTGAGTTGGTCACGTTCTCTGTTTCGGACAGCATGAGCAGTCGACCTAGGGTTCGGTTTTTCGCCAATGTAGATTCCGAATTTGGTTGTACGGATGTTTAAGAAGTTGTAGATAATTTCATTATCTTTCCGTGGATTTAAAGAACGTTAAATTCCGATCAGCCGTTTGAAAGTTATGGCTGTTTTACCGAGCGTGTTAAAATCTGTGATGTAATTGGAATAGATCACGGTATTTTGTAGATTAAACAACTTTAGAGTCCGAATCAGTCTTTCCTTATACCTAGAAAAAGTTGGGAAATTTCCTAAACTACGCAAGTATGTACTCGTTTAATTCATTTGGAGTCTTAGAACCCGAGTTATGCCTTTTGGAAGGCTGCTGTCCCGACGGAACAGAAACGCTGTTTTTGGGTTTTGCGAGTAGTTGGCAATGTCGGGGTAGATGGGGGTTTGCGTACTATTTTGTGGACATGATTGTGAGTGTGTGGTACCTATGTGCAGGTGGTGGAACCCCGGGAATGCCTTCTACTTCCCACCAATCCGTTGCTTGTGGTTGAGGCAAGTGTATTGTAATGGATAGCGGTTTGTAGGTTGCTTGTTGAGAATAGATGAAATTGGATATATGATATGATCACATGCCATGATTTAATGATTGCCAATGATATGATGAATATGCTTACTATGTTATGATGTGTCGGGACCCGAATTTGCAAATCCGGACCCTCTGTGTATTCAACACTAGTCCAGGAACGCGCTAGTGCACACAGTCTTAACATCGGTAGATATCACAATCATACCACTCGATACTAATAGAGTACTTTAATTAAATAGTCAAACTGGTTGCTCGACCTTATGGTCAAGTTACAAATATACGCCACGCAGGGCGAAACTTATTAAAAGAGAAATAATAGCAGCGGAAAATAAGAAAACTTCGTGGCGCCATCCAGTATACCACAGGCAACTGACTGGGCTCGCTCCTTAAGTAGACGGTTCCTCTTGGAGCTCCTCCTCCAAAGCTGGTGTAGTCTCCTCTTCAACTGGTGTTG
Source organism: Rhipidocladum racemiflorum (assembly GCA_036346355.1). NCBI lineage: Eukaryota > Viridiplantae > Streptophyta > Magnoliopsida > Poales > Poaceae > Rhipidocladum > Rhipidocladum racemiflorum. The sequence goes on from CM070582.1 coordinate 16,161,261, forward strand.
TATTGTGGCAAGGGTGAGTACTTGGTACTCAGCAAGTCATGCACAGAATGCAGCTAATATACTATATGCATGGCTTAATACAAAGGAGTGGCTCAAGGTATATTTGCAGTAAGAGCATTTAAGAAGTATCATAAGTAGATTCGAAAGCAGTAGTAACAAGTAAAGCATAAATAACTTTTCAAGGGGTTTAGTAAACATATTTCCCATCCTAATCCACATTTCTATCAACATCATTATTAATCCAACCCAACCTTTCAAGTCCAAGTTATTTTTGAGAAAGTCTAACCCTTGACTGTAATTCCCGAGCGATGTCCAATACCGCGGACACGGCTATTCGAATAGATTTTACACTCTGCAGAGGTTATGCACTTTACCCACAAGATACAGTCAAACACCACAAAGGCGAGTTCCCGTAACAAAGTCTTCGGAAACTTCTAACAACACAAGTGGTCCTCCCCGGTTGTTGCACACTAACCCTTCCCTTAGCTAAGGCGAAGTTTGGACCAACCAACCGTTAGATGGGTACCTGGCCGCAGCCCCGGTATGCTCCCCCGTACAACTTACACAAAGGGTGTAGTTGACCTCCTGAGGTCCCACAGGTACGTTATTAGCAACTTAATCAACTAGGTCCGTCCCATTACGGACATGTGGTCGCATGTTTGACCCAGTTCAAAGGCTTGCAAGGTGAAGTCCTTAGGGTGACTAGGGCAAGACTACCCGAAGAACCAAACCAACATTCCCGGTGCCACAACTGGCCCACCCGATCAATCTTGCCACATGCCCCGGTCGAAAACTATTTATCAAACCCTAGTTGATTACCATGCACCATGTGCTATCAACATCACATGGTACCTTCCCAAAACAGGTTCAATATATCATTAAGTCAATATTAACATTTGATTGTCCAAAATCATGTCATGAGCACGTAGCAGGTCTAAGCAATATACTACAACGATCTAATTTCCCATGTTGGCATTTTAGTAATGTCCAACTAGTAAACCACAACTAGGGTGACAAGGGGTCATGGCACATATTTAATTAATCAAGGTGTCATACAGATTTGGCATTTATCTAATTTCCCATACTTAAATAAGGTATTTTCTGATTGAACTAGCATGCAATAAGTTAAATCAAAATAGGTTTCAAAATAGGATCAATATGGTCAAAGCATAACTTGCCTTCAAAAAGTACTTGCTCTTGGTCCTGAGCTGGCTCCTGGGTCAATACTTCTCCTTCGAATCCTTCCGGCACATCAACGTGTACTCGTAACGCGTGCAAATAGCAAAAAATGAATAAAACAGTAGACAAAAAGTGTCCAAACATCCAAATAAAGTTCATAAACAGAGAGAACATAATTTTATGAATTTTTAGAAACTGGAATCGTCAAATTCGGAGTTTAAATGCAAAAGTTATAGCATTTTGAAGTTTAAATAATCCATTAAATAATATTACAGAGGTAAACTTTAGTCCAAAAATTAAATAAAATTCATCATTAGGTATATCTCAATTTTAGACAAATTTAGAAATTTGAAACACTCAAATCGGAGTTGAAACGCAAAAGTTATAAGCGTTTGAAGTTTGAAACAAAATCTGAAATCATTATTTCGAATTAATAAATCATTTTCTTTTTCGGAATTTAATTATTGCGTCAGCGAGGACACGTGGCAGCCTCTGATTGGTCTGCTGACGTCAGCCGGTTCATGGACGTGGTCCATGGTTTGGCTCGGGTCTACCGTGGACCCGGTCCACGGCTCACGTGTGGTCGACAGTGGGACTCCACTGGGTGACGCTATTGCCGACGCCGCCAAGACCGGGGTGGCCGACAGTGGGCCCATGCCGACGCCATACAGTGTGGTTGGCGCTAAGCCGCTAACACGCTTGCCCGGCGTGTCGGCGCCACGCTGCGTGTGTGCTGGCCGCGACCGCACGGCCACCTTCCCGACGCGTGGCACGATCTCGGCCATTGATTTGAAAATCAACGGCCCAGATCAGATCTGATGACGCATGTTTGGGGTGAACGTGGTCAATCTGGACCGTTGGATCTAGATCCAACGGTTGAGATCCAATCTAACGCGTATAACGCGGCTAACGCTGACCGTACGATCTAGATCTAACGGCTGAGATTGGATAAGGGTTTAGCACGTGGATCTCACCGGCGGGTGACGTGGCGTGATCTGGGGCGTTGGATCTGGATCGGACGGTGGAGAAGCTTCGAGGCCCGGCGATGGCTTGCGGCGGCGCTGGCTGGCCGGAGTTGAGGATGACGACCACGGCAACAGCACTACGGGCGTGCTCCGGCGAAGTGAGAGGTCTCCTCCGACGCGGCTTGACCTTTCGATTCCGGATCTGACCTCAACGGCGGCGGAGGACGGCGGACGGCGGCGGAAACAGCACTTAACCGCGGCGGAGCGCTACGGCAACTACGGCGAGCGATTGCGGCTAAACGGCGGCGGCTCAGGCGATGTTGTCTAGGGCTACGGGTGCGCACGGAAGTCGGCGTCACGGCACGGGTGGCGGCGCATTAAATAGGGCCCTCGGCGTCCGTGAAACGCGCGGAAACCGAGGCCCACTCCGTTGCGACGGCGGAGTCCGACGGCGACACGGAGAGGGTGACGTGGCACGCGCACAGCCGTTGGATCGAGATCCAACGGTGCGTGGGTTTGGGTTCGGGTCTGACTCGGGCGAGCTGGCTGGCTCGGTCGGGCTCGGGCTCGGGTGACGTGGCTCAATCGTGGCCGTTGGATCAAGATCCAACGGTCACGCGGGTTTGGGTTCGGCCGAGCGGGTTCGTCTGGACCAACTGGCGCGGGCCGGACTCGAGTCTGACTCGGACTCGGGTCCGTTCGGAGGAACAGTAAAACCCACTCGCATTTAATTAATCCAATTAAATTTCCAAAAATTCAATTAAATCATTAAAAATAGCAAAAGACTCAAAAAAATTCCAGAAAAATTCTGGAAAATATTTTGGAACATTTTGGACTCAAATAAAATATTTCCAACAAATTTTTATCTGCAAAGTTTAATTCTTTAATTATTTCAAAATGGAATAAATTCAAATAAATTCCAAATAAATCCAAATAAATTCCAGAAAATTCCAAAAATTCACCAAAGTGCCAAATCACACATGAATTTAAGAAAAGCAAAATTTTGGGGTGTTACAAACCTCCCCCCTTAACAGAATCTTGTCCCCGAGATTTAGGGCTTACTAAAGAAATAGGTTCGGAAACTCTTTCTTCAAATCCTCCTCGCGCTCCCAAGTTGATTCACTCTCCGCATGGTTGCTCCATTGAACTCTGCAGAAACGGGTTGACTTGTTCCTCTTCTCTCGATCCATGGTGTCTAGAATCTTCACGGGATGCTCCTTGTAAGTCATATCTTCTTGCAACTCAATTGACTCTAGCGGTGTCTGCTCCTCAGGCACTCGGAGACACTTCTTCAGCTGGGACACGTGGAACACGTCATGCGCTCCTGCTAGTGATTGCGGTAACTCTAGCTGATAAGCAACTTCACCTCGGCGGCTGAGAACCTTAAATGGTCCAACAAATCTCGGCGCGAGTTTTCCTTTGGCATGGAATCTCTTAACTCCTCTGAATGGTGTGACTCTGAGATACACGAAATCTTCTGGTTCAAAACTCAAGTCTCGGCGACGGTTGTCAGCATAACTCTTCTGTCGTGATTGGGCTATCTTCAATCTCTCCCTGATCATGGCAATCTGTTCTTCAGCATCTTGAAGAATATCTGGCCCAAAGACACGGCGTTCACCTATCTCATTCCAGTTCAATGGCGTCCGACAGGGTCGACCATATAGTGCTTCGAATGGTGACATTTGCAAACTTGCTTGGTAACTGTTGTTGTAACTGAACTCCGCATACGGCAGACTCTTATCCCAAGAGGTAGCATAAGCCAATGCACACGCTCTTAACATATCCTCCAGAATCTGATTGACTCTTTCGGCCGCCATCCGTCTGTGGATGATAAGTTGTACTTGAAGTTCAAACGGGTTCCCATGGCTTCATGTAGCTTATTCCGTAACCTCGAGGTAAATCGGGTACTCTATCCGATACGATCTTCTTTTGCTCTCCGTGAAATCAGACGATACTGTTCATATACAACTCTGCTAACTTATCTCCCGAGTAAGTGGTCTTCACAAGGATAAAATGGGCGACCTTGGTCAAGCGATCCACTATAACCCATATGGAGTCATAACCTCCTTGAGTCTTAGGCAAACCGGTAATGAAATCCATTCCGATTTCCTCCCACTTCCACTCGGTATTTTCAATGGCCGCAACAATCCTGCTGGTCTCGATGCATTGCCTTGACTCTCCGGCATACGTCGCACAATGCAACATGCTCGCAACTTCACGCTTCATGCTCGGCCACCGTAATCTCTCCTTCAAATCCCGATACATCTTGGCACTTCCTGGGTGAATTGAATACTTGGAGTCATGGGCTTCTTCTAGAATCAATCGCTTCAGCTCATTTTGTTCTAAGACACAAATGCGATCCTTCATCCATAACGTGCCTTGCTCATCCAACTTGAAGTCCTCTGCCTTGCCTTCATCCATGATGGACTTAATCCTGCGGATCTTGTCATCATCCTTCTGTCCTTCTCGGATCTGATCTTCTAGGGTAGGCTTCACTTCCAATGCGGCCATGAATCCTTCTGGTACGACTTCAATCTGCATTCTCTGGAAATTCTCACATAGCTCATCCTGACTTGTGGCTAGCAACATACTCACGGTATGGCTTTTCCGACTCAAAGCATCGGCAACTACGTTGGCCTTCCCGGGATGGTAATGGATTCCAACATTGTAGTCCTTGATCAACTCTAACCATCTTCTCTGCCTCATGTTCAAGTCTGATTGGGTGAAGATGTACTTAAGACTCTTATGGTCCGTGTATACTTCACATCTGTTTCCAATTAAGTAGTGACGCCATAATTTCAAGGCATGCACTACGACAGCTAGCTCCAAGTCATGCGTCGGATAATTCTCCTCATGTGGCCTCAACTGTCTTGATGCATAAGCGACGACCTTTCCATTCTGCATCAGCACACATCCAAGTCCTTGGCGCGATGCGTCACAATAAATATCAAAGCTTTGATTGACGTCCGGTAGGACTAACACTGGCGCTGATGTCAATCGTTTCTTCAGCTCCTGAAAACCTTTCTCACACTCCGGCGTCCATGCAAACTTCTTCTCCTTTTTCAGCAATTGCGTAAGAGGTTTCGCAATTGTCGAAAAGCCTTCAATGAAATGGCGATAGTAACCTGCCATTCCAAGGAAACTCCGGATCTGGGTCACGATCTTCGGCTGTTCCCAATGTAACACAGCTTCTACCTTGCTTGGATCTACGGCGACTCCTTCTGCGGTCATTACATGTCCGAGGAATTCCACCTTGTCCTTCCAGAAATCACACTTACTGAACTTGGCGAAGAGTTGATGTTCCCTCAGCTTTTCCAAAACTCGCCTCAAGTGTTCGGCATGTTCATCCTTTGTCTTGGAGTAGATTAAAATATCATCTATGAACACAACAACAAACTTGTCCAAATATTCCATGAACACCTTATTCATCATATTCATGAAATATGCTGGTGCATTCGTCAGACCAAAGGACATAACAGTAAACTTGTAATGTCCATATCTTGACGAGAATGCGGTCTTCGGAATATCCTCCGATCGGATCTTCAACTGATGGTATCCCGATCTCAGATCAATCTTGGAGAAAACTCCGGCTCCTCTCAGCTGATCAAACAGATCATCGATCCTGGGTAGCGGGTACTTATTCTTCACGGTGACTTCATTGAGTGCACGGTAGTCAATGCACATCCTGAAACTCCCTTCTTTCTTCTTGACGAACAAAACTGGCGCTCCCCACGGCGACGAACTCGGTTTGATAAATCCTTTCTCCATCAGCTCTTGAAGCTGTTTCTTCATCTCTACTAATTCCTCGGTGGACATCCGATAAGGTCTCTTTGCTTTCGGTGCTGTACCAGGTACAAGCTCTATCACAAACTCTATGTCCCTGTTTGGCGGCATACCAGGTAGATCTTTAGGAAAAACATCTGGGTACTCATTCACTACTGAGACATCTTCTATGCTGAGTGCCTTGGTGCTGTTAACCATCAACTGTCCATCTCTAACGGCGGTAGCTTGAAATTCCACTTTCTTTCCACACGGGCTCTCAACTGAGATAGTCCTCCGTCCACAATCCAATACGGCCTTATGCTTGGATAACCAATCCATTCCCAAAATAACATCTAAGGTCTGGGTCTCCAAAATAATAAGGTTCGCTAGGAACTCTATCCCATCTATTAGTATTCTCACCCCAGAACATCCTACTTTAGTTCGGAGTTCGGAACCAGGGGTTTGAACCAAAAGCATGCACTTAAGTCTTGCAATCTCCAAATCATTTTTAGCAGCAAAGCCTTGTGAAACAAACGAATGCGAAGCTCCAGAATCAAACAAAACTGTTGCAGGTACTGAGTTAACATGTAACTTACCCAGTACGACGTCCGTGGCATTCTGCAGTGCATCTGCGGTGACATGATTGACTCGGCCTCTCACCACAGTCTGCGGTGCTGCTCCTGGTGCTGGCGTCCTAGCTGGTGTGGATCCCAGATTGAAGCGAACTGGGGTCACTCCTGCTGTCTTCTTAGGACAACTGTTGGCAAAGTGTCCTGGCTCGTTGCAATTGTAGCAGCGTCTCATTGTCCCTTGTTGACTACCTAAAGCGGTGTTTCTGGCTGGTGTTGGGGTCTGATAGTTCTGATTGACGGGTCTTGGTGCTGGTGACGGTGTCCTTGTTGTATTCTGTGGCTGGAATCTGAAAAACTGATTTGGTGCAACCCTCACACGTTGCTGCGCTCCGTGACGCGATCCCTGATGCTGCATCCTGCGCTTCTTATTCTCATCCAGTTCCTTGCACTTGTCCTCAAGAATAAGCGCCTTATTCACCAACTCTTGGAAATCTGGAAAGGTGTGGGTGATCAATCCCACCTGCAGTCTTGAGTTAAGTCCCTTCATGAAACGAGACTATCTGGCTTTATCTGTCGCTACATCCTCAGGTGCGTAGCGAGAAAGCTGTGTGAACTTGTTCAGGTATTCGGCCACTGGCTGATTACCTTGCTTCAGTGCCCTGAACTCCTCTTTCTTGAGATCCATGATTCCTTCAGGCACATGATACTGATGAAATGCAGCTGTGAACTCCTCCCAAGTGATGTCCTGAGGGTTCTCTTGCGTGGCGCAGAAGTTCTCCCACCATTCGGCGGCTGTTCCTTCCAACTGATGAGAAGCGTAGAGTACCTTCTCATTTCCTATGCATTGAGCAATGTGTAGCTTCCTCTCAATTGACCTTAACCAGTCATCGGCTTCCAACGGGTTAGCATTCCCGGAGAAAGTGGGTGGATGAGTCCTCATAAACTCTGACAGTCTTGTGTTCTGGCGTTGTCCCTGATTGACTTGATTAGCGGTGGCCTGAGCAGTGACGTGTTGCATCTGTTGCATCATAGCATGCATCAACTGTGTCTGAGCAGCAAGAAATGCTCCAAAATTCTGCATGTCCAGTGGCGGTGCTGGTGCTCCATCATTGGGGTTTTCTGCTGGGCGAGAACCACTTCCATTGCCTCCAAGGTTTCCGCGGGTGTTCACCATCTGTCGATTGCTCCAAGGTTTCAGGGATGAGAGGGAAACAGGAATAGACAAGTAATATGGAACTTATGCGGGGCAAAAGGTGTAACTTAAAGTCCAACTTTATTATTCTAATCAATAGTAACTTGGTATGGTTGCTTACAATGCCTAGGGGCCTTGCAACACATACTGCACACTCTGCAAGCAATGAAAATCCAAATCGAACTAACACTGGAGTCTAACGCCTAAGGGTGACTCTTTATTCTATGATGCGACTCGGCGAAGGAGTCTCACTAAAGAACCTATGCTCACTCATCGAGAAAACCTCCACGACCTGGGTACGGACGCTGCGGCATAGGCGCAAAACGATCGCCATGTCCAAAGAATCGTGTCATCTGTGGTAGTCGAAGAAGCGTGTCCTCCTCAAGCTCGGCTCCTCGGTCCGCTCGTGTAGCTCGAGCATTGGCTCCGCTGCAGTGCGTACAATGCCGTCTCTAACTCTCCAATCCTTTGCAGAAGGTGAGACACATACTCTTGAGCTTCCCGCCATCTGTTCTTCTCTGTCGTGATTTCTTTGCGGGCCTTCTGTAGCTCCTTGCTTGTATCATCGAGTACATCCTCCTGGGCGACAACAAGTCGTGCCAACTGTGTAACCATGGCATTCTCATCCTGAATCGCCTTCGGGTCAAGAAGGTTATTGCTGCGCGGATGATACCGGAACACCGTGCTCTCCAATTCTCTAGCGTAGATACGGGTAATGTGCCGCATTGCTCGTCGTGACGCCTCTTGGATATCCATCTGCATTGTAGACCTCCTGGCAAAGGTCTGGTGTATCGGGCGATTGCCTGGCCTTTCTTCCTAGCGGTACCACAATCTTCACGTCACAAGCCTTGATCAATCTCGCTTGTCGATCACGTCCACTTGGTATTGCGGCTTCTCAAAATCTCCGAGTCTCAGAGCATACGCCAAAGTTCCGCGGCGTGACCAACCTCCAGATCTACGTAGTTGAACTCTCCCTCCATCTGTCACAAGAGTGCTCACGTAAGAACTCGAAATTTTTAAATCGTGACAAGGTAAGGAAAAATTCAGCAAGAGATAAGAAAAGAGAGAAGGGAATAAGTCGAGATGTCATTTCTTATCTTGACGAACTTTTAACCTTTAGAAAATAGGTTTTAACCTCTCTACGACCATTCTAGCTAGGGTTGAGCCTACGGTCAGTATGGCTCTGATACCACCTCTGTCGGGACCTGAATTTGCAAATCCGGACCCTCTTTGTATTCAACACTAGTCCAGGAACGCGCTAGTGCACACAATCTTAACATCGGTAGATATCACAATCATACCACTCGATACTAATAGAGTACTTTAATTAAATAGTCAAACTGGTTGCTCGACCTTATGGTCAAGTTACAAATATACGCCACGCAGGGCGAAACTTATTAAAAGAGAAATAATAGCAGCGGAAAATAAGATAACCCATTGGCGCCATCCAAGATACCACAGCAACCGACCGGGCTCGGTCCCTAAGTAGACGGTTCCTCTTGGAGCTCCTCCTCCAAAGCCGGTGTAGTCTCCTCTTCAACTGGTGTTGTATTGTGGCAAGGGTGAGTACTTGGTACTCAAAGAAGTCATGCAGAATGCAGCTAATATACTATATGCATGGCTTAATACAAAGGAGTGGCTCAAGGTATATTTGCAGAAGAGCATTTAACAAGTATCATAAGTAGATTCAAAGCGGTAGTAACAAGTAAAGCATAAATAACTTTTCAAGGGGTTTAGTAAACATCTTTCCCATCCTAATCCACATTTCTATCAACATCATTATTAATCCAACCCAACCTTTCAAGTCCAAGTTATTTTTGAGAAAGTCTAACCCTTGATCAGTAATTCCCGAGCGATGTCCAATACCACGGACACGGCTATTCGAATAGATTTTACACTCTGCAGAGGTTATGCACTTTACCCACAAGATACAACAAACACCATAAAGGCGAAGTTCCGTAACAAAGTCTTTCTAAACTTCTAACAACACAAGTGGTCCTCCCGGTTGTTGCACACTAACCCTTCCCTTAGTCGCCGGGACCCGAATTTGCAAATCCGACCCTCTGTGTATTCAGCACTAGTCCAGAACGCGCTAGTGCACACAGTCTTAACATCGGTAAATATCACAATCATACCACTCGATATCAATAAAGTACTTTATTTAAATAACTAAATCAAGTTACTCGACCTTATGGCCAAGTTACAAATATATGCCTGCAAGGCGAAACTTATTAAAAGAGAGATAATAGCAGCGGAAAATCAAATAACCGTGGCGCCATCCAAGATACCACAGACAGCGATCGGGCTCGCTTCCCTAAGTAGACGGATCCTCTTGGAGTTCCTCCTCCAAAGTCGGGCGTAGTCTCCTCTTCAACTGTGTTGTGTTGAGGCAAGGGTGAGTACTTGGTACTCAAGAAGTCATGCACAGAATGCAAGCTAATATACTATATGCATGGCTTAGTACAAAGGAATAGCTCAAGGTATATTTGCGAAATAAAGATTTGAAAAGTAATATAAGTAGATTCGAAGCAGTAGAAATAAGTAAAGCATAAATAACTTTTCAAGAAGTTTAATAAACATTTTCCCCATCCTAAACCACATTTCCATCATCTTCATTATTAAACCAACCCAACTTTTCAAACCAAAGTTATTTTTGAGAAAATCTAACCCTTGATCAGTAATTCGAGCGATGTCCAATACCGCGGACACGGCTATTCGAATAGATTCTAAACTCTGCAGAGGTTATGCACTTTACCCACAAGATACAATCAAACACCACAAAGGCGAAGTTCAGTAACAAAGTCTTTCGGAAACCTCTAACAATACAAGTGGTCCTCCCGGTTATTGCACTAACCCTTCCCTTCGCTAAGGCGAAGTCTAGGCCAATCAACTGTTAGATGGGTACTGGCCTCGGCCAGACGCTCCCCGCACAACTTACACAAAGGGTGTAGTTGACCTCCGAGGTCCCACAGTGCGTTATTAGCAACTTAGTCAACTAGGTCCGTCCCATTACAGACATGTGGTTGCACGTTAGACCCAGTTCAAAGGCTTGCAAGGTTAAGTCCTTAAGGTGACCAGGGCAAGACTACCCAAGAACCAAATCAACACTCCCAATGCCACAATCGGCCCACTGATTACTCTTTGCCACATGCCCCTGGCCGAAATCATTTATCAAACCCCGCTTGATTACCATGCACCACGTGCCATCAACATCACATGATACTTTTCCAAAACAGGTTCAATATATCATTAAGTCAATATTAACATTTGATTGTCCAAAATCATGTCATGAGCACGAAAGTGTGTCTAAGCAGATACTACAACGGTCTAAACCCATGTTGGCAATTTAATAATGTCCAACTAGTAATCCACAACTAGGGTGACAAAGGGTCATGGCACATACTTAAGTAATCAAGGTGTCATACAAAGAAATTGGTATTTATCTAACCCCTGTGTTTAAACAAAGTATTTTTCTAATTGAACTAGCATGCAATAGTTTAAATCAAAATAGATTTCAAATAGGATCAACATGGTCAAAGCACAACTTGCCTTCAAAAAGTACTTGTTCTTGGTCTTGAGTTGGATCTTGAGTTAATACTTCTCCTTCGAATCCTTCCCAGACTTCAACGTCTACTCGTAAAGCGTGCAAATAGCAAATACACAAATAAACAATAGGCAAAAAGTGTCCAAACATCCAAATAAAATCCATAAACAGAAAGAACATAATTTTATGGATTTTTAGAAACTGGAATCGTCAAATTTGGAGTTAAGACGCAAAAGTTATGATTATTTAAAGTTTAAATAATCATTTAAATAATTTTGCAGAGAAAAACTTTAGTCCAAAAATTAAATAAAATTCATATTTAGGTAGATCTCAATTTTATACAAATTTAAAAATTTGAATCACTCAAATCGGAGTTGAAACGCAAAAGTTATAAGCGTTTGAAGTTTGAATCAAAATCTGAAATCATTATTTCGAATTAATAAATCATTTTCTTTTTCTAAATTAATTATTGCGTCATCATGGACACGTGGCAGCACCGATTGGTCTGGCGACGCCAGTGTCCATAGACTTGGTCCACGCTCGGCTCGGGTCCACCGTGGACTCGGTCCACGACTCACGTGAGGCCCGACATGTGGGCCCACTCGGGTGACGTCATCACGACGTCGGCCGGCTCGGCCACAGTCGGCGGCAGTGGGACCCATCGTGACGTCATGGGTGACGTCGGCGCTTGGCTGGGTCACGCCGACATGCGGGCCCTCGACACGCGGGCCCAGCGTGTCGGCGTCCTGCCTGCGGCGTGGGCTGCCACGACCGCGTCGGTCCAACTTCCCGACACGTGGCGCAATCTCGGCCGTTGATTTGGAATTCGGCGGCGCGATTAGATCCAGGGTTAACGTGTTGAATCTACTCGATGATCGTGGGCGCTCGATCTAGATCGGACGGTCCAGATCTAATCCTATAATAATCACTACCACGGCACGTGGCGATTGTGAACCGTTGGATCTTGATCCAACGGTCCAGATCTAATCGGGTTTGGAACACGTGAACTCACCTCAACCGCCACGATCAAGATCGGACGGCGCCTGAGTTCGCGAGGGCGATGGCGACGCGGGAGCTGCAGCCACCGGAGACGGAGACGACGACGAGCCCGACGGCGCCCGGTCGCCCCGCGGCGGGTGATCCTTCGGTGCGCCTGGCCGGGCTTCGGGTTCCGCTCGGCTCCTTCTCGGCGGAAGACGACGGACGGCGGCGAGACGAGGCAAAAACCGCGGCGGAGTGGCGCTCAACTACGGCGAGCTCAGACGCGAACAGCGGCGGCTCGGCGTAGATGGCTCGTGGAACGGGTGCGCAAGGATGAGTGAAACCTCGGGGCGTGACCAGGGCTTTAAATAGTCTCGGCGTTCGTGCGAGACGGAAACCTAATTCTACACGGCCAGGCGGCGGCGAGTCCGGCTTCGGACTCGGCGGAGACGAAGACGCTCGGCCGCCCATGTGGCACGATCAACGCCACGATCGCGACGGGCGCGATCGGATCCGGGCGGATACGGCTCGAGCCGTGCAGGCGGATCTCAGCCGTTGGATCTTGATCCAACGGTTGGGATTGATTAGGGTTGGGAGCTGGTTTGGTCGAGTCAACTGGCTCGGGTCGGACTCGAGTCCGACTCGGGTTCCGACTCGGTCGGATGAACAGTGCTTGACCCGAGTTGAATTTCCAGCGATTTAATGTTTAAAATAATTCCCAGTAATTCATTTAATTCATTAAAAATAGCAAAAGACTCAGAAAAATTCCAGAAAAATTCTGGAAAATACTTTGGATCATTTTGGACTCAAATAAAATATTTCCAACAAAATTTTATTTGCAAAATTAAATTCTTTAATTATTTCCAAATGGGATAAATTCAAATAAATTCCAAATAAATCCAAATAAATTCCAGAAAATTCCAAAAATTCACCAAAGTGCCAAATCACACATGAATTTAAGAAAAGCAAAATTTTGGGGTGTTACAAACCTCCCCCCTTAATAGAATCTCGTCCCCGAGATTCAGGGCTCACTACAGAATAGGTTTGGAAACTCTTTCTTCAAATCCTCTTCGCGCTCCCAAGTCGCTTCGCTTTCTTCATGGTTGCTCCACTGAACTCTACAGAAACGGGTTGACTTGTTTCTAGTTTCTCGATCCGTTGTGTCTAGAATCCTCACGGGATGCCCTTATAAGTCAAATCCTCTTGCAACTCGATTGACTCTAGCGGTGTCTGTTCCTCAGGAACTCGGAGACACTTCTTTAACTGGGACACATGGAATACATCATGCACTCCTGCTAACGACTGTGGCAACTCCAGCTGATAAGCAACTTCGCCTCTGCGACTCAAAATCTTAAATGGTCCAACATAACGGGGTGCAAGTTTCCCTTTGGCATGGAACCTCTTAACTCCCCTGAGAGGCGTAACTCTGAGGTAAACAAAGTCTGATGGTTCAAAACTCAAGTCTCGGCGACGATTGTCAAGATAACTCTTCTCTGTCGAGATTGGGCTATCTTCAACCTTTCCCTAATCATAGCGACCGCTCTTCAAACCTCTTGAAGAATATCAGGCCCAAAGACACGGCGCTCGCCGGTCTCATTCCAATTCAATGGCGTCCGATGGTCGACCATACAAAGGCCTCAAAAGGTGACATCTGCAGACTAGCCTGATAACTATTGTTGTAACTGAACTCGGCATACGGCAAACTCTTATCCCAAGAGGTAGCATAAGCCAATGCACAAGCTCTCAACATATCCTCCAGAATCTGGTTGACTCTTTCGGTCTGTCCATCCGTCTGTGGATGATAAGTCAGATCAAGTTCAAACGGGTTCCCATGGCTTCATGCAACTTATTCCGTAACCTTGAGGTAAATTGGGTACCTCTGTCTGATACAATCCTCTTTGGCACTCCGTGCAAACAGACAATCGATCATGTACAATTACGCTAATTTATCTCCGAGTAAGTGGTCTTCACGGGGATAAAATGGGCTACTTTAGTCAAGCGATCCACTATAACCCATATGGAGTCATAACCTCCTTGAGTCTTGACAAACCGGTAATGAAATCCATTCCGATTTCCTCCCACTTCCACTCGTGTATTTTTAGCTACCAGAGCAATCCTGCTAGTCTCTCGATGCATTGCCTTGACTCTCTGGCATACGTCGCACAATGCAACATGCTCGGCAACTTCACGTTTCATACTCGGCCACCGAATCTCTCCTTCAGATCCTCGATACATCTTGGCGCTTCGAGGATGAATTGAGTACTTGAGTCATGGGCTTCTTCCGTAATCGCTTGCTTTAACTCCTTCTTGTTAGGCACACAAATGCGATCCTTCATCCATAACGTGCCTTGCTCATCCAACTTGAAGTCCTCTGCCTTGCCTTCCTCCTTGATGGACTTAATCCTGCGGATCTTGTCATCATCCTTCTGTCCTTCTCGGATCTGATCCTCTAGGGTAGGCTTTACTTCTAATGCGGCCAAGAATCCGCTAGGTACTACCTCAATCTTCATTTTCTGAAAATCCTCACATAACTCATCCTGACTTGTGGCTAGCAACGTACTCACGGTATGGCTTTTCCGACTCAGGGTATCGGCTACTACGCTGGCCTTCCCGGATGGTAATGGATTCCAACATTATAGTCTTTGATCAACTCTAACCATCTCCTCTCGCCTCATATTCATCCGATCGGGTGAATATGTACTTAAGGCTCTTATGATCCGTATACACTTCACATCTGTTTCCAATCGATAGTGACGCCATATCTTCAAAGCATGCACTACGGCAGCCTAACTCTAAGTCATGTGTCGGATAATTTTCCTCATGCGGCCTCAATCGCCTTGATGCATAAGCGGCGACCTTTCCATTCTGCATGACAAGACACATCCAAGCCCTTGGCGCGATGCGTCACAATAAATATCAAAGCTTTGAGCGAGATCCGGTAGAACTAACACCGGTCTTGATGTCAATCGCTTCTTCACTCCTGAAATCCTTTCTCACATTCTCGCGTCCATGCAAACTTCTTTTCCTTCTTCAAAGAAGCGTAAGAGGTTTCGCAATTGTCGAAAAGCCTTCGATGAAACGGCGGTAGTATCCTGCCATTCCAAGGAAACTCCGAACTGGTCACGATCTTGGTGCTCCCAATGTAACACAGCTTCTACTTTGCTTGGATCTACTGGCGACTCCTTCTCATGGTCATTACATGTCCAAGAAACTCCACCTTGTCCTTCCAAAAATCACACTTGCTGAACTTGGCGAAAAGTTGCTGTTCCTCGACTTTTCCAAAACTCGCCTTAAGTGTTCGGCATGTTCACTCTGCCTTGGAGTAGATTAGGATATCGTCTATGAACACGACGACAAACTTGTCCAAATATTCCATGAACACCTTATTCATCATATTCATGAAATAAGCCGGGCGCATTAAATCGACCCAAAGGACATAAATCAGAACTCGTAATGTCCATATCTTGACGAGAATGCGATCTTGAATATCTTCTCGATCGGATCTTCAATCGATGGTATCCCGATCTCGCATCAATCTTGGAGAAAACTCCGGCTCCTCTCAACTGATCAAACAAATCATCAATCCTGGGTAGCGGATACTTATTCTTTACGGTGACTTCATTGAGTGCACGGTAGTCAATGCACATCCTGAAACTTCCGTCCTTCTTCTTGACAAACAAAACTGGTGCTCCCCACGGCGACGAACTCGGTCTGATAACTCCTTTCTCCATTAACTCTTCTAGCTGTTTCTTCATTTCTACCAACTCCTCGGTGGACATCCGATAGGGTCTCTTTGCTATCGGTCTTTGTACCAGTACAAGCTCTATCACAAACTCTATGTCCCTGTCCGGCGGCATACCAGGTAGATCTTCGGGAAAAACATCTGGGTACTCATTCACTAATGGGACATCCTCTATGCTGATTGCCTTGGTGCTGTTAACCATCAACTGTCCATCTCTAACTGCAGTGGCTTGAAATTCCACTTTCTTCCCACACGGGCTCTCAACTGAGATAGTCCTTCGTCCACAACCCAATACGGCCTTGTGCTTGGATAACCAATCCATTCCCAATATGACGTCTAAGGTCTGGGTCTCCAAAATTATAAGGTTTGCTAGGAACTCTATTCCATCTATTAGTATTCTCACCCCGGAACATCCTACTTTCGTTCGGAGTTCTAACCAGGGTTTGAACTAAAAGCATGCACTTAAGTCTTGCAATCCTCAAATCATTTCTAGTAGCAAAGCCTTGCGAAACAAACGAATCTAAGCTCGTAGTCAAACAAAATCAAGCAGGTGCATCGAGTTAACAAGTAACTTACCCAAAGACGACGTCCGTAGCATTCTCGCAGTGCATCTGCGGTGACATGGTTAACTCGGCCTCTCACCACGGTGCAGGGTGTGGCTCACGGTGTTGGCGTCCTAGCTGGGTGGTTCCTAGATTGAAGCGAATCGGGTCACTCTGCTTTGTCTTCTTTGGACAAGCTGTTGGCAAAGTGTCCTGGCTCGTTGCGATTGTAGCGGCGTCTCACTGTTCCTTCTTTGTTGCACAGAGTAGCGTTTCTAGCGGGGTGGGTGCAGTAGTTCGATTGATGTGTCTTGGTGCCGGATGGTGTCCTTGTTGCATTCTCGTGGTTGGAATCAAGAATTGATTTGGTGCAACTCTCAGCGCCTGCGTTCTCTGGCGTGGTCCTTCTTTGTTGCATCCTGCGCTTCTGTTCTCATCCAGTTCCTTGCGCTTGTCCTCAAGAATAAGCGCCTTATTCACCAACTCTTGGAAATCTGGGAAGGTGTGGGTGATCAATCCTACTTGCAATCCCGAGTTAAGTCCCTTCATAAAACGACTGTCTGAATTTATCTGCCGCTACATCCTCAAAGCGTAGCGTGCTAGCCGTGGTGAACTTGTTCGTAGTCGGCCACCGGTGATTACCTTGTTTCGGCTCAACTCCTCCTTCTTAAGGTCCATGATTCCTTCAGCACGTGATCTTGTCGGAATGCACCGTGAACTCTTCCCAAGTGATATCTTGAGGGTTCTCTTGCGTGGCACAGAAGTTCTCCCACCATTCGGCGGCTGTTCCTTCCAGCTGATGAGAAGCGTAGAGTACCTTCTCATTTCCTATGCATTGAGCTATGTGTAGCTTCCTCTCAATTGATCTTAACCAATCATCGGCCTCCAATGGATTGGCATTTCCAGAGAAAGTGGGTGGGTGAGTTCTCATGAACTCGGACAGCCTTGTATTCTAGCGTTGTCCATGATTAACTTGATTAGCAGTGGCCTGAGCGGTGACGTGCTGCATTTGTTGCATCATAGCATGCATCAACTGAGTCTGGGCAGCAAGAAAAGCTCCGAAATTCTGCACATCCAGTGGCGGTGCTGGTGCTCCATCATTGGGGTTTTCTGCTGGGCGAGAACCACTCCCATTACTTCCAAGGTTTCCACGGGTGTTCACCATCTGTCGGTTTGCTCTAGGTTTAGAGATGAGAGGGAAACAAGAATAGACAAGTAACATGGAACTTACGCGGGGCGAAAGGGGTAACTTAAGGTCCAACTTTATTATTAATAACTTGGTATGGCTGCTTACAATGCCTAAGGGCCTTGCAACACATACTGCACACTCAGCAAACAAAGCAAATCCAAATCGAACTAACTCTGGAGTCTAACGCCTAAAGGGTGACTCTTTATTCTATGACGCGACTCGGCGAAGGAGTCTCACTATAGAACCTATGCTCACTCATCGAGAAAACCTCCACGGCCTGGTACGGTGCCGTGGCATAGGCGCGTAACGATCGCCATGTCCAAATGATCGTGTCCTCTCGTGGTAGTCGAAGAAGCGATGTCCTCATCGAGGTCCGACTCCTCCGGATCTGGCTCGTGTAGCTCGAGTAATCGCTCGGGTCCGGTCCGCATAAGGTCATCTCCAACTCGTCAATCCTTCGTAGAAGGTGTGCCACATACTCTTGAGCTTCCCGCCATCTGTTCTTCTCTGTCGTGATCTCCTTGCGGGCCTTCGTAGCTCCTTGCTTGTATTATCTAGTACATCCTCCTGGCGACGACAAATCGTGCTAATGTAACCGTGGCATCCTCATCTGAATCGCCGTCAAGAAGGTTATCGCTGCGCGGATGATAACGGAACACCGCATTTCCAACTCTCTGGCGTAGATACGGGTAATGTGCCGCATTGCTCGTCGTGATACTTCTTGGATACCTATCTCGCATTGTAGATCTCCTGGCGGTCAGTTGTATCGGGCGATTGCCTGGGCCCTTTTTCCTAGCAGGTACCTCAATCCTCACGTCACAAGCCTTGATCAATCCCGCTTGTCTGATCACTTCCACTTGGTATTGGGGCTTCTCAAAATCTCCGAGAGTCTGTAGCATATGCCAAAGTTCTGCAGCGTGACCAACTCCCAGATCAACGTAGTTGAACTCTTCCTCCATCTGTCGCAAGAGTGCTTTACGTAAGAACTCGAAATTTTTTTTTAAATTGTGACTAGGTAAGGGAAGATTTCAGCAAGAGACAAGAAAAGAGAGAAGGGGATAAGTTGAGATGTCATTTCTTATCTTGACAACTTTTTAGCTTTAGAAAATAGGTTTTATCCTCACTACGACCATTCTATCTTAGGGTTGAGCCTACGGTCAAGTATGGCTCTGATACCACCTCTGTCGGGACCCCGAATTTGCAAATCCGGACCCTCTGTGTATTCAGCACTAGTCCAGGAACGCGCTAGTGCACACAGTCTTAACATCGGTAAATATCACAATCATACCACTCGATATCAATAAAGTACTTTATTTAAATAACCAAACTGGTTACTCGACCTTATGGCCAAGTTACAAATATATGCCTCGCAAGGAGAAACTTATTAAAAGAGAGATAATAGCAGCGGAAAATCAAATAACTTCGTGGCGCCATCCAGTATACCGCAGGCAACTGACTGGGCTCGCTTCCCTAAGTAGACGGATCCTCTTGGAGTTCCTCCTCCAAAGCTGGCGTAGTCTCCTCTTCAACTGGTGTTGTGTTGAGGCAAGGGTGAGTACTTGGTACTCAGCAAGTCATGCACAGAATGCAAGCTAATATACTATATGCATGTCTTAGTACAAAGGAATAGCTCAAGGTATATTTGCAGTAAACAGCATTTGAAAAGTAATATAAGTAGATTCGAAAGCAGTAGAAATAAGTAAAGCATAAATAACTTTTCAAGAAGTTTAATAAACATTTTCCCCATCCTAAACCACATTTCCATCATCTTCATTATTAAACCAACCCAACTTTTCAAACCAAAGTTATTTTTGAGAAAATCTAACCCTTGATCAGTAATTCCCGGCGATGTCCAATACCGCGGACACGGCTATTCGAATAGATTCTAAACTCGCAGAGGTTATGCACTTTACCCACAAGATACAACAAACACCACAAAGGCGAGTTCCGTAACAAAGTCTTTCGAAACCTCTAACAATACAAGTGGTCCTCCCGGTTATTGCGCAAGACTAACCCTTCCCTTCGCTAAGGCGAAGTCTAGGCCAATCAACCGTTAGATGGGTACTGCCTCGGCCCGATGCGCTCCCCGCATAACTTACACAAAGGGTGTAGTTGACCTCCCGAGGTCCCACAGTAATGCGTTATTAGCAACTTAGTCAACTAGGTCCGTCCCATTACTGGACATGTGGTTGCACGTTAGACCCAGTTCAAAGGCTTGCAAGGTTAAGTCCTTAAGGTGACCAGGGCAAGACTACCCGAAGAACCAAATCAACACTCCCAATGCCACAATCGCCCACTGATTACTCTTTGCCACATGCCCCTGGCCGAAATCGCTTATCAAACCCCGCTTGATTACCATGCACCACGTGCCATCAACATCACATGATACTTTTCCAAAACAGGTTCAATATATCATTAAGTCAATATTAACATTTGATTGTCCAAAATCATGTCATGAGCACGAAAGGTGTCTAAGCAAAGATACTACAACGGTCTAAACCCATGTTGGCAATTTAATAATGTCCAACTAGTAATCCACAACTAGGGTGACAAAGGGTCATGGCACATACTTAAGTAATCAAGGTGTCATACAAGAAATTGGTATTTATCTAACCCCAGTGTTTAGACAAAGTATCTTTCTAATTGAACTAGCATGCAATAGTTTAAATCAAAATAGATTTCGAAATAGGATCAACATGGTCAAAGCACAACTTGCCTTCAAAAAGTACTTGCTCTTGGTCTTGAGTTGGATCCTGAGTTAATACTTCTCCTTCGAATCCTTCCGGCACTTCAACGTCTACTCGTAAAGCGTGCAAATAGCAAATACACGAATAAACAATAGGCAAAAAGTGTCCAAACATCCAAATAAAATCCATAAACAGAAAGAACATAATTTTATGGATTTTTAGAAACTGGAATCGTCAAATTTGGAGTTAAGACGCAAAAGTTATGATTATTTAAAGTTTAAATAATCATTTAAATAATTTTGCAGAGAAAAACTTTAGTCCAAAAATTAAATAAAATTCATATTTAGGTAGATCTCAATTTTATACAAATTTAGAAATTTGAATCACTCAAATCGGAGTTGAAACGCAAAAGTTATAAGCGTTTGAAGTTTGAATCAAAATCTGAAATCATTATTTCGAATTAATAAATCATTTTCTTTTTCGGAAATTAATTATTGCGTCATCATGGACACGTGGCAGCACTGGATTGGTCTGCTGACGTCAGCCGGTCCATAGACTTGGTCCACGCTCGGCTCGGGTCCACCGTGGACTCGGTCCACGACTCTACGTGAGACTGACATGTGGGCCCACTCGGGTGACGTCATCGGCCCGGCGTCGGCGGGCTCGGCCGCAGTCTTGGCAGTGGGACCCACTGTGGCGTCATGGGTGGCGTCGGCGCTTATTGGTCGGCCGACATGCGGGCCCTCGACACGCGGGCCCGCGTGTCGGCGTCCTACACGCTGGCAGCGTGGGCCAGCGACTGCGTCGGTCCAACTTCCCGACACGTGGCGCAATCTCGGCCGTTGATTTGGAATTCGACGGCCGCGATTAGATCCAGGGTTAACGTGTTGAATCTACTCGATGATCGTGGGCCGTTCGATCTAGATCGGACGGTCCAGATCTAATCCTATAATAATCACTACCACGGCACGTGGCGATTGTGAACCGTTGGATCTTGATCCAACGGTCCAGATCTAATCGGGTTTGGAACACGTGAACTCACCTCAACCGCACGATCAAGATCGGACGGCGCACGTAGTTCGCGAGGGCGATGGCGACGCTGGCGGAGCTGCAGCCACCGGAGACGGAGACGACGACGAGCCCGACGGCGCTCCGGTCGCCCCGCTGGCGGGTGATCCTTCGCGCGCTGGCCGGGTTCCGGTTCTGGGCTCCTTCTCGGCGGAAGACGACGGACGGCGGCGAGACGAGGCAAAAACCGCGGCGGAGTGGCGCTCAACTACGGCGAGCTCGCACGGGCAAACGGCGACGGCTCAGGCGAGATGGCTTGGGGGAACGGGTGCGCACGGATGAGGGCAACCTCGGGCGTGACTGTGGCTTTAAATAGCCTCGGCGTTCGTGCGAGGCGGAAACCTAATTCTACACGGCGGCCAGGCGCGGCGGAGTCCGGCTTCGGACTCGGCGGAGACGAAGACGCTCGGCCGTCCGCGTGGCACGATCAACGGCCACGATCGACGGGGCGCGATCGGATCCGGGCGGATCACGGCTCGAACGTCTGGCGGATCTCAGCCGTTGGATCTTGATCCAACGGTTGGGATTGATTAGGGTTGGGAGCTGGTTTGGTCGAGTCAACTGGCTCGGGTCGGACTCGAGTCCGACTCGGGTTCCGACTCGGTCGGATGAACAGTGCTTGACCCGAGTTGAATTTCCAGCGATTTAATGTTTAAAATAATTCCCAGTAATTCATTTAATTCATTAAAAATAGCAAAAGACTCAGAAAAATTCCAGAAAAATTCTGGAAAATACTTTGGATCATTTTGGACTCAAATAAAATATTTCCAACAAAATTTTATTTGCAAAATTAAATTCTTTAATTATTTCCAAATGGGATAAATTCAAATAAATTCCAAATAAATCCAAATAAATTCCAAAAAATTCCAAAAATTCACCAAAGTGCCAAATCACACATGAATTTAAGAAAAGCAAAATTTTGGGGTGTTACATTAGCTAAGGCGAAGTTTGGGCCAACCAACCGTTAGATGGGTACCTGGCCGCAGCCCTGGTACGCTCCCCCGTACAACTTACACAAAGGGTGTAGTTGACCTCCTGAGGTCCCACAGGTACGTTATTAGCAACTTAATCAACTAGGTCCGTCCCATTACGGACATGTAGTTGCATGTTTGACCCAGTTCAAAGGCTTCCAAGGTGAAGTCCTTAGGGTGACCAGGGCAAGACTACCCGAAGAACCAAACCAACATTCCCGGTGCCACAACTGGCCCACCTGATCAATCTTGCCACATGCCCCGGTCGAAAACTATTTATCAAACCCTAGTTGATTACCATGCACCACGTGCTATCAACATCACATGATACCTTTCCAAAACAGGTTCAATACATCATTAAGTCAATATTAACATTTGATTGTCCAAAATCATGTCATGAGCACGTAGCAGGTCTAAGCAATATACTACATCGATCTAATTTCCCATGTTGGCATTTTAGTAATGTCCAACTAGTAAACCACAACTAGGGTGACAAGGGGTCATGGCACATATTTAATTAATCAAGGTGTCATACAGCAATTTTGCATTTATCTAATTTCCCATACTTAAATAAGGTATTTTCTGATTGAACTAGCATGCAATAAGTTAAATCAAAATATGTTTCAAAATAGGGTCAATATGGTCAAAGCATAACTTGCCTTCAAAAAGTACTTGCTCTTGGTCCTGAGCTGGCTCCTGGGTCAATACTTCTCCTTCGAATCCTTCCGGCACTTCAACGTCTACTCGTAACGCGTGCAAATAGCAACAAATGAATAAAACAGTAGACAAAAAGTGTCCAAACATCCAAATAAAGTTCATAAACAGAGAGAACATAATTTTATGAATTTTTAGAAACTGGAATCGTTAAATTCGGAGTTTAAATGCAAAAGTTATAGCATTTTGAAGTTTAAATAATCAATTAAATAATATTACAGAGGAAAACTTTAGTCCAAAAATTAAATAAAATTCATTATTAGGTAGATCTCAATTTTAGACAAATTTAGAAATTTGAAACACTCAAATCGTAGTTGAAACGCAAAAGTTATAAGCGTTTGAAGTTTGAAACAAAATCTGAAATCATTATTTCGAATTAATAAATCATTTTCTTTTTCGGAAATTAATTATTGCGTCAGCGAGGACACGTGGCAGCCTCTGATTGGTCTGCTGACGTCAGCCGGTTCATGGACGTGGTCCATGGTTTGGCTAGGGTCTACCGTGGACCCGGTCCACGGCTCACGTGTGGCTGACAGGTGGGACCCACTGGGGTGACGTCATTCTTGCCGACGCCGGCACTACTGGGTGGCCGGACAGTGGGCCCGTGCTGATGTCACGGTGCGGTTGCGGCTAAGCTGCTGACACGCGGGCCCGGCGTGTCAGCGTCACGCGTGTGTCTGGCCGGCTGGCCGCGCGATCAGCCTTCCTGGACGCGTGGCACGATCTCGGCCGTTGATTTGAAAATCAACGGCCCAGATCAGATCTGGTGACGCACGTTTGTTGTGAACGTGGTCAATCTGGACCGTTGGATCTAGATCTAACGGCTGAGATTGGATAAGGGTTAACCACGTGGATCTCACCGGCGGGTGACGTGGCGTGATCTGGGGCGTTGGATCTGGATCGGACGGTGGAGAAGCTTCGAGGCCCGGCGATGGCTTGCGGCGGCACTGGCTGGCCGGAGTTGAGGATGACGACCACGGCAACGGCGCTACGGGCATGCTCCGGCGAAGTGAGAGGTCTCCTCCGACGCGGCTTGACCTCCCGGTTCCGGATCTGACCTCAACGGCGGCGGAGGACGGCGGACGGCGGCGGAAACAGCACTTAACCGCGGCGGAGCGCTACGGCAACTACGGCGAGCGATTGCGGCTAAACGGCGGCGGCTCAGGCGACGTTGTCTAGGGCTACGGGTGCGCACGGAAGTCGGCGTCACGGCACGGGTGGCGGCGCATTAAATAGGGCCCTCGGCGTCCGTGAAACGCGCGGAAACCGAGGCCCACTCTGTTGCGGCGGCGGAGTCTGACGGCGACACGGAGAGGGTGACGTGGCACGCGCACAGCCGTTGGATCGAGATCCAACGGTTCGTGGGTTTGGGTTCGGGTTTGACTCGGGCGAGCTGGCTGGCTCGGTCGGGCTCGGGCTCGGGTTACGTGGCTCAATCGTGGCCGTTGGATCAAGATCCAACGGTCACGCGGGTTTGGGTTCGGACTCGAGTAGGCAACTAGAGGGGGGTGAATAGATGCCGAATAAAATTCAACTATTTCTTTCGGAAAATTAAAGACCCCTAAAAACGGAAGAATATCTAATATCGTAGAGATCAAAACCCTAGATTAATTAGCGAGGCAAATCGAACAAAAAAAACAAAACTAGTTCTAACAAAAGAAGAACAAATTTTCTAATCAAGAATCAAAGCAAAAAGGATAAAAGAAATGTATAACCCTTTTCTTTATTCCAAAGCCATCTTCCACATGATGACACCAAAAATCTTCTAATCTCAAAAGATTAGAAAACTCTACTCTAAACCAACTAGATAGAGCACACAAGCTCTTCTTTGTTGTAGACACCTTTTGCTTCTTGCCCTTTTGAATTGGATGAGTTCTAAGCCCCTAGAACCCTCTATTTAAAGGACAAGAGTCACCCAAAAATCTGTAAAGAATCTGTTTAGACTTCGGAATCCTTTTTCTATTTTTTCCCACCGTCTTCACGCAGACTCGGATTGCTGGCCTCTTCGGACACGGAGAAAAATTGCTGCTTCGGTGATTTGGTCACCTTCAGAACACAAAGAAGGCACACACACGTAAAGCATTAAATGCACACACACGCACTCACAGCACACTCACGCCACACACACACACATATCACGACGATGCACTCACACATGCACGCATGTCACACACACACTCCATGCATGCACACACACATGCATTAAATGCATTCACACACACATGCATGCACACACACATGCAGCACGTCACACACACACTCCATGCATGCACACACACATGCATTAAATGCATTCACACACACACATGCTCGTATGCACACACACATGCAGCACGCACACACACATGCATGCACACACACACACTCAATGCGTGCATGCATATTCACACACAATGCAAGTCAAAAATTCGTATACACGCGTACAGCCTCCTGCCACTACGCTGCAACGATCTCGATCTCACGCGCACCGTTCTCTAGTCCGAACGTCTCGCATGACACCCTCGACCCTCACGACCTCAGTTCCTCCCTTGAACCTAGTCTCGGTCCTGTCACCGACCACGTTCGACCTCAAGCAACACCTACACATGAACAAAAACACACAAACAATTTCCGAGCCCAAGTCCGCGACTTGACTCACATTAATCCATACAACCACTAAATAATCAAACCACTTTCAAATCTTATCAAATAATCAAATCAATTTCAACTCTTTTCAAATACTCATCATCAAAAACAATTGGATCAAAAACAATGATCCTTCAATCTCCCCCTTGATGAGTAATTTGACAAAACACAATAAGATTTGACAAGAGTATAGAAAAAAATGACAGTTTGAGACCCAAAAGATTCCAAGACCAAGTAAAGACCAAGTAAATCCAAATTCTCAAACAGTTTGAAATTCTCCTCTCTTTTTATTTTTCTTCTTCTTGACTTTTGCTCTCCCCCTTTTTGACAAAATAGTCATCAAGATCTCAAAACTCCCCCTTAATGAATGCAAGATCTCAAGCTTTGAAGTATATTCAAGGTATATAATCAAAGTAAAGCATTTGGAGAGTTTTTACGAGTTTTCACATTTTGTATCAATTTATCCAATGAGAAAGCAAATTGTGAGAATATGGAGGCTCTAACACATAGAATAGTTGTTGCATAAGCAAATTAGAGCAAACAAGTAAAATGTCATAAACTGATTTTGCCAAAGCTAAAAGAAATCTATCATGAGCAAAGAAAGACTTTCAAATTCACTAATGTTTGTCTCAAGCCTTTTCAAAATTTGAATTTCCTTTTTCTCTTTTAGCAAGTTTGACAATTTTGCTTTGTGATCAACAGGATGACAAGTAATCGCACACTAGCCCATACTTGTGTATGAGTAGGTAGTTCTTTCTTGTATCTTTCTCATTTAAATTGGCAAGTGGCTTCACATTGTTCTGAACTTTTGTTTAGACAAGTAGCCTTTTCTTGCATCTTTTGAATTTAAATCCCTGGCAAGGAAGCTGCACATTGTACTAAACTTGTGTTTAGCCAAGTAGCTTTTGCTTGCATCTTTTCAACTTGCTTTTAATATTAAAACACTGATTTTGCTTGAGACTCATAATGATCATTTGAAGTCCAACAAAAGCTCACACATAGTTTCTAATCAGCTCTAGCCTTTCAACAGATGACAAGAAACTTTTAAGCCTATTTCACAAATGCAATACCATAATGAACAAGAGCCAAAATATTCTCGAAAAGCATCTCAAATTGAATTATTTTAGTCTTTTAGTCTTTTAGTGAGAAGTGAAGCAATGTAGCATTAATTTGACTATATACACAAGAATAGTCAACAAAGCTTTGTACTACATGATGCAATGAAAACAGGGGAGTTTTCTTTAAGTGTAACGACAAAATAACTCCTTGTAGTAACCAAAGTCAAGTAATACAAATGAAAGAGTTAAAATCAAGACTCCCCCTCAAATCAACCCATGGGGATGAATGATCCCAAGTTCGCCGCGTAAGAAAGCAAAGCGAGAAGAATAAAGCGGCTTAGTGAAAATATCAGCAATTTGAGCATCCGAATCAACAAATTTCAGTTCAATTGCTCCTTTTTCAACATGATCTCTAAGAAAATGATATCGAACATCAATGTGTTTAGTCCTTGAATGTTGAACAGGATTTTTAGCGATGTGAATTGCACTAGTATTATCACAAAGAAGTGGAACACTATTAAAGTTAATGCCGTAATCTTTAAGAGTTGAAGTGATCCAAAGAATTTGTGAACAACAACTAGCTACGCAACGTATTCAAATTTCAAAGCAGTAGATTGAGCAATCGAGGACTGTTTCTTAGAAGACCAAGAAACAAGTGAAGTGCCAAGAAAATGACATGTGCCGAAGTACTCTTTCTATCTAATCTACACCCCAAAATCAGCATCGAATATCCTAGGAGTGTAGCGAAGAAGAACAAGAATACCAAATGCCAAATTCAAAAGTGGAGCGAAGATACCTGAAAATTCTTTTAATTGCTTGTCGATGTGATTCTCGAGGAGAGGCTTGAAATCGAGCGCACAAACATCTTGCAAAATGTATGTCAGGCCTCGGCGATCAAGTACGTATGATCCAATCATGCTTCAGTATTCTTTTGGTCCATCTCGACACCATTCTCGTCAAGATCCAAAATTGTTGTTGTGCTCATTGGAGTAGATACTGACTTTCCTTCTCCCATGTCGAATTTCTTTAGTAGCTCCTTTGTATACTTGGATTGGTGCAAGAAGATCCCTTCTTTCGCTTGCTTGATTTGAAATCCAAGGAAGTATGTCAACTCTCCCATCATACTCATCTCGAATTCCCTGGACATTAGCTCAGAAAAATGCAACACAAGAGAGTGGGAGGATCCTCCAAAGATAATATCATCCACATAAATTTGTACCACAAGAAATTGATCATTTGAATTTTGAGTAAATAGAGTTTTATCAACTTTTCCCATCTCAAAATTATGATGAAGCAAGAAGCCTTTTAATCTATCATACCAAGCACGAGGGGCTTGTTTTAATCCATAAAGAGCTTTTGACAAACGATATACATGATTAGGAAATTTTTCATTTTCAAAGCCAGGAGGTTGTTTCACAAAAACTTCTTCTTCTATAAAACCATTTAGAAAAGCACTTTTCACATCCATTTGAAATAACTTAAAACCTTTTGAAGCTGCAAAAGCCAAGAGGATGCGAATAGCTTCTAAACGAGCAACAGGAGCAAATGTTTCATCAAAATCAATTCCTTCAAGTTGAGAATATCCTTGAGCTACAAGTCTAGCTTTGTTTCTAACAATTATTCCATCTTCATTTAACTTGTTCTTAAAAACCCATTTTGTTCCAATAATGTTTTGATTTTTAGGAGGTTCCACTAAAGACCAAACTTTATTCCTTTCAAAGTTTTCTAACTCTTCATGCATCGCATCTACCCAAGAACTATCAGTTAAAGCATGAGTAATGTTCTTAGGTTCAAAATTTGCAACAAAAGCGTAATGCATGCATAAAAGAGTTTGAGATGAATTAGAACGTGTCACCCTTTCATGAAGACTTCCAATAATTTGTTCAGAGGATGGTTCTTTAAAACAGTAAGGGAGGTCCAGCTTGTTTCAATCGTCGTGGGAGGTGTAGGAGAATCTGAAGTAGTAGTCACATCAATTTGTTCAGAACATCTTCCTGCTCAGAGGTATGAGCTCATCATCATCATTATCTTCATCATTTTCTTCGAATCTTTTATCCAAAAAGATTGGCTCTAAATCTTCTCGTGAACCTGAAATGTCGGGTCTAGCTCCAGGGCTAGCCTCATCAAAAGTAACATCGCATGTCTCCAACAATTTGTTAGTCGATAAATCAAGTACACGATATCCACGAGAGTGCAACGAATAGCCAAGGAAAATACCATCTGTACTATAAGCTTCGAATTTATCAAGATTTCCATGTTTAAGAATAAAGCATTTGCAACCAAACACTCGTAAGTGAGAAACAGATGGTTTACAATCAAATCTCAGTTCATAAGATGTTTTACCAAGTAAAGCTCTGAGATAGACCCTATTTGATATATAGCAAGCAGAAGAAATTGCCTCAGCCCAAAATTTTCTTGAAGTGTTGTATTCATCTAGCATAGTTCTAGCCATTTGAATCAAAGTTCTATTTTTCCTTTCTAAAACACCATTCTGTGAGGGAGAATATGGCGAAGAAAATTGATGTTCAATCCCATTAGTTTCACAAAAAGATTTAAACAAGGCATTTTTGAATTCTGTACCATTATCTGTTCTTATGGCTTTCAATGAGTTAGGCAATTCATTTATCAATCTCTTAATGAAGACATGAAAGAGTCCAAAAATCTCATCTTTTGAAGATAGAAAAAGCACCCAAGAGTATCTCGAATAATCATCAACTATTACTAGAAAGTACCACTTACCTCCGGCCGATTGTACTCGAGATGGTCCTCATCAGATCCATGTGAAGAAGTTGACCAGGGCCAGTGGTCATTACAGTAGAGACAGGAGCATGAGGGGCTCCAACCATCTTACCATGTCGACAGGAAGCACAAACAATGTCTTTGCAAGATTTTAATTTTGGCAAGCCACAAATTAAGTCTAGACCACTCAATCTAGATAACAGATCAAAGCCCATGTGACCTAACCGACGATGCCAAAATTGAGATTTCTAGATTCAAGCAACAAAACAATGTGAACTTGAAGCATTGCTAAAATTTGCTATGAAAATTTTTCCAAGTCTAAATATCTCAAGAGTCAAGTTTCGGAAGCATCGAGTACTCTACATGCATTTGGTTTAAAACTCACTTCAAAGTTTTCATCCAACAATTGAGATCTGACGTATAAGGTTGAATTTCAGTTTAGACACCAAAGAGACATTCTTTAAAGTAAAGTGATCATTCACCTTCACAAGACCTTTTGCAATGACGCGTCCCGAGTAGCATCTCCAAAAGTGATCGTTTCGTTCCCGGATGCTTTTGTTAGGAGGAGAACCAACTTGGGTTGCTGTCATGTGTTGGCGACATCCTGAATCAACAACCCGGATGTTCTCCTTCCCTTCTCGTACTCACCTACATGTTATGAGCGAGAAGATGTTGAGGATTCAGCGATGGGGTTAGAGAAATATGATTTAGGTATCCAAAGATCGAATCACTCGACGAGGAGGTGATCGTACAAAAGCTTGTGAATGCAAAGTAGATGAATTTCCAGGTATTTTGTTTGCTTTCACTAGCGGAACATGTGGATAAATAATACGTGTTTGTCTAAAGTTAGACTTAGCCTTTGAATTTTCCTTTCTCTGTTGTTTGGCTAGTCTAAAACAAAAATTCATCAAATGACCATCTTTTCCACAATGAGTGCAATTGTACTTAACAAATGGTTTGACTTTAGAAGCAGAAGCAACAATTGCATTCATCATAGCAGAAGATAAAATTCCAGCAGATTTGAAGACAGTTTTCTCAGGTTCTTTGACAATTTCAAACTTTCCACTTTCAAGAGTTTTAACAATAGTAGGAGCATATGATTTGTGATGAGCATAAGGATCAAAACCTAAACCTTTGTGATGAGTGCTGACTCTTGATTGATCCAAAATCATATTTAGATTTTTCTTTCCTTTAGTAAAACGTTCTAAAGACTTTTCCAAGTAATCAATTTTTATTAGAGAGTGTTAAACAATTATTACAGGAAACATCTACTTTTTCTTTTTGCTTGCGACAAGTTGAGCATGAAAGAACTTCATGTGTAAGCAAATCATTAAACAATTGAGTAATCTTAGCATCTGCATCATGCAACTTCAATTCTAGTATGGGACATTTAGAACAAGAAGTTTGACCATGTAAACCATCAGTAGAGCAACCAACATTTTTCACAAGTTTTTCATTTTTCAATTGTTTGGCATAAACTTGTTCTAGTTTAATCATATGTTCCTCTTTTAGAGATTTAATTTCAAATTTGAGATCTAAGCAAGAATCACATGTCTTTTCAGAATTTGAATTTCTAAGATCAAAGTTTTCAGTTTTCAGCATGGATAGATCTTTCTCTAAGTTTTTATTTTTGAGTGAAGATTTTCTTAAAGATTTTCTCAATATGACTAAAACTTCACAAAGCTCATCATACGAAGGTATTACCTCATCACCGTCATTGGAGGTCTTTGTCGTTGTCACTAGAATCACTAGTGTTCCCTTTCGCCATGAAGCACATCCGTGAAATCTTTCTCGCTCACCTTCGCTTGCTTCGCTTCCTTCTCATCGTTAGTTGAATCATCAATGTCGCTAAGTCTAAGCGACCAATTGCCGCTAAGACTTTGTTGAGCATCTTCTTTGTCCGTTGCTTATTTTTGTCCTTGCTCTCTTTTGGCCTAAGGACTTGGAGGAGTTGCTTTGCTCCTTCTCCTCTTTATCTTTGTTCTTGAAACAGCTTAGCACGGATGTGCCGGCCTTGCCGCAGCTTGTAGCAAAGTGGATGGAGGCTCCTCTTCTCTCCCTTGATCTCATGTAACCTGCATTGACACGCTTGGAAAGAAGAGCAAGTGTATCTTCCGGGTATTTGATCTAGCTGTTCATCACTAAGAGCACTCAAAGCAAGAATGGAATATGATGATGAAGAACTAGTAGCATTATCATATGAAGAATTAGCATTAAGAGCCATAGAGTTATCATTGGAAGTTCTTGAAACAATGTCTATCTCAAAAGTCTTGAGACTAGAATATAGTTTATCCAAAGTCATTTCACTTATCTTGTGAGCTTCCCTAAAAGCAGTCACTTTCATTTGCCAGATTTTAAGATCAAGAGATGATAGGAAATGTCTAGCATTTTCAGAGTCAGTGTACTTTACATCTACAGCTCTAAGATTGTTTAAGATTCTGTTAAAGCGAGCAAAACAATCATTTAGAGATTCTCCAGAGTTCATTTCAAATCTAGTGTATTCCTTTTTAAATTGATCTTGCCTAGCTTCTTTTACAGAGTCAGTGCCCTCATGATAATCTTGAAGAGATTTCCAAATTTCATGAGCAGTGAGTAAATGACAGACTCTATCGAATTCTTTTCTAGCAAGTCCTTGAAGCAATTTGTTTCTAGCTCTATTATTGTTTTCAACATCTTTTTCAAACTCGATTTTATCAATATCATCTTTAGAAGGAAGCTCGTACGAAATTTTTACCTTGCGCCAAATCGCGTTACCTTGAGCTTGAAGATATGCAGTCATCCGGATACGCCAGTGGGGGAAGTCTGTGCCATCGAAGATTGGCGGCTTGTTTGAGTATTTCTCTGTTGCCATAACTTACCGTTTACTAAT
Source organism: Rhipidocladum racemiflorum (assembly GCA_036346355.1). Classification (NCBI taxonomy): domain Eukaryota; kingdom Viridiplantae; phylum Streptophyta; class Magnoliopsida; order Poales; family Poaceae; genus Rhipidocladum; species Rhipidocladum racemiflorum. Next base: position 16,193,660 of record CM070582.1, read on the forward strand.
CACCTGTTAAGATGGATTAGTAGAACCTGTCTCTAATACCACTTGTAGGACCGAGTAGGCAACTAGAGGGGGGGTGAATAGATGCCGAATAAAATTCAACTATTTCTTTCGGAAAATTAAAGACCCCTAAAAACGGAAGAATATCTAATATCGTAGAGATCAAAACCCTAGATTAATTAGCGAGACAAATCGAACAAAAAAAACAAAACTAGTTCTAACAAAAGAAGAACAAATTTTCTAATCAAGAATCAAAGCAAAAAGGATAAAAGAAATGTATAACCCTTTTCTTTATTCCAAAGCCATCTTCCACATGATGACACCAAAAATCTTCTAATCTCAAAAGATTAGAAAACTCTACTCTAAACCAACTAGATAGAGCACACAAGCTCTTCTTTGTTGTAGACACCTTTTGCTTCTTGCCCTTTTGAATTGGATGAGTTCTAAGCCCCTAGAACCCTCTATTTAAAGGACAAGAGTCACCCAAAAATCTGTAAAGAATCTGTTTAGACTTCGGAATCCTTTTTCTATTTTTTCCCACCGTCTTCACGCAGACTCGGATTGCTGGCCTCTTCGGACACGGAGAAAAATTGCTGCTTCGGTGATTTGGTCAGCCTTCGCAACACAGCAGTGCACACACACGTAAAGCATTAAATGCACACACACGCACTCACAGCACACTCACGCCACGCACACACACACACATCATGGCGATGCACTCACACATGCACGCATGTCACACACACACTCCATGCATGCACACACACATGCATTAAATGCATTCACACACACACACACATGCATGCACACACACATGCAGCACGTCACACACACACTCCATGCATGCACACACACATGCATTAAATGCATTCACACACACACATGCTCGTATGCACACACACATGCAGCACGCACACACACATGCATGCACACACACACACACACTCAATGCATGCATGCATATTCACACACAATGCAATTATCAAAAATTCGTATACACGCGTACGGCCTCCTGCCACTACGCTGCAACGATCTCGATCTCACGCGCACCATTCTCTAGTCCGAACGTCTCGCATGACACCCTCGACCCTCACGACCTCAGTTCCTCCCTTGAACCTAGTCTCGGTCCTGTCACCGACCACGTTCGACCTCAAGCAACACCTGCACATGAACAAAAACACACAAACAATTTCCGAGCCCAAGTCCGCGACTTGACTCACATTAATCCATACAACCACTAAATAATCAAACCACTTTCAAATCTTATCAAATAATCAAATCAATTTCAACTCTTTTCAAATACTCATCATCAAAAACAATTGGATCAAAAACAATGATCCTTCAATCTCCCCCTTGATGAGTAATTTGACAAAACACAATAAGATTTGACAAGAGTATACAAAAAAATGACAGTTTGAGACCCAAAAGATTCGGGCATATTAAATGCCGAGGTGTTATAGTTGGTATCAGAGCGGGCTGTAGGTCCTTGGAATGTGTATTTTTAGTGTCATGCTATAGGGTACAACTAAAATGTGATGTGGAATAACTTAGAAACATGGCTTAGGTTTTCACTAAAATTTTGTCATAGGGTAGCAACATTAAAACTTGCAAAAGTGGTATAACTAATCTAAAATTTGACACACATGGATGCACAGTAGGAAGGGTATGGGTATCGCTGTTTACGCTTAAATGTTGTATTTAAGCCTTGTTGCTAAATGCTATATTTGATATAGTACGTTGCTATGTCTATGATATAAATGATTGAATTATTCCTGTTGTGGTGATAAAAGTGGGGTTTTGGTGCCGAAGGGTTTCGGTCACCTCTCTTATTTCATAGTAAGGGTGAGGTTTGACGGTGTGGCCGGTTAGCGCCATCACCGAAGAACTATTAACCCCTGTAGGAGAAGAGTGCTTATCCTTTCTGTCGTTGATCGGGTAGTTGACTGGAGTCAAATAGAAGAGTTAATGGTGGTTTCCTTCGTATGTTCTTTACCGTTCTGACGGTCGGTGTTCGTTGCTTTTCTTGGCTTTAGTAGATTTGAATCAAATGAAAAGTGTTGGGTTTTCGCGGATCATTCCGTATGCGGTGTGTGGTTTTTTCTTCCTTGGTTGAAGACGAAGAAGAGGAGTCTAGTGTTGCGCTTCTTTTGGGCGCCTTTCCAGTTTTGATGTCTGTTGATTGCATTATAGGGAACAAGCATTCAATTTATCCCTGTGTTTGTCTTTCTCTGAGGTTAAAGGAGTTATTGCGGAGTTGTGCGGACACTGGTATCGAGGGCTGAAGTTCTGTGGCTTTGTAGTAATACGTGGTGTTTGATTTCGTTATTTTACTGGTTTAAGAAATCATCTTTGAAAAACCCTTCTTGTTTCGTGAAAGATTGGGGTTTGGTGCTAAGGTTTTATTTGCAAAGGTTTATTTGATCGGTTGGTTCCCTCCTATGGGAGTCTTTGAGATTGAAAAGTGTTTTGGAGAATTCCTTTGCATGACCAAGTTTGGGTTTGTCTCATTGCAATTTTGAGAGTCAAGTTTCCTTATGAATTTGGGATGAGTTTTAAAACTAAAATGCTGCAAACAAAGTAAGTAGTCTTTGGACAGAAATCGTTTGTCCCTAGTAAGAATTGATGTTTAGCATGTTATGTAGTAGGTAACAATGTGGTTTATGGATTTATGCGTTGCTAAGTTAAATTTTGAGTTGAATCAATTCAATGTGATTAATATCTCTAGCTTGAGAATAAATAGACTACTAGTGTTGTAGTTTACTCTTAGCGAGAATGATTGAATGGGTTAATGTACATGCTTAGAATCTGTTGCCTTGCTTTAAAAGTGCTTATGATCCTCGTTAATGTTTAAAGTTTTAAACCCTGAAGTATGGTTGAAACATTAAGATGATGTAGACTGCTCTTATTGTTAAAGAAACTTTGCTGGTTGTTTAAAGATGCTCTAATCTAATGGATTAATAGAGAAATTTAATCAGGTTGACTAGTGGCTTTAATTTGGAAGTTGATTAGAGTTGCTATTTATGTTGTTGCAAAATATTAGCATGGTTGGAAGTATGCAGTCATGTTCCTAAAATGCTAGTGTCGAGGCCAATTGGAAAGATATGGGTTTTGTAGTTTGATGATATTGCAAGAACTTCGTGCTGGTCTAACTTATTAAATTTAATTTAATAGTTGGAGTATGTTGTGTAGTGACAATTTTGTTGTAACCTGTCTATAGGGTAGCTAAAAGTAATGTTGTCGTTTGATGATTATGCTCGTTGGTTGTTATTAATAATCTAGTAGTGGTGGTAATTGTTTAGATTACTTGTTGAAAACCATGGTTAAAATAGAGGAAAAGTTTAACATGTTGCGATGGAGTGAGCTTTGGATAATTAACATGATGTACAATTTCATCCTTAATGAATGTATGTCGTAGAATCATATTTACGAACCTTGTCTTGTGGAGATAAAATTTACATGTTGAAGTAAACATTAACTGAATGAGTTTCGATTGTCGAGTCATTGACATATAGGTGGTACGAAATTTATATGTTGATATTGCTGAAGGATTTGTGGAAGTACTATGGTTCAAATTTAGAATAAAAAGTATTATGATTCGGTGATCCGTTGGGATCTTGTCAATATAGTCTTGGTTGGGTGCCTTTTTGATAAGCATCATAAACCCTAATTAAAAGTGTTGGGAATGGTAACTAGAGGAAGAATTTGTTGTGAAGCTTTTGGTTGATTTGTGTTGGGGCTCCTCAAGGAGTAAATAGTGATTATTGAAGTCTTTAATGGAAAGCGTAGTGGAGAACTAGAGATGGTTCTTTTATGCTGAGCGTGTGTTTAAAAGCTTTTGGACTGGTTTGTTTTGTTTCCCATTTTGGTTGAATGCCTTCGGTCAAGGTATTCCTTGTGTTGTGTTTCCCGAATTTCCCTAGAACCCGTAGCTATTGGCGCCAATCTTTGGTTTTGGCTATTTTGTTTAATTTGTGTTATGAGTATGGATTTACATCCAAAAGTTTTTGAGTGAATCGCGCTCCTTCGCGTCCACACTGAATTATCTTTGGAATAAATTTTAAAGGAAACAGATGGACTTAGTGGGTTGTGTTGGAAACTCTTGAGATTTAATTTGTAACTCTTTTTGGCTAGAGTTGGAGTTGTTTTGAAAATGTGTGTGATGTTTGCGAGTGCTTCAAAAAGGTGGACTTTATGAAAGTTTTACAAAGTGATTTTGTTAGTGAGGTGTTCCCCTTTTGGGAATGAGTTTCCCTCTCCTTGAGGAAGTTTGTGATGGTTGTGGGAGCAGATGCTCGACTTGAAATTTTGATGTTCTCTTCCAAAATGTTGAATTTGGATGAAATGCAATGTTGTGCAAGTTCAGTTTTCAATTGATGTGGTTTCTTTTACGACGTGGTGTTTTACTATCAACTATGCTGCCGTCATAGTCTATATGAATTTCCGCAACCTTCGATGTTAATTGTGTTTCCATCATTTGATACCGAGGAAGAAGTCATTTGGTGAATGACTATTCGGTGCTGTTGTTACATGATGAATGAAGGGTGAAAAAGGAAAACAAGACATTGTTTATGCATAATTAATCATAAAAGGAGTCGACGAGCCAGGTCGGTGAGAAAGTCATATAAGGATATATGACTAATCCGGAGTACTCTTGAAAAGTGTGCATGCACGTCAAGAATCGAGATGTCCATTTCTTTCTAGTATGAAAAGAAAGAATGAAGAAATTATGGTATCTTGGTTGTGGTGTAGGGGATTTATGCTTCCTTTGTGATTTGGCTTGGATGTTGCCGAATTCTTTCCAAAATGGTTGTTAACGCTTTGGGTTTGAGTTGTCGTGTGTACACTTGGGCTTGATAGCTAAGTGTTTTTGTGTGAGGGAGAGACCCTCTTAAGAAAGGAACCAATTGTGGTTTGGTAAGGTTTTACAATCCTAGTGTCGACGATCTGTTTCGCCGGCAATGAGATTTGTGATTCTAGGGGATTTGTGCGGGATCTGAGCTTGATGGTAACACAGGATGCGGGGGCAATCTGTTTTAGACAGGTTCGGGCTCTCTCAGAGGAGATAATACCCTAGTCCTGTGTTCTTGGATATATTGTGTGTGTTCTTCTTTTTGTTTCTCCCTCCTCCCCTTATATACTGGGGGAAGAATACATGATAGATGGGCGCCACCGGGCCCTGAACATGGTGGCCTGGACGACATGTCCCTTGTCCTTATCCGCCTTCACGCTCTACGTCCTGGAGAGGTGGTTATGCTTTCCCCGACCCACGCCTGCCGCCTTGTCAGGTTCCCAAAGATCTGCAGGTTAGCGGTGTCAGACCGCATGCTTCGTTCCTGGCGGGTTGTTAGGGCGGGGCGCGAAGCTTCCTTGAAGGATCAGGAGTTGTCTTGGGGAGCAAGTCGAAGGTCTCCTCTGGGCCCGTCGTGGTGCTTCTAGGCTTTGGGCTTTCTATTCCGCCTGTCAGGCCCAGTCGGGTGTAGGCCCCTCCTGCGGGACCCCTGTCTCTGACATCCCACAGCAGCCCCCAAGTGCTTTAGGATCGACTTTCCGTCCCTTACCCTGTCATGAGGATTATACGGGAGAGAGATCATAAAGAACTTGTAGTATGAAGCCACCGTGGTTAGTTAGCTCGTGGCCGAGTGGTACTCTCGCCCGATTACGGTGCACGGCAACCGGCTTGTCGCTCGGCTGACCCTCATGGGGCATACCTTGGTCTTTTTGGCTCGTGGCCGAGTGGTACCCGCGCCCGTTTACGGTGCGCGGCAACCGGCTTGTCGCTCGGCTGACCCTCATGGGGCATACCTTGGTCTTTTTGGCTCGTGGCCGAGTGGTACCCGCGCCCGTTTACGGTGCGCGGCAACCGGCTTGTCGCTCGGCTGACCCTCGTGGGGCATACCTTGGTATTTTTGGCTCGTGGCCGAGTGGTACCCGCGCCCGTTTACGGTGCACGGCAACCGGCTTGTCGCTCGGCTGACCCTCATGGGGCATACCTTGGTCTTTTTGGCTCGTGGCCGAGTGGTACCCGCGCCCGTTTACGGTGCACGGCAACCGGCTTGTCGCTCGGCTGACCCTCATGGGGCATACCTTGGTCTTTTTGGCTCGGGGCCGGGCGGTACCCGCGCCCGTTTACGGTGCGCGGCAACCGGCTTGTCGCTCGGCTGACCCTCATGGGGCATACCTTGGTCATACAGAGTAATGCCTGTGCCCGCTTACGGCGCACTGCTTTAGACCCTCATGGGGCGCATTCTCAAGACCGTGTTGGTTGTAGATCCTCCCGCGACACCCAATCGCATTGTGAGACAGCGACCAGCAATTGACCCCAAATTATGGGGTGTGCCGTCGGAGGATGTTCGGAAAGTGCCCAGCCCCAAGCTTCCGTGGCGGCCGGCGTTCAGGCCCGTCGTGGGGCGCACTTTATCCCAAACTTTGGACCAGGTTTGACACCTGGCCGCGTTTTGCGCGACACAGCTATTGGCCCGTCATGGGGCGTGCCCTGGATCTGGCCCAGAATTGAACAGGAGGGCCCTCGTTTCTTCCCACCGCAAGGTGGAAATTGGGGCCCATTTCTTATAAGTCGGAAGGACCCTCGTCGGAGTGACGGCCTCCTTGCACCTTCCCCACCACGGCTGCGAAACCTTCAAACTTCCTTTGGCGATTTAGGGTTTCTGGTTTCGCGCCCTTGGCTTGCGGCGGTTCTTCCCACCAGGTCTTCTTCTTCGCAATGTCTTCTTCCTCGTCATCGGAGGGTAGCGCCGACCCTGCGACGGCAGGGTGGGAGACTTCCATCACGACGACGTCCCGCTTGGAGGATGGTCGCCACGGCGTCCTTCCTCCGCCGGAGTTGATCTCCGCCCTCCCGCCGCAGTGACCCTTACCCCACACCTCTAGAGAATGAGATTGTGGTGTTTGAGTCCTTCTTCCGCGGGGACTTAGCATTCCTGGGAGCGCCTTCTTCCGGGGCTCCTCCACTTCTCTGAATCGAGTTGATCAATTTGAACCCCAACTCGATTCTTCATATTGCCATCTTCGTCAGCTCTGCGGCGTATCTTGGGATACGTCCTCATTTGGATTTGTTCCGCTCCTTCTTCCGGCTGAAGCCTCATCCGACCGGGCCGCTCCCAACGTCGTTGGGGCGCCCGGCTCAGCTGCGGGAGGGCTCAAGAAGCGATATTTTGTCGTTCCTCTCAAGACCTCCCTCAAAGGTTGGAGGCGGGAGTGGTTCTATTGCGCCAATGTTGATCCTTTCCTCGCCCCTTTGCCGGTCGTGCTCCTAAAGCTTCCCGATCTTTGAGCGACGCCCCAGACGGAGGAGGTTTGGCACAAATCCCCGAGCTTCTGGCATTGATTGACGATCTGAAGAACGAGGGCTGACGGGTCCCGGGATCGCGATCAGTTTTGTGAAGCGCCGAGTGCAGCCCTTGAAGGAGAGAGTCCATTTGGGGTTCCAATACAACGGGCCTCTGGACCCCACGGGAGTCGGACGTGGCCACGCCGATGGAGGCACCGGCAAAGACGGGTAGTTGATCTCTTCGTGCCTGGCACAATAATCACCAACAGGCTGCCCTCATAAATTTTCGACGGCGAGGCCTCCTCCTGTGAGTGCACTATTCTCTCGAAAGGCTGTTCCATGATTTCTTTGATCGATGTGTGATTCAAGCAGGTGCGATCGTTCCTTTTTGAACGCGCGCCCTTCCTTCTGACGCTCCGGTTGTCGGCCTCTCTCGGCTGAGAGACGCTCAGGCGAAGCGAGTGGCTGGCACCTCGGTTGACGAGCTGCGCCAGGAGTCGGCGGAGGGGGTCGCCGGTCTTTCGTCAGCCGGGCCTTCGACCTCTGGTGCACCCGAATCGCAAAGCGCGGGGCCACAGCCTTCTGTCCCAGGGGCAGCCCCGACTGCAGGCGCTAACTTCCCTCCGAGTGGTGCTGGGTCTCGGATGAGGCCTGGGATGAAATTCAAGAAATCCAAAAGGTATTCTTTTGGGCGATCCTTGTCTTTTTGTTACTGCCTGTGCTGAGGTGTCTTCCCTTTTTGTTGATTCAGGACTCCTGCTATGGACGTTCCGGTGGAGGGGTCTCCTGAAAAGGAGCCCCAGGCGGAGGCTTCCCCAAGGGGAGCCCCCGCCGCGTCGGCTAGGTCGCCGTCGCCGCCCGCCGGGAGCCATGCCACGGCGCCCGTGCCCAACGGTCAAACCATCCGGTGGTCCGTCCGCCGACGAGATCGACCCGGCACCGTCTCCCGGAGTGGAGGAAGTGCCTCGAGAGCCACCACCGCTCGGTCCTCTGCCGAAGCCCCCGAATCGGACCGTATGGTGGGAAGGGGGTTCCGACTGGAAAGGGATGGAAGAGGACGACGAGATGGAGAGAGCGGCTCGGACGGACCTTTATGAGCTCACCGTCAGGTGTAGCACGCTCGTCAGGGTGATCTTCTTGTCTTCAATCTGTTGCCTGCTGACTTCTCCCTGAGATTACGCCTGTTACCTAGGACATGGGGAGCGCTCGGAGCAAAGGTCGCGGTTTTTCCGGAAGGTGCACCCGAAGCTCAAGGAGCGTAAGCGATGCAGGACAAGCTCAGCGAGATCAGCGGACAGATGGAAAGAAGTCCACGGGCTTCAGGGCGAGTGTATGACGATCCGGGAGGAGAAGACGAAGCTTGAGCATATGCTCGAAGGTGAGATTCTCCCCTGGATTCGGCTTGGATGTCTTTTTGGATGGTTGGAGAGGATGATGACACTCGTGTTTCAGAGCGACTCGGACCGCTGTCGAAGCCGAGGCCCGACCGAGGCTTCAGAGAACTCGGCCTCAAGCTCGAGTCGCCTTGGAAAGGATGCAATGGAGCTGAAGGGTAAATTTCTTTGACTTGGTTTGAACATACTTGGCGTCGGGTGTGCTCTTGATGGCCGTTTGACTTTGTTGCAGAGTGCAAGGAGAAGATGGCCGCCGCCGAACAGGGGCGGACTGAACTGCGCGTCGCCTGCGAGCCAGTCCTGCAACTTCTGCGCATTGAAGGAGGCACGCCGGGCCAGGGGCGATCTTTGTTCCACTTCTCTCGGAAGGAGCCGACAGGATCAGAGCTTACGCCAAAGAGTCCGCAGCAATGAGTGCGAACCAGGCATTGGCGGTGGTCAAGTCTCATTATCTGAGAGTTGACCTCGAAGCTGTGAAAGAAGGTTTTGCCTGTGATGAAGACAAGGCCAACGCGCTCCTCGAAGAGGTGTCCGGTGCATCGCAGGCCTTGTTGGAGAATCTAGAATTCTGACTTCGATGTGGGCCTTGATGCCGAGTGCTCGCCCTCCTTGTTTGAAATATTGTGTCTTCTTACTTCAATATGATTTGCCTGTATTGTCTTCCGCTGAGTGGTCTTCAGACCTGAATATAGCTTGCATCGCTTGCTAGCTCTCCAGCCCCCGGGCTTTTGCGCTTAATTTGGTATAATTAAGCAAGAAAGCCGAACGAGCTTGAACTGCTTAGGACACGTGTCTGGTGAAATTCTCCTTGATTTTGTTCAATGCGCTGATCTTCTTCGGTCTTTGCACTGCCGCTTTGTTTTTCGCTTCATTGATTGTGAGGTGGCGATTTGATTGCCTTTGAGACGCTTCGATTTCCGGGCCGGGTGGCTTATAAATGGGGCGTCACCGCTAATGAGCGATCGCCTCGCTTCTTCTTGCCTTGTCCTTCGCCTTCCTCCTCCGCTTTCCTTCCATGTCTATGACGGGGAGGTTCGTTGGTCCCTGCGCGGCATTGTTTCGCCAGCGATTCTTCGGGATGTTGCACAACTGGGAGGAGGCGGAGGCTTGGGAAGACCTCGACTTTGCCACACTGGAGGCGGAGGAGGAGGAAGGAGCGGCGAGGGACGCCGCCGCCGTGGCCACCTTGTTGGAGGCTGCGCCGGGGCTCCACGAGGTGGCCGAGATCATCCTCGAGATGGTTGGTCGCGATCGCCGCGACGACCTTGCCGTCAGGGCCCTCGTCCGGCTTATACCCCCCTTGTGGGTGGTTGAGGACGAGATTCTGGCGGCTTTGGGTCGCGTGGGTCGCGTCTAACCTCAACGATCTCGCCCGGCCTCCCAAAGAATACAAGACTAAAGAAGACTAAAGACTAAAGACTAAAGAAGAAGCCAGAGTACCAAAGAAGAAGACCAGTGAGTTTTTTTTTTTTTTTTTTTTTTTTTTTTTTTTTTAGCGCGAGAAAAAGAAAAAAAGAAAGTCAGTAATGTAAATTATTAACATTACTAATGCAATGCTAAATTTTATCCAAATTGTGCCATCATGTTTAATCCGAAGTTTAGCGGTTCCGCCGATCAACTTATTCTAATCCGTTGCTCGATTACGAACGCAGGCGCCGGGCTCGAGCTTTTGACGGTTAGAAATTGCGATCAGCGAATCTCGGTTAGATTCTCGTGCTGCGAATTGCAGTCCCGAGTGGTTAGTGCTTTGTACCCATTCCGTTGTGCGCGCTGGTGTAAACCGCCGAGGCTTTGTGCTCATCGCGGCTTGTTATTTCCGTGCACTCTATATTGGCACGACCAGGGTTAGGCACCACACCAGTCGGGTAATGACCACTCGGGGCTAGCATTACACAGAATTTCAGAAAATAAGACGGACCACCATTTTATTTAATGTGTAAGAGTAGGATACATAACTCATGCGTAGAAGCGACGGAGTTGTTCGGCGTTCCAAGTATTCGCCAGAACCTCGCCGTCTTCTCGTCTGAGTCGATAAGCACCTGGCCGGGTTGTCTTCTGCACAATGTACGGACCTTCCCAAATTGGAGAGAGCTTGTGCTCGCTTTTCTGGTTCCTCCTCAGGACCAGATCTCCTTCTGAAAAGGTTCTATTTCTGACGTTGCGAGAGTGGTAGCGCCGAAGTCCCTGGAGGTACTTAGCCGACTGGAGGGCGGCAACGTTCCGAGCCTCCTCGAGTTGATCAAGCTCCACCATTCGGCTTCCCTCGGACTCGGCTTCGTTGTAGTTCCGAACCCTCGGGGATTCGAATCCCAGCTCAGTCGGCAGAACCGCCTCTGCGCCATAGACCAGAAAAAAGGGGGTTTGGCCAGTCGCTCGGCTGGGAGTGGTTCTGAGTCCCCAGAGTACTGACGGTAGCTCCTTCACCCATCGGGCGGCGTATGGTTTGAGGCGGTCGAAGATCCTGGCCTTGAGGCCTTGAAGGACCGCACTGCTAGCTCGCTTCAACTCCGCCCATTGCTTCGTGGGTGAGCCACCGAGGCGAAGCAGATCTTGATCCCAACGCCTTCGCACCATTCTTGGAATTCTTCACTCCTGAATTGGGTGCCGTTGTCCGTGATGATCCGGTTGGGCACTCCGAATCTGACCACAATATCCTGGAAGAACTCCTTGGCCTTAACTGCAGTGATAGTGACGACTGGCTTGGCTTCGATCCACTTGGTGAACTTGTCAATGGCCACGAAGAGGTAAGCGAAACCGCCTTGAGCCTTCTTGAGCGGTCCCACCAAGTCGAGCCCCTAGACTGCGAAAGGCCAAGAAATGGGTATAGTCTGTAGCTCCTGTGCCGGCAAGTGCGTCTGTCTTGCATAGAATTGGCAGCCCTCGCAGGTTCGAACTATCTCCTTGGCATCCGTTACCGCCGTTGGCCAGAAGAAACCCTGTCGGTAGGCTTTCCCAACCAAGGCGCTTGATGCCGCGTGATGGCCACACATCCCCGAATGGATTTCTTGGAGCAGCTCTCTTCCCACTTGTCCCAAAATGCACCGCCTGAGGACACCCGAGGCACTTTTTCGGAAGAGCTCGTCGCCCACCACCACGTAGGATTTGGCTTGTCGAGACGCGCCTCGCCAGAGTGGTGGCTTCCGGAGTTTGTCCTTCAGGAGGTAATCAAGGTACGGGTAGTCCACCTGATCGATGAGCAGACCCGGTTCCTGTGACCCTCGCTTGGCTTTTGCCGCTTTTGTAACGGTTGGCTCGTGAAGATCCTGTGACGAAGATATCACTCGACATCTGCCTGAGTGGCTCCCATCTTAGCCACTGCCTCGCTGCCTCATTATTGCGGCGGAGGACATGAACCAGCCTCCAGGCGTCAAACTTGCCTTCTAATTCTCGGACTTCTTTGGCGGTATGCCGCCATGTTCGATCCACGCACGACCAGTCCTTCAGACTTGATTCACCACCAATCGAGTCGCCTCGAACCGCCGGCCGTCGGATTCGAGTGATGTGGCGATCTGAAGCCCATGGATGAGGGCCTCGTATTCCGCGGCATTGTTTGAGGCCGAAGTGAATCCAAGGACATACTTCAACTTGTCGCCTTAGGCGAGATAAGGAGGATTCCCGCCCTGCTCCCCAAGCATGAGAGATCCGTCGAAGTGCATGACCCAATATTCGGCTCTTCTTCCGTGCGAAGTCTCGATTCGGTCCACTCGGCCGTGAAGTCAGCCAAAGCCTGGACTTGACGGCGGTGCGGCTTGAACGAGATGTCGAAAGCTCCAAGCTCGGCTGCCCACTTTGAAATTCTTCCAGTAGCTTCCCGATTACGGAGGACCTCTCCCACGGGAAAGAAGTGACTACTGAAATCGAATGTCCTTGGAAATAATGCTTCAGCTTCCGTGACGAGATCAAAATGGCGTACAGCAGCTTCTGGATTTGAGGATATCTTGTCTTGGATTCGCCCAGTACTTCGCTGACAAAATAAACTGGGCGTTGCACGCCGTAGCGGTGTCCAGATTCCTCCCGCTCCACAACTATCACGGCACTTACTACATGAGATGTTGCCGCTATGTAGAGCAGAAGAGGTTCACCTGGCGCCGGTGAGACTAAGACTGGGGGAGTGGAGAGAAACACCTTGAGTTCTTCGAAGGCCTGCTGTGCCTCTGCCGTCCAATCAAAGCGATCTTGCTTCTTAAGGAGCTTGAAGAAAGGCATTCCCCGGACTCCCAACCGTGAGATAAACCTGCCAAGCGCTACCATGCATCCGGTGAGCTTTTGGACCTCCTTTTGGCTGGTAGGCGGGGCCATTTTCATGATGGCTCCAATTTTCTCCGGGTTCGGCTCGATCCCACGATGGGAGACGATGAACCCGAGTAGTTTCCCGGAAGAAACTCCGAAAACACATTTCTCGGGGTTTAGCCTCATCTGGAACGCCCTCAGACTTGCGAACGTCTCGGCCAGGTCGGAGGTAAGGCTGTCTCGTGTCTGCGTTTTAACTACCACATCATCCACATAAGCTTCCACATTGCGCCCGAGCTGATGGTGAAAACACCAGCACGGCTACCGGGTACGCTATGCCGCATTCTTGAGCCCGAACGGCATGGTGATATAGCAATATGCTCGAATGGAGTGATAAACGAAGTCTTCTCGCAGCCTTCCTCTCGGCCGAATTTGATGATAGCCTGAATAGGCGCCCGTAAAGCCGAGTAGCCGAGATCCGGCGATGGAGTCTACCACCGATCAATACGAGGAGACCAAAGGGATCTTTCGGACAAGCCTTGTTGAGGTCGGTGTAATCAACACACATGCGCCAGCCTTTTATTCTTCTTACGGGCGAGTGGTGGTTCGCCAACCACGGGATGATACACTTCTTTGATGAAACCTGCGGCTAGCAGCTTTGTGATCTCCTCTCTGATGGCTTCTCGACGATCTTGAGCGAACCGTCGTAACCTTTGCTTGACGGGCCTGGCGGATTGGTTTACATTCAGTGCGTGCTCGATCACCTCCCTGGGGACTCCAGGCATGTCGGACGGCTTCCAGGCAAAGACGTCTTGGTTTGCCCGCAGAAAGGTGACGAGCGCGCCTTCCTATTCATCCCCGAGCCTTGTCCCGATCGAGACGGCTCGCGCCGGATCGGACGGGTCGAGGAGAATCCTTTTGGTGCCTTCCTCGGGGCCGATCCCGGAGTTCTGCGGCTTTCGGGTAGGGATACTGCCTTCCGGCTTGTCGAAATCCGCCTCTTGACGAATCCTTTCCCGACCCGCCAGCGCCTCCAGAGACTCGGCCATTTCGCAGCTCTCCCTGTCGCAAGAGAAAGACTGCTTAACATCGCCGCGCAGAGTGATAATACCACTCGGACCCGGCATTTTCAGCATCAGATACGCCAGAGTGGGGCACCGCCATGAACTTGGCCAGCGCTGGTCTCCCCAAGATGGCGTGATACGCTGTCGCGAAGTCTGCCACCTCGAAGCTAAGGCTCTCAGTCCGGTAGTTGTCCCTTGCGCCGAACGTGACCGGCAGAGTGATTTGTCCGAGTGGTATCGCCGACGTTCCGAGTATCACTCCATGAAAAGGCGACGACCCGCGTTTGAGGTCAGACCGCGGGATCCCCATATCATCGAGTGTCTTCACGAAGAGGACGTTGAGCCCACTCCCACCGTCAATCAACACCCTTTTGAGCTTGATGCCGCGGACAACCGGCGCCAAGACCAGCGGGTATCTGCCGGGGAATGGGACGCGATCTGGGTGATCCGTGCGGTCGTAAGTTATTGCGACCTCGGACCACCGGACGTATCGGGGGGTCTCTGGCTCTACTGCACAGATGTCCCGAGCGGTGAGCTTTTGCTTCCGCTTGGACTCGTATGCGGCCGAACCCCCGAATATGTAGTTAAGCTCGAGGTTGACTTCCTGATAGTCTTCCTCAGCTTCAGGGAGAGGAGGCTTGCCGGCGGCGTGACCACTCGGACCTTGTCCGGCCTGCCTCTTGCTCTCGCGGGCGAACCTCTTTAGGGTGAAGCAGTCCTTGGCGGCATGCCTCCCCTTCGGATGGAAAGGGCAGGGTGAGTTCATAACCTTGTCATATCCATCCTCTTTGAGAGCGCGAGGATGAGTTGGTGCAATGCATCGCCACCAGCCTCTTCGCCTTGCGCTTTCTTTTCTTTCCGCCGAGGGGTTCACCTGATCCTTCCTCATCACGCCCGTTCGCCAGAGCCTCGGAGGCTGAAGCGTAACGGTCCGCTAGGGCGAACAGCTCCGGACCGACGTGGGTGGCTTTCGACATCTTCTTGATGAGGTCGGGGTCGCTGACTCCTTTCTGGAAGGTAGCTATCACAATCGCATCTGTGACGTCCCGAACGGTGCTTTTCCTGTTCATGAAGCGCTTGACGAACTCCCGGAGGGATTCGTTCCTCCTTTGGTGTAGCTGGTATAGGTCCCAAGGGGTGCCTGGGCGCTCGTAAGTGCCTTGGAAATTTGAGATGAACTGCTCACACAGATCTCCCCAGAATCTATAGAGTTCATTTGGAAGTCCGTGAGCCATGCTTGGGCCAGGGCGAGAGGGTAACCGGCAAGTAGTTTGCCATTACTTTCTGATCCCCGGCTGCCCCCGATCGCCAGAGCGTATACTTGTAGCCAAGCCTCCGGTCCCTCTCACCGTCGAACCTAGTGATGCCTTTAGGATTAAATCCATTAGGCCAAACCACTCGGCGTAGGTGAGGGTAAACGCACGAACCCCTTCGATGACCCGCGATACCCCGGGAGGTGATCGACGCGGAGGGATCGCTTGGCGTGCCAGCGGCCTCGCGGAAGGATGCCGGCGCTCATATTCGCCGGCTTGACGGCGTTGTTCCTCCCTTTCTCGGTCGCGCGCCCGCCGAGGTCTGAACGGAGGTCGCGCCGATGCCGTGTCGCAAGTCGCCTCCGCTGGTAGAACATGATGTGTTTGACGGGCTTCGACTGACCAGTCTTGGTCGCCTGGTCCTCGCCGACCACGTGGCGGCTCCTTCGCCGGTGGTCGGTTTGGGCATGCCGGATAGCTGCCGCCGTCACCATGGCCTTTACTTGGGCCATGATCGGGCAATCGGATCATCCGCCCCAAAGCATAGGGTCGTGGTATCCAGGAGTGTCTTGGAGGCGACGATATTCTGGCGTGGTACGAAACAGCCTGGTCCCCCATCTTGGCTTGCAATGTCTTCATTGACAGCCCGGCGCGTCTCGGAGTACGCCGCCAGCGTCAGGCTCGATCCTCGGCCTCCTTCCAAATCGCGGCGATCGAGGTGTCGGGTTACCGCTGCGACCGCCTCGCGAGCCTTCGATTACACAGACTCTACGGAAATTCCAGCAGCTCTCTAGGCTTTCTTCTGACTCGGCCGCTGAGGTGGGTGAGTATGGAGAAGACAAACCTAGGCGCTCGGGGGTGCCGAGTGGCTTGGCGGTGAGAACCCCCACCCTTCGTGCCTCGGCGTCCTCGAGCCCGACTCCGCGGCTGGAACGGGTCTTCGGATCCCCACTCGGTACTTTAGGGTACGAGACAGGGGGACCTTCCGATCGGCGCGGAAGTCGTGATGATGGATCGCCGGAAACCTCACCGCGCTGTAGCGCGGTTCCCTTAGAGAGAGAAAGGCTTCCGAGGTCGTTGGAGATGAAGGTCAGGCTTCCGAAACGGAAGACCTGGCCCGGGAAGAAGACTGTGGAGACTTCGCTCGTCGCAGCCATCAAGCTTGACGAAGATCTTGACACAAGCCCCCTACCTGGCGCGCCAACTGTCGACGATCTGTTTCGCCGGCAATGAGATTTGTGATTCTAGGGGATTTGTGCGGGATCTGAGCTTGATGGTAACACAAGATGCGGGGGCAATCTGTTTTAGACAGGTTCGGGCTCTCTCGGAGGAGATAATACCCTAGTCCTGTGTTCTTGGATATATTGTGTGTGTTCTTCTTTTTGTTTCTCCCTCCTCCCCTTATATACTGGGGGAAGAATACATGATAGATGGGCGCCATCGGGCCCTGAACATGGTGGCCTGGACGACATGTCCCTTGTCCTTATCCGCCTTCACGCTCTACGTCCTGGAGAGGTGGTTATGCTTTCCCCGACCCACGCCTGCCGCCTTGTCAGGTTCCAAAGATCTGCAGTGTTCTCGGTGTCGCATCGCATGCTTCACCTCAAGGCGGGTTGTTAGGGCGGGGCGCGAAGCTTCCTTGAAGGATTAGGAGTTGTCTTGGGGAGCAAGTCGAAGGTCTCCTCTGGGCCCGTCGTGGTGCTTCTGGGCTTTGGGCTTTCTATTCCGCCTGTCAGGCCCAGTCGGGTGTAGGCCCCTCCTGCGGGACCCCTGTCTCTGACATCCCACACCTAGCTTGGGGCTAGGTGTAGAACCTTAGTGGTATAAGGGTGGTTTGTGATGGAGGTTGATGATGTATGGGCTTAACCATTGTTAAGAGTAGCGATAGGTGGAAGTGAAGTTGACGGTAGTTCGGTGATATTTGTCCTGCCGTGAGCAATTGTCGTCACTAGTTGTTCTTGGATTTGAGTCTTGTCTGGGAAAGTTTGGAATAAAATGTTAGTATGATCGTGTATCGGAAGGGCAAGTGTGCCTTAATGAGTTTTCCCCTCGAGGGAAATTTTCGGGAATGTAGAAAGGTCATTAAAGGAATTGTGACTTGCTTTGATTATGTCATGTTGAGTTTAATGGAGTGTGGTAGTCAGGTTGGTTGTGATAGAAGTGTGAAGTGTTTGTCGTGAGGATTCGAGCGTTTTGGGTTGATGGAGCCCTTTGTGGTTGAAACGCAGATTCTGTTTGGGAATTGAAGTGAAGGTCGAACTGTGAGCGGTTGCCCTTAGTTGAACTAGATCAACACTTTTTCGCTAAGTGTTGGTTTTGGGAACTCGTTTGTCGTTTGTTCCGGTTTTAGTCATTGTGCGAATGTTTTGAGCTGCAGAAAAGCCTTTTGTCCCTTGGGGACTTTGTTGTTGATTTTGGCGTCCTTCGGATTCGAGGTCGAATCCTGTTGAAGGGGGGAAGAATGTGACACTACGGTATGGTGTGACATTATAAAATGTGAAATTAGAGAATAAAACCTTTCGGCTTGAGGTTTACTCGTGTTTTTGGGCCTTATGAAGTGATGTGTCACCATGGAGTGTTGGAACCTTATAAATGGTGCATGATGAGGTCAAAAACATTATGAGATGTGGAATTAAGGTTAAAACCATAGGGTATAGAGGTTAATAGCGTTTCAGGGCCATTTCCGGGGTTTTGGGCCTTCACGGGGGTGTTTGGGCCTAAAAGAGGGAGTTGTGGGCTTTGGTGGGATGGAGTGGGAATCCATTTAGGATTAGGAACAGGTGTGGGGGGCTGGTAAAAGGCCTCCCCCCTGCCCCCTTGCGCCCCACACCCTGCCCCTTGGGCGCCCCCACCTCTCCCTCCTTGCCCTAGCCGCCACCCCCACATCCCCCTCTCCCTTGCATGCGCCTCCACCACTCCCATTGCTCCCCTTTGCTCCCCACCTCTCCTCCACCCCCTTGCTGCCCTAGGGTGGCCTCCCCACCCCCTGCACCTCGAGGATCCATCCATTGGAGCGAGGAGCAAGGAGCGAGGAGCGAGGAGCAAGGAGCGAACCGGGAGGAGATCCAATCAGATTTCGTGCGTTGGGCAAAGGTATGGCCATGGGAATCCTTGGGGTTGGTCTAGGTACTGTTCTAAGGGTGTTTATCAAGTTTTTAGATCAATTGGTGGTGCTGGATTTGATTAGATTAGATGGATTCTTGAGTTGGTCACGTTCTCTGTTTCGGACAGCATGAGCAGTCGACCTAGGGTTCGGTTTTTCACCAATTTAGATTCCGAATTTGGTCGTATGGATGTTGAAGAACTTGTATATACTATTCATTATCTTTCCGTGGATATAAAGAACGTTAAATTCCGATCAGCCGTTTCAAAGTTATGGCTGTTTTACCGAGCGTGTTAAAATCTGTGACGTGATTGGAACAGATCATGGTATTTTGTAGATTAAACAACTTTAGATTCCGAATCAGTCTTTCCTTATACCTAGAAAAAGTTGGGAAATTTCCTAATTTATGCGAGGATGTACTCGTTTAATTCATTTGGAGTCTTAGAACCCGAGTTATGCCTTTTGGAAGGCTGCTGTCCCGACGGGACAGAAACGCTGTTTTTGGGTTTTGCGAGTAGTTGGCAATGTCGGGGTAGATGGGGGTTTGCGTACTGTTTTGTGGACATGATTGTGAGTGTGTGATACCTATGTGCAGGTGGTGCGACCCCGGGAATGCCTTCTACTTCCCGCCAATACGTTGCTTGTGGTTGAGGCAAGTGTATTGTAATGGATAGCGGTTTGTAGGTTGCTTGTTGAGAATAGATGAAATTGGATGGAAGGGGGGAGAGGGTGCACACCGACGGGTGTGTACTCAACCATACCGGTATGAGTTTCCAAGGAGACATGACCATCGCATTGCACTTCATACATATTGATGATGATGATATTATGTGACCATGAATGAGATGGTTTACATGATGTGGGATATTATTGCTATGTAATTGTTTATGTTTGTACCATTGCAATATACTTGCTGAGTGATGAACTCACGCTTGTGTTTATGTTGTCTTCTTTTAGGTACCATGAATCCGACATGCGGGAAAGGGAGCTAGTCACACGTCATCACTTAGCATCACACATTTAAACATTGACATGTTCCTTCCCTTATGATTATGGTTAATTCATTGAACTAAACTATGGTTTCGATGATTCGTTGGTCGTTATGAGTAATTGATTAGTCCATATTTGTCATGTGATGGATAGAATTTATATCCTTAGTGGTATGGTGGCTGTTTTTTCCGTTTGATCATGTTATTGCTATCGTTCGTTATGCCACATTGACATGTTATTATTGTTGTTGCTTCAATTCATGTTAAAACAAAGGAGATGCTGCCGAAATCTCGGTTTTTAGCATGTGCGCCTTTGCTGGAATTTATGTTTAATTATGGTATTTAGATGGTGTTTAGCTTATGTTTGGTAGCATTCGGGCATATTAAATGCCGAGGTGTTACACTTTTAATTAAGGTTTAAGATGCTTATCACAAAGGCACCCAACCAAGACTACATTGACAATGTCCCCACGGATCACCAAATCATATAACCACATATTCTATATTTCAAACATAGTACTTCAACAGCTACTTGAGCATGGTCAACCTATAAATTTTATACTATCCATACGTCAAAATCTTGACAATTGAAACTTGTTCAATAAATAAAATGACTTCAACAAATAAGTAATATCTCTGCAAGATAAAATTCGTATATAGGATTCTAAGATATGCATTCATTAAGATTAAAATCTTGCATCATGATTATTATCCATTGTTCATCCCATCACAACATGTACTCGACATAATACCACCGTTTTACACTTTTCTTCTATTGGATCAATGGTTTCCAACAATTAACAACACTACCAAGGCATCAATATCAATTCTTGGCATAATCATCAATCAACAACATTGCTTTTAGCTACCCTACACATAGGTTGCAACAAAATTGTCACTACACAACATACTCCAACTATTAGATTAGATTTAATAAGTTAGATCAGCACAATGTTCTTAAAACAACAACTGCATCTATGTTTTTTTTTCCCAATTGACATCGGTACTAGCATTAACACTGCCCTTAACAACATCATTAACAATAAGTCTTATGTATTCTCCATTGACATCAATACCAGCATTGTAAAGACACAACTGCATACTTCCAAATATACTAGTAGGTTGCAACAACATAAATAGTAACTCTAATCAACTTCCAAATTAAAGCCACTAGTCAACATGATTAAATTTCTCTTTTAACCCGTTAGATTAGAACACCTTTAAACAATCGGCAAGGTTTCTTTAACAGTATCATTAATTTACATCATCTTAATGTTCTAACTATGCATCAAGGTTTAAACTTTTAACATTAACAAGGATCATAAGCACTTTTAAAGCAAGGCAATAGATTCTAAGCATGTACATTAACCCATTTAATCATTCTCGCTACAGAGTGAACTACAACACTAGTAGTCTATTTATTCTCAAGCTAGAGATAACAACCGCATTGAATTGTTTAAACTCACAAATTAACTTAACAGTACATCATCCCATAAACCACATTGGTACATGCTACATAACATGCTAAACAACAATTCTTACTAGGGACAAACGATTTCAGTCAAAAGACTACTTACTTTGTTTGTAGCATTTTAGTTTTAAAACTCATCCCAAATTCATAAAGAAACTTGAATCTCAAAATTGCAATGAGACAAACCCAAACTTGGTCATGCAAAAGGAAGTCTCCAAAACACTTTTCAATCTCAAAGACTCCCACAGGAGGGAACCAAGCGATCAAATAAACCTTTGCGGACAAAGGTACAAAACATAAATCGACACAACTTAACTTTTTGCACACGCTTCAATAACTTCTTTTAAACTCAGAGTAAGACACACAAGAACCAAAACTCGGGTTCTAAGACTCAGAATCAATTAAACGAGTACATCCTCGCGTAGCTTAGGAAATTTTCTAACTTTTTCTAAGTATACGGAAAGACTGATTCGGACTATAAAGTGGTTTAATCTACAGAATACCGTGATCTGTTCCAATCACGTCACAGATTTTAATACGTTTGGTAAAACCAGCATAACTTTCAAACGGCTTGGCAGAATTGGACGTTATTAATACCCACTGAAAGGTATTGAAATTACCTACAACCTCTTCAACAGGCGGCCGACCAAATTCCGAATCTAAATTGGCGAAAACCCAAACCCTAGGTCGACTGCTCATGCTGCCCAAAACAGAGAGCGTGGCAACTTCTAGATTTCATCTAATATACTCAATTCTAGCACCACTAATTGATCTAAAAACATGATATTGACCCTTAGAACAGATCCTAGACCAACCCCAAGGATTCCTGTAGCCATACCTTCGCCCGACGAACGAAGAACCAACGGATCTCCTCCTGGTTCGCGCGATCTCCTTGCTCGCTCCAAATCCACCTGATCTCCTCGTCGCGGAGCGCTCCAATGGACGGATCTGTGGGGTGGTGAGGTGGAGAACTACCCTAAGGGTAGCAAGGGTGGTGGAGAGGAGAGGAGAGGGGTGGTGGTGCAATGGGGAGGAGGGAGGAGGAGGGTGGCGCACAAGGGGGAGGGTGGCGGCTATCGAAGGGAGAGGAGGAGGTGGGGCGCATGGGGGGAGGGTTTTGTAACGCCCGTGTTTGTAATTAAGCTTAATTAGGCTAACTAATTGTGGATTAGTGCTCTGTAAAGTTTCCAGTTTGAATTTGGAGTTATTTGCCCTTGAATTCGGTTTTGTCGTTTCGTTTGATCGTTTTCCCCGATTGGAGTCTCAGAATCCAAAATCGGGTGAAATTTAAAATCGTGAGAGCTAGATCCCAAACCTAAGTTTTAAAACCTTCATTAGGGTCTCCCGAACCTATTTTAGAGGTCCACTAGATGTTTGAATTGGAGCCGTTGCGAAGTCAATAGTTTTCCCGAATTTTAGCTGCTGGTCGGCAGTACCGTAGATAGGCCTGCGGTACTACCGGCCGCCCCGAGCGGTACTACCGACCGAGCGACAGGTTTTGGTCCTGTGCTCGTGTTTATCTCTTTGCCTCGGTATGCGTGCATGTCTCAGCCTCTAAAAGACGCCAGGGAGCACCTCCTCTCCCTCTCCTCTCTCATTTCTCCTCCTCTCCTCCTCCTTCTTCCTCTCTTCTCCTTCCTCTCTCTCCATTGGAGCTCTCCCTTCCTCCTCGCCATCTCCAGCCGGTTAGAGCTCCGGGAGGCCGAGTAGAAGCAGGAGCAAGGGTGGAGAAGCGTCTCCAAGCTGTCAAGGAGCTTCACCCGAGGTAGGTTTTAAAGTTGAGCTTGAACCCTAGGTGCAGATGCAAACCGTAGCTCTTCCTTGGCTTGTAATCGTTCTTTACGTCCTAGTTAAACTCTAGAAACCCTAGTTGTTGTGGTGCATAGTCGTTTTCCGAGTGGTTAAACCTAGGTCAAGGGTAGAAGAATCCTTCCGCGTGATCGAGTAGTTTCAGAACCCGATCTACGCTCGTTGGACTCATTCGCTGCAAGGAGTCATTTCGAGTTCAAGTCCTTCCTCTCGAACCCTAACTCCGGGAAGTCGGGGAAATGACTCATGGATGTTTTCTTAGAGCCTCGTAAGTCGCTTGTGGGAGAATCGAGTTTGAACTCGATTCGGGACGAAAGTTGGATTCGGAAAGTATATTTAGGTTTTCGGGTAGTAGAAGTCGAATAGCGTATTTCGGAGGTTCCAATCAGTAGTTAGATCACGTAGGACCTTAGTGTTCTAGCGGGCCTACTGCGCGTGTTGCGAAATCCGTTTTCCCGAAGGATTTGCAAAAGTTGCACTCTGGGCATTCGGAGCGATTTCAAGTTTCGAAGTCCCAAAGCTCTCAAGTCTAGCGCACTTAAGTCCCTAGAGTAGTAGAGAACCCGTTGCCGCGATGAAACTCGAGTTTCGACACCCTCTGGGTCGAAATCCATTTTCGCGCCGATATCGGGAGAGAAAAGATCCGAAAAGTGAGATTTTGAGCAAACGAGCTCGGAACTTGACGAAACCTGCGTGAATAAGTCCCATGGGTCCCCAGGGACCTATCCATGCACTTACGTCGAAGTTCCGGGGGTTAATGCATAAAATCCCAATTTTTGGAAAATTGGCCTCGAGGTGGCCGGCACTACCGCTGGGTGAGGGCGGTACTGCCGGGGGGGGTCCGGCACTACCAGACTTAGGCGTCGGTAGTTATTTTCCAGAGAGCAACCCTTTTCGATCCCCGAACAGTGGCACTACCGGGAAATCCAACCGCATCGCTGGGTGACTCGCGCACTACCGGGCTACAGAGCTTCTGATCGCCGGCCTGGGAGAAAGTTTAGAATTTCTTTTTCCGTCTAGGTTCTCGTTTTCCGTTTTCGCTTCTTTTTGGATTTTGATTGCTTCTTTGCCTATTTTGATCGATGATTTTGGTCTCGTTGCTTTTCGTATAGACGTAGACACTTCGAACGTTGCCGACGATCCCGACTACATCCCGGAGACCGATTTCACCGAAGAGCAAACAGGCAAGCACCTCCTTGACCATTTTGAATCCCATATTTGCAAATTCTTATTTTTGATTGCCAAAACTATTATGCATGCTCATAAGTTTATTAAAAGTGATAATTTGTGGGAAGCAGTAGTTAAACCAGAAATTGTTGGATTACCTCAATTTAATCTGAATATGCAATCCTTGATAGACTTAAGAATAATTTAGACACGTTAGTAAGTGTCAGAGGGTATTAAAGAATAATAGTTGCATATGCTTAGTTCAGCAGTAGAATTGGTTGCAGGAGATCATGATGTTCTTATTCATAAACTCCTGGAACTATAGGATGGGTGAAGGGTGTCAGGTTGGAATTGGAGGTTTTGGGGTTTTGTTGGAAAAAGGGAATGGTTGCGTGAGTAGAGTGGAAAAACTTGGAGAGTTTAGACCGGGCAAGATGTTTGGTGGTTTGGAGTTGGTGGTATTTGGCCGGGTAATGGTTCCGGTTGGTAGGCTGGTTTCAGGTTCGGATTGGTTGTCAGGCCGTTGGCTGGTTTGGAGTGGTTTGGTCTCAGTTGGTCCCTTGCTATGGGGAGGTTGAAGGCTAGTGTGTGCTCGGTGGGGCCGCTAGTGTCGATCCTCTGTGGCCATAGCAAGTGGGTTTGGAAGATCTCGCCTGAGTCACCCTAAGGACCGAACTTGTTGCTATTTACTGGGTATAATTCGTGCAACCACATGTTCCAGTATGGGATGGCCTCAGCCTAGTACGGGGAAAAGGGATCTGACCCTGCATTTTGGAGGGCAAAGAGGATTGGATGCACCTGTGGTGTCGGTGCATTCTAGGGACTTTCTTGTCGAGGCATCGAAGGAAAGTTTACCCAATACAATGGTAATGCCTACTACAGGGAGGTCGTTGGCTAGTGGGTGCCTATGGGAACCACTGGCGGCCTCTGTGGCTGTAGTTAGGGATGCACGTTAACGGGCCGATGCAGGATTAGAACTCCAATCTCTCGAAAGGTTTCGTCACTGTCTAGCAAATCGGGTACTTCGGTATCGCGAGGCATGGATGACATGATTGCTAGAACGTGTCATGTGGGTACAGTGTACAGTCTCTGCAGAGATAAATAAACTAATCGATTAGCCGTGCTCACGGTCATGAGCAGCTTGGAAAGTATTATCAAGTATAGATTTTGGGTCGGGGTTGACTTCTGGGAAAATGGGTTTTGAGGTTAGATTGTGTTGGTCAGGTGTGTGTTTGGATCTTGGATTCGGATAAGGTGCAGGTGGTTGGTTGTTTTGGTGAAAGGAATGGTTGGATGGTTGATTTGGTTAATGGTTTATCTATTATTATTTGTTTGAAATGTTTTCTTTAGCTTCTTTTGAAAAAAAATGCGAATGTGAATCTATTATCATATTGCAAGCAAAATCTGCTTTGTGCTGAAAAGACTAGTGTAGAAACCTATTATTCATTGATTTAACCTACATTTTATATGTATACATTCCATACACTAAAGTCTTGCGAGTACATACGTGTACTCACCGTTTGCACTAACGGACTTTGGTCAGAAGGAGAAGAAGCAGGTAATGATGCAGATTTTCCAGCATTTGAGTCGCAGTCATTGCTGACGCCGATTTATCTACCGACTTAGCTGGTTTCCTTCCTGGCCGATGCCTCGAGGGTGGAGGCACACGGCGTGTTCTTCTTTTGGAGTTTACCGGGCGTTGGAGGATTCTTTTGGACTTGTGCCACTGTAGCCGAGACTTGTAAAGTTAAACTATTGTAATAACGTTACCTTTCATGTGAAATATATATACTCTTGCATAGTTGAGACCTGTCTTGTATGACAACGCTGCGGTACTGGCTACCGATCCAGGGAACCAAGATAATGCACGCTGGTTGCGGAAGCTCGAGTTGGGATCAATCGGTTGGCATGTACACTCCTCACGAGTTTTGCCGACACTGGCCCCAATCCGAGTACGGAGTTGGTTTAGCGGTCAGGAGACGTTACGGGTTGCATTAATCTTCTGACCGATGCAACAGTAATGACCTGCATCGCTAATCTGATTCCGGAGCCCCCACAAGAGGTGGTATCAGAGCTATGCTAAAACTGAAAGGATAAATTAGATCGCTAGATAATAGAACTTAGGAATGAGTTTTCCCAGGTGAGCTATTTTAACTTAGTATTCTTAATTGTGAAATGGTAGAATGCTAGCCTTTTCCCCTCTATAGCTTCTTTTTCTGATTTCGAATCTTCAAAGTGAATTTCATCTTAGCTGATTTTCAAACCTTGTTTTCTGGGACTGGAGTGAAGTAGGAAAATGGGATTCATTCTATTCCCTTTCACACTCAAAACCTAAAGATAGAGTTTGGGGAAGTCTTACCTATTCAACAGTTAGTTACTCGTTGTATAAGGACAAGATTAAGGCTTCGGGCTGTGGCTTTCGCAGTTGTTTTGTGTGGTAGTTGCTTGGTTTCCTCTCTTTTGGTTTGTCTCCGTTAAGGTTTTGCTAACTAGTTCTTTTCTTGCTTTTAGATGTCGGGACGCTGGGAACCTTGTTTTTACACGCGTGCTATCCTAGAGGGTTCTGTTCAGGCCACCCTTTGGGAGATGATGCGCCGTGTTGGGTTCACTGAGCCACCAGAGTTCATGATCTCAAGCGCTGGACTTAGCCCAGCATCCTCTCCCTATGTGGCAGAGGTCACCATTCGAGGTCGTCTTGCAGGAGAGCAGACACGTCTCTACTATGGCACAGCTCCGAGTCCTCTCGCAGCGTTGCTAGATGGGGCGTATATGGCAATCCTTCGACTCCGTTTCGACCTTCCCGAGCTGTCGCAGGTGTTTCCGAGTTGTCCCTCTCGTGAGCCGGACGGCCAGGCAAACCTCTATGCACAGGTGAATCCGCAGATGGATATAGTGGAAGCTTGGCAGGTTGGGTACGTGCGAGCTGTTGGCAGGTACCTGCTTCGCCTTCGGGACGAGCTCCTGGTCGCTCGCCGTCGTATTTTCGAGCTAGAGAGCCATATGGCACCATTCGTCAACCATGGCTTCTTCACCACCGAGATGATCTACGGGGAGCACGATGACCTTGAGCCGGCAGAGGAGCTTCCTCGCCCTTACGGATACTACCGGCGGGTCTCCCGCAATGCCAGGATGTCCGTGCGAGGCAAAGCCGTCGCGCTGGCCTCACCAGGCGCCCTGGAGCCTCGTCGAGTGCAGCACCGGGTCGTAACCTCGTCTTTGGCGGTCGTGAGTACGAGCTGATGTACCCGGTGGAGTCATCTACTTCTTCTGCAGCTCCAGGCCCTTCCGATGCTCCTGCCGAGAATGGTGGGGATGTGTAGACCTGGATTTTAGGAGTCCTCTGTGTAATAGGTAGTACTGAAGCTCGCTTTTGTCGTAGATACGAGCTGGCTGGTGATGTACTTTTGCTGTACAGACGTTAGGTGGGAACTTGTGTTAAGTGGGAGTGATGATGTAATATGAATCAGCTGTAGCGCGCAAGGAAGTGCCTTGTTGTCGTCCTTAAATCTATCATGTATGCAATCCTTTCGCTTCAATGCATGCTTCATTGCCTTGTATTGCTGCGAATCTTATTAAATGCATATGAATCCTGCAGTAATCCCGTTGGGTCGTCTCATTTCTGGTATGGCACCTGTTGTTCTCATTGTTGAACCTTGTCTTAAGCAGGATGCCGAGGAGACGGCCAGTCCGTGCGATTATGGCCGAGGGTACGGCGCGAGATGAACCGAACCCCTCACTTCGTGATCCGCCGCAGCAGGGATCCCATAGCCATGTTTCGCGGCATTCTAATGATCCAGTGGCGTCAGCACATGGATGTTAGGAAGCGCAGAGTGAGGAATTACCTCCTCCTCCGTCCATGGCCCAAGTACTGGTGATGCAGACTCGTTTACTCGAGAGATTGGTGCAGAATTCGGAGAATCTGGGTGCTTGTGACAGCCCAAATTTATTTTGGTTATTAAGTTGTGCATGGCATGTTCATATCATACATGTAGTGGTATCAATTATACTCATTTAGAACTCCATTAGTGCTAATGTGGTTTTATGCATGCATGAGTAGGAATTTATAATGTTCATGACAACTTAAAACTGCTACTTATTTATACCCATGTTCTACTCACCATTGTCAATGACTTGTGGACCCTACTTGTAAGTGAGAGAGTGGACTGCACATACCTACTTGTCATTTCTCACTTTACCCACCTCTACCCACTCTTCTTACCTCACTATGACATGTGGGACCAAGCCCCACATGTAAGTGGTGGAAGGAGCAGCCCTATATAAGCCTTTTCTCACCTTGGAGTCTCCTCCAAGCCTCATTTGTTCAGCCCACAACCAGAAAAACAGCAAGGAGAGCATTGCAAGAACACACTCCCAACCCTTCTCCATTTTCCTCCACACCATTCCTCCAAAAATAAAGATCAAGCTTGTGCATGCTATACCATTGTATTCCCTCATCCCAAGCTTCAATTCCATCCAAATGGATTCTTGACGCACCAAGTATTGGGTGAGTTCTAATCGATTTCCTTCTCTCCATGTTCTGAAATTTTTGTCACTTGTGACTCATTTCATTTCTTCTCCATGGGTTACATCATCAAACCTTGAATCGGGTTATGCATGTCGTGTTGCTACCTTAAGGAGGAGAAGGAGAAGCCATTGCAACCTCTAGGAGGAGAAGGTGCCATCTCCAAGAGCTAGGAGGAGGAGTTTATACCGGGAAGAACACCGAATATTACCTTCACGACGTCATTCTTGATCTCTTCATCAAACCAACATTCCACCAAGTGCAAGAACATCCTTGTAGTGGTAAGATTCTACCCTACTCCATTTTCTTGAAGTATAGGAGCACAATGTGCAATAGCCATTCAAAGACTTGAACAAAAATCTTGTTGGACTGTACATTTCGACACACATCGGAACTTCCGACCCCAAATCGGAACATCCGATGTGGCCAAAACCCTAGAAAACTCGTCAATCCTAACCCTGTCTACGCTGGAAATTTACACATATCGGAACATCTGATGTTCACATCGGAACTTCCGAAGTTTCCAGAGAAGCACCTTTCGTGTACTCCAATGAGAAAATTTTTCTAAGTCTGGATCGGAACTTCCGATGTCGGATCGGAACTTCCGATGTGTCCAGAGAAGCACCTTGTGAATTCCAGCTGAAAATTTTCTAAGTCTGGATCGGAACATCCGATGTCACATCGAACTTCCGACCGACTCCAACTTCAAATGACCATAACTTTTGCATCGTAAGTCCAAATTGGGTGAAACCAATTCCTATGCTTTCATAGGGTCGCCCTCTATCATTTCCAATAGAAAAACAAGACTTGGGTTGCATATATCAAGATCTATCATAGGATCTTTAACAAGTGGTAGTATTGTTGACCCTCACCCAAACGATATTGTTTTAGTGATAACTTTTGACACACAAGTCCAAACTTCCCAAAGTCAAATCGTATGTTCATATTATGACTATTACTCTAAAATCATGAGCATTTCATGCATGGTTGTGCATATTTCAATTATGATTTATTGTTTCGTTTGTGTTCTTGATTGGAGTTATTTGAATTGAATCCTCTCGATAGGTGTTGACGCTTCGAAGGACACTCCCGAGTACGACTACGCTTACGATATCAAGAACGAGCAGCAAGGCACTACCTTACTCCTTGAACATACTTGATCCTATTAATTGCAAATTATGTTGAAGCTATTTTATCAATTGCATGCTTACTTTCAATTAGAAGTATATTTGGGGTAGAATGCTTAGTTACTACCTTGTCAACATGTTATCCTCTTACCATGTTCCTTTCGTGTACCATTGTCACCCTAGGTGGTTGGTTTATTATTATGTATGGGTTCGTACGATTTGCTTAGCCATGCTTAGAACATCGTTAGGAACCGCGACAGATGGACTTAGTCCGTCAGTCGCGATGATCAAAGATGATTATGATAATGATGGTTCAATTGTGGTTATTGTGTAGCAATGTTGGTTAAGGATCTTGAGGATCAAATCCTGGTGACGTCTCTTTAAGTAACTATCGTGCGAACCACACGCCGTTTATGGGGCCGGCTTAGCCAAGTACTTGTGTATGACTAGGGGTGTTTAAACCACGTGCACCCGGAATTCCTTGAGCTTTGTAGAGTGTCAAGGAATGTCCACCAGAGTTCCTTGAGCCCGTTAGAGTGTCAAGGAATGTCCTCAGAATCCCTCGAACTTTGTGAGAGTTGGGGATGTCTAACAACGGGTGTACTCCTTGGTCCACACACACGGTGCACTAAGCACGCGGGATCAAGGGCCACAGTCACCCGGGTGGTTTAAATACACTACCATGCACACTGGAAAATGGATTTGTCACGTTCACCTCGGCCGGCACATCAAAGGAATTGTGCTCATAGCTTGGCTTACGAGTGTGGCGTGTCGTGTGGGTAAAGTCGCACTCTGCAGAGAATAAACTGCTCGAATAGCCGCGTCCATGGTCAAGGGCGATCACTTAAGTTGTCGATCCATCGGGCGAGTGTTAAGGATCGGGTAAGAATGGATGGTTTGGGAATCCAAGTCTCATGAGTATTGGAGTATTCATGAGGAGGAACTTCGCGGGTATTGGAGTACTCGTGGAAGGAACTTCACGGATATTGGAGTATCCGTGGGTGTGTTTAACATGAGCGTTGGACTCATGGTTCGGAAAATGCTTGGAGGCGTGAGATAAAGATGTTTATGATAATGTTATACTATGTATTAGACTTTGTAAATGTTTATCAAACAGCAGCTTCAATCTATACGTGTTCGTGTTTTTATCCCAAATGTTGCTTTACGCTAAAATTAACCTTGTGCCTTTCTTATGATGAAGCACTCACATGTAGCTAGAACTCAGCATGCAACTTATAATATTGTGCGAGTACACTCTTTGTACTCAAACGGATTGTCCACTTGCTGCAGGTGAGGATGAGGCACTGCCCGGAGACCTTTCTCGGGCAGATTTCGATGATGCTAACGCTAGGGGCACGTTCTTACTTCCACGGTTGCCTGCGGGCTATGGCACACTACGCTGGACTCTTTTGTTGTCTATATTATGTTTCCGCTGCTAGTTCTCTAATAACTTTAAATATGTCGTTTTGGACAGCAGTCCTGCTTTTGTATGTAACTATGCTTATGCTTTCGTTAATTGTGTATGTGTTGTGATACAAACTGTTATGCATTGTCGCGTGTTGGTGAACTTTCCTGGACCAACACGGGCATATATGCGGACGCCCGAGGCTCCCTTGATTTACTTGGATGATGCGAAGCTCTTGAGTGAATCAATGGAATCCCGGACGGTCCCCACAGCCTTGGTATCGAGCTATGCCGATCGCAGCTAGAACGTAGCATGGTCGACTAGCTTAGAACTTGTTTTGAGTCAAAACTATTTTGCTTATCAAGTAATTTCAGAACTGATAGCTTTGTGCAATTCCTTTATTCCTCATCCATCTTAGTTCTATGCCTCATCTTTGTGTTCATTTGATTTAGCAAAATTGTTTTCTGACTCATCTTCTCTTTTCCAAAATGCTAAATGAACCACGGTCCTTTGGTCATGGTTACCCGCGCTGAGGATGTGGACGGTTTTCCTTCCCTCCTCAGGGACATGCTCTGGAGGGCCAGCTTCACCTATGCACCCGAGTACGCGGTGTATGGGCGGGCTTTGGGACCTGGATTGAAGACCTACACTGCCACGGTCCACATCATCGCTCGAATCATGCCGGGGAGCATTCCCCATCACTTCCAAGCACAAGGGACATCCATTGGGATGGCAATCCAAGAGGTGGCATATGTTGCCATGTGTCATCTTCGTCATGATCTGCGGGAGTTGCTTGAGCCTCCGTTCCTTTACTTCCCGCAGCGAGGACCACGGCACCTATAACTACATTGTGGAGGTTGAACTAGGAGAAGACCGCTCTATCCGCCAGCTTGGCGAGCTTGGTCGATACTTTGGACCGAGCTCATCGTTGTGTGGTTCACGAGTTGTGGGAGACTCGTGCCTGCCTTAGCGCCGCCAGGGGCATCTTCATCAATTTTTACAGATCGTCTCGTGCCACGGAATGTGGTGTACGGATCCAATTCTACTACGCCCGCGATGCAGCTCCAGTGCCCTTTTCAATTCCCACGCGTGACGGGGTGGAGGCCCAACATTGCAACCCCACCAGGCACGCATCAACTCAGGAAGTGCAATGCGTCTTCGTGGGCAAGGATTACCAGGAGAACCTACATCCTACTTGGGATCCCCTCAACGTCTCGCTAGCTCTTTGGATCCTGAAGATACGGGATCGCCGGAATACCATCTTTTGGATGAATTTCCCCCAGGCTTCCTTAGAGATATTTGAGTTGCCTTCACAAATTAGTCGTAACCCCTATGTAGGGGAGAACTATCTTAATTCGAAGTTATGTAATAGACTCGTCGTGTAACTTAGACTATGTCCTTTGTTATCGTCTCTAACTTTGTTGTTGCTCATGGATGTTGTTGAAGTTTATGAACTTCCTTCATTTGATGCTTTGTGCTTGTGTTGTGTGTTTTCCTTATTGCATTCATGTAGATTGCTATAAGTGTATCTTGCTGTTCGGAATTGCAATTTCCATGTTGTTGTTGCTCTCTTGTTTCTTGTTGCTAACTTGGGGTTGGCAACAGGATGGCAGGAGCTACCACTCGATCGCAAACTCAGCAAGGGGCGAGGCCACACACCTCGGGCTCCCAAGCAGCTGAGGAGCATGCTCAGGGGGTTGCTCATGACAACCCGGGGTCATCTCACCGTCAAAATCAGCACCATCCTCGTGTGGAGGCGGAACTTCCACCACCTCCTACCATGGCTCAAGTGCTTGCCATGATTGAGCAGAATCGGCAAGATCAGACTTTGATCTTGCAGCAGATTGCTCGCAATACCGCCGTTGCCCCGGGGCCTGTCCGAGGTGCCGGTGGGGGAGGACATCATGCCGCAGGAGGACTCGGCGAGTTCCTTCGCACGCAACCACCGTTATTCTCCCGTGCCGAGGATCCACTCGAAGCGGATGACCCGGCTTCTGACCATTGAGCGCAAGCTTACCATTGCTCAGTGTCCAGATCATGAGAAGGTCCTTTATGCTTCCCATCAGCTTGATGGAGCAGCGTGCGCATGGTGGGACAGCTTCACCGCCATGCAACCTGCTGATCATGTTATCACGTGGGCGGAGTTTCACGCAGCCTTCCGCGAGGCTCATGTCCCCACGGGTGTTATGGCCATCAAGAAGCGCGAATTCCTCGCGTTGAAGCAAAGTGGCAAATCCGTCATGGAGTATCTTCACGAGTTCAATTACTTGGCTCGTTATGCTCCTGATGACACCTCTACCGACGAGCGCAAACAAGAGCGCTTCATGGAGGGACTTTCCCAGGAATTGCAGCTGGAGCTCGCTGCACATGAATTCCGCAATTTCCAACACTTGGTCAACAAGGCCATAGTGGTGGACGAGAAGCGGGGAAGGCTGGAAGAGTCACGCAAGTGCAAGCGAGCGGCTCAGATTTTGGCTAGCAACAACAGAATCCGCCACGCGCCACTGCATTCCCGCCTTCCAATTATCAAGCTCCGACACCCCAAGACCTCCGGCACTGCTGGCCCACCGCAGAGAATTTTCCGCCGAATGCCGGTGGGAGTCAGCGAGGAGGTAACACTCAAGGTCACCCAGTTCTAGTGTGCTACCAAGGTAAGAAGCCGGACACTTTGGCGCGCCAATGTCCGCAAAGGAACCCAGCGATGGCGAGGACTCGAATGCCGAATGTAGCCGAGCCGCACCACCGCCACCGCCACGGCCAGCTCCACCGAGAGTCGCGCCGGCACAACCACACGGTCGCATCAACCACGCCACCGCCGAAGAAGCTCAGATGCGCCAGATGTGGTGTTGGGTACGCTTTTTGTCAACTCCTACCCAGCTACTTCATTATTTGATTCCGGAGCATCGCACTCATTTATCCGAGAGGGGTTTGCTACTCATAATGGGTTTTCTATCCAACCATTGCATCCGCCTCTTCTCATTAGAACGCCAGGATCGGAGTTGAGAACCGATCAAATTTGTCGGGGAATTAGCATTGAAGTCAATGGGGTAGAATTTCTAGCTGACTTGATCGTGATCGAGACGAAGGGAATTGAAGTTATTCTTGGGATGGATTGGTTGTCCAAGCATCGTGATACATCGATCAGTGCACAAAAATCCATCTCCTCACAAGTGCAAGCGCGAGCAAGTTGTCCTTACATCTAGTTTTGATTCTACTCATCTCTATGCCTTGAGGGATGAGCCACTTCTCGGGATTAGTGATGTACCAGGTGGTATGTGACTACCCGGATATCTTTCCGTAAGAATTACCGATGCCGCCAGACCGGAGGTTGAATTCGTCATTGAATTGCTGCCCTAATGTACCCCGATATCCAAGCGCCCATACCGGATGCCTCCAAATGAGTTGATTGAATTGAAGAAACAACTCGTGGAGCAGCAAGAGAATGGCTTCATTCGACCGAGCTCCTCACCCTGGGGATGCCCAGATCGCTTGTGAAGAAGAAGGACAACAGTTTGCGGATGTGTGTTGATTACCGTCCGTTGAATGAAGTAACGGTCAAGAACAAGTATCCGCTTCCACGGATTGATGATTTGTTCGATCAAATGACCGGAGCTCGTGTATTCTCCAAAATTGATTTGAGGTCGGGCTATCATCAAATCAAAATCAGGGTGGGAGACATTCCAAAGACGGCATTCTCCACTCGTTATGGCCTATACGAGTATACAGTCATGTCTTTCGGATTAACCAATGCACCGGCCTACTTCATGAGTCTAATGAATTCAGTTTTCATGGAGTACCTTGACAAATTTGTTGTCATCTTCATTGACGACATTCTCATCTACTCCATGTCTGAAGAAGAACATGAAGTGCACCTTCAGTTATTCTCGAAAAATCATGAGAACACCGACTTTATGCAAAATTCAAGAAATGTGAATTTTGGCTAAAGAGGTTACCTTCTTAGGCCATGTGCTATCGTAAGGCGGTGTTGCAGTTGATCCAAGCAAAGTGCAATCAAGATTTAATTGGGGACAACCCAAGACTGCCACGTAAATTCGGAGTTTTCTGACTTGCGGGTTACTACCGCTTGTTCAGGAGAACTTCTCCAAGATTGCAAAACCACCGACCGAACTTTTGAAGAAGGAGAAGAAATTTTCGTGGTCACAGAGTGTGAAGCGAGCTTCCAATTGCTGAAGGTTTGCTTAACTATCGCACCAGTCTTAGTATCACGGATATTCACAAGGCCTTCGACATATATTGCGATGCATCACGCCTCGGACTCGGTTGTGTACTTATGCAAGGAGGCCGAGTGGTGGCATATGCATCCAGCAATTGAGGCCACATGAGATGAATTATCCAACCCATGACTTAGAGCTAGCAGCTGTGGTGCATGCTCTAAAAATTTGGCGACATTACTCGCTTAATCGCTAAGTAAATCTACACCGATCACAAGAGCCTGAAATACATCTTCACTCAAGCCGATCTGAACTTGCGACAAAGAAGGTGGCTCGAATTGATCAAAGACTACGATATGGGACTCCATTATCATCCTGGAAAAGCCAATGTCGTTGCCGATGCCTTGAGCCGAAAATCACAATGCAATTGTATTTCGGCGGAACCGGAATCGGAAGCGATTTGCGCTGAATTCCGAAGACTCGGATTAGAAGTGGTCAATCAGGGATTCCTTGCTGCCCTTGAGATTAAATCTGACCTCTTGGATCAGATCAAAGCAGCCCAAAAGAAAGACAAGGGCATAACACTTATCCGAGCCAACATCGAGCAAGGCAAAGCTAATTGCTTTAATGAAGACCCCCAAGGTGTCTTGTGGTTTGGCACCCGTTTGGTATTGCCGAATTGTAAGGAGTTGAAGCAATCCATTCTTAATGAAGCTCATAACTCCTCATTCTCTATTCATCCCGGGAGTACAAAGATGTATCAAGATCTTAAGCCGAGACTTTGGTGGACCCGGATGAAGCGAGAAATTGCCCGGTATGTTGCCGAGTGCGACATATGCCGAAGGGTGAAAGCTGACCATTTACGCTCAGCAGGAACACTCCAGCCACTACCGATTCCCTTGTGGAAATGGGAGGAGATCGGCATGGATTTCATCACCGGATTGCCCCGGACGCCAAAGGGTTTCGACTCTATTTCGGTAATCGTTGACCGGTTGACAAAACTGCTCATTTTCTTCCCGCCAAGGTTACCGATACGGTAAGCAAGTTGGCAGAGCTATACCTCTCTCGAATTGTATCTCTCGCATGGTGTTCCCAAAAGAATTGTATCGATAGAGGTACCCAGTTTACCTCGCATTTCCGGCAATGTCTTCACAAAGCCATGGGAACTCAACTTTCCTTCAAAGACCGCCTATCATCCCCAAACTCATGGACAAGCGGAGAGAGTGAACCAAATCCTCGAGGATATGCTGAGGGCTTGTGCTCTTACATACGGCAAGGATTGGGAGAAGTGCTTGCCATTCGCGGAGTTTTCCTACAACAATAGCTATCAAACTAGTCTTCAAATGTCGCCATTTGAAGCTCTTTATGGAAGGTCTTGTAGGACTCCACTCAATTGGTCTGAATCTGGAGAAAGACCCATCTTTGGCCCGGACTTGGTCACCGAAGCGTAAGAGTGAGTCCTGATAATCCGAGAACGATTGCGACAAATAGCCTCGCCAAAAGAGCTATGCCGATCATCGCCGCCGCGTGCATTAACCTTTGAAGTGGATGATCACGTATACCTCAAGGTTTCTCCAATGAAAGGTATTCGCTGCTTCCATGTTAAAGGAAAGCTAGCACCTCGCTACATCGGACC
This sequence comes from Rhipidocladum racemiflorum, assembly GCA_036346355.1. Classification (NCBI taxonomy): domain Eukaryota; kingdom Viridiplantae; phylum Streptophyta; class Magnoliopsida; order Poales; family Poaceae; genus Rhipidocladum; species Rhipidocladum racemiflorum. Next base: position 16,230,287 of record CM070582.1, read on the forward strand.
CTTCCGAATCGTGAGCAAAGCGAGGAGCAGTGGCATATCAATTGGAACTTCCACCTTCCCTCTCCGAGGTACATGATGTCTTTCATGTCTCTCAATTGAAGAAATGCCTTCGTGTTCCAACCGAGGCTACGGAGTTGGACACTGTCGAATTGCAACCCGATTTGTCATACAAAGAATACCCAGTTTGCATTATTGACGAACGAGAACGTGTCACTCGGAATCACACCATCAAATTCTTCAAAGTTCAGTGGAGTAACCATACTCCTGACGAGGCTACATGGGAGCATGAAGATCACCTTCGAGCCGAATATCCTCATCTTTTCACCGAGACGATTCAATCTCGAGGTCGAGATTCTCTTTAAGGGGGGTAGGTTTTGTGACAGCCCAAATTTATTTTGGTTATTAAGTTGTGCATGGCATGTTCATATCATACATGTAGTGGTATCAATTATACTCATTTAGAACTCCATTAGTGCTAATGTGGTTTTATGCATGCATGAGTAGGAATTTATAATGTTCATGACAACTTAAAACTGCTACTTATTTATACCCATGTTCTACTCACCATTGTCAATGACTTGTGGACCCTACTTGTAAGTGAGAGAGTGGACTGCACATACCTACTTGTCATTTCTCACTTTACCCACCTCTACCCACTCTTCTTACCTCACTATGACATGTGGGACCAAGCCCCACATGTAAGTGGTGGAAGGAGCAGCCCTATATAAGCCTTTTCTCACCTTGGAGTCTCCCCCAAGCCTCATTTGTTCAGCCCACAACCAGAAAAACAGCAAGGAGAGCATTGCAAGAACACACTCCCAACCCTTCTCCATTTTCCTCCACACCATTCCTCCAAAAATAAAGATCAAGCTTGTGCATGCTATACCATTGTATTCCCCTCATCCCAAGCTTCAATTCCATCCAAATGGATTCTTGACGCACCAAGTATTGGGTGAGTTCTAATCGATTTCCTTCTCTCCATGTTCTGAAATTTTTGTCACTTGTGACTCATTTCATTTCTTCTCCATGGGTTACATCATCAAACCTTGAATCGGGTTATGCATGTCGTGTTGCTACCTTAAGGAGGAGAAGGAGAAGCCATTGCAACCTCTAGGAGGAGAAGGTGCCGTCTCCAAGAGCTAGGAGGAGGAGTTTATACCGGGAAGAACACCGAATATTACCTTCACGACGTCATTCTTGATCTCTTCATCAAACCAACATTCCACCAAGTGCAAGAACATCCTTGTAGTGGTAAGATTCTACCCTACTCCATTTTCTTGAAGTATAGGAGCACAATGTGCAATAGCCATTCAAAGACTTGAACAAAAATCTTGTTGGACTGTACATTTCGACACACATCGGAACTTTCAACCCCAAATCGGAACATCCGATGTGGCCAAAACCCCAGAAAACTCGTCAATCCTAACCCTGTCTACGCTGGAAATTTACACATATCGGAACATCTGATGTTCACATCGGAACTTCCAAAGTTTCCAGAGAAGCACCTTTCGTGTACTCCAACGAGAAAATTTTTCTAAGTCTGGATCGGAACTTCTGATGTCGGATCGGAACTTCCGATGTGTCCAGAGAAGCACCTTGTGAATTCCAGCTGAAAATTTTCTAAGTCTGGATCGGAACATCCGATGTCACATCGGAACTTCCGACTGACCCAACTTCAAATGACCATAACTTTTGCATCGTAAGTCCAAATTGGGTGAAACCAATTCCTATGCTTTCATAGGGTCGTCCTCTATCATTTCCAATAGAAAAACAAGACTTGGGTTGCATATATCAAGATCTATCATAGGATCTTTAACAAGTGGTAGTATTGTTGACCCTCACCCAAATGATATTGTTTTAGTGATAACTTTTGACACACATGTCCAAACTTCCGAAAGTCAAATCGTATGTTCATATTATGACTATTACTCTAAAATCATGAGCATTTCATGCATGGTTGTGCATATTTCAATTATGATTTATTGTTTCGTTTGTGTTCTTGATTGGAGTTATTTGAATTGAATCCTCTCGATAGGTGTTGACGCTTCGAAGGACACTCCTGAGTACGACTACGCTTACGATATCAAGAACGAGCAGCAAGGCACTACCTTACTCCTTGAACATACTTGATCCTATTAATTGCAAATTATGTTGAAGCTATTTTATCAATTTCATGCTTACTTTCAATTAGAAGTATATTTGGGGTAGAATGTTTAGTTACTACCTTGTCAACATATTATCCTCTTACCATGTTCCTTTCGTGTACCATTGTCACCCTAGGTGGTTGGTTTATTATTATGTATGGGTTCGTACGATTTGCTTAGCCATGCTTAGAACATCGTTAGGAACCGCGACAGATGGACTTAGTCCGTCAGTCGCGATGATCAAAGATGATTATGATAATGATGGTTCAATTGTGGTTATTGTGTAGCAATGTTGGTTAAGGATCTTAAGGATCAAATCCTGGTGACGTCTCTTTAAGTAACTATCGTGCGAACCACACGCCGTTTATGGGGCCGGCTTAGCCAAGTACTTGTGTATGACTAGGGGTGTTTAAACCACGTGCACCCGGAATTCCTTGAGCTTTGTAGAGTGTCAAGGAATGTCCACCGGAGTTCCTTGAGCCCGTTAGAGTGTCAAGGAATGTCCTCAGAATCCCTCGAACTTTGTGAGAGTTGGGGATGTATAACAACGGGTGTACTGTAACACCCCATAATTTTGCTTTCCTTAGATTCATGTGTGATTTGGCACTTTGGTGAATTTTTAGAATTTTCTGGAATTTATTTGGATTTATTTGGAATTTATTTGAATTTATTCCATTTTGAAATATTTAAAGAATTTAATTTTGCAAATAAAATTTTGTTGCAAATATTTTATTCGAGTCCAAAATGTTCCAAAATATTTTCCAGAATTTTTCTGGAATTTTTCTGAGTATTTTGCTATTTTTAATGAATTAAATGAATTACTGGGAATTATTTTAATTATTAATCGCTGGAAAATGCGAATGGGTTTGTACTGTTCATCCGACCGAGCCCGAGTCAGACTCGAGTTCGAGTCCGACCCGAAGCCGACCCGAGCCAGTTGACTCAACCAAACCCGTTCTTAACCCCAATCGATCCCGACCGTTGGATCGGGATCCAACGGTCCGGATTGGATCGCCCCGACCCAAGCCGAAACCGACCGGACCGATCGCGCCCGCGGCGATCGTGGCCGCTGATCGCGCGCCACGTGGGACGGATGTCCGTCATCGCCCCCGCCGAGTCCGGAAGCCGGACTCCTCGCCGCTGCCGCCGTGTTCCGCTAGGGTTCCGGTTTGTGCGCGCATCCCGAGGGTATTTAATGCGTGAGACGTCGCCCGAGGTTGCCCTCATCCGTGCGCACCCGTTCCCCCAAGCCATCTCGCCTGAGCCGTCGCCGTTTGCCCGTACGAGCTCGCCGGAGTTGGAACCCTGTTGCGCAGCGGTTTAACGCCGATTCCGCCGCCGTCCGTCGTCTTCCGCCGAGAAGGAGCCCAGATCCGGAATCCCCGTGACGAGACGCACCCGAAGGGAGGACTCATCTCGCCGGAGAGGTCCCGCAGCGCCGTCGGCTTGGTCACCGTCCCCGCGTCCGGTGAGCCCGCGCCGCCGCATTGCCATCGCCACCCCCGAGCTCGCACAACCGTTGGATCAAGATCCGACCATCACGGTGAGCCCACGTTCTCCCTCAAACCCTAGAATCCAGATTAGATCTGGACCGCTGATCAAGATCCAATGGCCCACGATCGGCCACGCCGCCTGCATCGCGGGATAACGTTACGGGTTAGGATCGTTTCCAACCGTTGGATCAAGATCCAACGGCTCAGATTGACTGCGTTCACCCCAAACGCGTGAAGCATAGATCCAATCTGGGCCGTTGATTTTCAAATCAACGGCCGAGATTGTGCCACGTGTACCCAAGCCACATCACGAGCGCGTGAGCGCGTGTCTCTGACACGCGGGGCCCGCGTGTCAGCGGGACAACCGAACCACACCATGACGTCACCGCTGACGTCACGGTAGGGCCCACATGTCAGCGACACGTGGAGTCATGGACCGAGTCCACGGTGGACCCGAGCCGAGCGTGGACTACGTCCATGGACCGGCTGACGTCAGCAGGCCAATCAGAGGCTGACACGTGTCCCTGCTGACGCATTAATTAATTTCCGAAAAAAGAAAATGATTTATTAATTCGAAATAATGATTTCAGATTTTGTTTCAAACTTCAAACACTTATAACTTTTGCGTTTCAACTCCGATTTGAGTGATTCAAATTTCTAAATTTGTATAAAATTGAGATCTACCTAAATATGAATTTTATTTAATTTTTGGACTAAAGTTTTTCCCTGCAAAATTATTTAATTGATTATATAAACTTTAAATAATCATAACTTTTGCGTCTTAACTCCAAATTTGACGATTCCAGTTTCTAAAAACTCATAAAAATTATGTTCTCTCTGTTTATGGATTTTATTTGGATGTTTGGACACTTTTTGCCTATTGTTTATTCGTGTATTTGCTATTTGCACGCTTTACGAGTAGACGTTGAAGTGCCCGAAGGATTCAAGGAGAAGTATTGACTCAGATCCAACTCAGACCAAGAACAAGTACTTTTTGAAGGCAAGTTGTGCTTTGACCATGTTGATCCTATTTCAAATCTATTTTGATTTAAACTATTGCATGCTAGTTCAAATAGAAAATACTTTATTTAAACATGGGGATTAGATAAGTACCAATTTGTCAGATGACACCTTGATTATTTAAGTATGTGCCATGACCCCTTGTCACCCTAGTTGTGGATTACTAGTTGGACATTATTAAATTGCCAACATGGGTTTAGACCGTTGTAGTATAACGCTTAGACACCGCTACGTGCTCATGACATGATTTTGGATAATCAAATGTTAATATTGACTTAATGATATATTAAACCTGTTTTGGAAAGGTATCATGTGATGTTGATGGCACGTGGTGCATGGTAATCAAGCGGGGTTTGATAAATAGTTTTTGACCTGGCATGTGGCAAGAATGATCAGGTGGGCCAGTTGTGGCAATCGGGATGTTGATTTGGTTCTTCTGTAGTCTTGCCCTGGTCACCCTAAGGACTTAACCTTGCAAGCCTTTGAACTGGGTCTAACGTGCAACCACATGTCTCAGAATGGGACGGACCTAGTTGACTAAGTTGCTAATAACGCACTGTGGGACCTCGTGAGGTCAACTACACCCTTTGTGTAAGTTGTACGGGGAGCGTCTGGCCGAGGCCAGGTACCCATCTAACGGTTGATTGGTCTAGACTTCGCCTTAGCGAAGGGAAGGGTTAGTGCGCAATAACCGGAGGACCACTTGTATTGTTAGAAGTTTCCGAAAGACTTTGTTACTGAACTCGCCTTTGTGGTGTTTGACTCAGTATCTTGTGGGTAAAGTGCATAACCTCTGCAGAGTCTAGAATCTATTCGAATAGCCGTGTCCGCGGTATTGGACATCGCCGAATTACAAATAAGGGTTAGATTTTCTCAAAAATAACTTTGGTTTGAAAGGTTGGGTTGGATAAATAATGATGTTGATGGAAATGTGGTCTAGGATGGGAAGATGGTTGTTAAACTTATTGAAAAGTTATTTATGCTTTACTTGTTTCTACTGCTTTCGAATCTACTTATATTACTTGTCAAATGCTGTTTACTGCAAATATACCTTGAGCTATTCCTTTGTACCAAGCCATGCATATAGTATATTAGCTTGCATTACAGGCATGACTTGCTGAGTACCAAGTACTCACCCTTGCCTCAATACAACACCAGTTGAAGAGGAGACTACACCAGCTTTGGAGGAGGAACTCCAAGAGGATCCGTCTACTTAGGGAAGCGAGCCCAGTCAGTTGCCTGTGGTATACTGGATGGCGCCACGAAGTTATTTAATTCTCCGCTGCTATTATTTTTCTCTGAATAAGTTTCGCCTTGCGAGGCATATAATTGTAACTTGGCCATAAGGTCGAGTAACCGGTTTGACTATTTAAATAAAGTACTTATTTAGTATCGAGTGGTATGATTGTGATATTTACCGATGTTAAGACTGTGTGCACTAGCGTGTTCCTGGACTAGTGCTGAATACACAGAGGGTCCGGATTTGCAAATTCGGGGTCCCGACAGAGGTGGTATCAGAGCCATACTGATTGTAGGCTCAACCCTAGCTAGAATGGTCATAGTGAGGATAAAACCTATTTTCTAAAGCTAAAAATTTGTGAAGACAAGAAATGACATCTCGACTTATCCCCTTCTCTCTTTTCTTGTCTCTTGCTGAAATTTTTCCTCACCTTGTCACAATTTAAAAATCCCGAGTTCTTACGTAAAGCACTCTTGTGACAGATGGAGGAAGAGTTCAACTACGTTGATCTGGGAGTTGGTCACGCCGCGGAACTTTGGCATATGCTACAAACTCTCGGAGATTTTGAAAAGCCGCAATACCAAGTGGAAGTAATCAGACAAGCGGGATTGATCAAGGCTTGTGACGTAAAGATTGAGGTACCTGCTAGGAAAAAGGGCCCAGGCAATCGCCCGATACACTGCACTGCCAGGAGATCTACCATGCAGATGGGTATCCAAGAAGTATCACGACGAGCAATGCGGCACATTACCCGTATCTACGCCAGAGAGTTGGAGAGTACGGTGTTCCGTTATCATCCGCGCAGCGATAACCTTCTTGACCCGAAGGCGATTCGGGATGAGGATGCCACTGCAGTTACACGCTTGGCACGATTTGTCGTCGCCAGGAGGATGTACTAGATAATACAAGCAAGGAGCTCTGAAGGCCCGCAAGGAAATCACGACAGAGAAGAACAGATGGCGGGAAGCTCAAGAGTATGTGGCACACCTTCTCGCGAAGGATTGACGAGTTGGAGATGACTTTGTACGGACTGCACTCCGAGCCAAGATTTGAGCTACACGAGCCAGATCCAGAGGAGTCGATCTCGATGAGGACACCGCTTCTTCGACTACCACAGAGGACACGATTCTTTGGACATGGCAATCGTTTGGCGCCTATGCCACAAAGACCCGCACCCGTGCCGTGGAGGTTTTCTCGATGAGTGAGCATAGGTTCTATAGTGAGACTCCTTCACCGAGTCGCGTCATAGAATAAAGAGTCACCCTTTAGGCGTTAGACTCCAGAGTTAGTTCGATTTGGATTTGCTTTGTTTGCTGAGTGTGCAGTATGTGTTGCAAGGCCCTTAGGCATTGTAAGCAGCCATACCAAGTTATTAATAATAAAGTTGGACCTTAAAGCTACACCTTTTCGCCCGCATAAGTCCCATATTACTTGTCTATTCTTGTTTCCCTCTCATCTCTAAACCTAGAGCAAATCGACAGATGGTAAACACCCGCGGAAACCTTGGAAGCAATGGAAGTGGTTCTCGCCCAGCAGAAAACCCCAATGATGGAGCACCAGCACCGCCACTGGATGTGCAGAATTTCGGAGCTTTTCTCGCTGCCTGCACTCGCTGATACATGCGATGATGCAACAAATGCAACACGTCACTGCTCAGGCCACAGCTAATCAAGTTAATCAGGGACCACGCCAGAATACAAGACTGTCAGAGTTCATGAGAACTCACCCACCCACTTTCTCTGGAAATGCCAATCCATTGGAGGCCGATGATTGGTTAAGATCAATCGAGAGGAAGCTACACATAGCTCAATGCATAGGAAATGAGAAGGTACTCTACGCTTCTCATCACCGAAGGAACAAATTACGAATGGTGGGAGAACTTCGTACACGCAGAGAACCCTCAAGATATCACTTGGGAATAGTTCACAAACGCATTCGACAAAGATCACGTGCCTGAAGGAATCATGGACCTTAAGAAGGAGGAGTTCAGAGCATTGAAGCAAGGTAATCAGCCAGTGGCCGACTACCTGAACAAGTTCACACAGCTAGCCCGCTACACACCTGAGGATGTAGCGACAGATAAATCCAGACAGTCTCGTTTTATGAAGGGACTTAACTCAGGATTGCAAGTAGGATTGATCACCCACACCTTTCCAGATTTCCAAGAGTTGGTGAATAAGGCGCTCATTCTTGAGGACAAACGCAAGGAATTGGATGAGAACAGGAAGCGCAGGATGCAACAAAGAAGGATCACGCCAGGACGAATAAATACCGAGAGTTGCACCAAATCAATTCTTCAGATTCCAACCACAGAATGCAACAAGGACACCATCCTCAAAGACCAAGACACATCAATCGTAACTACTGCACCCGGCCCCGCTAGAAACATTACTCGTGCAATCGGCGAACAAGTGAGACGCCGCTACAATCGCAACGAGCCAGACACTTTGCCAACAGCTTGTCCGAAGAAGACAGCAGGAGTGACCCGATTCGCTTCAATCTAGGAACCACCCTCAGCTAGGACGCCAAAGACAGAGCCACACCCCAGGCCGTGGTGAGAGGCCGAGTTAACCATGTCACCGCAGATGCACCGCAGAATGCTACGGACGTCAGATCGGGTAAGTTACTTGTTAACTCAAGCACTGCACAGCTTTGTTTGACTCGAGCTTCGCATTCGCTTGTTTCGCAAGGCTTTGCTACTAGAAATGATTTGATTATTGCAATACTTAGATGCATGCTTTTAATTCAAACCCCTGGTTCCGAACTCCGAACGAAAGTAGGATGTTCCGGTGTGAGAATACTAATATATGGAATAGAGTTCCTATCAAACCTTATTATTTTGGAAACCTGCACCTTGGACGTCATATTGGGAATGGATTGGTTATCCAAGCACAAGGTCAGTATTGGATTGTGGACGAAGGACTATCTCGCTTGAGAGCCCGTGTGGAAAGAAAGTGGAATTTCAAGCTACCGCCGTTAGAGAAGGACAGCTTGATGGTTAACAGTACCAAGGCAATCAGCATAGAGGATGTCCCAAAGAGTGAATGAGTACCCGGATGTTTTCCGAAGATCTACCTGGTATGTCGCTGCAGACAGGGACATAGAGTTTGTGATAGAGCTTGTACTGCACAAAGACCGATAGCAAAGAGACCCTATCGGATGTCCACCGAGGAGTTGGTTGAGATGAAGAAACAAATAGAAGAGTTAATGGAGAAAGGGTTTATCGACCGAGTTCGCCGCCATGGGGAGCACCGCTTTGTTTGTCAAGAAAAAGGACGGAAGTTTCAGGATGTGCATCGACTACCGTGCACTCAATGAAGTCACCGTGAAGAATAAGTATCCGCTACCCAGGATTGATGATTTGTTTGATCACCGAGAGGAGCCGAGTTTTCTCCAAGATTGATCTCGAGATCGGGATACCATCGATTGAAGATCCGATCGTAAGATATTCAAGATCGCATTCTCGTCAAGATATGGACATTACGAAGTTCTGATTATGTCCTTTGGGTGACAAATGCGCCACTTATTTCATGAATATGATGAATAAGGTGTTCATGGAATATTTGGACAAGTTTGTCGTCGTGTTCATAGATGATATCCTAATCTACTCCAAAACGGAGGATGAACATGCCTGACACTTAAGGCGAGTTTTGGAAAAGTCGAGGAACAAAGAACTTTTCGCCAAGTTCAGCAAGTGTGATTTTTGGAAGGACAAGGTGGAGTTTCTTGGACATGTAATGACCGCAGAAGGAGTCGCCGTAGATCCAAGCAAAGTAGAAGCTGTGTTACATTGGGAGCAGCCGAAGACCGTGACCCAAATTCGGAGTTTCCTTGGAATGGCAGGATACTACCGCCGTTTCATCGAAGGCTTCTCGACAATTGCGAAACCTCTTACGCAATTGCTGAAGAAGGAAAAAAAAAGTTTGCATGGACGCCAGAATGTGAGAAAGGATTTCAGGAGCTGAAGAAGCGATTGACATCAGCACCGGTGTTAGTTCTACCGGATGTTGCTCAAAGCTTCGATGTTTATTGTGACGTATCGCGCCAAGGACTTGGATGTGTGCTGATGCAGATTGGAAAGGTCGTCGCTTATGCATCAAGGCAGTTGAGGCCGCATGAGGAAAATTATCCGACACATGACCTAGAGTTAGCTGCCGTAGTGCATGCTTTGAAGATATGACGTCACTATCTGATTGGAAACAGATGTGAAGTATATACGGATCATAAGAGCCTTAAGTACATATTCACCCAGTCGGATCTGAATATGAGGCAGAGGAGATGGTTAGAGTTGATCAAGGACTATAATGTTGGAATCCATTACCATCCCGGGAAGGCCAACGTAGTAGCCGATGCTCTGAGTCGGAAAAGCCATACCGTGGGTACGTTGCTAGCCACAAGTCAGGATGAGTTATGTGAGGATTTTCAAAAGATGAAGATTGAGGTTGTACCTAGCGGATTCTTGGCCGCATTAGAAGTAAAGCCTACCCTAGAGGATCAGATCCGAGAAGGACAGAAGGATGATGACAAAATCCGCAGGATTAAGTCCATCAAGGAAGAAGGCAAGGCAGAGGAATTCAAGTTGGATGAGCAAGGCACGTTATGGATGAAGGATCGGATTTGTGTGCCTAACAAGAAGGAGTTAAAGCAACTGATTCTGGAAGAAGCCCATGACTCCAAGTACTCAATTCATCCTGGAAGCGCCAAGATGTATCAGGATCTGAAGGAGAGATTCTGGTGGCCGAGTATGAAACGTGAGGTTGCCGAGCATGTGCATTGTGCGATGTATGCCAGAGAGTCAAGGCAATGCATCAGAGACCAGCAGGATTGCTACAGCCGCTGAAAATACCTGAGTGGAAGTGGGAGGAAATCGGAATGGATTTCATTACCGGGTTGCCGAAGACTCAAGGAGGTTATGACTCCATATGGGTTATAGTGGATCGCTTGACCAAAGTAGCCCATTTTATCCCCGTAAAGACCACTTACTCGGGAGATAAATTAGCAGAATTGTACATGATCAGGATTGTCTGTTTGCACGGAGTGCCAAAGAGGATTGTATCGGACAGAGGTACCCAATTTACCTCAAGGTTCTGGAATAAGTTGCATGAAGCCATGGGAACCCGTTTGAACTTCAAGATGTGACTTATCATCCACAGACGGATGGACAGACCGAAAGAGTCAACCAGATTCTGGAGGATATGTTGAGAGCTTGTGCATTAGCTTATGCTATCTCTTGGGATAAGAGTTTGCCGTATGCCGAGTTCAGTTACAACAATAGTTATCAGGCTAGTTCTGAGATGTCACCTTTTGAGGCATCAGATGGTCGACCACTGTCGGACGCCATTGAATTGGAATGAGACCGTGGCGCCGTGTCTTTGGGCCTGATATTCTTCAAGAGGCTGAAGAACAGATCGCCATGATTAGGGAAAGGTTGAAGATAGCCCAATCACGACAAAAGAGTTATGCTGACAATCGTCGCCGAGACTTGAGTTTTGAACCAGAAGACTTTGTATACCTCAGAGTTACGCCTCTCAGGGGAGTTAAGAGGTTCCATGCCAAAGGGAAACTCGCACCCCGTTATGTTGGACCATTTAAGGTTTTGAGCCACAGAGGCGAAGTTGCTTATCAGCTGGAGTTGCCGCAGTCGTTGGCAGGAGTGCATGACGTATTCCATGTGTCCCAGTTGAAGAAGTGTCTCCGAGTTCCTGAGGAACAGACACCGCTAGAGTCAATTGAGTTGCAAGAAGATTTGACTTATAAGGAGCATCCCGTGAGGATTCTAGACACAATGGATCGAGAAACTAGAAACAAGTCAACCCGTTTCAGAGAGTTCAAGGAGCAACCATGCAGTGAGCGAAGCGACTTGGGAGCGCGAAGAGGATTTGAGGAAAGAGTTTCCAAACCTATTCTGTAGTGAGCCCTGAATCTCGGGGACGAGATTCTATTAAGGGGGGGAGGTTTGTAACACCCCAAAATTTTGCTTTCCTTAGATTCATGTGTGATTTGGCACTTTGGTGAATTTTTGGAATTTTCTGGAATTTATTTGGATTTATTTGGAATTTATTTGAATTTATTCCATTTTGAAATATTTAAAGAATTTAATTTTGCAAATAAAATTTTGTTGGAAATATTTTATTCGAGTCCAAAATGTTCCAAAATATTTTCCAGAATTTTTCTGGAATTTTTCTGAGTATTTTGCTATTTTTAATGAATTAAATGAATTACTGGGAATTATTTTAATTATTAATCGCTGGAAAATGCGAATGGGTTTGTAATCGCTCATCCGATCGAGCCCGAGTCGGACTCGAGTTCGAGTCCGACCAACCCGAATTCGAGCCAGTTGACTCAACCAAACCCGTTCTTAACCCCAATCGATCCCGACCGTTGGATCGGGATCCAACGGTCCGGATTGGATCGCCCCGACCCAAGCCGTGTCTGGACCGGACCCGATCGCGCCCGTGCGATCGTGGCCGTTGATCGCGCCACGTGGACGGCTGTCCGTCATCGTCCCCGCCGAGTCCGAGCCGGACTCCTCCGCCGCGTTGCCGCCGTGTTCCGCTAGGGTTCCGGTTTGTGCGCGCATCCCGAGGGTATTTAATGCGTGAGACGTCGCCCGAGGTTGCCCTCATCCGTGCGCACCCGTTCCCCCAAGCCATCTCGCCTGAGCCGTCGCCGTTTGCCCGTACGAGCTCGCCGGAGTTGGAACCCTGTTGCGCAGCGGTTTAACGCCGATTCCGCCGCCGTCCGTCGTCTTCCGCCGAGAAGGAGCCCAGATCCGGAATCCCCGTGACGAGACGCACCCGAAGGGAGGACTCATCTCGCCGGAGAGGTCCCGCAGCGCCGTCGGCTTGGTCACCGTCCCCGCGTCCGGTGAGCCCGCGCCGCCGCATTGCCATCGCCACCCCCGAGCTCGCACAACCGTTGGATCAAGATCCGACCATCACGGTGAGCCCACGTTCTCCCTCAAACCCTAGAATCCAGATTAGATCTGGACCGTTGGATCAAGATCCAACGGCCCACGATCGGCCACGTCGCCCGTACTGTGGATAACGTTATGGGTTAGGATCGTTTCCAACCGTTGGATCAAGATCCAACGGCTCAGATTGACTGCGTTCACCCCAAACGCGTGAAGCATAGATCCAATCTGGGCCGTTGATTTTCAAATCAACGGCCGAGATTGTGCCACGTGTACCCAAGCCACGTCACGAGCGCGTGAGCGCGTGTCTCTGACACGCGGGGCCCGCGTGTCAGCGGGACAACCGAACCACACCATGACGTCACCGCTGACGTCACGGTAGGGCCCACATGTCAGCGACACGTGGAGTCATGGACCGAGTCCACGGTGGACCCGAGCCGAGCGTGGACTACGTCCATGGATCTCCGACGCCAAGCAGGCCAATCAGAGGCTGACACGTGTCCTCGCTGACGCAATAATTAATTTCCGAAAAAGAAAATGATTTATTAATTCGAAATAATGATTTCAGATTTTGTTTCAAACTTCAAACACTTATAACTTTTGCGTTTCAACTCCGATTTGAGTGATTCAAATTTCTAAATTTGTATAAAATTGAGATCTACCTAAATATGAATTTTATTTAATTTTTGGACTAAAGTTTTTCCCTGCAAAATTATTTAATTGATTATATAAACTTTAAATAATCATAACTTTTGCGTCTTAACTCCAAATTTGACGATTCCAGTTTCTAAAAACTCATAAAAATTATGTTCTCTCTGTTTATGGATTTTATTTGGATGTTTGGACACTTTTTGCCTATTGTTTATTCGTGTATTTGCTATTTGCACGCTTTACGAGTAGACGTTGAAGTGCCCGAAGGATTCGAAGGAGAAGTATTGACTCAGGATCCAACTCAGGACCAAGAACAAGTACTTTTTGAAGGCAAGTTGTGCTTTGACCATGTTGATCCTATTTCGAAATCTATTTTGATTTAAACTATTGCATGCTAGTTCAAATAGAAAATACTTTATTTAAACATGGGGGATTAGATAAGTACCAATTTGCTGTATGACACCTTGATTATTTAAGTATGTGCCATGACCCCTTGTCACCCTAGTTGTGGATTACTAGTTGGACATTATTAAATTGCCAACATGGGTTTAGACCGTTGTAGTATCTTTGCTTAGACACACTTTCGTGCTCATGACATGATTTTGGATAATCAAATGTTAATATTGACTTAATGATATATTAAACCTGTTTTGGAAAGGTATCATGTGATGTTGATGGCACGTGGTGCATGGTAATCAACTGGGGTTTGATAAATAGTTTTTGACCGGGGCATGTGGCAAGAATGATCAGGTGGGCCGCTTGTGGCAATCGGGATGTTGATTTGGTTCTTCGTAGTCTTGCCCTGGTCACCCTAAGGACTTAACCTTGCAAGCCTTTGAACTGGGTCTAACGTGCAACCACATGTCTCAATGGGACGGACCTAGTTGACTAAGTTGCTAATAACGCACTGTGGGACCTCGGGAGGTCAACTACACCCTTTGTGTAAGTTGTACGGGGAGCGTCTGGCCGAGGCCAGTACCCATCTAACGGTTGATTGGCCTAGACTTCGCCTTAGCGAAGGGAAGGGTTAGTGCGCAATAACCGGGGAGGACCACTTGTATTGTTAGAAGTTTCCGAAAGACTTTGTTACGGGAACTCGCCTTTGTGGTGTTTGACTGTATCTTGTGGGTAAAGTGCATAACCTCTGCAGAGTCTAGAATCTATTCGAATAGCCGTGTCCGCGGTATTGGACATCACTCGGGAATTACAGTCAAGGGTTAGATTTTCTCAAAAATAACTTTGGTTTGAAAGGTTGGGTTGGATAAATAATGATGTTGATGGAAATGTGGTCTAGGATGGGAAGATGGTTGTTAAACTTATTGAAAAGTTATTTATGCTTTACTTGTTTCTACTGCTTTCGAATCTACTTATATTACTTGTCAAATGTCAAGCTTTGCAAATATACCTTGAGCTATTCCTTTGTACCAAGCCATGCATATAGTATATTAGCTTGCATTACATGCATGACTTGCTGAGTACCAAGTACTCACCCTTGCCTCAATACAACACCAGTTGAAGAGGAGACTACACCAGCTTTGGAGGAGGAACTCCAAGAGGATCCGTCTACTTAGGGAAGCGAGCCCAGTCAGTTGCCTGTGGTATACTGGATGGCGCCACGAAGTTATTTAATTCTCCGCTGCTATTATTTTTCTCTGAATAAGTTTCGCCTTGCGAGGCATATAATTGTAACTTGGCCATAAGGTCGAGTAACCGGTTTGACTATTTAAATAAAGTACTTATTTAGTATCGAGTGGTATGATTGTGATATTTACCGATGTTAAGACTGTGTGCACTAGCGTGTTCCTGGACTAGTGCTGAATACACAGAGGGTCCGGATTTGCAAATTCGGGGTCCCGACAGAGGTGGTATCAGAGCCATACTGACTGTAGGCTCAACCCTAGCTAGAATGGTCATAGTGAGGATAAAACCTATTTTCTAAAGCTAAAAATTTGTGAAGACAAGAAATGACATCTCGACTTATCCCCTTCTCTCTTTTCTTGTCTCTTGCTGAAATTTTTCCTCACCTTGTCACAATTTAAAAATCCCGAGTTCTTACGTAAAGCACTCTTGTGACAGATGGAGGAAGAGTTCAACTACGTTGATCTGGGAGTTGGTCACGCCGCGGAACTTTGGCATATGCTACAAACTCTCGGAGATTTTGAAAAGCCGCAATACCAAGTGGAAGTAATCAGACAAGCGGGATTGATCAAGGCTTGTGACGTAAAGATTGAGGTACCTGCTAGGAAAAAGGGCCCAGGCAATCGCCCGATACACTGCATTGCCAGGAGATCTACAATGCAGATGGGTATCCAAGAAGTATCATGACGAGCAATGCGGCACATTACCCGTATCTACGCCAGAGAGTTGGAGAGCACGGTGTTCCGTTATCATCCGCGCAGCGATAACCTTCTTGACCCGAAGGCGATTCAGGATGAGGATGTCACGGTTACACAGTTGGCACGATTTGTTGTCACCCAGGAGGATGTACTAGATAATACAAGCAAAGAGCTACAAAAGGCCCGCAAGGAGATCACGACAGAGAAGAACAGATGGCGGGAAGCTCAAGAGTATGTGGCACACCTTCTGCGAAGGATTGACGAGTTGGAGATGACTTTGTACGGACTGCACTCCAGAGCCAAGATTTGAGCTACACGAGCCAGATCCAGAGGAGTCAGATCTCGATGAGGACACTGCTTCTTCGACTACCACAGAGGACACAGTTGCTGGACATGGCAATCGTTTCGCGCCTATGCCACAGCACCCGTACCCAGGGCAAGGGGAGGTGTGGCAGCAAGGGGTGAGTATGGATCCCTCCTAGGGCTGGCTAGGGGAGGAGGGGAGGTGGAGGAGCAAGGGGAGGGGGTGAAGGCGCAATGCCAAGGGGGAGGCAAGGGGAGGGATGGCACAAGGGGCTTGGCGGCTAGGCTTAGCCCCATTGGGGCGCATGGGGGGGCAGCAAGGCTGCTGCCCCAAAACTCCTCCTTATGGGCCTAAAACTCCCCCACCTTTGGCCCAGGTTAGACCCCCCAAGGCCCAAACTCCCCCGGAAGCCCAAATTCTCCCCCGGAAACCCCAAACTCACGGAAAAAAACCCAAAGACATGACACCAAAGTCACTCCAGAATGCCGACGTCGAAAAAGACTCAAACCGTCATTCCGTAGTGTCACATTCTCCCCCCCTTCAACAGGATTCGCCCTCGAACCCAAGACACGCCACTTCGCAAAGAACCAAGTCGAAGGGAGCTAAGGTTCACTTCTCTGAACCCGCTCAGAAACCCCTACTATTTGCACTAGCCAGAACTCAAAAACAAGGAGCTAAGGCTCGAAGTCTGATGGCTCTATGATAACTCGCAATCAAAACTTGCTAGAGACTTACTCGACATTGAATCACAAAGCACTACACAAGGAATTCGAACGTCCCAAGCAACATTATAGATTCCCAAATAGCCAACAAAGAAAAACGGTCTCACGCTCCTCATTCTATGCATTCCTTGGCACTAAAGTGCCCGATCCCTTTTTTAACCAAAGCTACTATCCTGAAGAACATGCTACCAACTTATCTACTGTGGTTCATCGTATTCAAGATGACGCGAACCAAATGACACAACACTTAAAGATTTCCGACTGCTTGACCAATCGGGGTTAAAACCTTGCAAAAGATTGATCTTTTACAACTAGGCCAACACCCACTGTTACCACTGAAGGAAAAACTTACTTTATAACCAGGGTCCTTAAAACCCACAAAAACGTTGTCAACCGAGCAATCCACATCGGTCGACACAACTCGCTCAGAGATCGGCGACAAGAGATCCAATACATTTCGAAAGGATAAAGCAATTACTTGCAACCACCAAGTGGTCCACCAATAGTTTAATCAACCCTACCGTGGAATACACCAACGACCCGATTCCCCGAGAAGGTTTGCATTGGGTGAACTCAACCATAAACCATGAACCCCAAATTGATCCACACACAACAACTCAAACCCCAAAAGCGCTAAAAGCCACTTTGGAAAGAATTTGGCAACAACCAAGGAGTACTCATTTTAATTTCCTACGTCAAGACGCTAAGGAAACGCAAATGTCCTACACCACAACCAACATACCAGAAATTCTTCATTGTTTTCTTTCATACCAGACAGAAATAGAAATCTCGATTTATGACATGCATACACACTTTTCAAGAGCACTCCGTATTAGTCATATATCCATGTATGACTTTCTCACCGACCTGGCTCACCGACTTTTTCATCATTAAACATCTATAAACAATGTCATGCTTCCTTTTCACCATTCATTCTTCATGTATCAACAATATCGAATAATCATTCACCAATCGACTACTTCCTCGGTATCACATGTTTGAAACACACAGAACATTGACGGTTGCGCCAACTCATATAACTATGACGGCAACACCGATAACAGCAAAACACCACGTCGTAAAAGAACCCACATCAATTGAAAACTGAACTCGCAAAACATTGCATTTCATCCAAATTCAACATTTTGGAAGATAACATCAAAATTTCAAGTCGAGCATCTGCTCCCACAACCGTCACAAATTTTCTCAAGGAGAGGGAAACTCATTTCCAAAAGGGAACACCTCACTAACAAAAACACTTTATAAAACATTCATAAAATCCACCTTTTTGAAGCACTCGCACACATCACACACATTATGCAAATAAATCTAACTCCAGTCAAAAAGAGTTTCCAACACAACCCACTATGTCCATCTGCTTCCGTTAAAATTTATTCCAAAGATAATTCAGGGTGAACGCGAAGGAGCGCGATCCACTCAAAATCTTTTGGGTAAAAATCCATACTCATAACACAAATTAAACAAAAAATAGCCAAAACCAAAGATTGGCAATAATCACTACGAGTTTTAGGGAAAATTCTGAAACACAACAGAAGGAACACTTTGACCGAAGACCTTGACCGAAAGTATTCAACCAAAATGGCAAACAACCACACCAGTTCAAAAGGTTTTAAACACCAGCTTTGCATGAAAACAATCATCTCTAGTGTTCCACTACGCTTTCCATTAAAGACTTCAAAATTCACTACTTACTTATTGAGAAAGTCCAACTGGTTTTAACAAAATTTACATAACAAATTCTTTCTCTAGTTATCATTCCCAACACATCTAATTAAGGTTTATGATGCTTATCGAAAATGCACCCAACCAAGACTATACTGACATGATCCCCCCGGATCACCGAATCATAACAACATAACCTATATTTCAAACATAGTACTTCAACGGCTACTTGAGAATGGTCAACCTATCAATTTTATATCATCCATACTTCAACATCTTGACAATTAAAACTTGTTCAATCAATAAAATGATTTCAACAAATAAGTATTATCTCTACAAGATAAAATTCGTGCGTATGATTCTAGGATATACATTCATCAAGCATAAAATCCTACATCATGCTAACTATCCATGGTCCACTCCATCACAGCATGTTACAATAACCTCCATTTTTAACAAGGATTTTCAACAGTTAATCTAAACAATTACCACCACTACTAAGTCGTCAATATCATTAAATGAGCAAAATCATAAGGATGACTGCAATGTTTTTTAATTACTCTATTCATATATCATAACCAATTGTCAATACATAACATACTCCAACTATTAGAATACATTTAATAAGTTAGACCAACACAATGTTCTTAAAACAACAACAAAACCTATACTTTCCCAATTGACATCGGTACTAGCCTTTATAGGAACACATACGCATACTTCCAAATATACTAATGGTTTGCAACAACATAGAAAGCAACTCTAATCAACTACCAAGTTAAGGTCACAAGCCAGCATGATTAAATTTCTCTATTAACACGTTAAATTAGAACACCTTTAAACATTATCGAGGGTCATAAGCACTTTCAAAGCAAGGTAACAGATTCTAAGCATGTACATTAACACAATTAATCATTCTCTCTATAGAGTAATTACAACGCTAGAAGTTCATTTAATCTTAAGCTGAACACAAATATTACATTTAACTAATTCAACTCACCAATTAACTTAAGAACAAATCATTTCCATAAACCATATTGTTACATACTACATGACATGCTAAACAACCATTTTCACTTTTGACAAACAGGATGCAACTCCACTTTTAAAGATAACCACAACTCAAGAATCAGAACGAACACCGATAGACAATTTTTCCTTTTCCAGGCAAGGAAGAAAACAAAACTCCAACAGAAATGCAGGAGAGCTCAACTCTCAATTTCCCACATTTGCCCACAAAACTCTTCAATAAATCTCAAGATCTATACTTCCAAGAAGGAAGAAGGATGCACCAGGGAAAATCAAAATGTTCATTTAACCTTTTCCAATAAAAGATTCAAACTTAGCACCACCCAACTTAAGGTCTGCACAAGGGGAAACTCCAACACTTTTCTCAGATAGGGAGCACAACAACCACATAAGTTTCCTCCCCAAGACGGTCCCTAATAACCAACAAAACCGGGTGTCAAAGCAAAGATTACGACCAACGACGCGCAACACAAAACTTTTATTCTTTGTCTTCACCCAAAGAAGACAAAACCACAAACCGCCACAAGAACAATCCGCGAGAATCCAATACCCAAACACTTTTCTTTTGGTTTCAACCAACTAAAACCAAGAAAACCAACCAAACCGACCGTCGGGACGGTAAAGAACATCTGAAGGAATCCACCACTAACTCTTCTTTTTGACTCCAATCAACTACCCAAACTACGACAGAAAAGGTAAGCACTCTTCTCCTACAGGGGTTAATAGTTCTTCGGTGATGGCGCTAACCAGCCACACCGTCAAACCTCACCCTTACTATGAAATAAGAGAGGTGGCCGAAACCCTTCGGCACCAAAACCCCACTTTATCACAACAACAAGAACAATTCAATCGTTTATCTCATAGATATAGCAACATGCATTAACAAATAAAGCGTTCAACATCATAGCTTAAATACAACATTTAAGCGTAAAGAAACGATACCCATACCCTTTCCTACTGTGCATCCATTGTGTGTCAAATTTTAGATTAGTTATACCACTTTTGCAAGTTTTAATGTTGCTATCCTATGACAAAATTTTAGTAAAAATCTAAGCCATGTTTCTAAGTTATTCCACATCACATTTTAGTTGTAACCTAAGGTATGACACTAAAAATACATATTCCAAGGACCTACAGCCCGCTCTGATACCAACTGTAACACCCCGGCATCTAGTATGCCCGAATGCTACCAAACATAGACTAAACATCAACTAAATACCATACATGAAGACAAATTTCAGCAAAGGCACAAATGCTAAAAACCGAAATTTCGGCAGCATCTCCTTTGTTTTATCATGATTTGAACAATAGCAATATCATAGCAAAATATTTCATAACATAAGACATCTAAAGCAACAATATTTAATGGATAAAACATCATCATAAAGAATTAAACCAAAACCAACCACACAAACATCTATAGCTAAGCAAAGAGGATCAACAACATATTAAAATTAATCCATACACCTAGTTCAGGGCACTATTATTATGATCATGACTCAAGGTTGGTAAATGTGACTGAAACTACGTGAAGATGTGTAGCTAATGCCCTTTCCCACATGCCGCTGTCATGGTACCTAAAAAAAACAACATAAACACAAGCGTGAGTTCAAAATTCAGCAAGCATATTGCAATGGTACAACAAGAACAATTACGTGGCAATAATATCTCACATCATGTAAACCATCTCATTCATAATCACATATCATCATCATCATCATTATGTATGCAATGCGATGCTATGCTCATGTCTCCTTGGAAACTCATACCGGTATGGTTGAGTACACACCCGTCGGTGTGCACCCTCTCCCCCCTTCCATCCCGAAGATGGAGGGTGCCTACTCCTCGCTTCCGTTCACCGCGGTGAATGGAATCACGATGTAGGACTTACTCATTGGCTCTCCGGAATAGTAATAACTTTCTCACCGACCTTCCCCGGACTAGTTATGACTTTCTCACCGCCCGGGCCATGTATCATGCCATGTATTCAAATATGCCAACATCATGAATAACTTGTACATTAACATATGGCATCATCATGGATAACTTGTACATTAACACATGGCATCATCACATAATAAACATATTCATCATATCAATGGCAAACATTAAAGCATGGCATGTGAACATATCATATATTCAAATTTCAATCTCAATCAATCAAACAACCCACAATCCGCTACCCATTCCAATACACTTGCCTCAACCACGGGCGACGGATTGGCGAGATGAAGAGGGCACTCCCGGGGTCACACCAACTGCACATAGGTACCACACACTCACAATCATGTCCACAAAACAGTACGCAAACCCTCATCTACCCCGACATTGCCAACTACTCGCAAAACCCAAAAAAAGAGATTCTGTCCCGTTGGGACAGCAGCCTTCCAAAAGGCATAACTCGGATTCTAAAACTCCGAATCAATTAAACGAGTACATCCTCGCATAGATTAAGAAATTTCCAAACTTTCTCTAGGTATATGGAAAGACTGATTCGGACTCTAAAGTTATTTAATCTACAAAATACCGTGATCTGTTCCAATCACGTCACAGATTTTAACACGCTCGGTAAAATAGCCATAACTTTTAAACGGATGGGCGGAATTGGACGTTCTTTATATCCACTGAAATATAATGAAATTATCTACAACTTCTTCAACATCCGTACGACCAGATTACGAATCTAAATTGGCGAAAACCTAAGCCCTAGGTCGACTGCTCATGCTGCCCGAAACAGAGGACGTGACCAACTCAAGAATCCATCTACTCTAATCAAATCCAGCACCACCAATTTATCTAAAAACTTAATAAACACCCTTATGACAGTACCTAGACCAACCCCAAGGATTCCCATGGCCATAGCTTCGCCTGACGCACGAAAACCCATCGGATCTCCTCCCGGTTCAACCGATCTCCTTCCACGCGCCGATTACGCCGGATCCTCTCATCGCGGAGGTTCCCAATGGAGAGGGCAATTAATTGGGGAGGTGTGGCAGCAAGGGGTGATTATGGATCCCTCCTAGGGCCGGCTAGGGGAGGAAGGGAGGTGGAGGAGCAAGGTGATAGGGTGGAGGCGCAATGCCAAGGGGGAGGCAAGGGGAGGGATGGCACAAGGGGCTTGGCTGCTAGGGTTAGCCCCATTGGGGCGCATGGGGGGGGCAGGAAGGCTGCTGCCCCAAAACTCCTCCTTATGGGCCTAAAACTCCCCCACCTTTGGCCCAGGTTAGACCCCCCCAAGGCCCAAACTCCCCCGGAAGCCCAAATTCTCCCCCGGAAAGCCGAAATTCTCCCCCGGAAAGCCCAAACTCACGGAAAAAAACCCCAAAGACATGACACCAAAGTCACTCCAGAATGCCGACATTGAAAAAGACTCAAACCGTCATTCCGTAGTGTCACAAGAAGAGGGATTGCTTACTGTTTTATGGACATGATTGTGAGTGTGTGGTCCCTATGTGCAGGTGGTGTGACCCCGGGAGTGCCTTCTACTTCTCGCCAATCCGTCGTCGTGGTTGAGGCAAGTGTATTGGAATGGGTAGCGGGTTATCGTTTGTTTGATCAGTTGTGATTGAAATTTAATATATGATATGTTCTCATGCCATGCTTTAATGATTGCTAATGATATGATGAATATGCTTACTATGCTATGAAGCCATGTGTTAATGTACAAGTGATTTACGATGTTGGCATGTTTGCATACATGGCATGATACATGGCCTGGGCGGTGAGAAAGTCATAACTAGTCCGGGGAAGGTCGGTGAGAAAGTTATGACTATTCCGGAGAGCCAATGAGTAAGTCCTACATCGTGATTCCATCCACCGCGGTGTATGGAAGCGAGGAGTAGGCACCCTGCATCTTCGGGATGGAAGGGGGGAGAGGGTGCACACCGACGGGTGTGTACTCAACCATACCGATATGAGTTTCCAGGAGATATGTGCATCGCATTGCATTGCATTATATGAGGATGTTATATGATGATGATATATGATGATGTCAATGATATGCTTACGCTATGAATATGAGATGTGTATGATGTTGTATGTGAAAAGTGGTGATGAAGGTATTAGAATGTATATTCTTGTTCCATTGCAATATACTTGCTGAGTGATGAACTCACGCTTGTGTTTATGTTGTTTTTCTTAGGTACCATGAAACCGGCATGCGGGAAAAAGGGCATTAGCTACATATCTACACGTAGCTTCACATTATTATACAGTTTAATCAGTGGGAGCCATGATAATAATGATTAGTGCCATGAATATTGGTGTATGGGCTTGAGTTCATCGTTTGATTGGTTATATTTGTTGGAATGGTTGAATTCCTTATTTTAGACATAAGTGATGCTTTACTCATTGTTATTGCTGTTTTAGTTGTCTTATGCTTTGATATAACTTGCCTTGTTATTACTCTTGCTCCAATTCATGTTAAAACAAAGGAAATGCTGCCGAAATTTCGGTTTTTTAGCATTTACTCCTTTGCTGTAATTTATCTTAGTTTATGGTATTTAGATGTCGTTTAGACTATGTTTGGTAGCATTCGAGCATATTAAATGCCGGGGTGTTACAGTTGGTATCAGAGCGGGCTGTAGGTCCCTGGAATTTGTATTTTTAGTGTCATGCTATAGGGTACAACTAAAATGTGATGTGGAATAACTTAGAAACATGGCTTAGGTTTTAACTAAAATTTTGTCATAGGATAGCAACATTAAAACTTGCAAAAGTGGTATAACTAATCTAAAATTTGACACACAATGGATGCACAGTAGGAAAGGGTATGGGTATCGTTTCTTTACGCTTAAATGTTGTATTTAAGCTTTGATGTTGAATGCTTCATTTGACAACGCATATTGCTATGTCTATGAGATAAATGATTGAATTGTGCTTGTTGTGGTGATAAAGTGGGGTTGTGGTACCAAAGGGTTTTCGGTCACCTATTTTTGTTCATAGTAAGGGTGAGGTTTGACGGTGTGGCCGGTTAGCGCCATCACCGAAGAACTATTAACCCCTATAGGAGAAGAGTGCTTACCCTTTCTGTCGTAGATCGGGTAGCTGACTGGAGTCAAATAGAAGAGTTTGGTGGTGGATTCCTTCGGATGTTCTTTATCGTTCGGTGGTCGGTCTTGGTTGGTTTTTCTTGGTTTTAGTTGATGGAAACCAAAAGAAAAGTGTTTGGTATTGGTTTTTCGCGGATCGTTCCGTATGCGGCGTGTGGTTTTGTCTTCCTTGGTTGAAGACGAAGAAGAGGAGTCTAGTGTTGCGCTTCTTTTGGGCGCCTTTCCAGTTTTGATGCTTGGTTTGTTGATTGCTTTATGGGGAGAAGCATTCAATCTATTCCTGTGTGGGAGTCCTTGAGATTGAAAAGTGTTTTGGAGAATTCCTTTTGCATGACCAAGTTTGGGTTTGTCTCATTGCAATTTTGAGAGTCAAGTTTCCTTATGAATTTGGGATGAGTTTTAAAACTAAAATGCTGTAAACAAAGTAAGTAGTCTTTTGACTGAAATCATTTGTCCCTAGTAAGAATTGTTGTTTAGCATGTTATGTAGCATGTACCAATCTGGTTTATGGGATGACGTATTGTTAAGTTAATTTGTGAGTTTAAACAATTCAATGCGGTTGTTATCTCTAGCTTGAGAATAAATAGACTACATGTGTTGTAGTTTACTCTGTAGCGAGAATGATTAAATGGTTTATGTACATGCTTAGAATCTGTTGCCTTGCTTTAAAAGTGCTTATGATCCTTGTTAATGTTAAAAGTTTAAACCTTGATGCATAGTTAGAACATTAAGATGATGTAAATTAATGATACTGTTAAAGAAACCTTGCCGATTGTTTAAAGATGCTCTAATCTAACGGGTTAATAGAGAAATTTAATCATGTTGACTAGTTGCTTTAATTTGGAAGTTGATTAGAGTTTCTATTTATGTTGTTGCAACCTACTAGTATATTTTTGGAAGTATGCAGTTGTGTCTCTACAATGCTGGTATTGATAACAATTAAGAAGACATAAGACTTATTGTTAATGATGTTGTTAACGGCAGTGTTAATGCTAGTGGTGCCAATCTTTGGTTTTGGCTATTTTGTTTCCGAGTTTCCCTAAAACCTTGTGTTGTGTTTCCGAGTTTCCCTAAAACCCGTAGCTATTGGTGCCAATCTTTGGTTTTGGCTATTTTGTTTAATTTTGTGTTATGAGTATGGATTTACACCCAAAAGTTTTTGAAGTGGATCGCGCTCCTTCGCGTTCACCCTGAATTATCTTTGGAATAAATTTTAACGGAAGCAGATGGACATAGTGGGTTGTGTTGGAAACTCTTGAGATTTAATTTGTAACTCTTTTTGACTGGAGTTGGATTTATTTGCATAACGTGTGTGGTGTTTGCAAGTGCTCCAAAAGGTGGTTTTTATGGATGTTTCATCGGTGATGTTGTTAGCAAAGTGTTCTCTTTTTGGGATATGAGTTCCCCTTTCTTTTGAGAAAAATATGTGGCGGTTGTGTGTACAGATGTTTGACTTTGGAGTCGATGTTCTTTTCCAAAATGTTGATTTTGGTTAAAATGCTGTGATACCACGGGATGGCAAAGACATTATAGAATGTGAAATGGAGGTATTAAACTTTACGGCATGAATTTTAATCGCGTTTCCGGGCCGATTTCGGGAGTTTGGGCCTCTCTGGGGGAGTTCGGGCCTAAGGGGGTTGAGTCGTGGGCTTTAGTGGGAGGATTTTTGGGCCCATGAGGGAGTGGGGGGCAGCATACCCTGCCTTGGGGGCGCCCTCCCCTTGCCCTAGGCGCCCTCTCCTCTTCCCCCCTCAAGCCGCCACCTCCTCCTCCCCATCTCCCTCTCCTAGCCACCCCCATCTTTCCCCATTGCGCCTCCACCCTTCCCCTCCCTTCCCAAGCAATCCACCCCTCTCCTAGCAGCCCCACGGCATCCCCTCTCATGGTGCTCCTCGCTGTCCCGCTCGGAGGATCGCCGGAATTCGAGAATCTCCGGCGAACCGTTGCGGATCGGGAGGAAGGAGCGGCCGGCGGGAAGGAAGGCTTCGTCGGTTTCGGATCTTCTTGGCGAGGTATGGCATGGGTGATCTGTGGGTTAGGTCTAGGTGTTGTTCTAAGGATCATTACCATGTTTTTAGATCAAGGGAGGTGCTGCCATGGGGTAGATTTGTTGAAAACTAGAGTTGTATTCACGTTCTGGTTCGGGCAGATTGGGAACCCGAACTAGGGCAGGAGTTTTGGCCAATTTAGAGATTGAATCTGACCGTACGGACTTTTAGGAAGTTGTAGATAATTTCATTATCTTTCCGTGGACATAAAGAAATTGAAATTCCGCCCAGCCGTTTGGAAGTTATGGATATTTTACCGAGCGCTGTCAAATCTGTGACGAGATTGAGACAGTTCGTGTTCAACATTAGATTAAACTAATTTAGAGTCCGAATCAGTCTTTCCATATAACTAGAAAAAGTTGGGAAATTTTCTAAGCTACGCGAGGGTGTACTCGTTTATTCAATTTGGAGTCCTAGAACAGAAGTTATGCCCGTTGGAAGACTGCTGTCCCGAAGGGACAGATTTGCTGCTTTCTGGTTTTAGGAGTTGTGTTTAAGTCGGGGTAGTGGGATTTATGTGTGTTGTTTTGTGGACTCGATTTGAGTGTATGGCACGTGTTTGCAGGTGGTGTGCCCCCCGGAGTGCCCTCGACCTCTCGTCACTCCGTTGCCGTGGTTGAAGGCAAGTGTGTTGCGTGGATTGTATGTTATATGCGTTGCTAGATTTGCTAGATAGCATTCGGAATAGATAACATGTTGTCTTGCCATGAATTACATGTTATAATTGATATGACGTCCTTAGGCCATGATTTAAAGGTTATCTATGATATGGTGTCCACATGCCATGATTAAAAATGTTTGTTGTTGATGAATGAATCACATGCCATGTTTTGAATGGTTACCGTCGATTGTTGAGTACGGACCTACATGTTTCGATGCCAAGTGTTGATATGCAATAGTTCTATTCATGTATATGTTGCTGTCCGTTTTGCACACATGGCATATTTTTCATGGCCGGCCGGTGAGATAAGTCATAACTATTCCGGTAGGGTCGGTGAGAACTGTTATGACTAGTCCGGGGCTATTCTTTCGAATAAGTCCTACATCGTGATTCCTTCACCGAGGTGAATGGAAGCGAGTGATAGGCACCCTCCATCTTCGGGATGGAAGGGGGAAAGGGTGCATGCCGACGGGTGTGCACTCAACCATACCGGTATGAGTTTCCAAGGAGACATGTGCATTGCATTAATGAAATATGTATATGATGATGTTTATGAGATGACGATGTGAATACTTATGAGTTACTCATGAGATGAGTACATGGATGCTTAAAAGATGTTTGGAATGCTAACCATGTTGTGTTATGATGTGCTTTTGGAGATTGGTGATGATGGTTTGTTGACTTGATCTTTGTTTTTTCATTACAATACACTTTGCTGAGTTTTGAACTCACGCTTGTGTTTTATGTTGTTTTTAGGTACCTTGAGATCGGCATGAGGGAAAAGGGGAATAGTCACACATCTCCACGTAGTTCACGTAATTGATTCCACAATGGAATCATTTGGAGTCATGACAATAAACTGAATGTGATACCATTGATGTTTATGGTTTAGATGTGTGCTAGTATTGCCTTATTCGTTTCATTTGGCTAATGATGACTTTGGGATGCTTAAAGTGGACTTATATTGCTTCCGTGCCGCTTATTATTGCTGTTTTAGATGTTTCATATTATGTCATATTCTGCTATGCTATTATGGTTGCGCGAGATCATGATTAAACAAAGGAGATGCTGCCGAAATTTTCGGTTCTAGCAATTGGTCCTTTGTTGTAAGTTTCTTTTATTTGTAGTTTTAGATGATACATAATCGATGTTTGGTAGCATTCAGCGTATTAGATGCCGTGTTACAGTTGGTATCAGAGCGGGCTTCAGGTCCGTGGTGTATGAATTTAGTGAAATACCATAGGGTTAACTAAAACTTTGATGTGGGATAACCTAGAAACATGGCTTAGGTTATCACTAAAATTTTGCTATAGGATAGCAACCTTAAAACTTGTGTATGTGGAATAACTAATTTAAAATTTGACACACATGGATGCACAGTAGGAAAGGGTATGGGTATCGTTACTTTACGCTTAAATGTTATATTTAAGCCTTAATGTTGAATGTTTTATGTGATAAAGTATGCTGCTATGCGTATGAGATAATTGATTGAATTGCTCTTGCTATCGTGATAAAGTGGGGTTGTGGTGCCGAAGGGTTTCGGTCACCTTTTTGTTCATAGTAAGGTTGTGGTTTAACGGTATGGCTGATTAAAACCATCACCGAAGAGCTATTAACCCTTGTGGGGAAAGAGTGCTTACCTTTTCTGTCGCAGTTTGGGTAGTTGATTGGAGTCAAAAGGAAGAGTTAGTGGTGGATTCCTTCAGATGTCGTGGTACCGCTCGACGGTCAGTTTTGGTTGTTTTTCTTGGCTTTAGTTGAGTGAAATCAAATGAAAAGTATTGGGTTTTCGCGGATTGTTCCGTAGGCGGTTTGTGGTTTTGTCTTCTTCGGTAGAAGGCAAAGAAGAAGAGTTATGTGTGCGTGTCTTTTGGTAGCAACGTTTGGTTTTGACGTCGGTTTTGTTGGTTGCCTTGCAAAGAAAAGTATCATTTTGCTCTTGCGTGTCTTACTCTGAGTTTAAAAGAGGTTCTTGAAGTTGTGTACAAGAATTTAAGATGTGTCGATTTATGTTTTGTGCCTTTGTCCGCAAAGGTTACTTGATCGCTTGGTTCCTCCCCGTGAGTCTTTAAGATTTAAAGGTGATTTGGAGATCTTTTGCTTGATCCAAAGTGTGAGTCATGTTCCATTGCAACTTTTGGGGAGTCAAGTTTCTTTGTGAGTCTTGGATGAGTTTTAAAAGAAAATGTCAGAACGGAGTAAGTAGTCTTTTGACTGAAATTATTTGTCAAATAGTGAGAATTGTTGTTTAGAATGTTATGTGGTATGTAACAATGTGGTTAATGGAAATGATGTACTCCTTAGTTAATTTGTGAGCTGAATCAATTTAATGTAATAGTTATCTTTAGCTTAAGATTAAATGAACTTCTAATGTTGTAGATTACTCTATAAGCGAGAATGATTAAAGGTGTTAATATACATGCTCAGATTCTGTTGTTTACTTTAAAAGTGCTTTTGACCCTGATAATGTTTAAAGTTTTAAATCGATGCATAGTTAAAACATTAAGATGATGTGGACTGCTGATATTGTTAAAGATGCTCTAATTTTACATGTTATTAGAGAGATTTAATCGTGTTGGTGACCTTAACTTGGAAGTTGATTAGACTTGTTATTTATGATGTTGCAAACTGTTAGTATATTTGGAAGTTTGCATATGTGTTTTTTTAATGCTAGCACCGATGTCAGTTGGGAAGACATAGGTTTAGTGGTTGTGGTAAGAGCTTTGTGATGGTCTAACTCATTTAATTTGTTTTAAATAGTTCGAGCATGTTGAGTAGTGACAATTTGCTATAGCCTTTGGATAGGATAACTAAAAGTAATGTTGCAGCTTTTAAGATTATGCAAACAATTGATATTGATGACTTGGTAGTGTTGTTAATTGTTGGAAACCATTGATCCAATAGAGAAAAGTGTAAAACTGTGAAAATTATGTCGAGTACATGTTGTGATGGGATGAACAATGGATAATAATCATGATGTAAGATTTTAATCTTAATGAATGCATATTTTAGAATGCTATTTACTGAAGTTTATCTTGTAGAGATAATACTTATTTGTTGAAGTCATTTTATTGATTGAACAAGTTTTAATTGTCAAGATGTTGGCGTATGGGTGGTATAAAATGGATAGGTTGACCATGCTCGGTATTTGTTGAAGTAATCGTATTCTAAATACAGAAAATGATGTATTACGATATGTTGGTCCGTGGGGATCTTGTTGACGCAGTCTTAATTGGATGTCTTTTGATAAGCATCATAAACTTTAATTAAAAGTGTTGGGAATGGTAACTAGAGAAAGAATTTGTTATGTAAATTTTGTTAAATCCGGTTGGACCTTCCCAATGAGTAAGTAGTGAATTTTGAAGTCTTTAATGGAAAGCGTAGTGGAACACTAGAGATGGTTGTATTTATGCTAAGCCGGTGTTTAAAACCTTTTTGACTGGTTTGGTTGTTTGCTAGTTTGGTTGAATGCTTTCGGGCAAAGTATTCCTTTGTCATATTTCAGAGTTTCCCTAAACTTGTAGTGATTGGTGCCAATCTTTGATTTTGGCTAATTTGTTTAGTTTGTGCTATGAGTATGGATTTAGACCCAAAAGTCTTTGAGTGGATCGCGCTCCTTTGCGTTCACACTGAATTATCTTTGGTATAAATGTTTAAAAGGAAGCAGATGGTCATAGTGGGTTGTGTTGGGAACTTTTGAGTTAAGCCCTTGATGGGTAACCCTATTTGGCTAGAGTTGGAGTTAATTGGAAAATGTGTCTGGTGTTTGCGTGTGCTTCACAAAGGTGGTTTTTGCGAATGTTCATAAGTGATTTTGTTGGTAAAGTGTTCTTTTTGGAAATGAGTTTCCCTTTCTCTTTGAGAAATTTATGACGGTTGTGGAAGCGGATGCTTGACTTGAAGTTTTGATGTTCTCTTTCAAAATGTTGAATTTGGTTGAAATGCAATGTTTTGCAAGTTCAGTTTTCAATTGTTGTGGGATGTGATGCGACGTGGTGTTTTATTGTTAACTATGCTGCCGTCATATTCTATATGAATTTTTGCAACCTTCGATGTTAATTGTATTTCAATTATTTGATACCGAGAAAGAAGTCATTTGGTGAATGACTATTCGGCATCAAGTTGTTACATGATGAATGAATGGTGAAAGGGAACAACGAGACATTGTTTATGCATAATTAATGATAAAAGAGTTGTTGAGCCAGGTCGGTGAGAAAGTCATATATGGATATATGACTAATCCGGAGTGCTCTTGGGAAGCTGCATGCATGTTCTGAGTCGAGATTTCAATTGCCTTCTAGTATGAGGAGTAAGAATGAATACCTTCTGGTATGTTGGTTGTGATGTAAGAGATATGAGCTTTCTTTGCATCTTGGCTTAGGAAAAATAGAATGAGTACTTTTGGTTGATGCCGAATTCTTTCCAAAGTGGCTTTTAGCGCTTTGGAGCTCGAGTTGTTGTATGTGGATCATTTTGGGTTCATGGGTCTTGGTTGAGCTTACTCAATGATTGTATTCTTTGTTCTAGTCCTTTGAGTGGAAGAGCCTGAGGGCGAGAACTTCTTAGAGAGAGAAATCCAGTGTGGGTTGTTAATGACCTCAGTTATTAAGTGTTACTAGTAGTTAATCGAAAATAGTTTAAAAGTGAAGAGTAAAGGAAGGTTGTGTTGGATTCAATGCAAACCTTCTTGGGGTATTGTGTCGTTGATGTATTCCTCGGTAGGGTTGATTAAGTTACTCGTGGACCACTTGGTGGTTGCTAGTAATTGCTTTTCCATTTCGAAGTGTATTGGATCTTTTGTCGCTGATCTATGAGCGAGTTGAGTCAACCGTAGTGGTTTTGTTTGGTTGTTATTGTTCTTGCGGGTTTTAAGAACCTTGGTTTTAAAGAAAGTTTTTTTTTATGTTAGTGGTGGGTATTGGTCTTTTGTAAAAGATCAATCCTTTGCATGGTTTTAACCCCGTTTGTTCAAACAGTGGGTTGTCTTGGAGTGTAGTGTCTCGTTTGGGTCGTCGTCTTGAATACGGCAAACCACAGTAGAGAGGGTTCTAGCGGTTGAAGCCGTGGTCTTCTGGGGAGTAGTGTTGGTTAAAAGAATTGGGCACTTTAGTGCTAAGGAATGTATAGTTTGAGGACGGTGAGACCGTTTTCTTTGGTGGTCTGTTTGGGAATTTATCCTATCGCTTGGGTCGTGCTGAGGCCTTGTGTGAGTACTTGTGTTTCAATGTTAAGTAAAGTTCTTGCAAGTTTTTACTGTGAAATATCGTTAATGCCTTTGGTCTTCAAACCTGAGAGTTTGGTCATCGAGTCTTGATCAGTGTAGTTCCCGTGATTTTA
This sequence comes from Rhipidocladum racemiflorum, assembly GCA_036346355.1. Lineage (NCBI taxonomy): Eukaryota > Viridiplantae > Streptophyta > Magnoliopsida > Poales > Poaceae > Rhipidocladum > Rhipidocladum racemiflorum. The sequence continues at coordinate 16,262,919 of CM070582.1, forward strand.
GTTAGAGAGAGCAGTGACCGGGGATATTGAAGTCTCGCGTGTGCAAGCAATATCCAGAGTTATTTCCGATCTGGTGTGAGCTGCAAATCCTAGCTATCTTTTGTTTTGCTGGATTGTCTAGTGGTGTCTTGGATTCGAGGTCGAATCCTGTTGAAGGGGGGGAGAATGTGATACCACGGGATGGCAAAGACATTATAGAATGTGAAATGGAGGTATTAAACTTTACGGCATGAATTTTAATCGCGTTTCCGGGCCGATTTCGGGAGTTTGGGCCTCTCTGGGGGAGTTCGGGCCTAAGGGGGTTGAGTCGTGGGCTTTAGTGGGAGGATTTTTGGGCCCATGAGGGAGTGGGGGGCAGCATACCCTGCCTTGGGGCCGCCCTCCCCTTGCCCTAGGCGCCCTCTCCTCTTCCCCCCTCAAGCCGCCACCTCCTCCTCCCCATCTCCCTCTCCTAGCCACCCCCATCTTTCCCCATTGCGCCTCCACCCTTCCCCTCCCTTCCCAAGCCATCCACCCCTCTCCTAGCAGCCCCACGGCATCCCCTCTCATGGTGCTCCTCGCTGTCCCGCTCGGAGGATCGCCGGAATTCGAGAATCTCCGGCGAACCGTTCTGGATCGGGAGGAAGGAGCGGCCGGCGGGAAGGAAGGCTTCGTCGGTTTCGGATCTTCTTGGCGAGGTATGGCATGGGTGATCTGTGGGTTAGGTCTAGGTGTTGTTCTAAGGATCATTACCATGTTTTTTAGATCAAGGGAGGTGCTGCCATGGGGTAGATTTGTTGAAAACTAGAGTTGTATTCACGTTCTGGTTCGGGCAGATTGGGAACCCGAACTAGGGCAGGAGTTTTGGCCAATTTAGAGATTGAATCTGACCGTACGGACTTTTAGGAAGTTGTAGATAATTTCATTATCTTTCCGTGGACATAAAGAAATTGAAATTCCGCCCAGCCGTTTGGAAGTTATGGATATTTTACCGAGCGCTGTCAAATCTGTGACGAGATTGAGACAGTTCGTGTTCAACATTAGATTAAACTAATTTAGAGTCCGAATCAGTCTTTCCATATAACTAGAAAAAGTTGGGAAATTTTCTAAGCTACGCGAGGGTGTACTCGTTTATTCAATTTGGAGTCCTAGAACAGAAGTTATGCCCGTTGGAAGACTGCTGTCCCGAAGGGACAGATTTGCTGCTTTCTGGTTTTAGGAGTTGTGTTTAAGTCGGGGTAGTGGGATTTATGTGTGTTGTTTTGTGGACTCGATTTGAGTGTATGGCACGTGTTTGCAGGTGGTGTGCCCCCGGGAGTGCCCTCGACCTCTCGTCACTCCGTTGCCGTGGTTGAAGGCAAGTGTGTTGCGTGGATTGTATGTTATATGCGTTGCTAGATTTGCTAGATAGCATTCGGAATAGATAACATGTTGTCTTGCCATGAATTACATGTTATAATTGATATGACGTCCTTAGGCCATGATTTAAAGGTTATCTATGATATGGTGTCCACATGCCATGATTAAAAATGTTTGTTGTTGATGAATGAATCACATGCCATGTTTTGAATGGTTACCGTCGATTGTTGAGTACGGACCTACATGTTTCGATGCCAAGTGTTGATATGCAATAGTTCTATTCATGTATATGTTGCTGTCCGCTTTGCACACATGGCATATTTTTCATGGTCGGCCGGTGAGATAAGTCATAACTATTCCGGTAGGGTCGGTGAGAACTGTTATGACTAGTCCGGGCTATTCTTTCGAATAAGTCCTACATCGTGATTCCTTCACCGAGGTGAATGGAAGCGAGTGATAGGCACCCTCCATCTTCGGGATGGAAGGGGAAAGGGTGCATGCCGACGGGTGTGCACTCAACCATACCGGTATGAGTTTCAAGGAGACATGTGCATTGCATTAATGAAATATGTATATGATGATGTTTATGAGATGACGATGTGAATACTTATGAGTTACTCATGAGATGAGTACATGGATGCTTAAAAGATGTTTGGAATGCTAACCATGTTGTGTTATGATGTGCTTTTGGAGATTGGTGATGATGGTTTGTTGACTTGATCTTTGTTTTTCCATTACAATACACTTTCTTTGAGTTTTGAACTCACGCTTGTGTTTTATGTTGTTTTTAGGTACCTTGAGATCGGCATGAGGGAAAAGGGGAATAGTCACACATCTCCACGTAGTTCACGTAATTGATTCCACAATGGAATCATTTGGAGTCATGACAATAAACTGAATGTGATACCATTGATGTTTATGGTTTAGATGTGTGCTAGTATTGCCTTATTCGTTTCATTTGGCTAATGATGACTTTGGGATGCTTAAAGTGGACTTATATTGCTTCCGTGCCGCTTATTATTGCTGTTTTAGATGTTTCATATTATGTCATATTCTGCTATGCTATTATGGTTGCGCGAGATCATGATTAAACAAAGGAGATGCTGCCGAAATTTTCGGTTCTAGCAATTGGTCCTTTGCTGTAAGTTTCTTTTATTTGTAGTTTTAGATGATACATAATCGATGTTTGGTAGCATTCAGGCGTATTAGATGCCGGGGTGTTACAAATGCGATGTTTTGCAAGTTTAGTTTTCAAATTGACGTGGCTTCCAATACGATGTGGTGTTCCTATTAATGGTGTTGCCGTCATAGTTTATATGAATCTCCGCAACGTTCGATGTTAATTGTGCTTCCATTATTTGATACCGAGGAAGAAGTCATTTGGTGAATGACTATTCGGTACCGTTGTTACATGATGAATGGAGGGTGAAAAAGGAAAACGAGACATTGTTTATGCATAATTAATCACAAAGGAGTCATGAGCCAGGTCGGTGAGAAAGTCATAAATGGTTATATGACTAATCCGGAGTGCTCTTGAAAGGTGTGCATTCATGTCATGAATCGATATGTCCAATTCTTTGTAGTATGAAAGAATGAAGAATTTCTGGTATGTTGGTTGTGGTGTAGGAGATTTGTGTTTCCCTTGCGTCTTGGCTCAGGAAGTTAAAATGAATGCTCTTTGGTTATTGTAGAATTCTTTCCAAAGTGGCTTTTAGCGCTTTGGAGTTCGAGTTGTTGTATGTGGATCAGTTTGGGTTCATGGGTTTTGGTTGAGCTTACTCAATGATTGTACCCTTTGTTCTGATTCTTTGAAAGGAAGAATGCGAGGGCTAAACCTTCTTAGAAAGAGGAATCTAGTGTGGGTTTGTAATGACCAAAGATATTAGGCGTTGCTAGTGGTTGATCGTAACTAGTTTGGAAGTGAAGAGTAAAGGAAGGTTGTGTAGGACTCAATTCAAACCTTCTTGGAGACTTGTGTCATTGATGTGTCCCTCGCTAGGGTTGATTAAATTATTAGTGGACCACTTGGTGGTTGCAAGTAATTGCTTTTCCTTTTCGAAGTGTATTGGATCTTTTGTCGCCGAGCTCTGAGCGAGTTGTGTCAACCGATGTGGATTGCTCGGTTGATATTATTTTTGCGGGTTTTAAGGACCCTGGTTATAAAGTAGGTTTTTCCTTCGGTGGTAGTGGTAGGTATTGGTCTTTTGTAAAAGGTCAATCTTTTGCAAGGTGTTAGCCGATTATTCAAGCAGTTGGTAGTCTTGAAGTGTTGTGTCTTGCTTGGTTCGCGTCGTCTAGAATACGACGAACCACAGTAGAGAGGTTGAGTTGTGAAAGCACTTTTGTGCGTGGGAGCTGAAGAGGGTTCTAGAGGTTGGTGCCGTGTTCTTCTGAGGAGAAACATCGGTTAAAGGGATCGGGCACTTTAGTGCCAAGGAATGCATAAAAATGAGGAATATGAGACCATTTCCCTTCATTGTCATCTTAGGAAGTTATCCTTTTGCTTGGGACGTTCTGAATCCTTATGTTTGTACTCGGTGTTTCAAAGTGGAGTAAGAATTCTGGCAAGTTTTGAATGTGAGTTATCTATAGAGCTGTCAGTCTTTGATCCTTAGCTCCTTGCTTCTGAGTGCTGGCTGGTGCAAATTGTAGGGGCTTCTAAGCGGTTTCTGAGGCGTGAACCATAGCTCCCTTCGATTTGGTTGTTTGCGAAGTGGCGTTTCTCGGATTCGGGGTCGAATCCTGTTGAAGGGGGGGAGAATGTGACACCACGGAGTGTCGTAATATTATAAAATGTGGATGTTGAGGTCAAAACATTATAAAATATGTAAATGGAGGTTAAAACTTTACGTTATGCCGTTTATAGCGTGTTCTTGGGCCGTTTTCGGGTGTTTGGGCCTCCCCGGGGGACTTTGGGCCTTGGGGGTTGAGTTGGGCCTCCGGTGGAAGGGTTTGGGCCCGGGGGGGGGGACTTTTGGGCAGCCAAATCTGGCCCCCACCCCTTGGTGCGCCCCAAACTCCCTCTCCCAACCCTAGCCGCCACCCCCTAGCCCCCCCATGCCCCTCCACCCTTCCCCTTCCTCTCCATCTTCCCCCAAGGCGCCACCACCCCTCTCCTCCCCTCTCCACCTCCCTTGCTGCCCCTAGGGGAGTTCTCCACCTCAACACCTCGAAGATCCGTGTAACACCCCGACATTTAATATGCCTGAATGCTACCAAACATAAGCTAAACAACATCTAAATACCACAATTAAACATAAATTCCAGCAAAGGCGCACATGCTAAAAACCGAGATTTCGGCAGCATCTCCTTTGTTTTAACATGAGTTGAAGGAGCAACAACAGTATCACAAGTTATATCATAATGGAAAGCATCTAAAACAGGAATAACACGTGACATAGCAACAATATAAGTCCAGGATAAAGCATTCAACCACTTCATGAGCTAAACGAATTAAATAATAAGACCGAGCACACGGTTAAGCAATACTCCAAGTTTCATGGCAATACTTTCATTATCATGTCATTGTTTAAATGGGTGATGTTAAGTGATGACGTGTGACTAGCTCCCTTTCCCGCATGTCGGATTCATGGTACCTAAAAGAAAACAACATAAACACAAGCGTGAGTTCATCACTCAGCAAGTATATTGCAATGGTACAAACATAAACAATTACATAGCAATAATATCTCACATCATGTAAACCATCTCATTCATGGTCACATATCATCATCATCAATATGTTTGCAGTGCAATGCGATACTCATGTCTCCTTGGAAACTCATACCGGTATGGTTGAGTACACACCCGTCGGTGTGCACCCTCTCCCACCTTCCATCCCGAAGATGGAGGGTGCCTACTCCTCGCTTCCGTTCACCGCGGTGAATGGAATCACGATGTAGGACTTACTCATTGGCTCTCCGGATTAGTCATAACTTTCTCACCGACCTTCCCGGACTAGTTATGACTTTCTCACCGCCCGGGCCATGTAATCATGCCATGTATGCAAATATGCCAACATCATAATTAACTTGTACGATAACACATGGCATCATCACGGATAACTTGTACATTAACACATGGCATCATCACATAATAAACATATTCATCATAACAATGGCAAACATTAAAGCGTGGCATGTGAACATATCATATATTCTGTGACACTACGGTATGGTGTGACATTATAGAATGTGAAATTAGAGATTTAAATCTTTCGGCTTGAGGTTTACTCGCGTTTTTGGGCCTTTTGAAGTGATGTGTCACCACGGTGTGTCGTAACCTTTTAAATGGTGCATGTTAAGGTTAAAAACTTTATGAAATATGGTATGGGAGGTTAAAACCATAAGGTATGGAGGTTAATAGAGTTTCCGCGCCCTTTCCGGGCCATTTTAGGGGTTTTGGGCCTTTCCGGGGGAGTTTGGGCCTAAGGGAAAGGTCCGTGGGCTTTGGTGGGATGGTGTTCGAGTCCATTTAGGGTAGGAGTTCTGTTTGGGGGGCCTCCTCCTGCCCTTTTGGGTGTCCTCCCCCTGCCCCTTGCGCCCCCAAGTGCCCTAGCCGCCTCCCACACCTCCCCACCTCCTCCTCTTCCTTGCGCCCCCTTTGCCCCATTGCTCTCCACCTCTCCACCTCTCCACCACCTCTCCTCCAACCCCTTGCTGCCCTAGGATGGCCTCCCCACCCCTGCATCCTCATGGATCCATCCGAGGAGCGAGGAGCGAGGAGCGAGGAGCGAGGAGATCTATTGTAGTTTTCGTGCGTCGGGCAAAGGTATGACCATGGGAAACCTTGGGATTGATCTAGGTACTGTTCTAAGGGTGTTTATCAAGTTTTTAGATCAATTGGTGGTGCTGGATTTGAGTATATTGGATTAGATCTAGAAGTTGCCACGTTACTGTTTTGGGACAGCATGAGCAGTCGACCTAGGGTTTGCGTTTTCGTCAATTTAGAATCCGAATCTGTCCGTACGGATGTTGAAGAAGTTGTATATAATTTCATTATATTTCAGTGGGTATAAAGAACGTTAAATTCTGCCCAGCCGTTTGAAAGTTATGGCTGTTTTACCGAGCGTGATAAAATCTGTGACGTGATTGGAACAGATCACGGTAATCTGTAGATTAAACGACTTAAGATTCCGAATCAGTCTTTCCCTATACCTAGAGAAAGTTGGGAAATTTCCTAAGCTACGCGAGGATGTACTCGTTTAATTGATTCGGAGTCCCAGAACTCAAGTTATGCCTTTTGCAAGGCTGCTGTCCCGACGGGACAGAACCTCTGTTTTTAGGTTTTGCGAGTAGTTGGCAATGTCGGGGTAGATGAGGGTTTGCGTACTGTTTTATGGACATGATTGTGAGCGTGTGGTACCTATGTGCAGGTGGTGCAACCCCGGGAGTGCCCTCTACTTCCCGCCAATCCGTTGCCCGTGGTTGAGGCAAGTGTATTGTGATGGATAGCGAGTTGTAGGTTGCTTGTTGAGAATAGATGGAATTGACTACATGATATATGATCACTTGCCATGCTTTAATGATTGCCAATGATATGATGAGCATGTTTTTATGTTATGATGCCATGTGTTGATATGTGAGTTAAATATGATGTTGGCATAATTGCATACATGACATGTTACATGGCCCGGGAGGTGAGAAAGTCATAACTAATCCGGGAAGGTCGGTGAGAAAGATATGACTAATCCAGAGAGCCAATGAGTAAGTCCTACATCGTGATTCCATTCACCGCGGTGAATGGAAGCGAGGAGTAGGCACCCTCCATCTTCGGGATGGAAGGGGGGAGAGGGTGCACACCGACGGGTGTGTACTCAACCATACCGGTATGAGTTTCCAAGGAGACATGAGCATAGCATCGCATTGCACTTCATACATATTGATGATGATGATAATATGTGACCATGAGTGAGATGGTTTACATGATGTGAGATATTATTGTTATGTAATTGTTTATGTTTGTACCATTGCAATATACTTGCTGAGTGATGAACTCACGCTTGTGTTTATGTTGTTTTCTTTTAGGTACCATGAATCCGACATGCGGGAAAGGGAGCTAGTCACACGTCATCACTTAGCATCACACATTTAAACAATGACATGATAATGAAAGTATTTCCATGAAACTTGGAGTATTGCTTAACCGTGTGCTCGGTCTTATTATTTGATTCGTTTAGCTCATGAAGTGGTTGAATGCTTTATCCTGGACTTATATTGTTGCTATGTCACATGTTATTGCTGTTTTAAATGCTTTCCATTATGATATAACTTGTGATACTGTTGTTGCTCCTTCAATTCTTGTTAAAACAAAGGAGATGCTGCCGAAATCTCGGTTTTTAGCATGTGCGCCTTTGCTGGAATATTTGTTTAATTGTGGTATTTAGATGTTGTTTAGCTTATGTTTGGTAGCATTCAGGCATATTAAATGCCGGGGTGTTACAGTTGGTATCAGAGCGGACTGTAGGTCCTTGGAATGTGAATTTTAATGTCATGCTATAGGGTACAACTAAAAAAAATGTGATGTGGAATAACTTAGAAACATGGCTTAGGTATTAACTAAAATTTTGTTATAGGATAGCAACATTAAAACTTGCAAAAGTGGTATAACTAATCTAAAATTTGACACACAATGGATGCACAGTAGGAAGGGTATGGGAATCGTTTCTTTACGCTTAAATGTTGTATTTAAGCTTTAATGTTGAATGCTTCATTTGACAATGCATGATGCTATGTCAATGAGATAAATGATTGAATTGTTCCTGTTGTGGTGATAAAAGTGGGGTTTTGGTGCCGAAGGGTTTCGGTCACCTCTTTTTGTTCATAGTAAGGGTGAGGTTTGACGGTGTGGCCGGTTAGCGCCATCACCGAAGAACTATTAACCCCTGTAGGAGAAGAGTGCTTATCCTTTCTGTCCTTGATCGGGTAGTTGACTGGAGTCAAATAGAAGAGTTGATGGTGGTTTCCTTCGGATGTTCTTTATCGTTCTGTGGTCGGTCTTGGTTGGTTTTCTTGGTTTTAGTTGATGGAAACCAAAAGAAAAGTGTTTGGTATTGGATTTTCGCGGATCGTTCCGTATGCGGTGTGTGGTTTTTGTCTTCCTTGGTTGAAGACAAAGAAGAGGAGTCTAGTGTTGCGCTTCTTTTGGGCGCCTTCCCAGTTTTGATACCTAGTTTGTTGATTGCTTTATGGGGAAGAAGCATTCAAATTTATTTCTGTGTTTGTCTTTCTCCGAGGATAAAGGAGTTATTGCGGAGTTGTGCCATACCTGGCTGTTAGGACTGAAGTTCTGTGGCTTTATAGGAGTAAGTGTTTGATTTCCTTATTTTGCTGGTTTAAGAAATCATCTTTGAAGAACCCTTCTTGTTTCGTGAAAGTTTAGGGTTTGGTGTTAAGGTTTTAATTGCATAGGTTTAATTGAGCACTTGGTTCCCTTTCGAGAAAATTGTCTTTCAACCAATTTCCTCAATGGGAGTCCTTGGGATTTAAAAGTGTTTTGGAGAATTTCTTTTGCATGACCAAGTTTGGGTTTGTATCATTGCAATTTTGAGAGTCAAGTTTCCTTATGAATTTGGGCTGAGTTTTAAAGCTAAAATGCTGCAAACAAGTGAGTAGTCTTTTGACTAAAATCGTTTGTCCCTAGTAAGAATTGTTGTTTAGCATGTTATGTAGCATGTACCAATGTGATTTATGGGATGATGCATTGTTAAGTTAATTTGTGAGTTGAAACAATTCAATGTGATTATCATCTCTAGCTTGAGAATAAATAGACTACTAGTGTTGTAGTTTACTCTGTAGCGGGAATGATTAAATGGGTTGATGTACATGCTTAGAATCTGTTGCCTTGCTTTAAAAGTGCTTATGATCCTTGTTAATGTTTAAAGTTTTAAACCTTGATGCATAGTTAAAACTTTAAGATGATGTAGACTGCTGTTATTGATAAAGAAACCTTGCTGGTTGTTTAAAGATGTTCTAATCTAATGAATTAATAGAGAAATTTAATCGTGTTGCCTAGCAACTTTAATTTGGATGTTGATTAGAGTTGCTATTTACGTTGTTGCAAACTACTAGTATATTTCGAGGTATGCAGTTGTGTCTCTACAATGCTAGTACTGATATCAATTGAGAAGACATAAGACTTATTGTTAATGATGTTGTTAAAGGCAGTGTTAATGCTAGTATTCAATCTATTTTAAATAGTTGGAGTATGTTGTGTGGTGGTAATTTTGTTATCGCCTATGTATAGGGTAGCTAAAAGTAATGTTGTTGGTTGATGGTTATGCCCATTTGTTGATTTTGATGACTAAGTAGTAGTGGTAACTGTTTAGATTACTCGTTGGAAAACCATGGTTAAAATAGAGGAAATTTTTAACATGTTGCGATGGAGTGAGATTTGGATAATTAACATGATGAATGATGTTATCCTTAATGAAAGTATAAATTAGACTCTCCCTTACGAATTCTTCCCTACGGAGATAATATGTACATGTTGAAGTCGTTGTCTAACTGAATAAGGTTCGGTTGTCGAGACGTGAATATATAGGAGGTATGAAATTTATATGTTGATTTTGCTGAAAGATTTGTTGAAGTCATTTTATTGATTGAACAAGTTTCAATTGTCAAGATTTTGACGTATGGATAGTATAAAATTAGTAGGTTGACCATGCTCAAGTAGCTGTTGAAGTATTATCTTTCAAATTTAGAATAAGAAATATTATGATTCGGTGATCCGTGGGGATCATGTCAATGTAGTCTTGGTTGGGTGCCTTCTTGATAAGCATCATAAACCCTTATTAAAAGTATTGGGAATGGTAACTAGAGGAAGAATTTGTTGTGAAGCTTTTGGTTGAATTGTGTTGGGGCTCCTCAGGGAGTAAAAAGTGATTATTAAAGTCTTTTAATGGAAAGCGTAGTGGAGTTCTAGATATGGTTCTTTTTATGCTGAGCTTGTGTTTAAAAGCTTTTGGATTGGTTTGGTTGTTTGCCATTTTGGTTGAAGGGTTTTCGGTCAAGGTGTTCCTTATGCTGTGTTTCAGAGTTTCCCCAAAACTCGTAATGTTTGGTGTCGACCTTTGGTTTTGGCGAATTTGTTTAGTTCGTGTTGTGAGTTTGGATTTACATCCAAAAGTTTTTGAGTCGATCGCGCCCTTTCGCGTTCGCACTGAATTATCTTTGGAAATAATTTTAAAAGGAAGCAGATGGTCATAAAGGGTTGTGTTGGAAACTTTTGAGTTAAGCCCTTGATGTGTAACTCTATTTGGCTAGAGTTGGAGTCATTTGGAAAATGTGTCTGGTGTGCGGGTGTTTCACAAGTCTGGATTTTTATGAATGTTTCATAAGTGGATTTGGCTAGAGAAGAGTTTTCTTTTGGGATTGAGTTTCCCTCTCTTTTGATAAAATTTATGGCAGTTGTTTGTGCAGATGTCTAACTTTGGAGTCAATGTTCTTTTCCAAAACGTTGATTTTGGTTAAAATGCGATGTTTTGCAAAGTTTAGCTATCTATCGTTGGTGGGTTCTGATTTGATGTGGTGCCTTACTGTTAACTATGCTGCCGTCATAGTTTATATGAATTAGCGCAACTCTCGATGTTATTCGAGATTTATTCATGTGATACCGAGGAAGAAGTCATCATGTGAATGACTTTTCGGTAGTGTGGTTACATGATGAAGGAATGGTGAAAAGTAAACATGACATCGTTTTTACATGTTAAATGATAAAAGAGTCGTTGAGCCAGGTCGGTGAGAAAGTCATATATGGAGATATGACTAATCCGGAGTGCTCCTGAAGAGTGTGCATTTATGTCATGAAACGAGATTTCCCTTGCTTTCTAGTATGAAAAGAAGCAATGAAGAATTTCTCGTATGTTGGTTGTGATGTAGGGGATTTATGCTTCCTTTGTGATTTGGCTTGGATGTTGCCGAATTCTATCCAAAATGGTAGTTAACGCTTTGGGTTTGAGTTGTTGTGTGTACACTTGGGCTTGATAGCTAATTGTTTTTGTGTGAGGGCGAGACCCTCTTAAGAAAGGAACCAATTGTGGTTTGGTAAAGTTTTACGATCCTAGCTTGGGGCTAGGTGTCGAACCTTAGTGGTATAAGGGTGGTTTGTGATGGAGGTTGATGATGTATGGGTTTAACCTTTACTAAGAGTAGCGATGGGGGGAAGTGAAGTTGACGGTAGTTCGGTGATATTTGTCCTGCCGTGAGCAATTGTCATCACTAGTTGTTCTTGGATTTGAGTCTTGTCTGGGAAAGGATGGAATAAAGTGTTAGTATGATCGTGTATCGGAAGGGCAAGTGTGCCTTAATGATTTTTCCCCTCGATGGAAATTTTCTGGAATGTAGAAAGGTCGTTAAAGGAATTGTGACTTCCTTTGATTTTGTCATGTTGAGTTTATTGGAGTATGGTAGTCAGGTTGGTTGTGATAGAAGTATGAAGTGTTTGCCGTGAGGATTCGAGCGTTTTGGGTTGATGGAGCCCTTTTTGGTTGAAACGCCGATTCTGTTTGGGAATTGAAGTGAAGGTCGAACTATGAGTGGTTGCCCTTAGTTGAGCTAGATCAACACTTTTTCGCTAAGTGTTGGTTTTGGGAACACGTTTGTCGTTTGTTCCGGTTTTTTTTGTTTTGTCGTTGTGCGAATGTTTTGTGCTGCTGAGAAGCCTTTGTCCCTTGGGGACTTTGTTGTTGATTTTATGCATTTCGGATTCGAGGTCGAATCCTGTTGAAGGGGGGAAGAATGTGACACTACGGTATGGTGTGACATTATAGAATGTGAAATTAGAGATTAAAATCTTTCGGCTTGAGGTTTACTCGCGTTTTTTGGCCTTTTGAAGTGATGTGTCACCACGGAGTGTCGTAACCTTTTAAATGGTGCATGTTAAGGTCAAAAACTTTATGAAATATGGTATGGGAGGTTAAAACCATAAGGTATGGAGGTTAATAGCGTTTTCGGGCCATTTTAGGGGTTTTGGGCCTTTCCGGGGGAGTTTGGGCATAAGGGAAAGGTCCGTGGGCTTTGGTGGGATGGTGTTCGAGTCCATTTAGGGTAGGAGTTCTGTTTGGGGGGCCTCCTCCTGCCCTTTTGGGTGTCCTCCCCCTGCCCCTTGCGCCCCCAAGTGCCATAGCCGCCTCCCACACCTCCCCACCTCCTCCTCTTCCTTGCGCCCCCTTTGCCCCATTGCTCTCCACCTCTCCACCTCTCCACCACCTCTCCTCCACCCCCTTGCTGCCCTAGGATGGCCTCCCCACCCCTGCATCCTCATGGATCCATCCGAGGAGCGAGGAGCGAGGAGATCTATTGTAGTTTTCGTGCGTCGGGCAAAGGTATGACCATGGGAAACCTTGGGATTGATCTAGGTACTGTTCTAAGGGTGTTTATCAAGTTTTTAGATCAATTGGTGGTGCTGGATTTGAGTATATTGGATTAGATCTAGAAGTTGCCACGTTTCTGTTTTGGGACAGCATGAGCAGTCGACCTAGGGTTTGCGTTTTCGTCAATTTAGAATCCGAATCAGTCCGTATGGATGTTGAAGAAGTTGTATATAATTTCATTATCTTTCAGTGGGTATAAAGAACGTTAAATTCCGCCCAGCCGTTTGAAAGTTATGTCCGTTTTACCGAGCGTGATAAAATCTGTGACGTGATTGGAACAGATCACGGTAATCTGTAGATTAAACAACATTAGAGTCCGAATCAGTCTTTCCCTATACCTAGAGGAAGTTGGGAAATTTCCTAAGCTACGCGAGGATGTACTCGTTTAATTGATTCGGAGTCCAAAACTCAAGTTATGCCTTTTGCAAGGCTGCTGTCCCGACGGGACAGAACCTCTGTTTTTAGGTTTTGCGAGTAGTTGGCAATGTCGGGGTAGATGAGGGTTTGCGTACTATTTTGTGGACATGATTGTGAGCGTGTGGTACCTATGTGCAGGTGGTGCGACCCCGGGAGTGCCCTCTACTTCCCGCCAATCCGTTGCCCGTGGTTGAGGCAAGTGTATTGTGATGGATAGCGAGTTGTAGGTTGCTTGTTGAGAATAGATGGAATTGACTACATGATATATGATCACTTGCCATGCTTTAATGATTGCCAATGATATGATGAGCTTGTTTTTATGTTATGATGCCATGTGTTAATATTTGAGTTAAATATGATGTTGGCATAATTGCATACATGACATGTTACATGGCCCGGGCGGCGAGAAAGTCATAACTAATCCGGGAAGGTCGGTGAGAAAGATATGACTAATCCGGAGAGCCAATAAGTAAGTCCTACATCGTGATTCCATTCACCGTGGTGAACGGAAGCGAGGAGTAGGCACCCTCCATCTTCGGGATGGAAGGGGGGAGAGGGTGCACACCGACGGGTGTGTACTCAACCTTACCGGTATGAGTTTCCAAGGAGACATGAGCATAGCATCGCATATCACTTCATACATATTGATCATGATGATAATATGTGACCATGAGTGAGATGGTTTACATGATGTGAGATATTATTGTTATGTAATTGTTTATGTTTGTACCATTGCTATATACTTGCTGAGTGATGAACTCACGCTTGTGTTTATGTTGTTTTCTTTTAGGTACCATGAATCCGACATGCGGGAAAGGGAGCTAGTCACACGTCATCACTTAGCATCACACATTTAAACAACGACATGATAATGAAAGTATTGCCATGAAACTTGGAGTATTGCTTAACCGTGTGCTCGGTCTTATTATTTGATTCGTTTAGCTCATGAAGTGGTTGAATGATTTATCCTGGACTTATATTGTTGCTATGTCACATGTCATTGCTGTTTTAAATGCTTTCCATTACGATATAACTTGTGATACTGTTGTTGCTCCTTCAATTCTTGTTAAAACAAAGGAGATGCTGCTGAAATCTCGGTTTTTAGCATGTGCGCCTTTGCTGGAATTTTTGTTTAATTGTGGTATTTAGATGTTGTTTAGCTTATGTTTGGTAGCATTCAGGCATATTAAATGCCGGGGTATTACATATTCAAACTTCAATCTCAATCAATCAACAACCTACAATCCGCTACCCATTCCAATACACTTGCCTCAACCACGGCGACAGACTGGCGAGACGTAGAGGGCACTCCCGGGGTCATACCACCTGCACATAGGTACCACACACTCACAATCGTGTCCAAAAAACAGTACGCAAACCCTCATCTACCCCGACATTACCAACTACTCGCAAAACCCGAAAACAGCGGTTCTGTCCCGTCGGGACAGCAGCCTTCCAAAAGGCATAACTAGGGTTCTAAAACTCCGAATCAGTTAAACGAGTACATCCTCGCGTTGCTTAGGAAATTTTCCAACTTTTTCTAGGTATAGGGAAAGACTGATTCGGACTCTAAAGTTGTTTAATCTACAAAATACTGTGATCTGTTCCAATCACGTCACAGATTTTAACACGCTCGGTAAAACAGCCATAACTTTCAAACGGCTAGGCGGAATTTAAAGTTCTTTATATCCACGGAAAGACAACGAAATTATACACAACTTCTTAAACGTCCGTACGACCAGATTCCGATTCTAATTTGGCGAAAAACTGAACCCTAGGTCGACTTCTCATGCTGCCCGAAACAGAGAACGTGGCAACTTCTAGATCTAATCCAATCTACTCAATTCCAGTACCACCAATTGATCTAAAAACTTGATAAACACCCTTAGAACAGTACCTAGACCAACCCCAAGGATTCCCATGGCCATACCTTTGCCCAACGCACGAAAACCCAATAGATCTCCTCCCGGTTCGCGCGTCTCCTTCCTCGCTCCAATCCCGCCGGATCTCCTCGTCGCGGAGCGCTCCAACGGATGGATCTTTGAGGTGTGGAGGTGGAGAACTCCCCTAGGGGAAGCAAAGGAGGAGGAGAGGTGGTGGAGAGGTGGTGGAGCAATGGGGAGCAATGGGGGAGGTGGAGGCGCCACAAGGCGGAGGTGGGGAGGTGTGGGGGGCGGCTAGGACTTGTGGGGGCGCAATGGCAGGGGGTGAACGCCTAAAGGGGCTGGGGGAGGCCCCCAACCAGGACTCCTACTCCTATTAGGACTCAAACTCCATCCCACCAAAGCCCACGACCCTTTCCTTTAGGCCCAAACTCCCCCGGAAAGGCCCAAAACCCCGGAAACGGCCCCGAAACGCTATTAAGCCTCCTATCATATGGTTTTAACCTCCAATACCGTATTTCATAAAGTTTTTTTGACCTTAACATTCACGTTAAATAATGTCACACCATTCCGTAGTGTCACATTCTCCCCCCTTCAACAGGATTCAACCCCGAATCCGAGACACGCTACTTCGCAAACAATCAAATCAAAGGGAGTTATGGACCACACCTCAGAACCCGCTTAGAAGCTCCTACGACTTGCACCAGCCAGCACTCAGAGGCAAGGAGCTAAGGATCAAAGACTAACAGCTCTAAAGATAACTCATAATCAAAAACTTGCGAGAACTTTACTGAACATTGAAACACAAAGCACTCAAACAAGGCCTCGACATGACCCAAGCGATAGGATAAAATCCCAAACAGACCACGAAAGAAAACGGTCTCATACTCCTCGTTCTAAGCATTCCTTGGCATTGAAGTGCCCGATCCCTTTAACTCAGGCTACTCTCCAGAAAAACACGGTACCAACCTCCCTTCTGTGGTTCCTTGTACTCAAGACGACGCGAAGCAGGAGAGACACAACGCTCTAAGATTACCACAGAACGAACAACCTACTTTAACCAGGATCCGTAAGACTCGCGTAACAGAAATGACCGAACTTTCCCCTACGGTTTGACACAACTCGCTTCTTGCCCAACGACAAAAGCACCAATACACTTCAAAAGGAAAAACGATCACTAGCAACCACCAAGTGGTCCACTCAAAATGTAATCAACCCTACTGAGAAACACCTCAACGACACAATTCTCCACGAAGGTTTGCATTGAGTCATACACAACCTTCCACTGAAAGGACCACGATAAAGAGCACAATCATTGAGTGAGCTCAACCATAACATGAACCCAAGTGGCCCTCATCCAACAACTCAAACCCCAAAGCGTTAAAACCACTTTGGAAAGGATTCGACAACAACCAGAGAGTATTCATTTTAATTTCCTAAGCCAAAACGCAAAGGAAACACACATCCCTTCACCACAATCAACACCAGAAATTATTCACTCTTTTCTTTTCATACTAGAAAGCAAAGGAAATCTCGTTTCATGACATGAATACACATACTTCAAGAGCACTCCGGAATAGTCATATCTCCATATATGACTTTCTCACCGATCTGGCTCAACGACTCTTTTATCATTTAACATCTATACACGATGTCTTGTTTACTTTTCACCATTCATTCATCATATAACAACAATACCGAAAAGTCATTCACAAAAAGACTTCTTCCTCGGTATCACATGATTGAAATACACATAACAATCGGCGATTGCGCTAAATCATATAGACTATGACGGCAACAACGTTAACAACAAAACACCACATCGTGTGAAAACCCATCATCCATTTAAAACTAACCTTGCAACACCTCGCAAAAACAAACTCAACCTTTTGGAACAGAACATCGACTCCAAAGTCAAACATCTACACACACAACCGCCATAAATTTTATCAAAAGAGAGGGAAACTCAATGCCAAAAGAAAACTCCTCACTAACCAAATTCACTTATGAAACTTTCATAAAAACCAGACTTGTGAAACATCCGCACACCAGACACATTTTCCAATTGACTCCAACTCTAGCCAAACAGAGTTACACATCAAGGGCTTAACTCAAAAGTTTCCAACACAACCCTTTATGACCATCTGCTTCCTTTTAAAATTAATTCCAAAGATAATTCGGTCTGACGCGAAAGGGCGCGATCGACTCAAAAACTTTTGGGGTGTAAATCCATACTCATAGCACCAACTAAACAAATTAGCCAAAACCAAATATTTGCACCAATTTCTACGAGTTTTAGGGAAACGCTGAAACACAGCATATGGAACATCTTGACCGAAAACCCTTCAACCAAAAGGTCAAACAACCGACCCAGTCCAAAAGCTTTTGAACACAAGCTCAGCATAAAAAGAACCATCTCTAATACTCCACTACGCTTTCCATTAAAGACTTCAATAATCACTATTTACTCCCTGAGAAGCCCCAACACAATTAAACCAAAAGCTTCACAACAAATTCTTCCTCTAGTTACCAATCCCAACATTTTTAATTAGGGTTTATGATGCTTATAAAAAAGGCACCCAACCAAGACTATATTGACATGATCCCCACAGATCACCGAATCATAATACTTCTTATTCTAAATTTGAAACATAGTACTTTAACAAATCTTTCAGCAAGATTAAACATATAAATTTCATACCTCCTATATATTCACGTCTCGACAACCGAACCTTATTCAGTTAAACAACAACTTCAACATGTAAATATTATCTCCACAGGGAAGAATTCGTAAGTGAGACTCTAAGTTATACTTTCACTAGTAAGATGCCCGTGCGTTGCAACGGAATTTCAAAAGAGAATAATACATAATTATAATGCAGGATCCAAAACCATACAATAAATCAATTTTCTGTAACACACATATCAAGCAAAACATATCTTTGTAAGCTAGTAAATAAATCAAATCATCTATATTGAGTTGTACTGCAGATTTACAACTATAGGTTAGCACAGCAAAGGTGACTTACCTACAGGGCCTTGGGCCCCTACTGTTCTAGCCCAAGAACGGTCTGGCAGACTCACCATCACCACCAACTCATTCTTATAATAGTTAACTAGTAAGGTGCCTATGCGTTGCAACGGTATCTACATTTTGAACGGCTCTCCTGCTATTACGATAACATGAAACAAGAAAAAATATGTTGTTCAAATAATACATTAATCAAATGTAACATACATCATAACGATATTCTCCATTGTTTAGTGTAGCATATCATTACAAAACTCATCTACAAGGTGAGGACTTCTTTGTAGACTATATTCTTGGTTACTTTGCAGGCCGAATTGAAGCTCCCATCATTACTTGGTGCAGCAAGTATTTTAAGATTACTTCTAGCGGTTGCTCGTGATAGGGCGACATAGAGTTGACCATGGGAGAAAACCGAATTAGGAAGGTAGACCCCAACATGTGGGATTGTTTGACCCTGTGCTTTATTGATGGTCATGGCGAAACTCAATCTGATAGGAAATTGTTTCCTCTTAAACTTAAAGGGAAACAGTTCATCGTCAGACGGGCACAAAGGTATCCGTGGAAGAAAAACTCTCTTCCAAAGATGTTGTCCCAAAGACAATTTCAGCATCGATGGTGTTTCTTTGGAATGCTCGGACTATCAACCTTGTCCCATTACATAACCCATTAGCTGGATCAAGATTTCTAAGTAAAATCACAGGGCAATTGTAACACCCCAAAAATTTGCTTTCCTTAAATTCATGTGTGATTTGGCACTTTGGTGAATTTTTGGAATTTTCTGGAATTTATTTGGATTTATTTGGAATTTATTTGAATTTATTCCATTTTGAAATAATTAAAGAATTAAACTTTGCAAATAAAATTTTGTTGGAAATATTTTATTTGAGTCCAAAATGATCCAAAGTATTTTCCAGAATTTTTCTGGAATTTTTCTGAGTCTTTTGCTATTTTTAATGAATTAAATGAATTACTGGGAATTATTTTAATTATTAAATCGCTGGAAAATGCGAGTGGGTTTGCACTGTTCATCCGACCGAGCCCGAGTCAGACTCGAGTTCGAGTTCGACCCGAGCCACGTGACTCGACCGAACCCGCTCGGCCGAAAGCCTAAAGCGTGGCCAGTTGGATTCGGATCCAACGGCCACGATTGAGCCACGCCACCAGAGCCCGAGCCCGACCGAGCCGGCCACGCCCGAGTCCGACCCGGACCCAAACTTCGCGCGCGTTGGATCTCGATCCAACGGTGTCGCGCGTGCCACGTCACCCGCCGTGTCGCCGCCGGACTCGCCCGCGGAGAGGACCTCGGATTCCGCGGCGTTTCACGGCACGCCGAGGACCCTATTTATTGCGCCGCCACCCGTGTCGGGATCGCCGCTTCATTGCGCACCCGTAGCTCCAACCCACGCCGCTCAAGCCACCGCCGTCAGCCCGCGCGAGCTCGCCGTAGTTGGAGGAGGTGTCCGCCGCGGTTTCTTGTAGCTTTTCCGCCGCCGTCCGTCATCTTCCGCCGAGAAGGAGCCCGGATCCGAATCCCGCCGAGACGCACCGAAGAGACCACCCACTTCGCCGGAGCGTGCGAACGCCGTCGGTGTGGTCTTCGTTCTCAACGCCGGCCGCCGAGCTCCGCCGTGGACATCGCCCAGCGAAGCTTCTCCACCGTCGGATCTTCATCGCACGGTCCAGATTCGCCCACGTCACCCACGGTAAAGAATCACGTGTTAATCTCGAGATCTAATCTCAACCGTTAGATCTAGATCCAACGGCTTAGATTGAACCACGTTCATAGCGGTAGATGGATCTTGACCGTCCGATCAAGATCGAGCGGTCCAGATCAATGGAGTTGTTTTCCAAGCGCGTTAGCGAGATCTAATCCGGGCCGTTGATTTCCAAATCAACGGCCGAGATTGAGCCACGTGTCGGGAAGGCTGACCGTCGCGGTCAGCCGCCCACGCCAGCAGCGTAGGACGCCGACACGCGGGCCCGCGTGTCGAGGGCCCACCTGTCGGCCGTGGCCGTGGGCCGAGCCCACGGTGGACCGAGCCGAGACCGTGCGCCGGGTCCGTGGACCCGAGGCCACACGTCGTCACCCGATTGGTCCACGTGTCCCTGCTGACGCAATAAATGATTTTCCGAAAAAGAAAATGATTTAATAATTCGGTTTAATAATTGATTTGAATTTCAAAACTTCAAACGCTTATAACTTTTGCGTTTCAACTCCGATTTGAGTGATTCAAATTTCTAAATTCGTATAAAATTGAGATCTACCTAAATATGAATTTTATTTAATTTTTGGACTAAAGTTTTTCTCTGTAAAATTATTTAATTGATTATTTAAACTTTAAATAATCATAACTTTTGCATTTTAACTCCAAATTTGACGATTCCAGTTTCTAAAAACTCATAAAGTTATGTTCTCTCTGTTTATAGATTTTATTTGGATGTTTGGACACTTTTTGCCTATTGTTTATTCGTGTATTTGCTATTTGCACGCTTTACGAGTAGACGTTGAAGTGCCGGAAGGATTCGAAGGAGAAGTATTAACTCAGGATCCAACTCAAGACCAAGAACAAGTACTTTTTGAAGGCAAGTTGTGCTTTGACCATGTTGATCCTATTTTGAAATCTATTTTGATTTAACCTACTGCATGCTAAGTTCAAATAGAAAAATACTTTATTTAAAAATGGGGGATTAGATAAGTACCAATTTGCTGTATGACACCTTGATTATCTAAGTATGTGCCATGACCCCTTGTCACCCTAGTTGTGGTTTACTAGTTGGACATTATTAAGTTGCCAACATGGGTTTTAGACCGTTGTAGTATCGCTTAGACACACTTTCGTGCTCATGACATGATTTTGGACAATCAAATGCTAATATTGACTTAATGATATATTGAACCTGTTTTGGAAAGGTATCATGTGATGTTGATGGCACGTGGTGCATGGTAATCAAGCGGGGTTTGATAAATAGTTTTCGGCCAGGGGCATGTGGCAAGAGTAATCAGGTGGGCCAGTTGTGGCATTGGGGATGTTGATTTGGTTCTTGGGTAGTCTTGCCCTGGTCACCCTAAGGACTTAACCTTGCAAGCCTTTGAACTGGGTCTAACGTGCAACCACATGTCTGTAATGGGACGGACCTAGTTGACTAAGTCTGCGATAACGTACTGTGGGACCTCGGAGGACAACTACACCCTTTGTGTAAGTTGTGCGGGGAGCGCATCTGGCCGAGGCCAGTACCCATCTAACGGTTGATTGGCCTAGACTTCGCCTTAGCTAAGGGAAGGGTTAGTGTGCAATAACCGGGAGGACCACTTGTATTGTTAGAGGTTTCGAAAGACTTTATTCGGGAACTTCGCCTTTGTGGTGTTTGACTGTATCTTGTGGGTAAAGTGCATAACCTCTGCAGAGTGTAGAATCTATTCGAATAGCCGTGTCCGCGGTATTGGACATCGCTCGGGAATTACAGTCAAGGGTTAGATTTTCTCAAAAAAATAACTTGGACTTGAAAGGTTGGGTTGGATTAATAATTGATGTTGATGGAAATGTGGTTTAGGATGGGAAAAATGTTTACTAAACTTCTTGAAAAGTTATTTATACTTTACTTGTTTCTACTGCTTTCGAATCTACTTATACTACTTGTCAAATGTCACATTTCTGCAAATATACCTTGAGCTATTCCTTTGTACCAAGCCATGCATATAGTATATTAGCTGCATTCTGTGCATGACTTGCTGAGTACCAAGTACTCACCCTTGCCACCCTACAACACCAGTTGAAGAGGAGACTACACCAGCTTTGGAGGAGGAGCTCCAAGAGGAACCGTCTACTTAGGGAGCGAGCCCAGTCAGTTGCCTGTGGTATACTGGATGGCGCCACGAAGTTATCTTATTTTCCGCTGCTACTATTTCTCTCTTAATAAGTTTCGCCCTGCGAGGCGTATAATTGTGACTTGACCATAAGGTCGAGTAACCAGTTGGTTATTTAAATAAAGTACTTTATTAGTATCGAATGGTATGATTGTGATATTTACCGATGTTAAGGCTGTGTGCACTAGCGCGTTCCTGGACTAGTGTTGAATACACAGAGGGTCCGGATTTGCAAATTCGGGGTCCCGACAGCAATTAACCTTTAACTTGGGAACATGAGGTGGTAGTCCTTTTGGTGTGAGAGAATTCAAGAATTCTGGGGGATAGTAGTTGTTAGGATCATCCTCTGCACAATCATAGCTATGATAGACCATCTCGTCTCCAGGAAAGCGTTCAATAAGCTTCATATTTATGCCATCGACGTCCCCATTCCTCATCGACAAAATAGCTCGTGATGTTATGTACTCTTGATTGGACATGTTTGATGCTAACATTGGAAATACTCTATCAATTAGATCTTCAATGTTAGATTCTACACCTTTGCAAGGCACGCATATTTCATTAGGTAATTGTATGTAATCATCTCTAACTGTTTGTTCAGTGCCATTTCCAATACGCAGTAGGTAGTCAGAAAACCATGGATCTGATTGGGCCCTCATATTACGAACAAGCCTAAGTTGTTGCATTTTTTCCCATAGGTAAGATCTACGTAAAGTTGCATTTATTATTTGTGCCCTTGTCCCCTTTCGTACAACTGGAAGGACCTGCCTAAAGTCACCACCGAAAACTATTGTCTTTCCTCCAAACGGTACATCAGGCTTTTCCATGATGTCTCTCATGCTATTATCATGTGCCTCGATTGCTTGTATTTTTGTCATGGAAGCCTCATCCCATAATATAAGTGAAGCTAATCGAAGAAGCTTAGCCGTCCCACTCTGCTTGGTGAAGTTACACACCCCGCCGTCTTGTACACTCAGTGGTATCTTAAATCTTGAGTGTGCAGTCCTGCCACCAGGCATGATGGACGCAGCAACACCGGATGTTGCAGTAGCAACAGCTATCTTTCCCTCACTACGAACTCTTGCTAGTAGAGCTTTGTACAGGAATGTCTTTCCGGTCCCACCTGGGCCATCAACAAAGAATACACCTCCACTATCGTTATCAACAGATGATAGTATTTTGTCATAAGCATACCGTTGTTCAGGATTGAGAGATAATGCGGCCGAGGCGTGCTCATGATCTACCTCAAAGAGCTCTCTTCAAATATCTCCCTTACTTCACCAGACATGGTGTCATGTGACTCTTCGATATCAGGAAGAGGGTATGATGTTATATCCTTACCCATCGACTGTAGCATATTTCTAATATCCAACAGTACCATCTGTTCAACTGCATGTGAATTCATTTGTGATCGTCGAAAATCATCGGACATTGCTTCTAGGTGTTTGTTCCAGAGTCCACGAACATCGCTAGGTTCACAGAACACCAATATTGTAGCGAATAACCTTCGAAGAGACGATGGCATAAGGAAGACTTCGGCCTCCGTGAGGCAATCATCGAGGCTATCGTCGGCCTCGATAAGTTCTCTTTTCTCGGCGGCTTCTCGAAAGGTAGGGTATACAACACTATCCACAGTCCTTAGATGCTCATATGAAGTAGCACCTGCCATGTGGTTTAATAGCACTCTTAGGTAATATCTCTCTCCCTCCGCAGGATGTGCTGAGATGATCCTCCCAATTTGTGTGCGTTGTTCTCTCACTTTCCATTCCTTCTTCTGTGCTTGCCAAACTGCATATGCTGGAAAATCCCTATATAGTATGCTTCGTGCCCACAGGAAGTCTCGATTTGCCTTAAAATACTCATTCAACATGGTTTTTGAGGCACCTTGTTGGTTCAAGACATGACGTACGTCTGCATTCTCTCGGAAGGACACGAGATGCATGTTCGGGAGATGAAGTTGCAGTTGTAGCACAAAGCGGAGAGATCCACCGAGATCGAATCCAAAGATTCTCCATAATGCCTCTGGTGGGGTTACCCATCTAGCTTCCCTAAAGTCATTAATCTCATCAATTTCACCACTGCTATCGGCCTCATTGACAGAAACAGATGCTCTATCATGCCCCTTGTAGATGTACTTGTAAAGATACTTGACGGCCTTAATGCTTGAGCAAACCTCAGCGTTGATGTGGCAGTCATACCTTCTTAGCAGAAAAGGATTGTATGGCACGACCCACCTATTGTCCAAATCATGCCCTCTTACATGTACAGTCTGATTGTCAGCTCGTCTTCTGTAGATGGGGTAGGAGTCCCTTCCCTGGAGAGTCGTATTGGTAAACTGGCGTGGATAATAACATTTACAGCTGTTGTTTATCATGCATACATTCTTGGGGTTTAGCGAACCACACGGGCCATGCATCATATGTTTGACTACCATTGCATGAAGCTTTGGATATCGATCCTTATTTGGAAGTTCTGCTGAGATGACTGTGTCATACTGTTCTGGACATGTTAGTTTATAGGCTGATTGCATTATAAGGAGAAGGTGATCATGTGGTAGACCTCTTTTTTGGAACTCGATGACATGGACATGTGCTACCACAACACCAAGGATGTGATTATGGAATAGCTGAAACTTGAGATCCTCTAGTTTGGCTCTAAATACTCGTACAACAAGATCAGGACGATCTTGTGGTGTTTGGCCAGGTTCGAGCTCCCTGATTATTTCTTCCCAATTTGGGTTGCAAGTCATGGTGAGGAAGATGTCTAGCTTACCATACTTTTGCACCAAAGCCATAGCATCCATATATCGACGCCTCATATCCCTCCCACCACCAATAAACGATGCTGGGAGGACCCATCTTTTGCCCATTGCAGCCGCTCGATTTTCCCCAGCAGACAAGCTATCCATTAGGCCTTGGTAAAGATCTGCGCGTATTTTTGCCTGGTTGTTTAAGATGTAGTTCAAGCATGTTGTCTCTAGCTTTATGTAGGTATCAACTGCAAATTGCTGGAATAAGCGCTTCCCATGCAAGACAGTGTTGAAGATTCCACGACGTATTTGGAATTTATAGCAATAGTATTCTCGCATCGTAACACACAACCGGCTATCAGTATGCCAACCAAGCTCCCCTCGTGGGAAGAAGAGAGGATATGACAAAGGGTCATAGCACCCATGATGAGGCCTAATTGAATAATACGTGTTGTTATTACCAAAAAGAGTTATGTTGCGATCAAAATGCCTATGCAACTCGTTCCCCTCTACCCATATAGCAGCCACCTCTGATGTTATTGGTCTATTATAGGTTCTTTGGTCTAGTTTGTACTCTGTATTTAGTAGAATACGATATTCATCTATGTCTTCAACTTGCCCTAAGCTCCTGAATGTTTCGGAGTAGGGATTGTCTCTTAAGATGTTGACCAGACTTCTAATGATGTTCCTGTCTCTTGCTTTGTATGACTTATCTCTACTGCATCGAAAACGATGCGACAAGGTAGGATCATCATCATAGAAGTATAGCTGCAAGTGGCTCGGGTTATCATCTCGTTGACCGAATGAGTGTATGTTGTGGTACATTTGTCCGTGAGCTCGAAAAGTGTACACTCCATTTCTTGAACTTGCGAGGTCATGGTCAAGTTGGACACAAAGCGTGGTGAAAGAAAAATGACCATTGAAATATCTAATATTTTCCTGAAAATGCTGTGATTCAAGCCCCACACTCGTGTATAGCAGTCGAAGCTCTTCAGGTGGTTCTGGCATCTCTAATTTGACTTTCCCATTACTGCAACAAAATCCCAATGATTCATATTCAAACCTTTTTGCACCACAACGCCGGCAATCTGGTTGAGGCTTCAATATATGAGTGCTATCTGGTAGGTTGCAGTAGATAACATCAGTTGTATCAGGGTTGTTGGAGCCAACCCCAGTGCCATTTGTAGCAACAGGAATATTTGAACCCACAACACAATCTGCATTGGGAGTGATACGTCTTGTCGCATTTCGTTGGTTTTGCCGATTTCTCCTTGCTACCCTTTGCTCGGGTGTCTCATTTGCATAACGATCCCTATCACGTGCCCGCTTAATTGCAACTTGGTCAGGCGTCATGCTTGCGCGGCGTGCTCTGTCACGTTGTCTTCTTGCTTCTGCACATTTCATCATTTTTTGTAGAGAGGTTATTTATGATATATTGTATTTGCACAATTTGTAAAGTAGATTTTACCATTAGATCTTTCACCTTGTAATAACCCATCGGATGTGATCGTACTTTGTGTAGGAATTGCAAATGAGGAAGTTAGCTGGTGTGGCTCATCGGCGTCATTTGAAGAACTTTCGCTTGCAACATAGGATGTTTCTTGAATAGAAATTCCAGAACGGGTGTATAACAAATAATTGGTGCTAGATCTCTTTCATTTGCGATGTTCATCCATAACTATTAGAAAAACATAAAACAAAAGTATCACACATGTTTATTAGTATATTAGTTTAATGATGTAGCATAGGACTATAAAGCAAATAATATAATAAGTTAAAATAGAAACCTTCTTTTCCTTTTCTTGTCCTCCTGTTCTTATCCGGCATGCTAGCAATTTCTTTCGTCATGTGTTAAAGCCTATAACAGAAATATATATACATACTCAGATGGTAGCATAATTGTAATAATAGCACTAATTTGTCAACTCAATGACAAATAACACACTCACATAACGAATTGCAGTCAATCAATGACAAATGGTTTTATCATTAAAGTTGTTGAACTTCTATTTTAAGGATTTGGAGTTAAATTATATTAGAGAAAAGAAAAGAGAAAAGCAAAAGAACAACTAACCAGATAAATTATCAATGCTTTATTATTATTATTATTATATTTGTTTATGTATCCATATAAATGTTCTGGTCCCATTTATTTTATTAACATTTTTCTTAATGTTCATATAAGCATTGACCATTATTATTTTGTCTGTTTTCTCTCCATCCCATGCCCTTATTTGGCCCAGCCGCATTTCGACCCACCGGCCTGACTCAATTCCCTCCTCTAGTCCTAATCCCTAATCTCCTAACCCTAAAGCCTTATCCTCCCTAGCACTCTGCCGACACACATTTCACACGCCGTCGCCCTCTCCCTCATCTCCCTCTCTCTCACACGCCATGCCGCTCCCTCCCTGCTCTCCTGGCGCCGATGCCTCTCCTCTCCCGGCGCCTCCCCCTCCTGCTTCCCTTCCTCCCCCTTGCCATCGCCGCCGCCCAGATCGGACGCCGCCCGCCGATTTCCCCTCCCCCTACTGTGCCGCGCCGCGCCGCGCCAGGGACACGGCGGTCCCTACCGGCCCCGACGCCCCCCTCCGAGCTAAGTACCTCTCCCCTCTCCATCTCTCTCTCTCTGTTTCTCCTTCCTCCTCTCTACTCATCCCCCCACCCCCTTTTATTTTCCCTAGGGTTCCTCGACCCTTGATCCGGCAGCGAGGACATCATCAAGGAAGAAGCAGAACGACAAAGAATGCAGAGAGAAGACTTAGAAGTGGAGTTTCAGAAAGTTAGGCAACAAATGCTAGCTGTACCATCCTCCGGGAAAGCAAGGAGCTCCGTGGAAGATGGAATGGCTGATTTAAATGACTCATCCAGGTTTGCATGGTTATGAATTTTGTTAACAGCTACCAAATTCATAGCTGTAAGGGTAACAGTCACCTTGGCTTTCTCTTGTAGACACTCAAGAGAGATACATAATGAGCTCCTGGCTGCTCAGGAGAGTATAAGAATACTTCAAAAGGAGATTGCTGAAAAGGAATCAGAGGTAACAATATATTTTCTAACCATTTGTCACTTAAAATACAAGTGTTTAATAGTTCTGATGGTAATTTTACCGTCATAAAAGTTTTGTCCAAAAATTGTTGGTTTCAGTATTACCTCTTTTTTCTTTATAGATTGCTCAGCGCAAGGCGCATATCTCAGAGCTAAACATACATGCTGAGGCGGCAGGATGAGAATATAAGCAGAAGGTAAGCAAATTTTCTTTTGTTATTATTTTCAAGTGCTGAAGCTATCAACAGTTCTCAGAAACACTAACTAAATATGAAGTTATACCGTCGCGCTTTTAATTATGAGATAGAAGCCATAAACAAAGGATTAATTAGTTAACAGCAGCATCACACACTCGGCCTGTGCTATTGATCGCCACACGGTGTGAGTGTCTATATACATTGTTAGCTTCTTTATGATTGTGTTGCTTGCCAGGCAAAGCGCTAGATTAAAATTAAACAAATTCGCTCATGCATGAGAGGCCATGATTACTCTAAAATCGGACGCACTGAGGAGAAATTACTTGTTTTTAAGCACAGCGTGACTGTTTAAGATACTGTGTTGAAATTTGTACTTTTTTAAGATACTGTGTTGAAATTAAGTACTCGTCACTGTTGCAGTAACGTTCAATCTCTTATTACGTATATGGATTTTTTATTTGTTTTCCTTGGTTCTAATTGAGATTAACTGGCTGCGTGTGCTTTATACTAAGCATGACTAATGGCAGCTAGTGAGTATATACATACACGTTGCTTTCAGAAAAGAGTATATATGTATACATACAAGATTAATATGCAGCTAGGGTACGCTGGTTAATTAAATTGGCGTGCATATTTTGAAAGAGGTATGCGTACATATATACGTATGTATATACTAATTATTTAGCTACACGTACGCTGTAGGAATTATTTGTGTATATACTAATTATTTAGCCACGGTTCGATCCCCTTTCTTTGTTCTAGTTCTTCGCGATTTGGGGCTAGGGTTCTACTGGGTTTGGGAAATTCCTTATCTTCTAATTGCTATACTCATATACCCGAAGGGATCTAATCTAGGGTTTAGATCTAGGCATTCAACCGAGTGCTCTGATACCTTCGGGGTTAGAGGAAGATGTTGTGTGGTCTGAAGTCTAGGGATCTACTTGCTGAGGCTGCCTCAAAGGGAATTGGTGCCTTCATTAGTTAACTCTAAGAAGCACAAAATGCAGATGGGCACACCGCCTTACATTTAGCATGCCGTAGAGGCTCGGCAGAGCTTGTTGAAATATATATCCAAGAGGTAAATTTTTCAAACACACATAAACGTGCCATAGAGACAAATATACAGGTGATCATAGTAATAAAACCTATCTAGCATCCAGTTACATCACCTATCATATTAGCCTAATCTCTAACGATCCAAATGGCGTCGATTGGTAGTCCAAGTAACCACACGAGCAAGATATGCCCACCTCCTTTCAATAAACTTTTTTAAGAATGTCAGATCAAATGCTGCTGCTACCAAAGGGTGCCGAAAGTCTACAATAATAATTTAAGACGTGTTAGAGAAAATAAGTTAAAAGTTTATTTTGTATATAGTTTGTTTCCTATCTAAACTAAATACACTTACTTTGAAGTGCTTGTGTTGTGGGAAGATCTGGGGCGAATGCTAGTTTTGTGTACCGTGTAGTCTCCACACATCCTGTTTTAAAGATCAACATACATATTAATACAAGTTTTTTTAAATCAACATTAACTATAGCCTTTGTTATTTTATTTTATAGGTTAATGAATTAGTTACCGTATTCATTATCTTTTTCAACATTGTTGCAAGAAGGACGTGGTGATTGGCCTTAGCCTCTGACCAACTGAGAACATGTTGGGTTAAATGCTCATCCCATACTTGAACAACTAATAAGTTAAACCTACAATTAAACATAAGAAGAATATTATAAATATTGTGCACAAATTAGTTTGAGTTAATATGTACTTTGGGAAAATAAAAATAGCTTTACCTTGTGTCTAGTAATATCACCTCTCTATGGACTATACGGCGTGGAAAGGTTTCGTAGTACTCAAGATCACCAAAATGGACCACCACTCCAACTATATCTGGATGACATGTTGTATGTTTATTTTTTTGGCTTCAAAATCTCATTTAATATCAGATCTGCTAAAAAGAAATTTTGAACCATACCTACAAAAGTTTTGTTCGGATGTCCATACACATCCTCAAATGACATAAAATTCTTTGGGTAGAGAGGAAAATCAACTAAGACCTTGAAGGAATTCGGCAGGTTGTGCGGTCGATTAAGCGTGCACTCATAAGAGTTTCGAATGTTCCGAAACTGGACTTCCTCATAGTTAGGCTGGAACTGGACACGATGAATGTTGTACTTACGGCCTTCATTGAGTGCTAAGTTAAATCTATGAACATTTATGCCCCTGACAATAGCTTCCATTTTTGATCCCTTTAAATTTGGAATAAACCATGTTAGCTGGCAATAAAAATAATTTCATTCGGGGTTGAATTGAATTTTGTTTGGACTTACAGTCTCATCCACAAAGATAAATCGAAGCATATCACCATTATCTTGAACAGGGAATTTGACATCTACTAAAACACAGATGCTCCAAAACATATCCACATCCCCAAATTCAATATTGTCGAACACCTTGAAACTAATAAAAAGAGCATATTTATTCTTTTGGTATATGTGTAATTAGATAGATGAGATAGTGCAGTAAACTCACGTAGGCACCACGGGGCTTTCAGAAAATAGCGCGTACGTTCTCTTTCTTGTTGGATTAATTGGTGCCATAGAAATGTCCATAACTGCAGTTGGTATGGAAGATGAATGGGATTCTAGGTTAGTAGTGCTTTATGCAAGTTTCAGTGTTTTCTGTTTGCATAGCTGCAGTTGTTTCATGTTACATAAAGAAGATATATATTAAACCTGGTGGCAGTTGTTTCATGTAACATAAAGAAGATATACTTACATTTCAGTGCTTTATGCTCTCACATTCTATTCCAGATCTTCCAATTGTTCTGTTTAAGAAAAAATTGAGAAGAAGGTTAGTAGTGCTTTATGCAAATTGTTTTCTGTTTAAGAAAAAAATGAGAAGAAGGTTGTGCACATCTATCATTTCTGTTTTAGAAATGTATTCTGGAAAACCAGTATCATTCATGTGCACATATTGCATCCAATACAATATTTCTGACAACCAAAACTGACGAACCTTGTTGAAAAATGTTTGGCAGAGAAAGAAGCATAAACAAGGAAAGCATGTAAAAAAATATCTCACAACCTTACTACATCGTCAATCAACATTCACAGCCACGGGAGAAAGTCTTTTGCAAATATTTGAAGCACAAGCATACTAACACCCAAAGAAAGATAAAACAATCTAGTGGAACAAATAAATACATGTGGAAACTATAAAATGTTAAGGTTGAAACAATCAAAATTTACCAAACCCTCCAAAATATAATTTAATATATGACAGTCATTCATCACATGCAACTACACATGGTTAAGCCATTCATCACACATTCACAGCCACGGGAGAAAGTCTTTTGCAAAAATTTGAAGCATAAGCATACTAACACCCAAAGAAAGATGAAACAATCCAGTGGAACAAATAAATACATGTGGAAACTATAAAATGTTAAGGTTGAAATAATCAAAATTTACCAAACCCTCCAAAATATAATTTAATATATGACAGCCATTCATCACATGCAACTACACATGGCTAAGCCATTCACCACACATTCACAGCCACGAGAGAAAGTCTTTTGCAAATATTTGAAGCACAAGCATACTAACACCCAAAGAAAGATAAAACAATCCAGTGGAACAAATAAATATATGTGGAAACTATAAAATGTTAAGGTTGAAACAATCAAAATTTACCAAACCCTCCAAAATATAATTTAATATATGACAGCCATTCATCACATGCAACTACACATGGCTAAGCCATTCATCACACATTCACAGCCACGGGAGAAAGTCTTTTGCAAATATTTGAAGCACCAGGCATACTAACACCCAAAGAAAGATAAAACAATCCAGTGGAACAAATAAATACATGTGGAAACTATAAAATGTTAAGGTTGAAACAATTAAAATTGACCAAACCCTCCGAAATATAATTTAATATATGACAGCCATTCATCACATGCAACTACACATGGCTAAGCCATTCATCACACATTCACAGCCACGGGAGAAAGTCTTTTGCAAATATTTGAAGCACAAGCATACTAACACCCAAAGAAAGATAAAACAATCCAGTGGAACAAATAAATACATGTGGAAACTATAAAATGTTAAGGTTGAAACAATCAAAATTTACCAAACCCTCCAAAATATAATTTAATATATGACAGCCATTCATCACATGCAACTACACATGGCTAAGCCATTCATCACACATTCACAGCCACGGGAGAAAGTCTTTTGCAAATATTTGAAGCACAAGCATACTAACACCCAAAGAAAGATAAAACAATCCAGTGGAACAAATAAATACATGTGGAAACTATAAAATGTTAAGGTTGAAACAATCAAAATTTACATAAGCACAAGGTTGAAACAATTCTGGAGAGAATGCCCTTCCCTACTATGTAGTTAAATTAGAGGAGCTGTAAGATTGCTCCCCAGTTTTGAAAAATAAGCACAAGTACATATAATGTAATATTTCGGGTCTCTTCTCCAGGTTTTGGAATTTTTCCGTCTGGTTGATTGGTGGGCCCATCTGTCCCTCTGAAGGATTAGCAATTTTAGTTTTTGTGTGGGTGAGAATATCCCTTTCCCTTGCATGTAACATCGTTTAATATTGTTCCCAGAGTTAGTATTCCTTATCTGGGTTTGTGGATGGATAGTCTGTTCTTTAGCAGCGTATCAATTTCATCTGGTGTGGGAGAAAAATTAATTAAACCCCCTCCACCTATTCCTCACTCACTCACCCACTCCACCTAACCCTCCCTCATTTTTATTCTCTCCCTCCCTCTCTTGTTTGGCCAAACCAGCCAGCCCTCATTCCTCTCTCGGTTTCTCCTCTTCCCCTCCTTCTCTCCAAGCAGCAAGGCAGCAAGAGGGGTGCTCCCATGGCCTCCTCATCCCTCCAAGCTTGGTGAAGAAGCTCCCCATCCTCCCCCTTGGTCGGCAGCAGCTCCTCCACCTCTCCCTTGCTCGGTTGCAGCAATCTTGCTCTCCATCCAACTCCCCTCCTTGGTAAGTGCTTGCTCCCCCATGGATGGTTGTTTTGAGCTCAGATCTGGACGTCCTAGGCTGGTTGGTAGGGTTCTAGGGTCCCTAGGGTCGAAATTTTTGGGGGGAAGCTAGCTATTTTGGAGGGAAACTGCAATCTATTTTTCTAGCAGATTTTAGGTCTGTATTGCGGCTCAGTTTTGGGGCACCTAAGTTGGTCAAATGAGTTTCCGGATATGGACATTATTGTAGATCTTCCATGTATCTTTAATTGAAGCACAAGAACGCAGAAATCCATAAAGCCAATTAAAAATTATGCCATTTTTAGTGTTTGTTGTCCCGATTTGGTTGTTCTGTGAGCTGATATGTTCAACTGAACGGTAGACCAATTTGCAGGCCGATTCAGTCTTTCCACTTGCCTAGAGAAATGTAGGAAATTTCTTGTAGTTTCATAAAATGTACTTTTTTCTTGATTTGGAATTAGGAATCAAAAGTTATGTCCATTTGAATTTGATGTACAGAATGCTGATTTTTTCTGAAGGTTCAGACTTTGGTCTGAAGTTCAGAGTTCAGTTTGAGGACCTTAAATTCATGTATTGAACAAATGGTTGTGGGGTAACTCTAGGTTAGCCTCTTGTGCTCATTTATAGTCCAAGAACTTGAATTTTGGTTGAACCGTTAGAAAGTTATTTAAGTTTTACCTCTTTGCTGTCCAAATTGCGACTATTAATAGATTCAATTTTGAGTTGTGATTTAGGGTAAGTTGGAGGCCTATTTGGAATTTCCATTTGCCTGAAGATAGGTAGAAATTTTTATGTAGATCATGAAAATGTCTTCGTTTGCTCAATTTGAAGTTGTATAGCAATTTTTATGCTATGCCGAAGTAGGCTACCCAAATCAGTTTTGCCTGAAAAATTCAGAATTGGAGCAAATTTGATTTCGGGAGTATTTATGTGGTTTGTTGTTGTCTGTTGACTCTAGAGCTTGTGAATTTGAGTATGCAATTATGTTTCCAGATGGAGTAGCTTCGGAAGTGACTTCTTCTTCCCGCCACTCCATTCCTCTCGGTAGAAGGCAAGTGTATCAAATAGCATGTTGCTAGGATGTTGTTTCTTGATAATCATTATGAATGTATTGTGCTAATCATGATGATAGATTTGTTGGTATGTTTTGGGGTTGACATTTATGATTATATTCATGATTAATCATAACGGCAAAGTTTGGAATATGCTAAATGTTGAAAGAGAAACATTAAGTGGTTATGGGTATGTTGTGATGATGAAAATGGTAAAGTAAATGATAATGTGCATGCGTATGTATGTTTTATTGATGGAATGGTGTTTGATTGGAAAAGGAGTGCAGTTTTATGATTTAATCATGTTAAATTGCATATGTGCATTCATAATGGAAGAGGCGACCCATTCTGATGCAGGCCTCTGTGTTCACGCGTAGTGAACACGAAAGTCCTACCTCGTAGTCCCGTTCATCGAGGTGAACGGGAGCGAGACAGTAAGAGTAGGCACCTTCCACGGGATGGAAGGGACGTGAGGGTGCACACCGACGGGTGTGCACTTTCGGCGATCTACGTGCATCGAAATGAGCATTCATGTGCATAGCATTGCATGGCATGGCTAATGTATAGTGTGCTAATGGAAATGTGAGGTTTCGGGAATGAGTTGTGGACTCCTCCCAAAATTTAACAAGGTATGTTGTGAAGTAAGAAATATGGTAAAGGGTATTGATGCAATAGTATTGTACCTGTTGTTGATTTAAATGCATTACTGTTGATATTGTAATGTTTTGATGCACTTTGTTGAGTTTTCGAACTCACGATTGTTTGTTTAATGTTTTTAGGTACCCTGAGAGCAGCAGTGCCGGGATGGGAATTTAGCATCACGTCACTCCCTTAATCACATTTAATTAACAGTTTGGAAGATTGTCTTGTGGTAGCATGTTTATACTTGTGATTATTGTAATCTTCCTAAGATTGTGTTTAATATATGCTAGAAGGTTACTTTAGATGCTTAGTTGTTGCTTACATGTCATGATGGTTGATTGATGCCATGACATGTTGTTTAAATTGTGCTATTATGTTATTGTGATCTTTTGCCTGCTGAGTGGATGTCCACTTAGCAGGGGAGGTCTTGCCGAATTTTTTTACTAGTTCGGCAATCTCCTAGCATGTTTAGATAGGTTTTGGTAGCACTTTGGGCACGTGAGGTGCTGGGGTGTTACATATAACACCTGAATTCCAAGCATGTTCAGCCTAGCTACATACCAAGGATCACATGTATTGGTAGTGTGACACCTCGGAGTGTCGTATCCTTAATTATTGAACATGATAAGGTTAAATACAGTATGAGATGTGGAAATAAGGTTAAAACCATAAGAATTGGAGGTTAATAACGTTTCCGGGCCGATTCCGGGCCGTTTCCGGGGTTTTGGGCCTTTCCGGGGGTTTTTGGGCCTTAAAGAGGGGTTGTGGGCCTTGGTGGGATGGATTAGGGCTCCTCCTTGGACACGGAATCAGTGTTGGGGGCGGGTGGGAGGGCTTTCCCAGCCCTATATGGGCGCCCCCACACCCCTATGCGCCCACACATCCCCCTCCACCTCCCACCTCTCCTCCCCCCAAAGCCCTAGCCGCCACCCTTCCCATCCCCTAGCCGTGCGCCCCCCCTCCACCTCTCCACCTCCACACCACCTCCCCTCCACCCCTTGCTGCCCTAGGGTGGCCTCCCCACCCCTGCACCTCGTGGAGTCATCCCGTGGAGCGAGGAGCGAGGAACGTGGAGCGAGGAGCGATTCGCGAGGGGATTCATTGGAGATTTGTTCGTCGGCCAAAGGTATGATATTGGGGATCCTTGGGGATGATCTAGGTACTGTTATTAGGGTGTTTATCAAGTTTTTAGATCAATTGGAGGCGCTGGATTGAAGTAATTTGGGTTAGATCTAAACTTGTCCACGTTTCTGTTTTCGGGCAGATTGAGCAGTCGAGCTAGGGTTCGAGTTTCCGTCGATTTAGATTCCGAATATGTCCGTACGGACTTCCAGGAAGTTGTAGATAATTTAATTATCTTTCCGTGGACGTAAAGCACGTTAAAATCCGATCAGCCGTTTGAAAGTTATGGCTGTTGTACCGAGCGTGTTAAAATCTGTAACGTAATTGGAACACATCTCGGTAATCTGTAGATTAAACAACTTTAGAGGCCGAATCAGACTTTCCGTATACCTAGAGAAAGTTGGGAAATTTCCTAGGCTACGCGAGGGTGTACTCGTTTAATTCATTCGGAGTCCCAGAACTCAAGTTATGCCTTTTGCAAGGCTGCTGTCCCGCCGGGACAGAACCTCTGTTTTTAGGTTTTGCGAGTAGTTGGCAATGTCGGGTTAGATGGGGGTTTGTGTACTGTTTGGAGGCTATGATTGTGAGTGTGTGATGCCTATGTGCAGGTGGTGTGACTCCGGAAGTGCCCTCTTCTTCCCGCCAATCCGTTGCACGTGGTTGAGGCAAGTGTGTTGTGATGGATAGCGAGTTGTAGGTTGCATGTTGAGATTAGATGGAATTGTTTACATGATATATGTCCACTTGCCATGTGTTAATGAATGATATGATATGATGAGCATGTTTAACATATTATGATGCCATGTGTTAATATGTGAATTAAATATGTTAATTGGCATGGTTGCATGCATGTCATGAGATAGGGCGAGGGCGGTGAGAAAGTCTTAACTAGTCCGGCAAGGTCGGTGAGAAAGTTATGACTAATCCGGAACGCCATTGAGTAAGTCCTATGTCGTGATTCCATCCACGTGGTGTTTGGAAGCGAGTAGGCACCCTCCATCTTCGGGATGGAAGGGAGGAAAGGGTGCACACCGACGGGTGTGTACTTCCCATACCGGTATGAGGTTCCGGAGGGTCGTGGAGCATTGCATTACTTCGCATACAAATTGATGATGATATTGATAAGTAATCATGAATGAGATGATGTACATGATGGAAGATGTTATTGTCATGTTGTTATGCTTGTTGTCCATTGCAGTATGCTTGCCGAGTTTTCGAACTCACCCTTGTGTTTTCTTGTTGTTTTAGGTACCATGAGAACGGCATGCGGGAAAGGGGAATAGTCACACGCTCACACGTTGCTTCACCTTAATGTTTCCCCAAGTCAATTCATTTAGTTTG
This sequence comes from Rhipidocladum racemiflorum, assembly GCA_036346355.1. Classification (NCBI taxonomy): domain Eukaryota; kingdom Viridiplantae; phylum Streptophyta; class Magnoliopsida; order Poales; family Poaceae; genus Rhipidocladum; species Rhipidocladum racemiflorum. The sequence continues at coordinate 16,299,992 of CM070582.1, forward strand.
ATAATAAATTGCGTGTGATGGTCTTTTAAATTAAGTCTTAGCTTGGTTAATGAGAGTTCTATTGTTTGTTTGACACTTGGAACCTTAAGAGCTTAATGTTAGTCTCTTATTGTCGTTAAGACTTTATTTATTGCTGTTTTAGATGTTTCTCTTATTGCCATATAATGCTATATTGTTGTTGTTCCTTAATTTCATGATAAAACAAAGGAGGTGCTGCCGAAATTTCGGTTTTTAGTCTATGCGCCTTTGCTGGAATTTTATGTTAAATGTGGTATTTAGATGTTGTTTAGCTTATGTTTGGTAACATTCAGGCATATTAAATGCCGGGGTGTTACAGGTAGTACCCTTGGCTCCTTGCTATTGCCTCTCTCTCTCTCTCTCTCTCTCTCTCCCTCTCTCTCTCTCTCTCTCTCTTCGCAAGACATGGCTGGCGGCGGTTTTTGGGGCGGGTTTCTTCTGTTACTGTGTTGTGCTCCTTTCTTCATAAGGCTAGGTTATTTCTTCAACCTTCACTGTGTTGCAATTGCGAAATGCTCTGGAATCCAGTTATGTTCCGTCTACGAATTAATATCCAGATGCTAAGATGTAGAAGTAATTGTGGAATCATTTAGTTTGAATGTTTGATAGTTTGTCTGTCAAATGTTCTGGGATCCGGAACTAATTACTGTACAATAAAAATCAAATGCTAAACCAACAACAATGATGCAAGGTTTAGATGCCATCACAGAATTGCAGTGCATTTGGAGAAGAAAGAAAGAAACTTGTTGCAAAGCTTTTCCATTTGAAAGCTATTAGTTTCTTTCCGCAGTTTCCATGGTGTTTATTTGGGTGTTCTTTTGGTGGATTCAAGCAGATGCTGAAGGGTCATGAATGTGCCCAAGTTGATATTATCAATAGACTGCTGACAACGTTCAGCTTAGTCCGTTCTGGAGTGGCACCAGATCATCCCGAATCAAAGTGAGCATTTATTTTGGTTGTCTTAATGAGAGACTGAAATTCAATCATTGTTAATCTATTCAGCAACTGCAAGAAAGTAAGGAACACATTTGGTTTTGAGGTTGTGAGCTACTTCCTTATTAATCAGTTGTGTCTGGATTACAACAATATTTGTATATGCAGCGCTCTTTTTTGCTCAAGTATCTATTTCCTGCTACAAATTGCCTTGTTGCCTCATGATTTTACTCTCCTTATCAATATGCATACCTGTAACACTAAATAAATTCCTTAGAGGATTAAATTTTCCTTAAACATTCCGACAGATTGTGGTAAACCAATTTTCTCGGATAGCTGCAAACGGCTGCTGTTCATTCTTTGGGAATATAACACTGGGAACTGATGTATCTCTATCAGAGCTTCGGAAGAAATATGATGTTGTAAGTTTTAGGCTACAAGTTGCTAACCAAGGAGCTATCTTTTTTATACTACAAGCTGATAACCAAGGAGCTATCTTTTTTATACTATAACTCTATGAATATATATATATATATATATATATTAATAGAATGTTGACATATTATCTTTTTTTTGCTGCATCATAGGTTGTTGTTGCTTATGGTGCAGAAAGTGATAGATCACTTGGTATTCCTGGGGAGGTATAACTTATTTGACATCGTAGTCAATCTTTATGCCACGAATTTTGATGGGCATCAACGTCATCTTAGCTGTAATCTGTATGTTATTTATTTTTGACAAATTGAGATCGCATGGCTGCAAATATTTGAAGCACAAGCATACTAACACCCAAAGAAAGATAAAACAATCCAGTGGAACGAATAAATACATGTGGAAACTATAAAATGTTAAGGTTGAAACAATCAAAATTTACCAAACCCTCCAAATAATTTAATATATGACAGCCATTCATCACATGCAACCTGGTGGCAGTTGTTTCATGTAACATAAAGAAGATATACTTACATTTCAGTGCTTTATGCTCTCCAATTCTATTCCAGATCTTCCAATTGTTCTGTTTAAGAAAAAATTGAGAAGAAGGTTAGTAGTGCTTTATGCAAATTGTTTTCTGTTTAAGAAAAAAATGAGAAGAAGGTTGTGCACATCTATCATTTCTGTTTTAGAAATGTATTCTGGAAAACCAGTATCATTCATGTGAACATATTGCATCCAATACAATATTTTTGACAACCAAAACTGACGAACCTTGTTGAAAAATGTTTGGCAGAGAAAGAAGCATAAACAAGGAAAGCATGTAAAAAAATATCTCACAACCTTACTACATCGTCAATCAACATTCACAGCCACGGGAGAAAGTCTTTTGCAAATATTTGAAGCACAAGCATACTAACACCCAAAGAAAGATAAAGATTTTGTGTGCAGTTTCGAGAGAATGTGGTGGCGTGGACCTGTTTCCATGACCGGAAGGATGCGTTCAAGGGATTCCTGTGGCGGGTTCTCAAGCTAAAGGAAGAGGTTTGTGTTGATTTTGCTGCACTTACCCATTTGCTCGCCAGATGCTTAGCCTGCAAATCTATCTTTGTAAAATTGAGTCTCTATAGGCCGGAACAGCATAATTGGCAATACAATGAAATTTAGTTTTGGCTGTTTATGCATCTTCTTTCAAGTAGTTTTTAGATGAACTTGTTCAATGAAGGTTTATCAGATCACTTTGGGATGAGCATGATTTGTTTTGGAGGAGCTCGGTTGCTGGTAAACTATTAGTGTTAGGTAGAGGCTCAGAGCCACTAAACTTGTATTTTGCGTGCTGCAGCTACTGGAGTTGTGTGCTTTTTTTGGGTTCACTTCAGCAACTATTGGACTTGTGTTTTTTTTTGGGTTCACTTCAGCCAAAATGTAAAGAGGAAATTTGATGTAGTCACAAACCACACTATAAAATGTATAGGCCTATAGATACTCAATTTTACAAAGATAGATTTGCATGAGAATAAGAACCAGCATGAAGCATGAGAATAAGAACCAGCACTACTAACCTTGCAGGGAGGAAGTTCAGTTGCGGCCAGGCTGCAGATGGAAGGATGGAAGATGGAAGACGCCAGGGTCCAGGGCAGAACGCTACTGAAGCTACAGATTGCAGATGGCAGGGTTGTATATGTATGTTTTCTTCTCAAGATAGTAGTACAGACGCCAGGTCTTGGCTGCAGATTGAAGTGGTATTTAGATAGTATGTTTTCTTCTCAAGATAGTAGTATATATATATAATGTATGTAAATGAGCAGAACGCTTCGTTTCTTGTGTATGCATGATAAATTGAAGTGGTATTTTCTTTCAAATTGATGCTGGAAGCGGGAACTGAAAATGGGAAGTGGAAATTTTGGGGTTTTGAATTTTCCCACGTATGTATGTGTACAAAACGACCCTGGGTTTTGTGTTCCCACGTATGTATGTGTACAAACCGACCCTGGGTTTTGTGTTCAACTGGAATTGAAGCCATGCAAACGCTTCGTTTCCTGCGCGTAGGGCTGGCCGGCTGGCTTGGCAGTAGTAGAGATTGAATTTTGAAATGACGCGGGAAGCATTTGGGGAAGCTAATTGAATGATCTGAGACGTGGGAAGAAACTGTGACTTAATATAGTAGAGATTAAGGATAAGACCATTTATCATATTAATTATCCAAAGCTCACTCCATCGCAACATGTTAACATTTTCCTCTATTTAACCATGATTTTCCAACGAGTAATCTAAACAGTTACCACCACTACTTAGTCATCCATAACAACAAATGGGCATGTTCATCAACCAACAACATTTCTTTTAGCTACTCTATTCAAAGGTGATAACAAAAACTACCACCACACAACATACTCCAACTATTTAAAATAGATTGAATACTAACATTAACACTGCCCTTAACAACATCATTAACAAAAAGTCTTATGTCTTCTGAATTGATATCAATACTAGCATTGTAGAGACACAACTACATACTTCCAAATATACTAGTATTTTGCATCAACGTAAATAGCAACTCTAATCAACTTCCAAATTAAAGTCACTAGGCAACACGATTAAATTTCTTTATTAATCCATTAGATTAGAGCATCTTTAAACAACCAACAAAGTTTCTTTAACAATAACAGCAGTCTACATCATCTTAATGTTTCAACTATGCAACAAGGTTTAAAACTTTAAACATTATCAAGGGTCATAAGCACTTTTAAAGCAAAGCAACAGATTCTAAGCATGTACTTTAGCACATTCAATCATTCTCGCTAAGAGTAAACTACAACACTAGTAGTCTATTTATTCTCAAGCTAGAGATAACAACCGCATTGAATTATTTCAACTCAAAAATTAACTTAACAATGCATCATCCCATAAACCACATTGGTACATGCTACATAATATGCTAAACAGCAATTCTTACTAGGGACAAACGATTTTGGTCAAAAGATTACTTACTTTGTTTGCAACATTTTAGTTTTAAAGCTCATCCCGAGTTCATAAGGAAACTTGACTCTCAAAATTGCAATGAGACAAACCCAAACTTGGTCATGCAAAAGGAATTCTCCAAAACACTTTTCATTCTCAAAGACTCCCATAAAGGAAAATGGTTGAAAGACAATTTTCTTAATGGAAACCAAGCGACCAAGTAATCCATTTCAAATAAAACCTTAATCTCAAACCCCAAACTTTCACGAAACAAGAAGGATTTTTCAAAGATGATTTCTCAAACCAGTAAAATGACGAAATCAAACACCACTTACTCCTACAAAGCCAAAAATTTCAAGTAGGAAAGGACAGCCAAAAATGATACAGCGTGAATTATTTTGTTGCCAGATTTGCTTTTGTTTCCATTTATTCCTCATGATACTATATGAGGCTATGGGAAAGACAAGTGAGGGACGTTGTTTTTTTATTAGATCTGAAAAATACTAAGACTCAAGAGGGAGTTCTTGCTTCCATGTTCTTGTGATTCCACGTGAATTGCACCTAGTCTGTGCTACTACACATTTTGTGCGTAGTTTGTGTGGATTAGTTTTCTTCGGTTTGTGGACTAGCGATTGTTCGGGCAGCAGGCTACGGTTGGCGCCCTCATCGTCGGGTCACGATTCCACCAAGCTATCCAAGAATCCTACGCCGTGAAGATCGAAAAACCTTGTGTACCAATTTTCTCACAAAGTTGGTACATATCACATACCCTTTCCTACTGTGCATCCAGTGTGTGTCAAATTTTAGATTAGTTATACCACTTTTCCAAGTTTTAATGTTGCTATCCTATGACAAAATTTTAGTTAGGACCTAAGCCATGTTTCTAAGTTATTCCACATCACATTTTAGTTGTACCCTATAGCATGTCACTAAAAATACACATTCCAAGGACCTACAGCCCGCTCTGATACCAACTGTAACACCCCGACATTTAATATGCCTGAATGCTACCAAACATAAGCTAAACAACATCTAAATACCACAATTAAACATAAATTCCAGCAAAGGCGCACATGCTAAAAACCGAGATTTCGGTAGCATCTCCTTTGTTTTAACATGAGTTGAAGGAGCAACAACAGTATCATGAGTTATATCATAATGGAAAGCATCTAAAACAGGAATAACATGTGACATAGCAACAATATAAGTCCAGGATAAAGCATTCAACCACTTCATGAGCTAAACGAATTAAATAATAAGACCGAGCACACGGTTAAGCAATACTCCAAGTTTCATGGCAATACTTTCATTATCATGTCATTGTTTAAATGGGTGATGCTAAGTGATGACGTGTGACTAGCTCCCTTTCCCGCATGTCGGATTCATGGTACCTAAAAGAAAACAACATAAACACAAGCGTGAGTTCATCAGTCAGCAAGTATATTGCAATGGTACAAACATAAACAATTACATAGCAATAATATCTCACATCATGTAAACCATCTCATTCATGGTCACATATCATCAACATCAATATGTATGCAGTGCAATGCGATGCTCATGTCTCCTTGGAAACTCATACCGGTATGGTTGAGTACACACCCGTCGGTGTGCACCCTCTCCCCCCTTCCATCCCGAAGATGGAGGGTGCCTACTCCTCGCCTGCTCACCGCGGTGAATGGAATCACGATGTAGGACTTACTCATTGGCTCTCCGGATTAGTCATAACTTTCTCACCGACCTTCCCGGACTAGTTATGACTTTCTCACCGCCCGGGCCATGTAATCATGCCATGTATGCAAATATGCCAACATCATAATTAACTTGTACGATAACACATGGCATCATGATGGATAACTTGTACATTAACACATGGCATCATCACATAATAAACATATTCATCATATCAATGGCAAACATTAAAGCGTGGCATGTGAACATATCATATATTCAAACTTCAATCTCAATCAATCAACAACCTACAATCCGCTACCTATTCCAATACACTTGCCTCAACCACGGCGACGGACTGGCGAGACGTAGAGGGCACTCCCGGGGTCATACCACCTGCACATAGGTACCACACACTCACAATCGTGTCCACAAAACAGTACGCAAACCTTCATCTACCCCGACATTACCAACTACTCGCAAAACCTGAAAACAGCGGTTTTGTCCCGTCGGGACAGCAGCCTTCCAAAAGGCATAACTCGGGTTCTAAGACTCCGAATCAATTAAACGAGTACATCCTCGCGTAGATTAGGAAATTTCCCAACTTTTTCTAGGTATAGGGAATGACTGATTCGGACTCTAAAGTTGCTTAATCTACAAAATACCGTGATCTGTTCCAATCACGTCACAGATTTTAACACGCTCGGTAAAACAGCCATAACTTTCAAACGGCTGGGCGGAATTTAAAGTTCTTTATATACACCGAAAGATAACGAAATGAGGAGTAGGTCCTACATCGTGATTCCATCCACCGCGGTGTGGGGAAGCAAGGAGTAGGCACCCTCCATCTTCGGGATGGAAGGGGGGAGAGGGTGCACACCGACGGGTGTGTACTCAACCATACCGGTATGAGTTTCCAGGAGATATGTGCATCGCATTGCATTGCATTGCATTGCATTATATGAGGATGTTATATGATGATGATATATGATGATTGTAATATTGCTTAAATTCTATTCCTGAAACTTGGCACTTTCTTATCTGGGATTGTGGAGGGTCAGTCTGGTGTTAGCAGAGCAATCAACTTCATCTGTGTGGTGTAGATTTTGGAGCACTCATCCCACTTTTTACCTAATCTACCCCTCACCCAAAACCCCCATCCCCTCTACCTTTTTGGCTGCTCACCCCTCCCCACCCCAAACCAAACCAACCACTCCCCTTTCATTTTCGTGTGGAGCAAAGGAGGCAAGGGCAGCAGCCACCAAGTGCTCCCATGGCTTCTCCTCCTCCCCCTTGCAGCTAGGAGAGCTCCCTCCCCAAGGTTGGCCGGCTGCACCTCCTCCTTCTCCTCCTCCCTGCAGCAGCCAAGCAGCAGCCACCTCCTCCTTCCTTCCTCTTCTTGGGTGAAGGTAAGCTTGGGATTTTTTTTTTCTTGTGAGCTCAGATCTGAAGGTCCTAGGCAGGGTGGTAGGGTTCTAGGGTCCCTAGGGTAGAAATTTGTGGAGGGAAAACTAGTTCTTTGGAGGGAACCCTAGTTTCTATTTTCGAGCAGATTTCAGTCAGTTCTTGTAGCTCATGTTTGGGGTTTCTAAGTTGGTCAAATGTCTGGCCTCCTGTAGAGTTTGTTGTAGATATCCCTTTCCTCTTTAATTTGAGCACAAGAACTCGAAAATCCATTTAGCCATTTGAAAGTTATGCCACTTTTGCTGCGGGCTGTACAGATTTGGCTTTCTTAGTACCCGAAATGTTCAAGCAGAGATTAGACTGAGCTGCGGGCCGAATGAGGGTTTTCGGTTGCCTAGAGAGTTGTAGGAAATTTCCTGTAGTTTCATAAAATGTACTTGTTTTATTGATTTGGAGTTAGGAATCAAAAGTTACAATGTTTCAAAGTTGCTGTCCAGAGAACAGTTTTTCTGGGCGTCCAGTTTTTGTGGCTGAAGTTTAGAGGCCTTTTTGAGGGCCTTAGCTCCATCTCCTGTTTAAGGGGATGTGGGATTCCATCAGATGGTTCTCTTATGGTCATTTAGAGTCTAATATCATGAACTTTCATTGAGCCAATTAGAAGTTATGCTATTTTGTAACCCTTGCTGTCCAGATTTGGCACTTGTGCTAGTAGCTGCGCTCATTTCAATTCTGGGATTTGTTGAGGGACTTGCATCTTGATTGGCCTTGTGATTATCCTAGGTTATCTCCTTGTGGTCGTTTAGAGTATGAGAACACGAGTTTTGGTCAAGCCAATTGGAAGTTATGATCATTCAAGTGAGCGCTGTCCAAACCATGACTTGTTCGGTTGAGAGTTTGGGTTTTTCGGTCGGGTTAGAGCATAGAAGCAATTTGCAAAGATGTAATTTGTTAGTTCGAAGCGTGAGATTTTGCAATATGATTCCTTTTTAGGTGGAGTAGCCTCGGGGGTGGCTTCCTCCTCGCGTCACCCTGCTCCTCGCGGGTAGAGGCAAGTGTGAAGTGGCTTCCCGGTCAATTGTCGGTTGTCACCCCCTCTTTTACTCTTTGATTTGGAATTAAATGAGTTTGGTAAATGGAATGGATATATCTAATTGAATGAGTATGTTTAATTCAATGCCATGAGTATGTTTAATTCGATGCCATGAGTATGTATTAAATTGATGCAATGAGTACGTTCAAATTGAAGCAACGTATTTATGTTATTTGCATCTGTGCATTCATAAAAGGGGAGGTGTCCCATTTTGATGCGGGCCTCCGTGTTCACACGTAGTGAACACAAAAGACCTACCTCGTAGTCCCATACCGTTGGAGTATGGGAGCGAGTCAGTAAGCGTAGGCACCCTCCACGGGATGGAGGGGATGAGGGTGCACACCGACGGGTGTGCACTCGGCAATACCGGTATGAGCTCTATAAAAAGGCATGCATGTGCATATTCATAGTATTATACGAGAAAGCAATGTATGAAATGAGTTAAAGTGTTGAATGGTTGAGTTCATGACTTGGATGTTTAAATTACTTGTTGTATGGATACAAGTTTAATTGTTTTACCACCTGCTTTGTTGCTTTACACTTTGCTGAGTATTGAACTCACGCTTGTTGTTTTGTTGCTTATTTTAGGTACCTCCAGAGCGGCATTTTGGGAGTCGGGATAACACTTCACACACAAATTCATAACTTAGTTAGATTTGTGTTTGGCTCCACTTTTGGTTATGTACTAATAGTAGAACTTGCTTTTGAGTAGTTAGAATGTAAGTAGGTGTTGTGGGCATGTTGTCCTAATGTCTTTAATCCTTGGATGGTGATATTGGTACTTGTTATTCCTCTTTAGATTGTGCCTTAGTTCCCCTTTTTGTTATTGTGGCCTCTTTGAGATTGTTGTTAGTTGCTTGTGCTAGTTGGGTCACGATAGGTGATTGTTGCCATGACCCTATGTTTATGCTTACTTCATGTTGTCATTATTGAATTGCATCTTATGTCTGCTGAGTGGATGACCTAGAAGTAGGGGAGGTTCTGCCGAATTTTTTTTAATTAGTTCGGCAACCTACTAGCATGTTTAGAGTTGATTTGTTTTGCTTTGTGTGCTTCCTTGCGTTTTTGTTGCTTGTTTAGTGTAGCATTCTGGGCACGTGGGTGCCGGGGTGTTACAGTTGGTATCAGAGCGGGCGTTAGGTCCGTGGTTTATGAAACTAGTAAATTACTCTAGAGTAAACTAAAGTTTTGATTTGAAATAATTTAGAAACATAGCCTAGGTGCAAATACGTATTAAAAAAAAGTTGTCTTAGGCAAGCAACCTTAAAATTTGACATAGGTTGATTAAGTAATTAAAATGTTGACACACATTGGAGCACAGTAGGAAGGGTATGGGATTCATTGCATTGCATCACGGTTAATTGCTATATGTGCATGTTATTGTTGTTATATGAAGTCGCTAGCTTGTTGATATTTCTGTTCTAAGGCTTGAGTTGTTGTTGTGTGGTTGTTGTAGAGATGCCAAGGGGTAGAGGTCGTGGCCGCGGTCTCCGTGGTGGCCGCAGTCGAGGTGGGAGTCACCCATCTCGTGCGGACGTTGAGTCAGTGGCTGAGGGGAGTGGCTCGCTCAATGCCCCTCAGTCAGTCCATGTCAATGCCCCAGTTGGGCAGGCTGGAGATGGGGTAGATGCCGCGACTGCGGCTTTGCTCCAAGCTTTGCAGAGGGAGGTTCAGGAGCTACGCCAGCAGGTTCAGGCAGCTCCTATGGCTGTGCCTCCCCCTGCAGCAGTCCCCGCCGTGGCTCCGGTTGTGCCGGATGCCAGGATGAGCTTGCGGGAGTGGATGTCTCTCCGACTCGACACCTTCGATGGTGCGGGCATGCCGGTTCAGGCAGCTCCTATGGCTGTGCCTCCCCCTGCAGCAGTCCCCGCCGTGGCTCCGGTTGTGCCGGATGTCAGGATGAGCTTGCGGGAGTGGATGTCTCTCCGACTCGACACCTTCGATGGTGCGGGCAATTCGAAGTCCTGGAGATGACTTCCCTCCAGAAGGCTCAGTTTGTGGCATTTCAGTTGAATGGCCAGGCAGATATTTGGTGGGAGGGTGTCCTTGCTGCGAGGGCCCCCGCTGAAGGGGCAATCACTCGGGGGGACTTCACCGGGCACTTTCAAGCTAAGTATTATCCGGAGTCCTTCCTCGAGAGGATGGAGTCTTCCTTGACCACCCTCTCTCAAGGGAATAGGTCGGTGTCGGAGTATGAGGCGGAGTTCAACAGTATTGTCCGCTTCATTCCCGCTGTGGCATCAAATGACCGAGAGAAAGCTCGAAGGTTCGGAAGGGGCCTCAATCAGGAGTTCAGGGTTGTCATGGGGGCCACAGTCCCCCGTGATTTTTCTTCTGTGGTTGAGTAGGCGAGGGGCATGGAGCTCGAAATGGAGCTCTCTAAGGAGAAGCTCAGTGCTGGTGGTTCTGGAGCTTCTGTGGTCGGTGGTGGCCAGAAGAGGAGTTTTGGTGGTGGAGGTGGGTCTTTTCAGCGACCTGCTTCCAAGAAGTTCAGGGGGGACAAGGTTCCTCCTCAGGGGCCAAGGCAAAGCCGCCTCGGTCATCTGCTTTGTCCTCCCAGCGTGTGGCCTCTCGTCCTGCTCCGGGGCAAGGCCTCATGTGCTTCAAGTGCAGTCTTTGGGCATCGTCTTTGCAGAGTGTTCTTGGGTGGGGGAGTGCCACCACTGTGGTCGTTCTGGCCATATGGGGCGTGTGTGCCGGTCGAACCCCAATAGCATTATCAAGTGGGAGCCGGCAACTTCTCCCCTGACTCAGACTGCCTCATCCAGAGGGTCAGTCCAGTTGATGACGGCAGCTCCTGCTTTTCCTCAGCCTTCTGTGTGGGCACCACCTCCAGCTTACTGGCATCCTCAGCCATCAGCTCCTCCCTTGATGGCTGCACCACCTCCAGTCCCAGTGCCACCTCAGTAGGGTGTTGGGGCTCCCGCTGCCCCAGCACCACCAGGAGTTTACGCCCTGCCAACCGTTGAGTCGACTGGACGTCCAGATGTGGTCACAGGTACTTTACTTGTGGATTCAGCTGATGCTTTTGTTCTCTTTGATTCAGGAGCAACCTATTCTTTTGTGTCGATTGAGTTCGCTAGAAGGGCTAAGTTGGGAATGCAGTGTATTGTTAAGTCTGTGGTGGTTACCTCTCCGGGTGGGCTTATTTCGAGTTCGATGGTATGCCCGGGTTGTGTTATCACCATTGATGATGAGGACTTTTGTGCGAACCTGATGGTTATTCAGTTGACTCCGTTTGATGTCATCTTGGGTATGGATTGGCTACATCATTATCATGCCAGAATATGTTGCTACTGGAAGACAGTCACTTTGCAGGCTCCCTCGGGAGTGGAATTGGTCTTCCAGGGTGATGTTCCCTCAAGTTCTCTCTTTGTACTGACTAGTTTGTTTCCTGGCCATCGTGTGTGGAAGTCGGGAGTACTTTGGACACTCTTAGAAAAGCCTAGTACTGTGATAGTTATTGAGGAGATCCCTGTGGTGAGGGAATTCATTGATGTCTTTCCGGATGAGTTTCCCGGTTTGCCACCCAAGCGGGAGGTGGAGTTTCGAATTGATCTTGTTCCGGGTACCCAGCCCATCTCTTTGTCTCCCTACCGTTTGGCTCGACCTTTCCAAGAAGAGTTGAAGAAACAATTAGATGATCTGTTGTCCAAGGGGTTGATTCAGCGAAGTGTGTCACCTTGGGGAGCGCCTGTCCTTTTTGTTGCTAAGAAGGATGGTGGTTGGCGCATGTGCATTGATTATCGTGCTCTTAACTTGGTGACCATCAAGAATAAGTACCCTCTACCTCGCATTGAAGACTTGTTTGATCAATTGAAGGGAGCAAGGGTATTCTCTAAGATTGATCTTCAATCGGGGTATAATCAAATTCGTGTAAGGGAGCAAGATGTTGAGAAGACCGCTTTCTCCACGAGGTATGGGCATTATGAATTTAAGGTTATGTCTTTTGGACTAACCAATGCCCCTGCTGTTTTCATGGAGATGATGAACAGGTTGCTCCATGAGTATCTTGATGATTTTGTGGTAGTGTTCATCGATGATATACTCATATATTCTAAGTCAGAGGATGTAACATCCCAAAATTTGGGTTTTCAAAAATTTTGGTTTAGTTTAGCTTCCCAAAAATTTCCGTCGATTTTCTCGCGTTTATAAAAGCTTGATTTGAATTTTCTAAAAGCTAAAACAATTTAATTTGATTATTCTAAACCTCAAATAAAATTTATTTTATTTTATTTGGATTCCTTGTGCTTCAAGAAGTTCTTCTGTAATTTTTGAGATTTTTCGGAGCTCGTTTGCTATTTATTGGATTTAATTGAATTTGATTTGTATTAAGCCCTTTTGTTAAAATTAATAAATTATTTGGAAAAGTTTATATAAATTTTTGTTGAAAATATTTTATTTGAGTTGGAAATGTCTCAAAATATTTTCTGGAATTTTTCTAGAATTTTTCTGGTATTTTTATTGCCTCTATTTATTTATTTGAATTTGTGGAATTACTTTTATTGCAAAATCGTTGGAAATTTCGAATTTCTCTTTTTGGGCCAAACCTCTCTCTCTCTCCCGCGCGCCAGGCCACCCGGCCCACCTCCCGCTCAGCCGGCCTCCGCCTCCGTGGCCTTCCGCCAGCGTGGGCCACGCCTCGCCAGGCCGCCCGTCCTCTCCATGCCCGGCCTTTGCTTCCTCCACGCGGCGCGCTTGGGCGCCTCATTGGGCGCCCAGCGCCCGGCCAGGCAGTGGGCGGCCGGTTCCCTCAGCGCTAAGCGCAGCGTGCGCACGTGGACTCGCGTCTGGGCCGCGCCAACGCCCGCAGGCCGCCTCGCCCGCATGGGCCAGTGCCAGCCCGCACGCCCCCCTGGGCCAAGTGTCGCCCCCACAGCCGGCCACATCACCCAGAGTCCCTCCCACGCACGCCAAGTGCTCGTTTAAATGCCAAACCGATCCAAACACCTCCAAAACTTGATTTTTCTCGACCTGGACTCTTACCCAAACATATATAAGTGCTCCTAGACCCTCCCACGCGGCCCTAGCCACAGATCAATCATCCAAATCGACCGAGCCGCCGCGAGAAGCTCCGGACGTCGCCCAACGACGGCCGAACTTTGGAGCCGCGTCCCGGGCAGCTCGTCGACTCTTTTTGAGATCCGTCTTCTCCGTGCTGTGCCACAAGGTACCATCTGTTTGCTGTCCAAAATTCAGCCAATTTGTTCCACGGGATCAAAAGTTACGGCCGTTTCAATCTCGAATCTTGCCGAGGCCATAACTCCCTCAATTTTTCGAGTTTGACGGTGAAATTTTTTGTGTAGACTCCTGGGGATGTCCTCTACAGGATGCACATCTTGCCCCAAGGTTTTGCCCTCTGGATTTGGCGCAGCAAATTAATTTCTCCGTTCAGACTGCGAACAGACTGCGTTCCAGACAGCGGCAAACTTCCTCGCGCGTTCCCCGCTGTTCCAGAAGGTATTTCTTCGAGCCACCTGCGTCACGGTGTGCCTCTTGGTCCCATCTAGCTCTCGGTCAAATTTCGTTAAGTTCCGATCATTATTCTAGAAGTTATGGCCGTCCAAAGTTTTGATCCGAAACCCGTTAATCGCCAGTTTGTGATTAATCCGGAAGGGCGCCGCAAAATCCGCCTATACCGTTGAGTTCGTCTCGCCGCGTTCTACGCAGTAGACATTCTCCCTTTGCCATCCCATCCTCCGGAATTTTTTTTATATATTTAGGCCACCGTTTGCCGTCGCCGCGCGTCGCCTTTTGACGCCGCATATTTTGGTTCGCTCCGGCCGTGTTGTCGCGTCCGGTGGATCATATTGTACTGTTTTGGTCCATCTTTAGAGTTCTTTTGGTCTCCGTTTGCCGAGAAGCCCGATTCCGACCTAAACCCGTCGTCTTTCAACCTAGCCCGTGCCGCCGGTTCGCGCACCGGTTAGCCGTCCTTGGTAGCGTTCTACCGCGGCCATGTCGTTGCACCGACGGTCGCTACTTCGCTTCATGAAGTCTCCTATCATTGTTGACCTCCACCGTTAACGTTCGCCGTTAACGATCCACCGTTAACGATCCACCGGGTGCGTTTCCCGATGCGTTTCCCGTTAACGTTCTTCCGTTAACGCCTGCTAACGTTCCTCCGCTTAACGTTTTGCCGACAATGTTTCACCGTTAACACTCGCCGTTAGCGCTCCGTTAATAACGTCTTGCCGTTAACGTTTTGTCATTAACGCTCCGTTAATGTTCCTCCATTAACGTTTAAATCGTTAGCGGCCGTCGTGCGCTCCTCCGTTAATGTTTCCCGTTAACGCTCCGTCGTTAACGTTTACGTCGTTAAGCGTTTCTCCGTTAACGCGTTTTGCCGTTAACGCTCTGTCGTTAACGTTCACCGTTAACGTTTCATCGTTAACGTTCCATCGTTAACGTTTCATCGTTAACAATTGGCTCTCTTCGCCTGCGTTGTCATCGCATGCGTGTATTCTTGCACAAACCCTAGTGCGATGCCTTCACTGTTCTATCATCATGGCGTGAGCCTAGTCTCATCGTCATATCATCTTCAAGCCGAATCAAAACCCTAACCGAAGACCGGTTTGATGAACTAAGTTTATCGTGAGCCGCGTTGTTATCTTTGCAATCTTTCCCGTTGTCTCAACCGTGGTAAGGCGCTTGTCTTGTCTTATCCTCAAGACCTAATCTGCCTTTAATCGAGAATTCCTTCGTGGACTTGGTCGATAGACCATTGGCCATCTGTCATACCCTGTGCCCGATCTATCCGTCTCTCTTTTGTTTGATTGTGTCCGTTCGGTCAACAAAAGTCAACTTCAAGAATCAATTTAGTTCATCGCGAACTAACATATCCATATGGACCCGATCTATAGATTGAGAGCCCATATGTCGCTAATCGTCAATCAAGATAATAACCGGAAGAAATATTCTTGAATATTATTCTTTCTTTCCCGATTATTAATCTTTCCCTTTTCGGTGTTTTGCCGGCTCGTTCTCTTTGTCAACTCTTCGATCTAATCCGTTTGAGTTCCCAAATCTCTCCCAAGCCATTGTGCCCAATGCTGTTCGTTCTTAATTTGGAGTTTACTTGATTTGTCTTTTGAATTGGTTTGTATTTGCTTCTTCTTTAATCGTTAGACGCGTCGTCCGGAAATCGTTCGAACGAGCTGAGGATCGAGAAAGTGGAAGTTGAAGATCGAGGACCAAGGATCAAGGATAAAGAGTAAAAGACAGTAAAGTTTGCAAGGGCCAGGCAAGTTGTGCTTTGACCATGTTGATCCTATTTCGAAATCTATTTTGATTTAAACTATTGCATGCTAGATCAATTAGAAAGATACTTTGTTTAAACATGGGGGTTAGATAAATACCAATTTGCTGTATGACACCTTGATTATTTAAGTATGTGCCATGACCCTTGTCACCCTAGTTGCGGATTACTAGTTGGACATTATTAAATTGCCAACATGGGTTATAGATCGTTGTAGTATCTTTGCTTAGACACCTTTCGTGCTCACGACATGATTTTGGACAATCAAATGTTAATATTGACTTAATGATATATTGAACCTGTTTTGGAAAGGTATCATGTGATGTTGATGGCACGTGGTGCATGGTAATCAACTGGGGTTTGATAAACAGTTTTCGACCGGGGCATGTGGCAAGAGTAATCAGGTGGGCCAGTTGTGGCATTGGGAGTGTTGATTTGGTTTTTCGGGTAGTCTTGCCCTGGTCACTCTAAGGACTTAACCTTGCAAGCCTTTGAACTGGGCCATACGTACAACCACATGGCTGGAATGGGACGGCCCTAGTTGACTAAGTCGCTAAGGACTCACTTGTGGAGCCTCAGGGTGTCAATTACACCGTTTGTGTGATTGTATGCGGAGCGTGTCGTGGGCGTGGCCAGATACCCATCTAACGGTGTGTTGGTCCCATACTTCGCCTTGGCTAAGGGAAGGGATGGTGTAGAGCACGAACCGGAGAGGACCACCTGTGTTGTTTGAGGCTTCCGAAAGGCTTTGTTATGATCGCTCATTCGCATACTCTTGTATGGCGATTCACGGCTGACGTGGTGAGTGGATTGTATCTTGTGGGTAAAGTGTATAACCTCTGCAGAGTGTAAAACCTATTCGAATAGCCGAGTCCACGGTACTGGACAATGCTCGGGGATTACAGTCAAGGGTTAGCTTTTCTCAAAATTGAACTTGGGTTTGGAGGCAGTTTGCCTATGGAAAAGTGATAATTGGTTAAGGATGTGGAATGATTTACTTTTGAAACAACTGTGAAATTATTACTATTATTATCTGTTTTTACCGCTTTACAATCTATTATGAATATTTGTGAAATGCTGCTTATTGCAAAATAACCCCTTCAGCCTGTCATTTGGAATAAGCCATGCATATAGCTATTAGACTTGCATTCTGTGCATGACTTGCTGAGTGCTTTATGTACTCACCCTTGCAAACAAACAATCATCAGTGAGCAAAAGTCTACATCGTCGAAGAAGAAGAAGTTCCGTGAGAAGGCGATTATCTAGGAGTCGAACCCTGTCAGTTGCCTGTGGCGTATTGATGGGATTCACCGATGTTCTTCGTTCATTCTTTGCTTATTTGGAGTTGAAGCCGTCAGGGTTTCACAAATGTAAGGTTGACCTTAAGGTCGCTCAATAGTTTATATTCTATTATTGAGTTATTTTTAATATTCCGCTGTGTATGATTGTGATATTCATCTATGTTGAGACTGTGTGCACTAGCGTGATCCTGGACTAGTGCTGAATACACAGAGGGTCCGGATTTGCAAATTCGGGTCCCGACAGAGGAGGAGCATGCTCATCATTTGAAACTTGTACTCCGTACGTTGAGGGAGAACTGACTCTTTGCCAAGCTAATGTCGGGACCCCGAATTTGCAAATCCGGACCCTCTGTGTATTCAGCACTAGTCCAGGAACGCGCTAGTGCACACAGTCTTAACATCGGTAAATATCACAATCATACCATTCGATATTATCAAAGTACTTTATCTAAATAACCAAACTGGTTACTCGACCTTATGGTCAAGTTACAAATGTATGCCTCGCAAGGCGAAACTTATTAAAAGAGAAATAATAGCAGCGAAAAATCAAATAGCTTCGTGGCGCCATCCAGTATACCACAGGCAACTGACTGGGCTCGCTTCCCTAAGTAGACGGATTCTCTTGGAGTTCCTCCTCCAAAGCTGGCGTAGTCTCCTCTTCAACTGATGTTGTGTTGAGGCAAGGGTGAGTACTTGGTACTCAGCAAGTCATGCACAGAATGCAAGCTAATATACTATATGCATGGCTTGGTACAAAGGAATAGCTCAAGGTATATTTGCGATGAAACAGATTTGACAAGTAATATAAGTAGATTCGAAAGCAGTAGAAATAAGTAAAGCATAAATAACTTTTCAAGAAGTTTAATAAACATTTTCCCCATCCTAAACCACATTTCCATCATCTTCATTATTAAACCAACCCAACCTTTCAAACCAAAGTTATTTTTGAGAAAATCTAACCCTTGACTGTAATTCCCGAGCGATGTCCAATACCGCGGACACGGCTATTCGAATAGATTCTATACTCTGCAGAGGTTATGCACTTTACCCACAAGATACAATCAAACACCACAAAGGCGAGTTCCAGTAACAAAGTCTTTGGAAACTTCTAACAATACAAGTGGTCCTCCCGGTTATTGCGCACTAACCCTTCCCTTAGCTAAGGCGAAGTCTAGGCCAATCAACCGTTAGATGGAGTACCTGGCCTCGGCCGATGCGCTCCCCGTACAACTTACACAAAGGGTGTAGTTGACCTCCTGAGGTCCCACAGTGCGTTATTAGCGACTTAGTCAACTAGGTCCGTCCCATTCTGAGACATGTGGTTGCCACGTTAGACCCAGTTCAAAGGCTTGCAAGGTTAAGTCCTTAGGGTGACCAGGGCAAGACTACCTAAAACCAAAACAACACTCCCAATGCCACAACTGGCCCACCTGATTACTCTTTGCCACATGCCCCTGGCCGAAATCGCTTATCAAACCCCGCTTGATTACCATGCACCATGTGCCATCAACATCACATGATACTTTTCCAAAACAGGTTCAATATATCATTAAGTCAATATTAACATTTGATTATCCAAAATCATGTTATGAGCACGAGCGTGTCTAAGCAAAGATACTACAACGGTCTATACCCAGGTTGGCAATTTAATAATGTCCAACTAGTAATCCACAACTAGGGTGACAAGGGTCATGGCACATACTTAAATAATCAAGGTGTCATACAGCAAATTGGTACTTATCTAACCCCATGTTTAAACCAAGTATTTTTCTAATTGAACTAGCATGCAATAGTTTAAATCAAAATAGATTCGAAATAGGATCAACATGGTCAAAGCACAACTTGCCTTCAAAAAGTACTTGTTCTTGGTCTTGAGTTGGATCCTGAGTTAATACTTCTCCTTCGAATCCTTCCGGCACTTCAACGTCTACTCGTAAAAGCGTGCAAATAGCAAATACACAAATAAACAATAGGCAAAAAGTGTCCAAACATCCAAATAAAATCCATAAACAGAAAGAACATAATTTTATGGATTTTTAGAAACTGGAATCGTCAAATTTGGAGTTAAGGCCTTAAAAGTTATGATTATTTAAAGTTTAAATAATCATTTCAATAATTTTGCAGAGAAAAATTTAGTCCAAAAATTAAATAAAATTCATATTTAGGTAGATCTCAATTTTATACAAATTTAGAAATTTGAATCACTCAAATCGGAGTTGAAGCATAAAAGTTATAAGCGTTTGAAGTTTGAATCTAAATTTGAATCAATATTTCGAATTAATAAATCATTTCTTTTTCGGAAATTAATTATTGCGTCATCATGGACACGTGGCAGCACTGGATTGGTCTGCTGGCGTCGGTAGGTCCATGGGCGTAGTCCACGCTCGGCTCGGGTCTCAGTGGACCCGGTCCACGGCTCCATGTGAAGGCCCGACATGTGGGACCACTCGGCGGCGTCATTCTTGGCGTCGGCGAGGCTCGGCCACACGGCGGTGGGTCCATCCGATGACGTCATGGGTGGCGTCCGCGGTGCGATCGGACACGCGGGCCCGCGTGTCGATGTACCACGCCTGCGCCGCGTGGCGCGGCGGTTCGACTCCCTGGACACGTGGCACGATCGTGGCCGTTGGTTTGAAAATCGGCGGCTAGGATTGAATTTGAGCCTCAAGTGCTTGGCGCGCGCGGGTTGATCTGGGCCGTTGGATCTTGATCTAACGGTCGAGATCCAATCTAACTTTGGTGCGATTCCGCTCATTAGCACGACCTAAGCCGTTGGATCTAGATCCAGCGGTTGAGATTAGATCTAGGATTTTCAGCGGAGAACTCACCGAGGGTGGCGTGGCGCGATCTGAGCCCTTGGATCTTGATCGGACGGTTGAGTGGAGCTCGGGTCGGCGATGGCTTCACGGCGAGGTTGTGGCTGCCGGTCTTGAGGCAGCGACCACACGAACGGCGTTTGGGGCGTGCTCGGCGAGGTGAAGGGTCTCTTCGTGCGCCTGGCCGGGGTTCGGATCTGGGGTCAATGGCGGCAGGGGGCCAGGCGGCGGCGGAATCAAGCAAAACCGCGGCGGAGAGGTGCTGTAGCTCGGCGGCGATTCCGCGAATCTCTGGCGACTAAGGCTCGGTGAAGTAGAGCGAGAGAGGGCGCGGGATCACGGCGGTCCTCGGTACCTCCGTGCTTAAATACCCTCGGCATGCGTGCAGGGCGGAACCCTAATCCTACACTGCGGCGGCAAGCGGCGGAGGAGTCCGGCTTCGGACTCGGCGGGGACGATGGCGCTCAGCCGTCCGCATTAGCACGATCAACGGCCCACGATCGCGTGGGCAGCAATCGGATCCGGGCCGGATTCGACCGAAGCGGTACGGGATGATCCTGACCGTTGGATCTTGATCCAACGGTTGGGATCGATTAGGTTTTGGAGTTGGTTTGGTCGAGTCATGTGGCTCGGGTCGGACTCGAACTCAAGTCTGACTCGGGCTCGGTCGGATGAACAGTAACCGACTCGGTTTGATTTTCCAGCGATTTAATATTTAAAATAATTCCCAGAAATTCAATTAATTCATTAAAAATAGCAAAATACTCAGAAAAATTCCAGAAAAATTCTGGAAAATATTTTAGGGTATTTGGGACTCAAATAAAATATTTCCAACAAAATTTTATTTGCAATATTAAATTCTTTAATTATTTCAAAATGGAATAAATTCAAATAAATTCCAAATAAATCCAAATAAATTCCAGAAAATTCCAAAAATTCACCAAAGTGCCAAATCACACATGAATTCAATAAAAGCAAAATTTTGGGGTGTTACAAACCTCCCCCCCTTAATAGAATCTCGTCCCCGAGATTCAGGGCTTACTAAAGGAATAGGTTTGGAAACTCTTTCTTCAAATCCTCTTCACTCCCAAGTCGCTTAGCTCTCTGCATGGTTGCTCCTTTGAACTCTGAAACGGGTTGACTTATTTCTAGTTTCTCGATCCATTGTGTCCAGAATCCTCACGGGATGCTCCTTATAAGTCAAATCCTCTTGCAACTCAATTGACTCTAGCGGTGTCTGTTCCTCAGGAACTCGGAGACACTTCTTCAACTGGGACACATGGAATACATCATGCACTCACGCCAACGACTATGGCAACTCCGGTGGTAAGCAACTTAGCCTCTGCGACTCAAAATCTTAAATGGTCCAACATAGCAGGGTGCGAGTTTCCCTTTGGCATGGAACCTCTTAACTCCCCCGAGAGGCGTAACTCTGAGGTAAACAAAGTCTTACAGGTTCAAAACTCAAGTCTCGCGACGATTGTCGAGATAACTCTTACATCGAGATTGGGCTATCTTCAACCTTTCCCTAATCATAGCGATCTGCTCTTGACCTCTTGAAGAATATCAGGCCCAAAGACACGGCGCTCGCGGTCTCATTCCAATTCAATGGCGTCCGAAGCGAGTCGATGTCGGGACCCCGAATTTGCAAATCAGGACCTCTCGTGTATTCAGCACTAGTCGAGAACGCGCTAGTGCACGAGTCTTTAACATCGATAAATATCACAATCATACCAATCGATACCATAAAGTACTTTATTAAAGTAATAAAACTGGTTACTCGACCTTATAGCCAAGTTACAAATATATGCCTCGTAGGCGAAACTTATTCAGAGAAAAATAATAGCGGCGGAAAATCAAATAAACTTTGTGGCGCCATCCAGTATACCAGGCAAGCGCTCATCCCTAAGTAGTCGGGTCCTCTTGGAGTTCCTCCTCCAAAGTGGCGTAATCTCCTCTTCAACCGATATTGTGTTGGGGCAAGGGTGAGTACTTGGTACTCGGCAAGTCATGCACAGAATGCAAGCCCCTAATACTATATGCATGGCTTAGTACAAAGGAGTAGCTTTCGGGGTATATTTGCGATAAATGACTTTTGACAAGTAATATAAGTAGATTCGAAGCGGTAGAAACAAGTAAAGCATAAATAACTTTTCAAGAAGTTTAAATAACATTTTTCCCCATCCTAAACCATATTTCCATCATCTTCATTGTTAAACCAACCCAACTTTTTCAAATCCAAGTTATTTTCGTAGAAAATCTAACCCTTGGTGTAATTCCGAGCATTGTCGATCTGTGGACTCGGCTACTCAAATAGATTCTACACTCTGCGGAGGTTATGCACTTTACCCACAAGATACAATCCACTCACCACGTCAGTGAATCGCCATACAAGAGTATGCCGAATGAGCGATCATAACAAAGCCTTCGGAAGCCTCAAACAACAGGTGGTCCTCTCAGTGACGTGCTCTACACCATCCTTCCCTTAGCCAAGGCGAAGTATGGGACCAACACACCGTTAGATGGGTACTGGCCACGACCACGATCTGACTCCCCGTAATCACACAAGCGGTGTAGCCCGACACCCGAGGCTCCACAAGTGAGTCCTTAGCGACTTAGTCAACTAGGGCCGTCCCATTCCGACCATGTGGTTGCAAGTATGACCAGTTCAAAGGCTTGCAAGGTTAAGTCCTTAGAGTGACCGAGGGGCAAGACTACCAGAAAAACCAAATCAACACTCCCAATGCCACACCGGCCCACCTGATTACTCTTGCCATATGCCTGGCCGAGAAATCTGTTTATCAAACCCCGGATTGATTACCATGCACCACGTGCCATCAACATCATGATACTTTTCCAAAAAAGCAGGTTCAATATATCATTAAGTCCATATTAGCATTTGATTATCCAAAATCATGTCATGAGCACGTAGCGGTCTAAGCGGCGTACTACAACGATCTAAACCCATGTTGGCAATTTAATAATGTCCAACTAGTAAACCACAACTAGGGTGACAAGGGATCATGGCACATACTTAAGTAATCAAGGTGTCATATAGCAAATTGGTATTTATCTAACCCCAGGTTTAAACAAAGTATCTTTCTAATTGAACTAGCATGCACGATAGTTTAAATCAAAATAGATTTAAATGGGATCAATATGGTCAAAGCACAACTTGCCTTCAAAAAGCACTTGCTCTTGGTCTTGAGTTGGATCCTGAGTCAACACTTCTCTCCCTCGGAAGCTTCACTTCAACGTCTACTCGTAAAGCGTGCAAATAGCAAATACACAAATGAACACTATGCAAAAGATCCCAAAACTCCAAATAAAATCCATAAGCAGAGAGAACATAATTTTTTGGATTTTTAGCTGGAATAAATCAAATTTGGAGTTAAAGCAAAAGTTATGATTATTTAAAGTTTAAATAATCAATTAAATAATATTTCAGAGAAAACTTTAGTCCAAAAATTAAATAAAATTCATATTTAGGTAGATCTCAATTTTATACAAATTTAGAAATTTGAACCACTCAAATCGGAGTTGAACGCAAAAGTTATAGCGTTTGAAGTTTGAATCTAAATTTGAATCAATATTTCGAATTAATAAATCATTTTCTTTTTCGGAAATTAATTATTAGTCGGCATGGACACGTGGCAGCTCTGATTGGCTGCTTGGCGTCGTGAGTCCATGGGCTCGGTCCCACTCGGCTTGGGTCCAGTGGTTCGGTCCGCGGCTCCACGTGAGGCGCGACATGGGCCCGCTTTCGGGTAGCGTCATTGGCGTCGGCGAGGCTCGGCCACGTGGCAGTGGAAGTCCACCGCCAGACGCCGTCATGGGTAGCGTCCGCAGTGCTATCGTCCCGACACGCGGGCCCGGCGTGTCGGTGATGCCTGCCAGCGTGGTATGACAGTTCGGCTTCTGGCGCGTGCAGCTGTCGTGGCCGTTGGTTTGAAATCAGGCGGTACGGGATTGGTTGGCCTCATGTGCTTGGGGCGACGTGGTGATCGTGGGCTGGATCTAGATCCAGCGGTTGGGATTAGATCTAGGATTTTCACGGGAAACTCAGAAGTGGCGTGGCACGATGCGGGCCTTTGGATCTTGATCGGACGGTTGGTGGAGCTTCGGGCGGCGATGGCTTTCACGGCGAGTGCGGTGCCGTGGCCCGAGGACGGCGACCACCCAAGCAGCGGTTGGGGCGTGCTCGGCCGAGATGGAGGGTGTCTTGGAGTGCGCCTGGCAGGAGTTTGAATCTGGGTCAATGGCGGCGGAGGGCGGGCCGGCGGCGGCGAGGCAAGGCCGTGGTGGCGCTTCACGCAACTACGGCGGCGATTCCGGCCGAACCCTCACGGCGGCTAGAGCTCGGCGGGTTAGGGGCAAGAAGTGCCTTGAGTCACGGCGGTCCTGAAGTGCATATCCGGCATTAAATAGCCGGGAGGCGTGCTCGGCGAGCCCTAATCGATCACGGCAATGGCACTCCGGCGGTCCGGCTTCGATTCTGAAGACGCGAAATCGTGGCCGTCACGTGTCGCGATCAACGCCACGATCGCCGCAGCGCGATCGGGTCCGGTCGAACACGGCTCGATCGAGTGGCGGATCTCGGCCGTTGGATCTTGATCAGCGGTTAGGATCGATTAGTGGTTGAGTGGGTTCGGTCGAGTCAAGCGGCTCGTGGACTCGAGTCCATTAAACTGGTCGGATGAAGCAGTACTTGACCGAGTTGGATTTTCCAGCGATTTAATATTTAAAATAATTCCCAGTAATTCATTTAATTCATTAAAATAGCAAAAGACACAGAAAAATTACCAAAAAATTCAGGAAAATATTTTGGGTAATTTTTGACTCAAATAAAATTATTACAAAAAAAATTTAATTTCAAATTAAATTCTTTAATTATTTCAAAATGGAATAAATTCAAATAAATTCCAAATAAATCCAAATAAATTCGAGAGAAAATTCCAAAATTCACCAAAGTGCCAAATCACACATGATTTTAAGAAAGCAAATTTTGGGATGTTACAAACCTCCCTTAATAGAATCTCGCCAGAGATTCAGGGCTCACTAAAGAAATAGGTTTGGAAATTCTTTCTTCAAATCCTCTTCGCCTCCCAAGTCGCTTCACTTTCTTCATGGTTGCTCCACCTAACTCTGCTGAATCGGGTTGACTTGTTTCTAGTTTCTCGATCCATTGTGTCTAGAATCCTCACGGGTGCTCCTTATAAGTCAAATCCTCTTGCAACTCAATTGACTCTAAGCGGTGCCTGTTCCTCGGGGAACTTCCGGAGACACTTCTTCAACTGGGACACATGGAACACGTCATGCACTCCACCTTAGCAGTAGCAACTCGGTAGTGACAACTTCACCTCTGCGACACAAAATCTTAAATGGTCCAACATAACGGGTGCGAGTTTCCCTTGGCATGGAACCTCTTAACTCCACGAGGCGTAACTCGAGGTATACAAAGTCTTAGTTTCAAAACTCAAATCTCGGCGGCGATTGTCGGCCATAACTCTTACATCGAGATTGGGCTATCTTCAACCTTTCCCTAATCATAGCGATCCTGCTCCTCGGCCTCTTGAAGAATATCAGGCCCAAAGACACGGCGCTCGCCGGTCTCATTCCAATTCAATGGTGTCGAAGCCAGTCGACCATACAATTGCCTCAACAGGTGACATCTGTAAACTAGCCTGATAACTATTGTTGTAACTAAACTCGGCATACGGCAAACTTTTATCCCAAGAGGTAGCATAAGCCAATGCACAAGCTCTCAACATATCCTCTAGAATCTGGTTGACTCTTTCGGTGTCCATCCGTCTGTGGATGATAAAACATCTTGAAGTTTAAAGCGGGTTCCCAGTGGCTTCATGCAACTTATTCCGAGAACCTTGAGGTAAATTGGGTACCCTGCAGTCCACAATCCTCTTTGGCACTCCGTGCAAACAAACAATCCTCGATCATGTACAACTCGCTAATTTATCTCCCAGAGTAAGTGGTCTTTACGGGATAAAATGGGCTACTTTTAGTCAAGCGATCCACTATAACCCATATGGAGTCATAACCTCCTTGAGTCTTCTAAGCCGTGTAATGAAATCCATTCCGATTTCCTCCCACTTCCACTCGAGGTATTTTCGGCGGTTGTAGCAATCCTGGCGGTCTCGATGCATTGCCTTGACTCTCGGCATCGTCGCACAATGCAACATGCTTTCCTGCAACTTCACGTTTCATACTCGGCCACGAATCTCTCCTTGAGATCTGATACATCTTGGCGCTTCGGGATGAATCGAGTACTTAGAGTCATGGGCTTCTTCCGAGTCGGTTGCTTTAACTCCTTTTTGTTAGGCACACAAATGCGATCCTTCATCCATAACGTGCCTTGCTCGTCTAGCTTGAAATCCTTTGCCTTGCCTTCCTCCATTTTGGACTTAATCCTACGGATCTTGTCATCATCATCCTTGTCCTTCTGGATCTCGTCCTCTAAAGTAGGCTTTACTTCCCAAGGCGGCCAAGAATCCGCTAGGTACAACCTCAATCTTCATTTTACGGAAATCCTCACATAACTCATCACGACTTGTGGCTAGCAAGCGTACTCACTCGCGGTATGGCTCTTCCGAGCTCAGAGCATCGGCTACTCGTTGGCCTTCCAGGATGGTAATGAATTCCAACATTATAGTCCTTGATCAATTCTAGCCATCTCCTTTGCCTCATATTCAGATCCAGGTGAATATGTACTTAAGGCTCTTATGATCCGTATATACTTACATCTGTTTCCAATCGATAGTGACGCCATATCTTCAAAGCATGCACTACGGCTAACTCTAGGTCATGTGTCGGATAATTTTCCTCATGCGGCCTCATTTGCCTTGATGCATAAGCGGCGACCTTTCCATTCTCGCATCAAAGACACATCCAAGTCCTTGGCGCGTCGTCACAATAAATATCGAAGCTTTGAGCAACATCCATTAGAACTAACACGGTCTTGATGTCAATCGCTTCTTCAGCTCCCTGAAATCCTTCCTCACATTCTGGCGTCCATGCAAACTTCTTTTCCTTCTTTTCAAAGAATTGCGTAAGAGGTTTATAATTGTCGAAAAACCTTCGATGAAAGCAGCGGTAATATCCTGCCATTCCAAGGAAACTCGAGATCAGGTCAGTCTTGGTGCTCCCAATGTAACACAGACTTCTACTTTGCTTGGATCTCACGACGTAATTCCTTAGCGGTCATTACATGTCCAAGAAACTCCACCTTGTCCTTCCAAAAATCACACTTGCTGAACTTGGCGAAAAGTTCTTTGTTCCTCATTTCCCAAAACTAGCTTAAGTGTTTGGCATGTTCATCCTACTGTCTTGGAGTAGATTAGGATATCGTCTATGAACCACGACGACAAACTTGTCCAAATATTCCATGAACACCTTATTCATCATATTCATGAAATAAGTGGCGCATTCGTCGACCCAAGGACATAATCAGTAAACTCGTAATGTCCATATCTTGGCGAATAGCCTTTCTTGAATATCTTACGATCGGATCTTTAACTGATGATATCCCGATCTCGAGATCAATCTTGGAGAAAACTCCGGCTCCTCTTAAGCTGATCAAACAAATCATCAATCCTGGGTAGCGGATACTTATTCTTCACGGTGACTTCATTGAGTGCACGGTGGTCGATGCACATCCAAAACTCCGATCCTTCTTCTTGACAAACAAAACGGTGCTCCCACGCGCACTAACTTGGTCTGATAAATCCTTTCTCCATTAACTCCTCTCTATTTGTTTCTTCATCTCTACCAACTCCTCGGTAGACATCCAGATAGGGTCTCTTTGCTATCGGTCTTGTAATCTTAAGATAAGTTCTATCACAAACTCTATGTCCTGTCTGGCGGCATACTGGTAGATCCTCGGGAAAAACATCGGGTACTCACTCACTCTACCGGAACATCCTCTATGCTGATTGCCTTGATGCTTAACCATCAACATGTCCATCTCTAAGCTGCAGTGGCTTGAAATTCCACTCTCTTCCCACCACTGCTCTCATTGAGATAGTCCTTCTCACAATCCAATACGGCCTTGTGCTTGGATAACCAATCCATTCCCAATATAACATCTAAGGTGCAGGTCTCCAAAATTATAAGGTTTGCTAGGAACTCTATTCCATCTATTAGTATTCTCACCGGAACATCCTACTTTAGTTCGGAGTTCGAACCAGGGGTTTGAACTAAAAGCATGCATCTAAGTCTTGCAATCCTGCGTTAAGTCCCTTCATAAAGCGAGGCTATGCGGATTTATCTGTCGCTACATCCTCAAAGTGTGCGTGGCGTGCTAGGTATGTGAACTTGTTCGGGTAGTCGACCAGCCGGTGGATTACCTTGCTTTAGTGCTCTGAACTCCTCCTTCTTAAGGTCCATGATTCCTTCAGGGCACATGATCTGTCGGAATGCACTGTGAACTCTTCCCAAGTGATATCTTGAGGGTTCTCTGCGTGCAGAAGTTCTCCCACCATTCGGCCATTCCTTCCAAGCGATGAGAAGCGTAAAGTACCTTCTCATTCCCTATGCGATGAGCTATGTAGCTTCTCTCGATTGATCTTAACCAATCATCGGCCTCCAATGGATTGGCATTTCCGAGAAAGTGGGTGGGTGAGTCCTCATGAACTCAGCTGACCTTGTATTCTGGCGTGGTCACTGATTAACTTGATTAAGCGATGGCACGAGCGTGACGTCTTTGCATTTGTTGCATCATAGCATGCATCAACGAAAGTCGAGCAGCAAAGAAAGGCTCCAAAATTCCGCATATCAATGGCGGTCTTTGGTGCTCTATCATTGGGGTTTTCATCTTGGCGAGAACCACTCCTATTGCTTCCAAAGTTCCCCACGGGTGTTCACCATCACGATTTGCTCTAGGTTTAGAGATGAGAGGGAAACGAATAGACAAGTAATATGGAACTTATGCGGCGAAAAAGGTGTAGCCTTAAGGTCCAACTTTATTATTAGTAACTTGGTATGGCTGCTTACAATGCCTAAGGGCCTTGCAACACATCTCGCACACTTTCGACAAACAAAGCAAATCCAGTCAGACTAACTCTGGAATCTATCGCCTAGAGGGTGACTCTTTATTCTATGACTCGACTCGGCGAAGGAGTCTCACTATGGAACCTATGCTCACTCATCGAGAAAACCTCCATCTGTCACAAGAGTGCTTTACGTAAGAATTCGAAATTTTTAAATTGTGACAAGGTAAGGGAAAATTCCAGCAAGAGACAAGAAAAGAGAGAAGGGGATAAGTCGAGATGTCATTTCTTGTCTTCACAAATTTTTAGCTTTAGAAAATAGGTTTTATCCTCACTACGACCATTCTAGCTTAGGGTTGAGCCTACAGTCAAGTATGGCTCGATACCACTCTGTCGGGACCCCGAATTTGCAAATCCGGACCCTACGTGTATTCGACACTAGTCCAGAACGCGCTAGGTACACCACATGTCTTTAACATCATTAAATATCACAATCATACCAATCGATACCATAAAAGTACTTTATTAAAGTAATAAACCGGTTACTCGACCTTATAGCCAAGTTACAAATATATGCCTCGTGGTAAACTTATTCGAGAGAAAAATAATAGCAGCGGAAAATCAAATAAACTTGCGGGCGCCATCCAAGATTATACCACAGTGCAACCGACTGGCTCGCATCCCTAAGTAGTCGGGTCCTCTTGAGTTCCTCCTCCAAAGTGGCGTAATCTCCTCTTCAAGCGATATTGTGTTGGGGCAAGGGTGAGTACTTGGTACTCGAGCAAGTCATGCACGAATGCAAGCTAATATACTATATGCATGGCTTAGTACAAAGGAGTAGCTCGGGGTATATTTAATGTGACTTTTGACAAGTAATATAAGTAGATTAGCGGTAGAAACAAGTAAAGCATAAATAACTTTTCAAGAAGTTTAAATAACATTTTCCCATCCTAAACCATATTTCCATCATCTTCATTGTTAAACCAACCCAACTTTTCAAATCCAAGTTATTTTGAAAAATCTAACCCTTTGTAATTCAGGCATTGTCCAGATTCGTGGACTCGGCTATTCAAATAGATTCTACACTCTGCGAGAGGTTATGCACTTTACCCACAAGATACAATCCACTCACCACGTCAGTGAATCGCCATACAAGAGTATGCGAATGAGCGATCATAACAAAGCAACTTTGGAAGCCTCAAACACAGGTGGTCCTCCGATGCGTGCTCTACACCATCCCTTCCCTTAGCCAGAAGTAGTATGGGACCAACACACCGTTAGATGGGTACCTGGCCACGCCACCACCGATAATCACACAACGGTGTAGCCCGACACTGAGGCTCCACAAGTGAGTCCTTAGCGACTTAGTCAACTAGGGCCGCCCCATTCCGACCATGTGGTTGCAAGTATGACCCAGTTCAAAGGCTTGCAAGGTTAAGTCCTTAGAGTGACCAGGGCAAGACTACCCAAAACCAAATCAACACTCCCAATGCCACAGCCCACGATTACTCTTGCCATATGCCCGATCGAAATGCTTATCAAACCCCAGTTGATTACCATGCACCACGTGCCATCAACATCACATGATACTTTTCCAAAAGCAGGTTCAATATATCATTAAGTCCATATTAGCATTTGATTATCCAAAATCATGTCATGAGCACGCATCGGTCTAAGCGACATACTACAACGATCTAAACCCATGTTGGCAATTTAATAATGTCCAACTAGTAAACCACAACTAGGTGACAAGGGATCATGGCACATACTTAAGTAATCAAGGTGTCATATAGCAAATTGGTATTTATCTAACCCCAGGTTTAAACAAAGTATCTTTCTAATTGAACTAGCATGCAATAGTTTAAATCAAAATAGATTTGAAATGGGATCAATATGGTCAAAGCACAACTTGCCTTCAAAAGCACTTGCTCTTGGTCTTGAGTTGGATCCTGAGTCAACACTTCTCCCTCGAATCCTTCCTGCACTTCAACGTCTACTCGTAAAGCGTGCAAATAGCAAATACACAAATGAACACTATGCAAAAGATCCCAAAACTCCAAATAAAATCCATAAGCAGAGAGAACATAATTTTCCTGGATTTTTAGAAAGCTGGAATCAAATTTGGAGTTAAAAGCATAAAAGTTATGATTATTTAAAGTTTAAATAATCAATTAAATAATATTTCAGAGAAAAACTTTAGTCAAAAATTAAATAAAATTCATATTTGGGTAGATCTCAATTTTATACAAATTTAGAAATTTGAACCACTCAAATCGGAGTTGAAGCATAAAAGTTATAAGCGTTTGAAGTTTGAATCTAAATTTGAATCAATATTTCGAATTAATAAATCATTTTCTTTTTCGAAATTAATTGCGTCGGCATGGACACGTGGCAGCTCACGATTGGCACCGCGGCGTCGGTCCATGGGCTCGTCCACGCTCGGCTTAGGTCCACCGTGGACTCGGTCCACGGCTCGACGTGAGGCCCGACATGTGGGCTCACTTTCGGGTGGCGTCATTCGCGGCGTCGGCCAGGGGCTCGACCACCGGTGGCGGCAATTGGTCCCAGGTAGCGTCATAGGTGGCGTCAGTGCTATCGGCCCGACACCGCCTGGCCGGCGTGTGACCACGACAGCGCTGCGTGGGCGCGGCAGTTCGGCTTCCTGGGCGGTGGCACACCGTGGCCGTTGGTTTGAAATCAAGCGGTGGGATTGAGTTTGGCCTCATGTGCTTGGGGCGCACGTGGTGATCGATCGTGGGTAGTTGGATCTAGATCCAACGGTTGGGATTAGATCTAGGATTTTCAGCGGGAAACTCACCAAGTAGCGTGTACGATCTCGGGCCTTTGGATCTTGATCGGACGGTTGATGGAGCTCGGGGTCGGCGATGGCTTTCACGGCGGAGTTGCGGTGCCGGCGAGGGGGCGACCACCCAAAGCGGCGGTTAGGGGCGTGCTCGGCGAGATGGAGGGGTGTCTTGGGTGCGCTGGCCGGGGTTTCAATCGGGGTCAATGGCGGCGAGGATTCGCTGACGGCGCGAGGCGAGAGCAAGACTGTGGTGGCGCTTCACGCGCAACCTCTGAGCGATTCGGCGAACCTCTCGGCTAGAGCTCGGCGGAGTTAGGGCAGAAAGTGCGCGGGGTCACGGCGGTCCTCGAAGTGCGATCAGGGCATTAAATAGCCCCGGGAGGCGTGCTGGCATGAGCCTAATCAGTCCTGTCGCCCCGGCGAGTCCGGCTCGATTCTACGAAGACGCAGCGAAATCGTGGGCCGTCCGTGTGGCGATCATGACGCCACGATCGCAGCGCGATCGGGTCGGTCCGAACGGCTTGGTCGAGTCGGCGGATCTCGGCCAGTTGGATCTTGATCCAACGGTTGCAGGATCGATTAGGGTTAGGAGTAGGTTATTAAGTCAACGGCTCGGGTCGGACTCGAGTCGACTTTGTCGGATGAGCAGTACTTGACCGAGTTGGATTTTCCAGCGATTTAATATTTAAAATAATTCCCAAAGAATTCATTTTAATTCATTAAAAATAGCAAATGACTCAGAAAAATTCGAGAAAAATTCTGAAAATATTTTGGATTATTTTGGACTCAAATAAAATATTTCCAACAAAAATTTATTTGCAAAATTAAATTCTTTAATTATTTCAAAATGGAATAAATTCAAATAAATTCCAAATAAATCCAAATAAATTCCGAGAAAATTCCAAAGAATTCACGAAAGTGCCAAATCACACATGATTTTAAGAAAAGCAAAATTTTGGGATGTTACTGATCGACCATACGATTGCCTCAAGGTGACATCGTAAACTAGCCTCGATAACTATTGTTGTAATCGAACTCGGCATACGGTAAACTCTTATCCCAAGAAGTAGCATAAGCTAATGCACAAGCTCTCAACATATCCTCCGAGAATCTGGTTGACTCTTTCGGTCTGTCCATCCGTGCATGGATGATAAGGCATCTTGAAGTTCAAAGCGGGTTCCCATGGCTTCATGCAACTTATTCCGGAACCTTGAGGTAAATTGGGTACCTCTGTCTGATACAATCCTCTTTGGCACTCCGTGCAAACAGACAATCCTGATCATGTACAATTACGCTAATTTATCTCCGAGTAAGTGGTCTTCACGGGGATAAAATGGGCTACTTTAGTCAAGCGATCCACTATAACCCATATGGAGTCATAACCTCCTTGAGTCTTGACAAGCCGGTAATGAAATCCATTCCGATTTCCTCCCACTTCCACTCGGGTATTTTCAGCGGTTGTAGCAATCCTGGCGGTCTACGATGCATTGCCTTGACTCTCGGCATACGTCGCACAATGCAACATGCTCGGCAACTTCACGTTTCATACTCGGCCACCGTAATCTCTCCTTGAGATCTGATACATCTTGGCACTTCGGGATGAATTGAGTACTTGGAGTCATGGGCTTCTTCCGGAATCAGTTGCTTTAACTCCTTCTTGTTAGGCACACAAATGCGATCCTTCATCCACAACGTGCCTTGCTCATCCAACTTGAAGTCCTCTGCCTTGCCTTCCTCCTTGATGGACTTAATCCTGCGGATCTTGTCATCATCCTTCTGTCCTTCTCGGATCTGATCCTCTAGGGTAGGCTTTACTTCTAATGCGGCCAAGAATCCGCTAGGTACTACCTCAATCTTCATTTTCTGAAAATCCTCACATAACTCATCCTGACTTGTGGCTAGCAACGTACTCACGGTATGGCTTTTCCGACTCAGGGCATCGGCTACTACGTTGGCCTTCCCGGAATGGTAATGGATTCCAACATTATAGTCTTTGATCAACTCTAACCATCTCCTCTGCCTCATATTCAGATCCGACTAGGTGATTATGTACTTAAGGCTCTTGTGATCCGTGTACACTTCACATCTGTTCCCGATCAGATAGTGACGCCATATCTTCAAAGCATGCACTACGGCAGCTAACTCTAAGTCATGTGTCGGATAATTTTCCTCATGCGGCCTCAACTGCCTTGATGCATAAGCGACGACCTTTCCATTCTGCATCAGCACACATCCAAGTCCTTGGCGCGATGCGTCACAATAAATATCGAAGCTTTGAGCAACATCCGGTAGAACTAACACCGGTCTTGATGTCAATCGCTTCTTCACTCTGAAATCCTTTCTCACATTACGGCGTCCATGCAAACTTCTTTTCCTTCTTCAGATTGCGTAAGAGGTTTCGCAATTGTCGAGAAGCCTTCGATGAAAGCAGCGGTAGTATCCTGCCATTCCAAGGAAACTCAGAATGAGTCACGATCTTGTTTGCTCCCAATGTAACACGCCTTCTACTTTGCTTGGATCTCTGGCGACTCCTTCTGCGGTCATTACATGTCCAAGAAACTCCACCTTGTCCTTCCAAAAATCACACTTGCCGAACTTGGCGAAAAGTTCTTTGTTCCTCGACTTTTCCAAAACTTCGCCTTAAGTGTTCGGCATGTTCACTCTCTGTCTTGGAGTAGATTAGGATATCGTCTATGAACACGACGACAAACTTGTCCAAATATTCCATGAACACCTTATTCATCATATTCATGAAATAAGTGGCGCATTAAATCGGCCCAAAGGACATAAATCAGTAAACTCGTAATGTCCATATCT
The DNA here is from genome assembly GCA_036346355.1 of Rhipidocladum racemiflorum. Taxonomy (NCBI): domain Eukaryota; kingdom Viridiplantae; phylum Streptophyta; class Magnoliopsida; order Poales; family Poaceae; genus Rhipidocladum; species Rhipidocladum racemiflorum. The sequence goes on from CM070582.1 coordinate 16,334,501, forward strand.
TGGCGAGAATGCGATCTTGAATATCCTCGATCGGATCTTCAAGCGATGGTATCCCGATCTCGAGATCAATCTTGGAGAAAACTCCGGCTCCTCTCAAGCGATCAAACAAATCATCAATCACAGGTAGCGGATACTTATTCTTCACGGTGACTTCATTGAGTGCACGGTAGTCAATGCACATCCTGAAACTCCCGTCCTTCTTCTTGACAAACAAAGCGGTGCTCCCCACGGCGACGAACTCGGTCGATAAATCCTTTCTCCATTAACTCTTCTAGCTGTTTCTTCATTTCTACCAACTCCTCGGTGGACATCCGATAGGGTCTCTTTGCTATCGGTCTTTGTGCAGTACAAGCTCTATCACAAACTCTATGTCCCCTGTCTGCGGCATACCAGGTAGATCTTCGGGAAAAACATCTGGGTACTCATTCACTCTTTGGGACATCCTCTATGCTGATTGCCTTGCATCTTGTTAACCATCAATTGTCCATCTCTAAGCTGCGGTGGCTTGAAATTCCACTTTCTTCCCACACGGGCTCTCAAGCGAGATAGTCCTTCGTCCACAATCCAATACGGCCTTGTGCTTGGATAACCAATCCATTCCCAATATGACGTCTAAGGTGCAGGTCTCCAAAATTATAAGGTTTGCTAGGAACTCTATTCCATCTATTAGTATTCTCACCCGGAACATCCTACTTTCGTTCGGAGTTCGGAACCAGGGGTTTGAACTAAAAGCATGCACTTAAGTCTTGCAATCCTCAAATCATTTCTAGTAGCAAAGCCTTGCGAAACAAGCGAATGTGAAGCTCGAGTCAAACAAAGCTGTGCGAGTCTTGAGTTAACAAGTAACTTACCCGATCTGACGTCGTAGCATTCTGCAGTGCATTTGCGGTGACATGGTTGACTCGGCCTCTCACCACGATGCAGGGTGTGGCTCCTGGTCTTTGGCGTCCTAGCTGGGGTGGTTCCTAGATTGAAGCGGCGGGGTCACTCCTGCTGTCTTCTTTGGACAAGCTGTTGGCAAAGTGTCTGGCTCGTTGCGCATTGTAGCAGCGTCTCACGTTCCTTCTTGTTGCACAGGTAAGCGTTTCTAGCGAAGTGGGGCTGGTAGTTACGATTGACGAGGTCTTGGTCTGCGAGGATGGTGTCCTTGTTGCATTCTCGTGGTTGGAATCTCGAAGAATTGATTTGGTGCAACTCTCGAGCACTTATTGCGTTCCACTGGCGTGATCCTTCTTTGTTGCATCCTGCGCTTCTGTTCTCATCCAGTTCCTTGCGCTTGTCCTCAAGAATAAGCGCCTTATTCACCAACTCTTGGAAATCAGGAAGGTGTGGGTGATCAATCCTACTTGCAATCTGAGTTAAGTCCCTTCATAAAAGCGAGGCTATGCGGATTTATCTGTCGCTACATCCTCGGTGCGTAGCATGCTAGCTGTGTGAACTTGTTCAGTAGTCGACACCGGTGATTACCTTGTTTCATGCTCTGAACTCCTCCTTCTTAAGGTCCATGATTCCTTCAGGCACGTGATCTTTGTCGAATGCATTTGTGAACTCTTCCTAAGTGATATCTTGAGGGTTCTCTTGCGTGGCACAGAAGTTCTCCCACCATTCGGCGGCTGTCCCTTCCAGCTGATGAGAAGCGTAGAGTACCTTCTCATTTCCTATGCATTGAGCTATGTGTAGCTTCCTCTCGATTGATCTTAACCAATCATCGGCCTCCAATATATGGATTGGCATTCCCGGAGAAAGTGGGTGGGTGAGTTCTCATGAACTCTGACAGTCTTGTATTCTGGCGTTGTCCATGATTAACTTGATTAGTAGTGGCCTGAGCGGTGACGTGTTGCATTTGTTGCATCATAGCATGCATCAAGCGAGTGCAGGCAGCAAGAAAAGCTCGAAATTCTGCATATCCGATGGCGGTCTTTGGTGCTCCATCATTGGGGTTTTCTGCTGGGCGAGAACCACTCCCATTGCTTCCAAAGTTTCCACGGGTGTTCACCATCTGTCGGTTTGCTCTAGGTTTAGAGATGAGAGGGAAACAAGAATAGACAAGTAACATGGAACTTATGCGGGGCGAAAGGGGTAACTTTAAGGTCCAACTTTATTATTAATAACTTGGTATGGCTGCTTACAATGCATAAGGGCCTTGCAACACATACTGCACACTCAGCAAACAAAGCAAATCCAAATCGAACTAACTCTGGAGTCTAATGCCTAAAGGGTGACTCTTTATTCTATGACGCGACTCGTGAAGGAGTCTCACTATAGAACCTATGCTCACTCATCGAGAAAACTTCCACGGCACGATGCGGGTCTTTGTGGCATAAGCGTAGCTTGATCGCCATGTCCGACAAGCTGTGTCCTCTATGGTAGTCGAAGAAGCGGTGTCCTCATCGAGATCGACTCCTCTAGATCGGCTCGTGTAGCTCGAGTGCTTGGCTCTGGAGTGCAGTCCGTACAAGGTCATCTCCAACTCGTCAATCCTTCGTAGAAGGTGTGCCACATACTCTTGAGCTTCCCGCCATCTGTTCTTCTCTGTCGTGATCTCCTTGCGGGCCTTCGTAGCTCCTTGCTTGTATTATCTAGTACATCCTCCTGGCGGCGACAAATCGTGCCAAGCTGTAGTAACCGTGGCATCCTCATCCTGAATCGCCTTCGGGTCAAGAAGGTTATCGCTGCGCGGATGATAACGGACCACCGTACTCTCCAACTCTCTGGCGTAGATACGGGTAATGTGCCGCATTGCTCGTCGTGATACTTCTTGGATACCCATCTGCATTGTAGATCTCTGGCGGTCACGGTGTATCGGGCGATTGCCTGGGCCCTTTTTCTTAGCAGGTACCTCAATCTTCACGTCACAAGCCTTGATCAATCCCGCTTGTCTAATCACTTCCACTTGGTATTGGGGCTTCTCAAAATCTCCGAGAGTCTGTAGCATATGCCAAGGTTCCGCGGCGTGACCAACTCCCAGATCAACGTAGTTGAACTCTTCCTCCATCTGTCACAAGAGTGCTTTACGTAAGAACTCGGAATTTTTAAATTGTGACAAGGTAAGAAAAAAATTTCATCAAGAGACAAGAAAAGAGAGAAGGGGATAAGTTGAGATGTCATTTCTTATCTTGACAACTTTTTAGCTTTAGAAAATAGGTTTTATCCTCACTACGACCATTCTATCTTAGGGTTGAGCCTACGGTCAAGTATGGCTCTGATACCACCTCTGTCGGGACCCCGAATTTGCAAATCCGGACCCTCTGTGTATTCAGCACTAGTCGAGGAGCAGCGCTTAGTGCACACAGTCTTAACATCGGTAAATATCACAATCATACCATTCGATATTATCAAAGTACTTTATCTAAATAACCAAACTGGTTACTCGACCTTATGGTCAAGTTACAAATGTATGCATCGCAAGGCGAAACTTATTAAAAGAGAAATAATAGCGCGGAAAATCAAATAGCTTAGTGGCGCCATCCAAAGTATACCACGAGCAACCGGTGGGCTCGCTTCCTAAGTAGACGGATCCTCTTGGAGTTCCTCCTCCAAAGTCGGGCGTAGTCTCCTCTTCAAGCGATGTTGTGTTGAGGCAAGGGTGAGTACTTGGTACTCGACAAGTCATGCCTGAGAATGCAAGCTAATATACTATATGCATGGCTTGGTACAAAGGAATAGCTCAAGGTATATTTGCGATGCTTGACATTTGACAAGTAATATAAGTAGATTCAAAGCGGTAGAAATAAGTAAAGCATAAATAACTTTTCAAGAAGTTTAATAAACATTTTCCCCATCCTAAACCACATTTCCATCATCTTCATTATTAAACCAACCCAACCTTTCAAACCAAAGTTATTTTTGAGAAAATCTAACCCTTAACTGTAATTCCCGAGCGATGTCCAATACCGCGGACACGGCTATTCGAATAGATTCTATACTCTGCAGAGGTTATGCACTTTACCCACAAGATACAGTCAAACACCACAAAGGCGAGTTCAGTAACAAAGTCTTTGGAAACTTCTAACAATACAAGTGGTCCTCCCAGGTTATTGCGCACTAACCCTTCCCTTAGCTAAGGCGAAGTCTAGGCCAATCAACCGTTAGATGGAGTACTGGCCTCGGCCCGATGCGCTCCCGTACAACTTACACAAAGGGTGTAGTTGACCTCCTGAGGTCCCACAGTGCGTTATTAGCGACTTAGTCAACTAGGTCCGTCCATTACAGACATGTGGTTGCCACGTTAGACCAGTTCAAAGGCTTGCAAGGTTAAGTCCTTAGGGTGACCAGGGCAAGACTACCCGAAAAACCAAAACAACACTCCCAATGCCACAAGCGGCCCCTGATTACTCTTTGCCACATGCCCGGTCGAAAATTGTTTATCAAACCCGCTTGATTACCATGCACCACGTGCCATCAACATCACATGATACTTTTCCAAAACAGGTTCAATATATCATTAAGTCAATATTAACATTTGATTATCCAAAATCATGTTATGAGCACGTAGCAGGTCTAGCAGTATACTACAACGGTCTAAACCCAGGTTGGCAATTTAATAATGTCCAACTAGTAATCCACAACTAGGGTGACAAGGGTCATGGCACATACTTAAATAATCAAGGTGTCATACAGCAAATTGGTACTTATCTAACCCCCATGTTTAAACCAAGTATTTTTCTAATTGAACTAGCATGCAATAGTTTAAATCAAAATAGATTTCGAAATAGGATCAACATGGTCAAAGCACAACTTGCCTTCAAAAAGTACTTGTTCTTGGTCTTGAGTTGGATCCTGAGTTAATACTTCTCCTTCGAATCCTTCCGGCACTTCAACGTCTACTCGTAAAGCGTGCAAATAGCAAATACACAAATAAACAATAGGCAAAAAGTGTCCAAACATCCAAATAAAATCCATAAACAGAAAGAACATAATTTTATGGATTTTTAGAAACTGGAATCGTCAAATTTGGAGTTAAGGCACTTAAAAGTTATGATTATTTAAAGTTTAAATAATCATTTAAATAATTTTGCAGAGAAAAATTTAGTCCAAAAATTAAATAAAATTCATATTTAGGTAGATCTCAATTTTATACAAATTTAGAAATTTGAATCACTCAAATCGGAGTTGAAGCATAAAAGTTATAAGCGTTTGAAGTTTGAATCTAAATTTGAATCAATATTTCGAATTAATAAATCATTTCTTTTGGAAATTAATTATTGCGTCATCATGGACACGTGGCAGCACTGGATTGGTCTGCTGGCGTCGGTAGGTCCATGGGCGTAGTCCACGCTTCGGCTCGGGTCTCCGTGGACCCGGTCCACGGCTCCATGTGAGGCCCGACATGTGGGACCACTCGAGGCGGCGTCATTCTTGGCGTCGGCGAGGCTCGGCCACGGCCCGACAGTGGGTCCATCCGATGACGTCATGGGTGGCGTCACGGTGCGATCGGCCCGACCAGCGGGCCCAGCGTGTCGATGGCCCACGCACGCCGCGTGGCGCGGCGGTTCGACTCCACTGGACCGCGTGGCACGATCGTGGCCGTTAGTTTGAAAATCGGCGGCTAGGATTGGATTTGGGCCTCAAGTGCTTGGGCGCCGCGGGTTGATCTGGGCGTTGGATCTTGATCTAACGGTCGAGATCCAATCTAACTGGTGCGATTCCGCTATGTGGCACGACCTAAGCCGTTGGATCTAGATCCAGCGGTTGAGATTAGATCTAGGATTTTCAACGGAGAACTCACCGAGGTGACGTGGCGCGATCTGAGCCCTTGGATCTTGATCGGACGGTTGAGTGGAGCTTCGGGTCGGCGATGGCTTCACGGCGAGGTTGTGGCTGCCGGTCTTGAGGGCAGCGACCACACGAGCAGCGTTTGGGGCGTGCTCGGCGAGGTGAAGGGTCTCTTGGTGCGCTGGCCGGGGTTCGGATCTGGGGTCAATGGCGGCGAGGGGCCAGGCGGCGGCGGAATCAAGCAAAACCGCGGCGGAGAGGTCTTTGTAGCTCGGCGAGCGATTCCGGCGAATCTCTGGCGACTAAGGCTCGGTGAAGTAGAGCGAGAGAGGCGCGGGATCACGGCGGTCCTCGGGGTACCTCCGTGCCAAATACCCTCGGCATGCGTGCAGGGCGGAACCCTAATCCTACACGGCGGCGACAAGGCGGAGGAGTCCGGCTCGGACTCGGCGGGGGCGATGGCGCTCGGCCGTCCACGTGGCACGATCAACGGCCACGATCGCGTGGGCGATCGGATCCGGCGGATTCGGCCGAAGCGATGCGGGATGATCCTGGCCGTTGGATCTTGATCCAACGGTTGGGATCGATTAGGTTTTGGAGTTGGTTTGGTCGAGTCATGTGGCTCTGTCGGACTCGAACTCAAGTCTGACTCGGGCTCGATCGGATGAGCGATGTGACTTCGGTTTGATTTTCCAGCGATTTAATATTTAAAATAATTCCCGAAATTCAATTAATTCATTAAAAATAGCAAAATACTCGAGAAAAATTCGGAAAAATTACGGAAAATATTTTAGGGTATTTGGGACTCAAATAAAATATTTCCAACAAAATTTTATTTGCAATATTAAATTCTTTAATTATTTCAAAATGGAATAAATTCAAATAAATTCCAAATAAATCCAAATAAATTCCAGAAAATTCCAAAAATTCACCAAAGTGCCAAATCACACATGAATTCAATAAAAGCAAAATTTTGGGGTGTTACAGCTAAAGAAGTGTGAGTTCTGGATTTCAGAAGTGGGTTTCCTTGGTCATATCATCAACCAGGAAGGCATTTCTGTTGATCCCAGGAAGATCTCTGATTGTGGGTAGGTGAGACCTTCAAATGTCAAGGAAGTGCGTAGTTTTCTTGGGTTGGCTGGTTACTACCGTCGTTTCGTTCAGGACTTTTCAATCATTGCTAAGCCACTATCTCAATTGACTCAGAAGGGGGTCAAATTTCAGTGGACCGCTGATTGTGAGTGCAGTTTTCTCTCCTTGAAGGAGAACATGGTGACTACTCCTGTTCTCACCCTCCCTGAGCTAGGGGAACGCTTCACTGTTTATTCTGATGCTTCTCTTGTGGGTCTTGGCTGTGTGCTCATGCATGGTGGCAAGGTCATTGCTTATGCATCGAGGCAATTGAAAAAGCATGAGCAGAACTACCCAACTCATGATCTCGAGCTGGCTGCAGTGGTCTTCGCCTTGAAGATTTGGCGGCATTACTTGTATGGAGAGTCTTGTGACATCTTCACGGATCACAAAAGCCTTAAGTACATCTTCACTCAGAAAGATTTAAATTTAAGGCAAATAAGGTGGTTGGAGTTGATCAAAGATTATGATATTACCATCCAGTATCATCCGGGCAAGGCAAATGTAGTGGCGGATGCTCTCAGTCGCAAAGCATCGCCTCCTGCTCTTGATAGTCTCATTGCTGACTTTGAGCATATGGGAATTTCGTATTGCTTTGCGGGCACGATGTGAGCTGAAACTCAATTAATCTTGGAATCCGCCATTCCAAAGCGTGTGCATGAAGCACAACAGCATGATCGCTTGCTTCAGCAAGTGAAGAAGCGCATTGCTGATGGCAAGTCTGTGGATTTCAGCTTAGATGTTGGTGGTGCATTGCAGTTTAAGGACCGCCTTTGTGTACCCCAAAAGTCTCAAGTCAAGGATGACATCCTAAAGGAAGCTCATCGTACCCCGTATACAGTTCACCCTGGTGAGACTAAAATGTACCGGGATCTGAAAAAGAATTTCTGGTGGAAAAGAATGAGAGTTGGTATTGCTCAGTATGTAGCAGCTTGTGGGATTTGTCAGAAGGTGAAGGCTGAACATAAGCGACCCGCTGGTTTGCTCCAACCTTTGGAGGTCCCTGTTTGGCCCTGGGATGATATATCCATGGATTTTGTGGTTGGTCTACCTCGTACTCAACGAGGGAAGGATGCTATCTGGGTTATTGTGGACCGTTTCAGCAAGTCTGCTCACTTTATTCCCATTCGCATAACAAACTCAGCGAGCGATTTGGCTCCTATTTATGTGCGGGAAATAGTGAGACTTCATGGTGTCCCCAAAACAATCATTTCTGATCGTGATGCTAAGTTCGTATCCAAGTTTTGGGAGAGTTTACAGCGTGCTTTGGGCACTCAACTTCGCCTTAGCACCGCTTTCCATCCGCAAACAGATGGGCAATCTGAGCGTACCATTCAGACTTTGGAGGATATGCTTAGATCTTGTGTTTTGGCATGGAAGGGAAGTTGGGAAGATCATTTGGCTCTTGCTGAATTTGCTTATAACAATAGCTTCCATGCAAGCATTCGAGCGGCTCCATATGAGGTACTCTATGGGCGTAAGTGCCGCTCACCCCTATGCCGGGATGCGATGAGGGAAAGGTCAATTCTTGGTCCAGATTGGGTTCAACAAACTGTCGATCGAGTGGCAGAGGTGAAGCAAAATCTTCTTGCAGCTCAAAGTAGGCAGAAAAGTTATGATGATGTGAGGAGGCAAGATCTGGAGTTTGAGGTGGGGGACAGCGTGCTGTTGAGGGTGTCTCCCACTAAGGGTGTGGTTCGATTTGGTCCAAAAGGGAAGCTTAGCCTAAGGTTTATTGGGCCATTCTCTATCATTGCCCGAGTTGGGAAGGTGGCCTATCGTCTGGAACTTCCCACCTCAATGCAAGGAGTGCATAATGTCTTCCATGTCTCTATGTTTAGGAATTACCTTCATGACCCGGATTTGGTTGTGCCACTTGAGCCATTGGTTATTGATCATGATCTCACCTTTGAGTCTCGACCGATCCAAATTCTGGGAGAATCAGAGCGGGTATTGAAAAACAAGACACTGAAGTTTGTCAAAGTCTTGTGGTCACATCAATCTGAACGGGAAGCAACTTGGGAACTGGAGTCTCACATGCGTGAGAAGTATCCAGATTTATTCCTAACAGGTATAGGTGTTATTTAACTTATGCAATCTCTCCTTTTCGATTAGTCATTGTTCGAGGAATTCGGGGACGAATTCCATTTAGTGGGGGAGAATGTAATATTGCTAAAATTCTATTCCCGGAACTTGGCACTTTCTTATCTGGGATTGTGGAGGGTCAGTCTAGTGTTAGCAGAGCTATCAACTTCATCTGTGTGGGGTAGATTTTGGAGCACTCATCCCACTTTTTACCTAATCTACCCCTCACCCAAAACCCCCATCCCCTCTACCTTTTTGGCTGCTCACCCCTCCCCACCCCAAACCAAACCAACCACTCCCCTTTCATTTTCTTGTGGAGCAAAGGAGGCAAGGGCAGCAGCCACCAAGTGCTCCCATGGCTTCTCCTCCTCCCCCTTGCAGCTAGGAGAGCTCCCTCCCCAAGGTTGGCCGGCTGCACCTCCTCCTTCTCCTCCTCCCTGCAGCAGCCAAGCAGCAGCCACCTCCTCCTTCCTTCCTCTTCTTGGGTGAAGGTAAGCTTGGGATTTTTTTTGCTTGTGAGCTCAGATCTGAATGTCCTAGTCAGGGTGGTAGGGTTCTAGGGTCCCTAGGGTTGAAATTTGTGGAGGGAAAACTAGTTATTTGGAGGGAACCCTAGTTTCTATTTTCGAACAGATTTCAGTTAGTTCTTGTAGCTCGTGTTTTGGGTTTCTAAGTTGGTCAAATGTCTGGCCGCCTGTAGAGTTTGTTGTAGATATCCCTTTCCTCTTTAATTTGAGCATAAGAACTCGAAAATCCATTTAGCCATTTCAAAGTTATGCCACTTTTTCTGCGGGCTGTACAGATTTGGCTTTCTTAGTACCCGAAATTTTCAAGCAGAGATTAGACTTAGCTACGGGCCGAATGAGGGTTTTCGGTTGCCTAGAGAGTTGTAGGAAATTTCATGTAGTTTCATAAAATGTACTTGTTTTATTGATTTGGAGTTAGGATTCAAAAGTTACAACGTTTCAAAGTTACTGTCCAGAGAACAGTTTTTCTGGGCGTCCAGTTTTTGTGGCTGAAGTTTAGAGGCCTTTTTGAGGGCCTTAGCTCCATCTCCTGTTTAAGGGGATGTGGTATTCCATTAGATGGTTCTCTTATGGTCATTTAGAGTCTAATATCATGAACTTTCATTGAGCTAATTAGAAGTTATGCTATTTTGTACCCCTTGCTGTCCAGATTTGGCACTTGTGCTAGTAGCTGCGATCATTTCAATTCTAGGATTTGTTGAGGGACTTGCATCTTGATTGGCCTTGTGATTATCCTAGGTTATCTCCTTGTGGTCGTTTAGAGTATGAGAACACGAGTTTTGGTCAAGCCAATTGGAAGTTATGATCATTCAAGTGAGCGCTGTCCAAACCATGACTTGTTCGGTTGAGAGTTTGGGTTTTTCGGTCGGGTTAGAGCATAGAAGCAATTTGCAAAGATGTAATTTGTTAGTTCGAAGCGTGAGATTTTGCAATATGATTCCTTTTCAGGTGGTGTAGCCTCGGGGGCGGCTTCCTCCTCGCGTCACCCTGCTCCTCGCGGGTAGAGGCAAGTGTGAAGTGGCTTCCCGGTCAATTGTCGGTTGTCACCCCCTCTTTTACTCTTTGATTTGGAATTGAATGAGTTTGATTAATGGAATGGATATATCTAATTGAATGAGTATGTTTAATTCAATGCCATGAGTATGTTTAATTCGATGCCATGAGTATGTATTAAATTGATGCAATGAGTACGTTCAAATTGAAGCAACGTATTTATGTTATTTGCATCTGTGCATTCATAAAAGGGGAGGTGTCCCATTTTGATGCGGGCCTCCGTGTTCACACGTAGTGAACACAAAAGACCTACCTCGTAGTCCCATACCGTTGGAGTATGGGAGCGTGTCGGGACCCCGAATTTGCAAATCCGGACCCTCTGTGTATTCAGCACTAGTCCAGGAACGCGCTAGTGCACACAGTCTTAACATCGGTAAATATCACAATCATACCATTCGATATTATCAAAGTACTTTATTTAAATAGTTAAACTGGTTACTTGACCTTATGGTCAAGTTACAAATGTATGCCTCGCAAGGCGAAACTTATTAAAAGAGAAATAATAGCAGCGGAAAATCAAATAACTTCGTGGCGCCATCCAGTATACCACAGGCAACTGACTGGGCTCGCTTCCCTAAGTAGACGGATCTTCTTGGAGTTCCTCCTCCAAAGCTGGTGTAGTCTCCTCTTCAACTGGTGTTGTGTTGAGGCAAGGGTGAGTACTTGGTACTCAGCAAGTCATGCACAGAATGCAAGCTAATATACTATATGCATGGCTTGGTACAAAGGAACAGCTCAAGGTATATTTGCAGTAAACAGCATTTGAAAAGTAATATAAGTAGATTCGAAAGCAGTAGAAACAAGTAAAGTATAAATAATTTTTCAAGGAATTTAATAATCATCTTTCCCATCCTACTCTACATTTCATTATTAGTCCAACCCAACTCTTCAAACCAAAGTTATTTTTTTAGGAAAATCTAACCCTTATTTGTAATTCCCGGCGATGTCCAATACCGCGGACACGGCTATTCGAATAGATTCTATACTCTGCGAGAGGTTATGCACTTTACCCACAAGATACAGTCAAACACCACAAAGGCGAGTTCCGTAACAAAGTCTTTCTGAAACTTCTAACAATACAAGTGGTCCTCCCGGTTATTGCGCACTAACCCTTCCCTTAGCTAAGGCGAAGTCTAGGCCAATCAACCGTTAGATGGGTACTGGCCTCGGCCCGACGCTCCCCGTACAACTTACACAAAGGGTGTAGTTGACCTCCTGAGGTCCCACAGTGCGTTATTAGCGACTTAGTCAACTAGGTCCGTCCCATTCTGAGACATGTGGTTGCACGTTAGACCCAGTTCAAAGGCTTGCAAGGTTAAGTCCTTAGGGTGACCAGGGCAAGACTACCCGAAAAACCAAAACAACACTCCCAATGCCACAACTGGCCCACCTGATTACTCTTTGCCACATGCCCCGGTCGAAAACTGTTTATCAAACCCCGCTGATTACCATGCACCACGTGCCATCAACATCACATGATACTTTTCCAAAACAGGTTCAATATATCATTAAGTCAATATTAACATTTGATTATCCAAAATCATGTTATGAGCACGTGCAGTCTAAGCGTTATACTACAACGGTCTAAACCCATGTTGGCAATTTAATAATGTCCAACTAGTAATCCACAACTAGGGTGACAAGGGTCATGGCACATACTTAAATAATCAAGGTGTCATACAGCAAATTGGTACTTATCTAACCCCCATGTTTAAACCAAGTATTTTCTAATTGAACTAGCATGCAATAGTTTAAATCAAAATAAATTTCGAAATAGGATCAACATGGTCAAAGCACAACTTGCCTTCAAAAGTACTTGTTCTTGGTCTTGAGTTGGATCCTGAGTTAATACTTCTCCTTGAATCCTTAGGCACTTCAACGTCTACTCGTAAAGCGTGCAAATAGCAAATACACCAATAAACAATAGGCAAAAAGTGTCCAAACATCCAAATAAAATCCATAAACAGAAAGAACATAATTTTATGGATTTTTAGAAACTAGAATCGTCAAATTTGGAGTTAAGACGCAAAAGTTATGATTATTTAAAGTTTAAATAATCAATTAAATAATTTTGCAGAGAAAAACTTTAGTCCAAAAATTAAATAAAATTCATATTTAGGTAGATCTCAATTTTATACAAATTTAGAAATTTGAATCACTCAAATCGGAGTTGAAACGCAAAAGTTATAAGCGTTTGAAGTTTGAATCTAAATTTGGATCAATATTTCGAATTAATAAATCATTTCTTTTTTCGGAAATTAATTACTGCGTCAGTGAGGACACGTCGGCTCTGATTAGCTGGTGGCGTCGGTGGCTCATGGGCTCAGCCCACGGCGCGATTCGGTCCATGGTGGACCCGGTCCACGGCTCGGGTGAGGCGGCAGTGGGACCCACTGTCAATGCGAGTCTCACGCATAAGCGCGGTGACAGCGTGGGCCCTCGACTTTGCGGGGCCCGCGTGTCGAGACACGCGCCCACTGCAGCGTGGAGTGCGGCTAGGCACACGTGGCGCAATCTCGGCGCACAAGTTTGGATGGGCCGGTGAGATTCGCCCGAGACTACCCTATAAGCAATATCCTGGATCTAATCGGTGCCCTACGATCTTGATCCTACGGTTGGGATCTAATACGCCGAAACAGAGAGGTGGACTCACCTCAAGCGTCAGATGATGATCCAACGGCCGGTGGAGCTCCAAGGTCGCGGTGGCGGCGCTGGCAGACCGGAACCGGGGAAGACGACACCCGAAACGGCGTACAGGGCGTGTCCCGGCGAGAAGGAGAGCACGCTCAGGGGCGCCTCAACGTGGGGGTTTCAGATCCAGCCTCAGGCGCGGCGGAGGATGGCTAACGGCGGCGGAATCGCTCTAAAACCCGTAGCCAACCCTCGACTACTCCGGTGAGGGATTCCTTGGCGGCGGCGGCTGAGCGGCGAAACCTAGGGCAAGCAGTGCGGGCGGTGGCGATCCTCGACGAGGGGCGGGGCTTTAAATAGCCTCGGCGTTCGCGCGGAACCCGGAGGTCAAGACCCACACGGCGGAGCCGTTCGTGCCCGAGTCGGAATCGGAGACGATGGCTGGGAACCGTCCACGTGTCCAGATGGACGGCTGGGATCGCCCGGCGTGAACGGGTTCGGGTCGGACACGGCTCGACCGGTACGGGCGATTCTCGGCCGTTGGATCTTGATCCAACGGTCGGAAAATTAGGGTTCGGTTTGGGTTCGGTGACTTGGTTTGATCGAAACGGTTGGCTCGGTCGGGTTCGGGTCGGACGACCCGAGGAACAGTACTAAACCCGAAGCGATTTTAATATTCAAAATAATTCCCAGTAATTCATTTAATTCATTAAAAATAGCAAAAGACCCAGAAAAATTCCAGAAAAATTCTGGAAAATATTTTAGGGTATTTGGGACTCAAATAAAATATTTCCAACAAAATTTTATTTGCAATATTAAATTCTTTAATTATTTCAAAATGGAATAAATTCAAATAAATTCCAAATAAATCCAAATAAATTCCAGAAAATTCCAAAAATTCACCAAAGTGCCAAATCACACATGAATTTAAGAAAAGCAAAATTTTGGGATGTTACAAACCTCCCCCCCTTAATAGAATCTCGTCCCCGAGATTCAGGGCTTACTAAAGGAATAGGTTTGGAAACTCTTTCTTCAAATCCTCTTCGCGCTCCCAAGTCGCTTCGCTTTCTTCATGGTTGCTCCACTGAACTCTACAGAAACGGGTTGACTTGTTTCTAGTTTCTCGATCCATTGTGTCTAGAATCCTCACGGGATGCTCCTTATAAGTCAAATCCTCTTGCAACTCAATTGACTCTAGCGGTGTCTGTTCCTAAGGAACTCGGAGACACTTCTTTAACTGGGACACATGGAATACATCATGCACTCCTGCCAACGACTGTGGCAACTCCAGCTGGTAAGCAACTTCGCCTCTGCGACTCAAAATCTTAAATGGTCCAACATAACGGGATGCGAGTTTCCCTTTGGCATGGAACCTCTTAACTCCCCTGAGAGGCGTAACTCTGAGGTAAACAAAGTCTTACGGTTTCAAAACTCAAGTCTCGGCGACGATTGTCAAGATAACTCTTACATCGAGATTGGGCTATCTTCAACCTTTCCCTAATCATAGCGATCTGCTCTTGACCTCTTGAAGAATATCAGGCCCAAAGACACGGCGCTCACGGTCTCATTCCAATTCAATGGCGTCCGACAGCGAGTCGACCATCTGATTGCCTCAAAGGTGACATCGTAAACTAGCACGATAACTATTGTTGTAATCGAACTCGGCATACGGCAAACTCTTATCCCAAGAAGTAGCATAAGCTAATGCACAAGCTCTCAACATATCCTCCAGAATCTGGTTGACTCTTTCGGTCTGTCCATCCGTGCATGGATGATAAGGCATCTTGAAGTTCAAACGGGTTCCCATGGCTTCATGCAACTTATTCCAGAACCTTGAGGTAAATTGGGTACCTCTGTCCGATACAATCCTCTTTGGCACTCCGTGCAAACAGACAATCCTGATCATGTACAATTCTGCTAATTTATCTCCCGAGTAAGTGGTCTTCACGGGGATAAAATGGGCTACTTTAGTCAAGCGATCCACTATAACCCATATGGAGTCATAACCTCCTTGAGTCTTCAGCAAACCGGTAATGAAATCCATTCCGATTTCCTCCCACTTCCACTCAGGTATTTTCAGCGGTTGTAGCAATCCTGCTGGTCTCTGATGCATTGCCTTGACTCTCTGGCATACGTCGCACAATGCAACATGCTCGGCAACTTCACGTTTCATACTCGGCCACTAGAATCTCTCCTTCAGATCCTGATACATCTTGGCGCTTCCAGGATGAATTGAGTACTTGGAGTCATGGGCTTCTTCCAAAATCAGTTGCTTTAACTCCTTTTTGTTAGGCACACAAATGCGATCCTTCATCCACAACATGCCTTGCTCATCCAACTTGAAGTCCTCTGCCTTGCCTTCCTCCTTGATGGACTTAATCCTGCGGATCTTGTCATCATCCTTCTGTCCTTCTCGGATCTGATCCTCTAGGGTAGGCTTTACTTCTAATGCGGCCAAGAATCCGCTAGGTACTACCTCAATCTTCATTTTCTGAAAATCCTCACATAACTCATCCTGACTTGCGGCTAGCAACGTACTCACGGTATGGCTTTTCCGACTCAGGGCATCGGCTACTACGTTGGCCTTCCCGGGATGGTAATGGATTCCAACATTATAGTCTTTGATCAACTCTAACCATCTCCTCTGCCTCATATTCAGATCCGACTGGGTGAATATGTACTTAAAACTCTTATGATCCGTATACACTTCACATCTGTTTCCAATCGAGATAGTGACGCCATATCTTCAAAGCATGCACTACGGCACTAACTCTAAGTCATGTGTCGGATAATTTTCCTCATGCGGCCTCAAGCGCCTTGATGCATAAGCGGCGACCTTTCCATCCTGCATCGGCACACATCCAAGTCCTTGGCGCGATGCGTCACAATAAATATCGAAGCTTTGAGCAACATCCGGTAGAACTAACACCGGTCTTTGATGTCAATCGCTTCTTCACTCTGAAATCCTTTCTCACATTCTGGCGTCCATGCAAACTTCTTTTCCTTCTTCAGCCATGCGTAAGAGGTTTCGCAATTGTCGAGAAGCCTTCGATGAAACGGCGGTAGTATCCTGCCATTCCAAGGAAACTCGAATGCGGGTCACGATCTTGGTGCTCCCAATGTAACACGGCTTCTACTTTGCTTGGATCTCGGCGACTCCTTCTGCGGTCATTACATGTCCAAGAAACTCCACCTTGTCCTTCCAAAAATCACACTTGCTGAACTTGGCGAAAAGTTCTTTGTTCCTCGACTTTTCCAAAACTCGCCTTAAGTGTTCGGCATGTTCACTCTGTCTTGGAGTAGATTAGGATATCGTCTATGAACACGACGACAAATTTGTCCAAATATTCCATGAACACCTTATTCATCATATTCATGAAATAAATTTGGCGCATTAAATCGGCCCAAAGGACATAAAATAAACTCGTAATGTCCATATCTTGACGAGAATGCAGTCTTGAATATCTTACGATCGGATCTTCAATCGATGGTATCCCGATCTCGAGATCAATCTTGGAGAAAACTCCGGCTCCTCTCAACTGATCAAACAAATCATCAATCCTGGGTAGCGGATACTTATTCTTCACGGTGACTTCATTGAGTGCACGGTAGTCAATGCACATCCTGAAACTCCCGTCCTTCTTCTTGACAAACAAAAGCGGTGCTCCCCACGGCACGAACTTGGTCTCGATAAATCCTTTCTCCATTAACTCTTCTAGCTGTTTCTTCATTTCTACCAACTCCTCGGTGGACATCCGATAAGGTCTCTTTGCTATCGGCGCTGTACCCGGTACAAGCTCTATCACAAACTCTATGTCCCTGGCTGGCGGCATACCCGGTAGGTCTTCGGGACAAACATCTGGGTACTCCTTCACTACTGGGACCTCCTCTATGCTGATTGCCGTGGTCCTGTTAACCATCAATCTGTCCATCTCTAAGCTGCGGTGGCTTGAAATTCCACTTTCTTCCCACACGGGCTCTCAACCGAGATAGTCCTTCGTCCACAATCCAATACGGCCTTGTGCTTGGATAACCAATCCATTCCCAATATGACGTCTAAGGTTTGGGTCTCCAAAATTATAAGGTTTGCTAGGAACTCTATTCCATCTATTAGTATTCTCACCCCGGAACATCCTACTTTCGTTCGGAGTTCGGAACCAGGGGTTTGAACTAAAAGCATGCACTTAAGTCTTGCAATCCTCAAATCATTTCTAGTAGCAAAGCCTTGCGAAACAAACGAATGCGAAGCTCCAGAGTCAAACAAAACTGTTGCAGTCTTGAGTTAACAAGTAACTTACCCGATGCGATGTCCGTAGCATTCGCAGGTGCATCTGCGGTGACATGGTTGACTCGGCCTCTCACCACGATGCAGGGTGTGGCTCCAGTCTTTGGCGTCCTAGGCCCGGGGTGGTTCCTAGATTGAAGCGAATCGGGTCACTCCTGCTGTCTTCTTTGGACAAGCTGTTGGCAAAGTGTCTGGCTCGTTGCGATTGTAGCAGCGTCTCACTGTTCCTTCTTTGCACGGAGTAAGCGTTTCTAGCGGGGTGGGTGCAGTAGTTCTGATTGACAGGTCTTGGTGCTGGGGATGGTGTCCTTGTTGCATTCGTGGTTGGAATCTGAAGAATTGATTTGGTGCAACTCTCGGTATTTATTGCGTTCCTGGCGTGATCCTTCTTTGTTGCATCCTGCGCTTCTGTTCTCATCCAGTTCCTTGCGCTTGTCCTCAAGAATAAGCGCCTTATTCACCAACTCTTGGAAATCTGGGAAGGTGTGGGTGATCAATCCTACTTGCAATCTGAGTTAAGTCCCTTCATAAAAGCGAGGCTATGCGGATTTATCTGTCGCTACATCCTCGGTGCGTAGCATGCTAGCTGTGTGAACTTGTTCTAGTTGGCCACCGGGCTGATTACCTTGTTTGATGCTCTGAACTCCTCCTTCTTAAGGTCCATGATTCCTTCAGCACGTGATCTTTGTCGGAATGCAATGTGAACTCTTCCCAAGTGATATCTTGAGGGTTCTCTTGCGTGGCACGAAGTTCTCCCACCATTCGGCTGTCCCTTCCGGTGATGAGAAGCGTAGAGTACCTTCTCATTTCCTATGCATTGAGCTATGTGTAGCTTCCTCTCGATTGATCTTAACCAATCATCGGCCTCCAATGGATTGGCATTCCAGGAGAAAGTGGGTGGGTGAGTTCTCATGAACTCTGACAGTCTTGTGTTCTGGCGTTGTCCATGATTAACTTGATTAGCAGTGGCCTGGCGGTGGCGTGTTGCATTTGTTGCATCATAGCATGCATCAAGCGAGTGCAGGCAGCAAGAAAAGCTCCGAAATTCTGCATATCCGATTGGCGGTCTTTGGTGCTCCATCATTGGGGTTTTCTGTGGCGAGAACCACTCCCATTGCTTCCAAAGTTTCCACGGGTGTTCACCATCTGTCGGTTTGCTCTAGGTTTAGAGATGAGAGGGAACAAGAATAGACAAGTAACATGGAACTTATGCGGGGCGAAAGGGGTAACTTTAAGGTCCAACTTTATTATTAATAACTTGGTATGGCTGCTTACAATGCCTAAGGGCCTTGCAACACATACTGCACACTCAGCAAACAAAGCAAATCCAAATCGAACTAACTCTGGAGTCTAATGCCTAAAGGGTGACTCTTTATTCTATGACGCGACTCGGCGAAGGAGTCTCACTATAGAACCTATGCTCACTCATCGAGAAAACCTCCACGGCACTGAGTGCGGGTCTTTGTGGCATAGGCGCTAACGATCGCCATGTCCGAACTGTGTACTCTATGGTAGTCGAAGAAGCGATGTCCTCATCGAGATCGACTCCTCTGGATCTGGCTCGTGTAGCTCAATCTTGGCTCTGGGTCGGGTCCGTACAAGGTCATCTCCAACTCGTCAATCCTTCGTAGAAGGTGTGCCACATACTCTTGAGCTTCCCGCCATCTGTTCTTCTCTGTCGTGATCTCCTTGCGGGCCTTCTGTAGCTCCTTGCTTGTATTATCTAGTACATCCTCCTGGCGGCGACAAATCGTGCCAACTGTGTAACCGTGGCATCCTCATCCTGAATCGCCTTCGGGTCAAGAAGGTTATCGCTGCGCGGATGATAACGGAACACCGTACTCTCCAACTCTCTGGCGTAGATACGGGTAATGTGCCGCATTGCTCGTCGTGATACTTCTTAGATACCCATCTGCATTGTAGATCTCTGGCGGTCAGTGTGTATCGAGCGATTGCACTGGCCCTTTTCCTAGCAGGTACCTCAATCTTCACGTCACAAGCCTTGATCAATCCCGCTTGTCTGATCACTTCCACTTGGTATTGGGGCTTCTCAAAATCTCCGAGAGTCTGTAGCATATGCCAAAGTTCTGCGGCGTGACCAACTCCCAGATCAACGTAGTTGAACTCTTCCTCCATCTGTCACAAGAGTGCTTTACGTAAGAATTCGGAATTTTTAAATTGTGACAAGGTAAGGGAAAATTTCAGCAAGAGACAAGAAAAGAGAGAAGGGGATAAGTCGAGATGTCATTTCTTGTCTTCACAAATTTTTAGCTTTTAGAAAATAGGTTTTATCCTCACTACGACTATTCTAGCTAGGGTTGAGCCTACAGTCAAGTATGGCTCTGATACCACCTCTGTCGGGACCCCGAATTTGCAAATCCAGACCCTCTGTGTATTCAGCACTAGTCCAGGAACGCGCTAGTGCACACAGTCTTAACATCGGTAAATATCACAATCATACCATTCGATATTATCAAAGTACTTTATTTAAATAGTTAAACTGGTTACTTGACCTTATGGTCAAGTTACAAATGTATGCCTCGCAAGGCGAAACTTATTAAAAGAGAAATAATAGCAGCGGAAAATCAAATAACTTCGTGGCGCCATCCAGTATACCACAGGCAACTGACTGGGCTCGCTTCCCTAAGTAGACGGATCTTCTTGGAGTTCCTCCTCCAAAGCTGGTGTAGTCTCCTCTTCAACTGGTGTTGTGTTGAGGCAAGGGTGAGTACTTGGTACTCAGCAAGTCATGCACAGAATGCAAGCTAATATACTATATGCATGGCTTGGTACAAAGGAACAGCTCAAGGTATATTTGCGAAATGACATTTGAAAAGTAATATAAGTAGATTCGAAAGCAGTAGAAACAAGTAAAGTATAAATAACTTTTCAAGGAATTTAATAATCATCTTTCCCATCCTACTCTACATTTCATTATTAGTCCAACCCAACTCTTCAAACCAAAGTTATTTTTTTAGGAAAATCTAACCCTTGACTGTAATTCCCGAGCGATGTCCAATACCGCGGACACGGCTATTCGAATAGATTCTATACTCTGCAGAGGTTATGCACTTTACCCACAAGATACAGTCAAACACCACAAAGGCGAGTTCCCGTAACAAAGTCTTTCGGAAACTTCTAACAATACAAGTGGTCCTCCCCGGTTATTGCGCACTAACCCTTCCCTTAGCTAAGGCGAAGTCTAGGCCAATCAACCGTTAGATGGGTACCTGGCCTCAGCCCCGGTACGCTCCCCCGTACAACTTACACAAAGGGTGTAGTTGACCTCCTGAGGTCCCACAGTGCGTTATTAGCGACTTAGTCAACTAGGTCCGTCCCATTCTGAGACATGTGGTTGCCACGTTAGACCCAGTTCAAAGGCTTGCAAGGTTAAGTCCTTAGGGTGACCAGGGCAAGACTACCCGAAAAACCAAAACAACACTCCCAATGCCACAACTGCCCACTGATTACTCTTTGCCACATGCCCGGCCGAAATCGTTTATCAAACCCGAGTTGATTACCATGCACCACGTGCCATCAACATCACATGATACTTTTCCAAAAGCAGGTTCAATATATCATTAAGTCAATATTAACATTTGATTATCCAAAATCATGTTATGAGCACGTGCGTGTCTAAGCGTTATACTACAACGGTCTAAACCCATGTTGGCAATTTAATAATGTCCAACTAGTAATCCACAACTAGGGTGACAAGGGTCATGGCACATACTTAAATAATCAAGGTGTCATACAGCAAATTGGTACTTATCTAACCCCCATGTTTAAACCAAGTATTTTTCTAATTGAACTAGCATGCAATAGTTTAAATCAAAATAGATTTCGAAATAGGATCAACATGGTCAAAGCACAACTTGCCTTCAAAAAGTACTTGGTCTTGAGTTGGATCCTGAGTTAATACTTCTCCTTCGAATCCTTCCGGCACTTCAACGTCTACTCGTAAAGCGTGCAAATAGCAAATACACCAATAAACAATAGGCAAAAAGTGTCCAAACATCCAAATAAAATCCATAAACAGAAAGAACATAATTTTATGGATTTTTAGAAACTAGAATAAATCAAATTTGGAGTTAAGGCGCAAAGTTATGATTATTTAAAGTTTAAATAATCAATTAAATAATTTTGCAGAGAAAAACTTTAGTCCAAAAATTAAATAAAATTCATATTTAGGTAGATCTCAATTTTATACAAATTTAGAAATTTGAATCACTCAAATCGGAGTTGAAACGCAAAAGTTATAAGCGTTTGAAGTTTGAATCTAAATTTGGATCAATATTTCGAATTAATAAATCATTTCTTTTTTCGGAAATTAATTACTGCGTCAGTGAGGACACGCGTCGGCTCCTGATTGGCTGGTGGCGTCGGTAGGCTCATGGGCTCAGCCCACGGCGCGGTTCGGTCCATGGTGGACCCGGTCCACGGCTCGGGTGAGACTGACAGGTGGGACCCACCTGTCAGTGCGGGGTCTCACGCAAACGCGGCTGACGCGTGGGCCCTCTGACTTGCGGGGCCCGCGTGTCAGGGACACGCGCCCACACGCGTGGGTGCGGCTAGGCACACGTGGCGCAATCTCGGCCGCACAAGTTTGGATGGACGGCTGAGATTCGCCCGAGACTACCCTATAAGCAATATCCCAGATCTAATCGGTGCCCTACGATCTTGATCCTACGGTTGGGATCTAATACGCCGAAACAGAGAGGTGGACTCACCTCAAGCGTCAGATGATGATCCAACGGCCGGTGGAGCTCCAAGGTCGCGGTGGCGGTGCGGCGGCGCTGGCAGACCGGAACCGGGGAAGACGACACCCGAAACGGCGTACAGGGCGTGTCCCGGCGAGAAGGAGAGCACGCTCAGGGGCGCCTCAACGTGGGGGTTTCAGATCCAGCCTCAGGCGCGGCGGAGGATGGCTAACGGCGGCGGAATCGCTCTACAACCCGTAGCCAACCCTCGACTACTCCGGTGAGGGATTCCTTGGCGGCGGCGGCTTGAGCGCGAAACCTAGGGCAAGCGGTGCGAAGCGGTGGCGATCCTCGGACGAGGCGGGCTTTAAATAGCCTCGGCGTTCGCGAACCGGAGGTCAAGACCCACACGGCGGGCCGTTCGTGCGAGTCGGAATCGGAGGCGATGGTAGAACCGCCCACGTGTCGGATGGGCCGGGATCGCCCGGCGTGAACGGGTTCGGGTCGGACACGGCTCGACCGGTACGGGCGATTCTCGGCCGTTGGATCTTGATCCAACGGTCGGAAAATTAGGGTTCGGTTTGGGTTCGGTGACTTGGTTTGATCGAAACGGTTGGCTCGGTCGGGTTCGGGTCGGACTCGAGTCCGACTCGGACCCGAGGAACAGTACTAAACCGAGCGATTTTAATATTCAAAATAATTCGATAATTCATTTAATTCATTAAAAATAGCAAAGACCGGAAAAATTCGGAAAAATTCTGGAAAATATTTTAGGGTATTTGGGACTCAAATAAAATATTTCCAACAAAATTTTATTTGCAATATTAAATTCTTTAATTATTTCAAAATGGAATAAATTCAAATAAATTCCAAATAAATCCAAATAAATTCCAGAAAATTCCAAAAATTCACCAAAGTGCCAAATCACACATGAATTTAAGAAAAGCAAAATTTTGGGATGTTACAGAGCGAGTCAGTAAGCGTAGGCACCCTCCACGGGATGGAGGGGATGAGGGTGCATACCGACGGGTGTGCACTCGGCAATACCGGTATGAGCTCCATAAAAAGGCACGCATGTGCATATTCATAGTATTGTACGAGAAAGCAATGTATGAAATGAGTTAAAGTGTTGAATGGTTGAGTTCATGACTTGGATGTTTAAATTACTTGTTGTATGGATACAAGTTTAATTGTTTTACCACCTGCTTTGTTGCTTTACACTTTGCTGAGTATTGAACTCACGCTTGTTGTTTTGTTGCTTATTTTAACCTCCAGAGCGGTATTTTGGGAGTCGGGATAACACTTCACACACAAATTTATAACTTAGTTAGATTTGTGTTTGGCTCCACTTTTGGTTATGTACTAATAGTAGAACTTGCTTTTGAGTAATTAGAATGTAAGTAGGTGTTGTGGGCATGTTGTCCTAATGTCTTTAATCCTTGGATGGTGATATTGGTACTTGTTATTCCTCTTTAGATTGTGCCTTAGTTCCCCTTTTGTTATTGTGGCCTCTTTAAGATTGTTGTTAGTTGCTTGTGCTAGTTGGGTCACGATAGGTGATTGTTGCCATGACCCTATGTTTCTGCTTACTTCATGTTGTCATTATTGAATTGCATCTTATGTCTGCTGAGTGGATGACCTAGAAGTAGGGGAGGTTCTGCCGAATTTTTTTTAATTAGTTCGGCAACCTACTAGCATGTTTAGAGTTGATTTGTTTTGCTTTGCGTGCTTCCTTGCATTTTTGTTGCTTGTTTAGTGTAGCATTCAGGGCACGTGGGTGCCGGGGTTTTACAATGATGTCAATGATATGCTTACGCTATGAATATGAGATGTGTATGATGTTGTATGTGAAAAGTGGTGATGAAGGTATTAGAATGTATATGCATGTTCCATTGCAATATACTTGCTGAGTGATGAACTCACGCTTGTGTTTATGTTGTTTTTCTTAAGTATCATGAAACCGACATGCGGGAAAAAGGGCATTAGCTACACATCTACACGTAGCTTCACATTATTATACAGTTTAATCAGTGCGAGCCATGATAATAATGATTAGTGCCATGAATTTTGGTGTATGGGCTTGAGTTCATCGTTTGATTGGTTATATTTGTTGGAATGGTTGAATTCCTTATTTTAGACATAAGTGATGCTTTACTCATTGTTATTGCTGTTTTAGATGTCTTATGCTATGATATAACTTGCCTTGTTATTACTCTTGCTCCAATTCATGTTAAAACAAAGGAGATGCTGCCGAAATTTCAGTTTTTTAGCATTTACTCCTTTGCTGTAATTTATCTTAGTTTATGGTATTTAGATGTCGTTTAGACTATGTTTGGTAGCATTCGGGCATATTAAATGCCGAGTTGTTACACACCAGTTCTAGTATTCCAATCTCTTAACCATTTACGATCTTGTACTCACCAAAATCCTGAAAAGTCCGACCCCCTTGAACAGAGCTTACAAAATCCGATCTTCTCTTAATTTCCTCTTCTTAATCAAATAACCATAACCATAACTAGCCGTATAATCACCAAACCATAATCCAGACCCATCTCATGACAATTAACAAGGAGAACCATATGTCGGATGCCCAATCTGCCCGAAACAGAACGCCACCACAATTCTAGTTTTCATCAAATCTAACCGATTGTAGCACAACCTTTTGATCTAATGACACCAAAACCTCCATTAACACGGCACCTAATCCACTTCTTTCTTCATATTGGACCACCAGTATTTTTCTTTTAAGTCCGAGTAAATTTTCGTACTCCCCGGGTGAATTGAATACACAGAATCATGAGCCTCCTTCAACACTATATCTTTGATTTCCTTTTGGTTAGGGACTACTATCCTTTTCCCGAACCAAACAATACCTTTTCATCCTCTGAAAATTCATAAAACTTGTGACACCACGGAGTGTCGTATCTTCTAAAATGTGAATGTTGAGGTCAAAACTTTATAAAATGTGAAAATGGAGGTTAAAACTTTACGTTATGCCGTTTATAGCGTGTTTTTGGGCCGTTTTCGGGTGTTTGGGCCTCTCCGGGGGACTTTGGGCCTTGGGGGTTGAGTTGGGCCTCCGGTGAAAGGGTTTGGGCCCAAGGGGGGACTTTTGGGCAGCCAAATCTGGCCCCCACCCCTTGGTGCACTCCCCACTCCCTCTCCCAACCCTAGCCGCCACCCCTAGCCCCCCATGCGCCTCCACCCTTCCCCTTCCTCTCCATCTTCCCCCATGGCGCCACCACCCCTCTCCTCCCCTCTCCACCTCCCTTGCTGCCCCTAGGGGAGTTCTCCACCTAACCACCCCGCAGATCCGTCCATTAGAGCACTTCGCGATGAGATCCGGTGGATTTGGAGCAAGGAAGGAGATCGCGTGAACCGGGAGGAGATCCGTTGGGTTTTTGTTCGTCGGGCGAAGGTATGGCCACGGGGATCCTTGGGGTTGGTCTAGTTTCTGTTCTAAGGGTTAATATCATGTTTTTAGATCAATTGGTGGTGCTGGAATTTAGTAGATTAGATGAAATCTAGAAGTTGCCACGTTCTCTGTTTCGGGCAGCATGAGCAGTCGACCTAGGGTTTGGGTTTTCACCAATTCAGATTCGGAATTTGGTCTGCCGCCTGTTGAAGAAGTTGTAGGTAATTTCAATACCTTTCAGTGGGTATAAATAACGTCCAATTCCTCCCAGCCGTTTGACAGTTATGCTAGTTTTACCGAACGTATTAAAATATGTGACGTGATTGGAACAGATCACGGTATTCTGTAGATTAAACTACTTTAGAGTCCGAATCAGTTTTTCCGTATACTTAGAAAAAGTTAGGAAATTTCCTAAGATACGCGAGGATGTACTCGTTTAATCGATTCGGAGTCGTAGAACCTGAGTTATGCTCGTTGCAAGTCTGCTGTCCCTACGGGACAAAACCTTTGTTTTTGGGTTGTGCGGATAGTTTGTTAAGTCGGGGTAGAAGAGTGTTTGTGTATTGTTTTGTGGGCATGATTTTGAGTGTGTGGTGCCGATGTGCAGGTGTTGTGTCCCCGGGGGTGCCCTCTACGTCTCGCCAATCCGTCGCCCGTGGTTGAGGCAAGTGTATTGGAATGGGTAGCGGGTTGTAGTTTTCTAGATTGGTTGAGATTGAAGTTGAATATATAATATGTTCACATTCCATGCTTTAATGTTTGCCATTGATATGATGAATATGCTTATTATGTTATGATGCCATGTGTTAATGTACAAAGTTATTTATGATGTTGGCATGTTTGCATACATGGCATGATACATGGCCCGAGCGGTGAGAAAGTCATAACTAGTCCGGGGAAGGTCGGTGAGAAAGTTATGACTATTCCGGAGAGCCAATGAGTAAGTCCTACATCGTGATTCCATCCACCGCGGTGTATGGAAGCGAGGAGTAGGCACCCTCCATCTTCGGGATGGAAGGGGGGAGAGGGTGCACACCGACGGGTGTGTACTCAACCATACCGGTATGAGTTTCCAAGGAGACATGAGCATCGCATCGCATTGCATACATAATGATGATGAAAATGAAATGTGATCATGAACGAGATGATAGACATGATGTGAGATGTTGTAGCCATGAAATTGTTTCTTTTGTACCATTGCAATATACTTGCTGAGTGATGAACTCACGCTGGTGTTTATGTTGTTTTTTTTAGGTACCATGACACCGGCATGTGGGAAAGGTCATTAGCTACACATCTTCACGTACTTCCAGTCACATTTACCAAATTTTGAGTCATGACCTTAATAATTGTGCCATGAATCTTGGTGTATGGATTAAATTGTGGTCTGGTCCCTTATTTGCTTTGTCATAGTTTATGGAGTGGTTGAACTTTATATTATTGCCTTATGTTGATACTATATCCATTTACATTGCTTCTTTAGATGTCTTATGATATGTTATTACTTGCATGTTATTGCTATCATCTCAAATCATGTTAAAACAAAGGAGATGCTGCCGAAATTTTCGGTTTTAGCATTTGCTCCTTTCCTGTAATTTGTCTTTATTAGTGGTATTTAGGTGTTGTTTAGCCTATGTTTGGTAGCATTCGGGCATACTAGATGCTGGGGTGTTACAAAACTTCCCTTTCTTCATGCCCTCCTTTATGTCCGTAATACCCTTATCATTCGTTTGAGCCTCTCTGATCTGATCTTCCAAGGTCGATTGCACTTCAATATTGAAAATGCAGCCTTTCTTCACCAATTCCAAATTAAGGCGTTGGAATTCTTTGTGAAGGGCTGGTTGGCTTTCCTAGACCATAACATTATTGCAGTAGCTTTTCCAGCTCAATGCATCCGCAACAACGTTAGCCTTCCAGGATGGTAATGGATTCCAATATTATAATCTTTTACCAATTCCAACCACCTTCTCTGCCTCAAGTTGAGATCACTAGAACCATTCTAAGCGTATGCGGCTAACCCAATGTCTTTGTTTTCAGCGGCTTGCAGAGGTAACAAAAGATCTATGGCACCCAGAAGGAAAGAAAGGGGAAAAGAGGCGGATTGGGTGAAAATGTACTTCAAATTCTTATGATCAGTATAGATCTCGCATCTATTGCCGATCAGGTAGTGTCTCCAAATCTTGAGTGCATGCACTACTGCGGCTAGTTCCAAATCGTGAGTTGGGTAGTTTTCTTCATGGGGCCGCTGTAACATCCCAAAATTTGGGTTTTCAAAAATTTTGGTTTTGTTTAGCTTCCCAAAAATTTTCGTTGATTTTCTCGCGTTTATAAAACTTGATTTGAATTTTCTAAAAGCTAAAACAATTTAATTTGATTATTATAAACCTCAAATAAAATTTATTTTATTTTATTTGGATTCCTTGTGCTTCAAGAAGTTTTCCTGTAATTTTTGAGATTTTTCGGAGCTCGTTTGCTATTTATTGGATTTATTCGGAATCGAATTGTATTAGGACCTTTTATTGAATTTAATTAATTATTTGGAAAAGTTTATATAAATTTTTGTTGAAAATATTTTATTTGAGTTGGAAATGTCTCAAAATATTTTCTGGAATTTTTCTATAATTTTTCTGCTATTTTTATTGCCCTAAATGATTTGATTGAATTTGTGGAATTGTTTTTATTGGAAATTGCTGAGAAATTTCGAAAATGGCCTTGGGCCTACTCCCTCTCTCTCCTCCCGCAGCCCACCCCGCCAGCCGGGCTTCGCCCCCACGGCCCAGCCGCCCCGCCGCTTCACGGCCCGCGCCTCCTCGCACGCCACGCCCGCCTGGGCCCCGCCTCCACACGCCGGCCCATCCCGCGCGAGCGCGCCTGGCCCAGCCGAGCCAGGCTGCCAGCCCACAGCGCCCCCACGCTGCCACTTGTCGCTCTCCCGATCGGCCACGTCGCCCGTGTCCGATCCATGCACGGTAAGTGCTCGGTTTAATGCCTACAAAACCCGTTTTTGCTCCAAACGCGCCCAAACTTGATTTTTCTTGATCTAGCCTCTTCCCCAAACTTATATAAGGGTTCCTAGACTCCTCCCACGCGCCCCTAGCCACAGATTATTCTCCAAAACACCCGAGCCGCCGCCATGTCCTCCGGATGTCGCCCAACGTCGGCCGAACTTTGGAGCCGCGTCCCGGGCAGCTCGTCGACTCTTTTCGAGATCCGTCTTCTCCGTGGTGTGCCACAAGGTACCATCTGCTTGCTGTCCAAAATTCAGCCAATTTAGCCCGCGGGATCAAAAGTTACGGCCGTTTCAATCTCGAATCTTGCCGAGGCCATAACTCCCTCAATTTTTCGAGTTTGACGGTGAAATTTTTTGTGTAGACTCCTGGGGATGTCCTCTACAGGATGCACATCTTGCCCCAAGGTTTTACCCTCTGGATTTGGCGCAGAAAAATAATTTCTCCGTTCAGACTGCGTTCCAGACAGCGGCAAACTTCCTCGCGCGTTCCCCGCTGTTCCAGAAGGTATTTCTTCGAGCCACCTGCGTCACGGTGTGCCTCTTGGTCCCATCTAGCTCTCGGTCAAATTTCGTTAAGTTCCGATCATTATTCTAGAAGTTATAGCCGTCCAAAGTTTTGATCCGAAACCCGTTAATCGCCAGTTTGTGATTAATCCGGAAGGGCGCCGCAAAATCCGCCTATACCATTGAGATCGTCTCGCCGCGTTCTACGTAGTAGACATTCTCCCTTTGCCATCCCATCCTCCGGAATTTTTTTTATATATTTAGGCCGCCGTTTGCCGTCGCCGCGCGTCGCCTTTTGACGCCGGCTATTTTGGTTCGCTCCGGCCGTGTTGTCGCGTCCGGAGGATCATCTTGTACTGTTTTGACCCATCCTTAAGATTCTTTTGGCCTCCGTTTGCCGTCGGAGCCGATTCCGGCCTAAACCCGTCGTTTTTCAACCTAGCCCGTGCCGCCGGTTCGCGCACCGGTTAGCCGTCCTTGGTAGCGTTCTATCGCGGCCATGTCGTTGAACCGACGGTCGCTACTTCGCTTCATGAAGTCTCCTATCATTGTTGACCTCCACCGTTAACGTTCGCCGTTAACGTTTCCCCGTTAACGTTTCCCCGTTAACGTTCTTCCGTTAACGTTCCGTTAACGTTCCTTCGCTAACGTTTTGCCGTCAATGTTTCACCGTTAACGCTCTGTCGTTAACGCTCCGTCGGTAACGTCTTGCCGTTAACGTTCCACCGTTAACGTTTTGTCGTTAACGCTCCGTTAATGTTCCTCCATTAACATTTCGTCGTTAACGCTTCGTCGTTAACGCTCCTCCGTTAACGTTTCTCCGTTAACGCTCTGTCGTTAACGCTCCGTCGTTAACGTTCCATCGTTAACGTTTCATCGTTAACGATTGGCTCTCTTCGCTTCGTTGTCATCGCATGCGTGCATTCTTGCACAAACCTTAGTGCGATGCCTTCATCTGTTCTATTATCAT
This sequence comes from Rhipidocladum racemiflorum, assembly GCA_036346355.1. Classification (NCBI taxonomy): domain Eukaryota; kingdom Viridiplantae; phylum Streptophyta; class Magnoliopsida; order Poales; family Poaceae; genus Rhipidocladum; species Rhipidocladum racemiflorum. The sequence goes on from CM070582.1 coordinate 16,364,527, forward strand.
GACGTGAGCCTAGTCTCATCGTCATATCATCTTCAAGCCGAATCAAAACCCTAACCGAAGACCGGTTTGATGAACTAAGTTTATCGTGAGCCGCGTTGTTATCTTTGCAATCTTTCCCGTTGTTTCAATCGTGGTAAGGCACTTGTCTTGTTTTATCCCTGAAAACCTAATCTGCCATTAATCGAGAATTCCTTCGTGGACTTGGTCGATAGACCAATGGCCATGTGTCATACCTTTGTGCCCAATCTAGTCTATCAGTCTTCTTCTCTTTTGTTTGACTGTGTCCGTTCGGTCAATAAAAGTCAACTTCGAGAATCAGTTTAGTTCACTGTGAACTAACATATCTTTATGGACCCGGTCTACAGATCGAGTGCCCATATGTCGCTATCTGTCCAATCAAGATAATAACTTCGGAAGAAATATTCTTCGGAATATTATTCTTTCTTTCCCAGTTATTAGTCTTTCCCTTTTCGGAGTTTTGCCAAAAGCCCGTTCTCTTTTGTCAACTCTTCGATCTAATCCGTTTGAGTTCCCAAATCTCTCCCAAGCCGTTGTGCCCAATGCTGTTCGTTCTTAATTTTGAGTTTACTTGATTTGTCTTTTGAATTGGTTTGTATTTGCTTTTTCTTTAATCGTTAGACGCGTCGTCCGAAAATCGTTCGAACGAGCTGAGGATCGAGAAAGTGGAAGTTGAAGCTCGAGGATCAAGGATCAAGGATAAAGAGTAAAGGACAGTAAAAGTTTGCAAGGGCCAGGCAAGTTGTGCTTTGACCATGTTGATCCTATTTCGAAATCTATTTTGATTTAAACTATTGCATGCTAGTTCAATTAGAAAAATACTTTGTTTAAACATGGGGGTTAGATAAATACCAATTTGCTGTATGACACCTTGATTATTTAAGTATGTGCCATGACCCCTTGTCGCCCTAGTTGTGGATTACTAGTTGGACATTATTAAATTGCCAACATGGGTTTAGACCGTTGTAGTATACTGCTTAGACCTGCTACGTGCTCATGACATGATTTTGGATAATCAAATGTTAATATTGACTTAGTGACATATTGAACCTGTTTTGGAAAAGTATCATGTGATGTTGATGGCACGTGGTGCATGGTAATCAACTGGGGTTTGATAAACAGTTTTCGACCGGGGCATGTGGCAAGAGTAATCAGGTGGGCCAGTTGTGGCATTGGGGATGTTGATTTGGTTCTTCGGGTAGTCTTGCCCTGGTCACCCTAAGGACTTAACCTTGCAAGCCTTTGAACTGAGTCAAACGTACAACCACATGTCTGTAATGGGACGGACCTAGTTGATTAAGTCGCTAATAACTTGCTTGTGGTACCTCGGGGTGTCAACTACACCGTTTGTGTAGCTTGAAGGGGGAGCGTACCAGGGCTGCGGCATGGTACCCATCCAACGGTATGTCGGTCCCATACTTCGCCTTAGCTAAGGGAAGGGATGGTGTAGGGCAAAAACCGGAGAGGTCCACTTGTGTAGTTAGAGGCTTCCGAAAGGCTTTGTTATGATCGCTCATTCGCATACTCTTGTATGGCGATTCACGGCTGACGTGGTGAGTGGATTGTATCTTGTGGGTAAAGTGTATAACCTCTGCAGAGTGTAAAACCTATTCGAATAGCCGAGTCCACGGTACTGGACAATGCTCGGGGATTACAGTCAAGGGTTAGATTTCCTTAAAAGTAAACTTGGGATTGGAGGCAGTTTGCCTGTGGAAAAGTGATAATTGGTTAAGGATGTGGAATGGTTTACTTTTGAAACAACTGTGAAATTATTACTATTATTATCTGTTTTACCGCTTTACAATCTATTATGAATATTTGTGAATGCTGTTTATTGCAAAATAACCCCTTCAGCCTGTCATTTGGAATAAGCCATGCATATAGCTATTAGACTTGCATTCTGTGCATGACTTGCTGAGTGCTTTATGTACTCACCCCTTGCAAACAAACAATCACCAGTGAGCAAAAGTCTACATCGTCGAAGAAGAAGAAGTTCCGTGAGAAGGCGATTATCTAGGAGTCGAACCCTGTCAGTTGCCTGTGGCGTATTGATGGGATTCACCGATGTTCTTCGTTCCGCTGCTGCTTATTTGGAGTTGAAGCCGTCAAGGTTTCACAAATGTAAGGTTGACCTTAAGGTCGTTCAATAGTTTATATTCTATTATTGAGTTACTTTTAATATTCCGCTGTGTATGATTGTGATATTCATCTATGTTGAGACTGTGTGCACTAGCGTGATCCTGGACTAGTGCTGAATACACAGAGGGTCCGGATTTGCAAATTCGGGTCCCGACAGCCGCAATTGTCTTGAAGCGTATGCTATTACTTTCCCTTCTTGCATCAAAACACATCCAAGACCTTGTTTTGAAGCATCACAGTAAACTTCAAAATCCTTATGAATATCCGACAAAACCAGAACTAGAGCCGAAGCTAACCTTTTCTTCAGTTCTTGAAAGCTCTGTTCATAAGATTTCGTCCATTCAAATTTCTTCTCCTTCTTCAAAAGCTGGTTGAGAGGTCTCGCTATCGTGGAAAAACCTTCAATAAATCGCCGATAGTAGCCTGCTAATCCAAGAAAACTTTTGATGTTCGGGACTGTTGCGTCCAATCCAAAACATCCCTTACTTTCGCCGGATCCACTGCTACTCCTTCAGCGGAAATGATATGACCCAGGAAAGAAACTTCCTTTAACCAAAAATCACACTTACTGAATTTGGCATAAAGCTAATGCTCTCTTAACCTTTTCAAAACTATCCTCAAATGCTCTTCAAGTTCTTTTCTGCTCTTGGAATAAACAAGAATGTCGTCAATGAAGACTACAACGAACTTGTCCAAATACTCCATGAACACCTTGTTCATCAAATTCATGAAATAGGAAGGGGCGTTTGTTAATCCGAATGACATCACTGTAAACTCATAAAGTCCATATCGGGTAGTGAAAGTTGTCTTTGGAATATCTTATTTCCTTATCTTCAGTTGATGATATCCGGATCTCAAATCAATTTTTGAGAAGACTTGGGCTCCTTTCAACTGATCGAACAGATCATCTATCCTGGGCAAGGGGTACTTATTCTTGATTGTCACCTCATTCAAAGATCTATAATCTATGCACATCCTTAGACAACCATCCTTTTTCATGACGAAAATTACGGGCGATCCCCAAGGCGACGAACTTGGTCTATTAAACCCTTTCTCCTGCAATTCTGCAATCTGTTTCATAATTTGTACTAATTTATTGGCAGGTAGCCGATAAGGCCTTTTCGAGATCTGAGCTGTACCAGGTACAAGCTCGATGACGAATTCAATATCCTAATCTGGTGGCATACCAGGCAGATCTTCAGGAAACACATCCGGGTATTCATTCACTATAGGTACATTTTCCAACGATGCCCCTTTCAGACGTTTCAGGGTGCTACCCCCTTAGAAGAAAGATTGGACAAGAATTCCACTCGAATTCCCTCAGGGTTGGTAAGAGAGATGGCTCTACTAGCACAATCTATCTAACCCTTGTACTTGGTTAACCAATCCATTCCAAGGATTACTTCTATACCCTTAGTATCCAGTAATATTAAGTTTGCTAGGAACTTTACCCCTTTTATGATTATATCCATTTTCGGGCAAATAGCAGTTGTTCTTAATTCTTTACCAGGGGATTGAACTAACAAAGAGTTTCTTAACTAAACGGTATCCCAACCATGCTTTCTAACCAAATATTCTGATATAAAGGAATGCGTTGCACCAGAATCAAACAAAACTGAAGTATGCACCGAGTGGATGAAGAACTTACCATAGACCACATCCGGTGCGTCCTGTACTTCCTCAGCTGTGACGTGATTCACATGTCCTCTTCCAACGGTCCGAGGGGTACGCGGACTCTTGTGGGGTACCTCTCCCTTGAGCTGGTGCTGGTGCACGAGCTGGTGTAGATCCCAGAATAAACCGCACTGGGTGATCGGCTGACGCTTTTGTGGACAATTGTTGGCATAGTGTCCCATTTCTCTGCAATTGAAGCACTGTACTCCTGTAGTTGCGGTATTGCTCTTCTGGACTTGGTTGCCTGCACTGCCGGCAGGAGCTTGACATATCGGACGAGGAGTAGACATAGGAGTCCTAGCAATGTTGGAGGCTGCTGGCCTGTTGGGCTGCTGTTGGAACTTGCGGGGCCTTGAGCTACTAGCACCACGCTGACTCTGGAACATCATCTTCCTTTTCCTTGACTCGAACAGCTGACGCTGAGCATCCTCCTGAATTAAGGCTTTGTTGACCATGTGCTGGAATGTTAGGAAGTCATTTGATACTAGCTAAACCTTAAGGTTGGGGTCAAGACCCTCCATGAACCACCAGATCTTAGCTTCATCAGTAGCAACATCGGCAGTTGCATAGCGCGACAATTGTGTGAAGCGGTTCAGGTATTCCGACACAGATAAGTTTTCTTGTTGCAGCTTGTGAAACTCTCTCCTTTTCATCTCCATGATCCCTTTCGGGATGTGAGTAGCCCGAAAAGCTTTAGTAAACTCATTCCAAGCAATGTTTTGGGCATCCTCAAGAGCTGCACAATAATTTTCCCACCAACTAGCTGTTGTACCCTTCAGTTAGTGCGAAGCAAACTGCACACTCTCCACTTCGTCACACTGGGCCAAGAATAGCTTCCTTTCAACTTCCTTAAGCCAGTCATTAGCTTCCAATAGATCCACAGATCCAGCAAAGGTTGGAGGTCTAGTCCTCATGAACTCCCCGAACTTAGACTGAGGCGGCTCAGCTGCAGCTGGAGCTGGGGCAGCTTGAGGTGGGTTAAGAGCATTATGTGCCAACGCTTGCAAGAGTTGAAGCTGCATTGCCATCGTCTGTTCCAAGTTGGGCGGATGAAGCGGGGGTGGAGGTGGCGGTGGTTCATGCTGAGCTGGGGGTGGCTGCACATTCTCTTGTTCCTGTTGCTGTTGCTCCACAGGTTCTTCCTCCTGGAACTGCACTTTTCCACGACCACGTCCACAGCCTCTACCTGTTCCTCTTCCACGACCACAGCCTCTGTCTGGGTTCTCCATCTAAAACAAGAACGGCCAAAGCACAAGGAAAGAGGGAAAAGCAAGGATAAGAAACGGGGAACTACACAACATCCACAAGAATAAAAACTCACCGCAGAAAGAAAAACCAACAAAACCCTTTATTCAAATCAAAATAGTTTTATAATGATGGTTGTATCACAGACGCACAAGGCACGATAAAGACCAACACAAGCATTTATTCAACGCTGCTAGCGAACAAGAAGGGCTCTCTAGGCTAAGGCATCTAAGTACTTGCGTCTCTCTCGAAGACACGCGGGGACGGGTCCTCCTCCTCCTCGCTCTTGCTGCGGGACGGGGTAGCTACTGACGAAGGTCCTGCTCCTCCAGGAGCAGCCAAAAAACTCAGGGAAACCCCCAACGGTGACTAGCGACGAACTAACTTGCGCGCGGTCTCCCGAGTCTTTGGGCCTCGATGACGCTTGGCTGGCGGGGCGTCGGGAGTCAACCCTCTCCTGGGCAAATCCTCTGGGACTAGCGCTGGTGCGACTGGCTATGCTGCCTGCACAGGGTCTAGTGGAGGAAGAATAGCTGTAACACCCCGGCATTTATTATGCCTGAATGCTACCAAACATAGACTAAACAACAACATAATATCACAATTTATCATAAATTACAGCAAAGGAGCAAATGCTATAAATCGAAATTTCAGCAGCATCTCCTTTGTTTTATCATGAATTAACACAATGTCAATATCATGGCAAGATATATCATAGCACACGACATCTAAAACATCAACATAAATGGATTTATCATCAAAGTACGCCAATAATACCATGCTCAACCACTTCATAAGCTATAACGAAGCAAATAAGGAATCACAAGCATGCTAAATTAAACCATACATTAAGTTTATGGCACAACTCTTAATATCATGTCTCCAAGTGATTAATCATAGACTATGATTGTGGAGCTACATGTAGAAGTGTAGCTAAACCCGTTTTTTCTCGCATGCCGATCTCAAAGTACCTAAAAACCACATAAAACACAAGCGTGAGTTCATCACTCAGCAAGTATATTGCAATGGAACAAAAGAACAACTTACATTGCAACAACACACAACATGTATATCATCTCATTCATAATCACATATCTTTATCATCATCATCATGTATGCAATGCGATGCGATGCTCATATCTCCTTGGAAACTCATACCGGTATGGTTGAGTACACACCTGTCGGTATGCACCCTTTCCCCCCCTTCCATCCCGAAGATGGAGGGTGCCTACTCCTCGCTTCCACAACCCACGGTAGATGGAATCACGATGTAGGACTTACTCTATTGTCTCTCCGGATTAGTCATAACTTTCTCACCGACCTTCCCGGATTAGTTAATGACTTTCTCACCGCCCGGGCCATGTGTCATGCCATGTATGCATATATGCGAACAACATAGATAACTTGTACGTGATAACATCGCATCATAACATAGTGAGCATATTCATCATACCAATGGCAATCATTAAAGCATGGCAAGCTCACATATCATGGAAACAGTTGCATTTAAACAAGGCAAACAATCAAACCACATGCTACCATTCCAATACACTTGCCTCAACCACGTGCAACGGATTGGCGGGAAGTAGAGGGCACTCCCGAGGTCGCACCACCTGCACATAGGTACCACACGCTCACAAACAATACCACAAAATAGTACGCAAAACCTCATCTACCCCGACATTGCCAATTACTCGCAAAACCTAAAAACAGAGGTTCTGTCCCGTCGGGACAGCAGCCTTGAAAAAGGCATAACTTGGGCTCTGGGACTCCGAATGAATTAAACGAGTACATCCTCGCGTAGCTTAGGAAATTTCCCAACTTTCTCTAGGTATAAGGAAAGACTAATTCGGAATCTAAAGTTGTTTAATCTACAGATTACCGTGATCTGTTCCAATCGCGTCACAGATTTTAATACGCTCGGTAAAACAGTCATAACTTTCAAACGGCTGGGCAGAATTTAACGTTCTTTATATTCACGGAAAGATAATGAAATTATCTACAACTTCTTCAAAGTCCGTACGGTCAGATTCGAAATCTAAATTGGCGAAAATAGGAACCCTAGGTCGACTGCTCATGCTGTCCCAAAACAGAAACGTGGCAACGTCTAGATCTAACCCAAATTACTCCAATCCAGCACCACCAATTGATCTAAAAACTTGATAATCACCTTAAGAACAGTACCTAGATCAATCCCAGGGAACCCCATGATCATACCTTTGCCCGACGAACGAAAACACCAAGGATCTCCTCGTTCCTCGCTCCTCGCTCCTCGGATGGATCCACGAGGATGCAGGGGTGGGGAGGCCACCCTAAGGCAGCAAGGGGGGTGGAGGAGAGGTGGGGAGGTGGAGAGGAGAGGGCAAGGGGGGGGGCGCACGGCCATGAGTGGGAGGGAGAGGGGAGATGGCGGCTAGGGCCAAGGGGGAACACATGGGGGCGCACAAAGGGGCAGGGCTGGGCGCACAAGGGCAGGGGAAGGCCTTTTACTAGCCCCCCACAAGGAATCCTAGTCCTAAATGGACTCATACTCCATCCCACCAAACCCCACAACCCCCTCTTTAAGGCCCAAAATCCCCCAGGAAGGCCCAAAACCCCGGAAACGGCCCGGAAATGTTATAAACCCCCAAACCTTATGGTTTTAACCTTATTTCCACATCTCATACTGTTTTTGACCATATCATGCACGTTAAATAAGGTTACGACACTCCGTGGTGTCACAATACTTCAAACGACCCAAAAACGCGAGTAAACCTCAAGCCGAAAGGTTTTAATCTCTAATTTCACATTCTATAATGTCACACCATACCGTAGTGTCACAATAGCTGCCTGTTGAGTCTCCTTCAGTTGGCGAATCTCCTATCGAGCTGCTGCCAACCTCTCGTACACGTCCTGGAGCTCGTGGGTGGTGCTGACATAAGCCTCATCCTGGGCCCGGATTAGCGCTCCCATATGCAGAATCGTCGGATCCGCCTCGTGGTCCAAGCTATGAAACCTGCTATGGTACCTTCTGTGATACTACGGAATGACGGTATGAGTCATTTTCGATCTCGGCCATAAGGTACGACTCTTGTAACATGTTTTTGCGCCGTGTCTGCAAGCGTGGGCCTTTCCGGGGGATTTTGGGCCTTTCCGGAGGGGAATTGGGCCTTCCGGGGGAGTTCGGGCCTTGGGGGGTCCATATGGGCCGAAGGTGGGACATATTTGGGCCTTTTGGAGGTGGTCTAGGACAGCAAAACTGCTGCCCTAGCCCTACCTACGCCCCAAACAAGTCCCCTCCCTAGCCCTAGCCCCCACTTGTTTCCCCTCCACCCCATTGCCTCCTCCTCCCTAGCCGCCACCCCTCCCTCACCCTTGCGCCTCCCCTTGCTCCACCACATGCCCTTGCTGCGTCCCCCTCGCTGCCATGCCACGCCATGGTGCTGCCCTCGCCGGTAGGAGGACCCGCGACGAGGAGAACCAGTGGCCACGACGTGTTGGAGCGAGATCGGGCGATCGAGAGGCATTCTTCGTGTTCGTCGTTCGTCGGACTAAGGTATGTCCATGGGGAAACCTTGGGGAAGGTCTAGGTGCTGTTCTCATGGTAGATTTGGAGTTGTTAGATCAAGAGGACATGCTGCCATGGAGTAGATCTGAAAAGAACTAGAGTTCGTATTGTACTCAGTTTCGGGCAGATTTGGAGTCCGTTTTAGGGGGTGCGATTTCGCAATTTTAGAGTCGGAATTTGGCCGACCTCCTGTTGAAGAAGTTGTAGGTATCGTCAAGACCTATTTTTTTTATTTTTTTGAGAATTTTTGGAGTTACGGTCTGAAAGTTATGGCTGTTTTGGTGGGCGCTGTCCAATCTGTGTCGAGGTTGGGACAGTATGTGTTCAACATTAGATTAAACTAATTTAGAGTTCGAATCTGACCATACGGACTTCTAGGAAGTTGTAGATAATTTCAATATCTTTCAGTGCATATAGGGAAATTGAAATTCCGCCCAGCCGTTTGGAAGTTATGCCTGTTTTACCGAGCGCTGTCAAATCTGTGACGAGATTGAGACAGTTCGTGTTCAACGTTAGATTAAACAACATTAGAGTCCGAATCAGTCTTTACCTATAACTAGAAAAAGTTGGGAAATTTCCTAAGCTATGCGAGGATGTACTCGTTTATTCAATTTGGAGTTCTAGAACTCAAGTTATGATTTTTCGAAGCCGCTGTCCAGAACGGGGCAAAATCTGTGATTTCGGGGTTTTGGAGTATTTAGCGTATTAGGTGTAGTAGGTACTGTTTTGAGGAGTCGAATTAAGTGTGTGGCACGTGTTTGCAGGTGGTGTGCCTTCGGGAGTGCCCTCAACCTCTCGTCACTCCGTTGCCCGCGGTTGAAGGCAAGTGTGTTGTGTGGATTGAACATTATACGTGTTGCTAGAATTGCTTGATAGTGTTTGGGATAGATAACATGCTGTCTTACCATGAACTACATGTTATAATTGATATGATGTCCACTTGCCATGTTTTAATGATTGCTATGATATGATGAGCATGTTTAAGATGTTATGATGCCATGTGTTAATATATGAGTTTTATATTGTTGGCATGCTTGCATACATGACATGTTACATGGCCCGGGCGGTGAGAAAGTCATTAACTAATCCGGGAAGGTCGGTGAGAAAGTTATGACTAATCCGGAGAGCCATTAGAGTAAGTCCTACATCGTGATTCCATCTACCGTGGGTGGTGGAAGCGAGGAGTAGGCACCCTCCATCTTCGGGATGGAAGGGGGGAGAGGGTGCACACCGACGGGTCCATACCGGTATGAGTTTCCAAGGAGATATGAGCATAGCATTGCATTGCATTGCATTACAATACATATTAAATGATGAGGATGTTGTTATGTGTTCAAGTTTGAAATGTTATATGTGACGTGAGGTATTATTGTCTTGTAAATGATCTTGTTGTCCATTACAATATGCTTGCTGAGTTTTCGAACTCACGCTTGTGTTTTATGTTGTTTGTTTGTTTAGGTATAATGAAATCGGCGTGCGGGGAAGGGATCTAGCTACACTCCTCCACGTAGTATCATAATCTAGCTAATTCACCTGTTTTGGAGACACGACATTAAGTATTACAATAATCATTAGGGTATGGTCTGTATGTTTGGTTGTTTCCCTCATGTATATCATGTGGGGCTATGGAGGGAGTTGTTTTAACTTCCTAGAGTTAAATTGATGGTTATTATTTTGCTATCGATGCTTATTGATGTTTTAGTTGATGATTAGCTATCCTTATCGCTGCGTATGGATATCTCGTTTGTCTTACATATTGATATGATGCTATGTTGTTAAGTTTCATGCAAAAACAAAGGAGATGCTGTCAAAATTTCCAATTATTCCAAATGATTACTTGCTGTAATTTACCTTAAATTATGGTATTAAATGTGTCATGATCTATGTTTGGTGACATTCTGGGCTTAGTAAAAGTCAGTGTTACAGCTTGGTATCGAGCGGCTGTAGGTCCCTGGAATGTGTATTTAATGTCATAACTATAGGTTCAACTAAAATATGAAGTGGAATAACCTAGAAACATGGCTTAGGTTTTACTTAAAACTTTGCCATAGGATAGCAACATTAAAACTTGTGTAAGTGGAATAATTAATTTAAAACTTGACACACTTTGTTGCACAAGAGGAATGGGTATGGGTACCATTGCTTTACGCTTAAATGTTGTATTTAAGCTTTGTTGTTGAATGTTACATTTGGTAATATATGTTGCTATGTTTATGAAAGGATTGATTGTGTTGATACAATTGAGATTATGTGGGTTGTGGTGCCGTCAGGGGTTTCGGTCACCTTCTGTTGTGTGTATTATTTTTGGGTTTGACGGTGTGGCCGGGTAGTGCCATCACCGATGGACTTTAACCTCCTGTTGGGAGAGTGCTTATCCTTTCTGGCCGTAGATTGGGTAGTTGGTTGGAGTCGAGTAGTAGAGTTGTGGATTGACCCTCCGAATTTTCTTTGCCGCTTTGACGAGCGGTTTTGGTTGGTTTTTGGTTGGTTGAAATAAAAGAAAAAGTGTTCGGTTTTGGATACTTACCGATGGTTCTTTTGGTGGTTTTGGTTTTGTCTTCTTTGGTTGAAGACAAAAGAAGAATTTCGGGTTGCGCCTCTTTTGGTCGCCTTGTCAGCTTTAACGCTTGGATTTGTTGTTTGCCTTATAGAGAAACTTATAGATTGATTCTTGGGTTACCATTCTCCAACTTGAAAGGAAGTTATTGAAGTTCGATGAAAATCTAAGTCGCATGTATTTAGGTGTCAAGGTTTTGTCGGAAAGGATGTGGTTGATCGGTTGCTTTACGGAGAAAGATTTCAATTTATTCTTGTGTTTGTCTTTTTCGAGGTTTAAAAGAGTTATTGCGGTGTTGTGCCAGATCTTGTTGTTGGGGCCTAAGTGGTGTTTGATTGCAATGATGACTTGCTTGGGAATTCATCTTTGAAAAACCGTTTGTTTCGTGAAAGTTTGAAGTTTGGGGTTATGGCCTAAAATTTTTGTTAATCGCTTGGTTTTTCCTCGTGCAACCATCTTCCTTCGTGGAAGTTGTTGATCTCGAGAGTTGTGGAGTAGTTGCGTGTCGGCATTTGGGAATTTAAGAGTTGACTTCTCTTGTGATTTATGGTTGAGCTTTCCTAAGGAAAGGTGTTTTGGGTGTTGTTCTTTTCTGGAGCAATTATGGTTTCCTTAAGAGTTGGGTGTGTGATTCACGCGAATGTTTAAGAAGTTAAGTGTATGACGAGAAGTTAGAGTTTTCGAATGATATAAGCTAGTGGTTCGGTTAAAGTGAATTTGTTGTTTGTTTAAAGATAAACTAAAATATAGTGTTGATAAGAGATGATTAAACGAGACGTCAGGTGATCCAAAGTGAAAGTTGATTAGTGGTGTGTGCAAAGTGATGCGGGTAAAGGCATCTAATGGATGTTTGAGATTCGTTAGCATAGAATGTCTCGGTTGATGAACTTGTTATAGCAAGAAGATGGTGTGAAATTCTGTCTATTGTAGCTGGTGGGTCAGTTAATATTGTGGGTCGACAATATGACTTAAAATTCGTGTAATCAATTAATGAGGATATATGGAATGATTGTAGGAAAGGTTGAATTATTCTTGACAGAGGTCTATCTGGGATCCGTATTTATGAGGAATGTCTAGTGGAGATCGTGTCGCGTGGTTAGTATTAATTATTGGTGGAATGAACTGGTGATATGGAATATGTGACTTAGGGATTATACCCAGGATAATTGTTGATTACGCCGGAATAATTGTAAAGAGATGTGTGCTACGCTTGGGATAATAAGTTGCATGAATAATGGTTCGTCATGGTTAGTAGACCAAAAGAAGTTGTTGATATGCGTCTTATGTTGGATTAACTGGTAAGTTAATTGTCTTTGGAGTTGTGAGAACGTGGTTCTCCTTGTTGGTTGTCATACGGTAGATATGGTCTACGGTTCGTTGGTAATATAATCAATTGTGTTTATATGAACGGTGAAAAGTGATTTTATCAAGAGCGGATGTTGTAGCTTGTGTGCAAATGATGTTGGACTTCTCGATTTGGGTGATTATGACATCCGTTTTGGGCTAATCTGTTTAGTCTATGCTATGAGTATGGGTTAACACCCAAAGCGTTGGAGTGGGATGCTCTCTTTAGCGTTCAACTGATTTATCTTTGGTAATCCTGGAGTTAAGCGCTTAAATTGTAATTCTATCGTGACTAGAGTTGGATTGATTTGGGAAACGTGTGTGGTTTTTGCGAGCGTTTCAAAAAGGTGAATCTTATGATTGTTTCATAAGTGTTTTTGTTGGTAAAATGTTCCCTGCTGGGAATGTGTTTCCTTTCTCTTTAAGAGAATTGGTAGCGGTTATTAGGCGTTGATGTTTGATTGGAGAGTTGATGCTATCTTCTGTTATTGGCTTTGGTTAAAATGCGATGTTTTGCGCGCTTTGCGTGCAGTGGTTGTTGGGTTGTGATGAGATATGGTATTTTTCGGTTAACGCCGTCGTAGTTTATGCGAATTTGAGCAACCATCGATGTTGTTGGGTGTCAATCATGTGACAAGGAGAATGAAGTCTCTTGGTGAATAGTTAATGGGTATCGTGGTTACATGATGAATAAATGGTGAAAAAGATTCATGACATCGTTTTTATAAGCATAAAAGAGTTGTTGAGCCAGGACGGTGAGAAAGTCATATAGAGACATATGACTAATCCGGAGTGCTCTTGTAGAATTCGCATTCGTGTTATGAATCGAGATTTTTCATTGCTCTCTAGCATGAAAATGAATGAATGGATAAATGTTGGTATTTTGGTTTTGTTATGCAAGGGATTTGAGTTTCCCTTTCTCTTCGAGAGTTTTTGTGGCAGTTCTCTTCCAAGATGTTGATTTTGGTTAAAGTGAAAAGTTTGGCTGTGGTGAAGGCGAGTCGAGTTGTCTTTAGTTGTTGAGAACATCTGTCAAGAGAATTGTGTGGAGTCTCTATTTGTTTGAGTGCTCCCCGATGCGAATTGTATCGCGTTGATTGGAGATTTGAGTTTTCCTTTGCGGCTTGACTTAGGAAAAGCAAAAGGGTGGTCTTTCAATGTTATCGGGTTCTTTCCAAAGCGATTTGTGGCGCTTTGAGATTCGAGTTGTTGTATGTGGTCTACTTGGATTCAAAAGAATCGTACTTCTTTTGCACTATTGATAGGAGCGAGAATAAGAAGGGCCTCGGGTTATTGTTGAGTATAATCTAAGAGCTATACTGTGGGCTTCGTTGTTTGTGTGAATTGTTTGTGAGGGCGACATCCTCTTGGGAAAAGTGCCAATTGAGATTTGGTAGTGAGTTACGGTCCTAGTTTGGGCTAGGTCTTTGGACATTAGTGGTATGAGGGTGGATGATGATGGAGGTTGTTGATGTCGTGGTTTGAATTTGGTTGAAAGTATCGTTGGGTGGAAGCAAATGTTATAGAAAGTGTGATGTAAAATGCTTTGTCGTGGACATTGTATTAGCTAGACGTCCCTGTGTGTGCGTTATACCTGGGAGAGGATAGAATGAAAAGTGTATTGTGGTTGGCAGTCGAAAGGAAAGTATGGTTGATGTAGGCTATGAGCGAAGATGACATTAGTAAATTTTGATTCCTTTCGAAAAGGGGTCAAATAATTGGGAGAGATGGGGTTTTGCGTAAATGGTCTTTTTTGGGGGGGTTCTAGTTTGGAACCTCGGTTGACCGTTTTAATACTAATGATGAAAAAGTGATGTGTTTCAAGGTGATTGTGTCATTCGGAGTTTATGAATCATGATAGAGATTGAAGTAAATGAGGAATCATGTCAAGTTGTGCTTAGTTAAGCTAAGCCAAGTCACTCTTGTTAATAGATGGATTTGGAGAATGGAGTTGTCATTGCTATTGTTTGAGTCTTTGCGTGGGTGTGTTGAGTTCGCAAAGAAGATGAGTCTCTAGTGGACATTGTTTTAGAGTTGACGTGTAAGATTCGAGGTCGAATCCAGTTAAGGGGGGTAGAATGTGATACTACGGAATGACGGTATGAGTCATTTTCGATCTCGGCCATAAGGTACGACTCTTGTAACATGTTTTTGCGCCGTGTCTGCAAGTGTGGGCCTTTCCGGGGGATTTTGGGCCTTTCCGGAGGGGAATTGAGCCTTCCGGGGGAGTTCGGGCCTTGGGGGGTCCATATGGGCCGAAGGTGGGACATATTTGGGCCTTTTGGAGGTGGTCTAGGACAGCAAAACTATTGCCCTAGCCCTACCTGCGCCCCAAACAAGTCCCCTCCCTAGCCCTAGCCCCCACTTGTTTCCCCTCCACCCCATTGCCTCCTCCTCCCTAGCCGCCACCCCTCCCTCACCCTTGCGCCTCCCCTTGCTCCACCACGTGCCCTTGCTGCGTCCCCCTCGCTGCCATGCCACGCCATGGTGCTGCCCTCGCCGGTAGGAGGATCCGCGACGAGGAGAACCGGTGGCCACGACGCGTGGGAGCGAGATCGGGCGATCGAGAGGCATTCTTCGTGTTCGTCGTTCGTCGGACTAAGGTATGTCCATGGGGAAACCTTGGGGAAGGTCTAGGTGCTGTTCTCATGGTAGATTTGGAGTTGTTAGATCAAGAGGACGTGCTGCCATGGAGTAGATCTGAAAAGAACTAGAGTTCGTATTGTACTCAGTTTCGGGCAGATTTGCAGTCCGTTTTAGGGGGTGCGATTTTGCAATTTTAGAATCGGAATTTGGCCGACCTCCTGTTGAAGAAGTTGTAGGTATCATCAATACCTATTTTGTGTATTTTTTTGAGAATTTTTGGAGTTACAGTCTGAAAGTTATGGCCGTTTTGGTGGGCGCTGTCCAATCTGTGTCGAGGTTGGACAGTCTGTGTTCAACATTAGATTAAACTAATTTAGAGTTCGAATCTGACCGTACGGACTTTTAGGAAGTTGTAGATAATTTCAATATCTTTCAGTGTATATAAATAAATTGAAATTCCTCCCAGCCGTTTGGAAGTTATGCCTGTTTTACCGAGCGCTGTCAAATCTGTGACGAGATTGAGACAGTTCATGTTCAACGTTAGATTAAACAACATTAGAGTCCGAATCAGTCTTTACCTATAACTAGAAAAAGTTGGGAAATTTCCTAAGCTACGCGAGGATGTACTCGTTTATTCAATTTGGAGTTCTAGAACTCAAGTTATGATTTTTCGAAGCCGCTGTCCAGAACGGGGCAAAATCTGTGATTTCGGGGTTTTGGAGTATTTAGCGTATTAGGTGTAGTGGGTACTGTTTTGAGGAGTCGAATTAAGTGTGTGGCACGTGTTTGCAGGTGGTGTGCCTTCGGGAGTGCCCTCAACCTCTCGTCACTCCGTTGCCCGCGGTTGAAGGCAAGTGTGTTGTGTGGATTGAACATTATACGTGTTGCTAGAATTGCTTGATAGTGTTTGGGATAGATAACATGCTGTCTTGCCATGAACTACATGTTATAATTGATATGATGTCCACTTGCCATGTTTTAATGATTGCTATGATATGATGAGCATGTTTAAGATGTTATGATGCCATGTGTTAATATATGAGTTTTATATTGTTGGCATGTTTGCATACATGACATGTTACATGGCCCGGGCGGTGAGAAAGTCATTAACTAATCCGGGAAGGTCGGTGAGAAAGTTATGACTAATCCGGAGAGCCATTAGAGTAAGTCCTACATCGTGATTCCATCTACCGTGGGTGGTGGAAGCGAGGAGTAGGCACCCTCCATCTTCGGGATGGAAGGGGGGAGAGGGTGCACACCGACGGGTCCATACCGGTATGAGTTTCCAAGGAGATATGAGCATAGCATTGCATTGCATTGCATTACAATACATATTAAATGATGAGGATGTTGTTATGTGTTCAAGTTTGAAATGTTATATGTGACGTGAGGTATTATTGTCTTGTAAATGATCTTGTTGTCCATTACAATATGCTTGCTGAGTTTTCGAACTCACGCTTGTGTTTTATGTTGTTTGTTTGTTTAGGTACAATGAAATCGGCGTGCGGGGAAGGGATCTAGCTACACTCCTCCACGTAGTATCATAATCTAGCTAATTCACCTGTTTTGGAGACACGACATTAAGTATTACAATAATCATTAGGGTATGGTCTGTATGTTTGGTTGTTTCCCTCATGTATATCATGTGGGGCTATGGAGGGAGTTGTTTTAACTTCCTAGAGTTAAATTGATGGTTATTATTTTGCTATCGATGCTTATTGATGTTTTAGTTGATGATTAGCTATCCTTATCGCTGCGTATGGATATCTCGTTTGTCTTACATATTGATATGATGCTATGTTGTTAAGTTTCATGCAAAAACAAAGGAGATGCTGTCAAAATTTCCAATTATTCCAAATGATTACTTGCTGTAATTTACCTTAAATTATGGTATTAAATGTGTCATGATCTATGTTTGGTGACATTCTGGGCTTAGTAAAAGCTGGGGTGTTACAGTTGGTATCAGAGCGGGCTGTAGCTCCCTGGAATGTGTATTTAGTGTCATAACTATAGGTTCAACTAAAATATGAAGTGGAATAACCTAGAAACATGGCTTAGGTTTTACTTAAAACTTTGCCATAGGATAGCAACATTAAAACTTGTGTAAGTGGAATAATTAATTTAAAACTTGACACACTTTGTTGCACAGTAGGAATGGGTATGGGTACCATTGCTTTAAGCTTAAATGTTGTATTTAAGCTTTGTTGTTGAATGTTACATTTGGTAATATATGTTGCTATGTTTATGAAAGAATTGATTGTGTTGATACAATTGAGATTATGTGGGTTGTGGTGCCGAAAGGGGTGTCGGTCACCTTCTGTTTGTAGTCTTGTTGGGTTTGACGGTGTGGCCGGGTAGTGCCATCACCGATGGACTTTTAACCTCCTGTTGGGAGAGTGCTTATCCTTTATGTCGTAGATTGGGTAGTTGGTTGGAGTCGAGTAGTAGAGTTGTGGATTGACCCTCCGAATTTTCTTTGCCGTTTTGACGAACGGTTTTGGTTGGTTTTTGGTTGGTTGAAATAAAAGAAAAAGTGTTCGGTTTTGGACACTCACCGATGGTTATTTTGTTGGTTTTGGTTTTGTCTTCTTTGTTTGAAGACAAAAGAAGAATTTAGGGTTGCGCCTCTTTTGGTCGCCTTGTCGCTTTAACGCTTTGATTTGTTGTTTGCCTTATAGAGAAACTTATAGATTGATTCTTGGGTTACCATTCTCCAACTTGAAAGGAAGTTATTGAAGTTCCGATGAAAAATCTAAGTCGCATGGATTTAGGTGTCAAGGTTTTGTCGGAAAGGATGTGGTTGATCGGTTGCTTTACGGAGAAAGATTTCAATTTATTCTTGTGTTTGTCTTTTTTGAGGTTTAAAAGAGTTATTGCGGTGTTGTGCCAGATCTTGTTGTTGGGGCCTAAGTGGTGTTTGATTGCAATGATGACTTGCTTGGGAATTCATCTTTGAAAAACCGTTTGTTTCGTGAAAGTTTGAAGTTTGGGGTTATGGCCTAAAATTTTTGTTAATCGCTTGGTTTTTCCTCGTGCAACCATCTTCCTTCGTGGAAGTTGTTGATCTCGAGAGTTGTGGAGTAGTTGCGTGTCGGCATTTGGGAATCTAAGAGTTGACTTCTCTTGTGATTTATGGTTGAGCTTTCCGGAAGGAAAGGTGTTTTGGGTGTTGTTCTTTTCTGGAGCAATTATGGTTTCCTTAAGAGTTGGGTGTGTGATTCACGCGAATGTTTAAGAAGTTAAGTGTATGACGAGAAGTTAGAGTTTTCGAATGATATGAGCTAGTGGTTCGGTTAAAGTGAATTTGTTGTTTGTTTAAAGATAAACTAAAATATAGTGTTGATAAGAGATGATTAAACGAGACGTCAGGTGATCCAAAGTGAAAGTTGATTAGTGGTGTGTGCAAAGTGATGCGGGTAAAGGCATCTAATGGATGTTTGAGATTCGTTAGCATAGAATGTCTCGGTTGATGAACTTGTTATAGCAAGAAGATGGTGTGAAATTACGCCTATTGTAGCTGGTGGAGTCGATTAATATTGTGGAGTCGACAATATGACTTAAAATTCGTGTAATCAATTAATGAGGATATATGGAATGATTGTAGGAAAGGTTGAATTATTCTTGACAGAGGTCCGTGCAGGATCCGTATTTATGAGGAATGTCTAGTGGAGATCGTGTCGCGTGGTTAGTATTAATTATTGGTGGAATGAACTGGTGATATGGAATATGTGACTTAGGGATTATACCCAGGGTAATTGTTGATTACGCCGGAATAATTGTAAAGAGATGTGTGCTACGCTTGGGATAATAAGTTGCATGAATAATGGTTCGTCATGGTTAGTAGACCAAAAGAAGTTGTTGATATGCGTCTTATGTTGGATTAACTGGTAAGTTAATTGTGCTGGAGTTGTGAGAACGCTTTAATGATTGCCATTGGTATGATGAATATGCTCACTATGTTATGATGCGATGTTATCACGTAGAAGTTATCTATGTTGTTCGCATATATGCATACATGGCATGACACATGGCCCGGGCGGTGAGAAAGTCATTAACTAATCCGGGAAGGTCGGTGAGAAAGTTATGACTAATCCGGAGAGACAATAGAGTAAGTCCTACATCGTGATTCCATCTACCGTGGGTTGTGGAAGCGAGGAGTAGGCACCCTCCATCTTCGGGATGGAAGGGGGGAGAGGGTGCACACCGACGGGTGTGTACTCAACCATACCGGTATGAGTTTCCAAGGAGATATGAGCATAGCATTGCATTGCATTGCATTACAATACATATTAAATGATGAGGATGTTGTTATGTGTTCAAGTTTGAAATGTTATATGTGACGTGAGGTATTATTGTCTTGTAAATGATCTTGTTGTCCATTACAATATGCTTGCTGAGTTTTCGAACTCACGCTTGTGTTTTATGTTGTTTGTTTGTTTAGGTACAATGAAATCGGCGTGCGGGAAAGGGATCTAGCTACACTCCTCCACGTAGTATCATAATCTAGCTAATTCACCTGTTTTGGAGACACGACATTAAGTATTACAATAATCATTAGGGTATGGTCTGTATGTTTGGTTGTTTCCCTCATGTATATCATGTGGGGCTATGGAGGGAGTTGTTTTAACTTCCTAGAGTTAAATTGATGGTTATTATTTTGCTATCGATGCTTATTGATATTTTAGTTGATGATTAGCTATCCTTATCGCTGCGTATGGATATCTCGTTTGTCTTACATATTGATATGATGCTATGTTGTTAAGTTTCATGCAAAAACAAAGGAGATGCTGTCAAAATTTCCAATTATTCCAAATGATTACTTGCTGTAATTTACCTTAAATTATGGTATTAAATGTGTCATGATCTATGTTTGGTGACATTCTGGGCTTAGTAAAAGCTGGGGTGTTACACCTTCCTTCCTCATGGCACGGAAAGAGGCGATACGGCGAATCCTCGAGCCTATCACTGTAGCTGCTACCCATGTGGGTAAGGGCATGTCTCGCCGCATCTTGCAGCGCATCTCCCATCCTCAATCTCGCCGAGGTAAAGTAGAACGGCCGATCCTCTGCCAAACTCCAACTCCTGGCGTGTACCAACAGCCTGACCTTCCACGTGCTGTAGCCAATGCTAGGCACGGAGGTACAGCGGTACTCTGGGCGGTGGGGAAACTCCAGCTCTTGGAGCATCAAGGATAGCTCCGCACAAAAGCCTCCAGCCAATGACGTCAAAGTGGTGTAAGTCGACATCTACAAATTTTGAAACAAGTTGAGATTAGTAACCAGTTTTAACTAACAGATATGATAAGCCCAAGACACCAAGATAGGGGAGATAGAAGAAAAGGAAACTTAAACTTTTATAAGTATGTTTTTATAAAATATTAGTCCTTAGGGCTTTGCCATGCTAATTAGGGTCAAGTCCTACAGTCGTTTGGGCTCTGATACCACCACTGTGAGACCCAGGATCGGCTATCCGAAATCTCCTGTGTATTTTTGTACTAGTCCTAGATCAGTAGCTAGTACACACAGTCAACAGTGATACATCATTGCCGAACATAATGAAATTGTAACATAACTATAAAGTATTAGCCACATGGCTACTTATTACAATAAATGGTCACATGACCAAACTTCATGACAGCGGAAACAAAACGACAGGAAGCAAAACCCAAATAACGCCACAGGCGATGACAAGAAACGCGACTAGTTGTCCTGGCGATTCTCTTCGAACTCTTCCGGGTAGTACTCACCGTGTTCAATGGCATCCTGGTAGTTTTCTGATAACAACAGTTTATGTAGCACATGAGTACAAAATTACTCAGCAAGTCTGAGAAAGTATGCACGTGTAGGGCTTTCCAAGGAAGGCTTAATATGGTTTGTTTGCATAAAGCTGAGTTTCGACAAGTCATACTTATTAATAGTTTTCACAAAGCACATTTTCACAATTATTTTAACAATTGAATTATTTAATAGTTTAGTGAAGGTTCTTTCCACCAACACAAGTATAATGGCTCTATCCACCATTCTTTAAAAGATCAAGGTTATCCACCCATGACTCTATCCATCATGAAATAAAAACAGGTTCCATCTACCTGCTTGGCTCAATCCGCCACTTAAGCATCCGAGATTTCTAACCACTCCTGAATCCCAAAAACATTATTTATTTTCAAAAACAAAACCAAAGTCCACCAGTATGAAAGCATTCTTTGCTTTGACCTTGACTGGAGGCACGACTATTCGAATAGTTTTAACTCTGCAGAGGTGTACAACTTTACCCACAAGACATGATCGTCTCTTGGTGCCTCCGGATTAGCACACTTCCTTTGGTGTGCCCGCAGAGAGATCATGACAAGGCCTTTACAATGTATACGCCTAACCCGACTCACCCGCTGAGGTTTCACCACTGTTAGGGTTCAATCCACCCAGTACAGAAGCCCCCTTTTGCGCCGTGTGAGAAAAACAGCCTTGCCTCTATCTGGCACTCACATTCCACCATTCGGTGAGTCTAAGTTAGGTTTCTACATATTATTTAGCCAGGTCGTACCATTATAGACATGTGGTAGTACGGTTATGCTCAGAATGGACAGTCATAAGCGTCGATCCTTAATTGACTTGGGGCCGTACTTGCACATTCACTACTAGAAAAGCAATTTTTAATGACGGTCCAAACTCATTATCATTAGTCCCGAAATCGTCATTGTAGGTTTTTTATGACGACTTTATGACAAAATTCAATTTGTCATAGAAAGTGCGTCATAGAAAGTTTTCAATGACGAACTGCTTATTTTCGTCATAAAAAATCAACTGTTCTGTGACGAATTACATTTTCGTCATCAAAGAGTTCAATTTTATGACGACTATAGCCGTCATTAATTGTACCCAAAAAGTCATATATTTTCGTCATGGATTACCCTAGTGCCACGTAATCAGCCTAGGTGTGTGGGGACGTGGCACTTCTTGTGATGCAAATGTTTCGTCCCAGATTAGTGCCACGTGGACACGCATTTTTGTCATGGAACAGTCCAATGCCACGTCAGCAGCCAGGGTGTGGGGTGACGTGGCACGTCTTGTGACCCAAACGTTTCGTCACTGAAGATTGTCACGTGGACATGAATTTCCGTCATGAAAGTAGCATCTGTCATTTTCCATGATGAATAATTTCGTAATAGATAAATGTAGCATCGCATGAAGTTTCGTCATTTAACACCTCTGTCAGCTCACATATGATTCATTTTTACAACCACAACACAAATTTCATCCACATCACACAATATTTTGAGGATACCAATCAATACATTTCACAAAGCAGCATGAAATATCCACAGATGCATTAAGAGTCACAAAATGTGTTCACAGTACTTAAACCACCACTTCAAGCTAGTACCATTTATCCAAGTAACCAGCCATGCAAAAATAAGTATCCTTCTCTAAATAGATCCACATGTTACTAGTGAACAGATTCATAAACTCACAAGTTGGCTTGACCAGCCATTCGCATGAGACGGCAAATAATTGCATCATTCTCCTCTTGCCTCTTCTTTATATCTTCCATTTCCTTTTGGGTTCTGATCAGTGCATCATCTGATGCTTGAGCTTTTTTCTTCAAGTCTTCTACTTCTTGCTGTTGTTGCTCAACGGTCTTTCGAAGTTCAGCAGCTCCTCGTCTCTCCTCCTCAAGCTGTTCCTCAAGAACTTGTTCTTTGGAGCCCTTTGCAGAGTTTGTAGTGGTTGATTGTAATCCAACATTCTTCAAGAATTTGCTTGTGGCGTTGTTTTGAGATAGAACCTTGTCAACAATCTCAGTACTAGACATTGTTGCCTGGCCCTCTGCATCAGGCTCCATCATAGCTTCCATCTCAGCCTAATATATAGAACATAACAGAATCAATACTGAAATGGGGAAAATAAGGCATATACAAATGAAATTTTCATCATAGTCATGCAAGATACAGTATGAGAAAAACATGATGCCTTATGCCAATACGAGCTTTTTCATGTACATCTGATAATTAATTAGTTTATATATCAAATGGCTAATGACTATGAAAGTACGCGGATTTAATTGAGCACAACCTGGCTTTAACAGATAAGGAAATAACATATCTCCGATTCTTTACTCAACAATTATATTCCGTAATTTCTGACATAGATTTGATAGACTATACACCAAGTGCTTGAAGTCTTCGCAAGCTTACCAATGGAGTGTTGTTAAAAAACATAGAGGAGCTGTTGTTGCTTAATGCTTATAGTAAAAATGAATATTTGATGAGAGCATAGAGTTGGGATGATTAAACCTACCAAGGACTGGAGTCATGCAGCCACACTAGTTAGGACACATTTCCTCCTAGCATGTTTACCAAGCTTGAATTGAAACATTAATTCATGATGTAATAGAAAGTAAAGCAACAGAACTGATGCGAGGTTAGTTTTTTGTTTGGCAATGCGTGAGCAAGAAGCTCTTGGGTTTTGTCAAGCTGTGAAATTTGAAATGCTGAGAGAATACAACAACATAGGCCCCTAGGACCATGAAATATTTACAACATAAATGAGCATTTCAATTCCAATAAGAAAGAAAGATGCAAAATTTGGAGTTGAAGGTATTTGCACAAAAATTGACATACCTATGCTTAGCTGTGGACTATTAGAAGTACCAATTAATATCACACACTTGGCTCCACAAGTTTACAAAGATTACAACCTAATTCACAGGGACAACTGTAGCATGGTCATATTTGTTGTGTCTAAGCAAGCACAACAGAGTGCCTTTATTTGTTTGAATAACTATCAGCCAAATCTTTCAAAGTATGTAAAAGAAACAAAAATAATCATCGTATGAACACATTCATGTGTTTGCCCAGAATTCCTACGCTTCTCCAGATTGCAAGGCAAGGAGGCCTATCAGTATCTCAACCAAATTTTTCTTAACATACCTAGATACAATATCTTGAATCTAAATGATGGAAAACTAAATTGATCATCTACAGGATAGAATGGCAGAAGGACAAGGAGGAAATGTAGGGTCTTACAACTGCGCGTTGCACAGGTTCAACAAGTCCCTTCTTCTTGCTGTTGTGGCACTCCTTGAACAAGTCCACAGCAGTGAACTGTTGATCCTTGTTTCTCTCTTTCTACAATTGGAAGAAGAAACATAATAAAATGTATCAAGTAGAAAAGTTCTTCCTAGCTACATATGGCTTTATTATAGGCAGGGCTTCAACTCAATAAGAGCATATAAAATCCTCTCTTTGGTTATCAAGTAACAAGTGATGTATGTGTAATTCCTACCAAGTTTTGTGGATCCAAAATGAATAATGAGACAGCGAACAGTACTTACCAGAGCATGGCAGTGTGCAATGTAACTACGAGACCCTGTGGCCTGATGGAATTTGACTTTGGCACGATTTTGCTTGTTCTTTTCAGATATTTCCTACAAAAGACGGTTTAGTTAGGCACATTCATGAATGGAATCTGAATATGTTCAGAAATCTTACCTTGCTTTTCGGGTCAGACCATTTTTGGATGAGTTTTCTCCACTCCTCATCTGTCATGTTAGGTACTGGACTAGTTGCACAGATTTCATTTGCTGGGATACCATCGAAAAACCGCTTCTTCAGCAAATACCTAGTTTGCCGCACCCCACCCTTCAAAATGTCAGCACATGCATCCTTGGTTGTCCTATCACTGGTGTCCAAGGCTAGCCTTGTCTAGCAAGTTAAATGAATCACATTAATAAGTTATGCAATCTAGTGTGGAAGAAGAGTAATTGTTCATGCCCAAGAATGAAACCACTTACAGACAGTTTTCCCATGAAATTATCCAAATGAGTCGTGTTGTTCTTATACTCTTTCCAACTATTGAGGATAGGGACATTATGCCTAATTTGAACGCCAGCCTCCGATGCAAACTTTGCAGCTTCCAACGGCTTATGTGGCCTTCTCATCCCCTAGGCAAATTGGACGGGCAACCTTTTTCCCATAGTTCTAGTCATCTTCTCAAGCATTTCCCCCATTGTTGATGCCCTCTTCCCTCTTTTAGAAGTATTTGAGTTATCTACGAAAAAGGCATTGAAGAGATTAGTTAACTGATTAATGTTTGTACTCTGTGAAAACAACCTGAAATATTGTTCTTAGTCACAAGTGTAATAAAGCTGAAAAGAAGAATGCCCAAAAATAACTTGCCTTCATCATCTTGGTGTTGGTCTGCATCATCCTCTTGATGCTGGTTTGTATCATCTGCCAGATGGGTCCAATCTGTGACCTGACTTCATCCAAAGAGTTAGAGAACAAGAACTATACAGATCATTAAAGGAGCAAGGTAAAAAAACATGCCTGCATTGTTTGACTGGTTGTTCTCATTAGGGGCAATAGGTTCACCACCTTCGTCCGCATCTAAACTTTCTCCTTCATAAGACCAGTCCCTAACAGGACTCCTAGGTTCCACAATAGGTTCTTGTCCTTGGCTATGAACTTGATGTGCCAATTGATCAGATGCTGCAGTGGTTCTATCTTTAGTATGTTGTCCCAAGGCTAAATTATTTGATGTTGACCTTGTTGACACCCGAGTAGGTTGCTCTATTGTTTGAGTTGCTTTCACTCTCTTGGAAGGTCTTGTGCCACCTGGAGCCATCTTGTCCCTTTTATTGGCCCTTAAAGCAGGCACAAGAACCACATAAGCAATGCAAAACACAAGTACACCAAAATCCTGAGCCCCCAACAGAATAGACAAAGCACCTTTAACGCTGATATAGTGGCTACAGTTCGCACTTCCATCCGCTGCTCCTCATATGAAGGAATCTTGTCATTTGCATCATTCTCGGTCCCCCTGTCCTCTTCAGGATCATACTCTGAATCGGAGTCTTCACCGTGTTCTAAGCTCGGATTGCTTGTCATTATAGGTGAATGGGAAGTAGTCGATCCATTCAAAGCATTTTTTACTAAAGGGATGCCTAGAAAATTAAATTTGGCACGAATCTCCGCGATATTGGCAAGCCGCAACTTCTCATATTCACACAGTTGATGTTCTATTATGAAACCATTGATATTATTAATATTATTTGAAATGGTAAGAATACTGTAAATACGATATTTGACACCACATTAACATAGATGAATTTTGATTTACTAGTATATATAATATGCATTGCAGTATATAACACAAGAACAATGATAATTTCAAAAAAAGACAAGTAGAGGAAGACAACCTCTAACTTGATTGCGTGTTTTCATTGAGCTGAACAATTACGCCGGGGCCAGGGTAAACTTACAACCTACAAAATGGAGTAAGTATGAAAATATGTAGTAATGCTTTGTTTTTACTTTTCTGGGAGGAACAGTAAAGCTGCATAACATTCTATTACAGGATAGATAGCAGTACATTATTTCAGCAATCATACATTTGGAAGGTAGCAAGAGATAAACTAAAATCTGCTGCATGAACTACCATGTAAATTAACAGTATTGATCAACAAGTAACAGTATTGAGCGCTTGCTGCATTAGGGCCAACAGAATGGAATGACACAGCACAAAGCAAAAACTTAAAACCCAGGAAGTTGATTTTGCCCTTTTTCTTATAAAGAAGTGATGGAGGGCCATCTAAGCTAACTAGTGCCCGACACATATATAATCAATATGTAGTACAAAAAAATTGATCAACAAGGAAAAAAATGAAAAGCATGTAATCTAATTAAAACTAAGAGCAATACATTACATCGGTAAGCTAAAAAAAACTCACGTGTTCTTGATTGCGCCACACAGGTCGTGGACGGAGAATTCGGTGGCGCTGTCGAGTCATGGATGGAGACGGTGCTGACGAGTCGTGGACGGAGATGGCGCTGGCGACTCGCGGAGTCGCGGACGGAGACGGCGCTGGCGAGTCACGGACAGAGACAGCGCTGGCGGATCCCCCTTCACCGCCTTTGGCCTTGAGACGCTCTTGCTCGCGCGTCGGGAGGAAGCCTGGTGGGAGATGACGATATTGGGGGAAGTCGGGAGGTGGGCGACGGAAATTTGGGGGTGGGAGTAAGGTTGTGGGCGACGGCGATTTGGGGATTCAGTGGGAGTAGGGTTGTGGGTGAAAAGGCGATTTGGGATTTTGGGGGAAGTCGGGAGATGGGCTTAGGCGATTTGGGGGATTTCGGGTGAATAGGGGCTGTGCGCGATGTGGTTTGGGGGTGGAACCGATGGACAAACCTGGGGAGAGGTGGTGGTGCGAAAAAAATTTAGCGGGACATATTGCCGCCATGTTTTCGCTTTTATTTATTTTTTTGTTGTAGAACTAATCCTCATCGGTGTCACATAACGGAATATCTTCAGGCTCATTGTCACTGACAAACTGCACTGTAGTGTCATCTTCTTCTTCAGATTCGCACGAATTGTCCTCATTTCCAACGGTGCCGTGCACATTATGCACTAAATTAGCATCAACAGCTAAGACTTCATCCTCGTCATGGCGGCGCAAACTCTCTGAAGGTGCATTACTAGATTGCACATTATATTCGGTATCGGAACTATATAGATGTCGATGCTCAAACTTCTGTACAACTCGCCATTTTTTCCCTAATAGCGTGTCTTGTAGGTAAAATACCTTTTTTGATTGAGTAGCCAAAATAAAAGGATCAGTCTTGCACCACAACCCCTCAATATTGATGGATTTGAAATACCCATTGTCGATGATCGGTTTCGCCGGCAATGAGATTTGTGATTCTAGGGGATTCGTGCAGGATCTGAGCTTGATGGTAACATAGGATGCTGTCGGGACCCCGAATTTGCAAATCCGGACCCTCTGTGTATTCAGCACTAGTCCAGGAACGCGCTAGTGCACACAGTCTTAACATCGGTAAATATCACAATCATACCATTCGATATTATCAAAGTACTTTATTTAAATAACCAAACTGGTTACTCGACCTTATGGTCAAGTTACAAATGTATGCCTCGCAAGGCGAAACTTATTAAAAGAGAAATAATAGCAGCTGAAAATCAAATAGCTTCGTGGCGCCATCCAGTATACCACAGGCAACTGACTGGGCTCGCTTCCCTAAGTAGACGGATCCTCTTGGAGTTCCTCCTCCAAAGCTGGCGTAGTCTCCTCTTCAACTGATGTTGTGTTGAGGCAAGGGTGAGTACTTGGTACTCAGCAAGTCATGCACAGAATGCAAGCTAATATACTATATGCATGGCTTGGTACAAAGGAATAGCTCAAGGTATATTTGCAGTAAACAGCATTTGACAAGTAATATAAGTAGATTCGAAAGCAGTAGAAATAAGTAAAGCATAAATAACTTTTCAAGAAGTTTAATAAACATTTTCCCCATCCTAAACCACATTTCCATCATCTTCATTATTAAACCAACCCAACCTTTCAAACCAAAGTTATTTTTGAGAAAATCTAACCCTTGACTATAATTCCCGAGCGATGTCCAATACCGCGGACACGGCTATTCGAATAGATTCTATACTCTGCAGAGGTTATGCACTTTACCCACAAGATACAGTCAAACACCACAAAGGCGAGTTCAGTAACAAAGTCTTTCGGAAACTTCTAACAATACAAGTGGTCCTCCCCGGTTATTGCGCACTAACCCTTCCCTTAGCTAAGGCGAAGTCTAGGCCAATCAACCGTTAGATGGGTACCTGGCCTCACCCAGACGCTCCCCGCACAACTTACACAAAGGGTGTAGTTGACCTCCCGAGGTCCCACAGTGCGTTATTAGCGACTTAGTCAACTAGGTCCGTCCCATTACGACATGTGGTTGCACGTTAGACCCAGTTCAAAGGCTTGCAAGGTTAAGTCCTTAGGGTGACCAGGGCAAGACTACCCGAAAAACCAAAACAACACCGCCAATGCCACAATCGCCCACCTGATTACTCTTTGCCACATGCCCCTGGTCGAAAACCGTTTATCAAACCCCAGTTGATTACCATGCACCACGTGCCATCAACATCACATGATACTTTTCCAAAACAGGTTCAATATATCATTAAGTCAATATTAACATTTGATTATCCAAAATCATGTTATGAGCACGTGAGTGTGTCTAAGCAGTATACTACAACGGTCTAAACCCAGGTTGGCAATTTAATAATGTCCAACTAGTAATCCACAACTAGGGTGACAAGGGTCATGGCACATACTTAAATAATCAAGGTGTCATACAGCAAATTGGTACTTATCTAACCCCCATGTTTAAACCAAGTATTTTTCTAATTGAACTAGCATGCAATAGTTTAAATCAAAATAGATTTCGAAATAGGATCAACATGGTCAAAGCACAACTTGCCTTCAAAAGTACTTGTTCTTGGTCTTGAGTTGGATCCTGAGTTAATACTTCTCCTTGAATCCTTCCAAAGACTTCAACGTCTACTCGTAAAGCATGCAAATAGCAAATACACAAATAAACAATAGGCAAAAAGTGTCCAAACATCCAAATAAAATCCATAAACAGAAAGAACATAATTTTATGGATTTTTAGAAACTGGAATCGTCAAATTTGGAGTTAAGACGCAAAAGTTATGATTATTTAAAGTTTAAATAATCATTTAAATAATTTTGCAGAGAAAAACTTTAGTCCAAAAATTAAATAAAATTCATATTTAGGTAGATCTCAATTTTATACAAATTTAGAAATTTGAATCACTCAAATCGGAGTTGAAACGCAAAAGTTATAAGCGTTTGAAGTTTGAATCTAAATTTGAATCAATATTTCGAATTAATAAATCATTTCTTTTTCGGAAATTAATTATTGCGTCATCATGGACACGTGGCAGCACTGGATTGGTCTGCTGACGTCAGCCGGTCCATGGACGTAGTCCACGCTCGGCTCGGGTCTACAGTGGACCCGGTCCACGACTCCATGTGAGATCGACATGTGGGACCACTCGAGGCGACGTCATTCTTGGCGTCGCGGGGCTCTCGGCCACGGCGACAGTGGGTCCATCCGATGACGTCATGGGTGACGTCCGCGGTGCGTCGCCGACACGCGGGCCCGCGTGTCGATACTTCTGCCTTGCGCGCGTGGCGCGGCGGTTCGACTCCCTGGACACGCATTAGCACGATCGTGGCCGTTGGTTTGAAAATCGGCGGCTAGGATTGATTTGGGCCTCAAGTGCTTGGGGGCACGGGTTGATCTGGGCCGTTGGATCTTGATCTAACGGTCGAGATCCAATCTAACCTGGTGCGATTCCGCCACGTGGCACGACCTAAGCCGTTGGATCTAGATCCAGCGGTTGAGATTAGATCTAGGATTTTCAACGGAGAACTCACCGAGGGTGACGTGGCGCGATCTGAGCCCTTGGATCTTGATCGGACGGTTGGTGGAGCTCGGGTCGGCGATGGCTTCACGGCGAGGTTGTGGCTGCCGGCCACGAGGCCAGCGACCACACGAACGGTGTTTGGGGCGTGCTCGGCGAGGTGAAGGGTCTCTTCGGTGCGCCTGGCCAGGGTTCCGGATCTGGGTCAATGGCGGCAGGGCGGACGGCGGCGGAATCAAGCAAAACCGCAATGAGAGGTGCTGTAGTTCGGCGAGCGATTCCGGCGAATCTACGGCGACTAAGGCTCGGTGAAGTAGAGCAAAGAGGGCGCGGGATCACGGCGGTCCTCTGGTACCTCCGTGCCTTAAATACCTCGGCATGCGTGCACGGACGGAACCCTAATCCTACACGGCGACAAGGCGGAGGAGTCCGGCTCGGACTCGGCGGGGACGATGACGCTCAGCCATCCACGTGGCACGATCAACGGCCACGATCGCGTGGACGCGATCGGATCCGGGCCGGATTCGACCGAAGCGGTACGGGATGATCCTGACCGTTGGATCTTGATCCAACGGTTGGGATCGATTATGTTTTGGAGTTGGTTTGGTCGAGTCATGTGGCTCAGGTCGGACTCGAACTCAAGTCTGACTCGGGCTCGGTCGGATGAACAGTAACCGACTCGGTTTGATTTTCCAGCGATTTAATATTTAAAATAATTCCCAAAAATTCAATTAATTCATTAAAAATAGCAAAATACTCAGAAAAATTCCAGAAAAATTCTGGAAAATATTTTAGGGTATTTGGGACTCAAATAAAATATTTCCAACAAAATTTTATTTGCAATATTAAATTCTTTAATTATTTCAAAATGGAATAAATTCAAATAAATTCCAAATAAATCCAAATAAATTCCAGAAAATTCCAAAAATTCACCAAAGTGCCAAATCACACATGAATTCAATAAAAGCAAAATTTTGGGGTGTTACAAACCTCCCCCCCTTAATAGAATCTCGTCCCCGAGATTCAGGGCTTACTAAAGGAATAGGTTTGGAAACTCTTTCTTCAAATCCTCTTCGCGCTCCCAAGTCGCTTCGCTCTCTGCATGGTTGCTCCACTGAACTCTACAGAAACGGGTTGACTTGTTTCTAGTTTCTCGATCCATTGTGTCTAGAATCCTCACGGGATGCTCCTTATAAGTCAAATCCTCTTGCAACTCAATTGACTCTAGCGGTGTCTGTTCCTCAGGAACTCGGAGACACTTCTTCAACTGGGACACATGGAATACATCATGCACTCCTGCCAACGTCTGTGGCAACTCCAGCTGGTAAGCAACTTCGCCTCTGCGACTCAAAATCTTAAATGGTCCAACATAACGGGGTGCGAGTTTCCCTTTGGCATGGAACCTCTTAACTCCCCTGAGAGGCGTAACTCTGAGGTAAACAAAGTCTTCTGGTTCAAAACTCAAGTCTCGGCGACGATTGTCAGCATAACTCTTCTGTCGAGATTGGGCTATCTTCAACCTTTCCCTAATCATAGCGACCGCTTCTTCACCTCTTGAAAAATATCAGGCCCAAAGACACGGCGCCACGATCTCATTCCAATTCAATGGCGTCCGACAGGGTCGACCATACAGTGCCTCAAAAGGTGACATCTGTAAACTAGCCTGATAACTATTGTTGTAACTGAACTCGGCATACGGTAAACTCTTATCCCAAGAAGTAGCATAAGCTAATGCACAAGCTCTCAACATATCCTCCAGAATCTGGTTGACTCTTTCGGTCTGTCCATCCGTCTGTGGATGATAAGCTGTACTGAAGTTCAAACGGGTTCCCATGGCTTCATGCAACTTATTCCAAAACCTTGAGGTAAATTGGGTACCTCTGTCCGATACAATCCTCTTTGGCACTCCGTGCAAACAGACAATCCTGATCATGTACAATTCTGCTAATTTATCTCCCGAGTAAGTGGTCTTCACGGGGATAAAATGGGCTACTTTAGTCAAGCGATCCACTATAACCCATATGGAGTCATAACCTCCTTGAGTCTTCGGCAAACCGGTAATGAAATCCATTCCGATTTCCTCCCACTTCCACTAAGGTATTTTTAGCGGCTGTAACAATCCTGCTGGTCTCTGATGCATTGCCTTAACTCTCTGGCATACGTCGCACAATGCAACATGCTCGGCAACTTCACGTTTCATACTCGGCCACCAGAATCTCTCCTTTAGATCCTGATACATCTTGGCGCTTCCAGGATGAATTGAGTACTTGGAGTCATGGGCTTCTTCCAGAATCAGTTGCTTTAACTCCTTCTTGTTAGGCACACAAATGCGATCCTTCATCCACAACGTGCCTTGCTCATCCAACTTGAAGTCCTCTGCCTTGCCTTCCTCCTTGATGGACTTAATCCTGCGGATCTTGTCATCATCCTTCTGTCCTTCTCGGATCTGATCCTCTAGGGTAGGCTTTACTTCTAATGCGGCCAAGAATCCGCTAGGTACCACCTCCATCGTCATTTTCTGAAAATCCTCACATAACTCATCCGACTTGTGGCTAGCAACGTACTCACGGTATGGCTTTTCCGACTCAGGGCATCGGTTACTACGTTGGCCTTCCGGATGGTAATGGATTCCAACATTATAGTCTTTGATCAACTCTAACCATCTCCTCTGCCTCATATTCAGATCCGATTGGGTGAATATGTACTTAAGGCTCTTATGATCCGTATACACTTCACATCTGTTTCCAATCGAGATAGTGACGCCATATCTTCAAAGCATGCACTACGGCTAACTCTAAGTCATGTGTCGGATAATTTTCTCATGCGGCCTCAATCGCCTTGATGCATAAGCGGCGACCTTTCCATCCTGCATCAGCACACATCCAAGTCCTTGGCGCGATGCGTCACAATAAATATCGAAGCTTTGAGCAACATCCGTAGAACTAACACCGGTCTTGATGTCAATCGCTTCTTCAGCTCTGAAATCCTTTCTCACATTCAAGCGTCCATGCAAACTTCTTTTCCTTCTTCAGCGATTGCGTAAGAGGTTTCGCAATTGTCGAGAAGCCTTCGATGAAACGGCGGTAGTATCCTGCCATTCCAAGGAAACTCCGAATCAGGTCACGATCTTGGTACTCCCAATGTAACACGCCTTCTACTTTGCTTGGATCTACTGGCGACTCCTTCTGCGGTCATTACATGTCCAAGAAACTCCACCTTGTCCTTCCAAAAATCACACTTGCTGAACTTGGCGAAAAGTTGCTGTTCCTCGGCTTTTCCAAAACTCGCCTTAAGTGTTCGGCATGTTCACTCTCTCTGTCTTGGAGTAGATTAGGATATCGTCTATGAACACGACGACAAACTTGTCCAAATATTCCATGAACACCTTATTCATCATATTCATGAAATAAGTGGCGCATTAAATCAGCCCAAAGGACATAACCGTAAACTCGTAATGTCCATATCTTGACGAGAATGCGATCTTGAATATCTTACGATCGGATCTTCAAGCGATGGTATCCCGATCTCGAGATCAATCTTGGAGAAAACTCGGCTCCTCTCAACCGATCAAACAAATCATCAATCCTGGGTAGCGGATACTTATTCTTCACGGTGACTTCATTGAGTGCACGGTAGTCAATGCACATCCTGAAACTCCGTCCTTCTTCTTGACAAACAAAAGCGGTGCTCCCCACGGCGACGAACTCGGTCTGATAAATCCTTTCTCCATTAACTCTTCTAGCTGTTTCTTCATTTCTACCAACTCCTCGGTGGACATCCGATAGGGTCTCTTTGCTATCGGTCTTTGTACCGGTACAAGCTCTATCACAAACTCTATGTCCCTGTCAGCGGCATACCGTAGATCTTCGGGAAAAACATCCGGGTACTCATTCACTCTTTGGGACATCCTCTATGCTGATTGCCTTGGTACTGTTAACCATCAACTGTCCATCTCTAAGCTGCAGTGGCTTGAAATTCCACTTTCTTCCCACACGGGCTCTCAATCGAGATAGTCCTTCGTCCACAATCCAATACGGCCTTGTGCTTGGATAACCAATCCATTCCCAATATAACGTCTAAGGTCCGGGTCTCCAAAATTATAAGGTTTGCTAGGAACTCTATTCCATCTATTAGTATTCTCACCCGGAACATCCTACTTTCGTTCGGAGTTCGGAACCAGGGTTTGAACTAAAAGCATGCACTTAAGTCTTGCAATCCTCAAATCATTTCTAGTAGCAAAGCCTTGCGAAACAAGCGAATCTGAAGCTCGAGTCAAACAAAGCAGTTGCAGTGCGAGTTAACAAGTAACTTACCCAAGACGACGTCAGTAGCATTCTGCGGTGCATCTGCGGTGACATGGTTGACTCGGCCTCTCACCACGGTGCAGGGTGTGGCTCTGAGTCTTTGGCGTCCTAGCTGGGGTGGTTCCTAGATTGAAGCGAACTGGGTCACTCCTGCTTGTCTTCTTTGGACAATGTTGGCAAAGTGTCTGGCTCGTTGCGCTTGTAGCAGCGTCTCACCGTTCCTTCTTTGTTGCACAGAGTAAGCGTTTCTAGCGAAGTGGGGTCAGTAGTTACGATTGACAGGTCTTGGTGCTGGGATGGTGTCCTTGTTGCATTCTGTGGTTGGAATCTCGAAGAATTGATTTGGTGCAACTCTCGGTATTGCGTTCACTGGCGTGATCCTTCTTTGTTGCATCCTGCGCTTCTGTTCTCATCCAGTTCCTTGCGCTTGTCCTCAAGAATAAGCGCCTTATTCACCAACTCTTGGAAATCTGGGAAGGTGTGGGTGATCAATCCTACTTGCAATCCTGAGTTAAGTCCCTTCATAAAACGAGACTGTCTGGATTTATCTGTCGCTACATCCTCAGGTGCGTAGCGTGCTAGCCGTGTGAACTTGTTCGTAGTCGACCACCGGTGATTACCTTGTTTCAAAGCTCTGAACTCCTCCTTCTTAAGGTCCATGATTCCTTCAGCACGTGATCTTGTCGAATGCACCTGTGAACTCTTCCCAAGTGATATCTTGAGGGTTCTCTTGCGTGGCACGAAGTTCTCCCACCATTCGGCTGTCCCTTCCGGTGATGAGAAGCGTAGAGTACCTTCTCATTTCCTATGCATTGAGCTATGTGTAGCTTCCTCTCGATTGATCTTAACCAATCATCGGCCTCCAATGGATTGGCATTCCCGGAGAAAGTGGGTGGGTGAGTTCTCATGAACTCTGACAGTCTTGTATTCTGGCGTTGTCCATGATTAACTTGATTAGCGATGGCCTGAGCGGTGACGTGTTGCATTTGTTGCATCATAGCATGCATCAATCGAGTGCAGGCAGCAAGAAAAGCTCGAAATTCTGCATATCCAGGGCGGTGCCGGTGCTCCATCATTGGGGTTTTCTGCTGGGCGAGAACCACTCCCATTGCTTCCAAAGTTTCCACGGGTGTTCACAATCTGTCGGTTTGCTCTAGGTTTAGAGATGAGAGGGAAACAAGAATAGACAAGTAACATGGAACTTATGCGGGGCGAAAGGGGTAACTTTAAGGTCCAACTTTATTATTAATAACTTGGTATGGCTGCTTACAATGCCTAAGGGCCTTGCAACACATACCGCACACTCAAAGAAACAAAGCAAATCCAAATCGAACTAACTCTGGAGTCTAATGCCTAAAGGGTGACTCTTTATTCTATGACGCGACTCGGCGAAGGAGTCTCACTATAGAACCTATGCTCACTCATCGAGAAAACCTCCACGGCACAGATGCGGGTCTTTGTGGCATAGGCGTAACGATCGCCATGTCCGGCAATCGTGTCCTCTATGGTAGTCGAAGAAGCGGTGTCCTCATCGAGATCGACTCCTCTGGATCTGGCTCGTGTAGCTCGAGTACCGGCTCTGGAGTGCAGTCCGTACAAGGTCATCTCCAACTCGTCAATCCTTCGTAGAAGGTGTGCCACATACTCTTGAGCTTCCCGCCATCTGTTCTTCTCTGTCGTGATCTCCTTGCGGGCCTTCAGAGCTCCTTGCTTGTATTATCTAGTACATCCTCCTGGCGGCGACAAATCGTGCCAAGCGTGTAACCGTGGCATCCTCATCCTGAATCGCCTTGGTCAAGAAGGTTATCGCTGCGCGGATGATAACGGCACACCGTACTCTCCAACTCTCTGGCGTAGATACGGGTAATATGCCGCATTGCTCGTCGTGATACTTCTTGGATACCCATCTGCATTGTAGATCTCCTGGCGGTCTGATGTATCGGGCGATTGCCTGGCCCTTTTTCCTAGCAGGTACCTCAATCTTTACGTCACAAGCCTTGATCAATCCCGCTTGTCTGATCACTTCCACTTGGTATTGGGGCTTCTCAAAATCTCCGAGAGTCTGTAGCATATGCCAAAGTTCCGCGGCGTGACCAACTCCCAGATCAACGTAGTTGAACTCTTCCTCCATCTGTCACAAGAGTGCTTTACGTAAGAACTCGGAATTTTTAAATTGTGACAAGGTAAGAAAAAAAAAATTTCAGCAAGAGACAAGAAAAGAGAGAAGGGGATAAGTTGAGATGTCATTTCTTATCTTGACAACTTTTTAGCTTTAGAAAATAGGTTTTATCCTCACTACGACCATTCTATCTTAGGGTTGAGCCTACGGTCAAGTATGGCTCTGATACCACCTCTGTCGGGACCCCGAATTTGCAAATCCGGACCCTCTGTGTATTCAGCACTAGTCCAGGAACACGCTAGTGCACACAGTCTTAACATCGGTAAATATCACAATCATACCATTCGATATTATCAAAGTACTTTATTTAAATAACCAAACTGGTTACTCGACCTTATGGTCAAGTTACAAATGTATGCCTCGCAAGGCGAAACTTATTAAAAGAGAAATAATAGCAGCGGAAAATCAAATAGCTTCGTGGCGCCATCCAGTATACCACAGGCAACTGACTGGGCTCGCTTCCCTAAGTAGACGGATCCTCTTGGAGTTCCTCCTCCAAAGCTGGCGTAGTCTCCTCTTCAACTGATGTTGTGTTGAGGCAAGGGTGAGTACTTGGTACTCAGCAAGTCATGCACAGAATGCAATCTAATATACTATATGCATTGATTGGTACAAAGGAATAGCTCAAGTTATTTTTGCAGTAAACAGCATTTTACAAGTAATATAAGTAGATTAGAAATCAGTAGAAATAAGTAAAGCATAAATAACTTTTCAAGAAGTTTAATAAACATTTTCCCCATCCTAAACCACATTTCCATCATCTTCATTATTAAACCAACCCAACCTTTCAAACCAAAGTTATTTTTGAGAAAATCTAACCCTTGACTGTAATTCCCGAGCGATGTCCAATACCGCGGACACGGCTATTCGAATAGATTCTATACTCTGCAGAGGTTATGCACTTTACCCACAAGATACAATCAAACACCACAAAGGCGAGTTCAGTAACAAAGTCTTTCGGAAACTTCTAACAATACAAGTGGTCCTCCCCGGTTATTGCGCACTAACCCTTCCCTTAGCTAAGACGAAGTCTAGGCCAATCAACCGTTAGATGGGTACCTGGCCTCGGCCAGACGCCTCCGCACAACTTACACAAAGGGTGTAGTTGACCTCCCGAGGTCCCACAGTGCGTTATTAGCGACTTAGTCAACTAGGTCCGTCCCATTACTGGACATGTGGTTGCACGTTAGACCCAGTTCAAAGGCTTGCAAGGTTAAGTCCTTAGGGTGACCAGGGCAAGACTACCCGAAAAACCAAAACAACACTCCCAATGCCACAATGGCCCACTGATTACTCTTTGCCACATGCCCCTGGCCGAAAATCGTTTATCAAACCCAGTTGATTACCATGCACCACGTGCCATCAACATCACATGATACTTTTCCAAAACAGGTTCAATATATCATTAAGTCAATATTAACATTTGATTATCCAAAATCATGTTATGAGCACGTAGCGTGTCTAAGCAAAGATACTACAACGGTCTAAACCAGGTTGGCAATTTAATAATGTCCAACTAGTAATCCACAACTAGGGTGACAAGGGTCATGGCACATACTTAAATAATCAAGGTGTCATACAAGAAATTGGTACTTATCTAACCCCATGTTTAAACCAAGTATTTTTCTAATTGAACTAGCATGCAATAGTTTAAATCAAAATAGATTTCAAATAGGATCAACATGGTCAAAGCACAACTTGCCTTCAAAAAGTACTTGTTCTTGGTCTTGAGTTGGATCCTGAGTTAATACTTCTCCTTCGAATCCTTCCGGCACTTCAACGTCTACTCGTAAAGCGTGCAAATAGCAAATACACAAATAAACAATAGGCAAAAAGTGTCCAAACATCCAAATAAAATCCATAAACAGAAAGAACATAATTTTATGGATTTTTAGAAACTGGAATCGTCAAATTTGGAGTTAAGACGCAAAAGTTATGATTATTTAAAGTTTAAATAATCATTTAAATAATTTTGCAGAGAAAAACTTTAGTCCAAAAATTAAATAAAATTCATATTTAGGTAGATCTCAATTTTATACAAATTTAGAAATTTAAATCACTCAAATCGGAGTTGAAACGCAAAAGTTATAAGCGTTTGAAATTTGAATCTAAATTTGAATCAATATTTCGAATTAATAAATCATTTCTTTTTCGGAAATTAATTATTGCGTCATCATGGACACGTGGCAGCACTGGATTGGTCTGCTGACGTCAGCCGGTCCATGGACGTAGTCCACGCCGCTCGGGTCTACCGTGGACCGGCCCACGGCTCCATGTGAGATCGACATGTGGGACCACTCGGGCGACGTCATTCTTGGCGTCGTGAGCTCACCACGGCCAATACGACAGTGGAGTCCATCCGATGACGTCATGGGTGACGTCCGCGGTCGCGATCGGCCGACACGCGGGCCCCTGCGTGTCGATGTAACGCGCGCCCGCGTGCGCGGCCGGTTCGACTCCACTGGACACGTGGCACGATCGTAGCCGTTGGTTTGAAAATCGACGGCTAGGATTGGATTTGGGCCTCAAGTGCTTGGGCGCACGGGTTGATCTGGGCCGTTGGATCTTGATCTAACGGTCCAGATCCAATCTAACTGGTGCGATTCCGCTACGTGGCACGACCTAAGCCGTTGGATCTAGATCCAACGGTTGAGATTAGATCTAGGATTTTCAACGGAGAACTCACCGAGGGTGACGTGGCGCGATCTGAGCCCTTGGATCTTGATCGGACGGTTGGTGGAGCTCGGGGTCGGCGATGGCTTCACGGCGAGGTTGTGGCTGCCGGCGCTGAGGACGGCGACCACACGAACGGTGTTTGGGGCGTGCTCCGGCGAGGTGAAGGGTCTCTTCGGGTGCGCCTGGCTTGGGGGGTTCCGGATCTGGGGTCAATAGCGGCAGGGGACGGCGGACGGCGGCGGAATCAAGCAAAACCGCAGCGGAGAGGTGCTGTAGCTCCGGCGAGCGATTCCGGCGAATCTACGGCGACTAAGGCTCGGTGAAGTAGAGCAGAGAGGGCGCGGGATCACGGCGGTCCTCGGGGTACCTCCTGGTACTTAAATACCCTCGGCATGCGTGCACGGGACGGAACCCTAATCCTACACGGCGGCGACGCGGCGGAGGAGTCCGGCTCGGACTCGGCGGGGACGATGACGCTCAGCCGTCCACGTGGCACGATCAACGGCCACGATCGCGTGGACGCGATCGGATCCGGCCGGATTCGGCCAAGCGGATGCAGG
The DNA here is from genome assembly GCA_036346355.1 of Rhipidocladum racemiflorum. Lineage (NCBI taxonomy): Eukaryota > Viridiplantae > Streptophyta > Magnoliopsida > Poales > Poaceae > Rhipidocladum > Rhipidocladum racemiflorum. Next base: position 16,404,601 of record CM070582.1, read on the forward strand.
ATGATCCCGACCGCTGATCTTGATCCAACGGTTGGGATCGATTAGGTTTTGGAGTTGGTTTGGTCGAGTCATGTGGCTCGGTCGGACTCGAACTCAAGTCTGACTCGGGCTCGGTCGGATGAACAAGAATCCGACTTCGGTTTGATTTTCCAGCGATTTAATATTTAAAATAATTCCCGTAAATTCAATTAATTCATTAAAAATAGCAAAATACTTTAAAAATTCCAGAAAAATTCTGGAAAATATTTTAGGGTATTTGGGACTCAAATAAAATATTTCCAACAAAATTTTATTTGCAATATTAAATTCTTTAATTATTTCAAAATGGAATAAATTCAAATAAATTCCAAATAAATCCAAATAAATTCCAGAAAATTCCAAAAATTCACCAAAGTGCCAAATCACACATGAATTCAATAAAAGCAAAATTTTGGGGTGTTACAGATGCGAGGACGATCTGTTTTTTAGACAGGTTCGGGCTATCTCGGAGGAGATAATACCCTAGTCCTGTGTTCTTGGATATATGAGCCTCCTCCCTTTCTTGTTTCTCCCTCCTCCCCTTATATACTGGGGGAGGGATATATGATAGATGGGCGCCACCGGGCCCTCAACATGGTGGCCTCACCAACACGTACTTTGTCTTCGTCGGCTATGGCGCACTACGTCTTGGAGAGGTGGTTGTGCTTTCCCCGACCCGCGCCTGCCGCCCTGTCAGGTTTCAGCGCCTGCAGGCTCTGCGAATGTCAGGCTGCATGCTTCGCTTTTGGCGGGTTGTTTGGGCGTGGCGCGAAGCTTCACCGAAGCCAGTTGCCTTGGGGAACAAGTCGAAACCTCCTCCGGGCCCGTCGTGGCGCTTCTGGGCCTTGGGCCTACTGCTCCGCCCGCCCGTCTAGCCCAGTCGGGTATAGGCCCCACTTGCAGGACCCCTATCTCGGACATCCCACAGCAGGCCCCAAGTGCTTTAGGATCGGATTTCCGTTTCTTATCCTTTCATAAAGATTATACGGGAAAAAATATCGTAAAGAACTTGTAGTGTGAAGCCACCGTGGTTGGTTGGCTCGTGGCCGAGTGGTATCCGTGCCCATGTACGGTGCGCGGCAACCAGCTTGTTGCTCAGCTGACCCTCATGGGGCATACCATAGTCTTTTTGGCTCGTGGCCGAGTGGTATCCGCGCCCGTTTACGGTGCGCGGCAACCGTCTTGTTGCTCAGCTGACCCTCATGGGGCATACCATAGTCTTTTTGGCTCGTGGCCGAGTGGTATCCGCGCCCGTTTACGGTGCGCGGCAACCGGCTTGTTGCTCAGCTGACCCTCATGGGGCATACCATAGTCTTTTTGGCTCGTGGCCGAGTGGTATCCGCGCCCATTTACGGTCTTGCGGCAACCCGGCTTGTTGCTCACCGACCCTCATGGGGCATACCTTGGTCATTGAGTAATGCTCGTGTTCGCTACTTACAAGACCGCTTGCACCCTCATGGGGCGCATTCTCAAGACCGCGTTGGTAAGAAATCCTCCCACGACACCCGATCACGTCATGAGATAGTGACCAGCAATTGACCCCAAATTATGGAGCGTACCGTTCGAGGATGTTCGGAAAGTGCCCAGCCCCAATCTTCCGTGGCGGCCGGCGTTCAGGCCCATCGTGGGGCGCACTTTATCCCAAACTTCGGACCAGATTTGACACCTGGTCGCGTTTTGCGCAACACAGCTTTCGGCCCGACATGGGGCGTGCCCTGGATCTGGGCCAGAATTGAACAGGGAGGCCATTGCTTCTTCCCACCGTAAGGCGAGAATTGGGGCCCATTTCTTATAAATGAGAAACAACCTTGTTGGGGTAAAGGTATCTTTGTCTATCCCCCACCACGGCTGAGAAATCTTCAAATCTCCTTGGGCGATCTTGGCGACCTAGGGTTTCCAGTTTCGCGCCCTAGGCTTGCGGCGGTTCTTCTCGCTGGGTTTTCTTCTTCGTGATGTCTTCTTCTTCGGAATCCTCATCATCGTCGGAGGGTAACGTCGACCCTGCGACGGCAGGGTGGGAAACCTCCGTCACCACAATGTCCCGCTTGGAGGAGCTGGTCGCTGCCGGCGTCCTTCCTCCGTTGGAGTTGATCTCCGCCCGTTCCGCCGCAGGTGACCCGTACCCTACACCTCTAGAGAATGAGATTGTGGTGTTCGAGTCCTTCTTTTGGCGAGGATTTAGCGTCCCTGGGAGCGCCTTCTTCCGAGGGCTCCTTCACTTTTACGAGATCGAGCTGATCAATTTGAATCCCAACTCCATTCTTCACATTGCTCTCTTTGTTCAGCTTTGCGAGGCGTATCTTGGGATACGTCCTCATTTTGACTTGTTCCGCTCCCTCTTCTTGCTCAAGCCTCATCCGAACCGGGCTGCTCCCAGCGTCATTGGGGGTGCCGGACTCCAGCTGCGAGAGGGCTTGAAGAAACACTACTTCACCATCCCCCTCAAGACTTCCCTCAAAGGTTGGAGGCGGGAGTGGTTCTATTGTGCAAATGTCGACCCTTTTCTCGCCCCTTTCGCTGGCCGCGCCCCTAAAGCTTCCCGGTGCTGGAGCGATGCCCCGGATGATGGCGGCTTGAACCAAGTCACCGAGCTTCTGGCGTGGATTAACGATCTGAAGAACCGGGGGCCGTCGGGCCCCGGGATCGCGGTCAGCTTTGTGCAGCGCCGAGTGCAACCCTTAAAGGAGAGAATCCACTTGGGGTTTCAGTACGGTGGGTCTCGGGGTCTCTCGGCTGAGTCCTTCTTTTCTGACGCTCCGGTCGTCGATCTCTCTCGGCTGAGGAATGCTCAGGCCAAGCGAGCGGCTGACACCTCGGCCGATGAGCTGCGCCGGGAATCGGCGGAGGAGGCTGCTGGCCCTTCGTCAGCTGGGCCTTCGACCTCCGGCGTCCCCGGATCACGAAGCGCAGAGCCACAACCCTCTGTCTCAGGGGCAGCCCATTTCTTTAGTCTTTGGGTCTGGTTCCCCTCCGAGTGGTCTTTGGGACTCGGATGAAACCTGGGATGAAATTTAAGAAATCCAGGAGGTATTCTTTTGGGCAATCCTTGTCTTTTTGTTATTACCTGTGCTGAGATGTTTTCCCTTTTTTGCCGATTCAGGACTCCTACTATGGACGTCCTAGTGGAGGGGTCTCCTGAAAAGGAGCCCTCGGGATCGGCTTCTCCAAGGGGGACCCCCCCCTCGTCGGCTAGGTCATCGTCTCCTTCGGCAGCTGGGGCGTCGCCACCTCGCACTGCTGGCCCGACCGCTGAGCCACCAAGTGGCCCAGCAGTCTAGGAGCTTGACCCGGCTCCGCCTCCCGAAGTGGAGGAGGTCCGTCGAGAGCCACCGCCACTCGGTCCCCTGCCGAAACCCCCGAATCTCACCGTGTGGAGCGAAGGAGGTTCCGACTGGAAAGGGATGGAGGAGGACGAGGAAGCGGAGATAGCTGCTCGGATGGAGCTTTATGAGCTCACCGTCAGGTGTAGTATGCTCGTTAGGGTGAGTTTTCTATCTTTCTTTGGTCTGTTATCATTAGGGAATGTTGGCCTCCACCTGAGACTCTGCCCTGTCGCCTAGGACATGGGAGAGCGCTCGGAGCAGAGGTCGCAACTTTTTCGGAAGGTGCTCCCCAAGCTCAAGGAGCACCAGAAGTATCAGGACAAGGTCAACGAGATCAGCAGCGACAGATGGAAAGAGGTCCACGGGCTAGAGACCCAGTGTATGGCGATCCGAGAGGAGAAGGCGAAGCTTGAGCATGCGCTCGAAGGTGAGATCCTCCCCTGGACTCGGTTTGGACATCTTTTTGGACAATTGGAAAGGAAGATGACGCTCTTGTGTTTCAGAGCGCGATTCGACCATTCTTTGGTGAGAGCCCATTGGAAGCTTGAGAAAGTTCGACCTCGGCTCGAGTCGGCTTGGAGAGGATACAACGGGAGCTGAAGGGTAAATTTCTTTGACTTGGATTGAACGTACTTGGCGTCGGGTGTGTTTTCTGATGGCAGTTCGGCTTTGGTGTAGAATGCAAGGAGAAGATGACCACTGCCGAACGGAGCCGGACTGAGCTGCGCGTCGCCTGCGAGCCAGTTCTGCACTTTCTGCGTATCGAAGGAGCTGAGCCGGGCCAGGGGGACGACGCTGTTCTGCTTCTCTCTGGAGGAGCCGATAGGATTAGAGCTTATGCCAAGGAGTCTGCGACCATGAGTGCGAACCAGGCGTTGGCGGTGGTCAAGTCTCATTATCCGAGAGTTGACCTTGAAGCTGTGAAAGAGGGTTTTGCCTGTGATGAAGACAAAGCCAACGCACTCCTCAAAGAGGTCTCCGGTACATCGCAGGCCTTGTTAGAGAATCTTGAATTCTGATTTCGATGTGAACCTTAATGCCGAGTGCTGGCCCTCCCCTCCTTGTTTGAAACGTTGTATTTTCTCACTTGAATATAATTTGTCTATATTGTCCTCTGCTAAGTGGGCTCCAGACCTCTTTCACTCTTTGCCCCTTGTCTGAGTTGCTAGAATATAGGCCCACGGCCTTTTGGCCCCCGTTGCGCCTTTCTGGGTGGCTTTCAGCCGACTGGTATGGCTCCCAAGCGCCCAGTCGTGGCCGTGGCCTTTCGCCCAGACACGCTTTTAAAGTGGTGGCGTGCAGCTCTCGAGCGTCGGGACTTACGTTGTGGCCACGGCCTTTTGGCCCCTGTTGCGCCTCTGGATGGCCTTCAGCCGACTGGTATGGCTCCCAAGCGCCAGGGCCTTGGCCCGTGGCCTTCTCACCCCAGACACGCTTTTCCGAGAGGCTGAGTGGTTCAGCCCCCAGGTTTGCGTCGTCGCCTCCCAGCTCGCAGCCCCCGGACTTCTCGCTTAACTGGGTGAAGTGAGCGGAAAGGTCGAATTGATTTGGACTGTACCTGACACGTGTCTGGCGAAATATCTCTTAATTCTGTTCAACATGTTGATCTTCTTTGGTATTCGCGCAGCCGCTTTGTTTTTTGCGCTTCATTGATTGCGGGGCGGCGCGTTTGATTGCCTTTGGAGACGCTTCGATTTCCGGAGATGGGATGGTTTATAAATAGGGCGTCACCGCAAGTAAAGCGATCGCCCCCTTGTCAAATTTCTTCTTCTTCTTCTTTGAGATTTCTGCAGTGCCGCTTCCAATGTCGGATAGCGATTCGGAGAACGCGGAGCTCTGGTTGGACCTCGACTTCGCCACGATGGAGTTGGCGGAGGAGAGGGCAGCGGCGAAAGACGCAGCCACCGTCGCCGCTCTCATTAAGGTTGTGCCGGTGCTTGCGGAGGTGGAGGACGTGCTGAAGGAGATTCTCGGGCGGGAGCGTCGTGACGCCGCCGTCGTGGAGGCCCTTCTTCGTATCATGCCTTCACTCTGGGTGGTTGCGGACTTGATCCGCGAAGCCCTGGGGCGGTCGCATCGCGGTTAGCCGCTTGCATCCAGTTCCGCGGCACCAGTAGCATCAGTACCAGCAGCAGCAGCACCAGCAGGATTGGCGGCAGGAGCCGCCCCTTCCCTTTTTTTTTAGCGTGAGAAAACGAAAAAAGGTCAGTAATGTAAATTACTAATATTATGGAACAGAATGTGAAGTCTTGCCCGGTCTGTGCCATCATAATTATCCCGAGTTTAAGGTTCCGCCTAATCAACCGTTCTAGTCGGGCTTGCTCCAAATACAAAGAACGAGGTGTTGAGGCTCGAGCTTTTGACAGCTAGAAACTCACGACTAGGCGAATCTCGGTTAAATTCTGGCACTGCGAATTGTAGTCCCCGAGTGGTTAGTGCTTTCAGTCTCTACCCTTCCCGCTTCGCGCGCTGGTATAAACGGCCGGAGTTGTCCACTTATCACGGTCTTTATTTCCGTGCGTTTTGTACCGGCGCGACCAGGGTTAAGTGCTACACCAGTCGGGTAATAACCACTCGGGACTAGCATTACACAGTAGAAATTCAGAAAATGAAACGGATCACCATTTTATTTAGTATGTGAGAGTCGGGTACATAACTTATGCGTAGAAGCGACGAAGCTCTTCGGCGTTCCAAGTATTCGCCAAAACCTCGCCATATTCACGTCTGAGTCGATAGGCGCCCGGCCGGACCGTCTCCTCCACAATGTAGGGACCTTCCCAAATAGGAGAGAGCTTGTGCTCACTTTTCTGGTTCCTCCTGAGGACCAGATCTCCTTTTGAAAAGGCTCTACTTCTGACATTGCAAGAATGGTAACGCCGAAGTCCCTGGAGGTACTTAGCCGACTAGATGGCTGCGACGTTTCGAGCCTCCTCGAGTTGATCAAGCTCCACCATTCGGCTTCCCTCGGACTCGGCTTCCTTGTAATTCCGAACCCTCGTGGATTCGAATCCTAGTTCGGTCGGCAGAACCGCCTCTGCGCCGTAAACTAGGAAAAAGGGAGTTTGGCCAGTTGCTCGGCTGGGGGTGGTTCTGAGTCCCCAGAGTACCGACGGTAACTCCTTCACCCATCGGGCAGCTTATGGTTTGAGGCGATCGAAGATCCTGGCTTTGAGGCCCTGGAGGACCAGGCCATTAGCCCGCTCCACCTGCCCATTGCTTCGTGGATGAGCCACTGAGGCGAAGCAGATCTTGATCCCAACGCCTTCGCACCATTCTTGAAATTCTTCACTCCTCAATTGGGTGCCATTGTCCGTGATGATCCGGTTGGGCGCTCCGAATCTAACCACGATATCCTAGAAGAACTCCTTGGCCTTAACCGCAGTGATAGTGGTGACTAGTTTAGCTTCGATCCACTTGGTGAACTTGTCAATGGCTACAAAAAAGTAGGCGAAGCCACCTTGAGCCTTCTTGAGTGGGCCCACTAAGTCGAGCCCCCAGACCGCAAAGGGCCAAGAGATGGGGATAGTTTGCAGCTACTGCGCCGGCAAGTGTGTCTGCCTTGCATAGAACTGGCAGCCTTCGCAAGTTCAAACGATCTCCTTAGCATCCGTCACTGCCGTAGGCCAAAAGAAGCCCTGGCGGTAGGCTTTCCCAACCAAGGCGCTTGACGCCGCGTGATGGCCACACATCCCTGAGTGGATTTCTTGGAGCAGATCTCTTCCCATTTGTTCCGAAATGCACCGCCTGAGGACTCCTGAGGCGCTCTTCCGAAAGAGCTCCTCGCCCACCACCACATAGGATTTGGCTTGTCGGGAAACGCGTTCGGCCAGAGCGGTTGTCTCTGGAATTTTGTCCTTCAGGAGATAATCCAGATACGGGGCCGTCCAGTCGGGGTTAATGAGCAGGACTCCGGTCCCAGGATCCTTACTTGGCTCTCGTCATTTTGCAACGGTTGGCTCGTAAAGATCCTGGACGAAGATACCACTCGGGACATCTGCCTGAGTGGCTCCCATTTTAGCCAACTCGTCGGCTGCCTCATTATTGCGGCGGAGGACATGAACCAGCCTGCATCACAAACTTGCCTTCCAATTCTCGGACTTCTTTGGCAGTATGCCGTCATAGTCTGATCAACGCACGACCAGTCCTTCTGTACTTGGCTCACCACCAACTGAGAGTCACCGCGAACCGCCAGTCGTCGAATTCCGAGCGATGTGGCGATGCGGAGCCCATGGATGAGCGCCTCGTACTCTGCGGCGTTGTTCGAGGCCGAGAAATGAATCCGAAGGACGTATTTCATCCTATCGCCTTTCGGCGAGACGAGGAGAATTCCCGCCCCGGCCCCGCCGAGCATGAGAGATCCATCGAAGTGCATGGTCCAATATTCTGGCTCTTTTTCCGTGCGGGGCACGAGATTCGGTCCACTCGGCCGTAAAGTCGGCCAAAGCCTCGACTTGACGGCGTGCGCGGCTTGAACGAGACGTCGAAAGCTCCAAGCTCGGCTGCCCACTTTGAAATTCTTCCAGTAGCTTCTCGATTATGGAGGACCTCTCCTACGGGGAAAGAAGTCACTACTGAAATCGAATGTCCTTGGAAATAATGCTTCAGCTTCCGCGACGAGATCAAAATTGCGTATAGCAGCTTTTGAACTTGAGGATATCGCGTCTTGGATTCGCCAAGATTACCGACAAAATAAACCGGGCGTTGCACGCCGTAGCGGTGTCCAGATTCTTCCCGTTCCACAACTATCACGGCACTGACTACATGAGTTATTGCCGCTATGTAGAGCAGGAGAGGTTCACCTGGCACCGGCGATACTAGAATCGGAGGGGTGGAGAGGAACACCTTGAGTTCTTCGAAGGCTTGCTGCGCCTCTGCCGTCCATTCAAAGCGGTCCTGCTTCTTGAGGAGCTTGAAGAAAGGCATCCCCCGAACTCCCAACCGGGAGATAAACCTGCCAAGCGCTACCATCCAGCCAGTAAGCTTTTGAACATCTTTCTGGCTGGCAGGCGGGGCCATCCTCATGATGGCTCCGATTTTCTCTGGGTTTGGCTCGATCCCACGATGAGAGACAATGAACCCGAGTAGTTTCCCGGAAGAAACTCCAAAAACGCACTTCTCAGGGTTTAGCCTCATCTGGAACGCCCTCAGACTTGCGAACGTCTCGGCCAGATCGGAGGTGAGGCTATCCTCTGTCTGCGTTTTAACCACTACATCATCCACATATGCTTCCACATTGCGTCCGAGCTGATGGTGAAAACACCGCCAGATCGCGGCGATAAGTTGCGCCACCATTCTTCAGCCCAAACGGCATGGTGATGTAGCAATATGCTCCGAATGGGGTGATAAACGAAGTCTTCTCACAATCCTCCTCTCGAAGCCGAATTTGATGATAGCCTGAGTAGGCGTCCAGAAAACTAAGTAGTTGAGATCCAGCAGTGGAGTCTACCACCTGATCAATGCGGGGGAGACCGAAGGGATCTTTCGGGCAAGCCTTGTTGAGGTCGGTGTAATCGACACACATGCGCCAGCTTTTATTCTTCTTTAGGACGAGTACAGGGTTTGCCAACCAGTCGGGATGATACACATCTTTGATGAAACCCGCGGCTAGCAGCTTCGTGATCTCCTCCCTGATGGCTTCTCAATGGTCTTGGGCGAACCGTCGCAACCTTTGCTTGATTGCCCTGGCGGATTGGTTTACATTCAGTGCGTGCTCGATCACCTCCCTGGGGACCCCGGGCATGTCCGACGGCTTCCAGGCAAAGACGTCTTTGTTTGCCCGCAGAAAGGTGACGAGCGCGTCCTCCTATTTATCACCGAGCCCTGTCCCAATCAAGGCGGTTCGCGCCGGATCGGACGGGTCGAGGAGGATTCTTTTGGTACCTTCCTCGGGGCCAATCCCGGAGTTCCGCGCTTTGCGGGTAGGGACGCTGGCTTCCGGCTTGTCGGAATTCGCCTCTTGACGAATCCTTTCCCGGCCCGCTAGCGCCTCGAGCGACTCGGCCATCTCGCAGCTCTCCATGTCGCAAGAAAAAGACTGCCTGACGTCGCCGCACAGCATGATAATACCACTCGGACCTGGCATTTTCAGCATTAAATACGCGTAGTGGGGCACTGCCATGAACTTGGCTAGCGCTGGTCTCCCCAAGATGGCATGATACGCTGTCGCGAAGTCTGCCACCTCGAAGCCAAGGCTCTCCGTCCGGTAGTTGTCTCTCGTGCCGAATGTGACTGGCAGAGTGATTTGTCCGAGTGGTGTCACCGACGTTCCGGGTATCACTCCGTGAAAGGGCGACGACCCACGTTTAAGCTCCGACCGCGGGATCCTCATGTCGTCGAGTGTTTTCATGAAGAGGACATTGAGCCCACTTCCACCGTCAATCAACACCCTCTTGAGCTTGATGCCGCGGACAACGGGCGCCAAGACCAGCGGATATCTACCGGGGAATGGGACATGAACTGGGTGATCCGAGCGGTCGTAAGTTATCGCGACCTCGGACCACCGTACATATTGGGGGTCTCGGCTCCCATCACGTAGATGTCCCGGGCGGTGAGCTTTTGCTTCCGCTTGGACTCATATGCAGCCGAGCCCCCGAATATATAGTTAAGCTCGTGATCGACTTCCTGATAGTCTTCCTCGGCTTCGGGGGGAGGTGGCTTGCCGGCGGCGTGTCCACTCGGACCTTGTCCAGCATGCTTCTTGCTCTCGCGGGCGAATCTCTTCAGAGTGAAGCAGTCCTTGGCGGCATGTCTCCCCTTTGGATGGAAGGGGCAAAGCGAGTTCATCACCTTGTCATACCCATCCTCCTTAAGGGCGCGAGGGTGAGTTGGTGCGGCGACTACCACCAGCTCTTCACCCTTGCGCTTCTTTTCCTTCTGCCGGGGGGTTCAGCCTGATCCTTCCCCTCGTCACGCCGTTCTACCAAGGCCTCGGAGGCTTAAGTGTAACGGTCCGCTAGGGCAAACAGCTCACGAACCGACGTTGGTGGCTTCCGAGACATCTTCTTGATGAGGTTGGGGTTGCTGACTCCCTTCTGGAAGGCAGCTATCACAATCGCATCCGTGACATCCCGAACGGTGCTTTTCCTGTGAATGAAGCGCTTGACGAACTCCCGGAGGGATTCGTTCCTCCTTTGGTGTAGCTGATATAGGTCCTGTGGGGTGCACAGGCGCTCGTAAGTGCCTTGGAAATTTGAAATGAACTGCTCACACAGATCTCCCCAGGAATCTATAGAGTTCTGGAGTCCAAAGTGAGCCATGCTTGGGCTGAGGCGAGAGGGTAACCTGTAAGTAGTTTGCCATTACTTTCGATCCCCATGGCCAGGATCGCAGAGCATATACCTGTAGCCAAGCCTGGGTCCCTCTCACCGTCAAACCTAGTGATGCCTTTAGGATTAAACCCATCAGGCCAAACCACTCGGCGTAGGTGAGGGTAAACGCGAACCCCTTCAATGACCTGCGACAACCTCCGGCGGTGATCGACGCGGAGGGATCGCGCTTGGCGTGCTTCGCCATCTCGTGGAAGGATGCCGTAAGCGTTCATACTCGTCGGCATGGCGGCGTTGTTCCTCCCTTTCTGGCCGCGGCGCTGGCGTCGAGGTCTGAATGGAGGTCGCGGTTGATGCTTTGTGTCGCAAGTCGCGTCTCGCGAGGTGGAACATGATGTGTCTGGCGGGCTTCCCGACCTGGCCGCTGGTCGTCTGGGTCCTCACCGACCACGTGGACAGCTCCTTTGCCGGGCTGGTCGATGCAGGCTTGCTGGATAGCTGCCGCCGTCACCATGGCCTTTACTTGGGCCACGATCGGGGCGACTGGATCACCCGCCCCCAGCATAGGGCTCAGGGTATCCAGGAGTGTCTTGGAGGCGACGATATTCTGCTGTGGGGTACGGAAAACAGCTTGGTCCCCCGTCTTGGCTTGTAGAATGTCTTCATTGACAGCCCGGGCGCGGTCCCGCAGAGTACGCGCCCGCGCGTCAGGTTCAGTTGCTCGGCCACCTTCCAAGTCGCCCGCGAGCCCTCGATTACGCAGACTCTACGGAAATTCCAGCAGCTCTCTAGGCTTTCTTCTGACTCGGCCGCTGAGCTGGGTGAGCCTGAAGAGGATAACCCCAGGCGCTCGGAGGTGCCGAGTGGTTTGGCAGCGAGAACCCCCACCATTCGTACCTCGGCGCCCTTGGGTCCGACTCCCTGGCCGGACCGGGCCTTCGGTCCCCTACTCGGCACTTTAGAGCGCGAGATAGGGGGACCCCCCGATCGGCGTGGAAGTCGCGACGATGGCTCACCGGAAACCTCACCGTGCTGCAGCACGGTCCCTGTAACACCCCAAAATTTTGCTTTCCTTAAATTCATGTGTGATTTGGCACTTTGGTGAATTTTTGGAATTTTCTGGAATTTATTTGGATTTATTTGGAGTTTATTTGAATTTATTCCATTTTGAAATAATTAAAGAATTTAATCTTGCAAATAAAATTTTGTTGGAAATATTTTATTTGAGTCCCAAATACCCTAAAATATTTTCCAGAATTTTTCTGGAATTTTTCTGAGTCTTTTGCTATTTTTAATGAATTAAATGAATTACTGGGAATTATTTTAAATATTAAATCGCTGGAAAATCAACTCGGGTCAAATCGTTTCATCCGACCGAGCCCGAGTCGACTCGAAGTTCGAGTCCGACCGAGCCACGTGACTCGACCGAACCCACTCCTAAACCTAATCAATCCCAACCGTTGGATCAAGATCCAACGGTGAGATCCGCCTGCACGGTTGAGCCGCGGTCCGACCCGAACCGTTCGCGCCGGTCCGATCGGGGCCGCTGATCTGGACACGTGGGACGGTTCCTGTGCCGTCTTCCCGCCGAAGTCCGAGCCGGACTCCGCCGCCGAGTCTTGCGCCAGTGACCGATTAGGGCTCCGCCCTGAGCACGCCTCCCGGGGCTATTTAATGCCCGGATCGCACCCCGAGGACCGCCGTGACCTTGCGCTACTTTTTGCCTTAGCTTGCTAAACCCTAGCAGCCGCCGCTTGCTCGGGATTGCTCGCCGTAGTAGCTTAGGGTGTTGTGGTGGTTTTTCTCACCTTCCGCCGTCGTCCGCCGTCGCCCGAGGAGAAGGAGGCCAAAATCGGGATCCCCGAGTCAAGGCAATTCGAACGTGACCACGCACGTCGCCGGAGGAGCCCCGTAGCGCCGCGCTCTTGGTCATCGTCCCCGTCTCCGGTGCCCAAGCCTCGCCGCGCCATCGCCGGACTTCGCGAGCTCTGTGGACCGTCAGATCCAGATCGGACGGTTGAGGTGAGTTCTCGTGTTCTAAACCCGATTGGATCTGGACCGTTGGATCAAGATCCAACGGTTCACAATCGCCACGTGCCGTAGCAGTGCTATTATAGGATTAGATCTGGACCGTCCGATCTAGATCGAACGGCCCACGATCATCGAGTAGTTTTAACGTGTTAACCCTGGATCCAATCCGCGCCGTTGATTTTCAAACCAACGGCCGAGATTGCGCCACGTGTTGGGAAGTTGGACCGACGCGGTCAGCGTCGTACGCGTGTGAGCGCGTGTCCCTGACACGCGGGCCCCGCATGTCAGAGGGCCCACACGTCAGCCGCGTTTGCGTGAGACCCCGCACTGACAGGTGGGTCCCACCTGTCAGTCTCACGTGGAGCCGTGGACCGGGTCCACCGTGGACCGAACCGCGCCATGAGCAGAGCCCATGAGCCTGCTGACATCAGCCAGCCAATCAGGAGCTGACACGTGTCCGTGCTGACGCAATAATTAATTTCCGAAAAAGAAAATGATTTATTAATTCGAATTAAAGATTTCAAATTTAGATTCAAACTTCAAACGCTTATAACTTTTGCGTTTCAACTCCGATTTGAGTGATTCAAATTTCTAAATTTGTATAAAATTGAGATCTACCTAAATATGAATTTTATTTAATTTCTTGGACTAAAGTTTTCTCTGCAAAATTATTTAATTGATTATTTAGACTTTAAATAATCATAACTTTTGCGTCTTAACTCCAAATTTGACGATTCCAGTTTCTAAAAATCCATAAAATTATGTTCTCTCTGTTTATGGATTTTATTTGGGTGTTTGGACACTTTTTTCCTATTGTTTATTTGTGTATTTGCTATTTGCACGCTTTACGAGTAGACGTTGAAGTGCCGGAGGGATTCGAGGGAGAAGTATTGACTCAGGATCCAACTCAAGACCAAGAGCAAGTACTTTTTGAAGGCAAGTTGTGCTTTGACCATGTTGATCCTATTTCGAAATCTATTCTGATTTAAACTATTGCATGCTAGTTCAATTAGAAAGATACTTTGTTTAAACGTGGGGATTAGATAAACACCAATTTGCCGTATGACACCTTGATTATTTAAGTATGTGCCATGACCCTTGTCACCCTAGTTGTGGTTTACTAGTTGGACATTATTAAATTGCCAACATGGGTTTAGACCGTTGTAGTAAACTGCTTAGACCTGCTACGTGCTCAGGACATGATTTTGGATAATCAAATGGTAATATTGACTTAATGATATATTGAACCTGTTTTGGAAAAGTATCATGTGATGTTGATGGCACGTGGTGCATGGTAATCAATCAAGTTAGACAAAACGATTTTAGACCAGGGGCATGTGGCAAGAGTAATCAGTGGGCCGGTGGCATTTGGGAGTGTTGATTTGGTTCTTCGTAGTCTTGCCCTGGTCACCCTAAGGACTTAACCTTGCAAGCCTTTGAATCGGGTCTAACGTGCAACCACATGTCCTAATGGGACGAACCTAGTTGACTTAGTTGCTAATAACGCACTGTGGGACCTTAGGAGGTCAACTACACCCTTTGTGTAAGTTGTACGGGGAGCGTCTGGGCCGAGGCCAGTACCCATCTAACGGTTGATTGGCCTAGACTTCGCCTTAGCGAAGGGAAGGGTTAGTGCTTAATAACCGGGAGGACCACTTGTATTGTTAGAGGTTTCCAAAGACTTTGTTACTGAACTCGCCTTTGTGGTGTTTGACTGTATCTTGTGGGTAAAGTGCATAACCTCTGCAGAGTTTAGAATCTATTCGAATAGCCGTGTCCGCGGTATTGGACATCGCTCGGGAATTACAGTCAAGGGTTAGATTTTCTCAAAAATGGCTTTGGTTTGAAAGGATGGGTTGGATAAATAATGAAGTTGATGGAAATGTGGTTTAGGTTGGGAAAGGTGTTGGCTAAAGCTTCTTGAAAAGTTATTTATGCTTTACTTGTTTCTACTGCTTTCGAATCTACTTATATTACTTTTCAAATGCTGTTTATTGCAAATATACCTTGAGCTATTACTTTGTACCAAGCCATGCATATAGTATATTAGCTTGCATTCTGTGCATGACTTGCTGAGTACCAAGTACTCACCCTTGCCTCAACACAACACCAGTTGAAGAGGAGACTACGCCAGCTTCGGAGGAGGAACTCCAAGAGGATCCGTCTACTTAGGGATGCGAGCCCAGTCAGTTGCCTGTGGTATACTGGATGGTGCCACGAAGTTATTTGATTTTCCGCTGCTATTATTTTTCTCTGAATAAGTTTCGCCTTGCGAGGCATATATTTGTAACTTGACCATAAGGTCGAGTAACCAGTTTGATTATTTAAATAAAGTACTTTTATGGTATCGATTGGTATGATTGTGATATTTACCGATGTTAAGACTGTGTGCACTAGCGCGTTCCTGGACTAGTGCTGAATACACAGAGGGTCCGGATTTGCAAATTCGGGGTCCCGACAGAGGTGGTATCAGAGCCATACTTGACTGTAGGCTCAACCCTAGCTAGAATGGTCGTAGTGAGGATAAAACCTATTTTCTAAAGCTAAAAAGTTGTCAAGATAAGAAATGACATCTCGACTTATCCCCTTCTCTCTTTTCTTGTCTCTTGCTGAAATTTTCCCTTACCTTGTCACAATTTAAAAATCCGAGTTCTTACGTAAAGCACTCTTGTGACAGATGGAGGAAGAGTTCAACTACGTTGATCTGGGAGTTGGTCACGCCGCTGAACTTTGGCAGATGCTGCAAACTCTCGGAGAATTCGAGAAGCCGCAATACCAAGTAGAAGTGATCAGACAAGCGGGATTGATCAAGACCTGTGACGTGAAGATTGAGGTACCTCCTAGGAAAAAGGGCCCAGGCAATCGCCCGATACACTGCACTGCCAGGAGATCTACAATGCAGATGGGTATCCAAGAAGTATCACGACGAGCAATGCGGCACATTACCAGTATCTACGCCAGAGAATTGGAGAGCACGGTGTTCCGTTATCATCCGGCGCTTGGCGATAACCTTCTTGACCCGGCGATTCAGATGAGGATGCCACGGTTACACAGCTTGGCACGATTTGTTGTCGCCAGAGGATGTACTAGATAATACAAGCAAGGAGCTACGTAAGGCCCAAGGAAATCACGGCAGAGAAGAACAGATGGCGGGAAGCTCAAGAGTATGTGGCACACCTTCTACGAAGGATTGACGAGTTGGAGATGACTTTGTACGGCCCGGACTCCAGAGCCAAGATTACTCGAGCTACACGAGCCAGATCCGGAGGAGTCGATCTCGATGAGGACACCGCTTCTTCGACTACCACAGAGGACATAGTCATTTGGACATGGCGATCAAGTTTCGCGCCTATGCCACAAAGACCTGCATCTGTGCCGTGGAGGTTTTCTCGATGAGTGAGCATAGGTTCTATAGTGAGACTCCTTCGCCGAGTCGCGTCATAGAATAAAGAGTCACCCTTTTAGGCGTTAGACTCCAGAGTTAATTCGATTTGGATTTTCATTGTTTGCTGAGTGTGCAGTATGTGTTGCAAGGCCCTTAGGCATTGTAAGCAACCATACCAAGTTATTGATACTAATAATAGAGATGGACCTTAAAGTTACACCTTTTGCCCCGCATAAGTTCCATACTACTTGTCTATTCTTGTTTCCCTCTCATCTCTAAAACCTAGAGCAAATCGACAGATGGTGAACACCCGTGGAAATTTTGGAGGCAATGGAAGTGGTTCTCGCCCAGCAGAAAACCCCAATGATGGAGCACCAGCACCGCCAGTTGATATGCAGAATTTTGGAGCATTTCTTGCTGCTCAGACTCAGTTGATGCATGCAATGATGCAACAAATGCAACACATCACCGCTCAGGCTACAGCTAATCAAGTTAATCAGGGACCACGCCAGAACACAAGACTGTCCGAGTTCATGAGAACTCACCCACCCACTTTCTCTGGAAATGCCAATCCGTTAGAGGCCGATGATTGGTTGAGATCAATCGAGAGGAAGCTACACATAGCTCAATGCATAGGAAATGAGAAGGTACTCTACGCTTCTCATCACCGAAGGAACAAACACAATGGTGGGAGAACTTCGTGCCACGCAGAGAACCTCAAGATATCACTTGGGAAGAGTTCACGGTGCATTCCGACAGATCACGTGCCTGAAGGAATCATGGACCTTAAAAGGAAGAGTTCAGAGCGTCGAAGCAAGGTAATCAGCCAAAGGCCGACTACTGAACAAGTTTACACAGCCTAGCACGCTACGCACTGAGGATGTAGCGACAGATAAATCCAGACAGTCTCGTTTTATGAAGGGACTTAACTCAGGATTGCAAGTAGGGTTGATCACCCACACCTTTCCATATTTCCAAGAGTTGGTGAATAAAGCGCTTATTCTTGAGGACAAGCGCAAGGAATTGGATGAGAACAGGAAGCGCAGAATGCAACAAAGAAGGATCACGCCAGGAACGAACAAATACCGAGAGTTGCACCAAATCAATTCTTCGATTCCAACCACGAATGCAACAAGGACACCATCCCCAGCACCAAGACACTGTCAATCGTAACTACTGCACCCACCCGCTTAGAAACGCTTACTCCGTGCAATAAGAAGGAACAAGTGAGACGCTGCTACAAGCTGCAACGAGCCAGACACTTTGCCAACAGCTTGTCCGAAGAAGACAGCGAGAGTGACTCGATTCGCCTCAATCTAGGAACCACCCAGCTAGGACGCCAAAGACCAGAGCCACACCCTGCATCGTGGTGAGAGGCCGAGTCAACCATGTCACCGCAGATGCACTGCAGAATGCTACGGACGTCGTACTGGGTAAGTTACTTGTTAACTCAGTACCTGCAACAGTTTTGTTTGACTCTGGAGCTTCGCATTCGTTTGTTTCGCAAGGCTTTGCTACTAGAAATGATTTGAGGATTGCACGACTTAAGTGCATGCTTTTAGTTCAAACCCCTGGTTCCGAACTCCGAACGAAAGTAGGATGTTCCGGGGTGAGAATACTAATAGATGGAATAGAGTTCCTAGCAAACCTTATAATTCTGGAAACCCAGACCTTGGACGTCATATTGGGAATGGATTGGTTATCCAAGCACAAGGCCGTATTGGATTGTGGACGAAGGACTATCTCAGTTGAGAGCCCGTGTGGAAAGAAAGTGGAATTTCAAGCTACTGCAGTTAGAGATGGACAGTTGATGGTTAACAGTACCAAGACAATCAGCATTGAGGATGTCTCAGTAGTGAATGAGTACCCAGATGTTTTTCCCGAAGATCTACCTGGTATGCCGCTATTGTGACATAGAGTTTGTGATAGAGCTTGTACTGTGCACAAAGACCGATAGCAAAGAGACCCTATCGGATGTCCACCGAGGAGTTGGTTGAGATGAAGAAACAGCTAGAGGAGTTAATGGAGAAAGGATTTATCAGACCGAGTTCGTCGCCGTGGGGAGCACCAGTTTTGTTTGTCAAGAAGAAGGACGGGAGTTTCAGGATGTGCATCGACTACCGTGCACTCAATGAAGTCACCGTGAAGAATAAGTACCCGCTACCCAGGATTGATGATTTGTTTGATCAGCTAAGAGGAGCCGGAGTTTTCTCCAAGATTGATCTGAGATCGGGATACCATCAGTTGAAGATCCGGTCAGAAGATATTCCAAAGACTGCATTCTCGTCAAGATATGGACATTACGAGTTTACAGTTATGTCTTTTGGACTGACGAATGCGCCAGCTTATTTCATGAATATGATGAATAAGGTGTTCATGGAATATTTGGACAAGTTTGTTGTCGTGTTCATAGACGATATCCTAATCTACTCCAAGACAGAGGATGAACATGCCGAACACTTAAGGCGAGTTTTGGAAAGGCTGAGGGAACAGCAACTTTTCGCCAAGTTCAGCAAGTGTGATTTTTGGAAAGACAAGGTGGAGTTTCTTGGACATGTAATGACCGCAGAAGGAGTCGCCGTAGATCCAAGCAAAGTAGAAGCTGTGTTACATTGGGAGCAGCCAAAGACGGTGACCCAGATTCGGAGTTTCCTTGGAATGGCAGGATACTACCGCCGTTTCATCGAAGGCTTTTCGACAATTGCGAAACCTCTTACGCAATTGCTGAAAAAGGAGAAGAAGTTTGCATGGACGCCAGAATGTGAGAAAGGATTTAAGGAGCTGAAAAAGCGATTGACATCAGCACCGGTGTTAGTTCTACCGGATGTTGCTCAAAGCTTCGATATTTATTGTGACGCATCGCGCCAAGGACTTGGATGTGTGCTGATGTAGGATGGAAAGGTCGTCGCTTATGCATCAAGGCAGTTGAGGCCGCATGAGGAAAATTATCCGACACATGACTTAGAGTTAGCTGCCGTAGTGCATGCCTTGAAGATATGGCGTCACTATCTGATTGGAAACAGATGTGTAGTGTATACGGATCATAAGAGCCTTAAGTACATATTCACCCAGTCGGATCTGAATATGAGGCAGAGGAGATGGTTAGAGTTGATCAAAGACTATAATGTTGGAATCCATTACCATCCCGGGAAGGCCAACGTAGTAGCCGATGCTCTGAGTCGGAAAAGCCATACCGTGAGTACGTTGCTAGCCACAAGTCAGGATGAGTTATGTGAGGATTTTCAGAAAATGAAGATTGAGGTTGTACCTAGCGGATTCTTGGCCGCATTAGAAGTAAAGCCTACCCTAGAGGATCAGATCCGAGAAGGACAGAAGGATGATGATAAGATCCGCAGGATTAAGTCCATCAAGGAGGAAGGCAAGGCAGAGGACTTCAAGTTGGATGAGCAAGGCATGTTGTGGATGAAGGATCGCATTTGTGTGCCTAACAAAAAGGAGTTAAAGCAACTGATTTTGGAAGAAGCCCATGACTCCAAGTACTCAATTCATCCTGGAAGCGCCAAGATGTATCAGGATCTGAAGGAGAGATTCTGGTGGCCGAGTATGAAACGTGAAGTTGCCGAGCATGTTGCATTGTGCGACGTATGCCAGAGAGTCAAGGCAATGCATCAGAGACCAGCAGGATTGCTACAACCGCTGAAAATACCTGAGTGGAAGTGGGAGGAAATCGGAATGGACTTCATTACCGGTTTGCCTAAGACGCAAGGAGGTTATGACTCCATATGGGTTATAGTGGATCGCTTGACTAAAGTAGCCCATTTTATCCCCGTGAAGACCACTTACTCGGGAGATAAATTAGCAGAATTGTACATGATCAGGATTGTCTGTTTGCATGGAGTGCCAAAGAGGATTGTATCGACGAAGGTACCCAATTTACCTCAAGGTTCGGAATAAGTTGCATGAAGCCATGGGAACCCGCTTTGAACTTCAAGATGTACTTATCATCCACAGACGGATGGACAGACCGAAAGAGTCAACCAGATTCTGGAGGATATGTTGAGAGCTTGTGCATTGGCTTATGCTACCTCTTGGGATAAGAGTTTGCCGTATGCCGAGTTCAGTTACAATAATAGTTATCGTGCCGCTTCTGAGATGTCACCTTTGAGGCATCAGATGGACGACCCTGTCGGACGCCATTGAATTGGAATGAGACCGGCGAGCGCCGTGTCTTTGGGCCTGATATTCTTCAAGAGGCTGAAGAACAGATCGCCATGATTAGGGAAAGGTTGAAGATCGCCCAATCTCGACAAAAGAGTTATGCTGATAACCGTCGCCGAGACTTGAGTTTTGAAGCAGAAGACTTTGTTTATCTCAGAGTTACGCCTCTCAGGGGAGTTAAGAGGTTCCATGCCAAAGGGAAACTCGCACCCCGTTATGTTGGACCATTTAAGATTTTGAGCCGCAAAGGCGAAGTTGCTTATCAGCTGGAGTTGCCACAGTCGTTAGCAGGAGTACATGATGTATTCCATGTGTCCCAGTTGAAGAAGTGTCTCCGAGTTCCTGAGGAACAGACACCGCTAGAGTCAATTGAGTTGCAAGAGGATTTGACTTATAAGGAGCATCCCGTGAGGATTCTAGACACAGTGGATCGAGAAACTAGAAACAAGTCAACCCGTTTCTGTAGAGTTCAGTGGAGCAACCATGAAGAGAGCGAAGCGACTTGGGAGCGCGAAGAGGATCTGAAGAAAGAGTTTCCGAACCTATTCCTTTAGTAAGCCCTGAATCTCGGGGACGAGATTCTATTAAGGGGGGAGGTTTGTAACACCCCAAAATTTTGCTTTCCTTAAATTCATGTGTGATTTGGCACTTTGGTGAATTTTTGGAATTTTCTGGAATTTATTTGGATTTATTTGGAGTTTATTTGAATTTATTCCATTTTGAAATAATTAAAGAATTTAATCTTGCAAATAAAATTTTGTTGGAAATATTTTATTTGAGTCCCAAATACCTAAAATATTTTCCGTAATTTTTCTGAATTTTTCTCGAGTCTTTTGCTATTTTTAATGAATTAAATGAATTATCGGGAATTATTTTAAATATTAAATCGCTGGAAAATCAACTCGGGTCAAGTCGTTTCATCCGATCGAGCCCGAAGTCGACTCGAAGTTCGAGTCCGACCGAGCCACGTGACTCGACCGAACCCACTCCTAAACCTAATCAATCCCTAACCGTTGGATCAAGATCCAACTACCGAGATCCGCCTGCACGGTTGAGTGCGGTCCGACCCGAACCCGTCGCGCCGGTCCGACGGGCCGCTGATCTGACACGTGGGCGGTTCCTCGTCGTTTTCCCGCCGAAGTCCGAAGCCGGACTCCGCCGCCGAGTGCGCCATTGCGGATCGATTAGGGCTCGCCGAGCACGCCTCCCGGGGCTATTTAATGCCCGGATCGCACCCCGAGGACCGCCGTGACCTTGCGCTACTTTTTGCCTTAGCTTGCTAAACCCTAGCAGCCGCCGCTTGCTCGGGATTGCTCGCCGTAGTAGCTTAGGGTGTTGTCGTGGTTTTTCTCACCTTCCGCCGCCGTCCGCCGTCGCCCGAGGAGAAGGAGGCCAAAATCGGGATCCCCGAGTCAAGGCGATTCGAACGTGACCACGCACGTCGCCGGAGGAGCCCCGTAGCGCCGCACTCTTGGTCATCGCCCCGTCTCGGTGCCCAAGCCTCGCCGCGCCATCGCCGGACTTCGCGAGCTCGTGGACCGCCGATCCAGATCGGACGGTTGAGGTGAAGTTCTCGTGTTCTAAACCCGATTGGATCGGACCGCTGGATCAAGATCCAACGGTTCCTAATCGCCACGTGCCGTAGCAAAGGCTATTATAGGATTAGATCTGGACCGTCCGATCTAGATCGAACGGCCCACGATCATCGAGTAGTTTTAACGTGTTAACCACGGATCCAATCCGCGCTGTTGATTTTCAAACCAACGGCCGAGATTGCGCCACGTGTTGGGAAGTTGGACCGACGCGTCAGCGTCAGACGCCAGACGCGTGTGAGCGCGTGTCCCGACACGCTGGCCCCGCATGTCGAGGGCCCACACGTCACCGTTTGCGTGAGACCACTCGACCGACAGTGGGTCCCACTGTCGATCTCACGTGAGCCGTGGACCGGTCCACCGTGGACCGAACCGCCGCCATGAGCAGAGCCCATGAGCCTCGCGTCGACACCAGCCAATCAGAGCCGACACGTGTCGTCTTGTGCAATAATTAATTTCCGAAAAAGAAAATGATTTATTAATTCGAATTAAAGATTTCAAATTTAGATTCAAACTTCAAACGCTTATAACTTTTGCGTTTCAACTCTGATTTGAGTGATTCAAATTTCTAAATTTGTATAAAATTGAGATCTACCTAAATATGAATTTTATTTAATTTCTTGGACTAAAGTTTTCTCTGCAAAATTATTTAATTGATTATTTAGACTTTAAATAATCATAACTTTTGCGTCTTAACTCCAAATTTGACGATTCCAGTTTCTAAAAATCCATAAAATTATGTTCTCTCTGTTTATGGATTTTATTTGGGTGTTTGGACACTTTTTGCCTATTGTTTATTTGTGTATTTGCTATTTGCACGCTTTACGAGTAGACGTTGAAGTGCCGGAGGGATTCGAGGGAGAAGTATTGACTCAGGATCCAACTCAAGACCAAGAGCAAGTACTTTTTGAAGGCAAGTTGTGCTTTGACCATGTTGATCCTATTTAGAAATCTATTTTGATTTAAACTATTGCATGCTAGTTCAATTAGAAAGATACTTTGTTTAAACGTGGGGATTAGATAAACACCAATTTGCCGTATGACACCTTGATTATTTAAGTATGTGCCATGACCCTTGTCACCCTAGTTGTGGTTTACTAGTTGGACATTATTAAATTGCCAACATGGGTTTAGACCGTTGTAGTAAACTGCTTAGACCTGCTACGTGCTCAGGACATGATTTTGGATAATCAAATGGTAATATTGACTTAATGATATATTGAACCTGTTTTGGAAAAGTATCATGTGATGTTGATGGCACGTGGTGCATGGTAATCAATCAAGTTAGACAAACGATTTTAGACCGGGCATGTGGCAAGAGTAATCAGGTGGGCCAAGGTGGCATTTGGGAGTGTTGATTTGGTTCTTCTGTAGTCTTGCCCTGGTCACCCTAAGGACTTAACCTTGCAAGCCTTTGAACTGGGTCTAACGTGCAACCACATGTCCTAATGGGATGGACCTAGTTGACTAAGTTGCTAATAACGCACTGTGGGACCTCGTGAGGTCAACTACACCCTTTGTGTAAGTTGTACTGGGGGCGTCGGGTGAGGCCAGGTACCCATCTAACGGTTGATTGGCCTAGACTTCGCCATAGCGAAGGGAAGGGTTAGTGCGCAATAACCGGGGAGGACCACTTGTATTGTTAGAGGTTTCCAAAAGACTTTGTTACGGGAACTCGCCTTTGTGGTGTTTGACTGTATCTTGTGGGTAAAGTGCATAACCTCTGCAGAGTTTAGAATCTATTCGAATAGCCGTGTCCGCGGTATTGGACATCGCTCGGGAATTACAGTCAAGGGTTAGATTTTCTCAAAAATGGCTTTGGTTTGAAATGATGGGTTGGATAAATAATGAAGTTGATGGAAATGTGGTTTAGGTTGGGAAAGGTGTTGGCTAAAGCTTCTTGAAAAGTTATTTATGCTTTACTTGTTTCTACTGCTTTCGAATCTACTTATATTACTTTTCAAATGCTGTTTATTGCAAATATACCTTGAGCTATTACTTTGTACCAAGCCATGCATATAGTATATTAGCTTGCATTCTCAGGCATGACTTGTCGAGTACCAAGTACTCACCCTTGCCTCAACACAACACCGGTTGAAGAGGAGACTACGCCAAATTTTCTGAGGAGGAACTCCAAGAGGATCCGTCTACTTAGGGGATGCGAGCCCTACGATTGCCTGTGGTATACTGGATGGCGCCACGAAGTTATTTGATTTTCCGCTGCTATTATTTTTCTCTGAATAAGTTTCACCTTGCGAGGCATATATTTGTAACTTGACCATAAGGTCGAGTAACCAGTTTGATTATTTAAATAAAGTACTTTTATGGTATCGATTGGTATGATTGTGATATTTACCGATGTTAAGACTGTGTGCACTAGCGCGTTCCTGGACTAGTGCTGAATACACAGAGGGTCCGGATTTGCAAATTCGGGGTCCCGACAGTCCCCTTAGAGAGGGAAAGGTTCCCGAGGTCGTTGGAGATGAAGGTCAGGCTTCCGAAACGGAAGACCTGACCCGGGAAGAAGACTGTGGAGACTCCGCTCGTCGCAGCCATCAAGCTTGACGAAGATCTTGACACAAGCCCCTACCTGGCGCGCCAACTATCGACGATCGGTTTCGCCGGCAATGAGATTTGTGATTCTAGGGGATTCGTGCGGGATCTGAGCTTGATGGTAACACAGGATGCGAGGGCGATCTATTTTTTAGACAGGTTCGGGCTCTCTCGGAGGAGATAATACCCTAGTCCTGTGTTCTTGGATATATGAGCGTCCTCCCTTTCTTGTTTCTCTCTCCTCCCCTTATATACTGGGGGAGGGATATATGATAGATGGGCGCCACCGGGCCCTCAACATGGTGGCCTCACCAACACGTACTTTGTCTTCGTCGGCTATGGCGCACTACGTCTTGGAGAGGTGGTTGTGCTTTCCCCGACCCGCGCCTGCCGCCCTGTCAGGTTCCAGCGCCTGCAGGCTCTGCGAATGTCAGGCTGCATGCTTCGCTTTTGGCGGGTTGTTTGGGCGTGGCGCGAAGCTTCGCCGAAGGATCGGGAGTTGCCTTGGGGAACAAGTCGAAACCTCCTCCGGGCCCGTCGTGGCGCTTCTGGGCTTTGGGCCTACTGCTCCGCCCGCCCGTCTAGCCCAGTCGGGTATAGGCCCCACTTGCAGGACCCCTATCTCGGACATCCCACACCCATCATCTTTGATTGCTCTCATCTTGCCATTTTGATCATACCAATCACATCGAAATAGGACCACCGATCGACAAACGTGTAGATCCGATTTATACACCAACTCAATAATCTCTTTCAATGAACCATAAAATTCAGTAGGCTGCCCATTATGTGTACCATCGACCATAATGGAACTATTGTGAGTCTTCAAGTTTTTCTCACAACCAACGGTGTTGTATCGAACACCATTAACAGTGCAAGATGAATATATTCTGACACGTAGATCTGGACCACATGAGAGTGCACGTAGGTGATCACTAACCCAATCCGACTTCTCGCTTATATGGTTCTTAAACCATTTAGCAAATCCACTCATCAATCTTTTGTCAATATCATCTGACCCTTCTTTCTCTAACTCTTCGGTGAACATCCTACAAAAAGGAAAAATCAAGCATGTTGTTAAATATTTCCTACAGATAAGTTAGTTATATGTAGCATGAAATTCATATGTACATGAAAATATTGTACTCACTTCTTATATGGATCAACCTCTTCACTGTTATTCAGCACATACCAAACAAGCTTATCAATTTCATCATCAAGGTAAGTAACTCGACATGATCCTACTAAATTAACACTATGATTAAAACTAGAAATGTCACAACCGACAAGATCTTCTAGAGATCCATCCCCACTTGTGTCCCGATTAAATCTAGTTTTAACATTGTCCTTGTACCTTGAGCAAAATGTCAAGGCCTCATCGGCTACATATGCCTCTGCAATAGACCATTCAGGTCTAGCCCTGTTCCGCAAAAAACCTTTTAGAGTGCAAAGTCGACGCTCAATTGGGTACATCCATCCAAATTGTACTTGACCTCTAAGAATTGCCTCATCCGGTGGATGAACAGCCAAATGCACCATGACATCAAAGAAGGTCGGAGGAAATATTTTCTCAAGCTTGCATAGAATTATTGGGATTTGTGCTTTAAGTCGATGCAGTACATCAATATCCAGATTTCTACAACACAGCTCTCTAAAAAAGTTCCCCAACTCTGCAATTGCTTCATATATTTCTTTGCGCACATAACCACGAAGGCCAACAGGTAAAACTCTTTGCAAGAGTATGTGACAATCATGAGTTTTCAATTCTTGTAACTTGAATCCATCAGCACTTATACATCTAGATAAGTTGGAAGCAAAACCATCTGGAAATTTGATCTCTCTAATAAATTCACAAAATGCAATTCTATGCTCCTTTTTCAAGGTATAGCATGCATTTGGCATGCTATATGTGTTGCCTTTATATTGTAAGTGCAATTCACCTCTTATGCCCATATCTTGCAAATCAAGTATAGCATTGATAGTGTCTTTTGTCTTTCCCTCTATATCCAGTATTGTGCCTAGAAGGTTCATGCATATATTTTTCTCAATGTGCATGACATCAAGATTGTGTGGCTGCATCAATTCTATCCAATATGGCAAATCGAACAATATACCCCTCCGGCTAAATATTTTTGGTTCATCCTTCTGTTGACGCTTTCTTTTCTTATTTGGAGGATGCTTCCCTGGTCTAACATCTTTTACCTTCTCTAATTGTTGTAAAAATTCCTCTTTACTAAACTTTCTTGGCTTGTCACGCTTTTCATGATGTCCATCAAAAACTAAGCTTTTTCGCAAATGATCACCCATTGGGAGGTAACGACGATGACCAATGTAACATATTTTGTTCCTTATGGCCCGTGACAATGGATCTTTGTCACATTGAATGCATGCATAATAACCTTTTGTAGTTCGCCCCGATAAAGTGCTCAAAGCAGGGTAATCATGTATGCACCAAAGTACTGCAGCATGCAGTTGGAACATCGTAGCGGTGAATGCATCATAAGCAGGGACACCGTTCCATAGTTCATTCAACTCTTCTATGAGAGGTTCCAAGAATACATCAAAATCCTTCCCGGGACATTTTGGACCTGGTATGAGTAAGACTATCATACAGTTGGATTGATCCATACATATCCATGGTGGCATGTTGTAAGGCATCACAAGTACTGGCCACATGCTATATGAGGTGCTCATAATGCCAAATGGATTAAAACCGTCTTTAGCTATGCCAAGCCTCATGTTTCTTGCATCTTTTTCAAACATCGGATATTTCCTATCGAAGTCTTTCCACGCCTCGCCATCAGCTGGATGGCTCATTTCATTATCAATTGGTTTTCTTTTCATCTTGTGCCATCGTGTGTCCTCTGCTGTCTTTTTTGAAGAAAAATACCGACATTCTTTTTACCATCAGCATCTATCCATCTTGATGTACCACATACCGGGCATTCATCTCTATACTCATACTCTTTCCGAAATAGCACACAATTATTCATGCACACATGGATAGAATCATATCCAAGACCCAACTCAAGGAGATATTGCTTTACTTCGTAATATGATTTGGGAAGTTTGCAATGTGGAAATGCTAACTCCAACAACTTCAATATTCCATCAAATGCTACATTGCTGATTCGATAGTATGATTTGACATGAGGTAACTTCACAAGAAAAGAGAATCTTGATAATTTAGATTCTGGGCAAAGACCACGTTTTGCATCTTCAAGAACTCTAGCAAAACTTTGGATGTTCTTCACTTTGGTCCCAAGCAGTGTACATCTCTTCTATCATCTCTGGCAATCCACCATCATCGTCATTGTCATCCTCACCCGCACACAACCCATCGGTAAAAGAATTTTCCATATGCTCAACATTTTCATCAAAATGTACTTGAGATTCATGCACATCAGCATCAACATATTCTCCATGATAAACCCACTTTGTGTATGCACTTGACATCCCATGTATGTGAATATGATCATGCACATCTGACTGAGGTCTTGATATATGATTAAGGCATGCACGACATGGACAAAGTATTTGAACATTCTCATCAAATCTGTCTTAAACAAATTGCATGAACTCTCCCACACCTTTGATATATGCGGGGGTAAATTGTTTACCCTGAATCCAACTTCTGTCCATCTGAGAAAATAGATAATTGAACATGGCAAACAATATGTCAAAAACCACAATTAGCAAGAAATTGAATTCAAGAACTGTAATTGCAAAAGAGAAGGGCAATAGCTTGTACTTTTGAAATACAGAACTCCCAGATCCGAAAACTTTACTCTCTGTTTTCGTTGCTCTATCTCTATTCACAGCTTTTGTGAGATTGTATTGCACATATTTAAAGGAGAGATTGCAGATTACAGAGTCCGATTTAGTTACAAACTCTGAATGTCGACTCGGTTTCTTCGACTAGAGAGAGACTCGGTTTCTCCGACCATAGACTCGGTTTCCCAAAATCTAGATCGACGAAGGAAATGACCGCCTCAATGCCTTACACGCGGGAGCCGAAACCCTAGCTACTCCTCGCCCGCGGCCTCCGGTGATGTACCCGGCAGCGGCTGTGGCGGCGGCGGCCGTCGCTCCGGCGCAGTAGGCGGCGACGCGGGTGGAGAAGGCATCGAGCCACCTCCTCGTGGGGACCGACTGGATCGGCGAAGGCGAAGGTGGAGGGGAGCTTTGGAGGGCTCGCCTTCCAGGTGACATGGGAGGTGGCTTCGTCAGCGGGTCTGGGGCGACGATGGCAACAAGATGTTAGGCTGCGGCATCAACATGGCTGCGACACCACGGAGTGTCGTATCTTATAAAATGCGAATGTTGAGGTCAAAAAACTTTATAAAATATGAAAATGGAGGTTCAAACTTTACGTTATGCCGTTTATAACGTGTTTTTGGGCCGTTTTAGGGTGTTTGGACCTCTCCGGGGGACTTTGGGCCTTGGGGTTGAGTTGGGCCTCCAGTGGAGGGGTTTGGGCCCAAGGAGGGGACTTTTGGGCAGCCAAATCTGGCCCCCACCCCTTGGTGCACCCCAAACTCCCTCTCCCAACCCTAGCCGCCACCCCCTAGCCCCCCCCCCCCATGCGCCTCCACCCTTCCCCTTCCTCTCCAACTTCCCCCATGGTGCCACCACCCCTCTCCTCCCATCTCCACCTCCCTTGCTGCCCCTAGGGGAGTTCTCCACCTCAACACCTCGAAGATCCGTCCATTGGAGCGCTCCGCGACGAGGAGATCCGGTGGATTTGGATCGAGGAAGGAGATCGCGCGAACCGGGAGGAGATCCGTTGGGTTTTCAGTCGTCGGGCGAAGTTATGGCCATGGGAATCCTTGGGGTTGGGATAGGTACTGTTGTAAGGATGATTATCAAGTTTTTAGATCAATTGGTGGTGCTGAATTTGATTAGAGTAGATGGATTCTTGAGTTGGTCACGTCCTCTGTTTCGGGCAGCATGAGCAGTCGACCTAGGGCTTAGGTTTTCGCCAATTTAGAATCGGAATCTGGTCGTACGGATGTTGAGGAAGTTGTAGATATTTTCATTATCTTTCTGTGGATATAAAGAACGTCCAATTCCGCCCAGCCGTTTGAAGGTTATGGCTGTTTTACCGAGCGTGTTAAAATCTGTGACGTGATTGGGAAAGAGCACGGTATTTTGTAGATTAAACAACTTTAGAGTCTGAATCAGTCTTTCCATATACCTAGAGAAAGTTGGGAAATTTCCTAAGCTACGCGAGGATGTACTCGTTTAATTGATTCGGAGTCTTAGAACCCGAGTTATGCCTTTTGGAAGGCTGCTGTCCCGGCGGGACAGAACCTCTGTTTTTGGTTATTGCGAGTAGATGGCAATGTCGGGGTAGATGAGGGTTTGCGTACTGTTTTATGGACATGATTGTGAGTGTGTGGTACCTATGTGCAGGTGGTGTGACCCCGGGAGTGCCCTCTTCATCTCGCCAATCCGTCGCCCGTGGTTGAGGCAAGTGTATTGGAATGGGTAGCGGATTGTGGGTTGTTTAATTGATTGAGATTGAAATTTGAATATATGATATGTTCACATGCCATGCTTTAATGTTTGCCATTGATATGATGAATATGTTTATTATGTGATGATGCGATGTGTTAATGTACAAGTTATCCATGATGATGCCATATGTTAATGTACAAGTTATTCATGATGTTGGCATATTTGCATACATGGCATGATACATGGCCCGGGCGGTGAGAAAGTCATAACTAGTCCGTGGAAGGTCGGTGAGAAAGTTATGACTATTCCGGAGAGCCAATGAGTAAGTCCTACATCGTGATTCCATTCACCGCGGTGAACGGAAGCGAGGAGTAGGCACCCTCCATCTTCGGGGTGGAAGGGGGGAGAGGGTGCACACCGACGGGTGTGTACTCAACCATACCGGTATGAGTTTCCAAGGAAACATGAGCATCGCATTGCATTGCATACATAATGATGATGATAATGTTATGTGTTCATGAATGAGATGATATACATGATGTGAGATATTATTGCCATGTAATTGTTCTTGTTGCCCATTGCAATATGCTTGCTGAGTTTCGAACTCACGCTTGTGTTTATGTTATTTTTCTTAGGTACCATGAAACCGGCATGCGGGTAAAAGGGTTTAGCTACACATCTACACGTAGCTCCACAGAAATTAGACAGTGTTATCATTTGGAGACATGATAATGAAAGTATTGCCGTGAAACATGGAGAATTGCTTAACTGTGTGCTCGGTCTTACTATTTGATTCGTTTAGCTCATGAAGTGGTTGAATGCCTTATCCTGGACTTATTTTGTTGCTATGACACATGTTATTGCTATTTTAGATGCTTTCCGTTATGAGATAACTTGTGATACTTTGTTGTTGCTCCGAATCATGGAAAAACAAAGGAGATGCTGTCGAAATTTTCGGTATTAGCATTTGTTCCTTTGCTGTAATTTACTTGTAATTGTGGTATTTAGAGGTTGCTTAGTCTATGTTTGGTAGCATTTGGGCATATTAAATGCCGGGGTGTTACAGTTGGTATCAGAGCTGGTCAGAGGTCCCTAGAATGTGTATTTTTAGTGTCATGCTATAGGGTACAACTAAAATGTGATGTGGAATAACTTAGAAACATGGCTTAGGTGTTAACTAAAATTTTGTCATAGGATAGCAACATTAAAACTTGCAAAGTGGTATAACTAATCTAAAAATTTGACACATAATGGATGCACAGTAGGAAAGGGTATGGGTATAGTTTCTTTACGGTTAAATGTTGTATTTAAGCTTCGATGTTGAATGCTTCATTTGATAATGCATGTTGCTATGTTTATGAGATAAAAGATTGAATTGTGCTTGTTGTGGTGATAAAGTGGGGTTGTGGTGCCGAAGGGTTTCGATCACCACTTTTGTTCATAGTAAGGGTGTGGTTTGATGGTATAGCCGGTTAAAGCCATCACCGAAGAACTATTAACCCCTTGTGGGGAAAGAGTGCTTACCTTTTCTATCGTAGATCGGGTAGTTGACTGGAGGAAATAGAAGAGTTTGGTGGTGGATTCCTTCGGATCTTCTTTATCGTTCTGTGGTCGATCTTGGTTGGTTTTCTTGGTTTTAGTTGACTGAAACAAAAAGAAAAGTGTTTGGCATTGGATTTTTCGCGGATTGTTCCGTATGCGGTGTGTGGTTTTGTCTTCCTCGGTTGAAGGCGAAGAAGAAGAGTCTAGTGTTGCGCTTCTTTTGGTCGCCTTTCCAGTTTTGATGCTTAGGTTGTTGTTTGCTTTATGGGGAAGAAGCATTCAATTTATTTCTGTGTTTGTCCTTCTCTGAGGTTAAAGGAGTTATTGCGGCATTATGCCAGACCTGTTGTCAGGGCTGAAGTCCTGTGGCTTTGTAGGAGTAGGTGGTGTTTGATTTCGTCATTTTACTGGCTTAAGAAATCATCTTTGAAAACCCTTCTTGTTTCGTGAAAGGTTGGGGTTTGGTGTTAAGGTTTTATTTGAAAAAGATTACTTGATCGCTTGGTTCCCTTTCAAGAAAATTGTCTTTCAACCATTCTCCTCCATGGGAGTCCTTGAGATTGAAAGGTGTTTTGGAGAATTCCTTTTGCATGACCAAGTGTGGGTTTGTCTCATTGCAATTTTGAGAGTCAAGTTTCCTTATGAATTTGGGATGAGTTTTAAAACTAAAATGCTGCAAACAAAGTAAGTAGTCTTTTGACTGAAATCGTTTGTCCCTAGTAAGAATTGTTGTTTAGCATGTTATGTAGCATGCACCAATGTGGTTTATGGAATGACGTATTGTTAAGTTAATTTGCGAGTTGAAACAATTAAATGTAATTGTTACCTTTAGCTTAAGATTAGGTGAACCTCTAGTGATGTAGAGTACCCCATAGTGGGAATGATTAAATGGGTTAATGTACATGGTTAGAATCTGTTGCTTTGTTAAAAAAAATGCTTATGACCCCCGATTATGTTTAAAGTTTTAAATCTTGATGCATAGTTAAAACATTAAGATGATGTAGACTGCTGTTATTGTTAAAGAAACTTTGCTGGTTGTTTAAAGATGTTCTAATCTAACGGGTTAATAGAGAAATTTAATCATGTTGACTAGTGGCTTTAATTTGGAAGTTGATTAGAGTTGCTATTTACGTTGTTGCAAACTACTAGTATATTTGGAAGTATGCAGTTGTGTCTCTACAATGCTAGTATTGATATCAATTGAGAAGACATAAGACTTATTCTTAATGATGTTGTTAAAGGCAGTGTTAATGCTAGTATTCAATTTTTTTTAAATAGTTGGAGTATGTTGTGCGGTGGTAATTTTGTTATCACCTTTGTATAGGGTAGCTAAAAGTAATGTTGTTGGTTGATGAACATGCCCATTTGTTGTTAGTGATGACTAAGTAGTGGTGGTAACTGTTTAGATTACTCGTTGGAAAACCATGGTTAAATAGAGAAAAATTTTAACATGTTGCGATGGAATGAGCTTTGGATAATTAACATGATAAATGATCTTATCCTTAATGAAAGTATAACTTAGAGTCTGACTTACGAATTCTTCCCTGTGGAGATAATATTTACATGTTGAAGTCGTTGTTTAACTGAATAAGATTCGGTTGTCGAGACGTGAATATATAGGAGGTATGAAATTTATATGTTGATCTTGCTGAAAGATTTGTTGAAGTATTATGTTTCAAATTTAGAATAAGAAGTATTATGATTCGGTGATCCGTGGGGATCATGTCAATGTAGTCTTGGTTGGGTGCCTTTTTGATAAGCATCTTAAACCCTAATTAAAAGTGTTGGGAATGGTAACTTGTCGGGACCCGAATCGGCAAATCCGGACCCTCTGTGTATTCAGCACTAGTCCAGGAACGCGCTAGTGCACACAGTCTCAACATTGGTAAATATCACAATCATACCAAACGGTACTAATAAAGTACTTTAAATAGTTAACCAAACTGGTTGCTCGACCTTAGGGTCATGTTACAAATATACGCCACGTAGGGCGAAACTTAATAAAGAGTAATAATAGCAGCGGAAAAAGTAAGATAACATCGTGGCGCCATCCAGTATACCACATGCAACTGACTGGGCTCGCTCCCTAAGTAGACGGTTCCTCTAGAAGCTCCTCCTCCAAAGCTGGTGTAGATTCTTCTTCAACTGGTGTTGTATTGTGGCAAGGGTGAGTACTTTGGTACTCAGCAAGTCATGCACAGAATGCAACTAATATACTACATGCATGGCTTGGTACAAAGGAGTAGCTCAAGGTGTATTTGCAGTAAAACAGCATTTGACAAGTAGCATTAAGTAGATTCGAAAGCAGTAGAAACAAGTATAACATAAATAACCTTTCCAAGAGTTTAATCAACATCCTTCCCATTCCTAAACCACATTTCCATCAACATCATTATTTAACCAAACCCAACCTTTCAAGTCCAAGTTATTTTCAAGAAAGTCTAACCCTTGACTGTAATTCCCGAGCGATGTCCAATACCGCGGACACGGCTATTCGAATAGATTTTTCACTCTGCAGAGGTTATGCACTTTACCCACAAGATACAGTCAAACACCACAAAGGCGAGTTCCCGTAACAAAGTCTTTCGGAAACTTCTAACAGCACAAGTGGTCCTCTCCGGTGTTTGCACACTAACCCTTCCCTTAGCGAAGGCGAAGTTTAGGCCAAACCACCGTTAGATGGATACCTGGCCGCAGCCCCGGTACGCTCCCCCGTCCAACATACACAAAGGGTGTAGTTGACACCCAGAGGTTCCACAGGTACGTTATTAGCAACTTAGTCAACTAGGTCCGTCCCATTACGGACAAGTGGTTGCACGCTTGACTCAGTTCAAAGTCTTGCAAGGTTAAGTCCTTAGAGTGACCAGGGCAAGACTACCCGAAGAACCAAACCAACATTCCCGGTGCCACAACTGGCCCACCTGATCATTCTTGCCACATGCCCCGATCAAAAGCTATTTATAAAACCCCCAGTTGATTACCTTGCACCATGTGCCATCAACATCACATGATACTTTTCCAAAACAGATTCAATATATCATTAAGTCAATATTAACATTTGATTGTCCAAAATCATGTCACGTGGCAAGGCTAAGCATACTACATCGGTCTAACTACCCATGTTGGCAATTTAATAATGTCCAACTAGTAATCCACAACTAGGGTGACAAGGTGTCATGGCACATACTTAATTAATCAATGTGTCATACAGCAAATTGGCATTTATCTAATTCCCCGGAATTCAATAAAGCATTTTCTATTTCAACTAGCATGCAATACATTAAATCAAAATAGGTTTCAAAATGGGATCAACATGGTCAAAGCACAACTTGCCTTCAAAAAGTACTTGCTCTTGGTCCTGAGCTGGCTCCTGGGTCAATACTTCTCCTTCGAATCATTCCGGCACTTCAACGTCTACTCGTAACGCGTGCAAATAGCAACCAATGAATAAAACAGTAGACAAAAAGTGTCCAAACATCCAAATAAGTTCATAAACAGAGAGAGCATAATTTTATGAATTTTTAGAAACTGGAATCGTCAAATTCGGAGTTTAAACGCGAAAGTTATAGCATTTTGAAGTTTAAATAATCAATTTAAATAATATTACAGAGAACAACTTTAGTCCAAAAATTAAATAAAATTCATCATTAGGTAGATCTCAATTTTATACAAATTTACAAATTTGAATCACTCAATTCGGAGTTAAAACACAAAAGTTATAAGCGTTTAAAGTTTGAATCAAAATCTGAAATCATTATTTCGAATTAATAAATCATTTTCTTTTTCGGAAATTAATTTATTGCATCAGCAGTGACACGTGGCAGCCTCTGATTGGTCAACTGACGTCAGCCGGTTCATGGACGTGGTCCATGGTTTGGCTTGGGTCTACCGTGGACCCGGTCCACGGCTCCCCGTGAGACTGACAGGTGGGACCCACTGGGGTGACGTCATTGCTGACGCCACGACTCGGCCCGTTGTCGGCAGTGGGACCTCATCGGTGACGTCATTGCTGGCGTCACCGCACGGCTGGGGTGGCCGTTGACGTGCGGGTCCGCCATGACGTCAGCGTGACGTCATGTTGCGGTCGCTGACAGGCGGGCCCGGCGTGTCAGTGACCCACGCCCACGAGTGGGCTGAACGCGGCGGTCAAGCTTCCGCTACGTGGCGCAATCCGGGCCGTTGATTTGAAATCCGATGGCTCGGATTGGATCTGGGTTTCACGCGTTTGGGTTAACGCGGTTAATCTGGACCGTTCGATCTTGATCGGACGATCAAGATCCAATCTAACAAATACAATGTGGGTTAACGCTAACCGTTTGATCTAGATCTAACGGCTGAGAATGGATCTAGCTTGGTGCAATTTAGGCTACGTGGCTCGTTCTAAACCGTTGGATCTAGATCCAACGGTTGGAAATAGATATGAGATTCAACGTGGAAACTCACCGAGGGGTGACGTGGCGTGATCTGGGCCCTTCGATCTGGATCGGACGGTTGGTGGAGCACGGGGTCCGGCGATGGCCTGCGGCGGCGCTGGTTCACCGGAGGTGAAGACGGCGACCACGGCAACGGCGCGCCGCGGGCGATTCTCGCGAATCGAAGGTCTCTTCGCGCGCTTGACTCTCCTGGGCCCGGATCTCGACCAACGGCGCATGAGGACGGCGGACGGCGGCGGAAACAACACTTAACAGCGGCGGAGCGCTATGGCAACTACGGCGAGCGATTACGGCTAGACGGCGACGGCTCAGGCGGTGTGAGCTAGGGTACGGGTGCGCACGGAAGTCGGCGTCACGGCACGGGTGGCGGCGCATTAAATAGGGCCCTCGGCGTCCGTGAAACGCGCGGAAACCGAGGCCCACTCCGTTGGGGCGGCGGAGTCCGACGGCGACACGGAGAGGGTGACGTGGCACGCGCACAGCCGTTGGATCGAGATCCAACGGTGCGTGTGTTTGGGTTCGGGTCTAACTCGGGCGAGCTGGCTGGCTCGGTCGGGCTCGGGCTCGGGTGACGTGGCTCAATCGTGGCCGTTGGATCAAGATCCAACGGTCACGCGGGTTTGGGTTCGGCCGAGCGGGTTCGACCGGGTCGGTTGGCTCGGGTCGGACTCGAGTCTGACTCGGACTCGGTCCTGGCCGATAAACAAGAAACCCACTCGCATTTTTCCAGCGATTAAATAATTCAAATTAATTCCCAGAAATTCATTTAAATCATTAAAAATAGCAAATGACTCAGAAAAATTCCAGAAAAATTCTGAAAAATATTTTGGAACATTTTGTACTCAAATAAAATATTTCCAACAAAATTTTATTTGCAAAGTTAAATTCTTTAATTATTTCAAAAGGGAATAAATTCAAATAAATCCAAATAAATTCCAGAAAATTCCAAAAATTCACCAAAGTGCCAAATCACTCATGAATTTAAGAAAAGCAAAATTTTTGGGGTGTTACAAACCTCCCCCCCTTAACAGAATCTCGTCCCCGAGATTCAGGGCTTACTAAAGAATAGGTTCGGAAACTCTTTCTTCAAATCCTCTTCGCGCTCCCAGGTTGCTTCGCTCTCTGCATGGTTTCTCCATTGAACTCTGCAGAAACGGGTTGACTTGTTTCTCGTTTCTCGATCCATGGTGTCCATAATCTTCACGGGGTGCTCCTTGTAAGTCAGATCTTCTTGTAGCTCAATTGACTCTAGCGGCGTCTGCTCATCTGGCACTCGAAGACATTTCTTCAACTGGGACACGTGGAAAACATCATGCACTCCTGTTAGTGATTGCGGTAGCTCCAGCTGGTTTGCAACTTCGCCTCTGCGGCTGAGAACCTTGAATGGTCCAACATATCTTGGCGCGAGTTTTCCTTTGGCATGTAATCTCTTAACTCCTCTGAGTGGTGTAACTCTGAGATACACAAAATCTTTTGGTTCAAAACTCAGGTCTCGACGACGGTTGTCGGCGTAGCTCTTTTGTCTTGATTGTGCTATCTTCAATCTCCCTGATCATAGCAATCTGTTCTTCGGCTTCTTGAAAAATATCTGGCCCAAAGACACATCGTTCACCTGTCTCATTCCAGTTCAACGGTGTCCGACAAGGTCGACCATCTAATGCTTCAAATGGCGACATTCGCAAACTGGCTTGATAACTGTTATTGTAGCTGAACTCAGTGTACGGCAGACTCTTATCCCAAGAGGTAGCATAAGCCAATGCACAGGCTCGTAGCATGTCCTCTAGAATCTGATTAACTCTTTCGGTCTGTCCATCCGTCTGCGGATGATAAGTCAGATCTTGAAATTCAAACGGGTTCCCATGGCTTCATGCAGTTTATTCCAGAACCTCGAGGTAAACTGGGTACCTCTGTCCGATACAATCCTCTTCGGCACTCCATGCAAACAAACAATCTTGGTCATATACAATTCTGCCAACTTATCTCCTGAATAAGTGGTCTTCACTAGAATAAAATGGGCAACCTTAGTCAAGCAGTCTATTATGACCCATACGGAATCATATCCACCTTTAGTTATGGGTAAACCGGTAATGAAGTCCATTCCGATTTCCTCCCACTTCCACTCAGGTATCTTTAACGGCTGTAGCAATCCTGCTGGCCTCTGATGCATTGCCTTGACTCTCTGACATATGTCGCAAAGCGCAACATGCTCGGCAACTTCACGCTTCATGTTCGGCCACCAGAATCTTTCTTTTAAATCCTGATACATATTGGCGCTTCCAGGATGAATTGAATACTTGGAGTCATGGGCCTCTTCTAGAATCAGCTGCTTCAGCTCCTTCTTGTCCGGCACACAAATGCGACTCTTCATCCATAACGTGCCTTGCTCATCCAACTTTAAGTCCTCTGCCTTGCCTTCATCCATGTTGGACTTAATCTTGCGGATCTTGTCATCATCCTCTTGTCCTTCTCGGATCTGATCCTCCAGGGTAGGCTTCACTTCTAATGCGGCCAAGAATCCTTCTGGTACGACTTCAATCTGCATTCTCTCGAAATCCTCACATAGCTCATCCTGACTTGTGGCTAGCAACATACTCACAGTATGGCTTTTCCGACTCAGAGCATCGGCAACTACGTTGGTCTTTCCGGGATGGTAATGGATTCCCACATTATAATCTTTGATCAACTCTAACCATCTCCTCTACCTCATGTTTAAGTCTGATTGGGTGAAGATGTACTTAAGACTCTTATGGTCCGTGTATACTTCACATCGGTTTCCAATCAAATAGTGACGCCACAACTTCAAAGCATGCACTACGGCAGCTAACTCCAGGTCATGCGTCGGATAATTCTCCTCATGCGGCCTCAACTGCCTTGATGCATAAGCGACGACCTTTCCATTCTGCATCAGTACACATCCAAGTCCTTGGCGCCACACGTCACAATAAATGTCAAAGCTTTGATTGACGTCCGGTAGAACTAACACCGGCGCTGATGTTAATCGCTTCTTTAACTCTTGAAAACCTTTCTCACACTCCGGTGTCCATGCAAACTTCTTCTCCTTCTTCAGCAATTGCGTAAGAGGTTTCGCAATTGTCGAAAAGCCTTCAATGAACCGGCGATAGTAACCTGCCATTCCAAGAAAACTTCGGATCTGGGTCACGGTCTTTGGCTGCTCCCAATGTAACACAGCTTCTACCTTGCTTGGATCTACAGCAACTCCTTCTGCGGTCATTACATGTCCAAGGAATTCCACCTTGTCCTTCCAAAAGTCACACTTGCTGAACTTGGCAAAAAGTTGTTGTTCCCTCAGCTTTTCTAAAACTCGCCTTAAGTGCTCTGCATGTTCATCCTCTGTCTTGGAGTAAACTAAGATATCATCTATGAACACAACAACAAACTTGTCCAAATACTCCATGAACACCTTATTCATCATATTCATGAAATACGCTGGCGCATTCGTCAGACCAAAGGACATAACTGTAAACTCGTAATGTCCATATCTCGACGAGAATGCGGTCTTCGGTATATCTTCCGATCGGATCTTCAACTGGTGGTATCCCGATCTCAGATCAATCTTTGAGAAAACTTCAGCTCCTCTCAGCTGATCAAACAGATCATCAATTCTGGGTAGCGGGTACTTATTCTTCATGGTGACTTCATTGAGTGCACGGTAGTCAATGCACATCCTGAAACTCCCGTCCTTCTTCTTGACAAACAAAACTGGCGCTTCCCACGGCGACGAACTCGGTCTGATAAATCCTTTCTCCATCAACTCTTCAAGTTGTTTCTTCATCTCTACCAATTCTTCGGTAGACATCTGATAGGGTCTCTTTGCTATTGGCGCTGTACCAGGTACAAGCTCTATCACAAACTCTATGTCTCTGTCTGGAGGCATACCAGGTAGATCTTCGGGAAAAACATCCGGGTACTCATTCACTACTGAGACATCTTCTATGCTGATTGCCTTGGTGCTGTTAACCATCAACTGTCCATCTCTAACGGCGGTAGCTTGAAATTCCACTTTCCTTCCTCACGGGCTCTCAACTGATATGATCCTTCGTCTACAATCCAATACTGCCTTGTGCTTGGATAACCAATCCATTCCCAAAATAACATCTAAGTTCTGGGTTTCCAATATAATAAGGTTCGCTAGGAACTCTATCCCATCTATTAATATTCTTACCCCAGAACATCCTACTTTAGTTCGGAGTTCGGCACCAGGGGTTTGAACTAAAAGCATGCATTTAAGTCTTGCAATCCCCAAATCATTTTTAGCAGCAAAACCTTGAGAAACAAATGAATGCGAAGCTCCCGAATCAAACAAAACTGTTGCAGGTACTGAGTTGACAAGTAACTTACCCAGTACAACGTCCGTAGCATTCTGAAGTGCATCTGTGGTGACATGGTTGACTCGGCCTCTCACCACGGTCTGGGGTGTTTCTCCTGGTTGTGCTGTCCCGCGGTTTGCTCCTGGTGCTGGCGTCCTGGCTGGTGTGGATCCCAGATTGAAGCGGACTGGGGTCACTCCTGCTGTCTTCTTAGGACAACTGTTTGCGAAGTGTCCTGGCTCGTTGCAGTTGTAGCAGCGTCTCACTGTCCCTTGTTGACTGCCTGAAGCGGCATTTCTGGCTGGTGCTGGGGTCTGATAATTTTGATTGACAGGTCTTGGTGCTGGTGATGGTGTCCTTGCAGCATTCTGCGGCTGCAATCTGAAAAACTGATTTGGCGCAACTCTCAAACGTTGCTGCGATCCCTGACGCGATCCCTGCTGTTGCATCCTGCGCTTCCTGTTCTCTTCCAGTTCCTTGCACTTGTCCTCAAGAATAAGCGCCTTATTCACCAACTCTTGGAAATCTGGAAAGGTGTGGGTGATCAGTCCCACCTGCAGTCCTGAGTTAAGTCCCTTCATAAAGCGAGACTGTCTAGCCTTATCTGTCGCTACATCTTCAGGTGCGTAGCATGCAAGCTGTGTGAACTTATTCAGGTATTCGGCCACCGGCTGATTACCTTGCTTTAGTGCTCTGAACTCTTCCTTCTTGAGGTCCATAATTCCTTCAGGCACGTGATACTGACGAAATGCAGCTGTAAACTCTTCCCAAGTAATATCCTGAGGGTCCTCCTGCATGGCACAGAAGTTTTCCCACCATTCGGCGGCTGTTCCTTCCAACTGATGAGAAGTGTAGAGTACCTTCTCATTTCCCATGCATTGAGCAATGTGTAGCTTCCTCTCAATTGACCTTAACCAATCATCGGCTTCCAACGGATTGGCATTCCCAGAAAAAGTCGGTGGATGAGTCCTCATGAACTCTGACAGTCTTGTATTCTGGCGTTGTCCCTGATTGACTTGATTAGCGGTGGCCTGAGCAGTGACGTGCTGCATCTGTTGCATCATAGCATGCATCAACTAAGTCTGAGCAGCAAGAAAAGCTCCAAAATTCTGCATATCAACTGGCGGTGCTGGTGCTCCATCATTGGGGTTTTCTGCTGGGCGACAACCACTGACATTACCTCCAAGGTTTCCGCGGGTGTTCACCATCTGTCGATTGCTCCAAGGTTTCAGAGATGAGAGGGAACAAGAATAGACAAGTAGTAGAGAAACTTATGCGGGGGAAAAGTGTAACTCAAAATCCACTTTGTTACTAATAATAACTTGGTGTGGTTGCTTACAATGCCTAAGGGCCTGCAACACATACTGCACACTCAGCAAGCAATGAAAAACCAACGCTTCTAAAGGGTGACTCTTATTCTATAACGCGACTCGACGAAGGAGTCTCAACCTCAAAACCTACGCTCACTCATCGAGAAAACCTCCACTGCCTGGGTGGGGGTGCGACGGCTGTAACACCCCAATTTTTGCTTTTCAGGAAATTAAATATTTTTTTGCACATTTGTGAATTTTTGGAATTTTCTGGAATTTATTTGGATTTCTTTGGATTTAATTTGAATTTATTCCATATTGAAATAATTAAAGAAATTAAATTTTCAAATAAAGTTTTGTTGGAAATATTTTATTTGAGTCCCAAATGCCCCAAAATATTTTCCAGAATTTTTCTGGAATTTTTCTGAGTATTTTGCTATTTTTCTTGAATTAAATGAATTACTGGAAATTATTTTAAACATTAAATCGCTGGAAAATCAAGTCGGGTCAAGTACTGTTCATCCGACCGAGTCGGAACCCGAGTCGGACTCGAGTCCGACCCGAGCCACGTGACTCGACCGAATCAAGTCCAAACCCTAGCCGCGCGGGACCGTTGGATCAAGATCCAACGGCCGAAATCGAGCCGCACCGATCCGACCGGATCCGATCGCGCCCGAGCCAATCGTGGCCGTTGATCGCGCCACGTGGACGGTCCTCCGTCGTCGTCTCCGCCCGAGTCCGAGCCGGATTCCTCCGCCGCGCCCGCCGCCGTGTGGGCCTAGGTTTCCGTTTTCCGCACGGACGCCGAGGGTATTTAATGCCCGGGTCGCACCTCGAGGACCGCCTTGACTCCGCGCAGCCGTTGCCCTAGCCGCCGCCGCCCGTAGTGCATCCTCACGCCCGCGATTGCTCGCCGTAGTTGCGTGAAGCCCCGCCGCGGTTCTCCGTTGTTTCCGTCGCCGTTCGCCGTGCTCCGCCGCGACCAAGGCCAGATCCGAGAACCCCGCGTCGAGACGCACCCGTGGAGCCAACTCACCTCGTCGGAGAACCTCTGGAGCGCCGCTGGGATCGTCATCGTCTTCAACTCCGGCAGCCGTGCGCCACCGCGAAGCCATCGCCGTCCGCGAGCGCTGTGAGCCGTTGGATCTCCATCGCACGTTCCAGATCTCGCCACGTCACCGCCGGTGAGATCCCGTTCCAAACCTCAGATCTAATCCTAACCGTTGGATCTAGATCCAACGGCCCTGATCATGCCACGTAGCTTTAGCCGCCGCGACTGCGGCGGCGCGCGTGGGCCGGCCGACATGCGGGCCCGCATGTCGGCCCGCGCAAGCCATGCGCCGGATCCACCATGGACCCGGCGCGCGGCGCTTTGTCCATGGGCCGGGACACGTGGCGGCACCGGGTGGTGCCACGTGGCGATGGCGTCATCTTTGGCGTCATCGGTGGAGATTCGATCGGTCTTGGCGTCAGCCGATCTTGGCGTGGACCAATCAGATGCTGACACGTGTCACGCTGACGCAATAATTAATTTCCGAAAAAGAAAATGATTTATTAATTCGAAATAATGATTTCAGATTTTGTTTCAAACTTCAAACGCTTGTAACTTTTGCGTTTCAACTCCGATTTGAGTGATTCAAATTTCTAAATTTGTATAAAATTTAGATCTACCTAATGACGAATTTTATTTAATTTTTGGACTAAAGTTTTTCTCTGTAAAATTATTTAATTGATTATTTAAACTTTAAATAATCATAACTTTTGTGTTTTAACTCCGAATTTGACGATTCCAGTTTCTAAAAATTCATAAAATTATGTTCTCTCTGTTTATGAACTTTATTTGGATGTTTGGACACTTTTTGTCTACTGTTTTATTCATTTGTTGCTATTTGCACGCATTACGAGTAGACGTTGAAGTGCCGGAAGGATTCGAAGGAGAAGTATTGACCCAGGAGCCAGCTCAGGACTAAGAGCAAGTACTTTTTGAAGGCAAGTTGTGCTTTGACCATGTTGCTCCCATTTTGAAATCTATTTTGATTCAATGTATTGCATGCTAGTTCAATTAGAAAATACTTTATTTAATTCTGGGAATTAGATAAATGCCTAATTGCTGTATGACACCTTGGTTAATTAAATATGTGCCATGACCCTTGTCACCCTAGTTGTGGTTTACTAAGTTGGACATTACTAAATTGCCAACGTGGGAATTTAGACCGTTGTAGTATATTGCTTAGATCTGCTACGTGCTAGTGACATGATTTTGGACAATCAAATGTTAACGT
This sequence comes from Rhipidocladum racemiflorum, assembly GCA_036346355.1. Classification (NCBI taxonomy): domain Eukaryota; kingdom Viridiplantae; phylum Streptophyta; class Magnoliopsida; order Poales; family Poaceae; genus Rhipidocladum; species Rhipidocladum racemiflorum. The sequence goes on from CM070582.1 coordinate 16,448,302, forward strand.
TGACTTAATGATATATTGAACCTGTTTTGGAAAGGTATCATGTGTTGTGATGTTGATGGCACGTGGTGCATGGTAATCAACTAGGGTTTGATAAATAGCTTTTGATCGGGGCATGTGGCAAGAATGATCAGGTGGGCCAGTTGTGGCACCGGGAACGTTGTGTTGGTTCTTCGGGTAGTCTTGCCCTGGTCACCCTAAGGACTTCACCTTGCAAGCCTTTGAACTGGGTCAGACATGCAACCACATGTCCGTAATGGGACGGACCTAGTTGATTAAGTTGCTAATAACGTACCTGTGGGACCTCAGGAGGTCAACTACACCCTTTGTGTAAGTTGTACGGGGGAGCGTACCTGGGCTGCGGCCAGGTGCCCATCTAACGGTTGGTTGGCCTAAACTTCGCCTTAGCTAAGGGAAGGGTTAGTGTGCAACAACCGGGGAGGACCACTTGTGCTGTTAGAAGTTTTCGAAAGACTTTGTTACGGGAACTCGCCTTTGTGGTGTTTGACTGTATCTTGTGGGTAAAGTGCATAAACTCTGCAGAGTGTAAAATCTATTCGAATAGCCGTGTACGCGGTATTGGACATCGCTCGGGAATTACAGTCAAGGGTTAGACTTTCTCAAAAATAACTTGGACTTGAAAGGTTGGGTTGGATTAATAATGATGTTGATAGAAATGTGGATTAGGATGGGAAAGATGTTTACTAAACCCCTTGAAAAGTTATTTATGCTTTACTTGTTACTACCGCTTTCGAATCTATTTATGATACTTGTTAAAATGCTGTTACTGCAAATATACCTTGAGCCACTCCTTTGTATTAAGCCATGCATGTAGTATATTAGCTACATTTTGTGCATGACTTGCTGAGTACCAAGTACTCACCCTTGCCACAATACAACACCAGTTGAAGAGGAGACTACACCAGCTTTGGAGGAGGAGCTCCAAGAGGAACCGTCTACTTAGGGAGCGAGCCCGGTCAGTTGCTCGTGGTATCTTTGGATGGCGCCATGAAGTTATCTTATTTTCCGCCGCTATTATTTCTCTCTTAATAAGTTTCGCCTGCGTGGCTTAATATTTGTAACTTGACCATAAGGTCGAGCAACCAGTTTGACTATTTAATTAAAGTACTTTATTAGTATCGAGTGGTATGATTGTGATATTTACCGATGTTAAGACTGTGTGCACTAGCGCGTTCCTGGACTAGTGCTGAATACACAGAGGGTCCGGATTTGCAAATTCGGGTCCCGACAACGGTATAGGCGCGAAACAATCGCCATGCCCTGCAACTGCAGCTGTGGTTGAGGACGCGGCGTCTTCCTCTGGCTCTGGATCTGGCTGTTGCTGTGGCTGCGGTGCCTCTTCTGGGTCGGGTGCGTCCAACTCCAGCACTGGATCAGGACCTTGTCCATACAGTGCGGTCTTCAGCTCTGCGATCCTTTCTGCAGCATGGGCGACATACTCACGGGCATTCTCCAAGTGCTTCTTCTCTTCCTCAACCTGCTCGCGAGCCTTTTTCAACTCCTGGACTGTGTCCTCGATCAGCTCCTCCTGAGCGGCGATGAATCTGGCTAAGTGAGTGACGGTAGCATCCTCATCTTCCATCGGCGTCCGTTAAGCTCTGCTGTCTCGGCGTGGGTGGTGATGGAATACTGTGCCTTCCAGCTCCCTGGAGTAAGTGCGAACTATCTGCTGCATTGCTCGACGCGATACCTGTAACACCCTAAAATTTTGCTTTTCTTGAATTCATGTGTGATTTGGCACTTTGGTGAATTTTTGGAATTTTCTGGAATTTATTTGGATTTATTTGGAATATATTTGAATTTATTCCATTTTGAAATAATTAAAGAATTTAATTTTGCAAATAAAATTTTGTTGGAAATATTTTATTTGAGTCCAAAATGATCCAAAATATTTTCCAGAATTTTTCTGAGTCATTTGCTATTTTTTATGAATTAAATGAATTACTGGGAATTATTTTAAATATTAAATCGCTGGAAAATCAACTCGGGTCAAGTATCGTTTCATCCGATCGAGCCCGAAGTCGGACTCGAAGTTCGAGTCCGACCGAACCCGACCGAGCCGCTTGACTCAACCGAACCCGTTCAACCCAATCGATCCCAACCGTTGGATCCGGATCCAACGGTCGATCATTCCGCGTGATAACGGCGGCGCCGAGCCATCCGCCGCCGATCGCGCTTACGTGGACGGGCCGCGATTTCGTCGTCTCGCCGGATCCGAAGCCGGAGTTCTCCGCCGCCATCAGTGTCAACCTCGGTTTCGCGCTCTACACGGAAGCCGAGGCCCCCTTTAAATACGCCGCCATCGCCATCGGGAAGCGCACAACCGTACGCACCCGAGCCCCCTTCTCACCTCGCCTGAGCCGCCGCCGTCGTCCCGCAATTGCTCGCCGGAGTGGAGGAAGTCTTCCGCCGCGGTTTTTCGTTGATCCCCGCCGCCTCCGCCGTTCTCCGACGCCACCAAGCCCAGAATCGAGATCGCCGTGTCGCGCCGCTGGAGTGCCGGCCTTCACGCCGGAGTTGCACGGAACGCCAGACGGAGGTCGCCGTCTTCGCTCTCCGGTCAAGCCAACGCCGCCCGCGCGCCATCACCCTCGCGAACTTCGGACAACCGTCCGATCAAGATCGACCGCCACGGTGAGATCACGTTTAGATTCTCGGATCTAATCCCAGCCGCTGATTTAGATCCAACGGTTCAGATTGGCCACGTTCACCCCGTAACGCGTCACCTGATCAATCCGGGCCGCTGATTTTCGAATCAACGGCCGAGATTGTGCCACGCGTCGGGAAGCTTGACCGCCGCGGCCGACTCGCTGAGACGCCGACATCGGCGGGCCCGCTGGCCGGACAATGAATCCGCACCATGACGCTATCGCCGACGCCACTGGGGCCCGCTTGTCGCCAGCCTGCCTCAAGCAGCCGACGCCAAGAATGACGCTATCCGTAGGCCCCACCTATCGGGCCTCACGTGGAGCCGCGGACCGGGTCCACCGTGGACCAAACCGCGCCGTGAGCTGAGCCCATGAGCCGGCTGACGTCAGCCAGCCAATCAGAGGCTGCCACGTGTCCATGCTGACGCAATAATTAATTTCCGAAAAAGGAAATGATTTATTAATTCGAATTAAAGATTTCAAATTTAGATTCAAACTTCAAACGCTTATAACTTTTGCGTTTCAACTCCGATTTGAGTGATTCAAATTTCTAAATTTGTATAAAATTGAGATCTACCTAAATATGAATTTTATTTAATTTTTGGACTAAAGTTTTTCTCTGTAAAATTATTTAAATGATTATTTAAACTTTAAATAATCATAACTTTTGCGTTTTAACTCCAAATTTGACGATTCCAGTTTCTAAAAATCCACAAAATTACGTTCTTTCTGTTTATGGATTTTATTTGGATGTTTGGACACTTTTGCCTATTGTTTATTTGTGTATTTGCTATTTGCACGCTTTACGAGTAGACGTTGAAGTGCCTGAGGATTCGAAGGAGAAGTATTGACTCAGATCCAACTCAAGACCAAGAGCAAGTACTTTTTGAAGGCAAGTTGTGCTTTGACCATGTTGATCCTATTTCGAAATCTATTTTGATTTAAACTATTGCATGCTAGTTCAATTAGAAAGATACTTTGTTTAAACCTGGGGGTTAGATGAGTACCAATTTGTCAATGACACCTTGATTACTTAAGTATGTGCCATGACCCTTTGTCACCCTAGTTGTGGATTATTAGTTGGACATTATTAAATTGCCAACATGGGTTTTAGACCGTTGTAGTATATTGCTTAGACCTGCTACGTGCTCATAACATGATTTTGGATAATCAAATGTTAATATTGACTTAATGATATATTGAACCTGTTTTGGAAAAGTATCATGTGATGTTGATGGCACGTGGTGCATGGTAATCAATCAGTTTGATAAACAGTTTTCGACCGGGGCATGTGGCAAGAGTAATCAGGTGGGCCAGTTGTGGCATTGGGAGTGTTGATTTGGTTCTTCGGGTAGTCTTGCCCTGGTCACCCTAAGGACTTAACCTTGCAAGCCTTTGAACTGGGTCTAACGTGCAACCACATGTCCGGAATGGGACGGACCTAGTTGACTAAGTTGCTAATAACGTACCTGTGGGACCTCAGGAGGTCAACTACACCCTTTGTGTAAGTTGTACGGGGAGCGTCTGGGCCGAGGCCAAGTACCCATCTAACGGTTGATTGGCCTAGACTTCGCCTTAGCGAAGGGAAGGGTTAGTGCGCAATAACCGGGAGGACCACTTGTATTGTTAGAGGTTTCCAAAGACTTTGTTACGAACTCGCCTTTGTGGTGTTTGACTGTATCTTGTGGGTAAAGTGCATAACCTCTGCAGAGTTTAGAATCTATTCGAATAGCCGTGTCCGCGGTATTGGACATCGCCGAATTACAGTCAAGGGTTAGATTTTCTCAAAAATAACTTTGGTTTGAAAGGTTGGGTTGGTATAACAATGAAGATGATGGAAACATGGTTTAGGATGGGGAAAAAGTTTATTAAATTTTTGAAAAGTTATTTATGCTTTATTTATTTCTACTGCTTTCGAATCTACTTATATTACTTGTCAAATGTCATTTAATGCAAATATAACTTGAGCTATTACTTTGTACCAAGCCATGCATATAGTATATTAGCTTGCATTCTCAGGCATGACTTCTTTGAGTACCAAGTACTCACCCTTGCCTCAACACAACACCAGTTGAAGAGGAGACTACGCCAGCTTTGGAGGAGGAACTCCAAGAGGACCCGTCTACTTAGGGATGCGAGCCCAGTCAGTTGCCTGTGGTATACTGGATGGCGCCACGAAGCTATTTGATTTTCCGCTGCTATTATTTCTCTCTGAATAAGTTTCGCCTTGCGAGGCATATATTTGTAACTTGACCATAAGGTCGAGTAACCAGTTTGATTATTTAAATAAAGTACTTTTATGGTATCGATTGGTATGATTGTGATATTTACCGATGTTAAAGACTGTGTGCACTAGCGCGTTCCTGGACTAGTGCTGAATACACAGAGGGTCCGGATTTGCAAATTCGGGGTCCCGACAGAGGTGGTATCAGAGCCATACTTGACTGTAGGCTCAACCCTAGCTAGAATGGTCGTAGTGAGGATAAAACCTATTTTCTAAAAACTAAAAATTTGTCAAGATAAGAAATGACATCTCGACTTATCCCCTTCTCTCTTTTCTTGTCTCTTGCTGAAATTTTCCCTTACCTTGTCACAATTTAAAAATTCCGAGTTCTTACGTAAAGCACTCTTGTGACAGATGGAGGAAGAGTTCAACTACGTTGATCTGGGAGTTGGTCATGTCATGAACTTTGGCACATGCTACAAACTCTCGGAGATTTTGAGAAGCTCCAATACCAAGTGGAAGTGATCAGCAAGCGTGATTGATCAAGGCTTGTGACGTGAGGATTGAGGTACCTGCCAGAAGAGGGGCCAGTGCAATCGCCGATACACCAGACCGCCAGGAGATCTACAATGCAGATGGGTATCCAAGAGGTATCACGACGAGCAATGCGGCACATTACCAGTATCTACGCCAGAGAATTGGAGAGCACGGTGTTCCGTTATCATCCGCGCAGCGATAACCTTCTTGACCCGAAGACGATTCAGGATGAGAATGCCACGGTTACACAGTTGGCACGATTTGTCGTCGCCCAGGAGGATGTACTAGATAATACAAGCAAGGAGCTACAGAAGGCCCGCAAGGAAATCACGACAGAGAAGAACCGATGGCGGGAAGCTCAAGAGTATGTGGCACACCTACTACGAAGGATTGACGAGTTGGAGATGACCTTGTACGGACCAGACCCAGAGCCCGTACTCGAGCTACACGAGCCAGATCCGGAGGAGTCAGACCTCGATGAGGACACTGCTTCTTCGACTACCACAGATGACATAGTCGCTGGACATGGCGATCGTTTCGCGCCTATGCCACAAAGACCGCATTCGTGCCGTGGAGGTTTTCTCGATGAGTGAGCATAGGTTCTATAGTGAGACTCCTTCGCCGAGTCGCGTCATAGAATAAAGAGTCACCCTTTAGGCGTTAGACTCCAGAGTTAGTTCGATTTGGATTTGCTTTGTTTGCTGAGTGTGCAGTATGTGTTGCAAGGCCCTTAGGCATTGTAAGCAGCCATACCAAGTTATTAATAATAAAGTTGGACCTTAAAGTTACACCTTTTCGCCCCGCATAAGTCCCATATTACTTGTCTATCCTTGTTTCCCTCTCATCTCTAAACCTAGAGCAAACCGACAGATGGTGAACACCCGTGGGAACTTTGGAAGCAATGGGAGTGGTTCTCGCCCAGCAGAAAACCCCAATGATGGAGCACCAGCACCGCCACTGGATATGCAGAATTTCGGAGCTTTTCTTGCTGCCTGCACTCGATTGATGCATGCTATGATGCAACAAATGCAGCACGTCACCGCTCGAGGCCACAGCCAATCAAGTTAATCAGGACCACGCCGTAATACCAGACTATCAGAGTTCATGAGGACTCACCCACCCACTTTCTCTGGGAATGCCAATCCATTGGAGGCCGATGATTGGTTGAGATCTATTGAGAGGAAGCTACACATAGCTCAATGCCTAGGAAATGAGAAGGTATTCTACGCTTCTCATCACCGGAAGGAACAAATTACGAATGGTGGGAGAACTTCGTGCCACGCAAGAGAACCCTCAAGATATCACTTGGGAAGAGTTCACACCGCATTCGACAGATCACGTGCCTGAAGGAATCATGGACCTTAAGAAGGAGGAGTTCAGAGCATCAAGCAAGGTAATCAGCCGGTGGCCGACTACCCGAACAAGTTCACACAGCTAGCACGCTACGCACTGAGGATGTAGCGACAGATAAATCCGCAGTCTCGTTTTATGAAGGGACTTAACTCAGGATTGCAAGTAGGATTGATCACCCACACCTTTCCAGATTTTCAGGAGTTAGTGAATAAGGCGCTTATTCTTGAGGACAAGCGCAAGGAACTGGATGAGAACAGGAAGCGCAGGATGCAACAAAGAAGGATCAAGCCGAGGAACGCAACAGCGCTTGAGAGTTGCACCAAACCAATTCTTCGATTCCAACCACGAGAATGCAACAAGGACGCCACCCCCAGCACCAAGACCTGCCAATCGTAACTACTGCACTTCACTTCCGCTAGAAACGCTACTCCGTGCAAACAAGAAGGAACAAGTGAGACGCCGCTACAATCAGCAACGAGCCAGGACACTTTGCCAACAGCTTGTCCGAAGAAGACAGCAGGAGTGACCCGATTCGCTTCAACCTAGGAACCACCCCAGCTAGGGCGTCGGCACAGGAGCCACACCCCAGGCGTGGTGAGAGGCCGAGTCAACCATGTCACCGCAGATGCACCGCAGAATGCTACGGACGTCGTGATCGGGTAAGTTACTTGTTAACTCGCACTGCAACAGCTTTGTTTGACTCGAGCTTCAGCATTCGCTTGTTTCGCAAGGCTTTGCTACTAGAAATGATTTGAGGATTGCAAGACTTAAGTGCATGCTTTTAGTTCAAACCCCTGGTTCCGAACTCCGAGCGAAAGTAGGATGTTCCGGTGAGAATACTAATAGATGGAATAGAGTTCCTAGCGAACCTTATTATTTTGGAGACCTGCACCTTAGACGTCATATTGGGAATGGATTGGTTATCCAAGCACAAGGCCGTATTGGATTGTGGACGAAGGACTATCTCGATTGAGAGCCCGTGTGGGAAGAAAGTGGAATTTCAAGCCACCGCAGCTTAGAGACGGACAGTTGATGGTTAACAGCATTCAAGGCAATCAGCATAGATGACGTCCCAAGAGTGAATGAGTACCCGATGTTTTTCTGAAGATCTACGGTATGCCGCAGACAGGGACATAGAGTTTGTGATAGAGCTTGTACAGTACAAAGACCGATAGCAAAGAGACCCTATCGGATGTCCACCGAGGAGTTGGTAGAAATGAAGAAACAATAGAAGAGTTAATGGAGAAAGGATTTATCAGGCCGAGTTCGTCGCCGTGGGGAGCACCAGCTTTGTTTGTCGAGAAGAAGGACGGAGTTCAGGATGTGCATTGACTACCGTGCACTCAACGAAGTCACCGTGAAGAATAAGTATCCGCTACCCAGGATTGATGATTTGTTTGATCGGTTGAGAGGAGCCGGAGTTTTCTCCAAGATTGATCTCGAGATCGGGATACCATCGATTGAAGATCCGATCGAGGATATTCAAGACTGCATTCTCGTCAAGATATGGACATTACGAGTTTACGCTATGTCTTTTGGGTAGACAAATGCGCCACTTATTTCATGAATATGATGAATAAGGTGTTCATGGAATATTTGGACAAGTTTGTCGTCGTGTTCATAGACGATATCCTAATCTACTCCAAGACAGAGGATGAACATGCCGAACACTTGAGGCGAGTTTTGGAAAAGTCGAGGAACAGCAACTTTTCGCCAAGTTCAGCAAGTGTGATTTTTGGAAGGACAAAGTGGAGTTCCTTGGACATGTAATGACCGCATGAAGGAGTCGCCAGTAGATCCAAGCAAAGTGGAAGCTGTGTTACATTGGGAGCCGCCAAGATCGTGACCCAGTTCGGAGTTTCCTTGGAATGGCAGGATACTACCGCCGTTTCATCGAAGGCTTCTCGACAATTGCGAAACCTCTTACGCATGGCTGAAGAAGGAAAAGAAGTTTGCATGGACGCCGAATGTGAGAAAGGATTTCAGGAGCTGAAGAAGCGATTGACATCAAGACCGGTGTTAGTTCTACCGACGTTGCTCAAAGCTTTGATATTTATTGTGACGACGCGCCAAGGACTTGGATGTGTGCCGATGCGTAATGGAAAGGTCGTCGCTTATGCATCAAGGCAGTTGAGGCCGCATGAGGAAAATTATCCGACACATGACCTAGAGTTAGCTGCCGTAGTGCATGCCTTGAAGATATGGCGTCACTATCTGATCGGAAACAGATGTGAAGTGTATACGGATCATAAGAGCCTTAAGTACATATTCACCCAGTCGGATCTGAATATGAGGCAAAGGAGATGGCTAGAGTTGATCAAGGACTACAATGTTGGAATCCATTACCATCCCGGGAAGGCCAACGTGGTTGCCGATGCCCTGAGTCGGAAAAGCCATACCGTGAGTATGTTGCTAGCCACAGATCAAGATGAGTTATGTGAGGACTTTCAGAAAATGAAGATTGAGGTTGTACCTAGCGGATTCTTGGCCGCATTAGAAGTAAAACCTACCCTAAAGGATCGGGTTCGAGAAGGACAAAAGGATGATGACAAGATCCGCAGGATTAAGTCCATCAAGGAAGAAGGTAAGGCAGAAGACTTCAAGTTGGATGAGCAAGGCACGTTGTGGATGAAGGATCGGATTTGTGTGCCTAACAAAAAGGAGTTAAAGCAACTGATTCTGGAAGAAGCCCATGACTCCAAGTACTCAATTCACCCTGGAAGCGCCAAGATGTATCAGGATCTGAAGGAGAGATTCTGGTGGCCGAGTATGAAACGTGAAGTTGCCGAGCATGTTGCATTGTGCGACGTATGTCAGAGAGTCAAGGCAATGCATCAGAGACCAGCAGGATTGCTACAGCCGCTGAAAATACCTGAGTGGAAGTGGGAGGAAATCGGAATGGATTTCATTACCGGTTTACCGAAGACTCAAGGAGGTTATGACTCCATATGGGTTATAGTGGATCGCTTGACTAAAGTAGCCCATTTTATCCCCGTGAAGACCACTTACTCGGGAGATAAATTAGCAGAATTGTACATGATCAGGATTGTCTGTTTGCACGGAGTGCCAAAGAGAATTGTATCGGACAGGGGTACCCAATTTACCTCAAGGTTCTGGAATAAGTTGCATGAAGCCATGGGAACCCGTTTGAACTTCAGTACAGCTTATCATCCCCAGACGGATGGACAGACCGAAAGAGTCAACCAGATTCTGGAGGATATGTTGAGAGCTTGTGCATTAGCTTATGCTACCTCTTGGGATAAGAGTTTACCGTATGCTGAGTTCAGTTACAACAATAGTTATCAGGCTAGTTTACAGATGTCACCTTTTGAGGCACTGTATGGTCGACCCTGTCGGACGCCATTGAATTGGAATGAGACCGGCGAGCGCCGTGTCTTTGGGCCTGATATTCTTCAAGAGGTCAAGAACGGTCGCTATGATTAGGGAAAGGTTGAAGATAGCCCAATCTCGATGTAAGAGTTATCTTGACAATCGTCGCCGAGACTTGAGTTTTGAACCGAAGACTTTGTATACCTCGAGTTACGCCTCTCGGGGAGTTAAGAGGTTCCATGCCAAAGGGAAACTCGCACCTGCTATGTTGGACCATTTAAGATTTTGAGTCGCAGAGGCGAAGTTGCTTACACCGGAGTTGCCACAGTCGTTGGCAGGAGTGCATGATGTATTCCATGTGTCCCAATTGAAGAAGTGTCTCCGAGTTCCTGAGGAACAGACACCGCTAGAGTCAATTGAGTTGCAAGAGGATTTGACTTATAAGGAGCATCCCGTGAGGATTCTAGACACAATGGATCGAGAAACTAGAAACAAGTCGACCCGTTTCTGTAGGATTCAGTGGAGCAACCATGCAGAGAGCGAAGCGACTTAGGGAGCGAAGAGGATTTGAAGAAAGAGTTTCCAAACCTATTCTCAGAGTAAGCCACGAATCTCTGGACGAGATTCTATTAAGGGGGGGAGGTTTGTAACACCCTAAAATTTTGCTTTTCTTGAATTCATGTGTGATTTGGCACTTTGGTGAATTTTTGGAATTTTCTGGAATTTATTTGGATTTATTTGGAATATATTTGAATTTATTCCATTTTGAAATAATTAAAGAATTTAATTTTGCAAATAAAATTTTGTTGGAAATATTTTATTTGAGTCCAAAATGATCCAAAATATTTTCCAGAATTTTTCTGGAATTTTTCTGAGTCATTTGCTATTTTTTATGAATTAAATGAATTACTGGGAATTATTTTAAATATTAAATCGCTGGAAAATCAACTCGGGTCAAGTACTGTTCATCCGACCGAGCCCGAGTCAGACTCGAGTTCGAGTCCGACCCGAACCCGACCCGAGCCAGTTGACTCAACCGAACCCGTTCAACCCCAATCGATCCCAACCGTTGGATCCAGATCCAACGGTCAGGATCATTCCGCGCGTGACAACGGCAGCGCCCGAGCCATCCCCGCCGTCGATCGCGCCACGTGGACGGCCGCGATTTCGTCGTCTCCGCCGGATCCGAGCCGGAGTTCTCCGCCGCCGTCACCGTGTCAACCTCGGTTTCCGCGCTCTACACGGAAGCCGAGGCCCCCTTTAAATACGCCGCCACCGCCATCGGGAAGCGCACAACCGTACGCACCCGAGCCCCCTTCTCACCTCGCCTGAGCCGCCGCCGTCGTCCCGCAATTGCTCGCCGGAGTAGAGGAAGTCTTCCGCCGCGGTTTTTCGTTGATCCCCGCCGCCTCCGCCGTTCTCCGACGCCACCAAGCCCAGAACTGAGATCGCCGTGTCGCGCCGCGCTGAGTGCCGGCCTTCACGCCGGAGTTGCACGGAACGCCCGCCGCACGGGAGGTCGTCGTCTTCGTCTCCGGTCAAGCCAACGCCGCCGCGCCGCCATCAGCCCTCGCGAACTCGGACAACCGTCCGATCAAGATCTGACCGTCACGGTGAGATCACGTTTAGATTCTCGGATCTAATCCCAGCCGTTGGATTTAGATCCAACGGTCCAGATTGGCCACGTTCACCCCGAGCGTCGTCACCGATCAATCGGGCCGTTGATTTTTGAATCAACGGCCGAGATTGTGCCACGCTGTCGGAAGCTTGGACCGCCGCGGTCAAGCACTCCGCTGAGACGCCGACACGGCCAGTTCGGCCGGACAATGAACCGCACCATGACGTCATCGCTGACGTCACGGTGGGGGCCCGCTTGTCAGCAGCTGCCCCAAAGTTGTGCCGACGCCGAATGACGCTATCTCGTAGGCCCCACCGCCGGCCGCCTCACGTGGAGCCGTGGGACCGGTCCACCGTGGACCAAACCGCGCCGTGAGCTGAGCCCATGAGCCGGCTGACGTCAGCCAGCCAATCAGAGGCTGCCACGTGTCCATGCTGACGCAATAATTAATTTCCGAAAAAGGAAATGATTTATTAATTCGAATTAAAGATTTCAAATTTAGATTCAAACTTCAAACGCTTATAACTTTTGCGTTTCAACTCCGATTTGAGTGATTCAAATTTCTAAATTTGTATAAAATTGAGATCTACCTAAATATGAATTTTATTTAATTTTTGGACTAAAGTTTTTCTCTGTAAAATTATTTAAATGATTATTTAAACTTTAAATAATCATAACTTTATGCGTTTTAACTCCAAATTTGATTTATTCCAGTTTCTAAAAATCCACAAAATTACGTTCTTTCTGTTTATGGATTTTATTTGGATGTTTGGACACTTTTTGCCTATTGTTTATTTGTGTATTTGCTATTTGCACGCTTTACGAGTAGACGTTGAAGTGCCGGAAGGATTCGAAGGAGAAGTATTGACTCAGGATCCAACTCAAGACCAAGAGCAAGTACTTTTTGAAGGCAAGTTGTGCTTTGACCATGTTGATCCTATTTCGAAATCTATTTTGATTTAAACTATTGCATGCTAGTTCAATTAGAAAGATACTTTGTTTAAACCTGGGGGTTAGATGAGTACCAATTTGCTGTATGACACCTTGATTACTTAAGTATGTGCCATGACCCTTTGTCACCCTAGTTGTGGATTATTAGTTGGACATTATTAAATTGCCAACATGGGTTTTAGACCGTTGTAGTATATTGCTTAGACCTACTACGTGCTCATAACATGATTTTGGATAATCAAATGTTAATATTGACTTAATGATATATTGAACCTGTTTTGGAAAAGTATCATGTGATGTTGATGGCACGTGGTGCATGGTAATCAACTGGGGTTTGATAAACGCTTTTCGGCCAGGGGCATGTGGCAAGAGTAATCAGTGGGCCGATTGTGGCATTGGGAGTGTTGATTTGGTTCTTGGGTAGTCTTGCCCTGGTCACCCTAAGGACTTAACCTTGCAAGCCTTTGAACTGGGTCTAACGTGCAACCACATGTCCGGAATGGGACGGACCTAATTGACTAAGTTGCTAATAACGTGCACTGTGGGACCTCGGAGGTCAACTACACCCTTTGTGTAAGTTGTACGGGAGCGTCTGGGCCGAGGCCAGTACCCATCTAACGGTTGATTGGCCTAGACTTCGCCTTAGCGAAGGAAGGGTTAGTGCGCAATAACCGGGAGGACCACTTGTATTGTTAGAGGTTTCCGAAAGACTTTGTTACGGAACTCGCCTTTGTGGTGTTTGATCAGTATCTTGTGGGTAAAGTGCATAACCTCTTCAGAGTTTAGAATCTATTAGAATAGCAGTGTCAGAGTTATTGGACATCGCTATTGAATTACAGTCAAGGGTTAGATTTTCCCAAAAATAACTTTGGTTTGAAAGGTTGGGTTGGTATAACAATGAAGATGATGGAAACATGGTTTAGGATGGGGAAAAAGTTTATTAAATTTTTGAAAAGTTATTTATGCTTTATTTATTTCTCAGCTTTGAATCTACTTATATTACTTGTCAAATGTCATTTATCGCAAATATACCTTGAGCTATTCCTTTGTACCAAGCCATGCATATAGTATATTAGCTTGCATTCTGTGCATGACTTGCCGAGTACCAAGTACTCACCCTTGCCTCAACACAACACCGCTTGAAGAGGAGACTACGCCCGACTTTGGAGGAGGAACTCCAAGAGGATCCGTCTACTTAGGGATGCGAGCCCGGTCGGTTGCTGTGGTATCTTTGGATGGCGCCACGAAGCTATTTGATTTTCCGCTGCTATTATTTCTCTCTGAATAAGTTTCGCCTTGCGAGGCATATATTTGTAACTTGACCATAAGGTCGAGTAACCAGTTTGATTATTTAAATAAAGTACTTTTATGGTATCGATTGGTATGATTGTGATATTTACCGATGTTAAAGACTGTGTGCACTAGCGCGTTCCTGGACTAGTGCTGAATACACAGAGGGTCCGGATTTGCAAATTCGGGGTCCCGACAATACCTCTTGAATTCCAATCTCAAAGGTAGACCTCCTGGCGGTGAAGTGGAAAGGGCGACTGAACTTTGTCTTCTCTCGGGCATACACTGTAATCTTGACGTCCCATCCTATGACCAGTCTTGCCTGCACGAGTGTAGTCCCTCGATAGAGCGGCCTCTCAAAACCTCCAAGAAACTGAAGCATACGCCACAACTCGGCAGCATAGCCTCCTTCACGCTCGGCGTAGTTGTTCTTCATCATCATCTGCCAGAAGACACTTGCGTAAGAACACAACACTTTAAAATCAATGTGGAAGACGAAAAGAACTCAGCAGGGGTATGAACAAGGAAGAAAGGGGTAAGTCGAGAATTCATTCATTATCTTGGCAAATTTTATCCTTTAGAAAATAGGTTTTATCCTTACTATGACCATTCTAACTATGGGTTGAGCCTACGGTCAGTATGGCTCTGATACCACCTCTGTCGGGACCCGAATCTGCAAATCCGGACCCTCTGTGTATTCAGCACTAGTCCAGGAACGCGCTAGTGCACACAGTCTCAACATTGGTAAATATCACAATCATACCAGACGGTACTAATAAAGTACTTTAAATAGTTAACCAAACTGTTTGCTCGACCTTAGGGTCAAGTTACAAATATACGCTACGCACGGCGAAACTTAATAAAGAGTAATAATAGCAGCGGAAAAAGTAAGATAACATCGTGGCGCCATCCAGTATACCACAGGCAACTGACTGGGCTGGCTCCCTAAGTAGACGGTTCCTCTGGAAGCTCCTCCTCCAAAGCTGGTGTATATTCTTCTTCAACTGGTGTTGTATTGTGGCAAGGGTGAGTACTTTGGTACTCAGCAAGTCATGCACAGAATGCAACTAATATACTACATGCATGGCTTGGTACAAAGGAGTAGCTCAAGGTGTATTTGCAGTAAAACAGCATTTGACAAGTAGCATTAAGTAGATCCGAAAGCAGTAGAAACAAGTATAACATAAATAACCTTTCCAAGAGTTTAATCAACATCCTTCCCATTCCTAAACCACATTTCCATCAACATCATTATTTAACCAAACCCAACCTTTCAAGTCCAAGTTATTTTCAAGAAAGTCTAACCCTTGACTATAATTCCCGAGCGATGTCCAATACCGCGGACACGGCTATTCGAATAGATTTTTCACTCTGCAGAGGTTTTGCACTTTACCCACCAGATACAGTCAAACACCACAAAGGCGAAGTTTAGGCCAAACCACCATTAGATGGGTACCTGGCCGCAGCCCCGGTACGCTCCCCCGTACAACATACACAAAGGGTGTAGTTGACACCCAGAGGTTCCACAGGTACGTTATTAGCAACTTAGTCAACTAGGTCCGTCCCATTACGGACAAGTGGTTGCACGGTTGACTCAGTTCAAAGGCTTGCAAGGTTAAGTCCTTAGAGTGACCAGGGCAAGACTACCCGAAGAACCAAACCAACATTCCCGGTGCCACAACTGGCCCACCTGATCATTCTTGCCACATGCCCCGGTCAAAAGCTATTTATCAAACCCCCAGTTGATTACCTTGCACCACGTGCCATCAACATCACATGATACTTTTCCAAAACAGATTCAATATATCATTAAGTCAATATTAACATTTGATTGTCCAAAATCATGTCACGTGGCAAGGCTAAGCATACTACATCGGTCTAACTACCCATGTTGGCAATTTAATAATGTCCAACTAGTAATCCACAACTAGGGTGACAAGGGGTCATGGCACATACTTAATTAATCAATGTGTCATACAGCAAATTGGCATTTATCTAATTCCCCGGAATTAAATAAAGCATTTTCTATTTGAACTAGCATGCAATACATTAAATCAAAATAGGTTTCAAAATGGGATCAACATGGTCAAAGCACAACTTGCCTTCAAAAAGTACTTGCTCTTGGTCCTGAGCTGGCTCCTGGGTCAATACTTCTCCTTCGAATCCTTCCGGCACTTCAACGTCTACTCGTAACGCGTGCAAATAGCAACCAATGAATAAAACAGTAGACAAAAAGTGTCCAAACAACCAAATAAGTTCATAAACAGAGAGAGCATAATTTTATGAATTTTTAGAAACTGGAATCGTCAAATTCGTAGTTTAAACGCGAAAGTTATTGCATTTTGAAGTTTAAATAATCAATTTAAATAATATTACAGAGAACAACTTTAGTCCAAAAATTAAATAAAATTCATCATTAGGTAGATCTCAATTTTATACAAATTTAGAAATTTGAATCACTCAATTCGGAGTTAAAACGCAAAAGTTATAAGCGTTTGAAGTTTGAATCAAAATCTGAAATCATTATTTCGAATTAATAAATCATTTTCTTTTTCGGAAATTAATTTATTGCGTCAGCAGTGACACGTGGCAGCCTCTGATTGGTCTGCTGACGTCAGCCGGTTCATGGACGTGGTCCATGGTTTGGCTTGGGTCTACCGTGGACCCGGTCCACAGCTCCCTGTGAGATCGGCGGTGGGACTCCACCGGTGTGACGTCATTCTTGGCGCCCGACTCGGCCCGTTGTTGGCCAGTGGGACCTCTTGGTGACGTCATTCTTTGGCGTCACCGCGACGGCCGTGGCCGGCCGACGCAGGGTCGCCATGACGTCAGCGTGACGTCATGGTGCGGTCGCTGACACGCGGGCCCGGCGTGTCAGTGACCAACGCCCACGCGTGGGCTGACCGCGGCGGTCAAGCTTCCGCTACGTGCCGCAATCCAGGCCGTTGATTTGAAATCCGACGGCTCGGATTGGATCTGGATTTCACGCGTTTGGGTTAATGCGGTTAATCTGGACCGTTCGATCTTGATCAGACGGTCAAGATCCAATCTAACGAATACAACGTGGGTTAACGCTAACCGTTTGATCTAGATCTAACGG
Organism: Rhipidocladum racemiflorum; assembly: GCA_036346355.1. Classification (NCBI taxonomy): domain Eukaryota; kingdom Viridiplantae; phylum Streptophyta; class Magnoliopsida; order Poales; family Poaceae; genus Rhipidocladum; species Rhipidocladum racemiflorum. The sequence continues at coordinate 16,465,371 of CM070582.1, forward strand.
CTGAGAATGGATCTAGCTTGGTGCAGTTTAGGCTACGTGGCTCGATCTAAACCGTTGGATCTAGATCCAACGGTTGGAAATAGATCTGAGATTCAACGTGGAAATTCACCGAGGGGTGACGTGGCGTGATCTGGGCCCTTCGATCTGGATCGGACGGCTGGTGGAGCTCGGGGTCCGGTGATGGCCTGCGGCGGCGCTGGTTCACCGGAGGTGAAGACGGCGACCACGGCAACGGCGCTGTGGGCGTACTCCGGTGAACTGGAAGGTCTCCTCTGGCGCGGCTTGACCTCCCGGTTCCGGATCTGACCTCAACGGCGGCGGAGGACGGCGGACGGCGGCGGAAACAGCACTTAACCGCGGCGGAGCGCTACGGCAACTACGGCAAGCGATTACGGCTAGACGGCGGCGGCTCAGGCGGCGTGAGCTAGGGCTACGGGTGCGCACGGAAGTCAGCGTCACGGTACGGGTGGCGGCGCATTAAATAGGGCCCTCGGTGTCCGTGAAACGCGCAGAAACCGAGGCCCACTCCGTTGTGGCGGCGGAGTCCGACGGCGACACGGAGAGGGTGACGTGGCACGCGCACAGCCGTTGGATCGAGATCCAACGGTGCGTGGGTTTGGGTTAGTCGACTCGGCGGCGGCTGGCTCGGTCGGGCTCGGGCTCGGGTGACGTGGCTCAATCGTGGCCGTTGGATCAAGATCCAACGGTCACGCGGGTTTGGGTTCGGCCGAGCGGGTTCGACCGGGTCGGTTGGCTCGGGTCGGACTCGAGTCTGACTAGGACTCGGGTCCGGTCGGATGAACAGTAAAACCCACTCACATTTTTCCAGCGATTAAATAATTCAAATTAATTCCCAGAAGTTCATTTAAATCATTAAAAATAGCAAATGACTCAGAAAAATTCCAGAAAAAATCTGAAAAATATTTTGGAACATTTTGGACTCAAATAAAATATTTCCAACAAAATTTTATTTGCAAAGTTAAATTCTTTAATTATTTCAAAAGGGAATAAATTCAAGTAAATTCCAAATAAATTCCAGAAAATTCCAAAAATTCACCAAAGTGCCAAATCACTCATGAATTTAAGAAAAGCAAAATTTTTGGGGTGTTACATAACTAGAGGAAGAATTTGTTGTGAAGCTTTTGGTTTAATTGTGTTGGGGCTTCTCAAGAAGTAAATGGTGATTATTGAAGTCTTTAATGGAAAGCGTAGTGGAGTACTAAAGATGGTTCTTTTTATGCTGAGCTTGTGTTCAAAAGCTTTTGGACTGGTTTGGTTGTTTGCCATTTTGGTTGAAGGGTTTTCGGTCAAGGTGTTCCATATCTTTGTTTTGAGTTCCCTAAAACTCGTAGAAATTGGTGCAAATACTTGGTTTTGGCTAATTTGTTTTGTTGGTGCTATGAGTATGGATTTACACCCCAAAAGTTTTTTTGAGTCGATCGCGCCCTTTCGCGTTCGCACTGAATTATCTTTGGAATTAATTTTAAAAGGAAGCAGATGGTCATAAAGGGTTGTGTTCGAAACTTTGGAGTTAAGCCCTTGATGTGTAACTCTGTTTGGCTAGAGTTGGAGTCATTTGGAAAATGTGTCTAGTGTGCGGATGTTTCACAAGTCTGGATTTTTATGAATGTTTCATAAGTGAATTTGGTTAGTGAAGAGTTTTCTTTTGGGATTGAGTTTCCCTCTCTTTTGATAAAATTTATGGCGGTTGTGTGTGCAGATGTTTGACTTTGGAGTCGATGTTCTGTTCCAAAGGGGTTGAGTTTGATTTTGCGAGGTGTTGTAAGGTTAGTTTTAAATGGATGATGGGTTTTCACACGATGTGGTGTTTCGCTGTTAACTATGCTGCCGTCATAGTTTATATGAATTAGCGCAATCCTCGATGTTATTCGAGTTTTATTCATGTGATACAGAGGAAGAAGTCGTCTTGTGAATGACTATTCGGTAGTGTTGTTACATGATGAATGAATGGTGAAAAGTAATCATGACATCATTTATAGATGTTAAATGATAAAAGAGTCGTTGAGCCAGGTCGGTGAGAAAGTCATATATGGATATATGACTAATCCGGAGTGCTCTTGGAAAGCTGCATGCATGTCCTGAATCGAGATTTCAATTGCCTTCTAGTACGAGAAGTAAGAATGAATATCTTTTGGTATGTTGGTTGTGGTGTAAGAGATCTGAGCTTTCTTTGCATCTTGGCTTAGGAAAAATAAAATGAGTACTCTTTGGTTGTTGCCGAACTCTTTCCAATGTGGCTTTTAGCGCTTTGGAGTTCTAGTTGTTGTATGTGGACCAATTGGGTTCATGTTACGGTTGGGCTGACTCATCAATGGTACTGTTTGTCCTGGTCCTTCAAGTGGAAGGATGTGAGGGCGAGACTTTCTTAGTAAGAGAAATCTGGTGTGGCTAGTAGTTGATCGTAAATGGTGTAGAAGTGAAGAGTAAAGGAAGGTTGCCTATGTCCCAATTCAAACCTTCTTGGAGAATTATTTCCGTTTATGTGTCCCTCGGTAGGGTTGATCAAATTATTAGTGGACCACTTGGTGGTTGCTAGTAATTGCTTTCGGTTTTCGAAGAGTATTGGATCTTTTTGTCGTCGGGCTATTGAGTGTGTTGTGCCAACCAAAGTGGAATGTTCGGCTGTTATTGATTTTGCGGGTTTTCAGAACCCTGGCCATAAAGTAGGCTTCTCCTTTCGGTGGTAGTGGGGTGGGTGTTGGTCTTGTTGTAAAAGATCAGAATGTAACCCCGATGGTTCAAGCAGTTAGTAATCTTAGAGTGTTGTGTCTCACTTGGTTTGCGTCGTCGCGAATACGACGAACCACAGTTGAGAGGTGGAGACGGGAATCGCGGTTGTGCGTGGGAGCGGAAGATGGATCTAGAAGTTGGTACCATGTCCTTCTGGAGAGTGGCTTTGGTTAAAGGGATCGGGCACTTTAGTGCCAAGGGATGTATCGAAGGAGGAGTGTGAGACCGTTTCCTTTCGTGGTCTATTTGGGATTTTATCCTATCGCTTGGGTCATGCCGAGGCCTTGTATGGGTGCTTTGGGTTTCAATGTTGAGTAAAGTTCTTGCAAAAGGTTGATCGTGGGTTATCGTTAGAACTGTGGGTCTTCGAGCCTAAGCATATTACCATTGGGTCTCGATCAGTGTAGTTTTAGTCAGAGAGAGAAGCGGTTTGGGAACTGGAGTCTCGCATGCGCGAGAAGTACCCCGAGCTTTTCGCCTCAGGTATGAGATGTGAAACCTAGCTATCTTTTGCTTTACTGGGTTGCGTATTGGTGTGTCTTGGATTCGAGGTCGAATCCTGTTGACGGGGGGTGAATGTGACACCACGGAGTATCGTATCTTATAAAGTGCGAATGTTGAGGTCAAAAAACTTTATAAAATATGAAAATGGAGGTTAAAACTTTACGTTATACCGTTTATAGCGTGTTTTTGGGCCGTTTTAGGTTGTTTGGGCCTCTCCGGGGGACTTTGGGCCTTGGGGGTTGAGTTGGGCCTCTAGTGGAGGGGTTTGGGCCCAAGGGGGGGGACTTTTGGGTAGCCAAATCTGGCCCCCACCCCTTGGTGCGCCCCAAACTCCCTCTCCCAACCCTAGCCGCCACCCCCTAGCCCCCCATGCGCCTCCACCCTTCCCCTTCCTCTCCATCTTCCACCATGGCGCCACCACCCCTCTCCACCTCCCTTGCTGCCCCTAGGGGAGTTCTCCACCTCAACACCTCGAAGATCCGTCCATTGGAGCGCTCCGCGACGAGGAGATCCGGTGGATTTGGAGCGAGGAAGGAGATCGCGCGAACCGGGAGGAGATCCGTTGGGTTTTCGGTCGTCAGGCGAAGGTATGGCCATGGGAATCCTTGGGGTTGGGCTAGGTACTTTTCTAAGGATTATTATCAAGTTTTTAGATCAATTGGTGGTGTTGGATTTGATTAGAGTAGATGGATTCTTGAGTTGGTCACGTCCTCTGTTTTGGGCAGCATGAGCATTCAACCTACGGCTTAGGTTTTCGCCAATTTAGAATCGGAATCTGGTCGTACGGATGTTGAAGAAGTTGTACATAATTTCATTATCTTTCTGTGGATATAAAGAACGTCCAATTCCGCCCAGCCGTTTGAATGTTATGGCTGTTTTACCGAGCGTGTTAAAATCTGTGACGTGATTGGAACAGATCACGGTATTTTGTAGATTAAACAACTTTAGAGTCCGAATCAGTCTTTCCATATACCTAGAGAAAGTTGGGAAATTTCCTAAGCTACGCGAGGATGTACTCGTTTAATTGATTCGGAGTCTTAGAACCCGAGTTATGCCTTTTGGAAGGCTGCTGTCCCGGCGGGACAGAACCTCTATTTTTGGTAATTGCGAGTAGATGGCAATGTCGGGGTAGATGAGGGTTTGCGTACTGTTTTATGGACATGATTGTGAGTGTGTGGTACCTATGTGCAGGTGGTGTGACCCCAGGAGTGCCCTCTTCATCTCGCCAATCCGTCGCCCGTGGTTGAGGCAAGTGTATTGGAATGGGTAGCGGATTGTGGGTTGTTTAATTGATTGAGATTGAAATTTGAATATATGATATGTTCACATGCCATGCTTTAATGTTTGCCATTGATATGATGAATATGTTTATTATGTGATGATGCCATGTGTTAATGTACAAGTTATCCATGATGATGCCATATGTTAATGTACAAGTTATTCATGATGTTGGCATATTTGCATACATGGCATGATACATGGCCCGGGCGGTGAGAAAGTCATAACTAGTCCGGGGAAGGTCGGTGAGAAAGTTATGACTATTCCGGAGAGCCAATGAGTAAGTCCTACATCGTGATTCCATTCACCGCGGTGAGCAGGCGAGGAGTAGGCACCCTCCATCTTCGGGATGGAAGGGGGGAGAGGGTGCACACCGACGGGTGTGTACTCAACCATACCGGTATGAGTTTCCAAGGAGACATGAGCATCGCATTGCATTGCATACATAATGATGATGATAAAGTTATGTGTTCATGAATGAGATGATATACATGATGTGAGATATTATTGCCATGTAATTGTTCTTGTTGCCCATTGCAATATGCTTACTGAGTTTCGAACTCACGCTTGTGTTTATGTTATTTTTCTTAGGTACCATGAAACCGGCATGCGGGTAAAAGGGTTTAGCTACACATCTACACGTAGCTCCACAGAAATTAGAAAGTGTTATCATTTGGAGACATGATAATGAAAGTATTGCCATGAAACTTGGAGAATTGCTTAACTGTGTACTCGGTCTTACTATTTGATTCGTTTAGCTCATGAAGTGGTTGAATGCCTTATCCTGGACTTATTTTGTTGCTATGACACATGTTATTGCTGTTTTAGATGCTTTCCGTTATGAGATAACTTGTGATACTTTGTTGTTGCTCCGAATCATGGAAAAACAAAGGAGATGCTGCCGAAATTTTCGGTATTAGCATTTGTTCCTTTGCTGTAATTTACTTGTAATTGTGGTATTTAGAGGTTGCTTAGTCTATGTTTGGTAGCATTTGGGCATATTAAATGCCGGGGTGTTACAATGGCCATCGTGCTCCTCACCAAGCTCATATGCCCTCACAAAGCTCCTCATAGTTGATTCAATTCCTGCTGCTAATGTTAGGGTTAGAATTCCTGCTGCTAATGTTAGGGTTAGAATTAGACAATCCTCACAGTTGATTCATTTTTCCATGTGTGTCACTTCCTTGGATGGTAGTAGATCTCACATTTGGTGGCTTCCAGAAAATGTTGTTTCTTCCTTTTCCTATTAACTTTCTTGGCAAATTTATAAACTACACTTAACTTTTGAATTCTATAGGCATGTAAATAAGTTACTGATGATGAAATTGGTGGTTCCTCTCCCGTCTTGCAGGTCCAAATGTGCTATGCATGCTAATATCCTTTTCATAAAATTCTGTCTGAAACGTGTTCTTGGACTCAATGCATGTATGATGCATCCTGAGTTCATATTAACCAGATTGGCCGCATATTAATTTGGATTTTGCATTTCTAAGGATGTGTGCTTACGGTGACGAGTTGCTATCATAGAGCCTAAAAGATCAGTTGCTTTTGATCTGGAAGTTAATGCAGGCATGTTATCTGTTTTCTGCTCTGCGAAAGTGGGAGCCACGGACTGCAATTTGAGATATTGAGGGAAGAAAGAATTGGTAGTTTTGCTTGGTACACGAGAAGTGGTGCAGTTTGCAGCTTAGAATTCAGTTTGGTTTAGATGATCAGAAACTGGATAGGACACTGTTCTGGGAAAATTTTAGACAATAGAAGAAATGTTTTGTTATTCACACCTATGCATCTTATTCATCATTGGGAAGTCATATATCTATACAGGATTAGTTGGTCTCACGGGCTACATGGGCTAACACAGTTAGATTACTAATATCTACATGACTCTTAACATTCTGAAATGAGTTGAATCTTGTATATACTTCGAATAGGCACATTGAAGTTCAGGATAGTTTTGAGTTTGTTATATTAGGTGTGCATGTGGTTTATTGGAGTGAAGAACAGCTTGTGGAGGAAACTGGTATATTAATGTGAAGTCCGTATTTTTAAAGTTAGCATTTGGTTTAGCCATGGAGTTGTGCAGCGCTGCAGCTAGCATCCATGCGTTCTTGTTGGTTGCCGATCAGTAGCATGAAGAACCAGCTGACAGCAGTGTGAAGAACTAGCCAACGGCGGTGCAATGCTAGCAATCAGCAGTTGTGATGGCACGAAACACGTACCGATCGGTAGCTGTGGCGGCATGAAAAAGCCTAGCGATTGGTAACTGCACATCTAGATCAATATTACCCTGGAACAAGGTGTCCAGAAGCTTCTTTACAACATCTAGATCAATATATGATGCTTGTCACATATTACGGGTTGCCTGGGAGACACTAAAATAAACCTACCAGACAAAACAAGGGAAACAACTAAATATTAGAAGCTGGTGCTCAAGTATATGAAAATAAAATCTTTAAGGAACAGGGATGAACTAGAGCAAAATAAGTATTCCAAATAAGGCGAACAAACCATTGCAACTCAATGTCAGGCGGTCCTGCACCCTATCCTACACCCAACCTGTTCTCCAGCAGTTATCAATGAATATGCTAATAAGATTTTCTATCCAAGGAGTTGGATCAGCATCAAGCTTTAGACAAATTCAGACAGAAAAATAACAGTAATTAACAAGTATACTTCTTTATCATTTAGAGGTTGCATTAGTATGCTGTTTATTCACCATAGGGAAAAGATGCATATCTAGAGCACGTTTTGTATAAAGATAACTTATCCCACATCCAATTATGGAGACAAGGGTAAATAGTTAGAATGACACAACCAGGCCTAATATAGCTTTCCATATCAATTGGGTAATGTGACAACCAGTTTAGCATATGTAAATCGAAATAAATTTTATTGAAGACAAAAGCAGCATGAAAAAATATCTTCTCAAGGATAACATTGTTAAGAGAAACATTATTCCAGTTTGCAATATGGTAAAGCACGTAGACCAACGGGTTCAGGTCACCATCTTACCAATTTTTACTTTTTTTAAGCACAAAAAAACTTGACGACCCAAACTGTGGGTCCCACATCACCCACAACTGACAGCGTGTAAGGTGTAACCCACATATAGGTCCACATTGCCCCACTTTGTGATAGGCCATGCCTCCGTGACGACAAAGCATATCGTCACAATACAAACATATATTTGACGTCCGTCCAAGACAAACAACCATTCATTTTCTATGACGATTTGTAGTATGGTTTCATGACGAAATTTTATGTTTCGTCACAAAAGTACATGGGGCGACGGTGCCTGATACAATTAATGACGAACTTAAACAAGTGGTCACAGAAAATATATTTTTCATGACAAAAGATGACAACGTCACGACGTTTTTGTCACAGATAATCACTTTTCTTGTAGTGAAACTAATGCTCAATCCGCACCCACCAGACATTCCAATCCGCCCAAGTCCAAATCCTTTTACATTTTATTGTTATTTTATAAAAACAGTATCAAAATCTTTATAATAATTCATAAATCACATTTTAAATCACAACTTTTGTATAATCCCACCCATGGGTCAGTTTCTTCAATTCGGGTACTAAGCATATCTACCGTTCTAACCAACAAAAGTCATAACATAAAATATACATGACATAGCAAAGGGTCCTAGGGTTATAATTAAGCATGGATATCAATAATCAAGGAGATAATCGCAATTTGTATTAACTAATCATCTACATTTGACATACGATGATAAAGATAGTGATGCATGTTTATAAAGCATTGTAAACACATTTGCAAACATGGGATCAAAATTCGTCAAGGGACTTGCCTTCAGTCACAGCGAGGACATCCTACTCTTGAAGTACGGCGGCGGGATCGCGGACTTGGCGGGATCGTCGGCTACGCGCAAAACGGTACACAGAATAAATAACAATAAATAAAATAAAATCCAAAAATTATAAAACTTATACTGGCAGGAAGATATTAAATTTAGATGAATTTAGGAACTTGAACAGAGTCATTCGGAGTTCGGACGGAAAAGTTATGAGCCACCGAAGTTTGGAAAATCATGTAATTGCAAAATCGAGGAATATTCCTGGAATCTTCATTTTTCTGATTTTTAGATTAAATGGAGCCTATGACTAGTGGGCCCATGCTGTCATTGAGGGGGCTCTTCTTCCTCAAATGGAGCAAGAACAGGGGAGGAGGAGCTCTGCCATGGCGCGGCGAGGTGGGGACCGGGCTGCCACGGCGGCAGCGGCAGATTTGCCACGGCTGGTCGCGGCGACAAGCGGCAAGCGGCAGCGGCCCGCGACAATGACTGAAACTCTTTGGAGCCGAGCGACAGAGGCGCGGTAGTGGCGGCCGAAACGCGCGCGGGGGCACGGCGCGCGCACAGCGGCCGGCAGCGGCCGCCATGGAAAGCGAGGCGACGCGGCACGGCGATGCAGGTTACGGCAGCGAGCGGCAGCGCGGCGAGGATCCGACAGACGGTTTCGAATTACAACCGTCTGTGATACTTGAATTTCATAGACGGTGTATAATTCGAACCGTCTGTGATTTTGAAGTATCAGACACGGTTTCTAATCAGAACCGTCTGTGTGTTAGTACCACACACGGTTTCTAAATAGAACCGTCTGTGGTATACAGATAGTTCTACAACAAATTATTATGCATGATGGAAGAACATTTAGTTCCAACAAGCTAGACAGTTGCATTCAAGATGACCAAAATTGTAATAATGATAATATCAGGTGACAATACAATGAATCGTATCAAATATAGAAAAATGAGAAGTGTACAAACTTGAATAACCGCAATTATACAACTCAAGTTGTTACAATTTAGCATGGTACAAACCATCTTTATTTATGGCTTCAGTGATAAGGAAAAAAACAAAGTTCCCCTCGAATTTTGATCAAATCGTTGTTGCTCAACGCAGTTGCAATTTTAGCACTCTTTCTAGTCTAGAGGATGAGTTGCATGTTGTGGCAGACATAAAATCCACATAGGTTATTTCCCTGACCCTGATGGTGGCACTGCAAACAAGAAATAAGTTAGTTCTAGACACATTATTACGTAGTTTGATATAGGATTATTGTGTATAGCAGATACTGGAAAGTTAAAATCGTGTTGCAGTTTTGCCCCATCCTTGTACGCTCTGTACGCCCTACATGATTGCAAAAGTTTAGCCTCAGCCATTCCAAGAGCAACATAAACCTGGAACAACTTAAATGACCAATATTATCTACGGAGGAAAAATGATTACTTGCTTAGTAATTTTGCGAAAGGAATCAAATCGTGGTTGATGTCTTGTGCTGAGTCAAGGTACATAGTCTAGTTTTGGGCTTGTTCAAGAACAATTAGAACCCAGTGAAACCTACACAAGTATATCACAATGGCTAATGAACGAATCTGAGTTTTGTGCATGTACAAACCAAAGTATAGCAAGTAGTGTAGCACTTACCCTGGGTTATGTGGTATAAGTATGAAATCTTTATCTTTTTGTGCCAACAATGCCGTTTGATGTATTCTTCGACCGCTTTTATATCTTCATGCATTGTTTGCATTGAGACTATATGTGGGTCGAGGAAACCCAATGATTGTTTCTTCCTTGTCGCTTCGAGTATCATGTTTATAAAAAAGCAAATATATATATATATATATTGGAAAACATTTATCGCTATTAATTAGACGAATGTAGACTGTGATAGCACACACTTACAATGTCCAGGCTCTCAAGAGCGTGGCGTCGAGGGCATCGAGGTTGTAAACATGGAACAAGTCCAGAAAATCGACCACGAAGACGCCCCCCCTGAATCGTTGAATAGATGCTCATACTTGAAGATAATCGTGATACCTGTTTCACATTCTTTCTGTGACACTACGGAAGGTCGAAACATTATAAAATGTGAATTTGGAGATTAAAACTTTACGTTATGAGGTTTAATCGCGTTTCCGGGCCGATTTCGAGAGTTTGGGCCTCTCCGGGGAAGTTTGGGCCCAAGGGGATGAGTCGTGGGCCTTAGTGGGAGGGAATTTGGGCCCATGAGGGAGGGGCAGACCAGAATTTTCTGCCTTGGGTGCCCTCCCCCTGCCCCTTGTGCGCCCCACCTAAACCCTAGCCGCCCCCTCCCCCTCTCTCCCTCCTAGTGCGCCGCCCCCCCTCTCCACCTTCCCCATTGCGCCACCACCCCTCCCCTCCCCTCAACACCCTCCTTGCTGCCCTAGTGGAGCCCCTCACCTCGCCACCCCACTATTCTCTCCATCGGAAAACTCCACGATGAGGAGATCCGGCGGTTTCGGCGCGAGGAAGACGATCGGGCAAACCGGGAGGAGAGGTTTCGGTGTTCGTCGTTCGTCGGGCGAAGGTATGGCTATGGGTGATCCTTGGCGATCGACTAGGTGCTGTGCTATGGGATATTTTGATGCTTTTAGATCGAGAGGTGGTGCTGTGATTGGGTAGATTGGATGAAAACTAGATATTGCATAGTTCTCTGTTTCGGGCAGATTGGGCACACGACCTAGGATTTGAGTTTTCGCAATTTTAGAATCGGATTTTGGTCATCCGCCTGTTGAAGAAGTTGAAGGTAATGGACTTACCTTTAATTTGGCACCAAGAATGTCCAATTCCACCAAGCCGTTTGAAAGTTATGGTCGTTTTACCGAACGTGTTCAAAACTGTGACGAGATTGGAACAGATTACGTTGTTCTGTAGATTAAGCAATTTTAGATGCCGAATCAGCTTTTCCTAACACTTAGAAAAAGCTAGGAAATTTCCTAATATTCACGATGATGTACTCTTTTACTTGATTTGGAGTCCTAGAACTCAAGTTATTCTAGTTTGAAGCGTGCTGTCCCGGCGGGACAGATTCTCTGTTTTTCGGTTTTGGGAGTAGTTTACGAAGTCGGGGTAGATGAGCGAATGTGAACTATTTTGTGGGCACGTTTTGAGTGTGTGGTATTGTCGGGACCCGAATCTGCAAATCCGGACCCTCTGTGTATTCAGCACTAGTCCAGGAACACGCTAGTGCACACAGTCTCAACATTGGTAAATATCACAATCATACCACTCGATACTAACAAAGTACTTTAATTAGATAAACAAACTGGTTGCTTGACCTTAGGGTCAAGTTACAAATATACGCCTCGCAGGGCGAAACTTATTAAAAGAGAAATAATAGCAGCGGAAAATGAAATAACTTCGTGGCGCCATCCAGTATACCACAGGCAACTGACTGGGCTCGCTCCCTAAGTAGACGGTTACTCTTGGAGCTCCTCCTCCAAAGCTGGTGTAGACTCCTCTTCAACTGATGTTGTATTGTGGCAAGGGTGAGTACTTGGTACTCAGCAAGTCATGCACAGAATGCAAGCTAATATACTACATGCATGGCTTAATACAAAGGAATAGCTCAGGGTATATTTGCAAGAAAAGCGACATTTGACAAGTAGCATAAGTAGATTCGAAAGCAATAGAAGCAAGTATAAGATCAATAACTTTTCCAGGAGTTTAATCAACATCTTTCCCATTCCTATCCACATTTCCATCGACAACATTGTTTAACCAAACCCCACCTTTCAAGTCCAAGTTATTTTCAAGAAAATCTAACTTTTCCAAGAGTTTAATCAACATCTTTCCCATTCCTATCCACATTTCCATCAACAACATTGTTTAACCAGAAAGGCGAGTTCAACAGTACAAGTGGTCCTCTCCGGTGTTGCACACTAACCCTTCCCTTAGCAAAGGCGAAGTTTAGGTCAATCCACCGTTTGATGGGTACCTGGCCGCAGCCCCGGTACACTCCCCCGTACAACTTACACAAACGGTGTAGTTGACAACCTGAGGTCCCACAGGTACGTTATTAGCAACTTATTCAACTAGGTCCGTCCCATAACAGACATGTGGTTGCAAGATTGACTCAGTTCAAAGGCTTGCAAGGTTAAGTCCTTAAGGTGACCAGGGCAAGACTACCCGAAGAACCAACACAACGTTCCCGGTGCCACAGCTGGCCCACCCGATCATTCTTGCCACATGCCCCGGTCAAAAGCTATTTATCAAACCCCAGTTGATTACCATGCACCACGTGCCATCAACATCACAACACATGATACCTTTCCAAAACAGGTTCAATATATCGTTAAGTCAATATTAACATTTGATTGTCCAAAATCATGTCATGAGCACGTAGCAGGTTTAAGCAATATACTACAACGGTCTAAATTCCCATGTTGGCAATTTAATAATGTCCAACTAGTAAACCACAAGTAGGGTGACAAGGGATCATGGCACATATTTAATTAATCAAGGTGTCATACAACAAATTGGCATTTATATAATTTCCCAGAATTAAATAAAGTATTTTCTAATTGAACTAACATGCAATAAATTAAATCAAAATAGGTTTCAAAATAGGATCAACATGGTCAAAGCACAACTTGCCTTCAAAAAGTACTTGCTCTTGGTCCTGAGCTGGCTCCTGGGTCAATACTTCTCCTTCGAATCCTTCCGGCACTTCAACGTCTACTCGTAACACGTGCAAATAGCAACAAATGAATAAAACAGTAGACAAAAAGTGTCCAAACATCCAAATGAAGTCCACAAACAGAGAGAGCATAATTTTATGAATTTTTAGAAACTGGAATCATCAAATTCGTAGTTTAAATGCAAAAGATACAAGCGTTTAAAGTTTAAATAATCATTTAAATAATAATACAGAGGAAAACTTTAGTCCAAAAATTAAATAAAATTCATCATTAGGTAGATCTCAATTTTATACAAATTTAGAAATTTGAATCACTCAAATTGGAGTTGAAACGCAAAAGTTATAAGCGTTTGAAGTTTGAATCAAAAACTGAAATCATTATTTCGAATTAAAAAAACATTTTCTTTTTCGGAAATTAATTATTGCGTCAGCAAGGACATGTGGACCAATCGGGTGACGACACGTGGCGTCGGGTCCACGGACCCGGCGCACGGCCTCGGCTCGGTCCACCGCTTCGCGATCGGCCCGGCCCGCCACTGTCGATGGCTCGGGCTCACGCCGGCGCGGGCGCGGCTGACACGGGGGCCCCACTGACACGCGGGCCCCACATATCAGTGGCGTGCTCCCACGCGCACGGTGCGGCAGCTAGAGCTACGTGGCATGATCAGGGCCGTTGGATCTAGATCCAACGGTCTAGATCTACCCTAGGTTAACGCAGTTTCCAGCACGTGGCGATCGTGGGCCGTTGGATCTAGATCCAACGGTCCAGATCCGATCTAAGTTTTACGGTTCGGAAAACACGCGAACTTACCGTTGCCGTCCGATCTAGATCCGACGGTGCACCGAGCTCGGGGCGGTGATGGCGTCGCGGCGGCGCGGGCTTGGCCGGAGAGGAGGAAGGCGACCAACGCAGCGGCTCGAGCGAAATGGATCGGGGCAAACGGTGCGCAAGAGAAAGAGTATCACGGCGGTGGGGTCGCTTCCTTAAATAGGGCCTCGACGTCCGTGATAAACGCGGTACCCTAACGAACTCGGAAACGGCGCGACGGAGCTCTCCGGCTCGGATTCGGACGGGGAAGACGACACGGGAGCCATCCACGTGTCCGATCAACGGATGATCGGACACGATCGCCTGGCGCGCACGGATCCGAGCCGGATCCGATCGAAACGGTGCGACCCTATCCTGACCGTTGGATCTCGATCCAACGGTCGGGATCGATTAGGTTTAGGGTTGGGTTCGGTCGAGTCACGTGGCTCGGGTCGGACTCAAGTCTGACTCGGGTTCCGACTCGGTCGGATGAACGGTACTCGACCCGAGTTGATTTTCCAGAGATTTAATATTCAAAATAATTTCCAGAAATTCATTTAATTCAAGAAAAATAGCAAAATACTCAGAACAATTCCAGAAAAATTCTGGAAAATATTTTGGAACATTTTGGACTCAAATAAAATATTTCCAACAAATTTTTATTTGTAAAGTTAAATTCTTTAATTATTTCACAATGGAATAAATTCAAATAAATTCCAAATAAATCCAAACAAATTACAAAAAATTCCAAAAATTCAACAAAGTGCCAAATCACACATGAATTTAAGAAAAACAAAATTTTGGGGTGTGACAAACCTCCCCCCTTAACAGAATCTCGTCCCCGAGATTCAGGGCTTACTAAAGAATAGGTTCGGAAACTCTTTCTTCAAATCCTCTTCGCGCTCCCAAGTCGCTTCACTCTCCGCGTGGTTGTTCCATTGAACTCTGCAGAAACGGGTTGACTTGTTTCTCGTCTCTCGGTCCATGGTGTCGAGAATCTTCACGGGGTGCTCCTTGTAAGTCAGATCTTCTTGCAACTCAATTGACTCTAGCGGTGTCTGCTCCTCAGGTACTCGGAGACACTTCTTCAGCTGGGACACATGGAACACGTCATGCACTCCTGCTAGTGATTGCGGTAACTCTAGCTGATAAGCAACTTCACCTCTGCGGCTGAGAACCTTGAATGGTCCTACATATCTCGGCGCGAGTTTTCCTTTAGCATGGAATCTCTTAACTCCTCTGAGTGGTGTGACTCTGAGATACACGAAATCCTCTGGTTCGAAACTCAGGTCTCGCCGACGGTTGTCAGCATAACTCTTCTGTCGCGATTGGGCAATCTTTAACCTCTCCCTGATCATGGCAATCTGTTCTTCGGCTTCTTGAAGAATATCTGGTCCAAAGACACGGCTTTCACCTGTCTCATTCCAGTTCAACGGTGTCTGACAGGGTCGACCATATAGTGCTTCAAATGGTGACATTTGCAAACTTGCTTGGTAACTGTTGTTGTAGCTGAACTCGGCGTACGGCAGACTTTTATCCCAAGATGTAGCATAAACCAATGCACACGCTCTTAACATATCCTCCAGAATCTGATTGACTCTTTCAGTCTGACCATCTGTCTGTGGATGATAAGCTGTACTGAAGTTCAAACGGGTTCCCATGGCTTCATGCAGTTTATTCCAGAATCTTGAGGTAAATTGGGTACCTCTGTCCGATACAATCCTCTTTGGCACTCCGTGCAAACAGACGATCCTGATCAAGTACAACTCTGCTAGCTTATCTCCCGAGTAAGTGGTCTTCATAGGGATAAAATGGGCGACCTTGGTCAAGCGATCCACTATAACCCATATGGAGTCATAACCTCCTTGAGTCTTAGGCAAACCGGTAATGAAATCCATTCCGATTTCCTCCCACTTCCACTCAGGTATTTTCAAAGGCTGCAGCAATCCTGCTGGTCTTTGATGAATTGCCTTAACTGTCTGGCATACGTCGCACAATGCAACATGCTCGGCAACTTCACGCTTCATGTTCGGCCACCAGAATCTTTCTTTTAAATCCTGATACATCTTGGCACTTCCAGGATGAATTGAATACTTGGAGTCATGGGCTTCTTCTAGAATCAGCTGCTTCAGCTCCTTCTTGTCCGGCACACAAATGCGATCCTTCATCCACAACGTGCCTTGCTCATCCAACTTGAAGTCCTCTGCCTTGCCTTCATCCATGTTGGACTTAATCCTGCGGATCTTGTCATCATCCTCCTGTCCTTCTCGGATCTGATCCTCCAGGGTAGGCTTCACTTCCAATGCGGCTAAGAATCCTTCTGGTACCACTTCAATCTGCATTCTCTGGAAATCCTCACATAGCTCATCCTGACTTGTGGCAAGCAACATGTTCACCGTATGGCTTTTCCGACTCAGAGCATCGGCAACTACGTTAGCCTTTCCTGGATGGTAATGGATTCCAACATTATAATCTTTGATCAACTCTAACCATCTCCTCTGCCTCATGTTCAGGTCTGATTGGGTGAAGATATACTTAAGACTCTTATGGTCCGTGTATACTTCACATCTGTTTCCAATTAAATAGTGACGCCATAACTTCAAAGCATGCACTACGGCAGCTAGCTCTAAGTCATGCGTCGGATAATTCTCCTCATGCGGCCTCAACTGCCTTGACACGTAAGCGATGACCTTTCCATTCTGCATCAGCACGCATCCAAGTCCTTGACGCGATGCGTCACAATATATATCAAAGCTTTGATTGACGTCTGGTAGAACCAATACCGGCGCTGATGTCAATCGTTCCTTCAGCTCTTGAAAACCTTTCTCGCACTCTGGCGTCCATGCAAACTTCTTCTCCTTTTTCAGCAATTGCGTGAGAGGTTTCGCAATTATCGAAAAGCCTTCAATGAAACGGCGGTAGTAACCTGCCATTCCTAGGAAACTCTTGATCTGGGTCATGGTCTTTGGCTGCTCCCAATGTAACACAGCTTCTACCTTGCTTGGATCTACGGCGACTCCTTCTGCGGTCATTACATGTCCGAGGAACTCCACCTTGTCCTTCCAAAAATCACACTTGCTGAACTTGGCGAAAAGTTGCTGTTCCCTTAGCTTTTCCAAAACTTACCTCAAGTGCTCTGCATGTTCATCCTATGTTTTGGAGTAAATTAAGATATCATCTATAAACACAACAACAAACTTGTCCAAATACTCCATGAACACCTTATTCATCATATTCATGAAATATGCTGGCGCATTCGTCAAACCAAAGGACATAACTGTAAACTCGTAATGTCCATATCTCGACGAGAATGCGGTCTTCGGAATATCCTCAGATCGATCTTCAACTGGTGGTATCCCGATCTCAAATCAATCTTAGAGAAAACTCCGGCTCCTCTCAGCTGATCAAACAAATCATCGATCCTGGGTAGCGGATACTTATTCTTCACGGTGACTTCATTGGGTGCACGGTAGTCAATGCACATCCTGAAACTCTCATCCTTCTTCTTGACAAACAGAACTGGCGCTCCCCACGGCGACGAACTCGGTCTGATAAATCCTTTCTCCATTAACTCTTCAAGCTGCTTCTTCATCTCTACCAACTCCTCGGTGGACATCCGATAAGGTCTCTTTGCTATCGGTCTTTGTACTGTACAAGCTCTATCACAAACTCTATGTCCCTGTCTGGCGGCATACTAGGTAAATCTTCAGGAAAAACATCTGGGTACTCATTCACTACTGAGACATCTTCTATGCTGATTGCCTTGGTGCTGTTAACCATCAACTGTCCATCTCTAACGGCGGATCGATTAGGTTTAGGGTTGGGTTCGGTCGAGTCACGTGGCTCGGGTCGGACTCAAGTCTGACTCGGGTTCCGACTCGGTCGGATGAACAGTACTCGACCCGAGTTGATTTTCCAGCGATTTAATATTCAAAATAATTTCTAGAAATTCATTTAATTCAAGAAAAATAGCAAAATACTCAGAAAAATTCCAGAAAAATTCTGGAAAATATTTTGGAACATTTTGGACTCAAATAAAATATTTCCAACAAATTTTTATTTGCAAAGTTAAATTCTTTAATTATTTCACAATGGAATAAATTCAAATAAATTCCAAATAAATCCAAATAAATTCCAGAAAATTCCAAAAATTCAACAAAGTGCCAAATCACACATGAATTTAAGAAAAGCAAAATTTTGGGGTGTTACAGGTATCTATGTCCAGGTGGTGTGACCCCGGGAGTGCCCCCATCCTCTCGCCAATCCGTCGCCCGCGGTTAAGGCAAGTGTATCGGAATGGGTAGCGTGTTGTATGTTGCTAATCTTGATTAGATGCAAATTGTTTTCATGATATGCTATCTTGCCATAATGAGTTTTTGCCCATGATATGATGAAAATGGTATGTTATGATGCTATGCAATGATTAATGGTTTATGTTTATGTCATATGTTGCATACATGGCATGAAACTAGCCCGGTCGGTAAGAAAGTTATAACTAGTCTGGTAAGGTTGGTGAGAAAGTTATGACTAATCCAGAGCGCCATTGAGTAAGACCTATCTCGTGATT
This sequence comes from Rhipidocladum racemiflorum, assembly GCA_036346355.1. NCBI lineage: Eukaryota > Viridiplantae > Streptophyta > Magnoliopsida > Poales > Poaceae > Rhipidocladum > Rhipidocladum racemiflorum. The sequence goes on from CM070582.1 coordinate 16,483,754, forward strand.
CCATCCACTGTGGTGAGTGGAAGCGAGGAGTTGGCACCCTCCATCTACGGGATGGAAGGGGAAAGAGGGTGCACGCCGACGGGTGTGCACTCGACAATACCAGTATGTGCTTCGAGGAGACATGTGCATTGCATTGCATAGGTGATGATGATAATGAAATGTGTATAATGAGATTGAGGCATGATTATGATGTTGTATATGAGATTATGACTTGATCATGATGTTAAGTATGGTATGTACCGATGTTGGCATTGTATTGTTCTTTATGATCCATTGCAATATACTTGCTGAGTGATGAACTCACGCTTGTGTTTTATGTTGTTTTTAGTTACCATGAAACCGGCATGCGGGGAAGGGCATTAGCTACACATCTTCACGTAGCTTACACTTATAGACAGTTTAATCTTTTGGAGTCATGATAATAAGAATAGTGCCATGAAACTTGGTGTATGGCTTGGTTTTGAGCTTAAGTTCATTGTTTAATTCGTTATAATTTGTGGAGTGGTTGAATCCCTTACTTTAGTCATAATTGATGCCATTTTAATTGTTATTGCTGTTCTAGATGTCTCATATCATGCTATATCTTGCTTTATTATTACTGTTGCTTCAATTCATTGAAAAACAAAGGAGATGCTGCCGAAATTTTTGGCTCTAGCATTTGCACCTTTTCTGTATTTTATATTTATTTCTTGTATTTAGATGTTGTTTAGTCTATGTTTGGTAACATTTAGGCATACTAGATGCCGGGGTGTTACAGTTGGTATCAGAGCGGGTTGTAGGTCCTTGGAATGTGTATTTTTAGTGTCATACAATAGGATACAACTAAAATGTGATGTGGAATAACTTAGAAACATGGCTTAGGTTTTAACTAAAAGGTTGTCATAGGATAGCAACATTAAAACTTTTATAGGTGGAATGATTAATTTAAAATTTGACACACTTGGTTGTACAGTAGGATGGGGTTTTGGTTTATCATTGCATCACGTTTGATTATTTGATGAAGATTATGTACATGATGATGTTTGATCCTTGCCCTTGCTTATGTGATGATGTGCTTATAATTATGTGATTGTGTGGTTGCTGACTGTAGAAGCCATGCCGAGGGGTAACGGCCGTGGTCGCCGTGGCCGTGGAGGCCAGGGGTGAGGTTCTCAGAGAGTTGCTGAGTCTGTAGCTGAGGGTAGCGCTTTGCTCAATGCTGATGGGCTAGCGTAGGAGGAGGTCCCGGCGGCCCAGTCGGGAGCTGAGGTACCTGCCGCCACTTCGGTCTTGGTTCAGGCACTTCAGAAGGAGGTTCAGAAGCTGCGCCAGCAGTTGCAGGCAGCCCCTGCTGTGGGCCTCCCCCTGTATTGGCCCCAGTTGTTGCCCCTGCTGTGCCGGATACGAGGATGAGTCTCCGGGAGTGGATGTCTCTCCGTCTGGACACTTTTGACGGAGTGGGCACACCGGTCCAATCCGCAGATTGGCTGCGGTACATGGAGCGACAGTTTGAGGTTCTGGAGTTGACCTCTGTCCAAAGAGCTTGCTTTGTGGCCTTTCAGCTGAAGGGCCAATCGAATATCTGGTGGGAGGGGGTTCTTGCTGCTAGGGCCCCCGCTCTTGGACTGGTCACCTGGGAGGACTTTGTGGCTCGCTTCCGAGCCAAGTTCTACCCAGAGTCTTTTCTTGAAAGGATGGAGCATACTCTGATGACTCTTTCCCAGGGAAAGAAGTCGGTGGCAGACTATGAGGCGGAATTCAACAATGTGGTGCGCTTCGTGCCAGCTACGGCAGCCGATGACAGGGAGAAGGTGAGGAGGTTCCGTAGGGGCCTCAACCAGGAGTTCAGAGTTGCCATGGGGGCGACTGTCCCTCATGACTTCTGCTCCGTGGTGGAGCAGGCGAAGGGCATGGAACTCGTGTTGGAGCTCTCCACGGATAATCAAAACCCTGGTGGATTAGGGGTTCCCGCGGTCCCGGGCGGGGGCCAGAAGAGGACCATTGGTGGAGGAGGTGGGTCTTCTCAGCGACCCACCTTCAAGAAATTCAAGGGGGACAGGGCTCCTCCTCAGGGGTTAAGATGAGGCCACCCCAGTCGTATTCCTCGCGGGTGGCTGTCTGTCCTGTGCACGGGCAGGGCATGATTTGTTTCAAGTGCGGTGGTGAGCACCGTGCTTCGGAGTGTGGTTGGTCCGGGAGTTGCAACCACTATGGCAAACCCGGCCACATGGGACGAGTTTGCCGGATGAATCCCAGTAGCATCATCATGTGGGAGACAGTGCCTTCTCCTCCCGCTCCAGCAGCGTCTTCTAGAGGGTCGGTGCATATGATGGCAGCCCCTGCTCCTCAGCCGTCCTCTGTTTGGGCACCACCGGCAGCCTACTGGTGGCCGCAGCAGTCGGCTCCTCCTCAGTGACCTCCACCGCCCCCAGCCTTGTTGGGGCATCATCAGAGTATCGGGGCTCCCGCTGCCCCAGCGCCACCGGGTGTGTACGCCTTGCCGACCGCCGAGTCCGCCGGGCATCCAGAGGTGGTTTGAAGTACTTTGATTGTGGATTCAGTTGATGCCTTTGTTCTATTTGATTCCGGAGCATCTTATTCTTTTGTGTCATCTGAGTTTGCTAGTAGAGATAAGTTGGGAGTTCAGCGGATTTCTGAGTCTGTGATAGTCAGTTCTCCTGGGGGTTTGATTGCTAGTTCTTTGGTCTGTCCGGGTTGCACCATTGCCATTGATGATTATGACACCCCAAAATTTTTCTTTTCTTAAACTCATGTGTGATTTGGCACTTTGGTGATTTTTTGGAATTTTCTGGAATTTATTTGGATTTATTTGGAATTTATTTGAATTTATTCCCTTTTGAAATAATTAAAGAATTTAACTTTACAAATAAATTTTTGTTGGAAATATTTTATTTGAGTCCAAAATGTTCCAAAATATTTTCCAAAATTTTTCTAGAATTTTTCTGAGTGTTTTGCTATTTTTAATGAATTAAATGAATTTCTGAGAATTAATTGGATTATTTAATCGCTGGAAAATCGAGTGGGTTTGTACTGTTCATTCGACCAGACCCGAGTCCAAGTCAGACTCGAGTCCGACCCGAGCCAGCTGATTCGGTCGAACCCGCTCGGCCGAACCCTAACCGCGTGACCGTTGGATCTTGATCCAACGGCCACGATTGAGCCACGTCACCCGAGCCCGAGCCCGACCGAGCCAGCCAGCTCGCCCGAGCCAGACCCGAGCCCAAACCCTCGCACCGTTGGATCTTGATCCAACGGCTCGCGTTGAGCCACGTCACCCAATCCGAATCCCTTTCGGATTCCGCCGCCGCAACGGAGTGGGCCTCGGTTTCCGTCCGTTTCACGGACGTCGAGAGCCCTATTTAATGCGCCGCCGCCGCTGTCGTGTTGCCGACTTTCGTAAGCACCCGTAGCCCTAACCCACGCCGCCTGAGCCGCCGCTGTTTGCCCGCGCGAGCTCGCCGTAGTTGGTTTAGCGCTCCACCGCATTCGTTTGCAGATTCCGCCGCCGTCCGCCATCCTCCGTTGCCGTTAGCCCAGATCCGGAACCGTGAGGTCACGCCGCGTCAGTGAGTACCACTCACTTCGCCGGAGAGGCCCCGCAGCGCCGTCGGGCGTGTCATCGTCCTCGTCTCTAGTGACCTTGCTCCGCCGCAAGCCATCGCCGTCGATCGAGCTCAACTTGCCGTCCGATCCAGATCCAAGGGCCCAGATCGCGCCACGTCACCCCTCGGTGAGTTCCACGTTGAAATCCCCAGATCTATTTCCAACCGTTGGATTCAGATCTAACGGCGTAGATTGTGCCACGTAGCCTTATTCGCACAGTACTAGATCCATTCTCAGCCGTTAGATCTAGATCAAACGGTCAGAGTTAGCCGCGTTATATTCCTTAGATTGGATGTTGACCGCATTGGCTTATGCAGCCTCTTGGGATAAAAGTCTGCCGTATGCGGAGTTCAGTTACAACAACAGCTACCAAGCCAGTTTACAAATGTCGCCATTTGAAGCACTATACGGTCGACCCTGTCGGACACCGTTGAACTGGAATGAGACAGGTGAACGCCGTGTCTTTGGACCAGTTATTCTTCAAGAAGCCGAAGAACAGATTGCCAGGATCCGAGAAAGACTGAAGATAGCACAATCAAGACAGAAGAGCTACGCCGATAACCGTCGCCGAGACCTGAGTTTTGAACCGGAAGATTTTGTGTATCTCAGAGTTACACCGCTCAGAGGAGTTAAGAGATTCCATGCCAAAGGAAAACTCGCGCCGCGATATCTTGGACCATTCAAGGTCCTCGGTCACAGAGGGGAAGTTGCATACCAGCTGGAGCTACCGCAATCACTAGCCGGAGTACATCACGTGTTTTACGTGTCCCAGTTGAAGAAGTGTCTCCGAGTACCCGAGGAACAAAGAAGTGTCTCGCGGGTGGCTGTCTGTCCTGTGCCCGGGCAGGGCATGATTTGTTTCAAGTGCGATGGTGAGCACCGTGCTTCGGAGTGTGGTTGGTCCGGGAGTTGCAACCACTATGGCAAACCCGGCCACATGGGACGAGTTTGCCGGATGAATCCCAGTAGCATCATCATGTGGGAGACAGTGCCTTCTCCTCCCGCTCCAGCGGCATCTTCTAGAGGGTTGGTGCATATGATGGCAGCCCCTGCTCCTCAGTCGTTCTCTGTTTGGGCACCACCAGCAGCCTACTGGTGGCCGCAGCCATCGGCTCCTCCTCAGTTACCTCCACCGCCTCCAGCCTTCTTGGGGCATCATCAGAGTATCGGGGCTCCCGCTGCCCCAGCGCCACCGGGTGTGTACGCCTTGCCGACCGCCGAGTCCGCCGGGCATCCAGAGGTGGTTTGAAGTACTTTGATTGTGGATTCAGTTGATGCCTTTGTTCTATTTGATTCCGGAGCATCTTATTCTTTTGTGTCGTCTGAGTTTGCTAGTAGAGATAAGTTGGGAGTTCAGCGGATTTCTGAGTCTGTGATAGTCAGTTCTCCTGGGGGTTTGATTGCTAGTTCTTTGGTCTGTTCGGGTTGCACCATTGGCATTGATGATTGTAACACCCCAAAATTTTGCTTTTCTTAAACTCATGTGTGATTTGGCACTTTGGTGAATTTTTGGAATTTATTTGGATTTATTTGGAATTTATTTGAATTTATTCCCTTTTGAAATAATTAAAGAATTTAACTTTACAAATAAAATTTTGTTGGAAATATTTTATTTGAGTACAAAATGTTCCAAAATATTTTCCAGAATTTTTTTGGAATTTTTCTGAGTGTTTTGCTATTTTTAATGAATTAAATGAATTTCTGAGAATTAATTGGATTATTTAATCGCTGGAAAATCGAGTGGGTTTATACTGTTCATTCGACCGGACCCGAGTCTGAGCCAGACTCGAGTCCGACCCGAGCAAGCTGATTCGGTCGAACCCGCTCGGCCGAACCCTAACCGCGTGACCGTTGGATCTTGATCCAACGGCCACGATTGAGCCACGTCACCCGAGCCCGAGCCCGACCGAGCCAGACCTGAGCCCAAACCCTCGCACCATTGGATCTTGATCCAACGGCTCGTGTTGAGCCACGTCACCCAATCCGAATCCCTTTCGGATTCCGCCGCCGCAACGGAGTGGGCCTCGGTTTCTGCGCGTTTCACGGACATGGAGAGCCCTATTTAATGCGCCACCGCCGCTGTCGTGTTGCCGACTTTCGTGCGCACCCGTAGCCCTAACCCACGCCGCCTGAGCCGCCACCATTTGCCCGCGCGAGCTCGCCGTAGTTGGCTTAGCGCTCCACCGCATTCGTTTGCAGATTCCGCCGCCGTCTGCTGTCCTCCGCGCCGTTGAGCCCAGATCTGGAACCGTGAGGTCACGCCGCATCGGTGAGTACCACTCACTTCGCCGGAGAGGCCCCGCAGCGCCGTCGGGCTTGTCGTCATCCTCGTCTCCGGTGACCTTGCTCCGCCGCAAGCCATCGCCATCGATCGAGCTCCACCAGCCGTCCGATCCAGATCCAAGGGCCCAGAACGCGCCACGTCACCCCTCGGTGAGTTCCACGTTGAAATCCCCAGATCTATTTCCAACCGTTGGATTTAGATCCAACGGCGTAGATTGTGCCACGTAGCCTTATTCGCACAGTACTAGATCCATTCTCAGCCGTTAGATCTAGATCAAACGGTCAGGGTTAGCCGCGTTGTTTTCCTTAGATTGGATCTTGACCGTCCGATCAAGATCGAACGGTCCAGCTCAGCCGAGTAGTTTCCATACGCGTTAAGCGGATCAATGCGGGCGTTGATTTTCAAATCAGCGGCCAAGATCAAGCCACGTGGTCGAGAATTTGGCGCGTCGGTATGCCGCAGCGTGCGTCGCGGCGACGCCGGGCCCGCGTGTCAGCGGCTGTCCCAGCCGTGCGGTGACGTCACCCATGACATCACCGGTGGGGCCTGCTTGTCAGCGCTGTGGCCAAGCCACACTGAAGTCAGCGATGACGTCACCCGATGGGTCCCACCTGTCAGTGAGACATTGGAGCCGTGGACCGAGCCCACGGTGGGCCGAGCCAAACCACGCGCCGGGTCCATGGACCCGAGGCGATGTGGCGGCTCCTGGTTGGTCCACGTGTCACTGCTGACGCAATAATTCAATTTCTGAAAAAGAAAATGATTTATTAATTAGAAATATTGATTTCAGAATTTGTTTCAAACTTTAAACGCTTATAACTTTTGCATTTTAACTCCGATTTGACTGATTCAAATTTCTAAAATTGTATAAAATTGAGATCTACCTAATGATGAATTTTATTTAAATTTTGGACCAAAGTTTTTCTTTGTAATATTATTTAATTGATTATTTAAACTTTAAATGCTTGTAACTTTTGCATTTAAACTCCGAATTTGACGATTCCAATTTCTAAAAATTCATAAAATTATGCTCTCTCTGTTTATGAACTTTATTTGGCTGTTTGGACACTTTTTGTCTACTGTTCATTTATTTATTGCTACTTGCTCGCTTTACGAGTAGACGTTGAAGTGCCCGAAGGCTTCGAAGGAGAATTATTGACCCAGGAGCCAACTCAGGACCAAGAACAAGTACTCTTTGAAGTCAAGTTGTGCTTTGACCATGTTGATCCCATTTTCGAATTAATTTGATTTAAATTATTGCATGTTAGTTTAATTAGAAAATACGTTATTTAAATATGGGGAATTAGATTAATGCCAAATTGCTGTATGACACCTTGGTTAATTAAATATGTGCCATGACCCCTTGTCACCCTAGTTGTGGATTACTAGTTGGACATTATTAAGTTGCCAACATGGGAATTTAGATCGTTGTAGTAGATTACTTAGACCTGCTACGCGCTTATGACATGATTTTTGGACAATCAAATGCTAATATTGACTTAAGGATATATTGAACCTGTTTTGGAAAGGTATCATGTGTTGTTGATGGCACGTGGTGCATGGTAATCAACTGGGGATTGATAAATAGTTTTCGACCGGGGCATGTGGCAAGAATGATCGGGTGGGCCAGTTGTGGCACCGGGAACGATGTTTTGGTTCTTCGGGTAGTCTTGCCCTGGTCACCCTAAGGACTTAACCTTGCAAGCCTTTGAACTGAGTCAAACATGCAACCACATGTCTGTAATGGGACGGACCTAGTTGATTAAGTTGCTAATAACGTACCTGTGGGACCTCAGGATGTCAACTACACCCTCTGTGTAGTTGTACGGGGGAGCGTACCAGGGCTACAGCCAGGTACCCATCTAACGGTGGATTGGCCTAAACTTCGCCTTTGCTAAGGGAAGGGTTAGTGTGCAATCACCGTGGAGGACCACTTGTACTGTTAGAAGTTTCCGAAAGACTCTGTTACGGACACTCGCCTTTGTGGTGTTTGGCTGTATCTTGTGGGTAAAGTGCATAACCTCTGCAGAGTGTAAAATCTATTCGAATAGCCGTGTCCGTGGTATTGGACATCGCTCGGGAATTACAGTCAAGGGTTAGACTTTCTTGAAAATAACTGGGACTTGAAAAGTTGGGTTTGGTTTAATAATGATGTTGATGGAAATGTGTATTAGAATCGGGAAAGATGTTTATTTAACTCCTGGAAAAGTTATTGATGATATACTTGTTTCTACTGCTTTCGAATCTACTTGCGATACTTGTTAAATGCTCTTTACTGCAAATAGACCTTGGGCCACTCCTTTGTATTAAGCCATGCATGTAGTATATTAGCTGCATTCTGTGCATGACTTGCTGAGTACCAAGTACTCACCCTTGCCGCTATACAACACCAGTTGAAGAAGAATCTACACCAGCTTTGGAGGAGGAGCTCCCAGAGGAACCATCTAACTAGGGAGCGAGCCCAGTCAGTTGCCTGTGGTATACTGGATGGCGCCACGATGTTATATTACTTTTTTCCGCTGCTATTATTTCTCTTTTAATAAGTTTTGCCCTGCGAGGCGCATATTTGTAACTTGACCCTAAGGTCGATCAACTCGTTTGGTTAACTATTAAGGGTACTTTATTATTTCATTGAGTGTGATTGTGATATTTACCAATGTTGAGACTGTGTGCACTAGCGCGTTCCTGGACTAGTGCTGGATACACAGAGGGTCCGGATTTGCAAATTCGGGTCCCGACAATGATGAGGTTTTCTTTGCCAATCTTATGGTGATTCAGTTGGCTCCTTTTGATGTCATTTTGGGCATGGACTGGTTGCATCAGTACCGTGCCAAGATCTGTTGCTTTTGGAAGACAGCTTTCAACCCGATTCACCGCCTATGTGCCCCGTCAGGGGTGGAGTTGACCTTTCAAGGTGGTATACCTTCCAGTTCTATCTTTGCTTTGGCTAGTCTGTTTTCTGATCGCCGTTGGAGGTAATTGGGTTTTCTCATGGCTATTTCAGAAAATCCATCTTCTTCAATAGCTATTGCAGAGATTCCTATGGTGAAGGTGTTTGTTGATGTGTTCCCTGATGAGTTGCCTGGTTTACCTGCTGTGAGGAATGTGGAGTTTCGTAATGATCTTGTTCCTGGCACTCGACCTATTTCTATCTCTCCATACCGCTTGGCTCGTCCTTTCCAAGATGAGTTGAAAAAGCAGTTGGAGGATTTGTTGGCCAAGGGCTTTATTTGGCGCAGTGGTCACCATGGGAAGCAACCGTCCTCTTTATTTCAAAGAAGGATGGTAGTTGGCGTATGTGCATTGACTATCGTGCTCTTAATCAAGTGACCGTCAAGAATAAGTATCCTTTGCCTCGCATTGAGGATCTGTTTGACCAACTGAAGGGAGCAAAGGTGTTATCCAAGATTGATCTTTAGTCTGGTTACAATCAGATTCGCGTGAGGGAACAGGACATTGAGAAGACTGCTTTCTCCACGAGGTACGGGCATTATGAATTTAAAGTTATGTCTTTTGGACTAACTAATGTTCCTGCTGTCTTTATGGAGGCGATGAACAGTATGCTACAAAAATACCTTGATGAGTTCGTGGTAGTGTTCATCGATGACATTCTGGTTCACTCTAAATCAGAACAAGAACATGAGCATCATTTGAGGCTTGTGATGAGTACATTGAGGGAGAATCAGTTCATTGCTAAGTTGAAAAAGTGCGAGTTCTGGATTTCAGAAGTGGGTTTTCTTGGCCACATCATAAATCTAGAGGGCATATCTGTAGATCCTAGCAAAGTCTCAACAGTTTTGGACTGGAAGAGACCTTCCAATGTTAAAGAGGTGCGTAGTTTCCTTGGGTTGGCTGGCTACTATCGGCGTTTTGTGCAGGATTTCTCTATCATTGCCAAGCCACTTTCACAGTTGACTCAGAAGGGGATGAAATTTCAGTGGACTGTAGAGTGTGAGCACAGTTTCTGCACTTTGAAGGAGAAGTTAGTGACTGCTCCTGTTCTTACCCTTCCCGAGCCTAGGAAGCATTTCACTGTCTATTCTGATGCATCTCGATTGGGTCTTGGTTGTGTGCTCATGCAAGATGGCAAGGTGATTGCTTATGCATCGATGCAATTGAAAAAGCATGAGCAGAACTATCCCACTCATGATCTTGAGCTAGCCGCGGTGGTGTTTGGATTGAAAATTTGGAGGCACTATCTGTATGGTGAGTGTCGGCGTATTCTACAACAGGGTGCCCGCTCCCCCGCAGCTAACGTGGTCGCCGGGCGAGCGAGGCGTCAAGCCCCATTGCGGTGGCGTAAGGGCGCAAGGTGGTCGCCTAGTGGACAGGTGGCGATCAAGCCACGCCACTAGGCGACCAGTATGATGGTTGCCCAATGGATAGGTGGCGATCAGGCCACGCCACTGGGCGCCCAGTAAAGTGGTCGCCCAGTGGACAGGTGGCGATCAGGCCACACCACTTGGCGCCCAGTAAAGTGGTCGCCCAGTGGACAGGTGGCGAGCAGGCCACGCACTGGGAGCCCAGTGAGGTGGTCGCCGGCGGACAGGTGGCGTACGGGCTACGCCACTGGAGCACAACCCCCGAGGCGGCGTTGTCAGGGTCAAGGGCATTTAATGCGAATCGTGCGCATTAAATGCCAAGCGTGGAGGCTACAGTATGGCGGCGCGCCTTCCCCAGGTTTGTAATAATTACGGGTGACGTCACGGCAGCACTTCACCCTCTGACGAAACGAGCGGCGTTGGTGGGCATGGGGCCCGAGGCAGGGGTGTGACGGCTGCGGCAGGCATTAAATAAGGTGTAAGGACAGTGACGGGCGCATTTAATGCACCCGTGGCAGTATAATGAGTATGGCTTGCAGTGTAAACCTCTCATGCGCCCCCGCCAGCCCAAGTATAAAAGGGAGCTGGCGTGCATGGGAGAGGGGGTTCGATCCATTGATGGTAGGTTCCGTTTTCTCAAGTTAGGATTCCAGTTCATATTCCACAAGACAATCAATAGCAAGAGAAGCAGGACTAGGGCTGTTACTCTTCGGAGGGCCCGAACCTGGGTAAATCTGTGCGTCCCCATCCTTCTGAGCTTCACCTGCACTCCGATCTTCTTTCTTCCTCCGGCGATTGACCCGAAAGCCCCCCGCCTGAACCTCATAAGCACCCGATTCGGAGGTGCCTGTTGGCTAGTACGCCGACAGTGGCGCGCCCGGTAGGGGCTATTGGTGGTTAGATTGCCCATTTCCTTCCGTTTCTGGTTCGAGGTTTAGAAGAAGTAGGGGCGATTGCCTGCATGGCGGAGTCGCACTCCAAGCACAGCAATCTACCCGAGGAAAGCAGCGCCCATAGCCGATCCCGACGCCCGGGGAAGGAGCCGGTCCGGCCGGGTCCCTCCGCGGTGAGAGGGACACGCGTGGCTCCCGCGAGGGCCAGCCGGCAACGGCGTTTGGTCGAGGGACGACACTCCCGCGCGGAGCCTTCATGCGGCTCGTCTGCTCCTCGATCATCCTCCAGTTCCGCTGGGGGGCGATACCCCAGCCACTCCGTGGCTGCGGGATATCGCCCGCCTAGTCGATGCCGCTCAACAAAAGGTTGAGGCGGCGACCCAGCCGGGGGCTTCCGGCGCGTGGCGGCAGGGAGCGCGCACGGCTGACTCGCAGGGTTCTAGCCGCCGCACAACAACTCCCGGCGTCAAGGGCCGGAACAAGGGGAAGGGAGCCCTGGTTGCAGCCCCCTCCGGCATAGGGGGACATGCACGTGACTCTGCTTCTTCTCGCGGTCCCCCGAGTCGAGGGGGAATCGCAAGGATCTCAGGTCGCGCCTGGATGAGAGGCTACCCCAACGCGGTGGGGACCTACGCCACGTCCTCAGGGGGCGCCACGAATGCTCGCAGCAACGCGTGAACCCCTGGGCATTTGCTGATCAACAGGGGGCTTCCCCCTCTGACTCCAGGGAGAGCGTAGACTCGCACTCCTCGACCCCATCCCAGGATCGAGGGACTGGCGAGCGACACGGCTCCCCTACAACGTTGGATGCTAGGCATTTTCTCTCCATCTCCGGCAAGCTGCGTGGCTGGAGAGATTCCGCCCCACCTCCATCGAGAAGTACGACGGCACCACCAACCCGGAGTTCCTGCAAATCTACACCACGGTAGTACGAGCTGCGGGGGGCTCTGAGAATGTTATGGCCAACTACGTCCCGACAGCACTAACGGGCTCTGCCCGATCTTGGCTACTTAACCTCCCGCGAGGCTCTGTGCACTCGTGGGAGGGGCTGTGCGACATTTTCGTCGCCAACTTCCAGGGCTCCTACGCTCAGCCGGGTGTGGAGGATGACCTCCATGCTCTGGAGCAGATGGAGGGGGAGTCCCTGAGAGAATTCATTCGGCGATTCAGCCACTGCCGCAACACGATCCCCTGGATCTCAGAGCAATCAATGATCATCGCATTCCAGAGGGGGGTCCGTGACCAGAAGATGCGGGAGAAGATGGCTACCCGCACCATTGCAACCACTTCCGAGTTGTTCTCCCTGGCACACAAGTGCGCCAGGGCGGCCGAAGCTCGGGAGTGCGCGACAAGGCCTTCCGACCCCGGCGACGCCGACACCTCGAAGTCCTCCGACCACAAGAAGAAGAAGAAGCGGAAGGAGGCACCCGCTAGGGAAGTCCTGGTTGCCGAACCAGAAACCAAGTCCCGGCGTCGGGACCAGCGCAGCAACGACAGGAAACGCCGCTCGCCCCGTCGCGAAGATGATGGGGGCAAACCTTATTGCCCCATACATCGAACGAGTGGACACGACTTGGAGGACTGCCAAGTTGTGTCCAAATTGGTGGACAGGCGGCTCAAGAAGCGCCACGAGAAAGACCGTGGAGACGACGACGAAGACTCAGCTCCGCTGGCCTTCCAACAGGCGGAGCATATGGTGTCGTTCATTCACGGTGGCTCGGCCACCTACTCATCAAACTCACAGTACAAGCGGGATCTGTGGCAGGTCTGTGCCACCGCATCGGTCTCCGGGGCGAGTAGGCCGCTGAAGTGGTCGGAGCAGCCAATCGCTTTCAGCCGGGCCGACCACCCGGAGAACATATCCGGCCCTGGCCATCTCCCGATCGTGGTCTCCCCCACGGTTCGCAACGCGAAGCTCGGGCGGGTTCTCGTTGATGGAGGCAGCGCCATCAACTTGCTATCTTTCGGGGCATACCAGGCGCTCCAGATACCGTATGAGGAGCTGCGCCCGGCCCCACTTTTCTACGGAGTTGCCCCCGGGGTGGGCCTCTTGCCCCTGGGGCAGGTCCGGCTGCCTGTTACGTTCGGGAGTGCGAAAAACTTCCGAACGGAGCTTGTCGACTTCGAGGTCGCTGACTTCGACCTCCCCTACAACGCCCTGCTCGGTAAAATTTATGGCGGTTGCCCACTACGCCTACATGCTGGTGAAGATCCCTGGGCCTGGGGGTCCAATCACGGTGAAGGTGGACAAGCTGGAAGCCCTGCATCTCGACAAGCAGATCTGAGGATCTGGCCGGCACCACACCTTTCGGCCAGCGACAAAGACGACGGCTGGCGCCCCTCGGTCGAGGGCCGCGCCGCCGGACCATCGAGGCGGCGAAGGTGGTCTCTGTGGGCGAGGACGGCTCCGGCAAGGTCGTGAAGATCAGCACCGACCTCAGCGCCAAATAGGAAGGTGCGCTCGTCACCTTCCTCCGGTCTAACCTGGACGTGTTCGCTTGGGAACCATCAGAAATGACCGGGGTCCCTAGGGAGGTGATTGAGCATCGATTGGCAACGCTCCCGGAAGCGCACCCGGTTCGACAAAAGATCCGGCGGCAGGCGCCAGAGCGGTAGGATGCCATTCGGGGCGAAGTGGAGAAATTTTTTTCTGCTAAGATTGTGTGGGAGGCCACCTACTCGGAGTGGTTGGCCAACCCCGTGCTTGTAAGGAAGTCCAACGGGAAGTGGCGAATGTGCATCGACTTCACCGATCTCAACAAGGCCTGCCCCAAGGACCCGTACCCCCTGCCGCGGATAGACATCGTCGTCGACTCCACGGCGGGGTGCGAAGCTCTGTGCTTCCTTGACGCCTACTCCGGTTATCATCAGATCAGTATGGCGCGGGAAGACGAAGAGAAGACTGCTTTTGTGACTCCTCTCAGTGTATATTTGTGAAATCATGTGCTGAAAAATTGGCTTAGAATTGAATTTGCAAATGTGTTTGTTCTTGTGTTTTGACAATTTGACAAGAAACAGTAAGTTTCGCTTTGGCGCCGGACCAAACTTAAAAAAACAGTAAGTTTCCCATCTACGACGGACCAACTTTCTTGGTCCTTTGTAAACATGTTTTTTTTTTCTCCCATGTACAACGGACCAACTTTCTTGGTCCTTTGTAAACATGTTTTTGACAACCTCATTCTCCCATGTACGACAGACCAACTTTTTTGGTCCTTTGTAAACATGCTTTTGACAACCTCGTTTTCCCATATGCATGCACCAACTTTTTTGGTCATCGTAAATGTGTTTTTGAAGGTTGTTGTGCCAAACCAAGTTATTGAAAAGCAGTAAGTTTTACATATGCAGCCGGACCAAATTTTTGGTCCGTCGTGAATGGGTTTTGAAGCGATTTTGAGATTGAAATTTGAATTTGATTTTGAGATTATGAAATTTGTGATAATTTCATGATACTTCTTTTGAAGTGGACTTTATGCAATGCTCATGTGAGTAGTTGCATGGATTGACATTGAGTCAAGTCGTGGACTTGTGCTCGGATTTGTTTTGTGGTTTGTTCATGTGCAGGTATTGCTCGAAGACGAATGTGGTCGATGACGGGACCGGAACTAGGTTCATGGAAGAACTGAGGTTCGGGACTAGGTTCGAGGAGGAACCGAGGTCTTGGTGGTCAAGGATGTCATGCGGGGCGTTCGGGCTAAGAGAATGGTGCACATGAAGAATGGTTAGTCACGTGAGAATGGCAGGAGGTCATTCGCGTGCAAAGTGTTAGTCACGTGAGTATGGCAGGTGGCCATACGCGTGCAAAGTGTTAGTCACGTGAGTATGGTAGGGTTGCCATACGTGTGCAAGAGTTGTATTCGGCCAGGTTGGGCCAAGAGGAGTTGTGTTGAATACGGACTCCTTCTAGATTAGGAATTGTATTCAGAACTCCTTGTGTTTTGCTCCTTTAAATAGGAGGGGTGTCTCCTGTTGAAGGGCATCCAACCAAGTAGAGCTGAGCGCATCAAGCCTTGAGCTTGGTTTTAGGGTTTGTACTCTTTTGATGAGAGTATTTTAGACAAGAAATAAAGATCAATTCTTCCAAGATTTTTGCGTGCTACAGTAACCACGTCGCTACAGTGTTTTCTGTTTTGGTTCTTGTTTGCATGCTTGTTCTAATTCTAGATTAGTTTTTGATCGTTGAATTTCATCTTGATTTGATCCATCAAAAACCTTTCTAGGGTATTGATCTAGTGTTTCTCAAAGTCTAGTTGATCAATCTTTTGTCGTTCTTGTTTAATCTTGAAGTTTTGATTAGATTGATTCTCGTCAAGTTCTGGATCAGCAAGCTTGCGAAGCTCATAACTTTTGATCCATAAGTCCGATCGAGCTGATTCTTTTTGGGTTCGATTCGTATTGGAATCTAGTTTCTCGTGTCCAAATTTCAGATCAATCTAACGGTTTGATCTCCGAGAATTAGCGTTTTACCAAACCTCTGTCATTCTATTTTTGTCGAAAACGAGGCAATTATTTGGTTCTGTTTTGGGGTGAACTTTTAATAGATCAAGAATTTGGTTTTAGCTTCCGCACAATCATTCACCCCCCCTCTGATTGCTATATTCGTATACTTCGATCCTACAAGTGGTATCAGAGCAAGGTTTCTCTAATCTATCTTAACCGGTGATTAGATCAATGGATCGTTATTCGACAAAACCATGTGTGTTCGATGGTGTTGATTTTCAGTTTTGGAAGGCCAAGATGGAGGCGTTCATCCAAGCACAGGGCTTCACAATTTGGGAGAAGGTCTACAAGCCATATGAAGTCCCTGCAAATGACAACGTCAACGACACCAATCGCACACATGTTGAAGCAAATAGCAAGGCGCGCAACTTGATCATCCAAGGCTTGGGACGCAGCGACTTTGATCGTGTGGTTCATCTTCGATCTGCATATGAGGTATGGAAATCTCTTTGTGATTACCATGAGGGTTCTAACACTGTCAAAGAGGTTCGCCAAGATATTTACAAAAAAGAATACATGCGTTTTGAGATGAAACCTAGTGAATCTGTAGATGACTTCTTTGCACGTTTCAATAAAGTTCTTAGCAATCTACGTCTTTGTTGGAGTTAGCTACACCGATGCTGAAAATGCTCGACAATTGCTTAGTGCTTTGGACATGTCGGTGTGGGAGATGAAAGTAACATCTATACAAGAATCTACTACCATGAGCACACTCACATTAGATGTTCTTTACTCTAATTTGAAAACTAATGAGTTTTATGTTATTGCAATGAAGGGTTTCTTTAAATCAATTGCTTTGATCTCTAACAATAACATTTCAAATGCAAATTCTTCTTCTAGCTTTGATTTGTATTCCATGTCTTCTTTAATGAGATGAGCAACTTGAAGAGTTTCTGAAGAAGATCTGGCACTACTCTCTTCTCGCTTTAACAAAGCTTTGCAATGTGAGAATGAGAAAGAGAGGTGGTCCTCCAAGATGCTATGAGTGTGGTGACCTCAACCATATTCGCACAAATTGTCCTAAGCTTGCAGGAAAAACATCAAAGGAGGAGAAGGACAACGAGTAAGGAATGAGAAGAAAAGGTTCTCGTCAAATGATAGGAAGAAGAAGAGCTTCATCAACCGCAAGGTGGTTCACTGAGTTCTTTCCGCTCTTGAACAAGTCAATTTGAGCGATGTGGACTCGAGAGAGCAGCGAAGATGATGCAACTCCAAGCAAGCATGATTTGATAGGATTATGTCTCATGGCAAGCGACAAGGATAGCTTCACCGAGGGCGACCACGGCAAATGACTTCAATGAGGTAGATCCCTCTTATGATGAAATAGCTATTGCAGTTGCTCGTCTTGGAAAATTGCTTGACAAACGTGATAAGAAAATTAAGAAACATGATTTCATTATTGAATCATTGAATGCTGAAATTGCTAGACTTAAGACTTTGATTCCTAGTGATGATACTTGCAAATCATGTGACTTAATTTACAATGAGCTCACCTTGCTTAGGAAAGAACATGCTCTTTTGTTGCATCTAAATGAGAAAAATGAGAAACATGTTGTACATGCTAGCTGTTCCACTGATGATTTGCATAGTTCAACTTCTTGTTCTAAATGCTCAACTCTTGAATTAAAATTGAAAGATGCAAATGCTAGGGTTTCTCAATTAACTGATAATTTGCTTTCACATGAAATTCTCTCATGCTCAACTTGTCGCAAGCAAAAAGGAAAAGTAGATGTTCCCTGCAATAATTGTTTAACTCTTGCTAAGAAAGTTGATTACCTGCAAAACTCTTTGGAACGATTCACTAATGGCAAGAAAAAGTTGAACATGATCTTGGATCAATCCAAGGTTAGCACAAACAAGAGAGGTTTAGGTTTTGATCCTTATGCCACATACGAAACTAAACCTCGCACTGTTGTTCAGGCTCCTTGCAAAATTGAGTTATCTAATGAGCCTAAGAAAATTGCTTTTCAATCTGTGGTTTTTATCCTCTACTATGATGAAAGCAAAATGTGCCTTTACTTGTTAAAGCTAAACATCATGTCAAGTACACTTGCACTCATTGTGGTAGAGATGGACACTTAGTAGATTATTGCTTTAGACTAGCCAAACAACAAAAGAAGGAAAGAACTGAGGCTAGGTCAAATTTCAGCAAAGCACATTTTACTCCTTATGCGCCTAGAGTGATGAAAACACCTTCTGCCTAGAAACATGGGAAAAGGCAAATCTGATTTTGTGCATAAAAATTATCGTGTTGTGCCTATCATGTGCGTCGTGTGTCTCAAGATCGATTCCCAAAAATCTCATTCCTAACCCCAAGATCGAGACCTCGACATGTTTTGTTGCTATGTAGGCTTCTCGCGAGGAAGGAGAACATATGGCTAGTGGATTCCGGATGCTCACGCCACATGTCCGGTAAAAAGAATTGGTTCTCCTCCTCACTCGTGCATCTCGTCTTTGAAAGTGTTACTTTTGGAGATGCTTCTTCCTCTTCTGTTGTGGCAAAAGGTACAGTAAAGGTAAGTGACAAGTTTATGTTCAAGGATGTGGCTCTTGTTGAAAACTTGAAATATAACTTGCTTTCTATCTCACAAATGCTTGATGAAGATCTTGAGATAAGCTTTAAGAAAAATGAATGCAAAGTGCTAGATGCTTCAGGTGATCTTGTGTTCAAGATTTCTCGTTTTGGAAGAGTTTTTAAAGCTGATTTTGATGCATCACCTTCCTCTAAACATAGGTGTCTAATTGCCAATGTTTCTAAAGATTTATTCTTTTGGCATCGTAGACTTAGTCATGTTGGTTTTGATCATCTTACTCGTGTAAGCAGTTTAGATCTCATACGTGGCTTGCCTAAGCTTAAGGGTGATAGCAATTTAGTATGTTCCTCTTGTAGACATGGTAAGATGATTGCAGGTTCACATCCACCTCTTACCATGGTGATGACAATCGCTCCAGGACAGCTTCTACATCTTGATACAGTTGGACCATCTCGAGTTCAATCCTTTGGAGGCAAATGGTATGTGCTTGTGATTGTTGATGATTTTTCTAGATACTCTTGGGTATACTTTATGGCATCTAAGGATGAGGCTTTTAGTCATTTTAGAAGTCTTGTTCTTAGGCTTTCTATTGATCATCCAGGAGCTCTCAAAGCTATTAGAAGTGATAATGGAACTGAATTCAAAAATGCTTCTTTTAATCACTTTTGTCTTGAAAAAGGAATTGATCATCAATTTTCATCACCTAGAGTGCCTCAACAGAATGGTGTAGTTGAAAGGAAAACAGAACATTGGTTGAGATGGCTAGAACCATGTTAGATGAACATCACACTCCTAGGAACTTTTGGGCTGAAGCGATTTCAACTGCATGTTATGTTTCAAACCGTGTGTTTTTGAGATCAAAATTGGGTAAGACTCCATATGAGCTTCGGTTTGGACATAGACCTTCTGTTTCTCACTTTCGAGTTTTTGGATGCAAATGTTTTGTCTTGAAATCTGGAAATCTTGATAAATTTGAAGCTAGATCAACTGATGGCATTTTTCTTGGATATCCTGCTCATACTCGTGGCTATCGTGTGCTTGTTTTGGAGACTAACAAAATTGTGGAAACTTGTGAAGTTACTTTTGATGAGGCTAGTCCAGGCACTAGTCCAAGTGATGCAGGTACAGACGCATATGTTCAGGGGGAGAAAATCTTTGAAGATAATGATGATGTTGAAGATGAGGTCTTGACTATTTCTAATGAACAACAAGCTGTAGCACCTTTGGCACCTACTACTACATCACCTACAGCTAACCATCCTCAAGCTACAACATCATCTGTACATTGTCGGGACCGGAATTTGCAAATCCGGACCCTCTGTGTATTCAGCACTAGTCCAGGATCACGCTAGTGCACACAGTCTCAACATAGATGAATATCACAGTC
This sequence comes from Rhipidocladum racemiflorum, assembly GCA_036346355.1. Classification (NCBI taxonomy): domain Eukaryota; kingdom Viridiplantae; phylum Streptophyta; class Magnoliopsida; order Poales; family Poaceae; genus Rhipidocladum; species Rhipidocladum racemiflorum. Next base: position 16,503,274 of record CM070582.1, read on the forward strand.
ATACACAGCGGAATAGTAAAAGTAACTCAATAATAGAATATAAACTATTGAACGACCTTAAGGTCAACCTTACATTTGTGAAACCCTGACGGCTTCAACTCCAAATAAGCAGCAGCGGAACGAAGAACATCGGTGAATCCCATCAAGACGCCACAGGCAACTGACAGGGTTCGACTCCTAGATAATCGCCTTCTCACGGAACTTCTTCTTCTTCGACGATGTAGACTTTTGCTCACTGGTGATTGTTTGTTTGCAAGGGGTGAGTACATAAAGCACTCAGCAAGTCATGCACAGAATGCAAGTCTAATAGCTATATGCATGGCTTATTCCAAATGACAGGCTGAAGGGGTTATTTTGCAATAAACAGCATTCACAAATACTCATAATAGATTGTAAAGCGGTAAAACAGATAATAATAGTAATAATTTCACAGTTGTTTCAAAAGTAAATCATTCCACATCCTTAACCAATTATCACTTTTCCACAGGCAAACTGACTCCAAACCCAAGTTTACTTTTAAGAAAATCTAACCCTTGACTGTAATCCCCGAGCATTGTCCAGTACCGTGGACTCGGCTATTCGAATAGGTTTTACACTCTGCAGAGGTTATACACTTTACCCACAAGATACAATCCACTCACCACGTCAGCCGTGAATCGCCATACAAGAGTATGCGAATGAGCAATCATAACAAAGTCTTTCGGAAGCCTCTAACTACACAAGTGGTCCTCCCCGGTTATTGCACACTAACCCTTCCCTTAGCTAAGGCGAAGTTTAGGCCAATCAACCGTTAGATGGGTACCTGGCCTCAGCCCGATGCGCTCCCCCTTCAAGCTACACAAACGGTGTAGTTGACACCCCGAGGTACCACAAGTAAGTTATTAGCAACTTAATCAGCTAGGTCCGTCCCATTCCGGACATGTGGTTGTACGTTTGACTCAGTTCAAAGGCTTGCAAGGTGAAGTCCTTAGGGTGACCAGGGCAAGACTACCCGAAGAACCAAATCAACATCCCCAATGCCACAACTGGCCCACCTGATTACTCTTGCCACATGCCCCGGTCGAAAACTATTTATCAAACCCCAGTTGATTACCATGCACCACGTGCCATCAACATCACATGATACCTTTCCAAAACAGGTTCAATATATCATTAAGTCAATATTAACATTTGATTATCCAAAATCATGTTATGAGCACGTAGCAGGTCTAAGCAGTATACTACAACGGTCTAAAACCCATGTTGGCAATTTAATAATGTCCAACTAGTAATCCACAACTAGGGTGACAAGGGTCATGGCACATATTTAAATAATCAAGGTGTCATACAGCAAATTGGTATTTATCTAATCCCCAGGTTTAAACCAAGTATTTTTCTAATTGAACTAGCATGCAATAGTTTAAATCAAAATAGATTTCGAAATAGGATCAACATGGTCAAAGCACAACTTGCCTGGCCCTTGCAAACTTTACTGTCCTTTACTCTTTATCCTTGATCCTTGGTCCTCGATCTTCAACTTCCACTTTCTCGATCCTCAGCTCGTTCGAACGATTTCCGGACGATGCGTCTAACGATTAAAGAAGAAGCAAATACAAACCAATTCAAAAGACAAATCAAGTAAACTCCAAATTAAGAACGAACAGCATTGGGCACAACGGCTTGGGAGAGATTTGGGAACTCGAACGGATTAGATCGAAGAGTTGACAAAAGAGAACGGGCTTTCGGCAAAACACCGAAAAGGGAAAGACTAATAACTGGGAAAAGAGAGAATAATATTCCGAAGAATATTTCTTCCGAAGTTATTATCTTGATTGGACAGATAGCGACATATGGGCTCTCGATCTATAGATCGGGTCCATAAGGATATGTTAGTTCACAGTGAACTAAACTGATTCTCGAAGTTGACTTTTGTTGACCGAACGGACACAGTCAAACAAAAGAGAAGAAGACTGATAGACTAGATTGGGCACAAAGGTATGACACATGGCCATTGGTCTATCGACCAAGTCCACGAAGGAATTCTAGATTAATGGCAGATTAGGTTTTCAGGGATAAGACAAGACAAGTGTCTTACCACGATTGAAACAACGGAAAAGATTGCAAAGATAACAACGCGGCTCACGATAAACTTAGTTCATCGAACCGGTCTTAGGTTAGGTTTTGATTCGGCTTTGAAGATGATATGACGATGAGACTAGGCTCACGTCATGATGATAGAGAAGACGAAGGCATCGCACTAGGGTCTGTGCATGAATGCACGCATGCGATGACAACGAAGCGATGAGAGCCAAGCGTTAACGGCGAAACGTTAACGGCGGAACGTTAACGGGGAAACATTGACGGCAAAACGTTAGCGGAGGAACGTTAACGACGAAACGTTAACGGAGGAACGTTAACGGGGAAACGTTAACGGAGGAGTGTTAACGACAGAGCGTTAACGATGAAACGTTAACGGCAACAGGTAACGGAGGAACGTTAACGGTGGAGCGTTAACGGCGGAGCGTTAACGGGGAAACATTAACGGAGGAACGTTAACGGCAAAACGTTAACGGTGGAACGTTAACGGCGAACGTTAACGGTGGATCGTTAACGGCGAACGTTAACGGTGGAGGTCAACAATGATAGGAGACTTCATGAAGCGAAGTAGCGACCGTCGGTGCAACGTCATAGCCGCGGTAGAACGCTACCAAGGACGGCTAACCGGTGCGCGAACCGGCGGCACGGGCTAGGTTGAAAGACGACGGGTTTAGGCCGGAATCGGGCTTCTCGGCAAACGGAGACCAAAAGAACCTTAATGATGGACCAAAACAGTACAAGATGATCCTCCGGACGCGACAACACGGCCGGAGCGAACCAAAATAGCCGGTGTCAAAAGGCGACGCGCGGCGACGGCAAACGGTGGCCTAAATATATAAAAAAAATTCCGGAGGATGGGATGGCAAAGGGAGAATGTCTACTGCGTAGAACGCGGCGAGACGAGCTCAACGGTATAGGCGGATTTTGCGGCGCCCTTCCGGATTAATCACAAACTGGCGATTAACGGATTTCAGATCAAAACTTTGGACGGCCATAACTTCTAGAATAATGATCGGAACTTAACGAAATTTGACCGAGAGCTAGATGGGACCAAGAGGCACACCGTGACGCAGGTGGCTCGAAGAAATACCTTCTGGAACAGCGGAACGCGCGAGGAAGTTTGCATGCCTGGAACGCAGTCTAAACGGAGAATTTATTTTTCTGCGCCAAATCCAGAGGGCAAAACCTTGGGGCAAGATGTGCATCCTGTAGAGGACATCCCCAGGAGTCTACACAAAACATTTCACCGTCAAACTCGAAAAATTGAGGGAGTTATGGCCTCGGCAAGATTCGAGATTGAAACGGCCGTAACTTTTGATCCCGTGGACCAAATTGGCTGAATTTTGGACAGCAAGTAGATGGTACCTTGTGGCACACCACGGAGAATACGGATCTCGAAAAGAGTCGACGAGCTGCCCGGGACGCGGCTCCAAAGTTCGGCCGAAGCGTTGGGCGGCGCTCGGCGACATTGGATGGATCTCGGAGTTTTGGAGAATAATCTGTGGCTAGGGGCGCGTGGGAGGAGTCTAGGAACCCTTATATAAGTTTGGGGAAGAGGCTAGATCAAGAAAAATCAAGTTTGGACGTGTTTGGAGGTGTTTGGGTCGGTTTGGGCATTTTATCGAGCACTTATCAGGTACGAAGCGGACACGTGATGTGGCCGTTTACGGCCGTCCGATCGGCGATCGGTGGCTGTCATCGCTATGGCGTGGCCTGGCCCGAGTGCGGGCGCCACGGCTGGCGCGGCCAGCGTTAGTGCTGGCCTTGGCTCGCAACAATGGCCACTGCGGAGTGGCGCTGAAGCCAGCCAGCGCTACAAGACGCACTTTGTGAGCGTGGCCGGTTAGCTTAGGCTGGCAGCCAGCGTTGCTTCATGTGAGAGAAGACAGGCCGGCGGAGCGACCGGGCCGGATGGCGGGGTGGGCCGACGCGGGAAGAGAAGAAGTGATTGAGCCCAAACGCAAATCCGATTTTCTAACAATTTTCGAAATGAAATAATTCCAAAAATTAAATAAATAATTTGGGGCAATAAAAATACCCGAAAAATTCTAGAAAAATTCCAGAAAATATTTTGAGATATTTCCAACTCAAATAAAATATTTTCAACAAAACTTTATATAAACTTTTCCAAATAATTAATTAATTTTAACAAAAGGGCTTAATACAAAATGATTCCGAATAAATCCAATAAATAGCAAACGAGCTCCGAAAAATCTCAAAAATTACAAAAGAACTTCTTGAAACACAAGGAATCCAAATAAAATAAAATAAACTTTATTTGGGGTTTAGAATAATCAAATTAAATTATTTTAGCTTTTAGAAAATTAAAATCAAGCTTTATAAACGCGAGAAAAACAACGAAAATTTTGGAGAAGCTAAACTAAACCAAAATTTTTGAAAACCCAAATTTTGGGATGTTACAAATCTCCTCCCCTTAACAGAATCTCGTCCCCGAGATTCAGTGCTGACTATAGAATTAGGTTCAGGGGGACTCAACTCTTGAGCTTCCTCGAACTTCCAAGCAACTACACCTTTGGGCGGGTCGCGAACAAACGCTTGGTAACATCCAAAATTTTGCAGGCTGCTCCTTGCTGATGGGGTCCTCTTACAAGTCCACTGACTCCAACTGTGTCTGCTTTTCGGGCACAAGGCACTTCTTCTACGGAAAATCTTGATACTAACTTTGTCGGGAAATCTTGAACACCTCACGCACTCCTACTGACGCTTCTGGCAACTCCATTGATAGGCATGCTTGCTTCCGTTCCTGAACACTTGATTTTCTGCTTCTTCTAGAAATTGGACAAGCTGTATCTGACAACAAAGCTTATATGCAATTACGCAGTCTTCATCAAGACTTGAACGGCATTCCTGTTGGTCTGGCACTATCCTTGTCGGCTTGATTCTTCAGCATTGACTGAAACTCTGTATCAACTGAATACTCCTTCACAATTCACTTTCTGACGCAAGTGTCTCGGTAGGCGAGGGACTAGGGTTGAAGTGAACAAGTATAACACCTTTCTTTTTTTTTCCCCTAGGACAACTATTGGCAAAGTGTCCCGGCTCATTGCATCTGAAGCAATGCTTGATTGATGTCTGTTGGCTTCTTCCGTGAGGACTTTTCACTGGGTGGTGTTATGGAAACTCTGACCATCGGGGCGAAGCATAGGTGAAATCACCTCGAACAAAATCTGAGCAGTCTGGCAACTGAATTGCTGAGGGGTACACCTCATTCACTATTGCAGCGGTCCTTCTTGACAAACTTTCTGACGCTTGCGGTGGTCTTCCAATTCCTTGCATTCATCTTCTGGATCAGGGGTCTTGTTAACCAATTCCTCTTGCTTCAACTGGCTCCTTAAGCAAGTTGCTTCCATAGCCTTACCATTCACTTTCTGTGTTAAAATCTTTACTGATGTAATTTCTGGGATGATCATGGCTTTCGAAATTGCTTGATCTTTCTGTGGCATTCCTTAACAAATGACCTGACTCGCCACAGTGGTAACATGAACGTTTGGGTCATCGTGCTGGGTTGATGGGGCATTCTCTAGGCCAATGACCTCATTTATCACACAAGAAACAATTCCATGGTGACCAAGTATTACTGATTTCCTGAGGTAGATGGATAGGGTTGACATGCTTCTTCTTCATTTCTTCACGTGGCACAGCTGGTGCGGATGACAATCCTTCTCTTTTTGCTAACTCTTGAGCAATGACAGCTCGAAAATTCTCTCGCTGATGCCGAGTCACAGCGGTCACTACTGAATCCAGGGAACATTGAGATGGGCAGTGATCACGGCCTTCGCAAAGATAGCATGTGATGTTGCACATAGGACATTCTCCTGGTAAATGGCTTCCTTCACAGCTGGAACAATTGATTGCATGTTCATCAGCAGTGTATCCTATTTCTCCACATCGGATGCATGCACGGTCTTCTAACTTGTTTGGTTGACAACACTTCAAAGAACAGTGTCCAGGTATGGTATTAGGTGCAGGGGTTGTACTCTTCTCTGGACTCGTGGTAGTCACACTGTCATCTGATGACGCAACAAACTGACGAAGGGCGGTGGCAATTTCCAACCAAGTGATAGTATGTCCATCTTCCGAGGTGGCGTAGAAACCTTTCCTCCAGACTAATGCATCTCCTTTTAACTAGCAAGTAGCTTAGGGGACATTCTCTTCATCTTCACATTACACCAAAGCTAGCTTCTCTTCTATGACACGAAGCCATATTTCTGCGTCCTTGAGAGTGGCTGATCCATCAAACACGGGTGGGTTGGTCTTCATGAACAATGAAAACTTTGACGGTGATCAGGAGGTTGTGACTTTAGTTGTGGAGGGTTGATTTTAGCACTGATAACATTCATCTGTTGCACCACTGCCTGCATAAGCTGGGTTTGAGCAGTGACAAACTGATCCAAGTGTTGAATTGCCTCGATTGGTACGGTGGACGGTTGCTGGTCACTATCTGCTTTGACACCTGACCGGTAGTAGCAACCGAACCCGACTTGAACCGTCTCAAAGTCAACTGCTGTAGTTGGTCCTTTCCATTTGTTGATCACTCCAGGGTTTTAGGTAAGAGGGAAAAAGCATAGATGAGGTTCAAGAATCCTATTGCAGGGGAGCAGGTTTAACCCAAGAACTTATAAAAACATTATTAAGAACTTGGTATGGTTGCTTATCCAAGCCTAAAAGCTTTGCAACACATACTGCACACTCAGCAATCAATGAAGAACCAAATTCCTAAGCACACAATAATCTAGCGGCTAAAAGGGTAACACTCCTATCTTTAAGAGACGGGACTCTCACACATGAGTCTCAACTTACTACTAAGCACTGGTTCTTCAAGCTTTTGGAACACTTCATCGATCCACTTCTCTTCGAGCGCGACGATCCCTTACTTCATGATCTTCAGGGTTGACGGCGACATACAGTACTTTCTCCTTAAGTGTGAAACATCGTTAACTATTCGGAACAACTCAGGTAAGATTTCCATTTAAATCGAAGGGAAGGATAAAACTTTCAGCAAAGAGGAAAGAATAGAAGAATAAGATAAGTCAAGAATGTATTATTCTTTAAAGTTAAATTTTCTATTTACGAAAATAATTTTGAAGCTCCTAAAGACGGCCAATCTATCTAGGGTCAAGACCTACAGTCAGTATGGCTCTGATACCACCTCTGTCGGGACCCGAATTTGCAAATCCGGACCCTCTGTGTATTCAGCACTAGTCCAGGATCACGCTAGTGCACACAGTCTCAACATAGATGAATATCACAGTCATACACAGCGGAATAGTAAAAGTAACTCAATAATAGAATATAAACTATTGAACGACCTTAAGGTCAACCTTACATTTGTGAAACCCTGACGGCTTCAACTCCAAATAAGCGGCGGAGCGAAGAACATCGGTGAATCCCATCAAGGCGCCACAGGCAACCGGCGAGTTCGACTCCTAGATAATCGCCTTCTCACGGAACTTCTTCTTCTTCGACGATGTAGACTTTTGCTCACCGGGTGATTGTTTGTTTGCAAGGGTGAGTACATAAAGCACTCGACAAGTCATGCCGCAGAATGCAAGTCTAATAGCTATATGCATGGCTTATTCCAAATGACAGTGAAGGGGTTATTTTGCAATAAACAGCATTCACAAATACTCATAATAGATTGTAAAGCGGTAAAAGCAGATAATAATAGTAATAATTTCACGATTGTTTCAAAAGTAAATCATTCCACATCCTTAACCAATTATCACTTTTCCACAGCAACCGCCTCCAAACCCAAGTTTACTTTTAAGAAAATCTAACCCTTATTTGTAATCCCGAGCATTGTCGATCTGCAGTGGACTCGGCTATTCGAATAGGTTTTACACTCTGCAGAGGTTATACACTTTACCCACAAGATACAATCCACTCACCACGTCAGCCGTGAATCACCATACAAGAGTATGCGAATGAGCAATCATAACAAAGTCTTTCGGAAGCCTCTAACTACACAAGTGGTCCTCCCCGGTTATTGCACACTAACCCTTCCCTTAGCTAAGGCGAAGTTTAGGCCAATCAACCGTTAGATGGGTACCTGGCCTCAGCCCAGACGCTCCCCTTCAAGCTACACAAGCGGTGTAGTTGACACCCCCGAGGTACCACAAGTAAGTTATTAGCAACTTAATCAGCTAGGTCCGTCCCATTAGGACATGTGGTTGTCGTTTGACTCGGTTCAAAGGCTTGCAAGGTGAAGTCCTTAGGGTGACCAGGCAAGACTACCGAAGAACCAAATCAACATCCCCAATGCCACAATGGCCCACCACGATTACTCTTGCCACATGCCCGATCGAAAACTATTTATCAAACCCAGCTTGATTACCATGCACCACGTGCCATCAACATCACATGATACCTTTCCAAAACAGGTTCAATATATCATTAAGTCAATATTAACATTTGATTATCCAAAATCATGTTATGAGCACGTAGCGAGTCTAAGCGCGATACTACAGCGGTCTAAAACCCATGTTGGCAATTTAATAATGTCCAACTAGTAATCCACAACTAGGGTGACAAGGGTCATGGCACATATTTAAATAATCAAGGTGTCATACAGCAAATTGGTATTTATCTAATCCCCAGGTTTAAACCAAGTATTTTTCTAATTGAACTAGCATGCAATAGTTTAAATCAAAATAGATTTCGAAATAGGATCAACATGGTCAAAGCACAACTTGCCTGGCCCTTGCAAACTTTACTGTCCTTTACTCTTTATCCTTGATCCTTGGTCCTCGATCTTCAACTTCCACTTTCTCGATCCTCAGCTCGTTCGAACGATTTCCGGACGATGCGTCTAACGATTAAAGAAGAAGCAAATACAAACCAATTCAAAAGACAAATCAAGTAAACTCCAAATTAAGAGCGAACAGCAGTGGGCACGACGGCTTGGGAGAGATTTGGGAACTCGAGCGGATTAGATCGAAGAGTTGACAAAAGAGAGCAGGCTTTCGGCAAAACAATCAAAGGGAAAGACTAATAAGCGGGAAAAGAGAATAATATTTCGAAGAATATTTCTTCCGAAGTTATTATCTTGATTGGACAGATAGCGACATATGGGCTCTCGATCTATAGATCGGGTCCATAAGAGATATGTTAGTTCACGATGAACTAAAGCGATTCTCGAAGTTGACTTTTGTTGACCGAGCGGACCACGATCAAACAAAAGAGAAGAAGACTGATAGACTAGATTGGGCACAAAGGTATGACACATGGCCATTGGTCTATCGACCAAGTCCACGAAGGAATTCTAGATTAATGGCAGATTAGGTTTTCAGGGATAAGACAAGACAAGTGTCTTACCACGATTGAAACAACGGAAAAGATTGCAAAGATAACAACGCGGCTCACGATAAACTTAGTTCATCGAACCGGTCTTAGGTTAGGTTTTGATTCGGCTTTGAAGATGATATGACGATGAGACTAGGCTCACGTCATGATGATAGAGAAGACGAAGGCATCGCACTAGGGTCTGTGCATGAATGCACGCATGCGATGACAACGGCGCGATGAAGCCAAGCGTTAACGGCGAAAGCGTTAACGGCGAGCGTTAACGGGAAACATTGACGGCAAAGCGTTAAGCGGAGAGCGTTAACGGCGAAAGCGTTAACGGAGGAGCGTTAACGGGAAAGCGTTAGCGGAGGAGTGTTAACGATGCGAGCGTTAACGGCGAAACGTTAACGGCAAGCGAGCGGAGGAGCGTTAGCGGTGGAAGCGTTAACGGCGAGCGTTAACGGGAAACATGCGGAGGAACGTTAACGGCAAAACGTTAACGGTGGAACGCGCGTTAACGTTAACGGTGGATCGTTAACGGCGAGCGTTAACGGTGGAAGTCAACAATGATAGGAGACTTCATGAAGCGAAGTAGTGGCCGTCGGTGCAACGTCATAGCCGCGGTAGAACGCTACCAGGGCGGCTAACGGTGCGCGAACGGCGGCACGCAGGCTAGGATTGAAAGACGACGGGTTTAGGCCGGAATCGGGCTTCTCGGCAAAGCGGAGACCAAAGAACCTTAATGATGGACCAAAACAGTACAAGATGATCCTCCGGGCCAGCGACAACACGGCGGGCGAACCAAAATAGCCCGGTGTCAAAAGCGGCGGCGACGGCAAAGCAGTGGCCTAAATATATAAAAAATTCCGGAGGATGGGATGGCAAAGGGAGAATGTCTACTGCGTAGAAACGCGGCGAGGCGAGCTCCAGCGGTATAGGCGGATTTTGCGGCGCCCTTAGGATTAATCACAAACTGGCGATTAACGGATTTGAGATCAAAACTTTGGACGGCCATAACTTCTAGAATAATGATCGGAACTTAACGAAATTTGACCGAGAGCTAGATGGGACCAAGAGGCACACCGTGACGCAGGTGGCTCGAAGAAATACCTTCTGGAACAGCGGGAGCGCGAGGAAGTTTGCCGCCTGCAGGCAGTCTAAACGGAGAATTTATTTTTCTGCGCCAAATCCAGAGGGCAAAACCTTGGGGCAAGATGTGCATCCTGTAGAGGACATCCCCAGGAGTCTACACAAAACATTTCACCGTCAAACTCGAAAAATTGAGGGAGTTATGGCCTCGGCAAGATTCGAGATTGAAACGGCCGTAACTTTTGATCCCGTGGACCAAATTGGCTGAATTTTGGACAGCAAGTAGATGGTACCTTGTGGCACACCACGGAGAAGACGGATCTCGAAAAGAGTCGACGAGCTGCCCGGGACGCGGCTCCAAAGTTCGGCCGACGTTGGGCGACGTTCAGGCGACATTGGATGGATCTCGGAGTTTTGGAGAATAATCTGTGGCTAGGGGCGCGTGGGAGGAGTCTAGGAACCCTTATATAAGTTTGGGGAAGAGGCTAGATCAAGAAAAATCAAGTTTGGACGTGTTTGGAGGTGTTTGGGTCGGTTTGGGCATTTTATCGAGCACTTATCAGTGTACCTAAAGCGGACACGGGTGGCGTGGCCGTTCGGCCGTCCGATCGGCGATCGGTGGCTATCATCAGCTGGCGTGGCTGGCCAGTCTTGGCGCCACGGCTGGCGCGGCCAGCGTTAGTCTGAGCGGCGTGGCTCGGCCAACAATGTGCGCTGGCGGAGTCACGCCTGTGTACGCACAACCCGACTTCTTGGCGCTGAGCTAAATTTGCCGGTTGGCTTGGCCGGGCGGCGAAGCGTGGCTCAGCGGAGAAGAAAACGAGCGAGCGACCGGGCCGGATGGCGGGGTGGGCCGACGCGGGAAGAGAAGAAGTGATTGAGCCCAAACGCAAATCCGATTTTCTAACAATTTTCGAAATGAAATAATTCCAAAAATTAAATAAATAATTTGGGGCAATAAAAATACCCGAAAAATTCTAGAAAAATTCCAGAAAATATTTTGAGATATTTCCAACTCAAATAAAATATTTTCAACAAAACTTTATATAAACTTTTCCAAATAATTAATTAATTTTAACAAAAGGGCTTAATACAAAATGATTCCGAATAAATCCAATAAATAGCAAACGAGCTCCGAAAAATCTCAAAAATTACAAAAGAACTTCTTGAAACACAAGGAATCCAAATAAAATAAAATAAACTTTATTTGGGGTTTAGAATAATCAAATTAAATTGTTTTAGCTTTTAGAAAATTAAAATCAAGCTTTATAAACGCGAGAAAAACAACGAAAATTTTGGAGAAGCTAAACTAAACCAAAATTTTTGAAAACCCAAATTTTGGGATGTTACATACATGCTGAAAATGAAGAAGGAGAAGGAGAAGTCTCAAAAGCCAATGCTCCCTTGCACATTCAGAAAATGCATCCATCTGAACAAATGATTGGAGACCTAAATGAGAGAGTCACTCGATCCAGGTTTATTCATTCTGACACTCATACTCATTCTGCTTTAGTTGCTTCTTTTGAACCCAAAGATATATCTCATGCATTATCTGACGAACCTTGGATCAATGCCATGCATGAAGAATTAGAGAATTTTGAACGAAATAAAGTTTGGAAACTTGTCTCACCACCTCCAGATTTTAATGTTATTGGAACTAGATGGGTTTTCAAAAATAAACAAAGTGAGGATGGTGTTGTTGTTAGAAACAAGGCTAGATTGGTTGCTCAAGGTTACACTCAAATTGAAGGCTTAGATTTTGATGAAACCTTTGCTCCTGTTGCTAGAATTGAAGCCATTAGAATCCTTTTAGCTTTTGCTGCATCCAAAGGTTTCAAATTGTATCAAATGGATGTGAAAAGTGCTTTTCTGAATGGCTACATAAATGAGGAGGTTTATGTCAAGCAACCACCTGGTTTTGAAAATCCAAAGTTTCCAAATCATGTGTTCAAACTAACAAAAGCTTTGTATGGTTTGAAACAAGCCCCTAGAGCATGGTATGATAGGCTAAAAACCTTTTACTTGAAAAGGGCTTTTAATGGGAAAGGGTGACAAAACTCTCTTTTACTCAAGCAAGGCAATGATCAACTATTCGTTCGGATTTATGTTGATGATATTATCTTTGGTGGTTCATCTCATGTTTTAGTGTCCGAAGTTTTGAAACAATGAGGAAGGAGTTTGAGATGAGTATGATGGATGAGTTGACATACTTTTTGGGATTTCAAATCAAGCAAGCGAAGGATGGTACTTTTGTGTATCAAAGCAAATATACAAGAGACTTGCTACATCGTTTTGGGATGGAAAACAAAGCAAGCCGATCATGACACCTATGGAGAGCACTTGCGCTTGACCTCGATGAAGATGGTGAGCCGGTTGATCAAAAGGAATATAGAAGCATGATAGGTTGACTTTTGTACCTCACTGCATCAAGACCGGATATACAATTTGCTGTGTGCTTGTGTGCTTGTGTGCTCGTTTTCAAGCTTCCCCACGTGCTTCACATCGACAAGCTGTCAAGCGAATTTTCAGGTATCTTCATGGAACTCAAGATTTTGGTATTTGGCTTTCGCTTCCTCATGCATTAGTTTGAGATCTTTTACGATGCTGATTTTGGAGGATGTAGAATTGATAGGAAAAGCACTTCTGGTTCATGTCACTTCTTGGGAAATTCTCTCATTGCATGGTCATCTAGAAAGCAATCTTACATTTGCACAATCAAGCTATTGAATCTGAATATGTGGCCGCTAGTTGTTGTTCTCAAATTCTTTGGATAGTAGCTACTCTTAAAGATTATGGGGTTAATTTGGATAGTGTTCCTCTTTTGTGTGATAACACTAGTGCAATTTGCATTGCTAAGAACCCCGTGCAACACTCTAGAACAAAACACATTGACATCAGATTTCACTTTCTTAGAGATCATGTTGAAAAAGGCAACATTGTGCTTCATCATGTGGATCTTGAACATCAATTGGCGGACATTTTACAAAACCTTTGTCTTCTTCTCGCTTTGCTTTCATTCGGGGAGAACTTGGGATTGTTCATCCAATGGGTTTGTTTTGAGGGGGAGTTTCCTTGCCAAGTTTTTCACTTAATGAGCTCACTTTATCATATTTCTTTATATGTTATGTAATTGAGCTAATATATGATAATCTAATTGTCTCACTTGAACTAAAAATGACATTGCGAATTCCACTGGACTGATTGCCTATAGCTAAATACTCTGTGATATCTCACTCTTCTAGGCTTGATATTGAATCCTCTTGACAAATTTGGGCTATGAAGCAAGTGTGGTTTCAACTTTACTCTTTCATAAGACCTTTTAATCACTTTTGCATGTTTATAATCAAAGAAAAATGAAAAGAAAAGGGAATCAATAAAAAAGGGTTGTTAAAAGCAAAAGCCTCAAGTTATGAGCTTCAGGATGCTTTCCCTAAAAGATAAGATGTATGCTTCAAGCATGCCATTCCCTCAGAAGACAAGATGTATGCTTCAAGCATGCCACTCCAAGGAAATAAAAGAGGTATGCTTCAAGCATGCCACATGCAGTTTACTGTTTAAAGATTAAATTGGTCCACTAGATTGGAGTTGAAACTACTTGCTCGCCCTGATTTGTTATTTGCTTCAACTTTGAGCCTTTGTTTTTCTACTAAAGGTTTTGCTTAGTACTTGGCTATAGTTGACTGAATTGAGGTTGAGATGCATGTCATTCCCTAACTTGTTAAAATCACATCAAGATCATGTATTTTGCATAAGGTTATATGATCGAATGAGCTCATCTTTTTCTATCTTGGCACCCCCTTGTTTCTCCTTGTGAAATCTTTGTTTCAAGAAAAATTTTTGAACCTGTTCTCTCTTTTGTACTCTTGATGAATCCATTGTCAAAGGGGGAGAAAATTGGGAATTGTTGAAAAGATTAATGAAAAAGGGGGAGAAGAAAAAGGGGGAGTTGTGTTTGGAAATTTTGATAATTTTGGGAGAAGTTTGGAATTTTTGGGCGCATTGCACATTCACACACTTTTTCATTCTCAGGGGGAGATTTTGTTTTGCATTTTGGTCAAAGGGGGAATTCTGTGTTTTCTTTTTGGTCCTTGATCCTTTGGATTTCAAAAATCTTTTGTAAAGTGAATGCCAAATGTTCAATTCTAAGTGGTGTTGCCAATGTTCTCATCAAGGGGGAGATTGTGAAATCATGTGCTGAAAAATTGGCTTAGAATTGAATTTGCAAATGTGTTTGTTCTTGTGTTTTGACAATTTGACAAGAAACAGAAGTTGGCGCCGGACCAAACTTAAAAAAACAGTAAGTTTCCCATCTACGACGGACCAACTTTCTTGGTCCTTTGTAAACATGTTTTTTTTTTCTCCCATGTACAACGGACCAACTTTCTTGGTCCTCTGTAAACATGTTTTTGACAACCTCATTCTCCCATGTACGACAGACCAACTTTTTTGGTCCTTTGTAAACATGCTTTTGACAACCTCGTTTTCCCATGTACGACAGACCAACTTTTTTGGTCTGTCGTAAATGTGTTTTTGAAGGTTGTTGTGCCAAACCAAGTTATTGAAAAGCGATAAGTTTTACATGTCTGACTGGACCAAATTTTTGGTCCGTCGTGAATGGGTTTTTGAGCGATTTTGAGATTGAAATTTGAATTTGATTTTGAGATTATGAAATTTGTGATAATTTCATGATACTTCTTTGAAGTGGACTTTATGCAATGCTCATGTGAGTAGTTGCATGGATTGACATTGAGTCAAGTCGTGGACTTGTGCTCGGATTTGTTTTGTGGTTTGTTCATGTGCGGTATTGCTCGAAGGCGAATGTGGTCGATGACGGGACCGGAACTAGGTTCATGGAAGAAGCGAGGTTCGGGACTAGGTTCAGGAGGAACCGAGGTCTTGGTGGTCAAGGATGTCATGCGGGGCGTTCGGGCTAAGAGAATGGTGCACATGAAGAATGGTTAGTCACGTGAGAATGGCAGGAGGTCATTCGCGTGCAAAGTGTTAGTCACGTGAGTATGGCGGTGGCCATACGCATGCAAAGTGTTAGTCACGTGAGTATGGTAGGGTTGCCATACGCGTGCAAGAGTTGTATTCGCCGAGTTGGGCCAAGAGGAGTTGTGTTGAATACGGACTCCTTCTAGATTAGGAATTGTATTCGTAACTCCTTGTGTTTTGCTCCTTTAAATAGGAGGGGTGTCTCTGTTGAAGGGCATCCAACCAAGTAGAGCTGGCGCATCAAGCCTTGAGCTTGGTTTTAGGGTTTGTACTCTTTTGATGAGAGTATTTTAGACAAGAAATAAAGATCAATTCTTCCAAGATTTTGCGTGCTCACAAGAACCACGTCGCTACAGTGTTTTCTGTTTTGGTTCTTGTTTGCATGCTTGTTCTAATTCTAGATTAGTTTTTGATCGTTGAATTTCATCTTGATTTGATCCATCAAAAACCTTTCTAGGGTATTGATCTAGTGTTTCTCAAAGTCTAGTTGATCAATCTTTTGTCGTTCTTGTTTAATCTTGAAGTTTTGATTAGATTGATTCTCGTCAAGTTCTGGATCAGCAAGCTTGCGAAGCTCATAACTTTTGATCCATAAGTCCGATCGAGCTGATTCTTTTTGGGTTCGATTCGTATTGGAATCTAGTTTCTCGTGTCCAAATTTCAGATCAATCTAACGGTTTGATCTCCAAGAATTAGCGTTTTACCAAACCTCTATCATTCTGTTTTTGTCGAAAACGAGGCAATTATTTGGTTCTGTTTTGGGGTGAACTTTTAATAGATCAAGAATTTGGTTTTAGCTTCCGCACAATCATTCACCCCCCTCTGATTGCTATATTCGTATACTTCGATCCTACAATATTGTTATGTCCGGATGCCCTTCGGGCTGAAGAACGCTGGTTCCACTTACCAGCGGGCCATGCATATTGTGTTCGGACCCCAAGTTGGGAAGAACCTTGAAGTGTATGTTGACGATCTGGTAGTAAAGACAGTGAAGGCCGATGAGCTTGTCCAGGATCTGGAAGAGACCTTCTCCCGCCTCAGAAAATACTATCTAAAGTTGAATCCCAAGAAGTGCGTGTTTGGCGTCTCATCCGGGAAGCTACTCGGGTTCCTAGTCTCCAGCCGTGGGATCGAGGTCAACCCAGAGAAGATAGAAGCGATTGAGCGGATGCAGCCGCCTACTCGGCTCAAGCAATTGCAGTGCTTGACTGGCCGACTGGCCTCCCTTGGCCGGTTCATAGCCCGGCTAGGGGAGAAAAGCCTGCCTTTATTCAAGTTATTGAAGAAAACCAACTCGTTTGAGTGGACCCCAGAAGCCTAGCGGTCATTCGAAGACTTGAAGAAGTACCTCTCCTCTCCCTTGGTGCTGGTTGCCCCCGAGCCGGGTGAGCCACTGCTGCTGTATGTGGCGGCTAGCCCCTCCGTAGAGAGCGCGGCGCTGGTGGCGGAGCGAGAAGGTGTCCAACGGCCGGTCTATTACATCAGCAAGGTGCTTCACGACGCAGAAACAAGGTACCCTCAGGCTCAGAAGATGGTCTACGCCGTGATAGTGGCGTCAAGGAAGTTGCGGCACTATTTTCAAGGGAGGGAGATCACAGTGGTCTCCTCATACCCCCTGCGCGAGATCCTCCACAATCGTGAAGCCGAGGGCCGCATCGCAAAGTGGTCCATCGAGCTGGGGGAGTTCGGTGTCAAGTTTGCTCCTCGTACCGCAATAAAGAGTCAAAGGCTAGTGGACTTCGTCGTCGAATGGACTCCAGCTGAGCTCGAAGCAGGTGAGGTCCCCGCACCCTCCCCCTGGACACTTTTCTTTGACGGATCCTTTAGGCTCGAAGGCGCGGGGGCTAGCGTCCTCTTGGTCTCTCCGATCGGGGACCTTCTAAAGTACGTGGTCGTCCTCGACTTCAAGGCCACTAACAACGTCGCCGAGTATGAGAGCTTGCTGGCTGGGCTTCGGTGTTCGGCGCCTGCTAGTGAAGGGCGACTCCCTGCTGGTCGTCAACCAAGCGTGGAAGGACTTTTCCTGTCCTAACCCCGTCATGGCAGCATACCTGGCGGAGGTCAAGAAATTGGAGCGGCACTTCGAAGGGTTGGGGTATACTCACATCCCTCGGCGCGACAACTACGTGGCGGATGAGCTTGCTCAGCTCGCTTCAACAAGATCTCCTATCCCGGTCGGGGTCTTTGAAGAAAGGCTTCCGCGACCGTCCATCGCAGCCCCCGTCTTCGGTGGGGACGATGGTTATACCGCTCCAGCCCTCGCTCTTGGAGGGAAAGTGGTTCCGACGGAAATGCCCGGCCAGGCGGAGTACCCGGACGACCACCTCGTGGTCGTTGCACTTGACCGGGAAGGCACATGGATGGATCCGATCCTAGCCTACCTGCGGGATCAAGTATGCCCCGACGATGATGCGTCAGCAGAGAAGATAGCACGAAAGGCCAAGTGCTATACCCTGGTAGGCGGGGACCTGTACCGCCAGGGTAGAAACGGAATTCTTCTGAAGTGCATCACTCGGGAAGAGGGGAGCATGTTGCTCTCTGATATCCATGGAGGCGTGTGCTGGAGCCATGAGTCCGGTCGAACGATGGCGGGAAAAGCCTTCCGCCAACGGTTCTATTGGCCGACCGCCCTCCAGGATGCTTGCGAGCTGGTGAGGAGGTGCGAGGCGTGCCAATTCCACGCCAATCAAATCCACCAACCAGCCCAAGCCCTGCAAACCATCCCGCTCTCATGGCCCTTTGCGGTCTGGGGGCTGGATATCCTGGGCCCGTTCCCGCGGGCCACAGGGGGCTACACCCACCTGTTCGTTGCTATCGACAAATTTACTAAGTGGGTGGAAGCCGAGGCGGTGAGAGCCATTACCGCCGCGGCTGTAGTCAAATTCATGCAAGGGATCTTCGCCCGCTTCGGAGTCGCCAACCGCATCATCACTGACAACGGCACACAGTTCACCAGCGCGGCCTTCCTGGACTTCTGCGAAGAGATGGGCACCAAGGTCTGTTTTGCCTCGGTTGCCCATCCAAGGAGCAACGGGCAAGTCGAGCGAGCCAACGCGCTGGTGCTGAAGGGCCTAAAGACTCGGGCGTTCGATCGACTCCACAAGCGTGGGACCCGGTGGACCGAAGAGCTCCCGGCGGTGTTGTGGTCACTTCGCACCACTCCTAGCCGGGCCACCGGGGAAACCCCTTTCTTCCTGGTCTACGGCGCGGAAGCCGTTCTCCCTTCGGAGCTGGAGCTGGGATCACCACGCGTCGCGGCATTCGCAGAGGAGGATCAAGAGGATTTGCGCCAGGACGACGTCAATGTCCTGGAAGACGCGCGGGACCGGGCGGCCCTGCGCGCCGCGCGATACCAACAAAGTCTCAGGCGGTACCACGCCTCTCGGGTCAACGAGAGAACACTGGCAGTGGGCGACCTGGTCTTGCGAAGGATCCAGTCGCAGGACGGGTCGCATAAGCTGTCTCCCCAGTGGGAGGGACCCTTCAAAGGGGTCTCAGTATCTCGTCCCGGGGCGGTCAGGCTGGCCACTGAAGACGGCGAAGAGCTGGCAAACTCCCAGAACATAGAAAACCTGCGCAAGTTCTACCCTTGACTGGTTGTAAGTCCCAGGCTCTGTTCCCCGACCAGCCGAAGTGTGTCTTCCTCTCCACAGCTGGTCGGGGAAGGCCTTATGTTTGAAATTGAATATTCACTTTCTTTATCCAAAGAACTTGTTCTCCCTACCCTCTTCTCGGTCTCTTGCCCACTATTGGGTAGTGCCAGGGCACTCCCCCTTGGTACCCTGCGGCCTTGCAAAAACCCAGTAGCAAAGGCGGAACCACTAAGTGAGAACGGCGTACAGGGGTAGGCGATTGGACGGCTAGTTCAGCATGATCCCCGGCACGGTCATGACACTCCGGGTGTCCCCGTGGGGGTCGGTGACTTGAACACCGTTGCTGAAAACCTAAGACCCTGTCATGACTCACTAAGTGTTCGTTCCCTATGGGCTACCTGGGAGGCAAAATTTTGCTAAGTCAAGGGGTTCGAAGGAAGTGACTCCCTAGCGCAAATCCTTAAGTCATTAAGCGGTCATGCGCTTGTTCGTTTGGAACCAGTGGAGCAAAAGTAAAAAACAGACCCCGGGTGACATAATGACGAGCTTGTGCTTCAGTTTCATTTTAAATTAATTTGCGTCAAGTATCTTACAGGCGGAAACGAAAAAAAGAGAAGAGAGAAAGGGGGGGACTACGCTACTGGCGGCTCCTCCTTGTCCTCCGCTATCGCCTCTGCAGCCGCCACGTCTTCGGCAACCGGGCCAACATCCAGCCTCATCGCCACGTCTTCTGCGGCTACCTCCAGCTGGGGGTTCTCCATCTCCTGCTGTGCGGCAACATGTTCGGCGGCATCTTGGACCCGCTCCTCCGCCTGCGCCCAGTCGCCTTCGATCCCCTAGATGGTGGCCATGGGATCAAAGTTGGCATCGTGGCTAGCACAGCAGACCAGCACGTACTTCGCCATGGCCGCCACAACTGCGCGCCCCTCCTGAGCGGACCGGGAGGTTAGGGCGGCGGGCAAGTGCGTGAGGAAGTCCGCGATATGGCCGAAGCAGAATGCGTAGTGCGGCAGCTTCTGCTCCCACGGAGGCGGTTGCACCAACCCCAGGGGGGCTAGGCTGGCCACCATTCGGTCAAAGGCGTGACGGAACATCTCCAGCGTGTCCGCCTCTGACCGAATTCGGTCGACCTTCTCCGCATCCAACTCCGCGGAGAGCTCCTCGGCGCGGCGGGCGCTCTGCTCCCGCTGCTCTCGCTCCCTCAGCAGCTGCAGCTCCAGCCCCGACTCCCGTCCGCGGGAGTCCTCCACCTCCTTGCGAAGGCGGTTAATCTGGATCCCCGCCTCCGTCAGCCGTTCCTTGCTTGTCGCCAGACGGCTGCTCGTGCTGGAGTAGAGCTCGCTAAGAGCTGCCAGCAGAGCATCCGCGTCTGCCGAAGGAATGGAGGCGGCGGGGGGCTCCGGGGTGGGCAAAGGGTCCACCGGGCCTGGGGCCTGAGCGGCGACTAGCGGGATGACCACGTGGGGGTCGCCCTCCTCAAGCTGCCCCTCCCTGAGGAACGGCAGCCCCACTGCCCTGATCATTCCCGGCCTGCGCGGCAAAGACGCCTGGAGTGGGCACCCTAAGTGAAGGAAAAGATGACGGTAAGATGCCATTTGGAGATTTTTGACTATATTTTTGCGTGTGCGTTTTTGAATAATTACCTAGGAGGCGGCCCCCGGAAGCGGGGCACACCCGAGGCAAGGAACAGTCCTCCGCGCGCTGCTGGCGGCACCGGTCTCGGTGGCCTGAGGACCGGAACCGGCTGCGGAGGAGGAAGAAACGCCGCCACTGGTGGTGGCGGTGGCGGCGGCGGCAGCCGTAGCGTTGTCGGAACCGGCGGCGGCGGCGGCGTCGTTCCCAGAATCGGCGCCGGAGGGTCCAGTATCACCACCTCAGCGGAGACGAGGGAGGACGAGGCCGCGCTGGCCGACAGACTTCACGCCGTTGAGAGCCGCGCCATGAAGCGAAGAACTCCGGCGGCGATGGAGGACCCCGCCTTGCCGAGCCCAAGAAAGACGGCGAAGGCGCAGTGCTACCCACCGAGAGGCGGGGTCTTTGGGAAGGCCCGCCGGTGGTGTCGTCATCGGCAGGATGTCGGCGCCTACCCTGGTCGCCCCTCCCCTGATCGCCGGCGGTGTGCGGTAGTGTCAGGCGTCCCCATGGCATCCATCTTCGGCATTGGCCGGACGATCATCGCGCGCTCCTTGGGCTCTAAACGGCATAGTGGGAGCGCGCCCTCCGGGAATGGCGGGACAGCGCTGGCCAAACCCAGCTGTCCCATCCACGCGTCAATCAGGTTCGGGGTCAGGTTCCCAGCGGCTGACAAAAGAAAAAAGTGTCATCAGAATCCATGGGAACTAGAAGGAAAAAGAACGAGGAAAAGGGGCGATTCAAATGTAGCCGCCTACCTCCGGGGATCGTCCGGGTCCCGTCATCCTGACCCAGGTACTGCCAGGCCGGGCGGACGCGACGGCTCAGAGGGCTAATCCTCTGGGAAATGAAGTCCTGGACGACCATGCTCCCCGTTAGACCTGCCGCCACCAGCTGGTCGGTGCGGTCCAGCATCGTCTGAAGCTCGGGCGTCTCGCTGACGTGAGCCCCCCAGTTGGGGTTGCTGACCGGCGGCCCGGTCGAAAGCTCCAGCACCTCGATGCCGCTGTCGTCCGTGACGTACACCCACTCATCGCGCCACGCCCTCCAGTTGGACCGGCTGTCCAACGGGATGTAACGCGATGTGACCCTGTCTCTGAGCCGTGGGTGGTAGCCCCCGGAGACAGGGATCGGGGCCTTGGCGGGGTGAAGGGCGTAAAAGAACCGGAAAAGAAGGAGGTTGGGAAGCACTCCTACAAACATTTCGCAGAAGTGAGCGAAGACAGCAAGAAGAATGACGGAGTTGGGAGGAAGATGGATGTGATGAATGGCGTAGAAGTTGAGGACGGAGAGGCAGAAGTCGAAAACTGGTGGCACCAGGCCGGCTACCAGCTGCCACCTGAAGAAAACCACCTCCCCTGGGTGGCAGCGGGGCACGACGGTGCCTGGGCAGACGCGGAGGGTACCCCCGGAGATGTGCCTGGAAAGCTGGGCGGCGCCCTCCTCTTTGACGGTCGAAGGAGGCAGAACCGGGGCAGGTGTCGGAGGGGCCATCGGGTGTAGAAAAGCACAGGGGCACGTCGGAAAAGAAGAAGCAAGGGGCTCTAAGGTGGCGAGAAAAGACAGAGCGAAAGGAGTTTGAAAGGACAAGAGCCGCTCCCCCATGGCCGACCTCTTTATAAAGAGGCGAGGGAAAGCGTAGCGGGAAAACCGAAAAGACGCGGCGGTTCGAAAGGGGATGTTTGAAAACACCATAAAGGTGGGGGATCCCAAGGGTCGTGCGACGGTTACGAGGCGGGAATAGCTGCGCACCCCACCTCGGGAACCGGAGAAGCCGGAAGATCTTTAAAGCTGCGGGGCGCGTGGGCATTTAAGGGGCCCCACCCTGGAGACTGAGCAGTTCCCCGAAGGTCATTTAAGGAACAGAGAGAAAAAGGAAAAAGGATGGTCACAGACCAGAAGGCTCTCCAGGGTGGGCCCGGGGGTTACTGTCGGCGTATTCCACAGCAGGGTGCCCGCTCCCCCGCAGTTAACGCGGTCGACGGGCGGGTAGGGCG
Organism: Rhipidocladum racemiflorum; assembly: GCA_036346355.1. NCBI lineage: Eukaryota > Viridiplantae > Streptophyta > Magnoliopsida > Poales > Poaceae > Rhipidocladum > Rhipidocladum racemiflorum. Next base: position 16,525,961 of record CM070582.1, read on the forward strand.
CGTCCAAGCCCCCCAGCTGCGGCGAGCAGAAGGGCCGCAAGGTGGTCGCCCAGTGGACAGGTGGCGATCAAGCCACGCCACTAGGTGACCAGTATGGTGGTCACCCAGTGGACAGGTGGCGATCAGGCCACGCCACTGGGCGCCCAGTAAAGTGGTCGCCCATTGGACAGGTGGCGATCAGGCCACACCACTGGGCTCCCAATAAAGTGGTCACCCAGTGGATAGGTGGCGAGCAGGCCACGCACTGGGCACCCAATGAGGTGGTCGCCGGTGGACAGGTGGCGTATGGGCTACGCCACTGGAGCACAACCCCCGAGGCGGCGTTGTCAGGGTCAAGGGCATTTAATGCGAATCGTGCGCATTAAATGCCAAGCGTGGAGGCTACAGTATGGCGGCGCGCCTTCCCCATGTGCGTAATAATTACGGGTGACGTCACAGCAGCACTTCACCCTCTGACGAAACGAGCGGCGTTGGTGGGCGTGGGGCCCGAGGTAGGGGTGTGACGGCCGCGGCAGGCATTAAATAAGGTGTAAGGACAGTGACGGGCGCATTTAATGCACCCGTGGCAGTATAATGAGTATGGCTTGCAGTGTAAGCCTCTCATGCGCCCCCGCCAGCCCAAGTATAAAAGGGAGCCGGGGTGCATGGGAGAGGGGGTTCGATCCATTGATGGTAGGTTCCGTTTTCTCAAGTTAGGATTCCAGTTCATATTCCACAAGACAAGCAATAGCAAGAGAAGCAGGACTAGGGCTGTTAGTCTTCGGAGGGCCCGAACCTGGGTAAATCTGTGCGTCCCCGTCCTTCTAAGCTTCACCGGCACTCCGATCTTCTTTCTTCCTCCGGCGATTGCCCCGAAAGCCCCCCGTCTGAACCTCATAAGCACCCGATTCGGAGGTGCCTGTTGGCTAGTACGCCGACAGTGAGTCTTGTGATATCTTCACTAATCACAAGAGCCTCAAGTACATCTTTACTCAGAAAGATTTGAATTTGAGGTAGAGGAGGTGGTTAGAATTGATAAAGGATTATGACCTCACTATTCAGTACCATCCAGGCAAGGCAAATGTGGTGGCTGACGCTCTCAGTCGCAAGACAGTGCCCCTGTCATTGATTGTCTTGTTGCTGATTTTGAGCGATTGGGAGTCTCTTTTTGTTTTGCGGGGACCGTGCAAGCTAAAACTCAAATGATTCTTGAGTCAGCGATCCCCAAGCGTGTGTGGGAAGCACAACCGCATGATCGGTTGCTCCAACAGGTGAGAAAACGCCTTGAGGAAGGTAAGACTGGAGATTTTTCCATTTAATGATGTGGGAGCTCTGAGGTTTCAGGGTCGCCTTTGTGTACCTCAGAAATCCCAAGTCAAAGATGATATTCTGAAAGAGGCTCATCGCACCCCGTACACAGTCCATCCTGGGGATACCAAAATGTACACTGTCGCGCCCGGAATTTGAGTTCCGAACACTCTGTGTGACACACCAGTCCAGGACCACGCTGGTGCTCACAGATACAATAGAGATGAATACCATTACACATACATAGCGGAAATAATAATAAAGTATTCAACTCATATAAAAATCGTTAAGACCTTAAGGTCAGCCTTACAATATTAAGCCACACAGGGCTAAGTTCAGAGTAAACAAATAAAATAGCAACAGCGGAAACATAACATTACTCGTGGTGCCTCAGTATGCCACAGGCAACTGACTTGGCTTGCCCCTAGTTGTTCGCCTCTCCGTTCTGCTCCTCTTCATTGGCTTGCAGATCCTCTTCTTCTGGTGTTGTGATTTTTGGAGGGGTGAGTACATTGGTACTCAACAAGCTATGCACAGAATGCAACCTACTATACTACATGCCAGGCTTATTCCAATGGAATGGCTTAACTGGTTTATTTTGTAGTAAAGCAGCATTGAACAAGTAGCATAAATAAATTCAAAAGCGGTAAAAACAAATAATGTAACAATAACTTTTTCATGAGTTAAGTAAAAGTATTCCCACATCCTAATCCATACTTCCACCAAGTTCATCTTTTATCCCAACCATATTTTTAACAAAGTCTAACCCTTGACTGTAATCCCCGAGCGATGTCCAATACCGTGGACTCGGATATTCGAATAGTTTGTACACTCTGCAGAGGTTATACACTTTACCCACACGATATAGTTAAACACCACATGGGCGAGTAACCATAACAAAGTCTTTCCGAAACCTCTATCCTCGCATGCGTACCTCCCGGTAAGTTCCCCCTGTCACTTCCCTTTTGCGGAGCGAAAGTACAGGGCAAACGTATACCATTGAAGAGATGTAAGACCAATCGGTAAACACTACACCCTTCTTTCCACATTTACAGATACAAAAACCATCTAAGGTCTCACATGCTAAGATTTCGGATTCATACTCAACTAGGTCTGTCCCACTCCAGACATGTGGTTGTATGTTAGGCCCAGTTCAAAGGCTTGCAAGGTTAAGTCCTTAGGTTGACTGTGGCAAGACTACCCAAAGTTCACAAAACCAAATTCAACAGCATCTCTCCCATGTGCCACATCGGCCCCCCCATTGATCACTTGCCACTTGCCACAGTCTAAACCATTTTCCCACCCGGTTGGTTACCATGTGCCATGTGCCAACAACTTATCAACAACACATGTCACATTCTTTCAAAACAGGTTCCATAGTTCAGTAGTCAGTATTCAGCTCACTTCAAAATTTGTGTCATTAGCTCGAATGGCATGGCTAAGCAGAACTACCACGTTCTAACTACCCAATTCTGGTGATTAGTATTAACCAGTATATATAATCCAACCTAGGGTGACAAATGGTTTATTGGCATACAAGTACTATAGACAAGGTGACAATACCATGGGGTAATTATCTAATCCCAAATTACTTGAACACATTATAATTAAATTAGCATGCATAATTTAAAACAAACTAATATTTAAAAACATGGGAACAAAATGGTCCAAGCACAACTTGACTTCAAAGATTAGCTGGGGTTGGTCTAGATCCTGATCTTGAGCTTGCTCCTCGAAATCGACACCCTCACACAATTCGACGTCTATGCGCAACAGATAAATAACCAAATAAACATGCAAATCAACATACAACACATATGCAGAAAAATACTACAAATAAAACTAGCTTGTAATTTCATGAAAACTTCCATATAATTAGTTTAGCATTTTCTAAGATTTATAAAATTTATTTTGACATTTTTGGACATGTAGTTTGCGAGTTACAAAGTTCATAAGTTTGGACTTTTCGCGAATAATGTAACAGTATAAATTTGATTATAAAATTTCAGAAAAATTAGCGTAGCTAGGTATTAATATTTACTAATTAATAAAATTTATCGCACGCGATTTGGACTTAGAACAATTTTGTAGCGAAAAAGAGAAAAAATCCACAATTTCCTGAAAAACTCATGTACAAACTAACTTCCTGTTTTTCCTTTTGCGTGGCACTATTACTTCTGTTCGACACGTGAGGAACCGAATCACAAAATAATTTGCGTATTTAAATACGTATTCCTCTTAATATAACCGTATAAATGCATATAGAAAATTTATACTTGCGAATCGGCCGAATACACACAAGCAGAGCCGATGAATATAACCATACGTATACATACTGCTAGTGTTTAATAACAGAGAGTACCGAATCAATATGCTACAATATATATTTTTACATGCATAGCAACCAAATATATCTACGCACGACTTTATCTACACGTGAATCGACCGAGTACCTACATGTAGACATGTATATGCGCAGGCTACAGAATACATCCGCCTAACCTATACGTATATATACTAACATATATATACACGATTACGCGTCGACAAGATCAGTCAACCGGTAGAAATGGAACACGCGCAAAGGAGAGAAAAAAAAGATACCGATCGGCGGAAGGCAGCAGCGCGGGACCGTCGACGCAGGGGAAGGCGAATCCAGGGAGTGCGCTGGCGGTGACGACCGTGGCGACGTTGACCAACGGCGACAACGACGGCGGCGACGGCGTACTCCGCGGCGACGGTGAGAGAAGCGCGCGGTCGGCGGTGACGACGGTGGCAGCGATGTAGACGGCGTCGACCACGGCGGCAGCGACAGCAACTGCGGCGGCGGTCGGTCGGATGAGCAGGAGCGGTCGGCCGAACCAGTCATTTGGAGATGGAACCAGCAGGAGATATGAGGAGAGGATGAAATGGAAGAAGGGAAGACTTGGCCAAAATGAGAAGGAGCAGACTGTATGAAAATAAAATGGTTGGAATGGAAATGGAGAACCGCATGGAAAGGAAAATAAAGAGGGAAACGGCTGCTGGTTCAAGCGTACATGAGTATGGGGAAACGGCTGGAGGATTGAAACGGCGGAAATCACGTACGCGTGCTTGCAAAGGAAACGGCTGGAATTCACGAGTGCAGTGCTAGTGAGGGAACGACTGAGCGTTAATTAAAATGCTCACGTGTGCGTGGCATTGAAAGGGAAACATTTGTTGACAGAGCGTTTCCATCATCTATAGCAACGTTCCTACTAGCAACGTTTGAATTAATGCGTAGAAAATGGAATGGCTAGAGTGAGAAACGCCAGGGACACATGTATACACGTATACATTGTAAAGTTATGTTGAAAAAAAAATGGAGAGGTTCTAAAATCCGAAAAAAATACTCTAAAATACTAGGGACTAGTTGGAGCTTAACAAAGTTGGTTTCGCGATTTTTCGACGTGTAGATTTTTCGCAGAAATTCTTTTAGCAAAATCAGACACCAGTACAGACTTTTGTAAAATCATCGATTTAGATTATATAACATGTTTTTTGAAAATATTTGAAGCGAACACTCTCGACTACCAACTATCTTAATTATCACCAAAATTTTAGATTTTACGCTTATTCGAAAATGCCTGATCTTTATTTAATACGATTAGTTCAATAAACGTGAATCCGACTTACTCGCGAGGCTTCCAAGTCAATTTTGGAAAATTTCAAATAAACCCAGAAACACACTGAATATATTAAAAGAAAATTTTGGGATGTTACAAACCTCTCCCCCTTAACAGAATCTCGTCCCCGAGATTCGGGGCTAACTAGAGAATAGGTTTGGAAACTCCTTCAAATCTTCTTCACGTTCCCAAGTCGCTTCGCTTTCCGAGTGGTTACTCCATTGGACCCTACAGAAGCAAGTTAATTTGTTTCTTGTTTCACGATCTATGGTGTTTAGTATCTTCACCGGATGCTCTTTATATGTCAAATCTTTTTGCAAATCTATTGCTCCCAGTGGTGCTTGTTCTTCAGGTACCCGTAGACATTTCTTCAACTATGAAACCTGGAATACATCATGTGCTCCTGCTAGTGATTGCGGCAACTCCAGCTGATAAGCTACGTCACCTCTTTGTCTCAGGATCTTGAATGGTCCAACATATTTGGGTGTGAGTTTTCTTTTGGCATGAAATCTTCTAACTCCTTTGAGCGAGTTGCTTCCATTGTGTTACCACTCACTCTTGTTGCTATAAACTTAACTAATCCAATTGTCGAAATGATCATGACTTCAGAAATTGCTTCAGAAACACTGGTGTGGTCGATCCCTTCCATCTGTTGACATACCAAGGTTCAGATACTAGGGAAGAGCAAAGGTAAGGTTCAAGAATCCTAGTGTAGGGAAGCAGGTTTAACCCAAAAACTTAAACACAGAATAATAATAACTTGCTATGGTTGCTTACAAAAGCCTAATAGCTATGCAACGCATACTGCACACCCAGCAATCAATGAAGAACCAAATTTCCTTAGCACACAATGATCCATCGTCTAAAAGGGTAACTCTCCTATCTTAAGAGACGCGATTCTCACACATTAGTCTCAACTGACTACTCAAGCACTAGTTCCTCAAGCTTCGGGAAGACTTCATCAATCTACTTCTCTTCGAGCTCGATGATTCCTCACTCCATGATCTTCAGGGTTGACAGCGGCATCCAGTACTTTCTCCTTAAGTGTGAAACATCGTTGACTATTCAGAATGACTCAGGTAAGATTTCCATTTAAACCAGTGGGGAAGAATAGAAATTTCAGCAAAGGGGTAAGAATAGGAGAATAACACAAATCAAGAACTTATTATTCCTTCAAGTTAAATTTTCTCTTTAGAAAATAATTTTGAAGCTCCTAAAGACGGCCAATCTATCTAGGGTCAAGACCTACAGTCAACCTGGCTTTGATACCACCTCTTGTCGCGCCCGGAATTTGAGTTCCGAACACTCTGTGTGACACACCAGTCCAGGACCACGCTGGTGCTCACAGATACAACAGAGATGAATACCATTACACATACACAGCGGAAATAATAATAAAGTATTCAACTCATATAAAAATCGTTAAGACCTTAAGGTCAGCCTTATAATATTAAGCCACACAGGGCTAAGTTCAGAGTAAACAAATAAAATAGCAACGGCGGAAACATAACATCATTCGTAGCGCCTCAGTATGCCACAGGCAACTGACTTGGCTTGCCCCTAGTTGTTCGCCTCTCCGTTCTGCTGCTCTTCATTGGCTTGCAGATCCTCTTCTTCTGGTGGTGATTTTTGGAGGGGTGAGTACATTGGTACTCAACAAGCTATGCACAGAATGCAACCTACTATACTACATGCTAGGCTTATTCCAATGGAATGGCTTAACAGGTTTATATTGCAGTAAAGCAGCATTGAACAAGTAGCATAAATAAATTCAAAAGCGGTAAAAACAAATAATGTAACAATAACTTTTTCATGAGTTAAGTAAAAGTATTCCCACGTCCTAATCCAAACTTCCACCAAGTTCATCTTTTATCCCAACCATATTTTTAATGAAGTCTAACCCTTGACTGTAATCCCCGAGCGATGTCCAATACCGTGGACTCGACTATTCGAATAGTTTGTACACTCTGCAGAGGTTATACACTTTACCCACACGATATAGTTAAACACCACATGGGCGAGTAACCATAACAAAGTCTTTCCGAAACCTCTATCCTCGCATGCGTACCTCCCGGTATAGTTCCCGTTGTCCCTTCCCTTTTGCGGAGCAGAAGTACAGGGCAAACGTATACCATTGAAGAGATGTAAGACCAATCGGTAAACACTACACCCTTCTTTCCACATTTACAGATACAAAAACCACCTGAGGTCTCATGCTAAGACTTCGGATTCATACTCAACTAGGCCTGTCCCACTCCAGACATGTGGTTGTATGTTAGGCCCAGTTGAAAGGCTTGCAAGGTTAAGTCCTTAGGTTGACCGTGGCAAGACTACCCAAAGTTCACAAAACCAAATTCAACAGCATCTCTCCCATGTGCCACATCGGCCCCCCATTGATCACTTGCCACTTGCCACAGTCTAAACCATTTTCCCACCCGGTTGGTTACCATGTGCCATGTGCCAACAACTTATCAACAACACATGTCACATTCTTTCAAAACAGGTTCCATAGTTCAATAGTCAGTATTCAGCTCACTTCAAAATTTGTGTCATTAGCTCGAATGGCATGGCTAAGCAGAACTACCATGTTCTAACTACCCAATTCTGGTGATTAGTATTAACCAGTATATATAATCCAACCTAGGGTGACAAATGGTTTATTGGCATGCAAGTACTATAGACAAGGTGACAATACTATGGGGTAATTATCTAATCCCAAATTACTTGAACACATTATAATTAAATTAGCATGCATAATTTAAAACAAACTAATATTTAAAAACATGGGAACAAAATGGTCAAAGCACAACTTGCCTTCAAAGATTAGCTGGGGTTGGTCTAGATCCTGATCTTGAGCTTGCTCCTCGAAATCAACACCCTCACACAATTCGACGTCTACGCGCAACAGATAAATAACCAAATAAACAAGCAAATCAACATACAACACATATGCAGAAAAATACTACAAATCAAACTAGCTTGTAATTTCATGAAAACTTCCAGATAATTAGTTTGGCATTTTCTAAGATTTATAAAATTTATTTTGACATTTTAGGATGTGTAGTTTGCGAGTTACAAAATTCGTAAGTTTGGACTTTTCGCGAATAATATAACAGTATAAATTTGATTATAAAATTTCAAAAAAATTAGCGTCGCTAGGTATTAATATTTACTAATTAATAAAATTTATCGCACGCTATTTGGACTTAGAACGATTTTGTAGCGAAAAAGAGAAAATCCACAATTTCCTGAAAAACTCATGTAGCAACTAACTTCCTGTTTTTCCTTTTGCATGGCACTGTTACTCCTGTTCGACACGTGAGGAACCGAATCACAAAATAATTTGCGTATTTAAATACGTATTCCTCTTAATATAACCGTATAAATGCATACAAGCAGAGCCGACAAATATATTTATACGTATACATACTGCTAGCATTTAATAACACAGAGTACCGAATCAATATGCTAAAATATATATTTTTACATGCATAGCAACCAAATATATCTACGCACGACTATATCTACACGTGAATCGACCGAGTACCTACATGTAGACATGTATATGCGCAGGCTGCAGAATACATTCGCCTAACCCATACGTATATATACTAACATATATATACACGATTACGCGTCGACAAGATCAGTCAACTGGTAGAAATGGAACACGCGCAAAGGAGAGAACAAAAAGATACCGATCGGCGGAAGGCAGCAGCGCGGGACCGTCGACGCACGGGAAGGCGAATCCAGGGAGTGCGCTGGCGGTGACGACCGTGGCGACGTCGACCAACGGCGACGACGACGGTGGCGTACTCCGCGGCGACGGTGAGAGAACCGCTCGGTCGGCGGTGACGACGGTGGCAGCGACGTAGACGGCGTCGACCACGGTGGCAGCGACAGCAACTGCGGCGGCGGTCAGTCGGATGAGCAGCAGCGGTCGGCCGAACCAGTCGTTTGGAGATGGAACCAGCAGGAGATATGAGGAGAGGATGAAATGGAAGAAGGGAAGACTTGGCCAAAATGAGAAGGAGCAGACCGTATGGAAAATAAAATGGTTGGAAAGGAAATGGAGAACCGCATGGAAAGGAAAATAAAGAGGCAAAACGGATGCTGGTTCAAGCGCACATGAGTATGGGGAAACGGCTGGAGGATTGAAACGGCGAAAATCACGTACGCGTGCTTGCAAGAATCGGCTGGAATTCACGAGTGCAGTGCTAGTGAGGGAACGACTGAGCGTTAATTAAAATGCTCATGTGTGCGTGGCATTGAAAGGGAAACATTTGTTGACAGAGCGTTTCCATCATCTATAGCAACGTTCCTACTAGCAAGGTATGAATTAATGCGTAGAAAATGGAATGGCTAGAGTGAGAAACGCCAGGGACACATGCATACACTTATACATTGTAAAGATATGTTGAAAAAAAATGGAGAGGTTCTAAAATCCGAAAAAAATACACTAAAATACTAGGGACTAGTTGGAGCTTAACAAAGTTGGTTTCACGATTTTTCGACATGTAGATTTTTCGCAGAAACTCTTTTAGCAAAATCATACACCTGTATAGACTTTTGTAGAATCAACGACTTAGATTATATAACATGTTTTTCGAAAATATTTGAAGCGAACACTCTCGACTAACTATCTTAATTATCACCAAAATTTTAGATTTTACGATTATTCGAAAATGCCTGATCTTTATTTAATACGATTAGTTCAATAAACGTGAATCCGACTTACTCGCGAGGCTTCCAAGTCGATTCTGGAAAATTTCAAATAAACCCAGAAACACACTGAATATATTAAAAGAAAATTTTGGGATGTTACTACATGGACTTGAAAAAGAATTTCTGGTGGAAAAGGATGAGAGTGGATATTACCAAGTATGTGGCCTCTTGTGGATTTTTCAGAAAATTAAGGCTGAACACAAGCGCCCTGCTGGTCTGTTGGGGCCATTGGAGATTCCTGTGTGGCCTTGGGATGACATTTCTATGGATTTTGCGTTTGGCCTACCTCGTACTTCACGAGGGAAGGATGCTGTTTGGGTTGTGGTGGATCGACTTAGCAAGACTGCGCATTTCATTCCTATCCGCACTACCAATTCAGCGAGCGAGTTGGCTCCCATCTATGTGCGGGAGATTGTGAGACTGCATGGTGTTCCCAAGACAATTGTCTCCGACCGGGATGCAAAATTTGTCTCAAAATTATGGGAGAGATTGCAGAGTGCTTTGGGTACACAGCTTCGCCTTAGCACCGCTTTCCACCCTCAGACGGATGGGCAGTCTGAGCGTACCATTCAGCCTTTGGAGGACATGCTCTGGGCCTGTGTGATGGCTTGGAAAGGAAGCTGGGAAGATCATTTGCCTTTGGCAGAATTTGCTTACAATAACAGCTATCATTCTAGCATCCGGGCTGCTCCTTATGAGGTGTTGTATGGCTGGAAGTGTAAATCGCCGCTGTCGGTGTTTTCTACACCAGGGTGCCCACTTCACCACAATAAAGGTGATCGCCCAGCGGGCAGGTGGCGTCCAGGCCAAGCGGTAGCGATCGGATAAAGGTGATCGCCCGGTGAGCAGTGGCGCTCGAGCCACACCGGGCGGTCGGTAAAAATGTCGCCAGCGGACAGGTGGCGTCCAGGCCACGCCGCTAGCGGTCAGTAAAGGTGATCGCCCAGCGGACAGGTGGCTCTCAGGCCACGCCACTGGCGGTCAGTAAATGTGATCTCCCAGTGGACAGGTGGCGTCCAGGCCACGCCGCTGGCGGTAAGTAAAGGTGATCGCCTAGCGGACAGGTGGCGTCCAGGCCACGCCACTGGCGGTCAGTAAAGGTGATCGCCCAGTGGACAGGTGGTGTCCAGGCCACACCGCTGGGCGCTCAGTTCCCGAGGGCACCTAGTGGTCTGTGTCACCACATAGAGGGTCAAGGGCATTTAATGCGTATTGTGCACATTAAATGGAGATAATGAAGGCCACAGTGTGACGGCGTGTGTTCCCAACGTGCGCATTTATTACGGATGACATCATGGCGAAATCTCCCCCCTAGCGAAGCATGCGGAGCCGGCAGGCACACTAGTCCCGAGGCCGGGGCAAAGTTGGCAGTGTCTGAAGCATTAAGTGCAACTCAAGAATAGTGACAAGTGCATTAAATGCGGTATGCCAGTGTAGTAAGTGTGATGCACTGATGTAAGTTCCTTATGCGCCCCAGCCAGCCCAAGTATAAAAGGGAGCCGGCGTGCATGGGAGAAGAGGTTGGATCATTTTTTGGTCGAGAGTCTTCAGTTTCCTCTAAGAACACTAGCAAGAACATACAAACAGGACTAGGGCTATTGCTCTCAGGAGGGCCTGAACCTGGATAGACTGAAGTGTCCCCTTACAAACTTCCCGACTGATCCCTTTCCTCCACCTCTCGAGTGATCTCCACGAAAGCCCCCCGTTCGAACTTCATATACACCCGATCTGGAGGTACATGTTGGCAAATACGCCGACAGTGGCACGCCAGGTAGGGGGCTCAGTGGCTAGATTTCCATTTCTTCTTCAACCTTCTTGTGAAGCTTGCTAGAATCCTTGGTGGTCGCCGGCATGGCGGAGTCACGTTCCATGCACGGTGACTTACCTGAGGAGAGCAGCGCTCGTAGCCGATCCCGGCGCCCGGCCAGGGCATCGGACCTCCCAGGTCCCTCCGTCCTGGGAGGGACACGCGTTGCTTCCTCACTCTGGGGACAGCCCGTCTGACGGTGCCTGTTGATGGGAGACGACACCCCAGCGCAGAATCTTCACGTGGCCCGGCTGCTCCTCGATCACCCTCCACTCACGCTAGGGGGCGAAACCCCGACCGCCCCCCGGCTGCGGGACATCGCCCGCCTAGTGGAGGCCGCCCAGCAGCAGGTAGAGGCGGCAAACCAGCCGAGCGCTTCCGGCGGTGGGCGACAGGACCTGCGCTCGATCGATGCGCAGGCTTCCAGCCGCCCCAACACAGTTGTTTCTGGCCACGAAGGCCGAGACAAAGGGAAGGGTGCACAGATTGCAGCCCCCTCAAGTGACGGGGGACGTGCACATGCTCGCACCCCTTCTCGGGGTCCCCCTAAGCCGGCGGGGGGGCACGAGGATCTAAGGGCTCGTCTAGACGGAAGGCGGCTCCAACGCGATGACGACTTGCGCAATGTCCTTAGGGCACGTCGCGAGTTTGCGTAATGTCGCGCTGGCCGCCCGACGCCTAGCTGGCCGGGGGATACCTCGCCCCCTGACTCCAGGGAGAGCGTAGACTCGCACTCCTCAACCCCCTCCCGGGGCCAAGGAGTGGGCGAGCAAAGCTACTCCCCTTACAACGTTGGATGCCAGGCTTTTTCCTTCCTCCTACGCTAAGCTGCGTGGCCGAAGAGATTCCGCCCTGCATCCATTGAAAAGTACGACGGTACCACCAACCCGGAGGACTTCCTGCAGATCTACTCTATGGTGGTGCGTGCCGCAGGAGGGTCTGAAAAGATCATGGCCAACTACCTCCCGACGTCGCTGACGGGCTCTGCCCTCTCCTGGCTGCTGAACCTCCTGAGAGGCTCCATGCACTCGTGGGAGGGACTGTGCGACCTTTTCGTCGCCAACTTCCAGGGCTGCTACACTCAGCTGGGTGTGGAGGACGACCTCCAAGCCCTGGAGCAGACCAAGGGGGAGTCCCTGAGAGAGTTTATCCAGCGTTTCAGCCACTGCCGCAACACAATCCCCCGAATTTCCGAGCAATCGGTGATCATTGCATTCCGTAGAGGGGTTCGGGATCAGAAGATGCGGGAGAAGATGGCTACCCAGACTGTATCGACCACCTTTGAGCTATTCTCCTTAGCGCATAAATGCGCCAGGGCGGCGGAAGCCCGGGAGCGCGCGGCGGGGCCTTCCGGCCACGGCGAGGCGGGAACCTCGAAAGCCTCTGATAACAAGAAGAAAAAGAAGCGCAAGGAGGTCGGCGCCGGAGAGATCCTGGTTGCTGAGCCGGAAGCCAAGCCCCAGAGGTGTGACCGCTGGGACAGGAGGGATGATCGCTGAGACTCGCGCGGCGACCGCGGGGACCGCCGTTCACCCCACCGAGAGGACGACGGGGCAAACCCTACTGCCCCATCGACAGGATCAGTGGACATGATTTGGCGGATTGCCAGGTCGTGTCCAAACTAGTGGAGCAGCGGCTCAGGAAATGCCGCGAAGACGACCACGACGACGCAGGCGAAGACCTCGCTCGGTTGGCCTTCCAGCAAGCGGAGCACACGGTGGCGTTTATTCACGGGGGCTCTGCCACCTACTCTTCAAACTCGTAGTACAAGCGAGAGTCGAGGGAGGTGTGCGCCACTGTGCCAACTCCCGGGGCGAGCAGGCCACTGAAGTGGTCAGAGGTGCCGATCACTTTCAGTCAGGCTGACCACCCGGAGAGCACTTCCGGCCCGAGCCATCTCCCGATCGTGGTTTCTCCCAAGGTTCGAAATGCGAAACTCGGGCGGGTGCTTGTTGATGGAGGCAGCTCCATCAACCTCATGTCCGTTGGGGCTTTCAGGGCACTCCAAATTCCCTATGAGGAGTTGCGCCCGGCCCCTCTCTTTTACGGAGTTTCCCCCGGGGTAGGCTTGACGCCCCTGGGACAAGTCCGGCTGCCCGTCAAATTCGGAAGTATGGAGAACTTCCGAATAGAGAAGGTCAATTTTGAGGTCGCCGACTTCGACCTCCCCTACAACGCTTTACTTGGCCGGCCAGCTTTGGTCAAGTTCATGGCGGCCACGCATTATGCCTACATGATGGTGAAGATCCCTGGGCCTGGGGGCCCAATTACCGTGAAGGTGGATCGGCTGGAAGCCCTGCGCCTCAGTAAACAGGTGCAAGACCTGGCTGGTGCCACCTGCTTGGCCCGAGGCGAGGACGACTGCCCAGAGATCCCCCGGTCAAGGCCCGCGCTTCACCCGGCCCTTCGGGTGAAGTGAAGGTGGTCCCCGTGGGTGAGGATGGTTCTGGGAAGGTCGTGAGGATCGGAGCCAACCTTAGCACCAAATAGGAAGACGTGCTCGTCACCTTCCTCTGGTCCAACTTAGATGTGTTTGCCTGGGAACCAATTGAAATGACCGGGGTCCCTAGGGAGGTGATCGAGCACCGATTGGCAATGCTCCCTGGAGTGCACCCAGTTCAGCAGAAAGTCCGGAGGCAGGCACCAGAGCGGCAAGATGCCATTTGGGACGAGGTGGAGAAACTGCTGTAGGCAAGGATCGTACAGGAGGCCGCCTACCCTGGATGGCTGGCCAACCCCGTGCTTGTAAAGAAGTCAAATGGGAAGTGGCAGATGTGCATTGACTTCACTGACCTTAACAAAGCCTGCCCCAAGGACCTGTACCCTCTGTCGCGAATAAACGTCGTCGTTGACTCCATAGCAGAGTGCAAGGTCTTGAGCTTCCTGGACGCCTACTCCGGCTATCACTAGATCAGCATGGCGCGGGAAGACGAGGAGAAGACTGCTTTTGTGACCCCTCTCACTACGTCAGTATGGGCCTATAGTAACACGTATATGTGCTACTATAGGTCAAAAAAAGTGTTACTGAGTCCTATTGCAACATATTTGTTTAGTGTTACTATAGCCTATGTTACTATAGAAGGGTCTATTGTAACATGTAACAAGTGTTCTTGTATATAAAAAAAGATGTTGCAACCATGCTACAGCAACATGTATCAAATGTGTTGCTATAGACTGCAGTAACACCTTTTTTAGCAAGAGCAACATAGTAACGCGTGTTGCCATAGACCCTAGTAACACCTTATTTTTACTAAGGCAACATATTAGCATGTGTTTCTATAGACCCTAGTAACACATTTTGAGATACAATAATTGAACTTAGTAACACCTTTTTTGAACGACAACAACACAATGTTGAGCTCCTAAAATAAATTTAAATATATTTTTTTTGTGAATGTACAAATTAAAACTGTTTCATAGAATATCTTTTGATAAGCATAACACATTGTACAATATAAACACACAAATGACCATAAGTGCAACAATCATAACATATTGCTGCTTTCAACTCATCACCTAAACTAGTAGTTATTTCCTCAACATCTGCACGGGTTGTCCTCTCTTCGGCAATAATTGTTTTAAGTATGTCTAACTCCATCTGCAGGTTTAATATATCTTCTGTGTTCCTCATAAAGCCCTCATCGAACAATCTTCCAGCGTTGCGGTGCATGAGAATCACACCGGTGTAATGTTGATGAAAGTTTACGTCCATAGGATACAAAGCATAATGTCAGATTCTCACTTTTCCCATTGCCACAATGGATAGCCTAACTGGTGTAGAACGTAAGAACATAGATCAGTTCGGAAGCTATTGTTCATACCTCAAATACATAGGAATATTCCTCCCTCTTTGAGCCTTTGATGGTACTTAATTCTTCTTGAAGAACAACAATTTTCCTGTGAAGTAACGTCCTTACTTAAAAAACAGAAATTTTAACAACGAAAAACTCATGGTAATGCTATTTATGTAACTATGCAATTAGCTTGTTAATTTTTTATTAGATTCGAGGCAAACATGCAGCTCACTCCTACAGGTTTCTAACTCTTGATTGGTCCTTTTCAACTGGACATCAAATGAGAGCGAGAAAGAGAGAGAGCAACATCAGTTAATCAATGTAACTATAAGCAACAGGATAAAACGATTCTCTGGACGACAAGTAGATACCTCCAAAGCGTAAAGCTTCAGCATCACTTGCTAAATTAGAGCAATGTTGTTACGTGTCCTGAAAATGTCAAAAAAGTTAAAAAAATTGTAGGAAAGATAAAAGTGGACAGAAAAAATCATGGTATCATGCTTAGTACAGAAAAAAAGTTAACAAATTTTCTACATAGACTCCATTCCTTATATCCTCCCGGAACTGCACATTAGTTGTTTCATGCTTAGTACAAATAATGGTATCACACTGATAAGTCATTTTCACTTGAAGCAACAAAGCATCAAAGCTTCTTGGAAGATTTGTGGATGAAGGATCAAGAAGATCTGTAATTTGTTCATTGTAAATCTCCAAAAAGAACACTTGCAAGCTTCTCATCCCTCCTACTCTCTTCTCCCTGCAATTTTGTGTTGAACACAAACAAATTTGAGATTTGTACGTACCATTATGAGATACTTGATCATCTAATCAGAAATAACTAATGTATTTTGCATTTATGAAAGCTGAAGAGAGGGAAATAGTTTAGTTTTTACCGCTCCGATTCTCGCAAAAATACGTGGTGTCATCCTGAGTGCGGACTAGACGATTGTATCTCATGGCCATGTATCTGAATCAAACAATTTTCATGAGTTAAACACATAATTTATGCAAGTTTTTGTTACCGAACTAGACAAAAACCTATGTTGATTAGGTATACATTACGACTACTATATGGTATTGTTTCATACAAACAATTAATTTTCCATCGAGATGCATCTATATATCTGAAACTTGATCACTCTATCCTCTGTACATGATATATAGATTGGAGCGATTCACTTTGATTGAGATATGACTATGATGGTGGCAGAAAAGTGCTAAATGAGCTTGGTAACTACATCATGATTGTGCTCCTCAAGATACGCTGAGTAACAAGAGATGCATTGAAGACATCTCTACATCTGTAAAAGTAGGTTAAATTATATTTTATAACCATGTTGAAGATTTAAGCATTCTTTCTGTAAGGCCCAATTTGTGAATATCTTTTGAAAGCTAGCTGTCTTGAAATTGCCCAAGTTGAGAATGAGTTCTTTTATCTGATACTCTATATTTTTGGATAAGCCTAGGTATGTTGATGCCATACGTGAATTCAATAAAATTCTTCTATATATTCTAAAGTATAAGTAGTTCCATCAGAAATCCCTTAGTATTACCAGATACTGATGAAAAATGAGCAGATGTATGCACTGCTGGTGATTTGCCTCTCTTTGTGCCCTTGAAGAAGCTCATAGATGAAAATGTTAGCACCCAGTTGAAAGAAAAGTACAATGACAAAGATGTAGAGGCCCAAAATGTGAATCATAGTTTGAGACTAGAGAGTAAAATTATAGACACATCTGGGTATCCAATTTAATTGTAAGAAGTAAAATTAACCTAGGACTACACCTTGTTTCATCACAGCTATATTACTAGTTAGGACATAAACTCATGCTCATTGCATGAAGCTAAATTATCTGAGGACTGAATGAATTGAGAATAGGGGTAAGAAATTTTATTATAAGAAGTGATTTATCCTAGTATTATGAGAATAAGGGTAAGCCATTCCAGTTATACATTCGTGGAAATTTTAAATTTGGGGACTTTAAGCCCTGTGCAGCAACATTGCAATAACTATGACTAAAGTGGTCAATGATCAAATTCCTCAACTTTTGAAGATTGCATAGTTTTTATGGTGAAGAGGTTTGGTTTCAATTAAACATGTTAATGCCTAAATGAACGAAATAGAATTCCAGGGAAGCTTAGCAAAATTACCTCTAAAAACCAGTAGCCAAATCCAAAGGCTTCATGATACAAATCTTTTGATTAGCAATCATAAAAAATGCTTAACTCGTAATGGCAATAGTACTTACCCTTATTCAATTGATCACGAACAAACATCATGAAGAAAGCACTCCAAGTTCGGAGGAGGGAGCAGCGGCGAGATGGGGTGGGGAGCAGGGGTATCGGATGGAGGGGTGGAGGAGAGGAGTGCGGGCGGTGATGGAGGCGGAGGAGAGGAGTAGGGGCGTTGGATGGAGGGGGGGAGGTGGGAGCCGGGTCGGTGGCCGGATGGAGGCGGAGGAGAGGAGCGCAACGCTGGATCGATGGAAGGGAGAGGAGAGGAGGGGGCGGATGGAGGGGTAGAGGAGAGGTGCAGGGCGCCCGAATGGAGGGGCCGCCGGAAGGATGGAGGGCCGGCCGGATCGGTGGAGGTGCGGATGGAGAGGGTTAGGGATTTGGGAGGCCGGCGGGATTTGGGAGGCGCGAGGAGGGTTAGGGATTAGGGAGGGCGCCACCGGATGCAGGATTTGGGGAGGAAGTGCATACTAGTGCGGATTGAGGAGAGGCGCGTGGGATAACGTGGTCTGTATCGTTCCACCAAACAAGCTGGCGCCTAGATTGTTTCATTTCCCGCCTATTTCATCTAAATGCTACGGCACCATCTTACACAAAATTTTCTCCGGTGTTTATAAACACCAAGGTAAACCCTAGTAAAGGCGTATATAAGCGCCATACTAGTATGTGCCAAGGTAAATCTTGCAACACTTTTCATAACTCATTAAGTCTGTGTTACAACATATCTTTGTAACACAAATTATATGTTACTACAAAATCTCTTTGTAACACATTGTTCAATGTGTTACGCGAATGTGTTACAGAAGATATGTTTTGTAGTAGTGTCTTGGTGTGTACTGTTATGTCCGAATGCCCTTCGGGCTGAAGAACGCTGGCTCAACCTACCAGCGAGCTATGCATACCGTATTTCGTTCACAGATCAGAAGAAATCTTGAAGTGTATGTTGATGACTTGGTAGTGAAGAAAAGACTGCTGGGCTTATTGAAGATCTGGAGGAGACTTTCTCCCACCTCCGGCAGTATTGTTTAAAGCTGAATCCTAAGAAGTGTGTGTTCGGAGTGTCATTCGGAAAACTGCTCGGGTTCCTCGTTTCCAGTCGTGGAATCGAAGTCAACCCGGAAAAGATCGCGGCCATCGAACGCATGCAGCCACCCACACGGCTCAAGCAAGTGCAGTGCTTAGCTGGTCGCCTGGCCTCTCTCGGCCAGTTCATAGCCCGGCTGGGGGAAAGGAGCCTCCCCTTTTTCAAGCCGTTAAAGAAGACTAATTTTTTCGAATGGACTACTGAAGCACAACAAGCACTCGAAGATTTGAAGAACTACCTCTCCTCCCCTGCAGTACTAGTCGCCCCCGAGCCGGGCGAGCCGCTGCTGTTGTATGTAGCGGCCAGTCCGACGGTTGGGAGCGCGGCACTGGTGGCAGAGCGGGAAGGCGTCCAGCGGCCGGTTTACTACGTCAGCAAGTTGTTACACGATGCGGAAACAAGGTACCCGCAAGCCCAGAAGATGGTGTACGCCGTGCTGGTGGCGTCTAGGAAGTTGCGGCATTATTTCGAAGGAAGGGAGATCACGGTAGTTTCCGCCTACCCCCTGCATGAGATTCTTCACAATCGTGAAGCGGAAGGCCGCATTGCCAAGTGGTCTGTGGAGCTGGGCGAGTTTGGCCTCAAGTTCGCTCCCCGTACTGCAATCAATAGTCAAAGATTGGCAGACTTCATCGTCGAATGGACTCCTGCCAAGTTTGAAGCTGAAGAAACCCCCACGCCCTCCCCCTGGACACTTTACTTCGATGGCTCCCTCAGGCTTGAAGGCGCGGGGGCTGGGGGTCCTCCTGGTTTCCCCAACCGGAGACCTCCTCAAGTACGTGGTCGTCCTGAACTTTAAGGCCACCAACAACGTTGCTGAGTACGAAGGCTTGTTGGCGGGACTTCGCGCTGCCGCAGCCATCGGTGTTCGGCGTCTTCAAGTTAAAGGCGAATCCCTGCTGGTCGTCAACCAAGCGAGAAAGGAATTCTCTTGTTTTGATCCTGTCATGGCAGTGTACCTGGCAGAGGTCAGGAGAATGGAGCGACACTTTGACAGGCTGGGGTATACTCATATCCCCGACGCGACAACTACTTGGCGGACGGGCTCGCACAGCTCGCCTCGACAAGATCCCCTGTTCCAGTCGGAGTCTTTGAAGAAAGGCTTCCGCGACCGTCCATCGCAGCCCCCGTTTCTAGTGGGGACGATGGTGACGCTACTTCAGCCCTCGTTCCGGAAGGGAAAGTAGTACCGGCGGAAACGTCTGGCCAGGCGGAGTACCCGGGCGATCACCGAGTGGTCACCACACTTGACCGGGAAGGCACATGGATGGATCCGATCCTGGCCTAACGACGGGATCAAGTGTGCCCCGACGATGATGCGTCAGCAGAGAAGATAGCACGAAAGGCCAAGTGCTATACCCTGGTGGGCGGGGACGTGTACCGCCAGGGTAGGAACAGAATTCTTCTGAAGTGCATCACTCGGGAAGAGGGGAGCAGTCTGCTCTCGGATATCCATGGAGGCGTGTGCGAAAGCCATATGTCCAGTTGAACGATGGTTGGGAAAGCTTTCCGCCAAGGGTTCTATTGGCCAACCGCCCTCCAGGATACCTGCGAGCTGGTGAGGAAATGCGAGGCGTGCCAGTTCCACGCCAAGCAAATCCACCGACCCGCCCAGGCTCTGCAAAACATCCCGCTCTCATGGCCCTTCGCAGTCTGGGGGCTGGATATCCTGGGCCCGTTCCCGCGGGCCACAGGGGGCTACACGCATCTGTTCATCGCCATCGACAAGTTTACCAAATGGGTAGAAGCCGAAGTAGTAAGGGCGATTACCTGTAACACCCCAAAATTTTGCTTTTCTTAAATTTATGTGTGATTTGGCACTTTGGTGAATTTTTGGAATTTTCTGGAATTTATTTGGATTTATTTGGAATTTATTTGAATTTATTCCATTTTGAAATAATTAAAGAAATTAAATTTTCAAATAAAGTTTTGTTGGAAATATTTTATTTGAGTTCCAAATGCCCTAAAATATTTTCCAGAATTTTTCTGGAATTTTTCTGAGTATTTTGCTATTTTTCTTGAATTAAATAAATTATTGGGAATTATTTTAAATATTAAATCGCTGGAAAATCGAACCGGGTCGGTTACTGTTCCTCCGACCGAGCCCGAGTCAGACTCGAGTTCGAGTCCGACCCGAGCCCGTGGTTGAGCCGAACCCACTCGGTCGAACCCTACGCGTGTGACCGTTGGATCAAGATCCAACGGCCACGATTGAGCCACGCCGCTGCATTCGAGCCCGACCGAAAGCAACACCCGCCGAACCGACCGAACCCAAACCCACGCACCGTTGGATCTCGATCCAACGGCCGCGCGCTGCGCCACGTCACCCAATCCGAGACGCCGCCGACTCCGCCAAGAACGGAGAGGACCTCGGTTTCCGTGCGTTTCACGGACGCCGAGGGCCCTATTTATTGCGCCGCCACCCGTGTCGGGATCGCCGCTTCATTGCGCACCCGTAGCCCTAACTCACCTCGCCTGAGCCGCCGTGGTTGCGCCGCTAGAGCTCGCCGGAGTTAGGAGAAGGAGCAGCCGCGGTTTTTCGCCGATAGCCGCCGTCTCCGTCGTCCTCCATCGCCGTTGACCCCAGATCCGGAACCGTGAGAGCAAGCCGCGTCGGTGAGCACCACCCACGTCGCCGGAGCGCGTCCGAAACGCCGTCGGCTAGGTCATCGTCCCCTGCGCCGGTGATCCAGCGCCGCCGCTCGCCATCACCGGACTTCGAGTTTCCTCAGCCGTCCGATCCAGATCCAACGTCCCAGATCACGCCACGTCATCCCATGGTGAGATCCCATCCAAAATCCCAGATCCAATCTCGACCGTTGGATCTAGATCCAACGGTCCAGATCAAACGCGTTCACCCCAAACGCGTGAGTCCAGATCCAATCTGGGCCGTTGATTTTCAAATCAACGGCCGAGATCTAGCCACGTGTGCGGAGATCGACCGCCGCCGCGTCAAGACTGGCCCACGCAGCGCGCGTGTGACGCCGACACGAGGCCCGCATGTCGGCCGCCCACCCACACCGCACCATGACGTCACGCCGACGTCATGGCGACCAAGATGTCGTGGCCGTCCCAGCCGGCGATGTCAAGAATGACGTCACCGGTGGGTCCCACCGCCAACACCGTGGCCGAGCCTCACCGACGCCAAGAATGACGTCACCGAGGGGACCCACCGCCGGCGACACGTGGAGCCGTGGACCGAGTCCACGGTAGACCCGAGCCAAACCATGGACCACGTCCATGAACCGGCTGACGTCAGCCGCCCAATCAGAGGCTACCACGTGTCCTCGCTGACGCAATAATTAATTTCCGAAAAAGAAAATGATTTATTAATTCGAAATAATGATTTCAGATTTTGTTTCAAACTTCAAACGCTTATAACTTTTGCGTTTCAACTCCGATTTGAGTGATTCAAATTTCTAAATTTGTATAAAATTGAGATCTACCTAATTATGAATTTTATTTAATTTTTGAACTAAATTTTTTCTCTGTAATATTATTTAATTGATTATTTAAACTTTAAATAATTATAACTTTTGCATTTTAACTCCGATTTGAACGATTCCAGTTCCTAAAAATTCATAAAATTATGTTCTCTTTGTTTATGGATTTTATTTGGAGTTTTGGGATGCTTTTGCCTATTGTTTATTTGTGTATTGCTATCTGCACGTATTACGAGTAGACGTTGAAGTGCCCGAAGGCTTCGAAGGAGAGGTGTTGACCCAGGAGCCAGCTCAAGACCAAGAACAAGTACTTTTTGAAGGCAAGTTATGCTTTGACCATGTTGATCCCATTTTGAAACCTATTTTGGTTCAAATTATTGCATGCTAGTTTAAATTAGAAAATGCTTTACTTAATTATGGGTAATTAGATAAATGCCTAATTGCTGTATGACACCTTGAATACTTAAATATGTGCCATGACCCCTTGTCACCCTAGTTGTGGATTATTAGTTGGACATTACTAAATTGCCAACATGGGTTTGTAGATCGTTGTAGTATATAAGCTTAGACCTGCTACGTGCTCATGACATGATTTTGGACACTCAAACGTTAATATTGACTTAATGACATATTGAACCTGTTTTGGAAAGGTATCATGTGATGATGATGGCACGTGGTGCATGGTAATCAACTGGGGTTTGATAAATAGTTTTCGACCCGGGGCATGTTTCAAGAATGATCAGGTGGGCCAGTTGTGGCATTGGGAATGTTGTTTTGGTTCTTCGGGTAGTCTTGCCCTGGTCACCCTAAGGACTTAACCTTGCAAGCCTTTGAACTGAGTCAAGCGTGCAACCACATGTCTGTAATGGGACGGACCTAGTTGACTAAGTTGCTAATAACGCACTGTGGGACCTCGGAGGTCAACTACACCCTTTGTGTAAGTTGTATGCGGAGCGTCTGGGTGAGGCCAGGTACCCATCTAACGGTTGGTTGGCCTAAACTTCGCCTTAGCTAAGGGAAGGGTTAGTGTGCAACAACCGGGGAGGACCACCTGTATTGTTAGAAGTTTCCGAAAGACTTTGTTACGGGAACTCGCCTTTGTGGTGTTTGAATGTATCTTGTGGGTAAAGTGCATAACTTCTGCAGAGTATAAAATCTATTCGAATAGCCGTGTCCGCGGTATTGGACATCGCTCGGGAATTACAGTCAAGGGTTAGACTTTCTCAAAAGTAACTTGGATTGGAAAGGTTGGGTTGGATTAATAATGATGTTGATGGAAACGTGGATTAGGATGGGAAAGATGTTTACTAAACTCCTTGAAAAGTTATTTATGCTCTACTTGTTACTACTGCTTTCGAATCTACTTATGATACTTGTTAAATTCACTTACTGCAAATATACCTTGAGCCACTCCTTTGTATTAAGCCATGCATGTAGTATATTAGCTGCATTCTGTGCATGACTTCACTACTACAGATCCGTACATCACAATCGGTTCTTTTTGGTCATCACAGTCGGTTTTGGTGGCGATACAAAGTCCAACGACAGTGATAAGGTAGATATATCACAGTCGGTTTTTAACCGACACTAATAATACATTATCACTGTCGGTTCTTTTTAGGAACCGACTGTGATATTACACTTATCACAATCGGTTTTCTCTTAGAACCGATTGCGATAAGTATAATATCACAATCGATTCTTTTTTAGAACCGATACAAATGATTACATTATCACAATCGGTTTTTTGTTAAAACCGATGGGGATAAGTATAATATCACAATCGGTTCATTTGTAGAACCGATTCAAATTATTACATTATCACAATCGGTTTTTTATTGAAACCGATGGGGATAAGAATATTATCAAAATCGGTTCTTTATGCAAACCGATTGCGATACGAAACATATCCCAATCGGTTCCAGTAAGAACCGATTGTGATGATGTTACTGCCCATCATCCGAAAATAGCCTCGCATTGACAATATGACAAATTCATCACAATCCACAAAATCACAGAACATATACATCACAATCTACACACATTACATTCAAATTAATATTGTTTACAATCTGTAACAGATCACATTCACATTCAGATAAATTTTGTTTACACTTTATGTACTAGTATTTGCTTGAATTGTCTCTATATCTACCATCATCTGTTATAACTTCATCGGCCCAGCACTAATCGCATAAATGGTCTCGTAATTTCTTGAGATCAGTGTTGGTTAGGCTCTTCCGGATGATATCAAGGTCCTGCAAAATAGATAGTTGTGCACTAATATATTTAAGTCTTAAATTGGTATTGTAACATGCTGATAGTATTATGCTTGTAAACAAATATCACATAGACAGTAGTGCAAATAATCTGCTTTATACCTTAGGGAAAACATGTGAGCGACCAACCAAAATCAGCATGTGATGCATCACGTAAAAGCCACACAAATCATCGCACCCTTGTTGATGACACTGTGAACAAAGAAACTTAAATTAGGAGACGAATTAAAAATAGGTGTTAGAAAAAAATCGTATGATAGACACTTGTACCTTGAAGCGCTTCCACTCGAGTTTGGTGCCTTGTTTATCATTGTGTCGTACGTTCGAAAGCAACGTAAGACATGAAAGCCCTATACATTGGAGAGATGCCATTGAGGTTAAAAATACCTAACGTAGTTCAATATGTAAAGTGTTAGGTTAGAGGAATGTACTTACTTCTGCAAAACAGGCTCGATCGCATAGTCCATCGGTCTATTTTCGAGTGAGTTCAACGTGTAGACCTACATGAAAGCCCTATACATTGGAGAGATGCCATTGAGGTTAAAAATACCTAACGTAGTTCAATATGTAAAGTGTTAGGTTAGAGGAATGTACTTACTTCTGCAAAACAGGCTCGATCGCATAGTCCATCGGTCTATTTTCGAGTGAGTTCAATGTGTAGACCTTGTTTTGACTCGGAACAACCACAAGTAGAACCCAATGGTTGCTTATTAAACGGTACACAATGCAAGAGAATAAGTTAATACAAGGTTGAAGTGTGTACATGTAATTGAATTGTATAGTAGTACATACTCCTGGTGGTATGGGAAGAGAATGAAGTCCTTTTTTGCCTCCTCATGCAATGCCTGCTTGTTGTATCCTGCAAGGAACTCCGATTGATACTTAGCCATGGTCGCAGACACCATCTCGGGGTCGACAAACCCGACAGGGTGTCGACCCGTCCGCCATTGCCTCATGATCCAGCAATTCATGTCAATTGTTAAAAAATATAATACAAAATCAATAAATAGTCATCTGATTGAGTATGGTGCGAGACTCACAGCGTCCAGGATCGTATGGTAGAAATATCGACGGCTTTCAAGCTGTACATAAAGTACAGATCCTCAAAACTGACTGGAAAGGTCCCATCCTCATTGCGGTGGAATTGGCCCGCTCGATACTTCACTATGAAATCGTGGCGAGGCTCGGCCTCATGTGACCTATCGATGTACCATCCATGTAGGTGACGAGTGAACAAGCCCAAAGAATTCAATTCTTGGCTTGGGAGAAAGGGCTTTCCATGTATGTACCGCTTGTGATCATCAGGGTGCTCTGTGCCCTCTGACAACTTTGTTGTGATGCCCTAGAACTTTAGAGCGATCCTAGGGTTTTTCTTTCTCTGTTGTTTCGGAAAGAATGAGGGAAATTGTTGGGGAATTAATTAATTGAAGTTTATGCGGCGTATTAATATTAAATTTGGAGTTTACGGGCTAGAAACAGTGGGCCGAGGAAAACTTGGGCCTGGGCCGGGAATTCTTCTCCCACCTCCCCCTCCCCACGCCCTAAGTGGGCCGGCCCACCTCCCCCTAAAGGGGTGGCGCCTCCCCATGTGGCCGGCCACCCCACCCCAAGCCCTAGGGCGCCTCCCCCTCTCCCCCTAGCAGCCCCCACTCCACCTCTTCCTCCTCTTGCGTGGTGGCTCAAGATCCACCGCGAAACGCGAAGGAGAAAACGAGAAGAGGATCCGTGGAGGCGAGGAGGACGAACAGATTTCCGTTACGGAGATCGTTGCGCGTTCTTCGTGGGTTCGCAAGGGGGAACTCAAGGTAAAATTCCCAATCTTTTACCCCTGTTCTACCTAGGGATTAGGAGTGTATTAGATCTGGTGGTGAGTGGTTTGGTTGGATCTTGATGGGGGGGAAGGGTAGATGTTCACGTGGTGCTGTTTTTGGAAGGGAAGATTGTGCAGCGCGGATTGTTTCGCGGTTTAAGTGGCATAGATGATTTTTCCTGCGAACACCTATAACTAGAAAGTTGTAGACAACGTCGAGACCTAGCTTATGTATTTTTTTCAGAATTTTTGGGCCGTCGGAATGAGAGTTATCTCTGTTGGAAGATGACGAACAGAATCTGGAAACAGATTTCGTCCACTGTGTTGGGCGGTTGTTTAGGCATATTTAACAGTGGAATTGAAATTTTTGATCTTCATTAAAGTTGTAGATCTCGTCAATATCTAGCTACTGTAATTTTTCTGTATTTTTATGAACAGTAGAAAAAAAGATACGAAATTGGGAAGAGAGGATGCTGCTGTTCGATCCGGATAGATCGGAGTTTTCGGTGTTTAAAAGGGGAACGGGTTGTAGGAAACGCGTGTTTGAATTGTGTGATCAATTGTGGTGTTATTATATACTGAAAGTATGCTTGTTTAGGTGGTGCCCCTTCTGGACGCAACTAGATTCGTCATCCACGTCGGTAAAGGCAAGTGGAAGTAGCGGTCTTGCTAAACTATAACCCGCTATTTGTTTCATCTTCAATATAAACCTTAATTGCAGCACACCTACATGGTTTAACTACTTGTTTATGATATTGCAATATCCTATCCTGCATTGTGATGTGGTTGTTTGGCTTTTGAATCATGAGTAAGAATGAAGAAAGATGTTGTTTGCAAGATGAATTGTTGAGGTATTCTATCTCAATGATGTTCGCATTTTATCCATGTTATTTGATGATATGCAAGCATGTGGATTCAGAGTGGGAAGTTATGAATGTATTTATGCATGAAGCATTAACAGCATAATCATGCATTGGAAGTTTGTCGACGCCTTGGCGTCTTGCGACCGTGCAGTACAACACCGTGTGTTCTGAGAAAGGGCACGGTGAGGAGGATCATGGCATAAGCATGTGCACAATCATATGCATTCTACTGAGGTTGTGTGGACTCTGTAATGTGGTATTGGACATGAGGAATTTGGTATGCTAGTTTTACTGTGGCTGTGTTATTTGTTAGAAGTTGTTCCGCTTGCTGAGATTACCCAATCTCACCCCTTGTTATTTTGTTGTTTTCGTGTAGTTCTCGCGAGTTGTAAGTTTGAAGGGTGGGCTTAGTAGCACAATCAACCCTCCGGGTCATCACGAATCACATGGACTAGTGCATTTAATAATTCATTAGCTTGCTGAAATTTTATTAATTATAGACCTGTTGATGTCCTCTTTGGAGCCGTTTTTACGTTTATGTTTGTTTTCTGGTTGATTTAGACTTGTTATCTCTAGTATTGATGCTTTTATGTTATTCCTGTTTGTAATGTTTATTATGAATCTTGTTGTCGCTTCCGTTTTGTCCTAATTTTAGGGAGATGCTGTCGAAATTTTCTTGTATGACAGTTTAGATTTGTAGGGTGTTACAGTTGGTATCGAGCGGGCTTGAGTCCGTGGTGTATGAACTTAGTGAAATACCATAGGTTCAACTAAAATGTGATTTGGGATAACTTAGAAACATGGCTTAGGTTATACTTAAAAAAAATTGCCATAGGATAGCAACATTAAAATTTGTGTTAGTGGAATAACTAATTTAAAATTTGACACACATGGATGCACAAGAGGAAAGGGTATGGGTATCGTTGCCTCATGCTTAAAGGTTGAATTTAAGCTTTGTTGTTGAATGCTACGTTTGATAATGTATGTTACTATGATTTTGAGATGATTGATTGAGTTGTTCTTGTTATCATGATAAGGGAGGTTGTGGTGCCGAAGGGTTTCGGTCACCTTTTGTTTGTAGTGAGGCTGTGGTTTGACGGTGTGGCCGGGTAGAGTCACCACCGAAGAACTATTAAACCCCTGTAGGGAAAGAGTACTTATCCGTGTGCATCGTAGATCGGGTAGTGACTGGATTCAAATAGAAGAGGTTGGTGATGGATTCCTTCGATGTTCTTTACCGTCTTGTGACGGTCGGTTTTGGTTGGTTTTCTGGGTATGTGGTTGGTTCGAAACCGAGGAAAATGCTTAGTTTTGAGCACTCGCTGATTGTCCTTTTGGCGGTTTGTGGTTTTGTCTCCTTTGAGTGAAGACATAGAAGAAGAGTTCTACGTTGCGCGTCTTTTGGTCACAATTTTGCTTTGGCACCTGATTTATTGTTATGGACTGTCGTTGGGAGGAAATTTCTGTGGTTGTTGTTTTCCCGATTTTTTTAAAAGAAGGGGTTGGAGTTTCTCCTGTTGCAGATCAAAATTTGGATGGAGCTAAGTTTGAATCTTTATCGGAAAAATTTGGTTGGACATTTGGTCTTCCCTTATGCATCCGTCTTCCTTTGTGGAAAGTGTAGGTTTTGGATTTCTTGAAGAGTTTTGGCTACTAGGATTGAACATTTGAGGGTCGAACTCTCTTGCATTTATGTTTGGATTTTGCTTTTCTTCCTTGCCTGAAAAGAAGAAATTTTTTTATCGGTGTTTGTTCTTGATCTAGAACTGTGTTTGTTTTTTTAATGTTTGGGATTGCCTCCTGTTTGTCAAGGGTAGGTGACCCATGACGGTGTTTAGAAATTTTATGTCTGTGTTACGTAGTATGTAACAATGTGGTTTATGGAATGGCGTACTTCTAAGCTAATTTGTGAGTTGAATCAATTAAGATGTAATTGTTATCTTTAGCTTGAGATTAAATAAACTTCTAGTATTGTAGATTGCTCTATAGCGATAATGATTGAATGTGTTAATGTGCATGCTTAGGATTTATTGCATTATTTTAATGTGCCCTTGACCATGGACAATGTTTAAAGCTTTAAATCTTGATGCGTAGTTAGAACATTAAGATGATGTAAACTACTGTGAAGGTAATAGAAAATTGGTGGGTTATTTAGAGACATTTTAATATAAGGTCGGTAGAACAATTTAATTGTAATGGTGGACTACCGATATTGTTAAAGAAACCATCCTGGTTGTTTAAAGATGTTCTAATTTAATCGTGTTGGCTAGTGACTTTAACTTGGAAATTGATTAGAGTTGATATTTATGACGTTGCAAACTATTAGTAGATTCGGAAGTATGCAGTTGTGTTCCAATAATGCTAGTATCGATATCAATTGGGAAGACATAAGTTTTTGCCATTGCCGTAAGAGCTTTGTGATGATTTAACCTATTCAGTTCACTTTAAAAAAAAAGCTGGAGTATGTCTTGGAGTGGCAATTTTGCTATAACCCGTGTATAGGGTAGCTAAAAAAAAAATTAAATTTAATTCAATGTTGTTGTTTTACAATTATGTCAATTATTGATATTGATGACTTAGTAGTGGTGGTAACTGTTTAGATTAATTGTTGAAAACCTTTGTTAAAATAGGGGAAATTGTAACATGTGATGGAGTGAACCATGGATAGTTAGCATGACGCGTGATTTTGTCCTTAATAAATGTATGTTTTAAAGTTCTATTTACGATTTGTGCCTTGTTGAGATAATATTTACTTGTTGAGTCATCTTTTAGGTGAATAAATTTCCATTGTCGAGATGTTGACGCGTATGTGGTATGGAATTTATAGGTTCATCATGCTGAAAGACTTGTTGAAGCACTGCCTTTCAAATTTAGAATATGATGTTATAGGTTAGGCTGCTCCGTGGGGATCTTGATGAGGTAGTGTTGGTTGGATGTGTTTTTGATAAGCACCGTGAACTTTATTTATAATTGTGGATAAGGTAATAAGAGTAAGAATTTGTTGTGTAGTTGTTGTTAAATCCTGATGGTTCTCAATGAGTAAATAGGGAATATTGAAATCTAAATGGTAAGGGTAGTGGAATACTATAGATGGCGGGAGTTATGCTGAACTTATGATTAAAAAATTCATATGGATTGGTTTGTCTGTTTGATATTTGGGTTGAATACTTTCGGTCAAAGTATTCTTTGTGCTGTGTTTGAGTTTCCCTAAACTTAGAATGATTCTTACAAATGTGGTTTAATTTCTAGGCTTAAAACAAGGACAAAAGAATGATTAACCTTGAAGTAATTTGTGGAGATTTTGGAATGTTATTCTATTAAATATCGTCATTCATTCGTCTTTTATAAGAAAACTAGCTTAAGTTATGAATGCGAAATTTATGCTCAAGGATGTATGCTTTGACTGTGTCCGTAGTTTTCAAGGTCGAGTTATCGGTTGCATTGTTGATTAAAAGAAGTAGCTAATCCAATGTAAGTTTTGGAACTTCATGATCTGGAAATATTTGTATTTCTATTTTGGGCTAGAGTTGTGTTGTGGTGTGAGGTGTTTGACAGTTTTCGTTTAAGAGACGATTCTTCTGGTTGTGACATGAATGATATTTGTGGTTAAAACATTTTTTTCTATTGGGAAGTGAGTTTGGTTCCTTTTAAGGAAAAAGAGATGGTGGTTGTGTGGAAGCATTTAATTCCTTGATCGGTTTCTTTTTTCTGAATTGCTTGGCCTTGGATAAAAGTGAGATGATTTGTTTTGGTAAAAGTGAAATGCATTTGCAGAAGACTTTCGCGATGTTTCTCTTTTGAATAGAGCTTCTCCCCGAAGAATTTTTTTTTTTTTGGTGTTTTTGGTTCTATGGAGTTCCTCTTCCAAGTTGAGTTCCCGTGTATGTGAATTTCAGCCTTTTGGTTTAAAGGTGGTGATTGTCGTTCGTGGTGTTAGTGAGAATTAAGATTTCTTTTACGTTCAAGCTTGGGGGTAAGAAAATGAATGTTTATGTTATGGTTGAGTATATTCAAGGATTGTACTCCTTGCCCTGGTCCTTGGGTGGAAGAATGTGTAGGCGAAACCTTCTTACAAGGGAAAACTAGTGTGGGTCGCTGATCGTAAGTAGTTTAAAAGTGAAGAGTAAAGGAAGGTTGTGTATGACTCAATTCAAACCTTTTTGGAGAATTGTTTTCATTGATGTGTTCCTCGGTGGGGTTGCTTAATTTAGTAGTGGACAACTTGGAAGTTGCAGGTAATTACATTAATTTTTGGAACTTTTGTCGCTGGGTTCGAGCGAGTTTGTGTCAACCGTAGTGATTGTGTTCGGTTGTTATTGTTTATTCATGGATTTACGGACCCTGGTTGTAAAGTAGGCTATCTCTGTCGTTGGTAAGGGTGGATATTGGTTCTTTTTGTAAAAGATCAATCACTTGTAGGAGATAGGAGTTTGTGTTTGGGTTGATTTAGAGACTTACCTAGAGCGTTGTGTCTCACATGGTTCGCGTCGTCCAGAATGCGACGAACTGTGGTGGAGGAGTTGAGATTGGAATGCGGAGTTTCGCGATCGGGTTGAAGAGAAGTGGGAGTTGAGATTCCAGATCGATACCAGATTCACCTAATAGGTGTCCTTTATTTAATAGGGGAATAGTTCGTGTTAGAGTCCAATGAAAGATTTGTGGACCAATCAGTCTGAGCGGGAGGCAACTTGGGAACCTGAAGACCAGATGCGGAAGAAGTACCCTACGCTATTTGAGGACGCTGGGGGTAAGTCGTGGTTTACCTTTTGCCTTCCTTTTCCTTTTAGGTCTGTAGCTAAAAGAAGAAGATTCGGGACTAATCCTTTTAAGGAGGAGAATGTGATGCCCTAGAACTTTAGAGCGATCCTAGGGTTTTTCTTTCTCTGTTGTTTCGGAAAGAATGAGGGAAATTGTTGGGGAATTAATTAATTGAAGTTTATGCGGCGTATTAATATTAAATTTGGAGTTTACGGGCTAGAAACAGTGGGCCGAGGAAAACTTGGGCCTGGGCCGGGAATTCTTCTCCCACCTCCCCCTCCCCACGCCCTAAGTGGGCCGGCCCACCTCCCCCTAAAGGGGTGGCGCCTCCCCATGTGGCCGGCCACCCCACCCCAAGCCCTAGGGCGCCTCCCCCTCTCCCCCTAGCAGCCCCCACTCCACCTCTTCCTCCTCTTGCGTGGTGGCTCAAGATCCACCGCCAAACGCCGAAGGAGAAAACGAGAAGAGGATCCGTGGAGGCGAGGAGGACGAACAGATTTCCGTTACGGAGATCGTTGCGCGTTCTTCGTGGGTTCGCAAGGGGGAACTCAAGGTAAAATTCCCAATCTTTTACCCCTGTTCTACCTAGGGATTAGGAGTGTATTAGATCTGGTGGTGAGTGGTTTGGTTGGATCTTGATGGGGGGGAAGGGTAGATGTTCACGTGGTGCTGTTTTTGGAAGGGAAGATTGTGCAGCGCGGATTGTTTGGCAGTTTAAGTGGCATAGATGATTTTTCCTGCGAAAACCTATAACTAGAAAGTTGTAGACAACGTCGAGACCTAGCTTATGTATTTTTTTCAGAATTTTTGGGCCGTCGGACTGAGAGTTATCTCTGTTGGAAGATGACGAACAGAATCTGGAAACAGATTTCGTCCACTGTGTTGGGCGGTTGTTTAGGCATATTTAACAGTGGAATTGAAATTTTTGATCTTCATGAAAGTTGTAGATCTCGTCAATATCTAGCTACTGTAATTTTTCTGTATTTGTATGAACAGTAGAAAAAAAGATACGAAATTGGGAAGAGAGGATGCTGCTGTTCGATCCGGATAGATCGGAGTTTTCGGTGTTTAAAAGGGGAACGGGTTGTAGGAAACGCGTGTTTGAATTGTGTGATCAATTGTGGTGTTATTATATACTGAAAGTATGCTTGTTCAGGTGGTGCCCCTTCTGGACGCAACTAGATTCATCATCCACGTCGGTAAAGGCAAGTGGAAGTAGCGGTCTTGCTAAACTATAACCCGCTATTTGTTTCATCTTCAATATAAACCTTAATTGCAGCACACCTACATGGTTTAACTACTTGTTTATGATATTGCAATATCCTATCCTGCATTGTGATGTGGTTGTTTGGCTTTTGAATCATGAGTAAGAATGAAGAAAGATGTTGTTTGCAAGATGAATTGTTGAGGTATTCTATCTCAATGATGTTCGCATTTTATCCATGTTATTTGATGGTATGCAAGCATGTGGATTCAGAGTGGGAAGTTATGAATGTATTTATGCATGAAGCATTAACTGCATAATCATGCATTGGAAGTTTGTCGACGCCAACAGGCGCGATCAGATCGTACAACACCGTGATGTTCCCGAGAAAGGGCACGGTGAGGAGGATCATGGCATAAGCATGTGCACAATCATATGCATTCTACTGAGGTTGTGTGGACTCTGTAATGTGGTATTGGACATGAGGAATTTGGTATGCTAGTTTTCTTGTGGCTGTGTTATTTGTTAGAAGTTGTTCCGCTTGCTGAGATTACCCAATCTCACCCCTTGTTATTTTGTTGTTTTCAGGTAGTTCTCGCGAGTCGTAAGTTTGAAGGGTGGGCTTAGTAGCACAATCAACCCTCCGGGGTCATCACGAATCACATGGACTAGTGCATTTAATAATTCATTAGCTTGCTGAAATTTTATTAATTATAGACCTGTTGATGTCCTCTTTGGAGCTGTTTTACGTTTATGTTTGTTTTCTGGTTGATTTAGACTTGTTATCTCTAGTATTGATGCTTTTATGTTATTCCTGTTTGTAATGTTTATTATGAATCTTGTTGTCGCTTCCGTTTTGTCCTAATTTTAGGGGAGATGCTGTCGAAATTTTCCTGTATGACAGTTTAGATTTGTAGGGTGTTACATTTGCCTTCTTCACGGAGGGACTCTCTGAACTCTGCTTTGTATCTTTCATCATCGTGGTAGAAGTCCTTTTGCGCCCCACCTGCGCACCAGCATTTGTAGCTGCAGGCGTAGGTGCAGGAGGTGCAGCCGCAGCGAGGTGCAAAGTTGTGTAGCGAGGCAGGAGCATGTGCAGCAGTAGTAGGAGGAGCAGGAGCAGCAGCAGCAGCAGGAGTAGTAGCAGGAGCAGGAGCAGTAGTACCAGCAGTGAGCGATATGAGCAAAGCAGCAGTGAGTACGAGGAGCAGAATGTGAGCAGCAAAGATGAGTGAATGTGAGGAGCAAGCAGAGTAGGAGGAGCAGAGCGCGAATGTGAGCAAAGCACCAAGAGCGCACTAGCGATTCAGCGAGATGAGTAGTAGCAAAGCAATAGCAAGAGTGATGGCAGCTTGTACCAAGCAGAGCGAAGTGGTAGCAGTAGTACCAGCAGTAGCGGCAGCAGGAGGAGGTGCTTGCACTACGACACCCGTCGCGGGCCACTTGATGAACGACATCCGTGCTTGCCCGAGAGTGGTGATATCTTCGTTCGGGGGGAACTCCAGGGCATGAGACATGTAAACATCGTGGACATAGTCCACCTGCACCCTCATGTAGCCCATCCCCAAAGGTATACCATGCACCGTGTCATCCTCCTTGCTTGGAAATGCAACCCCGCCAAGCAGCCTCAATCAGCATTCCGTCGTCGATCAGGACTAGCCGGCACTTGGCAGACTCGCAAGAAGTGATCAGCATCTTCATCATAATCTGTGTTAAGCTTACTCATGTACCTTTTGGTCTGAAACAGTTATTACCTTGAGGTGTGGAATGCACAGTTCCTTATTGGAAGCGCTAGCATAGGCGATGGTTGAGGAATCTGATTCTGGGAGAACATCGCCATCATCTCAGCCATCATCTCAGCCTTTAACTCCTCCTTCAACTCCTCCTTCATCTGCAAACGGATCCGCGCCTCACGTGCTTCCCATGATCTTGCCCTGGCATCGACGCGCTCTCCTCTACAAAGAAGGACCTCTTCAGATACCCGCACTCGCGGCAAGCACCCCCCCCATATGATCGGGCTTCCCGATTGCCCAACACAGGATGTCCCGTGACCCTTGGCTTTCAAATGCTCCTTGCTCTTTCTGCAGGCTTACCTCCTCCTGCAGGTCGCAAATATAAATTATTACTAAAATACAATGGGAATATAATATGCAATGTACTATGTTAGATATCTTACGATGGTCGTGATGATCCGTGCGGTCAGCGGGGTTTGGAATGACAATCGACCGTCGAGGTTTTCTTCGTCCTCGCTAATACCCGATCAGCGTGCCGCTCCTCGCATATGTGGGAGTAAGGCATCGTTGTCCCGCAGGTTGCACACTCGTGAGGCTAGTCGCACCCACTCGCCTTCTTCCCTACGTGCACTCCACCGGAACCGAGGTGGTGCGCGTGTGTGTTACGCCTCTGTATAGCGATATTCTTCTCTCTCAGCTCCTCCGCCTCGGGCGTACTCCTCATCCTTGCGAACTCCTCCCAAACCTCGGGTGTAACAAATGGATACCTTTGGAAGGGAGTACGGTCTTTCAACACGAACTCGGCATGCATGGTCACCCTGAAATGCCTCAAAGCCACACCCATTCTCTTCAAGGCGCACTGCCTCGCATTGATTTCATCTTCCTCTGGTATAATCCATTTTCCCTTAACTTTGTCCCACGAGTCGGTTCTTACGCTGCCGCTTACTTCCTTCCTCCAGTCCTTAATTGTGATCGGCACTCGCTCCCTCACCAATTGGCCGATAAAAGAGGAGTAGCGCCTTAAACTGCCAGACCCGTGCAAACCCCTGGCATTGAAGTGGAGCACTTGCGGCGTTCTCCCTGTGGCTCCTTTATTCGGTCCTCTGGCCTTTCTAACCTTCCTCGATGGGGTAGCAGGACCTTCTTCTCTCTCTGGCGTTGAGCCAGTGCTCTCTCTTTGCGACATTTCGAAGTAAGTACGCATATTGTCAAACCTAAACTTCATGAGAGGAAGCAATTCAAATTTCACATAATAGAAAGCAATTCACATGTCTATCTGTAGACCGACTAAGTACGTACGTACCAACGATGACTCCTAATCTCTAATTAGGTTAGGTCCTAATCCCATTCGAGGATATGTGGTTTGAGCAAGTTCCTAAGCTGTTGTACAACTCTAGAGAAAATTTCGGCAGCATCTCCCCGCTGTTCTCCAAATACACGTCTCGACAACAGGTCAAGAGGGTGTGTATTCGAAGAACACCACAGATCTTTGCCGAAACTTTCTCTAGAGTTTGTACAACAGCTTAGGAACTTGCCCGAGCCACATATCCTCGAACTGTCCAAAAAACGTGGACAATTCGAGACTGTTTATTTATAAATATGCCATTTTAGCATACTTATAAACAAGCACCCTCGAACGGGAGACGCATAGGTTACGCAACTAAACTCGATAATAAAGTGCAATAATATAGCATGTGTTACAAGTTTCAAATTGCAATGATGGATTGCTCTCAGATTGCTATAGAAGGGTTGCTAAATTAATTAGCCGTCCAACTTCTAGATGGCCAATATATCACTGGCTATTACATCTAAAAATTTCAGGATTACAACCCTAGAACAAAGATCGC
Organism: Rhipidocladum racemiflorum; assembly: GCA_036346355.1. Taxonomy (NCBI): domain Eukaryota; kingdom Viridiplantae; phylum Streptophyta; class Magnoliopsida; order Poales; family Poaceae; genus Rhipidocladum; species Rhipidocladum racemiflorum. Next base: position 16,562,474 of record CM070582.1, read on the forward strand.
TTCTAGCACGTAAAACAACAAGTATAGCATAATATCAGAATGAATATAGCACTAATCTAACCCTACCACAATGCAATAAGAGCAAGTGCCACCAAATTGTCAGCTAAGAGCATAAAGGAATAAGCACAAGATCAGCTCGACTCCTAGAACAATGCATTAAGAGCAAGTGGCACCAAATTGTCACTAAGAGCAAGTGTTGTTCTAGGTCTAGCAAGTTCCTTTAATGATCGATTAATCAAGCCTCATTCAAAAGCAATCATCATCGAGCTATTTACAACCAATTACAGCCCACATCCAAATGCATCTTACAAGGTCGCCGAACCTAGTCGGCAATGGGGAGGAGCCGATGGGGGACGCCGATGGGGGGACGAGCCGAGGGGGAGGCGCCAGGGAGGACCCAGAGGGGCGCCCACTGGTACCGCCAATGGGGAGGAGTCGGGGGAGGCGCCACGGGGTAGGCGCCAGTCGGGGAGGTGGTCGAGCTAGGGTGTGGGAGGAGCCGGAGGGGGAGGCGCCCACGGGGTACCCGCCGATGGGGGAGGCGCCGGGGGGGAGGAGGCGGAGGGGGAGGCGCCGGTGCGGGAGGTGGTGGAGCTAGGGTTGTGGAATGAATTGAAACGAAATCAGTGCGCGCCGAAATGAACTGAGTGTGCGCGCCGAAATGAAAATGCTCTGGGTTTTATCACGGTCGTTTCTATAGAAAAACCGATCGCAATTATACTGAGTATCTGTGTCGGTTCTATAGAAAAACCGATCGCAATATGTGGAGTATCTGTGTCGGTTCTTTAAAAGAACCGATCGCAATTATACTATCTGTGCCGGTTTCCTAAAGAACCGATTGTGATAACTATGATCCAATTTCTAATTTTTTTTAAAACAGAATCTTCATTCAAAAGAGTCGAAAAGTCAAATCTTTTTCAAATTTGCTATACTATAAGATCCATTTGACATATATATTCTACAAAATGCCACATTATACAGCGAATTCATACAACATACTTTATTTAAAATACAACCCTACACGATGATCTACACGCATGTAATGTGTTCCATGTGTGCCATCGTCACCGCTAAGACATGCCCCATCTGCAAACGGAGGTGTTTCATCAAATTGGTTGTACTCTTCTTCATCTACGACATTTTCAACTCCAACAATCCTCCTTTTGCCATGAAGTACGACGTGCAACCTCGGATTGGCCGGATCACGCACGTAGAAAACTTGAGTTGCTTGCTTTGCGAGGACGAACGGTTCATCTCTCAGAGGCCGATCTATTCAGATCAACAAGTGTAAAACCTGTCTTGTCGACCTTAACTCCGTGAGGAAGTCTCACCCACTTACATCGAACAATGGAACTTGGTATATTCCGTAGTCGAGCTCCCATATTTCTTCAATCATCCCGTAGTAACAGCTTCATTGCGATTGACGATCCTCTAATTGAGTGATCATCGGACAAAGCATCTATGCTCACACCACTGCTTTTGCACTACTCTTTGCATCTTGACTTTCAAGATAAAATGTGTAGCCATTAATATCGTAACCTTGCCATGTCTCAGATATTAAATCTTGGTCCATCACCAACCATTTGACATCCTCGGTACTAACGGAGACCTTCACCTTTTCTTTGAACCATGTGAGGAATCGATCGTTGTGTTCTCGTGTGATGGAAAGCTCATCCATAAGTGGATTCTCTTCCCGTAATATCAACTTGTGCTGTTGGATGTATGGATGAACTTCATACTGTGTTGCAAGACTGTGAAATGCGCTTTACAGTACATATCAAATTGTGGGCTCATTAGATTTGACCCAATGGTTCCTTTGCCACCAAGTCTGCCCTCATCACGAGATATAGGAACACCAATCGGTTGCCTTTTACCTAGGTAGTCCACGCAGAACTCAATAACCTCTTCAGTCCCATAACCTTCAATAATACTACCCTCAGGCTTCGACCTATTCCTCACGTATGACTTTAATATACCCATGTACCTCTCGAACGGATACATGTAACGCAGGAATGCGGGTCCACAAATCTTAATCTCTCTAACAAGGTGAACAACGAGGTGGACCATGACGTCGAAGAACGACGGGGAAATGCATCTCAAGTCGACAAAGAGTCTGCACCACCTCACTGTAAGTTGTCCAAAGATATCGATCAATAACCTTGCATGAAATCGCATTGAAGAAATAGCATAGCTTCGTGATTGCCAACCTGACGTCATCTGGTAGGACATTTCTGATTGCAACAGGGAGCATTTGGGTCATCAAGACATGACAGTCGTGGGACTTCATACCGATCAACTTCAAATCATCCATAGACACAAGCTTCTTAATGTTTGCGGAGTAGCCCGATGGAACTTTAATATCGTGGAGACACTTGCAGAGGTCTTCTTTCTCTTTTTTGGATAAGGTGTAGCATGCAGCGGGGATGTACGGCCCTTTTCCATCCTCCTCCATCACTGCAAGCTTGGGCCTGATCCCCATGTAGGTCATATCGTGGCGAGCATTCACACCATCCTTGGTCTTCCCAGGTATGTTCAGCAAGATGCCTACCAAATTATCACAAACATTTTTCTCAACGTGCATGACATCAATACATTGACGAACATCTAACTCCTTCCAATATGGTAAGTCCCAAAATATCGACCTCTTTTTCCAAATGGTCCTAGGACGAACAGATTTACGGCTCTTACCATACTGAACATCGATATCCTCTACGCGTGAATATACTTGCCTTCCACCATAGGTCATGGGCTGCACGAACTTCCCTCTTTCCATCAAATTTGTCGTCCATCTTACGATATCGATGACTTCGGGGTAGAAACCTACGGTGACCCATGTACACCGTTTTCCTCGAATTCGGCAGCCACAAGCTATCAGTGTCCTCTTCACAAATTGGACAAGCTTTGGCTCCCTTCGTGCTATAGCCCGCCAAATTACCAAAGGCTGGAAAATCATTTATGGTGCAAAATATCATAGCCCGTAGGGTGAAGTTCTCTCTTTGTATGCATCCCACACCTCAACCCCACATTCCGTAATTTTACCAAATCCTCAATTAGTGGTGATAGGTACACATCAATATCATTACCCTACTGTTTGGGTCCCGAGATTAGCAACGACATCATGATATACTTCCGCTTCATGCATAACCAAGGAGGCAAATTGTAGATACACAACAAAACCGCCAAGCATCGTGTCGATCGCTCATATTACCAAACGGATTCATACCATCCGTACTCAATCCAAATCTTATGTTCCTCATCTCGGCACCAAACTCCTCATGTTGCCAATTAATGTTTCTCCATTGAGCCGAATCAGCGGGATGTCTCAACTTGCCATCTTCCTTTCGAGATTCATAATGCCAACGCAACAATTTTGCCTCTTTAGGATTTGCAAATAACCGCTCTAAACGGGAATGATGGGCAAATACCACAACACGTTGGTCGGTGCCCCTTTTCACATCTTCACCGTGGTCAATTCGGTTCTTACGCTTCTTGTCATTACGCTTCTCATTTTGTTTGTATCGGGTACACCACAAACAGGACAAATGCTAGCTTCCTTATGGACGTTGTGGTATAGTATGCAATCATTTGGACATGCATGTATCATTTCTATTTCCATTCCCATGGGACATAATAGCTTCTTCGCTTCATAAATACTTGTTGGCAACTCGTTTCCCTCCAGAAGCATATCCGATAGAAGTATTAAAAGTGCATTGAAACTTGTATCTGTCCAACGGTGTTTTGCCTTCAGTTCAAACAATGCAAGGACCGAACCCAACTTGGTGTATTCCCCTTTGCAACCTGAAAACAATGGTTTGGCATCGTCATCCATCAAGCTTTTAAATTTTTCGAACTCTCTTTCCGTGTAATTTCCCTCCACATCCCGCAACATTTGATCTAAATTATCCTCATCAAACATATCACGCTCCAACTCCTGATCGGCTTCCAGCATATCTTCGTTGCATATCACAGGGGTACTACCTGTCTCCCCATGATGGATCCAACACGTGTAATTCCTCACGAAGCCACGTCGAATCAAATGGCCTTCAATTTGAGATGAGTTGTTAAATCTCCTGAGATTGGTGCAATCAATACAAGGACAATATATGAACTTTACACCCCTCATAACCATATCTTCTTCTGCAATTCTTATGAACTCCTTAACTCCCCTCTGAAATTCAGCACTCACACGGCTTTTGTGATACATCCATTCTTCACGGTCCATCTACAAGTAAACCGCAAACAATAAATTAACAAGTAGACCGACTAAGTACCTACGTACCAACAATGAATCCTAATCTCTAAGTAGGTTAGGTCCTAATCCCATTCGAGGATATGTGGTTCGAGCAAGTTCCTAATTAAGATGTTGTACAAACTTTAGAGAAAATTTTGCAAAGATCTTCCGCTGTTCTCCAAATACACGTATCGACAACATGTCAAGAGGATGTGTATTCGGAGAACACTAGCCAGGAGATGTCTAAAAATTTCACTACAGCTTTGTACAACACTTAGGAACTTGCCCGAGCCACATATCCTCGAATCAGTCCAAAAACGTGGATACTGAGATCGCTTATTTATAAATATGCCATTTTAGCATACTTATAAACAAGCACCCTCGAACGGGAGACGCATAGGTTACGCAGCCTAATTAACTATTATATATAATTGATCATATTAATAATATTAAAACAATTAATTAATTTAAGTCCTACTGCAATATTGAAGAGATTTCTAAGAATTAATGCTGGTCACCTTTCGAGGAAAACCACAAACGAGGGGAAATCTAGCTCCTGATCAAGCTAGCACGGGTTTCAATTAACGGAGACCTTCAACACACCGATCTCCTCCACCATACACTCTGCTAATAAGACCAAATCAAAATCGAATAATGTACGTTAATACAACATTGAAGGGATTCGAAGGAATCGGGCCCACCTGTTGAATAAAGCCACAGGTAAGATAGGCTGGAAAATAGAGAAATCGCCTAGCGAACTAACTCGACGAGAGTTAATAAGTTCATTCCCGAGTCCAGACGGTACATATAAAACCTAGCGAGCCTCATCACAATCGGTTCTATAGAAGAACCGTTTGTGATTAATTAGTTATCACCGTCGCTTATATGTAAAACCGATTGTGATAATTTGATTCTCAACACTGTCGGTTTCTTTATAGAATCGACACGTATAATATATCGATGTTTCGGTTCTCAAAAGAAACCGACTGTAAAGCAAGTCAACATCACAGTCGGTTCTTGATAAGAACCGACACGGATATCCATTCGCCCCCTCATCTTCCCCGCCATTTTGACGTTCAAACAATACTAGCATTGATCACACCATCGATCGTAGTGCAATGCCCTTCCATATAACTCCTTTCGTTCTCTGCATCCTGGTCACATCGGTACAAGTCTTCCATATAGCTCCTTTCGTTCTCTGCATCTTCGACCGGCAATGGCAGCGCCACCACCATCTCCGGCAAGTTCTGACGACTCCGTGGAGTCGCCTCTCTTCCATCCTCCACCGTCCTCACCGCCGCCGGTAGCGCCGCCTCAGCCTCCGGCGCCTCACTCCGGCGTGGCGCCAGCGCCCCACCTGTCTCCCGTCGTCCTTCCCGGCGCCTCACCCCATCCGGGCGCCTCCAAAGGCAGCAGGAATAAGCGCCCTAGAGATGACGACGACGACGACGACTACGAGGGGGATGACGAGGAGGACGACGACGAGGGGGACGACGACGACGACGAGGAGGAGGAGGAGGAGGAGAAGGAGGAGGAGGAGGAGGAGGAGAAGGTGGCGGAGTACTATGCACCGATCACCATAGGGACCGGCGCGTCGTCTAGATCGGGTTCATCATCGGAGGATGAACCATCACTAGTCCGCGTAGTCTCCAGCGACTCTGGCGACTCAGGTGACTCGGGTCACTCGGATGACTCGGTTGACTCGGGTTACTCGGGCTAGAGCCGCGAGTAGTAAATTTAATTTATTAGGTGTAATGCAGTCCCCCTTTATATGTTTACTAATTATAAACAATGGATGTGGTGATATATTGTAATGAAATACAGCTTGTGCATTGTATCTATTCGGCTGCCTTTACACTCTATTTTGAATCTCTTTTATATTTTTGTGCATTGTATCTTTCTAATGTTCTGTTGTTCCAAGTCAAAATGTTTCATGTCCTATTGATAAAAAAAACAAGTATAATGTGTGGAATGGTATATATATTATTATTATCTGCTACATGCATGCTACTATAATGTTATATATAATTTGCATCACTACATGTGTCTATATAAATTGTCTGAGAGTTGAACCGCGAGTTGGAATTCTAACAGATCGGTACTGTTCATCGTCCGAAAATACAAGTTTTGCACAAATATTAAAGCATGAATGAAGGGTACAAGAGGTCTGTGTTGGGATTCTAGCAGAGCGGTCTGTGTTGGAGTTTGTTTTTTTCTTCTTCCCTGAAGGGGAAATGTGTCAGTGGAGGATCTCACAAAAACTATGTTTCTAATGAACTGTTCTTGTTTGCACCTAATGGTGTTGCCAAAAAATCATCACAATCAGTTCTGGAAAAGAACTGATTGTGATAACCCCTGTGCTCATCACAATCGGTTTCTTCCCAAAACCGATTATGATAATACCTTCTCATTACAATCGGTTCTGGAAAAGAACTGATTGTGATAACCCCTGTGCTCAGGACAATCGGTTTCTTCCCAAAACCGATTGTGATAATACCTACTCATTACAATCGGTTCTAGATAAAAACCGATTGTGATAAAAAAAATTATTATCACAATCGGTTCTTATCTAGAACCGATTGGGATTATTATCGTATCACAATCGGTTCTCTCTCAGAACCGATTGTGATAACCTGTTACCAAGATTTCCAAATGGAATATGCTTATCACAATCGATTCTGAAGTCAAAAGTTTAGAACCGACACAGATGAAGCGATAGTAATGTGTCATTCTGTAGTAGTGCTTGTTGAGTACCAAGTACTCACCCTTGCCACAATACAACACCAGTTGAAGAGGAGACTACACCAGCTTTGGAGGAGGAGCTCCAAGAGGAACCGTCTACTTAGGGAGCGAGCCCAGTCAGTTGCCTGTGGTATACTGGATGGCGCCACGAAGTTATCTTATTTTTCCGCTGCTATTATTTCTCTCTTAATAAGTTTCGCCTTGCGTGGCGTATATTTGTAACTTGACCATAAGGTCGAGTAACCAGTTTGACTACTTAATTAAAGTACTTTATTAGTATCGAGTGGTATGATTGTGATATTTACCGATGTTAAGACTGTGTGCACTAGCGCGTTCCTGAACTAGTGCTGAATACACAGAGGGTCCGGATTTGCAAATTCGGGTCCCGACATTACCGCTGCCGCTGCAATCAAGTTTATACGAGGAATGTTCAGCCGCTTCGGGGTCACCAACCACATCATCACCGACAATGGCACACAGTTCACCAGCGCTGCCTTCTCGGGTTTCTGTGAAGAAATGGGTACCAAGGTTTGTTTTGCCTCGGTGGCCCACCAAAGGAGTAATGGCCAAGTTGAACGGGCCAATGCGCTGGTGCTGAGGGGCCTCAAAACCAGGGCGTTTGATCGACTCCATAAGCGCGGAGCCCGATGGACTGAAGAGCTCCCAGCAGTTTTGTGGTCGCTCTGCACCACTCCCAGCTGGGCCACCGGAGAAACTACTTTCTTCCTGGTCTACGACGCGGAAGCTGTCTTGCCTTCGGAGCTAGCCTTGGGGTCACCGCGCGTCGCAGCGTTCACGGAGGAAGGCCAGGAAGATCTGCATCGAGAGGAAGCCAGTCTCCTGGAAGAGATGCGAGACCGTGCAGCCCAGCGCGCTGCTCGGTACCAACAAAGTCTCAGGCGGTACCATGGCAGTGGGCGACCTGGTCTTGCGCAGAGTTCAGACGCATGCCGGGTTGCACAAACTATCTCCCCAGTGGGAGGGCCCCTTCAAGGTGGTCTCTGTCTCTCGCCCCGGGGCGGTCAGGTTGGCCATTGAAGACGGGGAGGAGTTGACGAATTCCCAAAACATAGAGTTTCTGCGCAAGTTCTATCCCTAAAATGACTGTAAGTACAGAGCTGTGCGCCCCGGCCAGCCGGACTGACTATTCCTCTCCTCAGCCGATCAGGGCAAGCATCTGTTTAATGATGCTCAGTTTTTATTCAAAGCAGGTTATCATCTCCGTTCTCTTTTTCCTGGTTTGTGCCCTAGTGGGCCGCGTCTAATTTGCAGGAGTTTTTTTTACAGATAAAGACAAAACAGAAAGACAGGGAAAAGCTAAGGCGAGGGTCTTCACTCCTCATCTACCGCGGCCCCCTGGTCCTCCATTGGACCGCCGTCCAGCCCAAGAGCCACGTCCACGGCGACCGCTTCCAGCCTCGGGTTGTCAATTTCGAGCTGGTTGGTGACCCGCTCGGCGTCGTCGTGGACCTGCACCTCGGCACTGGCCCAGTCCCCTTCACCCCCTGGGTGACGGCCAGGGGGTCGAAGCTGGTGTCCCAGCTAACGCAGCACGCCAGCACGTACTTCACCGTGGCCGCCGCGACTGCGCGCCCTTCCTCGCTGGACCGGGTGGCTAAGGCGGCGGGCAGGAGAGTGAGAAAGTCGGCGACACGGCCCATGCAGAAAGCATAGTGCCGTGCCCTCTGCTCAAGGGGGGCGGCTGCTCCAGCCCCAGTGGTGCCAGGCTGGCCACCATCCGGTCAAAGGCGGGCCGCAGCATGGAGGTGGTCTCAGCCTCTGCGCGGAGTTAGTCACTCCTCTCCGCGTCGCGCTACCTGGTGAGCCCCTTGATGCGGAGTGCTCCTTGCGCCCTCTCCTGCTGCAGCTCCTGCTCCCGCCGCGCCGCCTGGTCGCGCCAGTCCTGCGCCTCCTTGCGGAGGTGGTTGATCTCCACGGTAGCCTCCCTCAGCTTCTCCTTGCTTGTCGCGAGGCGGTTGCTCACGCTGGAGTGAAGCTTGCTGAGGGCGGCCAACAGAGCGTCTGCGTCCACCGGGGGAACTGAAGCGGTGGGGGCCTCCGGGGTGGGCTGCAAGCCCAACTCACCCTCGGTCGGTGCGGTGATCGCCCCCGTAGCGGCTACGGGGTGGTCACCCGCGTCGCCCTAAGGCTTCCCCACCATAACTGGCGCTGTCGCGGCCGCTGCGGTCCCCTGATCGCCTCCGGCTGGGGCACTTCAAGTAGCCGCCCTAAAGAAGACAAAAAGGAGGTAAACCTTCCAGATTAAAAGAACTTAACAGTTTTTGTGCTTTTGTTTAAGTACCCGGTAGGAAGTCCCCTGAAACGCGGCGCGGCCGGAGGGAGATTCAGCACCCCTCGCGGCGGCGGCGGTGGCGGTAGGTCCTGCGCAGCCAGTGCAGGTGGAAGAACCGGGGCTGGCGGATCAACCTGCGCCGGCGGCGGCGGGGGAAGGATCGGTGCTGGCGACGGCGGAGGAAGGATCGGTGCTGGCGGCGGCGACAAATCGACCTGCGCCGACGGCGGCGGAGGAAGGGTCAGTGCCGGCGGACCTATGGTCGGAACAACGTCCGCTTCAACCACCTCGACTAGGGCGATTGAAGTCGCAGCTGCTGCCGCCGTAGAGCTCCCCGCCCCGGTCGAGCCCTGCGGTGCGGTTGAGGTCAGCGCGCTCCCTGTCGGGGCGCAAACCCTGTTGGGGCTGGAACCAGGGGCGTCGTCGTTAGCTGGGCGTTTGCCCCTTCCCTGGTCGCCGGCTAGAGGAGGGTCTCGGATCGTCAGGGCCCTTGGGCGTGGCGTGTTCACGGGTCCCGTGGCGTCCATAACGGGCATGTCCCGGGTGATCGCCACCCGCTCCCGGGGCTCCACGAGGCAAAGCGGGCGCGCGCCCATCGGAAAAGGCGGGACGACGCCGAGGGAACCCAATAGCCCCATCCAAGCGTCGACTTTCGAAGGGGATACGTCCCCTGCAGCTGCTGGAAAATAAAAAAGAAAGAAGAATGTCTTCAACTCAGCAGAAGTTGCCAAAATCACCAAGAAGAAGGGGAGACAAGAAGCCTACCTCCGGAAACTGTCTGGGTCACGTCGTCGAGGCCCGTATACTGCCAGGCCGGACGGGCACGGCGGCGCAGGGGGCTGATTCTCTGAGATATGAAGTCTCGGAGAACCATGCTTCCCGTCAGGCCCGCTGTCCGCAGTTGGTCCACGCGGGCCAGCATTGTCCGAAGCTCGGGCGTCTCGTCGACGTGTGCTTCCCAGTTGGGGTTGCTGACCGCCGGCCCGGTCGGCAACTCCAGGGCTTCAATGCCGCTGTCGTTCGCGACGTAGAGCCACTCGTTGCGCCAGGTCTTCCAGTTGGACCTGGAGTCCAGCATGATGTAGCGCGAAGCTGCACCATCCTGGAGGCGAAGGTGGCAGCATCCCGATGGGGTGGAAGAATCCCTGGCCACGAGCAAAGCGTAGAAAAAGCGAAAAAGAGTAAGGTTGGGGGCCACTACCACGAACATTTCGCAGAAGTAGGCAAAGACAGTAAGGAGGACGATAGAGTTGGGAGGAAGATGAATGTTGTGGATGGAGTAGAAGTTGAGGAAGGAAATGTAGAAGTCAGAAATCAGTGGAAGTAGGCCCACCAAAGACGCCTTCACCGAAGAAGATCACTTCTCTGGGCGGCGATCGGCGCCAGGTCCCGGCGCGGACGCTGAGGGTGCCACCGGAGATATACCGGGAAAACCTCACGGCGTCTGTTTCCTCAACGGTCAATGGCGGGAGCAAAGGTGCCGGAGGTGCCATCTAGGCGAAGGAGGCGATGTGCAAGAAGGAGGCAGTTCGCAAGAAGAACGGTCGAAGGCTTAGCAGAAGAATGAGACAGAAAGAAAGAACCGCTCTCCCTGTGCCAACTTATATATAGGCCCACGGAGAGGTGATCTGGCGAGAAACCCGAAGCATCGCGGCGGCTCGAAGGCGGGAAGCCCGAAAGGCTGTCAAAGCGTGGGCATGCTCCCCAAAGGTCCGGCGTCGGTTACGAGGCGGGGGCGGTTTCATGTTCCGCCTTAATACCTAGAAACGGTTGCGGGCATTTAAAGCTGCGGCGTTATGTGGGCATTTATGATGGACCCACCCGGGAGACCGAACCGTTTTCCAAAAAGGGTCAAAAGCGCTCCCGGGTGGGCCCAGGGGCTACTGTCGTTGTTTTCTACACCAGGGTGCCCACTTCACCACAGTAAAGGTGATCGCCCAGCGGGCAGGTGGCGTCCAGGCCACACCGCCGGCGGTCAGTAAAGGTGATCGCCCAGCGGACAGGTGGTGCTCAGGCCACGCCGCTGGCGGTCAGTAAAGGTCATCGCCAAGCGGACAGGTGGCTCTCAGGCCACGCCGCTGGCGGTCAGTAAAGGTGATCGCCCAGCGGACAGGTGGCGTCCAGGCCACGCCGCTGGCGGTTAGTAACGGTGATCGCCCAGCAGACAGGTGGCATCCAGGCCACGCCACTGGGCACTAAGTTCCCGAGGCCACCTAGTGGTCTGTGTCACCACAGAGAGGGTCAAGGGCATTTAATGTGTATCGTGCGCATTAAATGGAGATAATGAAGGCCATAGTGTGACGGCGCGTGTTCCCAATGCGCGCATTTATTACGGATGACATCATGGCGAAATCTCCTCCCTGGCGAGGCGTTCGGAGCTGGCAGGCACACGGGTCCCGAGGCTGGGGCAAAGTCGGCGGTGTCAGAAGCATTAAGTGCAACTCAAGAATAGTGACAGGTGCATTAAATGCAGTATGGCAGTGTAATAAGTGTGAAGCACTTATCTAAGTTCCCGATGCGCCCCAGCCAACCCAAGTATAAAAGGGAGCCGCGGTGCATGGGAGAAGAGGTTGGATCATTTTTTGGTCGAGGGTCTTCAATTTCCTCCAAGAACACTAGCAAGAACATACAAACAGGACTAGGGCTATTACTCTCAGGAGGGCCCGAACCTGGATAAACCGAAGTGTCCCCTTGCAAGCTTCGCGACTGGTCCCTTTCCTCCACCTCTCGAGTGATCTCCACGAAAGCCCCCCGTTCGAACTTCATATACACCCGATCCGGAGGTACCTGTTGGTACATACGCCGACAGCCGCTTTGTTGGGATGCAGTGGGAGAGAGAGCGGTCCTTGGACCGGATTGGGTTCAACAGACTGTTGATCGAGTGGCAGAGGTACGACAGAATCTTCTTGCAGCTCAGAGTAGACAGAAAAGCTACGCTTACTTGAGAAGGCGAGATCTCGAGTTTGCGGTGTGTGACAGTGTGCTCCTGCGAGTATCTCCCACCAAGGGTGTGGTGCGGTTTGGCACTAAAGGGAAGCTCTGTCCGAGGTATGTTGGGCCATTTCCTATCTCAGCTAGAGTTGGAAAGTTGGCCTATCGCTTGGAGATACCGGAGTCAATGCAGGGAGTCCATAATGTGTTCCATGTTTCGATGTTGAGGAAGTATTTGCATGACCCGGAGTTGGTGATTCTGTTGGAACCATTAGTTCTTGATCAGGACCTCACTTTTGAGTCCCGTCCTGTGAAAATTCTGGAGAATTCAGACCGAGTGTTGAAGAACAGGACTCTCAAGTTTGTCAAAGTCCTGTGGTCGCATCAGACTGAGAGGGAAGTGACTTGGGAGCTGGAGTCTTGCATGCACGAGAAGTACCATGAACTTTTCACCTCAGGTGTGAGATGTGAAACCTAGCTATCTTTTGTTTTGCTGGGTTGCATAGTGGTGTGTTTTCAATTCGAGGTCGAACCCTGTTGAAGGGGGGGAGAATGTGACACTACGGAAGGTCGAAACATTATAAAATGTGAATTTGGAGATTAAAACTTTACGTTATGAGGTTTAATCTCGTTTCCGGGCCGATTTCGGGAGTTTGGGCCTCTCCGGGGAAGTTTGGGCCCAAGGGGATAAGTCGTGGGCTTTAGTGGGAGAGGATTTGGGCTCATGAGGGAGGGGGAGACCATAATTTTCTGCCTTGGGCTCCCTCCCCCTGCCCCTTGTGCGCTCCACCTAAACCCTAGCCGCCCCCTCCCCCTCTCTCCCTTCCCCCTTGCGCTACCACCCCTCCCCTCCCCTCTCCTCTCCACCCTCCTTGCTGCCCTTGGGGAGACCCTCACATCGCCACCCTACTGTTCTCTCCATCGGAAAGCTCCGCGATGAGGAGATCCGGCGGTTTTGGAGCGAGGAAGACGATCGGGGAAACCGGGAGGAGAGGTTTCAGCGTTCGTCGTTCGTCGAGCGAAGGTATGTCTATGGGTGATCCATGGCGATGGACTAGGTGCTGTCATAGGGGATGTTTTGATGATTTTAAATCGAGAGGTGGTGCTATGATTGGGTAGATTGGATGAAAACTAGAGATTGAATAGTTCTCTGTTTCGGGCAAATTGGGCACATGACCTAGGGTTTGAGTTTTCGCAATTTTAGATTCGGATGTTGGTCGTCCGCCTGTTGAAGAAGTTGTAGGTAATTGAATTATCTTTAATTTGACTCCAACAACATCCAATTCCGCCCAACCGTTTGAAAGTTATGGTCGTTTTATCGAACGTGTTCAAAACTGTGATGAGATTGGAACAGATTATTTTGTTCTGTAGATTAAACAATTTTAGAGGCCGAATCAGCTTTTCCCAATACTTAGAAAAAGATAGCAAATGTCCTAATCTTCGCGATGATGTACTCGTTTACTTCATTTGGAATCCTAGAACTCAAGTTATGCTAGTTTGAAGCCTGCTGTTCCGGCGGGACAGATTCTCTATTTTTCGGTTTAGGGAGTAGTTTGCGAAGTCGGGGTAGATGAGCAATTGTGTATTTTTTTTTGGGCACATTTTGAGTGTGTGGTATCTATGTGCAGGTGGTGTGACCCTGGGAGTGCCCCCATCCTCTCACCGATCCGTCGCCCGCGGTTAAGGCAAGTGTATTGGAATGGGTAGCGTGTTGTATTTTGCTAGTCTTGATTAGATGTAAATTGTTTTCATGATATGCTATCTTGCCATAATGAGTGTTTGCCCATGATATGATGAAAATGGTATGTTATGATGCTATGCAATGATTAATGGTTTATGTTTATGGCATATGTTGCATACATGGCATGAAACTGGCCCGGTCGGTGAGAAAGTCATAACTAATCCGGTAAGATCGGTGAGAAAGTTATGACTAATCCGGAGCGCCATTGAGTAAGACCTACCTCGTGATTCCGTCCACCGTGGTGAGTGGAAGCGAGGAGTAGGCACCCTCCATCTACGGGATGGAAGGGGAAAGAGGGTGCACGCCGACAGGTGTGCACTCGGCAATAGCGGTATGTGCTTCGAGGAGACATGCGCATTGCATTGCATAGGTGATGATGATAATGAAATGTGTATTATGAGATTGAGGCATAATTATGATGTTGTATATGAGATTATGACTTGATCATGATGTTAAGTATGGTATGTACCGATTTTGGCATTGTATTGTTCTTTATGATCCATTGCAATATACTTGCTAAGTGATGAACTCACGCTTGTGTTTTATGTTGTTTTTAGGTACCATGAAACCGGCATGCGGGGAAGGGCATTAGCTACACATCTTCATGTAGCTTACACTTATAGACAATTTAATCTTTTAGAGTCATGATAATAAGAATAGTGCCATGAAACTTGGTGTATGGCTTGGTTTTGAGCTTAAGTTCATTGTTTAATTCATTATAATTTGTGGATGGTTGAATCCCTTACTTTAGTCATAAGTGATGCTATTTCAATTGTTATTGCTGTTCTAGATGTCTCATATCATGCTATATCTTGCCTTATTATTACTGTTGCTTCAATTCATTGAAAAACAAAGGAGATGCTGCCGAAATTTTCGGCTTTAGCATTTGCACCTTTGCTGTAATTTATCTTTATTTGTGGTCTTTAGATGTTGTTTAGTCTATGTTTGGTAACATTCAGGCATACTAGATGCAGGGTGTTACACTTTCTCTGGCTTTTTACATTCTTTCATGTACCAAGAATGCAATTGCTGGCAAGATATACCAAGTGAATTTATGCGGTCCTTCAGCACAAAAGGCTCTCCTAGCATGTATTGTCGGGCCAACAGGGCAATCGGATAGTCCAGAGTCTTCGTGATCTTCGATTTGCCCTTACCTTTCTTTCTACTGTATGAAGCCTTCACGGGAGAGGAATGGGCAGGAAAGTAGTTAAAGTTTTGTAGATCAAGTGGAGTAGGTGGTAGGACTGATGATTTGGTAAACAACTGATCAGATGCAGCAAGCGACTCAAATCATTGTGTTAGTTGCGTGGCTTCCGGGCCGACCAGGGAGATGCCGCTGCTGGGTCATTGGATGAATGTGCCAATGGCATCCCCCGGTTTCACGATCTCGTCGCTTGGCGGCTTCTGAAGGTCGACGACCTTGAAACTATCATGTACCCCATCCACGTTGACCTTCGTGAAACCCAGCTTTATCATG
This sequence comes from Rhipidocladum racemiflorum, assembly GCA_036346355.1. NCBI lineage: Eukaryota > Viridiplantae > Streptophyta > Magnoliopsida > Poales > Poaceae > Rhipidocladum > Rhipidocladum racemiflorum. The sequence goes on from CM070582.1 coordinate 16,577,889, forward strand.
GTACCGTGCACCATCGCCTCCTCAGTGAATGGATACGCGATCCCCCAAGCGGCCATAAGAGGAATGGAGCCATTGTTAATTCTCACTTGGAGATTGCACCACCTGGCCTCCTGTACAACGGTACAGAATTAGCTAAGTGTCCAACAACTATATCTATGGAGCATTGAAGAGATATATATTAGTACCTTAATGGCACAAACAAGAAAATTACCAATTTGTTCATCTATGTTAGGGGCAGATGCACAGCTGCTCTTATGGGCAGTGGGGCTGACTTGTGGAAATACTTATGGGGTTTGCGCAGTATGCCTTTCTTGATTATTGAGCCTTTCCTCGAGGCTTCTTAACCTATCATGAAATTCTTCTCTCAACTTGACCTCCAAATTCATTATAAGCATTGACTCGCGCTCAGCTTTAGTTCTCTTCTTATTTCGGTATTTGTCAGAGTCGTCTGGGAATCAAGTTTTCCATGGAACAAAAACCCCTTTGCCTAGCGTACGACCAGGGTGTTCCTTATTTTCCAAGGCCATAGACAGTGCATCTTTCTCCCTCTCTAGCAAAAAAGAGCCTTCACCTGATTGTGTACTCAACGTTACCTGCAAGATCCCGACAAGTTATTTCACTTATGGAGTCATGGACTGAGCACGTACAAAATTGGTAGTTCAATTTATGTATTACCAGACGTTGGCATACTTCCTCATCTGCGGGGTTTCTAAAGGAGAAGGTTGTGGAAGACGTGGCAGTTGACCTCGCTCTTAACCAGCCTCTGGCACGTTGGTCTACGATAGATGCAAATGGCGAGGAAGCCTCCTCATCCTCCCTGTCCCATTGTGCCCTCTTCCCCACGTAGCCAGCAGTGCCGAGTCTGTGGGGGTGAGTGTTCCTTGCCTGCAAGGCCTTGTGTGCTTCACTTTGACGCACTAATTCGTCTGTCGTCTTCATCTCGACATAACTTCGCCACATGTCCTCATCAATGAACCCGTACTTAGAGTATGGAGTCACATTCTTCTTGATGTATTCATTGACATGCGTGCTCTTGAAGGTCTTCCACGCCTTTCCTGCCACTAGCAGTGCATACCGTTGCAATAGGCGAGCGGATTCTTCTGGAATGTTGAACGATGAAAGAATTTCTGTCAGTAGGGCGTTGCAAGTCTCATCAGTCAGCAACTTCCAGGATGATATTGTGATGGGGACCCGTTCCCGTGCGACTATCCCGCACATTGTCCAGAATGCATTCGCTACCTTTCTTGGCTCTGTAGGGGAGCCATCCTTTGGATCGATCGCTGTGATGGTATATCGGTCTGTTGGCATTTTGTTTGGTCCTCTTGCACCGCGGGTCAATTTTTCTTTTGGCGGCTCATCACAGCCTTGAGAACACGAATTAGAGGACGCCATCTTCTTTGCAAGGAGAGAATACGTTTGTGAGCAGCATTTCATTTTAGAGTGAATATTAAGTTTGTGGCCAGCATTTCAAAGCAAGGAGAGAAGTGTTATTGTCAGTAGAGGCCTTGCTTTTAAACAAGCAAGATGTTGTGCAAGCTCTAGGCCTCGTAAACTTTGTTTTCAAACAAAGTTTAATCGTAAATTTCAAACTCATCTTCCTCTCTTTAAGCAAGCGTTTGAAGAATTACAAAATTTGGCAGCACCTTCCCTAAAACTTAAACATCCACTCAGCAGACAAACGAGATTTTACCAACTGCACAGATACTAAAAATGTAGAGTAGGGTCATACAATCTCCCTAATTTTCCCTAGAGGAGGGGGAACACGAGTTGATCAACTTGCCCTAGAGGAGGGTCATACAGATGAGTTGCGGGTAGCATTCACAACAACAACAAACATGAATACCTTATTCACAACAAGAACAAGAAGAAGAACAAGGCGGGCACCAGGCGGGGGCGGGACGAGCACCGGGAGGGCCGAGGCGGCGACGGGCACCTGGCGCAGGGAGGGTACCGGGAGGTGGGGGCGGGTGAGCACTGGGAGGGCCGGGGCAGCGACGGGCACCGGACGAGGGGAGGGCACCGGGAGGGCCAGGGCGGCGACGGGCACTGGGCGCAAGGAGGGCACCGGGAGGGCGGGGGTGGGTCACGCACCAGAAGAGCGGCGGCAGGAGGGGTTAAGTCCAATAAGGTTAGGGTTTTCGGGTAATTGTGTTATATAGAGGACACTTCACAGACGGTTCTATTCTAAAACCGTCTGTGATGTTTAGTTTTCACAGATAGTTCTATAATAGAACCTTCTGTGATATTATTTGTCCGATAATGAGAAATATATTTCAGCCTATATGACAGACATATGTATAAAGTTCATCACAATAATATATATGAAGTACAAGATCATCCACTTGATTACCAGTTTAGCATTTTAATATTACACATGTAAAATAATAAACATGATGACACCTTCTCATAACTACACCTGCTTATTCCTTTGTATGAAAATTAGCCCTTCACGATGATCGACGCGTGTGTAGCTTGCATCCTCAGTTTGTTCTTCTGGGACCATGATGGCATTTCCGATAGGAGGCAACTCATCAAATTGATTGTACTCTCTCTCATCTAATACATTCTCAACTCCGACAATTCTTCTTTTTCCCTGAAGAACTACGTGGCACTTCTTGTTGGATGGGTCGGTTACATAGAAGACATGAACAACTTGGTTAGCGAGTACGAATGGTTCATCTTGGTATCCGACACGTTCAAGGTCCATAGTAGTGACACCATACTTGTCGACCTTCATGTGCTGGAGATGGACCCAACTGTGACACTATGGAATGTCATGACATTATAAAATATGAAATTGGAGATTAAAACTTTACGGTATGAGGTTTAATCGCGTTTTCGGGCCGTTTTTGGGAGTTTTGGCCTTTCCGGGGCGAATTGGGCCTTAGGGGGGACACCACATGGGCCAAAAGTGGAGTTTTCTGGCCCATGTGGGGGGAGAAGGGCTATATAGCCCTACCATGGGGCCCCCATCATCCTTGTGCGCCCCCACCTGTAACCCTAGCCGCCCCCTCTCTCCCCTCCTCCTCCACACGCCCCCCTAGCCGCACCCCCCCTTGTGCCACCCCTCCCTCCCTCTCCTCTCCATCGCCCTAACTGGCCTAGGAGAGTTCCTTACCCCTCCACCTGTCGGGACCCCGAATTTGCAAATCCGGACCCTCTGTGTATTCAGCACTAGTCCAGGAACGCGCTAGTGCACACAGTCTTAACATCGGTAAATATCACAATCATACCAATCGATACCATAAAAGTACTTTATTTAAATAATCAAACTGGTTACTCGACCTTATGGCCAAGTTACAAATATATGCCTGCAAGGCGAAACTTATTCAGAGAAAAATAATAGCAATGAAAATCAAATAACTCGTGGCGCCATCCAAGATACCACAGTAACCGACCGGGCTCGCTTCCCTAAGTAGACGGATCCTCTTGGAGTTCCTCCTCCAAAGCCGGTGTAGTCTCCTCTTCAACTCGTGTTGTGTTGAGGCAAGGGTGAGTACTTGGTACTCGACAAGTCATGCAATGTAATGCAAGCTAATATACTATATGCATGGCTTGGTACAAAGGAATAGCTTAAGGTATATTTGCAGTAAACAGCTTTTGAAAAGTAATATAAGTAGATTCGAAAGCAGTAAAAATAAGTAAAGCATAAATAACTTTTCAAGAAGTTTAATAAACATTTTCCCCATCCTAAACCACATTTCCATCATCTTCGTTATTAAACCAACCCAACTTTCCAAATCAAAGTTATTTTTGAGAAATTCTAACCCTTGACTGTAATTCCCGAGCGATGTCCAATACCGCGGACACGGCTATTCGAATAGATTCTAAACTCTGCAGAGGTTATGCACTTTACCCACAAGATACAGTCAAACACCACAAAGGCGAGTTCCCGTAACAATGTGATGCCCTAGAATTTGAGAGCGATCCTAGGGTTTTCTTTCTTGGTTGTTCCGGAAAGAAAGAGGGTTTTGTCGGGGAATGAAATAATTGAAGATTATGCGGCAATTTAATATTAAAAATTGGAGTTTTGGGCTAGTTTCCGCTGGGCTGAGGCAACCTGGGCCTGGGCCGGGAATTCCTTTTTCCCCCTCTCCTCCCCATGCCTTGGTGGGCCGGCCCACCTCCCCCTTTAAGTGGCGCCCCCTCCCCCCCAAACCCTAAGGCGCCTCCCTTCCTCCCCCCTAGCAGCCGCACCCCCTCCTCTTCCTCCCCTGTGTGGTGGCTCAAGATCCACCGCGAAACGCGAAGGAGAAAACGAGAAGAGGATCCGTGGAGGCGAGGAGGACAAACAGATTTCCGTTACGGGGATCGTCTTGCGTTCTTCGTGGGTTCGCAAGGGGGAACTCAAGGTAAAATTCCCAATCTTTTACCCCTGTTCTACCTAGGGATTAGGAGTGTATTAGATCTGGTGGTGAGTGGTTTGGATGGATCTTGATGGGGGAGAAGGGTAGATGTTCACGTGGTGCTGTTTTTGGAAGGGAAGATTGTGCAGCGCGGATTATTTCGCGTTTTACGTGGCATAGATGATTTTTACTGCAAAAACCTATAACTAGAAAGTTGTAGATAACGTCGATACCTAGCTTCTGTAATTTTTTCAGAATTTTTGGGGCGTCGGTCTGAGAGTTATCGCTGTTGGAAGATTACGAACAGAATCTGGAAACAGATTTCGTCCACTGTGTTGGACGGTTGTTTAGGCATATTTAACAGTGGAATTGAAATTTGTGACCTTCATGAAAGTTGTAGATCTCGTCAATATATAGCTACTGTATTTTTTTTGTATTTTTATGAACAGTATAAAAAAAGATACGAAATTGGGAAGAGAGGGTGCTGCTGTTCGATTCGGACAGATCGGGGTTTTTGGCGTTTAAATGGGAACGGGGAGTAGGAAGCGTGTGTTTGAATTGTGTGATGAATTGTGATGTCGCTATGTACTGAAATAATATTTGTTCAGGTGGTGCCACTGCTGGGCGTAACTAGGTTCATCGTCCACGTCGGTAAAGACAAGTGGAAGTAGTTGTATTGTTAAGCTATACATTGTTGTTTGCTTCGCCTTCATTATAAACTCCAATTACAGCAATCATACATGGTTTAATCACTTGCTTTGAGGTAAGGTGAAGAAGGATGTTGTTTACCGGATGAATTGTCTAAACATTTCATCTCTATGATATTTGTTTTCTATCCATGCTATATGATTATATGCAAACATGTGGACTCAGTGGGAGGAGTTATGAATGAATTCATGCATGAAGCATTAACTGCATAATCATGCATTGGAAGTTTGTCGACGCCTTGTAGCGATCGCATGCAGTACAACACCGTGTGTTCCTGAGAAAGGGCACGGTGAGGAGGAACATGGCATAAGCATGTGCATCAATCATATGCATTTTATTGAAGTGGTGTGGACTCTTTGATGTGGTATTGTATATGAGGAATGTGGACTGATAGATATATGGTGGATGTTTTATTTGTATTAGTTGTTCCGCTTGCTGAGATTACCCAATCTCACTACTTGCTGTTTTGATGTTTTCAGGTAGCGCACGTGAGTCGTAAGCATGAAGGGTGGGCTAGCAACACAATAAATTTTCTGTTGTCATCACGACTCACATGATCTAGTGTTTTAAATAATTCATTAGTTGGATGCAATTTTATTTCATTTAGACCTATTGTTGTTCCCTTTAAACTTGTTCTCGTTTATGGTTGTCCTTTTATAGATGTGTTTTATTTATGGTTAATACCTGGTTGAATTAGACTCGTTGTCTCTAGTTTTGATGTCGTGATATTATTCCTATTCGAATTGCTTCCGTACTATCCTGTTTTAGGGGAAATGCTGTCGATCTGTTCTTGTACAACAGTTTAGATTTATGGGGTGTTTCAAACAAAGTCTTTCGGAAACCTCTAACAATACAAGTGGTCCTCCCCGGTTATTGCGCACTAACCCTTCCCTTCGCTAAGGCGAAGTCTAGGCCAATCAACCGTTAGATGGGTACCTGGCCTCACTTCCAGACGCCCCGCATAACTTACACAAAGGGTGTAGTTGACCTCCGAGGTCCCACAGTGCGTTATCAAGAACTTAGTCAACTAGGTCCGTCCCATTACGGACATGTGGTTGCACGTTAGACCCAGTTCAAAGGCTTGCAAGGTTAAGTCCTTAAAGTGACCAGGGCAAGACTACCCAAGAACCAAATCAACACTCCCAATGCCACAATCGCCCACTGATTACTCTTGCCACATGCCCCGGCCGAAAATCATTTATCAAACCCCGCTTGATTACCATGCACCACGTGCCATCAACATCACATGATACTTTTCCAAAATAGGTTCAATATATCATTAAGTCAATATTAACATTTGATTGTCCAAAATCATGTCATGAGCACGAAAGTGTGTCTAAGCAGATACTACAACGGTCTAAAACCCATGTTGGCAATTTAATAATGTCCAACTAGTAATCCACAACTAGGGTGACAAAGGGTCATGGCACATACTTAAGTAATCAAGGTGTCATACAAACAAATTGGTATTTATCTAACCCCATGTTTAAACAAAGTATTCTTCTAATTGAACTAGCATGCAATAGTTTAAATCAAAATAGATTTCGAAATAGGATCAACATGGTCAAAGCACAACTTGCCTTCAAAAAGTACTTGCTCTTGGTCTTGAGTTGGATCCTGAGTCAATACTTCTCCTTCGAATCCTTCCTGATTTCAACGTCTACTCTTAAAGCGTGCAAATAGAAAATACTCAAATAAACAATAGGCAAAAAGTGTCCAAACATCCAAATAAAATCCATAAACAGAGAGAACATAATTTTATGAGTTTTTAGAAACTGGAATCGTCAAATTTGGAGTTAAGACTTAAAAGTTATGATTATTTAAAGTTTAAATAATCAATTAAATAATTTTGCAGAGAAAACTTTAGTCAAAAATTAAATAAAATTCATATTTAGGTAGATCTCAATTTTATACAAATTTAGAAATTTGAATCACTCAAATCGGAGTTGAAACGCAAAAGTTATAAGCGTTTGAAGTTTGAAACAAAATCAAATCATTAATTCGAATTAATAAATCATTTTCTTTCGAAAATTAATTATTGCGTCGGACGGACACGTGTCGCCTCCTGATTGGCTGGCTGGCGTCATCAGGCTCATGGGCTCACCACGGCGCGGTTCGGTCCACGGTGGACCCGGTCCACGGCTCCACGTGAGGCGACAGTGGGACCCACTGTCGGTCGCGAGTCTCACGCAAACGTGGGCTGACGTGTGGGCCCCTCGACATGCGGGACCAGCGTGTCGAGGACACGCGCCACACGCGTGCACGGCCGACGCGTCGGTCCAACTTCCCAACACGTGGCGCAATCTCGGCCGCTGGTTTGAAAATCAACCCGCGGATTGGATCCAGGGTTAACACGTTAAAACTACTCGATGATCGTGGGCCGTTCGATCTAGATCGGACGGTCCAGATCTAATCCTATAATAGCACTGCTACGGCACGTGGCGATTGTGAACCGTTGGATCTTGATCCAACGGTCCAGATCTAATCGGGTTTAGAACACGTGAACTCACCTCAACCGTCCGATCTGGATCTGACGGTCCACAGAGCTCGCGAAGTCCGGCGATGGCGCGGCGAGGCTTGGGCACCGGAGACGGGGACGATGACCAAGAGCGCGGCGCTACGGGGCTCCTCCGGCGACGTGCGTGGTCACGTTCGACCGCCTTCGACTCGGGGATCCCGATTTTGGCCTCCTTCTCCTCGGGCGACGGCGGACGGCGGCGGAAGGTGAGAAAAACCACCACAATACCCTAAGCTACTACGGCGAGCAATCCCGAGCAAGCGGCGGCTGCTAGGGTTTAGCAAGCTAAGGCAAAAAGTAGCGCAAGGTCACGGCGGTCCTCGGTGCGATCCGGCATTAAATAGCCCCGGAGGCGTGCTCGGCGAGCCCTAATCGATCACTACGGCGCCAAGACTCGGCGGCGGAGTCCGGCTCGGACTCGGCGGGAAGACGGCACGGAACCGCCCACGTGTCCAGATCAGCGGCCCGATCGGACCGGCGCAGCGGGTTCGGTCGGACACGGCTCAACCGTGCAGGCGGATCTCAGCCGTTGGATCTTGATCCAACGGTTGGGATTGATTAGGTTTAGGAGTGGGTTTGGTCGAGTCACGTGGCTCGGGTCGGACTCGAACTCGAGTCTGACTTGGGCTCGGTCGGATGAACAGTACTTGACCCGAGTTGATTTTCCAGCGATTTAATATTTAAAATAATTCCCAAGAATTCATTTAATTCATTAAAAATAGCAAAAGACTCGTAAAAATTCCAAAAATTCTGGAAAATATTTTAGGGTATTTGGGACTCAAATAAAATATTTCCAACAAAATTTTATTTGCAAGATTAAATTCTTTAATTATTTCAAAATGGAATAAATTCAAATAAACTCCAAATAAATCCAAATAAATTCCAGAAAATTCCAAAAATTCACCAAAGTGCCAAATCACACATGAATTTAAGGAAAGCAAAATTTTGGGATGTTACAAACCTCCCCTTAATAGAATCTCGTCCCTAGATTCGTGGCTTACTAAAGGAATAGGTTTGGAAACTCTTTCTTCAAATCCTCTTCAAGCTCCCAAGTCGCCGCTCTCTGCATGGTTGCTCCACTTGAACTCTACGTAAACGGGTTGACTTGTTTCTAGTTTCTCGATCCATTGTGTCTAGAATCCTCACTGATGCTCCTTATAAGTCAAATCCTCTTGCAACTCAATTGACTCTAGCGGTGTCTGTCCTCAGAACTCTGAGACACTTCTTCAATCGGGACACATGGAATACATCATGCACTCCTGCCAACGATCGTGGCAACTCCGGTAGTAAGCAACTTCGCCTCTGCGGCTCAAAATCTTATCTGGTCCAACATTTCGGGGTGCGAGTTTACTTTTGGCATGGTAATTATTTACTCCCCTGAGAGGCTTAACTCTGAGGTAAACACAGTCTTCTTGTTCAAAACTCAAGTCTCGCGACGATTGTCAAGATAACTCTTCTCGTCGAGATTGGGCTATCTTCAACCTTTCCCTAATCATAGCGATCCGCTTCTTCACCTCTTGAAGAATATCAGGCCCAAAGACACGGCGCTCGCCGGTCTCATTCCAATTCAATGGCGTCCGACAGGTGGTCGACCATACAAAGGCCTCAAAAGGTGACATCTCAGAACTAGCCTGATAACTATTGTTGTAATCGAACTCGGCATACGGCAAACTCTTATCCCAAGAAGTAGCATAAGCTAATGCACAAGCTCTCAACACATCCTCCGAATCTGGTTGACTCTTTCTGGCCTGTCCATCCGTCTGTGGATGATAAGGCATCTTGAAGTTCAAACGGGTTCCCATGGCTTCATGCAACTTATTCCGTAACCTTGAGGTAAATTGGGTACCTCTCGTCTGATACAATCCTCTTTGGCACTCCTTTCAAACAGACAATCATGATCATGTACAAATCAGCTAATATATCTCCCGAGTAAGTGGTCATCACAGTGAAAAAATGGGCTACTGTAGTCAAGCGATCAACTATAACAAATATGGAGTCATAACCTCCTTGATTCTTCGGAAAACCGGTAATGAAATCCATTCCGATTTCCTCCCACTTCCACTCAGGTATTTTCAGCGGTTGTAGCAATCCTGCTGGTCTCTGATGCATTGCCTTGACCCTCTGGCATACGTCGCACAATGCAACATGCTCGGCAACTTCACGTTTCATACTCGGCCACCAGAATCTCTCCTTCAGATCCTGATACATCTTGGCGCTTCCAGGATGAATTGAGTACTTGGAGTCATGGGCTTCTTCCAAAATCAGTTGCTTTAACTCCTTCTTGTTAGGCACACAAATCCGATCCTTCATCCATAACGTGCCTTGCTCATCCAACTTGAAGTCCTCTGCCTTGCCTTCCTCCTTGATGGACTTAATCCTGCGGATCTTGTCATCATCCTTCTGTCCTTCTCGGATCTGATCCTCTAGGGTAGGCTTTACTTCTAATGCGGCCAGGAATCCGCTAGGTACTACCTCAATCTTCATTTTCTGAAAATCCTCACATAACTCATCCTGACTTGTGGCTAGCAACGTACTCACGGTATGGCTTTTCCGACTCAGGGCATCGGCTACTACGTTGGCCTTCCCGGGATGGTAATGGATTCCAACATTATAGTCTTTGATCAACTCTAGCCATCTCCTTTGCCTCATATTCAGATCCGACTGGGTGAATATGTACTTAAGGCTCTTATGATCCGTATACACTTCACATCTGTTCCCGATCAGATAGTGACGCCATATCTTCAAGGCATGCACTACTACCGCTAACTCTAAGTCATGTGTCGGATAATTTTCCTCATGCGGCCTCAATCGCCTTGATGCATAAGCGGCGACCTTTCCATTCTCTCGTGACAAAGACACATCCAAGTCCTTGGCGCGATGCGTCACAATAAATGTCAAAGCTTTGAGCAACATCCGGTAGAACTAACACCGGTGCTGATGTCAATCGCTTTTTCAGCTCCTGAAATCCTTTCTCACATTCTGACGTCCATGCAAACTTCTTCTCCTTTTTCAGCAATTGCGTAAGAGGTTTTGCAATTGTCGAGAAGCCTTCAATGAAACGGCGGTAGTATCCTGCCATTCCAAGGAAACTCCGAATCTGGGTCACAGTCTTCGGCTGCTCCCAATGTAACACAGCTTCTACTTTGCTTGGATCTACGGCGACTCCTTCTGCGGTCATTACATGTCCAAGAAACTCCACCTTGTCCTTCCAAAAATCACACTTGCTGAACTTGGCGAAAAGTTGTCGTTCCTCAGCTTCTCCAAAACTCGCCTTAAGTGTTCGGCATGTTCACTCTCTGTCTTGGAGTAGATTAGGATATCGTCTATGAACACGACGATAAACTTGTCCAAATATTCCATGAACACCTTATTCATCATATTCATGAAATAAGCTGGCGCGATTCGTCAAATTTCAAAGGACATAAATCAGTAAACTCGTAATGTCCATATCTTGACAAGAATGCAGTCTTGAATATCTTCCGATCGGATCTTCAATCGATGGTATCTCGATCTCGAGATCAATCTTGGAGAAAACTCCGGCTCCTCTTAACTGATCAAACAAATCATCAATCCTGGGTAGCGGTACTTATTCTTCACGGTGACTTCATTGAGTGCACGGTAGTCAATGCACATCCTGAAACTCCCGTCCTTCTTCTTGACAAACAAAACTGGTGCTCCCACGGCGAACTCGGTCTCGATAAATCCTTTCTCCATTAACTCTTCTATTTGTTTCTTCATTTCTACCAACTCCTCGGTGGACATCCGATAGGGTCTCTTTGCTATCGGTCTTTGTGCAGTACAAGCTCTATCACAAACTCTATGTCCTCGTCTGCGGCATACTGTAGATCTTCGGGAAAAACATCTGGGTACTCATTCACTACTGTACCTCCTCTATGCCGATTGCCTTGGTACTGTTAACCATCAATCGCCCATCTCTAAGCTGCAGTGGCTTGAAATTCCACTTTCTTTCCACACGGGCTCTCAATCGAGATAGTCCTTCGTCCACAATCCAATACGGCCTTGTGCTTGGATAACCAATCCATTCCCAATATGACGTCTAAGGTCCAGGTCTCCAAAATTATAAGGTTTGCTAGGAACTCTATTCCATCTATTAGTATTCTCACCCGGAACATCCTACTTTCGCTTCGGAGTTCGGAACTGTGGGTTTGAACTAAAAGCATGCACTTAAGTCTTGCAATCCTCAAATCATTTCTAGTAGCAAAGCCTTGCGAAACAAACGAATCTGAAGCTCGAGTCAAACAAAAGCTGTTGCAAGTACTTGAGTTAACAAGTAACTTACCCAAGACGACGTCAGTAGCATTCTGCAGTGCATCTGCGGTGACATGGTTGACTCGGCCTCTCACCACGGCCTGGGTGTGGCTCTGGTCTTTGGCGCCCTAGCTGGGTGGTTCCTAGATTGAAGCGAATCGGGTCACTCCTGCTGTCTTCTTTGGACAAGCTGTTGGCAAAGTGTCCTGGCTCGTTGCGATTGTAGCGTCTCTCACTGCTATTCGCCGATCGCTCGAGTAAGCGTTTCTAGCGGGGCTGGGGTCCGTAGTTCGATTGATGTGTCTTGGTGCAGGGATGGTGTCCTTGTTGCATTCTCGTGGTTGGAATCAAGAATTGATTTGGTGCAACTCTCGGTATTGCGTTCCCTGGCGTGATCCTTGCTGTTGCATCCTGCGCTTCCTGTTCTCATCCAGTTCCTTGCGCTTGTCCTCAAGAATAAGCGCCTTATTCACCAATTCTTGGAAATCTGGAAAGGTGTGGGTGATCAATCCTACTTGCAATCCTGAGTTAAGTCCCTTCATAAAACGAGACTGTCTGGATTTATCTGTCGCTACATCCTCAGGTGCGTAGCGTGCTAGCTGTGTGAACTTGTTCAGGTAGTCGGCCACTGGCTGATTACCTTGCTTCAGTGCTCTGAACTCCTCCTTCTTAAGGTCCATGATTCCTTCAGGCACGTGATACTGTCGGAATGCAGCTGTGAACTCTTCCCAAGTGATATCTTGAGGGTTCTCCTGCGTGGTACAGAAGTTCTCCCACCATTCTGGCCAATGTTCCTTCCGGTGATGAGAAGCGTAGAGTACCTTCTCATTTCCTATGCATTGAGCTATGTGTAGCTTCCTCTCGATTGATCTTAACCAATCATCGGCCTCTAATGGATTGGCATTCCCAGAGAAAGTGGGTGGGTGAGTTCTCATGAACTCTGATAGTCTTGTATTCTGGCGTGGTCCCTGATTAACTTGATTAGCAGTGGCCTGAGCGGTGACGTGCTGCATTTGTTGCATCATAGCATGCATCAACTGAGTCTGGGCAGCAAGAAAAGCTCCGAAATTCTGCATATCCAGTGGCGGTGCTGGTGCTCCATCATTGGGGTTTTCTGCTGGGCGAGAACCACTTCCATTGCCTCCAAAGTTTCCACGTGTGTTCACCATCTGTCGATTTGCTCTAGGTTGTAGAGATGAGAGGGAGACAAGAATAGACAAGTAATATGGAACTTATGCGGGGCGAAAGGTATAGCTTTAAGGTCCAACTCTATTATTAATATTAATAACTTGGTATGGTTGCTTACAATGCCTAAGGGCCTTGCAACACATACTGCACACTCAGCAAACAGAGAAAATCCAAATCGAACTAACTCTGGAGTCTAACGCCTACAGGGTGACTCTTTATTCTATGATGCGACTCGGCGAAGGGGTCTCACTATGGAGCTTATGCTCACTCATCGAGAAAACCTCCACGGCCTGGGTACGGGTGCTGTGGCATAGGCGCGAAACGATCGCCATGTCCAACGACTATGTCCTCTGTGGTAGTCGAAGAAGCAGTGTCCTCATCGAGGTCTGACTCCTCCGGATCTGGCTCGTGTAGCTCGAGTACTGGCTCTGGGTCTGGTCCGTGTAAGGTCATCTCCAACTCGTCGATCCTTCGTAGAAGGTGTGCCACATACTCTTGAGCTTCCCGCCATCTGTTCTTCTCTGTCGTGATCTCCTTGCGGGCCTTCTGTAGCTCCTTGCTTGTATTATCTAGTACATCTTCCTGGGCGACAACAAATCGTGCCAACTGTGTAACCATGGCATCCTCATCCTGAATCGCCTTCGGGTCAAGAAGGTTATCGCTGCGCGGATGATAACGGAACACCGTACTCTCCAACTCTCTGGCGTAGATACGGGTAATGTGCCGCATTGCTCGTCGTGATACTTCTTGGATACCCATCTGCATTGTAGATCTTCTGGCAGTGCAGTGTATCGGGCGATTGCCTGGGCCCTTTTTCCTAGCAGGTACCTCAATCCTCACGTCACAAGCCTTGATCAATCCCGCTTGCCTGATCACTTCCACTTGGTATTGCGGCTTCTCGAATTCTCCGAGAGTTTGCAGCATCTGCCAAAGTTCAGCAGCGTGACCAACTCCCAGATCAACGTAGTTGAACTCTTCCTCCATCTGTCACAAGAGTGCTTACGTAAGAACTCGGAATTTTTGAATTGTGACAAGGTAAGGGAAAATTTCAGCAAGAGACAAGAAAAGAGAGAAGGGGATAAGTCGAGATGTCATTTCTTGTCTTCACAAATTTTTAGCTTTTAGAAAATAGGTTTTATCCTCACTACGACCATTCTAGCTAGGGTTGAGCCTACAGTCAAGTATGGCTCTGATACCACCTCTGTCGGGACCCCGAATTTGCAAATCCGGACCCTCTGTGTATTCAGCACTAGTCCAGGAACGCGCTAGTGCACACAGTCTTAACATCGGTAAATATCACAATCATACCAATCGATACCATAAAAGTACTTTATTTAAATAATCAAACTGGTTACTCGACCTTATGGCCAAGTTACAAATATATGCCTCGCAAGGCGAAACTTATTCAGAGAAAAATAATAGCAGCGGAAAATCAAATAACTTCGTGGCGCCATCCAGTATACCACAGGCAACTGACTGGGCTCGCTTCCCTAAGTAGACGGATCCTCTTGGAGTTCCTCCTCCAAAGCTGGTGTAGTCTCCTCTTCAACTGGTGTTGTGTTGAGGCAAGGGTGAGTACTTGGTACTCAGCAAGTCATGCACAGAATGCAAGCTAATATACTATATGCATGGCTTGGTACAAAGGAATAGCTCAAGGTATATTTGCGATAGAAAGATTTGAAAAGTAATATAAGTAGATTCGAAAGTAGTAGAAATAAGTAAAGCATAAATAACTTTTCAAGAAGTTTAATAAACATTTTCCCCATCCTAAACCACATTTCCATCATCTTCGTTATTAAACCAACCCAACTTTCCAAATCAAAGTTATTTTTGAGAAATTCTAACCCTTGACTGTAATTCCCGAGCGATGTCCAATACCGCGGACACGGCTATTCGAATAGATTCTAAACTCTGCAGAGGTTATGCACTTTACCCACAAGATACAGTCAAACACCACAAAGGCGAGTTCAGTAACAAAGTCTTTCGAAACCTCTAACAATACAAGTGGTCCTCCCGGTTATTGGCAAGA
Organism: Rhipidocladum racemiflorum; assembly: GCA_036346355.1. Classification (NCBI taxonomy): domain Eukaryota; kingdom Viridiplantae; phylum Streptophyta; class Magnoliopsida; order Poales; family Poaceae; genus Rhipidocladum; species Rhipidocladum racemiflorum. Next base: position 16,592,947 of record CM070582.1, read on the forward strand.
CTAACCCTTCCCTTCGCTAAGGCGAAGTCTAGGCCAATCAACCGTTAGATGGGTACCTGGCCTCACCCAGACGCTCCCCGCATAACTTACACAAAGGGTGTAGTTGACCTCCTGAGGTCCCACAGGTACGTTATCAGCAACTTAGTCAACTAGGTCCGTCCCATTACAGACATGTGGTTGCACGTTAGACCCAGTTCAAAGGCTTGCAAGGTTAAGTCCTTAAAGTGACCAGGGCAAGACTACCCGAAGAACCAAATCAACACTCCCAATGCCACAACTGGCCCACCTGATTACTCTTGCCACATGCCCCGGTCGAAAACTGTTTATCAAACCCCAGTTGATTACCATGCACCACGTGCCATCAACATCACATGATACTTTTCCAAAATAGGTTCAATATATCATTAAGTCAATATTAACATTTGATTGTCCAAAATCATGTCATGAGCACGAAAGTGTGTCTAAGCAAAGATACTACAACGGTCTAAAACCCATGTTGGCAATTTAATAATGTCCAACTAGTAATCCACAACTAGGGTGACAAAGGGTCATGGCACATACTTAAGTAATCAAGGTGTCATACAGCAAATTGGTATTTATCTAACCCCCATGTTTAAACAAAGTATTCTTCTAATTGAACTAGCATGCAATAGTTTAAATCAAAATAGATTTTGAAATAGGATCAACATGGTCAAAGCACAACTTGCCTTCAAAAAGTACTTGCTCTTGGTCTTGAGTTGGATCCTGAGTCAATACTTCTCCTTCGAATCCTTCCGGTACTTCAACGTCTACTCGTAAAGCGTGCAAATAGCAAATACACAAATAAACAATAGGCAAAAAGTGTCCAAACATCCAAATAAAATCCATAAACAGAGAGAACATAATTTTATGAGTTTTTAGAAACTGGAATCGTCAAATTTGGAGTTAAGACGCAAAAGTTATGATTATTTAAAGTTTAAATAATCAATTAAATAATTTTGCAGAGAAAAACTTTAGTCCAAAAATTAAATAAAATTCATATTTAGGTAGATCTCAATTTTATACAAATTTAGAAATTTGAATCACTCAAATCGGAGTTGAAACGCAAAAGTTATAAGCGTTTGAAGTTTGAAACAAAATCTGAAATCATTAATTCGAATTAATAAATCATTTTCTTTTTCGAAAATTAATTATTGCGTCAGCACGGACACGTGTCAGCTCCTGATTGGCTGGCTGACGTCATCAGGCTCATGGGCTCAGCTCACGGCGCGGTTCGGTCCACGGTGGACCCGGTCCACGGCTCCACGTGAGACTGACAGGTGGGACCCACCTGTCAGTGCGGGGTCTCACGCAAACGTGGCTGACGTGTGGGCCCTCTGACATGCGGGACCCGCGTGTCAGGGACACGCGCTCACACGCGTACGACGCTGACCGCGTCGGTCCAACTTCCCAACACGTGGCGCAATCTCGGCCGTTGGTTTGAAAATCAACGGCGCGGATTGGATCCAGGGTTAACACGTTAAAACTACTCGATGATCGTGGGCCGTTCGATCTAGATCGGACGGTCCAGATCTAATCCTATAATAGCACTGCTACGGCACGTGGCGATTGTGAACCGTTGGATCTTGATCCAACGGTCCAGATCTAATCGGGTTTAGAACACGTGAACTCACCTCAACCGTCCGATCTGGATCTGACGGTCCACAGAGCTCGCGAAGTCCGGCGATGGCGCGGCGAGGCTTGGGCACCGGAGACGGGGACGATGACCAAGAGCGCGGCGCTACGGGGCTCCTCCGGCGACGTGCGTGGTCACGTTCGAATCGCCCTGACTCGGGGATCCCGATTTTGGCCTCCTTCTCCTCGGGCGACGGCGGACGGCGGCGGAAGGTGAGAAAAACCACCACAATACCCTAAGCTACTACGGCGAGCAATCCCGAGCAAGCGGCGGCTGCTAGGGTTTAGCAAGCTAAGGCAAAAAGTAGCGCAAGGTCACGGCGGTCCTCGGGGTGCGATCCGGGCATTAAATAGCCCCGGGAGGCGTGCTCAGGGCGGAGCCCTAATCGGTCACGGCGGCGCACTCGGCGGCGGAGTCCGGCTCGGACTCGGCGGGGAAGACGGCACGGGAACCGTCCACGTGTCCAGATCAGCGGCCCCGATCGGACCGGCGCAACGGGTTCGGGTCGGACACGGCTCAACCCAGACGCGGATCTCACCGTTGGATCTTGATCCAACGGTTGGGATTGATTAGGTTTAGGAGTGGGTTCGGTCGAGTCACGTGGCTCGGTCGGACTCGAACTCGAGTCGACTTGGGCTCGATCGGATGAACAAGATTTGACCCGAGTTGATTTTCCAGCGATTTAATATTTAAAATAATTCCCAGTAATTCATTTAATTCATTAAAAATAGCAAAAGACTCAGAAAAATTCCAGAAAAATTCTGGAAAATATTTTAGGGTATTTGGGACTCAAATAAAATATTTCCAACAAAATTTTATTTGCAAGATTAAATTCTTTAATTATTTCAAAATGGAATAAATTCAAATAAACTCCAAATAAATCCAAATAAATTCCAGAAAATTCCAAAAATTCACCAAAGTGCCAAATCACACATGAATTTAAGGAAAGCAAAATTTTGGGGTGTTACAAACCTCCCCCCCTTAATAGAATCTCGTCCCCGAGATTCAGGGCTTACTAAAGGAATAGGTTTGGAAACTCTTTCTTCAAATCCTCTTCGCGCTCCCAAGTCGCTTCGCTCTCTGCATGGTTGCTCCACTGAACTCTACAGAAACGGGTTGACTTGTTTCTAGTTTCTCGATCCATTGTGTCTAGAATCCTCACGGGATGCTCCTTATAAGTCAAATCCTCTTGCAACTCAATTGACTCTAGCGGTGTCTGTCCCTCAGGAACTCGGAGACACTTCTTCAACTGGGACACATGGAATACATCATGCACTCCTGCCAACGACTGTGGCAACTCCAGCTGGTAAGCAACTTCGCCTCTGCGGCTCAAAATCTTAAATGGTCCAACATAACGGGGTGCGAGTTTCCCTTTGGCATGGAATCTCTTAACTCCCCTGAGAGGCGTAACTCTGAGGTAAACAAAGTCTTCTGGTTCAAAACTCAAGTCTCGGCGACGATTGTCAGCATAACTCTTCTGTCGAGATTGGGCTATCTTCAACCTTTCCCTAATCATAGCGACCGCTCTTGACCTCTTGAAGAATATCAGGCCCAAAGACACGGCGCCGCCGATCTCATTCCAATTCAATGGCGTCCGACAGGGTCGACCATACAAAGGCCTCAAAAGGTGACATCTGTAAACTAGCCTGATAACTATTGTTGTAACTGAACTCGGCATACGGCAAACTCTTATCCCAAGAAGTAGCATAAGCTAATGCACAAGCTCTCAACACATCCTCCAGAATCTGGTTGACTCTTTCGGTCTGTCCATCCGTCTGTGGATGATAAGGCATCTTGAAGTTCAAACGGGTTCCCATGGCTTCATGCAACTTATTCCGTAACCTTGAGGTAAATTGGGTACCTCTCGTCCGATACAATCCTCTTTGGCACTCCGTGCAAACAGACAATCCCGATCATGTACAATTACGCTAATTTATCTCCGAGTAAGTGGTCTTCACGGGGATAAAATGGGCTACTTTAGTCAAGCGATCCACTATAACCCATATGGAGTCATAACCTCCTTGAGTCTTCGACAAACCGGTAATGAAATCCATTCCGATTTCCTCCCACTTCCACTCGTATTTTCAGCGGTTGTAGCAATCCTGCTGGTCTCTCGATGCATTGCCTTGACCCTCCGGCATACGTCGCACAATGCAACATGCTCGGCAACTTCACGTTTCATACTCGGCCACCGAATCTCTCCTTGAGATCCTGATACATCTTGGCGCTTCGGGATGAATTGAGTACTTGGAGTCATGGGCTTCTTCCAAAATCGGTTGCTTTAACTCCTTCTTGTTAGGCACACAAATCCGATCCTTCATCCATAACGTGCCTTGCTCATCCAACTTGAAGTCCTCTGCCTTGCCTTCCTCCTTGATGGACTTAATCCTGCGGATCTTGTCATCATCCTTCTGTCCTTCTCGGATCTGATCCTCTAGGGTAGGCTTTACTTCTAATGCGGCCAGGAATCCGCTAGGTACTACCTCAATCTTCATTTTCTGAAAATCCTCACATAACTCATCCTGACTTGTGGCTAGCAACGTACTCACGGTATGGCTTTTCCGACTCAGGGCATCGGCTACTACGTTGGCCTTCCCGGGATGGTAATGGATTCCAACATTATAGTCTTTGATCAACTCTAGCCATCTCCTTTGCCTCATATTCAGATCCGACTGGGTGAATATGTACTTAAGGCTCTTATGATCCGTATACACTTCACATCTGTTCCCGATCAGATAGTGACGCCATATCTTCAAGGCATGCACTACGGCTGCTAACTCTAAGTCATGTGTCGGATAATTTTCCTCATGCGGCCTCAACTGCCTTGATGCATAAGCGACGACCTTTCCATTCTGCATCAGCACACATCCAAGTCCTTGGCGCGATGCGTCACAATAAATGTCAAAGCTTTGAGCAACATCCGGTAGAACTAACACCGGTGCTGATGTCAATCGCTTTTTCAGCTCCTGAAATCCTTTCTCACATTCTGACGTCCATGCAAACTTCTTCTCCTTTTTCAGCAATTGCGTAAGAGGTTTTGCAATTGTCGAGAAGCCTTCAATGAAACGGCGGTAGTATCCTGCCATTCCAAGGAAACTCCGAATCTGGGTCACAGTCTTCGGCTGCTCCCAATGTAACACAGCTTCTACTTTGCTTGGATCTACGGCGACTCCTTCTGCGGTCATTACATGTCCAAGAAACTCCACCTTGTCCTTCCAAAAATCACACTTGCTGAACTTGGCGAAAAGTTGCTGTTCCCTCAGCTTCTCCAAAACTCGCCTTAAGTGTTCGGCATGTTCACTCTCTGTCTTGGAGTAGATTAGGATATCGTCTATGAACACGACGATAAACTTGTCCAAATATTCCATGAACACCTTATTCATCATATTCATGAAATAAATTTGGCGCATTAAATCGGCCAAAGGACATAACCGTAAACTCGTAATGTCCATATCTTGACGAGAATGCAGTCTTCGGAATATCTTCTGATCGGATCTTCAACTGATGGTATCCCGATCTCAGATCAATCTTGGAGAAAACTCCGGCTCCTCTTAACTGATCAAACAAATCATCAATCCTGGGTAGCGGGTACTTATTCTTCACGGTGACTTCATTGAGTGCACGGTAGTCAATGCACATCCTGAAACTCCCGTCCTTCTTCTTGACAAACAAAACTGGTGCTCCCCACGGCGACGAACTCGGTCTGATAAATCCTTTCTCCATTAACTCTTCTAGCTGTTTCTTCATTTCTACCAACTCCTCGGTGGACATCCGATAGGGTCTCTTTGCTATCGGTCTTTGTGCAGTACAAGCTCTATCACAAACTCTATGTCCCTGTCTGGCGGCATACCAGGTAGATCTTCGGGAAAAACATCTGGGTACTCATTCACTACTGGTACCTCCTCTATGCTGATTGCCTTGGTACTGTTAACCATCAACTGTCCATCTCTAACTGCAGTGGCTTGAAATTCCACTTTCTTTCCACACGGGCTCTCAACTGAGATAGTCCTTCGTCCACAATCCAATACGGCCTTGTGCTTGGATAACCAATCCATTCCCAATATGACGTCTAAGGTCTGGGTCTCCAAAATTATAAGGTTTGCTAGGAACTCTATTCCATCTATTAGTATTCTCACCCCGGAACATCCTACTTTCGTTCGGAGTTCGGAACCAGGGGTTTGAACTAAAAGCATGCACTTAAGTCTTGCAATCCTCAAATCATTTCTAGTAGCAAAGCCTTGCGAAACAAACGAATCTGAAGCTCGAGTCAAACAAAATCGTTGCAAATCTTGAGTTAACAAGTAACTTACCCAAGACGACGTCCGTAGCATTCTCGCGGTGCATCTGCGGTGACATGGTTGACTCGGCCTCTCACCACGGTGCAGGGTGTGGCTCCTGATCTTTGGCGTCCTAGCTGGGTGGTTCCTAGATTGAAGCGGCTGGGGTCACTCCTGCTGTCTTCTTTGGACAAGCTGTTGGCAAAGTGTCACGGCTCGTTGCGATTGTAGCAGCGTCTCACTGTTCCTGTTTGCACAGAGTAAGCGTTTCTAGCGGTGAAGTGCAGTAGTTACGATTGACAGGTCTTGGTGCCGAGGATGGTGTCCTTGTTGCATTCTGTGGTTGGAATCGAAGAATTGATTTGGTGCAACTCTCGGTATTGCGTTCCTGGCGTGATCCTTCTTTGTTGCATCCTGCGCTTTCTGTTCTCATCCAGTTCCTTGCGCTTGTCCTCAAGAATAAGCGCCTTATTCACCAATTCTTGGAAATCTGGAAAGGTGTGGGTGATCAATCCTACTTGCAATCCTGAGTTAAGTCCCTTCATAAAAGCAGGCTGCTGGATTTATCTGTCGCTACATCCTCAGTGCGTAGCGTGCTAGGCTGTGTGAACTTGTTCAGGTAGTCGGACCACCGGCTGATTACCTTGCTTGATGCTCTGAACTCCTCCTTCTTAAGGTCCATGATTCCTTCAGGCACGTGATCTTGTCGAATGCACCGTGAACTCTTCCCAAGTGATATCTTGAGGGTTCTCTGCGTGGTACGAAGTTCTCCCACCATTCGTGTTTGTTCCTTCCAGCTGATGAGAAGCGTAGAGTACCTTCTCATTTCCTAGGCATTGAGCTATGTGTAGCTTCCTCTCGATTGATCTTAACCAATCATCGGCCTCTAATGGATTGGCATTCCCAGAGAAAGTGGGTGGGTGAGTTCTCATGAACTCTGATAGTCTTGTATTCTGGCGTGGTCCCTGATTAACTTGATTAGCGATGGCCTGGCGGTGACGTGCTGCATTTGTTGCATCATAGCATGCATCAAGCGAGTGCAGGCAGCAAGAAAAGCTCCGAAATTCTGCATATCCAGTGGCGGTGCTGGTGCTCCATCATTGGGGTTTTCTGCTGGGCGAGAACCACTTCCATTGCCTCCAAAGTTTCCACGTGTGTTCACCATCTGTCGATTTGCTCTAGGTTGTAGAGATGAGAGGGAGACAAGAATAGACAAGTAATATGGAACTTATGCGGGGCGAAAGGTATAGCTTTAAGGTCCAACTCTATTATTAATATTAATAACTTGGTATGGTTGCTTACAATGCCTAAGGGCCTTGCAACACATACTGCACACTCAGCAAACAGAGAAAATCCAAATCGAACTAACTCTGGAGTCTAACGCCTACAGGGTGACTCTTTATTCTATGATGCGACTCGGCGAAGGGGTCTCACTATGGAGCTTATGCTCACTCATCGAGAAAACCTCCACGGCACGGGTGCGGGTCTTTGTGGCATAGGCGTAGCTTGATCGCCATGTCCAACGACTATGTCCTCTGTGGTAGTCGAAGAAGCAGTGTCCTCATCGAGGTCTGACTCCTCCGGATCTGGCTCGTGTAGCTCGAGTACTGGCTCTGGGTCTGGTCCGTACAAGGTCATCTCCAACTCGTCGATCCTTCGTAGAAGGTGTGCCACATACTCTTGAGCTTCCCGCCATCTGTTCTTCTCTGTCGTGATCTCCTTGCGGGCCTTCTGTAGCTCCTTGCTTGTATTATCTAGTACATCTTCCTGGGCGACAACAAATCGTGCCAACTGTGTAACCATGGCATCCTCATCCTGAATCGCCTTCGGGTCAAGAAGGTTATCGCTGCGCGGATGATAACGGAACACCGTACTCTCCAACTCTCTGGCGTAGATACGGGTAATGTGCCGCATTGCTCGTCGTGATACTTCTTGGATACCCATCTGCATTGTAGATCTTACGGCGGTCACGGTGTATCGGGCGATTGCCTGGGCCCTTTTTCCTAGCAGGTACCTCAATCCTCACGTCACAAGCCTTGATCAATCCCGCTTGCCTGATCACTTCCACTTGGTATTGCGGCTTCTCGAATTCTCCAAGAGTTTGCAGCATCTGCCAAAGTTCAGCAGCGTGACCAACTCCCAGATCAACGTAGTTGAACTCTTCCTCCATCTGTCACAAGAGTGCTTACGTAAGAACTCGGAATTTTTGAATTGTGACAAGGTAAGGGAAAATTTCAGCAAGAGACAAGAAAAGAGAGAAGGGGATAAGTCGAGATGTCATTTCTTGTCTTCACAAATTTTTAGCTTTTAGAAAATAGGTTTTATCCTCACTACGACCATTCTAGCTAGGGTTGAGCCTACAGTCAAGTATGGCTCTGATACCACCTCTGTCGGGACCCCGAATTTGCAAATCCGGACCCTCTGTGTATTCAGCACTAGTCCAGGAACGCGCTAGTGCACACAGTCTTAACATCGGTAAATATCACAATCATACCAATCGATACCATAAAAGTACTTTATTTAAATAATCAAACTGGTTACTCGACCTTATGGCCAAGTTACAAATATATGCCTCGCAAGGCGAAACTTATTCAGAGAAAAATAATAGCAGCGGAAAATCAAATAACTTCGTGGCGCCATCCAGTATACCACAGGCAACTGACTGGGCTCGCTTCCCTAAGTAGACGGATCCTCCTGGAGTTCCTCCTCCAAAGCTGGCGTAGTCTCCTCTTCAACTGGTGTTGTGTTGAGGCAAGGGTGAGTACTTGGTACTCAGCAAGTCATGCACAGAATGCAAGCTAATATACTATATGCATGGCTTGGTACAAAGGAATAGCTCAAGGTATATTTGCAGTAAACAGCATTTGAAAAGTAATATAAGTAGATTCGAAAGCAGTAGAAATAAGTAAAGCATAAATAACTTTTCAAGAAGTTTAATAAACATTTTCCCCATCCTAAACCACATTTCCATCATCTTCGTTATTAAACCAACCCAACTTTCCAAATCAAAGTTATTTTTGAGAAATTCTAACCCTTGACTGTAATTCCCGAGCGATGTCCAATACCGCGGACACGGCTATTCGAATAGATTCTAAACTCTGCAGAGGTTATGCACTTTACCCACAAGATACAGTCAAACACCACAAAGGCGAGTTCCCGTAACAAAGTCTTTCGGAAACCTCTAACAATACAAGTGGTCCTCCCCGGTTATTGCGCACTAACCCTTCCCTTCGCTAAGGCGAAGTCTAGGCCAATCAACCGTTAGATGGGTACCTGGCCTCAGCCCCGGTACGCTCCCCCGTACAACTTACACAAAGGGTGTAGTTGACCTCCTGAGGTCCCACAGTGCGTTATCGACAACTTAGTCAACTAGGTCCGTCCCATTACTGAGACATGTGGTTGCACGTTAGACCAGTTCAAAGGCTTGCAAGGTTAAGTCCTTAAAGTGACCAGGGCAAGACTACCGAAGAACCAAATCAACACTCCCAATGCCACAAGCGGCCCACTGATTACTCTTGCCACATGCCCCCCGATCAGCTGTTTATCAAACCCCAGTTGATTACCATGCACCACGTGCCATCAACATCACATGATACTTTTCCAAAATAGGTTCAATATATCATTAAGTCAATATTAACATTTGATTGTCCAAAATCATGTCATGAGCACGAAGCGAGTCTAAGCGAGATACTACAACGGTCTAAAACCCATGTTGGCAATTTAATAATGTCCAACTAGTAATCCACAACTAGGGTGACAAAGGGTCATGGCACATACTTAAGTAATCAAGGTGTCATACAGCAAATTGGTATTTATCTAACCCCCATGTTTAAACAAAGTATTCTTCTAATTGAACTAGCATGCAATAGTTTAAATCAAAATAGATTTCGAAATAGGATCAACATGGTCAAAGCACAACTTGCCTTCAAAAAGTACTTGCTCTTGGTCTTGAGTTGGATCCTGAGTCAATACTTCTCCTTCGAATCCTTCCGGTACTTCAACGTCTACTCGTAAAGCGTGCAAATAGCAAATACACAAATAAACAATAGGCAAAAAGTGTCCAAACATCCAAATAAAATCCATAAACAGAGAGAACATAATTTTATGAGTTTTTAGAAACTGGAATCGTCAAATTTGGAGTTAAGGCGTTAAAAGTTATGATTATTTAAAGTTTAAATAATCAATTAAATAATTTTGCAGAGAAAAACTTTAGTCCAAAAATTAAATAAAATTCATATTTAGGTAGATCTCAATTTTATACAAATTTAGAAATTTGAATCACTCAAATCGGAGTTGAAACGCAAAAGTTATAAGCGTTTGAAGTTTGAAACAAAATCTGAAATCATTAATTCGAATTAATAAATCATTTTCTTTTTCGAAAATTAATTATTGCGTCAGCACGGACACGTGTCAGCTCCTGATTGGCTGGCTGACGTCATCAGGCTCATGGGCTCAGCTCACGGCGCGGTTCGGTCCACGGTGGACCCGGTCCACGGCTCCACGTGAGGCCCGGCGGTGGGACCCACTGTCGGTCGCGGGTCTCACGCAAAGCGTGGGCGGCGTGTGGGCCCTCGACATCTTGGGACCGGCGTGTCGAGGACACACGCCACACGCCAGCGTCTGGCGACGCGTCGGTCCAACTTCCCAACACGTGGCGCAATCTCGCCGTTGGTTTGAAAATCAACGGCGGATTGGATCCAGGGTTAACACGTTAAAACTACTCGATGATCGTGGGCGTTCGATCTAGATCGGACGGTCCAGATCTAATCCTATAATAGCCTGCTACGGCGCGTGGCGATTGTGAACCGTTGGATCTTGATCCAGCGGTCGAATCTAATCGGGTTTAGAACACGTGAACTCACCTCAACCGTCCGATCCGATCGGCGGTCCACGTAGCTCGCGAAGTCCGGCGATGGCGCCGCGAGGCTTGGGCACCGGAGGCAGGGGCGATGACCAAGAGCCCAGCGCTACGAGGCTCCTCCGGCGTCGTGGTCACGTTCGAATCGCCACGACTCGGGGATCCCGATTTTGGCCTCCTTCTCCTCGAGGCGGCGGCGGCGGCGGAAGGTGAGAAAAACCACCACAATACCCTAAGCTACTACGGCGAGCAATCCCGAGCAAGCGGCGGCTGCTAGGGTTTAGCAAGCTAAGGCAAAAAGTAGCGCAAGGTCACGGCGGTCCTCGGGGTGCGATCCGGGCATTAAATAGCCCCGGGAGGCGTGCTCAGGGCGGAGCCCTAATCGGTCACGGCGGCGCACTCGGCGGCGGAGTCCGGCTCGGACTCGGCGGGGAAGACGGCACGGGAACCGTCCACGTGTCCAGATCAGCGGCCCCGATCGGACCGGCGCAACGGGTTCGGGTCGGACACGGCTCAACCGGTACGGGCGGATCTCAGCCGTTGGATCTTGATCCAACGGTTGGGATTGATTAGGTTTAGGAGTGGGTTCGGTCGAGTCACGTGGCTCGGGTCGGACTCGAACTCGAGTCTGACTCGGGCTCGGTCGGATGAACAGTACTTGACCCGAGTTGATTTTCCAGCGATTTAATATTTAAAATAATTCCCAGTAATTCATTTAATTCATTAAAAATAGCAAAAGACTCAGAAAAATTCCAGAAAAATTCTGGAAAATATTTTAGGGTATTTGGGACTCAAATAAAATATTTCCAACAAAATTTTATTTGCAAGATTAAATTCTTTAATTATTTCAAAATGGAATAAATTCAAATAAACTCCAAATAAATCCAAATAAATTCCAGAAAATTCCAAAAATTCACCAAAGTGCCAAATCACACATGAATTTAAGGAAAGCAAAATTTTGGGGTGTTACACCACCCCACTGTCATCTCCATCGGAAGCTCCGTGACGAGGGGATCCGGCGGATTCGGCGCGAGGAAGGAGATCGAGAGGAACCGAGAGGAGAAGATTCAACATTCGTTGTTCGTCGGGCGAAGGTATGCCTATGGATAATCTTTGGGGATGGACTAGGTGCTGATCTAGAGGAGGATTTGGTGCTTTTAGATCGACAGGTGGTGCTGCGATTGGATAGAATTGATGAAAACTAGAGATTGCATGGTGTTCTGTTTCGGGCAGATTGGACGTCCGACCTAGGGTTTGAGTTTTCGCAAATTTAGATTTGGATTTTGATCGTCCGCCAGATGAAGAAGTTGTAGGTAATTGAATTGCCTTTAATTGGACACAAAGAACGTGAAATTACGTCCAGTCGTTTGAATGTTATGGCTGTTTTACCGAACGTGTTCAAAACTGTGACGTGATTGGGACAGAACGTATTGTTTTGTAGATTACACAATTTTACAGGCTGAATCAGTTTTTCCCAATACTTATAAAAGTCTAGGAAATTTCCTAAGCTACGATAAAAAGTACTCGTTTAATTAATTTGGAGTCCTAGAACACAAGTTATGCTAGTTGGAAGCCCGCTGTTCCGAAGGGACAGATTCTCTGTTTCGGGTTTTAGGGGTTGTTTGCGAAGTCGGGGTTGTGACACCACGGAGTGTCGTAACCTTATATAATGTGAATGTTGAGGTCAAAAACTTTAAAAAATGTGAAATTGGAGGTTGAAATCATTCGGTATGAGGTTTATTCGCGTTTTCGGGCTGTTTCCGGGAGTTTGGGCCTTTCCGGGGGGAGTTTGGGCCTAAAGGGAAGGGTCGTGGGCTTTGGTTGGGAAGAGTTTGAATCCAAATAGGAGTAGGAGACCTGGTTGGGGGCCTCCTCCACCCCTTTTGGTGCGCCCCATCCAGCCCCTTGCGCCCCCACTCCCATGCCCTAGCCGCCACCTCCCACCTCCCTTCTCCCTTGCTTGCGCCTTCCCTCCCCCATTGCTCCCCATTGCTCCACCACCCCTCCACCACCTCTCCACCTCCCTTGCTGCCCTAGGGGAGTTCCCCACATCAACACCTCAAAGATCCATCCGTTGGAGCGCTCCGCGACGAGGAGATCCGGCGGGAGTGGAGCGAGGAAGGAGATCGCGCGAACCGGGAGGACATCCGTTGGGTTTTCGTGCGTCGGGCGAAGGTATGGCCATGGGAATCCTTGGGGTTGGTCTAGGTTATGTTCTAAGGGTGATTATAATGTTTTTAGATCAATTGGTGGTGCTGGATTTGAGTAGATTAGATGAAATCTAGAAGTTGCCACGTTCTCTGTTTCGGGCAGCATGAGCAGTCGACCTAGGGTTTAGGTTTTCTTGAATTTAGATTCGGAATTTGGTCGGCCGCCAGTTGAAGAAGTTGTAGGTAATTTCAATACCTTTCAGTGGGTATATAGAACGCGTAATTACGATCAGCCGTTTGAAAGTTATGGCAGTTTTACCAAGCGTGTTAAAATCTGTGACGTGATTGGAACAGATCACGGTATTTTGTAGATTAAACAACTTTAGATTCCGAATCAGGTTCTCCATATACTTAGAAAAAGTTAGGAAATTTCCTAAGCTGCACGAGGATGTACTCGTTTAATTTATTCGGAGTTTGAACTCAAGTTGTGCCTTTTGGAAGGCTGCTGTCCCGACGGGACAGAACCTCTGTTTTTGGGTTTTGCGAGTAGTTGGCAATGTCAGGGTAGAAGAGGGTTTGCGTACTATTTTGTGGACATTATTGTGAGTGTGTGGTCCCTATGTGCAGGTGGTGTGACCCCGGGAGTGCCTTCTACTTCTCGCCAATCCGTCGCTCGTGGTTGAGGCAAGTGTATTGGAATGGGTAGTGGGTTGTAGTTGCTAGATTGATTGAGATTGAAATTTGATATATAATATGTTCACATGCCATGCCTTAATGATTGCCAATGATATGATGAGTATGCCTATTATGTTATGATGCCATGTGTTAATGTGCAAGTTATTTATGATGTTGGCATGTTTGCATACATGGCATGATACATGGCCCGGGCGGTGAGAAAGTCATAACTAGTCCGGGGAAGGTCGGTGAGAAAGTTATGACTATTCCGGAGAGCCAATGAGTAAGTCCTACATCGTGATTCCATCCACCGCGGTGTTTGGAAGCGAGGAGTAGGCACCCTCCATCTTCGGGAAGGAAGGGGGAAGAGGGTGCACACCGACGGGTGTGTACTCAACCATACCGGTATGAGTTTCCAAGGAGAAATCAGCATAGCATCGCATTGCATACATAATGATGATGATAATGATATGTGATCATGAATGAGATGATTTACATGATGTGATTGAAGGGAATATGCCCGAGAGGCAATAATAAATTGTTTATTATCTTATTCCATGTTTATAATAGATGTTTATTTCTCATGCTAAAATTGTATTAACCGGAAACGTTGATACATGTGTGTTTAATAAACAAAATGGTTCCTAGTAAAGCCTCTCTTTTAAACTAGCTCGTTGATTAACTGATGATCAAGGTTTCCTGATCATGAACATTGGATGTTGTTAATAACGGGGTCACATTATTAGAAGAATGATGTGATGAACACACACCCAAGTTGGTATAGCAAATTCGATCAAGTCATTAAAGTTTGTTGCTGTACTGAACATATACAAAATAGCTCTTTTCCTTAGACCATGAGATGATGTCAATCACTAACTCCGGAAGAGTACTTTGATGACATCAAACGTCACTCCGTAACACGGTGATTATTGTTGTGGTTATGACCACCTGGGTGTGTGTTTTTTTTTTGTGGGTTCTTTCCTCTCTTTTTATAGGAGGGGAACATGGGGGATCCATCCCTTCGTGCGCGTCCCATTTTACTCTTCCCGACCGGCCCCGACAGGATCTTGTCGTCTTCTTCTTCTCTTTTTGCCGGGTGTCAGATTTATTTAATGGTGTTGTCGGGTGTGTCCTTGTGGATTGCGAGGGTGCGTTCCTCCGTTGCCTTTGCCGCTACCTTTGCTTCGCTCCGCATTGTAGGTTCGTCCGAAGCAATGCCTCGTTTGCTCAGCTCAAACCGGATAAAACATGGGCCGTGCTTCATTCACCCGATTGCTCGGGATATGATGGGCTAGACTTTGTAATCGAACCACTACAATAGCCCGCATGGTCGTGGATTGATTTCATCTTTTCCTCAAGAATGACATTTGAGGCCCAAATATTATCCATTGGTCGTTTGGGTGTATGAAGGAGGGCCTTCTTTTACATTCTAAGACACGCGGTTTCCTTTTGGCTGAAGATACGGATAGTAGTGGGGGGAGGTTCCATAGAGCTTATTCCACTCCTGGCATTTTTGGCTCCTCCTGACTCCATCCTCTTCTTCATCTTCGTAAGCTTTTTCCCTCCAATGGGTCCTCGACGCGCCTCGAGCGAAATTGGTTTTAAGCGAGAGGGACGCCGAGCTTTGTCCCCTTCCTGGGGCCCTGTTTTGACTTCCGCGAGCTAGATCTTATGGCCCTAACTCGGCATAACCCGCATATCCATGCGTTCCCCTGGCGCGGATGAAGTTCCCCGTCCCCGAGCCACGGAGGCGGTCGTGTTCGCCGCCTTCTTAGAAGCCGGACTTCGATTCCCTGCTTCCCCTCTAGTGGGATCTATATTGCGGGCCTTTCAAGCGGAGCTTTCGCAACTCACTCCGAATGCTATTGTCCGGATGGCGGTGTTAGATTGGGCATTTCGAGCCGGTGGATTCAGATTGACTGGCCGTTTGTTTTCTCTGATAGAGGACGCATTTTGGCAACCTAAATTTCACCGGGTTGGGGAGGAGGACCACCGATCTTGCTTCGGCTCCTTAAACTTTCAGACGAAGAGATCTTTGGCCAAAGAGATCCCCGTGGCCGCCGCTAAAGGTAAATGGGAGTCGGGTTGGATGCACCGGTGGTACTACCAGGAGCTAGACGGCTCGGACTCCCCCCTTCGCACTTCCTTGGGGCTTGTGAGGACTATCCGCTCGCCGAATTGGGACGCGACTGCAGAAGAGGCCCGACTGCTCGATTTCCTGAGGGCCCTTCGACATCAAAGCTCTATGCGCGACTTGGTGGAGGAGTATTGTTTATGTCGCATCGATCCTCTGGCAAGGAACCCCGCAGTTACTTTGGATTGGTCCCCTGGAGGAGATATCTCCGTGGTCCGGCCCGAGGGGATGCAAGACTTAGGGCGCGAGTCATGAAAAATTGGCTCGCAGACTCTGAGTCCGTGCAAGGCAGCCGAATATGAGGCTGCTATGAGTGCCATTGGGGCTAGGCGATGCCCTCGCTTCGCCGAATGGGGACTTGAGTCGCTCCTCATCCCGGAAGGATCGTGAGTTCCCCTCGTCCATGGCGAGCGAGACTGATTCGTCTTGCTCCGCCTCAGGCCACCAATACTTCCGGGGGAAGTGGAGGCTCAGAAGACGATGGCGATGAGGAGGCGGACTGGAATGAGGAGTCTAGTGATGAAGGTGATTCCTCTGAATCGGTTGCCGCCACATCTCTGTCCCCGCCGGCTCCATCTGATCTGGTTTGCACCACGGGACTTTCTGGAGCATTGCCGGCGATCGAGGAGAGTAAATCCCCTGGGACACCTCTTGCTTCGGATTCTTCGCCCGGCCGTAGGGCTACGACTGGGTTACATTCTTTGGGTGGGGCTGAGCCTCTCGCCCCTTCCCGGACCCCGATCTCTGTCTCCGAAACGGGATTGCCTGAGACCGCCCCGTCCGTTTTAAATCGGACACAACACTTCCGGTCCCTGTTCCTACTCCGTTGGCAAGTAGGCAAGCTGACGGGGGGCAATCTCCTGGATACTCTTTCTTGGCCATCCCTGGCGTCGATCTTGTTGACTTGGCAGGCGATGATGAAGGTGATACTTCGGTTATGGAGGACGCACTGGGATCGCCCGGGAACGTGGCTGACGTGGCAGCGGAGGGAATTTGCGTTCCTTCGGGCGGATTGCTGAAGCCGTCGGTTCTTGAAGCTCGCGACCTTCAGCTAAACATTTCTACTCCCGATACCCCCGTAGGGGCAGAAGGTCTTACTCCCGATACTTTTCCCGCCAGCTCATTAGGGTATGATGTCTCTCTAGGGCTTGACGAAGCTGGTGCAGGGGGTGATAACGCGGAGGCGGGGAAAACTTTAGAGCCATCAGAACAGGACCGGGGCAAGACGCCTCCGATTCCTTTGGCTCACATGAAGGAAGGGGGTATAATCCCCGCGGAAGCTACCCCCCAGGAGGCTCCTTCCTCCGGCGGAGGGGCTTTATCCTCGCGTCAGGCGGCCCCTGGGGGCAGCTCTGGTTCCTCCTTACGTCGGAGTTCGACTGTCAAACTTTGTGGCTTCAGATTTTGAAGGAGGGACAACAAGGATTCACCTGAAGAAAATGCGTGCCGCCTTTTCTCCTTATAGTAAATCCATAAATTTATTTGGGGAAGTGAACGATCTTGCCCTTTGCGAAATGTCGATGGATCATCATCTTAAGGTGTTTATTTATTTCCGTTGTTCTCGTTTGTCTCTGTATTCCTACTAGCTGCTTCTTCACCCCGTGATGTCTCTTTTACAGGGGGCTGTCGTGGCTTCGGAAATGGTTCGTCGCTTTCGGGCATATTTTGATAAATTCAACGAAGGGGTTCAGTATTGCGAGGCGGCTAAGAAACGAGTAGAAGAGCTGGAAACGGAGAAGGCCCATTTGTCAGAGGCGCTCCGCAGTTCTAGTGAGTCCTTGGCTAGGGCCCAAGTCGAGGCGGCACAAAGCCAAGACTTGGCGGCGAAAAATGTCGAACTTGAAGGGGCTATCTCCATGATGAGGAGCCGCTTGGCCGAAGAAGAACGGGCTCGCTTAGCAGCCGAACGGAATGAGAAAAAGAAGGAAGATCGTATAGAAGAGCTGAAGGGCCTCTTAACTGTGGCGGATGAGGCCAAGAATATGCTGAAGAAGCAAGCAGAGGAGTTTCCTTCCCAGCTCGCGACGGCGCGGGGCGAGGCTCAGATGCACCTCCGCAACGCTCGACGTGCAGAGGAGAGTTACGACACGATCCTAAGGAAATGGATTCCATCGCTTCCGCAGTTCATGAAGCGACTGAAGCCTTTTTGCAACAGCTTCCTCGATTTGGCATCGACGCGCCTCCGAGCCGTATTCCCCCTTCTCACCTGGAAGCTATTTCTTTTCTCACGAAGTCTACTAAAATTTTTGGGGACTCGGCGTTAACCTTCGGGGACTATCATGCGAGGCTAGGCTCTGTGAGGATCGCCAGCTTATTGGAGGCGAAGGATGCACACATGTTCGCGAACATTTTGGTTCTTCCTCCGCTTCTGTATCTTCGCCCGGATTTGGTGACCTCCTTCCCTCCGTGAAGCCCTCCGCTGCTGCTTTCCGGTTGTCCTCGAGCTTTATGTCAGATTTCTGGAGGCAGCATGGCGATAATGTTGCGAAGGAATCAGTGCGTCGTGCTCGGGCTTCGATGGTCGAGTTAGCGAAGGGAGCGGAAAAACCGCCATCCACTTAGTTTGCCTGCTTCTCGCATTATCGCTAACTTTGGGAATGTAAACGCTTCGAATTATCGTGTTGCATTTATTTCAGACTTTCCGCCTTCTCGTCTCTTCGGCTTCCTGGGTTGACATTTACTTCAATTCCTCGAACTTTGTTGCTTCCGTAGTGTATATACGCATGACGATTGTACCATTTGGGGTCCCCTCGAGCACCCTTTCTCTCCTCGCATACTTTGTTCATCTTAGCGCCCAACATTCCGAGATGGACGGCCAAGCTCCACCCTCGCCGTCGCCGACGCCTCCCTTAGTTTTCAACTTCGGGACGAGGCTCGCCACCCCACGGCGGTGGCCAACGAAGAAAATGAACTCTGGATGGAATACGATTTGGCCCTGGAGGAGCCGGGCGCGAGGAGGCCATCGCTCGTGATATTTCAAGCGTTCACCTTCTAGTGGCGGCGTTCAGCTTCTACGAGGTGACGGATGCTCTTGTTGCAAAGAAGACACCGTATGCATAACGAGTAGTATTGGTCGTGTGTGTAATGGACCACTTTCGTGGCACCGATATATATATATAAAAAGAATATCATTTTCTCGTGATCGCTTCTTTTATCTCTTTTGCCGTTCTCGCTTCATTCTCGAGATCGATCAAGAACGTGATCGCCCATGTTGATTCAGATATATATATGTATATACTTATACATACATATTTTTTGAAGCTTGTCGTGTCGCATTGTTCGAGCGGTTGTTACCGTCTAAGGATCTCGAGGGTCTCGATTACCCATGGAATAGGACGGGTCATGGTCGCCGCCTATTTTCGGGTTTTTCCAGTGACTTTTAGCCGTAGGCTTGGGGCGTAACCTCGGGTTCCTTGGAAAGATGAAGCAAAGTATAAGCCTAACTTATCGCGTGTCAAATTCCCCTGGCTGAGCCCCGGCCGTAAGATCCCATCGGGAGGGTTATGCTTGCACCTAACTTCTCGCGTTCATCTTTAACCGTAGCCCCGAGCATTTAGGACGAGTGGACAGTGGGCGATTAACTTTATTCTACATCCATAAATTCCTACCCGACTCGAGGTCGCGATCCCCTGAACGGAGGAGCGAGGCTGGGTAGGCTTCTACCCGGGCGCGAGGTCATGGTCTCCTGAGCGAGGAACGGGTGGGCTTTGGCCCGACTAAGCGTTCAGAGGCTCCTACCCTGCGAGGCTGCGGGTCTCCTGAGCGAGGAACGGGTGGGCTTTGGCCCGACCAAGCGTTAAATGAGATCCTGAGTGACGCCACCAAACCTTTGCTTGAGGGAGACTTTTTCTTCTTTATTTATGGAGACACAGTTTTATACACACGCACTCACATTAAGTAAAAAGTAACTACGGGTAGAACCTTTTCAGGGCGTCCGTATTCCAAGTTCTCGGCACCTCCTTGCCTTGCAGCGTAACGAGCTTATGCGCCCCTTTTGTCGTGGATTCTTGGATAATATACGGTCCTTCCCACGTTGTTTCCAGCTTGGCAAAGGCTGGTGCCGCTTTCTTTAGCACCATGTCTCCGGGGGCTAGGCTCCGCTTCTGGACCTTCTTGTTGAAACTCCGGGTTGAGGCTTTCGCGTATGCTTGTATGGTGTTCAGGGCTTGAAGTTTCTGTTCTTCCCTCAAGTCGCAAGTATCCTCTATATCTTCTTGTGCTGGAGCTTTAATCACGCGGAGCGATCTGGCTTGTATCTCTGCGGGGGAAACGGCTTCTTCTCCAAATACAAGTCGAAATGGAGAGAATTTCACGCTCATGAGGTCGATGTCCGAAGGGCCCATAAAACATTAGGGAGCTCGTCCGCCACGAACCTTTGGCCGAATCGTGGAGTCTTTTTTAATGCCGCCGAGGATCAACCCATTTGCTCTTTCAACGGCCCGTTCGATCAGGATGTCCAATCAAGCAAAACAGATTTCTACCCGATACCCTTGCAAGACTCCTTGAACCTCCAGGAATCGAATTGAGACCCGTTGTCGGTGACGATCCAAAAGGGACCCCGCACTGCATATGATTGTTTTCCACGTAAATTTTCTTGTCGCCTCGGTAGTGATTTTCGACACCGGCTCCGCTTCGATCCACCTAGAGAAATAGTCAATTGCGACGATCACGAACTGGAGACTCGCTCGGGCTTTGGGCAATGCTCCCACTATGTCCATTCCCCACTTGGCGAAGGGCCAGATTGGTGGTATCGGGTGCAATTCGCTGGGGGGTGCCTTCTTCTGCCTCGACATCCACTGGCATGCGTGGCAATGCTGGACCACCTCTTCCGCATCTTTTAATGCCGAAGGCCAATAAAGTCCCATCCGGAAGACCTTTCCAGCGAGGCTTCTGGGGGCTTGGTGTGCTCCACAGGTCCCCTGGTGCGCCTCTTGTAGGGCTTGTATCCCCTCTTCGCGTGAAATGCAACGAAGCCATGGAGCGCAGAGTCCATTACGGAAAAGCAACCCTTCTATTATGGCATATTTCTTTGCTCGCCTTTCCACACGCCTTGAAGATGCCTCATCATGAGGTAGCTTCCCTGTAAGAAGGTAATCGTACACTTCGCTTCTCCAGTCCTCGACCCTCGTTCTAGTGACTACATTCACATGCGAAGAAACTGAGGCGGCTTGGAGTTCTTCGAAGAAAACCGTGGGTGGTAGGGTCCCTCCGTTTGCAGCGATCTTTGCCAATTCATCTGCTCTTGTATTCGAGTTCTCGGAATAGCGAGGACAAGTGAAACCCTCGAAGCCTTTTTCCAGTGCGCGAACTGCTTCCACATACTTTTGGAGTTGCTCGTCCTTTACCTGATATTCTTTGGAGATTTGTCCTTGGACCAACTTTGAGTCAGTCTGCAAGATGGCTCTTCTTGCCCCCATGGTTTTTGCCTTTCGTAGCCCCAGCAACAATGCTTCATATTCCGCCATGTTGTTAGTCGAGGGAAACTGAAGTCTCGCCGCGAACTCAGCCAGCTCCCCCCCCGGGGCTTTCACGATCGCTGCAATCCCAGCTCCTTTTACTCCCCATGATCCATCCGAATTGATGGTCCATACCGTCGGAATCCTCCCCTCTTCGGAGGTCGGCGACGTCCATTCTACCACGAAGTCGGCCAAAACTTGACTCTTGATGGCAGTGCGCGGGATTATCCCCAACTCAAAAGATGCTAGTTCGACCGCCCATTTGCTGATGCGCCCCGTGCTCTCCCTATTGGTCAACATCGAGCCGAGGGGATATGCGGTTGGTACTTTGATACTGTGGGCTTGGAAATAATGGCGGAGCTTCCGGGATGCCATTAGCAACGCGTACATCAACTTCTCCATTTCCGTGTATCGCAACCTCGCCTGGCGCCTCAGAGACGAAGTATATTGGTTGCTGCTTTGCGCCTTGCGGTTGCACCAATACTGCACTCACAGCCGAGGGGCTTGCTGCTAAATACAATAAAAGCTCCTCGCCTTGCTTCGGGCTTCGTAAGGTTGGCACTTCCATAAGACTTTGCTTCAATTTGTCGAAGGCGAGCTGGCATTCCTCTGTCCAAGCGAAGGTGCCGCTGTGTCGCAGTGCTTTGAAGATGGGTAGACTCTGCTCCGCGGACTTAGGGAGGAAGCGGTTGAGGGCGGCAAGCCTTCCTGCTAATCGTTGTACTTCTTTCACATTCCTGGGCGGGGCCATGTCTTGGATAGCTCTTATCTTCTCGGGGTTCGCTTCGATGCCTCGTTGTGACACCAGGAATCCCAGCAATTTTCCCGCATCTATTCCAAAGACGCACTTGTTCGGGTTGAGCTTCATCCTTTCAGCTCTTAGGCTGTTGAAAGTCTCCCTGAGGTCGGCTAAATGGCCTTCCTTCTTCTCGCTTTTAACGATGATATCATCGACGTAAGCTTCCACGTTCTTTCCTAATTGGTCCACGAAAACCTTGGCGATAAGACGTGCGAAGGTAGCACCTGCATTTTTAAGACCAAACGGCATCCGAACAAAACAATAAGTGCCAAAGGGGGTGATGAACGCCGTCTTATCCTCGTCCTCCTTCCGCATGTAAATTTGGTGATACCCAGAATAAGCATCAAGGAAGCTCATCCTTTCTGACCCGGAGGTTGAGTCAACGAGTTGATCGATGCGGGGGAGGGGGAAGTCATCTTTAGGGCACGCCTTGTTGAGGTCGGTGAAATCGATACACATCCTCCAAGCCCCGCTGGCTTTTTTGACCAGGACCACATTGGCCAACCAATCCGTATGGACTGCCTCCCGTACGATTCCGGCTTGGAGGAGCTTCACCACCTCGGCCTTGGCCGCAGCTTGCCTCTCAGTGGAAAGCTTTCGGAGCTTCTGCTTCTTTGGTTTGACACTCTCGCTGGTTGCCAAGGCGTGCTCGACGGTCTCCCTTTTAACCCCCGGAAGGTCCTCCGGTCCCCATGCGAATACTGTCTCGTATTCCTGGAGAAGCTGCATTAAGTGTTTTTCTTCGCTGGGGGTGAGGGTGGCGCTGAGAGTTATAGTCCTCTCTCCTCCTGGGTGGAGGGGCACTCGTCTTGTTTCACCCTGGGGTTGCGGTTTGGGAGCCATTTCCCGAGGCATTGTTGTTAGGTCCTGCTCGGTGGTATGAACATACCTAACCCGAAGGATTTTCCATGTCTATTTTCTGGCGAGGCTTGGTCTCCTTTGACCGTGATAACGCCACTTCCGACGGGATCTTCATACATAGGAATCCGTGGTGGATAATCAGCTGCCATGGCCGCCGTCGATCCTCGACCGAGGATGGCGTTATATCGAAGGGTATATCCACTACGTCGAATGTGACTAGGTTGGATATTTGACTTTGTGACGTCGCGAAGGTGACCTCCAGCTCCACTTGTCCGAGGGTGTTAACTGTGTGGCCCCCAAAGCCCACCAATGGTACCTCCGACTTCTTCAGTCGATCGCGGGGTATCATCATTTGTCGAAAAGCCTCCGCCGAGAGAATGTCCGCAGCACTTCCCCCATCAATCAACACTGATTTAACTTCGCACTCACGATGATTGCCGTTACGACAGAGAGTCTTGATGTGGGAAATGCACTCCGCTGCATCTTCTTGTGTAAAATGATTGGTTCAAATTCCTTCATGAGCCGACGGGGCTGAGTCCTACGTGGTTAATTTGCCTTGCGTAAGCCTTCCTTTGTCTTTTCGACGAGAGGTGTGAGGATGACCCCCCGGCGATAACGTTAATTACGCGTCGGAGCTGATTTACCCCCCCGGGAAGGGGAGGAGGAGGACGGTGCTCCGCTGGGGGCGATGCCGGCACTGGGGGGTGAATACCCGCGTACCTTCGCTTTCTTTCGAAGCGACGATAGCCTTCAATTACCTTACAATGTGCGGTGTCATGTGTGTTGTTGTCGCCATGATATTCACAGGTATACCCTTTTTGGCTTTGCTCCTCCCTGCTGTCCAAACAGATTCCTCCCTTTGGCCTCCCCTGCTCCACTGGTGAACTCCATTTTTGCTGTCCTCCAAACCTTCCCTGATTCGCCCGATTTTCCACATAGTGAATCCTCCTTCCCTTGTCTCTTCTGGTTGGTTCTGCGCGTCGTTCCTTCGCCGCGGCCCTCAGGGGAGGATCTTTCCTCCGGTCCCTCTTGCGTGGGCCCATCTCTTCTGTTTCTCGCAGTGGCCCGCCCTCCCTCCGGAGATGATCTTCCTCTGCCCTGGCGTATTCCCTCATCTTTGCGAATAGCTCTTCCACAGAGCGTACTTCCTTGCGTGCAAGTCTCTCCGCCAACGGCCCCCTTCGTAACCCAAAACGCGCGGCGTTGATTATGGTTGTGTCGCTAACTCCTCGAACTTGGCATTTGACTCGAGAAAATCGCTGGAAATAGCTCTTTAGGTTTCGCCTTCACGTTGTTTAATTGCAAACAGGTCGCTTTCCTCTTTAATCCCGTCAACGTTGCCTTGAAAATTGCCTTCAAGTTTCGCCCGGAGCTGCGGCCAGTTGGTGATAGAATTTGGCTCCAAGGAAGAATACCAGGATAAGGCTATCCCCTCCAATGCCAATAGCAATCCTTTGGCTTTGATATCGTCATCACCTCCGGCAGCTTCCATGGCCGTATCATAGACACGGAGAAATTCTCTTGGGTTGGTTTTGCCATCATACGGTTTTACTGTGGGGAGTTTGAAGCTTCCTGGTGAGGGCCACCTTTTTGTTCGAAGCCTGACTGTGATGCCCTAGAATTTGAGAGCAATCCTAGGGTTTTCTTTCTTGATTGTTCCGGAAAGAAAGAGGGTTTTGTCGGGGAATGAAACAATTGAAGAATATGCGGCAATTTAATATTAAAAATTGGAGTTTTGGGCTAGTTTCAGGTGAGGCAACTGGGCCTGGTCGGGAATTCCTTTTCCCCTCTCCTCCCCATGCCTTGGTGGGCGGCCCACCTTCCCTTAAGTGGCGCCCCTTCCCAAACCCTAAGGCGCCTCCTTCCCTCCCCTAGCAGCCACACCCCTCCTCTTCCTCCCTGCGTGGTGGCTCAAGATCCACATGGCTTAAACGCCGAAGGAGAAAAACGAGAAGAGGATCTGTGGAGGCGAGGAGGAGACGAACAGATTTCCATTACGGGATAAATCGCGCTGCTCTTAGTGGGTTCGCAAGGGGAACTCAAGGTAAAATTCCCAATCTTTTACCTCTGTTCTACCTAGGGATTAGGAGTGTATTAGATCTGGTGGTGAGTGGTTTGGATGGATCTTGATGGGGAGAAGGGTGGATGTTCACGTGGTGCTGTTTTTGGAAGTGAAGATTGTGCAGCGCGGATTGTATCGCGTTTTACATGGCATAGATGATTTTTCCTGCAAAAACCTATAACTATAAAGTAGTAGATAACTTCGAGACCTAGCTACTGTAAATTTTTCAGAATTTTTGGGGCGTCGGTCTGAGTTATCGCTGTTAGAAGATGACGAACAGAATCTGGAAACAGATTTCGTCCACTGTGTTGGACGGTTGTTTAGGCATATTTAACAGCCGAATTGAAATTTTTGACCTTCATGAAAGTTGTAGATCTCGTCAATATCTAGCTACTGTAATTTTTCTGTATTTTTATGAACAGTATAAAAAAAGATACAAAATTGGGAAGAGAGGGTGCTGCTGTTCGATCCGGACAGATCGGGGTTTTTGGCGTTTAAATGGGATCGGGGAGTAGGAAGCGTGTGTTTGAATTGTGTGATGAATTGTGATGTCGCTATGTACTGAAATAATGTTTGTTCAGGTGGTGCCACTGCTGGGCGTAATTCAGGTTCTTTCGCCCACGTCGGTAAAGGCAAGTGGAAGCAGCTTGTATTGTTAATCTATACATTGTTGTTTGATTCGCCTTCACTATAAACTCCAATTACAGCAATCATACATGGTTTAATCATTTGCTTTGAGGATTGCAATTTCTTATTTGACTGGTATTGTGATGTTGTGGTTTAGCTATGAATCAAGAGTAAGGTGAAGAATGATGTTGTTTACGGATGAATTGTCTAAACACTTCATCTCTATGATATTTGTTTTCTATCCATGCTATATGATGATATGAAAATGTGTGGACTCAGTGGGAGAGGTTATGAATGAATTCATGCATGAAGCATTAACTGCATAATCATGCATTGGAAGTTTGTCGACACAAGTGGCGTCTTGCGGCAAACCGTACAACACCGTGTGTTCTGAAAGGGCACGGTGAGGAACATGGCATAAGCATGTGCATCAATCATATGCATTTTACTGAAGTGGTGTGGACTCTTTTGATGTGGTATTGTATATGAGGAATGTGGACTCTTTGATGTGGTATTGTATATGAGGAATGTGGAATGAACATGGCATAAGCATGTGCATCAATCATATGCATTTTCTTGAAGTGGTGTGGACTCTTTGATGAGGTATTGTATATGAGGAATGTGGACTCTTTGATGTGGTATTGTATATGAGGAATGTGGAATGATAGATATATGGTGGATGTATTTGTATTAGTTGTTCCGCTGAGATTACCCAATCTCACTACTTGCTCGCTTTTGATGTTTTCGGAGTAGCGCACATGAGTCGTAAGCATGAAGGGTGGGCTAGCAACACAATAATTTTTTTTTTTCCGATGTCATCGACTCTCATGATCTAGTGCTTTAAATAATTCATTAGTTGGATGCAATTTTATTTCTTATAGACCCTTGTTGTTCCCTTTAAACTTGTTCTCGCTTATGGTTGTCCCATTAGAGATGTGTTATATTTGTGGTTGATACCTGGTTGAATTAGACTCGTTGTCTCTAGTATTGATGTCGCGGATATTATTCCTATTTGAATTGCTTCCGTATTGTCCTGTTTTAGGGGAAATCTTGTAATTTTTTTCTGTACAACAGTTGAGATTTATGGGGTGTTACGGTTGGTATCAGAGTTGGTGTAGGTCCCTGGAATGTGTATTTAGTGTCATACTATAGGTTCAACCTAAAATATGAAGTGGGATAATCTAGAAACATGGCTTAGGTTTTACTTAAAACTTTGCCATAGGATAGCAACATTAAAACTTGTGTAAGTGGAATAATTAATTTAAAACTTGACACACTCAAGGTTGCCAAGAGGAATGGGTATGGGTACCGTTGCTTTACGCTTAAATGTTGTATTTAAGCTTTGATGTTGAATGTTATATTTGGTAATATATGTTGCTATGTTTACGAAAGAATTGATTGTGTTGATACATTTGAGATTATGTGGGTTGTGGTGCCGAAAAGGTTTCGGTCACCTTCTGTTGTTTGTAGTAATGATGGGTTTGACGTTGTGGCCGGATAGTGCCATCACCGATGGACTTTTAACCTCCTGTTGGGAGAGTGCTTATCCTTTTTGTCGTAGATTGGGTGGTTGGTTGGAGTCGAGTAGTAGAGTTGTGGATTGACCCTCCGAATTTCCTTTGCCGTTTTGACGAACGGTTTTGGTTGGTTTTTGATTGGTTGAAATAAAAGAAAAAGTGTTCGGTTTTGGATACTCACCGATAGTTCTTTTGGTGGTTTTGGTTTTGTCTTCTTTGGTTGAAGACAAAAGAAGAATTTAGGGTTGCGCCTCTTTTGGTCGCCTTGCCACTTTGGCCTTCGATTTGTTGTTTGCCTTATAGAGAAACTTATAGATTGATTCTTGGGTTACCATTCTCCAATTTGAAAAGAAGTTATTGAAGTTTTGATGAAAAATCTAAGTCGCATGGATTTAGGTGTCAAGGTTTTGGCGGAAAGGATGTGGTTGATCGGTTGCTTTACGGAGAAAGTTTTCAATTTATTCTTGTGTTTGTCTTTCTCCGAGGTTTAAAAGAGTTATTGCGGTGTTGTGCCAGACCTTGTTATCGGGGGCCTAAGTTGTGTTTGATCGCAATGATGACTTGCTTGGGAATTCATCTTTGAAAACCGCTTGTTCCGTGAAAGTTTGAAGTTTGAAGTTATGGCCTTATCGAAAAAAGATTTGGTTAATCGCTTGGTTTTCCCTCTTGCAACCATCTTCCTTCAGCGGAAGTTGTTGATCTCGAGAGTTGTGGAGTAGTTGCGTGTCGGCATTTGGGAATTTAAGAGTTGACTTCTCTTGTGATTTGTGGTTGAGCTTTACGGAAGGAAAGGTGTTTTGGGTGTTGTTCTTTTCGAGCAATTTTGGTTTCCTTAAGAGTTGGGTGCGTGATTCACGCGGATGTTTAAGAAGTTAAGTGTTTGACTATAGTTAGAAGTTTTAGGATGATATGAGCTAGTGGTTCGTTAAGCGAATTTGTTGTTTGTTTAAAGATAAACTAAAATATTGTGTTGATAAGAGATGATTAAACGAGACGTCAGGTGATCCAAAGTGAAAGTTGATTAGTGGTGTGTGCAAAGTGATGCGCGGTTATGGAATCTAATAGATGTTTGAGATTAGTTAGCATAGAATGTCTCGGTTGATGAACTTGTTATAGCAAGAAGATGGTGTGAAATTCGCCTATTGTAGCCGGTGGTGGGTCTCGTTAATATTGTGGGTCGACAATATGACTTAAAATACGTGTAATCAATTAATGAGGATATATGGAATGATTGTAGGAAATGTTGAATTATTCTTGATAGATGTGCATGCGATCCGTACTTATGAGGGATGTCTAGTGGAGATCGTGTCGCGTGGTTAGTATTAATTATTGGTGGAATGAACTGTGATATGGAATATGTGACTTAGGATTATACCAGGGTAATTGTTGATTACGGGAATAATTGTAAAGAGATGTGTGCTACGCTTGGGATAATAAGTTGCATAAATAATGGTTCGTCATGGTTAGTAGACCAAAAGAAGTTGTTGATATGCGTCTTATGTTGGATTAAGCGATAAGTTAATTGTGTTGGAGTTGTGAGAACGTGGTTCTCCTTGTCGCATTGTCATACGGTAGATATGGTCTATGGTTAGTTGGTAATATAATCGGTTGTAGTTATATGAATGAGTGAAAAGTGATTTTATTAAGAGCAGATGTTGTAGCTTGTGTGCAACGGATGTTGGACTTGTCGATTTGGGTGATTATGACATCCGTATTGGCTAAGAGTATTGGAATGTGAGTAATGGTGGGATTTGAGTGAACTTTCTTTTGAAGGTTTACTGATTCAAATGAAGATATAAATTTTCTGGAGTGCTTGCCTCTTTGTTTAGGCGTCTTGATTAGTGTGCAAGAAAATCTCCCCGATTAAGTGGCATTTTGTCAAGTTACAAACTTGACTGGCGATTGGAATTATGGATGAAAGAGTAGTATTTGAAGTAACCTGGCAAACATGGGTTCCAAATGTGGTGTGGTATTGAACCATGCCAATATTTGGATTTGGGCTAATCTGTTTAGTCTATGCTATGAGTATGGATTAACACCCAAAGCGTTGGAGTGGGACGCCTCTTTAGCGTTCAAGCTGATTTATCTTTAGTAACCCTGGAGTTAAGCGCTTAAATTGTAATTCTATCGTGACTAGAGTTGGATTTATTTGGGAAAGCGTGTGTGGTGTTTGCGGCGTTTCAAAAGGTGAATCTTACGATTGTTTCATAAGTGATTTTTGTTGGTAAGGTGTTCCTCTGAGATGTGTTTCTTCTCTTTAAGAGAATTGGTAGCGGTTATTAGGCGTAGATGTTTGATTTGAGAGTTGATGCTATCTTCTCGTTATTGGCTTTGGTTAAAATCGATGTTTTGCATTGCGTCTGCAGTGGTTGTTGGGTTGTGATGCGATATGGTATTTTTTTTCGGTTAACGCTGCCGTAGTTTATGCGAATTTGAGCAACCATCGATGTTGTTGGGTGTCAATCATGTGACAAAGAGAATGAAGTCTTTTGTGAATGGTTAATGGGTATCGTAGTTACATGACGAATAAATGGTGAAAAAAGACTCATGACATCGTTTTTATAAGCATAAAAGAGTTGTTGAGCCAGACGGTGAGAAAGTCATATAGAGATATATGACTAATCCGAGTGCTCTTGAAGAATTCACATTCGTGTTATGAATCGAGATTTCCATTGCTCTCTAGCATGAAAAGGAATAAATGGGTAAATGCTAGTATTCAATCTATTTTAAATAGTTGGAGTATGTTGTGTGGTGGTAATTTTGTTATCACCTATGTATAGGAGGTAGCCAAAAGTAATGTTATTGGTTGTTGTTTATGCCCATTTGTTGATATTGATGACTTGGTAGGGTTGTTAATTGTTGGAAATCATTGATCCAATAGAAAAAAATGTAAAAGCTCGTGGAATAATGTCGAGTACATGTTGTGATTGGGATGAACATTGGATAACAATCATGATGAGGTAGTATAGAATGGAAGACGTTTTGTTAATCATCATAAACTGTATTTATAAATGTTGGGTATTGGTTTTTTGTTGAAGATCAATTTTTTGCAAGGTTCTAACCTCGTTTGTGCAAATAGCTGGTGGTCTTGGAGTGTAGGTCTCACCTGGTTGGTCGTCATCTTGAATACGGCCGAACCACAAGCAGAGGTTGTGGTGTGAAACACGCGTTTGTGCGTGGGGAGATGAAGAGGGTTCTAGAGACTGCAGTACCGTTTTCTTACGGAGAGTGGTTGGAATAAGGAGTCGAGACCGTTTTCTTTCATGGTCTATTTGGGAATTGAAGTGAAGGTGGAACCGTGAGAGGTTGCACTCTGTTGAGCTAAATCAACATTTTCTCGCTAGTGTTGGTTTTGAGAACTCGGCTGTCGTTTATTCCAGTTTGAGTCTTTGTGGGACTGTTTTGGGTTGCAAAGAAGGCTTTTGTCCTTTTGGGACGTTGTTGGTGATTTTTTGGTGTGTCTTAGAATCGGGGACGAATCCTGTTAAGGTGGGGAGATTGTGATGCCCTAGAATTTTAGAGCAATCCTAGGGTTTTCTTTTCTTGATTGTTCCGGAAAGAAAGAGGGTTTTGTCGGGAATGAAACAATTGAAGAATATCGGCAATTTAATATTAAAATTGGAGTTTTGGGCTAGTTTCCACTGGGCTGAGGCAACCTGGGCCTGGGCCGGGAATTCCTTTTTCCCCCTCTCCTCCCCATGCCTTGGTGGGCCGGCCCACCTTCCCCTTTAAGTGGCGCCCCCATCCCCCAAACCCAAAGGCGCCACCCATCCACCCCCCAAGCAGCCACACCCCCACCACATCCACCCCAGCGTGGTGGCTCAAGATCCACCGCGAAACGCGAAGGAGAAAACGAGAAGAGGATCTGTGGAGGCGAGGAGGACGAACAGATTTCCATTACGGGGATCGTCGCGCGTTCTTCGTGGGTTCGCAAGGGGGAACTCAAGGTAAAATTCCCAATCTTTTACCTCTGTTCTACCTAGGGATTAGGAGTGTATTAGATCTGGTGGTGAGTGGTTTGGATGGATCTTGATGGGGGAGAAGGGTGGATGTTCACGTGGTGCTGTTTTTGGAAGGGAAGATTGTGCAGCGCGGATTGTTTCGCGTTTTACATGGCATAGATGATTTTTCCTGCAAAAACCTATAACTAGAAAGTTGTAGATAACGTCGAGACCTAGCTTCTGTAATTTTTTCAGAATTTTTGGGGCGTCGGTCTGAGAGTTATCGCTGTTAGAAGATGACGAACAGAATCTGGAAACAGATTTCGTCCACTGTGTTGGACGGTTGTTTAGGCATATTTAACAGCAGAATTGAAATTTTTGACCTTCATGAAAGTTGTAGATCTCGTCAATATCTAGCTACTGTAATTTTTCTGTATTTTTATGAACAGTATAAAAAAAGATACGAAATTGGGAAGAGAGGTGCTGCTGTTCGATCCGGACAGATCGGGGTTTTAGGCGTTTAAATGGGATCGGGAGTAGGAAGCGTGTGTTTGAATTGTGTGATGAATTGTGATGTTGCTATGTACTGAAATAATGTTTGTTCAGGTGGTGCCACTGCTGGGCGTAACTAGGTTCTTCGCCACGCCGGTAAAAGGCAAGTGGAAGCAGATTGTATTGTTAATCTATACATTGTTGTTTGATTCGCTTCACTATAAACTCCAATTACAGCAATCATACATGGTTTAATCATTTGCTTTGAGGATTGCAATTTCTTGACTGGTATTGTGATGTTGTGGTTTAGCTATGAATCAAGAGTAAGGTGAAGAATGATGTTGTTTACTGTGATGAATTGTCTAAACACTTCATCTCTATGATATTTGTTTTCTATCCATGCTATATGATGATATGAAAATGTGTGGACTCAGTGGGAGAGGTTATGAATGAATTCATGCATGAAGCATTAACTGCATAATCATGCATGGGCAGTTTGTCGACGCCTTGTCTTGTGGCATCCGATCTGCAAGACAACACCGTGTGTTCTGAAAGGGCACGGTGAGGAGGAACATGGCATAAGCATGTGCATCAATCATATGCATTTTACTGAAGTGGTGTGGACTCTTTGATGTGGTATTGTATATGAGGAATGTGGACTCTTTGATGTGGTATTGTATATGAGGAATGTGGAATGAACATGGCATAAGCCTGTGCATCAATCATATGCATTTCTTGAAGTGGTGTGGACTCTTTGATGAGGTATTGTATATGAGGAATGTGGACTCTTTGATGTGGTATTGTATATGAGGAATGTGGAATGATAGATATATGGTGGATGTATTTGTATTAGTTGTTAAAACTGCTGAGATTACCCAATCTCACTACTTATTGTTTTGATGTTTTCGTGGCGCACATGAGTCGAAGTAAGCATGAAGGGTGGGCTAGCAACACAATAATTTTTTCAATGTCATCACGACTCTCATGATCTAGTGCTTTAAATAATTCATTAGTTGGATGCAATTTTATTTCTTATAGACCCCTTGTTGTTCCCTTTAAACTTGTTCTCGTTTATGGTTGTCCCATTAGAGATGTGTTATATTTGTGGTTGATACCTGGTTGAATTAGACTCGTTGTCTCTAGTATTGATGTCGTGATATTATTCCTATTTGAATTGCTTCCGTATTGTCCTGTTTTAGGGGAAATGCTGTCGAATTTTTTCTTGTACAACAGTTGAGATTTATGGGGTGTTACACTGACGCTGAGAGGGTTCAAATCGCTTTCTTCCCTTTCCGTTCTCATGTATGTTGGAGAATATACCTCCCGGCTTGGGCTGTAATCTTGAGATTCCTCACATCTCCATTCTTGTTGTTCCTGCAAGCGTTTTACTTCGGCCATAAGCCTTTCGTTGGCCTCCATCGGCCTTTGTATGTTAGGGTCGATCGCCTCTTGACTCCGGTCCCCCTTCAAGCCCCCTTCCGCCCTTTTCCGACTTGGCGACGAGCTGGGGGGGTTGAAGCCTCTGCTATGTCTCCTCCCATGGTCGAAGCGTGTACACCTGCAGTTGGGGGACGCCGTTTGGGGACGCGCTTGCGCGCCGTTGCCGGAGTTTGAGGAGGTGGCGCCCCTGGAGCTTCCCTTGTTGTTGCTGGGGCCAAAACGCGATCCTCCTCGTTTAGAAGTCCGCGCGATTGACTTCTGGTGGATCGTCTGGATCCGCTCGCTCCGACCGTCGTCGTTGCTCCCGTCGGCGGCGTCTCCTTAGACGCTGCCTCTGCTCCCTTCTTTGGTGGCATGGTTTTTTGGAAATCGTGTTTCGCTGCCTAGACCGTGAGCTTCACGTTCTTCCTCTCCCCACGGACGGCGCCAGTGTTGTGGTTATGACCACCTGGGTGTGTGTTTTTTTTTGTGGGTTCTTTCCTCTCTTTTTATAGGAGGGGAACATGGGGGATCCATCCCTTCGTGCGCGTCCCATTTTACTCTTCCCGACCGGCCCCGACAGGATCTTGTCGTCTTCTTCTTCTCTTTTTGCCGGGTGTCAGATTTATTTAATGGTGTTGTCGGGTGTGTCCTTGTGGATTGCGAGGGTGCGTTCCTCCGTTGCCTTTGCCGCTACCTTTGCTTCGCTCCGCATTGTAGGTTCGTCCGAAGCAATGCCTCGTTTGCTCAGCTCAGCTTCGGATAAAACATGGGCCGTGCTTCATTCACCCGATTGCTCGGGATATGATGGGCTAGACTTTGTAACTGAACCACTACAATTATAAAAATGGATTTGGGTACTATGAAAGTATTAGTTAAGGCTCATGCATCAAGAGTGGGATTTGTCCATCCAGATGACGGAGAGATATACTCTGGGCCCTCTCGGTGATATCACATTGACATCGCTTGCAAGCACGTGACTAGGTCACAAGAATGTCATATCACGGAACGAGTAAAGAGTACTTGTCGGTAACGGGATCAAACTAGGTATTGTTGATACCAATGATCGGATCCCGGATAAGTAATATATCGCGAGACAAAAGGAATTGGTTATGTTGTTTTTGGTTCACACGATCACTAGTTCATCATTGAGTAAGTGGGAGTCATTATGGATCTCCAGATCCCGCTGATGATTATTGATCAGAGAGGTGTCTTGATCATGTCCATTTTATTCACGAACCATAGGGTGACACACTTAAGGTTCATCGACGCTTTTGAGTGGATACGGAACACCGGAGAAAAGTTTCGACAGCACCGGAATAGTTTCGGGATATCGGAATAGCTCAAGGGGGTATGTGTTAATTTTTGTTAATTAAAAGAATTAACAAATATTAAAATAACAGAAATAAAATTGTTTATTTATTTAATGGAGAGTCCATTCACATGAAGGGAATGGAGAGTCCATTCACATGAAGAGAATGGAGAGTCCATTCACATGGAGAGAGTGGAGAGTTCACTCACTCCTATAAAAGGGAGGGTGGAGCTCCTCTCTCATGTACTAATCTCAATAACCCTTTGGTTGGTCCTTTCTCCCTCCTCCTGCTGTTCCACCTTTCAAGCAGTAGCTTAAGCGAAGCGCTGCTGAAATAGTTTCTCCACCACCAACACTAAGTCGTAGTGTTGTTGGAGTTTCCCGTGGATCCTCTACTTCCGCTGCCCCGCTGGATCGAGGGATTGGAGGTCATCGTTGTTCCGTACGTGTGACCAAGTACGGAGGCGCTGCCGTTTGTGGCGCTCATCTTCGCGACATTGAAATCGGGCGTGTACCTCTACTTCAACCACGTTTGTTTGCGGGAACGTTATTCCCGCTTTCGGTCTACGAGGGTGAGTCCTTCTGAAACCGTTTGCATGCATCTCCTAGATATGATCTTGGTGTTTGGTTGCATTCATAGGAAAAATTTTGTTTTCCATGCTTAGAACCCATCAGTGGTATCAGAGCCGTGTTTATGCGTAGATGTTATGTACGGTTAAAACACATATGGATGTGGGCGTTGATGATCATGTTATTGCATACTTTCGTGTTTTTTGGATCATGGTGGCATAGTGGGATTTGAAGCGGTCCGGACTAACCTTACATGTCCTCGCACATGAGACTTGTTCCACGCTCGACATGCAACTTGCTTTGCATAAGTGGCTTTGCGGGTGTCAGTTTCTCCTACTATAGTCATGATCTAATTTACAACGGTTTGCTAATAATGTTTTTATCACCGTTGTGGTTCTTGTTCGTAGGTAAGAACGGTTCTTTCCTAGAAAGCCCAAAACCGCGTAAAATATGAAAGAAAAAAAATTAGAGGCGTCTAACTTGTTTTTGCAGGGCATGTGATGTGATATGGTCATTGATACAAAGATTGTTGTATGAAATAAGATTTATTGTAAATTTAAACAACCGGCAGGAGCCATTTGGTTGTCTTTTCTTTTATGGCCTGCGTGCTAAGTATATGTCCATGTGATATATTGTAATGGAGGAAGACAATCAAGATGGAAGCACCATGGACCTTGGTGCCACGCCGGTGGAATGATGGAGATCATACCATGACGCACAAGATGGAGATCAAGTGCTAGAAGGACCATATCATATCACATTATTCATGCATGTGATGTTAATCCTTTTTATGCATCTTATTTTGCTTGGATGTGATCGCGTCGTTAGCACTATAAGATGATCCCTTCAACTTAATATCAAGATAATAATGTGTTCTTCCATAGTATGCACCGTTAAGAAAGTTAAATGCGTTTCGAAGCACCACGTGATGATCGGGTGTGATAGACTCTACGTTCGCATACAACGGGTGTAAGCCAGATTTACACAAGCAAATACTTTGGTTCTACTTGGCGAGCCTAGCATGTACAGACATGGCCTCGGAACACGAACCGAAAGGTAAAGCATGAGTCATATGGATGATATGATGAACATATTGATGTTCGCCTTTGAAACTATGCCGTCTCACGTGATGATCGGTTTCGGTATAGTGAATTTGGTTCGTGTAATCACTAAAGATGACTAGAGGGATGTTGTTTTTGAGTGGGAGTTCTCGTAGTAATTTTGAATTAAACTTGAACTTAATCTATTATGAACTTAGTCTAAGTAACTTTGCAAATACGTTGTAGATGGCACCACCTACTTTCAATTTCAATCTGTTCATGGAGAAAGAGAAACTAGCCACCAACGGTAGCAACTTTACCAAGGGCCCTTAACTGAGGATTCTCCTCGTGTTGCTCAAAGGAACTATGTGCTTGATGCGCCACTGGGTGCCCCGCCCGCTGATGATGCCCCCGAGGAGGAGAAAAATGTTTCCTTGACTCGCAAGGAGGACCACAGTTTAGTTCACTGCGGCATTTTGTACGGCCTTGAGCCCTGAGCTGCAACGCTTTGAGCACAAAGCAATGCTTTTGATACAATGGGAGAGTTGAAAATGATTTTCGACACCCATGCCGCATGATGAGAGTTATGAAGCTTGAGAAAAGTTCTTTAGCTGCATGATGGAGGAAAACAGCTCAGTTAGTGAGCACATACTCAAAATGTGCAGATGCAGCCGATAAACTCATAGCTTTGGGAATAACGATCCCCATTGAGCTAGGAATTCATCGTGTTCTCCGATCTCTGCCACCAAGTTACAAGAGCTTTGTGATGAACTACAACATGCAGGGCATGAAGAAGTCTCTCCCGAAGCTTCTGTCAATCTTGAAACTTTGAAGTAGAGATCAAGAAGGAACATCAAGTGTTGATGGTCCATAAGACCACCGATTTCAAGAAGAATGGCAAGAAAGGCAAGGCTAAGGGTAACTTCAAGAAGAAGGGCAAGTCTGTTGCCACATCGAGAAGAAGACCAAGGCTGGCCCTAAGTCGACATCTTGAATGTTTTTCTTGCAAGGGCACTTTGGGCACTTTGGAAGCGCAAGCGCCCAAAATATTTGGTGATAAGAAGGACGGAATGTGAACAAAGGTATATATGCTATACATGTTATTGATGTGTACCTTACTAGTACTCGCATGGCGCTGGTATTTGATACCGGTTCGGTTGCTAACATATGTAACTCGAAACAGGAGCTGAGGAACAGGCGACAACTAGCAAGGGATGAGGTGAAGATGCACGTCGGCAATGGATCAAAGGTTGATGTGATCGCCGTCGGGACGCTACCTATCCAATTACCATCAGGATTAGTTATGAACCTAAATAATTGTTATTTGGTGCCTGCGTTGAGCATGAACATCATATCTGGATCTTGTTTAATGTGAGACGGTTATTCATTCAAGTCTGAGAACAATGGTTGTTCAATTTATATGAATAATATCTTTTATGGTCATGCACCTGAGAAGAATGGTTTATTTATTTTGAATCTTCATAATAATAGTACACATGTTCATAATGTGAATGCCAAAAGAATTAAGTTGAATGATGATATTGCTGCATATATATGGCATTGCCGCTTATGTCATATTGGTGTTAAACGCATGAAGAAGCTCCATTCTGATGGACTACTAGAATCACTTGATTATGAATCATTTGAGACATGTGAACCATGCCTCATGGGCAAGATGACTAGAACCCCGTTTTCCGGTACAATGGAGCGGGCAACCGACTTATTGGAAATCATACATACCGATGTGTGTGGTCCAATGAGTGTGTCAGCGCGTGGTGGATATCGTTACTTCGTTACTTTCACAGATGATTTGAGTAGATATGGATATATTTACTTAATGAAACACAAGTCTGAAACATTTGAAAAGTTCAAAGAATTTCAGAGTGAAGTAGAAAATCATCGTAATAGAAAGATCAAATTTCTACGATCCGATCGTGGAGGAGAGTATCTTAGTTACGAGTTTGGCACACACATGAGACAATGTGGAATAGTTTCACAACTCACTCCTGCTGGAACGCCACAACAGAATGGTGTATCCGAGCGTCGTAATCGTGACTTTATTGGATATGGTTCGATCTATGATGTCCCTTACAGATTTGCCACTATCATTTTGGGGTCATGCACTAGAAACAACTGCATTCACTTTAAATAGGGCACCATCTAAATCCGTTGAAACGACACCGTATGAATTATGGTTTGGCAACAAACCTAAGCTGTCATTTCTAAAAGTTTGGGGATGCGATGTTTATGTGAAGAAACTTCAATCTGATAAACTCGAACCCAAAGCGGAAAAATGCGTCTTCATAGGATACCCTAAAGAAACAATTGGGTACACCTTCTATCACAGATCCGAGGGCAAGGTTTTCGTTGCCAAGAATGGATCCTTTTTGGAAAAAGAGTTTCTCTCGAAAGGTGTGAGTAGTAGGAAGGTAGAACTCAACGAGGTTTTTGAACCTTCTCTTCATAGAATGGCAAGTGCAGTAGCGCCGGAAGTTGTTTCGGAGTTGACTTCACTAGATGAAGAGGGAACTAATGATGAGGATCATGAAACTCCAAAAGAGAACACTACCACACCTCGCAGGTCAACAAGAGCGCGTAATGCTCCTGATTTTTATGTTTCTACTATGAATGTCATGGTAATTGAGAATGATGACCCTGCGACGTATGATGAAGCGATGATGAGCCTAGATTTCGACAAATGGCTAGAAGCCATGAAATCCGAAATGGAATCCATGTATGAAAACCAAGTATGGACTTTGGTGGACCTACCCAATGACCGTAAGGCTGTTGAGAACAAATGGATTTTCAAAAAGAAAATAGACGCTGATGGTAATGTGACCGTCTATAAAGCTCGACTTGTCGCAAAGGGTTTTCGACAAATTCAAGGAGTTGACTACGATGAGACTTTCTCACCCGTAGCGATGCTAAAGTCTGTTAGGATTATGTTAGCAATTGCTGCATTTTTCGATTATGAAATCGCGGATGGATGTAAAAGCTGCGTTCCTTAATGGAAACATTGAGGAAGAGTTGTATATGATACAACCCAAAGGTTTTGTTGATCCTAAGGATGCCGATAAGGTATGCAAACTTCAGCGATCCATTTATGGACTGAAGCAAGCATCACGAAGTTGGAATCTCCGCTTGATGAGGTAATCAAAGGTTTTGGATTTGTCCAAACTTACGGAGAAGCTTGTATTTACAAGAAAGTGAGTGGGAGCTCTATAGCATTTACGATATTATATGTGGATGACATATAGTTGATTGGAAATGATATAGAACTTTTGAAAAGCGTAAAGATTACTTAAAGCAGAAGTTTTCAATGAAGGACCTTGGTGAAGCGGCGTATATTTTAGGCATCAAAATCTATAGAGATAGATCGAGACGCTTGATTGGGTTATCGCAAAGTACATACCTTGACAAGATTCTAAAGAAGTTTAGAATGGACGAAAGTAAGAAAGGGTTCTTACCTATGTTGCAAGGCAAGACGTTGAGTAAGACTCAGAGTCCAGCTATAGCAGAAGATAGAGAAGTAATGAATAAGGTTCCCTATGCTTCAAATGCATAGGCTCTATCATGTATGCTATGTTGTGTACAAGACCGGATGTGGCACATGCTATTAGTTTGACTAGCGGTACCAATCGATCCAGGTTTGGAACAACTGGACAGCGGTCAAGAATATCTTTAAGTACTTAAGAAGAACTAAGGATATGTTTCTCATATATGGTGGTGAAGAAGAGCTCGTCGCAAAGGTTACGTCGACGCTAGTTTCAGATCGATCGGGATGACTCTAAGTCACAAACCGGGTATATTTTTGAAATGAATGGAGGAGCGGTGAGCTGGAGGAGTTCCAAGCAATCTGTGGTGGCGGGATCTTGAACAGAGGCGAATATGTTGCGCTTGTAAGCGGCAGAAGCGCTTTGGATGAAGATGTTCATATCCGAATCGGGTGTGGTTCCGAGTGCGTTGGACCCAATGGTTATCTATTGTGACAACAATGGTGCCATAGCCAATGCTAAAGAACCAAGGTCACACAAGAATTCCAAGCATATTAAGTGCCGGTTTCACTCCATCCGTGAACATGTCAAGGATGGCGATGTAAAGATTTGCAAAGTGCACACGGATCTGAATGTGGCAGACTCGTTGACTAAAGCTCTCCCAAGGGCAAAACATGTTCAAGCACTAACTCAATGGGTGTTAGATTCATCACAATGTAATCTAGATTATTGACTCTAGTGCAAGTGGGAGACTCAAGGAATATGCCCGAGAGGCAAAAATAAATTGTTTATTATCTTATTCCATGTTTATAATAGATGTTTATTTCTCATGCTAAAATTGTATTAACCGGAAACGTTGATACATGTGTGTTTAATAAACAAAAGGTTCCTAGTAAAGCCTCTCTTTTAAACTAGCTCGTTGATTAAGCGATGATCAAGGTTTCGATCATGAACATTGGATGTTGTTAATAACGGGTCACATTATTAGAAGAATGATGTGATGAACACACACCCAAGTTGGTATAGCAAATTCGATCAAGTCATTAAAGTTTGTTGCTGTACTGAACATATACAAAATAGCTCTTTTCCTTAGACCATGAGATGATGTCAATCACTAACTCCGGAAGAGTACTTTGATGACATCAAACGTCACTCCGTAACACGGTGACTATAAAGATGGATTTGGGTACTATGAAAGTATTAGTTGAGGCTCATGTATCAAGAGTGGGATTTGTCCATCCAGATGACGGAGAGATATACTCTGGGCCCTCTCGGTGATATCACATTGACATCGCTTGCAAGCACGTGACTAGGTCACAAGAATGTCATATCACGGAACGAGTAAAGAGTACTTGTCGATAACGGGATCAAACTAGGTATATTTGATACCAATGATCGGATCCCGGATAAGTAATATATCGCGAGACAAAAGGAATTGGTTATGTTGTTTTTGGTTCACACGATCCCGCTGATGATTATTGATCAGAGAGGTGTCTTGATCATGTCCATTTTATTCACGAACCGTAGGGTGACACACTTAAGGTTCATCAACGCTTTTGAGTGGATACGGAACACCGGAGAAAAGTTTGGACAGCACCGGAATAGTTTCGGGATATCGGAATAGTTCAAGGGGGTATGTGTTAATTTTTGTTAATTAAAAGAATTAACAAATATTAAAATAACAGAAATAAAATTGTTTATTTATTTAATGGAGAGTCCATTCACATGAAGAGAATGGAGAGTCCATTCACATGAAGGGAATGGAGAGTCCATTCACATGGAGAGAGTGGAGAGTTCATTCACTCCTATAAAAGGGAGGGTGGAGCTCCTCTCTCATGTACTAATCTCCATAACCCTTTGGTTGGTCCTTTCTCCCTCCTCCTGCTGTTCCACCTTTCAAGCAGTAGCTTAAGCGCCGCTGAAATAGTTTCTCCACCACCACCACTAAGTCGTAGTGTTGTTGGAGTTTCCGTGGATCCTCTACTTCACGCCTACTGGATCGAGGGATTGGAGGTCGCCGTTGTTCCGCACGTGTGACCAAGTGCGGGTATTTGCCGTTTGTGGCGCTCATCTTCGTGACTTTGAAGTCGGGCGTGTACCTCTACTTCAACCATGTTTGTTTGCGGGAACGTTATTCCCGCTTTCGGTCTACGAGGGTGAGTCCTTCTGAAACCGTTTGCATGCATTTCCTAGATATGATCTTGGTGTTTGGTTGCATTCGTAGGAAAAATTTTGTTTTCCATGCTTAGAACCTGTAACATCCCAAAATTTGGGTTTTCAAAAATTTTGGTTTTGTTTAGCTTCCCAAAAATTTTCATTGATTTTCTCGCGTTTATAAAGCTTGGTT
The DNA here is from genome assembly GCA_036346355.1 of Rhipidocladum racemiflorum. Classification (NCBI taxonomy): domain Eukaryota; kingdom Viridiplantae; phylum Streptophyta; class Magnoliopsida; order Poales; family Poaceae; genus Rhipidocladum; species Rhipidocladum racemiflorum. Next base: position 16,634,632 of record CM070582.1, read on the forward strand.
TGAATTTTCTAAAAGCTAAAACAATTTAATTTGATTATTCTAAACCCCAAATAAAATTGTTTTTATTTTATTTGGATTCCTTGTGCTTCAAGAAGTTTTCCTGTAATTTTTGAGATTTTTCGGAGCTCGTTTGCTATTTATTGGATTTATTCGGAATCGATTTGTATTAAGCCCTTTTATGAAAATTAATTAATTATTTGAAAAAGTTTATATAAATTTTTGTTGCAAATATTTTATTTGAGTTCAAAATGTCTCAAAATATTTTCTGGAATTTTTCTAGAATTTTTCTGGTATTTTTATTGCCTCTATTGATTTAATTGAATTTGTGGAATTGTTTTAAATCGGAAATTGCCGGAAAATCCTGATTTCGCATTTGGGCCTCATTCCTCTTCTCTCTCTTCCGCCGGCCCACCCTGCCACCGCCTCGCCAGCCAGCGCCTCCAGCGCCGGCCGCCAGGCGATGGCCGCCTCCGCCTCCAGCGTTGGGCGCGCGTCGCGCAGGCCGGCAAGGCCGCCAGCTCCGCGCCCGGCCCGCCACGCCCACTTCGCCACAGCGAGCGGCCACGACGCTGACGCTGCGCCCCGACGCACTGACCAGCACGTCCCGCCTGGGCCGCGCGCCCGTGGAAGCCGAGCAGGCCACGTCGCCCCTCGCCTGGAGCCCTCCGATGCCGATCCAACGGCCAGATCAATTCCAATCCGATTCATGCACGGTAAGTGCTCGATAAAATGCCCAAACCGACCCAAACACCTCCAAACGCGTCCAAACTTGATTTTTCTTGATCTAGCCTCTTCCCCAAACCTATATAAGTGCCCCTAGACCTCTCCCACGGATATACAACCTCCGGATCATCTCCAAAACTCCGAGATCCATCCAATGTCGCCCGAACGTCGCCCAACGCCGGCCGAACTTTGGAGCCGCGTCCCGGGCAACTCGTCGACTCTTTTCGAGATCCGTCTTCTCCGTGGTGTGCCACAAGGTACCATCTACTTGCTGTCCAAAATTCAGCCAATTTGGTCCACGGGATCAAAAGTTACGGCCGTTTCAATCTCGAATCTTGCCGAGGCCATAACTCCCTCAATTTTTCGAGTTTGACGGTGAAATTTTTTGTGTAGACTACTGGGGATGTCCTCTACAGGATGCACATCTTGCCCCAAGGTTTTGCCCTCTGGATTTGGCTCAGCAAATTAATTTATCCGTTCAGACTGCGTTCGCATAGCGGCAAACTTCCTCGCTGCGTTCCCGCTGTTCCAGAATGTATTTCTTCGAGCCACCTGCGTCACGGTGTGCCTCTTGGTCCCATCTAGCTCTCGGTCAAATTTCGTTAAGTTCCGATCATTATTCTAGAAGTTATGGCCGTCCAAAGTTTTGATCCGAAACCCGTTAATCGCCAGTTTGTGATTAATCCGGAACCGCGCCGCAAAATCCGCCTATACCGTTGAGATCGTCTCGCCGCGTTCTACGCAGTAGACATTCTCCCTTTGCCATCCCATCCTCCGGAATTTTTTTTATATATTTAGGCCACCGTTTGCCGTCGCCGCGCGTCGCCTTTTGACGTCGGTTATTTTGGTTCGCTCCGGCCGTGTCGTCGCGTCCGGAGGATCATCTTGTACTGTTTTGGTCCATCATTAAGGTTCTTTTGGGCTCCGTTTGCCGAGAAGCCGATTCCGGCCTAAACCCGTCGTCTTTCAACCTAGCCCGTGCCGCCGGTTCGCGCACCGGTTAGCCGTCCTTGGTAGCGTTCTACCGCGGCCATGTCGTTGCACCGACGGTCGCTACTTCGCTTCATGAAGTCTCCTATCATTGTTGACCTCCGCGTTGCGTTAGCCGTTAACGATCCACCGTTAACGTTACGCGGGTGCGTTACGCGATCGCGCTCCTCCGTTAATGTTTCCCCGTTAACGCTCCGTCGTTAACGCTCCACCGTTAACGTTTCATCGTTAACGTTCCATCGTTAACGTTTCATCGTTAACGATTGGCTCTCTTCGCCTCGTTGTCATCGCATGCGTGTATTCTTGCACAAACCCTAGTGCGATGCCTTCACCTGTTCTATCATCATGACGTGAGCCTAGTCTCATCGTCATATCATCTTCAAGCCGAATCAAAACCCTAACCGAAGACCGGTTTGATGAACTAAGTTTATCGTGAGCCGCGTTGTTATCTTTGCAATCTTTCCCGTTGTTTCAACCGTGGTAAGACACTTGTCTTGTCTTATCCCTGAAGACCTAATCTGCCTTTAATCGAGAATTCCTTCGTGGACTTGGTCGATAGACCATTGGCCATCTGTCATACCCACGTGCCCGATCTATCCGTCTCTCTTTTGTTTGACTTGTGTCCGCTCGGTCAACAAAAGTCAACTTCAAGAATCAGCTTTAGTTCATCGTGAACTAACATATCCGTATGGACCCGATCTATAGATCGAGAGCCCATATGTCGCTATCTGTCCAATCAAGATAATAACTTCGGAAGAAATATTCTTCGGAATATTATTCTTTCTTTCCCAGTTATTAATCTTTCCCTTTTCGGTGTTTTTCCGAAAGCCCGTCCTCTCTTGTCCAATCTTTGATCCAATCCTTTCAAGTTCCTAATTTTATCCCAATTTGTTGTGCCCAATGCTTTGTTCGTTCTTAATTTGGAGTTTATTTGAATCGTCTTTTGAGTTTTGTTGTATTTGTGTTTCTTTATCATTAGACGTGTTGTCCTAAGTCGCTCGAGCGAGCCGAGGATCGAAAGTGGAAGTTGAAGATCGAGGACCAAGGATCAAGGATAAAGAGTAAAAGACAAGAAAGTTTGCAAGGGCCAGGCAAGTTGTGCTTTGACCATATTGATCCCATTTCAAATCTATTTTGATTTAAACTATTGCATGCTAGTTCAATTAGAAAGATACTTTGTTTAAACATGGGGTTAGATAAATACCAATTTGCTATATGACACCTTGATTACTTAAGTATGTGCCATGACCCTTTGTCACCCTAGTTGTGGTTTACTAGTTGGACATTATTAAATTGCCAACATGGGTTTAGATCGTTGTAGTATCGGCTTAGACTCTTACGTGCTCATAACATGATTTTGGATAATCAAATGCTAATATGGACTTAATGATATATTGAACCTGTTTTGGAAAAGTATCATGTGAAGTTGATGGCACGTGGTGCATGGTAATCAATCGGGGTTTGATAAACGATTTTCGGCGGGGCATGTGGCAAGAGTAATCAGGTGGGCCTGTGGCACTGGGGATGATGATTTGGTTTTTCGGGTAGTCTTGCCCTGGTCACTCTAAGGACTTAACCTTGCAAGCCTTTGAACTGGGTCATACTTGCAACCACATGGCTGGAATGGGACGGCCCTAGTTGACTAAGTCGCTAAGGACTCACTTGTGGAGCCTCAGGGTGTCAGTTACACCGTTTGTGTGATTGTACGGGGGAGCGTATCGTGGCTGTGGCCAGGTACCCATCTAACGGTGTGTTGGTCCCATACTTCGCCTTGGCTAAGGGAAGGGATGGTGTAGAGCACGTACCGGAGAGGACCACCTGTGTTGTTTGAGGCTTCCGAAAGGCTTTGTTATGATCGCTCATTCGCATACTCTTGTATGGCGATTCACGGCTGACGTGGTGAGTGGATTGTATCTTGTGGGTAAAGTGCATAACCTCTGCAGAGTGTAAAACCTATTCGAATAGCCGAGTCCACGGTACTGGACAATGCTCGGGAATTACAGTCAAGGGTTAGATTTTCTCAAAAATAACTTGGATTTGGAAAGTTGGGTTGGTTTAATAATGGAGATGATGGAAATGTGGTTTAGGATGGGGAAAATGTTTATTAAACTTTTTGAAAAGTTATTTATGCTTTACTTGTTTCTCCGCTTTGAATCTACTTATATTACTTTTCAAAAGTCATTTCTTTGCAAATATACCTTGAGCTATTCCTTTGTACCAAGCCATGCATATAGCTATTAGACTTGCATTACATGCATGACTTGTCGAGTGCTTTATGTACTCACCCCTTGCAAACAAACAATCACCAGTGAGCAAAAGTCTACATCGTCGAAGAAGAAGAAGTTCCGTGAGAAGGCGATTATCTAGGAGTCGAACCTGTCGCTTTGCTGTGGCGTATTGATGGGATTCACCGATGTTCTTCGTTCCGCTGCTGCTTATTTGGAGTTGAAGCCGTCAGGGTTTCACAAATGTAAGGTTGACCTTAAGGTCGCTCAATAGTTTACATTCTATTATTGAGTTACTTTTACTATTCCGCTGTGTATGATTGTGATATTCATCTATGTTGAGACTGTGTGCACTAGCGTGATCCTGGACTAGCGCTGAATACACAGAGGGTCCGGATTTGCAAATTCGGGTCCCGACAGAGGTGGTATCAGAGCCATACTGACTGTAGGTCTTGACCCTAGATAGACTGGCCGTCTTTAGGAGCTTCAAAATTATTTTCTAAAGAGAAATTTTAACTTGAAAGAATAATACGTTCTTGACTTATCTTACTCTTCTATTCTTTCCCCTTTGCTGAAATTTCTATCCTTCCCACCGATTTAAATGGAAATCTTACCTGAGTTGTTCCGAATAGTTAACGATGTTTCACACTTAAGGAGGAAGTGTTGATGTCGCTGTCAACCCTGAAGATCGTCGAGCTCGAAGAGAAGTGGATCGATGAAGTGTTCCAGAAGCTTGAAGAACCAGTGCTTAGTAGTAAGTTGAGACTCATGTGTGAGAGTCGCGTCTGTTAAGATAGGAGTGTTACCCTTTTAGACGCTAGATTATTGTGTGCTTAGGAATTTGGTTCTTTCTTGTTTACTGAGTGTGCAGTATGTATTGCAAAGCTTTTAGGCTTGGATAAGCAACCATACCTAGTTTTTAGTTGTTTTTATAAGTTTTTGGGTTAAACCTGCTCCCCTGCAATAGGATTCTTGAACCTCATCTATGCTTTTTCCCTCTTACCTAAAACCCTGGAGTGATCAACAAATGGAAAGGACCAACTACAGCAGTAACTTTGAGGCAGTTCAAGTCAGTTCAGTTGCTACTATCTCAGGTCGTTGTCAAAGCGATCGTGACCAACAAGGCCCACCGTACCAACCGTGACAATTCGACACTTGAATCAGTTTGTAACCACCCACGTTTGATGGATCAGCCACTCTCAAAGACGGAGAAATATGGCTTCGTGTCATAGAAGAGAAGCTTGCTTGGGTACAATGTGAAGATGAGGAGAAGGTCCCCTATGCTACTTGCCAGTTAGAAGGAGATGCATTAGCCTGGAAGAGAGGTTTCTACGCCACCTCGGAAGATGGACATACTATCACTTGATTGGAATTTGTCACTACCCTTCGTCAGTTTGTTGCGTCATCAGAAGATAGTGTGACTACCGCGAGTTCAGAGAAGAGCACAACCCCTGCACCTAATACCATACCGAGATGTTGTTCTTTGAAGTGTTGTCAACCAAACAAGTTAGAAGACCGTGCATGCATCCGATGTGGAGAAATAGGATACACTGCTGATGAACATGCAATCAATTGTTCCAGCTGTGAAGGAAGCCATTTACCCGGAGAATGTCCTATGTGCAATATCACCTGCTATCTTTGCGAAGGTCGTGATCATTGCCCAGCTCAATGTCCCTTGGATCCAATAGTGACCGCTGTGACTCAGCATCAGCAAGAAGATTTTCGAGCTGTCATTGCTCAAGAGTTAGCGAAAAGAGAATGATTGTCATTCGCACTAGCTGTGCCACGTGAAGAAAAGAAGAGGAAACATGTCAACCCTATCCATCTACCTCAAGAAATCAGTAATACTTGGTCACCATGGAATTGTTTCTTGTGTGATAAATAAGGTCATTGGCCTAGAGAATGCCCCATCAACCCAGCACGATGACCCAAACGGCGAGTCAGGTCATTGGTTAAGGAATGCCACAGAAAGATCAAGCAATTTCGAAAGCCATGATCATCCCAGGAAATTACGTCAGTAAAGATTTTAACACAGAAAGTGAATGGTAAGGCTATGGAAGCAACTTGCTTAAGGAGCCAGTTGAAGCAAGAGGAATTGGTTAATAAGACCCCTGATCCAAAAGATGAATGCAAGGAATTGGAAGACCACCGTAAGCGTCAGAAAGTTGTCAAGAAGGACCACCGCAACAGCGAATGAGGAGTACCCCTCAACAATTTAGTTGCCATACTGCTCAGACTTTGTTAGAGACACTTTCACCTGTGCTTCGCCCTAATGGTCAGAGTTTTCATAACACCAACCTGGTGAAAAGTTTTCAAGGAGAAAGATTAAAGCCTAGAATTTGCTTTGCCTGTCGTCAGCCAGGATATTTTTCTAACCACTGCCCTCAAAAGAAAGTGATCACCGCTGATCGCATCGATCTCAGCTCTGCCCTACCAAGATTAGTGCCATGTTAGGAGAAAGCCAACAGATGTCAGTCAAGTGTTGCTTCAGATGCAATGAGCCGGGACACTTTGATAATAGTTGTCCTAGGAGAAAAGATATTTTATCTGCCCACTTCAATCCTAGTCCTTCGCCTACCGAGACACTTGCGTCAGAAAGTGAATTGTGAAGGAGTATTCAGTTGATACAGAGTTTCAGTCAATGCTGAAGAATCAAGCCGACAAAGATAGTGCCAGACCAACCGGAATGCTATCCAAGTCCTGTTAAAGACCGCATAATTGCATATAAGCTTTGTTGTCAGATACAGCTTGTCCAATTTCTAGAAGAAGCAGAAAATCAAATGTTCAGGAACAGAAGCAAGCGTGCCTATCAATGGAGTTACCAGAAACGTCAGCATGAGTGCAGAAGATGTTCAAGATTTCCCGACAAAGTTAGCATTAAGATTTTCCGCAGAAGAAGTGCCTCGTGGGCCGAAGCGATTACGCTTGGAGTCGGTGGACTTGTAAGAGGACCTCATCGAGAAGGAGCAACTGCAAAATCTTGGATGTTACCAAGCGTTTGTTCGTATTGACCCCTGTCCAAAGATATCGCTTGTTGGAAGTTTGAAGAAGCTCAAGAGTTGAGTCCCCCTGAACCTAATTCTATAGTCAGCCCTGAATCTCGGGGACGAGATTCTGCTAAGGGGGGGAGATTTGTAACATCCCAAAATTTGGGTTTTCAAAAATTTTGGTTTTGTTTAGCTTCCCAAAAATTTTCATTGATTTTCTCGCGTTTATAAAGCTTGGTTTGAATTTTCTAAAAGCTAAAACAATTTAATTTGATTATTCTAAACCCCAAATAAAATTGTTTTTATTTTATTTGGATTCCTTGTGCTTCAAGAAGTTTTCCTGTAATTTTTGAGATTTTTCGGAGCTCGTTTGCTATTTATTGGATTTATTCGGAATCGATTTGTATTAAGCCCTTTTATGAAAATTAATTAATTATTTGAAAAAGTTTATATAAATTTTTGTTGCAAATATTTTATTTGAGTTCAAAATGTCTCAAAATATTTTCTGGAATTTTTCTAGAATTTTTCTGGTATTTTTATTGCCTCTATTGATTTAATTGAATTTGTGGAATTGTTTTAAATCGGAAATTGCCGGAAAATCCTGATTTCGCATTTGGGCCTCATTCCTCTTCTCTCTCTTCCGCTGCCCACCACCAGGCCAGACGCCTCGCGCCAGCGCCTCGCGCCCGGCCAGGCGATCGGCCTCCCGCCTCCAGCGTTGGGCAGCGTGCGCTGACCGGCCAAGCCGGCCAGCTCCGCGCCCGGCCGCCACCGCCCGGCTATAGCGAGCCGGCCGACGCCTGCGCCTGCGCTGCGCCGAACGCCTACCAAAGACGTCCCGCCTGGGCGCAGCGCCCGTGGAAGCCGAGCAGGCCACGTCGCCCCTCGCCTGGAGCCCTCCGATGCCGATCCAACGGCCAGATCAATTCCAATCCGATTCATGCACGGTAAGTGCTCGATAAAATGCCCAAACCGACCCAAACACCTCCAAACGCGTCCAAACTTGATTTTTCTTGATCTAGCCTCTTCCCCAAACCTATATAAGTGCCCCTAGACCTCTCCCACGGATATACAACCTCCGGATCATCTCCAAAACTCCGAGATCCATCCAATGTCGCCCGAACGTCGCCCAACGCCGGCCGAACTTTGGAGCCGCGTCCCGGGCAACTCGTCGACTCTTTTCGAGATCCGTCTTCTCCGTGGTGTGCCACAAGGTACCATCTACTTGCTGTCCAAAATTCAGCCAATTTGGTCCACGGGATCAAAAGTTACGGCCGTTTCAATCTCGAATCTTGCCGAGGCCATAACTCCCTCAATTTTTCGAGTTTGACGGTGAAATTTTTTGTGTAGACTCCTGGGGATGTCCTCTACAGGATGCACATCTTGCCCCAAGGTTTTGCCCTCTGGATTTGGCTCAGCAAATTAATTTATCCGTTCAGACTGCGTTCCAGACAGCGGCAAACTTCCTCGCGCGTTCCCCGCTGTTCCAGAAGGTATTTCTTCGAGCCACCTGCGTCACGGTGTGCCTCTTGGTCCCATCTAGCTCTCGGTCAAATTTCGTTAAGTTCCGATCATTATTCTAGAAGTTATGGCCGTCCAAAGTTTTGATCCGAAACCCGTTAATCGCCAGTTTGTGATTAATCCGGAAGGGCGCCGCAAAATCCGCCTATACCGTTGAGATCGTCTCGCCGCGTTCTACGCAGTAGACATTCTCCCTTTGCCATCCCATCCTCCGGAATTTTTTTTATATATTTAGGCCACCGTTTGCCGTCGCCGCGCGTCGCCTTTTGACGCCGGTTATTTTGGTTCGCTCCGGCCGTGTCGTCGCGTCCGGAGGATCATCTTGTACTGTTTTGGTCCATCATTAAGGTTCTTTTGGCCTCCGTTTGCCGAGAAGCCGATTCCGGCCTAAACCCGTCGTCTTTCAACCTAGCCCGTGCCGCCGGTTCGCGCACCGGTTAGCCGTCCTTGGTAGCGTTCTACCGCGGCCATGTCGTTGCACCGACGGTCGCTACTTCGCTTCATGAAGTCTCCTATCATTGTTGACCTCCGCCGTTAACGTTCGCCGTTAACGATCCACCGTTAACGTTCTGCCGTTAACGTTCGCCGTTAACGCTCCTCCGTTAATGTTTCCCCGTTAACGCTCCGTCGTTAACGCTCCACCGTTAACGTTTCATCGTTAACGTTCCATCGTTAACGTTTCATCGTTAACGATTGGCTCTCTTCGCCTCGTTGTCATCGCATGCGTGTATTCTTGCACAAACCCTAGTGCGATGCCTTCACCTGTTCTATCATCATGACGTGAGCCTAGTCTCATCGTCATATCATCTTCAAGCCGAATCAAAACCCTAACCGAAGACCGGTTTGATGAACTAAGTTTATCGTGAGCCGCGTTGTTATCTTTGCAATCTTTCCCGTTGTTTCAACCGTGGTAAGACACTTGTCTTGTCTTATCCCTGAAGACCTAATCTGCCTTTAATCGAGAATTCCTTCGTGGACTTGGTCGATAGACCATTGGCCATCTGTCATACCCCTGTGCCCGATCTATCCGTCTCTCTTTTGTTTGACTGTGTCCGTTTGGTCAACAAAAGTCAACTTCAAGAATCAGTTTAGTTCACTGTGAACTAACATATCCTTATGGACCCGATCTATAGATCGAGAGCCCATATGTCGCTATCTGTCCAATCAAGATAATAACTTCGGAAGAAATATTCTTCGGAATATTATTCTTTCTTTCCCAGTTATTAATCTTTCCCTTTTCGGTGTTTTTCCGAAAGCCCGTCCTCTCTTGTCCAATCTTTGATCCAATCCTTTCAAGTTCCTAATTTTATCCCAGCTGTTGTGCCCAATGCTGTTCGTTCTTGTCGGGACCCCGAATTTGCAAATCCGGACCCTCTGTGTATTCAGCACTAGTCCAGGAACGCGCTAGTGCACACAGTCTTAACATCGGTATATATCACAATCATACCAAACGATACTATCAAAGTACTTTATTTAAATAATCAAAGGGTTACTCGACCTTATGGCCAAGTTACAAATATATGCCTTGCAAGGCAAAACTTATTGAAAGAGAAATAACAGCAGCGGAAAAAATCAAATAAACTTCGTGGCGCCATCCAGTATACCACAGGCAACTGACTGGGCTCGCATCCCTAAGTAGACGGGTCCTCTTGGAACTCCTCTTCCGAAACTGGCGTAGTCTCCTCTTCAACTGGTATTGTGTTGAGGCAAGGGTGAGTACTTGGTACTCAGCAAGTCATGCACAGAATGCAAGCTAATATACTATATGCATGGCTTGGTACAAAGGAATAGCTCAGGGTATATTTGCAGTAAACAGCTTTTGACAAGTAATATAAGTAGATTCGAAAGCAGTAGAAATAAGTAAAGCATAAATAACTTTTCAAGAAGTTTAATAAACATTTTTCCCATCCTAAACCATATTTCCATCATCTTCCTGGTTAAACCAACCCATCTTTTCAAAACCAAGTTATTTTCAGAAAATCTAACCCTTGACTGTAATTCCCGAGCGATGTCCAATACCGTGGACTCGGCTATTCAAATAGATTCTACACTCTGCAGAGGTTATGCACTTTACCCACAAGATACGTCAAACACCACAAAGGCGAGTTCAGTAATAAAGCCTTTCGGAAGCCTCAAACAACACAGTGGTCCTCTCAGACGTGCTCTACACCATCCCTTCCCTTAGCCAAGGCGAAGTATGGGACCAACACACCGTTAGATGGGTACATGGCCACAGCCACGATAAGCTCCCCGCATAATCACACAAACGGTGTAATCGACACCCGAGGCTCCACAAGTGAGTCCTTAGCGACTTAGTCAACTAGGGCCGTCCCATTCCAGCCATGTGGTTGCAAGTATGACCAGTTCAAAGGCTTGCAAGGTTAAGTCCTTAGAGTGACCAGGGCAAGACTACCCGAAAAAACCAAATCAACACTCCCAATGCCACAACCGCCCACCTGATTACTCTTGCCACATGCCCCAATAAAATCAAGTTTATCAAACCCCAGTTGATTACCATGCACCACGTGCCATCAACATCACATGATACTTTTCCAAAACAGGTTCAATATATCATTAAATCAATATTAGCATTTGTTTATCCAAAATCATGTCATGAGCACGTAGCGTGTCTAAGCGAGATACTACAACGATCTAAACCCATGTTGGCAATTTAGTAATGTCCAACTAGTAAACCACAACTAGGGTGACAAAAGGTCATGGCACATACTTAAGTAATCAAGGTGTCATATAACAAATTGGTATTTATCTAACCCCCTTGTTTAAACCAAGTATTTTTCTAATTGAACTAGCATGCAATAGTTTAAATCAAAATAGATTTCGAAATAGGATCAACATGGTCAAAGCACAACTTGCCTTCAAAAAGTACTTGCTCTCGGTCTTGAGTTAGATCCTGAGTCAATACTTCTCCTTCGAATCCCTCCGGCACTTCAACGTCTACTCGTAAAGCGTGCAAATAGCAAATACACAAATAAACACTATGCAAAAAGATCCCAAAACTCCAAATAAAATCCATAAACAGAGAGAACATAATTTTCTGGATTTTTAGAAACTGGAATCGTCAAATTTGGAGTTAAAACGCAAAAGTTATGATTTATTAAAGTTTAAATAATCAATTAAATAATTTTGCAGAGAAAAACTTTAGTCCAAAAATTAAATAAAATTTATATTTAGGTAGATCTTAATTTTATACAAATTTAGAAATTTGAATCACTCAAATCGGAGTTGAAACGCAAAAGTTATAAGCGTTTGAAGTTTGAATCTAAATTTGAAATCATTATTCGAATTAATAAATCATTTTCTTTTTCGGAAATTAATTATTGCGTCAGCATGGACACGTGGCAGCTCCTGATTGGCTTGCTGACGTCAGCCGGTCCATGGGCTCGGTCCACGCTCGGCTCGGGTCCACGGTGGACTCGGTCCACGGCTCCACGTGAGACTGACATGTGGGCCCACTCGGGTGACGTCATCGCTGACGTCAGCGGGGCTCAGCCCATGGTGCTGACAGGTGGGGTCCACTGTGACGTCATGGGTGACGTCAGCGCTTGGCTGGGTTAGCCACTGACATGCGGGCCCTCTGACACGCGGGCCCCGCGTGTCAGCGTCTACGCTGCCAGCGTGCGTGGGCGCCGACCGCGTCGGTCCAACTTCCCGACACGCGTGGCGCAATCTCGGCCGTTGGTTTGAAAATCAACGGCGGATTAGATCCAGGGTTAACACGCTGAAACTACTCGATGCTCGTGGGCGCTCGATCTAGATCGGACGGTCGTATCTAATCCTATAATCGCCTTTGCTACGAAGACGTGGCGATTGTGAACCGCTGGATCTTGATCCAACGGTCCGCATCTAATCGGGTTTGGAACACGTGATCTCACCTCAACCGCTCGATCTGGATCGACGGTCCTCCGAGCTCGCGACGGCGATGGTTTCACTCGGCGCCGGGCTTGACGGAGCCGGAGACGATGACCACAGCTACGGCGCCCGCAGGCTTCTCGGCGAGATGAAACCTCCTTCGGGTGCGTCTCGTCGCGAGGACTCGGATCTGGGCTCCTTCTCGGCGGAAGACGACGGACGACGGCGGAAAACACGCAAACCGCAGCGGAGGGAAGAGACAACTCCGGCGAGCGATTGCGGCTCAACTACGGCGGCTCGGCGAGATGGCTCGGGAAAGCGGGTGCGCAAGGATGAGGGCAACCTCGGGGGACGTCTCACGCTTTAAATAGCCTCGGCGTTCGTGCCCTAGACGGAAACCTAATTTGCTACGGCGGCGGGCGCGGCGGCGGAGTCCAGCTCGGACTCGGTGAAGACGACGCAATCGTGGCCGTCCACGTGGCACAACCAACGGCCACGATCGCGCGGCGCGGCGGTCCGGGTCCGACACGGCTCTGCAGGTCGGACGGATCTGAGCTGTTGGATCTTGTTCGTACGTTTGTGATTGATTAGTGTTAGGAGTTGGTTGGTTCGAGTCATCTGGCTTGGGTCGGACTCGAGTCCGACTCGGTCGGATGAACGATGAATCGACCTGTCGGTCCTTTTCAATAATTAATATTTAAAATAATTCCCGAGAATTCATTTAATTCATTAAAAATAGCAAAAGACTCTAAAAATTCCAGAAAAATTCGAAAATACTTTGGATCATTTTGGACTCAAATAAAATATTTCCAACAAAATTTTATTTGCAAAATTAAATTCTTTAATTATTTCAAAATGGAATAAATTCAAATAAATTCCAAATAAATCCAAATAAATTCCAGAAAATTCCAAAAATTCACCAAAGTGCCAAATCACACATGAATTTAAGAAAAGCAAAATTTTGGGATGTTACAAACCTCCCCCCCTTAATAGAATCTCGTCCCCGAGATTCAGGGCTTACTAAAGGAATAGGTTTGGAAATTCTTTCTTCAAATCCTCTTCGCGCTCCCAAGTCGCTTCACTTTCTTCATGGTTGCTCCACTGAACTCTACAGAATCGGGTTGACTTGTTTCTAGTTTCTCGATCCATTGTGTCTAGAATCCCCACGGGATACTCCTTATAAGTCAAATCCTCTTGCAACTCAATTGACTCCAGCGGTGTCTGTTCCTCAGGAACTCGGAGACACTTCTTCAACTGGGACACATGGAATACATCATGCACTCCTGCCAACGACTGTGGCAACTCCAGCTGGTAGGCAACTTCACCTCTGCGACTCAAAATCTTAAATGGTCCAACATAACGGGGTGCAAGTTTCCCTTTGGCATGGAACCTCTTAACTCCCCTGAGAGGCGTAACTCTGAGGTATACAAAGTCTTCTGGTTCAAAACTCAAATCTCGGCGACGATTGTCAAGATAACTCTTTTGTCGTGATTGGGCTACCTTCAACCTTTCCTAATCATAGCGATCTGTTCCTCACCTCTTGAAGAATATCAGGCCCAAAGACACGGCGCTCGCCGGTCTCATTCCAATTCAACGGCGTCCGACAGTCGACCATACAAAGGCCTCAAAAGGTGACATCTCAGAACTAGCCTCGATAACTATTGTTGTAATCGAACTCGGCATACGGCAAACTCTTATCCCAAGAGGTAGCATAAGCCAATGCACAAGCTCTTAACATATCTTCGAATCTGGTTGACTCTTTGGTCTGTCCATCCGTCATGGATGATAAGTCAGATCGAAGTTCAAACGGGTCCCCAGAGCTTCATGCAACTTATTCCGTAATCTTGAGGTAAATTGGGTACCTCGGTCCGATACAATCCTCTTTGGCACTCCGTGCAAACAAACAATCCTCGATCATGTATAACTCGCTAATTTATCTCCGAATAAGTGGTCTTCACGGGATAAAATGGGCTACTTTAGTCAAGCGATCCACTACAACCCATATGGAGTCATAACCTCCTTGAGTCTTTGGCAAACCGGTAATGAAATCCATTCCGATTTCCTCCCACTTCCACTCGTATTTTTAGCTACCGTAGCAATCCTGCTGGTTTCGATGCATTGCCTTGACTCTCGGCATACGCCGCACAATGCAACATGCTCGGCAACTTCACGTTTCATACTCGGCCACCGTAATCTCTCCTTCAGATCCTGATACATCTTGGCGCTTCCAGGATGAATCGAGTACTTGGAGTCATGGGCTTCTTCCAAAATCAGCTGCTTTAACTCCTTTTTGTTAGGCACACAAATGCGATCCTTCATCCATAACGTGCCCTGCTCATCCAACTTGAAGTCCTCTGCCTTGCCTCCCTCCTTGATGGACTTAATCCTGCGGATCTTGTCATCATCCTTCTGTCCTTCTCGGATCTGATCCTCTAAGGTAGGCTTTACTTCTAATGCGGCCAAGAATCCGCTAGGTACAACCTCAATCTTCATCTTCTGAAAATCCTTACATAACTCATCCTGACTTGTGGCTAGCAACGTACTCACGGTATAGCTTTTCCGACTCAAGGCATCGGCTACTACGTTGGCCTTCCCGGGATGGTAATGAATTCCAACATTATAGTCCTTGATCAATTCTAGCCATCTCCTTTGCCTCATATTCAGATCCGATTGGGTGAATATGTACTTAAGGCTCTTATGATCCGTATATACTTCACATCTGTTTCCAATCGATAGTGACGCCATATCTTCAAGGCATGCACTACGGCAAATAACTCTAGGTCATGTGTCGGATAATTTTCCTCATGCGGCCTCAATCGCTTTGATGCATACGCGATTTACCTTTCCATTCTGCATCGACAAGACACATCCAAGTCCTTGGCGCGATGCGTCACAATAAATATCGAAGCTTTGAGCAACATCCGTAGTACTAACACCGTGCCGATGTCAATCGCTTCTTCAGCTCCTGAAATCCTTTCTCACATTCTCAAGCGTCCATGCAAACTTCGTTTCCTTCTTCAGAATTGCGTAAGGGGTTTCGCAATCGTCGAAAAGCCTTCGATGAAACGGCGGTAGTATCCTGCCATTCCAAGGAAACTCCGAATGGGTCACGATCTTTTGGTTGTTTCCAATGTAACACCGCTTCTACTTTGCTTGGATCCACGGCGACTCTTCTGCGGTCATTACATGTCCAAGAAACTCCACTTTGTCCTTCCAAAAGTCACACTTGCTGAACTTGGCGAAAAGTTGTCGCTCCCTCGCCTTTTCCAAAACTCGCCTTAAGTGTTCGCATGTTCATCCTCCTGTCTTGGAGTAGACTAGGATATCGTCTATGAACACGACGACAAACTTGTCCAAATATTCCATGAACACCTTATTCATCATATTCATGAAATAATTTGGCGCATTAAATCGGCCCAAAGGACATAATCAGAACTCGTAATGTCCATATCTTGACGAGAATGCGCCTTCGAATATCTTCTCGATCGGATCTTCAATCGATGGTATCCCGATCTCGAGATCAATCTTGGAGAAAACTCCGGCTCCTCATAACTGATCAAACAAATCATCAATCCTGGTTAGCGGATATTTATTCGTCACGGTGACTTCTTTGAGTGCACGGTAGTCAATGCACATCCTGAAACTCCCGTCATTCTTCTTGACAAACAAAACTGGTGCTCCCCACGGCACTAACTCTGGTCTCGATAAATCCTTTCTCCATTAACTCCTCTAGTTGTTTCTTCATTTCTACCAACTCCTCGGTAGACATCCGATAGGGTCTCTTTGCTATCGGTCTTGTACTGTACAAGCTCTATCACAAACTCTATGTCCCTCGTCTCAAGGCATACCAGGTAGATCTTCGGGAAAAACATCGGGGTACTCATTCACTACTGGGACATCCTCTATGCTGATTGCCTTGGTACTGTTAACCATCAACTGTCCATCTCTAACTGCAGTGGCTTGAAATTCCACTTTCTTCCCACACGGGCTCTCAACTGAGATAGTCCTTCGTCCACAATCCAATACAGCCTTGTGCTTGGATAACCAATCCATTCCCAATATAACATCTAAGGTCTGGGTCTCCAAAATTATAAGGTTTGCTAGGAACTCTATTCCATCTATTAGTATTCTCACCCCGGAACATCCTACTTCCGTTCGGAGTTCGGAACCAGGGGTTTGAACTAAAAGCATGCACTTAAGTCTTGCAATCCTTAAGTCATTTCTAGTAGCAAAGCCTTGCGAAACAAACGAATGCGAAGCTCCAGAGTCAAACAAAATCAAGCTGTGTACTCGAGTTAACAAGTAACTTACCCAAGACGACGCGTCAGAGCATTTTGCGGTGCATCTGCGGTGACATGGTTGACTCGGCCTCTCACCACGGTCTGGGTGTGGCTCCTGGTGCCGGCGCCCTAGCTGGGTGGTTCCTAGATTGAAGCGAATCGGGTCGCTCTGCTGTCTTCTTCGGACAAGCTGTTGGCAAAGTGTCTGGCTCGTTGCGCTTGTAACGGCGTCTCACTGTTCCTTCTTGTCGCCTGGGGTAGCGTTTCTAGCGGGGGCTGGGGTTTGGTAGTTCTGATTGGCGGGTCTTGGTGCTGGGGATGGTGTCCTTGTTGCATTCTGTGGTTGGAATCTGAAGAATTGATTTGGTGCAACTCTCAAGCGCTGTTGCGTTCCCTGACGTGATCCTTGCTGTTGCATCCTGCGCTTCCTGTTCTCATCCAGTTCCTTGCGCTTGTCCTCAAGAATAAGCGCCTTATTCACCAACTCTTGGAAATCTGGAAAGGTGTGGGTGATCAACCCTACTTGCAATCCCGAGTTAAGTCCCTTCATGAAACGAGGTGCCTAGATTTATCTGTCGCTACATCCTCAAAGTGCGTAGCGTGCTAGCTGTGTGAACTTGTTCAGTAGTCGGCCATCGGCTGATTACCTTGCTTCGATGCTCGAACTCCTCCTTCTTAAGGTCCATAATTCCTTCAGCACGTGATCTTGTCGAATGCAAATTGTGAATTCTTCCCAAGTGATATCTTGAGGGTTCTCTTGCGTGGCACGTAAGTTCTCCCACCATTCGTAATGTTCCTTCCAACTGATGAGAAGCGTAGAGTACCTTCTCATTCCCTATGCATTGAGCTATGTGTAGCTTCCTCTCAATTGATCTTAACCAATCGTCGGCCTCCAATGGATTGGCATTCCCAGAGAAAGTGGGTGGGTGAGTCCTCATGAACTCTGACAGCCTTGTATTCTCAAGCGTGGTCCCCGATTAACTTGATTAGTAGTGGCCTGAGCGATGACGTGCTGCATTTGTTGCATCATAGCATGCATCAATCGGGTCTGAGCAGCAAGAAATGCTCCAAAATTCTGCACATCCTGCGGGCGGTGCCTTTGGTGCTCCATCATTGGGGTTTTACGTTGGCGAGATCCACTCCCATTGCTTCCAAAGTTCCCACGGGTGTTCACCATCTGTTGATTGCTCTAGGTTTAGAGATGAGAGGGAAACAAGAATAGACAAGTAATATGGAACTTATGCGGGCGAAAGGGGTAACTTTAAGGTCCATCTTTATTATTAATAACTTGGTATGGCTGCTTACAATGCCTAAGGGCCTTGCAACACATAATGCACACTCGAGAAACAAAGCAAATCCAAATCGAACTAACTCGAATATAACGCCTAAAGGGTATCTCTTTATTATTTGACGCGACTCTGCGAAGGAGTCTCACTATATTACCTATGCTCACTCATCGAAAACCTCCACGGCCTGGTGCGGATGCCGCGGCATAGGCGCGAAACGATTGCCATGTCCAAAGAATCGTGTCCTCTGTGGTAGTCGAAGAAGCGGTGTCCTCATCGAGATCGACTCCTCCGATCCGGCTCGTAGCTCGAGTACGCTCGGGTCCGTCCGTACAAAGTCATCTCCAACTCGTCAATCCTTCGTAGAAGATGTGCCACATACTCTTGAGCTTCCCGCCATCTGTTCTTCTCTGTCGTGATCTCCTTGCGGGCCTTCTGTAGCTCCTTGCTTGTATTATCTAGTACATCTTCCTGGGCGACGACGAATCGTGCCAACTGTGTAACCGTGGCATTCTCATCCTGAATAAGCTTCGGTCGAGAAGGTTATCGCTCTTGCGGATGGTAACGGAACACCGTACTCTCCAACTCTCGGGCGTAGATACGGGTAATGTGCCGCATTGCGCGTCGTGATACTTCTTGGATACCCATCTGCATTGTAGATCTCCTGGCAGTGCAGTGTATCGGGCGATTGCCTGGGCCCTTTTTCCTAGCGGGTACCTCAATCCTCACATCACAAGCCTTGATCAATCCCGCTTGTCTGATCACTTCCACTTGGTATTGGGGCTTCTCAAAATCTCCGAGAGTCTGTAGCATATGCCAAAGTTCCGCGGCGTGACCAACTCCCAGATCAACGTAGTTGAACTCTTCCTCCATCTGTCACAAGAGTGCTTTACGTAAGAACTCGGAATTTTCGAATTGTGACAAGGTAAGGGAAAATTTCAGCAAGAGACAAGAAAAGAGTGAAGGGGATAAGTCAAGATGTCATTTCTTATCTTCACAAATTTTTAGCTTTAGAAAATAGGTTTTATCCTCACTACGACCATTCTAACTTAGGGTTGAGCCTACAGTCAAGTATGGCTCGATACCACCTCTGTCGGGACCCGAATTTGCAAATCCGACCATCTGTGTATTCAGCACTAGTCCAGAACGCGCTAGTGCACACAGCCTTAACATCGGTATATATCACAATCATACCAAACGATACTATCAAAGTACTTTATTTAAATAATCAAAGGGTTACTCGACCTTATGGCCAAGTTACAAATATATGCCTTGCAAGGCAAAACTTATTGAAAGAGAAATAACAAAGCGGAAAATCAAATAAACTGTGGCGCCATCCAAGATACCACAGGCAATCGATCGGGCTCGCATCCCTAAGTAGACGGGTCCTCTTGGAACTCCTCTTCCGAAACCAGCGTAGTCTCCTCTTCAACTGGTATTGTGTTGAGGCAAGGGTGAGTACTTGGTACTCAAAGAAGTCATGCATTAATGCAAGCTAATATACTATATGCATGGCTTGGTACAAAGGAATAGCTCAGGGTATATTTGCAGTAAACAGCTTTTGACAAGTAATATAAGTAGATTCGAAAGCAGTAGAAATAAGTAAAGCATAAATAACTTTTCAAGAAGTTTAATAAACATTTTTCCCATCCTAAACCATATTTCCATCATCTTCCTGGTTAAACCAACCCATCTTTTCAAAACCAAGTTATTTTCAGAAAATCTAACCCTTGACTGTAATTCCCGAGCGATGTCCAATACCGTGGACTCGGCTATTCAAATAGATTCTACACTCTGCAGAGGTTATGCACTTTACCCACAAGATACAGTCAAACACCACAAAGGCGAGTTCCCGTAACAAAGCCTTTCGGAAGCCTCAAACAACACAGGTGGTCCTCTCCGGTACGTGCTCTACACCATCCCTTCCCTTAGCCAAGGCGAAGTATGGGACCAACACACCGTTAGATGGGTACCTGCCACACCACGATACGCTCCCCGCATAATCACACAAACGGTGTAATCGACACCTCGAGGCTCCACAAGTGAGTCCTTAGCGACTTAGTCAACTAGGGCCGCCCCATTCCAGCCATGTGGTTGCAAGTATGACCCAGTTCAAAGGCTTGCAAGGTTAAGTCCTTAGAGTGACCAGGGCAAGACTACCCAAAACCAAATCAACACTCCCAATGCCACAACTGCCCACCTGATTACTCTTGCCACATGCCCCAATAAAATCGTTTATCAAACCCCGCTTGATTACCATGCACCACGTGCCATCAACATCACATGATACTTTTCCAAAACAGGTTCAATATATCATTAAGTCAATATTAGCATTTGTTTATCCAAAATCATGTCATGAGCACGTAGCAGGTCTAAGCAGTATACTACAACGATCTAAACCCATGTTGGCAATTTAGTAATGTCCAACTAGTAAACCACAACTAGGGTGACAAAAGGTCATGGCACATACTTAAGTAATCAAGGTGTCATATAACAAATTGGTATTTATCTAACCCCCTTGTTTAAACCAAGTATTTTTCTAATTGAACTAGCATGCAATAGTTTAAATCAAAATAGATTTCGAAATAGGATCAACATGGTCAAAGCACAACTTGCCTTCAAAAAGTACTTGCTCTCGGTCTTGAGTTAGATCCTGAGTCAATACTTCTCCTTCGAATCCCTCCGGCACTTCAACGTCTACTCGTAAAAGCGTGCAAATAGCAAATACACAAATAAACACTATGCAAAAAGATCCCAAAACTCCAAATAAAATCCATAAACAGAGAGAACATAATTTTCTGGATTTTTAGAAACTGGAATCGTCAAATTTGGAGTTAAAACGCAAAAGTTATGATTTATTAAAGTTTAAATAATCAATTAAATAATTTTGCAGAGAAAAACTTTAGTCCAAAAATTAAATAAAATTTATATTTAGGTAGATCTTAATTTTATACAAATTTAGAAATTTGAATCACTCAAATCGGAGTTGAAACGCAAAAGTTATAAGCGTTTGAAGTTTGAATCTAAATTTGAAATCATTATTCGAATTAATAAATCATTTTCTTTTCGAAATTAATTATTGCGTCAAGATGGACACGTGGCAGCTCCTGATTGGCTTGCTGACGTCGGTAGGTCCATGGGCTCGGTCCACGCTCGGCTCGGGTCCACGGTGGACTCGGTCCACGGCTCCACGTGAGACTGACATGTGGGCCCACTCGGGTGACGTCATCGCTGACGTCAGCGGGGCTCAGCCCATGGTGCTGACAGGTGGGGTCCACTGTGACGTCATGGGTGACGTCGGCGCTGGCTGGGTTAGCCATCGACATGCGGGCCCTTCGACACGCGGGCCTCGCAGTCGGGCCACACGCACGCTGGCGCGTGATTCGCCCGACCGCGTTGGTCCAACTTCCCGACACGTGGCGCAATCTCGCCGTTGGTTTGAAAATCAACGGCGCGGATTAGATCCAGGGTTAACACGCTGAAACTACTCGATGCTCGTGGGCGCTCGATCTAGATCGGACGGTCCAGATCTAATCCTATAATCGCCTTTGCTACGACGCGTGGCGATTGTGAACCGTTGGATCTTGATCCAACGGTCCGTATCTAATCGGGTTTGGAACACGTGATCTCACCTCAACCGCTCGATCCGATCTCGACGGTCCTCCGAGCTCGCGGACGGCGATGGTTTCACTGGCGCGGCTTGACGGAGCCGAGACGATGACTACAGCTACGCGCCACTGGCTTCTCCGGCGAGATGAAACCTCCTTCGGTGCGCCTCGTCGCGGGGACTCGGATCTGGGCTCCTTCTCGGAAGACGACGGACGACGGCGGAAAACGGCGCAAACCGCAGCGGAGGGAAGAGACAACTCCGGCGAGCGATTGCGGCTCAACGGGCGGCGCTCAAAGTAGATGGCTCGGGAAGCAGTGCGCAAGGATGAGGGCAACCTCGGGGACGTCTCACGCTTTAAATAGCCTCGGCGTTCGTGCTCTAGACGGAAACCTAATTTGCTACGGCGGCGCGCGGCGTGAGTCCAGCTTCGGACTTCGGTGAAGACGACGCAATCGTGGCCGCCCACGTGGCACAACCAACGGCCACGATCGCGGGCGCGACGGGTCCGTCCTGACACGGCTCGTGCTGGTCGGACGGATCTCACCGTTGGATCTTGATCCAACGGTTGGGATTGATTAGGGTTAGGAGTGGGTTCGGTCGAGTCAATCGGCTTGGGTCGGACTCGAGTCCGACTTTCGGTCGGATGAACAAGAATCGACCGGCTTGGTCCTTTTCAGTAATTAATATTTAAAATAATTCCCGATAATTCATTTAATTCATTAAAAATAGCAAAAGACTCGTAAAAATTCCGTAAAAATTCGAAAATACTTTGGATCATTTTGGACTCAAATAAAATATTTCCAACAAAATTTTATTTGCAAAATTAAATTCTTTAATTATTTCAAAATGGAATAAATTCAAATAAATTCCAAATAAATCCAAATAAATTCCAGAAAATTCCAAAAATTCACCAAAGTGCCAAATCACACATGAATTTAAGAAAAGCAAAATTTTGGGATGTTACAGTTCTTAATTTGGAGTTTATTTGAATCGTCTTTTGAGTTTTGTTGTATTTGTGTTTCTTTATCATTAGACGTGTTGTCCGGAAGTCGTTCGAGCGAGCTGAGGATCGAGAAAGTGGAAGTTGAAGATCGAGGACCAAGGATCAAGGATAAAGAGTAAAAGACAGTAAAGTTTGCAAGGGCCAGGCAAGTTGTGCTTTGACCATATTGATCCCATTTCGAAATCTATTTTGATTTAAACTATTGCATGCTAGTTCAATTAGAAAGATACTTTGTTTAAACATGGGGGTTAGATAAATACCAATTTGCTATATGACACCTTGATTACTTAAGTATGTGCCATGACCCTTTGTCACCCTAGTTGTGGTTTACTAGTTGGACATTATTAAATTGCCAACATGGGTTTAGATCGTTGTAGTATGCTGCTTAGACCTGCTACGTGCTCATAACATGATTTTGGATAATCAAATGCTAATATGGACTTAATGATATATTGAACCTGTTTTGGAAAAGTATCATGTGAAGTTGATGGCACGTGGTGCATGGTAATCAATCGGGTTTGATAAACGCTGATCGGGGCATGTGGCAAGAGTAATCAGGTGGGCCAAGGTGGCAATCGGGATGATGATTTGGTTTTTCGTAGTCTTGCCCTGGTCACTCTAAGGACTTAACCTTGCAAGCCTTTGAACTGGTCATACTTGCAACCACATGGTGGAATGGGACGGCCCTAGTTGACTAAGTCGCTAAGGACTCACTTGTGGAGCCTCAGGGTGTCGATTACACCGCTTGTGTGATTGTACGGGGGAGCGTATCGTGGCTGTGGCCAGGTACCCATCTAACGGTGTGTTGGTCCCATACTTCGCCTTGGCTAAGGGAAGGGATGGTGTAGAGCACGAACCGGAGAGGACCACCTGTGTTGTTTGAGGCTTCCGAAAGGCTTTGTTATGATCGCTCATTCGCATACTCTTGTATGGCGATTCACGGCTGACGTGGTGAGTGGATTGTATCTTGTGGGTAAAGTGCATAACCTCTGCAGAGTGTAAAACCTATTCGAATAGCCGAGTCACGCAGATCTTTGGACAATGCTCGGGAATTACAAATCAAGGGTTAGATTTTCTCAAAAATAACTTGGATTTGGAAAGTTGGGTTGGTTTAATAATGGAGATGATGGAAATGTGGTTTAGGATGGGGAAAATGTTTATTAAACTTTTTGAAAAGTTATTTATGCTTTACTTGTTTCTACTGCTTTCGAATCTACTTATATTACTTTTCAAAAGTCAAGCATCGCAAATATACCTTGAGCTATTCCTTTGTACCAAGCCATGCATATAGCTATTAGACTTGCATTCGCATGACTTGTCGAGTGCTTTATGTACTCACCCTTGCAAACAAACAATCACCGGTGAGCAAAAGTCTACATCGTCGAAGAAGAAGAAGTTCCGTGAGAAGGCGATTATCTAGGAGTCGAACTCGCCGCTTGCCTGTGGCGTATTGATGGGATTCACCGATGTTCTTCGCTCCGCCGCTTATTTGGAGTTGAAGCCGTCAGGGTTTCACAAATGTAAGGTTGACCTTAAGGTCGCTCAATAGTTTATATTCTATTATTGAGTTACTTTTACTATTCCGCTGTGTATGATTGTGATATTCATCTATGTTGAGACTGTGTGCACTAGCGTGATCCTGGACTAGCGCTGAATACACAGAGGGTCCGGATTTGCAAATTCGGGTCCCGACAGAACCCATCAGTGATTTGTTATAACCGTGTAATTGTTCTTTTGTACCATTGCAATATGCTTGCTGTGTGTTGAACTCACGCTTGTGTTTTCTTGTTGTTTTAGGTACCATGAGACCGGCATGCGGGGAAGGGAAATAGTCACACTTCTACACGTAGTTTCACTCATTCGTCTCACAAGTCATTCAATTGGGTTTCGATAATAAACTAAGTGTGATGCTTATTGTTTTATGGTTTAACTTTGCGTTATAAGAGTCTTATTGTTCGTTTGGCGCATGGAGACATTGAATGCTTGGAATTAGACTTATATTGTGGTCAAGTCTTTAATTATTGCTATTTTAGTAGTCTCTCATATTGCTTTATATTGCTATGCTATTGTGTTTCCTTCAATTCATGTTAAAACAAAGGAGATGCTGCCGAAATTTCGGTTTTGAGCATTAGTGCCTTTGCTGTAATTTACTTGATTTTGTGGTATTTAGAGCTTGCTTAGTCTATGTTTGGTAGCATTCAGGCATATTAAATGCCGGGGTGTTACAGTTGGTATCAGAGCGGGCTGTAGGTCCTTGGAATGTGTATTTTTAGTGTCATGCTATAGGATACAACTAAAATGTGATGTGGAATAACTTAGAAACATGGCTTAGGTTTTAACTAAAATTTTGTCATAGGATAGCAACATTAAAACTTGCAAAAGTGGAATAACTAATCTAAAATTTGACACACATGGATGCACAGTAGGAAAGGGTATGGGTATCGTTTCTTTACACTTAAACATTGTATTTAAGCTTTGATGTTGAATGCTTCATTTGATAATGCATGTTGCTATGTCTATGAGATAAAAGATTGAATTGTGCTTGTTGTGGTGATAAAGTGGGGTTGTGGTGCCGAAGGGTTTCGGTCACCACTTTTGTTCATAGTAAGGGTGAGGTTTGACGGTGTGGCCGGTTAGCGCCATCACCGAAGAACTATTAACCCCTACAGGAGAAGAGTGCTTACCCTTTCTGTCGTAGATCGGATAGTTGACTGGAGTCACATAGAAGAGTTTGGTGGTGGATTCCTTCGTATGATCCGTAGGCGGTCAGTTTCGGTTGGTTTTCTTGGTTTTAGTTGATTGAAATCAAATGAAAAGTGTTTGGAATTGGTTGTTCGCGGAGTGTCCCTTTGGTGTTTCTTGGTTTTGTCTTCCTTGGTTGAAGACGAAGAAGAGGAATTTAGCGTTGCGCCTCTTTAGTTGCCTTTTGGCTTTGACACCGGTTTTGTTGGTTGCCTTGCAAAAAGTTAAGTTGTGTCGATTTATGTTTTGTGCCTTTGTCCGCAAGGGTTTATTTGATCGCTTGGTTCCCTCCTGTGGGAGTCTTTGAGATTGAAAAGTGTTTTGGAGAATTCCTTTTGCATGACCAAGTTTGGGTTTGTCTCATTGCAATTTTGAGAGTCAAGTTTCCTTATGAATTTGGGATGAGTTTTAAAACTAAAATGCTACAAACAAAGTAAGTAGTCTTTTGACTAAAATCGTTCGTCCCTAGTAAGAATTGTTGTTTAGCATGTTATGTTGCATGTACCAATATGGTTTATGGGATGACGTATTGTTAAGTTATTTTGTGAGTTGAAAACAATTCAATGCGGTTGTTATCTCTAGCTTGAGTATAAATAGACTAACTAGTGTTGTAGTTTACTCTTAGCGAGAATGATTGAATGTGTTAATGTACATGCTTAGAATCTGTTGCTTTGCTTTAAAATTGCTTATGACCCCCGATTATGTTTAAAGTTTTAAACCCTGATGCATAGTTAAAACATTAAGATGTTGTAGACTGTTGTTATTGTTAAAGAAACTTTGCTGGTTGTTTAAAGATGTTCTAATCTAATGGATTAATAGAGAAATTTAATCGTGTTGCCTAGTGACTTTAATTTGGAAGTTGATTAGAGTTGCTATTTATGTTGTTGCAAACTACTAGTATATTTGGAAGTATGCAGTTGTGTCTCTACAATGTTAGTATTGATATCAATTGAGAAGACATAAGACTTATTGTTAATGATGTTGTTAAGGGCAGTGTTAATGATAGTATTCAATCTATTTTAATAGTTGGAGTATGTTGTGTAGTGACAATTTTGTTGTAACCTATGTATAGGGTAGCTAAAAGCAACGTTGTTGATTGATGATTATGCAAATTATTGATATTGATGACTTGGTAGTGTTGTTAATTGTTGGAAACCATTGATCCAGTAGAGAAAAGTGTAAAATTGTGGTATTATTGTCGAGTGCCTGTTGTGATAGGATGAACAATGGATAATAATCATGATGTAGAATTTTATCCTTAATGAATGCATGTCTTAGAGTCAAACTTACAAACTTTGTCTTATGGAGATAATATATACCTGTTGAAGTCATTTATTGATTGGACAAGTTTCAATTGTTATGATGTTGACGTATGGATGGTATAAAATTGATAGGTTATTTATGCTAAAGTATTTGTTGAAGTATTATGTTTTAGAATGAGAATAGAATGTTGTATGATGTGTTTGTCTTTGGGGAACAGGATGAGGTAGTATTGGTTGGATGCCTTTTTGATAAGCATCATAAACCTTAATTAGAAGTGTTGGGAATGGTAACTAGAGAAAGAAATTGTTATGTAAATTTTGTTAAATCCGGTTGGACTCTCTTGATGAGTAAATAGTGATTATTGAATGCTTAAATGGTAAGTGGAGTGGAATACAAGTTTGGTGGGATTCATGCTGAGCTGGTGTTTAAAACCTTTTGAACTGGTGTGGTTGTTTGCCATTTAGGTTAAATGTTTTCAGTCGAGGTGTTCTTTATGTTGAGTTTCAGAGTTTCCCTAAAACTCGTAGAAATTGGTGCCAATCTGTGGTGTTGGCTAATTTGTGCAGTTTATGCTATGGGTATGGATTTACACCCAAAAGTTTTGAGTGGATCGCGCTCCTTCGTATTCACCCTGAATTATCTTTGGAATAAATTTTAACGGAAGCAGATGGACATAGTGGGTTGTGTTGGAAACTCTTGAGATTTAATTTGTAACTCTTTTTGACGGGAGATGGATTTATTTGCATAATGTGTGTGATGTTTGCGAGTGCTTCAAAAAGGTGGATTTTATAAATGTTTTATAAAATGATTTTGTTAGTGAGGTGTTCCCTTTTGGAAATGAATTTCCCTCTCCTTGAGAAAATTTGTGACGGTTGTGGGAGCAGATGCTTGACTTGAAATTTTGATGTTCTCTTCAAAAATGTTGAATTTGGTTGAAATGCAATGTTTTGCAAGTTCAGTTTTCAATTGATGTGGGTTCTTTTACGACGTGGAGTTTTGCTGTTATCGGTGTTGCCGTCATAGTTTATATGAATTTTGCAGCCATCGATGTTAATTGTGTTTCAATCATGTGATATCGAGGAAGAAGTCTTTTGGTGGATGACTATTCGGTATTGTTGTTACATGAAGAATGAATGGTGAAAAGGAAGCATGACATTGTTTATAGATGTTTAATGATGAAAAAGTCGGTGAGCCAGGTCGGTGAGAAAGTCATACATGGATATATGACTAATCCAGAGTGCTCTTGAAAAGTGTGCATGCATGTCATAAATCGAGTTTTCTATTTCTGTCTGGTATGAAAAGAAAACAATGAAGAATTTATGGTATGTTGGTTGTGGTGTAAGACATTTGTGTTTCCTTCGCGTCTTGACGTAGGAAATTAAAATGAGTACTCCTTGGTTGTTGCCAAATTCTTTCCAAAGTGGCTTTTAGCGCTTTTGGGGTTCGAGTTGTTGTGTGTGGATCAATTTGGGGTTCATGGTTTATGGTTGAGTTCACCCAATGCAAACCTTCTTGGAGAATCGGGTCATTGATGTGTTCCACGGTAGGGTTGATTAAGCTATTAGTGGACCACTTGGTGGTTGCAAGTAATTGCTTTATCCTTTCGAAGTGTATTGGATCTTTTGTCGCCGATCTCTGAGCGAGTTGTGTCGACCGATGTGGATTGCTCGGTTGACAGTGTTTTTGCGGGTTTTTAGGACCCTGGTTATAAAGTAGGTTTTTCCTTCAGTGGTAACGGTGGGTGTTGGCCTAGTTGTAAAAGATCAATCTTTTGCAAGGTTTTAACCTCGTTTGTTCCAGCAGTTGGTAGTCTTGGAGTGATGTGTCCTGCTTGGTTCGCGTCGTCTTGCTTATGACGAACCACAGTAGGGAGATCGAGGTGTGAAAACACTTTTGCTCGTGAGAGCTGAAGGAGGATCAAGAGTCGGAGTTAGAGGATGGTACCGTGTTTCTTCTGGAGAGTAGCATTGGTCAAAGGGATCGGGCACTCTAGTGCTAAGGAATGTATAGAATGAGGAGTGTGAGACCGTTTTCCTTCACTGTCAGTTT
The DNA here is from genome assembly GCA_036346355.1 of Rhipidocladum racemiflorum. NCBI lineage: Eukaryota > Viridiplantae > Streptophyta > Magnoliopsida > Poales > Poaceae > Rhipidocladum > Rhipidocladum racemiflorum. The sequence goes on from CM070582.1 coordinate 16,663,181, forward strand.
GGGAATTTATCCTATTGCTTGGGACGTTCCAAGTCCTTGTGTTAGTGCTTTGTGTTTCAATGATGAGTAAGATTCAGGCAAGAATCGATTGTGAATTATCGTTAGAGCCGTCAATCTTCGAGCCTTAGCTCCTTGTTTTTGAGTACGGTCTAGTTCAAATTGTAGGGGTTTCTGAGCGGGTTCTGAGAAGTGAACCTTAGCTCCCTTCGATTTGGTTGGTTGTGAAGTGGTGTGTCTCGGATTCGGGGTCGAATCCTGTTTAAGGGGGGGAGAATGTGACACCACGGAGTGTCGTAACCTTATATAATATGAATGTTGAGGTCAAAAACTTTATAAAATGTGAAACTGGAGGTTGAAATCATACGGTATGAGGTTTATTCGCGTTTTCGGGCCATTTCCGGGGGGAGTTTGGGCCTAAAGGGAAGGGTCGTGGGCTTTGGTGGGGAAGAGTTTGAGTCCAAATAGGAGTAGGAGACCTAGTTGGGGGCCTCCTCCACCCCTTTTGGTGCGCCCCATCCAGCCCCTTGCGCCGCCACTCCCATGCCCTAGCCGCCACCTCCCACCTCCCCTCTCCCTTGCTTGCGCCTCCCCTCCCCCATTGCTCCCCATTGCTCCACCACCCCTCCACCACCTCTTCACCTCCCTTGCTGCCCTAGGGGAGTTCCCCACCTCAACACCTAGAAGATCCATCCGTTGGAGCGCTCCGCGACGAGGAGATCCGGCGGGAGTGGAGCGAGGAAGGAGATCGCGCGAACCGGGAGGAGATCCATTGGGTTTTCGTGCGTCGGGCGAAGGTATGGCCATGGGAATCCTTGGGGTTGGTCTAGGTTCTGTTATAAGGGTGATTATCATGTTTTTAGATCAATTGGTGGTGCTAGATTTGAGTAGATTAGATGAAATCTAGAAGTTGCCACGTTCTCTGTTTCGGGCTGCAAGAGCAGTCGACCTAGGGTTTGGGTTTTCATCAATTTAGATTCGGAATTTGGTCGGCCGCCTGTCGAAGAAGTTGTAGGTAATTTCAATACCTTTTAGTGGGTATAAATAACGCGTAATTCCGATCAGCCGTTTAAAAGTTATGGCTGTTTTACCGAGCGTGTTAAAATATGTGACCTGATTGGAACAGATCACGGTATTTTGTAGATTAAACAATTTTAGAATCCGAATCAGCCTTTCCATATACTTCAAAAAAGTTAGGAAATTTCCTAAGCTGCGTGAGGATGTACTCGTTTAATTGATTCGGAGTCTTAGAACTCAAGTTGTGCCTTTTGGAAGGCTGCTGTCCCGATGGGACAGAACCTTTGTTTTTGGGTTTTGCGAGTAGTTGGCAATGTCGGGGTAGAAGAGGGTTTGCATACTGTTTTGTGGACATGATTGTGACTCTCAAAGTTGCGATGAGACAAACCCAAACTTGGTCATGCAAAGGAATTCTCCAAAACACTTTTTAAATCTCAAAGACTCCTACTAGAGGGAACCAATCGATCAAATATACCTTTGCAAATAAACCCTAACTCCAAACTTTCACAAAATAGGAAGGGTTCTTCAAAGATGATTTTCTTAAACCAGCAAAATAACGAATCAAACACCACTTACTTCTACAAAGACACGTAACTTCACCCGACACAGTCCGCATAACTCCGCAATAACTCCGTTAACCTCGGAGAAAGACAAACAAAGGGATAAATTTGAATGCTTCTTCCCCATAAAGTCATCAACAAACTAATCATTAAATCGAAAGGCGCCAAAAGAAGCGCAACACTAGACTCCTCTTCTTCGCCTTCAACCAAGGAAGACAAAACCACACACCGCATAATGGAACGATCCGCAAAACCCAACATTTTTCATTTGATTCAAATCAACTAAAGCCAAGAAAAGCAACGAAAAATCGACCGTCAGAACGGCAAAGAACGTACGAAGGAATCCACCACCAAACTCTTCTATTTGACTCCAGTCAACTACCCGATCTACAACAGAGAGGGTAAGCACTCTTCTCCTACAGGGGTTAATAGTTCTTCGGTGATGGCGCTAACCGCCATACCACAAACCTAGCCCTTACTATGAACAAAAAGAGGTGACCGAAACCCTTCGGTACCACAATTCCACTCTATCACAACAACAAGAGCAATTCAGTCATTTATCTCATAGACATAGCAACATGCTTTACCAAATGAAGCATTCAACATCATAGCTTAAATACAACATTTAAGCATAAAGAAACGATACCCATACCCTTTCCTACTGTGCATCCATTGTGTGTCAAATTTTAGATTAGTTATACCACTTTTGCAAGTTTTAATGTTGCTATCCTATAACAAAATTTTAGTTAAGACCTAAGCCATGTTTCTAAGTTATTCCACATCATATTTTAGTTTTTCCCTATAGCATGACACTAAAAATTCACATTCCAAGGACCTACAGCCCGCTCGATACTAATCAGAACACCCCGGCATTTAATATGCCTGAATGCTACCAAACATAAGCTAAACAACATCTAAATACCACATTTAACATAAAATTCCAGCAAAGGTGCATAGGCTAAAACCGAGATTTCGGCAGCATCTCCTTTGTTTTAACATGAATTAACACAATATCAATATCATGGCAAGATATGTCATAGCACCACGACAACATAAATGGATATATCATCAAATTACGCCAATAAAAGCATGCTCAACCACTTCATAAGCTATAACCAAGCAAATAAGGAATCACAAGCATGCTAAATTAAACCCTACATTAAGCTTATGGCACAACTCTTAATATCATGTCTCCAAGTGATTAATTATGGACTATGATGGTGGAGCTACGTGTAGAAGTGTAGCTAGACCCCTTTTTCCCGCATGCCGATCTCAAAGTACCTAAAAACAACATAAAACACAAGCGTGAGTTCGAAAACTCAGCAAGCATATTGTAATGGACAACAAGATCATTTACAAGACAATAATACCTTACATCACATATAACATCTCATACTTGAGCACATATGTCGGGACCCTGAATTTGCAAATCCGGACCCTCTGTGTATTCAACACTAGTCCAGGAACGCGCTAGTGCACACAGTCTTAACATCGGTAAATATCATAATCATACCATTCGATACTAATAAAGTACTTTATTTAAATAACCAAACTGATTGCTCGACCTTATGGTCAAGTCACAAATGTATGATTTCGCAGGCTAAACTTATTAAGAGAGAAATAGTAGCAATGAAAATCAAATAAGGTAACATCGTGGCGCCATCCAAGATACCACAGCAACTGACCGGGCTCGCTCCCTAAGTAGACGGTTCCTCTTGGAGCTCCTCCTCCAAAGTGGCGTAGTCTCCTCTTCAACCGGTGTTGTGTTGAGGCAAGGGTGAGTACTTGGTACTCAAGAAGTCATGCATGTAATGCAGCTAATATACTATATGCATGGCTTGGTACAAAGGAATAGCTCAAGGTATATTTGCAGTAAACAGCATTTGACAAGTAGTATAAGTAGATTCGAAAGCAGTAGAAACAAGTAAAGCATAAATAACTTTTCAAGAAGTTTAGTAAACATCTTTCCCATCCTAAACCACATTTCCATCAACATCATTGTTAATCCAGCCCAACCTTTCAAACCAAAGTTATTTTTGAGAAAATCTATCCCTTGACTGTAATTCCCGAGCGATGTCCAATACCGCGGACACGGCTATTCGAATAGATTCTAAACTCTGCAGAGGTTATGCACTTTACCCACAAGATACAGTCAAACACCACAAAGGCGAGTTCCCGTAACAAAGTCTTTCGGAAACTTCTAACAATACAAGTGGTCCTCCCCGGTTATTGCAAGACTAACCCTTCCTTCGCTAAGGCGAAGTCTAGGCCAATCAACCGTTAGATGGGTACTGGCCTCACTCCAGACGCTCCCCCGCATAACTTACACAAAGGGTGTAGTTGACCTCCCGAGGTCCCACAGTGCGTTATTAGCAACTTAGTCAACTAGGTCCGTCCCATTACAGGACATGTGGTTGCACGTTAGACCCAGTTCAAAGGCTTGCAAGGTTAAGTCCTTAGGGTGACCAGGGCAAGACTACCCGAAGAACCAAATCAACATCCCCAATGCCACAACTGCCCACCTGATTACTCTTGCCACATGCCCTGGCCGAAAATCGTTTATCAAACCCCGCTTGATTACCATGCACCACGTGCCATCAACATCACATGATACCTTTCCAAAACAGGTTCAATATATCATTAAGTCAATATTAGTATTTGATTGTCCAAAATCATGTCATGAGCACGAAAGGTGTCTAAGCAATATACTACAACGGTCTAAAACCCATGTTGGCAACTTAATAATGTCCAACTAGTAAACCACAACTAGGGTGACAAAGGGTCATGGCACATACTTAATAATCAAGGTGTCATACAAGAAATTGGTACTTATCTAATCCCCATGTTTAAATAAAGTATTTTTCTATTTGAACTTAGCATGCAATAGGTTAAATCAAAATAGATTTCAAAATAGGATCAACATGGTCAAAGCACAACTTGCCTTCAAAAAGTACTTGTTCTTGGTCTTGAGTTGGATCCTGAGTCAATACTTCTCCTTCGAATCCTTCCGCACTTCAACGCTCTACTCGTAAAAGCGTGCAAATAGCAAATACACGAATAAACAATAGGCAAAAAGTGTCCAAACATCCAAATAAAATCCATAAACAGAGAGAACATAATTTTATGAATTTTTAGAAACTGGAATCGTCAAATTTGGAGTTAAGATGCAGAAGTTATGATTATTTAAAGTTCAAATAATCAACTAAATAATTTTACAGAGAAAAACTTTAGTCCAAAAATTAAATAAAATTCATATTTAGGTAGATCTCAATTTTATACAAATTTAGAAATTTGAATCACTCAAATCGGAGTTGAAACGCAAAAGTTATAAGCGTTTGAAGTTTTGAAATTCAAATCAATTATTAAACCGATTTATTAAATCATTTTCTTTTCGGAAAATCATTTATTGCGTCAAGAGGACACGTGGACCAATCGGGTGACGACGCGTGACCTCGGGTCCACGGACCCGGCGCACGGTCTCGGCTCGGTCCACCGTGGGCTTGGCCCACGGCTCACGGCCGCCGACAGCGGGTCCTTCCGACACGCGGGCCCGCGTGTCGGCGTCTACACGCGACGCTGCGGACGGCGCTGACCGCGACGGTCAGGCTTTCCGACACGTGGCGCAATCTCGGCCGTTGATTTGAAAATCAACGGCCCAGATTAGATCTGGACTCACACGTTTGGGGTGAACGCGGTTGATCTGGACCGTTGGATCTAGATCCAACGGTTGAGAACGGATCTGAGATTTTTGGACGGGATCTCACCGTCGGGTGACGTGGCGCGATCTTGGACCGTGCGATGGAGATCCAACGGCTCACAGCGCTCGCGGATGACGATGGCGACGCGGCGGAGCAGGGCCACCGGAGATGAGAACGACGACGAGCCCGACGGCGCTTCGGGGTCGCTCCAGCGGGATGAGAGGTACCCACGGGTGCGCCTTGGCTTGGGGGTCTCGGAACTGGGCTCAACCGCGGCGGAAGACGGCGAACGGCAGCGGAATGAAGTAGCAACCGCTGCGGGGAGAGAGAGAACTCCGGCGGCGGATAAGGCTCCGGGAGTTGGGGAAGACGATGCGCACGGGTCAGGCGATCCTCGGGCAACGATCCACGCCTTAAATACCGGCGCGGACGTCGAGATCCGCTCGGTTTCCGCGGCGGAGCCGGTACGGGCGGCGGAGTCCGTTCCGAACACGGTGAGGTGACGTGGACGCACGATGGCCGTCCACGTGGCGCGATCAGCGGCCGAGATTGGCTCACGCGCGAACGGATTCGACCGGACTCAGGCTCGAGCCGATGCGGTCCAATCCGGTTTGGTCGAGTCGACTGGCTCGGGTCGGACTCGAGTCCGACTCGGTTCGACTCGGCCGATGAACAAGATTTCGACCGAGTTGAATTTCCAGCGATTTAATATTTAAAATAATTCCCGATAATTCATTTAATTCATTAAAAATAGCAAAAGACTTTAAAATTCCAAAAATTCTGGAAAATATTTTGGATCATTTTGGACTCAAATAAAATATTTCCAACAAAATTTTATTTGCAAAGTCTAATTCTTTAATTATTTCAAAATGGAATAAATTCAAATAAATTCCAAATAAATCCAAATCAATTCCGTAAAATTCCAAAATTCACCAAAGTGCCAAATCACACATGAATTTAAGGAAAGCAAAATTTTGGGGTGTTACAAACCTCCCCTTAATAGAATCTCGCCTCCGAGATTCGTGGCTCACTGAGAATAGGTTTGGAAACTCTTTCTTCAAATCCTCTTCAGCTCCCAAGTCGCTTTGCTCTCTGCATGGTTGCTCCACTGAACTCTACAGAAACGGGTTGACTTGTTTCTAGTTTCTCGATCCATTGTGTCTAGAATCCTCACGGGATGCTCCTTATAAGTCAAATCCTCTTGCAACTCAATTGACTCTAGCGGCGCCTGCTCCTCAGAACTCGGAGACACTTCTTCAATCGACACGTGGAATACATCATGTACTCCTGCTAACGATCGTGGCAACTCCAATGATAAGCAACCGCCTCGCGCTCAAAATCTTAAATGGACCAACATAACGGGTGCAAGTTTCCCTTTGGCATGGAACCTCTTAACTCCCTAAGAGGCGTAACTCGAGGTATACAAAGTCTTCCTGTTCAAAACTCAAATCCTGCGACGATTGTCAAGATAACTCTTCCGCCGAGATTGGGCGATCTTCAACCTTTCCCTAATCATGGCGATCTGCTCTTCAGCCTCTTGAAGAATATCAGGCCCAAAGACACGGCGCCACGGCCTCATTCCAATTCAATGGCGTCCGACAGGTCGACCATACAAAGGCCTCAAAAGGTGACATCTCAGAACTAGCCTGATAACTATTGTTGTAACTGAACTCGGCATACGGCAAACTCTTATCCCAAGAGGTAGCATAAGCCAATGCACAAGCTCTTAACATATCCTCCAGAATCTGGTTGACTCTTTCGGTCTGTCCATCCGTCTGTGGATGATAAGCTGTACTGAAGTTCAAACGGGTTCCCATGGCTTCATGCAACTTATTCCAAAACCTTGAGGTAAATTGGGTACCTATGTCCGATACGATCCTCTTTGGCACACCGTGCAAACAGACGATCCTGATCATGTACAACTCTGCTAATTTATCTCCCGAGTAAGTGGTCTTCACGGGGATAAAATGGGCTACTTTAGTCAAACGATCCACTATAACCCGTATGGAGTCATAACCTCCTTGAGTCTTAGGCAAACCGGTAATGAAATCCATCCCGATTTCCTCCCACTTCCACTCAGGTATTTTCAGTGGCTGTAGCAATCCTGCTGGTCTCTGATGCATTGCCTTGACTCTTTGGCATACGTCGCACAATGCAACATGCTCGGCAACTTCACGCTTCATGCTCGGCCACTAGAATCTTTCTTTCAAATCCTGATACATTTTGGCGCTTCCAGGATGAATTGAATACTTGGAGTCATGGGCTTCTTCTAGAATCAACTGCTTCAGCTCCTTTTTGTTCGGCACACAAATGCGATCCTTCATCCATAACGTGCCTTGCTCATCCAACTTGAAGTCCTCTGCCTTGCCTTCCTCCTTGATGGTCTTAATCCTGCGGATCTTGCCATCATCCTTCTGCCCTTCTCGGATCTGATCCTCTAGGGTAGGCTTTACTTCTAATGCGGCCAAGAATCCGCTAGGTACAACCTCAATCTTCATTTTCTGAAAATCCTCACATAACTCATCCTGACTTGTGGTTAGCAACGCACTCACGGTATGGCTTTTCCGACTCAGGGCATCGGCTACTACGTTGGCCTTCCCGGGATGGTAATGGATTCCAACATTGTAGTCCTTGATTAACTCTAACCATCTCCTTTGCCTCATATTCAGATCCGACTGGGTGAATATGTACTTAAGGCTCTTATGATCCGTATACACTTCACATCTGTTTCCAATCAGATAGTGACGCCATATCTTCAAAGCATGCACTACGGCAGCCTAACTCTAGGTCATGCGTCGGATAATTTTCCTCATGCGGCCTCAATCGCCTTGATGCATAAGCGGCGACCTTTCCATTCTCATCGACAACACATCCAAGTCCTTGGCGCGATGCGTCACAATAAATATCGAAGCTTTGATTAACATCCGTAGAACTAACACCGGTGCCGATGTCAATCGCTTCTTCAGCTCTGAAATCCTTTCTCACATTCTCGCGCCCATGCAAACTTCTTTTCCTTCTTCAAAGAATTGCGTAAGAGGTTTCGCAATTGTCGAAAAGCCTTCAATGAAACGGCGGTAGTATCCTGCCATTCCAAGGAAACTCGAATCTGGGTCACGCCTTTGGTCGCTCCCAATGTAACACGCCTTCTACTTTGCTTGGATCTACGGCGACTCCTTCAAGGTCATTACATGTCCAAGAAACTCCACCTTGTCTTTCCAAAAATCACACTTGCTGAACTTGGCGAAAAGTTGTCGTTCCTCGCCTTTTCCAAAACTCGCCTTAAGTGTTCGGCATGTTCATCCTCTATCTTGGAGTAGATTAGGATATCATCTATGAACACGACGACAAACTTGTCCAAATATTCCATGAACACCTTATTCATCATATTCATGAAATAATTTGGCGCATTAAATCGATCCAAAGGACATAGCGTAAACTCGTAATGTCCATATCTTGACGAGAATGCGATTTTGAATATCTTCTGATCGGATCTTCAATCGATGGTATCCCGATCTCGCATCAATCTTGGAGAAAACTCCGGCTCCTCTCACCGATCAAACAAATCATCAATCCTGGGTAGCGGATACTTATTCTTCACGGTGACTTCATTGAGTGCACGGTAGTCGATGCACATCCTGAAACTTCCGTCCTTTTTCTTGACAAACAAAACTGGTGCTCCCCACGGCGAGCTCGGCCTCGATAAATCCTTTCTCCATTAACTCCTCTAGTTGTTTCTTCATCTCTACCAACTCCTCGGTGGACATCCGATAGGGTCTCTTTGCTATTGGTGCTGTACTGTACAAGCTCTATCACAAACTCTATGTCCTGTCTCGCGGCATACGGTAGATCTTCAGGAAAAACATCTCAGTGTACTCATTCACTCTTGAGACATCCTCTATGCTGATTGCCTTGGTACCGTTAACCATCAATCGTCCATCTCTAATCTGCAGTGGCTTGAAATTCCACTTTCTTCCCACACTGCTCTCAATCGAGATAGTCCTTCGCCCACAATCCAATACAGCTGGTGCTTGGATAACCAATCCATTCCCAATATAACGCCTAAGGTCCGGGTTTCCAAAATAATAAGGTTTGCTAGGAACTCTATTCCATCTATTAGTATTCTCACCCCTAACATCCTACTTTCGTTCGAGTTCTAACTGTGGGTTTGAACTAAAAGCATGCATCTAAGTCTTGCAATCCTCAAATCATTTCTAGTAGCAAAGCCTTGCGAAACAAACGAATGCGAAGCTCAGTCAAACAAAATCAAGCAGTGTATCGAGTTAACAAGTAACTTACCCAGTCGACGTCCGTAGCATTCTGCAGTGCATCTGCGGTGACATGGTTGACTCGGCCTCTCACCACGGTCCTGGTGTGGCTCCTGGTGCCGGGCGCCCTAGCTGGGGTGGTTCCTAGATTGAAGCGAAGGGTCACTCTCGCTGTCTTCTTCGGACAATTGTTGGCAAAGTGTCCTGGCTCGTTGCGATTGTAGCCGCTGCCTCACTGCTCCTTCTTGCCGATCGCTCGAGTAAGCGTTTCTAAGCGGGGCTGGGTCTCGTAGTTCGATTGACAGGTCTTGGTCTTTGGGGATGGTGTCCTTGTTGCATTATGTGGTTGGAATCAAGAATTGATTTGGTGCAACTCTCAGCGCCATATGCGTTCTGGCGTGATCCTTGTTGTTGCATCATGCGCTTCTGTTCTCATCCGGGCCTTGCGCTTGTCCTCAAGAATAAGTGCCTTATTCACCAACTCTTGGAAATCTGGAAAGGTGTGGGTGATCAATCCTACTTGCAATCCCGAGTTAAGTCCCTTCATAAAAGCGAGACTGCCTGGCCTTATCTGTCGCTACATCCTCAAAGCGTAGCGTGCTAGGCTGTGTGAACTTGTTCGTAGTCGGCCACCGGCCGATTACCTTGCTTCGATGCTCTGAACTCCTCCTTCTTAAGATCCATGATTCCTTCAGCACGTGATAATCGACGGAACGCACTGTGAACTCTTCCCAAGTGATGTCTTGAGGGTTCTCTTGCGTGGCACGAAGTTCTCCCACCATTCGGCCAATGTTCCTTCCAGCCGATGAGAAGCGAGAGTACCTTCTCATTTCCTATGCATTGAGCTATGTGTAGCTTCCTCTCGATTGATCTTAACCAATCATCGGCCTCCAATGGATTGGCATTCCCAGAGAAAGTGGGTGGGTGAGTCCTTATGAACTCGATAGTCTTGTATTCTCGCGTGGTCCCCGATTAACTTGATTAGCGGTGGCCTGAGCAAAGGACGTGTTGCATTTGTTGCATCATAGCATGCATCAATCGAGTCTGAGCAGCAAGAAAAGCTCCAAATTCTGCATATCTAGTGGCGGTCTTTGGTGCTCCATCATTGGGGTTTTCTGCTGGCGAGAACCACTCCCATTGCTTCCAAAGTTTCCATGGTGTGCACCATCTGTCGATTTGCTCTAAGTTTTAGAGATGAGAGGGAAACAAGAATAGACAAGTAATATGGAACTTATGCGGGGCGAAAGGTGTAACTTTAAGGTCCAACTTTATTATTGATATTAATAACTTGGTATGGTTGCTTACAATGCCTAAGTGCCTTGCAACACATACTGCACACTCAGCAAACAATGAAAATCCAAATCGAACTAACATTGGAGTCTAACGCCTAAAGGGTGACTCTTTATTCTATGACGCGACTCGGCGAAGGAGTCTCACTATAGAACCTATGCTCACTCATCGAGAAAACCTCCACGGCCTGGGTACGGTGTCGCGGCATAGGCGCCGAAACGATTGCCATGTCCAAAGAATCGTGTCATCTGTGGTAGTCGAAGAAGCGATGTCCTCATCGAGATCCGACTCCTCCGGATCTGGCTCGTGTAGCTCGAAAATCGCTCTGGAGTCCGGTCCGTACAAAGTCATCTCCAACTCATCAATCCTTCGCAGAAGGTGTGCCACATACTCTCGAGCTTCCCGCCATCTGTTTCTTCTCTCGCCGTGATCTCCTTGCGGGCCTTCTGTAGCTCCTTGCTTGTATCATCTAGTACATCCTCCTGGGCGACAACAAATCGTGCCAACTGTGTAACCGTGGCATCCTCATCCTGAATCGCCTTCGGGTCAAGAAGGTTATTGCTGCGCGGGTGATAACGGAACACCGTGCTCTCCAACTCTCTGGCGTAGATACGGGTAATGTGCCGCATTGCTCGTCGTGATACTTCTTGGATACCCATCTGCATTGTAGATCTCCTAGCAGTGCAGTGTATCGGGCGATTGCCTGGGCCCTTCTTCCTAGCAGGTACCTCAATCTTCACGTCACAAGCCTTGATCAATCCCGCTTGTCTGATTACTTCCACTTGGTATTGGGGCTTCTCAAAATCTCCGAGAGTTTGTAGCATATGCCAAAGTTCCGCGGCGTGACCAACTCCCAGATCAACGTAGTTGAACTCTTCCTCCATCTGTCACAAGAGTGCTTTTACGTAAGAACTCAGAATGTTTAAATTGTGACAAGGTAAGGGAAAATTTCAGCAAGAGACAAGAAAAGAGAGAAGGGGATAAGTCGAGATGTCATTTCTTATCTTGACACATTTTTAGCTTTTAGAAAATAGGTTTTATCCTCACTACGACCATTCTAGCTAGGGTTGAGGCTTCATTCATGATGGCTATGTTTCCACCTCTGTCGGGACCCCGAATTTGCAAATCCGGACCCTCTGTGTATTCAACACTAGTCCAGGAACGCGCTAGTGCACACAGTCTTAACATCGGTAAATATCACAATCATACCATTCGATACTAATAAAGTACTTTATTTAAATAACTAAATCAAGTTGCTCGACCTTATGGTCAAGTCACAAATGTATGATTTGCAGGCTAAACTTATTAAGAGAGAAATAGTAGCAAATGAAAATCAAATAAGGTAACATCGTGGCGCCATCCAGGTATACCACAGGCAACTGACCGGGCTCGCTCCTAAGTAGACGGTTCCTCTTGGAGCTCCTCCTCCAAAGTCGGGCGTAGTCTCCTCTTCAACTGGTGTTGTGTTGAGGCAAGGGTGAGTACTTGGTACTCGACAAGTCATGCATGTAATGCAGCTAATATACTATATGCATGGCTTGGTACAAAGGAATAGCTCAAGGTATATTTGCGATAAACAGCATTTGACAAGTAGTATAAGTAGATTCAAAGCGTAGAAACAAGTAAAGCATAAATAACTTTTCAAGAAGTTTAGTAAACATCTTTCCCATCCTAAACCACATTTCCATCAACATCATTGTTAATCCAAATTTCAACCTTTCAAACCAAAGTTATTTTTGAGAAAATCTATCCCTTGACTGTAATTCCCGGCGATGTCCAATACCGCGGACACGGCTATTCGAATAGATTCTAAACTCTGCAGAGGTTATGCACTTTACCCACAAGATACAAATCAAACACCACAAAGGCGAGTTCCGTAACAAAGTCTTTCTAAACTTCTAACAATACAAGTGGTCCTCCCGGTTATTGCGCACTAACCCTTCCCTTCGCTAAGGCGAAGTCTAGGCCAATCAACCGTTAGATGGGTACTGGCCTCACCCCAGACGCTCCCGCACAACTTACACAAAGGGTGTAGTTGACCTCCCGAGGTCCCACAGGTACGTTATTAGCAACTTAGTCAACTAGGTCCGTCCCATTACAGACATGTGGTTGCACGTTAGACCCAGTTCAAAGGCTTGCAAGGTTAAGTCCTTAGGGTGACCAGGGCAAGACTACCCGAAGAACCAAATCAACATCCCCAATGCCACAACTGGCCCACCTGATTACTCTTGCCACATGCCCCTGGCCGAAATCATTTATCAAACCCCAGTTGATTACCATGCACCACGTGCCATCAACATCACATGATACCTTTCCAAAACAGGTTCAATATATCATTAAGTCAATATTAGTATTTGATTGTCCAAAATCATGTCATGACACGTAGCAGGTCTAAGCAATATACTACAACGGTCTAAAACCCATGTTGGCAACTTAATAATGTCCAACTAGTAAACCACAACTAGGGTGACAAAGGGGTCATGGCACATACTTAATAATCAAGGTGTCATACAGCAAATTGGTACTTATCTAATCCCCCATGTTTAAATAAAGTATTTTTCTATTTGAACTTAGCATGCAATAGGTTAAATCAAAATAGATTTCAAAATAGGATCAACATGGTCAAAGCACAACTTGCCTTCAAAAAGTACTTGTTCTTGGTCTTGAGTTGGATCCTGAGTCAATACTTCTCCTTCGAATCCTTCCGGCACTTCAACGTCTACTCGTAAAGCGTGCAAATAGCAAATACACGAATAAACAATAGGCAAAAAGTGTCCAAACATCCAAATAAAATCCATAAACAGAGAGAACATAATTTTATGAATTTTTAGAAACTGGAATCGTCAAATTTGGAGTTAAGATGCAAAAGTTATGATTATTTAAAGTTCAAATAATCAACTAAATAATTTTACAGAGAAAAACTTTAGTCCAAAAATTAAATAAAATTCATATTTAGGTAGATCTCAATTTTATACAAATTTAGAAATTTGAATCACTCAAATCGGAGTTGAAACGCAAAAGTTATAAGCGTTTGAAGTTTTGAAATTCAAATCAATTATTAAACCGATTTATTAAATCATTTTCTTTTTCGGAAAATCATTTATTGCGTCAGCAGGGACACGTGGACCAATCGGGTGACGACGCGTGACCTCGGGTCCACGGACCCGGCGCACGGTCTCGGCTCGGTCCACCGTGGGCTTGGCCCACGGCTCACGGTCGCTGACAGGTGGGTCCTCTGACACGCGGGCCCCGCGTGTCAGCGTCACACGCACGCGCGCGTGGACGGCGCTGACCGCGACGGTCAGGCTTTCCGACACGTGGCGCAATCTCGGCCGTTGATTTGAAAATCAACGGCCCAGATTAGATCTGGACTCACGCGTTTGGGGTGAACGCGGTTGATCTGGACCGTTGGATCTAGATCCAACGGTTGAGAACGGATCTGAGATTTTTGGACGGGATCTCACCGTCGGGTGACGTGGCGCGATCTTGGACCGTGCGATGGAGATCCAACGGCTCACAGCGCTCGCGGATGACGATGGCGACGCGGCGGAGCAGGGCCACCGGAGATGAGAACGACGACGAGCCCGACGGCGCTTCGGGGTCGCTCCGGCGGGATGAGAGGTACCCACGGGTGCGCCTTGGCTTGGGGGTCTCGGAACTGGGCTCAACCGCGGCGGAAGACGGCGAACGGCGGCGGAATGAAGCAGCAACCGCGGCGGGGAGAGAGAGAACTCCGGCGAGCAATTGCGAGGTGACGGCGGCGGATAAGGCTCCGGGAGTTGGGGAAGACGATGCGCACGGGTCAGGCGATCCTCGGGCAACGATCCACGCCTTAAATACCGGCGCGGACGTCGAGATCCACTCGGTTTCCGCGGCGGAGCCGGTACGGGCGGCGGAGTCCGTTCCGAACACGGTGAGGTGACGTGGACGCACGATGGCCGTCCACGTGGCGTGATCAGCGGCCGAGATTGGCTCACGCGCGAACGGATTCGACCGGACTCAGGCTCGAGCCGATGCGGTCTCAGGTCTTACTCAATGGCGTTCCGGACTAGTCATAACTTTCTCACCGACCTTGCCGGACTAGTTATGACTTTCTCACCGCCCTCGCCCTATCTCATGACATGCATGCAACTATGCCAATTATCATATCTCATTTGTACATAAACATATGGCATCATGTCATAGTACACATAAACATATGGCATCGAATCATGATAAGTATAGACACATAGCATCATATCATGATAATCATACTCAATATATCATTGGAAAACAGCAAGCTTGGCAAGTGATCATAGCAAGTATTCAATCTTTCATCTAATCTCCACAAGCAACCTACGATTCCGCTATACATTACAACACACTTGCCTCAACCGCGGGCGACGGATTGGCGGGAAGTAGAGGGCACTCCCGGTGTCACACCACCTGCACATAGGCATCACACACTCACAATCATGCCCACAAAACAGTACACAAACCCCCATCTAACCCGACATTGCCCACTACTCGCAAAACCTAAAAACAGAGGTTCTGTCCCGTCGGGACAGCTGCCTTGCAAAAGGCATAACTTGACTTCTGGGACTCCGAATGAATTAAACGAGTACACCCTTGCGTAGCTTAGGAAATTTCCCAACTTTCTCTAGGTATATGGAAAGTCTGATTCGGCCTCTAAAGTTGTTTAATCTACAGATTACCGAGATCCGTTCCAATCGCGTCACAGATTTTAACACGCTCGGTAAAACGGCCATAACTTTCAAACGGCTGATCGGATTTTAACGTTATTTATGTCCACGGAAAGACAATTAAATTATCTACAACTTCTTTTAAGTCCGTACGGCCAGATTCGGATTCTAAATCGACGAAAACTCGAACCCTAGCCCGACTGCTCAATCTGCCCGAAAACAGAAACGTGGCAACGTCTAGATCTAACCCAAAGAACTCCAACCCAGCACCACCAATTGATCTAAAAACTTCATAAACACCCTAAGAACAGTACCTAGATCAAACCCAAGGATCCCCATGATCATACCTTTGCCCAACGAACGAATCTCCAATAGATCTCCTCGCTCCTCGCTCCTCGCTCCTCCGATGGATCCATGAGGATGCAGGGGTGGGGAGGCCACCCTAGGGCAGCAAGGGGGTGGAGGAGAGGTGGTGTGCAATGGGGAGCAATGGGGGAGGTGGAGGCGCAAGGAAGGGAGAGGGGAAGGTGGGGGTGGCGGCTAGGGCTTGGAGGGAGAGGTGGGGGCTCCCAAGGGCAGGGGGAGCACGCCCAAAAAGCTGGTGGGGAGCCCTTTTACCAGCCCCCACACCCAATCCTAGTCCGTTACGGAGACCTACTCCATCCCACCAAAGCCCACCAAGGCCCAAACTCCCCCGGGAAGGCCCAAAACCCCTAAACGCCTTTAAAAGCTATTAACCTCCATATCCTATAGTTTTAACCTTAATTCCACATCTCATAATGTTATTAACCTTATCATGCACGTTACATAAGGTTACGGCACTCCGTGGTGTCACAACGCTTCAAAAGGCCCAAAAACGCGAGTAAACCTCAAGCCGAAAGGTTTTATTCTCTGATTTCACCTTCTATAACGTCACACCAAACCGTATTGTAACATTTTTCCCCCCTTCAACAGGATTCGACCTCGAATCCAAAGGACGCCAAAAGCAACAACAAAGTCCCCGAGGGACAAAAGACTTCCTTACAACATAAAACATTCACACAAAGACTCAAACCGGAACAAACGACAACCGAGTTCTCAAAACCAACCCTTGGCGAGGAAATGTTGATTTAGCTCAACAAAGTGCAACCTCGCACGGTTCCTCCTTCACCCCAATTGCCAAAAAGACCACGAAAGAACACGGTCTCACACTCCTCATTCGATACATTCCTTGGCACTAAAGTGCCTGATCCCTTTAGCAATGCTACTTTCGAGAAGAACACGGCTTCAACCTGCTAGAACCCTCTTCAGCTCCCACGCACAAAAGTGTTTTTCACACATCAACCTCTCTACTATGGTTCGCCGTAATCAAGACGACACAAGCCAAGAGAGACACTACACTCCAAGACAACCCACTGTTTGAACAACGGGGTTTAAAACCATGCAAAAGATTCGTCTTTTACAAAAGACCAATACCCACCGCTAACATCAAAAGGGAAAGCTTTCTTTAAAACCAAAGTTCTTAAAACCCGCAAGAACAGTAACAACCGAACAAAATGCTACGGTTGACTCCACTCGCTCATAGATCAGCGACAAAAGATCCAATACACTTCAAAAAGGAAAAGCAATTACTAGCAACCACCAAGTGGTCCACTAGTACTTAATCAACCCTATCGAGGAACACATCAACAGCACAATTCTCCAAGAAGGTTTGAATTGAGTCAAACTCAACCTTCCTTTACTCCTCACCTTTAAACCATTTACGATCCACTACTAACAACACCTAATGCTTAGGTCGATAACAACCCATATTGGATTTCTCATCCAAGCGGGTCTCGCCCTCAAGCTTTCCACCCAAGGACTAAAACAAGGACACAACGATTGGATAAACTCAACCACAAACCATGAACCCAATTGGTCCCCATGCTTAACCTTGAATCCAATGCACTACAATCACTTTGGAAAAGATTCGACAACAACCAAAGAGCATTCAGTTTAACTTTCTAAACCAAGATGCAAAGGAAACACAAATCCCCTTCATCACAACCAACATACCAGAAATTCTTTATTCTTTCTTTTCATACTAGAAAGAAATGGACATCTCGATTCATAACATGAATGCAAACTTTTCAAGAGCACTCCGGATTAGTCATGTATCCACATATGACTTTCTCACCGACCTGGCTCAACGACTCCTTCATCATTAAACATCGATAAACGTTGACATGTTTTCCTTTCCACCATTCATTCATCATGGAACAGCCAGTACCGATTAGTCATTCACCAAACGACTTATTAGGTATCAAAGAATTGAAACACCATTAACATCGAAGGTTGCAGAAATTCATATAGACCATGACTGCAAACCGTTAGCAGGAAAAGACCACATCATAACAGAACCCTCCATTACTTGAAAGCTAAATTTGCAAAACCTCGCATTTTAACCAAAATCAGCATTTTGGAAAAGAACATCGACTCCAAAGTGAAGCATCTGCACACACAACCGCCACAAACTTTCTCAAAGAGAAAGGGAAACTCATAGCACAAACTAAACAAGTTAGCCAAAACCAAATATTTGCACCAATTTCTACGATTTTTAGGGAAACTCAAACACAAAGATAAGGAACACCTTGACCGAAAACCCTTCAACCAAAATGGCAAGCAACCAAACCAGTCCAAAAGCTTTTAAACACAAGCTCAAGCATAAAAAGAACCATCTCTAGTACTCCACTACGCTTTCCATTAAAAGACTTCAATAATTACTATCTACTTCCCGAGAAGCCCCAACACAAATAAATCGTAAACTTCACAACAAATTCTTCCTCTAGTTACCAATCCCAACACTTTTAATTAGGGTTTAAGGAGCTTATCGAAAAAGGCTCCCAACCAAAACTATATTGACATGACCCTCACGGGTCACCGAATCATAATACATCTTATTCCAAGTTGGAAACATAGTATTTCAATAAATCTTTCAGCAAGATCAGCATATAAATATCATGCCACCTATATATTCACGTCTCGACAACCGAACCTTATTCAGTTAAACAACGACTTCAACATGTAAATATTATCTCTACAAGACAAAGTTCATAACTAGGATTCCAAGGAATACATTCATTAAGGATGAAATTGTACATCATGTTAATTATCCAAAGCTCACTCCATCGCAACATGTTAAAATTTTCCTCTATTTTAACCATGGTTTTCCAACGAATAATCTAAACAGTTACCACAACTACTTAGTCATCAATAACAACAAATGGGCATAATCATCAACCAACAACATTACTTTTAGCTACCCTATACATAGGTGATAACAAAATTACCACCACACAACATACCCCCACTATTTAAAATAGACTGAATATTAGCATTAACACTACCATTAACAACATCATTAACAATAAGTCTTATGTCTTCTCCATTGATATCAATACTAGCATTGTAGCGACACAACTGCATACTTCCAAAGATACTAGTAGTTTGCAACAACATAAATAGCAACTCTAATCAACATCCAAATTAAAGTCACTAGTCAACACGATTAAATTTCTCTATTAATCCATTAGATTAGAACATCTTTAACAACCAAAGAAAGTTTCTTTTACAATAACAAGAAATTTACATCATCTTAATGTTTTAACTATGCATCAAAGTTTAAACTTTTAACATTAACAAGGATCATAAGCACTTTTTAAAGCAAGGCAACAGATTCTAAGCATGTACATTAACACATTTAATCATTCTCGCTAAGAGTAAATTGCAACACTAGTAGTCTATTTATTCTCAAGCTAGAGATATTAATCACATTGAATTGATTCAACTCAAAATTTAACTTAGCAACAAATCAATCCATAAACCACATTGTTACCTACTACATAACATGCTAAACATCAATTCTTACTAGGGACAAATGATTTCAGTCAAAAGACTACTTTGTTTACAGCATTTTAGTTTTAAAACTATCCCAAGTTCATAAGGAAAATTTGACTCTCAAAGTTGCGATGAGACAAACCCAAACTTGGTCATGCAAAGGAATTCTCCAAAACACTTTTAAATCTCAAAGACTCCTCTTTGGAGGGAACCAATCGATCAAATATACCTTTGCAAATAAACCCTAATCGCAAACTTTCACAAAATAGGAAGGGTTCTTCAAAGATGATTTTCTTAAACCAGCAAAATAACGAATCAAACACCACTTACTTCTACAAAGACACGTAACTTCAGCGGACAGCCAGTGCGGCATAACTCGCAATAACTCCGTTAACCTCGGAGAAAGACAAACATAGGGATAAATTTGAATGCTTCTTCCCCATAAAGCCATCAACAAACTAATCATTAAAATCGAAAGGCGCCCAAAAGAAGCGCAACACTAGACTCCTCTTCTTCGTCTTCAACCAAGGAAGACAAAACCACACACCGCATACGGAACGATCCGCAAAAACCCAACATTTTTCATTTGATTCAAATCAACTAAAGCCAAGAAAAGCAACGAAAAATCGACCGTCAGAACGGCAAAGAACGTACGAAGGAATCCACCACCAAACTCTTCTATTTGACTCCAGTCAACTACCCGATCTACAACAGAGAAGGTAAGCACTCTTCTCCTACAGGGGTTAATAGTTCTTCGGTGATGGCGCTAACCGGCCATACCGTCAAACCTCGCCCTTACTATGAACAAAAAGAGGTGACCGAAACCCTTCGGTACCACAATTCCACTCTATCACAACAACAAGAGCAATTCAGTCATTTATCTCATAGACATAGCAACATGCTTTATCAAAGGAAGCATTCAACATCATAGCTTAAATACAACATTTAAGCATAAAGAAACGATACCCATACCCTTTCCTACTGTGCATCCATTGTGTGTCAAATTTTAGATTAGTTATACCACTTTTGCAAGTTTTAATGTTGCTATCCTATAACAAAATTTTAGTTAAGACCTAAGCCATGTTTCTAAGTTATTCCACATCATATTTTAGTTTTTCCCTATAGCATGACACTAAAAATTCACATTCCAAGGACCTACAGCCCGCTCTGATACCAACTGTAACACCCCGGCATTTAATATGCCTGAATGCTACCAAACATAAGCTAAACAACATCTAAATACCACATTTAACATAAAATTCCAGCAAAGGTGCATAGGCTAAAAACCGAGATTTCGGCAGCATCTCCTTTGTTTTAACATGAATTAACACAATATCAATATCATGGCAAGATATGTCATAGCACACGACAACATAAATGGATATATCATCAAATTACGCCAATAAAAGCATGCTCAACCACTTCATAAGCTATAACCAAGCAAATAAGGAATCACAAGCATGCTAAATTAAACCCTACATTAAGCTTATGGCACAACTCTTAATATCATGTCTCCAAGTGATTAATTATGGACTATGATGGTGGAGCTACGTGTAGAAGTGTAGCTAGACCCCTTTTACCCGCATGCCGATCTCAAAGTACCTAAAAACAACATAAAACACAAGCGTGAGTTCGAAAACTCAGCAAGCATATTGTAATGGACAACAAGATCATTTACAAGACAATAATACCTTACATCACATATAACATCTCATACTTGAGCACATAACAACATCATCATCATTAAACATGTATTGCAATACAATGCAATGCAATGTTATGCAATATTATGCTCATATCTCCTTGGAAACTCATACCGGTATGGTTGAGTACACACCCGTCGGTGTGCACCCTTTTCCCCCCTTCCATCCCGAAGATGGAGGGTGCCTACTCCTCGCTTCCATTCAGCACGTGGATGGAATCACGATGTAGGTCTTACTCAATGGCGTTCCGGACTAGTCATAATTTTCTCACCGACCTTGCCGGACTAGTTATGACTTTCTCACCGCCCTCGCCCTATCTCATGACATGCATGCAACTATGCCAATTATCATATCTTATTTGTACATAAACATATGGCATCATGTCATAGTACACATAAACATATGGCATCGAATCATGATAAGTATAGACACATAGCATCATGTCATGATAATCATACTCAATATATCATTGGAAAACAGCAAGCTTGGCAAGTGATCATAGCAAGTATTCAATCTTTCATCTAATCTCCACAAGCAACCTACGATTCCGCTATACATTACAACACACTTGCCTCAACCGCGGGCGACGGATTGGCGGGAAGTAGAGGGCACTCCCGGTGTCACACCACCTGCACATAGGCATCACACACTCACAATCATGCCCACAAAACAGTACACAAACCCCCATCTAACCCGACATTGCCCACTACTCGCAAAACCTAAAAACAGAGGTTCTGTCCCGTCGGGACAGCAGCCTTGCAAAAGGCATAACTTGAGTTCTGGGATTCCGAATGAATTAAACGAGTACACCCTCGCGTACCTTAGGAAATTTCCCAACTTTCTCTAGGTATATGGAAAGTCTGATTCGGCATCTAAAGTTGTTTAATCTACAGATTACCGAGATCTGTTCCAATCGCGTCACAGATTTTAACACGCTCGGTAAAACGGCCATAACTTTCAAACGGCTAATCGGATTTTAACGTGCTTTATGTCCACGGAAAGATAATTAAATTATTTACAACTTCTTTTAAGTCCGTACGGCCAGATTCGGAATCTAAATCGACGAAAACTCGAACCCTAGCCCGACTGCTCAATCTGCCCGAAAACAGAAACGTGGCAACGTCTAGATCTAACCCAAAGAACTCCAACCCAGCACCACCAATTGATCTAAAAACTTCATAAACACCCTAAGAACAGTACCTAGATCAAACCCAAGGATCCCAATGATCATACCTTTGCCCAACGAACGAATCTCCAATAGATCTCCTCGCTCCTCGCTCCTCGTTCCTCGCTCCTCGCACCTCGCTCCTCCGATGGATCCATGAGGATGCAGGGGTGGGGAGGCCACCCTAGGGCAGCAAGGGGGTGGAGGAGAGGTGGTGTGCAATGGGGAGCAATGTGGGAGGTGGAGGCGCAAGGAAGGGAGAGGGGAAGGTGGGGGTGGCGGCTAGGGCTTGGAGGGAGAGGTGGGGGCGCCCAAGGGCAGGGGGAGCACGCCCAAAAGGCTGGTGGGGAGCCCTTTTACCAGCCCCCACACCCAATCCTAGTCCGTTACGGAGACCTACTCCATCACACCAAAGCCCACCAAGGCTATTAACCACCATATCCTATAGTTTTAACCTTAATTCCACATCTCATAATGTTATTAACCTTATCATGCACGTTACATAAGGTTACGGCACTCCGTGGTGTCACAACGCTTCAAAAGGCCCAAAAACGCGAGTAAACCTCAAGCCGAAAGGTTTTATTCTCTGATTTCACCTTCTATAACGTCACACCAAACCGTAGTGTAACATTCTTCCCCCCTTCAACAGGATTCGACCTCGAATCCAAAGGACGCCAAAAGCAACAACAAAGTCCCCGAGGGACAAAAGACTTCCTTACAACATAAAACATTCACACAAAGACTCAAACCGGAACAAACGATAACCGAGTTCTCAAAACCAACCCTTGGCGAGGAAATGTTGATTTAGCTCAACAAAGTGCAACCTCGCACGGTTCCTCCTTCACCCCAATTGCCAAAAAGACCACGAAAGAACACGGTCTCACACTCCTCATTCGATACATTCCTTGGCACTAAAGTGCCTGATCCCTTTAGCAATGCTACTTTCCAGAAGAACACGGCTTCAACCTGCTAGAACCCTCTTCAGCCCCCACGCACAAAAGTGTTTTTCACACATCAACCTCTCTACTATGGTTCGCCGTAATCAAGACGACACAAGCCAAGAGAGACACTACACTCCAAGACAACCCACTGTTTGAACAACGGGGTTTAAAACCATGCAAAAGATTCGTCTTTTACAAAAGACCAATACCCACCGCTAACATCAAAAGGGAAAGCTTTCTTTAAAACCAAAGTTCTTAAAACCCGCAAGAACAGTAACAACCGAACAAAATGCTACGGTTGACTCCACTCGCCATTGATCGACAAAAGATCCAATACACTTCAAAAGGAAAAGCAATTACTAGCAACCACCAAGTGGTCCACTAGTACTTAATCAACCCTATCGAGGAACACATCAACAAAGACAATTCTCCAAGAAGATTTGAATTGAGTCAAACTCAACCTTCCTTTACTCCTCACCTTTAAACCATTTACGATCCACTCCTCACAACACCTAATGCTTAGGTCGATAACAACCCATACTGGATTTCTCATCCAAGCGGGTCTCGCCTCAAGCTTTCCACCCAAGGACTAAAACAAGGACACAACGATTGGATAAACTCAACCACAAACCATGAACCCAATTGGTCCCCATGCTTAACCTTGAATCCAATGCACTACAATCACTTTGGAAAAGATTCGACAACAACCAAAGAGCATTCAGTTTAACTTTCTAAACCAAGATGCAAAGGAAACACAAATCCCCTTCATCACAACCAACATACCAGAAATTCTTTATTCTTTCTTTTCATACTAGAAAGAAATGGACATCTCGATTCATAACATGAATGCAAACTTTTCAAGAGCACTCGGATTAGTCATGTATCCACATATGACTTTCTCACCGACTGGCTCAACGACTCCTTCATCATTAAACATCGATAAACGTTGACATGTTTTCCTTTCCACCATTCATTCATCATGGAACAGCCAAGATCGATTAGTCATTCACCAAACGACTTATTAGGTAACAAAGACTTGAAACACCATTAACTTCGAAGGTTGCATAAATTCATATAGACCATGACTGCAAACCGTTAGCAGGAAAAGACCACGTCATAACAGAACCCTCCATTACTTGAAAGCTAAACTTGCAAAACCTCGCATTTTAACCAAAATCAGCATTTTGGAAAAGAACATCGACTCCAAAGTCAAGCATCTACACACACAACCGCCACAAACTTTCTCAAAGAGAAAGGGAAACTCATAGCACAAACTAAACAAGTTAGCCAAAACCAAATATTTGCACCAATTTCTACGATTTTTAGGGAAACTCTGAAACACAGCATAAGGAACACCTTGACCGAAAACCCTTCAACCAAAATGGCAAGCAACCAAACCAGTCCAAAAGCTTTTAAACACAAGCTCAGCATAAAAAGAACCATCTCTAGTACTCCACTACGCTTTCCATTAAAAGACTTCAATAATTACTATCTACTTCCTGAGAAGCCCCAACACAAATAAATCAGAAACTTCACAACAAATTCTTCCTCTAGTTACCAATCCCAACACTTTTAATTAGGGTTTAAGGAGCTTATCGAAAAAGGCTCCCAACCAAAACTATATTGACATGACCCTCACGGGTCACCGAATCATAATACATCTTATTCCAAGTTGGAAACATAGTATTTCAATAAATCTTTCAGCAAGATCAGCATATAAATTTCATGCCACCTATATGTTGACGTCTCGACAACCGAACCTTATTCAGTTAAACAACGACTTCAACATGTAAATATTATCTCTACAAGACAAAGTTCATAACTAGGATTCCAAGGCATATATTCATTAAGGATGAAATTGTACATCATGTTAATTATCCAAAGCTCACTCCATCGCAACATGTTAAAATTTTCCTCTATTTTAACCATGGTTTTCCAACGAATAATCTAAACAGTTACCACAACTACTTAGTCATCAATAACAACAAATGGGCATAATCATCAACCAACAACATTACTTTTAGCTACCCTATACATAGGTGATAACAAAATTACCACCACACAACATACCCCCACTATTTAAAATAGACTGAATATTAGCATTAACACTACCATTAACAACATCATTAACAATAAGTCTTATGTCTTCTCCATTGATATCAATACTAGCATTGTAGCGACACAACTGCATACTTCCAAAGATACTAGTAGTTTGCAACAACATAAATAGCAACTCTAATCAACATCCAAATTAAAGTCACTAGTCAACACGATTAAATTTCTCTATTAATCCATTAGATTAGAACATCTTTAACAACCATCAAAGTTTCTTTTACAATAACAGCAGCCTACATCATCTTAATGTTTTAACTATGCATCAAAGTTTAAACTTTTAACATTAACAAGGATCATAAGCACTTTTTAAAGCAAGGCAACAGATTCTAAGCATGTACATTAACACATTTAATCATTCTCGCTAAGAGTAAATCGCAACACTAGTAGTCTATTTATTCTCAAGCTAGAGATATTAATCACATTGAATTGATTCAACTCAAAATTTAACTTAGCAACAAATCAATCCATAAACCACATTGTTACCTACTACATAACATGCTAAACATCAATTCTTACTAGGGACAAACGATTTCACTCAAAAGACTACTTTGTTTACAAAGCATTTTAGTTTTAAAACTATCCCATGTTCATAAGGAAAATTTGACTCTCAAAGTTGCGATGAGACAAACCCAACCTTGGTCATGCAAAGTAATTCTCTAAAACACTTTTTAAATCTCAAAGACTCCTACCGAGGGAACCAATCGATCAAATATACCTTTGCAAATAAACCCTAACTCCAAACTTTCACAAAATAGGAAGGGTTCTTCAAAGATGATTTTCTTAAACCAAAGAAAATAACGAATCAAACACCACTTACTTCTACAAAGACACGTAACTTCAGCCCTCGACAGCCAGGTTTGGCATAACTCGCAATAACTCCGTTAACCTCGAGAAAGACAAACACAGGATAAATTTGAATGCTTCTTCCCCATAAAGCCATCAACAAACTAATCATTAAAAGCTGGAAAGGCGCCAAAAGAAGCGCAACACTAGACTCCTCTTCTTCGCCTTCAACCAAGGAAGACAAAACCACACACCGCATACGGAACGATCCGCAAAACCCAACATTTTTCATTTGATTCAAATCAACTAAAGCCAAGAAAAGCAACGAAAAATCGACCGTCGTAACGGCAAAGAACGTCATTTAAGGAATCCACCACCAAACTCTTCTATTTGACTCCAGTCAACTACCCGATCTACAACAGAGAGGGTAAGCACTCTTCTCCTACAGGGGTTAATAGTTCTTCGGTGATGGCGCTAACCGCCATACCACAAACCTCGCCCTTACTATGAACAAAAAGAGGTGGACCGAAACCCTTCGGTACCACAATTCCACTCTATCACAACAACAAGAGCAATTCAGTCATTTATCTCATAGACATAGCAACATGCTTTATCAAAGGAAGCATTCAACATCATAGCTTAAATACAACATTTAAGCATAAAGAAACGATACCCATACCCTTTCCTCTCAGGCATCCATTGTGTGTCAAATTTTAGATTAGTTATACCACTTTTGAAAGTTTTAATGTTGCTATCCTATAACAAAATTTTAGTTAAGACCTAAGCCATGTTTCTAAGTTATTCCACATCATATTTTAGTTTTTCCCTATAGCATGACACTAAAAATTCACATTCCAAGGACCTACAGCCCGCTCTGATACCAACTGTAACACCCCGGCATTTAATATGCCTGAATGCTACCAAACATAAGCTAAACAACATCTAAATACCACATTTAACATAAAATTCCATTAAAGGTGCATAGGCTAAAAACCGAGATTTCGGCAGCATCTCCTTTGTTTTAACATGAATTAACACAATATCAATATCATGGCAAGATATGTCATAGCACACGACAACATAAATGGATATATCATCAAATTACGCCAATAAAAGCATGCTCAACCACTTCATAAGCTATAACCAAGCAAATAAGGAATCACAAGCATGCTAAATTAAACCCTACATTAAGCTTATGGCACAACTCTTAATATCATGTCTCCAAGTGATTAATTATGGACTATGATGGTGGAGCTACGTGTAGAAGTGTAGCTAGACCCCTTTTTCCCGCATGCCGATCTCAAAGTACCTAAAAACAACATAAAACACAAGCGTGAGTTCGAAAACTCAGCAAGCATATTGTAATGGACAACAAGATCATTTACAAGACAATAATACCTTACATCACATATAACATCTCATACTTGAGCACATAACAACATCATCATCATTAAATATGTATTGCAATGCAATGCAATGCAATGTTATGCTCATATCTCCTTGGAAACTCATACCGGTATGGTTGAGTACACACCCGTCGGTGTGCACCCTTTTCCCCCCTTCCATCCCGAAGATGGAGGGTGCCTACTCCTCGCTTCCATTCACCACGTGGATGGAATCACGATGTAGGTCTTACTCAATGGCGTTCCGGACTAGTCATAACTTTCTCACCGACCTTGCCGGACTAGTTATGACTTTCTCACCGCCCTCGCCCTATCTCATGACGTGCATGCAACTATGCCAATTATCATATCTCATTTGTACATAAACATATGGCATCATGTCATAGTACACATAAACATATGGCATCGAATCATGATAAGTATAGACACATAGCATCATATCATGATAATCATACTCAATATATCATTGGAAAACAGCAAGCTTGGCAAGTGATCATAGCAAGTATTCAATCTTTCATCTAATCTCCACAAGCAACCTACGATTCTGCTATACATTACAACACACTTGCCTCAACCGCGGGCGACGGATTGGCGGGAAGTAGAGGGCACTCCCGGTGTCACACCACCTGCACATAGGCATCACACACTCACAATCATGCCCACAAAACAGTACACAAACCCCCATCTAACCCGACATTGCCCACTACTCGCAAAACCTAAAAACAGAGGTTCTGTCCCGTCAGGACAGCAGCCTTGCAAAAGGCATAACTTGAGTTCTGGGACTCTGAATGAATTAAACGAGTACACCCTCGTGTAGCTTAGGAAATTTCCCAATTTTTTTATAGGTATATGGAAAGTCTGATTCGGCCTCTAAAGTTGTTTAATCTACAGATTACCGAGATCTGTTCCAATCGCGTCACAGATTTTAACACGCTCGGTAAAACGGCCATAACTTTCAAACGGCTAATCGGATTTTAAAGTGCTTTATGTCCACGGAAAGATAATTAAATTATCTATAACTTCTTTTAAGTCCGTACGGCCAGATTCGGATTCTAAATCGACGAAAACTCGAACCTTAGCCCGACTGCTCAATCTGCCCGAAAACAGAAACGTGGCAACGTCTAGATCTAACCCAAAGAACTCCAACCCAGCACCACCAATTGATCTAAAAACTTCATAAACACCCTAAGAATAGTACCTAGATCAAACCCAAGGATCCCCATGATCATACCTTTGCCCAACGAACGAATCTCCAATAGATCTCCTCGCTCCTCGCTCCTCGCTCCTCGCTCCTCGCTCCTCGCTCCTCCGATGGATCCATGAGGATGCAGGGGTGGGGAGGCCACCATAGGGCAGCAAGGCGGTGGAGGAGAGGTGGTGTGCAATGGGGAGCAATGGGGGAGGTGGAGGCGCAAGGAAGGGAGAGGGGAAGGTGGGTGTGGCGGCTAGGGCTTGGAGGGAGAGGTGGGGGCGCCCAAGGGCAGGGGGAGCACGCCCAATAGGCTGGTGGGGAGCCCTTTTACCAGCCCCCACACCCAATCCTAGTCCGTTACGGAGACCTACTTCATCCCACCAAAGCCCACCAAGGCCCAAACTCCCCCGGGAAGGCCCAAAACCCCGGAAACGCCCCGAAAAAGCTATTAACCTCCATATCCTATAGTTTTAACCTTAATTCCACATCTCATAATGTTATTAACCTTATCATGCACGTTAAATAAGGTTACGACACTCCGTGGTGTCACAACGCTTCAAAAGGCCCAAAAACGCGAGTAAACCTCAAGCCGAAAGGTTTTATTCTCTGATTTCACCTTCTATAACGTCACACCAAACCGTAGTGTCACAGGGTTGTAGTTGCTAGATTGATCGAGATTGAAATTTGATATATAATATGTTCACATGCCATGCCTTAATGGTTGCCAATGATATGATGAGTATTCCTATTATGTTATGATGCCATGTGTTAATGTGCAAGTTATTTATGATTTTGGCATGTTTGCATACATGGCATGATACATGGCCCGGGCGGTGAGAATGTCATAACTAGTCCGAGGAAGGTCGGTGAGAAAGTTATGACTATTTCGGAGAGCCAATGAGTAAGTCCTACATCGTGATTCCATCCACCGCGGTGTTTGGAAGCGAGGAGTAGGCACCCTCCATCTTCGGGATGGAAGGGGGGAGAGGGTGCACACCGACGGGTGTGTACTCAACCATACCGGTATGAGTTTCCAAGGAGACATGAGCATAGCATCGCATTGCATACATAATGATGATGATAATGATATGTGATCATGAATGAGATGATTTACATGATGTGATTTGTTATAACCGTGTAATTGTTCTTTTGTGCCATTGCAATATGCTTGCTGAGTGTTGAACTCACGCTTGTGTTTTGTTGTTGTTTTAGGTACCATGAGAACGGCATGCGGGGAAGGGAAATAGTCACACTTCTACACGTAGTTTCACTCATTCGTCTCACAAGTCATTCAATTGGGTTTCGATAATAAACTAAGTGTGATGCTTATTGTTTTATGGTTTAGCTTTGCGTTATAAGAGTCTTATTGTTCGTTTGGCGCATGGAGACATTGAATGTTTGGAATTAGACTTATATTGTGGTCAAGTCTTTAATTATTGCTATTTTAGTAGTCTCTCATATTGCCTTATATTGCTATGCTATTGTGTTTCCTTCAATTCATGTTAAAACAAAGGAGATTCTGCCGAAATGTCGGTTTTGAGCATTAGTGCCTTTGCTATAATTTACTTGATTTTGTGGTATTTAGATGTTGCTTAGTCTATGTTTGGTAGCATTCAGGCATATTAAATGTCAGGGTGTTACAGGGGTAGGGGATCATTCTTGTACTGTTTTGAGGGCATGTTTTGAGTCTGTGGTATCTATGTGCAGGTGGTGTGACCCCGGGAGTGCCCTCATCCTCTCGCCAATCCGTTGTCCGCGGTTAAGGCAAGTGTATTGTAGTGGTAGCGGCTTAGTGAGCCGAAATGTTTGAAATGAGATGGTTTACACATGTTTTATAATATGATGCCATGATTGACTTTTGCTTGTGACATGATGAAAATGGTTTATTATGAGGCTATGCAATGATTAGTTGAGTTTACATTCAAATTGTTTATGTTTATGACATATTTTGCATACATGGCATGAAAACTGGCCCGGTCAGTGAGAAAGTCATAACTAGTTCGGTAAGGTCGGTGAGAAAGTTATGACTAATCTAGAGCGCCATTTGTCGGGACCCGAATTTGCAAATTCGGACCCTCTGTGTATTCAGCACTAGTCCAGGAACGCGCTAGTGCACACAGTCTTAACATTGGTAAATATCACAATCATACCACTCGATACTAAATAAGTACTTTAATCAAATAATCAAACTGGTTGATTGACCTTATGGTCAAGTTACAAATATACGCCTCGTAGGACGAAACTTATTAAAAGGGAAATAATAGCAGCGGAAAATAACATCGTGGCGCCATCCAGTATACCACAGGCAACTGACTGGGCTCGCTCCCTAAGTAGACGGTTCCTCTTGGAGCTCCTCCTCCAAAGCTGGTGTAGTCTCCTATTCAACTAGTGTTGTATTGCGGCAAGGGTGAGTACTTGGTACTCAGCAAGTCATGCACAGAATGCAAGCTAATATACTATATGCATGGCTTGATATAAAGGAATAGCTCAAGGTATGTTTGCAGTAAACAGCATTTGACAAGTAACATAAGTAGATTCGAAAGCAATAGAAACAAGTACAAGATCGATAACTTTTCAAGGAGTTTAGTGAACATCTTTCCCAATCCTAGTCCACATTTCCATCAACATCATTCTTTAAACCAAAACCCATTTCCAAGCCCAAATTGTTTTCGTGAAAGTCTAACTCTTGACTGTAATTCCCGAGCGATGTCCAATACCGCGGACACGGCTATTCGAATAGATTTTACACTCTGCAGAGGTTATGCACGTTACCCACAAGATACAGTCAAACACCACAAAGGCGAGTTCCCGTAACAAAGTCTTTCGAAAACTTCTAACAATACAAGTGGTCCTCTCCGGTGTTGCCCACTAACCCTTCCCTTAGCTAAGGCGAAGTTTAGGCCAACCAACCGTTAGATGGGTACCTAGCCTCAGCCCCGGTACGCTCCCCCGTTCAACTTACACAAAGGGTGTAGTTGACATCCTGAGGTCCCACAGGTACGTTATTAGCAACTTACTCAACTAGGTCCGTCCCATTACAGACATGTGGTTGCAAGTTTGACCCAGTTCAAAGGCTTGCAAGGTTAAGTCCTTATGGTGACTAGGGCAAGACTACCCGAAGAACCAAACCAACATTCCCAACGCCACAACTGGCCCTCCTGATCATCCTTGCCACATGCCCCGGTCAAAAGCTATTTATCAAACCCCAGTTGATTACCATGCACCACGTGCCATCAACATCACATGATACCTTTCCAAA
The DNA here is from genome assembly GCA_036346355.1 of Rhipidocladum racemiflorum. Classification (NCBI taxonomy): domain Eukaryota; kingdom Viridiplantae; phylum Streptophyta; class Magnoliopsida; order Poales; family Poaceae; genus Rhipidocladum; species Rhipidocladum racemiflorum. The sequence continues at coordinate 16,695,106 of CM070582.1, forward strand.
ATAGGTTCAATATATCATTAAGTCAATATTAACATTTGATTGTCAAAAATCATGTCATGAGCACGTAGCAGGGCTAAGCAATATGCTACAACAGTCTAAAAACCCATGTTGGCAATTTAGTAGTGTCCAACTAGTAATCTACAACTAGGGTGACAAGGGGTCATGGCACATATTTAATTAATCAAGGTGTCATACAACAAATTGGCATTTATCTAATTTCCCATATCTAAATAAAGTATTTTCTAATTGAACTAGCATGCAATAAATTAAATCAAAATAGGTTTCAAAATGGGATCAACATGGTCAAAGCACAACTTGCCTTCAAAAAGTACTTGCGCTTGGTCCTGAGCTGGCTCCTGGGTCAACACTTCTCCTTCGAATCCTTCCGGCACTTCAACGTCTACTCGTAACGCGTGCAAATAGCAAAAAATGAATAAAACAGTAGACAAAAAGTGTCCAAACATCCAAATAAAGTTCATAAACAGAGAGAACATAATTTTATGAATTTTTAGAAACTTGAATCGTCAAATTCGGAGTTTAAACGCGAAAGTTATAGCATTTTGAAATTTAAATAATAATTTAAATAATATTACAGAGAAAAACTTTAGTCCAAAAATTAAATAAAATTCTTCATAAGGTAGATCTCAATTTTATACAAATTTAGAAATTTGAATCACTCGAATCGGAGTTAAAATGCAAAAGTTATAAGCATTTGAAGTTTGAATCAAATTTGAATTCAATAATTCGGATTAATAAATCATTTTCTTTTTCGGAAATTCTTTTATTGCGTCAGCAGGAACACGTGTCAGCCCCTAATTGGACGGCTGACGTCAGCCAGTCCATGGACGTGGTCCATGGTTTGGCTCGGGTCTACCGTGGACCCGTGAGACTGACAGGTGGGACCCACTGCGGTGACGTCATTGCAGACGTCAGCGGGGACTCGGCACTCTTCGGCAGTGGGACCACCGTGACGTCATGGGTGACGTAACTGACGTGTGGGCCTGCCTTGTCAGCGGCTGGGTTCACGCGCGCACGGCGTGGCTGATAGATGGGCCCTCTGACACGTGGGCCCCGCGTGCCAGAGACACGCTACCATGCGCGGCGCTGACCGCGACGGTTAGACTTCCAGCCACGTGGCGCGATCTCGGGCGTTGATTCGAAAATCAACGGCCCAGATTGGATCTGGTGACGCACGTTTGGGGTGAACGTGGCCAATCTGGACCGTTCGATCTTGATCGGACGGTCAAGATTCCATCTAACGCATACAACGCGGGTTAACGCTAACCGTTTGATCTAAATCTAACGGCTGAGAATGGATCTAGTACTGTGCGGTGACGGCTACGTGGCACGATCTAAGCCGTGGGTGACGTGGCGAGATCTGGGGCGTTGGATCTGGATCGGACGGTGGAGCGAGCTCGGGTTCGGCGATGGCTTGCGGCGGCGCTGGCCCACCGGAGACGGGGACAGCGACCACGGCAACGGCGTTGCGGGGCGACTCCGGCGAGGTGAAGGGTCTCCACTGGCGCGGCTTGACCTCACGGTTCCGGAACTGGGCTCAACGGCGGCGGAGAACGGCGGACGATGGCGGAATCGGCACTTGAACGCGGCGGAACGCTCCTCCAACTCCGGCGAGCGATTGCGGCGGCTACGCGGCGGCTTGGGCGGCGTGAGCTAGGGCTACGGGTGCGCACGGAAATCGGCAACCCGACAGCGGCGGCGGCACATTAAATACCCCCTCGACGTCCGCGAAAAACGCAGAAAACGAGGGCCCACGCACGGGCGGCTGCGGAGTCCGGCGGCGACACGGATAGGGTGACGTGGCACGCGCACAACTGTTGGATCAAGATCCAACGGTGCAAATGTTTGGGCTCGGGTCTGACTCGGGCGAACTGGCTGGCTCGGTCGGGCTCGGGTGACATGGCTCAATCTCGGCCGTTCGATCTTGATCGGACGGTCGTGAGGGTTAGGCACGGTTGGGTTCGAGTCGGACTCGAACTCGAGTCTGACTCGGGCTCGGTCGGTGGAACAATACAAACCCACTCGCTATTAAACCAATTAAATAATTCAAATTAATTCGCAGAAATTCATTTAATCCATTAAAAATAGCAAAAGACTCAGAAAAATTCTGGAAAATATTTTGGAACATTTTGGACTCAAATAAAATATTTCCAACAAATTTTTATTCGCAAAGTCAAATTTTTTAATTATTTCAAAATGGAATAAATTCCAAATAAATTCCAGAAAATTCCAAAAATTCACCAAAGTGCCAAAACACACATGAATTTAAGAAAAGCAAAATTTTGGGGTGTTACAAACCTGCCCCCCTTAACAGAATCTCATCTCCGAGATTCAGGGCTTTCTAAAGAAATAGGTTCGGAAATTCTTTCTTCAAATCCTCCTCGCGCTCCCAAGTTGCTTCACTCTCCGCATGGTTGCTCCATTGAACTCTGCAGAAACGGGTTGACTTGTTCCTCGTCTCTCGATCCATTGTGTCTAGAATCTTCACGGGGTGTTCCTTGTAGGTCAGATCCTCTTGTAACTCGATTGACTCTAGCGGTGTCTGCTCCTCAGGTACTCGGAGACACTTCTTCAGCTGGGACACGTGGAACACGTCATGCACTCCTGCTAGTGATTGCGGTAACTCTAGCTGATAAGCAACTTCACCTCTGCGGCTGAGAACCTTGAATGGTCCAACATATCTCGGCGCGAGTTTTCCCTTGGCATGGAATCTCTTAACTCCTTTGAGCGGTGTGACTCTGAGATACACGAAATCCTCTGGTTCAAAACTCAGGTCTCGGCGACGGTTATCAGCATAACTCTTCTGTCGCGATTGGGCTATCTTTAATCTCTCCCTGATCATGGCAATCTGTCCTTCGGCTTCTTGAAGAATATCCGGCCCAAAGACACGGCGTTCACCTGTCTCGTTCCAATTCAACGGTGTCCGACAGGGTCGACCATATAGTGCTTCAAATGGTGACATTTGCAAACTTGCTTGGTAACTGTTGTTGTAGCTGAACTCGGCGTACGGCATACTTCTATCCCAAGAGGTAGCATAAGCTAAAGCACAAGCTCGTAGCATATCCTCCAAAATCTGATTAACCCTTTCTGTTTGCCCATCCGTCTGTGGATGATAAGTTGTACTGAAGTTCAAACGGGTTCCCATGGCTTCATGCAGCTTATTCCAAAACCTCGAGGTAAACTGGGTACCTCTGTCCGATACAATCTTCTTCGGCACTCCGTGCAAACAGACGATCCTGGCCATATACAACTCAGCTAATTTATCTCCCGAGTAGGTTGTCTTTACAGCAATAAAGTGGGCCACCTTAGTCAAGCGGTCTATTATGACCCATATGGAGTCATAACCTCCTTGAGTCTTGGGTAAACCGGTAATGAAGTCCATTCCGATTTCTTCCCACTTCCACTCAGGTATCTTCAATGGCTGCAGCAATCCTGCTGGTCTCTGATGCATTGCCTTGACTCTCTGGCATATGTCACACAGCGCAACATGCTCGGCAACTTCGCGCTTCATGCTCGGCCACCAGAACCTTTCTTTCAAATCCTGATACATCTTGGCACTTCCAGGATGAATTGAATACTTGAAGTCATGGGCTTCTTCTAGAATCAATTGCTTCAGCTCCTTCTTGTTCGGCACACAAATGCAACCCTTCATCCATAACGTGCCTTGCTCATCCAACTTGAAGTCCTCTGCCTTGCCTTCATCCATGTTGGACTTAATCCTTCGGATCTTGTCATCATCCTCATGTCCTTCTCGGATCTGATCCTCCAGGGTGGGCTTCACTTCCAATGCGGCCAAGAATCCTTCTGGTACGACTTCAATCTGCAATCTCTGGAAATCCTTACATAGCTCATCCTGACTTGTGGCTAGCAACATGTTCACAGTATGGCTTTTCCGACTCAAAGCATCGGCAACTACGTTGGCCTTCCCGGGATGATAATGGATTCCAACATTATAGTCCTTGGTCAACTCTAACCATCTCCTCTGTCTCATGTTCAGGTCTGATTGGGTGAAGATGTACTTAAGACTCTTATGGTCCGTGTATACTTCACATCTGTTTCCAATTAAATAGTGACGCCACAACTTCAGAGCATGCACTACGGCAGCTAGCTCTAAGTCATGCGTGGGATAATTCTCCTCATGCGGCCTCAACTGCCTTGATGCATAAGCAACGACCTTTCCGTTCTGCATCAACACACATCCAAGTCCTTGACGCGATGCATCACAATAAATATCAAAGCTTTGATTAACATCCAGTAGAACTAACAACGGCGCTGATGTCAATCGCTTCTTCAGTTCTTGAAAACCTTTCTCGCACTCTGGCGTCCATGCAAACTTCTTCTCCTTTTTCAACAATTGCGTAAGAGGTTTCGCAATGGTCGAAAAGCCTTCAATGAAACGGCGGTAGTAACCTGCCATTCCTAGGAAACTCCGGATCTGGGTCACGGTCTTTGGTTGCTCCCAATGTAACACAGCTTCTACCTTGATTGGATCAACGGCAACTCCTTCTGCGGTCATTACATGTCCGAGGAACTCCACCTTGTCCTTCCAAAAGTCACACTTGCTGAACTTGGCGAAAAGTTGCTGTTCCCTCAGCTTTTCCAACACTCGCCTCAAGTGCTCTGCATGTTCATCCTCTGTCTTGGAGTAGATCAAGATATCATCTATAAACACAACAACAAACTTGTCCAAATACTCCATGAACACATTATTCATCATATTCATGAAATATGCTAGCGCATTCGTCAAACCAAAGGACATAACAGTAAACTCGTAATGTCCATATCTCGACGAGAATGCGGCCTTTGGATTATCCTCTGATCGGATCTTCAACTGGTGGTATCCCGATCTCAAATCAATCTTAGAGAAAACTCCGGCTCCTCTCAGCTGATCAAACAAATCATCGATCCTGGGTAGCGGATACTTATTCTTCACGGTGACTTCATTGAGTGCACGGTAGTCAATGCACATCCTGAAACTCCCGTCCTTCTTCTTGACAAACAGAACTGGTGCTCCCCACGGCGACGAACTCGGTCTGATAAATCCTTTCTCCATTAACTCTTCGAGTTGCTTCTTCATCTCTACCAATTCTTCGGTGGACATCCGATAAGGTCTCTTTGCTATCGGTGCTGTTCCAGGTACAAGCTCTATCACAAACTCTATGTCTCTGTCTGGCGGCATACTAGGTAGATCTTCAGGAAAGACATCTGGGTACTCATTCACCACTGAGACATCTTCTATGCTGATTGCCTTGGCGTTGTTAACCATCAACTGTCCATTTCTAACGGCGGTAGCTTGGAATTCCACTTTCTTTCCACACGGGCTCTCCACTGAGATAATCCTTCGTCCACAATCTAATACGGCCTTGTTCTTGGATAACCAATCCATTCCCAAAATAACATCTAAGGTCTGGGTCTTCAAAATAATAAGGTTCGCTAGGAACTCTATTCCATCTATTAGTATTCTCACCCCAGAACATCCTACTTTCGTTCGGAGTTCGGAATAAGGGGTTTGAACTAAAAGCATGCATTTAAGTCTTGCAATCTCCAAATCATTTTTAGCAGCAAAGCCTTGAGAAACAAACGAATGTGAAGCTCCAGAATCAAACAAAACTGTTGCAGGTACTGAGTCGACAAGTAACTTACCCAGTACGACATCCGTGGCATTCTGAAGTGCATCTGCGGTGACATGGTTGACTCGGCCTCTCACCACGATGCAGGGTGCGCTCTGGCTGTCTTTGTCCCTCGGTTTGCTCCTGGTCTTTGGCGTCTGGTGGTGTGGATCCCAGATTGAAGCGGACTAGGGTCACTCCTGCTGTCTTCTTAGGGCAACTGTTGGCGAAGTGTCCTGGCTCGTTGCAGTTGTAGCAGCGTCTCATTGTCCCTTGTTGACTGCCTGAAGCGACGTTTCTGGCTGGGGCTGGAGTCTGATAGTTCTGATTGATAGGTCTTGGTGCTGGCGACGGTGTCCTTGTAGCATTCTGGGGCTGAAATCTGAAAAACTGATTTGGCGCAACCCTCAAGCGTTGTTGCGCTCCCTGACGTGATCCCTGATGCTGCATCCTGCGCTTCCTGTTCTCATCCAGTTCCTTATGCTTGTCCTCAAGAATAAGCGCTTTATTCACCAACTCTTGTAAATCTGGAAAGGTGTGGGTGATCAGTCCCACCTGTAGTCCTGAGTTAAGTCCCTTCATAAAGCGAGACTATCTGGCTTTATCTATCGCTACGTCTTCAGGTGCGTAACGAGCAAGCTGTGTGAACTTATTCAGGTATTCGGCCACCGGCTGGCTGCCTTGCTTCAGTGCTCTGAACTCCTCCTTCTTGAGGTCCATAATTCCTTCTGGCACATGATACTGACGAAACGCAGCTGTGAACTCCTCCCAAGTGATGTCTTGAGGGTTCTCTTGCGTGGCACAGAAGTTCTCCCACCATTCAGCGGCGGTCCCTTCTAACTGATGAGAAGCGTAGAGTACCTTCTCGTTTCCCATGCATTGAGCAATGTGTAGCTTCCTCTCAATTGACCTTAACCAGTCATCGGCCTCCAATGGATTGGCATTCCCGGAGAAAGTGGGTGGATGAGTCCTCATGAACTCGGCAGTCTTGTATTCGGGCGTTGTCCCCGATTGACTTGATTAGCGGCCTGGCGGTGACGTCTTTGCATCTGTTGCATCATGGCATGCATTAAGCGAGTCTGAGCAAAGAAGAAAAGCTCAGAAATTCTGCATATCAATGGCGATCTTTGGTGCTCCATCATTGGGATTTTCTGCTGGGCGAGAACCACTGCCATTGCCTCCAAGGTTTCCGCGGGTGTTCACCATCTGTTGATTGCTCCATGGTTTCAGAGATGAGAGGGAACAAGAGTAGACAAGTAATAGGAAAAACTTATGCGGGGGAAAAGTGTAACTCAAAATCCAACTTTATTAATAATAACTTGGTATGGTTGCTTACAATGCCTAAGGGCCTTGCAACACATACTGCACACTCAGCAAACAATGAAAAACCAACGCCTCAAAAGGGTGACTCTTATTCTATAACGCGACTCGACAAAGGAGTCTCAACCTCAAAACCTACGCTCACTCGTCGAGAAAACCTCCACTGCCTCCTCGCGGCGGGTGGGGCGGCATCGGCGCGAAACAATCGCCATGCCCTACAACTGCAGCTGTGGTCGACGACGCGGCGTCTTCCTCCGACTCTGGATCTGGCTGTTGCCGTGGCTGTGGCGCGGGTGCAGGTGGCGCCTCTTCTGGTTCCTCCTCTGGGTCTGGAGCGTCCAACTCCAACACTGGATCGGGGCCCTGTCCATACAGTGCGGTTTCCAATTCTGCGATTCTTTTTGCAGCAAAAGCGACATACTCACGAGCATTCTCCAAGTGCTTCTTCCTTTCCTCAACCTGTTCGTGAGCCTTCTTCAACTCCTGAACTGTGTCCTCGATTAGCCCCTCCTGAGCGGCGACAAATCTGGCAAAGTGGGTGACGGTAGCATCCTCATCTTCTATCGGCTTCCGTTGAACTCTGCTGTCTCGGCGTGGGTGGTGACGGAATACTGTGCCTTCCAGCTCCCTGGAGTAAGTGCGGGCGATCTGCTGCATCGCTCGACACGACACTTCCTGGATTCCCATCTCAAAGGTAGACCTCTTGGCGGTGAAGTGAAATCCTATGACTTCTCCTGCCTGCACGAGTGTAGTCCCTCGGTAGAGCGGTCTCTCAAAACCTCCAAGAAACTGAAGCATGCGCCACAACTTGGCAGCGTAGCCTCCTTCACGCTCGGCGTAGTTGTTCTTCATCATCATCTGTCAAAGGATACTTGCGTAAGAGCGCAAAATTTTAAAATCGATGTGGAAGATGAAAAGAACTCAGCAAGGGGTATGAACAAGAAAGAAAGAGGTAAGTCGAGAATTCATTCATTATCATGACCATTTTTAACTTTTAGAAAATAGGTTTTATCCTCACTACGACCAATCTAACTATGGGTGAGCCTACAGTCAGTATGGCTCTGATACCACCTCTGTCGGGACCCGAATTTGCAAATCCGGACCATCTGTGTATTCAGCACTAGTCCAGGAACGCGCTAGTGCACACAGTCTTAACATCGGTAAATATCACAATCATACCACTCGATACTAAATAAGTACTTTAATCAAATAATCAAACTGGTTGCTTGACCTTATGGTCAAGTTACAAATATACACCTCGTAGGACGAAACTTATTAATAGAGAAATAATAGCAGCGAAAAATAACATCGTGGTGCCATCCAGTATACCACAGGCAACTGACTGGGCTCGCTCCCTAAGTAGACGGTTCCTCTTGGAGCTCCTCCTCCAAAGCTGGTGTAGTCTCCTCTTCAACTGGTGTTGTATTGCGGCAAGGGTGAGTACTTGGTACTCAGCAAGTCATGCACAGAATGCAAGCTAATATACTATATGCATGGCTTGATATAAAGGAATAGCTCAAGGTATGTTTGCGATGCTTGACATTTGACAAGTAACATAAGTAGATTCGAAAGCAATAGAAACAAGTACAAGATCGATAACTTTTCAAGGAGTTTAGTGAACATCTTTCCCAATCCTAGTCCACATTTCCATCAACATCATTCTTTAAACCAAAACCCATTTCCAAGCCCAAATTGTTTTCGTGAAAGTCTAACCCTTGACCGTAATTCCCGAGCGATGTCCAATACCGCGGACACGGCTATTCGAATAAATTTTACACTCTGCAGAGGTTATGCACTTTTCCCACAAGATACAGTCAAACACCACAAAGGCGAGTTCCCATAACAAAGTCTTTCGAAAACTTCTAACAATACAAGTGGTCCTCTCCGATGTTGCACACTAACCCTTCCCTTAGCTAAGGCGAAGTTTAGGCCAACCAACCGTTAGATGGGTACCTGGCCTCAGCCCCGGTACGCTCCCCCGTTCAACTTACACAAAGGGTGTAGTTGACATCCTGAGGTCCCACAGGTACGTTATTAGCAACTTAATCAACTAGGTCCGTCCCATTACAGACATGTGGTTGCACGTTTGACCCAGTTCAAAGGCTTGCAAGGTTAAGTCCTTAGGGTGACCAGGGCAAGACTACCCGAAGAACCAAACCAACATTCCCAACGCCACAACTGGCCCTCCTGATCATCCTTGCCACATGCCCCGGTCAAAAGCTATTTATCAAACCCCAGTTGATTACCATGCACCACGTGCCATCAACATCACATGATACCTTCCCAAAACAGGTTCAATATATCATTAAGTCAATATTAACATTTGATTGTCCAAAATCATGTCATGAGCACGTAGCAGGTCTAAGCAATATGCTACAACGGTCTAAAAACCCATGTTGGCAATTTAGTAGTGTCCAACTAGTAATCCACAACTAGGGTGACAAGGGGTCATGGCACATATTTAATTAATCAAGGTGTCATTCAACAAATTGGCATTTATCTAATTTCCCATATCTAAATAAAGTATTTTCTAATTGAACTAGCATGCAATAAATTAAATCAAAATAGGTTTCAAAATAGGATCAACATGGTCAAAGCACAACTTGCCTTCAAAAAGTACTTGCCCTTGGTCCTGAGCTGGCTCCTGGGTCAACACTTCTCCTTCGAATCCTTCCGGCACTTCAACGTCTACTCGTAACGCGTGCAAATAGCAACAAATGAATAAAACAGTTGAGAAAAAGTGTCCAAACATCCAAATAAAGTTCATAAACAGAGAGAACATAATTTTATGAATTTTTAGAAACTAGAATCGTCAAATTCGGAGTTTAAACGCGAAAGTTATAGCATTTTGAAGTTTAAATAATCAATTAAATAATATTACAGAGAAAAACTTTAGTCCAAAAATTAAATAAAATTCATCATTAGGTAGATCTCAATTTTATACAAATTTAGAAATTTGAATCACTCGAATCGGAGTTAAAATGCAAAAGTTATAATTCGGATTAATAAATCATTTTCTTTTTCGGAAATTCTTTTATTGCGTCAGCAGGAACACGTGTCAGCCCCTGATTGGGCGGCTGACGTCAGCCGGTCCATGGACGTGGTCCATGGTTTGGCTCGGGTCTACCGTGGACCCGGTCCACGGCTTCCGTGAGGCCCGGCAGTGGGACCACAGGGTGACGTCATTCTTGGCGTCGGCGGGGACTCGGCACGCTGCGACAGGTGGGACCCACTGGTGACGTCATGGGTGACGTCACTGACGTGTGGGCCTGCCTTATCAGCGGCTGGGTTCACGCGCGCTCGGCGTGGCTGACAGGTGGGCCCTCTGACACGCGGGCCCCGCGTGTCAGAGACACGCTCCCACGCGCGGCGCTGACCGCGACGGTCAGACTTCCAGCCATGTGGCGCGATCTCGGCCGTTGATTAGAAAATCAACGGCCCAGATTGGATCTTGTGACGCACGTTTGGGGTGAACGTGGCCAATCTGGACCGTTCGATCTTGATCGGACGGTCAAGATTCCATCTAACGCATACAACGCGGGTTAACGCTAACCGTTTGATCTAAATCTAACGGCTGAGAATGGATCTAGTACTGTGCGGTGACGGCTACATGGCACGATCTAAGTCGTTGGATCTAGATCCAACAGTTGAGATTAGATCTGGGAATTTCAACGTGGAACTCACCGGGGGTGACGTGGCGAGATCTGGGGCGTTGGATCTGGATCGGACGGTGGAGCGAGCTTGGGGTCGGCGATGGCTTGCGGCGGCGCTGGCCCACCGGAGACGGGGACGGCGACCACGGCGATGGCGTTGCGGGGCGACTCCGGCGACGTGAAGGGTCTCCACTGGCGCGGCTTGACCTCACGGTTCCGGAACTGGGCTCAACGGCGGCGGAATCGGCACTTGAACGCGGCGGAACGCTCCTCCAACTCCGACGAGCGATTGCGGCGGCTACGCGACGGCTTGGGCGGCGTGAGCTAGGGCTACAGGTGCGCATGGAAATCGGCAACCCGACAGCGGCGACAGCACATTAAATACCCCCTCGACGTCCGCGAAAAACACGGAAAACGAGGGCCCACGCACGGGCGGCGGCGGAGTCCGGCGGCGACACGGAGAGGGTGACGTGGCACGCGCACAGCCGTTGGATCAAGATCCAACGGTGCAAAGGTTTGGGCTCGGGTCTGACTCGGGCGAGCTGGCTGGCTCGGTCGGGCTCGGGCTCGGGTGACGTGGCTCAATCTCGGCCGTTCGATCTTGATCGGACGGTCGAGAGGGTTAGGCACGGTTGGGTTCGAGTCGGACTCGAACTCGAGTTTGACTTGGGCTCGTTCGGTGGAACAGTACAAACCCACTCGCTATTAAACCAATTAAATAATTCAAATTAATTCCCAGAAATTCATTTAATCCATTAAAAATAGCAAAAGACTCAGAAAAATTCCAGAAAAATTCTGGAAAATATTTTGGAACATTTTGGACTCAAATAGAATATTTCCAACAATTTTTTTTTGCAAATTCAAATTCCTTAATTATTTCAAAATGGAATAAATTCAAATAAATTCCAAATAAATCCAAATAAATTCCAGAAAATTGACCAATGTGCCAAAACACACATGAATTTAAGAAAAGCAAAATTTTGCGGTGTTACACCATTGAATAGGACCTACCTCGTGATTCCATCCACAGTTGTGAATGGAGGTGAGGAGTAGGCACCCTCCATCTACGGGATGGAAGGGGAAAGAGGGTGCACGCCGACGGGTGTGCACTCGGCAATACCGTTATGTGCTTCAAGGAGACATGTGCATTGCATTGCATTGCATTATATGATCATGTCAATGAGATGCATATAATGTGAATATGAAATATTTATGATGTTGAATATGAAAAGTAGTGATGAAGGTTACTGAATGTGTTTTCTTGTTCCATTGCAATACACTTTGATGAGTGATGAACTCACGCTTGTGTTTTATGATGTTTTTAGGTACCATGAAATCGGCATGTGGAAAAGGGGCTTAGTGGCACATCTTCACGAAGTTTCACTCATTTAGACATCTACAACTTTGCCACTTGTAGTTGTGATAATAAGATAATGCGCTGAAAACTTAGAGTACGCTTATTTGTGGGCTTGGCCATAATATTTGATTCGTTTAGCTCATGAAGTTGTTGAATTCATTATTTTAGACTTACACTGTTGCTAGAACCCTCGTTATTGATGATTTAGATGTCATTCTTTATGCTATATCTTGTGATAATATTGCTGATGCTTCACATCATGGAAAAACAAAGGAGATGCTGCCGAAATTTTCAGTTTTAGCATTTTCGAACTTGCTGTAATTTAGCTTTATTTATGGTATTTAGATGTTTCTTCTATCATGTTTGGTGACATTCAGGGCATAATAGAAGCCGGGGTGTTACACCAACGGCACCGAAATAGGGGAATCTTGAAAAGTACATAGTCGAGTTCCCAAATCTCCTCTATAAACCCATAGTAGGAGCTACTCGTCAATCCAGTGGTATTGAACGCATCTATGCGGACACCGCTGTTCTGATTTGTGCTATTCATATCCTGATCTCTCATATAAAATGTGTACCCATTTAAGTCGTATCCTTTCCATGTAACAACTATAAAAGTTGGTCCTTTTGCCAACCATGCTAGCGTGTCATCTGACGAGTTCCCAGTGATGGGTCGCTCCTTCAACCATTTGTTGAACTGAAGATTATGATGTCTCGTGATCCAAGACTCCTGTTGTGTCGAATTCTCTTGCCTTAGCCATTGCTTGTGCTCAACAATATAGGAAGACACTACAGCCATGTGTTGCAAAACCGTTAAATGGGCTCGAGCATACGCAACCGCATCAGGCATGATTGCTTTCCTTCCGATGGTCCCGATACCTTGGAGCCTCCCCTCATGGCGAGATCGAGGCACACCAATCGGTTTGACCTGGGCCACGTAATCAACGCAGAACTCGACGACCTCTTCGGTTACATAAGCTTCAACAATGCTACCCTCCTACCGAGATCCATTGTAACACCCCAATTTTTGCTTTTCATGAGTTTAAATGAAATTGGCACTTTTGTGAATTTTTGGAATTTTTTGGGATTTATTTGGAATTTATTAGATTTATCCCCTTTTGAAATAATTAAAGAATTTAATTTTACAAATAAAATTTTGTTGGGAATATTTTATTTGAGTCCCAAATGCCCTAAAATATTTTCCAGATTTTTTCTGGAATTTTTCTGATTATTTTGCTATTTTTCTTGAATTAAATGAATTTCTAGAAATTAATCGGAATATTTAAATTGCTGGAAAATCGAGTTGGTTTCACTATTCATCCGACCGAGTCGGAACCCGAGTCGGACTCGAGCCCGACCTGAGACGCGTTCGAGCCGGACCCGAGCCCAACCTAACACTAACAGCGTGACCGTTGGATTGAGATCCAACAGCCATGATTGTGCCACGTCACCCGAACCCGAGTCCGATCGAGCCAGCCAAGTTACCGAGTCCAAACCCTCGCGACTGTTGGATCTTGATCCAACGGTCCACGTTTAGCCACGTCACCCAATCCAAATTGGATTCGGATTCCGCCGCCGCATCCGGGTGGACCTCGGTCTCCGCGAGATTCACGGAAGCCGAGGCCCCTATTTATTGCGCCGCCATCGCCAGTATGTAGCCCGTTTCCATGCACACCCGTAGCCCTATACCATCATGCCTGAGCCGCCGCCGTTCGCCCGCTAGAGCTCGCCGTAGTTGGTCGTGCGTTCCGCCGCGGTTTCGCGCCATTTCCGCCGCCGTCCGCCGTCACCGAGCCCAGATTCGGAACCGCAAGGACAAGCCGCGTCGGAGGGCACCATCCACCTCGCCGAAATCGCGCCCAAATGCCGTCGGGCGTGTCGTCGTCTCCGTCTCCGGTGAACCAGCTCCGCCGCGAAGCCATCGCCGTCCCCGAGCTCTCTTCACCGTCCGATCAAGATCCGAGGGCCCGGATTCGTCCACGTCGCCCAAAGGTAATTTTCCACGTTGCAGTTTTAGATCCGTTTTAAACCGTTGGATCTAGATCCAACGGTTTAGATCAAGCCATGTAGCCGTAACCGCACCGTGCTTGGATGAATCTCAGCCGTTAGATCTAGATCGTACGGCTAGGGTTAACCCATGTTGTAGCTTTGGATCGGATCTAAACCGTCTGATCAAGATCGAATGGTCCAGATCAACCGCGTTATTTCCAAACGCGTGAGGTTGGATCTGATCTGGACTGTTGATTTCCAAATCAACGGCCCAGATCGAGCCACGTGGCGTAAGCCGACCGCCGCAGCCGGCCGCGTCACCGGTTGCCGCCGACGCCAAGACGCGGACGCCGCTGGGACCCACGCGTCAGTGACCGCCGAACCGCACCATGACGTTAAGCTGACATCACGGTGGGGCCCGCGTGTCAGGCGCCGTTCGACCGAGCGCGGTGACGTTAGCGCTAACGTCACTCGAGGGGCCCACTTGTCAGAGGCACGTGCCGTGGACCGGGTCCACGGTGGACCGAGCAGAGCCGTGCGTCGGGTCCATGGACCCGAGGCGACGTGGCGGCTCCCAATTGGTCCACGTGTCCTGCTGACGCAATAAATCATTTTCCGAAAAAGAAATTATTTATTTATTTCGATTTATTGATTTTAAATATAGTTTCAAACTTCAAACGCTTATAACTTTTGCGTTTCAACTCTGATTTGGGTGATTAAAATTTCTAAATTTTCATAAAAATGAGACCTACTCAAATATGAATTTTAATCAAATTTTGATTATTAATATTTCTCTATTTATATTTAATTAATGGTTTATTTAAACTTTAAACGCTTGTAACTTTTAGGTTTTAACTCCGATTTTCACGATTCAAATTTCTAAAAATTAATAAAAATGTGTTCTCTCTGTTTATGATGTTTATTTAAACTTTTGAATACTCTTGTGTACTATTTTATTTATTGATTGCTATTTGCACGCGTTACGAGTAGACGTTGAAGTGCCCGAAAGCTTCGAAGGTGAAGTGTTGACCCAGGAGCCAGCTCAAGACCAAGAACAAGTACTTTTTGAAGGCAAGTTGTGCTTTGACCATGTTGATCCCATTTTGAAATTATTTTGATTTAAATTATTGCATGCTAGTTTATTTAGAAAATGCTTTAATTAATTTTAAGAAGTTTGTTAAATGCCAGCTTTGCAATATGACACCTTGATTATTATTTATGTGCCATGACTCCTTGTCACCCTAGTTGTGGAATATTAGTTCGGCTTTAATAAATTGCCAACATGGGTAGTTAGACCGATGTAGTATGCTTAGCCTTGCCACGTGACATGTTTTTGACAATTACATGATAACATTGACTTAATGAGATTTGGAACCGGTTTTGGAAGAGTGTCATGTGTTATTGATGATGATATTGATGGCACGTGGTGCATGGTAAACTACTGGGGGTTTGATAAATAGTTTTCGACTGGGGCATGTGGCAAGATTTATCGAGTGGGCCAGTTGTGGCATCGGGAAGGATGATTTGGTTCTTTGGGTAGTCTTGCCCTGGTCAACCTAAGGACTTAACCTTGCAAGCCTTTGAACTGAGTCAAGCGTGTAACCACATGACCGGAGTGGGACGGTCCTAGTTAAGTAAGTTACTAATAACTTGCATGTGATACCTTGGGTGTCAACTACACCTTTTGTGTAGCTTGAATGGGGAGCATACCAAGGCTACGGCATGGTACCCGTCCAACGGTATGTCGGTCCCATACTTCGCCTTTGTTAAGGGAAGGGATGGTGTATGGCAAAAACCGGAAAGGTTCACCTATGTAGTTAGTCGTATCCGAAAGGCTTTGTTACGATCACTCACCTTTGTGGTGTTTGACTGTATCTTGTGGGTAAAGTGCATAGCCTCTGCAGAGTGTCGAATCTATTCGAATAGCCGTGTCTGCGGCATTGGACATTGCTCGGGGATTACAGTCAAGGGTTAGACTTTCATGAAAATAGCTTGGACTTGGAAAGTGGGATTGGGTTAAATGATGATGTTGATGGAAATGTGGATTAGGAATGGAAATGATGTTTATTTAACTTATGGAAAAGTTATTGATATTATACTTGTTTTTACAGCTTTGTTACTTGTCAAATGCTGTTTTACTACAATTATACCAAGAGCTACTCCTTTGTACTAAGCCAGGCATGTAGTATATTGGTTTGCATTATGTGCATGACTTGTTGAGTACCATGTACTCACCCTTGCCACAACACAACATCAGTTGAAGAAGAGTCTACACCAACTTTGGAGGAGGAGCTCCAAGAGGAACCGTCTATCTAGGGAGCGAGCCCAGTCAGTTGCCTGTGGTATATTGGATGGCGCCACAAAATTATCTTATTTTCCGCTGCTGTTGTTTCTCTTTTAATAAGTTTTCGCCCTGCGTGGCGTATATTTGTAACTTGACCTTAAGGTTGAGCAACCAGTTTGGCTAACTAATTAAAGTACCTTATTATTTCGTTGAGTATGATTATGATATTTACCAATGTTGTGACTGTGTGCACTAGCATGATCCTGGACTAGTGTTGAATACAGAGAGGGTCCGGATTTGCAAATTCGAGTCCCGACAGAGGTGGTATCAGAGCCAAGTTGACTGTAGGCTCACCCATAGTTAGATTGGTCGTAGTGAGGATAAAACTTATTTTCTAAAGTTAAAAGTTGTCAAGATAATGAATGAATTCTCGACTTACCCCTTTCTTTCTTGTTCATACCCCTTGTTGAGTTCTTTTTGTCTTCCACTTTGATTTTAAAAATGTTGCGTTCTTACGCGAGCGCCTTTTGACAGATGATGATGAAGAACAACTACACCGAGCGTGAAGGTGGCTATGCTGCTGAGTTGTGGCGTATGCTACAGTTGCTTGGAGGCTTCGAAATACCACTCTACCAAGGGACCACCATCGTTCAGGCAGGACTGGTCATTGGATGGGATGTGAAGATCATAGTGTACGCCCGAGAGAAGACGAAGTTCAGTCGCCCTTTTCACTTCACAGCCAGGATGTCTACATTTGAGATGGGAGTTCAGGAGGTGTCGCGTCGAGCAATGCGGCAGATTGCTCGCACCTACTCCAGGGAGTTGGTTGGTACTGTGTTTCGCCATCACCCACGCAGAGACAGCCGCCTTGACCGAAAGCCGATAGAAGATGAGGATGCTACCATCACACACCTAGCCAGATTCGTCGTCGCTCATGAGGAGCTCATTAATGACACAGTTCAGGAGTTGATGAAGGCTCGCGAGCAGGTCGAGGAAGGGAAAAAGCACCTAGAGAATGCTCGTGAGTACGTCGCCCATGCTGCAGAAAGGATCGCAGAGCTGGAGACCACACTGTATGGATAAGGCCTTGATCTAGTGTTGGAGCTGGATGCCCTAGAGCTAGAGGAGGACCCAGAAGAGGCGCCACCTGCTCTCATGCCACAGCCACAGCAACAGCCAGATCCTGAGCCAGAGGAGGACGCCGCGTCGTCAACCACAGCTGCAGTTGCCAGGCATGGCAATTGCTTCGCGCCTATGCCGTTGCACCCGCCCCGAGGAGGCAGTGGAGGTTTTCTCGACGAGTGAGCGTAGTTGTTGAAGTTGAGACTCCTTTGTCGAGTCGCGTTATAGAATAAGAGTCACCCTTTAGGCATTAGACTCTAGTGTGAGTCGATTTGGATTTTCATTGCTTGCTGAGTGTGCAGTATGTGTTGCAAGGCCCTTAGGCATTGTGAGCGACCATAACAAGTTATTATTATTAGATAATAAAGTTGTATTTTTGAGTTACACTTTCCCCCGCATAAGTTTCCCTACCACTCGTCTAATCTTGTTCCCTCTCATCTCTGAAACCTTGGAGTAATCGACAGATGGTGAACACCCGTGGAAACCTTGGAGGCAACGCCAGTGGTTCACGCCCAGCAGGAAACCCCAATGATGGAGCACCTGCACCCCAACCAGCACCACCAGTTGATATGCAGAACTTTGGAGCTTTTCTTGCTGCACAGACCCAGCTAATGCAATCTATGATGCAGCAGATGCAGCAGGTCACTGCTGAGGCCGCCGCTAACCAAGCCAATCAGGGACAGCGACAGGGAGCAAAGTTGTCGGAGTTCATGAGGACTCATCCACCCACATTCTCTGGAAATGCTAATCCACTGGAGGCGGACGATTGGCTAAGGTCAATAGAAAGGAAGTTACATATTGCCCAATGCATGGGAAATGAGAAGGTGCTCTACGCCTCTCATCAGTTGGAAGGGACCGCCGCTGAATGGTGGGAGAACTTCTGCGCCACGTAGGAAAACCCACAGGACATCACATGGGAGGAGTTTACAACTGCATATCATCAGTATCACGTGCCTGAAGGAATAATGGACTTAAAGATGGAAGAATTCAGGGCACTGAAGCAAGGTAATCAACCGGTGTCAGAATATCTGAATAAGTTCACACAGCTTGCACGCTACGCACCTGAAGACGTAGCGACAGATAAGGCCAGGCAGTCTCGTTTCATGAAGGGACTTAACTCAGATCGCAGTGGGACTGATCACCCACACCTTTCAGATTTCCAGGAGCTTGTGAACAAGGCGCTTATTCTTGAGGACAAGCGCAAGGAACTGGATGAGAACCGGAACCGCAGAATGCAACAAAGCAGGATCACGTCGAGAACGCAGCGAAGAATACGTGGGTTGCGCTGAATCAGTTTTTCAGATTCCAGCCGCAGAATGCATCAAGGACACCGTCACCAGCACCGAGACCCGTCAACCAGAATAATCAAACACTAGCTCCAGCCAGAAACGCCGCTTCGGGCAGTCAACAGGGAGCAGTGAGACGATGCTACACATGCAACGAGCTAGGGCACTTCTCCAACAATTGCCCCAAGAAGACAACAGGAGTGACCCCAGTTCGCTTCAACTTGGGATCCACACCAGCCAGGACACCTGCACCAGGAGCAAACCGCGGAGCAGCACAGCCAGGAGCTGTACCCCAGACCGTGGTGAGAGGCAGAGTCAACCATGTCACCGCAGATGCACTTCAGAATGCCACGGACGTCATACTGGGTAAGATACTTGTCAACTCAGTACCTGCAACAGTTTTGTTTCACTCTGGAGCTTCACATTTGTTTGTTTCCCTAAATTCTGTTTCTAAGAATGATTCGGAGACTGTGAATCTTAAATGCATGCTTTTAGTTCAAACCCCTGGGTCAGAACTCCGATCTCAAGTAGGATATTCTGGGGTGAGAATACTAATAGATGGGGTAGAATTCTTAGCGAACCTTATTATATTGGGAACCCAGACCTTAGATGTTATCTTGGGAATGGGCTGGTTATCCAAGCACAAGGCTGTATTGGATTGTGGACGAAGAGTCATATCAGTTGAGAGCCCGTGTGGAAGGAAAGTGGAATTTCATGCTACCGCCGTTTGAGATGGATAGTTGATGGTCAACAGTGCGAAGGCGATCAGCATAAAGATGTCTCAGTGGTGAATGAGTATTCAGATTTTTTTCCTGAAGATCTGCCAGGTATGCCGCCAGACAGAGACATAGAGTTTATGATCGAGTTGGTACCCGGAACAGCACCAATAGCCAAGAGACCTTACCAGATGTCCACCGAGGAATTAGTAGAGATGAAGAAACAGCTTGAGGAGCTGATGGAGAAAGGATTTATCAGACCAAGTTCGTCGTCGTGGGGAGCGCCAGTTCTGTTTGTCAAGAAGAAGGACGGGAGTTTCAGGATGTGAATTGACTACCGTGCACTCAATGATGTTACCGTGAAGAACAAATACCCACTACCCAGGATCGATGATCTGTTTGATCAGCTGAGAGGAGCCAGAGTTTTCTCCAAGATTGATCTGAGATCGGGATACCACCAGCTGAAGATCCGATCAGAGGATATTCCGAAAACTGCATTCTCGTCAAGATATGGACATTATGAGTTTACTGTTATGTCCTTTCGTCTGACAAATGCGCCAGCTTACTTCATGAATATGATGAACAAGGTTTTCATGGAGTACTTGGATAAGTTTGTCATCGTGTTCATAGATGACATTCTCGTTTACTCCAAATCAAGAGAAGAGCACGTAGAACATTTGAGGCAAGTTTTGGAGAAGTTGAGAGAACAGCAACTCTTCGCCAAGTTCAGTAAGTGCGATTTTTGGAAAGACAAAGTTGAATTCCTTGGACATGTAATGATCGCAGAACGAGTTGCCGTAGATCCAAGCAAGGTAGAAGCTGTGTTACATTGGGAGCAACCGAAGACCGTGGCCCAAATCCATAGTTTCCTTGGTATGGTAGGTTACTACCGCCGCTTCATCGAAGGCTTTTCGACAATTGCGAGACCACTTACGCAATTGTTGAAAAAGGAGAAGAAGTTCAACTGGACACCAGAGTGCGAGAAAGGTTTTCAAGAATTGAAGAAACGATTGACATCAGCCCCAGTGTTAGTTCTACCGGACGTCAACCAAAGCTTTGATATTTATTATGATGCATCGTGCCAAGGACTTGGATGTGTGCTGATGCAGAACGGAAAGGTCGTCGCTTATGCATCGAGGCAGTTGAGACCGCATGAGGAGAATTATCCAACGCATGACCTAGAGCTAGCTGCCGTAGTGCATGCTTTGAAATTATGGTGTTATTATTTGATCGGGAACCGATATGAAGTATACATGGACCATAAGAGTCTTAAGTACATCTTCACCCAATCGGACTTGAATATGAGGTAGAGGAGATGGTTAGAGTTGATCAAGGATTACAATGTCGGAGTCCATTACCATCCTGGAAAGGCCAACGTGGTGGCCGATGCTCTGAGTTGGAAAAGCCATACCGTGAACATGTTGATAGCCACGAGTCAGGACGAGCTACGCAAGGATTTTCAGAGAATGCAGATTGTAGTGGTACCAGAAGGATTCTTGGCCGCACTGGAGATAAAGCCTACCCTGGAAGACCAGATCCAAGAAGGACAGAAGGACGATGAAAAGGTCCAGCGAATCAAGTCCAAGATAGGGGAAGGCAAGGCCAAAGACTTCAACCTAGATGAACAAGGCATGTTGTGGATGGAGGATCACATCTGTGTGCCGAACAAGAGGGAGCTGAAGCAGCTGATTCTGGAAGAAGCCCATGACTCCAAGTATTCAATTCATCCTGGAAGTGCCAAGATGTATCAAGTCTTGAAGGAAAGATTCTGGTGGCCAAGCATGAAGCGTGAAGTTGCCGAGCATGTTGCATTATGCGACATATGCCAGAGAGTCAAGGCAATGCATCAGAGGCCCGGATCATGCGGCCGATTAAGGATACCTGAGTGGAAGTGGGAGGAAATCGGAATGGACTTCATTACCGGTTTGCCGAAAACTAAGGGTAGATATGACTCTTATGGGTTATAGTGGACCGCTTGACTAAGGTCACCCATTTTATCCTGGTAAAGACCACTTACTCGGGAGATAAGTTAGCAGAATTGTACATGACCAGGATCGTCTGTTTGCATGGAGTACTGAAGAAGATTGTATCGGACAGAGGTACCCAGTTTACCTCGAGATTCTGGAATAAGCTGCATGAAGCCATGGGGACCCGTTTGAACTTCAGCACAGCCTATCATCCGCAGACAGATGGACAGACCGAAAGAGTTAATCAGATTTTAGAAGACATGTTAAGAGCTTGTGCATTAGCCTATGCAACCTCTTGGGATAAGAGTCTACCGTATGCCGAGTTTAGCTATAATAACAGTTATCAAGCAAGTTTGCAGATGTCACCTTTTGAGGTACTATACGGTCGACCTTGTCGAACACCGTTGAACTGGAATGAGACAGGTGAATGCCGTGTCTTTGGGCCGGACATTCTTCAAGAAGTAGAAGAGTAGATTGCCATGATCCGGGAAAGACTGAAGATAGCACAGTCAAGGCAGAAAAGTTACGCGGATAACCGTCGTAGAGACTTGAGTTTTGAACCGGAGGATTTCATGTACCTTAGGGTTACACCCCTCAAGGGAGTTAAAAGATTCTACGCTAAAGGGAAACTCACACTACGTTATGTTGGACCCTTTAAGATTTTGAGCCGCAGTGGTGAAGTTGCTTACCAGTTGGAGTTGCTGCAGTCGTTAGCAGGTGTGCATGATGTGTTTCATGTGTCACAACTGAAGAAGTGTCTTAGAGTACCAGATGAGCAAACACCGTTAGAGTCGATAGAGCTGTAAGAGGATCTAACTTACGAGGAACACCCCGTCAAGATTCTGGACACAATGGATCGAGAAACGAGAAACAAGTCAACCCGTTTCTGCAGAGTTCACTGGAGCAACTATGCAGAGAGTGAAGCTACTTGGGAGCGCGAGGAGGATTTGAAGAAAGAGTTTCTTTAGTAAGCCCTGAATCTCGGGGACGAGATTCTGTTTTGAGGGGGAGGTTTGTAACACCTCAATTTTTGCTTTTCATGAGTTTAAATGAAATTTGGCACTTTTGTGAATTTTTTGTAATTTTCTGGGATTTATTTGGAATTTATTGGATTTATACCCTTTTAAAATAATTAAAGAATTTAATTTTACAAATAAAATTTTATTGGAAATATTTTATTTGAGTCCAAAATGCCCTAAAATATTTTCCAGAATTTTTCTGATTATTTTGCTATTTTTCTTGAATTAAATGAATTTATAGATATTAATCGGAATATTTAAATTGCTGGGAAATCGAGTAGGTTTCAATGTTCATCTGACCGAGTCGGAACCCGAGTCGGACTCGAGCCCGACACAAGCCGCGTTCGAGCCGGACCCGAGCCCAACCTAACCCTAACCGCGTGGCCGTTGGATCGAGATCCAACGGCCACGATTGTGTCACGTCACCCGAACCCGAGTCCGACCGAGCCAGCCAAGTCACCGAGTCCAAACCCTCGCGACCGTTGGATCTTGATCCAACGGTCCACGTTTAGCCACGTCACCCAATCCGAATTGGATTCAGATGCCGCCGCCGCATTTGGGTGGACCACGGTCTCCGCGAGATTCACGGAAACCGAGGACCCTATTTATTGCGCCGCCGCCGCCAGCTTGTAGCCCGTTTCCGTGCACACCCGTAGCCCTAGACCATCATGCCTGAGCCATCGCCGTTCGCCCGCTAGAGCTCGCCGTATCCTCCGCCGCCGTCCGCCGTCCTCCGCCGTCACCGAGCCCAGATCCGGAACCGCAAGGATAAGCCGCGTCGAAGGGCACCATCCACCTCGCCGAAATCGTGCCCAAATGACGTCGGGCGTGTCGTCGTCTCCATCTCCGGTGAACCAGCTCCGCCGCGAAGCCATCGCCATCCCCGAGCTCTCTCCACCGTTCGATCAAGATCCGAGGGTCCAGATTCGTCCACGTCGCCCGAAGGTAATTTTCCACGTTGCAGTTTTAGATCCGTTTTCAACCGTTGGATCTAGATCCAACGGTTTAGATCAAGCCACATAGCCGTAACCGCACCGTGCTTGGATGAATCTCAGCCGTTAGATCTATATCGTACGGCTAGGGTTAACCCACGTTGTAGCTTTGGATCGGATGTAAACCGTCCGATCAAGATCGAATGGTCCAGATCAACCGCGTTTATTTAAACTTTAAACGCTTGTAACTTTTGCGTTTAACTCCGATTTTGACGATTCAAATTTCTAAAAATTTATAAAAATGTGCTCTCTCTATTTATGATTTTTATTGGAACTTTTGAATACTCTTTTGTACTGTTTTATTTATTGATTGCTATTTGCACGCGTTACGAGTAGACGTTGAAGTGCCCGAAGGCTTCGAAGGTGAAGTGTTGACCCAGGAGCCAGCTCAAGACCAAGAACAAGTACTTTTTGAATGCAAGTTGTGCTTTGACCATGTTGATCCCATTTTGAAATTATTTTGATTTAAATTATTGCATGCTAGTTTATTTAGAAAATGCTTTAATTAATTTTGAGAAGTTAGTTAAATGCCAGCTTTGCACTATGACACCTTGATTATTATTTATGTGCCATGACCCCTTGTCACCCTAGTTGTGGAATATTAGTTCGACTTTAATAAATTGCCAACATGGGTAGTTAGACCGATGTAGTATGCTTAGCCTTGCCACGTGACATGTTTTTGACAATTACATGATAACATTGACTTAATGAGATTTGGAACCGGTTTTGGAAGAGTGTCATGTGTTATTGATGATGATATTGATGGCACGTGGTGCATGGTAAACAACTGGGGAATTGATAAACAATTTTCGACCAGGGCATGTGGCAAGATTGATCGAGTGGGCCAATTGTGGCATCGGGAAGGATGATTTGGTTCTTCGGGTAGTCTTGCCCTGGTCAACCTAAGGACTTAACCTTGCAAGCCTTTGAACTGAGTCAAGCGTGCAACCACATGACCGGAGTGGGACGGTCCTAGTTAAGTAAGCTACTAATAACTTGCATGTGATACCTCGGGTGTCAACTACACCTTTTGTGTAGCTTGAATGGGAAGAGTACCAAGGCTACGGCATGGTACCCATCCAACGGTATGTCGGTCCCATACTTCGCCTTTGTTAAGGGAAGGGATGGTGTATGGCAAAAACCGGAAAGGTTCACCTGTGTAGTTAGCCGTATCCGAAAGGTTTTGTTACGATCACTCGCCTTTGTGGTGTTAGACTGTATCTTGTGGGTAAAGTGCATAACCTCTGCAGAGTGTAGAATCTATTCGAATAGCCGTGTCCGCGGCATTGGACATTGCTCGGGGATTACAGTCAAGGGTTAGACTTTCATGAAAACAGGTTGGACTTGGAAAGTGGGATTGGGTTAAATGATGATGTTGATGGAAATGTGGATTAGGAATGGAAATGATGTTTATTTAACTTCTGGAAAAGTTATTGATATTATACTTGTTTTTACCGCTTTCGAATTTACCTCTGTTACTTGTCAAATGTTGTTTTACTGCAATTATACCATGAGCTACTCCTTTGTACTAAGCCATGCATGTAGTGTATTAGTTTGCATTCTGTGCATGACTTGCTGAGTACCAAGTACTCACCCTTGCCACAACACAACATCAGTTGAAGAAGAGTGTACACCAGCTTTGGAGGAGGAGCTCCAAGAGGAACCGTCTATCTAGGGAGCGAGCCCAGTTAGTTGCCTGTGGTATACTGGATGGCACCACGAAGTTATCTTATTTTCCGCTGCTGTTATTTCTCTTTTAATAAGTTTTCGCCCTGCGTGGCGTATATTTGTTACTTGACCTTAAGGTTGAGCAACCAGTTTGGCTAACTAATTAAAGTACCTTATTATTTCATTGAGTATGATTGTGATATTTACCAATATTGTGACTGTGTGCACTAGCGTGATCCTGGACTAGTGCTGAATACATAGAGGATCCGAATTTGCAAATTCGGGTCCCGATATCCATTCTGTACGTAAGACTTGAGAATTCCCATGTACCTCTCGAACGGGTACATGCTACATAGGAATACCGGCCCGCACATATTTATCTCTGTCACAAGGTGAACAATGAGATGGACAATGATATCAAAAAATGATGGAGGGAAATACATCTCAAGATTACATAGAGTCATCACCACTCAGCATGCAGAGCATCTTGTCCTTCGGGATCGATGACCTTCTGAGCGATTGTGTTGAAGAAATAACACAACCTCATGATTGTCTCCCGGACCTTGACCGGCAAAATGCTTCTAATTGCGATAGGGAGCATCTGTGTCATTAGGACATGACAATCATGAGACTTCATACCATTTAATTTCAAATCTTGCATCGAAACAAGTCTCTTCATATTGGAGAAGTTGCCAGACAGAACTTTCACACCATGAAAGAACTGGCACAGTTCAGTTCTTTCGGCCTTTGACAGAGTATAACAAGCAGGTTTCAAGTACGTACGGCCTTTATCAGTCTCTTTCGGTGCTAACTCAGGTCTTATGCCCATATCAACCAAGTCAAGTCGTGCATTGATACCATCCTTTGTTTTGCCCTTAATGTTGAGTAAGAGACCAATCACGCTGTCACAGACATTCTTCTCGACATGCATGATGTCGATGAAGTGGCAAACTTCTAATTGCTGCCAGTAAGGTAGGTCCTAGAATATTGATCTCTTCTTCCACATGCTCTTCTCACGAGTACTTGATTTACGTCCCTTTCTATGGGCACCATCCAAGTCCTTAACAATGTCATGAACATCTCTCCCGCTCAAAGGCCTTGGAGCTGAACCGTTTTCGTTCCTTCCGTCAAAAAGTTGCTTCAACTTGCGATATGGGTGATTCCTCCGAAGGAACCTACGGTGACGCATGTACACATTTTTGCGGGAGTGATTTCGCTATACACTCTCAGTATCATCTAAGCAATGAGTGCAAGCTTTGGATCCTTTTGTACTTTGGCCTGATAGGTTACCAAGGGCAGGTAATCATTTATGGTGCAAAATAACAAGCAGTGCAAAGTGAAGTTCTCCCGTTTGTATGCATCCCATACGTGTACCCCGGTAACCCACAATGTTTTTAGGTCTTCCACCAATGGAGCTAGGTACACATCAATATCGTTCCTAGGTTGTTTCGGCCCTTGGATAAGTATAGACAACAAAATGTACTTCCGCTTCATCAACAACCAAGGAGTAAGGTTGTAGATACAAAGATTTACGGGCCAAGTGCTATGCCAGGTGCTCATGTTACCGAAAGGATTCATTCCATCTGTACTCAATCCAAACCTTATATTCCTCGGATCCGCACTGAATTCTTGAAAGCTCCTATTGATGTTTCTCCATTGGATGGAATCATCAGGTTGCCTTAACATTCCATCATTCTTACGCTCCTCGGAGTGCCAACGCAACAGTTTTGCCTCCTTTGGGTTGGCAAACAAATGCTTCAAAAGGAGAATTATAGGCAGATACCATGCCACCTTAGCAGGAGGTCCTTTTTCCAACTCGATCCTCTCGCCATCATCAATTGAATGACTCTTACGCTTGTACCGGGATGCATTGGACACTGGACATACATGCAAGTTTGTGTACTATTTGCGGTAAAAGATACAGTCGTTTGGACATGCATGTATTCTTTCTACTTCCATTCCCAAGGGACAACAAACCTTCTTGGCTTTGTAGGTGGTTGTCGGCAACTCGTTTCCCTTTGGAAGCATGTTCGCCAATAGACATAACAGCGTTGTGAAACTCTTGTCGGACCAACCGTTGCTTGCCTTCAATTTCAGTAGTTCAAGTACAGATGACAACCTTGTGTATTTCAACTTGCACCTTGCGAACAAATGTTTTTCTGAGTCCTCCATCAAGCCCTGGAACTTTCCATATTCCCTGTCATCAAGGTTTCCTTCTGTGTCGCGCAGCATCTGATCCAGACTGTCATCCTGCAACCTATCATCATCGGAAGCACAATCAATATGATCATCTGACATATCATTAACTTCGTCGATGATATTAACAGTACTAGTTGCTTCCTGTATATTCTGCTCTTCGCCATGACTGGTCCGACATGTATAGCCCCTTTTGAAACCCCTTCGAATCAAATGTGCATCAATCTGTGCTGAGTTTCGAAACATCTTCATATTTTCACAATCAATGCACGGACAAGACATAAATTGCTCCCCCTTATTAAACATATCCTCCTCTGCAGCTCTTTTAAATGTGGAGACACCATTAAGGTACTCAACACTTAATCGGTTCGCAGCGTACATCCAGCTTCGATCCATCTACGCTACACATGTAACACCTAGTGTTAGGTACAACTGGAGTTAAATATTAAGTACGCCAGGTATTCATAAGCATACATTCTTAAATTAATTATGCAATTACTACCTTACGAAACAACAATCTTATATCTAAAAGCTAGATCGCCAAATGACTTGAATAGATCTAAACAATCTTTAAATTCTATCCTTACAAATTAATTAAGCTATACATCATGAATATAATGCAAATAGCTGTACAAGCTAGATCTAAAAAAATCATCAAATTCCTTCTGTATGATCAAGCTATAGCTAGATGTTGAATAAAATGTAATTAAAACACATTACTAACCTTAGATCACCAAAATCAAATGAATGTACTATCACCCTTCAAAAACAATGGCCGCCTTTCAGAAAATCGCCTCACAGCCACAGCCAATCACAAAAAGTGGCTCGAGGATCCCGAAACCCTAAAATGCATGAAGCGGCTCGAGGATTAGTTTTATATAGGAGATATCACAGACGGTTACTAAGAAAAACCGACTATGATAATGCAATATTTATAGACGGTTTTCAAATACCAAACGTCTATGCTATGAAACGTTTTATAGACGGTTTTCGATAACCAGCCGTCTGTGATAATTGCTTTTACAGACGGCTCATAATTCAAATCTGTCTATGAAAACTTTTATAGACGGTTTGTAAACAGAACCATCTGTGATAGTAAGAAGACTGTTGGAATAGTCCCACATTGGTTGTGGAAGGGCAAATGACCTAACTTATAAGTGGGGGAGTCCCTCACCTCTTAATCTAGCTTTTGGGGTTAAGAAGGCCCTTACGATCCAACAATTGGTATCAGAACCCGGTTCTAACATCTTTGGCCCGATGGACACTAGGGTGTGAAGGCCTGATGGACCGTGGCCCTAAGGGACTGTCGGTGTATGGTGAAGGGGCGGTGAACGGCTGAGAGATACCAATGTGTGAAGGGGGGATTGTTAGAATAGTCCCACATTGGTTGTGGAAGGGCAAAGGACCTAACTTATAAGTGGGGGAGTCCCTCACCTCCTAAGCTAACTTTTGGGGTTGAGAAGGCCCTTACGATCCAACAAAGATGACCGGAAACACCTTAAGGAAACAACCAAGACAAACACGTAGCAGGAGGAACAAGAGGAGCACCGCCTATTTCATCGATCCTAACACACTGCAGTGTGTTATTTGCTAAGCAAATGACACACTCTATTGTATCATGATACAATAGAATGTGTCATTTGCTTAGCAAATAACACTCCCAGTGTGTTAGGT
Organism: Rhipidocladum racemiflorum; assembly: GCA_036346355.1. NCBI lineage: Eukaryota > Viridiplantae > Streptophyta > Magnoliopsida > Poales > Poaceae > Rhipidocladum > Rhipidocladum racemiflorum. The sequence goes on from CM070582.1 coordinate 16,723,976, forward strand.
TCGATGAAGTAGGCGGTACTTCTCTTCTTCTTCGTGCTGCGTGTTTGTCTTGGTTGCTTCCTTAAGGTGTCACCGTCATCATCTTTGGTGTGGGATGGAGGACTTGTTCGCACTCCTTTTCTTCATCTCTCCCTGGAACACGTACCACAGCAATGATTAATGAATGAAAAGAAATTTGATGGTGAAAACTTTACAACAAAAGAGGAGATGTGGAAGGATGCCGTGTCAGGGAGGGAGCCTCGGGAGGGGGGGTGGCATCAAGCATGCGACGTCGGGGAGGGAGCCTTGGGGGGAAGGGGGGAAGGGAGGGGAGGGGGTGGCATCAAGCATGAGTCGGCGCTCACGAATGAAGGCTAGGGTTTGGGGGTCCTGCGTTCCGTAGTGTTATATAGAGCTTCATACAGACGGTTGTAAAATAAAACCGTCTATGATAGTTTACAGAGACGATTTGATTAACAACGGTTTGTGATAGTTTCACTGACGGTTGGTTTATAGAATCGTCTGTGATATTATATATTACAGACAGTTTGAATATAAAACCGTATGTGGTAGGTACAGCGACGGTTGTTTCTCTGTCACATCTTCGTCTCTTTGTTTCCCTCGCGCCTTTGAATGAGAACTCTTCGTTTCTCACTTCGTCTTCAATTCAAGCCGCCTATTAAATCATTGCTATTGATCGATTTCGAACACATTCCTTCATCGCCGCTAGCACCTCCTTCTCCCGCTCGTCAGCTAATGGCATCTCCGCATTTCGCAAGCTCTGCTTCGTCCGGTGCCGCTCCACCATCACCGCCCTCGGCGCCGCTGCTATGCGGGAAACGCAAGCGGGAAGAGGCGGAGCGGGAGGACGACGAGGAAGAGTCAGAGGAGGACGAGGAGGAGGTAGAGGAGGAGGAGGAGGCCACCTACGTCATGCGCTGGGGGAGCTCAGAGGAGGATGATGAAGATGACGACGATGACAACGATGATGGCAGCCCACCGTGGAGCGACGACGACGGCAACCCACCGTGTAGCGACGACGTTGATTATTATTATAAGTAATAATATAATGTTATTACTTATTGTAATGTAATGTTTATGTTATAAAATGTCATAATATATAAAATGGCAATGGTTATGTTATTACTTCTTGGCTGTTACAGTGGTTATCAAATTCCATTATGCACACCATTTTTCGTCCTATCTATCAACGAAGTATGGCCAAGTTTGACATTCCCTTCGATGAAAATTCGTAGTTCGATAAAAACATCAAAATGTTAGAATACAGTACAAAGACGGTTATAAACACAAAACGTCTGTGATATAAACAATATCAGAGACATTTATAAACACAATCCATTTGTTCTTATATCACAGACGGTTGTATAGTAAAACCGTCTGTGATATTACTTTATATCACAGACAGTTTTTTTATAGAACCGTCTGTGGTAATATCATAGACGGTTTGAATACAAAACCGTCTGTGATGTTTGTCTAATCACAGACGGGTTTAATAAACAACGGTCTGTGACAGTTTCACTAACGGTTGGTTTATAGAATCGTCTGTGATATTATATATTACAGACGGTTTTTGAAAACCGTGTGTGAGAGTGCGTCTAATATAAGCATTTCTGTAGTAGTGTGAATTGGGGATAGGAAGCGTAGCTTGGTTTTGGCTACCTATGGATGCTTGTGAAGATCTAGATTTTGTACTTTCAAATATTTCTGTTAAGATCAAAGCTTATGGAGATAATTTTTGTAACATTTGTATGCTAATTTTCGTTTCCCCAAATGATGATAATACTAGATTAGTTGCCATGCATGGAGTGTAACATAAGCTTATGGAGATAATTTTTGTAACATTTGTTTGGTGATTTTTGTTTCCTCAAATGATGATAATACTAGATTAGTTGCGATGCATAGAGTGTAATATACTAGCTAGTGTAGCAAAGCTGTTGTTTGCAGGCGTGCATGCTATCAAAATTGCCATTTTCTATATAAATTTGAATGTCCATGGATGTAACACCCCAATTTTTGCTTTTCATGAATTTAAATAAGATTTGGCACTTTTGTGAATTTTTGGAATTTTCTGGGATTTATTTGGAATTTATTCCCTTTTGAAATAATTAAAGAATTTAATTTTGCAAATAAAATTTTGTTGGAAATATTTTATTTGAGTCCAAAATGTTCTAAAATATTTTCTAGAATTTTTCTAGAATTTTTCTGAGTGTTTTGCTATTTTTAATGAATTAAATGAATTTCTGGAAATTAATTTGATTATTTAATCGCTGGAAAAACCCGAACCGGTTTCACTGTTCATCCGACCGGACCCGAGTCCGAGTCAGACTCGAGTCCGACCCGGACCCGACCGTGCCAGCCGTCTCGGCCGAACCAAGTCACCGAACCCTAACGCGCGTGGCCGTCGGATCGTAATCCAACGACCACGATCGTGCCACATCGCCCGAACCCGAGCCCGACCGAGCCAACCAGGTCGCCCGAGCTGGACCCAAGCCCGAAACCCTGTGCCCATTGGATCTAGATCTAACGGCTCACGTTGAGCCACGTCACCCAATCCGAATCCATTTCGGATTCCGCCGCCGTAGCTGTGTGGGCCTCGGTTTCCGCGATTTTCACGGACGACGAGGGACCTATTTAATGCACCGCCGCCACCACCGGGTAGCCGACTCCCGTGCGCACATGTAGCCCTAGACCACGTCGCCTGAGCCGCCACCATTCGCCCGCTAGAGCTCGCCGTAGTTGCACTAGGTTTCCGCCGCGATTAATCATCGATTCTGCCGCCGTCCGCCGTCCTCCGCCGCCGTTGAGCCCAGATCCGGAACCACAAGGATGAGATGCGTCGGAGGGTACCTTTCACCTCGCCGGAATCGCGCCCAAGCGCCGTTGCCGTGGTCGCCGTCCTCGTCTCCGGTGAGCCAGCTCCGCCGCACGCCATCGCCGTCGTTCGAGCTCCACCAACCGACCGATCAAGATCCAAGGGCCCAGATTCGTCCACATCATCCCCGGTGAGATCTCACGTTCTAATTCCGAGATCTGTTTTCAACCGTTGGATCTAGATCCAACGGTTTAGATTATGCCACGTAGCTAATACCGCACCGTGCTTGGATAGATGTCAGCCGTTAGATCTAGATCGAACGGCTAGGGTTAGCCACGTTGTAAACTCTAGATTGGATCTTGACCGTCCGATCGAGATCGAACGGTCCATATCAGCCGAGTAGTTTTCCTATTGCGTTAAGCCAGATCCAATCTGGGTCGTTGATTTTCAAATCAACGGCCGAGATCTAGCCACGTGGCTAGGAGGCTGACCGTCGCGGTCAGCGCGGTCACGCCGGTCACCGCTGACGTCAGCCGTGACGTCACGTGGGGCCCGCATGTCAACGACCGAGCCAAACCGCACCATGACGTCATGCTGACGTCACGGTGGGGCCCAGCTGTCAGCCGTCCCTCAACCGAGCGTGATGACGTCACCGCTGACGTCATTCGATGGGGCCCACATGTCAGTGAGACATGTATTCATGGACCAGGTCCACGGTGGACCCGAGCCGAGCCGTGGACCGAGTCCATGGACCGGCTGACGCAATAAATCGATTTTTCAATAGAAAAATAATTCGGTGGAAAATGAAATTCCACGCTGACGTCATGCTGACGTCATTAATCGGTTTTTCAGTATAAAAATAAATGAATTAATTCGGATTATTGGTTTATTTGAATTTTAAAACTTCAAACGCTTATAACTTTCGCAATTTAACTCCGATTTGATTGGTTCAAATTTCTAAATTTGTATAAAATTGAGATCTACCTAATGGTGAATTTTATTTAATTTTTAGACCAAAGTTTATCTCTGTAATATTATTTAATTGATTATTTAAACTTTAAACGCTTATAACTTTTGCGTTTTAACTCCGATTTCGCCGATTCAAATTCCTAAAAATTCATAAAATTATTCTCTCTGTTTATGGACTTGATTTGGATGTTTGGACACTTTTTTCTACAGTTTTATTCATTTATTGCTATTTGCATGAGTTACGAGTAGACGTTGAAGTGCCCGAAGGCTTCGAAGGTGAAGTGTTGACCCAGGAGCCACCTCAGGACCAAGAACAAGTATTCTTTGAAGGCAAGTTGTGCTTTGACCATGTTGATCCCATTTTGAAATTAATTTGATTAAAATTATTGCATGCTAGTTCAATTATAAAATGCTTTAATTAATCATGGGAGATTAGTTAATTACCTAGTTGTTGTATGCCACCATGACATAGATAATTGTATGCCATGAACCCCTTGTCACCCTAGTTGAGGATTAACTAGTTGGACATTCTCAAATTGCCAACATGGGTAATTAGATCATTGTAGTATATTGCTTAGACCTGCTACGTGCTTATGACATGATTTTGGACAATCAAATGTTAATATTGACTTAATGATATTTTGAACCTGTTTTGGAAAGGTATCATGTGTTGTGATTGTAGATGGCACGTGGTGCATGGTAATCAACTGGGGGTTTGATAAATAGTTTTCGACCGGGGCATGTGGCAAGAATGATCGGGTGGGCCAGTTGTGGCATCGGGAGCGATGGTTTGGTTCTTCGGGTAGTCTTGCCCTGGTCAACATAAGGACTTAACCTTGCAAGCCTTTGAACTGAGTTAATCATGCAACCACATGTCCGTAATGGGACGGACCTAGTTGAGTAAGTTACTAATAACTTGCATGTGACACCTCGGGTGTCAACTACACCCTTTGTGTAGCTTGAAAGGGGAGCGTACCAGTGCGATGGCATGGTACCCGTCCAACAGTATGTCGGTTCCATACTTCGCCTTTGTTAAGGGAAGGGATGGTGTATGGCAAAAACCGGAAAGGTTCACTTGCGTAGTTAGCCGTTTCCGAAAGGCTTTGTTATGATCACTCACCCATGTGGTGTTTGGCTGTATCTTGTGGGTAAAGTGCATAACCTCTGCAGAGTGTAAAATCTATTCGAATAGCCGTGTCCGCGGTACTGGACAATGCTCGGGGATTACAGTCAAGGGTTAGATTTTCTTGAAAATAACTTGAACATGAGAGGTTTGGTTTGGTTAAATGATAATGTTGATGGAAATGTGGATTAAGAATGGGACAGATGTTTATTTAACTCCTAGAAAAGTTATTGTCATTACACTGTTTCTATCGCTTTCGAATCTACTTATGTTATTTGTTAAATGTTGTTACTGCAAATGAACCATGAGCTATTCCTTTGTACTAAGCCATGCATGTAGCATATTAGTTGCATTCTGTGCATGACTTGCTGAGTACCAAGTACTCACCCTTGCCACGATACAACACCAGTTGAAGAAGAGTCTACACCAGCTTTGGAGGAGGAGCTCCAAGAGGAACCGTCTATCTAGGAAGCGAGCCCAGTCAGTTGCCTGTGGTATACTGGATGGCGCCACGAAGTAATCTTATTTTTCGCTGCTATTAATTCTCTTTTATTAAGTTTTCGCACTGCGTGGCGTATATTTGTAACTTGACCTTAGAGTCGAGCAACCAGCTTGGTTAACTATTTAAAGTACCTTATTAATTCGTTGAGTATGATTGTGATATTTACCAATGTTGAGACTGTGTACACTAGCGTGATCCTGGACTAGTGCTGAATACACAGAGGGTCCGGATTTGCAAATTCGGGTCCCGACAATGGATTTTGAAAATGTACATAACAATCTAATTATCTCTCCTTAATTAAGTCAATGTGTTTCCAACAAATAAAATATTCTTTTTGTAGGCAAAATTGGAAGGACCTAGGACGTTTAGAGTTCACGCCATGCTTACAACATCACGGTTACTAACCTATCGTTTGTGAAAGACAACATCAAGTTACATCTACACAAAATGATCACTTAAAAATTTTGTGTACATGTAACCTGATGTGGGTGGAAGACTAACCCTAGCTTTTAGTAGTGTTAAATTATGTAAGAGAACTTGATCTGATAGGGTGGAAGACATTGATGCTAATTTGGTTAGTTGATCAAAACTTTGAGTTTTTATACAGGTGTTATTGATTATATATTGGAGCTATATATGTCCCTGTTTAATTAATGAACATCGAGCTATATATGTTGAATGAATGGATGAATTACTAGCTAATTAAGTGTGACATTAGTGACTGTGTGATGTGTCATAACGTGAAATTAATCATAAATTAACTGATATTCATGTCAATTACTAGTCGTTAATCTCTCAAACAATCTACTTTTGCATAATAACAAAGCATCACGATAAATAGTCTATCGGCAAAGATTATTCTTACCAACAAACTATCATCGGCAATTCTAGTATATGTCGGCAAACATATTTCTGTCGGCAAAAACTTGGTCTGTCAGTAGATCTTTCGCTAATGTGGTTAGACTGTTTGTCAGTAAAAATTTATCTGTCGGCAAAGGTCTTTACTGGCAGGACTTTAGCCGACTGCCTTTATCTGTTGGGATAACTTTTGCCGACAGATAGTTTGCCGCCATACAATGCCTTTGCCGACAGATGATCTATTAGTGTTATTGGGTCATGGTGTATGCTCTTAGTGCTCGCTAATGGCAAGTGGGGTGTGTGGAAGAAGTCAATTGATGAGTCAGCCTGGGATGTCACGAGCAAGGGGATGAGTTAAGAGAGAAAACAACTTTGGCAAAATACACTTTTGCTTAGGAAAAAAAGGGAAAGAGAAGGTAGCTAAGGAGAGCAGCCATAGGGTTAGGTTGGGTTGGAACAGCGACATGCCAAGCCAAAAGGAAGGATTTGGCCCGCAGGCTCTTAAATGATTTTTATTTATTTTCTCAATTGATTTAAATGCAAAAATCAAGTTTGAATTTCTAAATTTAGCAAACCAACCCTAAAAATTATGAAAATGTTTGGAGAGGTCTAAGATTATTTAGAAGACAAATAAATTATTTCTAGGCTTTGAACAAGTATTAAATTAATTTTTAAGATTGAAACAACATCTAGATTTAAAGAAATTAATTTTTTAAATTGAAACAACACCAGATTAAAAAAAAAATGTTTTCTTAAATACTGAAAATCCTAGAGAAATCAAGAAAATACAAAAAAGAGACTTTGGAACATTTTGGGATGTTATATCAATGCATGGCAGGACGACACAGGGGGGAGGCGTCCAGGGGGTCGAGGTCGAGTGTTTGCTTTTTGTGGTATCGCCTCCTGTGTTGCCCACGAGAACGCACGAGGGTAGTAGTAGAATTTGCTCTCTAGTGCAGATCGCAACAGACCTAGCTTGTCAAATTATAGAAAGTTAGTGTGTCTATTTGGGGCGACTTTTGACTAGACGCATGGGATATATATGGTTAGCTCCAACGAAACAGCCTTGGATAATGCTAGGACTCTCATCATCGACAAATGAGCACAGGCATGCAAACTTGACTCTTAGCCATTGGAGTGTGTAGGAATGGACCATATCCGTTACATCATTATAAAGGCTATATCATCGGAGTTTGCTTGATTAGACGATTAGCACCGAATAGACATTTGCACGCAGTTCTCTCCGCTGTGTGCTCAAACAAGCTAGCTAGAAGCTTTTGTATAAATTATTCCACTGGCAAGTGATACCACTAGAACAAAACCATGAGTATATAGAGGGCATGGAATGCAAGTACTAGCAACAGTTAATTAGCCAGCAGCTATGCTACGTAGAGTCGCAGCAGAGCTGACACAAGGATCGATGCAGTCCAAACCACACATGACAAACACACACACACACCCCACTGACATGTACACGAATGACAAGATCGAACAAACAGCAAGCTGCATATATATGTAGCTCCTGCCATTTATGCTACATCAACGCCAGAGCACAGAGGACATAGTATAAATACGTTGCATCGACGGATGGATCTAGCAGTTGGCCGGCGGGGTGAGGCCGCACTTAGCAGGCAGCTCCATGGCGCGCTTCGGGTCGATGTTGTAGAGGCTCAGCCACGGCGAGTTCTTGTACGAGCAAAGGCACGCGAGGTCCGCGTCCTGCAACACCGTGCAGCAGTCGGTCGATGGGTCCGGCATCGGGTTCGTCGTCGCCGCGGCCGCCGGCTGGCACTTCATGAACTGGTCATTGCTCATGTTGCACACAGCGTGAGCGGGCACCGAAGTTGCGGCAAGGGCTATCGCGGCGATCAGGAGGGCAGCCAGAGCCTTCTTGGCCATGTTGCAAACTGCTGCGGCTCGCTGGATGGTGTTTTGATAGGAGAGTTTGGTGTGAGAATGATTGATTGGTGGAATGGTGGTGGGCAGGGTATTTATAGCAGTGGAGAACACAGGTGCTAGCCGCTCAATGTCCCGTGGCAAAGCTAGCCCGTGAAGCTCTCTTGTTGCCTTGTCCTCTGTCACGCTTGTCAGCGCTGCCACTTGCGATCAGGTTCACGGGAGAAGGAATGAACGGGTGCGACACCGGGGTCAGCCGGCCCACCGGAACTCGTGGCCGAGAGGAATTCCCGGAACTGCTAGCTGACGTGGCCACGGGGAGCTTGACTGCCAGCGTCGTCCTTGCGAACCACAGGATTCGAATCAGCTCCTGCCATCCGTTTAAAAAAATGTAAGTATCATCTAATTTTTTAGACTACATGTAGATGCTCCATAGATCAGCGACGGACACCAAGGTCGCTGCTGTGTTTATAAATTCTACTTCCTGTAGTTTGAGGTAACCTAATGATAGTTTCCTCAAAGTGTCTTGCTCTTATATGTTTCATATTTGTCAACACTGTTATAAATTTCTAGTTCCTCTACTACTTTAGATCCGCCGGTAACACCATCCGGTAAACAAAGGTGACATTAATTCGCCAGTGCCGGAGTGTACGAGTGTATCAGTTCACGAATTCAATTTCTAGCCACACGGTTGAAAGTTTTAGGACTTATATGAATTGTCAACGACTTCACAACAGACCAAGGACTTCATTTGACTGAAATTATGTGATCGGCTCAGAGTCACAAGACTTTGTCCTGCGTTGATAGGTTGTCATACTTGTGCCAACGACGGCACATTATCTTAACTACTAAAAAAAAGTTTAATCCGCTCACTTTAGATTATCATCCCACCGTTTCCTCCAACCCGTACCTTTGAAAAAAACTAACCGCTCAGTCTCACGTTCGCCCTCTCTACCCCCACATCTCCCATCGTCACATGATAGAGGTGGGCATACCGGGCCAGCCTAGCACGGGCCTATCGTGCTTAAATTGTACCGGACTGCGATGGCCTATCGTGCCCGCCACCTAGTGCCATGCTGACTCACCTTTGACGAGCCCAAGCACGGCCTATTTGAGCTTTATGCCTCCTTCATACTGTGCCGGCCCAGGCCTGGCCCATTTGCACTATTGCAGCGAGAGGAAAGGAGCCAGAGACACGGGGCTAAGGCAATGAACACAAATATTAGGGGAAAATGAATTAAATTTTATTCATTCTTAAATCTCTCTTGCATGTATATCTCAATCTCTATCTCGTCCATAAGGCATATATGCATGCCTAGTGCATATATGTGTATAAATTGAGGTAGATAGCATGTAATACCAGTGATGGATATATCGATTTGTAGCATTGCACTGTTATTCTCTATGGTTGGCTGGAGCATTGCACTGTTAATTATAGCTATAAAAGGTTGTATTCAAAGAGCCGAGAGGCTCCCAGCTCTCAATCCCAACCCCGCTCTTGTGTTTTATTTAATTTCTTGATACCCGTATTGTTTCTTGTCTGCATTAAGGTTATTCTTTTGTGGATTACCAATATCTTTATTATTATTAGCATTATTTCTTAAAAAATTTATTTTATTTTATTTTCTTTCTCTTTTACTATTTTCTTCCCTTTTTCTTTCTCCTTTCTTTTTCTTTCTCCTTTTTTCTTCTTCTATTTTCTTTTTCCTCCCCTCCTCCATCTCTTTTTCTCTTTCCTCTCCACCGAACTAGCCTTATCCCTTTCTTACTTCCTCCTGGTTCCCCATTTCCTCTTCCTCTTGATCTCCTCCCAATCTCTCCCCTCTACTCCCACCGTCGCCTCCGGCTTAACCCGCTGGTCCTATGCCGCCCTGGCGATGCCCTCAGCCTCGCACCATCCTACGCTTGGAGTTAGACCCCACTCTCGCTCAGCACATCGATTGCCCCCTCGTCTTCCTCCCTACCACGCTGCCTCACCTCCCTCCCCATGGTGACACGGTGAGCATGGCGTGTGGCACGATGAGGTGGCCAAGGAGGACGCTGGCACGGCGGGAGGGGCCACGGCGGCAAGGTGGCACACGCGAGAGTGGCCATGGTAGCCGACGGGAGGGGCCAAGGCGACCATAGTAGGCACGGTCGCTCTCTCCCTCGCCGCGATGGTGGCCATGATGGGCATAGCAAGCATGGCATGCACGATGCGCGTGGCGAGCATTGTGGCCTTGGCAGGTGCATCGGCAGGTAACCCCCACTCCTCTCTCCCACAACCCACCTCTCTGCCATGGCCGGCGTGCCCAATCATAGGCCACAACAGTGCCACCGTGCCATAGCATGCTACGTGCCCAGCTATACCGGTGTGCGCCGCCATGCCTGCTGCCATGTTGTGTTAGCAAGGACCCGGCGCAAACGGTTGTCCTAGACCATGCCGCCCAACATGCTCAATTCCTGGTCTCAGCACACCCCGAGCTACAGTACCGTACCAGCATGGCATGCCCCACTTCATGCTAAGCCATGCTTTAGGCTGGGCTGTGCCCTTCATGCCTCAGGCTAGCCCAAAAAAGCACGGCTCGATGCCCACCTCTGAACCACCTCCCCTCCCGTCCGCTCCACTCCCACAGGCCCGAACTACTCTCTCCCACACCCCGAGCTACAGTATCGTACCAGCATGTAACTTGGTAGATGAGTTCAAAAGGGTGTATTGGACAAGCATCCCCAAAGGTGATTGACTCATCACCGGGAGCTCAGACTAGGGAAGAAAAACAACGGGAGTTTCCGGCCATATGTCGTGAACAACTGGAGTCTTCGATCCAAACCTGCCCCTTCCCTATCCTACAGACCTTAATCAATGAGAGCGAAAGAAAGATATCTTAGTACCAGGACAGATTAGTGTAGATCTAAGAATCCAATACTAAGCCACCTGAGCAGAAGAAGAAACAGTGAAAGGAGCAGAAGAATGCAGGCTCAAGGTAGCTCTGGGTTGAAAACCAAAGGTAGAAGCCTGAAAACTAGGCCCCATACGCTGTCCGAAAACAGGCAACTCTCTGACCTGTCTAGTAGCAGTGGTGCCTTAGGAGCACTCAGAGTCTGGGGGATGACCCTGAATACCCCTAAGGGTATGAACACATTCACGCCGAGTGATCTTGGCGCTTTTGAGGCAAAAATCAGCGAAGTGTCCATCATTCTAACAGAAGGTGAAGTATACTTCGCATTGGAGGCAGAAGTAACATGGGGTGTCACCTTCTCGTCAGAGATTCATGGACCATACCAGTGACCTAAACACAATGGTGCTCATCTGCAGAGTAACCACAATCTTCCCTCCCTTAGAGGCATGCACAACTGTAGGAGGATGCGCCCGTGTGTGCACTAGGTAGTCAAATGCTAGACCCTGACTGAATATGCTAATCTTGGACTGGTCTAGGATGAGATTGAGCTTCTTCTTGCCTCTTACAAATTTCTCGAGAGAGCTCATGAGCTACTCACACTCCCGAAAATGTAAGGCACACGAAGAATAGGGGAAAGGAGTAGAAGAGGAAGAGCCAACAGAGGAAGAAACAATAGCCCGTGCATATCTCTCCTTATGCACAGCCGCCTCAATCTTGAGGGCCTCACAAGAAATGCAAGGAGTCTCTCTAATCCAAGAAACCTGGGCCTCTAATTTCTTCCTAAGCTCAACATGGATTTTAACCATATCCTCATTAACCCCAACACACAGCAAGTAACCATTTTATGACTTATCTAGTAAGTACTTAGCAAGTTGAGTACACTATACATTCAAAGCATTATTGTCAAGTTTTAGTTGCTTACAGCCCTCACATGAGCTGATTGGGTACTTAGAAGCATGCATTTCAAGTTTATCATTCCTAGCAGAAAGTTTCATAATGTGACAACTCATGGCATCAATTTCAGCAAGTAACTTAAGGCAATTATTACATGAAGCATTTGTGTGAGCATGAAGAAAGTTAGTATCGACAGGAATGGCATAAATAGGAACAGTACTAGCATTCTTCGACCTAAGGTCCTCAAGCTCTGTAAGCACACTGTCATGTAAGGTCCTTAAGTTCTCCAGCATCACAGAGAGTACAGCTATCAGAATCTTGGGAGGAACATGATTTAAGTGAAGCTAATTCTAGAGACAAGGTACCTACTTCCTTCTCTAACTCACACATCAAGCTCTAGCATGAATTTTTCCTAACTTTCTGAAAGCATCATTGAGTTGGTCATAGGAGGGTACCCAGCTTGGAGTTGCTAACTTTACTGGCATCTGCTGCCATGAAGCACATCCCAGAGAAGTCATTGCCGCCCTTCTTCTTCTCTTGCAGATCATCCTCGCCCTCATCGCTCCATGTCTACGTGTTGGCATTGTCGATGTTGTCGAGTGCGGTGAGGATGCGATGGAAGAGCTTTTTCTTGGCGAAGTTGTGGTACTTCTTCTCTCGCGCTGGCTTGTGAGATGGAGGCTTCTTGTTGCGGTTTTTGCCAATGTAATCATTTTTGCTTGAAGCACTAGAGTCATTCTTGCCCTTCTCCAGCTTGGGGCAGTTTGCTCGAATATGGTTGGGGCCACCACACTCAAAGCAAGTGACTGTTCCACTCCTCTTCCTCTCTCTCACTATATTGTAAATGTTGGAAAATTTGTGAGTGACAAGAGCAAGCTCATTTTTTGGAAATCGTTTCAGAATTTCATCGCTTACATCGTAAAGAGCAGAGAAAGAGAGAGAAACTGATGTAACACTGGGTGTCCCGATCTTTCGATGAGAATGATAACCTTCGATTTGGGAGGAGACGACTTTGACGATCCGACTACAACGTACAACGACGATGCGCCTTAGCAATCGCTAAACCAACTCCAGAGGGTTATTGACCTTGCCGTGGGCACGATCAACCTGATCACGAAGATCAATTCCTGCAAGCAATCGAAGAACAAGCAAGAACAAGGCAAAAGCAATCTAAAATTGCAAATATAGATGAAGTATTGAAAAGTTGGGGTTCCGATACAAGGAGCTTGTTAGGCGGCTGTTGAGCACGTCTAAAAGACTCAAATAGTAGCAAAAGGCTAAACTATCAAATAACCAAAACCCAAGTTATTTTGGGGACTCCTAGCTATTTATAGGAGAAATAGGAGGCCAAAACCAGGCTTGGGGCGTCCAAAACACCTCCATGGCCGAATAGGACTCCTATTCCTAGTTGGACTCGGATTTGGAAAGATGACCGAACTTGTTTTGCAGATTCCCGTTGACTCGTAAGGAATTTGGAGATGGGGCCGGATCCGTTGGAAAGAGGACGTCGAAACCTTTCAAACCAGTACTCACAGACCTCAAACACCCTTGTGGATCAAAAGTTATGGTCGTTTGAAGTTGATGCTATCCCGGAGGCCGAATCCGAGTTGAACTTGTTTTGCAGATTCCCGTTGACTCGTAAGGAATTTGGAGGTGGGGCCAGATCCGTTGGAAAGAGGACGTCGAAACCTTTCAAACCAGTACTCATAGACCTCAAAAACCCTTGTGGATCAAAAGTTATGGTCGTTTGAAGTTGGTACTGTCCTGGAGGCCGAATCCGAGTTGAACGTGTGCACCGGAAGAATTGGCTTCATGCTTGACGTTTGGGAATCCTTCTCCTTGGTTCCTAAGGACAATAAAATCATCACAAGGATTAAATAGCATTCCATTCATTAAATTATTTGTATGCATGGTAGTGATGTCCTCATCATCCTCCCCTTCTTGCATTTGAGTCGTCCTCGACTCAAGTTCATCATCTTCTCCCAAGTTTGTCTTTAGATCTGATAATTCATTTGACGGGCTCGAGCTCGAGTAAATGGTCCTTGAACCGACGAAGATGTAGAAGGATGGCCAAGGTGGGGGTCGATAAAGCCATGTAGATGGAGCCATCGTAGTAGTTGTATAATGGCGAGAGTATCTTTGTGAAGTGTCGCCAACTTAATGGTCTGGCCAAGGTGGGGTCGATGAAACCATGCAGCTTGATATAATCAGTAGCAATACTTGGTGATGACCATATGTATGCAAGTGTTAGTTACGTCCATGATGAGCATGGTCTCATCATCCTCCCTTTCTTGAAGTGGAGTCGTCCTCGACTCCATCATATTGTCCTGTGAAATGTTAGTAATGACAGGAAACAAAGCAATATGCACATTTGCAATGAAATCAATGGATCGAGAATTTCTATCAACCGTATCCTCCCTTTCTTGAAAACTATCATGTGACTTGTGAATGGAACCAAATATACTTGGTCCGACATGATTAGTGATATGGCAATTATTAAATTGATGACATTGTTGCATTGCAAACGGAGGTTTAAAATCTGAACAAATGTAAACTCGATGTGCTTTATACTCTCCTTTCTCACTATTTTTGCCAATAACATAAAAGATATTTCGTGATAACCATGACAAATCAGAATGTACAAAAGGCTCTCCTCTAAATAATTCAGATCACACGGAACATCAAATTCAATGTAGCCTAATGTATATAAAGAAGACATCAATTTCAACTCATCATTTTCGCTTGTGATGTGAATGACATGTTTGTTTTCAGCATAAGTGTCTAGTGTGTTAACAAAAGTGACATGTCCATTTGCTAGTTGTGTCATGAATATAAGTGAAGTATTATCACACAACTCTTCTTTATCACAAGAAATAGCAAGCAAATCATCTTGTAACAAAGCAAAATCAGCAATTGGTTCCACTATTAGTTGCTCTACGATAGCATGATTTGTGGATAGTTTTAGCTCTTCAAAATTATTTTCTCCATGTGTAAAGTCCATACCTGTTATATTACCTTGTAAGTTCTCATCACCGTTGTAGGTGTTTCTTCAACTATTATCTCTTCACTTACACATGGGGTAGTACTGATCAGTTCTTTCTCCATATGCACTTCTACATCATTCTCTCGATGGTGCTCACTTTTCTGCAAAATGTTAGCTACAAAAGAAGGTGCAACAATGGGCGCCTCAAATGAAGCTAATGATTCTTTCAAGGATTCAACAAGCATATTTTCAACTCTACAAGCACATACAACCAATTCTGAAAGAGAACTATATGTTTCATCAATAAGAGCATCCTGAATTTCTTGATTAAGTCCACGTATGAACCTAAGCTCATGCTTCTTCACCTTCAACTAAACCACAACGCAACAAATGATTTTGCAATCGCTCATAGTATTCCTTAACGCACTTATTTCCTTGTTTCAAGCATTGGAGTCTAGTATACAAAAATTCGTAATGATATTCAGAACATAATCAATTCTCATAAGTCTTTTCATGGCCTTCCAATTTTCAGGTTTCTCTCTTTTCTACAAATATGTTTCCACCATGTTAATGCATATTCATTTAGCACACTAGCAAAGCAATCCTAATCTTTTCATTTTCGGACAAATCATACTTGCCAAATTCTTTGTCTCTGCTATCTCCCAATTAATATAGGCATCGGGATCATAATGACCATTAAAAGGTGGAATGGCGAATTTAACCTTATCTAGGGAATCATCATCAACATGTACCTGAGCATGTAGTATGCCATTTTGTTACTTAGAAGATGAGGTAGAGGATTGGAAGTTCCGGGTAGTACTGCAAGCGTATCAAGTCTAGACAAAATAGTAGCAAGATTAGTGTTAGCAACTCTCTGAGTGGTCTCGATAGACCTGAGGCGGTCTTCTTGCGGTGACATTCTAGCAACAATTCCCTTTGCGCGTGGAGAGTGATGCATCGAATCCTCATCACCTAACATGGTTAGTAGAAGACAAGAAAACAATATAACAAGTATAATGTTCCTATCAACTACAAGGAGGTGGTGGCAATTCTCTCAACATTCAAGCCTATAACCAAAGCTCTTACAAGTTCTTACATGCAGCAAGTGTTGACGGCCGTTGGCGTGGTCAAAAGTTCTCCCAAGCTTGGATAAAGCGATTGCCAAGGGACCGAACAAATGTACGAGGTTGGATGTGGAGCTTGGATAGGCAATATTTATTTCCTATGCAATCTGATAATTCTAGTTATTGTAATGATAAGTAATGATCCAAACTAGAATTCACAAGCCCTAGTTGCCGATCTCAAAGATATAAGTGAATTTGAAGGCAACACACACGCAAAGATAATGGCACTTATGCAATCAAGGAATGAGCTATAAAATATAAGTGATGCACCAAAAGCTCTATTGCATAAGTCGTAGAGAGACGCTAACTTATTGCTTTGAGAAAGTAAAAAGGGCACAAGATTGCTCACTAATTAATAAATTGCACAATATAAAAAGTAACAAACACAAATTAGGGTTTTGCTCAATGTAGTGTGATCGGCCACAATTTTCTTTTTCTTTTCCTTTTTTTTTAGCCTTTTGGCTCTTTCTCTTTTCTTTCTTTTGGTGACTTTCGGCCAACACTAGTATGAACAAAGTTTTGGAATCCCTAACTTGGTGTCACAAGATAATATGATATGATAACTAAAGATTGTGCAATGTATCAAGTAGAGCAGCCCTAAGCAATATCAACAAGCTAGTCTCAAATAGGATCAAAGTGTTCACAAAGGATGAATTGGTTCCCAAAGGTAGGTGTAGTGATGTTTTTCTAGGGCAGCAAACTTGTCGCCTAGATTAATGTTTGAAGATCACAGAATTTGATTGATTGACAAAGGAAGGAATTGAAGCTTATATCCTCGGCTTTCATTAGAGTGCAAGAACACAAAAATCCGAGTTCGTATGTGAAAGTTATGCTCAAACACCAAACTGGACAGAATTGAAGGATTGAAGCTACGCCGAAGGAAAAGAAAGATCAGCAACTAAAACATGGACTCTAATGGATCAAAACCTAACAAAACTCACTAAAATATGATTGAAACTAAAGGTTGAATTTTTGTGGAGTAATTTTCAATTTAGGACAGAAATCAAAAACTAACCTAAGGCAATCGATATTCTCACCCGATCAACGAAGCTCGATACAAATTGATGTAACACTGGGTGTCCCGATCTTTCGATGAGAATGATAACCTTCGATTTGGGAGGAGACGACTTTGACGATCCGACTACAACGTACAACGACGATGCGCCTTAGCAATCGCTAAACCAACTCCAGAGGGTTATTGACCTTGCCGTGGGCACGATCAACCTGATCACGAAGATCAATTCCTGCAAGCAATCGAAGAACAAGCAAGAACAAGGCAAAAGCAATCTAAAATTGCAAATATAGATGAAGTATTGAAAAGTTGGGGTTCCGATACAAGGAGCTTGTTAGGCGGCCGTTGAGCACGTCTAAAAGACTCAAATAGTAGCAAAAGGCTAAACTATCAAATAACCAAAACCCAAGTTATTTTGGGGGACTCCCTAGCTATTTATAGGAGAAATAGGAGGCCAAAACCAGGCTTGGGGCGTCCAAAACACCTCCATGGCCGAATAGGACTCCTATTCCTAGTTGGACTCGGATTTGGAAAGATGACCGAACTTGTTTTGCAGATTCCAGTTGACTCGTAAGGAATTTGGAGATGGGGCCGGATCCGTTGGAAAGAGGACGTCGAAACCTTTCAAACCAGTACTCACAGACCTCAAACACCCTTGTGGATCAAAAGTTATGGTCGTTTGAAGTTGATGCTATCCCGGAGGCCGAATCCGAGTTGAACTTGTTTTGCAGATTCCCGTTGACTCGTAAGGAATTTGGAGGTGGGGCCAGATCCGTTGGAAAGAGGACGTCGAAACCTTTCAAACCAGTACTCATAGACCTCAAAAACCCTTGTGGATCAAAAGTTATGGTCGTTTGAAGTTGGTGCTGTCCCAGAGGCCGAATCCGAGTTGAACTTGTGCACCGGAAGAATTGGCTTCATGCTTGACGTTTGGGAATCCTTCTCCTTGGTTCCTAAGGACAATAAAATCATCACAAGGATTAAATAGCATTCCATTCATTAAATTATTTGTATGCATGGTAGTGATGTCCTCATCAGAAACCCGAAGAGAAATAAAGAGAAGGTCTAGAGGAAGATCCAATGGGATAGTGTCCAAGGCCATCGACTGAGATTTCGTCCTATGAGAGACGACGTCGATCTCATGAGTCTTGAGAAGGGAATAAATCCCATCAAGAGTCTTGGTCGGCAAATCAGGGGAGTCCTTGATGGTGGTCACCTTCATCTCCCATACTCTCAAATCGAGTGCTGTCAGAAAGTACCTAGCATTCTCTGAGTCAGAGTATGTGGAATGAAATGACTGAAGATCGCTAAGGATCTTGGTAGCAAAGCACTTGTCAAGATTCTCACCAACGTGTTGTTCAAATTTGTTGTAGTCACGCTTATACTGATTTTGCCTCACCGTTTTGATATGGGTGGTACCCTCATCGTAAGCATCGAGGGTCACCTAGATCTATTGGGCAGACCGTAGGTGAGAAATGCAATCATACTCACTACGACTGAGTCCCTAAATGTGGATGTTCCTAGCCTTAGCGTCCACCTCAATGTCAACCATGTTTGCGGTGTTGACGTTCTCATCAGTAAGAACCTCATATGGGATCTTCACCTTCTGCTAAATCAAGAAGCCTTGGGCTATGACTCCATCCTCAACTTCCAGAATGGAGAGTCGATTCCTATGAAGATTGGAGGCTTGGTGGCGTACTTATCTATCGCCATAGCTCTCATGACCAGTCAAGATCTAAAAAGGGAAAAACCAGCTCTAATACCAATTGAAAGATTAGACTGATGATCAGAGAGGGGGTGAATGATCCCAAATTAAAATTTTCACACCTCCTCGATAAGATGAAACCAACCAAAACTAACCCACAAAAAATGAGCAAAAACCTCAAATCAGAAAAAGGGTGGCACTACCGTAGGCGTAAGGGCGACAGTGCCAGTTGTGCGGTACTACCGCTCCTGATGGGCTGTAGTGCTAGTCTGATGAACAGTACATAGAAACAGCTCGAACTCAAGAGCAAAACTGATGAAACTTTGAATCTGAGGCTCCGAGTCACATGCAACTTGGTAGATGAGTTCACAAGGGTGTCAGGAACTTATTACACCCATCGATTCGAAGAATCAATGTCAAAGTTCTAACATTTCTTGATTTGAAGGAAGATCGCACAAAGTTGAAGTAAAAATCGAAATCATTGATCTAGACTTGGTCGTGTGATTTTGATGTTCAAGATGAACTTACATGCCTTCCCACAAGTCACAATGAGCTAGAAATCAAGGAAAACTATCAAAACCCGTTCTACCAAGAATTCACCATGATGGAACAAAAACGGTATCTCGCAAGAAGGAACTGAAGATTGCCTAGAGGATTGGGATATGATCTAAGCGAAGACACATCCAATCAATCTCTCATCCTTGGCACTAAGAACAAAAAGTAAGTAGAGGGAGGGGAGTCAAATCAAACTTGCGAAAACTAAATGCGAGAATGTAAATACTAAATTTAAAATGTGTAAAGTAAATGTAACACCCCGGCATCTAGTATGCCTTGAATGTCACCAAACAAGATAGAAGAAGCATCTAAATACCATAAATAAATATATATAAAAGCAAAGGCGCAAATGCTAAAACCGAAAATCTCGGCAGCATCCCCTTTGTTTTTCCATAGATTTCAGCCTCAATGATCATAACATGGCAAGATAGCATAATAGAGAACAATTCTAACATGATAGCTAAGGATTTCATCCACCATTCAAGTCCCTCACATACTTTACTCATCACATAAACCAATTATGAATAAACATTGAACCATGGGCATTGACGAGGCAATTAACCATTATAACATTGAGCCTAACGACCAATCATAATTGAGGGAAACGTTTGGTGGTGTTTATTTGAATGGAGTTATGTGTGGATGTGCATCTAGCTCCCTTTCCCACATGCCGAACTCACGGTACCTAAAAAAAACATCAAACAAGCAGCGTGAGTTCATCACTCAGCAAAGTGTATTGCAATGATACAAAAACAATAATCAACTCACATACATACTTAATGCCATTCACATATCCTGAGAATCAACTCATGAACTTCATTTATGCTCTCATATAACCTCATCATAAACATCTCAAATAACATCTTCATATGCATCTCATAGAACATCATAATCATCTCATAAACCACCTCATTCATGCAATGCAATGCAATGCACATGTCCCTTTGAAGCACATATCGGTATTGCCAAGTGCACACCCATCGGCGTGCACCCTCTTTCCCCCTTCCATCCCGTAGATGGAGGGTGCCTACTCCTCACTTCCATTTACAACCGTGGATGGAATCACAAGGTAGGACTTACTCAATGGCGCTCCGGATTAGTCATAACTTTCTCACCGACCTCACCGGACTAGTTATAACTTTCTCACCGACCGGGCCAGTTCTCATGCCATGTATGCAAATATGTCATAAACACAAACAACTTGCACATAAACTCAACTAAACATTGCATAGCCTCATAATAAACCATTTTCATCATATCGCAAGTAAGAGTCAATCATGGCATCATATCATAAAGCATCTGTAAACCATCTTATTTTCAAATATTACGGCTTCCCAAGCCGCAACCACTACAATACACTTGACTTTAACCCTTCGGAACGGTGTGGCGAGATGATGATGCCACTCCTGAGGTCTCACCACCTGCAAATACATGTTTTACACTCAATTTCATACCACCCAAGCAAGTACAAAACTCAGAACACAACGATTCTACCCAAAACCCCGAAAACCTGAAAAATAGACCAATCTGTCCGTCGGGACAGGAGGCATCCAACAATCATAACTTAAGTTATAAAACTCCAAATCGAGTAAACGAGTACATCATCGCGAAGCTTAGGAAATTTCATAGCTTTTTCAAAGTATTGGGAAAAGCTGATTCAGCCTCTAAAATTTCCTAATCCACAGATCAACCCGATCTGTCCAAATCACGTCACAGTTTTGAACACGTTTGGTAAAACAGCCATAACTTTAAAATGGCTGATCGGAATTTCACGTTCTTGGTGTCCACGGAAAGTTATTGAAATTTCCTACAACTTTCTCGATACGCGGACGACCAAATTCCGAATTTAAAATCCCCGAAACTGCGACCGAAGTCGACTATCTAGAATTGGCCGAGGCTATCACACGCGACAGATCTAATAAACGACTTCATACCTCTAATGGCAGCAACCAAATACAAAAATTAATCATGTTAATCCCCACCTAACCAGCACCACAACCCTACAAACCAAATCCCCATTGCTTACCTTCCTTTGACGAACTTCCGGATCGGCGCACGTCTCCTCGCGACCCGATCCTCTGTCCCCTCGCCGGAACCGCCGGAAACGCCGAATCCCCGCGGATGGAGCACTCCCGAATAGCACTATGGGGGCTATGAGAGGTGCAGACTGAGGTGGGGAGACGTGGGAGGGGTGCAAAGGGAGAGGGAAAGGTGTGGCTAGGGGAGGCAAGGGGGCGCACGGGGGAAGGCAAGGGGGCGCATGGGGGGATGCAATGGGAACGCCAGGGGGGAAGCCCTAGGGTTTTCTTGCAGAAATTTCCCCACATGGGACAAGAAAAACCCCCCACCAACGGCCCAACTAAGTCCCCCAAGGCCTGAACCCCCGGAAACGGCCCAAAACGCTATAAAACACCATACCGTAATGCCGTATTCCCTAAAGTCACATTCTGAGATGCCACATTCTCTCCCCCTTAACATGATTCGACCTCGAATCCGAAGAACACCAGCTTGGAACACCAAGTCCATAAGGGATCCAAACTCAACTCCAAACTCCCTTTTCAAGTTCATTCACAAAACCTTAATTTCATTTCTCAACCTGTCTACCACATCTCATTAATCTCAAGATGACACAATCAAAGCGAATCACATCTCTTTTAACAACCTCTCTACCAATAAATCACCAATGGTATCTTATCAATGACTGGGGTTCTAAACATGACCCCCTACGAACCAATTACACAAAATCCCATCTCTTCCAATTATTTGACCCTTTTCACAAAGAATCAAAATTAACCAATGCCATCTACATACAAAGCCCACAAAGGCAAATAATTTTTTTTTTCATTTCGACTACAAACCACGTTATTGACATTCTATCATCTCCCGGGCATATCTCATACCCAAGGACAACAGCTAGGACAAATGTTCGTGATAGAACATTTTACATCATAATTTCTATAACCTTCACTACCATCGAACGATACTCTCAACAAGATTTAAACCACAACATCAAACAACCTCCATCATAATCCACCTTTATACCACTAATGTACAACACCTAGCCCAATCTAGGGCCGTCAATTATTACCAAACCACAATTGGTTCCTTTCCTAAAAGGGTCTCACCCTCACATTTTCTTACTCAAATACATCCAAGCCCATGGATATATTCCTTCAGTAAACTCATCAAATCCATACACCCTTCTATTCTTATTCCCAACTAGAATGCCAACAACATAGCAATTCTCTTTAGTCGGATGAACCACATTCATCAACAGAGACCCAATGCACCACAAATCACTTTGGAAAGAATTCGGCAACCTCCCAAAGATCACTCTTTTTCTTTGCCAAAGTCGAGTCGCAAAGAAAAACTCAAATATCAAATCAAGGTGATACATTTCGCATCGGGGACCACTCAAACAAAAGAGAGACTCCACACAATTATTTGACAGAAGCTATTAACAACTACTGACAAGTCAATTCGCTTTCACCACAGCCAACCCTTTCATTTTAACCAAAATTAACATTTTGAAAGAGAAAACTGATTCTCAAATCACACAAAAGGGTCCACAACTGCCGCAAAACTCTCAAAGAGAAAGGGAAACTCAAATCTTTAACATAACATAACCAAAATATCTGCATTTATCCATTCTTTCTTTTCATGCTAGAGAGCAATGAAAATCTCGATTCATGACATGGATGCAAACTTTTCAAGAGCACTCCGGATTAGTCATATATTCATATATGACTTTCTCACCGACCTGGCTCATCAACTCTTTTATGATAAAACATCGCATTTTAACCAATGTCAAAAAAAATTTCCAGAAGAGAACATCAATTCTCAAATCAAACATCTACACCCACAACCGCTACAAATTCTCTCAAAAGAAATGGAGGCTCATTCCCAAAAGAAAACACTTCACCAGCAAAATCACTCATGGAACATTCATAAGATCCACTTTTTAAAGCACTTGCAAACACCGCACACATTTTCCAACTAAAATCAACTCTAACACAATAGAGTTACAAGTTAAGTGCTTAACTCCAGGGTTTCCAACACAACCCACCATGTCCATTTACTTCCTTTCCATATGGTTTCCAAAGATAATTCGGTTGAACGCGAAAGAGCGCGATCCACTCAAAACTCTTGGGTGAAAATCCATACTCATAGCCTAAGCTAAACAAATTTGCCAAACCAAAGATTGGCATGACTCAATAACATACAATATTCCGGAATCCATCAGCTGGTTACTTCCAAAACTACTCTTTCATCCATATTTCCAATCATCAAAGTTAAATTCGTAACTTGACAAGATGCCACTTACTCAGGGGAGATCTATTGCACACTAATCAAGACGCCTTAACAAAAGGGCAGGCACTCCCAGAAAGTTTATACATTCATTTAAATCCGTAAACCTTTAAAAGAAGGTTCGACTCGAATCCCACCATTTTCCGCATTCCAATACTCTTAGCCATTAAGGATTTCATAATCACCAAATCCTGAGAAGTCCAACACTGTTGAACACAAGTTACATCATCTAATCTTGATAAAGACACTATCTACTAATCATGTACCCACCACCGCTCATATGATCAACAACTCTATCTATGTCTATCTTATAACAATCAACAAGGAGAACCACGTTCTCACAACTTCGGCACAACGAACTTACTAGTTACCTCAACATAAGACTCACGTCAACTTCTTCTTTTGGTCTACCAACCACTATGACTCATCATTCATACAACTGTTTATCCCAAGCTTAAAACATATCTCTTCACCACTTATTTTGGCATAAACAACAAATGCCTCTTGCACAAACCATAAGGTACTTACTCAATATCCCTAGTTCATTCAACCAATGAATAATTCTACCCACTCAATAAAATCTCCATTAGAAATCTTTCATAACTACGGATCCGGGACAGACATCTGTCAAGGACAATTTCAACCTTTCCTACAATCATTCCATATCCCTATTCCAAGATTACCCATCAGTTAAGTCATTTTGCTGATTCATCGCTTACTCGACCCCTAAACAACAAACCCAACAATCCTCAAGTCTTTACACCATAACCTCACAATACTAATTTGTCACCCAGAAAATTCTAGACCTTCTCAACCGCAATCAACACTTACTATCTAACTTCCGATAACTCCCACAACTCACAACACTCTGCATAAAACACTAATCAACTTTCACTTTGGATCACCTATCATCTCGATTCATCATCTCTATCAACACAATAGTTTAGGTTGTCTTTAAACAACCAACACAATCACTTTAACTGAATCAATAACCCACATCATCTGAAAACTCTAACTCCTGAACATACACTTAACTTCTTGAACATCTACGTGGGTCACGCACTCCACTCTTAAGAAAACCACAGTTTCTCAAGAGAAGATCACCCAAAAACACCTTTCTTTCCAAAAAAAACTCAACCATAAAACACAAGAAAAGTCAACTCTTTAAATTCCCAAATGCTGACATGCAGCTACTCCACAAATCTCGAGATCAACAACTTCCACGAAAGAAGATGGATGTACGAGGGAGAACCAAACGATCAACCAAATCCTTTTCAGATAAAGCCTTAACACCAAACTCCAAACTTCCACGAAACAAACGGGTTTTCAAGGATGATCTCCCAACCAAGTCAAATGATGAGATCAAACATCCCCCTTACTCTTACAAAGGCTCATACTTCAGCCCTGACCACCAGGTCTCGCACAACACCACAAACTCTGCAAATCTCGGAGAAAGACAAACACAAGAATAAATCGAGAGCTTTTTTTGTAAAGCATTCAACAAAACCGGACGCCAAAACTGAAATGACAATCCGAAAAAGGCATAGCACTAACCTCTTCTTCTTTGTCTTCAACCAAAGAAGGCAAAACCACACAAAAACCGCCGAAATACCATCAGCGAAAACTCAACACCAAGCACCTTTCCTTGATTTCCAATCACAAAAAAACCACAAAAACCAACCCAAACCGATCGTTAGAACGATAAAGGAAATCCAAAAGGATCCACCATCAAATCTTCCATTTGACTCCAACCAACTACCCGAACTACAACAGAAAGGATAAGCACTCTCCCTACGGGAGGTTTAGTAGTCTTTTGGTGATGGCTCTCACCAGCCACACCGAAACTCCACACAACTTTACTACGAACTAAAGAAGGTGACCAAAACCCTTCGGCACCACAACCTCACTTTATCAAACATATAGCATCTCAATCAATACTTTCATAAGTATTACATCATACATCATCAAAGATGCAGCATTTAATATCAAAGCTTAAATACAACATTTAAGCGGATAGCATCGATACCCATACCCTTCCTACTGTGCATCAGAGTGTGTCAAGTTTTAAATTAGTTAACCAAACTATTTAAGATTTTAAGGTTATTGCCCTAAGGCCAAATTTTAACAAGTAAACCTATGCCATGTTTCTACTTTTCCAAGTCAATATTTTAGTTTACTCTAAAGTAAATTACTACGTTCACATTCCACGGACCTGAACCTGGCTCTGATACCAACTGTAACTCCCCGGCATCTAGTATGCCTTGAATGTCACCAAACATGATAGAAAAAGCATCTAAATACCATAAATAAATATATATTATAGCAAAGGAGCAAATGCTAAAACCGAAAATCTCGGCAGCATCCCCTTTGATTTTCCATAGATTTCAGCCTCAATGATCATAACATGGCAAGATAGCATAATAGAGAACAATTCTAACATGATAGCTAAGGATTTCATCCACCATTCAAGTCCCTCACATACTTTACTCATCACATAAACCAATTATGAATAAACATTGAACCATGGGCACTGAGGAGGCAATTAACCATTATAACATTGAGCCTAACGACCAATCATAACTGAGGGAAACATTTGGTGGTGTTTATTTGAATGGAGTTATGTGTGGATGTGCATCTAGCTCCCTTTCCCACATGCCGAACTCACGGTACCTAAAAAAAACATCAAACAACAAGCGTGAATTCATCACTCAGCAAAGTGTATTGCAATGATACAAAAACAATAATAAACTCACATACATACTTAATGCCATTCACATATCCTGAGAGTCAACTCATGAACTTGATTTATGCTTTCATATAACCTCATCATAAACATCCCAAATAACATCTTCATATGCATCTCATAGAACATCATAATCATCTCATAAACCACTTCATTCATGCAATGCAATGCAATGCACATATCCCTTTGAAGCACATACCGGTATTACCGAGTGCACACCCGTCGGCGTGCACCCTCTTTCCCCCTTCCATCCCGTAGATGGAGGGTGCCTACTCCTCGCTTCCATTCCCAACCGTGGATGGAATCACGAGGTAGGACTTACTCAATGGCGCTCCGGACTAGTTATGACTTTCTCACCGACCGTGCCAGTTCTCATGCCATGTATGCAAATATGCATAAACCCGATCTGTCCCAATCACGTCATAGTTTTGAACACGTTCGGTAAAACAGCCATAACTTTCAAACGGTTGATTGGAATTTCACGTTCTTGGTGTCCACTGAAAGGTATTGAAATTACCTACAACTTTCTCAACAGGCGGACGACCAAATTCCGAAACTGCGACCGAAGTCGACTGTCTAGAATTGGCCGAGGCTACCGCGCGCGACAGATCTAATAAACGACTTCATACCTCTAATGGCAGCACCCAAACACCAAAATTAATCATGTTAATCCCCACCTAACCAGCACCACAACCCTACAAACCAAATCCCCATTGCTTACCTTCCCTTGACGAACTTTCGGATCGGCGCACGTCTCCTCGCGACCCGATCCTCTGTCCCCTCGCCGGAACCACCTAAAACGCCGAATCCCCGCGGATGGAGCACTCCCGAACAGCACTATGGGGGCTATGAGTGGTGGAGACTAAGGTGGGGAGACGTGGGAGGGGTGCAAAGGGAGAGGTGTGGCTAGGGGAGGCAAGGGGGCGCATGGGGTAAGGCAAGGGGGTGCATGGGGGGAGGCAATGGGAATGCAAGGGGGGAAGCCCTAGGGTTTTCTTGCAGAAATTTCCCCACATGGGCCAAGAAAAACCCCCCACGAACGGCCCAACTAAGTCCCCCAAGGCCCTGTCGGGACCCCGAATTTGCAAATCCGGACCCTCTGTGTATTCAGCACTAGTCCAGGAACGCGCTAGTGCACACAGTCTTAACATCGGTAAATATCACAATCATACCATTTGATATTATCAAAGTACTTTATTTAAATAGTCAAACTGGTTACTTGACCTTATGGTCAAGTTACAAATATATGCCTCGCAAGGCGAAGCTTATTCAGAGAAAAATAATAGCAGCGGAAAATCAAATAACTTCGTGGCGCCATCCAGTATACCACAGGCAACTGACTGGGCTCGCTTCCCTAAGTAGACGGATCTTCTTGGAGTTCCTCCTCCAAAGCTTGTGCAGTCTCCTCTTCAACTGGTGTTGTATAGTGGCAAGGGTGAGTACTTGGTACTCAGCAAGTCATGCACATAATGCAAGCTAATATACTATATGCATGGCTTGGTACAAAGGAATAGCTCAAGGTATATTTGCGATGCTTGACATTTGAAAAGTAATGTAAGTAGATTCGAAAGCAGTAGAAATAAGTAAAGCATAAATAACTTTTCAAGAAGTTTAGTAAACATTTTTCCCATCCTAAACCACATTTCCATCATCTTCATTATTAAACCAACCCAACTTTCCAAACCAAAGTTATTTTTGAGAAAATCTAACCCTTGACTGTAATTCCCGAGCGATGTCCAATACCGCGGACACGGCTATTCGAATAGATTCTAAACTCTGTAGAGGTTATGCACTTTACCCACAAGATACAGTCAAACACCACAAAGGCGAGTTCAGTAACAAAGTCTTTCTAAACCTCTAACAATACAAGTGGTCCTCCGGTTATTGCGCACTAACCCTTCCCTTCGCTAAGGCGAAGTCTAGGCCAATCAACCGTTAGATGGGTACCTGGCCTCGGCCCGATGCGCTCCCCGTACAACTTACACAAAGGGTGTAGTTGACCTCCTGAGGTCCCACAGGTACGTTATTAGCATCTTAGTCAACTAGGTCCGTCCCATTACAGACATGTGGTTGCACGTTAGACCCAGTTCAAAGGCTTGCAAGGTTAAGTCCTTAAGGTGACCAGGGCAAGACTACCCGAAGAACCAAATCAACACTCCCAATGCCACAATGGCCCACTGATTACTCTTGCCACATGCCCCTGGCCGAAATCGTTTATCAAACCCCAGTTGATTACCATGCACCACGTGCCATCAACATCACATGATACTTTTCCAAAACAGGTTCAATATATCATTAAGTCAATATTAGCATTTGATTGTCCAAAATCATGTCATGAGCACGTAGCAGGTCTAAGCAGTATACTACGACGGTCTAAACCCACGTTGGCAATTTAATAATGTCCAACTAGTAATCCACAACTATGGTGACAAAGGGTCATGGCACATACTTAAGTAATCAAGGTGTCATACAGCAAATTGGTATTTATCTAACCCCCATGTTTAAACAAAGTATTTTTCTAATTGAACTAGCATGCAATAGTTTAAATCAAAATAGATTTCGAAATAGGATCAACATGGTCAAAGCACAACTTGCCTTCAAAAAGTACTTGCTCTTGGTCTTGAGTTGAATCCTGAGTCAATACTTCTCATTCGAATCCTTCCGGCACTTCAACGTCTACTCGTAAAGCGTGCAAATAGCAAATACACCAATAAACAATAGGCAAAAAGTGTCCAAACATCCAAATAAAATCCATAAACAGAAAGAACATAATTTTATGGATTTTTAGAAACTGGAATCGTCAAATTTGGAGTTAAGGCATAAAGTTATGATTATTTAAAGTTTAAATAATCAATTAAATAATTTTACAGAGAAAAACTTTAGTCCAAAAATTAAATAAAATTCATATTTAGGTAGATCTCAATTTTATACAAATTTAGAAATTTGAATCACTCAAATCGGAGTTGAAACGCAAAAGTTATAAGCGTTTGAAGTTTGAATCTAAATTTGAATCAATATTTCGAATTAATAAATCATTTTCTTTTCGAAATTAATTATTGCGTCGGCATGGACACGTGGCAGCCTCGATTGGCTGCGGCGTCAGCCGGTCCATGGACTTGGTCCACGCTCAGCTCGGGTCTACCGTGGACTCGGTCCACGACTCTACGTGTCGCTGACATGTGGGCCCACTCGGGTGACGTCATCGCTGACGTCAGCGGGGCTCGGCCGCAGTCTTGCGGCAGTGGGACCGTGACGTCATGGGTGACGTCGGCGCTTATGGGTCGGCCGTGACATGCGGAGCCCTCGACACGCGGGCCCAGCGTGTCGGCGTCTACACGCCAGCGTGCTGGGCCGGCGACGCGTCGGTCCAACTTCCCGACACGTGGCGCAATCTCGACCGTTGATTTGAAATTCAACGCGATTAGATCCAGGATTAACACATTGAATCTACTCGATGATAGTGGCCCGTTCGATCTAGATCGGACGGTCCAGATCTAATCCTATAATAATCACTACTACGGCACGTGGCGATTGTGAACCGTTGGATCTTGATCCAACGGTCCAGATCTAATCGGGTTTGGAACACGTGAACTCACCTCAACCGCACGATCAAGATCGGACGGCGCCTGAAGTTCGCGAGGGCGATGGCGGCAGCGGAGCTGCAGCCACCGGAGACGGAGACGACAGCGAGCCCGACGGCGCTCGGTCGTTCGGCGAAGTGGGTGGTCTCTTGAGTGCGTCTCGGCGGGGACTCGGATCTGGGCTCCTTCGGCGGAAGACGGCGGTCGTCGGCGGAAAACGACATAAACCGTGGCGGTCACCTCCTCCAATCGCTGGCGAGCTCGCCTGAACGGCAACCGGCGGCTCGAGCGAGATGGCTCGAGGAACGGGTGCGCAAGGATGAGGGCAACCTCGGGCGTGACCAGGGCTTTAAATAGCCTCGGCGTTAAATGCGGGACACGGAAACCTAGTTTCCACGGCGGCGGGCGCGGCGGCGAGTCCGGCTCGGACTCGGCGGAGACGACGACGCGGCCCACGTGGCACGATCAACGCCACGATCATCGCGTGGCGCTGATCGGATCCGGGCGGATGCGGCTCGAATCGTGCAGGCGGATCTCGGCCGTTGGATCTTGATCCAACGGTTGGGATCGATTAGGTTTTGAGCTGGTTTGATCGAGTCACGTGGCTCGGTCGGACTCGAGTCCGGCTCGGAGTTCGACTTCGGTCGGATGAACGATACTCGACCGAGTTGATTTTCCAGCGATTTAATATTTAAAATAATTTCCAGTAATTCATTTAATTCATTAAAAATAGCAAAAGACTCAGAAAAATTCCAGAAAAATTCTTGAAAATATTTTGGATCATTTTGGACTCAAATAAAATATTTCCAACAAAATTTTATTTGCAATATTAAATTCTTTAATTATTTCAAAATGGAATAAATTCAAATAAATTCCAAATAAATCCAAATAAATTCCAGAAAATTCCAAAAATTCACCAAAGTGCCAAATCACACATGAATTCAACAAAAGCAAAATTTTGGGGTGTTACAAACCTCCCCCCCTTAATAGAATCTCGTCCCCGAGATTCAGGGCTAACTAAGGAATAGGTTTGGAAACTCTTTCCTCAAATCCTCCTCACGTTCCCAAGTCGCTTCGCTCTCTGCATGGTTGCTCCACTGAACTCTACAGAAACGGGTTGACTTGTTTCTGGTCTCTCGATCAATTGTGTCTAGAATCCTCACGGGATGCTCCTTATAAGTCAAATCCTCTTGCAACTCAATTGACTCTAGCGGTGTCTGTTCCTCAGGAACTCGGAGACACTTCTTCAACTGGGACACATGGAATACATCATGCACTCCTGCCAACGACTGTGGCAACTCCAGCTGGTAAGCAACTTCGCCTCTGCGACTCAAAATCTTAAATGGTCCAACATAACGGGGTGCGAGTTTCCCTTTGGCATGGAACCTCTTAACTCCCCTGAGAGGCGTAACTCTGAGGTAAACAAAGTCTTCCGGTTCAAAACTCAAATCCCTGCGACGATTGTCAGCATAACTCTTTTGTCGTGATTGGGCTACCTTCAACCTTTCCCTAATCATGGCGATCTGCTCTTCAGCCTCTTGAAGAATATCAGGCCCAAAGACACGGCGCTCGCCGGTCTCATTCCAATTCAATGGCGTCCGACAGGGTCGACCATACAGTGCCTCAAAAGGTGACATCTGTAAACTAGCCTGGTAACTATTGTTGTAACTGAACTCGGCATACGGTAACCTCTTATCCCAAGAAGTAGCATAAGCTAATGCACAAGCTCTCAACATATCCTCCAGAATCTGGTTGACTCTTTCTGTCTGTCCATCTGTCTGTGGATGATAAGCTGTACTGAAGTTCAAACGGGTTCCCATGGCTTCATGCAACTTATTCCAGAACCTTGAGGTAAATTGGGTACCCCTGTCCGATACAATCCTCTTTGGCACTCCGTGCAAACAGACAATCCTGATCATGTACAATTCTGCTAATTTATCTCCCGAGTAAGTGGTCTTCACGGGAATAAAATGGGCTACTTTAGTCAAGCGATCCACTATAACCCATATGGAGTCATAACCTCCTTGAGTCTTTGGCAAACCGGTAATGAAATCCATTCCGATTTCCTCCCACTTCCACTCTGGTATTTTTAGCGGTTGTAGCAATCCTGCTGGTCTCTGATGCATTGCCTTGACTCTCTGGCATACGTCGCACAATGCAACATGCTCGGCAACTTCACGTTTCATACTCGGCCACCAGAATCTCTCCTTTAGATCCTGATACATCTTGGCGCTTCCAGGATGAATTGAGTACTTGGAGTCATGGGCTTCTTCCAAAATTAGTTGCTTTAACTCCTTCCTGTTAGGCACACAAATGCGATCCTTCATCCACAACGTGCCTTGCTCATCCAACTTGAAGTCCTCTGCCTTGCCTTCCTCCTTGATGGACTTAATCCTGCGGATCTTGTCATCATCCTTCTGTCCTTCTCGGATCTGATCCTCTAGGGTAGGCTTTACTTCTAATGCGGCCAAGAATCCGCTAGGTACTACCTCAATCTTCATTTTCTGAAAATCCTCACATAACTCATCCTGACTTGTGGCTAGCAACGTACTCACGGTATGGCTTTTCCGACTCAGGCATCGGCTACTACGTTGGCCTTCCCGGGATGGTAATGGATTCCAACATTATAGTCTTTGATCAACTCTAACCATCTCCTCTGCCTCATATTCAGATCCGACTGGGTGAATATGTACTTAAGGCTCTTATGATCCGTATACACTTCACATCTGTTTCCAATCAGATAGTGACGCCATAGCTTCAAGGCATGCACTACGGCAGCTAACTCTAGGTCATGTGTCGGATAATTTTCCTCATGCGGCCTCAACTGCCTTGATGCATAAGCGACGACCTTTCCATTCTGCATCGGCACACATCCAAGTCCTTGGCGCGATGCGTCACAATAAATATCGAAGCTTTGAGCAACATCCGGTAGAACTAACACCGGTGCTGATGTCAATCGCTTCTTCAGCTCCTGAAATCCTTTCTCACATTCTGGCGTCCATGCAAACTTCTTTTCCTTCTTCAGCAATTGCGTAAGAGGTTTCGCAATTGTCGAGAAGCCTTCGATGAAACGGCGGTAGTATCCTGCCATTCCAAGAAAACTCCGAATCTGGGTCACGCCTTGGTGCTCCCAATGTAACATAGCTTCTACTTTGCTTGGATCCACGGCGACTCCTTCATGCGGTCATTACATGTCCAAGAAACTCCACCTTGTCCTTCCAAAAATCACACTTGCTGAACTTGGCGAAAAGTTGTCGTTCCTCGGCTTTTCCAAAACTCGCCTTAAGTGTTCGGCATGTTCACTCTGCCTTGGAGTAGATTAGGATATCGTCTATGAACACGACGACAAACTTGTCCAAATATTCCATGAACACCTTATTCATCATATTCATGAAATAAATTTGGCGCATTAAATTTCAAAGGACATAACCGTAAACTCGTAATGTCCATATCTTGACGAGAATGCAGTCTTCGGAATATCTTCTGATCGGATCTTCAACTGATGGTATCCCGACCTCAGATCAATCTTGGAGAAAACTCCGGCTCCTCTCAGTTGATCAAACAAATCATCAATCCTGGGTAGCGGATACTTATTCTTCACGGTGACTTCATTGAGTGCACGGTAGTCAATGCACATCCTGAAACTCCCGTCCTTCTTCTTGACAAACAAAACTGGTGCTCCCCACGACGACGAACTCGGTCTGATAAATCCTTTCTCCATTAACTCTTCTAGCTGTTTCTTCATCTCAACCAACTCCTCGGTGGACATCCGATAGGGTCTCTTTGCTATCGGTGCTGTACCCGGTACCAGCTCTATCACAAACTCTATGTCCCTGTCTGGCGGCATACCAGGTAGATCTTCAGGAAAAACATCTGGGTACTCATTCACTACTGAGACATCCTCTATGCTGATTGCCTTGATGCGTTAACCATCAACTGTCCATCTCTAATCGCTGGTGGCTCGAAATTCCAATTTCTTCCCACACGGGCTCTCAACTGAGATAGTCCTTCGTCCACAATCCAATACGGCCTTGTGCTTGGATAACCAATCCATTCCCAATATGACGTCTAAAGTCTGGGTCTCCAAAATTATAAGGTTTGCTAGGAACTCTATTCCATCTATTAGTATTCTCACCCCGGAACATCCTACTTTCATTCGGAGTTCGGAACCAGGGGTTTGAACTAAAAGCATGCACTTAAGTCTTGCAATCCTCAAATCATTTCTAGTAGCAAAGCCTTGCGAAACAAACGAATGCTAAGCTCGAGTCAAACAAAATGCTGCAGTGTATCGAGTTAACTAGTAACTTACCCAAGACGACGTCAGTAGCATTCTGCGGTGCATTTGCGGTGACATGGTTGACTCGGCCTCTCACCACGGTGCAGGGTGTGGCTCCTGGTCTTTGGCGACCTAGCTGGGTGGTTCCTAGATTGAAGCGAATCGGGTCACTCTGCTGTCTTCTTCGGACAAGCTGTTGGCAAAGTGTCTGTCTCGTTCTGCGATTGTAGCGGCGTCTCACTGTTCCTTATTTGCACGAGTAGCGTTTCTAGCGGGGTGGTGCAGTAGTTACGATTGACAGGTCTTGGTGCTTTGGATGGTGTCCTTGTTGCATTCGTGGTTGGAATCAAGAATTGATTTGGTGCAACTCTTAGGCGCTATTGCGTTCCACTGGCGCGATCCTTCTTTGTTGCAACTGCGCTTCTGTTCTCATCCAGTTCCTTGCGCTTGTCCTCAAGAATAAGCGCCTTATTCACCAATTCTTGGAAATCTGGAAAGGTGTGGGTGATCAACCCTACTTGCAATCCTGAGTTAAGTCCCTTCATAAAGCGAGACTGCCTGGATTTATCCGTCGCTACATCCTCAAAGCGTAGCGTGCTAGCTGTGTGAACTTGTTCAGGTAGTCGGCCATCGGTGATTACCTTGCTTGATGCTCAACTCCTCCTTCTTAAGGTCCATGATTCCTTCAGGCACGTGATCTTGTCGAATGCACGGTGTGAACTCTTCCCAAGTGATATCTTGAGGGTTCTCTTGCGTGGCACGTAAGTTCTCCCACCATTCGGCTGTCCCTTCCAGGTGATGAGAAGCGTAGAGTACCTTCTCATTTCCTATGCATTGAGCTATGTGTAGTTTCCTCTCGATTGATCTTAACCAATCATCGGCCTCCAATGGATTGGCATTCCGGAGAAAGTGGGTGGGTGAGTTCTCATGAACTCGATAGTCTTGTATTCTCGGCGTGGTCCCCGATTAACTTGATTAGCGATGGCCTGAGCGGTGACGTGCTGCATTTGTTGCATCATAGCATGCATCAAGCGAGTCTGGGCAGCAAGAAAAGCTCCAAATTCTACACATCCAGGTGGCGGTCTTTGGTGCTCCATCATTGGGGTTTTCTGCTGGGCGAGAACCACTCCCATTGCTTCCAAAGTTTCCACGGGTGTTCACCATCTGTCGGTTTGCTCTAGGTTTAGAGATGAGAGGGAAACAAGAATAGACAAGTAATATGGAACTTATGCGGGGCGAAAGGGGTAACTTTAAGGTCCAACTTTATTATATAATAACTTGGTATGGCTGATTACAATGCCTAAGGGCCTTGCAACACATACTGCACACTCAGCAAACAAATGAAAATCCAAATCGAACTAACTCTGGAGCCTAACGCCTAAAGGGTGACTTTTTATTCTATGACGTGACTCGGCGAAGGAGTCTCACTATAGAACCTATGCTCACTCATCGAGAAAACCTCCACGGCCTGGTGCAGGTCTTTGTGGCATAGGCGCGAAACGATCGCCATGTCCAGCGACTATGTCCTCTGTGGTAGTCGAAGAAGTAGTGTCCTCATCGAGGTCTGACTCCTCCGGATCTGGCTCGTGTAGCTCGAGTACTGGCTCTGGGTCTGGTCCGTACAAGGTCATCTCCAACTCGTCAATCCTTCGTAGAAGATGTGCCACATACTCTTGAGCTTCCCGCCATCTGTTCTTCTCTGTCGTGATTTCCTTGCGGGCCTTCTGTAGCTCCTTGCTTGTATTATCTAGTACATCCTCCTGGCGATTTACAAATCGTGCCAACTGGTAACCGTGGCATCCTCATCCTGAATTGCCTTCGGGTCAAGAAGGTTATCGCTTGCGGATGATAACGGAACACCGTGCTCTCAATTCTCTGGCGTAGATACGGGTAATGTGCCGCATTGCTCGTCGTGATACTTCTTGGATACCCATCTGCATTGTAGATCTCTGGCGGTCTGCGGTGTATCGGCGATTGCCTGGGCCCTTTTTCCTAGCAGGTACCTCAATCTTCACGTCACAAGCCTTGATCAATCCCGCTTGTCTGATCACTTCCACTTGGTATTGGGGCTTCTCAAAATCTCCGAGAGTCTGTAGCATATGCCAAAGTTCTGCAGCATGACCAACTCCCAGATCAACGTAGTTGAACTCTTCCTCCATCTGTCACAAGAGTGCTTTTCGTAAGAACTCGAAATTTTTAAATTGTGACAAGGTAAGGGAAATTTCAGCAAGAGACAAGAAAAGAGAGAAGGGGATAAGTCGAGATGTCATTTCTTGTCTTCACAAATTTTTAGCTTTTAGAAAATAGGTTTTATCCTCACTACGACCATTCTAGCTAGGGTTGAGCCTACAGTCAAGTATGGCTCTGATACCACCTCTGTCGGGACCCCGAATTTGCAAATCCGGACCCTCTGTGTATTCAGCACTAGTCCAGGAACGCGCTAGTGCACACAGTCTTAACATCGGTAAATATCACAATCATACCATTTGATATTATCAAAGTACTTTATTTAAATAGTCAAACTGGTTACTTGACCTTATGGTCAAGTTACAAATATATGCCTCGCAAGGCGAAGCTTATTCAGAGAAAAATAATAGCAGCGGAAAATCAAATAACCGTGGCGCCATCCAAGATACCACAGTAACTGACTGGGCTCGCTTCCCTAAGTAGACGGATCTTCTTGGAGTTCCTCCTCCAAAGCTTGTGCAGTCTCCTCTTCAACTGGTGTTGTATAGTGGCAAGGGTGAGTACTTGGTACTCAGCAAGTAATGCACAGAATGCAAGCTAATATACTATATGCATGGCTTGGTACAAAGGAATAGCTCAAGGTATATTTGCAGATGCTTGACATTTGAAAAGTAATGTAAGTAGATTCGAAAGCAGTAGAAATAAGTAAAGCATAAATAACTTTTCAAGAAGTTTAGTAAACATTTTTCCCATCCTAAACCACATTTCCATCATCTTCATTATTAAACCAACCCAACTTTCCAAACCAAAGTTATTTTTGAGAAAATCTAACCCTTGACTGTAATTCCCGAGCGATGTCCAATACCGCGGACACGGCTATTCGAATAGATTCTAAACTCTGCAGAGGTTATGCACTTTACCCACAAGATACAGTCAAACACCACAAAGGCGAGTTCCCGTAACAAAGTCTTTCGGAAACCTCTAACAATACAAGTGGTCCTCCCCCATGTTTAAACAAAGTATTTTTCTAATTGAACTAGCATGCAATAGTTTAAATCAAAATAGATTTCGAAATAGGATCAACATGGTCAAAGCACAACTTGCCTTCAAAAAGTACTTGCTCTTGGTCTTGAGTTGAATCCTGAGTCAATACTTCTCCTTCGAATCCTTCCGGCACTTCAACGTCTACTCGTAAAGCGTGCAAATAGCAAATACACCAATAAACAATAGGCAAAAAGTGTCCAAACATCCAAATAAAATCCATAAACAGAAAGAACATAATTTTATGGATTTTTAGAAACTGGAATCGTCAAATTTGGAGTTAAGACGCAAAAGTTATGATTATTTAAAGTTTAAATAATCAATTAAATAATTTTACAGAGAAAAACTTTAGTCCAAAAATTAAATAAAATTCATATTTAGGTAGATCTCAATTTTATACAAATTTAGAAATTTGAATCACTCAAATCGGAGTTGAAACGCAAAAGTTATAAGCGTTTGAAGTTTGAATCTAAATTTGAATCAATATTTCGAATTAATAAATCATTTTCTTTTGGAAATTAATTATTGCGTCGGCATGGACACGTGGCAGCCTCGATTGGCCTGCTGGCGTCGGCCGGTCCATGGACTTGGTCCACGCTCGGCTCGGGTCTCATCAGTGGACTCGGTCCACGACTCTCACGTGTCGACATGTGGGCCCACTCGGGTGACGCGTCATCGGCCGACGTCGGCGGGCTCACCACGGTCTTGGCAGGTGGGACCCACTGTGACGTCAGCGCTTGGCTGGGTCAGCCGCTGACATGCGGGCCCTCTGACACGCGGGCCCCGCGTGTCAGCGTCACACGCTGCCAGCGTGGGCCGGCCCGACCGCGTCGGTCCAACTTCCCGACACGTGGCGCAATCTCGACCGTTGATTTGAAATTCAACGGCCGCGATTAGATCCAGGATTAACACATTGAATCTACTCGATGATAGTGGCCCGTTCGATCTAGATCGGACGGTCCAGATCTAATCCTATAATAATCACTACTACGGCACGTGGCGATTGTGAACCGTTGGATCTTGATCCAACGGTCCAGATCTAATCGGGTTTGGAACACGTGAACTCACCTCAACCGCACGATCAAGATCGGACGGCGCACAGAGTTCGCGAGGGCGATGGCGACGCGGCGGAGCTGCAGCCACCGGAGACGGAGACGACGACGAGCCCGACGGCGCTCCGGGGTCGTTCCGGCGAAGTGGGTGGTCTCTTCGGGTGCGTCTCGAAGCGGGGACTCCGGATCTGGGCTCCTTCTCGGCGGAAGACGACGGTCGTCGGCGGAAAACGACGCAAACCGTGGCGGTCACCTCCTCCAACTGCGGCGAGCTCGCACGGGCAACCGGCGGCGGCTCAGGCGAGATGGCTCGGGGGAACGGGTGCGCAAGGATGAGGGCAACCTCGGGGCGTGACCAGGGCTTTAAATAGCCTCGGCGTTCGTGCGGGACACGGAAACCTAGTTTCCCACGGCGGCGGGCGCGGCGGCGGAGTCCGGCTCGGACTCGGCGGAGACGACGACGCACAGCCGTCCACGTGGCACGATCAACGGCCACGATCGCGTGGGCGCGATCGGATCCGGGCCGGATGCGGCTCGAACCGGTACGGGCGGATCTCAGCCGTTGGATCTTGATCCAACGGTTGGGATCGATTAGGGTTTTGAGCTGGTTTGATCGAGTCACGTGGCTCGGGTCGGACTCGAGTCCGGCTCGGGTTCCGACTCGGTCGGATGAACAGTACTCGACCCGAGTTGATTTTCCAGCGATTTAATATTTAAAATAATTTCCAGTAATTCATTTAATTCATTAAAAATAGCAAAAGACTCAGAACAGGTTTTGAAACAGACTAACATAACAGGTTTTGAACGCTTGTCAAGGCGAATTGGACTTAACCACTACTCCATCATCTAGACCTTCAATCCAACGGATCTCCTCGATCCGAGTAGTGTTAAGCTAACATCTCCATTGTTCCCTTGCCTCCATGACTTGCTCCTTCTTCATCTCCAGCTATCTTCCAGCGATCCCCAACCTCCTGGACGTCCTGCACTTCGTGCTTTGTCCCGGCCTCTCTTCACCTCACCATGATATTGGAATGAAGCCCTACAATTAGCAACGACAAGGGAACAACTCACATAGCATTTCTCAAGAATTATATGCAATAATCACCCAAGAACAAAAACCCAAATGTTATTAGCAGTAAAAGTCGGCACTAC
The DNA here is from genome assembly GCA_036346355.1 of Rhipidocladum racemiflorum. Classification (NCBI taxonomy): domain Eukaryota; kingdom Viridiplantae; phylum Streptophyta; class Magnoliopsida; order Poales; family Poaceae; genus Rhipidocladum; species Rhipidocladum racemiflorum. Next base: position 16,763,628 of record CM070582.1, read on the forward strand.
CGCTCTCTAAGGGACGGTAATACCGCTCGGACAGCAGTACCGCTCCCTAGAGGCCGGTAGTGTGGCACCCCACTCAAGCCTAGCAAAGACCCCTCTCTGGAAAATAACTACCACAATACAAAAGCTAGTAGTACCACACCACCGGTACTACCGCTCCTGATTAGTGGTAGTGTCGCTCAGCTCAACTAGAGAGCTTCAGTACTACCTTAGGTCGGCACTACCGCTGCCTGACGACGGTAGTACCATAGATCGGTACTACTGCCTTTCAAAGGCCGGTAGTGCCGCCAGAACTGACACAATTCAAATTGCTTCATTTTGGAAATTCAATCCAATTCCAAACTCAAAACTGAGCATCCCAAGCTCAAATATTGTCAAATACTCATCGTAAATAGGACGAACCTCCACATGGTCCTTCAAATTTCAATTAATTTTGGAATAGTTAATCAACTTATTTAATTTATTGTTAGTGTTATGCCCTTGAGGCAATCATATAGATGATTGTAACATGACTATGTTTATGAATAATAATATGATTATTGGTCCAATGAATGTATATCATTGTTTTGATCAACAAGTGTGTGACTTGTTTATGAAGCTCTTTACTTATTGATATAATTCGAGAAATATCTCTTATCGGATATCATTGTAAAGGACAACGATGAATAGATTAGCACATGTATTGTTCGATGATCATGTTTCATAGATCATGGGATATGGAGATATCATCAATACATTGTGGACGCATGTTGAAGAACATGGGTTAGATAGACCCACAATGGGACACTGCGAGAATGTTACATTCTTATGTGTCATCATTGTATCTCATACATAGTAGATGTATGATCATTAGACCTGAGATTGTCATATTCCCTACATGTGTAATAGTTTACCTTGGGGTTACCAAACACTATTTCCTAACCGGATAGTTATAAAGGTAGCTTTCATGTTTACTATGAAACATGCAGAGGGAAGTGAGCAGTCAAGATGGAATTTGCCACTTCAATGTAACGGAGATATATGTCTAGGCCACTCGTGTGATATGATTAAGGAAGTGCATGGCCATGCCGTGATTGAGAAGTCAATCACAACTTATTAATATATCACGGATACGAGAGATGGATTGAACTGTCAAAGGATGACATGCTTCTCGCCTTGAGTTCGATCTTCATATAGTTTGGCAAAAGGATTATTACATCAGTACTTTAATCATACGCGTTTGGGAGTTGGCATGCTCTGCAAGGAGCCGCTACCGATTATTGGATTAGAAAAGGGTTTTCTGAATCCATGTCCAAATGCACATAAACCTACAGGGTCACACACTTAACAGGCAGGGACGCATTAATTCGGATTGGATCCGTAATTAATGGACCTCGTGGGCTTAGTGCGTAGATGGGCCCTAGCTGCCTAGGGTTTCACCTCGTGGCTATATAAGGAGGGGAGGAGGCTGGACGCAGAACAGACTTTCATGCGGTTTAGAGGTGTTTCGCCAGAAACCGTAGCCACCTTCTCTCGTTGCCCCTGCCGAGCGACCCAGTGCTTGCACACCGATGCACGACGTTCCATCCCCGGACATGTGGAACGCTGTGGTGACGCTGCTACTACTGCGGCGTGGAGAGGACGATCCGTGGCGAGGACGATCCGCGGCGAGGACGATCCACGCTGAGAATGATCCACTACAACGACGTGTGAAGGATTCCGCAACTATGCGTCTAGTGGTAATAGATCTATGATCCCCCTCTTGCGAGTAGCTTTTCTGGTTTGCGGTAGAAATTTTAATTTGTGCTAGAGTAGCATACCGCATTCCCCAACATTTATGTCCACCTTGCCATTATTACTTATATGTATGATTCATTTGTCACCCTAGCATTGTTGTTTATTAGTTGGTTGCTATTAATTTGCCAACACAGCTTGCAAGATCGTGACTAATATGCTTAGGCATGCAACGTGTTATCGATATCATTTTGGAAATACAAACTTAATATTGATTAATGGAATGTGGAATGTGTTTCTAAAATGATGTGATGTTGCCACATGGTGATGTCGATGTGTAGAGGCCTGTGTGGTTCTACATGGATGTTGAATTGTTGTTGGCATATGTTGCACAATAATCAATTAGGGTGGGAAATGATTTATGCTGGGGCAAGTGGCAAGAGACTGTAACACCCCAATTTTTTCTTTTCATGAACTGAAGTGAACTTTTGCACTTTTGAGAATTTTTGGAATTTGTTTGGATTTAATTTGAATTTATTCCCTATTGAGATAATTAAATAATTAAAAGTTTCAAATAAAGTTTTGTTGGAAATATTTTATTTGAGTACAAAATATCTCAAAGTATTTTCCAGAATTTTTCTGGAATTTTTTTGATTATTTTGCTATTTTTCTTGAATTATTTGAATTACTAGAATTATTTTAAATATTAAATCGCTGGAAAACCCAACCGGTTTTTTACTGTTCATCCGACCAGGGTCAAACTCGAGTCTGACTCGAGTCCGACCGAGCCGCGTACGAGCTGGAACCGAGCCCAACCAAACCCTAACCCTCGCGACCGTTGGATCGAGATCCAACGGCCGAGATTGGGCCACATCAGCCGACTGTGTACGGTTCAGATCCGGTCGCACCCGGATCGATCCTGACCGTCGATTGGGACACGTGGACGTCCCATATTTCGTCGTCTTCTCGTATCCGGATCGGATTGCGCCGCCGCGTCCCCGCCGCGTTCCGTTAGGGTTTCGCGAAAAGCACGAACGCCGAGGCCTTATTTAATAGTTTGATCCTGCCGCCACTTTTCTATTTTCCTTGCACACCTGTTGGACCATTTCTCATTGCTCGAGCTGCGCCCTAGCCGCCGCAATCTCTCGTCGGAGTTGGAAGGTAGTGCCGCCGCGGTTTTTGGTCTTCTGCGCCGTCGGGAGGACGTCTCCGCCGCACCGGGACCCAGATTTGGAACCCCTAGGACGAGGCGCTTCAACCGTGACCATCCACTTCGCCGGAGATGCACGAAAACACCGTCGGCTAGGTCATCTTCCTCGGTTCCGGCAAGCCAGCGCCACCGAGTCGACATTAGGGTTCGCAAGCTCTATTAGTCGTCCGATTCAGATCCAAGGGCTAAGGTTCATCCACGTCACCCCGTACGAAATCTACGTTATGGTTTTTAGATCTAATATCAACCGTTGGATCTAGATCCAACGCTCAGGATTAAGCCACGTAGCCTTGAACCGCACCGTGCTAGATTAGGTTTCGGCCATTAGATCTACATCGTACGGTTAGATTTAACTCGCGTTGTAGCGTTAGATGCGATCTCAGCCGTTCGATCGAGATCGAACGGCATAGATCGAGCCGCATGTCGCACACCGGGACATGCCATGTCACCCCCATGACACGGTGAAAATCCGATCGCACCTCAGCCGTCTGATCTAAATCGTACGACCCAGATTCAACCACGTTTGATCCACTTTAGCGGTTTGGATCCAATCTGGACCATTGGATTTCAAACCAACGGCCCAGATCGTGCCACGTGGCTGGGAGACGAAGCGACGCGGTCCATGCGGGAAAGCCCAGTTGTCGCTGACGTCACGCGTGACGTCAGCACGGGCCCATGTGTTAGCGTCTGGCCCAACCGCACCATGACGTCATCTGTAACGTCATCATGATGTCACGGTGGGGCCCAGTTGTCAGAGTCGTTCGGCCGAGCGCGATGATGTCATCTAAGTGAATCCCACGTGTTAGCGACACGTGTACCCGTGGACCGGGTCCACGGTGGACCAAGCCCGAGCCGTGGACCGAGCCCGTAGACCGGGTGACGCAATGCTGACGTCATAATTCGATTTTTTAATTGAAAAATAATTCGGTGGAAATTCAAAATCCATGCTGACATCAGTTGACGTCTTAATTCGGAATTTTTAATAGAAAAATAACTGAATTAATTCGGTTTAATATTTTATTTGATTTTTCAAACTTCAAACGCTTATAACTTTTGCGTTTTAACTCCGATTTCAGCAATTCCAAAATTTATATTTTTATAAAATTGAGCTCTATTTAATGGTGGATTTTATTTAATTTTTGGACATGAGTTTTTCTCTGTTTTTTGTTTGGTTTTTATTTATTCGTTACGAGTAGACGTTGAAGTACCCGAAGGCTTCGAATGTGAAGTTTTGACAAAGGAGCCAGCTTAAGACCAAGAACAAGTACTTTTTGAAGGCAAGTTATGCTTTGACCATATTGTTGGCTCTTTGGAAATTATTTTGATTCAAATTATTGCATGTTAATTTAATTAGAAAATGCTTTATTTAATTCTGGAAATTAGTTAAATGCCAATTTGCTCTATTCCACCCTGACATAAATAATTGTATGCCATGACCTCTTGTCACCCTAGTCTAGTTTAAGTAGTTGGACATTATTAAATCGCCAACATGGGTATTTAGACCGCTATAGTACAATGCTTAGCCCTGCAACGTAGTCATGACATTATTTTGGATAATTACATGTTAATATTGACTTAATGAGATATGGAACCTATTTTGGAGAAGTGTCATGCGTTATTAATGATGATGTTGATGGCACGTGGTGCATGGTAATCAACCGGGTTTGATAAATGCTTTAGACCGGGGCAAGTGGCAGGAATGATCCGGTGGGCCATGAGTGGCACCGAGAATGTCGTTTTGGTTCTTCGACAGTCTTGCTTTGGACACCCTAAGGACTTAACCTAGAAAGCCTTTGTTCTGAGTCATACGTGCAACCACATGTCTGTAATGGGACGGACCTAGTTGAATAAGTTGTTAATAACTTGCTTGTGGAACCTTAGGGTGTCAACTACACCTTTTGTGTAGTTGTATGGGAGAGCGTACCGGGGTGATGGATAGGTACCCATCTAATGGTTGGTTGGCTTAGACTTCGCCTTTGCTAAGGGAAGGGTTAGTGCGCAACAACCGGGGAGGTCCACTTGTGTAGTTAGAGGCTTCCGAAAGACTTTGTTACGGGCACTCGCCTTTGTGGTGTTTGACTGTATCTGGTGGGTAAAGTGCATAACCTCTGTAGAGTGTACAACCTATTCGAATAGCCGAGTCCACAGTATTGGACACTGCTCAGGGATTACAGTCAAGGGTTAGACTTTCATGAAAATAACTTGGCTTGGAAAATATATGGGTTGAAATGATGAATTGGACCTAGGACTGGAAAATGTGTTACTTGTGAAATCATTGTGAAAGTACTCTATTTATTATTGTTTACTGTTGTGCAATTTATTACTGTATTTACACTTGTTATTTATTGCAAATGAACCTGTTAGCCTATCCTTTGTAATAAGCCATGCATATAGAATATTAGTTTGCATTCTGTGCATGACTTGTTGAGTACCAAGTACTCACCCTTGCCACAATACAACATCAGTTGAAGAAGAAGCAATGCCTTTACATTCTGCTGCAGATTTATTCGAGTAAGACTTTAGCCCTGCGAGGCGTACTTTTGTAATATGACTATAAGGTCGAGCAACCAGTTATATTTCCCTTTCAATAAAGTACTTTACTATTTCGTTGAGTATGATTATGATATATACCGATGTTGAGACTGTGTGCACTAGCGTGATCCTGGACTAGTGTTGAATACACAGAGGGTCCGGATTTGCAAATTCGGGTCCCGACAGAGGTGGTATCAGAGCCATACTGACTGTAGGACTACCCTTAGCTAGAATGGTCGTAGTGAGATTAAAACTTATTTACTAAAGTAAAAAGTTGCCAAGATGATGAATGAAATCTCGACTTATCCCCTTCCCTCTTTCATACCCCCTTGCTAAATTTTTCTCATTTCCACTTTGTTTTAAAATTTTTGAGTTCTTACGTAAGTGTCTTGGCAGATGAAGATGCTCAACAATTATGGCGAGCGCGAGGAGGGCTACACTGTCGAGTTGTGGCGTATGCTACAGGTGCTAGGAGGTTTTGAGAGGCCGCTTTACCAGGGGACCACCGTAGTGCAGGCTGGATTGGTCAAGGCATGGGACGTCAAGATCACCGTGTATGCTCGCGAGAAGACAAAGTTCAGCCGCCCATGCTACTTTATGGCCAGGAGGTCCACCTTCCAGATGGGGATCCAGGAGCTGTCGCGCTGAGCAATGCGACATATCGCTCGCACCTACTCATGAGAGCTAGAGGGCACAATGTTTCGCCACCACCCGTGTCGAGACAACAAGGTTGAGCGGGAGTCGATAGAGGATGAGGATGTCACTATCACACATTTGGCGAGGTTTGTCGTTGCACAGGAGGACCGTGAGGAGGTCAAGAAAGAGAAGAGAAGTATGGAGGAGGTTCGAGAGTATATGTCTCATCTTCTGCGAAGGATTGATGAGCTGGAGATGGCATTGTATGGACAGGGGCCGGAGCCAGTACTAGAGCTGCATGAGCCAGATCCTGAGGAGCCGCAGCCAGAGCCACAGCCCGCGCCAGAGCCCGAGGAGGATGTTGTTTCTTCGACGTCAGTTGTTGTGGGGTATGGCGTGTGAGGGGAGCCGCCGAGACCATCCTCGGGCTATTTGAAGACTCAGTCATCCTCATTGGATTTGGAGGCTAACAACGAGTCACTGATGGCGCTCGCAGTGTTAGCACCCAAGCCCAATTGAGACAACAGTGAGACCCTTTGAATAACTCGACAACAATCCCGATATTCCCCCGGTATGCGACCCGAAGCTCGCCCAGGATCGCCCCGCATACCGGTTTCCAATGCCATATGAACCCAGTTTGCATAAAGGGGCAACGAACTCAAAACCCCACAACCAAACATGCAACGCGGAAGCACAACAACCAACACATTCACGCTCGAAGACAAAACCCGACAAAAGCAACGCAAACCAAACCGAAAACAACACCACGACAACCACCCAACAACGAGGTCACCAAGCACCGAAGTGACCCACGAGACATGGCACGAGTATGATAGTACACAAAAGGTCAATAACGAAGGTAGCCAAGTATCCAGCACAGACATGATAATGTTTGAGGCTAACTGTACAACAAAAGAATGCCCAACCCCAAATTAAACCAAAAGTACTACATCTCTGGAAGTGTCCTGCCCCTGGACACTCCCAAGCGTAAGCAGCATCCACAGTAGTCTCTACTCGGTGCCCCGCCCGGTCACCGAGAGGCAGAACGGACAGAACTCACATCCGTCCTGATCCTCACCTGAAAACCACGAAGCAGAAGCATGAGCACCTAGCACCCCCTCGAGCGGCCCCAAGCCTCGCTTGGCCCTCGAGGGTCGGCCTAAGCCTCGCGCTCAACCACGTCCAACTGCATGAGGGCATGACCCATCGGGCAGTATGCGACGAAAGAATAGCTTACCGTACCATTATCAGGCATGCGATTAACAAGGGGTGCTCGATCAACATGGCAAACAACAGATCGGTCCTTAACCGACACAGGCGAGACTACAACACTTGAGTCTCCACACCCAAATGATCCAACTTTCTCATCCGGTCTCAATTCAACATTTCAAATATAAACATATCCATTGCAGTCCAACATTTGTGAAGTAAATAACCTCAAGCGATGGAACCATCCACCACTTGGCCCATACCCGACATCTAAGCAAACTAAGCATGGACAAATTATATTTACCCATATACTAGCTCCAAAGGAGGTGTTCAACAAGTATGAAGGAGTGTATGTGCAACAATTAGGATCGAGTACCATTCCCACAATTCAACTCCAAATGCATGACTTAGTCATCCAATAAGCAATTTATTCACCAAAATAAAATTACATAAAAGGTTGAGTATACTTAGGTGCTTGCTTGAGGCTTCTGCTTGAGTATCGACAACTACTTGTTCGTCGGCACCCCCCTCAGTCACCGCCGCGCCAATCTCCGCGGAATCGCTCTCTACAAAGTACAATGCATGAATAAGATGCATGCTATGCAAATGAATTCAAATACAATGCATTTCCCCACCGAACAGAACAGGCAGCCCGGATAGTCCGGACCTTTCATCCAGATAGTCCGGATAAGTCGGACATTCCAGACATTTTGTCCGGACACTCCGGACACCGCACACTTTGCCCGGACACTCCGGACACCGCACACTTTGCCCAACGACTCGAGGGATCGAGGTGCTCCCATGTTCTACGACACCGCGAGGGCCCGATCTAGAACTTTCCTACACGCGGCCAAGCCGGAGAAGCTCCGAGCTAGCCCAAACCACGATGGACCGATGTTCATTTTTGTAGCCCATGACCAAAACTAAATCCGACCCTAGGAATGGCATCACCTCTACACGATCTCTCACCTTATACCCTAACACCGCCTAATCCACCCCCAAATCCAACTACACACCAAGACCCTAACACTCTCCAAGTTTGCCCCAAACCCCAATCTACATAACCAAGCCCCAAATCCAACCCCGCGGGAGTTCCTAGAACCCAAGAACCACGAATCAACTCCAAGAAGAGGTCTTACCTTCGAGGAGGATGGAGGAGAAGAAAGGATGGCCGGGTAGGGGGAGGAGGACGCCGGCTTGGTGAGGAGCTTGAGGACGCCGGAATGGGGAGTCGCCGAGGAGGAGCCACGGAATGACACCGGCTGGTGGGGAGGCATCGGAGACGAGCTCGGGGTGGAGGAGAGAGCACGGGGAAATGGAGGTAGGAGGAGAAATGACTAAGGGGCCAAGAAAAACGGGATTTTATACTCAACCCCCGCCAAGCCCGGACACTCCGGACCTTTAGTCCGGATACTCCGGATTGAGGCCTTCGGTCGAGCCAATCCGGACACTCCAGACCTTTTGTCCGGATACTCTGGGTTGCCCAGAATTCCAGCACAGGGTTTGATTTTTTGTGCCAAGTTTAAACTAGGGTTAGATGTTGGATCTTGGTGCAAACCCCACCATGTCAGAGATAAAAGTTTCTAGTTTGCAACCAAGCAACGTACACATCCTAGATCATCCCGGATCTTCAAGTTGCAAGTCTCCAAACTTGGATGAAAAAGCACATTTGCAGATTGGAGGGTCCAAGCTCCAAACTTGCGGTTGAGCCTTGGACACTTCTAAGGGACAGTTTAGGATACTCTAGGAAGTTACTCTTTGAACCCAGTTGTGGCTTCAGGCCGGTTAGGGTTAAAGTTTGCCGCGCGAGTCGAATTTAAATTCGGGGCCCTGACATGGCAATTGTTTTGCGCCTATGCCACCGCACCCGCCACGTGGAGGTAGTGGAGGTTGGGTTGAGGAGTGAGCGTTGAGAGTAGTGGTTGAGACTCCTTTGTCGAGTCGCGTTATAGAATAAAGAGGCACCCTTAGAGGCGTTAGACTCCAGTGTGTTAGTCGATTTGGATTTTCATTGCTTGTGAGTGTCCGGTATGCGTTGCAAGGCCCTTAGGCATTGTGAGAAACTATACCAAGTTATTATTAATAATTAATAAAGTTGGATTTTGAGTTACACTTTCCACCCCGCATAAGTTTCTCTACTACTTGCCTATTCTTATTCCCCTCTCGTCTCTAAAACTTGGAGTAATCAACAGATGACGAACACTCGCGGAAACCTTGGAGGCAACGAAAGTGGTTCTCGCCCAGCCGAAAACCCCAACGATGGAGCACTCGCACCCCAGCCAGCACCACCAGTTGACATGTAGAATTTTGGTGCCATCCTTGCTGAACAGACCCAGCTGATGCATGCTGTGATGCAACAAATGCAGCAAGTCACTGCTCAGGCCGCTGCCAATCAAGCTAATCAGGGATATGACAGAATTCCAGACTTTCAGAATTTATGAGGACTCATACGCCCACATTCTCAGGAAACGCCAATCCATCGGAGGCAAATGATTGGCTGAGATCGATTGACAGGAAGCTGCACATCACCCAGTGCGTGGGGAATGAAAGAGTGCTCTACGCCTCTCATCAGTTAGAAGGTACAGCAACATAATGGTGGGAGAACTTTTGTGCTGCACATGAGAACCCCCGGGACATCACTTGGGAGGAGTTCACAGCTGCATTCCGCCAGTATCATGTGCCAGAAGGGATCATGGTCCTCAAGAAGGAGGAATTCAGAGCTTTGAAGCAGGGCAGCTAGTCCGTGGCTAACTATTTAAATAATTTCACCCAGCTAGCTCGCTACGCACCAGAGGACATAGCAACGGACAAGGCAAGATAGTCCCATTTCATGAAGGGACTGAATTCTGGACTTCAGGTGGGACTGATTACCCACACATTCCCCAACTTCCAGGAATTGGTGAACAAGGCGCTTATTTTGGAGGACAAGCGCAAAGAACTTGAAGACAACCGGAAGTGTAGGATGGCATAGCAGGGAGCACGTCAGGGAGCTCAGCGTCTGAGGGTTGCACCCAACTAGTTCTTCAGATTTCAGCCAAAGAACACTTCAAGAGCACCATCACTAGCACGGAGGCCTGCGAATCAGAATTTTCAGACCCCAGCGCCAGCAGGGAATGCGGTGGCAGGAAATCAGCTGAGCACAGTGAAGCGTTGCTTCCACTGCCACGAGCCAGGTAACTTTGCCAATTATTGCCCCAAGAAGGCAGCAGGAGTGACCCCAGTTCGTTTCAATCTGGGATCCACGCCAGCAAGGACACCTGCACCGGGGCCAAGCCATGGAGCTGCACAGCCTGGAACCGCAACTCAGAATGTGGTGAGAGGAAGAGTTGACCACATCACTGTAGATGCACTTTAGAATGCTTGAGACGTCGTGCTGGGTAAGTTACTTGTCAACTCAGTCCCTGCAATAGTTTTGTTTGACTCTAGAGCTTCGCATTCGTTCGTCTCTCAAGGTTTTGCTGTTGAAAATGATTTAGAGACCGTGGATCTAAAATGCATGCTTTTAGTTCAAACCCCTGGGTCAGAACTCCGAACTAAAGTAGGATGTTCTGGGGTAAGAATATTAATAGGTGGGGTAGAATTCTTAGCGAACCTCATAATATTGGAAACCTAGACCATAGATGCTATCTTGGGAATGGATTGGTTATCCAAGCACAAGGCTATGTTGGACTGTAGATGAAGAGTCATATCAGTTGAGAGCCCTTGCAGAAGAAAAGTGGAGATCCAAGCAACCACCATTCGTGATGGGCAGTTGATGGTCAACAGTGCGAAGGTAGTCAGCATAGAGGATGTTCCAGTGGTGAATGAGTACCCTGATGTCTTTCCTAAAGATCTACCAGGTATGCCGCCAGATAGAGATATAGAGTTTTTAATCGAGTTAGTAACTGGTACAGCGCCGATAGCAAAAAGATCTTATCGGATGTCAACCGAGGAGTTAGTGGAGATAAAGAAGCAGCTCGAGGAGCTGATGGAAAAAGGATTCATCAGACCTAGTTCATCGCCGTGGGGAGCGCCTGTTCTGTTCGTCAAGAAGAAGGACGGGAGCTTTAGGATGTGCATAGATTACCGTGCATTCAATAAAGTCACCATGAAGAACAAGTACCCTGTAACACCCCGGCATCTAGTGTGCCTGAATGTTACCAAACATAGATTAAACAGCATCTAAAAACCTCAAATAAAGATAAATTACAGCAAAGGAGCGAATGCTAGAACCAAAAATTTAAAGATCTCCTTTGTTTATCCATGATTCGGAGCAACAACAAAATATCACATGATATATCATAATGGAAAAACATCCAAAGCAGCAATAACAGGTAATATAGCGGCAATTTAAGTCTAACATAATGAATTTAACCACTTCATGTACCAAATCGAAGTAAAGGATGTAAACAGGCACATGAACAAATCATAATCCTAGTTTCATCACCCTAGATTCATGATCACAAATCCGAAACGTAAATATTGTAATAGTCATTTAACTCACAAACAAAACTTGCCAGAATCTTACTCAACATTGAAACACAAAGCACTCACATACGGCCTCAGCACGACCCAAGCGGTAGGATAAATCCTCAAACAGACCACGAAAGAAAACGATCTCACACTCCTCATTTCATACATTCCTTGGCAATAGAGTGCCCGATCCCTTTAACCAACGCTACTCTCCAGAAGAACACGGTACCAACCTCTAACCCCAACTCTAGATCCCCCTTCAGCTCTCACGTGCAAAAATGCTTTCACACCTCAACCTCTCTACTGTGGTTCGTCATAAACAAGACGACGCGAACCAAGCGGGACACATCATTCCAAGACTACCAATTGCTTGAACAAACGGGGTTAAAACCTTGCAAAAGATTGATCTTTTACAACTAGGCCAACACCCACCGTTACCACTGAAGGAAAAACCTACTTTATAACCACGGTCCTTAAAACCCGCAAAAACACTATCAACCGAGCAATCCCCATCGGTTGACACAGCTCGCTCACAGATCGGCGACAAAAAGATCCAATACACTTCCAAAAGGAAAAGCAATTACTAGCAACCACCAAGTGGTCCACTAATAATTTATAAACAACCCCACCGAGGAACACATCGATGCCACAATTCTCCAAGAAGGTTTGAATTGGGTCATACAAAACCTTCCTTTACTCTTCACTTTTAAACCATTTACGATAAACTACAAGCCACACCAGATTTCTCTTACTAAGAAAGTCTCGCCCTCACATCCTTCCACTCAAAGGACCAAGACAAAAGGTACCACCATTGGGTAAGCTCAACCACCAACCATTAACCCAATTGATCCCCATGCATAACTTTGAGTCCAATGCACTACAATCACTTTGGAAAGGATTCGACAACAACCAAAGAGTATTCATTTTAATTTCCTAAGCCAAGACGCAAAGGAAACACAAATCTCCAACACCACCACCAACATACCAGAAATTCTTCATTGTTTCTTTTCATACCAGAAAGAAATAGAAATCTCGATTTGTGACATGAATGCACACTTTTCAAGAGCACTCCGGATTAGTCATATATCTATATATGACTTTCTCAATGACCTTGCTCATCGACTCTCTCATCATTAAACATCTATAAACAATGTCATGCTTCCTTTTCACCATTCATTCTTCATGTAACAACAATACCAAGTAGTCATTCACAAAAAGACGTCTTCCTCTGTACACATGATTGAAACACAATTAACATCGATGGCTGCAAAATTCTTATAAACTATGATGGTGTAACACCCCGGCATCTAGTATGCCTGAATGCTACCAAACATAAGCTAAACAACATCTAAATACCATGAATTAAGGTAAATTACAGCAAGAGAGTAAATGCTAAAACCCGAGATTTCGGCAGCATCTCCTTTGTTTTAACATGATTTGAAGGAGCAACAATAGTATAGCAATATATGGCAATATGAGAGACAACTAAAACAGCAATAATTAAAGACTTAGCAACAATATAAGTCTAGTTTCACGCATTTAATGTCTCCAAGAGTCAAACGAACAATAAGACTCTCATTTAGCAAAGCTAAACCTTAAAGCAATAATCATCATACGCAATTTATTATCAAAGACTAAATTAATGACTTGTGGAATCAAATGAGTGAAGCATGCCGGTCTCATGGTACCTAAAACAACAAGAAAACACAAGCGTGAGTTCAAAACTCAGCAAGTATATTGCAATGGTTCAAACAAAAACAATTACATGGCTACAACAACTCACATCATGTATATCATCTCATTCATATTCACAAATCCTTATCATCATCATTATGTATGCAATGCGATGCGATGCGATGCGATGCGATGCGATGCTCATATCTCCTTGGAAACTCATACCGGTATGGTTGAGTACACACCCGTCGGTGTGCACCCTCTCCCCCCTTCCATCCCGAAGATGGAGGGTGCCTACTCCTCGCTTCCGTTCACCGCGGTGAATGGAATCACGATGTAGGACTTACTCATTGGCTCTCCAGAATAGTCATAACTTTCTCACCGACCTTCCCCGGACTAGTTATGACTTTCTCACCGCCCGGGCCATGTATCATGCCATGTATGCAAATATGCCAACATCATGAATAACTTGTACATTAACACATGGCATCATCATAGATATCTTGTACATTAACACATGGCATCATCATAGATAACTTGTACATTAACTCATGGCACCATCACGTAATAAACATATTCATCATATCAATGGCAAACATTAAAGCATGGTATGTGAACATATCATATATTCAAATTTCAATATCAACCAATCAAACAAACTACAACCCGCTACCCATTCCAATACACTTGCCTCAACCACGGGCGACGGATTGGCGAGATGTAGAGGGCACTCCCAGGGTCACACCACCTGCACATAGGTACCACACACTCACAATCATGACCACAAAACAGTACGCAAACCCTCATCTACCCCGACATTGCCATCTACTCGCAATAACCAAAAACAGAGGTTCTGTCCCGCCGGGATAGCAGCCTTCCAAAAGGCATAACTTGGGTTCTAAGACTCCGAATCAATTAAACGAGTACATCCTCGCATAGCTTAGGAAATTTCCTAACTTTTCCTAAGTATAAGGAAAGACTGATTCGGAATCTAAAGTTGTTTAATCTACAAAATACCAAGATCTGTTCCAATCACGTCACAGATTTTAACACGCTCGGTAAAACAGCCATAACTTTCAAACGGCTGATCGGAATTTAACGTTCTTTATACCCACTGAAAGGTATTGAAATTACCTACAACTTATTCAACAGGAAGATGTCCAAATGCGGAATCTAAATTGGCGAATAACCGAACCCTAGGTCGACTGCTCATGCTGTCCGAAACAGAGAACGTGACCACTTCTAGAATTCATGTAATCTACTCAATTCCAGCACCACCAATTGATCTAAAAACATGATATTGATCCTTAGAATAGTACCTAGCCCAACCCCAAGGAGTCCCATGGCCATACCTTCGCCCGACGAACGAAAAACCCACGGATCGCCTCCCTGTTCGCGCGATCTCCCTCCTCGCTCCGATTCCACCGGATCTCCTCGTCGCAGAGCGCTCCAATGGATGGATCTTCAGGTTGGGGAGGTGGAGAAATCCCCTAGGGCAGCAAGGGTGGTGGAGAGGTGAGGAGAGGGGTGGTGGTGCAAAGGGGAGCAACAATGGGGGTGGCGGCTAGGGCAAAAAGGGAGAGGGAGAGGTGGGGAGAGGCTAGGGCACAAGGGGGCGCAATGGGGCAGGGGTGGGGCGCATAAAGGGGCAGGGGAAGGCCCCTAACCTGGTATCCTACTCCTATTTGGACTCCCACTCCTTCCTACCAAAGCCCACGACCCTTTCCCTTAGGCCCAAACTCCCCCGGAAAGGCCCAAACTCCCGGAAACGGCCCGAAAACGCATGTAAACCTCATACCACATGGTTTTTACCTTAATTCCACATTTTATAATGTTCTTGCCCTCAACATTCACATTTTGTAATGCCACAATCTCTAATTTCACATTTTATAAAGTTTCGGCATTCCGTAGTGTCATAGACGGCATCACCATTAACAGGAAAACACCACATCGTAAAAGAACCCACGTCAATTGAAAAACTAAACTTGCAAAACCTCGCATTTTTAACCACAATCAACATTTGGAAAAGAACATCGGCTCCAACGTTGAACATCTGCACATACAACCGCCATAAATTTTCTCAAAGAGAAAGGGAAACTCATTTCCAAAAGAGAACACTTCACCAACAGCATCACTCATGAAACATCCACAAAAACCACCTTTTGAAGCACTTGCAAACACCACACAGATTTTCCAAATAACTCCAACTCTAGCCAAAAAGGATTACAAATTAAACCTCGTGAGTTTTCCAACACACCCCTCTATGTCCATTTGTTTCCTTTCAATTTATTCCAAGGATAACTCAGTGTGAACGCGAAGGAGAGCGATCCACTCAAAAACTTTTGGGTGTAAATCTATACTCACAACACAAACTAAACAAATTAGCCAAAAGCAAAGGATTGGCACCAATTTCTACGAGTTTTAGGGAAATTCTGAAACGCAACATAAGGAACACCTTGACCAAAACCCTTCAACCAAAATGGCAAACAACCAAACCAGTCTGAAAGGTTTAGACACAAGCTCAGCATGAAACCCACCATGTCTAGTATTCCACTATACTTACCATTTAAGCGTTCAATATTCACTATTTACTCATCGAGAAGCCCGTCATAATTCAACCAAGAGCTACATAACCAATTCTTTCTCTAGTTACCTTTCTCAACACTTATAAATAAAGTTTATGACGATTATCAAAAGACATCCAACCAATACTACCTCATCATGATGCCCACAGACCAACACATCATATAACAACGTATTCTATATTTCAAACATAGTACTTCCACGGATACTTAAACATGATCAACCTATCAATTTTATTCCATCCATACGCCAACATCTTGACAATTGAAACTTGTTCAATCAATAAATGACTTCAACAAGTAAATATTATCTTTACAAGATAAAATTCGTAAATAGGATTCTAAGATATGCATTCGTTAAGGATAAAATCTTGCATCGTGATTATTATCCATTGTTCATCCCATCACAACATGTACTCCACATAATACCACAGTTTTACACTTTTCTTCTATTGGATCAATGGTTTCCAACAATTAACAACACTATCAAGTCATCAATATCAATTGTTTGCATAATCTTAAAAACTGCAACATTACTTTTAGTTACCCTATCCAAAGGCTATAGCAAATTGTCACTACTCAACATGCTCAAACTATTTGAAACAAAATGAATGGGTTGGACCATCACAAAGCTCTTACCACAACCGCAAAACCTATGTTTTCCCAATTAACACGATACTAGCATTATAGGAACAAAACCGCACTTCCAAATATACTAATAGTTTGCAACATCATAAATAACAACTCTAATCAACTTCCAAGTTAAGGTCACCAACACGATTAAATCTCTCTATTAACATGTAAAATTAGAACATCTTTAACAACCCGCAAAGTTTCTTTAACAATATCAGTAGTCTACATCATCTTAATGTTCTAACCATGCATTAGGGTTTAAAACCTTAAACATTATCGGGGGTCATAAGAACTTTTAAAGCGAAGCAACAGATTCTAAGCATGTACATTAACACCTTTAATCATTCTCGCTATAGAGTACTCTACAACACTAGTAGCCTCTTTTATCTCAGGCTAAAGATAACAACCGCATTGAATTGTTTCAACTCACAAATTAACTTAACAATACGTCATTCCATAAACCACATTGGTACATACTACATAACATGCTAAACAACAATTCTCACTATTGACAAACGATTTCAGTCAAAAGACTACTTACTTTGTTTGCAGCATTTTATTTTTTAAAAAACTCAACCCAAATTCACACGGAAACTTGACTCTCAAATTTGCAATGAGACAAACCCAAACTTGGTCATGCAAAAGGAATTCTCCAAAACACTTTTCAATCTCAAGGACTCCCATAGAGGGAAATGGTTGAAACACAATTTTCTCAAAAGGGAACCAAGCGATCAAGTAATCCTTTTCAAATAAAACCTTAACACCAAACCCCAACCTTTCACGAAACAAGAAGGGTTTTCAAAGATGATTTCTCAAACCAGTAAAATGACGAAATCACACACCACTTACACCTACAAAGCCACAGAACTTCAGCCCTGACAACCAGGTCTGGCATAACGCCGCAATAACTCTTTTGACCTTGGAGAAAGACAAACACAGGAATAAATTGAATGCTTCTCCTCACAAAGAAATCAACAAACTTAGCATCAATGCTGGAAAGGCGACCAAAATAAGCGCAACACTAGACTCTTCTTGTTCGTCTTCAACCAAGGAAGACAAAACCACACAACGCATACAGAACAATCCGCGAAAATCCAATACCAAACACTTTTTTTTTCTTTTGGTTTCAATCAACTAAAACCAAGAAAACCAACCAAGACCGACCGTTAGAACGGTAAAGAGCAATTGAAAGAATCCACCACGAACTCTTCTATTCGACTCCAGCCAACTACCCGGTCTACGATAGAAAGGATAAGCACTATTCTCCCACAGGGGTTAATAGTTCTTCAGTGATGGCGCTAACCGACCACACCGTCAAACCACACCCTTCCTATGAACAAAAAGTGGTGACCGAAACCCTTCGACACCACAACCTCCCTTAATCATTATCACAGGAACAACTCAATCAATTATCTCATAAACATAGCAGCTTATATTATCAAATATAGCATTCAACAACAAGGCTTAAATACAACATTTAAGCGTAAGTAACGATACCCATTCCTCTTTCCTATTGTGCATCAGAGTGTGTCAAGTTTTAAATTAGTTAACCAAACTATTTCAGATTTTAAGGTTATTGCCCTAAGGTCAAATTTTAACAAGTAATCTGTGAAATCATGTGTTGAAAAATTGGCTTAAAATAGAATTTGCAAAATGTGTTTGTTCATGTGTTTTATCAATTTGACAAGAAACAGTAAGTTTCGCTTTTGCGCCGGACCAAGCTCTCAAGAAACAGTAAGTTTCCCATCTACGACGGACAAACTTTGTTGGTCTGTCGAAAACATGCTTTGGCAACCTCACTTTCCCATGTACGACGGACCGATTTTGTTTGTCTGTCGTGAACATGATTTTGTGCGCCTGAGCCAAACTCTTTCTTTCCAAGAAACCAGTAAGTTCCACATCTATACCGGACAAGATTTTTGGTCCGCCATGAACATGAATTTGAAAGCGTTTTTGAACCGAGACTTTTGCATGTACGACGGGCCGATTTTGGTTGTCCGTCGTAAACATGTTTTCGTCGGGATGTTTTCTTTTGGAACCGAGAGTTTCCCTTGTACAACGGGATGCACTTTGTTGGTCCTTCGTGAACTGTTTTCTAGGGTTTCTCTTGGCATTTGCGCCAGACTGGTTTTGTTGTCCGTCGTGAATGGGATTTGCTCAATTAGGGTTTTGAGCGATTTTGATATTGATTTTTGAATTTGATTTTGAGATTATGAAATTTGTGATAATTTCATGATGCTTGTTTTTGAAGTGGACTTTATGCAATGCTCATGTGAGTAGTTGCATGGATTGACATTGAGTCAAGTCGTGGACTTGTGCTCGGATTTGTTTTGTAGTTTGTTCATGTGCAGGTATTGCTTGAAGACGAATGTGGTCGATGACGGGACCAGAACTAGGTTCATGGAGGAACTGAGGTTCGGGACTAGGTTCAGGGAGGAACTGAGGTCTTGGTGGTCAAGGATGTCATGCGGGACGTTCGGGCTAAGAGAATGGTGCACATGAAGAATGGTTAGTCACGTGAGAATGGCAGGAGGTCATTCGCGTGCAAAGTGTTAGTCACGTGAGTATGGCGGTGGCCATACAGCGTGCAAAGTGTTAGTCACGTGAGTATGGAAGGCTTACCATACGCTGGCGTAAGAGTTGTACTCGGCCAGGTTGGGCCAAGTAGAGTTGTGTTGGATACGGATTCCTTCTAGGGAATAGGAATCGTATTCTGGTTTGGTCCTTTAAATAGGAGGGGTTGTCTCCTATTGAAGGACACCAAGGAGAGCTGAGCACATCAAGCTTTGAGCTTGGTTTTAGGGTTTGTACTCTTTTGATGAGAGTACTTTAGACAAAAGAAATAAAGATCAATTCTTCCAAGTTTTTTGCGTGCTACAGTAACCACGTTGCTACAGTATTTTCTGTTTTGGTTCTTGTTTGCATGCTTGTTCTAGTTCTAGATTGGTTTTTGTTCTTCAAGTTTTATCTTGATTTGATCCATCAAAAACCTCTCTAGGGTATTGATCTAGTGTTTCTCAAAGTCTAGTTGATCAATCTTTTGTCGTTCTTGTTTAATCTTGAAGTTTTGATTAGATTGATTCTCGTCAAGTTCTGGATCAGCAATCTTGCGAAGCTCATAACTTTTGATCCGTAAGTCCGATCGAGCTGATTCTTTTTGGGTTCGATTCGTACTGGAATCTAGGTTCTTGTGTCCAAATTTCAGATCAATCCTACGGTTGGATCTCCGGGAATTCGCGTTTTACCAAACCACTGTTATTCTGTTTTTGTCGAAAACGAGGCAATTATTTGGTTCTGTTTTGGGGTGAATTTTTAATAGATCAAGAATTTGGTTTTAGCTTCCGCACAATCATTCACCCCCCCTCTGATTGCTATATTCGTATATTTCGATCCTACAAGTGGTATCAGAGCAAGGTTTTTCTAATCTATCTTAATCGGTGATTAGATCAATGGATCATTATTCGACAAAACCTTGTGTGTTCGATGGTGTTGATTTTCAGTTTTGGAAAGCCAAGATGGAGGCGTTCATCCAAGCACAGGGCTTCGCAATATGGGAGAAGGTTTACAAGCCATATCAAGTCCCTGAAAACGACAACGTCAATGATGCAAATCGTGCACATGTTGAAGCAAATAGCAAGGCGCGAAACTTGATCATCCAAGGCTTGGGACGCAGCGACTTTGATCGTGTGGTTCATCTTCGATCTGCATATGAGGTATGGAAATCTCTTTGTGATTATCATGAGGGTTCTAACACTGTCAAAGAGGTTCGCCAAGATATTTACAAAAAGGAATACATGCGTTTTGAGATGAAACCTAGTGAATCTGTAGATGACTTCTTTGCACGTTTCAATAAAATTCTTAGCAATCTACGTGCTGTTGGAGTTAGCTACACTGATGCTGCAAATGCTCGACAATTACTTAGTGCTTTGGACATGTCGGTGTGGGAGATGAAAGTAACATCTATACAGGAATCTACTGTGATGAGCACACTTACATTAGATGTTCTTTATTCTAAATTGAAAACTCATAAATTAGATGTTCTTGCCAGGAAAGGGAATATTAAATCAATTGCTTTGATCTCTAACCCTAACATGTCAAATGCAAATTCTTCTTCTAGCTTTGCCTTGTCTTCCATGACTTCTTTAACAGATGAGCAACTTGAAGAGTTTCCTGAAGAAGATCTGGCACTACTCTCTTCTCGCTTTAACAAAGCCTTGCAGAACGTGAGAATGAGAAAGAGAGGTGGTCCTCCAAGATGCTATGAGTGTGGTGACCTCAACCATATTCGCACAAGTTGTCCTAAGCTTGCAGGAAAAACATCAAAGGAGGAGAAGGACAACGACAGAAGGAATGAGAAGAAAAGGTTCTCGTCAAATGATAGGAAGAAGAAGAGCTTCATCAACCGCAAGGTGGTTCACCGAGTTCTTTCCGCTCTTGAACAAGTCAATTTGAGCGATGTGGACTCGGAGAGCAGCGAAGATGATGCAACTCCAAGCAAGCATGATTTGATGGGATTGTGTCTCATGGCAAGCAGCAAGGATAGCTTTACCGAGGACGGCAATGACAGCGACTTCAATGAGGTAGATCCTTCTTATGATGAATTAGCCAATGCTGTTGACCGTCTTGGAAAATTACTTGACAAACGTGATAGAAAAATTAAGAAACATGATACTCTTGTGGAGTCATTGAATGCTGAAATTGCTAGACTTAAGACTTTGATTCCTGATGATGATACTTGTAAATCATGTGACTTAATTTACAATGAGCTCACCTTGCTTAGGAAAGAACACGCTTTTCTGTTGCATCTAAATGAGAAAAACGAGAAACATGTTAAACATGCTAGCTGTTCCACTGATGATTTGCATGGTTCAACTTCTTGTTCTAAATGCTCAACTCTTGAATTAAAATTGAAAGATGCAAATGCTAGGGTTTCTCAATTGACTGATAATCTGCTTACTCATGAGGTTCTTTCATGCTCTACTTGTCGTAAACAGAAAGGGAAGGTCAATATTCCTTGCAATAATTGTTTAACTCTTGCTAAGAAAGTTGATTACTTGCAAAATTCTTTGGAACGTTTCACTAATGGCAAGAAAAAGTTGAACATGATTTTGGATCAATCTAAGGTTAGCACAAACAAGAGAGGTTTAGGTTTTGATCCTTATGCCACATATGAAACTAAACCTTGCACTGTTGTTCAGGCTCCTTGCAAAATTGAGTTATCTAATGAGCCTAAGAAAATTGCTTTTCAATCTGCTGGTTTTTTATCTTCTACTATGATGAATGCAAAATGTGCTTTTACTGTTAAAGCTAAACATCATATCAAGTACACTTGCACTCATTGTGGTAGAGATGGACACTTAGTAGATTTTTGCTTTAGACTAGCCAAACAGCAAAAGAAGGAAAGAACTGAGGCTAGGTCAAATTTCAGCAAAGCACATTTTACTTCTTATGCGCCTAGAGTGATGAAAACACCTTCTGTTCCTAGAAACATGGGAAAAGGCAAATCTAATTTTGTGCATAAAAATTATCGTGTTGTGCCTACTGTTGTGCGTCGTGTGTCTCAGTACTGGATTCCCAAAAATCTCATTCCTAACCCCAGTACTGAGACCTCGACATGTTTTGTTGCTATGTAGGCTTCTCGCGCGAGGAAGGAGAACATATGGTTAGTGGATTCCGGATGCTCACGCCACATGTCCGGTGATAAGAATTGGTTCTCCTCCCTCACTCGTGCATCTCGTGCTGAAAGTGTTACTTTTGGAGATGCTTCTTCCTCTTCTGTTGTGGCAAAAGGTACAATAAAGGTAATTGACAAGTTTATGTTCAAAGATGTGGCTCTTGTTGAAAACTTGAAATATAACTTGCTTTCTGTCTCACAAATGCTTGATGAAGATCTTGAGATAAGCTTTAAGAAAAAGGAATGCAAAGTGCTAGATGCTTCAGGTGATCTTGTGTTCAAGATTTCTCGTTTTGGAAGAGTCTTTAAAGCTGATTTTGATGCATCACCTTCTTCTAAGCATAGGTGTCTAATTGCCAATGTTTCTAAAGATTTATTCTTTTGGCATCGTAGACTTGGTCATGTTTGTTTTGATCATCTTACTCGTGTAAGTGGTTTAGATCTCATACGTGGCTTGCCTAAGCTTAAGAGTGATAGCAATCTAGTATGTTCTTCTTGTAGACATGGTAAGATGATTGCAGGTTCACATCCACCTCTTACCATGGTGATGACAAACGCTCCAGGACAGCTTCTACATCTTGATACAGTTGGACCATCTCGAGTTCAATCCTTTGGAGGCAAACGGTATGTGCTTGTGATTGTTGATGATTTTTCTAGATACTCTTGGGTGTATTTTATGGCATCTAAGGATGAGGCTTTTAGTCATTTTAGAAGTCTTGTTCTTAGGCTTTCTGTTGATCATCCAGGAACTCTTAGAGCGATTAGAAGTGATAATGGAACTGAGTTTAAAAATTCTTCTTTTGATCTCTTTTGTGCTAAAAAAGGAATTGATCATCAATTTTCATCACCTAGAGTGCCTCAACAAAATGGTGTAGTTGAAAGGAAAAATAGAACGTTAGTTGAAATAGCTAGAACTATGCTAGATGAGCATCACTCTCCTCGAAATTTTTGGGCTGAAGCGATTTCAACTGCTTGTTATGTTTCAAACCGTGTGTTTTTGAGATCAAAATTGGGTAAGACTCCATATGAGCTTCGGTTTGGACATAGACCTTCTGTTTCTCACTTTCGAGTTTTTGGATGCAAATGTTTTGTCTTGAAATCTGGAAATCTTGATAAATTTGAAGCTAGATCAACTGATGGCATTTTTCTTGGATATCCTGCTCATACTCGTGGCTATCGTGTGCTTGTTTTGGAGACTAACAAAATTATGGAAACTTGTGAAGTTACTTTTGATGAGGCTAGTCCAGGCACTAGTCCAAGCGATGCAGGTACAGGCGCATATGTTCAGGGGGAGAAAATCTTTGAAGATAATGATGATGTTGA
This sequence comes from Rhipidocladum racemiflorum, assembly GCA_036346355.1. Taxonomy (NCBI): domain Eukaryota; kingdom Viridiplantae; phylum Streptophyta; class Magnoliopsida; order Poales; family Poaceae; genus Rhipidocladum; species Rhipidocladum racemiflorum. Next base: position 16,787,263 of record CM070582.1, read on the forward strand.
AGATGAAGTCTTGACTCTTTCTAATGCACAACAAGTTGTAGCACCTTTGGCTCCTACTACTACATCACCTACAGCTAACCATCCTCAAGCTACAACATCATCTGTACATGCTGAAAATGAAGTAGGAGAAGGAGAAGTCTCAAAAGCCAATGCTCCCTTGCACATTCGTAAAATGCATCCATCTCGAACAAATGATTGGAGACCTAAATGAGAGAGTCACTCGATCCAGGTTTATTCATTCGACACTCATACTCATTCTCGCTTTAGTTACTTCTTTTGAACCCAAAGATATATCTCATGCATTATCTGACGAATCTTGGATCAATGCCATGCATGAAGAATTAGAGAATTTTGAACGAAATAAAGTTTGGAAACTTGTCTCACCTCCTCCTGATTTTAATGTTATTGGAACTAGATGGGTTTTCAAAAATAAACAAAGTGAGGATGGTATTGTTGTTAGAAACAAGGCTAGATTGGTTGCTCAAGGTTACACTCAAATTGAAGGCTTAGATTTTGATGAAACCTTTGCTCCTGTTGCTAGAATTGAAGCCATTAGAATCCTTTTAGCTTTTGCTGCATCCAAAGGTTTCAAATTGTATCAAATGGATGTGAAAAGTGCTTTTCTTAATGGCTACATAAATGAGGAGGTTTATGTCAAGCAACCACCTGGTTTTGAAAATCCAAAGTTTCCAAATCATGTGTTCAAACTATCAAAAGCTTTGTATGGTTTGAAACAAGCCCCTAGAGCATGGTATGATAGGCTAAAAACCTTTTTACTTGAAAGGGGGTTTTCAATGGGAAAGGTTGATAAAACTCTCTTTTTACTCAAGCAAGGCAATGATCAACTATTCGTTCAGATTTATGTTGATGATATTATCTTTGGTGGTTCCTCTCATGTTTTAGTGTCTGAGTTTTCAGAAACAATGAGGAAGGAGTTTGAGATGAGTATGATGGGTGAGTTGACATACTTTTTGGGATTTCAAATCAAGCAAACGAATGATGGTACTTTTGTGCATCAAAGCAAATACACAAGAGACTTGCTACATCATTTTGGGATGGAAAACAGTAAACCAATCATGACACCTATGGAAAGCAATTGCACACTTGATCCGGATGAAGATGGTGAGCCGGTTGATCAAAAGGAATATAGAAGCATGATAGGTTCACTTTTGTACCTCACCGCATCAAGGCCGGATATACAATTTGCTGTGTGCTTGTGTGCTCGTTTTCAAGCTTCCCCACGTGCTTCACATCGACAAGCTGTCAAGCGAATTTTCAGGTATCTTCATGGAACTCAAGATTTTGGCATTTGGCTTTCTGCTTCCTCATGCATTAGTTTAAGAGCCTTTTCTAATGCTGATTTTGGAGGATGTAGAATTGATAGAAAAAGTACATCTGGTACATGTCATTTCTTGGGCAATTCTCTTATTGCATGGTCATCTAGAAAACAATCTTACATTTGCACAATCAAGCTGCGAATCTGAATATGTGGCTGCTGCTAGTTGTTGTTCTCAAATTCTTTGGATAGTAGCTACACTTAAAGATTATGGGGTTAATTTGGATAGTGTTCCTCTTTTGTGTGATAACACTAGTGCAATTTGCATTGCTAAGAACCCCGTGCAACACTCTAGAACAAAACACATTGACATCAGATTTCACTTTCTTAGAGATCATGTTGAAAAAGGCAACATTGTGCTTCATCATGTGGATACTGAACATCAATTGGCAGACATTTTCACAAAACCTTTATCTTCTTCTCGTTTTGCTTTTATTCGGGGAGAACTTGGGATTGTTCATCCAATGGGTTTGTTTTGAGGGGGAGTTTCCTTGCCAAGTTCTTTCACTTGATAAGCTCACTTTACCATATTTCTTTATATGTTATGTAATTGAGCTAATATATGATAATATAATTGTCTCACTTGAACTAAAAATGACATTGTGGAATTCCATGGACTGATTGCCTATAGCTAAATAGGCTTGATATTGAATCCTCTTGACAAATTTGGGCTATGAAGCAAGTGTGGTTTCAACTTTACTCTTTCATAAGACCTTTTAATCACTTTTGCATGTTTATAATCAAAGAAAAATGAAAAGAAAAGGGAATCAATAAAAAAGGGTTGTTAAAAGTAAAAGCCTCAAGTTATGAGCTTCAGGATGCTTTCCCTAAAAGATAAGATGTATGCTTCAAGCATGCCATTCCCTCAAAAGACAAGATGTATGCTTCAAGCATGCCACTCCAAGGAAATAAAAGAAGTATGCTTCAAGCATGCCACATGCGATTCTTGTTTAAAGATTAAATTGGTCCACTAGATTGGAGTTGAAACTACTTACTCGCCCTGATTTGTTATTTGCTTCAACTTTGAGCCTTTGTTTTTCTACTAAAGGTTTTGCTTAGTACTTGGCTATAGTTGACTGAATTGAGGTTGAGATGCATGTCATTCCCTAACTTGTTAAAATTACATCAAGATCATGTCTTTTGCATATTATGTGATATATAAGGTTATATGATCGAATGAGCTCATCTTTTCCTATCTTGGCACTCCCTTGTTTCTTCTTGTGAAATCATTGCTACAGGAAAAATTTTGAACCTGTTCTCTCTTTTGTACTCTTGATGAATCCATTGTCAAAGGGGGAGAAATTTGGGAATCGTTGAAAAGTTTAAGGAAAAAGGGGGGAGAAGAAAAAGGGGGAGTTGTTTGAGAATTTTGGGAGAAGTTTGGAGAATTTTGAAATTTTTGGGCACATTGCACATTCACACACATTTTCCTTCTCAGGGGGAGATTTTGTTTTGCATTTTGGTCAAAGGGGGAATTCTGTGTTTTCTCTTTTTGGTCCTTGATCCTTTGGATTTCAAAATCTTTTGTAAAGTGAATGCCAAATGTTCAATTCTAAAGTGGTGTTGCCAATGTTTTCATCAAGGGGGAGATTGTGAAATCATGTGTTGAAAAATTGGCTTAAAATTGAATTTGCAAAATGTGTTTGTTCATGTGTTTTATCAATTTGACAAGAAACAGTAAGTTTCGCTTTTGCGCCGGACCAAGCTCTCAAGAAACAGTAAGTTTCCCATCTACGACGGACAAACTTTGTTGGTCTGTCGAAAACATGCTTTGGCAACCTCACTTTCCCATGTACGACGGACCGATTTTGTTTGTCTGTCGTGAACATGATTTTGTGCGCCTGAGCCAAACTATTTCTTTCCAAGAAACCAGTAAGTTCCACATCTATACCGGACAAGATTTTTGGTCCGCCATGAACATGAATTTGAAAGCGTTTTTGAACCGAGACTTTTGCATGTACGACGGACCGATTTTGGTTGTCCGTCGTAAACATGTTTTCGTCGGGATGTTTTCTTTTGGAACCGAGAGTTTCCCTTGTACAACAGACAAACTTTGTTGGTCCTTCGTGAACTGTTTTCTAGGGTTTCTCTTGGCATTTGCGCCAGACTGGTTTTGTTGTCCGTCGTGAATGGGATTTGCTCAATTAGGGTTTTGAGCGATTTTGAGATTGATTTTTGAATTTGATTTTGAGATTATGAAATTTGTGATAATTTCATGATGCTTGTTTTTGAAGTGGACTTTATGCAATGCTCATGTGAGTAGTTGCATGGATTGACATTGAGTCAAGTCGTGGACTTGTGCTCGGATTTGTTTTGTGGTTTGTTCATGTGCAGGTATTGCTCGAAGACGAATGTGGTCGATGACGGGACCGTAACTAGGTTCATGGAGGAACTGAGGTTCGGGACTAGGTTCAGGGAGGAACTGAGGTCTTGGTGGTCAAGGATGTCATGCGGGACGTTCGGGCTAAGAGAATGGTGCACATGAAGAATGGTTAGTCACGTGAGAATGGCAGGAGGTCATTCGCGTGCAAAGTGTTAGTCACGTGAGTATGGCAGGTGGCCATACGTGTGCAAAGTGTTAGTCACGTGAGTATGGAAGGCTTACCATACGCGTGCAAGAGTTGTACTCGGCCAGGTTGGGCCAAGTAGAGTTGTGTTGGATACGGATTCCTTCTAGGGAATAGGAATCGTATTCTGGTTTGGTCCTTTAAATAGGAGGGGTTGTCTCCTATTGAAGGACACCAAGGAGAGCTGAGCACATCAAGCTTTGAGCTTGGTTTTAGGGTTTGTACTCTTTTGATGAGAGTACTTTAGACAAAAGAAATAAAGATCAATTCTTCCAAGTTTTTTGCGTGCTACAGTAACCACGTTGCTACAGTATTTTCTGTTTTGGTTCTTGTTTGCATGCTTGTTCTAGTTCTAGATTGGTTTTTGTTCTTCAAGTTTTATCTTGATTTGATCCATCAAAAACCTCTCTAGGGTATTGATCTAGTGTTTCTCAAAGTCTAGTTGATCAATCTTTTGTCGTTCTTGTTTAATCTTGAGGTTTTGATTAGATTGATTCTCGTCAAGTTCTGGATCAGCAATCTTGCAAAGCTCATAACTTTTGATCCGTAAGTCCGATCGAGCTGATTCTTTTTGGGTTCGATTCGTACTAGAATCTAGTTTCTTGTGTCCAAATTTCAGATCGATCCTACGGTTGGATCTCCGGGAATTCACGTTTTACCAAACCACTGTTATTCTGTTTTTTGTCGAAAACGAGGCAATTATTTGGTTTTGTTTTGGGGTGAACTTTTAATAGATCAAGAATTTGGTTTTAGCTTCCGCACAATCATTCACCCCCCCTCTGATTGCTATATTCGTATATTTCGATCCTACATAATCCTATGCCATGTTTCTACTTTTCCAAGTCAATATTTTAGTTTACTCTAGAGTAAATTACTACATTCACATTCCACTGACCTGAAGCCCGCTCTGATACCAACTGTAACACCCCGGCATCTAGTGTGCCTGAATGTTACCAAACATAGAATAAACAGCATCTAAAAACCTCAAATAAAGATAAATTACAGCAAAGGAGCGAATGCTAGAACCGAAAATTTCGGCAGCATCTCCTTTGTTTATCCATGATTCGGAGCAACAACAAAATATCACATGATATATCATAATGGAAAAACATCCAAAGCAGCAATAACAGATAATATAGCGGCAATTTAAGTCTAACATAATGAATTTAACCACTTCATGAACCAAATCGAAGTAAAGGATGTAAACAGGCACATGAACAAATCATAATCCTAGTTTCATCACCCTAGATTCATGATCACAAATCCGGAAGGTAAATATTGTATAATTGTGTGGAAATTATGTGACGTCGTGCCGCTAAGCCCCTTTCCCACATGTCGGTGTCAAGGTACCTAAGAAAAACAACATAAACACAAGCGTGAGTTCGTCCCTCAGCATGCATATTGCAATGGATCATAAAGAATAGATCAACGCCAACAGCAATAGATACCATACTTTAACATCATGATCAAACCATAACCTCATCTACAACATCATAGCCATGACAAAGCACATTGTACACAACTCATAATCATCATCATGTATGCAATGCAATGCAATGCACATGTCTCTTGGAAGCATATACCGGTATTGCTGAGTGCACACCCGTCAGCGTGCACCATCTTCCCCCTTACATCCCGTAGATGGAGGGTGCCTACTCTTCGCTTCCATTCACCACGGTGGATGGAATCACGAGGTAGGACTTACTCATTGGCTCTCCGGATTAGTCATAACTTTCTCACAGACCTTGTCGGACTAGTTATGACTTTCTCACCGACCGGGCCAGATCACATGCCATGTATGCGATTATGCCATAAATATAAACAACTTGTACCAAACTGAACTAAACATGGCATAACATCATAATAATCTTTTTTCATCATAACATGGCAAGCACTAATCATGGCAAGATATCACAACATGTAATCATAACAAGATAGCACATCATGTAAACAAAGTTGCACCTAGTCACAATTAACAACATACAACGCTACCCATTACAATACACTTGCCTTAACCTCGGGCGACGGATTGGCGAGAGGATGAGGGCACTCCCGGGGTTACACCACCTGCACATACATACCACACACTCAAAACGTGCCCCCAAAATAGTACGCAAAAGCTCGTCTTCCCTGACTTCACAAACTACTCCCAAAATCGAAAAACAGATAATCTGTCGTCCTAGGACAGCAGACTTCAATATAGCATAACTTTAGTTCTAAGACTACAAATCGATTAAAAGAGTACATCCTCGCGTAGCTTAGGAAATTTCCTAACTTTTTCTAAGTATTGGAAAAAGCTGATTCGGCTTCTAAAGTTGTCTAATCTACAAAATACTACGTTATGTCCCAGCCACGTCACAGATTTGAACACGCTCGGTAAATTGAGCATAACTTTCAAACGGCTGGGCGGAATTGGACGTTCTTTATGTACACTGAAAGGTATTGAAGTTACCTACAACTTTATCAACAGGAGGCCGACCAAATTCTGATTCTAAGGTCGCGAAAACTCAAACCCTAGGTCGACTGCACAATCTGCCCGAAGAAGAGAACGTGGCAAACTCTAGTTTTCATCTAATCTACCCAATCACAGCACCACCACTTGATCTAAAAGCATCCAAATACCCTCTAGCACAACACCTATACCAACCCTAAGGATTCCCCTAGCCATACCTTCGCCCGACGAACGATGAACCGACGAATCTCCTCCCGGTTCACGCGATCTCCTTCCTCGCTCCAAATCAACCGGATCTCCTCGTCACGGGGCTTCCTGAAGGATGGATCAATGGGATGGAGAGGTGGGGATCTCCTCTAGGGCAGCAAGGGGGGTGGAGAGGCGAGGGGAGAGGTGGTGGCGCCATGGGGGAAGATGGAGAGGAAGGGGAAGGGTGGAGGCGCATGGGGGGCTAGGGGGTGGTGGCTAGGGTTGGGAAAGGGAGTGGGGGGCGCACCAAGGGGTGGGGGTCAGATTTGGCTGCCCAAAAGTCCCCCCTCCCTTGGGCCCAAACCCTTCCACCGAAGGCCCAACTCAACCCCCAAGGCCCAAACACTCGAAAATGGCCCAAAAACACGCTATAAAGTCGTACCAAAATGCCGAATTCTAAAATATCATATTTTGGGGTGTCACATACCCGCTACCCAGGATCGATGACCTGTTTGATCAGCTGAGAGGAGCCGGAGTTTTCTCCAAGATTGATCTGTGGTCAGGATATCACCAATTGAAGATCCGATCGGAGGATATTCCAAAGACCGTATTTTTATCAAGATATGGACATTACGAGTTTACTGTTATGTCCTTTGGTCTGACGAATGCGCCAGCTTATTTCATGAATATGATGAACAAGGTCTTCATGGAGTATTTGGACAAGTTTGTTGTTGTGTTCATAGATGATATCTTAGTCTACTCCAAGACAAGGGAAGAGCACGCGGAACAACTGAGGCTAGTTTTGGAGAAGCTATGAGAACAACAACTATTCGCCAAGTTCAGCAAGTGCAATTTCTGGAAGGACAAGGTAGAGTTCCTTGGACATGTAATGACCGCATAAGGAGTCGTAGTTGACGCAAGCAATGTGGAGGCTGTGTTACATTGGGAACAGTCGAAGACAGTGACCCAGATTCGTAGTTTTCTGGGGATGGCCGGTTATTACCGCCATTTATTGAGGGATTTTCGACGATTGTGAGACCACTTACGCAATTGTTGAAAAAGGAGAGGAAGTTTACATGGACGCTGGAGTGCAAGAAGGGCTTCTAGGAGCTGAAGAAGTGATTGACATCAGCACCGGTGTTAGTTCTACCGGATGTTAATCAAAGCTTCGATATATACTGTGATGCATCATGCCAAGGACTTGAATGTGTGTTGATGCAAAATCGGAAGGTCGTTGCATATGCATCAAGGCAATTGAGACCACATGAGGAGAACTATCTGACACCTGACCTAGAGTTAGCAGCCGTAGTGCATGCCTTGAAGTTGTGGCATCACTATCTGATCGAAAATAGGTGTGAAGTGTATACGGACCATAAGAGTTTTAAATACATATTCACCCAATCAGACTTGAACATGAGGCAGAGGAGATGGTTGGAACTAATCAAGGACTATAATGTTGGAATCCATTACCATCCCGGAAAGGTCAATGTGGTGGTTGATGCTCTGAGTCGGAAAAGCCATACCGTGAATATGTTGATAGCGGAAGGTCAGGGGTGAGCTATGCAAGGAATTTTAGAAGATGAAGCTGGAGGTTGTACTGGAAGGATTTTTAGCTGCCTTAGAAGTAAAGCCTACTCTGGAGGATCAGATCCGAGAAGGACAGAAGGACGATTGCAAGGTTGAGAGAATTAAGTCCAAGATGGAGGAAGGCAAGGTAAAAGACTTCAGATTGGGTGAGCAAGGCACGTTGTGGATTAAGGATTGCATCTGTGTGCCGAACAACATGGAGCTGAAATAATTGATTCTGGAAGAAGCCCATGATTCCAAGTATTCCATTCATCTAGGAAGTGCTAAGATGTATCAAGACCTGAAGGAAAGATTTTGGTGGCCGAGCATGAAACACGAGGTTGCCGAACATGTTGCATTATGCGACATATGTCAGAGAGTCAAGGCAATGTATCAGAGGCCAGCAGGATTGCGACAGCCGCTAAAGATACCTGAGTAGAAGTTGGAGGAAATCGGTATGGACTTCATTACCAGTTTGCCGAAGACTCAAGGAGGATATGATTCCATATGAGTCATCATGGACCGCTTGACTAAAGTCGCTCATTTTATCCCTGTAAAGACCACTTACTCGGGAGATAAATTAGCAGAATTTTATATGACCAGAATTGTCTGTTTACACGTAGTGCCAAAGAAGATTGTATCGGATAGAGGTACCCAATTTACCTCGAGATTCTGGAACAAGCTACATGAAGCCATGGGGACCGTTTGAACTTCGGTACAGCATATCATCGGCAAACGGATGGACAGACTGAAAGAGTTAACTAGATTCTAGAGGATATGCTAAGAGCTTGTGCATGGGCTTATGCTACCTCTTGGGATAAGAGTCTGCCATATGCTGAGTTCAGCTACAATAACAGCTATCAGGCCAGTCTACAGATGTCACCTCTTGAGGCACTGTATGGTCGACCATGTCGAACACCGTTGAACTAGAATAAGACAGGTGAACGCCATGTCTTCGGACGAGATATTCTTCAAGAAGCTGAAGAGCAGATTGCCATGATTCGGGAGAGACTGAAGATAGCTCAGTTGAGACAAAAGAGCTACGCTAATAACTGTTGCCGAGATCTAAGTTTTGAACCGAAAGATTTCGTATATCTCAGAGTTACACCTCTCAAGGAAGTTAAAAGGTTCCATGCCAAAGAGAAACTCGCACCGCGTTATGTTGGGCCATTTAAGATTTTGGACCGCAGATGCGAAGTTGCTTACCAGCTGGAGTTGCCGCAGTCCTTGGCGGGAGTGTATGATGTATTCCATGTGTCCCAACTAAAGAAGTGTCTTCGAGTGCCGGATGAGCAGACGCCATTAGAGTCGATTGAGCTGCAAGAAGATCTGACCTACAAGGAGCACCCGGTGAAGATTTTGGACACAATGGATCGAGAAACAAGGAATAAGTCGACCCGCTTCTGCAGAGTCCAGTGGAGCAACCACGCAGAAAATGAAGCGACCTAGGAGTGCGAAGAGGATTTGAGGAAAGAATTTTCGAACCTATTCCTTAGTTAGCCCTGAATCTCGGGGTCGAGATTCTGTTAAGGGGGGAGGTTTGTAACACCCCAATTTTTGCCTTTCATGAATTGAAGTTAAATTTTGCACTTTTGAGAATTTTTGGAATTTTCTGAAATTTGTTTGGATTTATTTGGATTTAATTTGAATTTATTCCCTTTTGAGATAATTAAATAATTAAAAGTTTCAAATAAAGTTTTGTTGGAAATATTTTATTTGAGTCCAAAATGTCTCAAAGTATTTTCCAGAATTTTTTCGATTATTTTGCTATTTTTTCTCGATTTATTTGAATTACTAGAATTATTTTAAATATTAAATCGCTGGAAAACCCAACCGGGTTTTACTGTTCATCCGACCCTGGTCAGACTTGAGTCTGACTCAAGTCCGACCGAGCCGCGTCCGAGCCGGACCCGAGCCCAACCAAGGACCTACAGCCCGCTCTGATACCAACTGTAACACCCCGGCATATAGTATGCCCGAATGCTACCAAACATAGACTAAACATCACCTAAATACCATAAATAAATATAAATTACAGCAAAGGCACAAATGCTAAAAACCGAAATTTCGGCAGAATCTCCTTTGTTTTAACATGAATTGAAGCGATAGCAATAGCAAGGCAAGTTATATCATAACATAAGACATCTAAAGCAGCAATATGAATGAATATAGCATCAACATAACCAATAAACCCAAATCCAACCACTCCATAATCTATAGCTAAGCAAATAAGGATCACAAGCACACTAAATTATTCCATACACCAAGTTCACGGCACTTATTATGAACATGACTCAAATTGGTATATGTGACTGGAACTACGTGCAGTTGTGTAGCTATTGCCCCTTCCCACATGCCGGTGTCATGGTACCTAAAACAACATAAAACACAAGCGTGAGTTCATCACTCAGCAAATATATTGCAATGGGTCATACAAACAATTCAATATTATCATCACTACATAACAAACTTAACATCATGATTAAGTCATACTTCACATGCAACATCATATTCATATCTCAACATCATTGGAATCATTTCATCAATATCATCATCATCATGTATACAATGCAATGCACATGTCACCTCGACGAGAATACCGCTATTGCCGAGTGCACACCCGTTGGCGTGCACCCACGCCCCCCTTCCATCCTGTAGATGGAGGGTGATTACTCCTCGCTTCCACTCACTGCGTGGGTGGAATCACGAGGTAGGTCTTACATCCATGGCGCTCCGGACTAGTCATAACTTTCTCACCGACCTTACCGGAATAGTTATGACGTTCTCACCGACCGGGCCAAGTTTCATGCCATGTATGCAACATATGCCATAATCATTAACCATAAACCATTGCATAGCATCTTAACATACCCTTTTTATCATATCATGGCAAACACTAAGCATGGCAAGATAGTATATCATGGAAACAATTGCATCTAGTCAAGACAAGCAAATAAAACACATGCTATCCATCCTAATACACTTGCCTTAACCTCGGGCGACGGTTTGGCGGGATGAGGAGGGCACTCCCGGGGTCACACCACCTGCACATAGATGCCACACAATCACAACGTGCCCACAAATCAGTACGCCATTGCCCATCTACCCCGATTTCGCAAACTACTCCCGAAAACGAAAACTGAGAATCTGTCCCCCCGGGACAGCAGACTTGAAGCTATCATAACTTTAGATCTACGATTCCGAATTGATTAAACGAGTACATCCTCGCGTATCTTAGGAAATTTCCTAACTTTTTCTAAGTATATGAAAAAGCTGATTCGGAATCTAAAGTGGTTTAATCTACAGAATACCATGATCTGTTGCAATCTCGTCACAGTTTCGAACACGTTTGGTAAATCAAGCATAACTTTCAAACGGCTGATCAAAATTACATGTTCTTTATGTTCAATTAAACTTATTGAAGTTACCTACAACTTTCGCAACAGGAGGCTGACCAAATTTCGAATCTAAATTGGCGAAAACTCAAACCCTAGGTCGACTGCACAATCTGCCCGAAACAGAGAACGTGGCAAACTCTAGTTTTCATCTAATCTACCCAATCACAGCACCACCACTTGATCTAAAATCATCCAAATATCCTCTAGCACAACACCTAGATCAACCCAAGAACTACCCCTAGCCATACCTTCGCCCGACGAACGATGAACCCACGGATCTCCTCCCGGTTCACACGATTTCCTTCCTCACTCCAAATCTACCGGATCTCCTCATCGCGGAGCGCTCTAGCGGATGGATCAGCGGGGTGGCGAGGTGGAGAACTCCCCTAGGGGCAGCAAGGATGGTGGAGAGGGATGATGAGGAGAGGAGCGCAAGGGGGGAGGCTTGAGGAGGTGGAGGCGTGGAGAGGGGGGTGGCGGCTACCAAGGGTGTGACACTACGGAATGGTGTGACATTATTTAATGTGAATGATAAGGTCAAAAACTTTATGAAATATGGTATTGGAGGTTAAAACCATATGATAGGAGGCTTAATAGCGTTTCTGGGCCGTTTCTGGGCCGTTTCCGGGGTTTTGGGCCTTTCTGGGGAGTTTGGGCCTAAAGGAAAGGGTCGTGGGCTTTGGTGGGATGGAGTTTGAGTCCTAATAGGAGTAGGAGACCTGGTTGGGGGCCTCCCCCAGCCCCTTTAGGCATCCACCCCCCTGCCCTTGCGCCCCCACAAGTCCTAGCCGCCCCCCCACACCTCCCCACCTCCTCCTTGTGGCGCCTCCACCTCCCCCATTGCTCCCCATTGCTCCACCACCTCTCCACCACCTCTCCTCCTCCCTTGCTGCCCCTAGGGTAGTTCTCCACCTCCACACCTCAAAGATCCATCCGTTGGAGCGCTCCGCGACGAGGAGATCCGGCGGGATTGGAGCGAGGAAGGAGATCGCGCGAACCGGGAGGAGATCTATTGGGTTTTCGTGCGTTGGGCAAAGGTATGGCCATGGGAATCCTTGGGGTTGGTCTAGGTACTGTTCTAAGGGTGTTTATAAAGTTTTCAGATCAATTAGTGGTGCTGGATTTGATTAGATTGGATTAGATCTAGAAGTTGCCACGTTCTCTGTTTCGGACAGCATGAGCAGTCGACCTAGGGTTCGGTTTTTCGCCAATTTAGATTCAGAATCTGGTCGTACGTATGTTGAAGCAGTTGTAGATCATTTCATTATATTTCCGTGGATATAAAGAACTTTAAATTCCGCCCAGCCGTTTGAAAGTTATGGCTGTTTTACCGAGCGTGTTAAAATCTGTGACGTGATTGGAACAGATCACGGTATTTTGTAAATTAAACAACTTTAGAGTCCGAATCAGTCTTTCCCTATACCTAGAAAAAGTTGGGAAATTTCCTAACCTACGCGAGGATGTACTCTTTTAATTGATTCGGAGTCCCAGAACTCAAGTTATGCCTTTTGCAAGGCTGCTGTCCCGACGGGACAGAACCTCTGTTTTTAGGTTTTGCGAGTAGTTGGCAATGTCGGGGTAAATGAGGGTTTGCGTACTGTTTTGTGGACATGATTGTGAGTGTGTGATACCTATGTGCAGGTGGTGCGACCCCGGGAGTGCCTTCTACTTCCCGCCAATCCGTTGCCCGTGGTTGAGGCAAGTGTGTTGTAATGGATAGCGATTTGTAGGTTGCTTGTTGAGAATAGATGAGATTGACTACATGATATATGATCACTTGCCATGTTTTAATGATTGCCAAGGATATGATGAGCATGTTTATTATGTTATGATGCCATGTGTTAATGTACGAGTTAAATATGATGTTGGCATAATTGCATACATGGCATGTTACATGGCCCGGGCGGTGAGAAAGTCATAACTAGTCCGGGAAGGTTGGTGAGAAAGTTATGACTAATCCAGAGAGCCAATGAGTAAGTCCTACAGCGTGATTCCATTCACCGTGGTGAACGGAAGCGAGGAGTAGGCACCCTCCATCTTCGGGATGGAAGGGGGGAGAGGGTGCACACCGACGGGTGTGTACTCAACCATACCGGTATGAGTTTCCAAGGAGACATGAGCATTGCATTGCATTGCATTGCATTGCATACATAATGATGATGATAATGTTAAGTGTTCATGAATGAGATGGTATACATGATGTGAGATTTTATTGCCATGTTATTGTTCTTGCTGTCCCTTGCAATATGCTTGCTGAGTTTCGAACTCACGCTTGTGTGTTCTTGTTGTTTTAGGTACCATGAGATCGGCATGCGGGGAAGGGAATTAGTCACACTCCCACACGTAGCTTCACTCTTTCATTTCACAAGTCATTCAATTAGTGTCGATAATAAATTGCGTGTGATGATCATTACTTTAAGGCTTAGCTTTGCTAAATGAGAATCTTTTCGTTCGTTTGACTCTTGGAGACATTATATGTTTGGAACTAGACTTACATTGTTGCTAAGTTGTTAATTATTGCTGTTTTTAGTTGTCTCTCATATTCCATATATTGCTATACTGTTGTTGCTCCTTCGAATCATGTTAAAACAAAGGAGATGCTGCCGAAATCTCGGTTTTTAGCATATGCGCCTTTGCTGGAATTTATGTTTAAATGCGGTATTTAGATGTTGTTTAGCTTATGTTTGGTAGCATTCAGGCATATTAAATGCCGGGGTGTTACAGTTGGAGCAGTAGGCACCCTCCATCTTCGGAATGGAAGGGGGGAGAGGGTGCACACCGACGGGTGTGTACTCAACCATACTGGTATGAGTTTCCAAGGAGACATGAACATTGCATTGCATTGGATTGCATACATAATGATGATGATAATGTTAAGTGTTCATGAATGAGATGGTATACATGATGTGAGATTTTATTGCCATGTTATTGTTCTTGCTGTCCCTTGCAATATGCTTGCTGAGTTTGGAACTCACGCTTGTGTTTTCTTGTTGTTTTAGGTACCATGAGATCGGCATGCGGGGAAGGGAATTAGTCACACTCCCACACGTAGCTTCACTCTTTGATTTCACAAGTCATTCAATTAGTGTCGATAATAAATTGCGTGTGATGATCATTGCTTTAAGGCTTAGTTTTGCTAAATGAGAATCTTTTCGTTCGTTTGACTCTTGGAGACATTATATGTTTGGAACTAGACTTACATTGTTGCTAAGTTGTTAATTATTGCTGTTTTTAGTTGTCTCTCATATTCCATATATTGCTATACTGTTGTTGCTCCTTCGAATCATGTTAAAACAAAGGAGATGCTGCCGAAATCTCGGTTTTTAGCATGTGCGCCTTTGCTGGAATTTATGTTTAAATGCGGTATTTAGATGTTGTTTAGCTTATGTTTGGTAGCATTCAGGCATATTAAATGCCTATGTTACAGATTGGTATCGAGCGGTCGTAGGTCCTTGGAATTTGTATTTTTAGTGTCATGCTATAGGGTACAACTAAAATATGATGTGGAATAACTTAGAAACATGGCCTAGGTCTTAACTAAAATTTTGTCAAAGGATAGCAACTTTAAAACTTGCAAAAGTGGTATAACTAATCTAAAATTTGACACACATTGGATGCACAGTAGGAAAGGGTATGGGTATCGTTCCTTTACGCTTAAATGTTGTATTTAAGTTATGATGTTGAATGCTTCATTTGATAAAGCATGTTGCTATGTCTATGAGATAAATGATTGAATTGTTCCTGTTGTGGTGATAAAAGTGGGGTTGTGGTGCCGAAGGGTTTCGGTCACCTCTCTTTTCGTTCATAGTAAGGGTGAGGTTTGACGGTGTGGCTGGTTAGCGCCATCACCGAAGAACTATTAACCCCTGTAGGAGAAGAGTGCTCACCTTTTCTATCGTAGATCGGGTAGTTGACTGGAGACAAATAGAAGAGTTGATGGTGGTTTCCTTCGGATGTTCTTTATCGTTCTGTGGTCGGTCTTGGTTGTTTTTCTTGGTTTTAGTTGATGGAAACCAAAATAAAAGTGTTTGGTATTGGTTTTTCGCGGTTTGATCCACAGGTGGTTTGTTTTTTTGTCTTTCTTGGGTGAAGACGAAGAAGAAGAGTCTGGTGTTGCGCTTCCTTTGGTTGCGTTTCCAGTTTTGATGCCTACTTTGTTGATTGCTTTATGGGGAAGAAGCATTCAATTTATTCCTAGGTTTGCCTTTCTCCGAGGTTAAAGGAGTTATTGCGGAGTTGTGCCAGACCTGGCTGTCAGGGCTGAAGTTCAGTGGCTTTGTAGGAGTAACTGGTGTTTGATTTTGTTATTTTACTAGTTTAAGAAATCATCCTTGAAAAACCCTTCTTGTTTCGTGAAAGATTGGGGTTTGGTGTTAAGGTTTTATTTGCAAAGGTTTATTTGATCGGTTGGTTCCCTCCTGTGGGAGTCTTTGAGATTGAAAAGTGTTTTGGAGAATTCCTTTGCATAACCAAGTTTGGGTTTGCCTCATTGCAATTTTGAGAGTCAAGTTTCCTTATGAATTTGGGATGAGTTTTAAAGCTAAAATGCTGCAAACAAAGTAAGTAGTCTTTTTAGTCAAATCGTTTGTCCTAGTAAGAATTGTTGTTTAGCATGTTTTGTAGCATGTACCAATATGGTTTTTGGGATGACGAATTGTTAAGTTAATTTGTGAGTTGAAACAATTCAATGTGATTAATATCTCTAGCTTGAGAATAAATAGACTACTAGTGTTGTAGTTTACTCTTAGCGAGAATGATTAAATGTGTTAATGTACATGCTTAGAATCTGTTGCTTTGTTATAAAAGTGCTTATGACCCCCGATAATGTTTAAAAGTTTTAAACCCTGATGCCTAGTTAAAAACATTAAGATGATGTAGACTGCTGTTACCGTTAAAGAAACTTTGCTGGTTGTTTAAAGATGTTCTAATCTAATGGAGTAAAAGAGGAATTTAATCGTGTTGCCTAGTGACTTTAATTTGGAAGTTGATTAGAGTTGCTATTTACGTTGTTGCAAACTACTAGTATATTTGGAAGTATGCAGTCGTGTCCCTTCAATGCTAGTATTGATATAAATTGAGAAGACATAAGACATGATGTTAATGATGTTGTTAAGGGCTGTGTTAATGCTAGTATTCAATCTATTTTAAATAATGGGAGTATGTTGTGTGGTGGTAATTTGTTATCACTTATGTATAGGGTAGCTAAAAGTAACGTTGTTGGTTGATGATTATGCCCATTTGTTGTTATTAATGACTAAGTAGTGGTGGTAACTGTTTAGATTACTCGTTGGAAAACCATGGTAAAAATAGAGGAAAATTTTAACATGTTGCGATGGAGTGAGCTTTGGATAATTAATACGATAAATGATCTTATCCTTAATGAAAGTATAACTTGGAGTCTCACTTATGAATTCTTCCTCAGAGAAATAATATTTAACATGTTGAAGTCGTTGTTTAACTGAATAAGGTTCGGTTGTCGAGACGTGGATATATAGAAGGTATGAAATTTATATGTTGATCTTGCTGAAAGATTTGTTGAAGTACTATGTTTCAAATTTAGAATAAGAAGTATTATGATTCGGTGATCCGTGGGGATCATGTCAATATAGTCTTGGTTGGGTGCCTTTTTGATAAGCAACATAAACCCTAATTAAAAGTGTTGGGAATGGTAACTAGAGGAAGAATTTGTTGTGAAGCTTTTGGTTTAATTGTGTTGGGGCTTCTCAGGGAGTAAATAGTGATTATTGAAGTCTTTAATGGAAAGCGTAGTGGAGTACTAGAGATGGTTCTTTTTGCTGAGCTTGTGTTCAAAAGCTTTTGGACTGGTTTGGTTGTTTGCCATTTTGGTTGAAGGGTTTTCGGTCAAGGTGTTCCATATGCTGTGTTTCAGAGTTTCCCTAAAACTCGTAGAAATTGGTGCAAATATTTGGTTTTGGCTAATTTGTTTAGTTTGTGCTATGAGTATGGATTTACCGCCAAAAGTTTTTGAGTCGATCGCGCCCTTTCGCATTCGCACTGAATTATCTTTGGAATTAATTTTAAAAGGAAGCAGATGGTCATAAAGGGTTGTGTTGGAAACTTTTGAGTTAAGCCCTTGATGTGTAACTCTGTTTGGCTAGAGTTGGAGTCATTTGGAAAATGTGTCTGGTGTGCGGATGTTTCACAAGTCTGGTCTTTATGAATGTTTCATAAGTGAATTTGGTTAGTGAAGAGTTTTCTTTTGGGATTGAGTTTCCCTCTCTTTTGATAAAATTTATGGCAGTTGTGCGTGCAGATGTTTGACTTTGGAGTCGATGTTCTGTTCCAAAGGGTTGAGTTTGATTTTGCGAGGTTTTGCAAGGTTAGTTTTAAATGGATGTTGGGTTTTCACACGATGTGGTGTTTTGTTGATTAACGATGTTGCCGTCATAGTCTCTATGATTTAGCGCAACCATCAGTGTTATGTGTATTTCAATCATGTGATACCGAGGAAGAAGTCTTTTGCTGAATGACTTTTCGGTATTGTTGTTCCATGATGAATGAATGATGAAAAGTAAACAAGACATTTTTTTTAGATGTTAAATGATAAAAGAGTCGTTGAGCCGGGTCGGTGAGAAAGTCTTATATGGAGATATGACTATTCCGGAGTGCTCTTGAAGAATGTGCATTCATGTCATGAAACGAGATTTCCCTTGCTTTCTAGTATGAAAAGAAACAATGAAGAATTTCTGGTGTTGGTTGTGGTGAAGGGATTTGTGTTTCCTTTGCGTTTTGGCTTAGGAAATTAAAATGAATACTCTCTGGTTGTTGTCGAATCCTTTCCAAAGTGGTTTTAACGCTTTGGGGTTTGAGTGTTGGATGAGGGCCACTTGGGTTCATGTTATGGTTGAGCTCACTCAATGATTGTGCTCTTTATCGTGGTCCTTTGAGTGGAAGGTTGTGTATGACTCAATGCAAACCTTCGTGGAGAATTGTGTCGTTGAGGTGTTCCTCGGTAGGGTTGATTACATTATTAGTGGACCACTTGGTGGTTGCTAGTGATCGCTTTTCCTTTTGAAGTGTATTGGTGCTTTTGTCCTTGGGCAAGAAGCGAGTTGTGTCAACTGCAGAGGAACGTTCGGTCGTTTCTGTTAGGCGAGTCTTACGGATCCTGGTTAAAGTAGGTTGTTCGTTCTGGTGGTAATCTTAGAGCGTTGTGTCTCTCCTGCTTCGCGTCGTCTTGAGTACAAGGAAACACAAAAGGGAGGTTGGTACCGTGTTTTTCTGGAGAGTAGCCTGAGTTAAAGGGATCGGGCACTTCAGTGCCAAGGAATGCTTAGAACGAGGAGTATGAGACCGTTTTCCTGCGTGGTCTGTTTGGGATTTTATCTTATCACTTGGGTCATGCCGAGGCCTTGTTTGAGTGCTTTGTGTTTCAATGTTGAGTAAAGTTCTCACAAGTTTTTTTGATTGTGACTTATCATTAGAGCTGTCAGTCTTTGATCCTTAGCTCCTTGCCTCTGAGTGCTGGCTGGTGCAAAGCGTAGGGGCTTCCAAGCAGGTTCTGAGGCGTGAACTATAACTCCCTTTGATTTGGTTGTTTGCAAAGTGGCGTGTCTCGGATTCGGGGTCGAATCCTGTTGAAGGGGGGAAGAATGTGACACTACGGAATGGTGTGACATTATTTAATGTGAATGATAAGGTCAAAAACTTTATGAAATATGGTATTGGAGGTTAAAACCATATGATAGGAGGCTTAATAGCGTTTCTGGGCCGTTTCCGGGCCGTTTCCGGGGTTTTGGGCCTTTCCGGGGGAGTTTGGGCCTAAAGGAAAGGGTCGTGGGCTTTGGTGGGATGGAGTTTGAGTCCTAATAGGAGTAGGAGACCTGGTTGGGGGCCTCCCCCAGCCCCTTTAGGCGTCCACCCCCCTGCCCTTGCGCCCCCACAAGTCCTAGCCGCCCCCCACACCTCCCCACCTCCTCCTTGTGGCGCCTCCACCTCCCCCATTGCTCCACCACCTCTCCTCCTCCCTTGCTGCCCCTAGGGTAGTTTTCCACCTCCACACCTCAAATATCCATCTGTAGGAGCGCTCCGCGACGAGGAGATCCGGCGGGATTGGAGCGAGGAAGGAGATCGTGCGAACCGGGAGGAGATCTATTGGGTTTTCGTGCGTTGGGCAAAGGTATGGCCATGGGAATCCTTGGGATTGGTCTAGGTACTGTTCTAAGGGTGTTTATAAAGTTTTTAGATCAATTGGTTGTGCTGGATTTGAGTAGATTGGATTAGATCTAGAAGTTGCCACGTTCTCTGTTTCGGGCAGCATGAGCAGTCGACCTAGGGTTCGGTTTTTCGCCAATTTAGATTCGGAATCTGGTCGTACGTATGTTGAAGTAGTTGTAGATAATTTCATTATCTTTCCGTGGATATAAAGAACTTTAAATTCCGCCCAGCCGTTTGAAAGTTATGGCTGTTTTACCAAGCATGTTAAAATCTGTGACGTGATTGGAACAGATCACGGTATTTTGTAGATTAAACAACTTTAGAGTCCGAATCAGTCTTTCCCTATACCTAGAAAAAGTTGGGAAATTTCCTAACCTACGCGAGGATGTACTCGTTTAATTGATTCGGAGTCCCAGAACTCAAGTTATGCCTTTTGCAAGGCTGCTGTCCCGACGGGACAGAACCTCTGTTTTTAGGTTTTGCGAGTAGTTGGCAATGTCGGGGTAAATGAGGGTTTGCGTACTATTTTGTGGACATGATTGTGAGTGTGTGATACCTATGTGCAGGTGGTGCGACCCCGGGAGTGCCTTCTACTTCCCGCCAATCCGTTGCCCGTGGTTGAGGCAAGTGTGTTGTAATGGATAGCGATTTGTAGGTTGCTTGTTGAGAATAGATGAGATTGACTACATGATATATGATCACTTATCATGTTTTAATGATTGCCAAGGATATGATGAGCATGTTTATTATGTTATGATGCCATGTGTTAATGTACGAGTTAAATATGATGTTGGCATAATTGCATACATGGCATGTTACATGGCCCGGGCGGTGAGAAAGTCATAACTAGTCCGGGAAGGTCGGTGAGAAAGTTATGACTAATCCAGAGAGCCAATGAGTAAGTCCTACATCGTGATTCCATTCACCGTGGTGAACGGAAGCGAGGAGTAGGCACCCTCCATCTTCGGGATGGAAGGGGGGAGAGGGTGCACACCGACGGGTGTGTACTCAACCATACCGGTATGAGTTTCCAAGGAGACATGATCATTGCATTGCATACATAATGATGATGATAATGTTAAGTGTTCATGAATGAGATGGTATACATGATGTGAGATTTTATTGCCATGTTATTGTTCTTGCTGTCCCTTGCAATATGCTTGCTGAGTTTCGAACTCACGCTTGTGTGTTCTTGTTGTTTTAGGTACCATGAGATCGGCATGCGGGGAAGGGAATTAGTCACACTCCCACACGTAGCTTCACTCTTTGATTTCACAAGTCATTCAATTAGTGTCGATAATAAATTGCGTGTGATGATCATTGCTTTAAGGCTTAGCTTTGCTAAATGAGAATCTTTTCGTTCGTTTGACTCTTGGAGACATTATATGTTTGGAACTAGACTTACATTGTTGCTAAGTTGTTAATTATTCCTGTTTTTAGTTGTCTCTCATATTCCATATATTGCTATACTGTTGTTGCTCCTTCGAATCATGTTAAAACAAAGGAGATGCTGCCGAAATCTCGGTTTTTAGCATGTACGCCTTTGCTGGAATTTATGTTTAAATGCGGTATTTAGATGTTGTTTAGCTTATGTTTGGTAGCATTCAGGCATATTAAATGCCGGGGTGTTACCAAGGGGGAGATTGGGAGGAGGTGGGGGCGGCTAGGGCTGGCTTGGGGCTCACAAAAAGGCAGAGGGAGGCGCCCAACCTGGTCTCCCACTCCCACTTGGACCCAAACACCTTACCACCAAAGCCCACGACCCTTCCCCTTAGGCCCAAACTCCCCCGGAGAGGCCCAAACTCCCGAAATTGGCCCGGAAATGCGATTAAACCTCATACCGTATAGTTTTAACCTCAAATTTCACATTTTATAAGATTACGACACTTCGTGGTGTCACACTCCCCCTCCCACACTGGCCCAAATCCCTTCCCACTAAAGCCCACGACTCAATCCCTTGGACCCAAACTCCCCCGGAGCGGCCCAAACTCCCAAAAACAGCCCAAAAACGCCATTAAACCTCATACCGTATAGTTTTATTCTCTAATTTCACATTTTATAATGTCACACCATTCCATAGTGTCACACCGTTCCATAGTGTCACACCTTGCGACCGTTGGATCAAGATCCAACGGTCGAGATTGGGCCACGTCAGCTGCCTATGTACGGTTCAAATCCAATCGCGCCCGGATCGATCCTGGCCGTCGATTGAGACACAAGGACGGCCCATATTTTGTCTTCTCATATCCGGATCGGATTGCGCCGCCGCGTCCCCGCCGCGTTCCATTAGGGTCTCGCGAAAAGCACGGACGCCGATACCTTATTTAATAGCTTGATCCTGCCGCCACTTTTCTATTTTCCTTGCGCACCTGTTGGACCATTTCTCGTTGCTCGAGCTGCGCCCTAGCCGCCGCAATCTCTATCGGAGTTGGACGGTAGTGTTGCCGCGGTTTTTGGTGTTCTACGCCGTCCGGAGGACGTTTCCGCCGCACCGGGACCCAGATTTGGAACCCCTAGGACAAGGCGCTTCGACCGTGACCATCCACTTCCCCGGAGATTCCCGAAAACACCGTCGGCTAGGTCATCTTCCTCGGTTCCGGCAAGCCAGCACCACTGCGTTGACATTAGGGTTCGCAAGCTCTGCCAGTCATCCGATTCAGATCCAAGGGCTCAGGTTCGTCCACGTCACCCCGTAGCGTTAGATTGTACGGTTAGATTTAACTCGCGTTGTAGCGTTAGATGCGATCTCAGCCGTTCGATCGAGATCGAACGGCGTAGATCGAGCCGTGTGTCACACGTCGGGACATGCCACGTCACCCCCATGACGCGGTGAAAATCCGATCGCACCTCAGCCATCCGATCTAAATCGTGCCGCCCAGATTCAACCACGTTTGATCCACTGTAGCGGTTTGGATCCAATCTGGACCGTTGGATTTCAAACCAACAGCCCAGATTGTGCCACGTGGCCAGGAGCCGAAGCGACGCGGTCCACACGGGTCAGCTCGGTCATCACGCGTGACGTCAGCACGAACCCGCGTGTCAGCGTCTGGCCCAACCGCACCATGACATCATCTGTGATGTCATGATGATGTCATGGTGGGGCCCAGCTGTCAAAGCCGTTCAGCCGAGCGCGATGACGTCAGTGATGATGTCATCCGAGTGGGTCCCACGTGTCAGCGACACGTGTACGTGTGGACCAGGTCCACGGTGGACCATGTTAGTGTTATGCCCTTGAGGCAATCATATGGATGATTGTAACATGACTATGTTTATGAATAATAATATGATTATTGGTCCAATGAATGTATATCATTGTTTTGATCAACAAGTGTGTGAGTTGTTTATGAAGCTCTTTACTTATTGATATAATTTGATAAATATCTCTAATCGGATATCATCGTATAGGACAATGATGAATAGATCAGCACATGTATTGTTCGATGATCATGTTTCATAGATCATGAGATATGGAGATATCATCAATACATTGTGGACGCATGTTGAAGAACATGTGTTAGATAGACCCACAATGGGACACTGCGAGAATGTTACATTCTTATGTGTCATCAGTGTATCTCATACATATTAGATGTATGATCCTTAGACCTGAGATTGTCATATTGCCTACATGTGTAATAGTTTACCTTTGGGTACCAAACACTATTTACTAACCGGATAGTTATAAAGGTAGCTTTCATGTTTGCTGTGAAACATGCAGAGGGAAGTGAGCAGTCAAGATGGAATTTGCCACTCCAATGTAACAGAGATATATGTCTAGGCCACTCTTGTGATATGATTAAGGAAGTGCATGGCCATGCCGCGATTGAGAAGTCAATAACAACTTATTAATATATCACGGATACAAGAGATGGATTGAGCTGTCAAAGGATGACATGCTTCTTGCCTTGAGTTCGATCTTCATATAATTTGGCAAAGGGATTATTACATCAGTACTTTAATCATATGCGTTTGGGACTTGGCATGCTCTGCAAGGAGCCGCTACCGACTATTGGATTAGAAAAAGGGTTTTCCGAATCCATGTCCAAATGCGCATGAACCTACAGGGTCACACACTTAACGGGCTGGGACGCATTAATTCGGATTGGATCCGTAATTAATGGACCTCGTGGGCTTAGCGCGTAGATGGGCCCTGACTGCCTAGGGTTTCACCTCGTGGCTATAATAGGAGGGGAGGAGGCTAGACGCAGATGACACTTTCGTGCGGTTTAGAGGTGTTTCGCCAGAAACCCTAGCCACCTCCTCTCATTGCCCCTGCCGAGCGACCCGGTGCTTGCACACCGACGCACGGCGTTCCATCCCCGGACGTGTGGACTGCTGTGGTGACGCTGCTGCTACTGTGGCATGGAGAGGACGATCCGCAGCGAGGTTGATCCGCGGCGAGGACGATCCGCGGCGAGGATGATCCACTACAACGACGTGCGAAGGATTCTGGAACTGCGCGTCTAGTGGTAATAGATCTATGATCCCCTTCTTGTGAGTAGCTTTTCTGGTTTGCGGTAGAGATTTTAATTTGTGCTAGTGTAGCATATCACGTTCCCCAATAGTGGTATCAGAGCCATCTCGCGTAGATTTGTGATCTGGATGTTGCACATATGGTATGTGAGGATAGTAGATTAGATTTATTACATGTTCAACCGATTCATGTGATGAATTGGTGGAGGCAGCCGTCAATGAGGTCGATCGGTTTAGGGTTTGAGGAAAGTGCAAACCGAATCAATCTTGATTTGGGTGAGTCCGTTCATGGTACGACGTTGCCCTTACCGGTCGGGTTACCGCCATCAGGGTTTACGAATCGCAACCATATGGGACCAAGCCAATCAGATTGAATCGTATTGGGTCAATCTGATTGATCCGTGGAGATTTTGAGGGTGTTTTCTTTTAACAGAACACATGCCTTTGAAAAAAAATTCAAAGGGCGCTGCCCTCGACCCGCCCGCTGACCGGCCAGTGGGATCGCCGCCAGGGGCGCTACCCCTTGAACCCCGCCTTGGGCGCTGCCCCTAGACCCCGCCTGGGGCGCTACCCCTTGGAACGCCGCCAGGGACACATCGCGCATAACAATGTTTGATTTAATTAAGCTATCAAAACAGTTTTGGGCATAAGGACATAAGTGGTTGAGATATTATTTCAGTAATGAAGGAATGGATACAAGACGGTTGGTGTCTAGGAAAACACACATGAGGCTAGGTTTCTTAATTGGCACCCGGAAACGGGAAGTGCTCCCTCCCTCATGTGAGCCCTAGGGGCGAGTTGACCTGGCCATGACTCAAGTTGACGGAGGCATTCATTACTTGTTTCCATGCTCAACCAACAAGAGTTACATAAGATGTAATTAGCAAAGATGTTGCTTACCTATGTCATTAGATTTCTAGCAGTGATGCCAAAGCTCACTAGTGTTTGATGAATATGGATATTGAATACTCACCATGTGTCCATAAAGGGGGCACATGATAGGAGTTTCTTTTGTTAAAATGTTTAATAAAAGTATTACAGAAACATAGTGCTTATAAACTTTGCATGTTTTTGTTGTAGTTCAATGGCACCTCCTCCTGCTACACCTGGTTTTGCTTTGAGATCGGTTTTGGAAAGAGAAAAACTAAATGGAACAAATTTTGTGGATTGGTATCGCAACTTGAGAATTGTTCTCAAACATGAAAAGAAAGAATATGTTCTAGAGAGTCCGATTCCTGATGAACCAGCCGAAAATGCTCCTCGGAATTTGAAGGCTGACTATGAAAAACATGTTAGTGCCTCTGTAGAGGTCAGCTATCTCATGCTTGTCACCATGGACTTTGAGCTGCAAAAGCAATATGAGGACCAGGATGCTTACAATATGATTGTGGGCTTGAAGGGCATGTTTGGGAATCAAGCAAGGGCTGAGAGGTATGGTATCTCAAAGCTTCTGTTTGCTTTTAAATTTTGAAGCCGATCTGTCAGCCCACATGTAATCAATATGATTGGCTACATTGGGAGATTGGAAAAGCTTGAGTTTCCCCTTAGCATTGGTCTGGCTACAGATGTAATTCTCAAGTCTCTGCCTCAGAGCTTTGAGCCATTCATTATGAATTTTAATATGAATAGCATGGACAAGAGCCTGACCAAGCTACATGGGATGCTCAAGGCTGCCTGGAAAGCATTAAGAAGAAACCCAATCATGTGATGATGGTTCAGAAGACAACTGCCTTCAAAAAGAAGAAAGCCAAGGCTTGGGGGAAGGGAAAGGGAAAGGGCAAGGCTCAAGATGAGATCACGAGCCTCAAAACTAAGCTTCAGAAACTCAAAGTCGGCCCTCAACCCAAAACCCAGTGCTTCTATTGCAAGAAGTCAGGACATTGGAAACGGAACTGCGAGAAGTACTGGTAGATAAAAGGAATGAGAGTGTGACTTCCACTCAGGTATTAATGTTATAGAAATTAATCTTGCTACTTATTATTCCAGCTCTTGGGTATATGATACCGGATCAGTTGCTCACATTTGCAATTCGATGCAGGTGCTGACAAAGAGTAGAGACTTGGCAAAGGGAGAAGTGGATATTCGCGTGGGGAATAAAGCAAGAGTTGTTGGTCTTGCTGTTGGCACCTACCCATTGCATTTGCCTTCAGGATTAGTTTTAGAACTTAATAATTGTTATTTTGTTCCATCTATGAGTAGAAACATTATTTCATCTTCCTGTTTGGAACATGAAGGTTATGAATTCAGAATAAAGAACTTTGTTTGTTCAATATTTTTGAATGATATGTATTATGGTCGTTGTCCCATGGTGGATGGGTTATACGCCCTTGAACTCAAAGAAAAACATGTCTATAAGATTAATGTCAAAAGGCCTCGACCAAATGATTTGAACCCTACCTTTTTATGGCATTATCGCTTGGGTCACATAAATGAGAAGCGCATGAAGAAGCTCCATGGTGATGGATTTCTCACCTCATTTGATTTTGAATCATTTGAAACATGTGAGTCTTGTTTACTTGGCAAGATGACAAAAACCCCTTTCACAGGTTTTAGTGAGAGGGCGAGTGAATTGTTGGCCCTAGTACATACAGATGTATGTGGACCAATGAGTTCGATTGCTAGAGGTGGGTTTTAGTACTTTGTAACTTTTACTGATGACTTTAGTAGATATAGATATATCTATTTAATGAGGCATAAGTCTGAAACCTTTGAAAGGTTCAAAGAGTTTCAGAATGAAGTACAAAATCAACTTGGCAAATCAATAAAACACTTACGATCATATCGTGGTGGCGAATACTTGAGCCAAGAGTTTGGTGATCATCTAAAGCAATGTGGAATCGCTCCACAACTTACTCCGCCAGGAACGCCTCAATGGAATGTTGTGTCCGAACGACGGAATTGAACTTTATTGGATATGGTTCGGTCAATGATGAGCCAAATAGATCTGCCATTATCCTTCTGGGGGTTCGCTCTAGAGACAACTGCGTTCACATTAAATAGTGTCCCATCAAAATCCATTGAGAAGACACCATATGAGATATGGACCGGGAGAAGTCCCATATTGTCATTTCTCAAGATATGGGGATGCGAGGCTTATGTAAAACGTTTGCAATCAGATAAACTCGCACCTAAATCAGAAAAATGCTTCTTTGTGGGGTATCCTAAAGAAACAAAAGGATATTACTTTTATAAAAGAAACGAGAATAAAGTTTTTGTTGCTCAAAATGGTGTCTTTTTAGAGAAAGAGTTTCTTTCCAAAGAAATCAGTGGGAGTGATGTGCATCTCGATGAAATTCGAGAATCGCATGAATATGTTCAAGCTACCACTGAACCTTCACAAGATGTACAAAGTGTTGTACAACCTATAGAAGAGACACCAGTGTGACACTACGGAATGGTGTGACATTATTTAACGTGAATGTTAAGGTCAAAAACTTTATGAAATATGAAATTGGAGGTTGAAACCATATGGTATGAGGTTTAATTGCGTTTCCGGGAGTTTGGGCCTTTCTGGGGTAGTTTGGGCCTAAAAGAATGGGTTGTGTGCTTTGGTGGGATGGAGTATGAGTCCATTTAGGACTAGGAGTCTTGTGTGGGCTGGTAAAAGGCCCCCCTGCCCTCCTTGCTCCCACACCCCCCCTTGGGCGCCCCCACCTCTCCCTCCATGCCCTAGCCGCCACCCCCACCTCCCCCTCTCCCTTGCATGCGCCTCCACCTCCCCCATTCCTCCCCTTTGCTCCACCACCTCTCCACCACCTCTCCTCCACCCCCTTGCTGCCCTAGGGTGGCCTCCCCACCCCTGCACCTCGTGGATCCATCCGTTGGAGCGAGGAGCGAGGAGCGAGGAGCGATCCGGGAGGAGTTTCGTTGGGATTTCGGTTGTCGGGCGAAGGTATGGCCATGGGGCTCCTTGGGGTTGGGCTAGGTACTGTTCTAAGGGTGTTTATCATGATTTTAGATCAATTGGTGGTGCTGGACATGAGTAGATTGGATTAGATCTAGATGTTGCCACGTTTCTGTTTTTGGACAGCTTGAGCAGTCGACCTAGGGTTCAGTTTTTCGCTAATTTAGAGTTGCAATTTGGTAGGCCGCCTATTGAAGAAGTTGTAGGTAATTTAATTATATTTCAGTGGACATAAAGAATGTTAAATTCCTATCGGCCGTTTGAAAGTTATGACTGTTTTACCGAGCATGTTAAAATCTGTGACGTGATTGGAACAGATCACGGTATTTTGTAGATTAAACAACTTTAGATTCCGAATCAGTCTTTCCCTATAACTAGAAAAAGTTGGGACATTTCTTAAGCTACGCGAGGATGTACTCGTTTAATTGATTCGGAGTCCCAGAACTCAAGTTATCCTTTTGGAAGGCTGCTGTCCCGACGGGACAGAACTTCTGTTTTTAGGTTTTGCGAGTAGTTGGCAATGTCGGGGTAGATGAGGGTTTGCGTACTGTTTTGTGGACTTGATTGTGAGTATGTGATGCCTATGTGCAGGTGGTGCGACCACAGGAGTGCCTTCTACTTCTCACAAATCCGTTGCCCGTGGTTGAGGCAAGTGTATTGTAATGGATAGCGATTTGTAGGTTGCTAGTTGAGACTAGATGAGATTGATTATATGTGATGATCACTTGCCATGCTTTAATGATTGCCATTGATATGATGAGTATGTTTATCATGTTATGATGCCATGTGTTAATGTACAAGTTGATTATGATGTGGCATATTTGCATACATGGCATGTTTACATGGCCCGGGCGGTGAGAAAGTCATAACTAGTCCGGGAAGGTCGGTGAGAAAGTTATGACTAATCCGGAGAGCCAATGAGTAAGTCCTACATCATGATTCCATTCACCGCGGTGAACGGAAGCGAGGAGTAGGCACCCTCCATCTTCGGGATGGAAGGGGGGAGAGGGTGCACACCGACGGGTGTGTACTCAACCATACCAGTATGAGTTTCCAAGGAGATATGTGCATCGCATTGCACTACGTTACATTTCATTATATGAGGATGATTTATGATGATGTCAATGATATGCTTACACTATGAATATGAGATGTGTATGATGTTGTATGTAAAAAGGTGGTGATGAAGGTATTGAAATGTATTTTCTTGTTCCATTGCAATATACTTGCTGAGTGATGAACTCACGCTTTTTTTTATGTTGTTTTTCTTAGGTACCATGAAACCGGCATACGGGAAAAAGGGTTTAGCTACACATCTATACGTAGCTCCACACAAATTAGACAGTGTTATCATTTGGAGTCATGATAATGAAAGTATTGCCATGAAACTTGGAGAATTGCTTAACTGTGTGCTCGGTCTTACTATTTGGTTCGTTTAGCTCATGAAGTGGTTTAATGCTTTATCCTGGACTTATATTGTTGCTATGTCACATGTTATTGCTGTTTTAGATGCTTTCCATTATGATATAACTTGTGATACTTTGTTATTGCTCCGAATCATGGAAAAACAAAGGAGATGCTGCCGAAATTTTCGGTATTAGCATTTGTTCCTTTGCTGTAATTTACTTGTAATTGTGGTATTTAGAGGTTGCTTAGTCTATGTTTGGTAGCATTCGGGCATATTAAATGCCGGTGTGTTACAACCAACCCTATGTAGGTCGGGGAGGCCGCATCATGAACCCATAAGATATGGACATGACATATTATTATTGGACAAAGATGAGCCCACAACTTAGAAAGAAGCGATGATGGACCCAAACTCCGAAAAATGGCTTGGAGCCATGAGATCCGAAATTCAATCCATGCATGACAATCAAGTTTGGAACTTGGTCGATCCTCCTGATGGTGTAAAAACCATAGAATGCAAATGGATTTTCAAGAAGAAGACAGACGTAGATGGAAATGTTCAGATCTATAAGGCACGGTTGGTGGCAAAGGGTTTCAAACAAGTTCAAGGAATTGACTATGATGAAACTTTTTCACCGGTAGCCATGCTCAAGTCTGTCCGGGTCATTTTAGCAATTGCTGCATATTTTGATTATGAAATATGGCAGATGGATGTCAAGACAGCTTTCCTCAATGGGAATCTATCTGAGGATGTATACATGTTATAACTTGAGGGTTTTGTTGATCCTAAAAATGCTAAAAAAAATATGCAAGCTTCAGAGATCCATTTATGGGTTAAAACAAGCATCTCGGAGTTGGAACATTCGTTTTGATGAAGTGGTCAAAGGATTTAGCTTTATCAAAAACGAAGAAGAGCCTTGTGTTTAGAAGAAGGCTAGTGGGAGCGCACTTGTGTTTCTGATCTTGTATGTGGATGACATATAATTGATCGGGAATGATATTCCTATGCCCTTGAGCGATGACGTCAGTGGTGATGTCATCTGAGTGGGTCCCACGTGTCAGCGACACGTGTACGTGTGGACCAGGTCCACGGTGGACCATGTTAGTGTTATGCCCTGAGGCAATCATATGGATGATTGTAACATGACTATGTTTATGAATAATAATATGATTATTGGTCCAATGAATGTATATCATTGTTTTGATCAACAAGTGTGTGACTTGTTTATGAAGCTCTTTACTTATTGATATAATTTGATAAATATCTCTGATCGGATATCATCGTATAGGACAATGATGAATAGATCAACACATGTATTGTTCGATGATCATGTTTCATAGATCATGGGATATGGAGATATCATCAATACATTGTGGACGCATGTTGAAGAACATGTGTTAGATAGACTCACAATGGGACACTGCAAGAATATTACATTCTTATGTGTCATCAGTGTATATCATACATAGTAGATGTATGATCCTTAGACCTGAGATTGTCATATTGCCTACATGTGTAATAGTTTACCTTGGGGTTACCAAACACTATTTCCTAACCGGATAGTTATAAATGTAGCTTTTATGTTTACTGTGAAACATGCAGAGGGAAGTGAGCAGTCAAGATGGAATTTGCCACTCCAATGTAACGGATATATATGTCTAGGCCACTCGTGTGATATTATTAAGGAAGTGCATGGCCATGCCGTGATTGAGAAGTCAATCACAACTTATTAATATATCACGGATACGAGAGATGGATTGAACTGTCAAAGGATGACATGCTTCTCGCCTTGAGTTCGATCTTCATATAGTTTGGCAAAGGTATTATTACATCAGTACTTTAATAATATGCGTTTGGGAGTTGGCATGCTCTGCAAGGAGCCGCTACCGACTATTGGATTAGAAAAAGGGTTTTCCGAATCCATGTCCAAATGCGCATGAACCTACAGGGTCACACACTTAACGGCTGGGACGCATTAATTCGGATTGGATTCGTAATTAATGGACCTCGTGGGCTTAGTGCGTAGATGGGCCCTGACTACCTAGGGTTTCAGCTCGTGGCTATAATAGGAGGGGAGGAGGCTAGACGCAGATGACACTTTCATGCGGTTTAGAGGTGTTTCGCCAGAAACCCTAGCCACCACCTCTCGTTGCCCCTGCCGAGCGACCCGGTGCTTGCACACCGAAGCATGGCGTTCCATCCCCGGACGTGTGGACTACTGTGGTGACGGTGCTTCTACTACGGCGTGGAGAGGGTGATCCGCAGCGAGGACGATCCGTGGCGAGGATGATCCGCGGCGAGGACGATACACTACAACGACGTGCGAAGGATTCCGCAACTGCGCGTCTATTGGTAATAGATCTATGATCCCCTTCTTGTGAGTAGCTTTTCTGGTTTGCGGTAGAAATTTTAATTTGTGCTAGTGTAGTATACCGCGTTCCGCAACAGACCAAGCCAGAGCCGTAGACCGAGCCCGAAGACCGGGTGACGCAATGCTGACGTCATAATTTGATTTTTCAATAGAAAAATAATTTGGTGGAAATTCAAAATCCACACTGACATCAGCTGACGTTATAATTCGGATTTTTTTAATAGAAAATAACTGAATTAATTCGGTTTAATATTTTATTTGATTTTTCTAACTTCAAACGCTTATAACTTTTTTTGTTTTAACTCCGATTTCTGCGATTCCCAAATTTATATTTTTATAAAATTGAGCTCTATTTAGTGGTGAATTTTATTTAATTTTTGGACTTGAGTTTTTCTCTGTTTTTTATTTGGTTTTTATTTATTCGTTACGAGTAGACGTTGAAGTACCCGAAGGCTTCGAATGTGAAGTTTTGACCCAGGAGCCAGCTCAAGACCAAGAACAAGTACTTTTTGAAGGCAAGGTATGGTTTGACCATATTGTTGCCACTTTGGAAATTATTTTGATTCAAATTATTACATGTTAATTTAATTAGAAAATGCTTTATTTAATTCTGGAAATTAGTTAAATGCCAATTTGCTGTATTCCACCCTGACATAAATAATTGTATGCCATGACCCCTTGTCACCCTAGTCTAGTTTAAGTAGTTGGACATTATTAAATCACCAACATGGGTATTTTGACCACTGTAGTACAATGCTTAGCCCTGCTATGTAGTCATGACATGATTTTGGATAATTACATGTTAATATTGACTTAATGAGATATGGAACCTATTTTCGAGAAGTGTCATGTGGTGCATGGTAATGTTGATGGCACATGGTGCATGGTAATCAACCGGGTTTGATAAATGCTTTATACCGGGGCAAGTGGCAGGAATGATCTGGTGGGCAATGAGTGGCACCGAGAATGTCGTTTTGGTTCTTCGGCAGTCTTGCCTTGGTCACCCTAAGGACCTAACCTTGCAAGCCTTTGATCTGAGTCATACATGCAACCACATGTCTGTAATGGGACGGACCTAGTTGAATAAGTTGCTAATAACTTGCTTGTGGAACCTCAGGGTGTCAACTACACCTTTTGTGTAGTTGTACGGGGGAGCGTACTGGGGCGATGGCTAGGTACCATCTAACGGTTTGTTGGCCTAGACTTCGCCTTTGCTAAGGGAAGGGTTAGTGCGCAACAACCGGGGAGGTCCACTTGTGTAGTTAGAGGCTTCCGAAAGACTTTGTTACGGGCACTCGCCTTTGTGGTGTTTGACTGTATCTTGTGGGTAAAGTGCATAACCTCTGCAGAGTATACAACCTATTCGAATAGCCAAGTCCATGGTATTGGACACTACTCGGGGATTACAGTCAAGGGTTAGACTTTCATGAAAATAACTTGGCTTGGAAAATATATGGGTTGAAATGATGAATTGGACCTAGGACTGGAAAATGTGTTACTTGTGAAATCATTGTGAAAGTACTCTATTTATTATTGTTTACTGTTGTGCAATTTATTACTGTAATTACACTTGCTGTTTACTACAAATGAACATGTTAGCCTATCCTTTGTAATAAGCCATGCATATAGAATATTAGTTTGCATTTTGTGCATGACTTGCTGAGTACCTAGTACTCACCCTTGCCACAATACAACATCAGTTGAAGAAGAAGCAACGCCAGCTTTGGAGGAGGAATTCCAAGAGGAGTCGTCTACCTAGGGAGCGAGCCCAGTCAGTTGCCTGTGGCATATTGGTTGGCGCCACGAGTTTTCTTTACATTCCGCTGCAGATTTATTCGAGTAAGACTTTAGCCCTACGAGGCGTACTTTTGTGACTTGACCATAAGGTCGAGCAACCAGTTATATTTCCCTTTCAATAAAGTACTTTACTATTTCGTTGAGTATGATTATGATATATACCGATGTTGAGACTGTTTGCACTAGCGTGATCCTGGACTAGTGCTAATACAGAGGGTCCAGATTTGCAAATTTGGGTCCCGACAGAGACTATGTGTCATCGTGGGCCTGTGTGGCAATGGATTGATGAGTGATGTGAGGGTTGTGTGCCAAATGTTGTGTGACACCACGGAGTGTCATAACTTTATTTTACGTGCTTGATATGGTTAAAAACACTATGAAATGTGGAATTAAGGTTAAAACTATAGGTTATGGAGGTTAATAGCTTTTTCGGGCCGTTTCCGGGCCGTTTCCGGGGTTTTGGGCCTTCCCGGGGGAGTTTTGGGCCTTGGTGGGCTTTGGTGGGATGGATTAGGTCTCCGTAACGGACTAGAATTGGGTGTGGGGGCTGGTAAAAGGGGTTTCCCTGCCCCTTTGGGGCGTCCACCCTGCTGCCTTTGCGCCCCTTGAGGCCTTGGTGCGCCCCCCTCACCTCCCCCCACTTGCCAAGCCCTAGCCGCCCCTTCCCTTTGAGCCTTGCGCCTCCCCCTTGCTCTCCTCCATTGCCCCACCTCTCCACCACCTCTCCTCCACCCCCTTGCTGCCCTAGGGTGGTCTTCACACCTCTGCACCTTGTGGATCCATCCGTTGGAGCGAGGAGCGAGGAGCGTGGAGCGAGGAGCGATCCGCGAGGAGATCTATTGGAGATTCGTTCGTTGGGCAAAGGTATGATCATGGGGATCCTTGGGTTTGATCTAGGTACTGTTCTTAGGGTGTTTATGAAGTTTTTTAGATCAATTGGTGGTGCTGGGTTGGAGTTCTTTGGGTTAGATCTAGACGTTGCCACGTTTCTGTTTTCGGGCAGATTGAGCAGTCGGGCTAGGGTTCGAGTTTTCATCAATTTAGAATCCGAATCTGTCCGTACAGACTTAAAAGAAGTTATAGATAATTTAATTATGTTTCCGTGTACATAAAGCACGTTAAAATCCGATCAGCCGTTTGAAAGTTATGGCCGTTTTACCGAGCGTGCTAAAATCTATGACGCAATTAGAACAGATCGTAGTAATCTGTAGATTAAACAATTTTAGAGTCCGAATCAGTCTTTCCGTATAACTAGAAAAAGGTAGGAAATTTCCTAAGCTTCGCGATGGTGTACTCATTTAATCGATTTGGAGTCCCAGAACTCAAGTTATGGCCTTTGCAAGGCTGCTGTCCCGCCGGGGCAGAACCTCTGTTTTAGGTTTTGCGAGTAGCGGGCAATGTCGGGTGAGATGGGGATTTGTGTACTGTTTTGTGGGCATTATTGAGAGTATGTGATGCCGTTGTGCAGGTGGTGTGACCCCGGGGGTGCCCTCTACTTCCCACAATCCCGTCGCCCACGGTTGAGGCAAGTGTGTTGTAATGAATAGCGGAATTGTAGGTTGCTTGTGGAGATTAGATGAAAGATTGAATACTTGCTATGATCACTTGCCATGCTTGCTGTTTTTCAATGATATATTGAGTATGATTATCATGATTCGATGCCATGTGTTAATATTTGTCATGATGAGATGCCATATGTTTATGTACATGTGAAATATGATAATTGGCATAGTTGCATGCATGACATGAGATAGGGCGAGGCGGTGAGAAAGTCATAACTAGTCCGGCAAGGTCGGTGAGAAAGTTATGACTAGTCCTAACGCCATTGAGTAAGACCTACATCGTGATTCCATCCACGTGGTGAATGGAAGCGATGAGTAGGCACCCTCCATCTTCGGGATGGAAGGGGAAAAGGGTGCACACCGACGGTGTGTACTCAACCATACCGGTATGAGTTTCCAAGGAGACATGAGCATTGCATTACATCTCATACATATTGATGATGACAATGTTAAGTGTTTATGAATAAGATGATTTACATGAAGGGAGATGCTATTGCCATATTGTTGTTCTTATTGTCCATTGCAATATGCTTGCTGAGTTTCGAACTCACGCTTGTGTTTTTTTCTTATTGTTTTAGGTACCATGAGAACGGCATGCGGGAAAAGGGAATAGACACACGCCCACACGTTGCTTCACCTTAATGTTTCCCCAAGTCAATTCTTTTAGATTGATAATAAATTGCGTGTGATGGTCATTAAATTAAGGCTTAGCTTGGTTAATGAGAGTTTTATTGTTCGTTTGACACTTGAAACTTTAAGTGCTAAATGTTAGTCTTTTATTGTCGTTAAGACTCTATTTATTGCTGTTTTAGATTGTAGGACCGAATATAGCAATCAGAGGGGGGGTGAATGATTGTGCGGAAGCTAAAACCAAATTCTTGATCTATTAAAAGTTTACCCCAAAATAGAACCAAATAATTGCCTCGTTTTCGAAAAAAACAGAATGATAGAGGTTTGGTAAAATGCGAATTCCTGGAGATCCAACCGTCCGATCGATCTGAAATTTGGACACAAGAAACTAGATTCCAATACGAATCAAACCCAAAAAGAATCAGCTCAATCGGACATACGGATCAAAAGTTATGACCTTCGCAAGCTTACTGTTCCAAAAGATGACGAGAATAAATCTAACTAGAATTGTAGCTCGCCGAAAGATTTGATGAACTTGATCTTTATTTCTCCTTTCTTTTTTCTAAAATACTCCAAACAAA
This sequence comes from Rhipidocladum racemiflorum, assembly GCA_036346355.1. Lineage (NCBI taxonomy): Eukaryota > Viridiplantae > Streptophyta > Magnoliopsida > Poales > Poaceae > Rhipidocladum > Rhipidocladum racemiflorum. The sequence goes on from CM070582.1 coordinate 16,823,675, forward strand.
AGAGTACAACCCTAAAGCTTGCTCAAAGCTTGATTGCCTTCAACAGGAGGCAACCCCTCTATTTAAAGAAGGCAAACACACCTAATCCTAGAAGGATTCCTAATCCTAGAAGGATTCCTAATCCTAAAAGGATTCCCACTCCTAATCCTAGAAAGAGCATGTATTCAACACAACTCCACTTGGCCCAACCTGGCCGAGTACAACTCTTGCACGCGTATGGCAACCCTACCATACTCACGTGACTAACACTTTGCACGCGAATGACCTCATGCCATTCTCACGTGACTAACCATTCTTCATGTGCACCATTCTCTTAGCCCGAACGTCCCGCATGACATCCTTGACCACCAAGACCTCAGTTCCCCCTAAACCTAGTCCCGAACCTCAGTTCCTCCATGAACCTAGTTCCAGTCCCGTCATCGACCACATTCGCCCTCGAGTAATACCTGCACATGAACAAACCACAAAACGATTCCGAGCACAAGTCCGCGACTTGACTCACATTAAACCATGCAACCACTCACAGGAGTGCATTGCATTAAATATTCTAAGAACACGATTTCAAAACACGAACAAAAACCTTTGCAAAAATCAAAAAGCTTTTCAAATAATCAAACTGATTTCAGATCTTTTCAAATAAAGAAACCAAAAAATAAATCTTGTCGAAATATCAAACTGGTTTCAAATCTTTTTCAAATACTCATCATCAAAATCAACTGGATCAAAAATAACGATCCTTCATAGATGTTTCCCTTATTGCCATATAATGCTATATCGTTGTTGCTCCTTAAATTCATGATAAAACAAAGGAGGTGCTGCCGAAATCTCGGTTTTTAGCCTATGCGCCTTTGCTGGAATTTTATGTTAAATATGATATTTGGATGTTGTTTAGCTTATGTTTGGTAGCATTCGGGCATATTAAATGCCGAGGTGTTACAGTTGGTATCAGAGCGGGCTGTAGGTCCTTGGAATAAGTATTTTAGTGTTATACCTTAAGTTGCAACTAAAATATGATGTGGAATAACTTAGAAACATGGCTTAGGTTCTAACTAAAACTTTGTTATAGGATAGCAACATTAAAACTTGCAAAAGTGGTATAACTAATCTAAAATTTGACACACTTGGTTGCACAGTAGGATGGGGTCTTGGTTCATTATTGTATTGCGCTTAATTATTTGATGAAGACTATGCTATGATGATGTTTGATCTATGTTCTTGGTTGTGTGATGTTGTGTTTATGTTTTTGTGTTTGGATGGTTGTCTGTCTGGCGGCCATGCCGAGGGGTAGAGGCCGTGGGCCGCGAGGCCGTGGAGGCCAGGCGAGGCTCCCAGGGAGTTGAGGAGTCATTCTTTGAGGGTAGCGTTCGCTCAATGCTCGTGGACCAGCTCAGAGGAGCTTCCAGCTGCCTGATCGGGGCGGGTGCCCGCCGCCAATGATGATTTAGTTCAGCTCTGCAGAGGAGATTCAGAGGCTGCGCCCGGCGGTGCGGGCAGCCCCTGGCTGGTGCCTCCCCTGATGGCCCCGATTGTTGCCCCGCTGCGCCGGAGCCGAGGATGAGTCTCCGAGAGTGGATGACCCTCCGCCTTGACACTTTTGACGGAGCGGGCACGCCGATCCAATCCAGATTGGCTGCGGTACATGGAAAGGCGCTTGAGGTCCTAGAATTGACCTCGGTCCAAAGGGCTCACTTTGTGGCCTTTCATTTGAAAGGCCAAGCTAATATCTGGTGGGAAGGGTTACGGCTGCTAGAACCCACGATCTTGGTCGATCACACAGGAGGACTTTGTGGCTCGCTTAGAGCCAAGTTCTACCCGAGTCTTTCCTTGAGAGGATGGAGCATACTCGGCGACTCTTTCCCAGGAAAGAGGTCGGTGGCGAGTATGAGGTGGAGTTCAACAGCGTGGTGCGCCCGTCTTGGCCGTGGCGGCCAGCGACGAGGGAGAAGGCGAGGAGGTTCCGTAGGGGCCTCAACCAGGAGTTCAGAGTTGTCATGGGGCGGCGTCCTCGTGACTTCTGCTCCGTGGTGGAAGCGGCGAAGGGCATGGAGCTCGAGTTGGAGCTCTCCGGGATAAGCAAAACCCGGCGGTTCAGTGGTTCCTGCGGCCCAGGCGGGCTAGAAGAGGACCTTTGGTGGAGGAGGTGGGTCTTCTCGACCCACCTTCAAGAAGTTCAAGGGGGACAGGCTCCTCCTCGGGGGCTAAAATGGGGCCGCCCGATCGTCTTCTTCGCGGCCGTGTTAGATCTGTGGCAGGCGAGGGCATGAAGTGTTTCAAGTGTGGTGGTGAGCACCGTGCTTCAGAGTGTGGTTGGACCGAGTTGCAACCACTGCGTGGCAAGCCCGGCCACATGGGACGAGTCTGCCGGATGAATCCCAGTAGCATCATCAAGTGGGAGACGGTGCCTTCTCCTCCCACTCCAGGCGCGTCTTCCGGAGGATCGGTGCACATGATGGCTGCCCTGTTTCTCACCGCCCTTTGCGTGGCGCCACCAGCGGTGTCTTGGTGCCCGCAGTCTGCTCCTCCTCGATTGCCTCCTCGCCCCGGCCTTGATGGGGCATCACCGAGTCGGGCTCCTTCGTCGGCGCCACCAGAGTGTACGCTTTGCCGACCGCCGAGTCGATCGGGCATCCAGAGGTGGTTTCGTGTACTCGCTCGTGGATTCCGTTGATGCCTTTGTTCTATTTGATTCTGAGCATCCTATTCTTTTGTGTCGTCGGAGTTTGCTAGTAGAGCTAAGTTGGGAGTTCAGCGGATTTACGAGTCCGTGTCGATCGATTCTCCTGGGGTTGATTGCTAGTTCTTTGGTTTGCCCTGGTTGCACCATTGCCATTGATGATGAGGTTTTCTTTGCCAATCTCATGGTGATCCGATTGGCTCCTTTTGATGTCATTTTGGGCATGGACTGGCTGCATCGATGCACTGCTAAGATCTGTTGTTTCGGAAGACAGTTGCCTTGCGAGGCCCGTCGGGAAGAGTTGACCTTTCAGGTGGTATACCCTCGATTCGTCTTTGCTTTGACTAGTTTGTTTTATCGGCGTTTGATGCTGTTGGGTTTCCTCATGACTTTGTCTAAGAAACCATCTTCCTCGATTCCCATTGAGGAGATTTACGTAGTGAAGGAGTTCGTTGATGTGTTCCCGATGAGTTGCCTGGTCTACCTCCTGTGAGGAATGTGGAGTTTCGTATTGATCTTGTTCCTGGCACTCGACCTATTTCTATCTCTCCATACCGCTTGGCTCGTCCTTTTCAAGACGAGTTGAAGAAGCGATTGGAGGATCATTGGCCAAGGGCTTCATTCGGCGTAGCGTTTCGCCATGGGGAGCACCCGTCCTCTTCGTCTCGAAGAAGGATGGAAGTTGGCGTATGTGCATTGATTATCGTGCTCTTAATCAAGTGACAGTCAAGAACAAGTATCCTTTGCCTCGCATCGAGGATCTGTTTGACCAACAAAGGGAGCAAAGGTGTTCTCCAAGATTGATCTTCAGTCGGGGTACAATCAGATCCGTGTGAGGGAGCAGGACATTGAGAAGACTGCTTTCTCCACTAGGTATGGGCATTATGAATTTAAAGTTATGTCTTTTGGACTAACTAATGCTCCTATTGTCTTTATGGAGGCGATGAACAGTATGCTACACAAGTACCTTGATGAGTTTGTGGTAGTGTTCATCGATGACATTCTGGTTTACTCTAAATCAGAAAAGGAGCATGAGCGACATCTCGAGGCTTGTGCCGAGCACCTTGAGGGAAAATCAGTTCTTTGCTAAGCTGAAAAAGTGCGAGTTCGATTTGAAGTGGGTTTTCTTGGCCACATCATCAATCCAGAGGGCATATCTGTAGATCCTAGCAAAGTCTCAAGATTTTGGATTGGAAGAGGACTTCCAATGTCAAAGAGGTGCGTAGTTTCCTTGGGTTGGTGGCTACTATCGGCGTTTCGTGCAGGATTTCTCTATCATTGCCAAGCCACTTTCGCACTGACTCGAAGGGGATGAAATTCCAGTGGATCGCAGAGTGTGAGCACAGTTTACGCACTATGAAGGAGAAGTTAGTGACTACTCCTATTCTTACCCTTCCCGAGCCGAAGCGCTTCACGGTGTATTCTCGATGCTTCTCGGTTGGGACTTGGGTGTGTGCTCATGCAAGAGGGCAAGGTGATTGCTTATGCGTCGAGGCGCTTGAAAAAGCACGAGCGAGAACTATCCCACGCATGATCTTGAGCTAGCCGCGTGGTGTTTGCATTGAAGATATGGAGGCATTACATGCGGTGAGTCTTGTGACATTTTCACTGATCACAAGAGCCTCAAGTACATCTTTACTCGTAAAGATTTGAACTTGAGGCGGAGGAGGTGGCTAGAATTGATAAAGGATTATGACCTTACTATCCAAGTATCATCCGGGAAGGCAAATGTTGTGGCCGACGCTCTCGATGCAAGACAATGCCCCTATTGTTGATTGTCTTGTTGCTGATTTTGAGCGTTTGGGGTCTCCCTCGCTGCGGGGACCGTGCAAGCTGAAACTCGATTGATTCTTGAGTCACGATTCCCGAGCATGTGCGGGAGGCACAAAGAAGATGACCATTTGCTCCAAAGCAGCGAGGAACGCTTTGAGGATGGCAAGTCTGGAGACTTTACCATTGATGATGCGGGAGTTACGAGGTTTCAGGGCCGTGCAGGCGTGCCTCAGAAATCTCAAGTGAAAGAAGACATTCTGAAAGAGGCTCATCGCACCCCGTAAACGGTCCATCCTGGGGAGACCAAGATGTACTAGGACTTGAAGAAGAATTTCTGGTGGAAAAGGATGAGAGTGGATATTGCCAAGTATGTGGCGTCTTGTGGGATCTGTCAGAAGATCAAAGCTGAGCATAAGCGTCCCGCCGGTCTGTTGCAGCCATTGGAGATTCCTGTGTGGCCATGGGATGACATCTCCATGGATTTCGTGGTTGGTCTACCTCGTTCTCCACGAGGGAAGGATGCTATTTGGGTTGTGGTGGACCGTCTCAGCAAGTCTGCGCATTTCATTCCTATCCGCACGACCAATTCTGCGAGCGAGTTGGCTCCCATCTATGTGCGGGAGATTGTGAGACTGCATGGTGTACCTAAGACCATTATTTCTGATCGGGATGCGAAGTTCGTCTCCAAGTTCTGGGAGAGTTTGCAGAGTGCTTTGGGTACGCAGCTTCGCCTTAGTACCGCTTTTCACCCTCAGACGGATGGGCAGTCTGAGCGTACCATCCAGACATTGGAAGACATGCTCAGGGCCTGTGTGATGGCTTGGAAAGGTAGCTGGGAGGATCATTTGCCTCTTGCGGAGTTTGCTTACAATAACAGCTATCATTCCAGCATCCGGGCTGCTCCTTATGAGGTACTATATGGCCGGAAGTGCAGATCGCCACTTTGTTGGGATGCAGTGGGCGAGAGAGCAGTTCTTGGACCGGATTGGGTTCAGCAGATCGCTGATCGCGTGGCGGAGGTACGGCAGAACCTTCTCGCAGCACAGAGCGCATGTAAGAGCTATGCTGATGTGAGGCGGCGAGACTTGGAGTTTGAGGTGGGTGATAGCGTACTCTTGCGAGTATCTCCCACCAAGGGTGTGGTGCGTTTGGCACCAAAGGAAAGCTCACCCAAGGTATGTTGGGCCTTTTCCTATCATCGCCCGAGTTGGTAGGTTGGCCTATCGTCTGGAGCTACCGGAAGCTATGCAAGGTGTGCATAATGTGTTCCATGTCTCGATGTTGAGGAAATACTTGCATGATCTGGAGTTGGTGGTTCCGTTGGAACCATTAGTACTTGAGCAGGACCTCACCTTCGAGTCCCGTCCTGTGGAAATTCTGGGGACTTCGGAGCGAGTGATGAAGAACCGGACGCTCAAGTTCGTTAAAGTGTTGTGGTCACATCAGACCGAGAGAGGCAACTTGGGAGTTGGAGTCTCGTATGCGCGAGAAATATCCCGAGCTTTTCACCTCAGGTATGTGATGTGAAAACCTAGCTATCTTCGGTTTCTTTGGAGTTGCGTGTTGGTGCGTTTAGATTCGAGGTCGAATCCTGTTGAAGGGGGGAAGAATGTGACACCACGGAGTGTCATAACTTTATTTTACGTGCTTGATATGGTTAAAAACAGTATGAAATGTGGAATTAAGGTTAAAACTATAGGTTATGGAGGTTAATAGCTTTTCCGGGCCGTTTTCGGGGTTTTGGGCCTTCCCGGGGGAGTTTTGGGCCTTGGTGGGCTTTGGTGGGATGGATTAGGTCTCCGTAACGGACTAGAATTGGGTGTGGGGGCTGGTAAAAGGGGTTTCCCTGCCCCTTTGGGGCATCCACCCTGCTGCCTTTGCGCCCCTTGAGGCCTTGGTGCGCCCCCCTCACCTCCCCCCACTTGCCAAGCCCTAGCCGCCCCTTCCCTTTGAGCCTTGCGCCTCCCCCTTGCTCTCCTCCATTGCCCCACCTCTCCACCACCTCTCCTCCACCCCCTTGCTGCCCTAGGGTGGTCTCCACACCTCTGCACCTTGTGGATCCATCCGTTGGAGCGAGGAGCGAGGAGCGTGGAGCGAGGAGCGATCCGCGAGGAGATCTATTGGAGATTCGTTCGTTGGGCAAAGGTATGATCATGGGGATCCTTGGGTTTGATCTAGGTACTGTTCTTAGAGTGTTTATGAAGTTTTTTAGATCAATTGGTGGTGCTGGGTTGGAGTTCTTTGGGTTAGATGTAGATGTTGCCACGTTTCTGTTTTCGGGCAGATTGAGCAGTCGGGCTAGGGTTCGAGTTTTCGTAGATTTAGAATCCGAATATGTCCGTACGGACTTAAAAGAAGTTGTAGATAATTTAATTATCTTTCCGTGGACATAAAGCACGTTAAAATCCAATCAGCCGTTTGAAAGTTATGGCCGTTTTACCGAGCGTGTTATAATCTATGACGCAATTAGAACAGATCGTAGTAATCTGTAGATTAAACAATTTTAGAGTCCGAATCAGTCTTTCCATATAACTAGAAAAAGGTAGGAAATTTCCTAAGCTTCGCGATGGTGTACTCATTTAATCGATTTGGAGTCCCAGAACTCAAGTTATGGCCTTTGCAAGGCTGCTGTCCCGCCGGGACAGAAACTCTGTTTTAGGTTTTGCGAGTAGCGGGCAATGTCGGGTGAGATGGGGATTTGTGTACTGTTTTTTGGGCATTATTGAGAGTATGTGATGCCGTTGTGCAGGTGGTGTGACCCCGGGGGTGCCCTCTACTTCCCACAATCCCGTCGCCCACGGTTGAGGCAAGTGTGTTGTAATGAATAGCGGAATTGTAGGTTGCTTGTGGAGATTAGATGAAAGATTGAATACTTGCTATGATCACTTGCCATGCTTGCTGTTTTCCAATGATATATTGAGAATGATTATCATGATTCGATGCCATGTGTTAATATTTGTCATGATGAGATGCCATATGTTTATGTACATGTGAAATATGATAATTGGCATAGTTGCATGCATGACATGAGATAGGGCGAGGGCGGTGAGAAAGTCATAACTAGTCCGGCAAGGTCGATGAGAAAGTTATGACTAGTCCGGAACGCCATTGAGTAAGACCTACATCGTGATTCCATCCACGTGGTGAATGGAAGCGATGAGTAGGCACCCTCCATCTTCGGGATGGAAGAGGGGAAAAGGGTGCACACCGACGGGTGTGTACTCAACCATACCGGTATGAGTTTCCAAGGAGACATGAGCATTGCATTACATCTCATACATATTGATGATGACAATGTTAAGTGTTTATGAATAAGATGATTTACATGAAGGGAGATGCTATTGCCATATTGTTGTTCTTGTTGTCCATTGCAATATGCTTGCTGAGTTTCGAACTCACGCTTGTGTTTTTTTCTTATTGTTTTAGGTACCATGAGAACAGCATGCGGGAAAAGGGAATAGACACACGCCCACACGTTGCTTCACCTTAATGTTTCCCCAAGTCAATTCTTTTAGATTGATAATAAATTGCGTGTGATGGTCATTAAATTAAGGCTTAGCTTGGTTAATGCGAGTTTTATTGTTCATTTGACACTTGGAACTTTAAGTGCTAAATGTTAGTCTTTTATTGTCGTTAAGACTCTATTTATTGCTGTTTTAGATGTTTCCCTTATTGCCATATAATGCTATATCGTTGTTGCTCCTTAAATTCATGATAAAACAAAGGAGGTGCTGCCGAAATCTCGGTTTTTAGCCTATGCGCCTTTGCTGGAATTTTATGTTAAATATGATATTTGGATGTTGTTTAGCTTATGTTTGGTAGCATTCGGGCATATTAAATGCCGGGGTGTTACATGTTGAGAGAAGCAAGTCTTGCTTTGTTCAATTAAGGACTTAACCTTGCAAGCTTTTGAACTGGGCCAAACATACAACCACATGTTTGGAATGGGATAGGCCTAGTTTAGTAAGTTATAGATGTCTTGGCATGTGATAACTTAGGTTGATGGTTACACAGGGGTGTAACTGTGTGGGGAAGGATGTCTGTGCTGCGGCTTGATGTTGATCCAACGGTATATGTCGGTCCTATACTTCAACTCTATGTGAGGGAAGGAATAGTGAAGGCAATACTGAAGAGGTTCATATGCTAGGATGGAAGTTTCTGAAAGGCTTTGTTACAGTCATTCGCTTTTGTGGTGAATTGATTGTATCTTGTGGGTAAAGTGTATAACCTCTACAGAGTGTCAAACCTATTCGAATAGACATGTCCATGGTATTAGATAATGCTCGGGAATTACATTCAAGTGTTACATTTTGGTAAATTGAACCCGTGATTGGAGGCATGTTCTCTCTGGAAAAGTGGAACTTGGTTTAAGGATGAGGAATGGTTTACTTGTGAAATAATTATAAAATTTAATACTATTATTATTTTTTACTGCTTTCCGATCTATTTATTGTAATTGTCGTAAATGCTACTTTATTGCAAAACAACGGCTTCATCCATTCATTTGTAATAAGCCATGCATGTAGATAGTAGACTTGCATTCCGTGCATGACTTGTTGAGTGCTTTATGTTCTCACCCCATTGCAACAATTCAAACACCAGTTGAAGAGGAGTGTACACTTGCTCTTGAGGAGGAGTACCAGGAGGAGCCGAACAATTAGGGTGCGAGCCCAGTCAGTTGCCTATGGCATATTAATGGGTTACTACGAGTCTTATTTCTTTTCCGCTGCAGTTCTCTTAATATTTGAGTCTTTGCCCTGCATGGCATATTATTGTAAGTTGACCATAAGGTTAACCAAACAGGTTATATTAATAGATTAAGTCTTTATTTATTATTCCACTATGTATGATTGTGATATTTCATCTATGTTGAGGCTATGTGCACTAGCGTAATCCTGGACTAGTGTGGAATACACAGAAGGTGCGGATTTACACATTCGGGTCCCGATAGAGGTGGTATTAGAGCCATACTGACTGCAGGACTTGAGCCTAGTTAGTTTGGCTGTTGGGGAGGATAAAACTATTTTCTAAAGTTAAAATTTACCACGAAGATTAATGAATTCTTGACTTATCCCCTTTTTCTTATTTCATACCCATTGCTAAAATTTTCCGTTGTTGCTTTGTTATAAAAATTTGCAATCTCATGAGAGCTATCTTTTGGCAGATGAGGATGATACACGCTTATGCACAGCGCAATGGGGGTTATACCGTCGAGTTGTGGAGGATGCTCCAAGTGCTGGGAGGATTTGACAAGCCGATTTACAGGACCAACAGTTGGATCGTCAATGAGAAGGCACGAGGGATGATCTGCAAGGTCACTATCTACGATCGTGAAGACACGAAAGCCAGCCATCCTATCAACATAACTGTGAGGAGGTCTACCTTTGAGGATGGTATCCAATAGACAGCACACCTTGCGCTACGCAGGATCGGCCATGACTACTCGGAGGAGCTGAGAGAGTTGGTGTTTCGTCTTAATCCCTAGGAGATAGGTGCCACCAGTGCTAGAATTGACTTGAAGGAAACACCATAGTTGTTCACCTCACCAGGTTCACCGCAACGTAGAGGTCATGGATAGCATAGTCCAGGAACTCTAGGAGATATATAACGCCTTGGAGGCTACTGAGTTGAGACTCCAGTAGACATGAATGATGGCTTTGCAGAGGATCGCTAAGCTCAAGGAGGCTGTCGGGACCCCGAATTTGCAAATCCGGACCCTCTGTGTATTCAGCACTAGTCCAGGAACGCGCTAGTGCACACAGTCTTAACATCGGTAAATATCACAATCATACCACTCGATATCAATAAAGTACTTTATTTAAATAACCAAACTGGTTACTTGACCTTATGGTCAAGTTACAAATGTATGCCTCGCAAGGCGAAACTTATTAAAAGAGAGATAATAGCAGCGGAAAATCAAATAACCCGTGGCGCCATCCAAGATACCACAGCAACCGATCGGGCTCGCTTCCCTAGGTAGACGGATCCTCCGGAGTTCCTCCTCCAAAGTCGGGCGTAGTCTCCTCTTCAACTGATGTTGTGTTGAGGCAAGGGTGAGTACTTGGTACTCGACAAGTCATGCGAATGCAAGCTAATATACTATATGCATGGCTTGGTACAAAGGAATGGCTCAAGGTATATTTGCAGTAAACAGCATTTGAAAAGTAATATAAATAGATTCGAAAGCAGTAGAAATAAATAAAGCATATATAACTTTTCAAGAAGTTTAATAAACATTTTCCCCATCCTAAACCATATTTCCATCATCTTCATTATTAAACCAACCCAACCTTTCAAACCAAAGTTATTTTTGAGAAAATCTAACCCTTGACTGTAATTCCCGAGCGATGTCCAATACCGCGGACACGGCTATTCGAATAGATTCTAAACTCTGCAGAGGTTATGCACTTTACCCACAAAGATACAGTCAAACACCACAAAGGCGAGTTCCCGTAACAAAGTCTTTCGGAAACTTCTAACAATACAAGTGGTCCTCCCCGGTTATTGCGCACTAACCCTTCCCTTCGCTAAGGCGAAGTCTAGGCCAATCAACCGTTAGATGGGTACTGGCCTCGGCCAGATGCGCTCCCGCACAACTTACACAAAGGGTGTAGTTGACCTCCCGAGGTCCCAGTGCACGTTATTAGCAACTTAGTCAACTAGGTCCGTCCCATTACAGACATGTGGTTGCACGTTAGACCCAGTTCAAAGGCTTGCAAGGTTAAGTCCTTAGGGTGACCAGGGCAAGACTACCCGAAAAACCAAATCAACACTCCCAATGCCACAACTGGCCCACCTGATTACTCTTTGCCACATGCCCCTGGCCGAAATCGCTTATCAAACCCGCTTGATTACCATGCACCACGTGCCATCAACATCACATGATACTTTTCCAAAACAGGTTCAATATATCATTAAGTCTATATTAACATTTGATTATCCAAAATCATGTTATGAGCACGAGTGTGTCTAAGCAATATACTACAACGGTCTAAAACCCATGTTGGCAATTTAATAATGTCCAACTAGTAATCCACAACTAGGGTGACAAAGGGTCATGGCACATACTTAAGTAATCAAGGTGTCATACAGCAAATTGGTACTTATCTAACCCCCAGGTTTAAACAAAGTATCTTTCTAATTGAACTAGCATGCAATAGTTTAAATCAAAATAGATTTCGAAATAGGATCAACATGGTCAAAGCACAACTTGCCTTCAAAAAGTACTTGCTCTTGGTCTTGAGTTGGATCCCGAGTCAATACTTCTCCTTCGAATCCTTCCGGCACTTCAACGTCTACTCGTAAAGCGTGCAAATAGCAAATACACGAATAAACAATAGGCAAAAAGTGCCCAAACATCCAAATAAAATCCATAAACAGAAAGAACATAATTTTATGGATTTTTAGAAACTGGAATCGTCAAATTTGGAGTTAGGACGCAAAAGTTATGATTATTTAAAGTTTAAATAATCATTTAAATAATTTTGCAGAGAAAAACTTTAGTCCAAAAATTAAATAAAATTCATATTTAGGTAGATCTCAATTTTATACAAATTTAGAAATTTGAATCACTCAAATCGGAGTTGAAACGCAAAAGTTATAAGCGTTTGAAGTTTGAATCTAAATTTGAATCAATATTTCGAATTAATAAATCATTTTCTTTTTCGGAAATTAATTATTGCGTCAGCATGGACACGTGTCATCCTGTGATTGGTCCACAGTGACCTGCTGACGTCAGCACCGAACGGGGCCCGTGATGACGTCAGCATGACGTCATCATGCCACGTGGCAGGTCCCGGGTGCTGCCACGTGTCCCGGTCCATGGACTGAGTCCACGGTGACACCCGGCCCACGGCTCGGGTGAGACTGACAGGTGGGACCACCTGTCAGTGCGGGTCTCACGTAAACGCGGCTGACGCGTGGGCCCTCTGACTTGCGGGGCCCGCGTGTCAGGGACACGCGCCCACACGCGTGGGTGCGGCTAGGCACACGTGTCGTAATCCGATCCGTCGGATTTCGATCTAACGGTCCTAAGGAATTTGGCTACGGTGCAGTGGAGCGGCTACGTGGCTCAAGCAGGGACACACGATTAAGATCCGACGGCTAAGGACAGATCTACCCTGATAACACTCGATCCAATCTAACCCGTACGATCTAAAACCAACGGCGGAGATTGAATCTAAAACCGCAACGTGGAATTACACGGGAGGTGACGTGGGCTAACCTGGACCGTTGATCGGGATCGAGCAGTGAGGACCTTCAGCGGGGCTTGACGGCGTCTTGGCGGTGCTAACTCGGCCGGAGAGGAGGAAGACGATGCGTAGCGCAGCGCTCCCGTGGGTTTCCGGCGAGGAGAGAACGTCCCGCGGGTGCGTCTCTCTTCGGGGGTCTCGGATCCGATCTCCAATGCCCCGGGGAAGTGGCGGACAGCGGCGGAGCGAGGCAAAGACCCAAGCAACCCTAGGTCCAACTCCGGCGAGCAATTGCGCGAGCGTGGTTGCGGCTCGAGCGAAACGGATCGAGGCAATCGGTGCGCAAGGGCAAGATGATTACGGCGGTGAGGTCGTCTCCTTAAATAAGGCCTCGACGTCCACAATATGCGCGGAACCCTAGCGAACTCGGAGGCGGCGCGGCGGAGCTCTCCGGCTCGGACTCGGACGGGGAAGACGGCACGAGAACCGTCCACGTGTCCAGATCAGCGGCCCCGATCGGATCGGCGCGAACGGGTTCGGGTCGGACACGGCTCGACCGGTACGGGCGATTCTCGGCCGTTGGATCTTGATCCAACGGTCGGAGAATTAGGGTTCGGTTTGGGTTCGGTGACTTGGTTTGATCGAAACGGTTGGCTCGGTCGGGTTCGGGTCGGACTCGAGTCTGACTCGGACCCGAGGAATAGTACTAAACCCAAAGCGATTTTAATATTCAAAATAATTCCCAGTAATTCATTTAATTCATTAAAAATAGCAAATGACTCAGAAAAATTCCAGAAAAATTCTGGAAAATATTTTGGGTCATTTTGGACTCAAATAAAATATTTCCAACAAAATTTTATTTGCAAAATTAAATTCTTTAATTATTTCAAAATGGAATAAATTCAAATAAATTCCAAATAAATCCAAATAAATTCCAGAAAATTCCAAAAATTCACCAAAGTGCCAAATCACACATGAATTCAAGGAAAGCAAAATTTTGGGGTGTTACAAACCTCCCCCCTTAATAGAATCTCGTCCCCGAGATTCAGGGCTCACTATAGAATAGGTTTGGAAACTCTTTCTTCAAATCCTCTTCGCGCTCCCAAGTCGCTTCGCTTTCTTCATGGTTGCTCCACTGAACTCTACAGAAACGGGTTGACTTGTTTCTAGTTTCTCGATCCGTTGTGTCTAGAATCCTCACGGGATGCTCCTTATAAGTCAAATCCTCTTGCAACTCGATTGACTCTAGCGGTGTCTGTTCCTCAGGAACTCGAAGACACTTCTTCAACTGGGACACATGGAATACATCATGCACTCCTGCCAATGACTGCGGCAACTCCAGCTGGTAAGCAACTTCGCCTCTGCGACTCAAAATCTTAAATGGTCCAACATAACGGGGTGCAAGTTTCCCTTTGGCATGGAACCTCTTAATTCCCCTGAGAGGCGTAACTCTGAGGTATACAAAGTCTTCTGGTTCAAAACTCAAGTCTCGGCGACGATTGTCAGCATAACTCTTCTGTCGAGATTGGGCTATCTTCAACCTTTCCCTAATCATGGCGATCTGCTCTTCAGCCTCTTGAAGAATATCAGGCCCAAAGACACGGCGCTCGCCGGTCTCATTCCAAATCAATGGCGTCCGACAGGGTCGACCATACAGTGCCTCAAAAGGTGACATCTGTAAACTAGCCTGATAACTATTGTTGTAACTGAACTCGGCATACGGTAAACTCTTATCCCAAGAAGTAGCATAAGCTAATGCACAAGCTCTCAACATATCCTCCAGAATCTGGTTGACTCTTTCGGTCTGTCCATCTGTCTGTGGATGATAAGCTGTACTGAAGTTAGTTCAAACGGGTTCCCATGGCTTCATGCAATTTATTCCAGAACCTTGAGGTAAATTGGGTACCCCTGTCCGATACAATCCTCTTTGGCACTCCGTGCAAACAGACAATCCTGATCATGTATAATTCTGCTAATTTATCTCCCGAGTAAGTGGTCTTCACGGGAATAAAATGGGCTACTTTAGTCAAGCGGTCCACTATAACCCATATGGAGTCATAACCTCCTTGAGTCTTCGGCAAACCGGTAATGAAATCCATTCCGATTTCCTCCCACTTCCACTCAGGTATTTTCAGCGGTTGTAGCAATCCTGCTGGTCTCTGATGCATTGCCTTGACTCTCTGGCATACGTCGCACAATGCAACATGCTCGGCAACTTCACGTTTCATACTCGGCCACCAGAATCTCTCCTTCAGATCCTGATACATCTTGGCGCTTCCAGGATGAATTGAGTACTTGGAGTCATGGGCTTCTTCAAGAATCAGTTGCTTTAACTCCTTTTTGTTAGGCACACAAATGCGATTCTTCATCCACAACGTGCCTTGCTCATCCAACTTGAAGTCCTCTGCCTTGCCTTCCTCCTTGATGGACTTAATCCTGCGGATCTTGTCATCATCCTTCTGTCCTTCTCGGATCTGATCCTCTAGGGTAGGCTTTACTTCTAATGCGGCCAAGAATCCGCTAGGTACTACCTCAATCCTCATTTTCTGAAAATCCTCACATAACTCATCCTGACTTGTGGCTAGCAACGTACTCACGGTATGGCTTTTCCGACTCGAGCATCGGCTACTACGTTGGCCTTCCGGGATGGTAATGGATTCCAACATTATAGTCCTTGATTAACTCTAACCATCTCCTCTGTCTCATATTCGAGATCCGATTGGTGAATATGTACTTAAGGCTCTTATGATCCGTATACACTTCACATCTGTTTCCAATCGATAGTGACGCCATATCTTCAAAGCATGCACTACGGCGGCTAACTCTAGGTCATGTGTCGGATAATTTTCCTCATGCGGCCTCAATCGCCTTGATGCATAAGCGGCGACCTTTCCATCCTGCATCGGACACACCCAAGTCCTTGGCGCGATGCGTCACAATAAATATCGAAGCTTTGAGCAACATCGGTAGAACTAACACCGGTCTTGATGTCAATCGCTTCTTGACTCTGAAATCCTTTCTCACATTCTCAAGCGCCCATGCAAACTTCTTTCCCTTCTTCAGCAGTTGCGTAAGAGGTTTCGCAATTGTCGAAGCCTTCGATGAAACGGCGGTAGTATCCTGCCATTCCGAGGAAACTCGAATCTGGTCACGATCTTGGTACTCCCAATGTAACACAGCTTCTACTTTGCTTGGATCTACTGGCGACTCCTTCTGCGGTCATTACATGTCCAAGAAACTCCACCTTGTCCTTCCAAAAATCACACTTGCTGAACTTGGCGAAAAGTTCTTTGTTCCTCGGCTTTTCCAAAACTCGCCTTAAGTGTTCGGCATGTTCACTCTCTGTCTTGGAGTAGATTAGGATATCGTCTATGAACACGACGACAAACTTGTCCAAATATTCCATGAACACCTTATTCATCATATTCATGAAATAATTTGGCGCGTTAAATCGATCCAAAGGACATAGCAGTAAACTCGTAATGTCCATATCTCGACGAGAATGCGATCTTGAATATCTTACGATCGGATCTTCAATCGATGGTATCCCGATCTCGAGATCAATCTTGGAGAAAACTCCGGCTCCTCTTAGTTGATCAAACAAATCATCAATCCTGGTAGCGGATACTTATTCTTCACGGTGACTTCATTGAGTGCACGGTAGTCAATGCACATCCTGAAACTTCCGTCCTTCTTCTTGACAAACAAAGCGGTGCTCCCCACGGTGACGAACTCGGTCTGATAAATCCTTTCTCCATTAACCCTTCTAGCTGTTTCTTCATTTCTACCAACTCCTCGGTGGACATCCGATAGGGTCTCTTTGCTATCGGTCTTGTGCACGTACAAGCTCTATCACAAACTCTATGTCCCTGTCAGCGGCATACCAGGTAGATCTTCGGGAAAAACATCTCGGGTACTCATTCACTCTTGAGACGTCATCTATGTTGATTGCCTTGGTACTGTTAACCATCAATCGTCCATCTCTAACGGCGGTGGCTTGAAATTCCACTTTCTTCCCACACGGGCTCTCAATCGAGATAGTCCTTCGTCCACAATCCAATACGGCCTTGTGCTTGGATAACCAATCCATTCCCAATATGACGTCTAAGGTGCAGGTCTCCAAAATTATAAGGTTTGCTAGGAACTCTATTCCATCTATTAGTATTCTCACCGGAACATCCTACTTCCGTTCGGAGTTCGGAACTGTGGGTTTGAACTAAAAGCATGCACTTAAGTCTTGCAATCCTCAAATCATTTCTAGTAGCAAAGCCTTGCGAAACAAACGAATCTGAAGCTCGAGTCAAACAAAGCTGTGCAGTGCGAGTTAACAAGTAACTTACCCGATCTGACGTCCGTCGCATTCTGCAGGCATCTGCGGTGACATGGTTGACTCGGCCTCTCACCACGGTGCAGGGTGTGGCTCCTGGTCTTGACGTCCTAGCTGGGGTGGTTCCTAGATTGAAGCGAATCGGGTCACTCCTGCTGTCTTCTTTGGACAATCGTTGGCAAAGTGTCCTGGCTCGTTGCGATTGTAGCGGCGTCTCACTTCGTTCCTTCTTTGCTGCAGAGTAAGCGTTTCTAGCGGGCTGGGTCCGTAGTTCGATTGGCAGGTCTTGGTGCCGAGGATGGTGTCCTTGTTGCATTACGTGGTTGGAATCAAGAATTGATTTGGTGCAACTCTCAGCGCCATTGCGTTCCTGGCGTGATCCTTCTTTGTTGCATCCTGCGCTTCTGTTCTCATCCAGTTCCTTGCGCTTTGTCCTCAAGAATAAGCGCCTTATTCACCAACTCTTGGAAATCTGGAAAGGTGTGGGTGATCAACCCTACTTGCAATCCTGAGTTAAGTCCCTTCATAAAACGAGGTATGCCGGATTTATCTGTCGCTACATCCTCGGTGCATAGCGTGCTAGGCTGTGTGAACTTATTCGTAGTCGGCCACTGGTGATTACCTTGCTTGATGCTCAACTCCTCCTTCTTAAGGTCCATGATTCCTTCAGGCACGTGATATCTTTGTCGAATGCGTGAACTCTTCCCAAGTGATATCTTGAGGGTTCTCTTGTGTGGCACAGGTTCTCCCACCATTCGGTAATTTGTTCCTTCCGGTGATGAGAAGCGTGAGTACCTTCTCATTTCCTATGCATTGAGCTATGTGTAGCTTCCTCTCGATTGATCTTAACCAATCATCGGCCTCTAATGGATTGGCATTTCCGAGAAAGTGGGTGGGTGAGTTCTCATGAACTCGACACCTTGTATTCTGGCGTTGTCCATGATTAACTTGATTAGCAAAGTGGCCTGGCGGTGACGTGTTGCATTTGTTGCATCATAGCATGCATCAATCGAGTCAGGCAGCAAGAAAAGCTCCGAAATTCTGCATATCCAGTGGCGGTGCTGGTGCTCCATCATTGGGGTTTTCTACTGGGCGAGAACCACTCCCATTGCTTCCAAAGTTTCCACGGGTGTTCACCATCTGTCGGTTTGCTCTAGGTTTAGAGATGAGAGGGAAACAAGAATAGACAAGTAATATGGAACTTACGCGGGGCGAAAGGGGTACTTTAAGGTCCAACTTTATTATTAATAACTTGGTATGGCTGCTTACAATGCCTAAGGGCCTTGCAACACATACTGCACACTCAGCAAACAAAGAAAATCCAAATCGAACTAACACTGGAGTCTAACGCCTAAAGGGTGACTCTTTATTATATGACGTGACTCGGCGAAGGAGTCTCACTATAGAACCTATGCTCACTCATCGAGAAAACCTCCACGGCACGAGTGCGGGTCTTTGTGGCATAAGCGTAACGATCGCCATGTCCAAAGAATCGTGTCCTCTATGGTAGTCGAAGAAGCGGTGTCCTCATCGAGATCGACTCCTCTGGATCTCGCTCGTGTAGCTCGAAATCTTGGCTCTGGGTGCAGTCCGTACAAGGTCATCTCCAACTCGTCAATCCTTCGTAGAAGGGGTGCCACATACTCTTGAGCTTCCCGCCATCTGTTCTTCTCTGTCGTGATCTCCTTGCGGGCCTTCTGTAGCTCCTTGCTTGTATTATCTAGTACATCCTCCTGGCGGCGACAAATCGTGCCAAGCTGTGTAACCGTGGCATCCTCATCCTGAATCGCCGGGTCAAGAAGGTTATCGCTGCGCGGATGATAGCGAACACCGTGCTCTCCAATTCTCGACGTGAATACGGGTAATGTGCCGCATTGCTCATCGTGATACTTCTTGGATACCCATCTGCATTGTAGATCTCCTGGCGGTCTGATGTATCGGGCGATTTCCTGGGCCCTTCTTCCTAGCAGGTACCTCAATCCTCACGTCACAAGCCTTGACCAATCCCGCTTGTCTGATCACTTCCACTTGGTATTGGGGCTTCTCAAAATCTCCGAGAGTCTGTAGCATATGCCAAAGTTCCGCGGCGTGACCAACTCCCAGATCAACGTAGTTGAACTCTTCCTCCATCTGTCACAAGAGTGCTTTACGTAAGAACTCGGAATTTTTAAATTGTGACAAGGTAAGGGAAAATTTCAGCAAGAGACAAGAAAAGAGAGAAGGGGATAAGTCGAGATGTCATTTCTTATCTTGACAAATTTTTAGCTTTTAGAAAATAGGTTTTATCCTCACTACGACCATTCTAGCTAGGGTTGAGCCTACAGTCAAGTATGGCTCTGATACCACCTCTGTCGGGACCCCGAATTTGCAAATCCGGACCCTCTGTGTATTCAGCACTAGTCCAGAACGCAGCTAGTGCACACAGTCTTAACATCGGTAAATATCACAATCATACCACTCGATATCAATAAAGTACTTTATTTAAATAACCAAACTGGTTACTTGACCTTATGGTCAAGTTACAAATGTATGCCTCGCAAGGCGAAACTTATTAAAAGAGAGATAATAGCAGCGGAAAATCAAATAACTTCGTGGCGCCATCCAGTATACCACAGGCAACTGACTGGGCTCGCTTCCCTAGGTAGACGGATCCTCCTGGAGTTCCTCCTCCAAAGCTGGCGTAGTCTCCTCTTCAACTGATGTTGTGTTGAGGCAAGGGTGAGTACTTGGGTACTCAGCAAGTCATGCACGTAATGCAAGCTAATATACTATATGCATGGCTTGGTACAAAGGAATGGCTCAAGGTATATTTGCAGTAAACAGCATTTGAAAAGTAATATAAATAGATTCGAAAGCAGTAGAAATAAATAAAGCATATATAACTTTTCAAGAAGTTTAATAAACATTTTCCCCATCCTAAACCATATTTCCATCATCTTCATTATTAAACCAACCCAACCTTTCAAACCAAAGTTATTTTTGAGAAAATCTAACCCTTGATCAGTAATTCCCGGCGATGTCCAATACCGCGGACACGGCTATTCGAATAGATTCTAAACTCTGCAGAGGTTATGCACTTTACCCACAAGATACAGTCAAACACCACAAAGGCGAGTTCCCGTAACAAAGTCTTTCGGAAACTTCTAACAATACAAGTGGTCCTCCCCGGTTATTGCGCACTAACCCTTCCCTTCGCTAAGGCGAAGTCTAGGCCAATCAACCGTTAGATGGGTACCTGGCCTCACTCCGATGACGCTCCCCGTACAACTTACACAAAGGGTGTAGTTGACCTCCTGAGGTCCCACAGGTACGTTATTAGCAACTTAGTCAACTAGGTCCGTCCCATTACAGACATGTGGTTGCACGTTAGACCCAGTTCAAAGGCTTGCAAGGTTAAGTCCTTAGGGTGACCAGGGCAAGACTACCCGAAAAACCAAATCAACACTCCCAATGCCACAACTGGCCCACCTGATTACTCTTTGCCACATGCCCTGGCCGAAATCGCTTATCAAACCCCAGTTGATTACCATGCACCACGTGCCATCAACATCACATGATACTTTTCCAAAACAGGTTCAATATATCATTAAGTCTATATTAACATTTGATTATCCAAAATCATGTTATGAGCACGTAGCAGGTCTAAGCAGTATACTACAACGGTCTAAAACCCATGTTGGCAATTTAATAATGTCCAACTAGTAATCCACAACTAGGGTGACAAAGGGTCATGGCACATACTTAAGTAATCAAGGTGTCATACAGCAAATTGGTACTTATCTAACCCCCAGGTTTAAACAAAGTATCTTTCTAATTGAACTAGCATGCAATAGTTTAAATCAAAATAGATTTCGAAATAGGATCAACATGGTCAAAGCACAACTTGCCTTCAAAAAGTACTTGCTCTTGGTCTTGAGTTGGATCCCGAGTCAATACTTCTCCTTCGAATCCTTCCGGCACTTCAACGTCTACTCGTAAAGCGTGCAAATAGCAAATACACGAATAAACAATAGGCAAAAAGTGCCCAAACATCCAAATAAAATCCATAAACAGAAAGAACATAATTTTATGGATTTTTAGAAACTGGAATCGTCAAATTTGGAGTTAGGACGCAAAAGTTATGATTATTTAAAGTTTAAATAATCATTTAAATAATTTTGCAGAGAAAAACTTTAGTCCAAAAATTAAATAAAATTCATATTTAGGTAGATCTCAATTTTATACAAATTTAGAAATTTGAATCACTCAAATCGGAGTTGAAACGCAAAAGTTATAAGCGTTTGAAGTTTGAATCTAAATTTGAATCAATATTTCGAATTAATAAATCATTTCTTTTTCCGAAATTAATTATTGCGTCAGCATGGACACGTGTCATCCTGTGATTGGTCCACAGTGACCTGCTGACGTCAGCACCGAGCAGGGCCGTGATGACGTCGGCATGACGTCATCATGCCACGCGGCAGTCCCGGTGCCGCCACGTGTCGGCCCATGGATCGAGTCCACGGTGACACCGGCCCACGGCTCGGGTGAGGCGGCAGTGGGACCACTGTCGGTCGCGGGTCTCACGTAAACGCGCCGACGCTGGGCCCTTCGACTTGCGGGGCCCGCGTGTCGTGGACACGCGCCACACGCTGCGTGGAGTGCGGCTAGGCACACGTGTCGTAATCCGATCCGTCGGATTTCGATCTAACGGTCCTAAGGAATTTGGCTACGGTGCGATGGATCGGCTACGTGGCTCAAGCAGGGACACACGATTAAGATCCGACGGCTAAGGACAGATCTACCCTGATAACACTCGATCCAATCTAACCCGTACGATCTAAAACCAACGGCGGAGATTGAATCTAAAACCGCAACGTGGAATTACACGGGAGGTGACGTGGGCTAACCTGGACCGTTGATCGGGATCGAACGGCTGAGGACCTTCGCGGGGCTTGACGGCGTGCGGCGGTGCTAACTCGGCCGGAGAGGAGGAAGACGATGCGTAGCGCAGCGCTCCCGTGGGTTTCCGGCGAGGAGAGAACGTCCCGCGGGTGCGTCTCTCTTCGGGGGTCTCGGATCCGATCTCCAATGCCCCGGGGAAGTGGCGGACAGCGGCGGAGCGAGGCAAAGACCCAAGCAACCCTAGGTCCAACTCCGGCGAGCAATTGCGCGAGCGTGGTTGCGGCTCGAGCGAAACGGATCGAGGCAATCGGTGCGCAAGGGCAAGATGATTACGGCGGTGAGGTCGTCTCCTTAAATAAGGCCTCGACGTCCACGATATGCGCGGAACCCTAGCGAACTCGGAGGCGGCGCGGCGGAGCTCTCCGGCTCGGACTCGGACGGGGAAGACGGCACGAGAACCGTCCACGTGTCCAGATCAGCGGCCCCGATCGGATCGGCGCGAACGGGTTCGGGTCGGACACGGCTCGACCGGTACGGGCGATTCTCGGCCGTTGGATCTTGATCCAACGGTCGGAGAATTAGGGTTCGGTTTGGGTTCGGTGACTTGGTTTGATCGAAACGGTTGGCTCGGTCGGGTTCGGGTCGGACTCGAGTCTGACTCGGACCCGAGGAATAGTACTAAACCCAAAGCGATTTTAATATTCAAAATAATTCCCAGTAATTCATTTAATTCATTAAAAATAGCAAATGACTCAGAAAAATTCCAGAAAAATTCTGGAAAATATTTTGGGTCATTTTGGACTCAAATAAAATATTTCCAACAAAATTTTATTTGCAAAATTAAATTCTTTAATTATTTCAAAATGGAATAAATTCAAATAAATTCCAAATAAATCCAAATAAATTCCAGAAAATTCCAAAAATTCACCAAAGTGCCAAATCACACATGAATTCAAGGAAAGCAAAATTTTGGGGTGTTACAAACCTCCCCCCCTTAATAGAATCTCGTCCCCGAGATTCAGGGCTCACTACAGAATAGGTTTGGAAACTCTTTCTTCAAATCCTCTTCGCGCTCCCAAGTCGCTTCGCTTTCTTCATGGTTGCTCCACTGAACTCTACAGAAACGGGTTGACTTGTTTCTAGTTTCTCGATCCGTTGTGTCTAGAATCCTCACGGGATGCTCCTTATAAGTCAAATCCTCTTGCAACTCGATTGACTCTAGCGGTGTCTGTTCCTCAGGAACTCGAAGACACTTCTTCAACTGGGACACATGGAATACATCATGCACTCCTGCCAATGACTGCGGCAACTCCAGCTGGTAAGCAACTTCGCCTCTGCGACTCAAAATCTTAAATGGTCCAACATAACGGGGTGCAAGTTTCCCTTTGGCATGGAACCTCTTAATTCCCCTGAGAGGCGTAACTCTGAGGTATACAAAGTCTTCTGGTTCAAAACTCAAGTCTCGGCGACGATTGTCAGCATAACTCTTCTGTCGAGATTGGGCTATCTTCAACCTTTCCCTAATCATGGCGATCTGCTCTTCAGAATCTTGAAGAATATCAGGCCAAAAGAAACTGCGCTCGCAGGTCTCATTCCAAATCAATGGCGTCAGGAGGTCGACTCATACAAGGCCTCAAAAGGTGACATCGTAGAACTAGCCTCGATAACTATTGTTGTAATCGAACTCGGCATACGGTAAACTCTTATCCCAAGAAGTAGCATAAGCTAATGCACAAGCTCTCAACATATCCTCCGTAATCTGGTTGACTCTTTCTGGTCTGTCCATCCGTGCATGGATGATAAGTCAGATCTTGAAGTTCAAACGGGTTCCCATGGCTTCATGCAATTTATTCCAGAACCTTGAGGTAAATTGGGTACCCCTGTCCGATACAATCCTCTTTGGCACTCCGTGCAAACAGATAATCCTGATCATGTATAATTCTGCTAATTTATCTCCCGAGTAAGTGGTCTTCACGGGAATAAAATGGGCTACTTTAGTCAAGCGGTCCACTATAACCCATATGGAGTCATAACCTCCTTGAGTCTTCGGCAAACCGGTAATGAAATCCATTCCGATTTCCTCCCACTTCCACTCAGGTATTTTCAGCGGTTGTAGCAATCCTGCTGGTCTCTGATGCATTGCCTTGACTCTCTGGCATACGTCGCACAATGCAACATGCTCGGCAACTTCACGTTTCATACTCGGCCACCAGAATCTCTCCTTCAGATCCTGATACATCTTGGCGCTTCCAGGATGAATTGAGTACTTGGAGTCATGGGCTTCTTCAAGAATCAGTTGCTTTAACTCCTTTTTGTTAGGCACACAAATGCGATTCTTCATCCACAACGTGCCTTGCTCATCCAACTTGAAGTCCTCTGCCTTGCCTTCCTCCTTGATGGACTTAATCCTGCGGATCTTGTCATCATCCTTCTATCCTTCTCGGATCTGATCCTCTAGGGTAGGCTTTACTTCTAATGCGGCCAAGAATCCGCTAGGTACTACCTCAATCCTCATTTTCTGAAAATCCTCACATAACTCATCCTGACTTGTGGCTAGCAACGTACTCACGGTATGGCTTTTCCGACTCAGAGCATCGGCTACTACGTTGGCCTTCCCGGGATGGTAATGGATTCCAACATTATAGTCCTTGATTAACTCTAACCATCTCCTCTGTCTCATATTCAGATCCGACTGGGTGAATATGTACTTAAGGCTCTTATGATCCGTATACACTTCACATCTGTTTCCAATCAGATAGTGACGCCATATCTTCAAAGCATGCACTACGGCAGCTAACTCTAGGTCATGTGTCGGATAATTTTCCTCATGCGGCCTCAATCGCTTTGATGCATAAGCGATTTACCTTTCCATCCTGCATCGGACACATCCAAGTCCTTGGCGCGATGCGTCACAATAAATATCGGCTTTGAGCAACATCCTAGAACTAACACCGGTCTTGATGTCAATCGCTTCTTCAGCTCTGAAATCCTTTCTCACATTCTCAAGCGCCCATGCAAACTTCTTTCCCTTCTTCAGCAGCCATGCGTAAGAGGTTTCGCAATTGTCGAGAAGCCTTCGATGAAACGGCGGTAGTATCCTCGCCATTCCGAGGAAACTCGAATCTGGGTCACGATCTTGGTGCTCCCAATGTAACACAGCTTCTACTTTGCTTGGATCTACGGCGACTCCTTCTGCGGTCATTACATGTCCAAGAAACTCCACCTTGTCCTTCCAAAAATCACACTTGCTGAACTTGGCGAAAAGTTGCTGTTCCCTCAGCTTTTCCAAAACTCGCCTTAAGTGTTCGGCATGTTCACTCTCTGTCTTGGAGTAGATTAGGATATCGTCTATGAACACGACGACAAACTTGTCCAAATATTCCATGAACACCTTATTCATCATATTCATGAAATAAATTTGGCGCATTAAATCGATCCAAAGGACATAACCGTAAACTCGTAATGTCCATATCTCGACGAGAATGCAGTCTTCGGAATATCTTCTGATCGGATCTTCAACTGATGGTATCCCGATCTCAGATCAATCTTGGAGAAAACTCCGGCTCCTCTTAGTTGATCAAACAAATCATCAATCCTGGGTAGCGGATACTTATTCTTCACGGTGACTTCATTGAGTGCACGGTAGTCAATGCACATCCTGAAACTTCCGTCCTTCTTCTTGACAAACAAAACTGGTGCTCCCCACGGTGACGAACTCGGTCTGATAAATCCTTTCTCCATTAACCCTTCTAGCTGTTTCTTCATTTCTACCAACTCCTCGGTGGACATCCGATAGGGTCTCTTTGCTATCGGTGCTGTACCCGGTACAAGCTCTATCACAAACTCTATGTCCCTGTCTGGCGGCATACCAGGTAGATCTTCGGGAAAAACATCTGGGTACTCATTCACTACTGAGACGTCATCTATGTTGATTGCCTTGGTACTGTTAACCATCAACTGTCCATCTCTAACGGCAGTGGCTTGAAATTCCACTTTCTTCCCACACGGGCTCTCAACTGAGATAGTCCTTCGTCCACAATCCAATACGGCCTTGTGCTTGGATAACCAATCCATTCCCAATATGACGTCTAAGGTCTGGGTCTCCAAAATTATAAGGTTTGCTAGGAACTCTATTCCATCTATTAGTATTCTCACCCCGGAACATCCTACTTCCGTTCGAGTTCGAACCAGGGTTTGAACTAAAAGCATGCACTTAAGTCTTGCAATCCTCAAATCATTTCTAGTAGCAAAGCCTTGCGAAACAAACGAATGCTAAGCTCCAGAGTCAAACAAAACTGTTGCAGTGTATCGAGTTAACAAGTAACTTACCCAAGACGACGTCCGTCGCATTCTCGCAGGCATCTGCGGTGACATGGTTGACTCGGCCTCTCACCACGGTGCAGGGTGTGGCTCCTGTGCCGACGCCCTAGCTGGGTGGTTCCTAGATTGAAGCGAATCGGGTCACTCCTGCTGTCTTCTTTGGACAATCATGTTGGCAAAGTGTCCTGGCTCGTTCGCTTGTAGCGTCTCACCGTTCCTTCTTTGCCGATCGCTCGAGTAGCGTTTCTAGCGGGGCTGGGGTCCGTAGTTCTGATTGGCAGGTCTTGGTGCTGGGATGGTGTCCTTGTTGCATTCGTGGTTGGAATCAAGAATTGATTTGGTGCAACTCTCAGCGCTGCTGCGTTCCCTAGCGTGATCCTTGCCGTTGCATCCTGCGCTTCTGTTCTCATCCAGTTCCTTGCGCTTTGTCCTCAAGAATAAGCGCCTTATTCACCAACTCTTGGAAATCTGGAAAGGTGTGGGTGATCAACCCTACTTGCAATCCTGAGTTAAGTCCCTTCATAAAACGAGACTGCCTGGATTTATCTGTCGCTACATCCTCAAAGCGTAGCGTGCTAGTGTGTGAACTTATTCAGTAGTCGGCCCTTTGGCTGATTACCTTGCTTGATGCTCAACTCCTCCTTCTTAAGGTCCATGATTCCTTCAGCACGTGATACTGTCGGAATGCACTGTGAACTCTTCCCAAGTGATATCTTGAGGGTTCTCTTGTGTGGCACGAAGTTCTCCCACCATTCAAGGCCATTGTTCCTTCCGGTGATGAGAAGCGTAGAGTACCTTCTCATTTCCTATGCATTGAGCTATGTGTAGCTTCCTCTCGATTGATCTTAACCAATCATCGGCCTCTAATGGATTGGCATTTCCAGAGAAAGTGGGTGGGTGAGTTCTCATGAACTCGACACCTTGTATTCTCAAGCGTTGTCCATGATTAACTTGATTAGCAAAGGCCTGGCGGTGACGTGTTGCATTTGTTGCATCATAGCATGCATCAATCGAGTCCAGGTAGCAAGAAAAGCTCCAAAATTCTGCATATCCAGTGGCGGTGCTGGTGCTCCATCATTGGGGTTTTCTGCTGGGCGAGAACCACTCCCATTGCTTCCAAAGTTTCCACGGGTGTTCACCATCTGTCGGTTTGCTCTAGGTTTAGAGATGAGAGGGAAACAAGAATAGACAAGTAATATGGAACTTACGCGGGGCGAAAGGGGTACTTTAAGGTCCAACTTTATTATTAATAACTTGGTATGGCTGCTTACAATGCCTAAGGGCCTTGCAACACATACTGTACACTCAGCAAATAAAGAAAATCCAAATCGAACTAACACTGGAGTCTAACGCCTAAAGGGTGACTCTTTATTATATGACGTGACTCGGCGAAGGAGTCTCACTATAGAACCTATGCTCACTCATCGAGAAAACCTCCACGGCACAGTGCGGGTCTTTGTGGCATAGGCGCGAAACGATCGCCATGTCCAAAGAATCGTGTCCTCTATGGTAGTCGAAGAAGCGGTGTCCTCATCGAGATCTCGACTCCTCCGATCTCGCTCGTAGCTCGAGTAACCGCTCGGGTCCGTCCGCATAAGGTCATCTCCAACTCGCCAATCCTTCGTAGAAGGTGTGCCACATACTCTTGAGCTTCCCGCCATCTGTTCTTCTCTGTCGTGATCTCCTTGCGGGCCTTCAGAGCTCCTTGCTTGTATTATCTAGTACATCCTCCTGGGCGACGACAAATCGTGCCAACTGTGTAACCGTGGCATCCTCATCCTGAATCGCCTTCGGGTCAAGAAGGTTATCGCTGCGCGGATGATAACGGAACACCGTGCTCTCCAATTCTCTGACGTAGATACGGGTAATGTGCCGCATTGCTCGTCGTGATACTTCTTGGATACCCATCTGCATTGTAGATCTCCTGGCAAAGGTCTGCTGTATCGAGCGATTGCCTGGCCCTTCTTCCTAGCGGTACCTCAATCCTCACGTCACAAGCCTTGACCAATCCCGCTTGTCCGATCACTTCCACTTGGTATTGGGGCTTCTCAAAATCTCCGAGAGTCAGAGCATATGCAAAAGTTCCGAAGCGTGACCAACTCCCAGATCAACGTAGTTGAACTCTTCCTCCATCTGTCACAAGAGTGCTTTACGTAAGAACTCGGAATTTTTAAATTGTGACAAGGTAAGGGAAAATTTCAGCAAGAGACAAGAAAAGAGAGAAGGGGATAAGTCGAGATGTCATTTCTTATCTTGACAAATTTTTAGCTTTTAGAAAATAGGTTTTATCCTCACTACGACCATTCTAGCTAGGGTTGAGCCTACAGTCAAGTATGGCTCTGATACCACCTCTGTCGGGACCCCGAATTTGCAAATCCGGACCCTCTGTGTATTCAGCACTAGTCCAGGAACGCGCTAGTGCACACAGTCTTAACATCGGTAAATATCACAATCATACCACTCGATATCAATAAAGTACTTTATTTAAATAACCAAACTGGTTACTTGACCTTATGGTCAAGTTACAAATGTATGCCTCGCAAGGCGAAACTTATTAAAAGAGAGATAATAGCAGCGGAAAATCAAATAACTTCGTGGCGCCATCCAGTATACCACAGGCAACTGACTGGGCTCGCTTCCCTAGGTAGACGGATCCTCCTGGAGTTCCTCCTCCAAAGCTGGCGTAGTCTCCTCTTCAACTGATGTTGTGTTGAGGCAAGGGTGAGTACTTGGTACTCAGCAAGTCATGCACAGAATGCAAGCTAATATACTATATGCATGGCTTGGTACAAAGGAATGGCTCAAGGTATATTTGCAGTAAACAGCATTTGAAAAGTAATATAAATAGATTCGAAAGCAGTAGAAATAAATAAAGCATATATAACTTTTCAAGAAGTTTAATAAACATTTTCCCCATCCTAAACCATATTTCCATCATCTTCATTATTAAACCAACCCAACCTTTCAAACCAAAGTTATTTTTGAGAAAATCTAACCCTTGACTGTAATTCCCGAGCGATGTCCAATACCGCGGACACGGCTATTCGAATAGATTCTAAACTCTGCAGAGGTTATGCACTTTACCCACAAGATACAGTCAAACACCACAAAGGCGAAGTTCCCGTGAACAAAGTCTTTCTAAACTTCTAACAATACAAGTGGTCCTCCCGGTTATTGCGCAAGACTAACCCTTCCCTTCGCTAAGGCGAAGTCTAGGCCAATCAACCGTTAGATGGGTACCTGGCCTCACCCAGACGCTCCCGCATAACTTACACAAAGGGTGTAGTTGACCTCCCGAGGTCCCACAGGTACGTTATTAGCAACTTAGTCAACTAGGTCCGTCCCATTACAGACATGTGGTTGCACGTTAGACCCAGTTCAAAGGCTTGCAAGGTTAAGTCCTTAGGGTGACCAGGGCAAGACTACCCGAAACCAAATCAACACTCCCAATGCCACAACTGCCCACTGATTACTCTTTGCCACATGCCCCTGGCCGAAATCGCTTATCAAACCCCGCTTGATTACCATGCACCACGTGCCATCAACATCACATGATACTTTTCCAAAACAGGTTCAATATATCATTAAGTCTATATTAACATTTGATTATCCAAAATCATGTTATGAGCACGTAGTGTGTCTAAGCAAGATACTACAACGGTCTAAAACCCATGTTGGCAATTTAATAATGTCCAACTAGTAATCCACAACTAGGGTGACAAATGGTCATGGCACATACTTAAGTAATCAAGGTGTCATACAAAGAAATTGGTACTTATCTAACCCCCAGGTTTAAACAAAGTATCTTTCTAATTGAACTAGCATGCAATAGTTTAAATCAAAATAGATTTCGAAATAGGATCAACATGGTCAAAGCACAACTTGCCTTCAAAAAGTACTTGCTCTTGGTCTTGAGTTGGATCCCGAGTCAATACTTCTCCTTCGAATCCTTCCTAAGACTTCAACGCCTATTCAGAAAGCGTGCAAATAGCAAATACACGAATAAACAATAGGCAAAAAGTGCCCAAACATCCAAATAAAATCCATAAACAGAAAGAACATAATTTTATGGATTTTTAGAAACTGGAATCGTCAAATTTGGAGTTAGGACGCAAAAGTTATGATTATTTAAAGTTTAAATAATCATTTAAATAATTTTGCAGAGAAAAACTTTAGTCCAAAAATTAAATAAAATTCATATTTTGGTAGATCTCAATTTTATACAAATTTAGAAATTTGAATCACTCAAATCGGAGTTGAAACGCAAAAGTTATAAGCGTTTGAAGTTTGAATCTAAATTTGAATCAATATTTCGAATTATTAAATCATTTTCTTTTCGAAATTAATTATTGGCGCCAAAGATGGACACGTGTCATCCTGTGATTGGTCCACAGTGACCTGCTGACGCCAGCACCGAACGGGGCCCGTGATGACGCCAAAGATGACGTCATCATGCCACGTGGCAGTCCCGGTGTCGCCATCGTGTCCGGCCCATGGATCGAGTTCACGGTGACACCCGCCCACGGCTCGGGTGAGATCGGCAGTGGGACCACCTGTCGCCGCGGGTCTCACGTAAACGCCGGGCCGACGCTGGGCTCCTTCGACTTGCGGGGCCCGCGTGTCAGGGACACGCGCCCACACGCGTGGGTGCGGCTAGGCACACGTGTCGTAATCCGATCCGTCGGATTTCGATCTAACGGTCCTAAGGAATTTGGCTACGGTGCAGTGGAGCGGCTACGTGGCTCAAGCAGGGACACACGATTAAGATCCGACGGCTAAGGACAGATCTACCCTGATAACACTCGATCCAATCTAACCCGTACGATCTAAAACCAACGGCGGAGATTGAATCTAAAACCGCAACGTGGAATTACACGGGAGGTGACGTGGGCTAACCTGGACCGTTGATCGGGATCGAACGGCTGAGGACCTTCGCGGGGCTTGACGGCGTGCGGCGGTGCTAACTCGGCCGGAGAGGAGGAAGACGATGCGTAGCGCAGCGCTCCCGTGGGTTTCCGGCGAGGAGAGAACGTCCCGCGGGTGCGTCTCTCTTCGGGGGTCTCGGATCCGATCTCCAATGCCCCGGGGAAGTGGCGGACAATGCGAGCGAGGCAAAGACCCAAGCAACCCTAGGTCCAACTCCGGCGAGCAATTGCGCGAGCGTGGTTGCGGCTCGAGCGAAACGGATCGAGGCAATCGGTGCGCAAGGGCAAGATGATTACGGCGGTGAGGTCGTCTCCTTAAATAAGGCCTCGACGTCCACGATATGCGCGGAACCCTAGCGAACTCGGAGGCGGCGCGGCGGAGCTCTCCGGCTCGGACTCGGACGGGGAAGACGGCACGAGAACCGCCCACGCGGTTCAGATCAGCGGCCCC
This sequence comes from Rhipidocladum racemiflorum, assembly GCA_036346355.1. NCBI lineage: Eukaryota > Viridiplantae > Streptophyta > Magnoliopsida > Poales > Poaceae > Rhipidocladum > Rhipidocladum racemiflorum. Next base: position 16,855,221 of record CM070582.1, read on the forward strand.
GATCGGATCGGGCGCGAACGGGTTCGGTCGGACACGGCTCGGCCGTGCAGGCGATTCTCGGCCGTTGGATCTTGATCCAACGGCCGGAGAATTAGGGTTCGGTTTGGGTTCGTGACTTGGTTTGATCGAAACGGTTGGCTCGGTCGGGTTGGTCGGACTCGAGTCCGACTCGGACCGAGGAATAGTACTAAACCCAAAGCGATTTTAATATTCAAAATAATTCCCGATGAATTCATTTAATTCATTAAAAATAGCAAATGACTCAGAAAAATTCCAGAAAAATTCTGGAAAATATTTTGGGTCATTTTGGACTCAAATAAAATATTTCCAACAAAATTTTATTTGCAAAATTAAATTCTTTAATTATTTCAAAATGGAATAAATTCAAATAAATCCAAATAAATTCCAGAAAATTCCAAAAATTCACCAAAGTGCCAAATCACACATGAATTCAAGGAAAGCAAAATTTTTGGGTGTTACAAACCTCCCCCCTTAATAGAATCTCGTCCCCGAGATTCAGGGCTCACTATAGAATAGGTTTGGAAACTCTTTCTTCAAATCCTCTTCGCGCTCCCAAGTCGCTTCGCTTTCTTCATGGTTGCTCCACTGAACTCTACAGAAACGGGTTGACTTGTTTCTAGTTTCTCGATCCGTTGTGTCTAGAATCCTCACGGGATGCTCCTTATAAGTCAAATCCTCTTGCAACTCGATTGACTCTAGCGGTGTCTGTTCCTCAGGAACTCGAAGACACTTCTTCAACTGGGACACATGGAATACATCATGCACTCCTGCCAACGATCGCGCAACTCCACTGGTAAGCAACTTCGCCTCTGCGACTCAAAATCTTAAATGGTCCAACATAACGGGTGCAAGTTTCCCTTTGGCATGGAACCTCTTAATTCCCCCGAGAGGCGTAACTCGAGGTATACAAAGTCTTCTCGTTCAAAACTCAAGTCTCGGCGACGATTGTCAAGATAACTCTTCGCCGAGATTGGGCTATCTTCAACCTTTCCCTAATCATGGCGACCGCTTCTTCACCTCTTGAAGAATATCAGGCCCAAAGACACGGCGCCACGGTCTCATTCCAAATCAATGGCGTCCGACAGTGGTCGACCATACAAAGGCCTCAAAAGGTGACATCTCAGAACTAGCCTCGATAACTATTGTTGTAATCGAACTCGGCATACGGTAAACTCTTATCCCAAGAAGTAGCATAAGCTAATGCACAAGCTCTCAACATATCCTCCAGAATCCGTTGACTCTTTCGGTCTGGTCCATCCGTCTGTGGATGATAAGGTATCTTGAAGTTCAAACGGGTTCCCATGGCTTCATGCAATTTATTCCGTAACCTTGAGGTAAATTGGGTACCCTGTCCGATACAATCCTCTTTGGCACTCCGCAAACAGACAATCCGATCATGTATAATTCGCTAATTTATCTCCCGAGTAAGTGGTCTTCACGGGAATAAAATGGGCTACTTTAGTCAAGCGGTCCACTATAACCCATATGGAGTCATAACCTCCTTGAGTCTTCGCAAACCGGTAATGAAATCCATTCCGATTTTCTCCCACTTCCACTCGGGTATTTTCAGCGTTGTAGCAATCCTGCTGGTCTCTCGATGCATTGCCTTGACTCTCTGGCATACGCCGCACAATGCAACATGCTCGCAACTTCACGCTTCATACTCGGCCACCGTAATCTCTCCTTCAGATCCTGATACATCTTGGCGCTTCCAGATGAATTGAGTACTTGGAGTCATGGGCTTCTTCAAGAATCGCTTGCTTTAACTCCTTTTGTTAGGCACACAAATCCGATCCTTCATCCATAACGTGCCTTGCTCATCCAATTTGAAGTCCTCTGCCTTGCCTTCCTCCTTGATGGACTTAATCCTGCGGATCTTGTCATCATCCTTCTGTCCTTCTCGGATCTGATCCTCTAGGGTAGGCTCTACTTCTAATGCGGCCAAGAATCCGCTAGGTACTACCTCAATCCTCATTTTCTGAAAATCCTTACATAACTCATCCTGACTTGTGGCTAGCAACGCACTCACGGTATGGCTTTTCCGACTCAGAGCATCGGCTACTACGTTGGCCTTCCCGGGATGGTAATGGATTCCAACATTGTAGTCCTTGATCAACTCTAACCATCTCTCCTCTGCCTCATATTCAGATCCGATCGGGTGAATATGTACTTAAGGCTCTTATGATCCGTATACACTTCACATCTGTTTCCAATCGATAGTGACGCCATATCTTCAAAGCATGCACTACGGCAGCCTAACTCTAGGTCATGTGTCGGATAATTTTCCTCATGCGGCCTCAATCGCCTTGATGCATAAGCGGCGACCTTTCCATCCTGCATCAAAGACACATCCAAGTCCTTGGCGCGATGCGTCACAATAAATATCGGCTTTGAGCAACATCCGTAGAACTAACACCGGTCTTGATGTCAATCGCTTCTTCACTCTGAAATCCTTTCTCACATTCTCAAGCGCCCATGCAAACTTCTTTTCCTTCTTCAGCAGCTATGCGTAAGAGGTTTCGCAATTGTCGAGAAGCCTTCGATGAAACGGCGGTAGTATCCTGCCATTCCGAGGAAACTCGAATCTGGTCACGCTTGGCCGCTCCCAATGTAACACAGCTTCTACTTTGCTTGGATCTACGGCGACTCCTTCTGCGGTCATTACATGTCCAAGAAACTCCACCTTGTCCTTCCAAAAATCACACTTGCTGAACTTGGCGAAAAGTTGCTGTTCCTCACTTTTCCAAACTTCGCCTTAAGTGTTCGGCATGTTCACTCTGCCTTGGAGTAGATTAGGATATCGTCTATGAACACGACGACAAACTTGTCCAAATATTCCATGAACACCTTATTCATCATATTCATGAAATAAATTTGGCGCATTCGTTACCCAAAGGACATAACCGTAAACTCGTAATGTCCATATCTCGACGAGAATGCAGTCTTCGGAATATCTTCTGATCGGATCTTCAACTGATGGTATCCCGATCTCAGATCAATCTTGGAGAAAACTCCGGCTCCTCTTAGTTGATCAAACAAATCATCAATCCTGGGTAGCGGATACTTATTCTTCACGGTGACTTCATTGAGTGCACGGTAGTCAATGCACATCCTGAAACTTCCGTCCTTCTTCTTGACAAACAAAACTGGTGCTCCCCACGGTGACGAACTCGATCCGATAAATCCTTTCTCCATTAACCCTTCTAGCTGTTTCTTCATTTCTACCAACTCCTCGGTGGACATCCGATAGGGTCTCTTTGCTATCGGTCTTTGTGCAGTACAAGCTCTATCACAAACTCTATGTCCTCGTCTGGCGGCATACCGTAGATCTTCGGGAAAAACATCTGTACTCATTCACTCTTGAGACGTCATCTATGTTGATTGCCTTGGTACTGTTAACCATCAATCGTCCATCTCTAACGGCGGTGGCTTGAAATTCCACTTTCTTCCCACACGGGCTCTCAATCGAGATAGTCCTTCGCCCACAATCCAATACGGCCTTGTGCTTGGATAACCAATCCATTCCCAATATGACGCCTAAGGTCCGGGTCTCCAAAATTATAAGGTTTGCTAGGAACTCTATTCCATCTATTAGTATTCTCACCGGAACATCCTACTTCCGCTCGGAGTTCGGAACCAGGGTTTGAACTAAAAGCATGCACTTAAGTCTTGCAATCCTCAAATCATTTCTAGTAGCAAAGCTCTTGCGAAACAAACGAATGCGAAGCTCCAGAGTCAAACAAAATCAGTGCGTGTATCGAGTTAACAAGTAACTTACCCAAGACGACGTCCGTCGATTCTCGCAGGCATCTGCGGTGACATGGTTGACTCGGCCTCTCACCACGGCCTGGGTGTGGCTCTGGTGCCGACGCCCTAGCCGGGTGGTTCCTAGATTGAAGCGAATCGGGGTCACTCCTGCTGTCTTCTTTGGACAATCATGGCAAAGTGTCCTGGCTCGTTGCGCTTGTAACGGCCTCACTGTTCCTTCTTGATCGCCTGAGTAGCGTTTCTAGCGGGGCTGGGGTCCGGTAGTTCTGATTGGCAGGTCTTGGTGCGGGATGGTGTCCTTGTTGCATTCTCGTGGTTGGAATCAAGAATTGATTTGGTGCAACTCTCAGCGCTGCTATGCGTTCTCGGCGTGATCCTTGCCGTTGCATCCTGCGCTTCTGTTCTCATCCAGTTCCTTGCGCTTGTCCTCAAGAATAAGCGCCTTATTCACCAACTCTTGGAAATCTGGAAAGGTGTGGGTGATCAACCCTACTTGCAATCCCGAGTTAAGTCCCTTCATAAAAGCAGACTGCCTCGATTTATCTGTCGCTACATCCTCAGTGCGTAGCGTGCTAGCTGTGTGAACTTATTCAGTAGTCGGCCACCGGTGATTACCTTGCTTCAGTGCTCAACTCCTCCTTCTTAAGGTCCATGATTCCTTCAGCACGTGATCTTGTCGGAATGCACCGTGAACTCTTCCCAAGTGATATCTTGAGGGTTCTCTTGTGTGGCACGAAGTTCTCCCACCATTCGTAATTTGTTCCTTCCAGCTGATGAGAAGCGTAGAGTACCTTCTCATTTCCTATGCATTGAGCTATGTGTAGCTTCCTCTCGATTGATCTTAACCAATCATCGGCCTCTAATGGATTGGCATTTCCAGAGAAAGTGGGTGGGTGAGTTCTCATGAACTCTGACAGCCTTGTATTCTGGCGTTGTCCATGATTAACTTGATTAGCAGTGGCCTGAGCGGTGACGTGTTGCATTTGTTGCATCATAGCATGCATCAACTGAGTCTGGGCAGCAAGAAAAGCTCCAAAATTCTGCATATCCAGTGGCGGTGCTGGTGCTCCATCATTGGGGTTTTCTGCTGGGCGAGAACCACTCCCATTGCTTCCAAAGTTTCCACGGGTGTTCACCATCTGTCGGTTTGCTCTAGGTTTAGAGATGAGAGGGAAACAAGAATAGACAAGTAATATGGAACTTACGCGGGGCGAAAGGGGTACTTTAAGGTCCAACTTTATTATTAATAACTTGGTATGGCTGCCATAATGCCTAAGGGCCTTGCAACACATATCGTACACTCAAGAAATAAAGAAAATCCAAATCGAACTAACACCGGAGTCTAACGCCTAAAGGGTGACTCTTTATTATATGACGTGACTCGTGAAGGAGTCTCACTATAGAACCTATGCTCACTCATCGAAAACCTCCACGGCACGGGTACGGTGTCGTGGCATAGGCGCCAAACGATCGCCATGTCCAAAGAATCGTGTCCTCTATGGTAGTCGAAGAAGCGTTGTCCTCATCGAGATCCGACTCCTCTGGATCTCGCTCGTAGCTCGAGTAATCGGCTCGGGTCTGGTCCGTACAAGGTCATCTCCAACTCGTCAATCCTTCGTAGAAGGTGTGCCACATACTCTTGAGCTTCCCGCCATCTGTTCTTCTCTGTCGTGATCTCCTTGCGGGCCTTCTGTAGCTCCTTGCTTGTATTATCTAGTACATCCTCCTGGGCGACGACAAATCGTGCCAACTGTGTAACCGTGGCATCCTCATCCTGAATCGCCTTCGGGTCAAGAAGGTTATCGCTGCGCGGATGATAACGGAACACCGTGCTCTCCAATTCTCTGACGTAGATACGGGTAATGTGCCGCATTGCTCGTCGTGATACTTCTTGGATACCCATCTGCATTGTAGATCTCCTGGCAGTGCAGTGTATCGGGCGATTTCCTGGGCCCTTCTTCCTAGCAGGTACCTCAATCCTCACGTCACAAGCCTTGACCAATCCCGCTTGTCTGATCACTTCCACTTGGTATTGGGGCTTCTCAAAATCTCCGAGAGTCTGTAGCATATGCCAAAGTTCCGCGGCGTGACCAACTCCCAGATCAACGTAGTTGAACTCTTCCTCCATCTGTCACAAGAGTGCTTTACGTAAGAACTCGGAATTTTTAAATTGTGACAAGGTAAGGGAAAATTTCAGCAAGAGACAAGAAAAGAGAGAAGGGGATAAGTCGAGATGTCATTTCTTATCTTGACAAATTTTTAGCTTTTAGAAAATAGGTTTTATCCTCACTACGACCATTCTAGCTAGGGTTGAGCCTACAGTCAAGTATGGCTCTGATACCACCTCTGTCGGGACCCCGAATTTGCAAATCCGGACCCTCTGTGTATTCAGCACTAGTCCAGGAACGCGCTAGTGCACACAGTCTTAACATCGGTAAATATCACAATCATACCACTCGATATCAATAAAGTACTTTATTTAAATAACCAAACTGGTTACTTGACCTTATGGTCAAGTTACAAATGTATGCCTCGCAAGGCGAAACTTATTAAAAGAGAGATAAGAGCAGCGGAAAATCAAATAACTTCGTGGCGCCATCCAGTATACCACAGGCAACTGACTGGGCTCGCTTCCCTAGGTAGACGGATCCTCCTGGAGTTCCTCCTCCAAAACTGGCGTAGTTTCCTCTTCAACTGATGTTGTGTTGAGGCAAGGGTGAGTACTTGGTACTCAGCAAGTCATGCACAGAATGCAAGCTAATATACTATATGCATGGCTTGGTACAAAGGAATGGCTCAAGGTATATTTGCAGATGAAAGCATTTGAAAAGTAATATAAATAGATTCAAAGCGGAGAAATAAATAAAGCATATATAACTTTTCAAGAAGTTTAATAAACATTTTCCCCATCCTAAACCATATTTCCATCATCTTCATTATTAAACCAACCCAACCTTTCAAACCAAAGTTATTTTTGAGAAAATCTAACCCTTGACTGTAATTCCCGAGCGATGTCCAATACCGCGGACACGGCTATTCGAATAGATTCTAAACTCTGCAGAGGTTATGCACTTTACCCACAAGATACAGTCAAACACCACAAAGGCGAGTTCCCGTAACAAAGTCTTTCGGAAACTTCTAACAATACAAGTGGTCCTCCCTGTTATTGCAAGACTAACCCTTCCCTTCGCTAAGGCGAAGTCTAGGCCAATCAACCGTTAGATGGGTACCTGGCCTCACCCGATGACGCCTCCCCCGCATAACTTACACAAAGGGTGTAGTTGACCTCCTGAGGTCCCACAGGTACGTTATTAGCAACTTAGTCAACTAGGTCCGTCCCATTACAGACATGTGGTTGCACGTTAGACCCAGTTCAAAGGCTTGCAAGGTTAAGTCCTTAGGGTGACCAGGCAAGACTACCCGAAAACCAAATCAACACTCCCAATGCCACAACCGCCCACCTGATTACTCTTTGCCACATGCCCCTGGCCGAAATCAGCTTATCAAACCCCGCTTGATTACCATGCACCACGTGCCATCAACATCACATGATACTTTTCCAAAACAGGTTCAATATATCATTAAGTCTATATTAACATTTGATTATCCAAAATCATGTTATGAGCACGTAGTGTGTCTAAGCAAGATACTACAACGGTCTAAAACCCATGTTGGCAATTTAATAATGTCCAACTAGTAATCCACAACTAGGGTGACAAAGGGTCATGGCACATACTTAAGTAATCAAGGTGTCATACAAGAAATTGGTACTTATCTAACCCCTGTGTTTAAACAAAGTATCTTTCTAATTGAACTAGCATGCAATAGTTTAAATCAAAATAGATTTCGAAATAGGATCAACATGGTCAAAGCACAACTTGCCTTCAAAAAGTACTTGCTCTTGGTCTTGAGTTGGATCCCGAGTCAATACTTCTCCTTCGAATCCTTCCGGCACTTCAACGTCTACTCGTAAAGCGTGCAAATAGCAAATACACGAATAAACAATAGACAAAAAGTGCCCAAACATCCAAATAAAATCCATAAACAGAAAGAACATAATTTTATGGATTTTTAGAAACTGGAATCACAAATTTGGAGTTAGGGCGCAAAGTTATGATTATTTAAAGTTTAAATAATCATTTAAATAATTTTGCAGAGAAAAACTTTAGTCCAAAAATTAAATAAAATTCATATTTAGGTAGATCTCAATTTTATACAAATTTAGAAATTTGAATCACTCAAATCGGAGTTGAAACGCAAAAGTTATAAGCGTTTGAAGTTTGAATCTAAATTTGAATCAATATTTCGAATTAATAAATCATTTTCTTTTCGAAATTAATTATTGCGTCAGCATGGACACGTGTCATCCTGTGATTGGTCCACAGTGACCTGCTGACGTCAGCACCGAACGGGGCCCGTGATGACGTCAGCATGACGTCATCATGCCACGTGGCAGGTCCCGGGTGCTGCCACGTGTCCCGGTCCATGGACTGAGTCCACGGTGACACCCGGCCCACGGCTCGGGTGAGACTGACAGGTGGGACCACCTGTCAGTGCGGGTCTCACGTAAACACGGCTGACGCGTGGGCCCTCTGACTTGCGGGGCCCGTGTCGAGGACACGCGCCACACGCGTGGAGTGCGGCTGAGCACACGTGTCGTAATCCGATCCGTCGGATTTCGATCTAACGATCCTAAGGAATTTGGCTACGGTGCGGTGGAGCGGCTACGTGGCTCAAGCGAGACACACGATTAAGATCCGACGGCTAAGGACAGATCTACCACGATAACACTCGATCCAATCTAACCCGTGACGATCTAAAACCAACGGCGGAGATTGAATCTAAAACCGCAACGTGGAATTACGGGAGGTGACGTGGCTAACCTGGACCGTTGATCGGATCGAACGGTGAGGACCTTCGCGGGGCTTGACGGGCGTCTTGGCGGTGCTAACTCGGCGGAGAGGAGGAAGACGATGCGTAGCGCAGCGCTCCGTGGGTTTCCGGCGAGGAGAACGTCCGTAGTGCGTCTCTCTTCTGGGTCTCGGATCCGATCTCCAATGCCCCGGAAGTGGCGACAACGGCGGAGCGAGGCAAAGACCCAAGCAACCCTAGGTCCAACTCCGGCGAGCAATTGCGCGAGCGTGGTTGCGGCTCGAGCGAAACGGATCGAGGCAATCGGTGCGCAAGGGCAAGATGATTACGGCGGTGAGGTCGTCTCCTTAAATAAGGCCTCGACGTCCACGATATGCGCGGAACCCTAGCGAACTCGGAGGCGGCGCGGCGGAGCTCTCCGGCTCGGACTCGGACGGGGAAGACGGCACGAGACCGTCCACGTGTCCAGATCAGCGGCCCCGATCGGATCGGCGCGAACGGGTTCGGGTCGTACACGGCTCGACCGGTACGGGCGATTCTCGGCCGTTGGATCTTGATCCAACGGTCGGAGAATTAGGGTTCGGTTTGGGTTCGTTGACTTGGTTTGATCGAAACGGTTGGCTCGGTCGGGTTCGGGTCGGACTCGAGTCTGACTCGGACCCGAGGAACAGTACTAAACCCGAAGCGATTTTAATATTCAAAATAATTCCCAGTAATTCATTTAATTCATTAAAAATAGCAAATGACTCAGAAAAATTCCAGAAAAATTCTGGAAAATATTTTGGATCATTTTGGACTCAAATAAAATATTTCCAACAAAATTTTATTTGCAAAATTAAATTCTTTAATTATTTCAAAATGGAATAAATTCAAATAAATTCCAAATAAATCCAAATAAATTCCAGAAAATTCCAAAAATTCACCAAAGTGCCAAATCACACATGAATTCAAGGAAAGCAAAATTTTGGGGTGTTACAGAGGCTGAGTTAGAGATAGAGGATGAGGATCATGAGGAGCCAATGTACGAGCCAGAGCTAGAGCCTGAGGACAAACCAGAGCTAGTGTAATACCAGTTCCACGGTTGAACCGTCGCTTTGCCATCTTTGTTTTAGTGATCGATATTCAAATTCTATTGATTAGCAAAGCATTAGTTTCTAACTTGTTTAAATTTATTTCCTTGAGGAGTTGTTGTTTTGGTTTCTTCTTAATCTATTTGATATGTTGTTCTAGAGAGAGAGAGAGAGAGAGAAGTAGTAGTAGTATAAGTGGTTGAACTCTCCTCCCACCCAAGAAAGAAAAAAGAAGATGAAGAGGGAACTAGCCAACCCACTCCCGTGCACCCTCTCTCTCCCATGTGCAGTAGCAGTAGCCCCAGATCCAGCGATCCTGGCCAGCGGCGAGCCCCTCCAGCGAGCCCTGGCGGTGGCGCCGCCCCTCCTCCCCTTGCCGGCATGCTCCCTCCTCTACCAGAGCTCCTGCTTCTGATCTGCATTCTCTTCTTCTTCCTCCCAGCCGGTCCCGAGCGTCGCCTCCTCCAGGGCTGGCCGCCCTCCCCTAGCCTCGGCCGTCCTCCTGCGCCCAGCTGACCTTCCCCCAGCGCCCAGTCGACGACCTCCCGCCCAGCCGACGACCTCCTGCCCGGTCGACGGCCTCCAACACCCGGTCGCCGTCCTCCTTGCACCCGGTCGCCTCCTCCATCCTCTCCCTGGTGGTAAGTGTGGTGAGGCTATCTTGTGGATGCTTGGATGGTTTGGGGGAAGGTGCTGCCATGGTGGGGATCTAGGGTTCGGTGTGTTGTTGGTGTGGAGTGGAAGTGAAGTCTAGGTGCTTGAAGAAATGGCTAGGAGATGAATTCTTGTTGCTCACAAGGTGTTTGACGTAATGGCTATGAGGCAAATGTATCTAGCATTGCTTCGAGGTTGGATGTTGAGGGATGAGGGTTAGATGTTCGAGGAATTGCTGGCATGGGAATGTAGTTGATGTGTTTGAGGAAATGCCGAATCGGGTTGTAGTCAAGATGTTTGGGGAATTAATTGTGCGAATTGGTACTTTAATCGTGGTTTGGGCGAGTTAAAGTCCCCTCTCGACCGCATTGTCCGGAGTGGATGTATAATAGGTGTGAGTTCTCCTCGGGCGTCGTTTAGAGCTCAAAAGTACTAAAATCTGTGCAATCGGTCTAAACTTATGTCCTGTGGAAGTCACTATTTAATTTCGGGAGTCTGTAGTGTGTTCAGAGTTCAGTTGGGTTTAGATTTTGTTTTGGGGCTGTTTTGAGAGTTGGGGGTAGAGATGTTGTCGTTGTTGCGTTGTAGTGAGTGTGCATGTCTTTCTTTTTTAGGAGGAGTAGCATTGGGAGTTGCGTCAAGTTCCCGCCATCCCACTCCACGTGGTAAAGGCAAGTGCATCAATTAAGAAATTACACTAATACGAGTTTCGGAAATTTCTTCATGAGTATTGTCTAATTATTCTAACTATGTGGTTCGCCTCATTATTCTTATGCTGCACATGTATAAATATACTGATTGTGTTAACAAATGGTTATAATTGGGAATAAGTCTAAATTGATGAATTTGTGATGATGGTTGCAAGTATATGTTAAGCGATGTTGATGCATGATATATATATAGTTAAGTGGTTCGTTATTCTGTGATTGTTCGTATAGCGCGGTTGGGTGTTTGGTTCCGTAGTTGTGTGATGTAAATTGTGTGCTAATTGTTGCTAAGGGATGATGATATTTGGTAAAGGATGATAGTGGAAGCATTACTGCATCTTTCGCATTCATGTGCATAGGAGTCAGGTTGGGCACAGTCATATAACTAGCCCGGAGTGCCATGGGCCAGGTCGGTGAGAAAGTTATATGATTCCACCTGAGTGCTCTAAAAAGTCCTACAGAGGGACGGACCACTTGAGTGGAGAACCTTGTAGGGACTCCACGGGAGTGGAGGATTTCACCCCTTATGAAAAACGATGGGCTGAGGTGTGGCATCGACGGGTGCACACCTAGCTATACCGGTATGAGCTCAGAGGAAAAGACGCATCTTGCACTGCCTTTGTGTTGCATAGTTTACTAATGCTTATGCATATTTAGTTATGAAGTGCGCATATGAGCATGAAAGCATAAATGCATTGCATAACATTGCAAAGTGAGCGATGGTCAATGTGTAGAGTGTAATAGATGTTGTGCGCATGCTTTGAGTTGTGCATTGCGATTATGCCTGTTGCATTACATGGTTTTGCTAGTGATGAATGGAAATTGATGTATCTGTGAGTTGATGGCAATAAACAGGTTGAGGGTGGATCGAGTCATGACTCATCCAATATGGTCTAATGATGTATGCAAAATACAGGTGCAATGTAGTTAATGAGGTAATCGACGGTGATTTCTCTTTGCTTTATGTCTTTGTTATTTGGCTTAAGAGGTACGAATCTGCTATTGATTTAAATGCATTAATTGATATTGTCATTCTTATTTGTTGTGCTTGCTGAGTCTTCTACTCACACTTGTTTGTGTATTGTGTGTAGGTACCTTGAAGCCGACATGCATGGATGGGAGTAGTGGCATGAACACGCTTAGCATCACCACAGTCTCAATTTAATTTATCTCTCCTAATCTCATTAAATTCAGTGTCTTGTAATTACATCATGGTAGTTGTATGTGCGTCGTTTGGTCTGGATGGTTGGTTGATACCATAACCCGTGTGTTGTGCTTGGATGGTTGTTGTTAGTTGCTATATGTTGTTGTTATATTAATTGCTATCTTTTGTCTACAGAGTGGATGTCCTAGTTTTAGGGGAGGTGCTGCCGAAATTTCTAATGATTTCGGTAAGTTGCTAGTAGGTTAGTGTAACACCCCAATTTTTGCTTTTCATGAATTTAAATAAGATTTGGCACTTTTGTGAATTTTCAGAATTTTCTTGGATTTATTTGAATTTATTCCCTTTTCAAATAATTAAAAAAGTTAATTTTGCAAATAAAGTTTTGTTGGAAATATTTTATTTGAGTCCAAAATGTTCCAAAATATTTTTTAGAATTTTTCTGTAATTTTTCTGAGTGTTTTGCTATTTTTAATGAATTAAATGAATTTCTGGAAATTAATCGTATTATTTAATCGCTGGAAAAATCGAGTTGGTTTCACTGTTCATCCGACCGAGCCCGAACCCGAGTCGGACTCGAGTCCGACCCGGACCGCGTTCGAACCGGACCCGAGCCAACCTAACCCTAACCGCATGACCGTTGGATCGAAATCCAACGCCCACGATTGAGCCACGTCGCCCCAACCCGAGCCCGACCGAGCCAGCCAGGTCGCCAGGCCAGACGCGAGCCCAAACCCCGTACCGTTGGATCTTGATCCAACGGTCCACGTTGAGCCACGTCACCGAATCCGAATTGGATTCGGATTCCGCCGCCGCAGCTGGGTAGACCTCGGTCTCCGCGTGATTCACGGAAGCCGAGGCACCTATTTAATGCGCCGCCACCGCCAATGTGTCCTCCGTTTCCTTACGCACCCGTAGCCCTAACTCACCGAGCTCAAGCTGTGAAATCATGTGCTGAAAAATTGGTTTAGAATTGAATTTGCAAAATGTGTTTGTTCATGTGTTTTGACAATTTGACAAGAAACAGTAAGTTTTGCATGTACGACGGACCAAGTTTTTGAGTCTGTCGTGGACGTGCTTTTGAGCTCGTGAGCCCAACTCAATTTTCCAAGAAACCAGTAAGTTTTGCATGTACGACGGACCAAGTTTTTGGGTCTGTCGTAGACATGTTTTTGAACTCATTGAGCCAAACTCAGTTTTCCTCAAAACCAGCAGTCAGCGCATGTACAACGGACCAAGTTTTGGGTCTGTCGTAAACGTGCTTTTGAGCTCATGAGCCAAACTCTTTTTTCCAAGGAACCGAGATTTTCACTTGTACAACAGACCGATTTTGTTGGTCCGTTGTGAATGGACCTTCTCTGGGTTTTTAATTTTGGTCCGTTGTGAACGTGTTTTGCTCGGTTTGGATAGCTTCTTGGAACAGAGACTTTCACGTGTACAACGGACCGATTTTGTTGGTCCGTCGTGAATGCGTTTTTGCTCGATTAGGGTTTTGAGCAAAATTGGAATTGTGTTTGATTTGTTTTTGAGATTATGAAATTTGTGAGAATTTCATGATGCTTGAAGTGGACTTTATGCAATGCTCGTGTGAGTATTTGCATGGATTGATGTGAGTCAAGTCGTGGACTTGTGCTCGGAATTGTTTTGTGGTTTGTTCATGTGCAGGTATTGCTCGAAGACGAATGTGGTCGATGATGGGACCGGAACTAGGTTCATGGAGGAGCTGAGGTTCGGGACTAGGTTCAGGGAGGAACTGAGGTCTTGGTGGTCAAGGATGTCATGCGGGACATTCGGGCTAAGAGAATGGTGCACATGAAGAATGGTTAGTCACGTGAGAATGGCAGGAGGTCATTCACGTGCAAAGTGTTAGTCACGTGAGTATGGCAGGTGGCCATACGCGTGCAAAGTGTTAGTCACGTGAGTATAGTAGGGTTGCCTTACGCGTGCAAGAGTTGTATTCGGCCAGGTTGGGCCAAGAGGAGTTGTGTTGAATACATACTCCTTCTAGATTAGGAATTGTATTCAGAACTCCTTGTGTTTTGCTCCTTTAAATAGGAGGGGTGTCTCCTGTTGAAAGGCATCAATCGGAGCTGAGCGCATTGAGAGCCTCAAGCTCAGTTTTTAGGGTTTGTACTCTTTTGATGAGAGTACTTTAGACAAAATAAATAAAGATCAATTCTTCCAAGATTCTTGCGTGCTACAGTAACCACGTTGCTACAGTATTGTTGCTTTGGTTCTTGTTTGCATGCTTATTCTAAATCTAGATTGTTTTTTTGATCCTTGAGTTTCAATCTTGATTTGATCCATCAAAAACCTTTCTAGGGATTTGTTTGAGAGTTCCTCAAAGTCTAGTTGATTAATCTTTTGAAGATCTTATTTAATCTTGAAGTTTTGATTAGATTAGTTTTCGTCAAGTTCTGGAACAGCAAGCTTACGAAGATCATAACTTTTGATCCATAAGTTCGATCGAGCTGATTCTTTTTGATTTTAATTTGTATTGGAATCTAGTTTCTTGTGTCCAAATTTCAGATCGTTACGACGGTTGGATCTCCGGGAATTCGCTTTTTACCGAACCTCTGTCATTCTGTTTTTGTCGAATACGAGGCAATTATTTGGTTCTGTTTTGGGGTGAACTTTTAGTAGATCAAGAAATTGGTTTTAGCTTCCGCACAATCATTCACCCCCCCTCTGATTGCTATATTCGTATACTTCGATCCTACAAGTGGTATCACAGCAAGGTTTTTCTAATCTATCTTAATCGGTGATTAGATCAATGGATCATTATTCGACAAAACCTTGTGTGTTCAATGGTGTTGATTTTCAGTTTTGGAAGGCCAAGATGGAGGCGTTCATCCAAGATCAGGGATTCGCAATTTGGGAGAAGGTCTACAAACCATATGAAGTCCCTACAAACGACAACGTCAACGACACTAATCGCGCACATGTTGAAGCAAATAGTAAGACGCGCAACTTGATCATCCAAGGCTTGGGACGTAGCGACTTTGATCGTGTGATTCATCTTCGATCCGCATATGAGGTATGGAAATCTCTTTGTGATTACCATGAGGGTTCTAACACTATTAAAGAGGTTAATCAAGATCTTTACAAAAAGGAATACATGCGATTTGAGATGAAACCCGGTGAGTCGCTAGATGACTTCTTTGCACATTTCAATAAAATTCATAGTAATCTTCGTGCTGTTGGAGTTAGCTTTGATGATGCTGCTAATGCTAGACAATTGCTTGGTGCTTTAGACATGTCTATTTGGGAGATGAAAGTTACATCCATTAGAGAATCTACTGTCATGAGTACACTTACCTTAGATGTTCTTTATTCCAAGTTGAAAATTCATGAATTAGATGTTCTTGCTAGAAAGAATGATCATAAATCAATTGCTTTGACATCTCAATCTAGCATATCTCATAATGGTGCTGCTTCAAGCTTTGCTCTATCTTTCTTGTCTTCACTAACCGATGAACAGATTGAGCAATTCCCAGAAGAAGACTTGTCACTACTCTCTTCTCGCTTTAACAAAGCTTTACAAAATGTGAGAATGAGAAAGAGAGGTGGTGGTGGCCCTCCAAGATGCTATGATTGTGGTGATCTCGACCATATTCGTCCAAACTGTCCTAAACTTGCAGGTAAAGCATCAAGGGAGGAGAAGGACAACGACAGAAGAAAAGAGAAGAAGTTCTCTTCAAGTAATAGAAAGAAGAAGAGCTTCATCAATAGCAAAGTTGTCCACCGAGTTCTTTCCGCTCTTGAACAAGTCAATTTGAGCGATGTGGATTCAGGGAGCAGTGAGGACGATGCAACTCCCAAGCAAGCATGAGTTGACGGGGTTGTGTCTCATGGCTAAAAGCAGCAACAGCTTTACTGAGGATGACCACGACAGCGACTTCAATGAGGTAGATCCTTCTTACGATGAATTAGCTATTGCTGTTGCTCGACTTGGTAAATTGCTTGACAAACGTGATAGAAAAATTAAGAAACATGATATTCTTATGGAATCATTGAATGCTGAAATTACTAGACTTAGGACCTTGATTCCTGATGATGATGCTTGTAAATCATGTGACTTAATTTATAATGAGCTTACTTTACTTAGGAAAGAACATGTTACTTTGTTAGAGCAAATTAATGCTGGAAATGAGAAACTTGTTAAACATGCTAGCTGTTCTACCATTGATTTGCATGATACAACTCCATGTTCCAAATGCTCCACACTATTGAAGTTGAATGATGCAAATGCTAGGGTTTCTCAAATGACAGATACTTTCCTTACACATGAGGTTCTTTCATGCTCAACTTGTCGCAAGCAAAAAGGAAAAGTGGATGTTCCCTTCAATAATTGTTTAACTCTTGCTATGAAAAATGATTACTTGCAAAATTCTTTGGAACATTTCACTAATGGCAAGAAAAACCTAAACATGATTTTGGATCAATCAAAAGTCAGCACTCAGAACAAAGGTTTAGGTTTTGATTCTTATGCTCATCATAAATCACATGCTCCCACTGTTGTCAAAACAATTGAAAGTGGAAAATTTGAAATTGTCAATGAGCCTAAGAAAACTGTCTTTAAATCTGCTGGTCTTATCTTCTACTATGATGATTGCAAAATGTGCTTCTATTGTTAAAGCAAAACATCATGTTAAGTACACTTGCACTCATTGTGGTAGAGATGGACATTTAGTAGACTTTTGCTTTAGACTAGCTAAACAACAAAAGAGAGAAAGGTTTAATGCTAGGTCTAATTTCAGAAAGGCACACTCTACTTCTCATTATGTGCCTAGGGTGAAACAAACACCTTTTGTTTCTAAAAACACGGAAAAAGGCAAATATGTTTTTGTGCATAAGAATACTCGTGTTGTGCCTACTGTTGTGCGTCGTGTGTCTCAAGATCGATTCCTAAACATCTTATTTCTAACCCCAGTACCGAGGCCTCGACAATTTCTGCTTCTATGTAGGCTTCTCACGCGAGGAAGGAGAACATGTGGCTAGTGAATTTCGGATGCTCACTTCATATGTTCAGTGATAAGTTTTGGTTCTTCTTCACTCGTGCATCTCATACTAAAAGTGTTGCCTTTGGAGATACTCCTTCCACTTCTGTTTTCGCAAAAGGCACTAGTCCAAATGATGCAAGTACAGGTGCATATGTTCAGGGGGAGAGTGTCTTTGTTCATAAAAGATGATGATGATGCTGTTGAGGATGAGATAATTGGAGGTTTACAAGAGAGACTCTTCCCACGTGCTTGTGTGTGCTTGTTTTCAAGCTTCCCACGTGCTTCACATCGACAAGCGTTCAAGTGAACTTTCAGGTATCTCCATGGTACTCAAGATTTTGGCATTTGGCTTTCTGCTTCCTTATGCATTAGTTTAAGAGCTTATTCTGATGTTGACTTTGGAGGATGTTGAATTGATTTGGTTCGTGCCACCTCTTGAGTAATCACCTTTCTTGAGCATATTGATATTGGATTTCATTTTCTTAGAGATCATGTTGAAAAAGGCAACATTGTGCTTCATCATGTGGATACTGAACATCAATTGGCAGACATTTTTACAAAACCTTTGTCTTCTTCTCGTTTTGCTTTCATTCGGGGAGAACTTGGGATTGTTCATCCAATGGGTTTGTTTTGAGGGGGAGTTTCTTTGCCAAGTTCTTTCACTTTATGAGCTCACTTTATCATAATTCTTTATATATTGTGTAATTGTGCTAATATATGATAATCTAAATTGTCTCACTTGAACTAAAAATGACATTGCGGAATTCCCTGGACTGATTGCCTATTGCTAAATACTATGTGATATCCTACTCTTCTAGGCTTGATATTGAACCTTCTTGACAATTTTGGGCTATGAAGCAAGTGTGTTTTAGCTTTACTCTTTCATAAGACCTTTTAATCACTTTTGCATGATTATAATCAAAGAAAAATGAAAAGAAAAGGGAATCAATAAAAAAAGGGTTGTTAAAAGCATAAGCCTCAAGTTATGAGCTTCAGGAATGCCTTCCCTAAAAAGATAAGATGTATGCTCCAAGCATGCCATTCCCTCAAAGACAAGATGTATGCTTCAAGCATGCCACTTCAAGGAAATAAAAGAAGTATGCTTCAAGCATGCCTGTAACACCCCAAAATTTTGCTTTTATTGAATTCATGTGTGATTTGGCATTTTGGTGAATTTTTGGAATTTTCTGGAATTTATTTGGATTTATTTGGGATTTATTTGAATTTATTCCATTTTGAAGTAATTAAAGAATTTGATTTTGCAAATAAAATTTTGTTGGAAATATTTTATTTGAGTCCAAAATGTTCCAAAATATTTTCCAGAATTTTTCTGGAATTTTTCTGAGTATTTTGCTATTTTTAATGAATTAAATGAATTACTGGAAATTATTTTAAATATTAAATCGCTGGAAAATCAACCGAGCTGGTTACTGTTTATCCGACCGAGCCCGAGTCAGACTCGAGTTCGAGTCCGACCCGAGCCATGTGACTCGACCGAACCAGCTCCCAACCCTAATCAATCCCAACCGTTGGATCAGGATCCAACGGCTGAGATCCGCCCGTACCGGTTGGGCCGTGTCCGACCCGAACCCGTTCGCGCCGATCCGATCGGGGCCGCTGATCTGGACACGTGGACGGTTCTCGTGCCGTCTTCCCCGCCGAGTCCGAGCCGGACTCCGCCGCTGAGTGCGCCGCCGTGACCGACTAGGGTTCCGCCCTGAGCACGCCTCCCGGGGCTATTTAATGCCCGGATCGCACCCCGAGGACCGCCGTGACCCCGCGCACTTCTTGCCCTAAACCGTCGAGCTCTAGCCGCCGTAGGTTCACCGTGATTGCTCGCCGTAGTTGCGAGAAGCACCACCGCGGTTTTTCGTTGATCCCCGCCGCTGCCGCCGCTCTCCGACGACACCAAGCCCAGGACCAACATCCCCACGTCACGCCGCGCCTGGGAGTGCCAATCTTCACGCCGGAGCCGCACGGACACGCCGCGTGGGAGGTCGTCGTCTACGTCTCCGGTGCCCAAGCTTCGCCGCGCCTTCGCCGGACTCCGCGAGCTCGGTGGACCGTCAGATCCAGATCGGACGGTTGAGGTGAGCCACGTTCTATCCCAAACCCTGGAAACCAGATCGAATCTGGACCGTCGGATCAAGATCCAACGGCTCAGATCCGCCGCGTTAGCCTAAACGCGTGAAGCCTAGATCCAATCTGGGCCGTTGATTTTCAAATCAACGGCCGAGATTGCGCCACGTGTCGGGAAGTAGGACCGACGCGGTCAGCGCCGTATGCGTGTGAGCGCGTGTCCCTGACACGCGGGCCCCGCATGTCAGAGGGCCCACACGTCAGCCGCGTTTGCGTGAGACCCCGCACTGACAGGTGGGTCCCACCTGTCAGCCTCACCCGAGCTATGGACCGGGTCCACCGTGGACCAAACCGCGCCGTGAGCTGAGCCCATGAGCCGGCTGACGTCAGCTAGCCAATCAGAGGCTGCCACGTGTCCATGCTGACGCAATAATTAATTTCCGAAAAAGAAAATGATTTATTAATTCGAAATAATGATTTCAGATTTTGTTTCAAACTTCAAACGCTTATAACTTTTGCGTTTCAACTCCGATTTGAGTGATTCAAATTTATAAATTTGTATAAAATTGAGACCTACCTAAATATGAATTTTAATTAATTTTTGGACTAAAGTTTTTCTCTGTAAAATTATTTAAATGATTATTTAAACTTTAAATAATCATAACTTTTGCGTTTTAACTCCAAATTTGACGATTCCAGTTTCTAAAAATCCATAAAATTATGTTCTTTCTGTTTATGGATTTTATTTGGATGTTTGGACACTTTTTGCCTATTGTTTATTTGGGTATTTGCTATTTGCACGCTTTACGAGTAGACGTTGAAGTGCCGGAAGGGTTCGAAGGAGAAGTATTGACTCAGGATCCAACTCAAGACCAAGAGCAAGTACTTTTTGAAGGCAAGTTGTGCTTTGACCATGTTGATCCTATTTCGAAATCTATTTTGATTTAAACTATTGCATGCTAGTTCAATTAGAAAGATACTTTGTTTAAACATGGGGGTTAGATAAATACCAATTTGCTGTATGACACCTTGATTACTTAAGTATGCGCTCAGCTCCGATTGATGCCCTTCAACAGGAGACACCCCTCCTATTTAAAGGAGCAAAACACAAGGAGTTCTGAATACAAATCCTAATCTAGAAGGAGTATGTATTCAACACAACTCTACTTGGCCCAACCTGGCCGAGTACAACTCTTGCACGCGTATGGCAACCCTACCATACTCACGTGACTAACACTTTGCACGCGTATGGCCACCTGCCATACTCACGTGACTAACACTTTGCACGCGAATGACCTCCTGCCATTCTCACGTGACTAACCATTCTTCATGTGCACCATTCTCTTAGCCCGAACGTCCCGCATGACATCCTTGACCACCAAGACCTCAGTTCCTCCCTGAACCTAGTCCCGAACCTCAGCTCCTCCATGAACCTAGTTCCGGTCCCGTCATCGACCACGTTCGTCTTCGAGCAATACCTGCACATGAACAAACCACAAAACAATTCCGAGCACAAGTCTACAACTTGACTCACATCAATCCATGCAAATACTCACACGAGCATTGCATAAAGTCCACTTCAAGCATCATGAAATTCTCACAAATTTCATAATCTCAAAAACACATCACACCCAATGCCACTTTTGCTCAACACCCTCATCGAGCAAAACGCATTCACGACGGACCAAAAATTTGGTCTCATGCATATGTAAAACTTATTGTCTTTTAAGAACTTGGTCCACAGAAAAGCGAAACTTCTTGTTTCTTGTCAAATTGTCCAACACATGCACAAGCACATTTTGCAAAACCAATTCTAAGTTAATTTTTCAGTTCAAAGCCAATTTTTCAAAGACATGATTTCACAATCTCCCCTTGATGAAAACATTGGCAACACCACTAAGAAATGAACATTTGGCATTCACTTTACAAAAGATTTTGAAATCCAAAGGATCAAGGACCAAAAAGAGAAAACACAGAATTCCCCCTTTGACCAAAATGCAAAACAAAATCTCCCCCTGAGAAGGAAAATGTGTGTGAATGTGCAATGTGCCCAAGAATTTCAAAATTCTCCAAACTTCTCCCAAAATTCTCAAACAACTCCCCCTTTTTCTTCTCCCCCCTTTTTCCTTAAACTTTTCAACGATTCCCAAATTTCTCCCCCTTTGACAATGGATTCATCAAGAGTACAAAAGAGAGAACAGGTTCAAAATTTTTCCTGTAGCAAAGATTTCACAAAGAGAAACAAGGGAGTGCCAAGATAGGAAAAGATGAGCTCATTCGATCATATAACCTTATACATCACATAATATGCAAAATACATGATCTTGATGTAATTTTAACAAGTTAGGGAATGACATGCATCTCAACCTCAATTTAGTCAACTATAGCCAAGTACTAAGCAAGATCTTAACAGAAAAAGCAAGGCTTTAAAAATTGAAGCAACTAACAACTTAGGGCGAGCAAGTAGTTTCAACTCCAATCTAGTAGACCAATTTAATCTTTAAACAATAAATTGCATGTGGCATGCTTGAAGCATACTTCTTTTATTTTCTAGGAGTGGCATGCTTGAAGCATACATCTTATCTTTGAGGGAATGGCATGCTTGAAGCATACATCTTATTTTTTTTAGGGAAAGCATGCCTGAAGCATACAACTTGAAGCTTTTGCTTTTAACAACCCTTTTTTATTGATTCCCTTTTTCTTTTCTTTTTCTTTGATTGTAAACATGCAAAAATGATTAAAAAGTCTTATGAAAGAGTAAAGCTGAAAACACACTTGCTTCATAGCCTAAATTTGTCAAGAAGATTCAATATCAAGCCTAGAAGAGTGAGATATCACAGAGTATTTAGCTATAGGCAATCAGTCCATGGAATTCCACAATGTCATTTTTAGTTCAAGTGAGACAATTATATTATCATATATTAGCTCAATTACATAACATATAAAGAAATATGATAAAGTGAGCTTATCAAGTGAAAGAACTTGGCAAGGAAACTCCCCCTCAAAACAAACCCATTGGATGAACAATCCCAAGTTCTCCCCGAATAAAAGCAAAACGAGAAGAAGACAAAGGTTTTGTGAAAATGTCTGCCAATTGATGTTCAGTATCCACATGATGAAGCACAATGTTGCCTTTTTCAACATGATCTCTAAGAAAGTGAAATCTGATGTCAATGTGTTTTGTTCTAGAGTGTTGCACGGGGTTCTTAGCAATGCAAATTGCACTAGTGTTATCACACAAAAGAGGAACACTATCCAAATTAACCCCATAATCTTTAAGAGTAGCTACTATCCAAAGAATTTGAGAACAACAACTAGCAGCAGCCACATATTCAGATTCAAATAGCTTGATTGTGCAACAAAAGATTGCTTTCTAGATGACCATGCAATGAGAGAATTTCCCAAGAAGTGACATGAACCAGAAGTGCTTTTCCTATCAATTCTACATCCTCCAAAATCAGCATCAGAAAAAGATCTCAAACTAATGCATGAGGAAGCAAAAAACCAAATGCCAAAATCTTGAGTTCCATAAAGATACCTGAAAATCCTTTTGACAGCTTGTCGATGTGAAGCACGTAGGAAGCTTGAAAACAAGCACACAAGCACGTGGGAAGAGTCTCTCATGTAAATTTCCAATTATCTCAACCTCAACAGCATCATCATCATCTTTTATGAACAAAGACACTCTCCCCCTGAACATATGCACTGCACTGCATCATTTGGACTAGTGCCTTTGCGAAAATGTAGTGGAAGAAGTATCTTCAAAATCAACACTTTTAGCATGAGATGCACGAGTGAAGAAGAACCAAAACTTATCACTGAACATATGAAGTGAGCATCCGAAATTCACTAGCCACATGTTCTCCTTCCTCGCGTGAGAAGCCTACATAGAAGCAGAAATTGTCGAGGCCTCGGTACTGGGGTAGAAATAAGATGTTTAGGAATCCAGTACTGAGACACACGACGCACAACAGTAGGCACAACACGAGTATTCTTATGTACAAAAATAGATTTGCCTTTTTCCGTGTTTTTAGAAACAAAAGGTGTTTGTTTCACCCTAGGCACATAATGAGAAGTAGAGTGTGCTTTTCTGAAATTAGACCTAGCATTAAACCTTTCTCTCTTTTGTTGTTTAGCTAGTCTAAAGCAAAAGTCTACTAAATGTCCATCTCTACCACAATGAGTGCAAGTGTACTTAACATTATGTTTAGCTTTGGAAGTAGAAGCAACATTTGCATTCATCATAGTAGAAGATAAAAGGCCAGCAGATTTGAAGACAATTTTCATAGGCTCATTTGAAATCTCAAGTTTGTCATTGCAAGGAGCATAAACAACAGAGCGAGGTTTAGTTTCATATGAAGCATGAAGATCAAAACCTAAACCTTTCTTGTTTGAGCTAACCTTAGATTGATCCAAAATCATGTTCAACTTTTTCTTGCCATTAGTGAATTGTTCCAAAGAGTTTTGCAAGTAATCAACTTTATTAGCAAGAATTAAACAATTATTGCAGGGAACATCCACTTTTCCTTTTTGCTTGCGACAAGTTGAGCATGAAAGAACCTCATGTGTAAGAAAATCTTCTGTCATTTGAGAAACCCTAGCATTTGCATCATGCAACTTCAATTCTAGTATGGAGCATTTAGAACTTGGAGTTGTATCATGCAAATCAATGGTAGAACAACTAGCATGTTTAACAAGTTTCTCATTTTTCTCATTTTCAGCATTGATTTGCTCTAACAAGGTAACATGTTCTTTCCTAAGCAAAGTAAGCTCATTGTAAATTAAGTCACATGATTTGCAAGCATCGTCATCAGGAATCAAGGTTTTAAGTCTAGAAATTTCAGCATTCAATGACTCCACAACAAAATCATGTTTCTTAATTTTCTTGTCACATTTATCAAGCAATTTACCAAGACGAGCAATAGCAATAGCTAATTCATCATAAGAAGGATCTACCTCATTGAAGTCGCTGTCATGATCGCCCTCGGTGAAGCTGTCGCTGCTTTTGGCCATGAGACACAACCCCGTCAACTCATGCTTGCTTGGAGTTGCATCATCCTCGCTGCTCTCCGAATCCACATCGCTCAAATTGACTTGTTCAAGAGCGGAAAGAACTCGATGGACAACTTTGCGGTTGATGAAGTTCTTCTTCTTTCTATCACTTGGAGAGAACTTCTTCTTCTCTTTTCTTCTGTTGTTGTCCTTCTCCTCCCTTGATGCTTTACTTGCAAGTTTTGGACAGTTTGGACGAATATGGTCGAGATCACCACACTCATAGCATCTTGGAGGATCACCACCACCTCTCTTTCTCTTTATCACATTTTGCAAAGCTTTGTTAAAGCGAGAAGAGAGTAGTGACAAGTCTTCTTCTGGGAATTGCTCAATCTGTTCATCGGTTAGTGAAGACAAGAAGGATAGAGCAAAACTTGAAGCAGCACTATTATGAGATATGCTAGATTGAGATGTCAAAGCAATTGATTTATGATCATTCTTTCTAGCAAAAACATCTAATTCATGAGTTTTCAACTTAGAATAAAGAACATCTAAAGTAAGTGTACTCATGACAGTAGATTCTCTAATGGATGTAACTTTCATCTCCCAAATAGACATGTCTAAAGCACCAAGCAATTGTCTAGCATTAGCAACATCATCAAAGCTAACTCCAACAAAGACGAAGATTACTAAGAATTTTATTGAAACGTGCAAAGAAGTCATCTAGCGACTCACCGGTTTCATCTCAAATCGCATGTATTCTTTTTTGTAAAGATCTTGACGAACCTCTTTAATAGTGTTAGAACCCTCATGGTAATCACAAAGAGATTTCCATACCTCATATGCGGATTTGAGATGGATCACACGGTCAAAGTCGCTGCGTCCCAAACCTTGGATGATCAAGTTGCGCGCCTTGCTGTTTGCTTCAACATGTGTGCGATTGGTGTCGTTGACGTTGTCGTTTGCAGGGACTTCATATGGTTTGTAGACCTTCTCCCAAATTGTGAAGCCCTGTGCTTGGATGAACGCCTCCATCTTGGCCTTCCAAAACTGAAAATCAACACCATCGAACACACAAGGTTTTGTCGAATAACGATCCATTGATCTAATCACCGATTAAGATAGATTAGAAAAACCTTGCTCTGATACCACTTGTAGGATCGAAAGACACGAATATAGCAATCAGAGGGGAGTGAATGATTGAGCGGAAGCTAAAACCAAATTTTTGATCTATTAAAAACTTCACCCCAAAAGAAACCAAAAGATTGCCTCGGATTTGACAAAAACAGATTGACAGAGGCTTGATAAAACACGAATTCCCAGAGATCCAACCGTCGGATCGATCTAAAATTTGGACACAATAAACTAGATTCCAGTACGAATCGAACGCAAAAAGAATCAGCTCGATCGGACTTACGGATCAAAAGTTATAAGCTTCGCAAGCTTACTGTTTTAGAACTTGACGAAAATCAATCTAATCGAAACTTGTAGATTGATCAAGAACAATAAAAGATTTATCAACAAAACTTTGAGGAACACTAGATCAATACCCTAGAGAGGTTTTTGATGGATCAAATCAAGATGAAACTCAAAAAACAAAAACCAATCTAGAACTAGAACAAGTATGCAAACAAGAACCAAAAGAGAATATTGTAGCACACAAGGAACTAGAAGAATTGATCTTTATTTCTTTTGTCTAAAGTACTCCCATCAAAAGAGTACAAACCCTAAAACCAAGCTCAAGCTCCCTTGCGCCTATTCTGCTACTTGGTTTGATTGATGCCCTTTAACAGGAGACACCCCTCCTATTTAAAGGACCAACCCACAAGGAGTTCTGAATACGATTCCTATTCCCTAGAAGGAATCAGATTCAACACAACTCTACTTGGCCCAACCTGGCCGAGTACAACTCTTGCACGCTTATGGCAACCCTACCATACTCACGTGACTAACACTTTGCACGCGTATGGCCACCTGCCATACTCACGTGACTAACACTTTGCACGCGAATGACCTCCTGCCATTCTCACGTGACTAACCATTCTTCATGTGCACCATTCTCTTAGCCCGAACGTCCCGCATGACATCCTTGACCACCAATACCTCAGTTCCTCCCTGAACCTAGTCCCGAACCTCAGCTCCTCCATGAACCTAGTTCCGGTCCCGTCATCGACCACGTTCGTCTTCGAGCAATACCTGCACATGAACAAACCACAAAACAATTCCGAGCACAAGTCTACGACTTGACTCACATCATTCCATGCAAATACTCACACAAGCATTGCATAAAGTCCACTTCAAGCATCATGAAATTCTCACATATTTCATAATCTCAAAAACAAATCAAACACAATTCCAATTTTGCTCAAAACCCTAATCGAGAAAAAACGCATTCACGACGGACCAAAAAATTTGGTCTGGCGTACATGTAAAACACATGCACAAGCACATTTTGCAAAACCAATTCTAAGTTAATTTTTCAGTTCAAAGCCAATTTTTCAGCACATGATTTCACACCTTGCAAGCCTTCGAACTGAGTCAAACGTGCAACCACATGTCTGTAATGGGACGGACCTAGTTGATTAAGTTGCTAATAACATACCTGTGGGACCTCGGGGTGTCAACTATACCTTTTGTGTAGTTGTACGAGGGAGCGTACCGGGGCTGCGACTAGGTACCCATCTAACGGTGGATTGGCCTAAACTTCGCCTTCGCTAAGGGATGGGTTAGTGTGCAATCACCGGGGAGGACCACTTGTGCTGTTAGAAGTTTCCGAAAGACTTTGTTACGGACACTCGCCTTTGTGGTGTTTGGCTGTATCTTGTGGGTAAAGTGCATAACCTCTGCAGAGTGTAAAATCTATTCAAATAACCGTGTCCGCGGCATTGAACATCGCTCGGGAATTACAGTCAAGGGTTAGACTTTCTTGAAAATAACTTGAGCTTGAAAGGATTGGTTTGGTTTAATAATGATGTTGATGGAAATGTGGATTAGGATTGGGAAGGATGTTTATTTAACTCCTGGAAAAGTTATTAATCTTAAACTTGTTTCTACTGTTTTTGAATCTACTTATGTTACTTGTCAAGTGCTGTTTTACTACAATTATATCCTGAGCTATTCCTTGTACTAAGCCATGCATGTAGTATATTAGTTTGCATTCTGTGCATGACTTGTTGAGTACCAAGTACTCACCCTTGCCACAATCAACACCAGTTGAAGAAGAGTCTACACCAGCTTTGGAGGAGGAGCTCCAAGAGGAACCGTCTAACTAGGAAGCGAGCCCAGTCAGTTGCCTATGGTATACTGGATGGCGCCACGAAGTTATCTTATTTTCCACTGCTGTTATTTCTCTTTAAATAAGTTTCGCCCTGCATGGTGTATATTTGTAACTTGACCTTAAGGTCGAGCAACCAGCTTGGTTAACTAACTAAAGTACCTTATTATTCCGTTGAGTATGATTGTGATATTTACCAATGTTGAGACTGTGTGCACTAGCGTGTTCTTGGACTAGTGCTGAATACACAGAGGGTCCGGATTTGCAAATTCGAGTCCCGACAGAGGTGGTATCAGAGCCATACTGCATGTAGGCTCACCCATAGTTAGATTGGTCGTAGTGAGGATAAAACCTATTTTCTAAAGATAAAATTTTTCAAGATAATGAATGAATTCTCGACTTACCCCTTTCTTCCTTGTTCATACCCTTGCTGAGTTCTTTTCGTCTTCCACATTGATTTTAAAATGTTGCGTTCTTACGCGAGTGTCTTCTAACAGATGATGATGAAGAACAACTACGTCGAGCGTGAGGGAGGCTACGCTGCCGAGTTGTGGCGTATGCTTCAGTTTCTTGGATGTTTCGAGAGACCGCTCTACCGAGGGACTACACTCGTGCAGGCAGGACTGGTCATAGGATGGGAAGTCAGGATCACAGTGTATGCCCGAGAGAAGACGAAGTTCAGCCGCCCTTTCCACTTCACCGCCAGGAGGTCTACCTTTGAGATGGGAATTCAGGAGGTGTCGCGTCGGGCGATGCAGCAGATCGCTCGCACCTACTCCAGGGAGCTGGAAGGCACAATATTCTGTCACCACCCACGTCGAGACAGCAGAGCTCAGCGGAAGCCGATAGAAGATGAGGATGCTACTATCACACACCTAGCCAGATTTGTCGCCGCTCAGGAGGAGCTTATCGAAGACACAGTTCAGGAGTTGAAGAAGGCTCGCGAGCAGGTTGAGGAAGAGAAGAAGCACTTAGAGAATGCTCGTGAGCACGTCGCCTATGCTGCGGAAAGGATCACAGAGCTGGAGACCGCACTGTATGGACAGGGCCCCGATCCAGTGTTGGAGTTGGACGCCCCAGAGCCAGAGGAGGACCCAGAAGAGGCGCTACCTGCACCCGCACCGCAGCCTCAGCAGCAGCCAGATCTAGAGCTAGAGGAGGATGCCGCGTCGTCAACCACAGCTGCAGTTGCAGGGCATGGCGATTGTTTCGCGCCTATGCTGCCGCACCCGCCCCGAGGAGGCAGTGGAGGTTTCCTCGACGAGTGAGCGTAGGCGTTGAGGTTGAGACTCCTTCGTCGAGTCGCTTTATAGAATAAGAGTCACCCCTTTAGGCGTTAGACTCCAGTAAGAGTCGATTTGGATTTTCATTGCTTGCTGAGTGTGCAGTATGTGTTGCAAGGCCTTTAGGCATTGTGAGCAACATACCAAGTTATTATTATTAAATAATAAAGTTGGATTTTTGAGTTACACTTTTCCTCCGCATAAGTTTCTCTACCACTTGTCTATTCTTGTTCCCTCTCATCTCTGAAACCTTGGAGCAATCGACAAATGGTGAACACCCGCGGAAACCTTGGAGGCAATGGAAGTGGGTCTTGCCCAGCTGGGAACCCTAATGATGGAGCACCTGCACCCCAGCCAGCACCGCCAGTTGACATGCAGAATTTTGGGGCTTTTCTTGCCGCACAGACCCAATTGATGCATGCAATGATGCAGCAAATGCAACAGATTACTGCCCACGCCACTGCTAATCAGAATAATCAAGTCAATCAGGGACAACGCCAGAATTCAAGACTGTCAGAGTTCATGAGGACTCATCCACCCACTTTCTCTGGGAATGCAATCCGTTGGAGGCCGATGACTGGTTAAGGTCAATCGAAAGGAAGCTACACATCGCTCAATGCATGGGAAATGAGAAGGTACTCTACGCTTCTCATCAGTTGGAAGGGACTGCCGCGGAATGGTGGGAGAACTTCTGCGCTACGCGGGAGAACCCCCATGACATCACTTGGGAGGAGTTTACAGCCGCATTTCTTCAGTATCACGCGCCTGAAGAAATTATGGACCTCAAGAAGGAAGAGTTCAGAGCACTGAAGCAAGGTAATAGCCGGTGGCCGAATACCTGAATAAGTTCACACAGCTTGCACGTTACGCACCTGAAGACGTAGCGACAGATAAGGCCAGACAGTCTTGCTTTATGAAGGGACTTAACTCAGGACTACAGGTGGGACTGATCACCCACACCTTTCCAGATTTCTAGGAGCTTGTGAACAAGGCGCTCATTTTTGAAGATAAGCGCAAGGAACTGGATGAGAACCGGAAGCGAAGGATGTAACAGCAGGGATCGCGTCAGGGAGCACAGCAACGCTTGAGGGTTGCGCCAAATCAGTTTTTTATATTCCAGCCGCAGAATGCAACAAGGACACCGTCACCAGCATCTAGACCCATCAACCAAAATTATCAAACCCTAGCTCCAGCCAGAAACGCCGTTTCAGGCAGTCAACAGGGGACAGTGAGACGCTGCTACACATGCAACGAGCCAAGGCACATCTCCAACAGCTGCCCCAAGAAGACAGCAGGAGTGACCCCGGTCCGCTTCAATCTGGGATCCACACCAGCCAAGACGCCTGCACCCAGGGCAAACCGCGAAACAGCACAGCTGGGAGCCACGCCCCAGACCATAGTGAGAGGCCGAGTCAACCATGTCACCGCAGAGGCACTCCAAAATGCCACGGACGTCATGCTGGGTAAGTTACTTATCAACTCAGTACCTGCAACAGTTTTGTTTGACTCTAGAGCTTCGCATTCGTTTGTTTCTCAAGGCTTTGCTGCTAAAAATGATTTGGAGATTGCAAGACTTAAATGCATGCTTTTAGTTCAAACCCCTGGTTCCGAACTCCGAACTAAAGTAGGATGTTTTGGGGTGAGAATATTAATAGATGGGGTAGAATTCCTAGCAAACCTTATTATATTGGAAACCCAGACCTTAGATGTTATTTTGGGAATGGATTGGTTATCCAAGCACAAGGCTGTGCTGGATTGTGGATGAAGGATTATCTCAGTTGAGAGCCCATGTGGAAGGAAAGTGGAATTTCAAGCTACCGCCGTTAGAGATGGACAGTTGATGGTTAACAGCACAAAGGCAATCAGCATAGAGAATGTCTCAGTAGTGAACGAGTACCCGGATGTCTTTCCTGAAGATCTACCTGGTATGCCGCCCGACAGAGACATAGAGTTTGTGATAGAGCTTGTACCTAGTACATCGCCGATAGCAAAGAGACCCTATCGGATGTTGTAACACCCCAAAATTTTGCTTTTCTTAAATTCATGTGTGATTTGGCACTTTGTTGAATTTTTGGAATTTTCTGGAATTTATTTGGATTTATTTGGAATTTATTTGAATTTATTCCATTGTGAAATAATTAAAGAATTTAACTTTGCAAATAAATATTTGTTGGAAATATTTTATTTGAGTCCAAAATGTTCCAAAATATTTTCCAGAATTTTTCTGGAATTTTTCTGAGTATTTTGCTATTTTTCTTGAATTAAATGAATTTCTGGAAATTATTTTGAATATTAAATCGCTGGAAAATCAACTCGGGTCAAGTACTGTTCATCCGACCGAGTCGGAACCCGAGTCAGACTTGAGTCCGACCCGAGCCACGTGACTCGACCGAACCCAACCCTAAACCTAATCGATACCGACCGTTGGATCGAGATCCAACGGTCAGGATTGGGCCGCACCGTTTCGATCGGATCCGGCTCGGATCCGTGCGCGCCAGGCGATCGTGGCCGTTGATCAGACACGTGGACGGCTCCCATGTCGTCTTCCCCGTCCGAATCCGAGCCGGAGAGCTCCGCCGCGCCGTTTCCGAGTTCGTTAGGGTTCCGCGTTTATCACGGACGTCGAGGCCCTATTTAAGGAAGCGACCGCACCGCCGTGATCCTCTTTCTCTTGCGCACCGTTTGCCCCGATCCATTTCGCTCGAGCCGCCGCCACGCACGTGCAATTGCTCGCCGGAGTTAGATCTAAGGTTTGCTTCGGTTTTTGCCTCGCCCCGCCGTCGTCCGTCGCCCTCTGCCGCTTCTGTGGTCAGATCTGGGACCGTCGCGTCAAGACGCACCCGTGAGCACCACTCACCTCGCCGGAGAAGCCCCGGAGCGCCGCTGCGTTGGTCGCCTTCCTCCTCTCCGGCCAAGCCCACGCCGCCGCGACGCCATCACCGCCCCGAGCTCGGTGCACCGTCGGATCTAGATCGGACAGCAATGGTGAGTTCGCGTGTTTTCCGAACCGTAAAACTTAGATCGGATCTGGAGTAGATCTAGACCGTTGGATCTAGATCCAACGGCCCTGATCATGCCACGTAGCTCTAGCCGCCGCACCGTGCGCGTGGGAGCATGCCACTGACATGTGGGGCCCGCATGTCAGTGGGACCCCGTGTCAGCCGCGCCCGCGTCGGCGTGAGCCCGGAGCCATCGACTGGCCCGCCGCTGTCGATCATGGCCGTGGACCGAGCCCACGGTGGACCGAGCCGAGGCCGTGTGTCGGGTCCGTGGACCCGAGGCCACGTGTCATCACCCGATTGGTCCACGTGTCCTTGATGACGCAATAATTAAT
This sequence comes from Rhipidocladum racemiflorum, assembly GCA_036346355.1. Classification (NCBI taxonomy): domain Eukaryota; kingdom Viridiplantae; phylum Streptophyta; class Magnoliopsida; order Poales; family Poaceae; genus Rhipidocladum; species Rhipidocladum racemiflorum. Next base: position 16,887,440 of record CM070582.1, read on the forward strand.
TTTCGAAAAAGAAAATGATTTATTAATTCGAAATAATGATTTCAGTTTTTGATTCAAACTTCAAACGCTTATAACTTTTGCGTTTCAACTCCGATTTGAGTGATTCAAATTTCTAAATTTGTATAAAATTGAGATCTACCTAATGATGAATTTTATTTAATTTTTGGACTAAAATTTTCCTCTGTATTATTATTTAAATGATTATTTAAACTTTAAATGCTTGTATCTTTGGCATTTAAACTCCGAATTTGACGATTCCAGTTTCTAAAAATTCATAAAATTATGCTGTCTATGTTTGTGGACTTCATTTGGATGTTTGGACACTTTTTGTCTACTGTTTTATTCATTTGTTGCTATTTGCACGCGTTACGAGTAGACGTTGAAGTGCCGGAAGGATTCGAAGGAGAAGTATTGACCCAGGAGCCAGCTCAGGACCAAGAGCAAGTACTTTTTGAAGGCAAGTTGTGCTTTGACCATGTTGATCCTATTTTGAAACCTATTTTGATTTAATTTATTGCATGCTAGTTCAATTAGAAAATACTTTATTTAATTCTGGGAAATTATATAAATGCCAATTTGCTGTATGACACCTTGATTAATTAAATATGTGCCATGACCCCTTGTCACCCTAGTTGTAGTTTACTAGTTGGACATTATTAAATTGCCAACATGGGAATTTAGACCGTTGTAGTATATTTCTTAGACCTGCTACGTGCTCATGACATGATTTTGGACAATCAAATGTTAATATTGACTTAACGATATATTGAACCTGTTTTGGAAAGGTATCATGTGTTGTGATGTTGATGGCACGTGGTGCATGGTAATCAACTAGGCTTTGATAAATAGCTTTTGACCGGGGCATGTGGCAAGAGTGATCGGGTGGGCCAGCTGTAGCACCGGGAACGTTGTGTTGGTTCTTCGGGTAGTCTTGCCATGGTCACCTTAAGGACTTAACCTTGCAAGCCTTTGAACGGAGTCAATCTTGCAACCACATGTCTGTTATGGGACGGACCTAGTTGAATAAGTTGCTAAAAACGTACTTGTGGGACCTCAGGTTGTCAACTACACCGTTTGTGTATGTTGTACGGGGGAGCGTACCAGGGCTGCGGCCAGGTACCCATCTAACGGTGGATTGACCTAAACTTCGCCTTTGTTAAGGGAAGGGTTAGTGTGCAACACCGGAGAGGACCACTTGTACTGTTAGAAGTTTCCGAAAGACTTTGTTAGGGGAACTCGCCTTTGTGGTGTTTGACTGTATCTTGTGGGTAAAGTGCATAACCTCTGCAGAGTGTATAATCTATTCGAATAGCCGTGTCCGCGGTATTGGACATCGCTCGGGAATTACAGTCAAGGGTTAGATTTTCTTGAAAATAACTTGGACTTGAAAGGTGGGGTTTGGTTAAACAATGTTGTCAATGGAAATGTGGATAGGAATGGGAAAGATGTTGATTAAACTACTGGAAAAGTTATTGATCTTATACTTGCTTCTATTGCTTTCGAATCTACTTATGCTACTTGTCAAATGATGTTTTGCTGCAAATATACCCTGAGCTATTCCTTTGTATTAAGCCATGCATGTAGTATATTAGCTTGCATTCTGTGTATGACTTGCTGAGTACCAAGTACTCACCCTTGCCACAATACAACATCAGTTGAAGAGGAGTCTACACCAGCTTTGCAGGAGGAGCTCCAAGAGGAACCGTCTACTTAGGGGGCGAGCCCAGTCAGTTGCCTGTGGTATACTGGATGGCGCCACGAAGTTATTTTATTTTTCGCTGCTATTATTTCTCTTTTAATAAGTTTCGCCCTGCGAGGCGTTTATTTGTAACTTGACCCTAAGGTCAAGCAACCAGTTTGTTTATCTAATTAAAGTACTTTATTAGTATCGAGTGGTATGATTGTGATATTTACCAATGTTGAGACTGTGTGCACTAGCGCGTTCCTGGACTAGTGCTGAATACACAGAGGGTCCGGATTTGCAGATTCGGGTCCCGACAGAGGTGGTATCAGAGCCATACTGACTGTAGGCTCACCCATAGTTAGGTTGGTTGTAGTGAGGATAAAACCTATTTTCTAAAGCTAAAAGTCGTCAAGATAATGAATGAATTGTCGACTTACCCCTTTCATTCTTGTTCATACCCCTTGCTGAGTTCTTTTTGTCTTCCACATTGGTTTTAAAGTGCTGCGATCTTACGTAAGTATCCTTTGACAGATGGAAGGAGAAATCAACTACGTCGATCTTGAGGTTGGTCACGCCGCAGAACTTTGGTGTATGCTGCAGACTCTCGGAGGTTTTGAGAAGCCAAAATACCAAGTGGATGTAATCAGACAAGCAGGATTGATCAAGGCTTGTGACGTGCATATTGTGGTACCTGCCAGGAAGAAGGGCCCGGGCAATCGCCCGATACATTGCATTGCCAGGAGGTCTACAATGCAGATGGGTATCTAGGAGGTGTCGCGACGAGCAATGCGGCACATTGCCCGCATCTACGCCAGAGAGTTAGAGGGCACAGTGTTCCGTTACCATCCGCGCAGCAATAACCTTCTCGACCCGAAGATGATTCAGGATGAGAACGCCGTGTTCACACAATTGGCACGACTTATCATCGCCCAGGAGGATGTACTTGATGATACGAGCAAGGAGCTACAGAAGGCCCGCAAGGAGATCACCGCAAAGAAGAACAGATGGCGGGAGACTCAGGAGTATGTGTCACATCTTCTACATAGGATTGGAGAGTTAGAGACGGCGTTGTACGCACCAGAGCCAGAGCCAGTACTCGAGCTACACGAGCCAGATCCGGAAGAGCCAGAGCTTGAGGAGGACAACGCTTCTTCGACTACCACAGTTGACACAGTTGCAGGGCATGGCGATCGTTTCGCGCCTATGCCGAAGCACCCGTACCCAGGCCGTGGAGGTTTTCTAGACGAGTGAGCATAGGTTTTGCAGTTGAGACTCCTTCGTCGAGTCGCGTCATAGAATAAGAGTCACCCTTTAGAGGCGTTAGTTTTTCATTGTTTGCTGAGTGTGCAGTATGTGTTGCAGGCCTTTAGGCATTGTAAGCAACCATACCAAGTTATTAATATCATTAGTTAATAAAGTTGGATTTTGAGTTACACTTTTCCCCCACATAGGTTTTTCCTATTACTTGTCTATTCTTGTTCCCTCTCATCCCTAAAACCTTGGAGCAATTGACAGATGGTGAGCACCCGCGGAAACCTTGGAGGCAATGGAAGTGGTTCTCGCCCAGCAGAAAACCCTAATGATGGAGCACCAAAGACCGCCGCTGATATGCAGAATTTGAGCTTTTCTCACCGCCCGCACTCGGCTGATGCATGCCATGATGCAACAGATGCAGCACGTCACCGCTCAGGCCACTGCTAATCAAGTCAATCAGGGACAACGCCAGAATACAAGACTGTCAGAGTTCATGAGGACTCATCCACCCACTTTCTCCGGGAATGCCAATCCGTTGGAGGCCGATGACTGGTTAAGGTCAATTGAGAGGAAGCTACACATTGCTCAATGCATCAGAAACGAGAAGGTACTCTACGCTTCTCATCAGTTAGAAGGGACCGCCACTGAATGGTGGGAGAACTTCTGTGCCACGCAAGAGAACCCTCAAGACATCACTTGGGAGGAGTTCACAGCTGCGTTTCATCAGTATCATGTGCCAGAAGGAATTATGGACCTCAAGAAGGAGGAGTTCAGAGCACTAAAGCAAGGCAGCCAACCGGTGGCCGTATACCTGAATAAGTTCACACAGCTTGCTCGTTACGCACCTGAAGATGTAGCGACAGATAAAGCCAGACAGTCTCGCTTTATGAAGGGACTTAACTCAGGACTACAGGTGGGACTGATCACCCACACCTTTCTAGATTTCCAGGAGCTGGTGAATAAGGCGCTTATTCTTGAGGACAAGCGCAAGGAACTGGATGAGAATAGGAAGCGCAGGATGCAGCATCAGGGAGCACAGCAACGTTTGAGGGTTGCGCCAAATCAGTTTTTCAGATTCCAGCCGCAGAATGCAACCAGGACACCGTCACCAGCACCAAGACCCGTCAATCAGAACTATCAGACCCACCCCACCGTAAACGCCGCCTGTGCAAATCGGCAAGGGACAGTGAGACGCTGCTACAATTGCAACGAGCCAGGGCACTTTGCCAACAGTTGTCCTAAGAAGACAGCAGGAGTGACCCCAGTCCGCTTCAATCTGGGATCCACACCAGCCAGGACGCCAGCACCAGGAGCAAACCGAGGGACAGCACAGCCAGGGGCAGCACCCCAGACCGTGGTGAGAGGCCGAGTCAACCATGTCACCGCAGATGCACTTCAGAATGCCACGGATGTCGTACTGGGTAAGTTACTTGTCAACTCAGTACCTGCAACAGTTTTGTTTGATTCTGGAGCTTCGCATTCGTTTGTTTCACAAGGCTTTGCTGCTAAAAATGATTTGGAGATTGCAAGACTTAAATGCATGCTTTTAGTTCAAACCCCTGGTTCCGAACTCCGAACGAAAGTAGGATGTTCTGGGGTGAGAATACTAATAGATGGGATAGAGTTCCTAGCGAACCTTATTATTTTGGAGACCTAGACCTTAGATGTTATTTTGGGAATGGATTGGTTATCCAAGCACAAGGCCGTATTGGATTGTGGACGAAGGACTATCTCAGTTGAGATCCCGTGTGGAAAGAAAGTGGAATTTCAAGCTACCGCCGTTAGAGATGGACAGTTGATGGTTAACAGCACCAAGGCAATCAGCATAGAAGATGTCTCAGTAGTGAATGAGTACCCAGATGTTTTTCCTGAAGATCTACCTGGTATGCCGCCAGACAGGGACATAGAGTTTGTGATAGAGCTTGTACCTGGTACAGCACCGATAGCAAAGAGACCTTATCGGATGTCCACCGAGGAGTTGGTAGAGATGAAGAAGCAGCTTGAAGAGTTAATGGAGAAAGGATTTATCAGACCGAGTTCGTCGCCGTGGGGAGCGCCAGTTCTGTTTGTCAAGAAGAAGGATGGGAGTTTCAGGATGTGCATTGACTACCGTGCACTCAATGAAGTCACCGTGAAGAATAAGTATCCGCTACCCAGGATCGATGATTTGTTTGATCAGCTGAGAGGAGCCGGAGTTTTCTCTAAGATTGATTTGAGATCGGGATACCACCAGTTGAAGATCCGATCAGAGGATATTCCGAAGACCGCATTCTCGTCGAGATATGGACATTACGAGTTTACAGTTATGTCCTTTGGTTTGACGAATGCGCCAGCATATTTCATGAATATGATGAATAAGGTGTTCATGGAGTATTTGGACAAGTTTGTTGTTGTGTTTATAGATGATATCTTAATTTACTCCAAAACAGAGGATGAACATGCAGAGCACTTGAGGCAAGTTTTGGAAAAGCTAAGGGAACAGCAACTTTTCGCCAAGTTCAGCAAGTGTGATTTTTGGAAGGACAAGGTGGAGTTCCTCGGACATGTAATGACCGCAGAAGGAGTCGCCGTAGATCCAAGCAAGGTAGAAGCTGTGTTACATTGGGAGCAGCCAAAGACCGTGACCCAGATCCGGAGTTTCCTAGGAATGGCAGGTTACTACCGCCGTTTCATTGAAGGCTTTTCGACAATTGCGAAACCTCTCACGCAATTGCTGAAAAAGGAGAAGAAGTTTGCATGGACGCCAGAGTGCGAGAAAGGTTTTCAAGAGCTGAAGGAACGATTGACATCAGCGCCGGTATTGGTTCTACCAGACGTCAATCAAAGCTTTGATATATATTGTGACGCATTGCGTCAAGGACTTGGATGCGTGCTAATGCAGAATGGAAAGGTCGTCGCTTACGCGTCAAGGCAGTTGAGGCCGCATGAGGAGAATTATCCGACGCATGACTTAGAGCTAGCTGCCGTAGTGCAAGCTTTGAAGTTATGGCGTCACTATTTAATTGGAAACAGATGTGAAGTATACACGGACCATAAGAGTCTTGTATATCTTCACCCAATCAGACCTGAACATGAGGCAGAGGAGATGGTTAGAGTTGATCAAAGATTATAATGTTGGAATCCATTACCATCCAGGAAAGGCTAACGTACTTGCCGATGCTCTGAGTCAGAAAAGCCATATGGTGAACATGTTGCATGCCACAAGTCAGGATGAGCTATGTGAGGATTTCCAGAGAATGAAGATTGAAGTGGTACCAGAAGGATTCTTAGCCGCATTGGAAGTGAAGCCTACCCTGGTGGATCAGATCCGAGAAGGACAGGAGGATGATGACAAGATCCGCAGGATTAAGTCCAACATGGATGAAGGCAAGGCAGAGGACTTCAAGTTGGATGAGCAAGGCACGTTGTGGATGAAGGATCGCATTTGTGTGCCGGACAAGAAGGAGCTGAAGCAGCTGATTCTTGAAGAGGCCCATGACTCCAATTATTCAATTCATGGAAGTGCCAAGATGTATCGGGATTTAAAAGAAAGATTCTGGTGGCCGAACATGAAGCGTGAAGTTGCCGAGCATGTTGCATTGTGCGACGTATGCCAGAGAGTTAAGGCAATGCATCAGAGACCAGCAGGATTGCTGCAGCCTTTGAAAATACCTGAGTGGAAGTGGGAGGAAATTGGAATGGATTTCATTACCGGTTTGCCTAAGACTCAAGGAGGTTATGACTCCATATGGTTTATAGTGGATCGCTTGACCAAGGTCGCCCATTTTATCCCTGTGAAGACCACTTACTCGGGAGATAAGTTAGCAGAGTTGTACTTGATCAGGATCGTCTGTTTGCACGGAGTGCCAAAGAGGATTGTATAGGACAGAGGTACCCAATTTACCTCAAGATTCTGGAATAAACTGCATGAAGCCATGGGAACCCTTTTGAACTTCAGTACAGCTTATCATCCACAGACGGATGGTCAGACTGAAAGAGTCAATCAGATTCTGGAGGATATGTTAAGAGCGTGTGCATTGGCTTATGCTACCTCTTGGGATAAAAGTCTGACGTACGCCGAGTTCAGCTACAACAACAGTTACCAAGCAAGTTTGCAAATGTCACCATTTGAAACATTATATGGTCGACCCTGTCGGACACCGTTGAACTGGAATGAGACAGGTGAAAGCCGTGTCTTTGGACCAGATATTCTTCAAGAAGCCGAAGAACAGATTGCCATGATCAGGGAGAGGTTAAAGATTGCCCAATCGCGACAGAAGAGTTATGCTGACAACCGTCGCCGAGACCTGAGTTTCGAACCAGAGGATTTCGTGTATCTCAGAGTCACACCACTCAGAGGAGTTAAGAGATTCCATGCTAAAGGAAAACTCGCGCCGAGATATGTTGGACCATTCAAGGTTCTCAGCCGTAGAGGTGAAGTTGCTTATCAGCTAGAGTTACCGCAATCACTAGCAGGAGTGCATGACGTGTTCCATGTGTCCCAGCTGAAGAAGTGTCTCCGAGTACCTGAGGAGCAGACACCGCTAGAGTCAATTGAGTTGCAAGAAGATCTGACTTACAAGGAGCACCCCGTGAAGATTCTGGACACCATGGACCGAGAGACGAGAAACAAGTCAACCCGTTTCTGCAGAGTTCAATGGAACAACCACGCGGAGAGTGAAGCGACTTGGGAGCGCGACGAGGATTTGAAGAAAGAGTTTCCGAACCTATTCTTTAGTAAGCCCTAAATCTCGGGGACGAGATTCTGTTAAGGGGGAAAGGTTTGTAACACCCCAAAATTTTGCTTTTCTTAAATTCATGTGTGATTTGGCACTTTGTTGAATTTTTGGAATTTTTTGGAATTTATTTGGAATTTATTTGAATTTATTTCATTGTGAAATAATTAAAGAATTTAACTTTGCAAATAAAAATTTGTTGGAAATATTTTATTTGAGTCCAAAATGTTCCAAAATATTTTTCAGAATTTTTCTGGAACTTTTCTGAGTATTTTGCTATTTTTCTTGAATTAAATGAATTTCTGGAAATTATTTTGAATATTAAATCGCTGTAAAATCAACTCGGGTCGAGTATTGTTCATCCGACCGAGTCAGAACCCGAGTCAGACTTGAGTCCGACCCAAGCCACGTGACTCGACCGAACCCAACCCTAAACCTAATCGATCCCGACCGTTGGATCGAGATCCAACGATCGAGGATTGGCGCCGTTTCGATCGGATCCGCTCCGGATCCGTCGCGCCTTGACGATCGTGGCCATTGATCGGACACGTGGACGGCTCCCGTGTCGTCTTCCCTGTCCGAATCCGAGCCGGAGAGCTCCGCCGCGCCGTTTCCGATTTCGTTAGGGTTACGCGTTTATCACGGACGTCGAGGCCCTATTTAAGGAAGCGACCCCACCGCCGTGATCCTCTTTCTCTTGCGCACCGTTTGACCCGATCCGTTTCGCTCGAGCCACCGCCACACACGGGCAATTGCTCGCCAGAGTTAGATCTAGGGTTTGCTTCGGTTTTTGCCTCGCCCCGCCGTCGTCCGCCGCCCTCTGCCGCTTCCGTAGTCAGATCTGGGACCGTCGCATCAAGACGCACCCGTGAGCACCACTCACCCCGCCGGAGAATCCCCGGAGCGCCGCTGCGATGGTCGCCTTCCTCCTCTCCGGCCAAGCCCGCGCACCGTCGGATCTAGATCGGACGGCAACGGTGAGTTCGCGTGTTTTCCGAACCGTAAAACTTAGATCGGATATGGACCGTTGGATCTAGATCCAACGGCCCACGATCGCCATGTGCTGGAAACTGCGTTAACCTAGGGTAGATCTAGACCGTTGGATCTAGATCCAACGGCCCTGATCATGCCACGTAGCTCTAGCCGCCGCACCGTGCGCTTGGGAGCACGCCACTAACATGTGGGGCCCGCGTGTCAGTGGGGCCCCCGTGTCAGCCGCGCCCGCGCCGGCGTGAGCCCGAAAGCCATCGACAGGGGCCCGGGCCGCCGATCAGCGAGCCGTGGACCGAGCCCACGGTGGACCGAGCCGAGGCCGTGCGCCGGGTCCGTGGACCCGAGGCCACGTGTCGTCACCCGATTGGTCCACGTGTCCTTGCTGACGCAATAATTAATTTCCGAAAAAGAAAATGATTTATTAATTCGAAATAATGATTTCAGTTTTTGATTCAAACTTCAAACGCTTATAACTTTTGCGTTTCAACTCCGATTTGAGTGATTCAAATTTCTAAATTTGTATAAAATTGAGATCTACCTAATGATGAATTTTATTTAATTTTTGGACTAAAGTTTTCCTCTTTATTATTATTTAAATGATTATTTAAACTTTAAACGCTTGTATCTTTTGCATTTAAAGTCCGAATTTGACGATTCCAGTTTCTAAAAATTCATAAAATTATGCTCTATCTGTTTGTGGACTTCATTTGGATGTTTGGACAATTTTTTCTACTGTTTTATTCATTTGTTGCTATTTGCACGCGTTACGAGTAGACGTTGAAGTGCCGGAAGGATTCGAAGGAGAAGTATTGACCCAGGAGCCAGCTCAGGACCAAGAGCAAGTACTTTTTGAAGGCAAGTTGTGCTTTGACCATGTTGATCCTATTTTGAAACCTATTTTGATTTAATTTATTGCATGCTAGTTCAATTAGAAAATACTTTATTTAATTCTGGGAAATTATATAAATGCCAATTTGCTGTATGACACCTTGATTAATTAAATATGTGCCATGACCCCTTGTCACCCTAGTTGTAGTTTACTAGTTGGACATTATTAAATTGCCAACATGGGAATTTAGACCGTTATAGTATATTGCTTAGACCTGCTACGTGCTCATGACATGATTTTGGACAATCAAATGTTAATATTGACTTAACGATATATTGAACCTGTTTTGGAAAGGTATCATGTGTTGTGATGTTGATGGCACGTGGTGTATGGTAATCAACTGGGGTTTGATAAATAGCTTTTGACCGGGGCATGTGGCAAGAATGATCGGGTGGGCCAGCTGTGGCACCGGGAACGTTGTGTTGGTTCTTCGGGTAGTCTTGCCCTGGTCACCTTAAGGACTTAACCTTGCAAGCCTTTGAACTGAGTCAATCTTGCAACCACATGTCTGTTATGGGACGGACCTAGTTGAATAAGTTGCTAATAACGTACCTGTGGGACCTCAGGTTGTCAACTACACCGTTTGTGTAAGTTGTACGGGGGAGCGTACCGGGGCTATGGCTAGGTGCCCATCTAACGGTGGATTGACCTAAACTTTGCCTTTGCTAAGGGAAGGGTTAGTGTGCAACACCGGAGAGGAACACTTGTACTGTTAGAAGTTTCCGAAAGACTTTGTTAGGGGAACTCGCCATTGTGGTGTTTGTCTGTATCTTGTGGGTAAAGTGCATAACCTCTGCAGAGTGTATAATCTATTCGAATAGCCATGTCCGTGGTATTGGACATCGCTCGGGAATTACAGTCAAGGGTTAGATTTTCTTGAAAATAACTTGGACTTGAAAGGTGGGGTTAGGTTAAACAATGTTGTCAATGGAAATGTGGATAGGAATGGGAAAGATGTTGATTAAACTCTTGGAAAAGTTATTGATCTTATACTTGCTTCTATTGCTTTCGAATCTACTTATGCTACTTGTCAAATGTTGTTTTGCTGCAAATATACCCTAAACTATTCCTTTGTATTAAGCCATGCATGTAGTATATTAGCTTGCATTCTGTGCATGACTTGCTGAGTACCAAGTACTCACCCTTGCCACAATACAACATCAGTTGAAGAGGAGTCTACACCAGCTTTGGAGGAGGAGCTCCAAGAGGAACCGTCTACTTAGGGGGCGAGCCCAGTCAGTTGCCTGTGGTATACTGGATGGCGCCACGAAGTTATTTCATTTTCCGCTGCTATTATTTCTCTTTTAATAAGTTTCGCCCTGCGAGGCGTATATTTGTAACTTGACCCTAAGGTCAAGCAACCAGTTTGTTTATCTAATTAAGGTACTTTATTAGTATCGAGTGGTATGATTGTGATATTTACCAATGTTGAGACTGTGTGCACTAGCGCGTTCCTGGACTAGTGCTGAATACACAGAGGGTCTGGATTTGCAGATTCGGGTCCCGACAGATGTCCACCGAGGAATTGGTAGAGATGAAGAAGCAGCTTGAAGAGCTGATGGAAAAAGGATTCATCAGACCAAGTTCGTCGCCATGGGGAGCGCCAGTTCTGTTCGTCAAGAAGAAGGACGGGAGCTTCAGGATGTGCATTGACTACCGTGCACTCAATGAAGTCACCGTGAAGAATAAGTACCCGCTACCCAGGATCGATGATCTGTTTGACCAGCTGAGAGGAGTCGGAGTTTTCTCCAAGATTGATCTGAGATCGGGATACCACCAGTTGAAGATCTGATCAGAGGATATTCCGAAGACTGCGTTTTTGTCAAGATATGGACATTATGAGTTTAATGTTATGTCCTTCGGTCTGACGAATGTGCCAGCCTACTTCATGAACATGATGAATAAGGTGTTCGTGGAATATTTGGACAAGTTTGTGGTTGTGTTCATAGATGATATCTTAGTCTACTCCAAGACAAAGGATGAACATACAGAGCACTTGAGGCGAGTTTTGGAAAGCTGAGGGAACAACAACTCTTCGCTAAGTTCAGCAAGTGTGACTTTTGGAAGGACAAGGTGGAGTTCCTCGGACATGTAATGACAGCAGAAGGAGTCACCGTTGAACTGAGCAAGGTGGAAGATGTGCTACATTGGGAACAGCCGAAGACCATGACCCAGATCCGGAGTTTCCTTGGAATGGCAGGTTACTACCGCCGCTTCATTGAAAGCTTTTCGACGATTCCGAGACCTCTTACGTAATTGTTGAAAAAGGAGAAGAAGTTTGCATGGACGCCGGAGTGCGAGAAAGGTTTTCAAGAGCTGAAGAAAAGATTGACATCAGCCCCGGTGTTGGTTCTACCGGATGTTAATCAAAGCTTTGATATTTATTGTGATGCATCGCGCCAAGGACTTGGATGTGTGCTGATGCAGAACGGAAAGGTCGTCGCTTATGCATCGAGGTAGTTGAGACCACACGAGGAGAATTATCCGACGCATGACCTAGAGTTAGCTGCCGTGGTGCATGCTTTGAAGTTGTGGCGTCACTATTTGATCGGGAACAGATGTGAAGTGTATACGGACCACAAAAGTCTCAAGTACATCTTCACCCAATCGGACTTGAATATGAGGTAGAGGAGATGGTTAGGGTTGATCAAAGATTACAATGTCGGAATCTATTACCATCCTGGAAAGGCCAACGTGGTGGCCGATGCTCTGAGTCAGAAAAGCCATACCGTAAACATGTTGATAGCCGCGAGTCAGGAAGAGCTATGCAAAGATTTCCAGAGAATGCAGATTGAAGTGGTCCCAGAAGGATTCCTGGCCGCATTAGAAGTGAAGCCTACCCTGGAGGATCAGATCCGAGAAGGATAGAAGGATGATGACAAGATCCGCAGGATTAAGTCCAAGATGGATGAAGGCAAGGCAAAAGACTTCAAGCTGGATGAGCAAGGCACGTTGTTGATGGAGGATCGAATTTGTGTGCCAAACAAGAAGGAGCTGAAGCAGTTGATCCTAGAGGAAGCACATGACTCCAAGTATTCAATTCACCCGGGAAGTGCCATGATGTACCAGGATTTGAAGGAAAGATTCTGGTGGCCGAGCATGAAGCGTGAAGTTGCCGAGCATGTTGTGTTGTGCGATATATGACAAAGAGTCAAGGCAATGCATCAGAGGCCAGCGGGACTGCTGCAGCCACTAAGGATACCTGAGTGGAAGTGGGTGGAAATCGGAATGGATTTCATTACCGGTTTGCCGAAAACCCATGGTGAATATGACTCCATATGGGTTATAGTAGACCGCTTGACTAAGGTCGCCCATTTTATTCCAGTAAAGACTACTTACTCGGGAGATAAGTTAGCAGAATTGTACATGACCAGGATTATTTGTTTGCACAGAGTGCCGAAGAAGATTGTATCGGACAGAGGTACCCAGTTTACCTCGAGATTCTAGAATAAGCTGCATGAAGCCATGGGAACCCGTTTGAACTTTAGTACCGCCTATCATCCGCAGACGGATGGACAGACTGAAAGAGTTAACCAGATACTGGAAGATATGTTAAGAGCGTGTGCATTGGCTTACGCTACCTCTTGGGATAAAAGTCTGCCGTATGCTGAGTTCAGCTACAACAATAGCTATCAAGCAAGCTTGAAAATGTCACCATTTGAGGCATTATATGGTCGACCTTGTCGAACACCGTTGAACTGGAATGAGACGGGTGAACGTCGTGTCTTTGGACTGGACATACTTCAAGAAGCCGAAGAACAAATTGCCATGATCCGAGAAAGATTAAAGATAGCTCAGTCAAGACAGAAGAGTTACGCTAATAACCGTCGCCGAGACCTGAGTTTTGAATCACTTAGAGTCACACCACTCAAGGGAGTTAAGAGATTCCATGCCAAAAGGAAAACTCGCGCCGCAATATGTTGTGCCATTCAAGGTTCTCAGTCGCAGAGGGGAAGTTGCGTACCAGCTAGAGTTACCGCCGTCACTAGTAGGAGTGCATGACGTATTCCACGTGTCCCAGCTGAAGAAGTGTCTCCGAGTACCTAATGAGCAAACACCGCTGGAGTCGATAGAACTGCGAGAGGATCTTGAAGGGAATATGCCCGAGAGGCAATAATAAATTGTTTATTATCTTATTCCATGTTTATAATAGATGTTTATTTCTCATGCTAAAATTGTATTAATCGGAAACGTTGATACATGTGTGTTTAATAAACAAAAAGGTTCCTAGTAAAGCCTCTCTTTTAAACTAGCTTGTTGATTAACTGATGATCAAGGTTTCCTGATCATGAACATTGGATGTTGTTAATAACGGGGTCACATTATTAGAAGAATGATGTGATGAACACACACCCAAGTTGGTATAGCAAATTCGATCAAGTCATTAAAGTTTGTTGCTTTGTCTTGAACATATACAAAATAGCTCTTTTCCTTAGACCATGAGATGATGTCAATCACTAACTCCTAAGAGTACTTTGATGACATCAAACGTCACTCCGTAACACGGTGACTATAAAGATGGATTTGGGTACTATGAAAGTATTAGTTGAGGCTCATGCATCAAGAGTGGGATTTGTCCATCCAGATGACGGAGAGATATACTCTGGGCCCTCTCGGTGATATCACATTGACATCGCTTGCAAGCACGTGACTAGGTCACAAGAATGTCATATCACGGAACGAGTAAAGAGTACTTGTCGGTAACGGGATCAAACTAGGTATAGTTGATACCAATGATCGGATCCCGGATAAGTAATATATCGCGAGACAAAAGGAATTGGTTATGTTGTTTTTGGTTCACACGATCACTAGTTCATCGTTGAGTAAGTGGGAGTCATTATGGATCTCCACATCCCGCTGATGATTATTGATCAGAGAGGTGTCTTGATCATGTCCATTTTATTCACGAACCGTAGGGTGACACACTTAAGGTTCATCGACGCTTTTGAGTGGATACGAAACACCGGAGAAAAGTTTGGACAACAGGAATAGTTTCGGGATATCGGAATAGTTCAAGGGGGTATGTGTTAATTTTTGTTAATTAAAAGAATTAACAAATATTAAAATAACAGAAATAAAATTGTTTATTTATTTCCATTCACATGAAGAGAATGGAGAGTCCATTCACATGGAGAGAATGGAGAGTCCATTCACATGGAGAGAATGGAGAGTCCATTCACATGAAGAGAATGGAGAGTCCATTCACATGAAGAGAATGGAAAGTCCATTCACATGGAGAGAGTGGAGAGTCCACTCACTCCTATAAAAGGGAGGGTGGAGCTCCTCTCTCATGACTAATCTCCATGACCCTTTGGTTGGTCCTTTCTCCCTCGTCCTTTGTTCCACCTTTCAAGCGATGGCTTAAGCGGCGCTGCTGAAATAGTTTCTCCACCACCACCACTAAGTCGTAGTGTTGTTGGAGTTTCCCGTGGATCCTCTACTTCCGCTGCCCCGCTGGATCGAGGGATTGGAGGTCGTCGTTGTTCCGTACGTGTGACCAAGTGCGGGCGCTGCCGCTTGTGGCGCTCATCTTCGCGACTTTGAAGTCGGGCGTGTACCTCTACTTCAACCACGTTTGTTTGCGGAACGTTATTCCCGCTTTCGGTCCTCTGGTGAGTCCTTCGAAACCGTTTACTTGCATCTCCTAGATATGATCTTGGTGTTTGGTTGCATTCGTAGGAAAAATTTTTGTTTTCCATGCTTCAAATCCTTGATGGTATCGAGCCGTGTCTATGCGTAGATGTTTTGTACGGTTTAAAACACATGTGGATGTGGGCGTTGATGATAATGTTATTGCATACTTTCGTGTATTTTGGATCATGGTGGCATAGTGGGATTTGAAGCGGCCCGGACTAACCTTACATGTCCTCGCACATGAGACTTGTTCCACGCTCGACATGCAACTAGTATTGCATAAGTGGCTTTGCGGGTGTCTGTTTCTCCTACTATAGTCATGATCTAATTTACAACGGTTTGCTAATAATGTTTTTATCACCGTTGTGGTTCTTGTTCGTAGGTAAGAACAGTTTTTCCTAGAAAGCCCAAAACCACGTAAAATATGCAAAAATAAATTAGAGGCGTCTAACTTGTTTTTGCAGGGCGTGTGATGTGATATGGTCATTGATACAAAGATTGTTGTATGAAATGAAATTTATTGTAAATTTAAACAACCGGCAGGAGCCATTTGGTTGTTTTTTTTTCCTTTTATGGCCTGCGTGCTAAGTATATGTCCATGTGATATATTGTAATGGAGGAAGACAATCAAGATGGCAGCATCATGGACCTTGGTGCCATGCCGATGGAATGATGGAGATCATACCATGTCGCACAAGATGGAGATCAAGTGCTGAAAGGACCATATCATATCACTTTATTCATGCATGTGATGTTAATCCTTTTATGCATCTTATTTTGCTTGATTATGATCACGTCGATAGCACTATAAGATGATCCCTCCAAATTAATATCAAGATAATAATGTGTTCTTCCATAGTATGCACCGTTAAGAAAGTTCGTCGTTTCGAAGCACCACGTGATGATCGGGTGTGATAGACTCTACGTTCGCATACAACGGGTGTAAGCCAGATTTACACACGCAAATACTTTGGTTCTACTTGGCGAGCCTAGCATGTACAGACATGGCCTCGGAACACGAACCGAAAGGTAAAGCATGAGTCATATGGATGATATGATGAACATATTGATGTTCGCCTTTGAAACTATGCCGTCTCACGTGATGATCGGTTTGATGCAGTGAATTTGGTTCGTGTAATCACTAAAGATGACTAGAGGGATGTTGTTTTTGAGTGGGAGTTCTCGTAGTAATTTTGAATTAAACTTGAACTTAATCTATTATGAACTTAGTCTAATTAACTTTGCAAATACGTTGTAGATGGCACCACCTACTTTCAATTTCAATCTGTTCATGGAGAAAGAGAAACTAGCCACCAATGGTAGCAACTTTACCAATCGGGCCCTTAACTCGAGGATTCTCCTCACAAGCTCAAAGGAGCTATGTGCTAGAAGCGCCGCTAGGTGCCCCGCCCACGATGATGCCCCGAGGAGGAGAAAAATGTTTTCTTGACTCGCAAGGAGGACCACAGCTTTAGTTCAATGCGGCATTTTGTATGGCCTTGAGCCTGAGCCGCGAAACGCTTTGAGCACAAAGCAATGCTTTTGATACAATGAGAGAGTTGAAAATGATCTTCGACACCCATGCCGCAAGATGAGAGTTATGAAGCTTGAGAAAAGTTCTTTAGCTGCATGATGGAGGAAAACAGCTCCGTTAGTGAGCACGTACTCAAAATGTCAGGTATGCCGATAAACTCATAGCTTTGGGAATAACGATCCACATTGAGCTAGGAATTCATCGTGTTCTCGATCTCTGCCACCAAGCTACAAGAGCTTTGTGATGAACTACAACATGCAGGGCATGAAGAAGTCTCTCCGAGCTTCATCAATGCTAAAAGCTATTGAAGTGGAGATCAAGAAGGAACATCAAGTGTTGATGGTCCAAAAGACTATCGATTTCAAGAAGAATGGCAAGAAAGGCAAGGCTAAGGGAAACTTCAAGAAGAAGGGCAAGTCTGTTGCCACATCGAGAAGAAGACCAAGGCTGGCCCTAAGTCGACATCTTGAATGTTTTTACTGCAAAGAACTGGGCACTTTGAAGCGCAATCGCCCAAAATATCTCGGGTGATAAGAAGGACGGGAATGTGAACAAAGGTATATATGATATACATGTTATTGATGTGTACCTTACTAGTACTCGCAGATGGCGCTGGGTATTTGATACGGTTCGGTTGCTAACATATGTAACTCGAAACAGGAGCTAAGGAATAAGCGACAACTAGCAAGGGATGAGGTAATGATGCGCGTCGGCAATGGATCAAAAGTTGATGTGATCGCCATCGGGACGCTACCTATCCAATTATCATCAGGATTAGTTATAAACCTAAATAATTGTTATTTAGTGCCTGCGTTGAGCATGAACATCATATCTGGATCTTGTTTAATGCGAGACGGTTATTCATTCAAGTCTGAGAACAATGGTTGTTCAATTTATATGAATAATATCTTTTATGGTCATGCACCTGAGAAGAATGGTTTATTTATTTTGAATCTTGATAATAATAGTACACATGTTCATAATGTGAATGCCAAAAGAATTAAGTTGAATGATGATATTGCTACATATATGTGGCATTGCCGCTTATGTCATATTGGTGTTAAACGCATGAAGAAGCTCCATTCTGATGGACTACTAGAATCACTTGATTATGAATCATTTGAAACATGTGAACCATGCCTCATGGGCAAGATGACTAGAACCCCGTTTTCCCAGACAATGGAGCGGGCAACCGACTTATTGGAAATCATACATACCGATGTGTGTGGTCCAATGAGTGTGTCGTAGCGTGGTGGATATCGTTACTTCCGTTACTTTCACGGATGATTTGAGTAGATATGGATATATTTACTTAATGAAATACAAGTCTGAAACATTTGAAAAGTTCAAAGAATTTCAGAGTGAAGTAGAAAATCATCGTAATGTAAAGATCAAATTTCTACGATCTGATCGTGGAGGAGAGTATCTTAGTTACTGAATTTGGCACACACATGAGACAATGTGGAATAGTTTCACAACTCACTCTGCTGGAACACCACAGCGTAATGGTGTATCCGAGCCGTAATCGTACTTTATTGGATATAGTTCGATCTATGATGTCCCTTACAGATTTGCCACTTTCATTTTGGGGTCATGCACTAGAAACAATTGCATTCACTTTAAATAGGGCACCATCTAAATCCGTTGAAATGACACCATATGAATTATGGTTTGGCAACAAACCTAAGTCAATCGTTTCTAAAAGTTTGGGGATGCGATGTTTATGTGAAGAAACTTCAACCTGATAAACTCGAACCCAAAGCGGAAAAATGCGTCTTCATAGGATACCCTAAAGAAACAATTGGGTACACCTTCTATCACAGATCCGAGGGCAAGGTTTTCGTTGCCAAGAATGGATCCTTTTTGGAGAAAGAGTTTCTCTCGAAAGGTGTGAGTAGTAGGAAGGTAGAACTCGACGAGGTTATTGAACCTTCTCTTCATGGAATGGCAAGTGCAGCAGCGCCGGAAGTTGTTTCGGAGTTGACTTCACCAAATGAAGAGGGAACTAATGATAAGGATCATGAAACTCCGAAAGAGAACACTACCGCACCTCGCAGGTCAACAAAAGCGCATAATGCTCCTGACTTTTATGAATGTCATGGTAGTTGAGAATGATGACCCTGCGACGTATGATGAAGCGATGATGAGCCCAGATTCCGACAAATGGCTAGAAGCCATGAAATCCGAAATGGGATCCATGTATGAAAACCAAGTATGGACTTTGGTGGACCTACCCAATGACCGTAAGGCCGTTGAGAACAAATGGATTTTCAAAAAGAAAATAGACGCTGATGGTAATGTGACCGTCTATAAAGCTCGACTTGTCGCAAAGGGTTTTCGACAAATTCAAGGAGTTGACTACGATGAGACTTTCTCACCCGTAGCGATGCTAAAGTCTGTTAGGATTATGTTAGCAATTGCTGCATTTTTCGATTATGAAATTTGGCAGATGGATGTAAAAACCGCGTTCCTTAATGGAAACATTGAGGAAGAGTTGTATATGATACAACCCAAAGGTTTTGTTGATCCTAAGGATGCTGATAAGGTATGCAAACTTCAGCGATCCATTTATGGACTGAAGCAAGCATCACGAAGTTGGAATCTCCGTTTTGATGAGGTAATCAAAGGTTTTGGATTTGTCCAAACTTACGGAGAATCTTGTGTTTACAAGAAAGTGAGTGGGAGCTCTATAGCATTTCTGATATTATATGTGGATGACATATTGTTGATTGGAAATGATATAGAACTTTTGAAAAGCGTAAAAGATTACTTAAACAGTAAGTTTTCAATGAAGGACCTTGGTGAAGCGGCATATATTTTAGGCATCAAAATCTATAGAGATAGATCGAGACGCTTGATTGGGTTATCGCAAAGTACATACCTTGACAAGATTCTAAAGAAGTTTAGAATAGACGAAAGTAAGAAAGGGTTCTTACCTATGTTGCAAGGCAAGACGTTGAGTAAGACTCAGAGTCCAAATTATAGCGAAGATAGAGAAGTAATGAATAAGATTCCCTATGCTTCACCATAGGCTCTATCATGTATGCTATGTTGTGTACAAGACCGGATGTGGCACATGCTATTAGTTTGACTAGCAGTACCAATCGATCCAGGTTTGGAACACTGACAGCGGTCAAGAATATCTTTAAGTACTTAAGAAGAACTAAGGATATGTTTCTCATATATGGTGGTGAAGAAGAGCTCGTCGCAAAGGTTACGTCGACGCTAGTTTCGACACCGATCCGGATGACTCTAAGTCACAAACCGGGTATATTTTTGAAATGAATGGAGGAGCGGTGAGCTGGAGGAGTTCCAAGCAATGTGGTGGCGGGATCTTCAACAGAGGCTGAATATGTTGCCGCTTGAAGCGTAGCAGAAGCGATTTGGATGAAGATGTTCATATCCGAACTGGGTGTGGTTCGAGTGCGTTGGACCCAATGGTTATCTATGGTGACAACAATGGTGACATAGACAATGATAAAGAACCAAGGTCACACAAGAATTCCACGAATATTAAGCGCCGGTTTCACTCAATCCGTGAAAATGTCAAGGCTGGCGATTTAAAGATTTGCAACGTGCACACGGATCTGAATGTGGCGGAGCAGCGTTGACTAAAGCTCTCCCAAGGGCAAAACATGATCGACACGAGAACTCAATGGGTGTTAGATACATCACAAAGTAATCTAGATTATTTAATCTAGTGCAAGTGGGAGATCAAGGGAATATGCCCGAGAGGCAATAATAAATTGTTTATTATCTTATTCCATGTTTATAATAGATGTTTATTTCTCATGCTAAAATTGTATTAATCGGAAACGTTGATACATGTGTGTTTAATAAACAAAAAGGTTCCTAGTAAAGCCTCTCTTTTAAACTAGCTTGTTGATTAACTGATGATCAAGGTTTCCTGATCATGAACATTGGATGTTGTTAATAACGGGGTCACATTATTAGAAGAATGATGTGATGAACACACACCCAAGTTGGTATAGCAAATTCGATCAAGTCATTAAAGTTTGTTGCTGTACTGAACATATACAAAATAGCCCTTTTCCTTAGACCATGAGATGATGTCAATCACTAACTCCGGAAGAGTATTTTGATGACATCAAACGTCACTCCGTAACACGGTGACTATAAAGATGGATTTGGGTACTATGAAAGTATTAGTTGAGGCTCATGCATCAAGAGTGGGATTTGTCCATCCAGATGACGGAGAGATATACTCTGGGCCCTCTTGGTGATATCACATTGACATCGCTTGCAAGCACGTGACTAGGTCACAAGAATGTCATATCACGGAACGAGTAAAGAGTACTTGTCGGTAACGGGATCAAACTAGGTATAGTTGATACCAATGATCGGATCCCGGATAAGTAATATATCGCGAGACAAAAGGAATTGGTTATGTTGTTTTTGGTTCACACGATCACTAGTTCATCGTTGAGTAAGTGGGAGTCATTATGGATCTCCAGATCCCGCTGATGATTATTGATCAGAGAGGTGTCTTGATCATGTCCATTTTATTCACGAACCGTAGGGTGACACACTTAAGGTTCATCGACGCTTTTGAGTGGATACGAAACACCGGAGAAAAGTTTGGACAGCACCGGAATAGTTTCGGGATATCGGAATAGTTCAAGGGGGTATGTGTTAATTTTTGTTAATTAAAAGAATTAACAAATATTAAAATAACAGAAATAAAATTGTTTATTTATTTCCATTCACATGAAGAGAATGGAGAGTCCATTCACATGGAGAGAATGGAGAGTCCATTCACATGGAGAGAATGGAGAGTCCATTCACATGAAGAGAATGGAGAGTCCATTCACATGAAGAGAATGGAAAGTCCATTCACATGGAGAGAGTGGAGAGTCCACTCACTCCTATAAAAGGGAGGGTGGAGCTCCTCTCTCATGACTAATCTCCATGACCCTTTGGTTGGTCCTTTCTCCCTCGTCCTGCTGTTCCACCTTTCAAGCAGTAGCTTAAGCGAAGCGCTGCTGAAATAGTTTCTCCACCACCACCACTAAGTCGTAGTGTTGTTGGAGTTTCCCGTGGATCCTCTACTTCCGCTGCCCCGCTGGATCGAGGGATTGGAGGTCGTCGTTGTTCCGTACGTGTGACCAGAAATGCGGGCGCTGCCGTTTGTGGCGCTCATCTTCGCGACTTTGAAGTCGGGCGTGTACCTCTACTTCAACCACGTTTGTTTGCGGGAACGTTATTCCCGCTTTCGGTCTACGAGGGTGAGTCCTTCTGAAACCGTTTACTTGCATCTCCTAGATATGATCTTGGTGTTTGGTTGCATTCGTAGGAAAAATTTTTTGTTTTCCATGCTTCGAAATCCTTCAGATCTGACTTATAAGGAGCACCCCGTTAAGGTTTTGGACACCATGGATCGAGATACAAGGAATAAGTCAACCCGTTTTCTGCAGAGTGCAATGGAGTAGCCATGCAGAGAGTGAAGCAACTTGGGAGCGCGAGGAGGATTTGGAGAAAGAATTTCCAAACCTAATCTTATTTTAGCGATTATGATCATCGTGCACTATAAGATGATCCTCAAATTAATATCAAGATAATAATGTGTTCTTCCATAGTATGCACCGTTAAAGAAAGTTAGTGCGTTTGAAGCACCCGCGTGATGATCGGTGTGATAGACTCTACGTTCGCATACAGCGGGTGTAAAGCCGCTGATTTACACACGCAAATACTTTGGTTCTACTTGTGAGCCTAGCATGTATCTGAGACATGGCCTCTAGTTACGAACCAGAAAGGTAAAGCATGAGTCATATGGATGATATGATGAACATATTGATGTTCGCCTTTGAAACTATGCCGCCTCCGCGTGATGATCGGTTTAAGTCTGAGTGAATTTGGTTCGTGTAATCACTAAAGATGACTAGAGGATGTTGCTTTTGAGTGGGAGTTCTCGTAGTAATTTTGAATTAAACTCTGAACTTAATCTGTATTATGAACTTAGTCTAATTAACTTTGCAAATCGTTGTAGATGGCACCACCTACTTTCAATTTCAATCTGCTCATGGAGAAAGAGAAACTAGCCACCAATGGTAGCAAATCCTCACCAGCCGGGCCCATAACCTGAGGATTCTCCTCATTGTTGCTCAAAGGAGCCATGTGGCTACTAGAAGCGCCATGCCAGTGCCCCGCTACCGATGATGCCCCGGAGGAGAGAAAATGTTTTCTTGACTCGCACTGAGAGGACCACGATTTAGTTCAATGCGGCATTTTGTATGGCCTTGAGCACGAAATAGGCTGCAGCGTTTGAGCACAAAAACAATGCTTTTGATACAATGAGAGAGTTGAAAATGATCACCCTTCACACCCATGCCGCAGTAGATGAGTTATGAAGCTTCAGAAAAGTTCTTTAGCTGCATGATGGAGAGAGAAAGCAGGCTCAATTAGTGAGCACGTGACTCAAAATAAAACTGCAGGTATGCCAGATAAACTCACTAAGCTTTGGGAATAACGATCCCCATTGAGCTAGGAATTCATAAATGTTCTCAGTCTCTGCCGCCACCAAGCTACAAGAGCTTTGTGATGAACACTACCAACATCACGAGGCATGAAGAAGTCTCTCGAGGCTTCGCCAATGCTAAAAAACTGCTTGGGAAGTGGAGATCAAGAAGGAACATCAAGTGTTGATGGTCCAAAAGACTATTCAGTTTCAAGAAGAATGGCAAGAAAGGCAAGGCTATGGAAACTTCAAGAAAAGAAGGGCAAGTCTCATGTCACATCCGGAAGAAGACCAAGGTCTGGCCTAAGTCGAGCATCTTGAATGTTTTTCTTTGCAAGGAGCACTGGCACCTTCAAGGCAGGCTTAACTCGCCCAAAATATCTGGTGATAAGAAGGGCGGGAATGTGAACAAAGGTATATATGATATACATGTTATTGATGTGTACCTTACTAGTACTGGCATGATGGCGCTTTGGGTATTTGATGCCATCAATTGGTTGCTAACATATGTAACTTCCGAAGCAGAGCTGAGGAATGTTTAAGCAGTAACTAGCAAGGGGATGAGAGGTAATGATGCGGCCTTGTCGCTGGATCAAAAGTTGATGTGATCGCCATCGACGCCTTTACCTATCCAATTATCATCGTGATTAGTTATAAACCTAAATAATTGTTATTTAGTGCCCTGCGTTGAGCATGAACATCATATCTCTGGATCTTGTTTAATCTTGCGTAGAGGCGGTTATTCATTCAAAATCTCGAGAACAATGGTTGTTCAATTTATATGAATAATATCTTTTATAGTCATGCACCCGAGAAGAATGGTTTATTTATTTTGAATCTTGATAATAATAGTACACATGTTCATAATGTGAATGCCAAAAGGAATTAAGTTGAATGATGATATTGCTACATATATGTGGTATTGCCGCTTATGTCATATGTTAATTATTAAGCATGAAGAAGCTCCCATTGATCGCGGGACTACTAGAATCACTTGATTATGAATCATTTGAAACATGCGGAAACCAGCGCCTCATGGGCAAGATGACTAGAACCCCCGTTTTCCCGGTACAATAACTGAGAGCAGCAACTCGAATTTATTGGAAATCATACATACCGATGTGTGTGGTATAATGAGTGTGTCGGCAGTGACAGTGGATATCGTTGCCGTTACTTTCACGGATGATTTGAGTAGGACATATGGATATATTTACTTAATGAAATACAAAGTCCCAAACATTGTTGAAAAGTTCAAAGAATTTCAAAGAGTGAAGTAGAAAATCATCATGTGAAAGATCAAATTTCTACGATCCGATGCGTGGAGGAGAGTATCTTAGTTACTGAATTTGGCACACACATGAGACAATGTTGGAATAGTTTCTCACAACTCATCTCTGTGGAACACCCACGGCGTAATGGTGTATCCAGTAATGCCGCCGTAATCATGTCGTACTTTATTGGATATGAATTGATCTATGATGTCCCTCATGTGTTTTGCTACTTTCATTTTGGGGTCATGCACAGGAAAGCAATTTGCATTCACTTTAAATAGGGCACCATCTAAATCCGTTGAAATGACACTCATATGAATTATGTGGTTTGGCAACAAGCATAAACCTAAGTACATCGTTCTAAAAAGTTTGTGATGCGATGTTTATGTGAAGAAACTTCCAACTCCGATAAACGGCTGAACCCAAAGCGGAAAAATGCGTCTTCATAGGATACCCTAAAGAAACAATTGGGTACACCTTCTATCACAGATCCGAGGGCAAGGTTTTACGTTGCTGCCAAGAATGGATCCTTTTGGAAAGAGTTTCTCGAAAGGTGTGAGTAGTAGGAAGGTAGAACTCAACAGGTTATTGAACCTTCTCTTCATGGAATGGCAAGTGCAGCAGCACGGAAGTTGTTTCGGAGTTGACTTCACCAAAACAAAGGAGGAACTAATGATAGGATCATGAAACTGAGAAAGAGAACACTACCGCACCTCGCGGAGTCAACAAAAGCGCATAATGCTCCTCGACTTTTATGAATGTCATGGTAGTTGAGAATGATGACCTTCTGCGGCGTATGATGAAGCGATGATGAGCCCAGATTCAGGCAAATGGCTAGAAGCCATGAAATCCGGTAAATGGGATCCATGTATGAAAACCAAGTATGGACTTGCAGTAGACTCCTACCCAATGACCGTATGGCTAAAATGGGTGAAACAAATGGATTTTCGGGAAAAGAAAATAGGCGAGCGGTAATGTGACCGAGTCTATAGCTCGACTTATCGCTTAAAGGAGTTTTCGACAAATTCAAGGAGTTGACTACGATGAGACTTTCTCACAGTAGCGATGCTAAAATCTGTTAGGATTATGTTAGCAATTGTCGGCATTTTTCGATTATGAAATTTAAGCAAGATGGATGTAAAAACCAAGGTTCCTTAATGTCGGAAACATTGAGGAAGAGTTGTATATGATACAACCCAAAGGTTTTGTTGATCCTAAGGATCTTTGATAAAGGTATGCAAACTTCGGGATCCATTTATGGATCAGCAAGCATCACGAAGTTGGAATCTCCGTTTTGATGAGGTAATCAAGGTTTTGGATTTTGTCCAAACTTACGGAGAATCTTGTGTTTACAAGAAAGGTGAGCGGGAGCTCTATAGCATTTTACGATATTATATGTGGATGACATATTGTTGATTGGAAATGATATAGAACTTTGAAAAGCGTAAAGATTATGTGATGAGAAGTTTTCAATGAAGGACCTTGGTGAAGCGGCATATATTTTAGGCATCAAAATCTATAGAGATAGATCGAGGCCGCTTGATTGGGTTATCGCTTAAAGTACATACCTTGACAAGATTCTAAAGAAGTTTAGAATAGGCCGAAAGTAAGAAAGGGTTCTTACCTATGTTGCAAGGCAAGGCCGTTGAGTAAGACTCGAGTCGACAAATTATAGCGTAAGATAGAGAAGTAATGAATAAGATTCCCTATGCTTCAGCCATAGGCTCTATCATGTATGCTATGTTGTGTACAAGACCGTAGCCCTAACTCACCGAGCTCAAGCCGCCGTGGTTGCACCGCAATCGCTCGCCGTTGTTGATCGTGCGTTTCGCCGCGGTTTTCCGCTGTTTGCCGCCATCTCCGCCGTCTTCCGCCGCCGTTGAGTCCAGATCCGGAACTGCAAGGACAAGCCGCGTCGGACCTTTCACCTCGCCGGAATCGCGCCCAAACGCTGTCGGGCGCGTCGTCGTCCCCATCTCCGGTGAACCAGCTCCGCCGCACGCCATCGCCGTCTCTCGAGCTCTCTCCACCGTCCGATCAAGATCCGAGGGATCAGATTCATCCACGTCATCCTCGGGTAATTTCTCACGTTTTAGTTTTTAGATCTGTTTTCAACCGTTGGATCTAGATCCAACGGTTTAGATCGCGCTATGTAGCCGTAACTGCACCGTGCTTGGATAGATCTCAGCTGTTAGATCTAGATCGTACGGCTAGGGTTAGCCATGTTGTAACTTTAGATTAGATATTGACCGCCCGATCAAGATCGAACGGTCCTGATGGACCGAGCTGTTTTCAGCGCGTGAAACCCAGATCCGATCTGGGCCGTTGATTTTCAAATGAACGGCCGAGATCTAGCCACGTGGGCGGTAGGCTGACCATCGTGGTCAGCGCGGTCGCCGCCCGGTCACCGTTGACATCACGCGTGACGTCAGCGTGAGGCCCGCGTGTCAGTGGCTGTTCTAACGGCTCGATGACGTCAGCTGTGACGTCATGACGATGTCACGGTGGGGCCCAGCTGTCAGAGCTCTCGGCCGAACTGAGCGCTGACATCACCGAGGGGTCCCACCGCCGGTAGATAGCCAGGATCGGGTCCACGGTGGACCCAAACCGAACCGTGGACCACGTCCATGGACCGGATGACGCAATAAATCGATTTTTCAATAAAAAAATAATTCGATGAAAAATCAAAATCCACGCTGACGTCATGCTATCGTCATTATTCGGTTTTTCAGTACAAAAATAAATGGATTAATTCGGATTATTGATTTATTTGAATTTTGAAACTTCAAACGCTTATAACTTTTGCAATTTAACTCCGATTTGAGTGATTCAAATTTCTAAATTTTTATAAAATTGAGATCTACCTAATGGTGAATTTTATTTAATTTTTGGACCAAAGTTTTTCTATGTAATATTATTTAATTGATTATTTAAACTTTAAACGCTTGTAACTTTTGCGTTTTAACTCCGATTTTGCCGATTCAAATTCCTAAAAATTCATACAATTATGCTCTCTCTGTTTATGGACTTCATTTGGATGTTTGGACACTTTTTGTCTACTATTTATTTATTTATTGCTATTTGCACGCTTTACGAGTAGACGTTGAAGTGCCCGAGGGCTTCGAAGGTGAAGTGTTGACCCAGGAGCCAGCCCAAGACCAAGAACAAGTACTCTTTGAAGGCAAGTTATGCTTTGACCATGTTGATCCCACTTTCGAAATTAATTTGATTTAAATTATTGCATGCTAATTTAAATTAGAAAATGCTTTATTTAATTGTGGGAAGTTAGATAAATGCCAAATTGCTGTATGACACCTTGGTTAATTAAATATCTACCATGACCCCTTGTCACCCTAGTTGTGGATTACTAGTTGGACATTATTAAATTGCCAACATGCTTAGCCTTGCCACGTGAAATGCTTTGGACAATCTAATGCTAATATTGACTTAATGCGATGTTGAACCTATTTTGAAGAAGTATCATGTGTCGTGATTGACTATGGCACGTGGTGCATGGTAATCTACTGGGATTTGATAAATAGTTTTCGACCGGGGTATGTGGCAAGAATGATCAGGTGGGCCTGTTGAGGCACCGGGAACGTTGATTTCACTACTAGAGAAATAGACATCAGTGGCGGTTCATAACTGCCATTAGTGGTGGTTTTTTGAACCGTCACTGATATAGTGCCACTGATAATCGAAGATTATTAGTGGCGGTTTTGAACCGTCACTGATAATATTATTAGTGGTGGTTCCAAACAAAAACCACCACTGATAACGCATTATTTGTAGCGGTTCTAAAGAAAAACCGCCACTGATAACACTGATACTTATATGTAGTACTAGTAAGGTGCCCGTGCGTTGCAACGGTATCTACATTTTGAACGGCTGTCCTACTATTACGATAACATGAAACAAGAAAAAAATATGTTGTGCAAATAATACCTTAATGGTCTGCATTCTACAATTAAATAGGTTAATTAAAGAATGGAAGAACTGTGTGTGCTGTCTTCCATCCACGCCTGAAGTGGTTAATTAAAGAGGTGGGTAATTAAAGAATGGCAGAACTGGTAATTTTGATGAAATGACGTGGGAAGAAACTCTCACTTTATAGTAGAGATATTCTGACATTTTGAAACACAAAACGAAGATATTTTCTAGGAGATCACCCTCACCCATATCCTAGTTAGTACTACTCTCCCCTAAGCACGCTTAACTAGTGAGTTCTACCACTGATTTTAATGCAAATGAGCACTTCCCGAGAGGTGTCACCCATCCTAATACTACTCTCACCCAAGCACGCTTAACTTCAGAGTTCTTATATGATCTAGTACCAGAGTGTTGGTATGATCATATTTGAAATATAACGTGTCCCCCTCCTCTTAACCTCACAAATGACCAAAACTCTAATTTTAGTATTCTTATACTTTGAATTTACCATGGCATGGATGCTTCAAATTTCAACTAAGTGTCCAATTTTACTATGATATGGGTGCTTCAAATTTCAACTAAGTGTCCAATTTTACTATGACATGGATGCTTCAAATTTCAACTAAGTGTTCAATTTTATTATGACATGGACGCTTCAAATTTCAAGTAAGTGTTCAATTTTGTCACTTAGTTGAAATTTAGAGCACCCATGTCATGGCAAAATTGGACACTTAGTTGAAATTTGAAGCACCCATATCATGGCAAAATTGGACACTTAGTTGAAATTTGAAGCATCCATGTCATAGTAAAATTGGACACTTAGTTGAAATTTGAAGCGTCCATGTCATAGTAAAAATTGAACACAGTTGAAATTTGAAGCATCCATGTCATAGTAAAATTGGACACTTAGTTGAAATTTGAAGCGTCCATGTCATAGTAAAATTGAACACTTAGTTGAAATTTGAAGAGTCCATGTCATGGTAAAATTGGACAATATTCCGGGGAGGAAGATGACCAGGAGCTCCTGTAGAGTGCTGTAGCGACCAGTATTTATAGGGGATTTTATTTGTGGCGGTTCTCAACTCAAACCGCCACAGATAATCATATTTGTGACGGTTCTAACATACAACCGCCACCAATATTCCGATTATCAGCGACGGTTTTGTCCTCCAACCGCCACTGATATTACCCAAGTATCAGTGGCGGTTTTTTTTCTGAACCGCCACAGATAGTTGAGTATCAGTGGCGGTTCAAGGTTACAACCGCCACTGATAGTTATCTAAGTATTTGTGGCGGTTCTAACTACAAACCGCCACTGATACTCAACTATCTGTGGCGGTTCGAAAGAAAAACCGCCACTGATGACCCTGGCACCGATTTGAACTCAAAAACCGCCACTGATAGTCCTATTAGTGGCGGTTCCAACCAAACCGCCACTGATAGGGCGTCTCCTATTTGCAGTTTTGTAGTAGTGTTTGGTTCTTCGGGTAGTCCTGTGTCGGGACCCGAATTTGCAAATCCGGACCCTCTGTGTATTCAGCACTAGTCCAGGATCACGCTAGTGCACACAGTCTCAACATAGATGAATATCACAATCATACACAGCGGAATAATAAAAGTAACTCAATAATAGAATATAAACTATTGAACGACCTTAGGGTCAACCTTACATTTGTGAAACCTTGACGGCTTCAACTCCAAATAAGCAGCAGCGGAACGAAGAACATCGGTGAATCCCATCAATACGCCACAGGCAACTGACAGGGTTCGACTCCTAGATAATCGCCTTCTCACGGAACTTCTTCTTCTTCGACGATGTAGACTTATGCTCACTGGTGATTGTTTGTTTGCAAGGGGTGAGTACATAAAGCACTCAGCAAGTCATGCACAGAATGCAAGTCTAATAGCTATATGCATGGCTTATTCCAAATGACAGGCTGAAGGGGTTATTTTGCAATAAACAGCATTCACAAATATTCATAATAGATTGTAAAGCGGTAAAACAGATAATAATAGTAATAATTTCACAGTTGTTTCAAAAGTAAATCATTCCACATCCTTAACCAATTATCACTTTTCCACAGGCAAACTGCCTCCAAACCCAAGTTTACTTTTAAGAAAATCTAACCCTTGACTGTAATCCCCGAGCATTGTCCAGTACCGTGGACTCGGCTATTCGAATAGGTTTTACACTCTGCAGAGGTTATACACTTTACCCACAAGATACAATCCACTCATCACGTCAGCCGTGAATCGCCATACAAGAGTATGCGAATGAGCGATCATAACAAAGTCTTTCGGAAGCCTCTAACTACACAAGTGGTCCTCCCCGGTTATTGCGCACTAACCCTTCCCTTAGCTAAGGCGAAGTCTAGGCCAATCAACCGTTAGATGGGTACCTGGCCTCAGCCCCGGTACGCTCCCCCTTCAAGCTACACAAACGGTGTAGTTGACACCCCGAGGTACCACAAGTAAGTCATTAGCAACTTAATCAGCTAGGTCCGTCCCATTCCGGACATGTGGTTGTACGTTTGACTCAGTTCAAAGGCTTGCAAGGTGAAGTCCTTAGGGTGACCAGGGCAAGACTACCCGAAGAACCAAATCAACATCCCCAATGCCACAACTGGCCCACCTGATTACTCTTGCCACATGCCCCGGTCGAAAACTGTTTATCAAACCCCAGTTGATTACCATGCACCACGTGCCATCAACATCACATGATACTTTTCCAAAACAGGTTCAATATATCATTAAGTCAATATTAACATTTGATTGTCCAAAATCATGTCATGAGCACGTAGCAGGTCTAAGCAGTATACTACAACGGTCTAAAACCCATGTTGGCAATTTAATAATGTCCAACTAGTAATCCACAACTAGGGTGACAAAGGGTCATGGCACATACTTAAGTAATCAAGGTGTCATACAGCAAATTGGTATTTATCTAACCCCCATGTTTAAACAAAGTATCTTTCTAATTGAACTAGCATGCAATAGTTTAAATCAAAATAGATTTCGAAATAGGATCAACATGGTCAAAGCACAACTTGCCTGGCCCTTGCAAACTTTACTGTCTTTTACTCTTTATCCTTGATCCTTGGTCCTCGATCTTCAACTACCACTTTCTCGATCCTCAGCTCGCTCGAACGACTTCCGGACAACACGTCTAACGATAAAGAAACACAAATACAACAAAACTCAAAAGACCATTCAAATAAACTCCAAATTAAGAACGAACAGCATTGGGCACAACAGCTGGGATAAAATTAGGAACTTGAAAGGATTGGATCAAAGATTGGACAAGAGAGGACGGGCTTTCGGAAAAAAAACACCGAAAAGGGAAAGATTAATAACTGGGAAAGAAAGAATAATATTCCGAAGAATATTTCTTCCAAAGTTATTGTCTTGATTGAACAGATAGCGACATATGGGCTCTCGATCTATAGATCGGGTCCATAAGGATATGTTAGTTCACAGTGAACTAAACTGATTCTTGAAGTTGACTTTTGTTGACCGAACGGACACAGTCAAACAAAAGAGAGACGAAAAGATCGGGCACAGGGGTATGACAGATGGCCAATGGTCTATCGACCAAGTCCACGAAGGAATTCTCGATTACTGGCAGATTAGGTCTTTAGGGATAAGACAAGACAAGTGTCTTACCACGGTTGAAACAACGGAAAAGATTGTAAAGATAACAACGCGGCTCACGATAAACTTAGTTCATCAAACCGGTCTTCGGTTAGGGTTTTGATTCGGCTTGAAGATGATATGACGATGAGACTAGGCTCACGTCATGATAATAGAACAGATGAAGGCATCGCACTAAGGTTTGTGCAAGAATGCACGCATGCGATGACAACGAAGCGAAGAGAGCCAATCGTTAACGATGAAACGTTAACGATGGAACGTTAACGACGGAGCGTTAACGATGGAGCGTTAACGACAGAGCGTTATCGGTGAAACGTTAACGGCAAAACGTTAACGGAGGAACGCGTGCCAGCGTTAACGGCGGGCGTGCAAGCGTGCGGTAGAACGTTAGCGGAACGTTAACGGCGAAAGCGTTAACGCAGCGGGCGTTAACGATGAAACGTTAACGGCAACAGGTAACGGAGGAACGTTAACGGAGCGTTAACGACAAACGTTAACGGCAAAACGTTAACAGGGAAACGTTAACGGCGAACGTTAACGGCAAAACGTTAACGGTGGATCGTTAACGGCGAACGTTAACGGTGGAGGTCAACAATGATAGGAGACTTCATGAAGCGATGTAGCGACCGTCGGTGCAACGACATGGCCGCGGTAGAACGCTACCAAGGACGGCTAACCGGTGCGCGAACCGGCGGCACAGGCTAGGTTGAAAGACGACGGTTTTAGGCCGGAATCGGCTCCGACGGCAAACGGAGACCAAAAGAACCTTAATGATGGACCAAAACAGTACAACATGATCCTCCGGACGCGACAACACGGCCGGAGCGAACCAAAATATGCGGCGTCAAAAGGCGACGCGCGGCGACGGCAAACGGCGGCCTAAATATATAAAAAAAATTCCGGAGGATGGGATGGCAAAGGGAGAATGTCTACTGCGTAGAACGCGGCGAGACGAACTCAACGGTATAGGCGGATTTTGCGGCGCCCTTCCGGATTAATCACAAACTGGCGATTAACGGGTTTCGGATCAAAACTTTGGACGGCCATAACTTCTAGAATAATGATCGGAACTTAACGAAATTTGACCGAGAGCTAGATGGGACCAAGAGGCACACCGTGACGCAGGTGGCTCGAAGAAATACCTTCTGGAACAGCGGGGAACGCGCGAGGAAGTTTGCCGCTGTCTGGAACGCAGTCTGAACGGAGAAATTAATTTGCTGCGCCAAATCCAGAGGGCAAAACCTTGGGGCAAGATGTGCATACTGTAGATGACATCCCCAGGAGTCTACACAAAAAATTTCACCATCAAACTCGAAAAATTGAGGGAGTTATGGCCTCGGCAAGATTCGAGATTGAAACGGCCGTAACTTTTGATCCCGCGGGCCAAATTGGCTGAATTTTGGACAGCAAACAGATGGTACCTTGTGGCACACCATGGAGAAGACGGATCTCGAAAAGAGTCGACGAGCTGCCCGGGACGCGGCTCCAAAGTTCGGCCGACGTTGGGCGACGTCCGGAGGACATGGCAGCGGCTCGGGTGTTTTGGAGAATAATCTGTGGCTAGGGGCGCGTGGGAGGAGTCTAGGAACCCTTATATAAGTTTGGAGAAGAGGCTAGATCAAGAAAAATCAAGTTTGGACGCGTTTGGAGGTGTTTGGGTCGGTTTGGGCATTTTACCGAACACTTACCGTGCATGGGACGGATCCGGCGACGTGGCGCAACGGGAGACCGACACATGGCGGGGTGGGGGAGGTGGCTGGCCTGGGCGTGGCCCAGCTCGGGCGCGTGGGCTGGCGCGTGGGGGTCTTTGGGCGGCCGGTTCGGAGAGGAGTGGGGCGGTGTGGGCCAGGCGGGGGAAAGCGGCCCAGGCGGGCGAGGCGGCCTGCGGCGTGGAGGTGGGGCGTGTGGGCCGGGCGAGTGGCTGGGCCGGCCGAAGAGAGAGAGAAGGAAAGCGGCCCAAACAATTTTCGGAATTTCCAATCATTTTTCCAATAAAACAATTCCAATAAATCAAATAAATCACTAGAGGCAATAAAAATACCCGAAAAATTCTAGAAAAATTCCAGAAAATATTTTGAGACAT
The DNA here is from genome assembly GCA_036346355.1 of Rhipidocladum racemiflorum. Taxonomy (NCBI): domain Eukaryota; kingdom Viridiplantae; phylum Streptophyta; class Magnoliopsida; order Poales; family Poaceae; genus Rhipidocladum; species Rhipidocladum racemiflorum. The sequence continues at coordinate 16,921,553 of CM070582.1, forward strand.
TTCCAACTCAAATAAAATATTTGCAACAAAATTTTATATAAACTTTTCCAAATAATTAATTAATTTCAATAAAAGGGCTTTAAACAAATCGATTCCAAATAAATTCGATAAATAGCAAACGAGCTCCGAAAAATCTCAAAAATTACAGGAAAATTTTTTGAAGCACAAGGAATCCAAATAAAATGAAATAAATTTTATTTGAGGTTTACAATAATCAAATTAAATTTTTTTAGCTTTTAGAAAATTCAAATCAAGTTTTATAAATGCGAGAAAATCGACGAAAATTTTTGGGAAGCTAAACTAAACCAAAATTTTTGAAAACCCAAATTTTGGGATGTTACATCCTGCCCTGGTCACCCTAAGGACTTAACCTTGCAAGCCTTTGAACTGAGTCAAACGTGCAACCACATGTCTGTAATGGGACGAACCTAGCTGATTAAGTTGCTAATAACGTACCTGTGGGACCTCGCGGAGTCAACTATACCTTTTGTGTAGTTGTACGGGGGAGCCCCCTGGGGCTGCGGCCAGGTACCCATCTAATGGTGGATTGGCCTAAACTTCGCCTTCACTAAGGGAAGGGTTAGTGTGCAATCACCGGGGAGGACCACTTGTGCTGTTAGAAGTTTCCGAAAGACTTTGTTACGGACACTTGCCTTTGTGGTGTTTGGCTGTATCTTGTGGGTAAAGTGCATAACCTCTATAGAGTGTAAAATCTATACGAATAGCCGTGTCCGCGGCATTGGACATCGCTCGGGAATTACAGTTAAGGGTTAGACTTTCTTGAAAATAACTTGAGCTTGAAAGGATTGGTTTGGTTTAATAATGATGTTGATGGAAATGTGGATTAGGATTGGGAAGGATGTTTATTTAACTCCTGGAAAAGTTATTGATCTTAAACTTGTTTCTACTGCTTTTGAATCTACTTATGTTACTTGTCAAGTGCTGTTTTACTGCAATTATATCCTGAGCTATTCCTTGTACTAAGCCATGCATGTAGTATATTAGTTTGCATTCTGTGCATGACTTGCTGAGTACTAAGTACTCACCCTTGCCACAATCAACACCAGTTGAAGAAGAGTCTACACCAGCTTTGGAGGAGGAGCTCCAAGCGGAACCGTCTAACTAGGGAGCGAGCCCAGTCAGTTGCTTGTGGTATATTGGATGGCGCCACGAAGTTATCTTATTTCCTGTTGCTGTTATTTCTCTTTTAATAAGTTTCGCCCTGTGTGGCGTATATTTGTAACTTGACATTAAGGTCGAGGAACCAGCTAGGTTAACTAACTAAAGTTCCTTATTATTCCGTTAAGTATGATTGTGATATTTACCAATGTTGAGACTGTGTGCACTAGCGTGTTCCTATACTAGTGCTGAATACACAGAGGGTCCGGATTTGCAAATTCGGGTCCCGACAGTTAGCTTGCTTGGCTAGTTGTATTCTAGTGTCTTCTGTTGTGTTTTGGCTGAGGATGTAACATTCAGGGCACAAGGGGTGTCGGGGTGTTAGAGCTGGTATCAGAGCGGGCATTAGATCCATGGATTGTGAAATTAGTAATTTACTCTTGAGGAAACTAAAAGTTGATGCGTGGAGTTAGAAAAATGGTATAGGTTTCTACTTTTAAAACTTGGCCTCAGGGCAATAACTTCAAAAATCTTTAATAGATTGGGTAATTAACTTAAAACTTGACACACAGATGCACAGTAGGAAGGGTATTTGGGTATCATTTCATTACGCTTGATTACTATATTTAAGCTTTGGCGTTAATGCTGCAATTAATGATTTGTGTTGCTATGTTATTGTGTCTAAGTGGTGCCGAAGGGTTTTCGGCGTTGGTTGTGGGGGGAAGCCGGTTAAAGCCGCCCTTGTCTTTCACGGCATAATTTAGAGAGTGAGAGGAGAAGGTCAGTTTCTTTCGGCTTCATGGCTTGGAGATGAAGGGGGAAGTTTAGCGATGAATTCTTTCGGATCGCTTTTACCGTTATAGTGTTTGGTTTTGTTGGTTTCTTGGTTTTTGTTGGTTATCGTGGCTTGCTTGTTGAGAAAACCATTGTTGTTGTTGTTCTCTCCACTTAAGAAAGTTATCAAAGTTTTCTTGATGCCAAATTTAAGTCATGTGGAACTTTTGGTGTTAAGATTTACTGGAAAAGGGTTGGTGGATCGCTTGATTCCTCCTTTTGTGGAAATTTCCTTGCCTTTGTCTTCCTCCTTGGAAGTTCTCAAGTTTGAATTGTTTTGGGGGACTTTTGTATTCCAGAGTTTGGGTTTTGTTTAATTGTGATTTGGGAATTGAGTTCCCTTGTGAGTTTTGGTTGAGTTTTCCTTGAAACTGCTTTGAATAGATGGCCATAACAAAGGTATGGTGTAGGGTGTACTTGAATGTACTGGTGTTTTGGTTGTGAGCCATGGAATTGATTGGAAGTTTGAGATTTGTGTTCCGATAAGTCTAGTATTGATCATAATTGAGAAGATCTAGAATCTTCTATGGAAGGATTTATTATAGCAGAGTATTGATGTGAAGCACCGAAGTAGATTGGCGTAAAGACACGAGGATTGTCGGTTTATGTTGCTTAGGGGTCAAGTAAATTGCGAGTCAACAAAATGACTTAATCGATGTGTGGTCACGGGATGGTTATATACCTATGGAATGGTTGTATGAATGCTTAGGTTGTTATCTTTGATAAATGTCTATCTTGAAGCCTTAATTTATGGAATATGGCTGGTGGGGATCACATCGAATTGTTTGAATCATTTGTGGGTTGAATGAATTTGGAACATTGAAACGTCGATTTAGGGGTTGTACGGAAGTTAATTCGTGACCATCCTGAAATTTCTGTTGAAAGGATGGATTTTTAATTTTGAATCGACGGTTGTATGATTTATGTTTTATTATAGTTAGTAGACCAAAAGAAAATGTTGATTTGTGTCTTAGGTTGGGTTAACTGCTAAGTTAATAGTGTTGAAAAGGAGATGACGTAGTTCTCTTTGTGATTTTCATAAGACAGGATTGGATTAGGGTTGGATGATGTGATGATCGGTGGTGGGTATATTTATTGGAGAGGTAATCTAAGGAAGAGTCGATATGAAATTCAGTATAAAATTTTGATGGAGCTTCTAAGTGTGTAAATTATGAGTCTCGAAATCACATTTGAAAGCGTATGTCTGGATTGCGTTGAAAGTTCTTAGACTCAAAACCCTAAATTGTAACTTTAGTGTGAATAGAGTTATTTTAATTGAGAATGTGAGTGGTATTTGCGAAGGTTTCATAAGTGAATTTACTGGTAGCGTGGCTTGGTTGGGAATAGATTTCCTTTCTCTTGGGAGCAAAACATTGATGGTTGGGTGTACCGATGTTTGACTTGAGAATTGGTCTTCTCTTTCAATATGTTGAGTTTGGATTAAATGTGAGAGGTTTTGTTTGGTGGAGGCAAATTGAATTGCTTCTTAGTTATTATGGAAAGCCTCTATTAATTATTTGTGTGGGGTCTCTCTTTTAGCTTGGGTTTCTCCCAGATGCGGATTCTATCGCATTAATTTATGATTATAAACATGTTGGGAAGAATACAATTGGGGTGTGTTGATATTCCTGTGTATGGTTATGTTTATGCGCATGTTGGAAATGAATGCAATTTGTGTGTTTATTCGATGTTTTTTGCATATGTGCATTCATGACAGACGAGGCGTCCCATGTCGATGTGGGCCTCGGCGCTCACCCGTAGTGAGTACAAAAGTCCTACCTCGTAGTCCCCTTCATCGAGGTGAATGGGAGCGAGTCAGTAAGAGTAGGCACCCTCCATCTACGGGATAGAGGGAGAGGGTGAACATCGACGGGTCTTCCCTCAGCTATACCGATGTAGGCTACAAAACGTACATATGAGCATACATACATCATTGCATTGCATTGCATTGGATTGCATTGCATAATGAGGTTTTGTTGAATTATTGAGCTGTTGTGAATGCACATGTTTGGAATTGAGTCGTGGACTCATTCCATTGCATTGTATATTGAATTGTTGAGTTGTGGGGATGAGATCCTCCTAGAGGAAGAAACATGTGTGGTTTGGTTTTCTACTGAGTTGTGGGGATGAGATCCTCCTAGAGGAAGAAACATGTGTGGTTTGGTTTTCATCAAAGGTCCTAACTTGGGTTAAGTGTTGATCGTAAATAAATTATGAGTGAAGAGTTGTGACACCCCAGAATGTGACATTATAGATTTCGGCATTACGGTACGACTTTATACTGAGTTTTTGGGCTTTTTCCGGGTGGTTGGGCCTTTCCGGGAAGTTTGGGCCTTGCGGGAGCAAGTTTGGGACTTGGGGGAAGTAATTGGGCATTTGGTGGAGGCTCTTGGCCCATGTGGGGAAGTGGGGGGGCAGAAATTCCTGCCCATGCGCCCCCAAACCCTACCCCTTGCGCCCCCATCCCCTCTCCCACCTCATAGCCTGTAACACCCCGGCATTTAATATGCCTGAATGCTACCAAACATAAGCTAAACAACAACTAAATACCACAATTTACCATAAATTCCAGCAAAGGTACATATGCTAAAAACCGAGATTTCGGCAGCATCTCCTTTGTTTTAACATGATTCGAAGGAGCAACAACAGTATAGCAATATATGGATTATGAGAGACAACTAAAAACAGCAATAATTAACGACTTAGCAACAATATAAGTCTAGTTTCAAACACATAATGTCTCCAAGGGTCAAACGAACAATAAAACTCTCATATAGCAAAGCTAAACCTTAAAGCAATAATCATCACACGCAATTTATTATCAAACTAATAGAATGACTTGTGAAATCAATATGGTGAAGCTACGTGTGGGCGTGTGACTATTTCCCTTCCCCGCATGCCGTTCTCATGGTACCTAAAACAACAAGAAAACACAAGCGTGAGTTCGAAACTCAGCAAGCATATTGCAATGGACAACAAGAACAATATCATGGCAATAACATCTCCCATCATATATATCATCTCATTCATGAACACGTAACAATATCATCATCATTATGTATGCAATGTAATGCAATGCTCATGTCTCCTAGGAAACTCATACCGGTATGGTTGAGTACACACCCGTCGGTGTGCACCCTCTCCCCCCTTCCATCCCGAAGATGGAGGGTGCCTATTCTTTGCTTCCGTTCACCGCGGTGAGTGGAATCACGATGTAGGACTTACTCATTGGCTCCGGATTAGTCATATCTTTCTCACCGACCTTCCCGGATTAGATATGACTTTCTCACCGCCCGGGCCATGTAACATGTCATGTATGCAATTATGACAACATCATATTTAACTCATATATTAACACATGTCATCATAACATCATAAACATGCTCATCACCGACAAAAAGTTCCAAAAAAATAATGTAATTACCTGCAACTTCCAAGTTGTCCACTACTAAATTAAGCAACCCCCCCGAGGAACAATGTGATGCCCTAGAACTTGAGAGTGATTGCAGGGTTTTTCTTCCTTGTTTTTGTTTCGGAAAGGAATGACGGTTTTGTCGGGGGATGAAACAATTGAAGAAAATGCTGCATTTTAATATTAATTTTGGTGTTTCGGGCTAGGGGAAAAAGGCCGAAGAAAACCTGGGCCTGGACCGGGAATCCCCCTTCCCACCTCCACCTCCCCACCCCCCTAGTGGGCCGGCCCACTTCCCCCACCAAGGGGTGCGCCCCCACCTTGTGGCCGGCCACCCTCCCCAAACCCTAGGGTGCCTCCCCTTCCTCCCCTAGCAGCCACACCACATCTCCTCTCCCTCCCCTGCGTGGTGGCTCAAGATCCGCCGCGAAACGCGAAGGAGAAAGCGAGAAGAGGATCCGTGGAGACGTGGGGAACAAGCAGATTTCGTTTTCGGTGATCATCGCGTGTTCTTCGTGGGATCTCAAGGGAGAACTTTAGGTAAAATTCCCAATATTTTACCCCCTGTTATACCTAGTATTGGGAGTGTTTTAGATCTGGTGGTGATTGGATTGGATGGGATTTGAAGGGGGAGAAGGGTAGTTGTTCACGTGGTGCTGTTTCTGAGAGGGAAGATTGTGCAGCGCGGCTTGTTTTATGTTTTAAGTGACCTAGACGATTTTTCCTGCAAAAACCTATAACTAGAAAGTTGTAGATAACGTCGAGATCTAGCTTCTGTAATTTTTTCAGAATTTTTGGGACGACGGTATGAGAGTTATCTCTGTTGGAATTTGACGAACAGAATCTGGAAACAGATTTCGTCCCCTGTGTTGGACGTCTGTTTAGGCATAATTAACAATGGAATTGAAATTTATGGTCTTCATGAAAGTTGTAGATATCGTCAATATCTAGCTCCTGTAATTTTTTTATATTTTTCTGATCTGTATAGAAAAAGATACGAAATTGTGAAGAGTGGTTGCTGCTGTTTAACCCGGACAGATTGGGGTTTTTGGCGTTTAAGAAGGGAACGGGGGTTAGGAAGCGCGTGTTCGAGTTACGTGATCATTTGTGTTGTCACTATGTACTGAAATAATGCTTGTTCAGGTGGTGCCACTTCTGGACGCAACTAGATTCGTCTTCAACGTCGGTAAAGGCAAGTGGAAGTAGCGGTCTTGCTAAACTATAACTCGCTATTTGTTTCGTCTTCAATATAAACCTTAATTGCAGCACACCTACATGTTTAACTACTTGTTTATGAGATTGCAATATCCTATCCTGCATTGTGATGTGGTTGTTTGGCTTTTGAATCATGAGTAAGAATGAAGAAAGATGTTGTTTGCAAGATGAATTGTTGAGATATTCTATCTCAATGATGTTCGCATTTTATCCATGCTATTTGATGGTATGCAAGCATGTGAATTCAGAGTGGGAAGTTATGAATGTATTTATGCATGAAGCATTAACTGCATAATCATGCATTGGAAGTTTGTCGACGCCTTGGCGTCGATCAGACGTCATACAACACCGTGTGTTCCTGAGAAAGGGCACGGTGAGGAGGATCATGGCATAAGCATGTGCACAATCATATGCATTCTACTGAGGTTGTGTGTACTCTGTAATGTGGTATTGGACCTGAGGAATTTGGTATGCTAGTTTCTTGTGGCTGTGTTATTTGTTAGAAGTTGTTCCGCTTGCTGAGATTACCCAATCTCACCCCTTGTTATTTTGTTGTTTTCAGGTAGTTCTCGCGAGTCGTAAGCTTGAAGGGTGGGCTTAGTAGCACAATCAACCCTCCGGGGTCATCACGAATCACATGGACTAGTGCATTTAATAATTCATTAGCTTGCTGAAATTTTATTAATCATAGACCTGTTGATGTCCTCTTTGGAGCTGTTTTACGTTCATGTTTGTTTTCTGGTTGATTTAGACTTGTTATCTCTAGTATTGATGCTTTTTATGTTATTCCCGTTTGTAATGTTTATTATGAATCTTGTTGTCGCTTCCGTTTTGTCCTAATTTTAGGGAGATCTTTGTCGAAATTTTCTTGTACGGCCAGTTTAGATTTGTAGGGTGTTACGGTTGGTATCGAGCGGGCTTCAGTCCGTGGTGTATGAACTTAGTGAAATACCATAGGTTCAACTAAAATGTGATTTGGGATAACTTAGAAACATGGCTTAGGTTATACTTAAAAAATTGCCATAGGATAGCAACATTAAAATTTGTGTTAGTGGAATAACTAATTTAAAATTTGACACACATGGATGCACTGATAGGAAAGGGTATGGGTATCGTTGCCTCATGCTTAAAGGTTGAATTTAAGCATTGTTGTTGAATGCTACGTTTGATAATGTATGTTACTATGATTTTGAGATGATTGATTGAGTTGTTCTTGTTATCGTGATAAGGGAGGTTGTGGTGCCGAAGGGTTTCGGTCACCTTTTGTTTGTAGTGAGGCTGTGGTTTGTGGTGTGGCGGGTAGAGTCACCACCGAAGAACTATTAAACCCCTGTAGGGAAAGAGTACTTATCCGTGTCTGTCGTAGATCGGGTAGTGACTGGAGTCAAATAGAAGAGGTTGGTGATGGATTCCTTCGGATGTTCTTTACCGTGTTGATGGTCGGTTTTGGTTGGTTTTCTGGGTATGTGGTTGGTTCGAAACCGAGGAAAATGCTTAGTTTTGAGCACTCGCTGATTGTCCTTTTGGCGGTTTGTGGTTTTGTCTCCTTTGAGTGAAGACACAGAAGAAGAGTTCTACGTTGTGCGTCTTTGGGTCACAATTTTGCTTTGGCTTTGATTTATTGTTATGGACTGTTGTTGGGAGGAAATTTACGTGGTTGTTGTTTCCCTGATTTTTTTTTAAAAAAGAAGGGGTTGGAAGTTTCTCTGTTGCAGATCAATTTGGATGGAGCTAAGTTTGAATCTTTATTGGAAAATTTTGGTTGGACATTTGGTCTTCCCTTATGCATCCGTCTTCCTTTGTGGAAAGTGTAGGTTTTGGATTTCTTGAAGAGTTTTGGTTACTAGGATTGAACATTTGAGGGTCGAACTCTCTTGCATTTATGTTTGGATTTTGCTTTTCTTCCTTGCACGAAAAGAAGAAATTTTTATCGGTGTTTGTTCTTGATCTAGAACTGTGTTTGTTTTTAATGTTTGGGATTGCCTCCTGTTTGTCAAGGGTAGGTGACCCATGACGGTGTTTAGAAATTTTATGTCCGTATTCGTAGTATGTAACAATGTGGTTTATGGAATGATGTACTTCTAAGTTAATTTGTGAGTTGAATCAATTAAGATGTAATTGTTATCTTTAGCTTGAGATTAAATAAACTTCTAGTATTGTAGATTGCTCTATAGCGATAATGATTGAATGTGTTAATGTGCATGCTTAGGATTTATTGCATTATTTTAATGTGCCCTTGACCATGGACAATGTTTAAAGCTTTAAATCTTGATGCGTAGTTAGAACATTAAGATGATGTAAACTACTGTGAAGGTAATAGAAAATTGGTGGGTTATTTAGAGACATTTTAATATAAGGTCGGTAGAACAATTTAATTGTAATGGTGGACTACCGATATTGTTAAAGAAACCATGCTGGTTGTTTAAAGATGTTCTAATTTAACGTGTTAGTAGAGAAATTTAATCGTGTTGGCTAGTGACTTTAACTTGGAAATTGATTAGAGTTGATATTTATGACGTTGCAAACTATTAGTAGATTCAGAAGTATGCAGTTGTGTTCCAATAATGCTAGTATCGATATCAATTGGGAAGACATAAGTTTTTGCCATTGCCGTAAGAGCTTTGTGATGATTTAACCTATTCAGTTCACTTAAAAAAAAGGCTGGAGTATGTCTTGGAGTGGCAATTTTGCTATAACCCGTGTATAGGGTAGCTAAAAAAAATTTAAATTTAATTTAACGTTGTTGTTTTAAGAGCTTTTGATGGCTTAAATTATTCAATCTATTTTACATAGTTGGAGTATGTTGTGTAGTGACAGTTTGTCATAGCCTATGGATAGGGTAACTAAAAGCAATGTTGTTGTTTTACAATTATGCCAATTATTGATATTGATGACTCAGTAGTGGTGGTAACTGTTTAGATTAATTGTTGAAAACCTTTGTTAAAATGGGGGAAATTGTAACATGTTGTGATGGAGTGAACCATGGATAGTTAGCATGACGCGTGATTTTGTCCTTAATAAATGTATGTTTTAAAGTTCTATTTACGATTTGTGCCTTGTTGAGATAATATTTACTTGTTGAGTCATCTTTTAGGTGAATAAATTTCCATTGTCGAGATGTTGGCCAGCGTATGTGGTATGGAATTTATAGGTTCATCATCTTTGAAAGACTTGTTGAAGCACTGCCTTTCAAATTTAGAATATGATGTTATAGGTTAGGCTGCTCAGTGGGGATCTTGATGAGGTAGTGTTGGTTGGATGTGTTTTTGATAAGCACTGTGAACTTTATTTATAATTGTGGAAAAGGTAATAAGAGTAAGAATTTGTTGTGTAGTTGTTGTTAAATCCTGATGGGCCTTCTCAATGAGTAAATAGGGAATATTGAAATCTAAATGGTAAGGGTAGTGGAATACTATAGATGGCGGGAGTTATGCTGAACTTATGATTAAAAAATTCATATGGATTGGTTTGTCTGTTTGATATTTGGGTTGAATACTTTCGGTCAAAGTATTCTTTGTCTTTGTGTTTGAGTTTCCCTAAATTTAGAATGATTCTGACAAATGTGGGTTAATTTCGAGGCTTAAAACAAGGACAAAAGAATGATTAACCTTGAAGTAATTTGTGGAGATTTTGGAATGTTATTCTATTAAATATCGTCGTTCATTCGTCTTTGATAAGAAAACTAGCTTAAGTTATGAATGCGAAATTTATGCTCAAGGATGTATGCTTTGACTGTGTCCGTAGTTTTCAAGGTCGAGTTATCGGTTGCATTGTTGATTAAAAGAAGTAGCTAATCCAATGTAAGTTTTGGAACTTCATGATCTGGAAATATTTGTATTTCTATTTTGGGCTAGAGTTGTGTTGTGGTGTGAGGTGTTTGTGATTTTCGTTTAAGAGACGATTCTTCTGGTTGTGACATGAACGATATTCGTGGTTGAAACAATTTTTTTCTGTTGGGAAGTGAGTTTGGTTCCTTTTAAGGAAAAAGAGATGGTGGTTGTGTGGAAGCATTTAATTCCTTGATCGGTTTCTTTTTCTGAATTGCTTGGCCTTGGATAAAAGTGAGATGATTTGTTTTGGTAAAAGTGAAATGCATTTGCGAGAAGACTTTCATGGTGTTTCTCTTTTGAATAGAGCTTCTCCCGAAGAAAATTTTTTTGGTGTTTTTGGTTCTATGGAGTTCCTCTTCCAAGTTGAGTTCCGTGTATGTGAATTTCAGCCTTTTGGTTTAAAGGTGGTGATTGTCGTCGTTGTGTTAGTGAGAATTAAGATTTCTTTTACGTTCAAGCTTGGGGTAAGAAAATGAATGTTTATGTTATGGTTGAGTATATTCAAGGATTGTACTCCTTGCCCTGGTCCTTGGGAGGAAGAATGTGAAGGCGAAACCTTCTTACAAGGGAAAACTAGTGTGGGTCGATCGTAAGTAGTTTAAAAGTGAAGAGTAAAGAAAGGTTGTGTATGACTCAATTCAAACCTTTTGGAGAATTGTTTTCATTGATGTGTTCCTCGGTGGGGTTGCTTAATTTAGTAGTGGACAACTTGGAAGTTGCAGGTAATTACATTATTTTTGGAACTTTTTGTCATTTGGGTTCGAGCGAGTTTGTGTCAACCGTAGTGATTGTGTTCGGTTGTTATTGTTTCTGCGGATGTACGGACCCTGGTTGTAAAGTAGGCTATCTCTGTCGTTGGTAAGGGTGGATATTGGTTCTTTTTGTAAAAGATCAATCACTTGAAGGAGATAGGAGTTTGTGTTTGGGTTGATTTAGAGACTTACCTAGAGCGTTGTGTCTCACATGGTTCGCGTCGTCCAGAATGCGACGAACTGTGGTAGAGGAGTTGAGATTGGAATGCTGTCGGGACCCCGAATTTGCAAATCCGGACCCTCTGTGTATTCAGCACTAGTCCAGGAACGCGCTAGTGCACACAGTCTTAACATCGGTATATATCACAATCATACCAAACGATACTATCAAAGTACTTTATTTAAATAACCAAACTGGTTACTTGACCTTATGGCCAAGTTACAAATATATGCCTTGCAAGGCGAAACTTATTAAAAGAGATAACAGCAGCGGAAAATCCAATAAACTTCGTGGCGCCATCCAAAGATACCACAGCAATCGGCGGGCTCGCATCCCTAAGTAGACGGGTCCTCTTGGAACTCCTCCTCCGAAACCGCGTAGTCTCCTCTTCAAGCGGTATTGTGTTGAGGCAAGGGTGAGTACTTGGTACTCGACAAGTCATGCACGAATGCAAGCTAATATACTACATGCATGGCTTGGTACAAAGGAATAGCTCAGGGTATATTTGCGATGTGACTTTTGACAAGTAATAAAAGTAGATTCGAAAGCAGTAGAAATAAGTAAAGCATAAATAACTTTTCAAGAAGTTTAACAAACATCTTTCCCATCCTAAACCATATTTCCATCATCTTCCTTGTTAAACCAACCCACCTTTTCAAATCCAAGTTATTTTTGAGAAAATCTAACCCTTGACTGTAATTCCCGAGCATTGTCCAGTACCGTGGACTCGGCTATTTAAATAGATTCTACACTCTGCAGAGGTTATGCACTTTACCCACAAGATACAGTCAAACACCACAAAGGCGAGTTCCCGTAACAAAGCCTTTCGGAAGCCTTAAACAACACAGGTGGTCCTCTCCGGTTCGTGCTCTACACCATCCCTTCCCTTAGCCAAGGCGAAGTATGGGACCAACACACCGTTAGATGGGTATCGGCCCACGACCACGATACGCTCCCCGCACAATCACACAAGCGGTGTAATCGACACCCTGAGGCTCCACAAGTGAGTCCTTAGCGACTTAGTCAACTAGGGCCGTCCCATTCCGACCATGTGGTTGCAAGTATGACCCGATTCAAAGGCTTGCAAGGTTAAGTCCTTAGAGTGACCAGGGCAAGACTACCCTAAAACCAAATCAACATTCCCAACGCCACACTGCCCTTTGATTACTCTTGCCACATGCCCCGGTCGAAAACTGTTTATCAAACCCCAGTTGATTACCATGCACCACGTGCCATCAACATCACATGATACTTTTCAAAAACAGGTTCAATATATCATTAAGTCAATATTAACATTTGATTGTCCAAAATCATGTCATGAGCACGTAGCAGGTCTAAGCAGTGTACTACAACGGTCTAAAACCCATGTTGGAAATTTAATAATGTCCAACTAGTAATCCACAACTAGGGTGATAAAGGGTCATGGCACATACTTAAGTAATCAAGGTGTCATACAAAGAAATTGGTATTTATCTAACCCCATGTTTAAACAAAGTATCTTTCTAATTGAACTAGCATGCAATAGTTTAAATCAAAATAGATTTCAAATAGGATCAACATGGTCAAAGCACAACTTGCCTTCAAAAGTACTTGCTCTTGGTCTTGAGTTGGATCCTGAGTTAATACTTCTCCTTGAATCCTTCCCAGACTTCAACGTCTACTCGTAAAGCGTGCAAATAGCAAATACACAAATAAACACTATGCAAAAGATCCCAAAACTCCAAATAAAATCCATAAACAGAGAGAACATAATTTTCTGGATTTTTAGAAACTGGAATCGTCAAATTTGGAGTTAAAACGCAAAAGTTATGATTATTTAAAGTTTAAATAATCATTTAAATAATTTTCCAGAGAAAAACTTTAGTCCAAAAATTAAATAAAATTCATATTTAGGTAGATCTCAATTTTATACAAATTTAGAAATTTGAATCGCTCAAATCGGAGTTGAAACGCAAAAGTTATAAGCGTTTGAAGTTTGAATCTAAATTTGAATCAATATTTCGAATTAATAAATCATTTTCTTTTTCGGAAATTAATTATTGCGTCAGCATGGACACGTGTCGGCCTGTGATTGGTCCACAGTGACCTGCTGACGTCAGCACCGAACGGTCTCCACGATGACGTCAGCATGACGTCATCATGCCACGTGGCATGCTCCGGGTGCTGCCACGTGTCTCGGTCCATGGACTGGGTCCACGGTGACGCCCGGCCCATGGTGGACGCGGCCTACGGCTACAGAGGCTGACACGCGGGTCCCACCCGTCAGTGGGTCACGTGCACGGTGAGGCTCTCGGGCGAGGCAGCGACATGCGGCCCCGCATGTCGGTGACACGATCACGCCAGGTTCGGCCCGGCCGCACGCGGGCCCGACTTTGTCGATGACTCAACGCCGCGGCGCGGCGGTTGCTACGTGGAATGATCACGTCCGTTGGATCTAGATCCAACGGTCTAGATCTACCCTAGGTAAACGCGATTTCCGGCCGCGTGGCGATCGTGGGCCGTTGGATCTTGATCCAACGGTCTAGATCCAATCTGGTCTTCTAAAGCCTCAGGGAAACGTGGACTCACCGTGATCGTCGGATGGTAATCGAACGGCGGACAGGCTTCGCGGGGTCGCGGCGGCGCTGGTTGACGGGGTCTGGCCGGACTTGAGGACGACGACACACGGGACGGCGCCACGGAGTAGATCCGGCGAAGGGAGAGGTCGGGGTCGGTGCGTCTCGGTCCGGGGATCACGAATCGGGACTTGGGTGCGGCGGAGGTGGCTCGGCAGCGGCGATGGCTGACCAAAACCAGCGGCGCAAAGCAACCGGCGAGAATCGCGGGCACGGCGAGGCAGCGAGGAGGTGGCGGTAGGGCAAGTTGTCTGCGCAGGCAAGGGCGAACCTCGGCTGCTCCGGGCATTAAATAGCCCCGGCGTTTGCGCGGAAACCGAAGCCCTAACCGTGTCCCGCTCGGTCACGGCGGAGATCACCGGCTCGGATTCGGATGAGGACGACGACCGGATGCCGTCCACGTGTCCCGCATCGGACGGTCCACACGCTCTCGCGACGCGGCGCACGCACGGCCGTTGGATCTAGATCCAACGGTCGTGGTCCAGGGTTAGAGTTGGAGTTCGGCGGCGGTTCGACCGAATCAAAAGGCTCGGTCGGGTTCGGTCGGACTCGAGTCCGACTTCGGACCCGAGGAATAGTAACCGACCCGGTCGGTCCTTTTCCAGCGAATTAATATTTAAAATAATTCCCAGTAATTCATTTAATTCATTAAAAATAGCAAAAGACTCAGAAAAATTCCAGGAAAATTCTGGAAAATATTTTAGGGTATTTGGGACTCAAATAAAATATTTCCAACAAAATTTTATTTGCAAAATTAAATTCTTTAATTATTTCAAAATGGAATAAATTCAAATAAATTCCAAATAAATCCAAATAAATTCCAGAAAATTCCAAAAATTCACCAAAGTGCCAAATCACACATGAATTTAAGAAAAGCAAAATTTTGGGGTGTTACAAACCTCCCCCCCTTAATAGAATCTCGTCCCCGAGATTCAGGGCTCACTAAAGGAATAGGTTTGGAAATTCCTTCTTCAAATCCTCTTCGCGCTCCCAAGTCGCTTCACTTTCTTCATGGTTGCTCCACTGAACTCTACAGAAACGGGTTGACTTGTTTCTAGTTTCTCGATCCATTGTGTCTAGAATCCTCACAGGATGTTCCTTATAAGTCAAATCCTCACATAACTCAATTGACTCTAGCGGTGTCTGTTCCTCAGGAACTCGGAGACATTTCTTCAACTGGGACACATGGAATACATCATGTACCCCTGCTAACGACTGTGGCAACTCCAGCTGATAAGCAACTTCGCCTCTGCGGCTCAAAATCTTAAATGGTCCAACACAACGGGGTGCAAGTTTCCCTTTGGCATGGAACCTCTTAACTCCCCTGAGAGGCGTAACTCTGAGGTATACAAAGTCTTCTGGTTCAAAACTCAAATCTCGGCGACGATTGTCAGCATAACTCTTTTGTCGCGATTGGGCTATCTTCAACCTTTCCCTAATCATAGCGATCTGCTCTTCAGCCTCTTGAAGAATATCAGGCCCAAAGACACGGCGCTCGCCGGTCTCATTCCAATTCAATGGCGTCAGGCGAAGTCGACCATACAGTGCCTCAAAAGGTGACATCTGTAAACTAGCCTGATAACTATTGTTGTAACTAAACTCGGCATACGGCAAACTCTTATCCCAAGAGGTAGCATAAGCTAATGCACAAGCTCTTAGCATATCCTCCAGAATCTGGTTGACTCTTTCGGTCTGTCCATCCGTCTGTGGATGATAAGGTATCTTGAAGTTCAAAGCGGGTTCCCATGGCTTCATGCAACTTATTCCGTAACCTTGAGGTAAATTGGGTACCTCTGTCCGATACAATCCTCTTTGGCACTCCGTGCAAGCAGACAATCCTGATCATGTACAATTCTGCTAATTTATCCCCCGAGTAAGTGGTCTTCACGGGGATAAAATGGGCTACTTTAGTCAAGCGATCCACTATAACCCATATGGAGTCATAACCTCCTTGAGTCTTCGGCAAACCGGTAATGAAATCCATTCCGATTTCCTCCCACTTCCACTCAGGTATTTTCAGCGGCTGTAGCAATCCTGCTGGTCTCTGATGCATTGCCTTGACTCTCTGGCATACGTCGCACAATGCAACATGCTCGGCAACTTCACGTTTCATACTCGGCCACCAGAATCTCTTCTTCAGATCCTGATACATCTTGGCGCTTCCAGGATGAATTGAGTACTTGGAGTCATGGGCTTCTTCCAAAATCAGTTGCTTTAACTCCTTTTTGTTAGGCACACAAATGCGATCCTTCATCCACAACGTGCCTTGCTCATCCAACTTGAAGTCCTCTGCCTTGCCTTCCTCCTTTTTGGACTTAATCCTACGGATCCTGTCATCATCCTTCTGTCCTTCTCGGATCTGGTCCTCCAAAGTAGGCTTTACTTCCAATGCGGCCAAGAATCCGTTGGGTACTACCTCAATCCTCATTTTCTGAAAATCCTTACATAACTCATCCTGACTTGTGGCTAGCAACGTACTCACGGTATGGCTTTTCCGACTCAGAGCATCGGCTACTACGTTGGCCTTCCCGGGATGGTAATGGATTCCAACATTATAGTCCTTGATCAACTCTAGCCATCTCCTTTGCCTCATATTCAGATCCGATTTGGGTGAATATGTACTTAAAACTCTTATGATCCGTATATACTTCACATCTGTTTCCAATCGAGATAGTGACGCCATATCTTCAAGGCATGCACTACGGCTAACTCTAGGTCATGTGTCGGATAATTTTCCTCATGCGGCCTCAATCGCCTTGATGCATAAGCGGCGACCTTTCCATTCTGCATCGGCACACATCCAAGTCCTTGGCGCGATGCGTCACAATAAATATCGAAGCTTTGAGCAACATCCGTAGAACTAACACCGGTCTTGATGTCAATCGCTTCTTCAGCTCCTGAAATCCTTTCTCACATTCTGGCGTCCATGCAAACTTCTTTTCCTTCTTCAAAGAATTGCGTAAGAGGTTTCGCAATTGTCGAGAAGCCTTCGATGAAAGCAGCGGTAGTATCCTGCCATTCCAAGGAAACTCCAGAATGCAGGTCACGATCTTGGTGCTCCCAATGTAACACGGCTTCTACTTTGCTTGGATCTACGGCGACTCTTACTGCAGTCATTACATGTCCAAGAAACTCCACCTTGTCCTTCCAAAAATCACACTTGTTTGAACTTGGCGAAAAGTTGCAGTTCCTCGGCTTTTCCAAAACTCGCCTCAAGTGTTCGGCATGTTCATCCTCTGTCTTGGAGTAGACTAGGATATCGTCTATGAACACGACGACAAACTTGTCCAAATATTCCATGAACACCTTGTTCATCATATTCATGAAATAAATTTGGCGCATTAAATCGATCCAAAAGACATAATCAGAACTCGTAATGTCCATATCTTGGCGAGAATGCGGTCTTGAATATCTTACGATCGGATCTTCAATCGATGGTATCCCGATCTCGGATCAATCTTGGAGAAAACTCCGGCTCCTCGTGAATCGATCAAACAAATCATCAATCCTGGGTAGCGGATACTTATTCTTCACGGTGACTTCGTTGAGTGCACGGTAGTCAATGCACATCCTGAAACTCCCGTCCTTCTTCTTGACAAACAAAACTGGTGCTCCCCACGGCGATGAACTTGGTCTGATAAATCCTTTATCCATTAACTCTTCCAGCTGTTTCTTCATTTCTACCAACTCCTCGGTAGACATCCGATAGGGTCTCTTTGCTATCGGTCTTTGTGCAGTACAAGCTCTATCACAAACTCTATGTCCCTGTCAGCGGCATACCGGGTAGATCTTCGGGAAAAACATCTGGGTACTCATTCACTCTTTGGGACATCCTCTATGCTGATTGCCTTGGTCTTGTTAACCATCAACTGTCCATCTCTAAGCTGCAGTGGCTTGAAATTCCACTTTCTTCCCACACGGGCTCTCAAGCGAGATAGTCCTTCGTCCACAATCCAATACAGACCTTGTGCTTGGATAACCAGTCCATTCCCAATATGACGTCTAAGGTGCAGGTCTCCAAAATCATAAGGTTCGCTAGGAACTCTATTCCATCTATTAGTATTCTCACCCGGAACATCCTACTTTCGTTCGGAGTTCGGAACTGTGGGTTTGAACTAAAAGCATGCACCTAAGTCTTGCAATCCTTAAATCATTTCTAGTAGCAAAGCCTTGCGAAACAAACGAATCTGAAGCTCCGAGTCAAACAAAGCTGTTGCAGTCTTGAGTTAACAAGTAACTTACCCGATCTGACGTCAGTAGTATTCTGCGGTGCATCTGCGGTGACATGGTTGACTCGGCCTCTCACCACGATGCAGGGTGTGGCTCACAGTCTTTGGCGTCCTAGCTGGGTGGTCCCTAGATTGAAGCGAATCGGGGTCGCTCCTGCTGTCTTCTTTGGACAAGCTGTTGGCAAAGTGTCCTGGCTCGTTGCGGTTGTAACAGCGTCTCACTGTTCCTATTTGCACTGGGGTAGCGTTTCTAAGCGGGGCTGGGTCCGTAGTTACGATTGGCAGGTCTTGGTGCTGAGGATGGTGTCCTTGTTGCATTCTCGTGGTTGGAATCAAGAATTGATTTGGTGCAACTCTCGGTATTGCGTTCCACTGGCGTGATCCTTCTTTGTTGCATCCTGCGCTTCTGTTCTCATCCAGTTCCTTGCGCTTGTCCTCAAGAATAAGTGCCTTATTCACCAACTCTTGGAAATCTGGAAAGGTGTGGGTGATCAACCCTACTTGCAATCCTGAGTTAAGTCCCTTCATGAAGCGAGGCTATGCGGATTTATCTGTCGCTACATCCTCAGTGCGTAGCGTGCTAGGCTGTGTGAACTTGTTCAGTAGTCGGCCACCGGTGATTACCTTGCTTCGATGCTCTGAACTCCTCCTTCTTAAGGTCCATGATTCCTTCAGGCACGTGATACTGCTTAGGAATGCACGTGAACTCTTCCCAAGTGATATCTTGAGGGTTCTCTGCGTGGCACGAAGTTCTCCCACCATTCGTAATTTGTTCCTTCCAGCTGATGAGAAGCGTAAAGTACCTTCTCATTCCCTATGCATTGAGCTATGTGTAGCTTCCTCTCAATTGATCTTAACCAATCATCGGCCTCCAATGGATTGGCATTCCCAGAGAAAGTGGGTGGGTGAGTCCTCATGAACTCTGACAGCCTTGTATTCTGGCGTGGTCCCTGATTAACTTGATTAGCAGTGGCCTGAGCGGTGACGTGCTGCATTTGTTGCATCATAGCATGCATCAACTGAGTCTGGGCAGCAAGAAACGCTCCGAAATTCTGCATATCCAGTGGTGGTACTGGTGCTCCATCATTGGGGTTTTCTGCTGGGCGAGATCCACTCCCATTGCTTCCAAAGTTCCCACGGGTGTTCACCATCTGTCGATTTGCTCTAGGTTTAGAGATGAGAGGGAAACAAGAATAGACAAGTAATATGGAACTTTATGCAGTGACGGTGTAACTTAAGGTCCAACTTTATTATTAATAACTTGGTATGGCTGCTTACAATGCCTAAGGGCCTTGCAACACATACTGCACACTCAGCAAACAAAGCAAATCCAAATCGAACTAACTCTGGAATCTAACGCCTAAAGGGTGACTCTTTATTCTATGACTCGACTCGGCGAAGGAGTCTTACTATAGAACCTATGCTCACTCATCAAGGAAACCTCCACGGCCTGGGTACGGGTGCTGCGGCATAGGCGCGAAACGATTGCCATGTCCAGCAACTGTGTCATCCGTGGTAGTCGAAGAAGCAGTATCCTCATCGAGATCTGATTCCTCTGGATCTGGCTCGTGTAGCTCGAGTACTGGTTCTGGGTCTGGTCCGTACAAAGTCATCTCCAACTCGTCAATCCTTCGCAGAAGATGTGCCACATACTCTTGAGCTTCCCGCCATCTGTTCTTTTCTGTCGTGATCTCCTTGCGGGCCTTCTGTAGCTCCTTGCTTGTATTATCCAGTACATCCTCCTGGGCGACGACAAATCGTGCCAACTGTGTAACCGTGGCATCCTCATCCTGAATCGCCTTCGGGTCAAGAAGGTTATCGCTGCGCGGATGGTAACGGAATACCGTACTCTCCAACTCTCGGGCGTAGATACGGGTAATGTGCCGCATTGCTCGTCGTGATACTTCTTGGATACCCATCTGCATTGTAGATCCTGGCGGTCTGCAGTGTATCGAGCGATTGCCTGGGCCCTTTTCCTAGCAGTACCTCAATCCTCACGTCACAAGCCTTGATCAATCCCGCTTGTCCGATCACTTCCACTTGGTATTGGGGCTTCTCAAAATCTCCGAGTCAGTAGCATATGCCAAAGTTCCGCGGCGTGACCAACTCCCGAGATCAACGTAGTTGAACTCTTCCTCCATCTGTCACAAGAGTGCTTTACGTAAGAACTCGGAATTTTTAAATTGTGACAAGGTAAGGGAAAATTTCAGCAAGAGACAAGAAAAGAGAGAAGGGGATAAGTCGAGATGTCATTTCTTGTCTTCACAAATTTTTAGCTTTAGAAAATAGGTTTTATCCTCACTACGACCATTCTAGCTTAGGGTTGAGCCTACAGTCAAGTATGGCTCGATACCACCTCTGTCGGGACCCGAATTTGCAAATCCGACCCTCTGTGTATTCAGCACTAGTCCAGGAACGCGCTAGTGCACACAGTCTTAACATCGGTATATATCACAATCATACCAAACGATACTATCAAAGTACTTTATTTAAATAACCAAACTGGTTACTTGACCTTATGGCCAAGTTACAAATATATGCCTTGCAAGGCGAAACTTATTAAAAGAGATAACGATGAAAATCCAATAAACTTCGTGGCGCCATCCAAAGATACCACAGTGCAACCGATCGGGCTCGCATCCCTAAGTAGACGGGTCCTCTTGGAACTCCTCCTCCGAAACTGGCGTAGTCTCCTCTTCAACTGGTATTGTGTTGAGGCAAGGGTGAGTACTTGGTACTCAGCAAGTCATGCACAGAATGCAAGCTAATATACTACATGCATGGCTTGGTACAAAGGAATAGCTCAGGGTATATTTGCGATGCTTGACTTTTGACAAGTAATAAAAGTAGATTCGAAAGCAGTAGAAATAAGTAAAGCATAAATAACTTTTCAAGAAGTTTAACAAACATCTTTCCCATCCTAAACCATATTTCCATCATCTTCCTTGTTAAACCAACCCACCTTTTCAAATCCAAGTTATTTTTGAGAAAATCTAACCCTTGACTGTAATTCCCGAGCATTGTCCAGTACCGTGGACTCGGCTATTTAAATAGATTCTACACTCTGCAGAGGTTATGCACTTTACCCACAAGATACAGTCAAACACCACAAAGGCGAGTTCCCGTAACAAAGCCTTTCGGAAGCCTTAAACAACACAGGTGGTCCTCTCCGGTTCGTGCTCTACACCATCCCTTCCCTTAGCCAAGGCGAAGTATGGGACCAACACACCGTTAGATGGGTATCTGGCCACAGCCACGATACGCTCCCCCGTACAATCACACAAACGGTGTAACTGACACCCTGAGGCTCCACAAGTGAGTCCTTAGCGACTTAGTCAACTAGGGCCGTCCCATTCCAGCCATGTGGTTGCAAGTATGACCCAGTTCAAAGGCTTGCAAGGTTAAGTCCTTAGAGTGACCAGGGCAAGACTACCCGAAAAACCAAATCAACATTCCCAACGCCACACCTGGCCCACCTGATTACTCTTGCCACATGCCCCGGTCGAAATCTGTTTATCAAACCCCAGTTGATTACCATGCACCACGTGCCATCAACATCACATGATACTTTTCCAAAACAGGTTCAATATATCATTAAGTCAATATTAACATTTGATTGTCCAAAATCATGTCATGAGCACGTAGCAGGTCTAAGCAGTGTACTACAACGGTCTAAAACCCATGTTGGCAATTTAATAATGTCCAACTAGTAATCCACAACTAGGGTGATAAAGGGTCATGGCACATACTTAAGTAATCAAGGTGTCATACAAAGAAATTGGTATTTATCTAACCCCATGTTTAAACAAAGTATCTTTCTAATTGAACTAGCATGCAATAGTTTAAATCAAAATAGATTTGAAATAGGATCAACATGGTCAAAGCACAACTTGCCTTCAAAAGTACTTGCTCTTGGTCTTGAGTTGGATCCTGAGTTAATACTTCTCCTTCGAATCCTTAGGCACTTCAACGTCTACTCGTAAAAGCGTGCAAATAGCAAATACACAAATAAACACTATGCAAAAAGATCCCAAAACTCCAAATAAAATCCATAAACAGAGAGAACATAATTTTCTGGATTTTTAGAAACTGGAATCGTCAAATTTGGAGTTAAAACGCAAAAGTTATGATTATTTAAAGTTTAAATAATCATTTAAATAATTTTCCAGAGAAAAACTTTAGTCCAAAAATTAAATAAAATTCATATTTAGGTAGATCTCAATTTTATACAAATTTAGAAATTTGAATCGCTCAAATCGGAGTTGAAACGCAAAAGTTATAAGCGTTTGAAGTTTGAATCTAAATTTGAATCAATATTTCGAATTAATAAATCATTTTCTTTTTCGGAAATTAATTATTGCGTCAGCATGGACACGTGTCGGCCTGTGATTGGTCCACAGTGACCTGCTGACGTCAGCACCGAACGGTCTCCACGATGACGTCAGCATGACGTCATCATGCCACGTGGCATGCTCGGTCTTTGCCACGTGTCTCGATCCATGGATCGGGTCCGCGGTGACGCCGCCCATGGTGGGACGCGGCCTACAGCTACAGAGGTCGACACGCGGGTCCCACCGTCGATGGAGTCACGTGCGGTGAAGCTCTCTCGGGCGAGGCAGCGACATGCGGCCCGCATGTCGGTGACACGCAATCACGCCCAGTTCGGCCACCGCACGCGGCCCTACTGTCGATGACTCAACGCCGCGGCGGCGGTGGCTACGTGGCATGATCACGACCGTTGGATCTAGATCCAGCGGTCTAGATCTACCCTAGGTAAACGCAGCTTCAAAGACGCGTGGCGATCGTGGGCGTTGGATCTTGATCCAGCGGTCTAGATCCAATCTGGTCTTCTAAAGCCTCGAGGAAACGTGGACTCACCGTGATCGTCGGATGGTGATCGAGCGGCGGACAGGCCAGCGAAGTGTCGCGGCGCTGGTTGACGGGTCTGGCGGACTTGAGGACGACGACACGGGGCGGCGCCACGGAGTAGATCCGGCGAAGGGAGAGGTCGGGTCGGTGCGTCTCGGTCCGGATCACGAATCGGGACTTGGGTGCGGCGGAGGTGGCTCGGCCAGCGGCAGAGCCGACCAAAACCAGCGGCGGCGCAAAGCAACCGGCGAGGAATCGCGGGCACGGCGAGACGCAGGAGAGGTGGCGGTAGGGCAAGTTGTGCGCAGGGCAAGGGCGAACCTCGGCTGCTCCGGGCATTAAATAGCCCCGGCGTTTGCGCGGAAACCGAAGCCCTAACCGTGTCCCGCTCGGTCACGGCGGAGATCACCGGCTCGGATTCGGATGAGGACGACGACCGGATGCCGTCCACGTGTCCCGCATCGGACGGTCCACACGCTCTCGCGACGCGGCGCACGCACGGCCGTTGGATCTAGATCCAACGGTCGTGGTCCAGGGTTAGAGTTGGGTTCGGCGACGCGGTTCGACCGAATCAAAAGGCTCGGTCGGGTTCGGGTCGGACTCGAGTCCGACTCGGACCCGAGGAATAGTAACCGACCCGGTCGGTCCTTTTCCAGCGAATTAATATTTAAAATAATTCCCAGTAATTCATTTAATTCATTAAAAATAGCAAAAGACTCAGAAAAATTCCAGGAAAATTCTGGAAAATATTTTAGGGTATTTGGGACTCAAATAAAATATTTCCAACAAAATTTTATTTGCAAAATTAAATTCTTTAATTATTTCAAAATGGAATAAATTCAAATAAATTCCAAATAAATCCAAATAAATTCCAGAAAATTCCAAAAATTCACCAAAGTGCCAAATCACACATGAATTTAAGAAAAGCAAAATTTTGGGGTGTTACAAACGCGGAGTTTCGCGATCGGGTTGAAGAGAGAAGTGGGAGTTGAGATTCCAGATCGATACCAGATTCACCTAATAGGTGTCCTTTTTTTTAATAGGGGAATAGTTCGTGTTAGTGTCCAATGAAAGATTTGTGGACCAATTAGTCTGAGCGGGATGCAACTTGGGAACTTGAGGACCAGATGCGGAAGAAGTATCCTACACTCTTTGAGGATGCTGAAGGTAAATTGTTGTTTACCTTTTTGCCTTCCTTTTCTTTTTCTTTCCGTAGCTAAAAGGAGAAGATTCGGGGATGAATCCTTTTTAAGGAGGGGAGAATGTGATGCCCTAGAACTTGAGAGTGATGGTAGGGTTTTTCTTCCTTGTTTTTGTTTCGGAAAGGAATGACGGTTTTGTCGGGGGATGAAACAATTGAAGAAAATGCTGCATTTTAATATTAATTTTGGTGTTTCGGCTAGGGGAAAAAGGCCAAGAAAACCTGGGCCTGGACTGAATCCCCTTCCCACCTCCACCTCCCCACCCCTAGTGGGCCGGCCCACTTCCCCACCAAGGTGCGCCCCACCTTGTGGCGGCCACCCTCCCCAAACCCTAGGTGCCTCCTTCCTCCCCTAGCAGCCACACCACATCTCCTCTCCCTCCCCTGCGTGGTGGCTCAAGATCCGCTTAACGCGAAGGAGAAAGCGAGAAGAGGATCCGTGGAGGCGTGGGGAACAAGCAGATTTCGTTTTCGGTGAT
Source organism: Rhipidocladum racemiflorum (assembly GCA_036346355.1). NCBI lineage: Eukaryota > Viridiplantae > Streptophyta > Magnoliopsida > Poales > Poaceae > Rhipidocladum > Rhipidocladum racemiflorum. The sequence continues at coordinate 16,946,328 of CM070582.1, forward strand.
CATCGCGTGTTCTTCGTGGGATCTCAAGGGAGAACTTTAGGTAAAATTCACAATCTTTTACCCCCTGTTATACCTAGTATTGGGAGTGTTTTAGATCTGGTGGTGATTGGATTGGATGGGATTTGAAGGGGGAGAAGGGTAGTTGTTCACGTGGTGCTGTTTCTGAGAGGGAAGATTGTGCAGCGCGGCTTGTTTTATGTTTTAAGTGACCTAGACGATTTTTCCTGCAAAAACCTATAACTAGAAAGTTGTAGATAATGTCGAGATCTAGCTTCTGTAATTTTTTCAGAATTGTTGGTACGACGGTATGAGAGTTATCTCTGTGGGAAGTTGACGAACAGAATCTGGAAACAGATTTCGTCCCCTGTGTTGGACGTCTGTTTAGGCATAATTAACAATGGAATTGAAATTTATGGTCTTCATGAAAGTTGTAGATATCGTCAATATCTAGCTCCTATAATTTTTTTATATTTTTCTGATCTGTATAGAAAAAGATACGAAATTGTGAAGAGTGGTTGCTGCTGTTTAACCCGGACAGATTGGGGTTTTTGGCGTTTAAGAAGGGAACAGGGGTTAGGAAGCGCGTGTTCGAGTTACGTGATCATTTGTGTTGTCACTATGTACTGAAATAATGCTTGTTCAGGTGGTGCTCCTTCTGGACGCAACTAGATTCGTCTTCAACGTCGGTAAAGGCAAGTGGAAGTAGCGGTCTTGCTAAACTATAACTCGCTATTTGTTTCGTCTTCAATATAAACCTTAATTGCAGCACACCTACATGGTTTAACTACTTGTTTATGAGATTGCAATATCCTATCCTGCATTGTGATGTGGTTGTTTGGCTTTTGAATCATGAGTAAGAATGAAGAAAGATGTTGTTTGTAAGATGAATTGTTGAGATATTCTATCTCAATGATGTTCGCATTTTATCCATGCTATTTGATGGTATGCAAGCATGTGAATTCAGAGTGGGAAGTTATGAATGTATTTATGCATGAAGCATTAACTGCATAATCATGCATTGGAAGTTTGTCGACACCAGCGTGCGCGACCGTACCGGTACAACACCGTGTGTTCCTGAGAAAGGGCACGGTGAGGAGGATCATGGCATAAGCATGTGCACAATCATATGCATTCTACTGAGGTTGTGTGGACTCTGTAATGTGGTATTGGACATGAGGAATTTGGTATGCTAGTTTACTGTGGCTGTGTTATTTGTTAGAAGTTGTTCCGCTTGCTGAGATTACCCAATCTCACCCCTTGTTATTTTGTTGTTTTCAGGTAGTTCTCGCGAGTCGTAAGCTTGAAGGGTGGGCTTAGTAGCACAATCAACCCTCCGGGGTCATCACGAATCACATGGACTAGTGCATTTAATAATTCATTAGCTTGCTGAAATTTTATTAATCATAGACCTGTTGATGTCCTCTTTGGAGCTATTTTACGTTTATGTTTGTTTTCTGGTTGATTTAGACTTGTTATCTCTAGTATTGATGCTTTTATGTTATTCCCGTTTGTAATGTTTATTATGAATCTTGTTGTCGCTTCCGTTTTGTCCTAATTTTAGGGGAGATGCTGTCGAAATTTTCTTGTACGACAGTTTAGATTTGTAGGGTGTTACAGTCTCTCCACGCACAAAGGGCATTGTTGCTCACTTTGAGAGGATGACAAGGGTCACCACTAAGGGCCTTAGTGAGGATGTACGACTCACTAATGAGCACATGTCACTGCAAGATGACCGTCTCTGACCCATCGAGACCGCACAGGGAATCGCTAACACTACCCTTGCTACTATTTTGTCTAGATTTTGTATGCTTGTAGGTACTGCACCAGGAACTTCTAGTCCTCTGCTTCGTCTTCTAAGCAACAAAAATGGCATACTACATGCTCAGGTACATGATGATGATTCCCTAGGTAAGGTTAAATTCGTCATTCCACCTTTTGATGGTCAATATGTAACACCCCGGCATTTAATATGCCCGAATGCTACCAAGCATAGACTAAGCAACCTCTAAATACCACAATTACAAGTAAATTACAGCAAAGGAACAAATGCTAATACCGAAAATTTCGGCAGCATCTCCTTTGTTTTTCCATGATTCGGAGCAACAACAAAGTATCACAAGTTATATCATAATGGAAAGCATCTAAAACAGCAATAACATGTGACATAGCAACAAAATAAGTCCAGGATAAGGCATTCAACCATTTCATGAGCTAAACGAATCAAATAGTAAGACCGAGCACACAGTTAAGCAATTCTCCAAGTTTCATGGCAATACTTTCATTATCATGACTCCAAATAATAACACTGTCTAATTTGTGTGGAGCTACGTGTAGATGTGTAGCTAAACCCTTTTACCCGCATGCCGGTTTCATGGTACCTAAGAAAAACAACATAAACACAAGCGTGAGTTCGAAACTCAGCAAGCATATTGCAATGGACAACAAGAACAATTACATGGCAATAATATATCACATCATGTATATCATCTCATTCAAGAACACATAACATTATCATCATCATTATGTATGCAATGCAATGCGATGCTCATGTCTCCTTGGAAACTCATACCGGTATGGTTGAGTACACACCCGTCGGTGTGCACCCTCTCCCCTCTTCCATCCCGAAGATGGAGGGTGCCTACTCCTCGCTTCTGTTCAACGTGGTGAATGGAATCACGATGTAGGACTTACTCATTGGCTCTCAGGATTAGTCATAACTTTCTCACCGACCTTCCCCGGACTAGTTATGACTTTCTCAGCGCCCGGGCCATGTAACATGCCATGTATGCAAATATGCCAACAACATAATTAACTTGTACATTAACACATGGCATCATAACATAGTAAGCATACTCATCATATCATTGGCAATCATTAAAGCATGGCAAGTGTTCATATCATATATTCAATCTTCATCTAGTCTCAACTAGCAACCTACAAACCGCTATCCATTACAATACACTTGCTTCAACCACGGGCAACGGATTGGCGAGAAGTAGAAGGCACTCCCGGGGTCACACCACCTGCACATAGGTACCACACAATCACAATCATGTCCACAAAACAGTAAGCAAACCCTCATCTACCCCGACATTGTCAACTACTCGCAAAACCCAAAAACAGCCCTAGGTCGACTGCTCATGCTGCCCGAAACAGAGGACGTGGCAACTTCAAGATTTCATCTAATCTACTCAATTCCAGCACCACCAATTGATCTAAAAACTTGATAATCACCCTTAGAACAGTACCTAGACCAACCCCAAGGATTCCCATGGCCATACCTTTGCCCAACGCACAAAAACTGAATGGATCTCCTCCCGGTTCGCTCCTCGCTCCTCGCTCCTCGCTCCAATGGGCGGATCTTCGAGGTGCAGGGGTGGGGAGGCTACCCTAGGGCGGCAAGGGGTGGAGGAGAGGTGGTGGAGAGGTGGGGAGCAATGGGGGCAAGGGAGAGGGGGCGCACGGCCAAGGGAGAGGGAGGTGGGGCGGCTAGGCAAGGGAGGAGGAGGTGGGGCGCAAGCTAGGGCAGGGGGGCCCCTAATAACCAGCCCAATAGGAATCCTAGTCCTAAATGGACTCATACTCCATCCCACCAAAGCCCACAACCCTTTCCCCTATGCCCAAAACTCCACGGAAAGGCGCAAACTCCTGGAAACGGCTCGGAAATGCTAACAACCTCCATACCCTATGGTTCTAACCTTAATTCCACATCTCATAATGTTTTTGACCCCATCATGCTCAATAAATAAGGATACGACACTCCGTAGTGTCACATTCTTCCCCCCTCAACAGGATTCGACCTCGAATCTAAAACGCACCAACACGCAACCCAGCAAAACCGAAGATAGCTAGGTTTTTCACATTACAAACCTGAGGCGAAAAGCTCGAGATACTTCTCGCGCATGCGAGACTCCAGCTCCCAAGTCGCTTCTCTAAATAAAACCATTGGAATTTACACTGAAGGAGACTCGATGATAGGACGCCTAGGTTCGAAGACCAACAGCTCTAACGATAGCTCGCAATCAAAACTTGCGAGAACTTTACTCAACATTGAAACACAAAGTACTAACACATGGTCTCAGCACGACCCCAAGCTAAAAGATAAATCCTCAAACAGCCCACAAAAGAAAGTGGTCTCATACTCCTCGTTCTAAGCATTCCTTGGCACTGAAGTGCCCGATCCCTTTAACTAATGCTACTCTCCAGAAAAACACGGTACCGACCTCCCTTCTGTGGTTCCTTGTACTCAAGACGACGCGAAACAGGAGAGACACAACGCTCTAAGATTACCACCAGAACGAACAACCTACTTTATATCTAGGATCCGTAAGACTCGCGTAACAGAAACGACCGAACGTTCCTCTGCGGTTGACATAACTCGCTCATTGCCCAACGACAAAAAGATCCCATACACTTCAAAAGGAAAAGTGATTACTAGCAACCACCAAATGGTCCACTAATAATTTAATCAACCCTACCGAGGAACACCTCTATGACACAATTCTCCTCGAAGGTTTGCATTGAATCATACACAACCTTCCATTCAAAGGACCACGGTAAAGAGCACAATCATTGAGTGAGCTCAACCATAAACATGAACCCAAGTGGCCCTCATCCAACAACTCAATCCCCAAAGCGCTAAAACCACTTTGGAAAGGATTCGACAACAACCAGAGAGTATTCATTTTAATTTCCTAAGCCAAAACGCAAAGGAAACAAAAATCCCTTCACCACAACCAACACCAGAAATTATTCATTCTTTTCTTTTCATACTAGAAAGCAAGGGAAATCTCGTTTCATGACATGAATGCACATTCTTCAAGAGCACTCCGGATTAGTCATATCTCCATATATGACTTTCTCACCGACCTGGCTCGACGACTCTTTTATCATTTAACATCTAAAAACGATGTCCTGTTTACTTTTCACCATTTCTTCATCATGTAACAACACTACCGAAAAGTCATTCACATAACGACTTCTTTCTCGGTATCACATGAATGAATCTCGAATAACATCGAGAGTTGCGCTAATTCATATAAACTATGATGGCAGCATAGATAACAGTTAAGGCACCACATCATATCAGAACCCACCAACGATAGATAGCTAAACTTGCAAAACATCGCATTTTAACCAAAATCACCATTTTGGAAAAGAACATCGACTCCAAAGTCAAACATCTGCACAAACAACCGCCATAATTTTTCTCAAAGACAAAGGGAAACTCATTTTCAAAAGAGAACACTTCACTAACAGCATCGCCGATGAAACATCCACAAAACCACCTTTTGAAGCACTTCCAAACTCTACACAGATTTTTCCAAATAACTCCAACTCTAGCAAAGAAAAGATTACAAATTAAACCTCGTGAGTTTTCCACCATAACCCTCCATGTCCATTTGTTTCCTTTTAAAATTTATTCCAAAAGATAATTCAGGGCGAACGCGAAAGGGCGCGATCCACTCAAAAAAACCTTTGGGGTGTAAATCCATACTCATAGCACCAACTAAACAAATTAGCCAAAACCAAATATTTGCACCAATTTCTACGAGTTTTAGGGAAACTCTGAAACACATCATATGGAACACCTTGACCGAAAACCCTTCAACCAAAATGGCAAACAACCAAACCAATCCAAAAGCTTTTAAACAACAGCTCAGCATGAAACCCACTATAACTCGTGTTCCACTACACTTACCATTTAAGCATTTAATAATCACTATTTACTCATCACAAGAGTCCAACCGGATTTAACAACATTTACATAACAATTTCTTTCTCTAGTTACCATTCCCAACTCTTTTAAATAAGGTTTAAGATGCCTATCACAAAGGCACCCAACCAAGACTACATTGACATGATCCCCACGGATCACCAAAACATAATACATCTTATTCTAAATTTGAAACATAGTACTTCAACAAATCTTTCAGCAAGATCAGCTTATAATTTCATACCACCTATATGTTCACGTCTCGACAACCGAACCTTATTCAGTTAAACAACGACTTCAATATGTAAATATTATCTCCACAGGGAAGAATTTGTAAGTGAGGCTCTAAGTTATACTTTCATTAAGGATAAAATCATTCATCATGTTAATCATCCAAAGCTCACTCCATCGCAACATGTTAAAATTTTCCTCTATTTAACCATGGTTTTCCAACGAGTAATCTAAACAGTTACCACCACTATCAATACAACAAATGGTCATGATCATCAACCAACAACATTACTTTTAGCTACCCTATACATAGGTGATAACAAAATTACCACCACACAACATACTCCAACTATTTAAAATAGATTGAATACTAGCATTAACACTGCCCTTAACAACATCATTAACAAAAAGTCTTATGTCTTCTTAATTGATATCAATACTTGCATTGTAGAGACACAACTGCATACTTCCAAATATACTAGTAGTTTGCAACAACGTAAATAGCAACTCTAATCAACTTCCAAATTAAAGTCACTAGGCAACACGATTAAATTCCTCTATTACTCCATTAGATTAGAACATCTTTAAACAACCAGCAAAGTTTCTTTAACTTGATAACAGCTCTACATCATCTTAATGTTTTAACTATGCATCAGGGTTTAAAACTTTAGACATAATCGGGGATCATAAGCACTTTTAAAGCAAAGCAACCGATTCTAAGCATGTACATTAACACCTTTAATCATTCTCGCTAAGAGTAAACTACAACACTAGTAGTCTAGTTATTCTCAAGCTAGAGATAACAACCGCATTGCATTGTTTCAACTCACAAATTAACTTAACAACACATCATTCCATAAACCACAATGTTACCTACTACATAACATGCTAAACAACAATTCTTACTTGGGACAAACGATTTCAGTCAAAAGACTACTTACATTGTTTGCAGCATTTTAGTTTTAAAACTCATCCCAAATTCATAAGGAAACATGACTCTCAAAATTGCAATGAGACAAACCCAAACTTGGTCATGCAAAGGAATTTTCCAAAACACTTTTAAACCTCAAAGGCTCCCACAAGAGGGAACCACGCGATCAAATAACCTTTGCAAATAAGACCTTAACACCAAACCCCAAAGTTTCACGAAACAAGAAGGGTTGTCCAAAGATGATTTCTTAAACCAGTAAAATAACGAAATCAAACACCATTTACTCCTACAAAGCCACAGAACTTCAGCCCGGACAACCAAGTCTGGCATAACGCCGCAATAACTCTTTTGACCTTGAAGAAAGACAAACACAGGAATAAATTGAATGCTTCTCCCCATAAAGCAATCAACAAACTAAGCATCAAAGCTGGAAAGGCGACCAAAAGAAGCGCAACACTAGACTCTTCTTCTTCGTCTTCAACCAAGGAAGACAAAACCACATACCGCATACGGAACAATCTGCGAAAATCCAAGACCAAACACTTTTCTTTTGATTTCAATCAATTAAAACCAAGAAAACCAACCAAAACTGACCCTTAGAACGGTAAAGAGCATACGAAGGAATCCACCACCAAACTCTTCTATTTGACTCCAGTCAACTACCCGATTTACGACAGAAAGGGTAAGCACTTCTTCTCCTACAGGGGTTAATAGTTCTTCGGTGATGGCGCTAACCGGCCACACCGTCAAACCTCACCCTTACTATGAATAAAGTGAGGTGGCCGAAACCCTTCGGCACCACAACCCCATTTTAACACAATAACACAAACAATTCAATTCTCTCATACACATAGCAGCATACTATATCAAATATAGAATTTAGCAACAAGGCTTAAATACAACATTTAAGCGTAAACAACGACACCCATATCCTTCCTACTATGCATCTATGTGTGTCAAATTTTAGATTAGTTATACCACTTTTGCAAGTTTTAATGTTGCTATCCTACGACAAAATTTTAGTTAAGACCTAAGCCATGTTTCTAAGTTATTCCACATCACATTTTAGTTGTACCCTATAGCATGACACTAAAAATACACATTCCAAGGACCTACAGCCCGCTCTGTTACCAACTGTAACACCCCGGCATTTAATATGCCCGAATGCTACCAAGCATAGACTAAGCAACCTCTAAATACCACAATTACAAGTAAATAACAGCAAAGGAACAAATGCTAATACCGAAAATTTCGGCAGCATCTCCTTTGTTTTTCCATGATTCGGAGCAACAACAAAGTATCACAAGTTATATCATAATGGAAAGCATCTAAAATAGCAATAACATGTGACATAGCAACAAAATAAGTCCAGGATAAAGCATTCAACCACTTCATGAGCTAAACGAATCAAATAGTAAGATCGAGCACACAGTTAAGCAATTCTCCAAGTTTCATGGCAATACTTTCATTATCATGACTCCAAATGATAACACTGTCTAATTTGTGTGGAGCTACGTGTAGATGTGTAGCTAAACCCTTTTACCCGCATGCCGGTTTCATGGTACCTAAGAAAAACAACATAAACACAAGCGTGAGTTCGAAACTCAGCAAGCATATTGCAATGGACAACAAGAACAAGTACATGGCAATAATATCTCACATCATGTATATCATCTCATTCAAGAATACATAACATTATCATCATCATTATGTATGCAATGCAATGCGATGCTCATGTCTCCTTGGAAACTCATACCGGTATGGTTGAGTACACACCCGTCGGTGTGCACCCTCTCCCCCCTTCCATCCCGAAGATGGAGGGTGCCTACTCCTCGCTTCCGTTCACCGCGGTGAATGGAATCACGATGAAGGACTTACTCATTGGCTCTCCGGATTAGTCATAACTTTCTCACCGACCTTCCCCGGACTAGTTATGACTTTCTCAGCGCCCGGGCCATGTAACATGCCATGTATGCAAATATGCCAACAACATAATTAACTTGTACATTAACACATGGCATCATAACATAGTAAGCATACTCATCATATCATTGGCAATCATTAAAGTATGGCAAGTGTTCATATCATATATTCAATGTTCAACTAGTCTCAACTAGCAACCTACAAACCGCTATCCATTACAATACACTTGCCTCAACACCGGGCAACGGATTGGCGAGAAGTAGAAGGCACTCCCGGGTTCACACCACCCGCACATAGGTACCACAAACTCACAATCATGTCCACAAAACAGTAAGCAAACCCTCATCTACCCCGACATTGCCAACTACTCGCAAAACCCAAAATCAGCGGTTTTGTCCCGTCGGGACAGCAGCCTTCCAAAAGGCATAACTCGGGTTCTAAGACTCCAAATCAATTAAACGAGTACATCCTCGCGTAGCTTAGGAAATTTCCCAACTTTTTCTAGGTATAGGGAAAGACTGATTCGGACTCTAAAGTTGTTTAATCTACAAAATACCGTGATTTGTTCCAATCACGTCACATATTTTAACACGCTCGGTAAAACAGCCATAACTTTCAAACGGCTGGGCGGAATTGGACGTTCTTTATATCCACTGAAAGATAATGAAATTATATACAACTTCTTCAACATCCGTACGACCAGATTCCGAATCTAAATTGGCGAAAAAATAAGCCCTAGGTCGACTGCTCATGCTGCCCGAAACAGAGGACGTGGCAACTTCAAGATTTCATCTAATCTACTCAATTCCAGCACCACCAATTGATCTAAAAACTTGATAATCACCCTTAGAACAGTACCTAGACCAACCCCAAGGATTCCCATGGCCATACCTTTGCCCAACGCACAAAAACTGAATGGATCTCCTCCCGGTTCGCTCCTCGCTCGAATGGGCGGATCTTCGAGGTGTAGGGGTGGGGAGGCTACCCTAGGGCAGCAAGTGGTGGAGGAGAGGTGGTGGAGAGGTGAGGAGCAATGGGGGCATGGGAGAGGGGGCGCACGGCCAAGGGAGATGGAGGTGGGGCGGCTAGGCAAGGGAGGAGGAGGTGGAGCGCAAGCTAGGGCAGGGGGGCACAAGCTAGGGCAGGGGGGCCCCTAATAACTAGCCCAACAGGAATCCTGTCCTAAATGGACTCATACTCCATCCCACCAATGCCCACAACCCTTTCCCCTAGGCCCAAAACTCCCCGGAAAGGCCCAAACTCCCGGAAACGGCCCGGAAATGGCCTGGAAATGCTAACAACCTCCATACCCTATGGTTTTAACCTTAATTCCACATCTCATAATGTTTTTGACCCCATCATGCTCAATAAATAAGGATACGACACTCCGTGGTGTCACACAATATGATCCCGATGCCTATATTAATTGGGAGATAGCAGTAGCCAAAGAATTTGGCAAGTATGATTTGTTTAAAAATGAAAAGATTAGGATTGCTGCTAGTGTGTTAATTGAATATGCATTAACATGACAGAAGCATATTTGTAGAAAAGAGAGAACCTTAAAATTGGATGGCCATGAAAAGACGTATGAGACTTGAATATGTTCTTGAATATCATACTGATTTTTTGTATACTAGACTCCTATGCTTGAAACAAGGAAATAAATGCATTAAGGAATACTATGAACGATTGCAAAATCATTTGTTGCGTTGTGGTTTAGTTGAAGGTGAAGAAGCAACAGAGCTTAGGTTCATACGTGAACTTATTAAAAAATTCAGGATGTTCTTGTTGATGAAACATATAGTTCTCTTTCATAATTAATTAAATGTTCTTGTAGAGTTGAAGAAATGCTTGCTAAATCTTTGAAAGAATCATTAGCTTCATTTGAAGCGCCCGTTGTTGCAACTTCTTTTGTAGCTAATATTTTGCAGAAAAGTGAGCACCATCGAGAGAATGATGAAGAAAAGTGTATGGAGAAAGAAATAATCAGTAATGTCTCATGTGTAAGCGAAGAGATAATAGTTGAAGTTATACTTACAAGAGCTGATGAGAACTTACAAGGTAATGTAAAATGTATGGACTTTACACATGGAGAAAATAATTTTGAAGAGCTAAAACTGTCCACAAATCATGCTATCGTAGAGTAACTATTTGTGGAACCAATTGCTGATTTTGCTTGTTTACAAGATGATTTGCATGCTATTTCTTGTGATAAAGAGAGTTGTGTGATAATACTTCACTTATATCCATGGTACAACTAGTGAATGGACATGTTACTTTTGTTACCACACGAGATACTTATGATGAAAATAAATATGTCATTCACATTACAAGCGAAAATGATGAGTTGAAATTGATGTCTTCTTTAGATACATTAGGTTACACTGAATTTGATGTTCCGTGTGATTTGAATTATTTAGAGGAGAGACTTTTTATACATTCTAATTTGTCCTGGTATTGCGAAATATTTTTCATGTTATTGGCAAAAATAGTGAGAAAGGAGAGTATAAAGCGCATCGAGTGTGCATGTTGCTTTGTTTCCTGTCATTACTAACATTTTGCAGTACAATATGATGGAGTCGATGATGACTCCACTTCAAGAAAGGGAGGATGATGAGGCCATTCTCATCATGGATAGAACCAACACCGCATACATATAGTCATCATCAAGTGTTGCTGCAATTATATCAACTACGTCCTCTTATTCCATTACGTTTGTGACAAGTTGGCGACACTTCACGGCATCCAATACTTCGTATACATCTACTGTGATGGATCCATCTGTATGGCTTCATCGGCCCCCGCCTTGGCCATCCTTCTCCATCTTTTTGTATACATCAACTACGATGGCTCCATCTGCATGGCTTCATTTGCATATGGAGTCCAATTGATGTGTTTTTATACTTGTTTGAAAGCTAACTTCATCCTCTTTCCAACGGATCCAGTCTCATCTTCAAATTCCTTACGAGTCGACGGGAATCTGCAAAACAAGTTGGGTCAACTCTCTAGTCTGAGTCAAACTTGGGCCTTGGGCCTTGTAAGAGTCCTACTCGGCCACTCCTCTTGTTGTAGCCAACCCTAGCATGAATTTCCCCCTATTTCTCCTATATATAGCTAGGGAGTCCCTTAAAATTACTTGGGTTTTGTTTATTTGATAGTTTAGCCATTGCTACTATTTTGAGTCTTTTCAGACGTGCTTAACAACCGCCTAAGAAGCTCCCTATATCGGAACCCTAACTTATCAATCCTTCATCTATATTTGCAATTTTAGATTGCTTTTGCTTTGTTTTTGCTTGTTCTTCGATTGCTTGCAGGGATTGATCTTCGTGATCAGGTTGATCGTGCACACGGCAAGGTCAATAACCCTCTTGAGTTGGTTTAGCGATTGCTAAGGCACATCATCGTCGTACGGTGTAGTCGGATTATCAAAGTCGTTTCTATCCAAATCGATCGTGTGTTTCTCATTGAAAGATCGGAACACCCAACGTTACATCAAGTCACCCACGAATTAATTACTTGCCATAAAAAATACTGTGACACCTAACATAACTATATTTATATGCTACAAAAATATAGATCTATCTGTAGAAAATATAACTACATTCCTAAGAATATATATCTACCTACATCTAACTAGATTCACAAGATCTATCCAACTACATTCCTAAGAAATGAATATATATAGACGTACTTGTATCAGAATAAAACATCTACATTCACTAGATATATCCGTAACATCTAAATTTAGTTAGATCTAAAAAATTTTCTACTCTACCATAATTTACTGCTAAAAAATTAAACAACGAAATAATTTCGACTCTAACTATATTCCCATGAATATATACGGGCATACTTGTATCGGTATAAAACATCTACATTCTCTAGATCTATCCGTAACCTCTTAATTTAGTTATATCTAAAATTATTTCTACTCAACCATAATTTAATGCTAAAAAAATTAAACAACGAAATAATTTCTACTCTAACTACATTCCCATAAATATATATCGACGTACTTCTATCCGCATAAAACATCTATATTCGCTAGTGTGACACCACGGAGTGTCATAACCTTATAAAATGTGAATGTTGAGGTCAAAAACATTATAAAATGTGAAATTGAAGTGTTAAACTTTGCGGTATGAATTTCGGTCGCATTTCGGGCCGTTTTCGGGAGTTTGGGCCTCTCCGGGGCGAATTGGGCCTTAGGGGGTGACCCCACTTGGGGCCATGAGGGGGAGGAGGGCAGCACAAGGCCTCCCATGCGCCCCACCTCCTGCCCCTTGTGAGCCCCTCCCCATGAAACCCTAGCCGCCCCCCATTGGCCTCCTCTCCACACCTCCACCTTCCCTAGCCGCCCCCCATTGCGCCCCTTCCCTTCCCACCACCTCTCCACCTCCCTTGCTGCCCCTGGGGGAGTTCTCCACCTCAACGCCTCGAAGATCCGTCCATTGGAGCGCTCCGCGATGAGGAGATCCGGTGGATTTGGAGCGAGGAAGGAGATCGCGCGAACCGGGAGGAGATCCGGTGGGTTTTCATTCGTCGGGCGAAGGTATGGCCACGGGGATCCTTGGGGTTGGTCTAGGATCTATTCTGAGGGTTAATATCATGTTTTTAGATCATTTGGTGGTGCTGTAGTTGGGTAGATTAGATGGAATCTAGAGTTTGCCACATTCTCTGTTTCGGGCAGCATGAGCAGTCGGCCTAGGGTTTGGGTTTTCGCCAATTTAGAGTCGGAATTTGGTCGTCCGCCTGTTGAAGAAGTTGTAGGTAACTTCAATACCTTTCAGTGGCTATAATGAACGTCCAATTCTGCCCAGCCGTTTGAAAGTTATGCTTGTTTTACCGAACGTATTAAAAACTGTGACGTGATTGGAATAGATCACGGTATTCTGTAGATTAAACCACTTTAGAGTCCGAATCAGTCTTTCCATATACTTAGAAAAAGTTAGGAAATTTCCTAAGCTACGTGAGGATGTACTCGTTTAATTGATTCGGAGTCTTAGAACCTGAGTTATGCTTTTTGGAAGGCTGCTGTCCCGACGGGACAGAACCTCTGTTTTGGGGTTTTTCGAGTAGTTTGCGATGTCGGGGTAGAAGAGTGTTTGCGTACTGTTTTGTGGACATGATTGTGAGTGTGTGGTACCTATGTGCAGGTGGTGTGACCCCGAGAGTGCCTTCTACTTCTCGCCAATCCGTCGCCCGTGGTTGAGGCAAGTGTATTGGAATGGGTAGCGGGTTGTAGTTTGCTAGATTGGTTGAGATTGAAATTGAATATATGATATGTTCACATGCCATGCTTTAATGATTGCCATTGATATGATGAATATGCTTATTATGTTATGATGCCATGTGTTAATGTATAAGTTATTTATGATGTTGGCATGTTTGCATAATGGCATGATACATGGCCCGGGCGGTGAGAAAGTCATAACTAGTCCGGGGAAGGTCGGTGAGAAAGTTATGACTATTCCGGAGAGCTAATGAGTAAGTCCTACATCGTGATTCCATCCACCGCGGTGTATGGAAGCGAGGAGTAGGCACCCTCCATCTTCGGGATGGAAGGGGGGAGAGGGTGCACACCGACGGGTGTGTACTCAACCATACCGGTATGAGTTTCCTGGAGATATGTGCATCGTATTGCATTGCATTATATGAGGATGTTATATGATGATGATATATGATGATGTCAATGATATGCTTACGCTATGAATATGATATGTGTATGATGTCGTATGTGAAAAGTGGTGATGAAGGTATTAGAATGAATTTTCTTGTTCCATTGCAATATACTTGCTGAGTGATGAACTCACGCTTGTGTTTATGTTATTTTTCTTAGGTACCATGAAACCGGCATGCGGGAAAGGGAGCTAGTCACACGTCATCACTTAGCACCACACATATAAACAATGACATGTTCCTTCCTTTAATTGTGATGGTTAATTTGTGTGCTTGGTTTCCTCATTTACTTCGTTTGGCTCATGAGATGGTTGGAATCTTTATTCTAGGCTTATACTGCGGCCAGAACCCTTATTATTGATGATTTAGATGTCATTCTTTATACTAAATCCTGTGATCATATTGTTGTTGCTTCAATTCTTGGAAAAACAAAGGAGATGCTGCCGAAATTTTTCGGTTTTAGCATTTACTCCTTTGCTGTAATTTATCTTAATTTATGGTATTTAGATGTTGTTTAGCCTATGTTTGGTAGCATTCAGGCATACTAGATGCCGAGGTGTTACAGCTAGATCTATCTGTAACCTCTAAATGTAGTTAGATCTAAAATTATTTCTACTCTACCATAATTTACAGCTAAAAAAATTAAACAACGAACAATTACCTTAATAAAGTCGCGCAGTCCATCCTCTCTCTTTTTTTCTCTCCACCCTCTTCCTCTCCCTCCTCATTTTCTTTCTCTGCTGTCGGTTCGATTCTCGGCTGGCTCGTTCAAATGAGCACAATGCCGTGCGACAGGATTTTAAATCCTCTCTATCGCCCATTGGTTGGGCGACAGAAGCCCATGCTTCCCCTGTCACTCTTTCATCGGGTAGTTTTTATACTATCGCCCTTTCATCGGGTCCAGTTGCCCTTTCATCGGGCGGTTTTTATACTGTCGCCCGTTCATCGGGCGACAGAGACTCGACTAGCCTACTGTCGCCCATTGGTTCGGCGATATTTTTGTGTTGCCCAACCGACGGGCGACATGTTTATATTTCTGCAATTTTTTTCCCAAATTATATTTTTGAAATTTTAAAAAAATGTATTATTAAAAAAAAAATTTCGACTGTCTATATAGGCAACATATCCAGCGTAAAGTTTTCGTGCAACCACCGTGCAACTCTACTAAAAAAAAACAAAAACTTCTGAAAAAAATCATGGATGTACATCTCAACTTACCCCATCTACGTATAAAATTTCATGATCAAATTGGTCCTATGCTAGAAGTTACAAAAAAGACAAATTTTGGGGTGCATTTGAACTATTCAAGTTTGTCAGAAGTTTGTCTTTTTTGTAACTTCTATCATAGGACGAATTTGATCATGAAATTTTATACATAGATGGGGTAAGTTGAGATGTACATCCATGATTTTTTTCAGAATTTTTTGAAACTTTTTTTAGTAGGGTTGCACGGTGGTTACACGAAAACTTTGATTGCACTGGATATGTTGCCGTCTATATAAGTCTACTTAACCTTACTAAGGTATTAGTGGTGCATTTTATGTTCAAAATTCTGTTAGCGAATATATTCCTAGTGTGTTAGCCCATGTAAGTAGGATCTAGCACCTGCGTATACACTCTGTTACGGTTCCTATTCTGTTGATGCGTCCGAGTCTTCAGGACTGCACGCCGTCACCTACGTGTGATCGTGCATGCCGTTCTTCCCGCTGGGCATGCCGCTCCTTCCGTTGGAGACCCTCTCATGTAGCTGTACTACATATACTTGGCACTGTGAATGAATACATGTGGGGTTGATTCAATAGTTTAGCTTGGTATCAGAGCGTTCTGATCCTCAGCCTTCACACCATGAGTGAGCAAACTTCGGATCCTTCTGAAACCGGGGTTCCTCCTGGTGCGGCGATCACCGGCGCCGACTCTACACCTTCTCAGCCCATCATTCCCAACCCCATCTCAGCTTCTTCTGCCCTTCCCGTAGCACCTCCCTCCATCCACCATGTTAACATTCTCAGCTACATACCCTTCAAGTTGGACCTGATGGCCAACAATTACAAGAAGTGGCGCAACTTCATGGTCTACGTCCTGAGCAAGTTCGATGTGAAGGATCACGTCGACGAAGCCTCCAACCCCAAGCACGAGAATGAAGATTGGCGCCGTGACGACATCACTATCGCCCTGTGGCTCTACTCCACAATCTCAGATGAGCTTTTGGACGTTGTGATGACGCCCAACTCCACCGCCTACGATGTGTGGACTCAGTTGTACACCTTCTTCCACCACAGCAAGCCCAGCCGCGCCATCCATCTCAACGCCGAATTCCGGGCAACCACCCAGGGCGACATGAGCATCGGCGCATACTGCCGCAAGCTGAAGAACCTGGCTGATTCCCTCGCCGACGTCGACGAGCCTGTCAACGATCATACGCTCACCATGCAGCTCTTCCAAGGCCTCAGTGAGAAGTATAAGATGATCTCCACCGTGCTGCAAAACCAGGACCCGCTGCCCTCCTTTGTGCAGGTCCGCTCCCGTCTTCTCCTGGAGGAAGTCACCATCGACAAACGTGCCCAACAGGAGGCAGCCGCCGCTGCCCTCGTGGTCGGCCCGCCACCTACTGGTCCTGGCGGTGCTGCCGGCTTTCACCAGCCTGAGGCACCTCCCCAAGGCGGCCACATGGGGCGAGGCCACCAACAAGGCCGTGGCGGCGGCAACAACCGTGGCCGCGGCGGCGGACGCGGACGCGGGCGTGGACGTGGCCGCGGCTACAACAACTACTACAACAACAACGCATTCACCGGCTCCTACCATAGCGGCCTGCACCAGCAACCCGTCATGGGCTACTTCACGCCGGTACCATCACACCTCCGTCCGATGGTGACTCCGAATGCGACTGGAGTGCTCGGCTCCCGCCCACCGGTGCCGCAGCAAGCCTACCCCATCCTCTACCCCAGCAGCTCCAGCAGCCATGGCACCTTGTCTGCTCCGGTCGTGCCTCACCAGATGATGCAGCTACCGTCTACGCCGGTCGTATGGGATCACGCCTCCATGGCCGCTTCCGCCGCCAGCAACACGGACATCGCCAACCATCCTGACTGGATTATGGACACCGGAGCCTCATCACACATCGCCAACTCCTCCGGTATCCTCCGCACATCCTCTCCTTTTCCTCCACATTCTTCTCCTCGTATTATTGTTGGCAATGGTACCTCTTTGCCTGTCACTGCCACTGGCTCAGCGACTCTCACTCACAAACCTTTCTATCTTCACAATACTCTCATTTCTCCTGGCATTGTTAAGAATCTTGTCTTAGTTCGACGATTTACTCGCGATAATCATTGCTCCGTTGAATTTGACCCACATGGTTTTTCTGTGAAGGATCTGGATTCCAAGAATCTCATCATGCGCTCCAGTAGTGCTGGTGATCTCTACCCTTTCTACGGCACGTCTCAGTCCAACTTAATCGCTCTGGCTGCCTCCTCCACCGACGACCTATGGCATCGACGCTTGGGACATCCATCTTCCTCCACAATTTCCAAGCTCTCTTCAGTTTTACCGAGTCTCCAATGTAATAAATCGCATCATGTTTCATCTCTTTGTGAGGCCTGCCAATTAGGACGTCATCGTCGCCTTCCTTTTTCAGCTTCAACTACTTACAGCAATAAACCATTTCAGCTTGTTCATTGCGATTTGTGGACATCTCCTGTTTGTAGTTTCTCTGGATACAAATACTACCTCATCATTGTTGACGATTACTTGCATTTTTGTTGGACTTTTCCCTTGCGTAACAAATCAGATACTTCACCGGTGCTCATCCGTTTCTTTACATTCATCTACACTCAATTTCATCGCTTGATCTCCTGCCTCCAAAGTGACAACGGAGGTGAATTTCTTAACCAAACCTTACGTGCTTTTCTTTCTTCTCATGGTGTCGCTCTCCGCCTTTCGTGTCCTCACACCTCGCCCCAAAACGGCCGTGCTGAACGTGCGATTCGCTCCACAAATGACATCGTTCGCACCCTTCTGTGTCAGTCTAATTTACCTCCTGCCTTTTGGGTCGAGGCGCTCAACACAGCGACTCATCTTCTTAACATACGACCCTCCAAACCAATCCATTTTTGCACTCCTCACTTCCTTCTTCACGGTGTTCATCCAACCTATGACCATCTTAAAGTTTTCGGTTGTCTATGCTTTCCAAACCTCCTCTGCACCTCGCCACATAAACTTGCGCCTCGATCTTCCCGATGTGTTTTCATTGGATATCCCCTCGAGCACAAAGGTTACAGGTGCTTAGACCTCTCCACCAGACGCGTCATTATCTCTCGTCATGTTACCTTCGACGAACACCTTTTTCCTTATAGCCCGATCTCCTTTCCAGATCCACCAGCCCCAACCGCTGCACCTCTCGAGCCAACCATTTTCTCCGACCTTCGTGCTGCTCCACCTCTGTCCTCGGCAAATCTCAACACTTTGGTAACCGTCTCACGCGCTTTGCCTCCCTTACCTGCGCCGACGCCATCTCCCAGTTCATCTACTAGCTCACCCGGTGGCACTGCGCGCCTCCCGGATCCACCCTCTCCGGTCTCTCTTGCTTCGCCTGCGCCACGCTGCCAACCACTCCTGCCAAAAAGTACATCGGTACAACCACCTGCCAATTCCCACTCCATGACCACCCGGGCAAAATCTGGCTTCGCTATGCCCAAACACCATTATTCCATGCACACCACCGCCATTTCTCCCATCCCTTCTTCCTTCCGCGTCGCACTCAAGGATCCAAATTGGCACCAGGCGATGCAGGAGGAATACGATGCCCTCCTGCGTAATGATACCTGGTCCCTAGTGCCTCGCCCTCCCAACACCAACGTAGTCACCGGGAAATGGATTTTTCGTCACAAATTCCACCCCGATGGCTCTCTCTCTCGCTATAAAGCCCGTTGGGTTTTGCGTGGTTTTACTCAGCAGCCCGGCGTGGATTACGGCGAGACCTTTAGCCCCGTAGTGAAACCGGCCACTATACGCACCATTCTTAGCCTCGCCACCGCCCAACACTGGCCCATCCGCCAACTTGACGTGAAAAATGCCTTCCTTCATGGACGGCTGGATGAAATCGTCTACTCCTCTCAACCATCTGGCTTTCACAGCTCTTCTTATCCTACACATGTGTGTCGTCTACACAAATCCCTCTATGGCCTCAAACAGGCGCCCCGAGCCTGGTTCACTCGCTTCACATCCCACCTTCTCTCTCTCGGCTTCACCGCTTCCAAATGTGACTCCTCACTGTTTATTCTTCGGCGTGGTGCCTCCATTGCCTACCTCTTATTATATGTTGATGACATTATCCTCACAGCCAGTAGCTCCTTGCTCCTGACCTCACTCGTTTCTTCCCTCCACACCGAATTCTCCATGTCCGATCTTGGTGATCTCCATCACTTCCTTGGTGTGAATGTCCATCGCGACAAGGACGGGCTCTTCCTCTCGCAGCAGCAGTATGCACTTGAGATCCTTGAGCGTGCCAATATGCTCCATTGCAAACCCATCTCCACGCCGATTGATACTCGCTCTAAGCTTTCATCTGATGGTGACCCATTCTCTGATCCATCTCTCTACCGTAGCCTTGCCGGCGCTCTCCAATACCTCACTCTCACCAGGTCAGATATCTCCTATTCTGTCCAACAGGCCTGCTTATTCATGCATTCTCCTCGCCAACCACATTTCCAGTTGCTCAAACGTATCCTCCGTTACATACGAGGCACCTCCCACTATGGTCTTCAGCTCTTTTCCTCTTCCAACACCAATCTTGTTGCCTATTCTGATGCCGATTGGGCCGGGTGCCCTGATACACGCAGGTCTACTTCCGGTTTTTGTATTTTTCTTGGATCGAATCTCATTTCTTGGTCTTCAAAACGACAGCATACCGTTTCCCGTTCCAGTGCCGAAGCTGAATATCGTGCTATCGCCAACTGCATCGCCGAATCCTGTTGGCTTCGACAACTCTTCACTGAACTTCATATGCCTCCCACTCGATCCACTCTTGTTTACTGTGATAATGTCAGTGCCATGTATCTCTCCTCCAATCCAGTCCAACACCAGCGCACAAAACAGCACAAAACATGTGGAAATTGATTTACACTTTGTTCGGGACCGTGTTGCTCTTGGCGAAGCTCGTGTATTGCATGTTCCTACGACATCTCAATTTGCAGATATTTTCACAAAGGGTCTGCCGTCCAGCTTGTTCAATGACTTCCGCTCCAGCCTTAACATCCGACCACACGATGTTGCGGCTGCGGGGGGCTGTTAGCGAATATATTCCTAGTGTGTTAGCCCATGTAAGTAGGATCTAGCACCTGCGTATACACTCTGTTACGGTTCCTATTCTGTTGATGCGTCCGAGTCTTCAGGACTGCACGCCGTCACCTACGTGTGATCGTGCATGCCGTTCTTCCCGCTGGGCATGCCGCTCCTTCCGTTGGAGACCCTCTCATGTAGCTGTACTACATATACTTGGCACTGTGAATGAATACATGTGGGGTTGATTCAATAGTTTAGCTAATTCTGCCAGAAGATTTTATGGTGCAGTGAAATCTTTTATGAGTTTGAACCGGTTGTCTTCTCGAAAATGCAGAGATCTTTGGTGTTGATAAAATCAGTTCGGTAAGACAAATGCAAGTAATATTTGCAAGTTTCTGTCAATGCAGCACTGAAAATTTCTTTTTTATCAAATGTTCAAAGACCTCATCGTAATTAGTTCGGCCAAAACATGTATAGCAGTAACTGTAATGTTAAGGATTAGTCTAATTGCTAGCGATTTGGTTTCCATATGTTGATGGTTGATGTCTTCGTGCAATCGTGGTGTACCTTATGTCAAAAATGGACTCCACACCTCCGGGCCATTCTTACCGAGAGGATACCAAGAACATCAATAAAAATCAGAATCTCCTACAAATTACTGCTTCGATTTGATTTGCACAAGAAATTTCTTTCTACAATGATATGTATCCATTTAGTACAATAAAAATAACTAAAAATACTGCTTCGATTTGATTTACAAAAGAAACTACATTCTACAAATATATGCATCCATTTAATACAATAAAAATAATTATATTTCATGTGGAAGCTTCTACAGTATGCATCTGTAGGATCGAAGTATACGAGTATAGCAATCAGAGGGGGGTGAATGATTGTGCGGAAGCTAAAACCAAATTTTTAATCTATTAAAAATTCACCTCAAAACGGAACCAAATAATTGCCTCGTATTCGACAAAAACAGATTGACAGACGTTGGGTAAAACGCGAATTCCGGGAGATCCAATCGTCGGATCGATCTGAAATTTGGACACAAGAAACTAGATTCCAATACGAATCGAAACCGAAAAGAATCAGCTCGATCGAACTTACGGATCAAAAATTTATGAACCTCCCAAGCTTACTATGACAGAAGATAACGAGAATCAATCTAATCAAAACTTGTAGATTAATCAAGAACGACAAAAGATTAATCAACAAAACTTTGAGGAACATTAAATTGATGCCCTAGAAAGCTTTTGGATGGATCAAAACAAAGAGAAACTCAAGGAATCAAAGATCCAATCAAGAACCAGAAGATGTGCAACAAAGGAACCCAAAAACAGAAATTACTGTAGCACGCGAGTACTGTAGTTACGAGGTTACTGTAGCACGCAAATAATCTGGAAGAATTTATCTTTATTTCTTTTGTCTAAAGTACTCCCAACAAAAGAGTACAAACCCTAAAGATCTGCTCTATACTTGATGCATAAACAGGAGGCGTCCCCCCTATCTATACAGAGCAAACACATAGAGTCCTGAATGCAATTCCTACTATTAATCCTAGAAGGAGTATGTATTCAACACAACTCCACTTGGCCCAACCTGGCCAAATACAGCTCTTGCACGCGTATGGCAATCGAGCCATACTCACGTGACTAACAACTCTTGCACGCATATGGTCACCATGCCATACTCACGTGACAAACCATTCTTCATGTGCACCATTCTCTTAGCCCGAATGTCCCGCATGACATCCTTGACCACCAAGACCTCAGTTCCTCCCTGAGCCTAGTCCCAAACCTCAGTTCCTCCATGAACCTAGTTCCGGTCCCCTCATCGACCACGTTCGCCTTCGAGCAATACCTGCACATGAACAAACACAAAATTCTCCGAGCACAAGTCCGCGACTTGACTCAACATTAGTCCATGCAAATACTCACACGAGCATTGCATAAGTTCAAAACATGCATTATGAAATTCAATCAAATTTCATAACCACAGATCAATCATCAAATAATTTTCAATATCACAAAAATCAACCTTGAGCACAAAACCATTCACGCCGGACCAAACATCGGTCCGACGCAGCTCACGACGGACCAAATATTTAGTCTGGCGTACATGCGAAAGTCTCGATTCAATTTAAAACAAACATGTTCAAAAACACGTTCATGACAGACCAAATTTTTGGTCCGGCGTACATGCAAAAACAACGATAAAAAATGCATTCACGACGCACCAACAATTTGGTCCGGCGTGCATGGTCCGGCGTAACATAGAAGCTTACTATTTTTGTAAAACTTGGTCCGGCACAAAAGTTTTAAAAACATGTTCACGGCGGACTAAAGAAAAGCGGTCCGGCGTACATGCGAAATCAAGCATCAAAATGCCGTTCACGATGGACCAAAAGTTTGGTCCGTCGTGCATGTAAAAAACAGGCTTTAAAAGCTCATTCACGGCGGACTAAAGTTTGGTCCGGCGCAATGGTCCGGCGTAAGAGTGAAAACTTACTGTTTCTTGGAACTTTGGTCCGGCGCAAAAGAGACACACTATTTTTGTCAATTTGTCAAACACATGTACAAACATATTTTACAAATTCAATTCTTAAGCCAATTTTTTAGCACACGATTTCACAGCATCATAATTTTTCTATGCTTTAATTGAGCCAACATGTTTCTAAATTCAAGCCAACATGTCTCTAAATCTCTCCCTTATCTAAGCTCGATAGGAATGCGGCCTTCAGAGCCAACATGTCTCTAATTCTCTCCCTTATCTAAGCTTGATAGGAATGCGGCCTTCAGAGCGAGCTCGTACCTTATGTCCTCAAAACGATAGTTTTTGCTTTTTGCGAAAAAATCCTTTATAAATCTTGAAATTACATCGAGGCCTCCTTCCGGCCCTTTTGCGTAAACAACCCTTATAGTTTCACAAATCAACACCTCAGTCTGAACCAAGTGCTTTTGCAAATAAATCCTCACAGTTCCAAAACAATACGTTCAAACCTGATCCGACCCCTTTCGAAAAAAGGCCCCTTGTTTCTAGAAAATTGTATCCTTGCTTTTGTGAAAAAAAACCTCAAATTGCAAAAAATGTCTTAGAAATTATGGTTTCGGGAATTTACGACGAGGTCGTATGGGATCCTATAGGAAGGTCCCTTTAGGAATTTTCGAAAAGGCACTATACCTTCTAGTAATTTTATATGTAGGCTCTCAAGAATTCAAAAATTTACGAAGAAATCTTGTATGATTTTACACAAAAAAAAACCTTATAAAATGCTAGAAATCCGTTCGACGACGCAGCTTAACCTGCAAACCATCAGTGTAACTAAGGCCCTGTTTCGGGGGGCTACGGCTGGACTGTAAATTTGATTTTGGCTTGCTGCTCTGTAAAGCTATTGTAGCTGGCGGCTGTAGCTTTTCTTTGATAGGCCGTTTGGCAAACTGGTTGATTCATAACTGCTGCAGCTGTAGCTGGTGTGTAAATGACTGAAATAACCTTAAGAGTTCTGAAGGCTTGTTTGTATGCTGACTTAACTTAAATATTGATGTTTTGAATTATATTTGTGAAAATATTAAGTGATGAATAACTAAGCGTTAGCTATTTTTTATTTTTTATCACAATATTACATAATTTTTTTTTTCTTAATAACCGTTTGTTTATCTTGTTCAATGCAAGTACATGGAAACATACAAGACCATCAATTTCCCCCATATATGCATAAATTCCAAGCTTTGTATTGCAATACCAGTGAGCTTTCACACATTTATTTTATATTTTAATGGCATCAAATGGAAAAGGTGCAATATCCACTATCACATAGCAAAATCCCTACTCTCTATTAGTGATCAAAGAGTTATCAATTAAATCACGAAGAGTAGCCATGTCCCCATCATCCACTAACATGTCATTTTCACTAACTGTCGCAGACGCTTCTTCTTTAGCAACCGTTGGAATGTAGTCCTCATCCTCATCACACCTCCGGAATAGACGATCATGTATAGCACTTTCACGAATTAAGTTATGTAGTGACATACATGCCATTATGATCTTCTTCTGCCTCTCCACTTTAAAACTTGGTAGTTCCAGCAATCTTCGCCATTTCATCTTCAACACTCCGAAGGCTCGTTCAATCACATTACGAAGAGAAGAGTGACAGAAATTGAACCACTCCTTCCCTCTTGGTCCTCGACCCCGTTGCCACTCCGGAACATGATACTTTTGGATTTTGTACGGAGCTAGATATCCCTTTCGATTAGGGTATCCCGCGTCGACAAGATAATATTTTGCTGTACAAATACATAAAGTGTGAAAACATTTAATGTGAGTGGGAAAAAATTTGTCATTTTGAAAGAGAAAATAATTACCTTCAGGTCGATGTGGGAAGTGATATGAATACTTAGACAATGTATCGTTGAACATGCGAGAATCATGTGCTGCTCCAGGCCATCCAGCTATAACAAATGTGAATCTCATATCGAAGTCACAAACAGACATGACATTCTGAGTAGCATAACCATGACAACCAATGTGGGTAAGTTGGTCCGCCTTAGGGACAACAACAGGTATATGCGTGCCATCTATTGCACCAATGCAATTAATGAAGTGATGTGCAAAACGAGGATCTAGAAGTCGTGTATGCACTGTACTGAACTGGGTATCTTTTGGTTTGATATTATCTTTAGCCAAAAGTTGAAGGCAATCCAATACATCATTGAACTTCCTAAATATTGTTTCATTGGAATGTTTAAAATGGTTCTCCACTTGGTTAAATGACTGAGGAGCACTAATCGTCCACAAGAACATTGCCAAAGTTTCTATAGAATGCATCGCTCTAGTCGATTTTAAGCCATATTTTTCCATTATTGTTTCATGCAACTTATAAAAAATAGGAATATTCATTCGAAACATGCTATAGCAATCCCTGTTATTACTAAGTTGCTTTATAACCCATTGATACACAACCATTTGAGGTGGTGCCCTTGTTTTCTTTTCTAGGTATGTATCACAGTAATCCATACCTACAAGAAGAAGAACTACTGCAGCTTGGAGCTGCATAGTTCTCCTCCTTTTGTTCTCTTGTTCAACTATGTCGGAGTCACTCTCACTTGATGTGCTACTGAATGAGCTATCGTTCTCACTTGGTAAACTCATCTACAAACACTAACAACCAAAAGGTAACATAAGTGACAATAACTTGATGAGAAGCATAGTTCAAACAAACAAACATATGTGTAACACCCCGGCATTTAATATGCCCGAATGCTACCAAACATAAGCTAAACAACAACTAAATATCACATTTAAACATAAATTCCAGCAAAGGTACATATGCTAAAAAACCGATATTTCGGCAGCATCTCCTTTGTTTTTCAATGAATTAACACAATATCAATATCATGGTAAGATATATCATAGCACACGACATCTAAAACATCAACATAAATGGATGTATCATCAAACTACGCCAATAATACCACGCTCAACCACTTCATAAACTATAACGAAGCAAATAAGGGATCACAAGCATGCTAGATTAAACCATACATTAACTTTATGGCACAACTCTTAAAATCATGTCTCCAAGTGATTAATCATAGACTATGATGGTGGAGCTACGTGTAGAAGTGTAGCTAAACCCCTTTTTCCCGCATGTCGATCTCAAAGTACCTAAAAATAACATAAAACACAAGCGTGAGTTCGAAAACTCAGCAAGCATATTGTAATGGACAACAAGATCATTTACAAGACAATAATACCTCACATGACATATAACATCTCATACTTGAGCACATAACAACATCATCATCATTAAATATGTATTGCAATGCAATGCAATGCAATGTTATGCTCATATCTCCTTGGAAACTCATACCGGTATGGTTGAGTACACACCCGTCGGTGTGCACCCTCTCCCCCCTTCCATCCCGAAGATGGAGGGTGCCTACTCCTCGCTTCCATTCACCACGTGGATGGAATCACGATGTAAGTCTTACTCAATGGCGTTCCGGACTAGTCATAACTTTCTCACCGGCCTTTCCCGGATTAGTTAATGACTTTCTCACCGCCCTCGCCCCATCTCATGTCATGCATGCAACTATGCCAATTATCATATTTCACATGTACGTAAACATATGGCATCTCATCATGACAAATATTAACACATGGCATCAAATCATGATAATCATACTCAATATATCATTGGAAAACAGCAAGCAAGGCAAGTGATCATAGCAAGTATTCAATCTTTCATCCAATATCAACAAGCAACCTACAATCCGCTATACATTACAACACACTTGCCTTCAACCACGGGCAACGGAGTGACGAGAGGTTGAGGGCACTCCTGGAGGCACACCACCTGCAAACACGTGCCATACACTCAAATCGAGTCCACAAAACAGCACACATAAATCCCACTACCCCGACTTCGCTTACAACTCCTAAAATCAGAAAACGGCAAATCTGTCCCTTCGGGACAGCAGCCTTCCAATGGGCATAACTTCTGTTCTAGGACCCCAAATTGAATAAACGAGTACACCCTCGCGTAGCTTAGGAAATTTCCCAACTTTTTTTAGTTATAGGGAAAGACTGATTCGGACTCTAATGTTGTTTAATCTAACGATTACCGAGATCTGTTCCAATCGCGTCACAGATTTTAATACGCTCGGTAAAATAGTCATAACTTTCAAACGGCTGGGCGGAATTTAACGTTCTTTATATGCACGGAAAGATAATAAAAATATCTACAACTTCTTAAAAGTCCGTACGGTCATATTCGAAATCTAAATTAGTTTAATCTAATGTTGAACACAGACTGTCCCAACCTCGACACAGATTGGACAGCGCCTACCAAAACGGCCATAACTTTCAGACCGTAACTCCAAAAATTCTCAAAAAAAATACAAAAAATAGTTATTGATGATACCTACAACTTCTTCAACAGGAGGTCGGCCAAATTCCAACTCTAAAATTGTGAAATCGCACCCCCTAAAACGGACTCCAAATCTGCCCGAAACTGAGTACAATACGAACTCTAGTTCTTTTCAGATCTACTCCATGGCAGCACGTCCTCTTGATCTAAAAACTCCAAATCTACCATGAGAACAGCACCTAGACCTTCCCCAAGGTTTCCCCATGGACATACCTTTGCCCGACGAACGAAACTCCAATAGATCGCCTCGCGGATCGCTCCTCGCCCCACGCTCCTCGCTCCTCGCTCCAATGGATGGATCCACGAGGTGCAGGGGTGGGGAGGCCACCCTAGGGCAGCAAGGGGTGGAGGAGAGGTGGGGTGGAGGTGGAGAGGGCAAGGGCAAGGGCAAGGGGGTGCACGGCCTAGAAGGGGGAGGAGGGGGGGTGCGGCTAGGCTTGGGGGAGGGGATGTGGGGCGCAAGGAGGGGGTGGGGGCGCACCTAAAGGGCAGGGGGAGCCCTCCCACCAGCCCACAACACGGACTCCGTGTCCGAGAAGGTTTCCTAAACCATCCCACCAAAGCCCACAACCCCTCTTTAAGGCCCAAAAACCCCCGGAAAGGCCAAAAACTCCGAAAACGGCCCGGAAACGTTAATAACCTCCAATCCCTATGGTTTTAACCTTATTACCACATCTCATACCGTAATTAACCTTATCATGCTCAATAATTAAGGATACGACACTCCGTGGCGACATAACACTTCAACCGGCCCAAAAACGCGAGAAAACCCTAAGCCGAAAGGTTTTATTCTCTAGTTTCACCTACTATAACGTCACACCAAACCATAGTGTCACATTATGATAACACAATGATATGCATAGTTTAAACAAACATAATATGATAACACAATGACATACATAGTTCAAACAAATCTGATATTATTAGGACAAACATAGTTGAAACATACGTCATATTAGAATATTACGACAAACTTAGTTCAAACATACATAATACTCAAATGTTAATAAAAAGAACATAAAAAGGCTTCTAGCTCTTTTTGCGGTCTTCGTACATCCTCTTAAGCCAGACAACCCTTCCATGATCGGTCTCTATAGACCAAAACACCACTCGTGTCAATGTATAAGCCAACATACACCTCTGGGTCGGGTGTGTGTGAAGTTCAAACAAGGGGCTTTCATGGAGATTGCTCGCAAGATGGAGAAAGGGGATGATCGCGAAGCTTGCAAAGGCACACTCAGATTTTATCCAGGTTCGGGCCCTCCTGAGAGTAATAGCCCTAGTCCTGTATGTGTATTCTTGCTTGTGTTCTTGGGGGAATTGAAAGAACCAGGGACCTGGAACTCCCGGACCCTCACCCCAAAGGAGAATGAACTAATCTCAAAGACTGAACCCCTTCTCCCATGCACCCCAACTACCTTTTATACTCGGGCTGGCTGGGGCGCATGGGGTTCACAAATGTACAGTACGTTGTATACACTGGGAAGACTGCAATTAATGCACCAGTCACTACTCTTGCAGCACACTTAATGCCCTGGCACGCTCGTCCCTCCCTGCCTGGGGCCCAGCGCCACAAATCGCCGCTTCTGCCGGGGTGGGGAATTGCACCATGACATCCCTCGTCATTATGGCGCGTGTTGGGAACACACGCCGCCATACTGTGGCCTTCATTACCTTCATTTAATGCGCACGATACGCAATAAATGTCTTTGACCTCCTGCGCGGCTATGCATGTTGCTAGGTGGCCTCGGGAACTGAGCGCCAGCGGGGTGGACTGGGCGCCGCGCGTTCGCTAGGTGGCCACCTTGCTGATCGCCCAGCGGCGTGGCCTGGTCACCACCTGACCGCTTGGCGATCAACCCAGGTGACCGCCAGCGGCGTGGCCTGGTCTCCACCCGTCCGCTGGGCGGTCACACAGCTGTCCACCAGCGGCGTGGCCTGGTCGCCACCTGACCGCTGGGCGATCACATTGCTGACCGCCAACGGCGTGACCTGGTCGCCACCTGACCACTGGGCGACCACCTCACTGATCGTCAGCGGCGTGGTCTGGATGCCACGTGTCTGCCGACAGCTCCTACCGAAGTGTAGTGGGCACCCTGTTCTAGAATACGCCGACAGTAGCCCCCGGACCTACCTTGGAGCGCCCCTTTTTTACCTTTCCGGAAATGAAAAACGGCTCATTCTCCAGGGTGGGTCCACTATAAGAGCCCACGTAACGCCGCGGCTTTTAAGTGCAGCCGCCGTTTCCGGGCATCGAGGTGGAACGTGCAACCGTCCCTGCCTCGTAACCGGCGCGGGCCTGGGGAACACGCCCGCGCCTCTTCTGATTCTTTTGGGTTTCCGGCCAACGAACCGCCGCGCCTCCTCGGGTCTCTCACTATTCGAACTGTCGCGCCCCCTCGGGTCTCCCGCTGAAGCGCTCCTCCATGCGCACATATATATATAGGGGGCCCGGGGGGAGGCGGTTCGCTCTTTCCTTAGTCTTTGCTTCCTTGCGAACTGCTCCTTCGCCTTCACTCCCAGCGAACTGCTCCTTCGCTCACATGGCGCCACCAGCACCTCTGCTTCCACCATCGACCGTCGAGGATGTCGACGCCGAGAGGTTTGCCACGTACGTAGCCGGCAGCACCGTCCGTACTCACGCCGGGACCGCCGCGCCCGGCTGCCGTCCGGGAGAAGTAATCTTCTTCGGATGGGGGATGCTGGCGGGCCTCCTTCCGCCGATCTCCGACTTCTACCTCGCCATCCTCAACTTCTACTCCATCCACAACATTCACCTTCCTCCCAACTCCGTTGTTCTCCTTCCTGTCTTCGCCCATTTCTGCGAGATGTTCGTGCGAGTGGCCCCCAATCTTCCCTTCTTCCACTTCTTCTATTCCTTGCATGCGGCCAAGGATCTTTCCACCACGGCGGGCTCCTGCCACCTCCGCCTTCGGGACGGCGTGGCTTCCCGCTACATTCCGCTGGACCTCCGCTCCAACTGGAGGTCTTGGCGCAATTAGTGGCTCTACGTCGAGGACGACAGCAGTGTAGAGGTCTTGGAGTTGCCAACTGGGCCAGCGGTCAGCACCCCTACCTGGGGAGCTCATGTTGACGAGATGCCTGAGCTCCAGGTGATGCTGGCCCGCGTGGACCAGCTGCGAACAACGGGCTTGACGGGGGCCATGGTTCTCCGGGATTACGTCTCCCGGAGAATAAGTCCCCTGCGCCGCCGTGCCTGCCTCGCCTGGCAGTACACGGGCCCTGACGACATGACCCGGACATCTCCGGAGGTAAGTCCCTTGTTTTGTTGTTTTTTTTAAACTGCCGCTGAACTAACGGCGACTTGACTCCTTTTTATCTCTCTTTTCTCAGCTGCAGGGGATTTATCCCTTGCAAAGATTGACGCGTGGATGGCGCAGCTGGGCGTCCTCGACCCCATCCCGCCTTTTCCAACTGGCACGCTCCCGCTCTGCCAAGTGGAGCCCAGGGAGCGCGTGACGATCACCCGCGCCATGCCCATCATGGATGCCATGGGGCTGGTGAACATGCCCCGCCAAGTGGCGTTGACGATCTGGGGCCCTCCTCCGGCTGGCGATCCGAGGAGGGGCAAACGCCCTGCTGACGACGACGCCTCTGGTACCAGCCCCAGGAGGGTCCGCGTCGCGCCAGGGGGCGCGGCGACCACGACCGGAGCGGTGAGCTCTATGGCGGCCACCGCTTCCCCTTCGGCCGGCGTCGCACCGACAACAACTCCACCGGCTCCAGTTCAGGTCCCGCCGGTGCCGATCGACCCTCCGCTGCCGGTGGCGCAGGTCGACCCGCCTCCGCCACCGCCACCAGCACCGGTCCTTCCTCCGCCGCCGCCGGCGCAGGTTAACCCGCCCTCGCCGCTGCCGCCGGCGCAGGGTGACTCCGCCCTGCTTGTCGCCGCCGCGCGAGAACCCGCCCCACCACCGTCGCCGCCGCGGCGCAGGTGATCCGCCCACGTCTACCGAGCTCGGTATGGCGACAGGCACCGCATGGCCGTCAGCGGCGATGCCGGCAGCCAGGCGAGCACCGAGCGATCACCAGGTGGCCGCCGCAGGGGCGGCTGTCTTACCGCCCGGAGGCGGGATAGGCTTGCCGCCCACTTCGGAGGTCCCCAGCGCCCCGATCCCCTCGGCGGATGTGGACGCTCTGCTGGCCGCCCTCAGCGAACTGCACTCCAACATGAGCAGTCGCCTCACGACGAGCAGGGAGAGGCTGAGGGAGGCCATCGCGGAGAACAACCGCCTCCGCGCGGAGGAGCGAGACATGCAACAGGAGAGGGAGCGGGGAGCCCTCCTCGTCGAGGCGATCACCCGAGAGCGCGACGAGGAGAAGGGCGAGCGGCTCCGCGCGGAAGCCGAGGCCACGTCCATGCTGCGCCCCGCCTTTGACCGGATGGTGGCCATCTTGGCGCCATTGGGGTTGGAGCAAACGGCCCCGGTTGAGCAGACGGCCCGGCATTATGCCTTCTGCATGAGCTGGATCGCCGACTTCCTCACCTTCCTGCCCGGCGCCTTAGCCACCCGGTCCGGTCAAGAAGGGCGGGCAATCCGCAGCGACCTGGCGTAAATGCGTGCTAACTGTTCGCGCCACCGACGCCTACTTCGACCCCCTGATCGCCATCCAGGGAGTGGAAGGAGACTGGGCCCGCGCCGAGGCCCAGGTCAGCAGCGTCATCGAGCGGGTTGCCGATCAGCTCGAGATGGTCAACCCGGCGCTGGAGGCAATGGCTGAGGACGTGGCACTCGAGCTGGACGTCGTCCCAGTGGAGGACCATGAGGCCGCAGAAGCCGCGGCAGATGAAGATTGAAGACCTTCCTTTTTCTGTTTCGCCGTCCATTGTAAAGGACTTTTGCAGCTTAGTTTATTTTTTATGAATGCACATACTTTCCTTCGCACATCTCATGCTTGGGTGCCTGCTCGCACCACCACTACGCTGGTTCTGGCGAACGAAAAGATAACAGCGCGCGTTAAGCGTTAGCCCGAGTGCAGGGCCCGGATCCCTCATGCCGGAATATCGCTATCTCAGGACCTTAGGGCCCTGTGAAATTAATTACTCTCGCGGTCTCTTGGGGCCGAACACTTGGTGAGGTGCGGCAGGGTAGTATGCTTTCGATAATGATGTTTGAACCGTCGGTTCTCACGGGGACACCCTGAGCGTCATGACCGTGTTGAAAACCGTGTCAAACCAGCCGTCCGATCACCCATCCCTGTACGCCACGCTCACTCAGTGGGCCAACCTTTACCGTCGAGAACTCAGAGAGCCTTAATGTACTGAGGGCAATTACGCAGACACGGCCCATCGGGGCGCAAACCAGAAAAAAAGGGAACAAAGGTGACAACTGCTCTGAATAGAAAACTGGACATTGGATTAAACAGAGGCTTCCTCCGACCAGCTTCGGAGAGGAGGGCTCAACTCGGCTGGTCGAGGCGCGCAGCTTTGTACTTACAGCCTTCTCAGGGATAGAATTTGCGCAGAAGCTCTATGTTTTGTTAGTTCGCCAACTCCTCCCCATCCTCAGTGGCCAACCTGACCGCCCCGAGGCGAGAGACTGAGACCACCTTAAAGGGGCCCTCCCACTAGGGAGACAGTTTGTGCAACCCGGCATGCGTCTAAACTCTGCGCAAGACCAGGTCGCCAACTGCCAGTGTCCTCTCGCTGACCCGGACGGCGTGGTACCGCCTGAGGCTCTACTGGTATCGGGCGGCGTGCAGGGCCGTGCGATCTCGTACTTCTTCCAAGAGGTTGACGTCCTCTCAACGCAGATCTTCCTAGGCTTCCTCAGTGAACCCCGCCACGCGCGGTGACCCTAAGGCCAGCTCTGAGGTTAGGACCGCCTCCGCACCGTAGACCAAGAAAATGGGAGTTTCCCCGGTGGCCCGGCTGGGGGTGGTACGAAGTGACCACAGCACCGCCGGGAGCTCTTCATTCCACCGGGCTCCGCGCTTGTGGAGTCGATCAAACGCCCTAGTCTTGAGGCCCTTCAGCACCAGCGCATTGGCCCGCTCAACTTGGCCATTACTCCTTGGGTGGGCCACCGAGGCAAAGCAAACCTTGGTGCCCATTTCTTCACAAAAACCCAGGAAGGCGGCGTAGGTGAATTGCGTGCCATTGTCGGTGATGATGCGGTTAGCGAACCCGAAGCGGGCGAAGATTCCTTGCATGAATTTGATCGCAGCGGCGGTTGTAATCACCCTTACCGCTTCGGCTTCCACCCATTTGGTAAACATGTCAATGGCGACGAACAGATGGGTGTAGCCCCCTGTGGCCCGCGGGAACGGGCCCAGGATATCCAGCCCCCAAACCATGAAGGGCCATGAGAGCGGGATGGTTTGCAGAGCTTGGGCTGGTCGGTGGATCTGCTTGGCGTGGAACTGGCACGCCTCGCACTTCCTCACCAGCTCGCAAGCATCCTAGAGGGCGGTTGGCCAATAGAACCCTTGGCGAAAAGCATTCCCCACCATCGTTCGACTGGACATATGGCTCCCGCACACGCCTCTGTGGATATCAGAGAGCAGACTGCTCCCCTCTTCCCGAGTGATGCACTTCAGAAGAACTCCGTTTCTACCCCGGCGGTAAAGGTCCCTGCCCACCAGGGTATAGCACTTGGCCTTTCGTGCTATCTTCTCTGCTGACGCATCATCGTCGGGGCACACTTGATCCCGCAGGTAGGCCAGGATCGGATCCATCCATGTGCCTTCCCGGTCAAGTGTGGCGACCACAGGGTGGTCGCCCGGGTACTCCGCCTGGCCTAGCGTTTCCGGCGGTACTGCTTTCCCTTCCGGAACAAGGGCTGAAGCAGCGTCACCATCGTCCCCACCAGAAATGGGGGTTGCGATGGACGGTCGCAGAAGCCTTTCCTCAAAGACTCCGATCAGAATAGGAGATCTTGTCGAGGCGAGCTGCGCGAGCTCGTCCGCCAAGTAATTGTCGCGCTGGGGGATATGAGTATACCCCAGCCCGTCGAAGTGTCGCTCCATCTTTCTGACCTCCGCCAAGTACTCTGTCATGACGGGATCAGAGCAGGAGAACTCCTTTCTCGCTTGATTGACGACCAGCAGCGAGTCGCCCTTGACATGTAGACGCCGAACTCCGATAGCTGCGGCGGCGCGAAGCCCCGCCAGCAAGCCTTCGTACTCGGAAACGTTGTTGGTGGCCTTGAAGTCCAGGACAGCCACATACTTGAGGAGGTCCCCGGTTGGGGAAACCAGGAGGACCCCAGCCCCCGAGCCCTCGAGTCTGAAGGAGCCATCGAAGTAGAGTGTCCAGGGGGAGGGCGCGGGGGTTTCCTCAGTCTCGGACTCGGCGGGAGTCCACTCAACAACGAACTCTGCCAGCCTTTGATTCTTGATCGCCGTGTAGGGGAAAACTTGAGACCGAACTCTCCCAGCTCCACAGACCACTTGGCAATGCGACCTTCAGCTTCGCGGTTGTGGAGAATCTCACACAAGGGATAGGCGGACACCACCGTGATCTCCTTCCTTGGAACTAATGCCGCAACTTCCGGGACGCCACCAGCATGGCATATACCATCTTCTAAGCCTATGGGTACCTTGTTTCTGCATCATGTAGCACCTTGCTAACGTAGTAAACTGGCCGCTGGACCCCTTCACGCTCCGCCACCAGTGCCGCGCTCACAACCGCCGGACTGGCCGCCACGTATAACAAGATGGCGGCTCTCGGCTGGGGCGACCAGCACCGGAGGGGAGGAGAGGTATTGCTTCAATTCTTCAAGTGCTTGCTACGCTTCTGTAGTCTACTCGAAGGAGTTGGTCTTCTTTAGCAGCTTGAAGAAGGGGAGGTTCTTTTCCCCTAGCCGGGCTATAAACCGGCCGAGAGAGGCCAGGCGACCGGCTAAGCACTGAACTTGCTTGAGTCTGGTGGGTGGTTGCATGCGCCGATGGCCGCGATCTTTTCCGGGTTGACCTTGATTCCACGGTTGGAAACGAGGAACCCAAGCAGCTTTCCAGACGACACACCGAACACGCACTTCTCAGGATTCAGCTTCAAACAATACTGCCGGAGGTGGGAGAAAGTTTCTTCTAAGTCCTCGATAAGCCCAGCAGTCTTTTTGGTCTTTACTACCAAATCATCAACATATACTTCAAGATTTCTCCTAATTTGCGATCGAAATACAGTGTGCATAGCGCGCTGGTAGGTTGAGCCAGCGTTCTTCAACCCAAAAGGCATTCGGATATAGTAGTACACGCCTAGAGGGGTCATAAAAGCTGTCTTCTCTTTGTCTTCCCGCGCCATGCTGATCTGGTGGTAGCCGGAGTAGGCGTCTAGGAAGCACAAGACCTCGCACCCTGCTGTGGAATCGACGACGATGTCTATCCGCGGCAGGGGGTACGAGTCCTTGGGGCAGGCTTTGTTGAGGTCGGTGAAGTCGATGCACATCCGCCATGTCCCGTTCGACTTCTTGACAAGTACAGGGTTGGCCAGCCACACGGGATAGGCGACCTCCCGTACAATCCTCGCCTGCAGTAGTTTCTCTACCTCATCCCGAATGGCATCCTGCCGCTCTGGTGCCTGCCTCCGGACCTTCTGCCGGACTGGGTGCACTCTAGGGAGCGTCGCCAATCGGTGCTCAATCACCTCCCTAGGGACCCCGGTCATTTCAGATGGTTCCCAGGCGAACACATCTAGATTAGACCGGAGGAAGGTGACGAGCACGTCTTCCTATTTGGCGCTGAGGTTGGCACCGATCTTCACGACCTTCCTAGAGCCGA
This sequence comes from Rhipidocladum racemiflorum, assembly GCA_036346355.1. Taxonomy (NCBI): domain Eukaryota; kingdom Viridiplantae; phylum Streptophyta; class Magnoliopsida; order Poales; family Poaceae; genus Rhipidocladum; species Rhipidocladum racemiflorum. The sequence continues at coordinate 16,982,760 of CM070582.1, forward strand.
CCTCATCCACGGGGACCACCTTCACCTCACCCGAGGGACCAGGTGAGGTGCGAGCCCTGACCGGAGGGAGCTCTAGGCAATCGTCCTCATCTCGAGCCGAGCAGGTGGTGCCTGCCAGGCCCTGCACCTGCTTGCTGAGGCGCAGGGCTTCCAGCCGATCCACCTTCACGGTAATTGGGCCTCCAGGCCCAGGGATCTTCATCATCATGTAGGCGTAATGCGTGGCCGCCATGAACTTGACCAGAGCTGGTCGGCCAAGCAAAGCATTGTAGGGAAGGTCGAAGTCCGCGATCTCGAAGTTGATTTTTTTAGTCCGGAAGTTGTCCACACTTCCGAACGTGACATGCAACCGGACCTGCCCCAGGGGCGTCAAGCCCACTCCAGGGGCAACTCCGTAGAAGAGAGGGGCCAGTCGCAACTCCTCATAAGGAATTTGGAGTGCCTTGAACGCCCCTACAGACATGAGGTTGATGGAGCTCCCTCCATCAACGAGCACTCGCCCGAGTCTCGCATTCCGGACCGTGGGAGAAACCACGATCGAGAGATGGCCCGGGCCTGAAGTGCTCTCCGGGTGGTCGGCTTGACTGAAGGTGATCGGCTCCTCCGACCATTTTAGTAGCCTGCTCGCCCCGGTAGTTGCTACGGTGGCGCACACTTCTCTCACCTCTCACTTGTACTGCGAGTTTGAAGAGTAGGTGGTGGAGCCACCATGGATGAATGCCACCGTGTGCTCCACTTGCTGGAAGGCCATCGGAGCGGGGTCTTCATCCGCGTCGTCGCGGTCATCTTCACGGCGCTCCTTAAGCCGCTGCTCCACCATCTTGGACACGACCTGGCAATCCGCTAGGTCATGCCCATTGGTCCTGTGGATGGGGAAGTATGGTCTGCCTCCGTCGTCTTCTCGGTGGGGGATCAGTGATCCCCGCGATCACCTCGCGGGCCTCGGTGATCACCCCTCCTGTCCCGGCGGTCGCGCTTCTGGGGCTTGTCTTCCGGCTCGGCAACTAGGACCACCCCGGCACCGACTTCCTTGCGCTTCTTCTTCTTCTTGTGCTCAGAAGCCTTTGAGGTCCCCGCCTCACTGTGGCCGGACGGCCCCACCGTGCGCTCTCGAGCCTCCGCTGCCTTGGCGCACTTATGTGCCAGGGAGAACAGCTCGGAGGTAGTCGAAATGGTGCGGGTAGCCATCTTGTCCCGCATCTTCTGATCTCTGTGTTAGTGTTATGCCCTTGAGGCAATCATATGGATGATTGTAATATGACTATGTTTATGAATAATAATATGATTATTGGTCCAATGAATGTATATCATTGTTTTGATCAACAAGTGTGTGACTTGTTTATGAAGCTCTTTACTTATTGATATAATTCGATAAATATCTCTGATCGGATATCATCGTATAGGACAACGATGAATAGATCAGCACATGTATTGTTCGATGATCATGTTTCATAGATCATGGGATATGGAGATATCATCAATACATTGTGGACGCATGTTGAAGAACATGGGTTAGATAGACCCACAATGGGACACTGCGAGAATGTTACATTCTTATGTGTCATCAGTGTATCTCATACATAGTAGATGTATGATCTTTAGACCTGAGATTGTCATATGCCCTACATGTGTAATAGTTTACCTTGGGGTTACCAAATTTCCTAATTATATAGTTATAAAGGTAGCTTTCATGTTTACTATGAAACATGCAGAGGGAAGTGAGCAGTCGAGATGGAATTTGCCACTCCAATGTAACAGAGATATATGTCTAGGCCACTCGTGTGATATGATTAAGGAAGTGCATGTCCATGCCATGATTGAGAAGTCAATCACAACTTTTTAATATATCACGGATACGAGAGATGGATTGAACTGTCAAAGGATGACATGCTTCTCGCCTTGAGTTCGATCTTCATATAGTTTGGCAAAGGGATTATTACATCAGTACTTTAATCATATGCGTTTGGGAGTTGGCATGCTCTGCAAAGAGCCGCTACCAACTATTGGATTAGAAAAGGGTTTTCCGAATCCATGTCCAAATACGCATGAACCTACAGGGTCACACACTTAACGGGCTGGGACGCATCAATTCGGATTGGATCCGTAATTAATGGACCTCGTGGGCTTAGCGCGTAGATGGGCCCTGACTGCCTAGGGTTTCACCTCGTGGCTATATAAGGAGGGGAGGAGGCTGGACGCAGTATAGACTTTCGTGCGATTTAGAGGTGTTTCGCCAGAAACCCTAGCCACCTCCTCTCGTTGCCCCTGCCGAGCGACCCGGTGCTTGCACACCGACGCACGGTGTTCCATCCCCGGACGTGTGGACTACTGTGGTGACGCTGCTGCTACTGCGACGTGGAGAGGACGATCCGCAGCGAGGACGATCCGTGGCGAGGACGATCCGTGGCGAGGACGATCCGCGGCGAGGACGATCCACGGCGAGGACGATCCACGGTGAGGATGATACACGGCGAGCACGATCCACACCGAGAACGATCCACTACAACGACATGCGAAGGATTCCGCAACTGCGCGTCTAGTGGTAATAGATCTATGATCCCCTTCTTGCGAGTAGCTTTTCTGGTTTGCGGTAGAAATTTTAATTTATGCTAGAGTAGCATACCGCGTTCCCCAACACTCTGACCCCCCTCTAAAAGGCGATAATCACCGATTGCTCGGAGATCCGGGGGATCGTGTTTCGGCAGTGGCTGAACCGCCGGATGAACTCCCTCAGGGACTCCCCCTTCGTCTGTTCTAGGGCGTGAAGGTCGTCCTCCACACCCGGCTGAGTGTAGGAGCCCTGAAAGTTGGCAACGAAGATGTCGCATAATTCCTCCCACGAGTGCACGGAGCCTCGAGGGAGGTTCAACAGCCAGGAGTGGGCGGAGCCCGTCAACGATGTCGGGAGGTAGTTGGCCATGATCTTCTTGGACCCTCCCGCGGCTCGCACCACCGTGGTATAGATCTGCAGGAACTCCTCCGGGTTGGTGGTGCTGTCGTACTTCTCGATGGATGCAGGACGGAACCTCTCCGGCCAGGCAGCTTGGCGTAGGTGGAGGGAAAACGCCTGGCATCCAACGTTGTAGGGGGAGCAGCGCTGCTCGCCCGCCCCTCGGCCCTGAGATGGAGTCGAGGAGTGCGAGTCTACGCTCTCCTTGGAGCTAGGGAGCGAGGTCTCGCCCCGACCACTAGACATCGGGTGGCCCACGCGGTGTCGCACGTGTGCTCGACGCCCCCCAAGGACGTCGCGCAAGTCACTGCCGCGCTGGGACCTCCTTTCATCTAGGCGGGCCCTCAGATCCCCATGGCCCCCCGCCAGCTTAGGGGTACCATGGGAAGAAGTGGGTGCAGCCGTGCGTCCCCCTGTACCCGAGGGGGCTGCAACCGGCGCACCCTTTCCTTTATCCCAGCCCTCGCCACCGGGGAAAGTGGTGGCCGTGCGACTGGAGGCTTGCGCGTCGGTTGCGCGCATGCCCTGTCACCCGACGCCGGAAGCCCCGGGCTGATTTGCCGCCTCCACCTGCTGTTGGGCGGCATCCACTAGGCGAGCGATGTCCCGCGGCCATGGAGCAGCCGGGGTTTCGCTGCCTAGCGCAACCGGGGGGTGATCGAGGAGCAGCCGGGCCGCGTGAAGGTTCCGTGCTGGGGTGTCGTCTCCCATCAGGAGATGCCGCCGAACGGGCTGACCTCCCTGCGCGGAAGCACCACGCGCCCCTCCCTAGGCGGAGGAACCCGGGGGGTCCGACGCCCTGGGCGAGCGCCGGGACCGGCTGCGGGCGCTGCTCTCCTCTTTTCCAGTGGAATTTCACTAGTGGTTACTCCCGATCCGAAGCACCCCTTTTCCAGTGGAATTTCTTTTCACAGATCAGTTGGTAACTTAATAAGTATGCCATGACAATCTCACTCGAATTACAGGAACCTACATATATTAGTACAATATACCGGGGTCCCTGAACCCCCCCTTGCGCCATGGTCTCTTCTTCTGCGAGACTCCATCCATGCCCTAGGTGGCAGAGTGCTGATTGTCACCCGTCCTTAAGTGGACTCTGTCGACCAACAGCCGGAAGGTTGCAGATTGGGTCGCCATGTGTAACACCCTAAAATTTTGCTTTTCTTGAATTCATGTGTGATTTGGCACTTTGGTGAATTTTTGGAATTTTCTGGAATTTATTTGGATTTATTTGGAATATATTTGAATTTATTCCATTTTGAAATAATTAAAGAATTTAATTTTGCAAATAAAATTCTGTTGGAAATATTTTATTTGAGTCCAAAATGATCCAAAATATTTTCCAGAATTTTTCTGGAATTTTTCTGAGTCATTTGCTATTTTTTATGAATTAAATGAATTACTGGGAATTATTTTAAATATTAAATCGCTGGAAAATCAACTCGGGTCAAGTACTGTTCATCCGACCGAGCCCGAGTCAGACTCGAGTTCGAGTCCGACCCGAGCCAGTTGACTCAACCGAACCCGTTCAACCCCAATCGATCCCAACCGTTGGATCCAGATCCAACGGTCAGGATCATTCCGCGTGACAACGGCGGCGCCCAGAGCCATCCTCGCCGTCGATCGCGCCCACGTGGGCGGCCGCGATTTCGTCGTCTCCGCGGATCGAGCCGGAGTTCTCGCCGCCGTCAGTGTCAACCTCGGTTTCGCTCTACCACAGGCCGAGGCCCTTTAAATCTGCCGCCATCGCCATCGGAAGCGCACAACCGTCACGCACTGAGCCCCCTTCTCACCTCGCTGAAGCGCGCTGCCGTCCGCAATTGCTCGCCGGAGTAGAGGAAGTCTTCCGCCGCGGTTTCGTTGATCCCCGCCGCCTCGCCGTTCTCCGACGCCACCAAGCCCAGGCGAGATCGCCGTGTCGCGCCAGCGCTGAGTGCCGGCCTTCACGCCGGAGTTGCACGCGCCGCCGCACGGGAGGTCGTCGTCTTCGTCTCCGGTCAAGCCAACGCCGCCGCGCCGCCATCAGCCCTCGCGAACTCGGACAACCGTCCGATCAAGATCTGACCGTCACGGTGAGATCACGTTTAGATTCTCGGATCTAATCCCAGCCGTTGGATTTAGATCCAACGGTCCAGATTGGCCACGTTCACCCCAGAACGTGCGTCACCCGATCCAATCTGGGCCGTTGATTTTCGAATCAACGGCCGAGATTGTGCCACGCGTCGGGAAGCTTGACCGCCGCGGTCAGCGCACCCGCGCGTGAGACGCTGACACGGCGGGCCCGCGTCGGCACGGATAATGAACCGCACCATGACATCATCGCTGACGTCACGGTGGGGGCCCGCTTGTCGCAATGCCCCAAGCAGGTGTCGACGTCAAGAATGACGTCATCTCAGGCCCCACCTGTCGGGCCTCACGTGGAGCCGTGGGCCGGGTCCACCGTGGACCAAACCGCGCCGTGAGCCGAGCCCATGAGCGGCCGACGTCGGCCAGCCAATCGAGAGGCTGCCACGTGTCCATCTTGGCGCAATAATTAATTTCCGAAAAAGGAAATGATTTATTAATTCGAATTAAAGATTTCAAATTTAGATTCAAACTTCAAACGCTTATAACTTTTGCGTTTCAACTCCGATTTGAGTGATTCAAATTTCTAAATTTGTATAAAATTGAGATCTACCTAAATATGAATTTTATTTAATTTTTGGACTAAAGTTTTTCTCTGTAAAATTATTTAAATGATTATTTAAACTTTAAATAATCATAACTTTTGCGTTTTAACTCCAAATTTGACGATTCCAGTTTCTAAAAATCCACAAAATTACGTTCTTTCTGTTTATGGATTTTATTTGGATGTTTGGACACTTTTTGCCTATTGTTTATTTGTGTATTTGCTATTTGCACGCTTTACGAGTAGACGTTGAAGTGCCGGAAGGATTCGAAGGAGAAGTATTAACTCAGGATCCAACTCAAGACCAAGAGCAAGTACTTTTTGAAGGCAAGTTGTGCTTTGACCATGTTGATCCTATTTCGAAATCTATTTTGATTTAAACTATTGCATGCTAGTTCAATTAGAAAGATACTTTGTTTAAACCTGGGGGTTAGATGAGTACCAATTTGCTGTATGACACCTTGATTACTTAAGTATGTGCCATGACCCTTTGTCACCCTAGTTGTGGATTATTAGTTGGACATTATTAAATTGCCAACATGGGTTTTAGACCGTTGTAGTATATTGCTTAGACCTGCTACGTGCTCATAACATGATTTTGGATAATCAAATGTTAATATTGACTTAATGATATATTGAACCTGTTTTGGAAAAGTATCATGTGATGTTGATGGCACGTGGTGCATGGTAATCAACTGGGGTTTGATAAATAGTTTTCGACCCGGGGCATGTGGCAAGAATGATCAGGTGGGCCAGTTGTGGCATTGGGAATGTTGTTTTGGTTCTTCGGGTAGTCTTGCCCTGGTCACCCTAAGGACTTAACCTTGCAAGCCTTTGAACTGAGTCAAGCGTGCAACCACATGTCTGTAATGGGACGGACCTAGTTGACTAAGTTGCTAATAACGTGCACTGTGGGACCTCGGGAGGTCAACTACACCCTTTGTGTAAGTTGTGCGGGGGGCGTCTGGGGCTGCGGCAGTACCCATCTAACGGTTGATTGGCCTAGACTTCGCCTTAGCGAAGGGAAGGGTTAGTCTTGCCAATAACCTGGAGGACCACTTGTATTGTTAGAGGTTTAGAAAGACTTTATTCTGAGGAACTTCGCCTTTGTGGTGTTTGTTGTATCTTGTGGGTAAAGTGCATAACCTCTGCAGAGTTTAGAATCTATTCGAATAGCCGTGTCCGCGGTATTGGACATCGCTCGGGAATTACAGTCAAGGGTTAGATTTTCTCAAAAATAACTTTGGTTTGAAAGGTTGGGTTGGTATAACAATGAAGATGATGGAAACATGGTTTAGGATGGGGAAAAAGTTTATTAAATTTTTGAAAAGTTATTTATGCTTTATTTATTTCTACTGCTTTCGAATCTACTTATATTACTTGTCAAATGTCATTTACTGCAAATATACCTTGAGCTATTCCTTTGTACCAAGCCATGCATATAGTATATTAGCTTGCATTCTGTGCATGACTTGCTGAGTACCAAGTACTCACCCTTGCCTCAACACAACACCAGTTGAAGAGGAGACTACGCCAGCTTTGGAGGAGGAACTCCAAGAGGATCCGTCTACTTAGGGATGCGAGCCCGATCGATTACTGTGGTATCTTTGGATGGCGCCACGAAGCTATTTGATTTTCCGCTGCTATTATTTCTCTCTGAATAAGTTTCGCCTTGCGAGGCATATATTTGTAACTTGACCATAAGGTCGAGTAACCAGTTTGATTATTTAAATAAAGTACTTTTATGGTATCGATTGGTATGATTGTGATATTTACCGATGTTAAAGACTGTGTGCACTAGCGCGTTCCTGGACTAGTGCTGAATACACAGAGGGTCCGGATTTGCAAATTCGGGGTCCCGACAGAGGTGGTATCAGAGCCATACTTGACTGTAGGCTCAACCCTAGCTAGAATGGTCGTAGTGAGGATAAAACCTATTTTCTAAAAACTAAAAATTTGTCAAGATAAGAAATGACATCTCGACTTATCCCCTTCTCTCTTTTCTTGTCTCTTGCTGAAATTTTCCCTTACCTTGTCACAATTTAAAAATTCCGAGTTCTTACGTAAAGCACTCTTGTGACAGATGGAGGAAGAGTTCAACTACGTTGATCTGGGAGTTGGTCATGCTGCGGAACTTTGGCACATGCTACAAACTCTCGGAGATTTTGAGAAGCCCCAATACCAAGTGGAAGTGATCAGGCAAGCAGGATTGATCAAGGCTTGTGACGTGAGGATTGAGGTACCTGCCAGGAAGAGGGGCCCAGGCAATCGCCCGATACACTGCACTGCCAGGAGATCTACAATGCAGATGGGTATCCAAGAGGTATCACGACGAGCAATGCGGCACATTACCAGTATCTACGCCAGAGAATTGGAGAGCACGGTGTTCCGTTATCATCCGCGCAGCGATAACCTTCTTGACACGAAGACGATTCAGGATGAGAATGCCACGGTTACACAGTTGGCACGATTTGTCGTCGCCCAGGAGGATGTACTAGATAATACAAGCAAGGAGCTACAGAAGGCCCGCAAGGAAATCACGACAGAGAAGAACCGATGGCGGGAAGCTCAAGAGTATGTGGCACACCTACTACGAAGGATTGACGAGTTGGAGATGACCTTGTACGGACCAGACCCAGAGCCCGTACTCGAGCTACACGAGCCAGATCCGGAGGAGTCGGACCTCGATGAGGACATCGCTTCTTCGACTACCACGAGATGACATAGTCATTTGGACATGGCGATCGTTTACGCCTATGCCACAAAGACCGCATCAGGCCGTGGAGGTTTTCTCGATGAGTGAGCATAGGTTCTATAGTGAGACTCCTTCGCCAGAGTCGCGTCATAGAATAAAGAGTCACCCTTTAGGCGTTAGACTCGAGTTAGTTCGATTTGGATTTGCTTTGTTTCTTTGAGTGTGCAGTATGTGTTGCAAGGCCCTTAGGCATTGTAAGCAGCCATACCAAGTTATTAATAATAAAGTTGGACCTTAAAGTTACACCTTTTCGCCCGCATAAGTCCCATATTACTTGTCTATCCTTGTTTCCCTCTCATCTCTAAACCTAGAGCAAAGCCGATGATGGTGAACACCCGTGGGAACTTTGGAAGCAATGGGAGTGGTTCTCGCCAGAAAACCCCAATGATGGAGCACCCGGCCGCCACTTGGATATGCACAGAATTTGGAGCTTTTCTTGCTGCCCGGACTCGATTGATGCATGCTATGATGCAACAAATGCAGCACGTCCTTTGCTCGAGGCCCACAGCCAATCAAGTTAATCAGGGACCACGCCAGAATACAAGACTATCAGAGTTCATGAGGACTCACCCACCCACTTTCTCTGGGAATGCCAATCCATTGGAGGCCGATGATTGGTTGAGATCTATTGAGAGGAAGCTACACATAGCTCAATGCCTAGGAAATGAGAAGGTATTCTACGCTTCTCATCAATTTGGAAAGGAACAGCCAGAATGGTGGGAGAACTTCGTGCCCACGCAAGAGAACCCTCAAGATATCACTTGGGAAGAGTTCACACCGCATTCGACAAGATCACGTGTGCTGAAGGAATCATGGACCTTAAGAAGGAGGAGTTCAGAGCATCAAGCAAGGTAATCACCGATGGCCGACTACGAACAAGTTCACACAGCTAGCACGCTACGCACCTGAGGATGTAGCGACAGATAAATCCAGACAGTCTCGTTTTATGAAGGGACTTAACTCAGGATTGCAAGTAGGGTTGATCACCCACACCTTTCCAGATTTCCAGGAGTTAGTGAATAAGGTGCTTATTCTTGAGGACAAGCGCAAGGAACTGGATGAGAACAGGAAGCGCAGGATGCAACAAAGAAGGATCACGCCAGGAACGCATAGCGGCGCTTGAGAGTTGCACCAAACCAATTCTTGATTCCAACCACGAGAATGCAACAAGGACGCCACCCCAGCACCAAGACCTGCCAATCGAACTACTGCACCCAGCCGCTTAGAAACGCTTACTCGAGCGATCGGCGAAGGAACAGTGAGACGCCGCTACAAGTGCAACGAGCCAGACACTTTGCCAACAGCTTGTCCAAGAAGACAAGCAGGAGTGACCCGATTCGCTTCAACCTAGAAACCACCCAGCTAGGGCGTCGGCTGAGGAGCCACACCCTGCATCGTGGTGAGAGGCCGAGTCAACCATGTCACCGCAGATGCACCGCGAGAATGCTACGGACGTCAGTCTTTGGGTAAGTTACTTGTTAACTCGACTGCAACCTGCTTTGTTTGACTCGAGCTTCGCATTCGTTTGTTTCGCAAGGCTTTGCTACTAGAAATGATTTGAGGATTGCAAGACTTAAGTGCATGCTTTTAGTTCAAACCCCTGGTTCCGAACTCCGAACGAAAGTAGGATGTTCCGGGGTGAGAATACTAATAGATGGAATAGAGTTCCTAGCGAACCTTATTATTTTGGAGACCCAGACCTTAGACGTCATATTGGGAATGGATTGGTTATCCAAGCACAAGGCCGTATTGGATTGTGGACGAAGGACTATCTCAGTTGAGAGCCCGTGTGGGAAGAAAGTGGAATTTCAAGCCACCGCAGTTAGAGACGGACAGTTGATGGTTAACAGTACCAAGGCAATCAGCATAGATGACGTCCCAGTAGTGAATGAGTACCCCGATGTTTTTCCTGAAGATCTACCTGGTATGCCGCCAGACGAGGACATAGAGTTTGCGATAGAGCTTGTACTGCACAAGACCGATAGCAAAGAGACCTATCGGATGTCCACCGAGGAGTTGGTAGAAATGAAGAAACAGCTAGAAGAGTTAATGGAGAAAGGATTTATCGAGCCGAGTTCGTCGTGTAGGGAGCACCGATTTTGTTTGTCAAGAAGAAGGGCGGGAGTTTCGGGATGTGCATTGACTACCGTGCACTCAACGAAGTCACCGTGAAGAATAAGTATCCGCTACCCGGGATTGATGATTTGTTTGATCGGTTGAGAGGAGCCGGAGTTTTCTCCAAGATTGATCTCGAGATCGGGATACCATCGATTGAAGATCCGATCGAGGATATTCAAGACCGCATTCTCGTCAAGATATGGACATTACGAGTTTCTGATTATGTCTTTTGGGTGACAAATGCGCCACTTATTTCATGAATATGATGAATAAGGTGTTCATGGAATATTTGGACAAGTTTGTCGTCGTGTTCATAGACGATATCCTAATCTACTCCAAGACAGGAGGATGAACATGCCGAACACTTGAGGCGAGTTTTGGAAAAGTGAGGAACAAAGCAACTTTTCGCCAAGTTCAGCAAGTGTGATTTTTGGAAGGACAAAGTGGAGTTCCTTGGACATGTAATGACCGCATGAAGGAGTCGCCGTAGATCCAAGCAAAGTGGAAGGCTGTGTTACATTGGGAGCCGCCAAGATCAGAACCCAGTTCGGAGTTTCCTTGGAATGGCGAGGATACTACCGCCGTTTCATCGAAGGCTTCTCGACAATTGCGAAACCTCTTACGCATGGCTGAAGAAGGAAAAGAAGTTTGCATGGGCGCTTGAGAATGTGAGAAAGGATTTCAGGAGTGAAGAAGCGATTGACATCAAGACCGGTGTTAGTTCTAGCGGACGTTGCTCAAAGCTTTGATATTTATTGTGACGCATCGCGCCAAGGACTTGGATGTGTCTTTGTCTGAGAATGGAAAGGTTAAACTTATGCATCAAGGCGATTGAGGCCGCATGAGGAAAATTATCCGACACATGACCTAGAGTTAGGCTGCCGTAGTGCATGCCTTGAAGATATGGCGTCACTATCGATCGGAAGCAGATGTGAAGTGTATCACGGATCATAAGAGCCTTAAGTACATATTCACCCGATCGGATCTGAATATGAGGCAAAGGAGATGGCTAGAGTTGATCAAGGACTACAATGTTGGAATCCATTACCATCCGGGAAGGCCAACGTGGTTGCCGATGCCCTGAGTCGGAAAAGCCATCACCGTGAGTATGTTGCTAGCCACAGATCAAGATGAGTTATGTGAGGACTTTCGTAAAATGAAGATTGAGGTTGTACCTAGCGGATTCTTGGCGCATTAGAAGTAAAACCTACCCTAAAGGATCGAGTTCGAGAAGGACAAAAGGATGATGACAAGATCCGCAGGATTAAGTCCATCAAGGAAGAAGGTAAGGCGTAAGACTTCAAGTTGGATGAGCAAGGCACGTTGTGGATGAAGGATCGGATTTGTGTGCCTAACAAAAGGAGTTAAAGCAACTGATTACGGAAGAAGCCCATGACTCCAAGTACTCAATTCACCACTGGAAGCGCCAAGATGTATCAGGATCTCAAGGAGAGATTACGGTGGCCGAGTATGAAACGTGAAGTTGCCGAGCATGTTGCATTGTGCGACGTATGTCGAGAGTCAAGGCAATGCATCGAGAGACCAGCGAGGATTGCTACAAATTACCGAAAATACCTGAGTGGAAGTGGGAGGAAATCGGAATGGATTTCATTACCGGTTTCAGAAGACTCAAGGAGGTTATGACTCCATATGGGTTATAGTGGATCGCTTGACTAAAGTAGCCCATTTTATCCCGTGAAGACCACTTACTCGGAGATAAATTAGCGTAATTGTACATGATCGGGATTGTCTGTTTGCACGGAGTGCCAAAGAGAATTGTATGTCAGACGAGGTACCCAATTTACCTCAAGGTTCGGAATAAGTTGCATGAAGCCATGGGAACCCGTTTGAACTTCAAGATACCTTATCATCCCAGACGGATGGACAGGCAGAAAGAGTCAACCAGATTCTCGAGGATATGTTGAGAGCTTGTGCATTAGCTTATGCTACCTCTTGGGATAAGAGTTTACCGTATCTTTGAGTTCGATTACAACAATAGTTATCAGGCTAGTTCTGAGATGTCACCTTTTGAGGCCTTTGTATGGTCGACCCTGTCGGACGCCATTGAATTGGAATGAGACCGTGGCCCGTGTCTTTGGGCCTGATATTCTTCAAGAGGCTGAAGAACAGATCGCTATGATTAGGGAAAGAATGAAGATAGCCCAATCTCGACAGAAGAGTTATGCTGACAATCGTCGCCAAGACTTGAGTTTTGAACCAGAAGACTTTGTATACCTCAGAGTTACGCCTCTCAGGGGAGTTAAGAGGTTCCATGCCAAAGGGAAACTCGCACCCCGTTATGTTGGACCATTTAAGATTTTGAGTCGCAGAGGCGGTTGCTTACCACCGGAGTTGCCACGATCGTTGGCGGAGTGCATGATGTATTCCATGTGTCCCAGTTGAAGAAGTGTCTCCGAGTTCCTGAGGAACAGACACCGCTAGAGTCAATTGAGTTGCAAGAGGATTTGACTTATAAGGAGCATCCCGTGAGGATTCTAGACACAATGGATCGAGAAACTAGAAACAAGTCGACCCGTTTCTGTAGGATTCAGTGGAGCAACCATGCAGAGAGCGAAGCGACTTGGGAGCGCGAAGAGGATTTGAAGAAAGAGTTTCCAAACCTATTTCTCAGAGTAAGCCCTGAATCTCGGGACTAGATTCTATTAAGGGGAGGTTTGTAACACCTAAAATTTTGCTTTTCTTGAATTCATGTGTGATTTGGCACTTTGGTGAATTTTTGGAATTTTCTGGAATTTATTTGGATTTATTTGGAATATATTTGAATTTATTCCATTTTGAAATAATTAAAGAATTTAATTTTGCAAATAAAATTCTGTTGGAAATATTTTATTTGAGTCCAAAATGATCCAAAATATTTTCCGTAATTTTTCCGAATTTTTCTCGAGTCATTTGCTATTTTTTATGAATTAAATGAATTATCGGGAATTATTTTAAATATTAAATCGCTGGAAAATCAACTCGGGTCAAGTACTGTTCATCCGACCGAGCCAGAGTCAGACTCGAGTTCGAGTCCGACCCGAGCCAGTTGACTCAACCGAACCCGTTCAACCCCAATCGATCCCAACCGTTGGATCCAGATCCAACGGTCGAGATCATTCCGCGTGATAACGGCGGCGCCCAGAAAGCCATCCTCGCTGGCCGATCGCGCCACGTGGGCGGCCGCGATTCGTCGTCTCCGCCGGATCCGAGCCGGAGTTCTCCGCCGCCGTCAGTGTCAACCTCGGTTTGCGCTCTACACGAGCCGAGGCCCCCTTTAAATACGCCGCCATCGCCATCGGAAGCGCACAACCAGACGCACTGAGCCCCTTCTCACCTCGCCTGAGCCGCCGCTGCCGTCCGCAATTGCTCGCCGGAGTAGAGGAAGTCTTCCGCCGCGGTTTCGTTGATCCCGCCGCCTCGCCGTTCTCCGACGGCACCAAGCCTGCGAGATCGCCGTGTCGCGCGCGCTGAGTGCCGGCCTTCACGCCGGTTGCACGGAAACGCCGCCGGGAGGTCGTCGTCTTCGTCTCGATCAAGCCAACGCCGCGCGCCATCGCCGACCCTCGCGAACTCGGACAACCGTCCGATCAAGATCGGCGAATCACGGTGAGATCACGCGTTTAGATTCTCGGATCTAATCCCGGTAGTTGGATTTAGATCCAACGGTCCAGATTGGCCACGTTCACCCCGAGCGTCGTCACCCGATCAATCCGGGCCGTTGATTTTCGAATCAACGGCCGAGATTGTGCCACGCGTCGGGAAGCTTGACCGCCGCGCCAAGACTCTGCGTGACGCCGACACGGCGGGCCCGGCGTCGTCGGACAATGAACCGCACCATGACGTCATCGCCGACGTCACGGTGGGGCCCGCTTGTCGCCAGCTACCCAGCAGATGTCTTGGCGACGCCAAGAATGACGTCATCTCAGAGGCCCCACCTGTCGGGCCTCACGTGGAAGCCGTGGGCCGGGTCCACCGTGGACCAAACCGCCGTGAGCCGAGCCCATGAGCCGGCCGACGCCACCAGCCAATCGAGGCTGCCACGTGTCCATGCTTTGACGCAATAATTAATTTCCTAAAAGGAAATGATTTATTAATTCGAATTAAAGATTTCAAATTTAGATTCAAACTTCAAACGCTTATAACTTTTATGCTTCAACTCCGATTTGAGTGATTCAAATTTCTAAATTTGTATAAAATTGAGATCTACCTAAATATGAATTTTATTTAATTTTTGGACTAAAGTTTTTCTCTGTAAAATTATTTAAATGATTATTTAAACTTTAAATAATCATAACTTTTATGCGTTTTAACTCCAAATTTGATTTATTCCAGCTTCTAAAAATCCACAAAATTACGTTCTTTCTGTTTATGGATTTTATTTGGATGTTTGGACACTTTTGCCTATTGTTTATTTGTGTATTTGCTATTTGCACGCTTTACGAGTGAGACGTTGAAGTCTTGGGAAGGATTCGAAGGAGAAGTATTAACTCAGGATCCAACTCAAGACCAAGAGTAAGTACTTTTGAAGGCAAGTTGTGCTTTGACCATGTTGATCCTATTTGAAATCTATTTTGATTTAAACTATTGCATGCTAGTTCAATTAGAAAGATACTTTGTTTAAACCTGGGGGTTAGATGAGTACCAATTTGCTGTATGACACCTTGATTACTTAAGTATGTGCCATGACCCTTTGTCACCCTAGTTGTGGATTATTAGTTGGACATTATTAAATTGCCAACATGGGTTTTAGACCGTTGTAGTATATTGCTTAGACCTGCTACGTGCTCATAACATGATTTTGGATAATCAAATGTTAATATTGACTTAATGATATATTGAACCTGTTTTGGAAAAGTATCATGTGATGTTGATGGCACGTGGTGCATGGTAATCAACTGGGGTTTGATAAAAGCGATTTCGGCCAGGGCATGTGGCAAGAGTAATCAGTGGGCCAGATTGTGGCATTGGGAGTGTTGATTTGGTTCTTCGGGTAGTCTTGCCCTGGTCACCCTAAGGACTTAACCTTGCAAGCCTTTGAACTGGGTCTAACGTGCAACCACATGTCTGGAATGGGACGGACCTAGTTGACTAAGTTGCTAATAACGTACCTGTGGGACCTCAGGAGGTCAACTACACCCTTTGTGTAAGTTATGCGGGGAGCGTCATCGGGCTGCGCCAGTACCCATCTAACGGTTGATTGGCCTAGACTTCGCCTTAGCGAAGGGAAGGGTTAGTCTTGCCAATAGCAGGGAGGACCACTTGTATTGTTAGAGGTTTCCGAAAGACTTTGTTACTGAACTTCGCCTTTGTGGTGTTTGATCAGTATCTTGTGGGTAAAGTGCATAACCTCTGCAGAGTTTAGAATCTATTCGAATAGCCGTGTCCGCGGTATTGGACATCGCCGGGAATTACAAATCAAGGGTTAGATTTTCTCAAAAATAACTTTGGTTTGAAAGGTTGGGTTGGTATAACAATGAAGATGATGGAAACATGGTTTAGGATGGGGAAAAAGTTTATTAAATTTTTGAAAAGTTATTTATGCTTTATTTATTTCTCGCTTTGAATCTACTTATATTACTTGTCAAATGTCATTTATCGCAAATATACCTTGAGCTATTCCTTTGTACCAAGCCATGCATATAGTATATTAGCTTGCATTACATGCATGACTTGTTGAGTACCAAGTACTCACCCTTGCCTCAACACAACACCAGTTGAAGAGGAGACTACGCCAGCTTTGGAGGAGGAACTCCAAGAGGATCCGTCTACTTAGGGATGCGAGCCCAGTCAGTTGCCTGTGGTATACTGGATGGCGCCACGAAGCTATTTGATTTTCCGCTGCTATTATTTCTCTCTGAATAAGTTTCGCCTTGCGAGGCATATATTTGTAACTTGACCATAAGGTCGAGTAACCAGTTTGATTATTTAAATAAAGTACTTTTATGGTATCGATTGGTATGATTGTGATATTTACCGATGTTAAAGACTGTGTGCACTAGCGCGTTCCTGGACTAGTGCTGAATACACAGAGGGTCCGGATTTGCAAATTCGGGGTCCCGACACCATGCTTGGAACGAGAAGCCGCCATGCTAATAACCGTCGAAGCTTCTTGCAAACTTCGCAAGAAGATGGAAGAAGGAAGATGTAGGATCGAAGTATACGAATATAGCAATCAGAGGGGGGGGTGAATGATTGTGCGGAAGCTAAAACCAAATTCTTGACCTATTAAAAGTTCACCCCAAAACAGAACCAAATAATTGCCTCGTTTTCGACAAAAACAGAATGACAGAGGTTTGATAAAACGAGAATTCCTGGAGATCCAACCGTCGAAACGATCTGAAATTTTGACACAAGAAACTAGATTCCAATACGAATCGAACCCAAAAAGAATCAGCTCGATCGGACTTACGGATCAAAAGTTATGAGCTTCGCAAGCTTGCTGATCCAGAACTTGACGAGAATCAATCTAATCAAAACTTCAAGATTAAACAAGAACGACAAAAGATTGATCAACTAGACTTTGAGAAACACTAGATCAATATCCTAGAGAGGTTTTTGATGGATCAAATCAAGATAAAACTTGAAGAACAAAAACCAATCTAGAACTAGAACAAGCATGCAAACAAGAACCAAAACAGAAAATACTATAGCGACGTGGTTCTCAGAGCACGCAAAATCTTGGAAGAATTGATCTTTATTTCTTGTCTAAAATACTCTCATCAAAAGAGTACAAACCCTAAAACCAAGCTCAAAGCTTGATGCGCTCAGCTCTACTTGATGCCTTTCAACAGAGACCCCCACCTATTTAAAGCACCAACCCACAAAGAGTTACGAATACGATTCCTATTCCTAGAAGGAATCCGTATCCAACTCAACTCTACTTGGCCCAACCAGCCGAGTACAACTCTTGCACGCCAGTATGGCAACCCTACCATACTCACGTGACTAACACTTTGCACGCGTATGGCCACTGCCATACTCACGTGACTAACACTTTGCACGCGAATGACCTCCTGCCATTCTCACGTGACTAACCATTCTTCATGTGCACCATTCTCTTAGCCCGAGCGTCCGCATGACATCCTTGACCACCAAGACCTCGGTTCCTCCCGAACCTAGTCCCGAACCTCAGTTCCTCCATGAACCTAGTTAGGTCCGTCATCGACCACATTCGTCTTCGAGCAATACCTGCACATGAACAAACCACAAAACAATTCCGAGCACAAGTCCACGACTTGACTCACATCAATCCATGCAAATACTCACATGAGCATTGCATAAAGTCCACTTCAAAAGAAGCATCATGAAATCATCACAAATTTCATAATCTCAAATTCAAATTATTTCAATTCTGCTCAAAACCCTAATTCAGCAAAAAACGCGTTCACGACGGACAAGAAATAAAAACCCTAGAAAAAGTCCATTCACGACGGACAAGAAATCTCTGTCCGGCGTACATGTGAAACTCTCAGTTCCAAGAAGAAAACATTCCGGTGAAAACACGTTCACAACGGACCCAAAAACTTTGTCCGTTGTACATGCGAAATCAATCCTCAAAAAGCCGTTCACGACAGACCCAAAAACTTTGTCCGTCGTACATGCGTAGCTTACTGGATTCTTGGAAAAAAGGGTTTGGCTCATGCGCTCAAAATCATGTTCACGACGGACACAAAAACTTTGTCCGTTGTACATAGAAGAAAGAGGTTGTCAAAAAGCATGTTTACAAAGGACCAAGAAAGTTTGTCCGTCGTAGATGGGAAACTTACTGTTTTCTTTAGGATTGGTCCGGCGCCAAGGCAAAACTTACTGTTTCTTGTCAATTGTCAAAACACATGAACAAACACATTTTGCAAATTCAAATCTAAGTTAATTTTTTAGTTCAAAGCCAATTTTTCAGCACATGATTTCACAGAAGAACAATCCCGCCAATGAGCCACCCCTACCTAGCACGCCACTGTCAGCGTATAAGCCAACAGACACCTCTGGGTCGGGTGTGTGTGAAGTTCAAACAGGGGGCTTTCGTGGAGATTGCTCGAAAGATGGAGAAAGGGGATGATCGTGAAGCTTGCAAGGGGACACTCGGATTTTATCCAGGTTCGGGCCCTCCTGAGAGTAATAGCCCTAGTCATGTATGTGTATTCTTGCTTGTGTTCTTGGGGGAATTGAAAGAACCAGGGACCTGGAACTCCCGGACCCTCACCCCAATGGAGAATGAACTAATCTCAAAGACTGAACCCCTTCTCCCATTCACCCCAACTACCTTTTATACTCGGGCTGGCTGGGGCGCATGGGGTTCACAAAAGTGCAGTACATTGTATACACTGGGAAGACTGCAATTAATGCGCCGGTCACTGCTCTTGCTGTACACTTAATGCTTGGCATAGCCGTCCCCTCCCCCGTCTCGAGCCCCGCTCCTGCCGGCGTTGCCCGCTCTACCGGGGTGGGAAATTGCACCATGACATCACTCGTCATTATGGCGCGCGTTGGGAACACACGCCGCCATACTGTGGCCTTCATTACCTTCATTTAATGCGCATGATACGCAATAAATGTCTTTGACCTCCTACGCGGCTGCGCAGGTTGCTAGGTGGCCTTGGGAACTGGGCGCCAGCGGGGTGGACTGGGCACCGCGCGTCCGCCAGGCGGCCACCTTGCTGATCGTCCAGCGGTGTGGCCTGGTCACCACCTGACCGCTGGGCGATCACACAGCTGACCGCCAGCGACGTGGCCTGGTCCCCACCTGACCGCTGGGCGATCAACCCAGCTAACCGCCAGCGGCGTGGCCTGGTCGCCACCCGTCCGCTGGGCGGTCACACAGCTGTCCACCAGCGGTGTGGCCTGGTCGCCACCTGACCGCTGGGTGATAACATTGCAGACCGCCAGCGGCGTGACCTGGTCGCCACCTGACCGCTGGGCGATCACCTCACTGATCGCCAGCGGCGTGGTCTGGATGCCACGTGTCTGCCGACAGCTCCTACCGAAGTGTAGTGGGCACCCTGGTGTAGAATACGCCGACAACTCGATACTCAGATTTTATGAAGAGCTTTGATGCAATGAAATGTTCATCACTCCCTTCCAGCACCCCAGACCTAACAGCCATCCTCATATGCTCTATTATCTCATCATCAGCTTTATCAGACCTCTGAGATGTTTCAGAATTGCTACTAGTCATATGGTCCACTAGACGTGTGAAATCATGTGCTGAAAAATTGGCTAAGATTTGAACTTGGAAAATGTGTTTTGTGCATGAGTTCGACAATTTGACAAGAAACAGTGAAGTTCTCTTTTGTGCCGGACCAAACTTTCAAGAAACAGTAAGTTTCCCTTGTACACCGGACCGCTTTTCTTTGGTCCGTCGTGAACGTGTTTTCAAACGTTTTTGAGCCGGACTGAAACTTCCAAAACCAATAAGTTTCGCGTGTACGACGGACTCTCCCCTCCACAAGCAAGGTGGATTTTTGACAGCTGTTTTCACGTTTGCGCCAGACCGGATTTTTGGTCCGGTGTGAATGGTTTTTTGCTCGATTAGGGTTTTGAGCAATTTTAGAATTGAATTCTGGTTTGAATTTGAGATTATGAAATTTGTGAGAATTTCATGATGCTTGTTTTCAAGCGGACTTTATGCAATGCTCGTGTGAGTATTTGCATGGACTAATGTTGAGTCAAGTCACGGACTTGTGATCGGAATCGTTTTTTGGTTTGTTCATGTGCAGGTATTGCTCGAGGGCGAATGTGGTCGATGACGGGACCGGAACTAGGTTCATGGAGGAACTGAGGTTCGGGACTAGGTTTAGGGGGAACTGAGGTCTTGGTGGTCAAGGATGTCATGCGGGACGTTCGGGCTAAGAGAATGGTGCACATGAAGAATGGTTAGTCACGTGAGAATGGCAGGAGGTCATTCGCGTGCAAAGTGTTAGTCACGTGAGTATGGTAGGGTTGCCATACGCGTGCAAGAGTTGTACTCGGCCAGGTTGGGCCAAGAGGAGTTGTGTTGAATACATACTCTTTCTAGGATTAGGAGTGGGACTCCTTCTAGGATTAGGAGTAGGAATTGTATTCATGACTCCTTGTGTTTTGCTCCTTTAAATAGGAGGGGTTGTCTCCTGTTGAAGGGCATCAAGCTTTGAACAAGCTTTAGGGTTGTACTCTTTTGTTTGGAGTACTTTAGACAAAAGAAAGGAGAAATAAAGATCAAGTTCTTCAAATCTTTCGGCGAGCTACAATTCTAGTTAAATCTATTCTCGTCATCTTCTATCATAGCAAGCTTGCGAGGTTCATCACTTTTGATCCGTAAGTCCGATCGAGCTGATTCTTTTTGTGTTCGATTTGTATTGGAATCTAGTTTCTTGTGTCCAAATTTCAGATTGTTCCGACGGTTGGATCTCCGGGAATTCGCATTTTACCGAACCTCTATCGTTCTGTTTTTGTCGAATATGAGGCAATTATTTAGTTCTGCTTTGGGGTGAACTTTTAGTAGATCAAGAATTTGGTTTTAGCTTCTGCACAATCATTCACCCCCCCTCTGATTGCTATATTCGTATACTTCGATCCTACAAGACGCTTCACTTCCCTCATCATAGGGCTTCTCTTGCCCTTTTTTGGGCTACGACCAACAGTAGTAACCTTTCGTTTAGTAAGAGCCTTCTCAGCAACCTTACTTGCCCCTTCTAAAACAGCCACATCATCACCACCACCACCACCACCACCGTCATCTCCATCTGAAATATCATGTACTCTTGTGACTTCAGCTGGTATACCAGGAATGACGGAAGATTGAGATGTCACACTGACACCCTGAAACATAACTTCAAGCTTGTCTATGTGCTCAAGTGGTGCCTTCCTGAAATGGGCATACTTCGGGCATGCATGACAAAATTAGACAAGTTATATAAGCATAAAGGTATGTTGGGATGTAATAAAGATATTTTTTGTTGAGTTGCAACCTTTATTTTCTCAGCCCACCAATCATCATCTACCTCAATTGTTCTGTTCACAATATTCCAACCAAGACCGGTGGCTGCATGCTTCAACTCCTTCCATATTGAGAACTTGGCCTTCAAACCATCCCACTTATTTTTGAATTGCTTCTTATCATAAACTCTCCCAGTTTTTGCAAGAAATTTGTCAGCTAGGTTCTTATATCCCTTGGCATTCAAATGTCCGATAGGCCTATTTCCAGCAATAACCTCTTTGGCACATATTTCACAAAAGGCTTCGTTAGCCAAATTGTCCCACACTGCAATAGAATTCTTAACAACTTTTTCCATCGAATGCATAAGTTACAATTCACTATTAGACATTAAAATGACAAGATTTCTATGGTATCATAATAATTATTTCACAATTGAAGTTTTCAACCAAAAAAAAACCAAGGAACAATGTGCTGCACTCAAATGGAGGAACAATGAGCCATGTAGCCATTTAGCAGCCTAGCTGTTTGGGGCCCACATCTCCTTTGTTTAGTTTATCTAATCTAAGCCCTCCATATCACTTGAAGTCTTGTTAACTTGTGTGGTGACAATTAAAAATTATCAGGTGCCACTCATCTTGGGTATTTGGGGAGGCACTCAAATGGAGGAACACGCCACCAACGAGCCCACATACCTCTAGGTTCATTGAAATTTGCAGATTCTAAAATAAACATAACCCACTTATCATAATTCAAACCTCCCGTTGACCATAAATATGAAACATTGCTTTTTGAGGAAATCATATGACAGAGCGTAGTATCCTGATTCTTCCAATTGACCATCATTCCCAAATGCCAAACATCAGAAATAATCAAATATGCAATGAGGGAGCACTTTTTGTCGCTTGTCTAAAACATGCTTGTACTAATTTGACACAGCAACAACATTAATAGTTACGAGGCTAACCAGCGTACTGAAAATAAATGATCTGTTCACTCACATGAGCAACAGGAAGTGTGAAATTGTATATACAAGCGCATATATGATATGTATTTATTTCTAAATTGGATATATGTTCTTTAACTTGTGCCAACAACTACTGGAAGTGTGAAATTGTAAATGACAACAGTCCAATTGGAAATCTCTTTTTCTTGTAACAAGTACCGGAGGTTCAACAAGTAAGAAAATGTCAAGGCTACTCAATCCTTTGCTCACCAGAAAATGTCAAGGCTATTCAATCCTTTGCTCCCTTGGTGCACTATCTGTACACAAGCTATATGTGTAAGCATCTAGCATTAGTTTATTGGAAAAGCATCAAGAATTTTTGTTCAGGACATACGAATTTGTCATTGTAGACTCTCTGGACATATGAATTCATCTCACTACAAATGGACTGTAGATCATCTATTTGCATGAATCAAAGCTGGACATATGAATTCATCTCATTGCAAATCGACTGTACAACATCTATTTCCATGAATCAAAGCTATACTAGCAAATCAAACCACAGACTCATCAATACATAAGCAAATCAGGCCATAGACTCATCATCCATGAATCAAACCAGAGAAACGAGAGGAGAAGAGGAGATACCTGGGTTTGCTGTGGTTGAGGAGGTGGCGACCGAACCAGGAGGGGGTGGTGACCGAACCAGGAGGAGACGCTGACCAGGAGGACGAGCCGGCGGAGGAAGAGTCGCTGCGCTACCCGGGGTACGACGAGGAGGAGATGTCGCGCCGACCGGGGGAGGAGGACGAGGAGGAGCCGGGATGACCGGGGGAGGATGAGGAGGCCGCGCCGACCGGGGGAGGATGAGTAGGCCGCGTCGACCGGGGGGGGCGGGGGGGGAGGAGGCCGCACCAACCGGGGGGTGGGGGGAGGAGCCGGGGGATCTGGAGGAGGCATCGCGCAAACCGGCTGAGGAGCCTGGGGATCTGGAGGAGGAGGCGTCGCGTAGGCCGGAGAGGAGGAAGGGGCACCAAGCGACTGGGGGGGAGGCGGAGGCCATGCCGACCGGGGGTAGG
Organism: Rhipidocladum racemiflorum; assembly: GCA_036346355.1. Lineage (NCBI taxonomy): Eukaryota > Viridiplantae > Streptophyta > Magnoliopsida > Poales > Poaceae > Rhipidocladum > Rhipidocladum racemiflorum. The sequence goes on from CM070582.1 coordinate 17,006,185, forward strand.
AGGAGACGAGCTATTTGGAGGAGGGCTAGATCGGGATAACTTGTGATTGGGAACGAAGCACAGCCGAAAAAGCACGTCCGTAGGGGCTATGGCTTTTGCGGCCGCTTCAACTGCGGTTGGGCTTTGCAGCTGCTACGCACTGTTTGGGGGGTTTTCTGGCCCAAAGCTGTAGCCCAGTTGAGCCCTCCAAACAGGTCCTAAGGATTTGATTTTTTTTTAAATATACTATTTTTATTCCAAATTGCAAAAGTAAATGTCTGCCGCAAGAAATTTCAGTTTTATATGTCTATCGCCTGTTCATCGGGCGATATAAGCCTGTCGCCCGTCAATCGGGCGACAGGAGACCTTTCGTGTTCTCTGTCGCCTGTTAGACGGGCGACAGGCTTCTGTCGCCGGATGAACAGGCGACCAAATAAAAATCCCCCGTTGGACGGGCGACATAATTCCTGTCGCCCTATGGACGGGCGACATATACCATTTTTGATATTTTTGTTAGTTTTTATGATCCAAATAGAAAGAAATAAATTTATAAATTATTAAGCAAGTAAATAAGAAATCGCAATAATCCTAAGATTGTCAACGATCACTTCTAACCCTTTTCGGCAGCCCATAAAATATCTGGTTCGGATGTAATTTTCCGCAACAGTCCAACATGTTGACGGTTTGCTATATGGAGTACCATATTCTGGAGAAATATGTTATTTACACCTTTCTTTCATATGCAAATAAACTGTCGTAATAACCCTAAGTATCATTGTCAACGATCACATCTAACCATTTTCGGCAGCCCATAAAATATCCGGTTCGGTTGTAATTTTTGGGAACAGTACAGCATGTTGGCGGTTTGCTATATGGAGTACCATATTCTGGAGAAATATGTTATTTAGACCTTTCTTTGATACACAAACAGACTGTCGTAATAACCCTAAGTATTATTGTCAACGATAATGTCGGGACCCGAATTTGCAAATCCGGACCCTCTGTGTATTCAGCACTAGTCCAGGAACGCGCTAGTGCACACAGTCTTAACATCGGTAAATATCACAATCATACCACTCGATACTAATAAAGTACTTTAATTAAGTAGTCAAACTGGTTACTCGACCTTATGGTCAAGTTACAAATATACGCCACGCAGGGCGAAACTTATTAAGAGAGAAATAATAGCAGCGGAAAAATAAGATAACTTCGTGGCGCCATCCAGTATACCACAGGCAACCGATCGGGCTCGCTCCTAAGTAGACGGTTCCTCTTGGAGCTCCTCCTCCAAAGCCGGTGTAGTCTCCTCTTCAACTGGTGTTGTATTGTGGCAAGGGTGAGTACTTGGTACTCGGCAAGTCATGCACAATGCAGCTAATATACTACATGCATGGCTTAATACAAAGGAGTGGCTCAAGGTATATTTGCAGTAAGAGCATTTAACAAGTATCATGAGTAGATTCGAAAGCAGTAGTAACAAGTAAAGCATAAATAACTTTTCAAGGAGTTTAGTAAACATCTTTCCCATCCTAATCCACGTTTCCATCAACATCATTATTAATCCAACCCAACCTTTCCAATCCAAGTTACTTTTGAGAAAGTCTAACCCTTGACTGTAATTCCCGAGCGATGTCCAATACCGCGGACACGGCTATTCGAATAGATTTTATACTCTGCAGAGGTTATGCACTTTACCCACAAGATACAGTCAAACACCACAAAGGCGAGTTCCCGTAACAAAGTCTTTCTTAAACTTCTAACAATACAAAGTGTCCTCCCCGGTTGTTGCACACTAACCCTTCCCTTAGCTAAGGCGAAGTTTAGGCCAACCAACCGTTAGATGGGTACTGGCCTCACCCAGACGCCCCCCGCATAACTTACACAAAGGGTGTAGTTGACCTCCTGAGGTCCCACAGTGCGTTATTAGCAACTTAGTCAACTAGGTCCGCCCCATTACTGAGACATGTGGTTGCACGCTTGACTCAGTTCAAAGGCTTGCAAGGTTAAGTCCTTAGGGTGACCAGGGCAAGACTACCCAAGAACCAAAACAACATTCCCAATGCCACAACCGGCCCACCTGATCATTCTTGCCACATGCCGGTCGAAAACTATTTATCAAACCCCGCTTGATTACCATGCACCACGTGCCATCATCATCACATGATACCTTTCCAAAACAGGTTCAATATGTCATTAAGTCAATATTAACGTTTGAGTGTCCAAAATCATGTCATGAGCACGTAGCAGGTCTAAGCCATATACTACAACGATCTACAAACCCATGTTGGCAATTTAGTAATGTCCAACTAATAATCCACAACTAGGGTGACAAGGGGTCATGGCACATATTTAAGTATTCAAGGTGTCATACAGCAATTAGGCATTTATCTAATTACCCATAATTAAGTAAAGCATTTTCTAATTTAAACTAGCATGCAATAATTTGATCCAAAATAGGTTTCAAAATGGGATCAACATGGTCAAAGCATAACTTGCCTTCAAAAAGTACTTGTTCTTGGTCTTGAGCCGGCTCGTGGGTCAACACTTCTCCTTCGAAGTCTTCGGGCACTTCAACGTCTACTCGTAATACCTGCAGATAGCAATACACAAATAAACAATAGGCAAAAGCATCCCAAAACTCCAAATAAAATCCATAAACAGAGAAAACATAATTTTATGAATTTTTAGGAACTGGAATCGTTCAAATCGGAGTTAAAATGCAAAAGTTATAATTATTTAAAGTTTAAATAATCAATTAAATAATATTAAAGAGAAAAACTTTAGTTCAAAAATTAAATAAAATTCATAATTAGGTAGATCTCAATTTTATACAAATTTAGAAATTTGAATCACTCAAATCGGAGTTGAAACGCAAAAGTTATAAGCGTTTGAAGTTTGAAACAAAATCTGAAATCATTATTTCGAATTAATAAATCGTTTTCTTTTTCGGAAATTAATTATTGCGTCAGCGAGGACACGTGGCAGCCTCTGATTGGGCGGCTGACGTCAGCCAGTTCATGGACGTGGTCCATGGTTTGGCTCGGGTCTACCGTGGACTCGGTCCACGGCTCCACGTGTCGCTGACAGGTGGGTCCCCTCGGGTGACGTCATTCTTGGCGACAATGGGCTCGGCCACAGTCTTGGCGACAGGTGGGACCCACCGGTGACGTCATTGCCGACATCGGCGCTCGGTGGGGCGGCCGGCCCGACATCTTGAGCCCGCCATGGCGTCGGCGTGGCGTCATGGTGCGGTGTGGTGGGCGCGAACATGCGGGCGCGTGTCGGCGTCCTGCGCCAGCGTGTGGGCCAGTCTTGGCGCGCGGCGGTCGATCTCCCGCTGCGTGGCTAGATCTCGGCCGTTGATTTGAAAATCAACGGCCCGGATTGATCTGGACTCACGCCGTTTGGGGTGAACGCGTTTGATCTGACCGTTGGATCTAGATCCAGCGGTCGAGATTGATATGGGATTTTGGGCGGGATCTCACCGTAGGATGACGTGGCGTGATCTGGGGCGTTGGATCTGGATCGGACGGTGAGAAACTTCAAGTCCGGCGATGGCGGCGGCGTGACTGGGTCACCGGCGCAGGGGACGATGACCTAGCCGACGGCGTTTCGGACGCGCTCCGGCGACGTGGGTGGTGCTCACTGACGCGGCTTGATCTCACGGTTCCGGATCTGGGTTCAACGGCGATGGAGGACGACGGAGACGGTGGCTATCGGCGAAAAACCGCGGCTGCTCCTTCTCCTAACTCCGGCGAGCTCTAGCGGCGCAACCACGGCGGCTCAGGCGAGGTGAGTTAGGGCTACGGGTGCGCAATGAAGCGGCGATCCCGACACGGGTGGCGGCGCAATAAATAGGGCCCTCGGCGTCAGGTAAACGCCGGAAGCGAGGTCCTCCGTTCGCGGCGAGTCCGGCGGTGTCTCGGATTGGGTGGCGTGGCAGCGCCGCGGCCGTTGGATCGAGATCCAGCGGTGCGTGGGATTTGGGTTCGGTCGGACTCGGCGAGTGGTGGCTCGGTCGGGCTCGGGTCGGCGGCGTGGCTCAATCGTGGCCGTTGGATCTTGATCCAACGGTCACACGCAGCGTGAGATCGGCCAAGTGGGTTCGGCTCAACCACGGGCTCGGTCGGGTTGGTCGGACTCGAACTCGAGTCGACTTCGGGCTTCGATCGGAGGAACGAATCGACCCGATTCGATTTTCCAGTGATTTAATATTTAAAATAATTCCCAATAATTTATTTAATTCAAGAAAAATAGCAAAATACTCAGAAAAATTCCAGAAAAATTCTGGAAAATATTTTAGGGCATTTGGGACTCAAATAAAATATTTCCAACAAAACTTTATTTGAAAATTTAATTTCTTTAATTATTTCAAAATGGAATAAATTCAAATAAATTCCAAATAAATTCCAGAAAATTCCAAAAATTCACCAAAGTGCCAAATCACACATAAATTTAAGAAAAGCAAAATTTTGGGGTGTTACAAACCTCCCCCCCTTAAATAGAATCTCGTTGTACAATCGAAAGCGTGCCCTGCAGTCAATGCAGTATGCCCGCTGTGGTGGCTGAAGAATACGGTATGCGTACTCGGGGTCCGGCTTTTCTGGGAGGTAGTAGCACCACTACGAGGTTGCTCTCCCGATTATCCCAGGCAGGAAGTTTGAGATGTGGGTGGTACGTCTCCGGATCCACCCAGTTGAAGTAGCAGCACCATTCATCCTCGGGCAAAGGGCACCGGTAGAATCTTCGGTCCGCTAGATCCTCGTGGTAGGTGTCAACCACTGCCTGCAGGCCATGGTCGCACAGTTCGGGGCTTTGGGGTGGCACTTCGGGAGGATGTTCCTGCGTGGACTCGAGCAATTTCGCATGCTTCTTTTTGAAGTCCTGTATGCGATGAACTGGTTTAGAATGACTACTTTGTGACTGAAACATCAGCATGTCGCATGAAACTCACCGATTGGTTCGTCCCTTGCCCACCGACCCTGAACTCCAGTCGATCCATATAGGGGACATATCCCGGCGGCCTCTCCCACCGAATGAAGTTCTCGGGTGATGTGGGGTAGGCGTCGTGGCAATTGTAGACAAATTCGTAGTCACATCGTTCCGGCCCGTCGATCCATTGGAAGAAGCAACACCGGCCCTTGTGCTAAAGAAACAGAGAACAATGCATGAATTGGTAGTGTTACCCTGATTTGTATTGAAACCAATTGGTTTACCTCGTAGCCGTGGCCACAACAATAGTGAGTGCGGGCCGCCGTATTTGTGTGCGTAGACTGCATCATCTTCGCTGGAAGGTGCAGTCGTATTTTGGCCGGGGCAACTCCGGCAGCATAGGGGCGTCAATGCTACTCTGATCCGGGTATTTGGGGGGGCTTAATTTTCGCTTGCTGAAGAGGCGATGGTAGAACGACATCGTGGCCTAATCTGTGTAAAGTCGGCTAATGTTTATTGTAGTTTTGGCAATGTGATGCACATATCCGTCCCTCGGTCAGTTTTTATAGTGGTAGTGAGGGGCCAGCCAAAGGAGAATGGCGGACTTAAGAGAAGTTCAAATCCGCGGGCATTGGATGCTTCTGCAGCTTTGCATGTGAAGGGACATGAGCCTGGCTATGGCGAAAGCTTTACACCGGGAATCTCTCCCATAGTCAGCTAGAAGGCTAGGTCATGCAGCTTTAGGCAGCTGAAAAAGATGATATGACAAAAGCTGGAAAAGGTGATAAGACGAAAGCTGGAAAAAGTGATATGCCAAAAGCTGGAAAAGGTGATATGACATGAGCTGAAAAAGATGATATGACAAAAGCTGGAAAAGCGGACATAAATATATAATGAACCACGTAATATGAGAAAGTACACAAATGATAAAACATAACATAGTACCAACAATCACCGCCCTAATCGAAACTGCCAACCAAAATAAACAAAAAAATAAGAACACTGAAACATAAAAGGAACTAGTGCCGGCCCCTTTTCGGGGCTCCTCCTCGGCCAGTGTGTAGTCCTCCTCCTGATCGACCTCGAGTACGTCAGTGCGTCGGCGGTGAGTGGGCCCTCCGTGGTCTCGCTGGAGGTGTGGCGTACAGGCTCGTCAGCCTGCACCGGTGGTGGTGGGGGTGTCTGGTGCTGCGTCGGTCCAACCTGCGTCGGTGGAGGTGGCGGCACCAACTGCGACGACCCAGGCTGGGTCGGTGGAGGTGGCGGCACCCACTGCGACGACACAGGCTGGGTCGGTGGAGGTGGCGGCACCCACTGCGATGACCCAGGCTGGGTCGGTGGTGGTGGCGGTGTCGTGTGCCACTGCGTCGGTCGTGGCGCCCACTTCTTTGTCTTGGTACCAAGGCGAATCGGGGTGGATCAACGAGGTACCTCGACACGGTGTCGTCCTCGTAGTCGTCATGATCATCACCCCGCCTGTCGTAGTCATCAGCAGCAGGCGGCAACCACGGTGCACCGACACCTCCAGCACCTCCAGCACCTGCACGAAGGGAAGAAATGTTAAGACCAGTGACTTGGTGAGTGCAAAGCATGAAAAGTTAATGCAAAACATGAAACAGCACACACCTGCGCACCTCCAGCGTGGAAGGCTGCACCGTGGTGTGAAGAAGAAGCACCTCCGGTGTCGAAGCCTGCACCAGCCGCAAGTCCTCTCCCTGGCGCGAGCGGTGCGTCGGGGACCACACCACGAGGCAGGGGTGATCCAGCCAACTGGAGGGCGCGTGCGGAGCCGTCCCGGAACCTACCGAGCAAGCTGGCAACGTCCTCTCTGCTCACCCGCAGGCCGCCGGTCAATCGCGAGAGCATCCTGCCGCGACTCCTCGTAGAAGCGGCCTAGCATGTCGATCCCGAAAAAACATCGCAAATTAGATACCACAGATATCAAATGGTTAAACGTATATCGGATACAACGTACGCAGCGTCGCGAGCCGCGTCCGTATCTGCGGAGATCGTGTCTCGGCGGGGGCGTGCACTGGAGGATCCGGTCGGCAGCGTACCAGGCGCATGCGTGTGCGAGAGGTGAACCAACGTCGATGCGCTGGTACGTCTCGGTCGTATGGCGCATCGTCGGCATGGGCGTCCTCGAGGGCTTGGCCCACTCCTCAATCCATGGCGCCATCCAGACGCGTGCCAGGGGGTGGCCCCATGCACCCCCTTCCTAGTCTGGCTGTGGATGAGAAATGAATGTAGAAATATTAGATGGCAACACACGATAGTAAAGTAATTATGGAACATCGATCGAGCGAACTTACGTGTGGGCGGCGTGTGGGAGCAAACGGTAGGCCAAAGATCGAAACTCTGTCGTAGGCCGAATCGCCTCATCACTTTCGATGGACAGCGTAGGCCTCGACACGGACGTCGAACACCAGGAACTGCCGTGTGAGCGATGCGCCGCGTCTCGCGTGCACGAAGTCGGCAGTGGCACCGCCGATCACACGGCGATACTGCGCTGAGTGTACGGTGTCGGCGCCGCGTGGTCGCCCATGAGGTGGTCGAGCAGTGTGACGAATCGGGTAGCCCTGGCGCACCGTCTGGTGTGCCCACTTAGGCTGCAGTGACAACAGAACGTTACCGTTAGTATTCAGAAATGTAGAAGCAATAGTATCAAACTTGCAGTTGAAATATCTTACCCGTCAGTGGCACCAGATGGTGCCCATGGTCGGACCGTCGACGTCGCCATCGCCTGTAGGGTCAACCGACGCCAGGCTGATGGCGGGGCGCCCGATCTGGAGCCTCTCGTATGCCCACAGCTGTACCAGCAGCGGGCATCCAGTGAAGGTGGACTCGTCGCCGATCCGGGTACACCCGTCGCAGAGGGCCCAGATGCGTCGCGCAGAGGACGAACCCCGAAGTCTTGCGCACGTCGTCGAGGGAGTCCGCTATCTCCCTCGCGACCGACAAGGTGCCTGTGTCACGCTATCCCCATGGGAGCTCGTGAACAAGCACCCGGTAGAACGACCACAGTACGCCTCCAAGTGGCGGCTGACCCTGTAGTCGTCCGCCGGCTCGACGATCTGCGAAGGTTGCAAGATAGAAGATCACATATTACATGTTATTGTAAGCTGTAATTGAAGAGCACTTGTTTTTTCATAATCTAGTTGCGTACCACGAACTATCGAAGCCACCGCAGCGTAGGACCGTGTGTGCCGGTGAAGGTCCGGTAGTCTGGTGTTGGTAGCACACCAGCGAACCGCTGAAGTAGCTGCGGGCGCCACGCAGGGTCGACGTCGTGTGGCACCACAGCGTCGCCGGTGATCAGGAGGCCGAGCAGGTACGACACGTCCTGCAAGGTGATCGCCATCTCCCCGACGGGTAGGTGGAAGGTGTGGGTCTCCGGCCTCCACCGATCCACCAGAGCGGTGATCAGGACTGTCGAGCGAGGAACCGGCGACCCACATCCCGTACCATCCGGGCGAAAGGGAGCAATCCTGAAGCTCGAAGCCTACGAAAGGAAAAACATGTAATTTATATCAGTACAACACCAGTAACAACACTACCACAAACATATTAAGAAATCTGAATTGTAATATGTTACCTGGGGACCCAATGAGGATCGATCTCCCAACCGTACTACGGTGTCCTTGGTCGAAGGAAGCCCAGCGTGTGCGGCTCGCCTCCCTCCTCTGGAAAAGCGGCGGCGATGTGGGCACGGTGACTACCATCGACGACCGGATCCAGCAACTCGAAGGGCCACTCGTCATCTCCTGGCTGGTCAGCCATACCTGTAAATAACAAATTGTGAGTTACATTTGAAAACCATATCAAAAGAAAAGCGTCCGAATACTATAGGTTTCTCTCAACAATGTGTTCAAACAAACACTCATGTAAAATTGTTCAAGCATCATAAATATTCAGAAACAGTTACAATAATTTATCAATGCACAACACTCACAGCCACATGCAGCAGGCTTACACACTGGGTTCACACAACACACAGCACATCGATTAAATTGCGATTAAATTGCTTCTCATGTGGTACGTTGGCGTCGTGCAGCACTCGTAGCACAGGACGATCCACCCGCCACCGTCGGATTGCCATCTCCTCCTTCATCTCCTTGGTTGTGTGCGTGGCAATTCTTGAACGTATGTCCTGTTACCTTGCACAATGAACATTTCTTCACGCGCTTGCCAGTTTCTGACTCATCCATGTCATTATTTATACATCTTGTCTTCCGACGCCCTGCTTTCCATCTACCTGCATTAAAATCTGGGACCCAGAACCTTTCATCAGCACTAGGAGTTGTGGTGAAAGAACCCACAACACCGTAACCATACAGCTCCTCGCTCCAAGTTGCCATCACCCTTTCCTTCCTGAAATATTCAGATAGATAGGTACCAGGTTGCATTCCAAATAAAGCACATGCGGCTATCACATGAGAACACGGCCTGTGCAAAAGGTGGGGCTTGTTACACGAGCATTTGCAAATGTCCTGTAATACGCACTCCTGAATGACAACCCGCTAGTTGGTTCCACGCCGTCCTTTATCCTTACAGATCACCTCGAAGCGCAGTGTTCGTGCACCAACTTTTACAGCTCTATGCTTGGCCGCCTTCTGACTCTTCTCTTCCATGTATTTACTGATCATGGAGGAGTACAGGAGCTTCTCATCTCTCAAAGACTATCTCAGGCAGGCTTGATGTCTGTAGACGAAGTACTTGGTCGTGCCCCGCAGCACTCCCTCAACAATGCCCACCAATGGGAGACACCTCATCCCTCTCATTACCCAGTTGTAAACTTCTGCAAAGTTACTGATCATCACACCGTATCTGGCACCATGTGTGTCATGTAACAGCGCCCACTTTTCCTTGGGTTCGTGCTTGATCCAGTCCGAGAAACATTTGATTGGCCTTTGCCTTCGACGACGATTAGTCGCGTCATCTTCTGTTGGCAGTGGTGGAAGAGGCTCCGCTTCATCATGTCCTTCGCTGGCAGTACTCTTGTTCGCCATCTCTTCTTTGTGTTTTCTTGTCAGCTCATCGATATTTTTCCACAAAGTGCGGAACTTGCTCTCCTGGTTCTGCTTACATAGTCTTTTGAACATGTTCATGAGTTCCTTGTTCCTGAATTGCTTGTAGAAATTTGCGCCCAAATGCCTGATGCACCATCGGCTCTGCAAGTCAGGCCATGGAAATGGCTCCTCTGCCTCTGTTTGCAACTGGTTGATCGCACTAAGCAGACCAGCATGCCTGTCGTGCAGCACGCACACATCCTGACGAGTTTTGACCATCCCAATCTTCAAGTTCCGCAGGAACCATAGCCAACTCTCATAGTTCTCACTTTCTACAAAGGCGAATGCAACAGGCAGAATCTGGTTGTTTCCGTCAACACCCACAGCTGTCAAAATTGGCCCTTTGTATTTCCCGGTCAAGAATGTGCCGTCCACGCACGGCAATGGACGATAGTGATAGAACGCCTTAATGCAAGCTCCGAATGCGAAGAACACTCTCCTCAGATGCCTTTTAGTTGGCCACTTGATTGACGGACAATCTTGATAATCATAGTAAGTGCCGGGATTTCTTCCCTGAATGCAACTGAGCGGTCTTGAGCAGATTGTGGTACGAGTCTTCAAACTTCCCAAATCTCGTTTCTAAGGCCTTCTGTTTCGCCCTCCAAGCCTTCCCATAGCTAATTGTGTACTGATATCTGTTCTCGATAGCTCAGATAATAGCACGTGGCTCATAAGTCAGGTTCTCCACTATCTCTGAGTACATGATATTCGCGACAAACCCAGATGACATGTTCCTGTGAGCCATCATTGTTTCCTCAATCATACAGCTGTGCTGCTCAACCTTCAAGCATAACCAATGGGTGGCCCACTTCGGCTTGTACGCGTGCACTCTCCACGGACAGCCATGGATCTCACACACCACGTCGTAGTAGGTCGGCGTGGATTTCTTAACCCTGAAAGTCCTTCTTAATGATAAGGCCCAATCTTTCACAGCATCCTGCACGGCCTCCTTTGTCGAGTACATACTGTCAGGCCTAACCTCGTTGGGGCTGTACTGCCAACGTATGTCGTAGGTTTCATTAACAACCAACCTCTCAAATTGATGTGTGCTCCACTCAGCTGGCACAGGCGGCTCCGTACCTCCATCTTCCTCATCCGACTCATCGTCGTCTTCCACTTCTGCTATGCCGCACTCACGGTCTTCCTCTTCCATCCTAACTGTTAGTTCTTCAATTTGCTCACCTTCGTCTACTTGTCCCCGCGCTACTTGTGCAACATTTTATTCGTCTTCCCCAAATTCAGATTGTTCACCACTTTGGCAAATGACGTCCTCGTTGCATGTATGAATGTACTGCTCACGGCTAGATCCCCCAATTTCGGTGTCACCAAAACTTAACTCATTTTGAGCCTGACTACACTCACCACCGTCCGGCTGCTGCTGGGGAGCAACATCCCGGCCATAGGCTTGCACTAAAAGCACCCGGTTCCATCCCCGTTGCTCTGTCCCCCTCACATATGATCTCCACGATGCGGTTCCTTTCAACTCAACTAGCTCCCAACAAAATGGATTGTTCTGCATACTACAGAGGCAAAATACCTTCAGCTGCCACTTCTCTTCTTCCATCCGGATACAACCACTTCAACACTGAATAAAATGTGCGCTCTTCGATCCTACTCAAACTTCTGTCCACATACTGGAAATTACTTAGATCTGCACCCTCCGAACCATACATTACAACCCCTTCGCCATAATATATTCTAAATAGAACCCGTTCTGCCATATCTGCAAATCCATTCATTCACCCACGAATTAATTACTTTCCGTAAAAAATATTATGACCCCCAACTTTGGTACATCTATATGCTACAAAAATACATATTTATTCGTACAAAAATTTGCTACGTTTCTAACAATACATATCTAGGATCGTAACAATCGCTATCTCTGCCGTACTACATTCATAAGAATTGAATATCTATATGGATGTATTCGTATCGGTATACAATATCTACATTTACTAGATCTACTACTAAAGAATTAAACAACTACTCTAACTACATTCTCTACGATTAATTTCTACTCGACGTTAATCAAACTACTTTCGCTATATGTACCCAACTGCATTCCTATGAAATGAATACTTCTATTCGTTCAAAGTATCTACATTCGATATATCAACGCACACAAACCTAGATCTAAAATCATTTCTACTAAATCATAACTTACTGCTAAAAAAATTAAAATGAGTAGTGCATACCTACATCAAACTAGATTTCCTAGATCTACCTATACCTAACTAGATTTGCTATATTTGCTATGTCTGTAATACATCTGATGAGGACATCACTACCATGGATACGGCCATGCCTACAAACCCAATTGAAACCAACAATGTAATACAAGGGCCAATTACTCGAGCTCGCGCATGTCAATTCAATTGCTAGGTGAATGCGTTCCTTGGGTTGCATACAAATAATTTAATGAATGAAATGCTATTTAATACTTGTGATGATTTTATTGTCCTTAGGAACCAAGGAGAAGGACTCCCAAACATCAAGCATGAAGCCAATTCTTCTGGTGCACAAGTTCAACTCGGATTCGGCCTCCAGGACAGCACCAACTTAAAATGACCATAACTTTTGATCCACAAGTGTGTTTGGGGTCTATGAGTACTGGTTTGAAAGGTTTCATCATCCTCTTTCAAACTGATCCGGCCCCATTTCCAAATTCCTTACGAGTCAACGGGAATCTACAAAACAAGTTCGGTCATCTTTCCAAATCCGAGTTAAACTAGGAATAGGAGTCCTACTCGGCCATGGATGTGTATTGGACGCCCCTAGCACTGTTTTGGCCTCCTATTTCTCCTATATATAGCTAGGTAGTCCCCCAAAATAACTTGGGTTTTGGTTATTTGATAGTTTAGCCTTTTGCTACTATTTTGAGTCTTTTAGACGTGCTCAACGGCCGCCTAACAAGCTCCTTGTATCGGAACCCCAATTTTTCAGTACTTCATCTATATTTGCAATTTTAGATTGCTTTTGCCTTGTTCTTGCTTGTTCTTCGATTGCTTGCAGGAATTGATCTTCGTGATCAGGTTGATCGTGCCCACGGCAAGGTCAATAACCATCTGGAGTTGGTTTAGCGATTGCTAAGGCGCATCGTCATAGTACGTTGTAGTCGGATCGTCAAAGTCGTCTCCACCCAAAATCGAAGGTTATCATTCTCATCGAAAGATCGGGAAACCCAGTGTTACATCAACATCTAACTACAAACTAGGTTTGCTAAATACATCTTTCTACATCTAACTAGATTTTCTAGATCTACAAATACAAAAACTAAAGAACGATAAATTACCTGAATATGAATGACGGGGCTCAAAAATCGTGCTCTCTTTTCTTTTTTCCCTCCTCTCTTTTTTCCTCTCTTCTTCTCTTTTTTCTCTCCTCTTCTGTTCTGTCTTGCTTCTGCTGCTTCTGCCGGCCGGCCGATCGCGCGAGCCGATTATAAAATATTCCTGTCGCCCGTCCATCGGGCGACAGGAACCCCGCATGCTTTATGTCACCCATCCAACGGGGGATTTTTATCCTATCGCATGTTCATCGAGCGATAGAAGCCTGTCGTTCGTCCAACGGGCGACAGAGAACACGAAAGGTCTCCTGTCGCCCGATTGACGGACGACAGGCTTATATCGCCCGATGAACAGGCGATAGACGTATAAAACTGAAATTTCTTGCGGCAGACATTTACTTTTGCAATTTGGAATAAAAAATAGTATATTTTAAAAAAAATTTCCTAAGGATTTCCCATAAGCAAAGGCCATGGTATGTTCTAGTTGGTACGAATAAAAAAAAATGAATGGAGAAGAAAAGACAAAATAGGGCGAGCAATCTTTACCGTTGGATCTGAACGGACGGTTTCACGCGGGCATTGCCGCATTGGTGCTCGCACCACTCCCAGCCCACCACCACAGCAGGCTCTCTTCAGTTTTGTTTATCCATTTTCTCTCTCCGCGAAACACCCCCACTTCCAGCATTCCACCCGTTCCGCCGCCTCAGCCGCGCGACGATGGGCACCGCCGGCCTTCCGGCACCGGTTCTCGAAATCCTACTCCCCTTCTTTCTTTCTTCTTCTCGCTGCTTATTTCTTCTTCCAATATCTCCAATCTTGCGGACTATTAGCTGGGTGGAGCGGTTGTTTTCTTGTCCTTTGTCGTTTTTGGGTTTGTTCGTGGAACTCGGGTTGGGTTTGGTTGGATTGGAGTCGTAATAATGATCGAAGACAACTACAAGAGTAGTGGGTTTGGTTTTCTTTCTTTTATTTTTGTGACTAGTGTGCTAAATTTCTTGCTTAATGGAGTTGTTCCCATGTTAAATTCGTCAGTAGAAGTAACTAATGATGATATAACTTGCCAATGTTCATCTCTTGATCTTTTGTTCTTTTATATTTCTGTCCATTTCAAGGGAGATTATAAAGTTAAATTATGTTTGAGCAAAACATCATTTCTTTCACAGTTTCACCCACTTTCTTTCATTTGGGGTTTTCTTTTTATAGATTGTGTAAATTTTGCTTGAACAATCTTTTATTTAATTAGGCTTTTTAATTTCTGAGTTTCACAATACTCCGTTTGGAAGATAAGCTTGTCATTTGAGGTTGCATATGTCTATATTGTAGGGATGCCTGCAAAAATTTGGTTGGAGTGCTGATGTGGAAAATTTTGGTTTAAAGATGGCCAACTATGGAACACATAAGCCATTAAATTTTCGGTGCTTCGCCTCAAGTGGGCGTGGATTTGGGGCTGACTCTTCGAATAAGCGAAAAGTTGGTTCCTTCAATCCTCTATTTTCCTTTCCTTCATTCTGTGCAGACGCAGCACATTCCATCTTTCACTATCGTTATTTTGAACAAAAAAGGAACTGAAGCTACCTTCTAGTCCAAATAATTTTCTTAATTATGTTATGTTCTCTTCATTGGAGTTCTACATCTTGTTCAATGATAAAAGCCAACTTGCACTCTTATCACAAGAAGTTTGATTCCCTAAGGGTCCACTTTGCCTTTTCATTTCCCTCAGATTAAAAGCAAAAAGAGGCCAAAGGATGTTGCACTGGAACCAAGGTACACACCTTAAAAGATGCTGTTATGGGAGTTTTTCCTTCATACTAGGAACTAATTGTATCCTTTTATCAATTTCTGGTGTGGTCATTGGCATATTTTTGTTACTGTGTACCTCTCATATTTTACGATATTCTAGTCCATTTCAAAAACAGAAACAAGTGCATAGTTGAAGAGCCATTTAACTTTTTATTGGGATATTTTCAGCAAATAGATAAAAAAAGGAATATTTTCAACAAAGGTAGATGTTTTCACTAAATGTTAAAATAGACACTATAATTCTGCTATGCACTATGCTCTCAACATAAAAGTGCATAGTGTTACTCGTGTTTCATGTCAGCATAACACATCAATATCAAATGACTAAGCAATATCCTGGTAACCCCCGTCTGTAAAATTAATATGTTGCAAATTCCAGCCCGTTTAATCATTAATAGCGAATGAAAACATGTTTATTCTGCTGCTGCTGAGGGCTTAAAAGATGGGTTGTCTTTGTTAAGGATATATTAATTTATATAGGCTTTCATTTTATACCCTCATGTAACTATATGTTCTGGCAATTGGCGTCATATTGAATACAACAAGTGCTATTCATAACATAGTACCAGAGCGTAGGTTCTAACCCTAACCCTAGCTCTGTGATTGTCTTCCGCTGCTGCCCCCGAGAGGAGCAATCTCCACTCCCGGGGGTGGCCACGCACTTGGATCCGAGTCTGAAGTTATCTCTCGTCGTTGCCACCGGTCTCCCGCACTGAGAGCTCTCGTCATTTAGATCCGGTCTCCTCCACCGCTGGGATCCCATCGTCTTCGAGGTCTTGCGCCGCCTAACTGTCGGCCGACGAGCGCGGTGCCTCGTTGCGGCTCCCGCTGCTTGGTTCTCGCTCCTCAAGCTTCAGATTCGCGTTGCCTTGGGCTGGATTCATGGAGAAGACTTCGTTTGTGTTGTGGCGGCCGTCTTCTCATCTCCGCTCGTGCCGAGGAGGCGCGCTCGCCGCCTGCCACCACTGCCTCCCGGCCGACGTTGCCTCTTGGCTTGTAGCTCCTTAAATCCGTCAGCTTCGGCCGCCCAACGCCCCTCCGTCGCCGTCCACTTTAGCGCGGCTCCTCCCGGCCTCGCCGCGCTCGGCTTGTCGTTGCCTCGGCTTGGCCACTAGCCACGGCGCCTGCTCGCGCCCCTCGGCTCCCCCTTGGCTCTACCTCCGCGGCCTCTGAGCCACCTGTCTCCAGTGCGCTCTGCCATCCTTCCGCTCGGCCGCCGCGTCTCGCGCCGGCAAACGCCATCTCGGCGTGCACCTCCTTCAGTGCCATGCCGCGCCGTCGCTACGGTGCGTCATGCACCTTGGCTCCTGCGACTACCCGGCTTGCCGCCATCCGTGGCTACCGCATGACCTCAGCGCCTTTTGAGCCGCCCGCTGTTCGCACCAGCTCATCCTCACAGCGCCTTGCCTCGATTAACCCGCCATTCGCCAACACCTCGGTCGGCCGACCGACTTGGTGCCTCACCCGCAACAAACCTGCGCCTGAGAAAGCCTCTCCGCTCAACTGTCGTGGTGAGCAACTGCCGGTTACATCGGACTTAAAACCGATCTCAACAACTAGATTGAATTCTGGCTTCTGAAGATCCGGCTCCGGCTCTAGAGTAGCTCCAGCTTTTCATGTCGGCTTTTGGCTCCATCTCTATTGTTTTTCGGCTTCGGCTTTGGCTTCTTCGTTTTCAGCTTCAGCTTTTCCAGCTTTGGTACCATAACAGCTTCAACTTTTCATGTTGGCTTTTGGCTCCAGCTCTGTTTTTTCGGCTCCGGCTTTGGCTTCTTCGCCTCTTCGGCTCTTTTGATCAGCACATGCTGTTCGGCTCTATGGATTGTTTCCGGCTCTTTGGATTGGCACCGTCTCTTCCGAACGGTTTTTTGGCGCTCGGCTCTTTTTCGTCGGCTTCTTTGGCATGACTCTTTATGCCGGCTTCAGCTCTCCATTTTCAGCTCTTTGGCTCGGCTCCGACTCTTTGGTTCTCCTTTCAGTCTTTTATTTTTAGTGTCATTGCTTCCGTTGCGTCCATCCAAGTCCTTAGCATCTTGGTTCTTTCGTCGGCTTAGCTCCCAGCTTGGCACATTCCGTCGACTTTGATTTCCGACTAATTAACTCACTCGGCTTTTTTATCGGTTCGGCTCATTCCGTCGACTCCGATTTCCTACCAGTTTTAGCTCATCTCATTCTGTCGGTTCAGCTCCTTCGTCGGTTTTTCTTCGTCGATTTTGGCTCTTCGTCGACTTTTCTTGGTCGGCTCTTTCAAGAGTTGGATGCTATGATGGCTACTTCAAGATTAGGACTTTGGATTTTCCCTATTTTAGTGTCAACCCTTACAAATGCAATGTTATTGCATACGCTTTGCAATAATCCATAAAAGTTAGTGATTGGACCCCGGAAGCTACAAAGATATTCAATACTTTAAATATTTTAGTAATTCAATTTCATGATGTATGAAGCTCTGCTGCATGCAGCTCCACAAGTTTCGGGTTCTGTACTCTTTCTTTGCGTTAAGGTGTACCTTCTTAGTTGTTTGTCCTTTATTTTGACCAAATATGTAGATCAAATCAAACATTCAAGTAACCATAACTAGTTCATATTGTTCTTAAAACAGTGCTGAATAGTTTCATAATATTCTTTTTTTTATTTTAGTAATAATTTTTTTCTTTTGATACAGCAAGAAAGCATCTGGAGATTCAAAGAAAAGGGACCAATGTAAGTTCAGTTCAATTTTTAGATACGTTTAATCGATTTCAGTTTGCATTATAACCTTGTCAGCTAAATATCGCTAAGATTGCTCAAATTGTTTGTTCAATAAATAGTATTTGAATTGCTTCATGCATTTCTTAGATTATCTAAGTGTTTATGTTTCAGATGTAGTTAGTTAGGGCTTGAGGTTCTTGGTATCCTGCGGTCCCATTTCTATTAAGAATAGCACCTTATAAGTAGAATTTGCATCATTTAATTTAGTTTAAAACCTTAAATGCAACAGGAACAAAAATGTTGGAATGAACACTTGATTCTATTCCATGGTCATGTACAAGGCGTGGTAAATAAGTAGAAAACACCTTATACATAGATCTAATATATATAGGGTACATATATTCCTAACACCCTCCCGCAAACTTAGGGTGGGTCAACAACACTGAGATTGGAGAGAGAATCTATGTTGTGCCCTAGTCTGCTCCTTTGTGAAAAAGTCATTATTTGAAGTTCAGAAGGCACATACTGAAGTGTAACAACCTGCTGCTGCACCTATGACCTCATGTAAGAAGCATCAACGCCAATATGCTTTGACAGCTCATGCTTCATTTGATCTCGAGCAATGCTGATCGCACCCATAGCTAGGTGACCTTAGCTGTCATAGCTGCAATAGTTCTGAACTTTGCCTCAGCACTCGAACGGGAAATGACAGTCTGTTTCTTAGTCTTCCAGGCAATCAAGGTAGAACCATGGAAAACGCAGAAATGGCTGCTGAGTCATACCATGAAGATGAGTCTCCTCGGAACGAACAAAAGTGAGTGCCTCCATTGGAGACGAGCGCGGTGAGCGGGCCCGAAAGTAAGCACAAATTGGCTCCAACTTTGGTCGAAGACGCGTTAGGAAGTCACAGAGATGGTAAGTCTTCTGTTGAGCACGGATCAACACACAACAAGAACAAGTTCGATAGACACCTGGTCCCAAAGAGTCTAGCTAGTGCCACTCCAGTGATTTGCTGATAGAATTTGTCAACAGTGACGATAAGCTACTGTAGAGAGAGTGTTTGGTGTAAGACATTGAGGTAGAGGGCATCACCGCTCGACTGATAATGTGCCCGGACATGCTTCCACATCAACTGTGATGACGGGAGCTCAACGAAGTTCATAGAGATGTTGACAGTAATGCTCCCAATCAGGATGGCAATGGCACGAGCTTCATCACCTTGCCACCTCTCAAAGGCATGAAGGTCAGATTGGTGCGTTTCCATGGCATCCTCAAACGCAATAACGACATTAGGATCTAGAGCGGCACCTGCCACACCTATAGATGACCCGGCCGGTAGGGCAGGAAGAGGCGCACAAGGCCACTTGCTAGAATGGTGACTCCAGAGGCGATGACTGTTGAGATAGATTTGCAAATGTACAACCCACTCCTAGAAGTTCGTCCCATTAAACCGAACCTTAGGGAGTGGGATGGAGACAGAGGAACTAACAACGGTTATCAGCTTAGCTCGTCCTTTTGAAAAGTTGAGCAGAGCACCGGCGAGCAAAAGGTGGTCGGGGGGATCCGGCGCGGTCTCCGTCCTCCTTCCTTTGCCTCCTTACTATTTCTTATTGGCTGGGCCTCCTTCCTCCTTCCTTTGCCTCCTTGCCTTCTTCCGGTGCAGATCGAGCTCGGGGTAGCGTGGTGCAGCTTGGGGTGGGGCGAATTGAGCTCAGGATCTGGCGTGGGGTCTGGCGTGTTGGAGCTTAGGGTGGCACGGATCAAGCCTAGGGCGACGAGCTGCGGTGGCGGTCTAGAGGACGACGACAATGGCAACTGGAGCAGTGAGGAAGTAGGAGGGAGGAGAAGAAGAGACGCAACGGAGGCAGAGAGTAGCGGCATCAGCTTGAAGGCAGTGGCGGTGCTCAATGGCTTGGGTTTGTGGGAGAGAGAGCCACGTGCTGTGTTACCATGTTGGAATGAACACTTGATTCTATTCTATAGGCCAAGTGGCCAACATATGGTCATGTATTAGGCATGATAAATAAGTAGAAAACACCCTATGCAGAGATCTAATATATATACAAGGTATATATACTCCTAACACAAAAAATGTTCAGACACTAGCGTGTCAAATTCAAACTTATCCACCTGTTTGGTCTCTAAACAGTACATCAGACAAGATGGTACTACTGTTCATTTAAACCATAGCTCTTGTGCATTGTGCTTTGGTTGGTGATGTTTCATGGACATTTTTTTCCCTATTAAACTGAATGATAACACTAAGACTAAAAATCATTTATCTTGGTTGGTTTAGAATTTTTTTCTATCAAGAACAGTGTTAATCGGACATCCGTGTCCAAAAAATTTTGCTAAATCAGACACCTCGAATCCGAGTCGGATTCTAACACCTGTGTCCGATTCCGAGTAGCATTTCCTATGTCTAAATTTTTTTTTGCTGAATCAAACACCCAAATCCGAGTCAAATTCCGATTCTCGTGCCCGTGTCCAAGTAACACTGAGCAAGAACAATGCCTAGCATCATTTTTGTTCTTTTGAGTTTTAGTGTACGGGTATTCACTAGGGTTTATTACTGGAATGCACTAGGGTTTATTAGTTCTACGGTTATTCATTGCTATAAAGTTGATTGTTATCCTATTATTGTTTTGATATACTGGTGAACTGGCAAGGCCAGCTTGAAACCTCCACTCTCTGTATGTCTTGCATTCAATATAAGCTTGGTAATTGAACTGTGGTCTATATATAAGACATAAAACTAGTGTTTTGCTTGTAGCTTTGATGTTTGGTAGGTATGAGATTTTTTTGCCACTTCACCTATTTTCACTTTCATCAGTGACATATCTCAATAGTTGAACATTCACGTTTTTAGGGGCGCCAGAATTAAGAATTGGAGAAGAAAGCAAATCTGGTAAATCAGTCATGGATAAGCAATTTCTGGAAAAAGTAGAAGCTGTTCAAAGGTATTGACAATTGATATCATGCTATACTGAGTGAAAAAGCAGATCCATTTGTTTTGGAATTAAGTTTAAGTTAAATCCTAATTTTGCTATCGTTGAAAAATTTGTGAGCAAGTTGATTGGTACATGAGACATCGAGACTCAATATGGTACCGAGGCGAGAGGATCTCAGGTTAAAATCTGTCTGGCCAATATATTGAAAAATATAATAAAGTATATGTGGTGTATTTTGCCTGACCACACCAGATTTAGCCATTTCCTTTTTCAGCATGCTGCGCTTTTGCATGACTGGCCTTCACACCATCAGGATCTAGACTATACCTTTCTAGATGCTCCCCGCTCTGCCCAGATGTCCATATGATCAAATCAACATCACTTCTGTATCATTTTGATTTTGGTTGACGCCACTGTTCAGGGTTGCCTTGCATCATGCTGTTTTCTAGAAATAACCTGTTGCATATTTTTCTGACAATTTCCAAGGGGCAATAACAGGGAAATTATAGAGGGTCTAGCTCTGCCTATGCAGGGTGACTCCTTGCGGTGTATACAAATCCAAATGTAAAGTTTACAACATAGTCAGCCTCTCCCTTAACATTCATATACTATAACCCTGTGGATATTTTTTCTTTCCATGTCTGCATGCCTGTCTTGAGGTACTATAATCATCACAATTGAAAAATATACACTTTTGTTGCAATTTTCTCCCATATATCAATATATTGGCGGATTTAATAATAAAGGAAGTAACAAGTACAGCTTTCCTGTAACTTTCCTAAATGTGATATGAAAAATAAAAAATTAATACTCACCTTCAAAAGTAAGAGAAAACATCTACTCATGTACTAGTGTTTTCCCTTTTTAATCTCCAGGTTGATTGAAATTTTTGGCTGCCAAAGCTGGAAAATGTGAAATCATTGTCTGCAACATGTTACTGAGGTTATTGAGTCCACAAGATACAAAACTAACAATGATGCTATGCTGTGATTATTGTCTCCATACCTAATGCCATGAATATTTACCGAGCTGATATTATATGTTATGTCTAATAATTATTTGTTGGATAAATTGCAGTTTTATTCTGTCAGAAGAGCATGCATACATGAATAAGATTTTTATAATAGTTCATAATTTGCACCATAGTGGTCAGCTCTTGATAGTATTTACAGTCCAGGCACTGAAAAATTATCACTATCTCTGATTCCAAATGTAAGTTGTTTTTGAGTTCGTGCCGGTCAAACATTTCTAAGTTTGATCATCCATGCATAACAATACCAAGATTCACAACATGAAATTAGTATTACTAGATTCATAATGGAATATATTTTCATAATGTACATTTATTTTTATTTGAAACATATTTTTATAGAAATTGATGGTCAAAGTGTCACCTTGAAGGCTGTGTTGATGTCCTAAACAACTTAATTTGGAATCAGAGGAGCATTTGGTGTATCGCATTGATAGCATTCTTCTAATTTAATGTTTAATAATGTTCTCAACTCAGCAGCTTCTGTTCTTATTATGTTTTTTTTAGGTCTGCACTTGAGAAAAAGAAAGCAGAAGAGAGCAAGAGTTATCAAGCTATTGATTATGATGCTCCGATTGGCTCAGATAAGGGTACAATTGGCTTTGGTACAAGGGTCAGTTTTTCTTATGTAACTTTTTAGTGTTTTCACTATTTGGTAGCATGCATTTGATATACTTATCAGAAATTTCCCCAGCAGGTTGGAATTGGTATAGCTGTTGTGGTCTTTGGACTAGTCTTCGCTTTTGGGGATTTCCTTCCTTATGGAAGGTAAATCTTCATCTGTAACCAAATATACCATTCCCATTTTACTGTTTATATCCATACTCTTTGCATGTTTTTCATTTTCTTACATGTGTAAATTAGATATTATGTTCTACACTTGCAAACCATCATTTCCATTTAGTGTGATGATTTTCACTTGCCAAGGTGGAATGCATACAAAAACTGTCTTGAAATCAACCCAGCTACTGACAGAAACTGGAAGTTTTAACTGTTCCTGCTGAACACCTTGATACCTAGTGCAAAGGTGAGGTAATTGGATGTGGTGCAATTGTATTATCAGAAAAAAAACAGTACATGAACATGAACCAATAAAAAATTGCATTATTGTTCCTTTAGCTCACCTTTCTGTAGATGCCTTTGCTGAAAGAAGGCCAGAACTCACAAATTTACGTAATACAGCTTTTAGTGGAAGTTCTTTAGAGCAAGACTGACAAGCAGCATAACCAACTAAACACGCATCATAGATGCTGCTGTCAACTAAAAACAGTTTTTTTGTTTGCCTTTAGCTACCACCATGGATGGTAACTTTCTGGTCATTTCATTGACAACCTAGAGATTGTGATTTAAGCTAGTACATTAGGGGGGTAACTACTGACTACTGTGCATAGGAGGGCCAAGACGGCACTGATGAGGGGAAGGGGCTTTAGGAGTGGGAGGAAATCATTGACTGTGATGGAATAAGTCCTTGTACTGTTGGTCTTTGTAGTCCTCATTATAGTCTTTGTGGTCTTCTCTGCTGCCCCAACCAAGGACAGCATTTCTAGCAGCTTTTAGACTAGCTTTAGGACTAGCTTGACTGCCCTAGCCAGCTATAAATATGTAACCCCAACCCCTCAGGTTGATATGGCATTGTGTGAGAAAATAAATCAGAAAATTGCCCTAACTCCTATTGTCATCCCCTCTCAATGATAGTAAGAATTGTGCTACTAACAAGTGGTATCAGAGCCGTTCTTTCCTGCAGCCTAAATATTTCTTGTTCATCTCCTTCCCACGCTCCCCCTTGCTCTCAGCTAGCGGCAGCAATAACTTGTTGTTTACGCTCAACCTTCATCTTACGAGCGATCGGCGGCCCGGCTAAATGCGGCGATTTCTTCCCCTCGCGGCCCCGCTAGCGCCATGTCCGAAGGGCGATCTCGATCTTTCGATCGCCTCGAGTCGCGGCACGGCAGAGGCCGAGGTTGCCGCATGGCGAAGAATGAGCGGCGGCAGCTGCAAGGCCAGCGGCAAAAGGCGCAGTGGAAGAAGCGTCGGCAAAGGCCATGAGCAGCAGCGGCGAAGAGATGCAGCGCGTCTTGCAGCGAGCTTCGAGGCTCTGCGGCGATAGTTCAGCAGCTACTGCCCGACAGCGGCTGCCGATGTGAGGCTCAAGCCGGCGAGAAGCGGCAGCGGCGGCGCGATGAAGCGATCGCGCAAACCCATGAGCGCGGTGGCGGCCAGACAGCGCGACGCGCTAAGCGCTCCCCGGCAGCGGCAGTTGGGTCGACGGAGATCGCGGCCCTTACAGGCGGCGCGGCTCTCCCTCCCCGGGTCGGTCCGATGGTCACCGCGGGGTCCAGGCCATTGTCGAGGGCGTCGGTCCTGGCGGTGGATGGCCTACCCTCACCAAGACCAACTACGTCGAGTGGTGCGGTGATGCGGGTGCGGCTTAGTCGCGGCACATGTGGGAAGCGATTCGATGCAGCGGCGTCGATTACTACGAGGATCGGCGGCGCCGATGCACTCATAGGCTGCGATTCCGCCGAGATGCAATTCTCGCTTTCAAAAGCGAATCGCCAAGGAGGCCTGGGATGCCATCATTTGCGGCCGCGCGCCGGTAGCGGCCGCGCGCAAGACCACCTGCAGCGCCGCGAGGAGTGGGAAAACCTGGCCTTCAAGCCAGGTGAGGACGTTGATGACTTTGCTCTCCGTCTCAACACTCTGCTGCAAAAGTTGGTGCAGTTCGGCGACGACACCTACGACGAGGAGAGAGCCGTCCAGAAGCTTTTCCGTTGCATCCCCGAAAAGTACAAACAGATTGCTCGCTCGATCGAGTCTCTGCTGGATCTCTCCACGATGTCGATCGAAGAGGCGATAGGTCGCCTCAAGGTCGTCGACAGCGACGAACCACAGCCTCTATCGGGGCCTATCACCATCGGCGGGAAGCTGTATCTCACTCGGGATCAGTGGGAGGCCTGCCAGAGTGTCAGGAAGAAGGGGGAGTCCTCTTCCGCGACAGGCGGCCGCAAGTGCGCCAAGCCGCGCAAGGCGCGCGGACGCTCCTGTGTGCGAGGATCGTGCCGGTGACGCCATGAGGCGCGCCAGTGGCGCGCCACCGGCAACCAAAAGCCGCAAGACGAGATTTACTCCTCGCCACAAGCGTAGCAAGCTTGGCCATTGGGCCAAGGAGTGTCGCCAGCCACGACGTGGCCAGGCCCACGTCGCACAGGTGGAGGAAAAAGAGCCGGCTCTGCTCCTGGCACACGCAAGCATCGAGCTATCTCTAGCGGCATCGGCCACGGCGAACCTCCTCCACCTTGATGAGCCGAAAGCACACGCCTTTCTTGGCGACAGCTCCAGCAGCGACAAGATTGACGGGTGGCACCTCGACACTGGCGCTACCCATCACATGACCGGTCGACGAGAGTTCTTCACCGAGCTTGACTCCAACGTCCGAGGCTCCGTCAAGTTTGGGGACGCCTCCAGCGTGGAGATCAAGGGCGTCGGCTCTGTCCTCTTCACCGCCAAGTCTGGAGAGCATAGGCTGCTCACCGGAGTCTACTACATCCCCACGTTAAGGAACTCTATCATCAGCTTGGGGCAGCTGGATGAGAATGGCTCGCGCGTGGCGATCAAGAACGGAGTCCTGAGGATTTGGGATCACCATCGTCGCCTTCTTGCCAAATTAACCAGAGGCATCAATCGACTTTACGTCCTCAACGTGCAGATGGCACAACCTCTCTGCCTTGTTGCTCGTCGGGACGACGAGGTGTGGCAGTGGCATGAGCGCTTCGGGCACCTTTCCTTTGAGGCCCTGAAGAGGCTCAGTACCATCGAGATGGTGCGCGGCCTCCCGTGCCTCGACCACGTGGAGCAGCTCTGCGACGTCTGCGTTCTGACAAAGCAGAGGCGGCTCCCTTTCCCAGCCGATCGAGCTTAGAGCCAAGGAGCGGCTCGAGCTCGTGCCGAGACTTGTGTGGCCCGATGACACCGGCCACACCAGGAGGGCAGCGCTACTTTTACGCTGCAAGTCGGCGACCTCTCCCGCTACATGTGGGTGATGGTTCTTGGTAGCAAGGAGAAGTGCCGGATGCCATCGGTAGCCTTCTGCTGCGGAGGCGGAATGCGGCCGCAAGCTGCGCGTGCTGCACACCGACAACGGCGGCGAATTCACGACAGCTGAGTTCGCGTCGTACTGCGCGGATGAAGGCATTCAACTCCACTACGCGCCGTACAACCCGTGAAGCAGCGTCGTCGAGCAGCGCAACCGCAGGCGATTGTAGGAATGGCTCGGGCCCTCCTCAGCGAGAGGGATGCCTGGTGTCTTACGGGAAAGCGGTGGTAGCGGCCGTCTACATCCTCAATCGCTCGCCCACCAAGGCTCTCAATGGCGGGGCCGTGCGAGGCTTGGCATGGGCACTGGCCGTGATCTCTCACCTCTGTGTCTTGGTACCTCGCGTTCGTCAAAGAGCTTAGTCACATCGGCAATCTCGACGACAGAAGCACTCCAGGGGTGTTCCTCGGCTAGCGGAGGGCTTAAAGGCCTACCGCATTCTTGACCCAGGGACAGCGTGTGCGCACGGCGCGCGGCGTAGTGTTCGACGAAGGGCGAGGTTGGGCATGGGACAAGGCGGTGGACGACGGCTCGACTCCGACGTACAACGACTTCACTGTCGAGTACGTCTGTTTCAAGGGAGCTGGGGGAGTAGGCAGCTTGTCTTCATCAAGCGTGCCTACCCCGGTTTCCGAGCTTCCACCGACTCCAGCGTCATGTTCTCCAGCCACAACCTCGACTGCGGCAAGTTCCTCGTCAACACCACCACAGCCGTCAACTCCACGCACTCCAGCACCAACGGCCACTCCTCCGGGCACGTCCACTCCGACACCAGCTAGTGTCGACCACGGCCCGGTGGAGTTCGCTACTCCGCTCTCCCACGATGAGGAGCACATCGACGTATACCATGACGGCGAGCCGTTATGTATCGTGCGATGGGAATCTTCTCGGCGACGGCCCGTCGGATTGGTGCCTCGCGATTACGAGGCGCGATTGCATCTTGCGTGTGACGACGGCGAACCTCGTTCTTTCGCAGAGGTCAGCGAGACACGCAGCGGCATGGCGTCTTGCGATGCGATCGGAGATGGATGCGGTTGAGAAGAACCGCGCTGGGAGCTTCTTGATCTCCTCGTGGTCACCGCGCGATCACTCTTAAGTGGGTGTTCAAGGCGAAGAGGATGAAGCCGGCGCCATCGTCAAGCACAAGGCTCGCTTGGTGGCACGCAGCGGTTTCGTGCGGCGGAGGATCGACTTCGACGATGCCTTCGCCCCCGTGGCTTGGATGGAATCCGTGCGACTTCTCCTTGCGCTGGCTGCCCAGGAAGGCTGGCATGTTCATCACATGGACGTTAAATCAGCATTTCTTAACGGTGATTTGAAGGAGGAGGTCTACGTGCACCAGCCGCCGGGCTTTGAGATTCCTGGCAAGGAGGGTAAGGTGCTACGCCTATGCAAAGCCCTCTATGGTTTGCGACAGGCACCAAGGGCGTGGAATGCCAAGTTGGATTCCACGCTCAAAAGGATGGGCTTCGAGCAAAGCCCGCACGAGGCGGCCATCTACCGGCGGGGCAATGGTGGACACGCCCTGCTGGTGGGTGTCTACGTCGACGACTTGGTGATCACCGGCACCAAGGACGTAGAGGTGGCAGTATTCAAGGAGGAGATGAAGGCCACGTTCCAAATGAGTGACCTGGGGCCTCTCTCCTTCTACCTGGGGATCGAGGTACACCAGGACGACTCCGGAATCACGCTTCGACAGACCGCCTACGCCAAGCGTGTCGTTGAGCTGGCTGGGCTCACCGACTGCAACCCCGCACTCACTCCGATGGAGGAGTGGCTGAAGCTGAGCCGCGACGACACGACGGCAGAGGTGGGCGCTACGTAGTACCGGCGTCTTGTGGGGAGCCTCCGCTACCTCGTCCACACACGGCCGGATTTGGCTTTCTCCGTCGGCTACGTTAGTCGGTTCATGCAAATGACCGGACGACGAGCACCAACAGCCGTGAAGAGGATCATTCGCTATGTTGCGGGAACTCGACAACGGCCTCTACTACCCGAGGTGCCCTGGAGAGGCACACCTGCGTCGACTCTGGCGGCAGCGACCACGGCGGCGACATCGACACCAAAGAAGAGCACGAGCGGGACTCTCTTCTTCCTCGGCAAGTGCCTCGTTAGTCGGCGATCGGTTAGCGACAAGTGGTGGCCCCTGTCATCATGAGGCCGAGTACATAGCGGCTTCCACCACTTCGACTCAGGCATTTTGGCTTGCTCGACTGCTTGGTGATCTCCTCGGCAGTGATACTGAAGCGGTGGAACTCAGGATGGACAGCAAGTCCGCTCTGGCCCTGGCAAAGAACCCCGTTTTTCATGAACGGAGCAAGCACATCCGGGTGAGGTACCATTTCATCCGGGATTGCTTGGACGAAGGAAGCATCAAGGCGCGTTACATCAACACCAAGGACCAGCTGGCGGACCTGCTCACCAAGCCCCTTGGGAGGATCAAGTTCCTTGAGCTGTGCTCCAGGACCGGGATGGTCCAACTCTCCCACAAGACGACGGACAAGACTTAGGGGGAGAATGATGGAATAAGTCCTTGTACTGTTGGTCTTTGTGGTCCTCATTGTAGTCTTTGTGGTCTTCTCTGCTGCCCCAACCAAGGACAGCATTTCTAGCAGCTTTTAGACTAGCTTTAGGACTAGCTTGACTGCCCTAGCCAGCTATAAATATGTAACCCCAACCCCTCAGGTTGGTATGGCATTGTGTGAGAAAATAAACCAGAAAATTGCCCCAACTCCTATTGTCATCCCCTCTCAATGATAGTAAGAATTGTGCTACTAACAGACTGGGAGGGCAAGTCCTTGGGAAAGTCCACGTTAATTCATTCTTATTGCTTGATTCCAATGGCAGCATTTGGTTCCTCTTTTATAGAGGCTGAGCCCCTGACAACTCAATCTAATATTTCCAACTAATTAAGATGACATTCTGATATGGGGTGCCTGATCTTCTTGACGTAGGATCAAAGATAACTTGCGGAACTTGACAAATCGTAGCTGATCCCCCGTTGCCAGATGCAATGGGCTTGCAACTCTTTAATTCGTGTAATCAGACGTGTGAAGATAAATCCATGAGACTACCAAGTGGATGATATCGATATCTCAATTCCCAGCAGAAAGGCATAATAATCTTTGGAAGAAGCAACACTCGATTCCTCTCTCTATCATGGCTGTGCCAATCAATGAGGAAGAACAAACGTGTAACACTAGTAGATGCGATTTGCAATCTCAAAATATTATTCATGGTATGAATTTTGCAAATGGGTAATCACATATGTAGGGGAATCATGGGGGGTGCAGCCAAAATAGCCGAATCGACCTCTAATTCGGTTAGGGGCAGATTCCTACTCTAACTCCTATCCTCTATATCATATTTAGGACTGGACTCTAAACACAAAAGGAAAATTATAATATGTTAAAGTTGTTAACTAACTTCGGCCAACTAGAGTGCTGATACTTGTCGTCCTGATCAAATCTAAAAGGAAGTGGAATTTGAACTCGACGTAATTGAGAGATATTTAGGTTAAGTTCTAAGCTTTCCAAAAAATGAAAGAACACTTCAATCGTTAACGTGGGAGTTATGGCCTTTTTAAGACAGGCTGGTCTGGCAATCCGAGTTTGTTTCTTCTCCAATCCGAGTTGCTTTCCTCTTTCTTCATGTGCAAGCAAACTCTCTCTCCTTTTCTCTCCAAACCAGATTTGGCTTCTTTTTTCTTTTTTGCTTTTTATATCTTTCCTTTTCTTTGTTCTTTCCATCCCTTTCTTCTCTCCTTCCCACGAAACTTCCCTATCCCTCTCGGCTTCAGCCTTCTTCTCCCGCGTGCCTACATGCTTCCATGCTGATACGGAGGTTGTCCGATCTTCACGATGTAGGATTTGATTACTCACTGCCTCTTGATGAACGCTAGTTGATCCCCCGCTGTCAGATGCAATAGGCTTGCAACTCTTTGATTCACTAAGATCACACGCTGCTGAACTTCACAGACATCGAGTGAAGTATATTGGTCTCCCAATTCTCAGTGAAAAGGTAAAACGATCTTTGGAAGAAGTCGTCCAATTCCCCCACTCTACGCACATGCAATGAGGAAGAATAACCGAAGAACGCTAATAAATGCAAATAACTATTTTACTAGTCTGGTGCCCCTTTATAATGACACAATACACGACTATTTATAACTGACTCGAAACAACCAATGTAACATAATCGGAAACAAACCAAAAGAAATCAAGCTAAAAAAATATGCCTAATTACTGTTTGGCTGGTATGCATAAGAATCAATTATCATCGAACTCCTGTATGGGGCATCTGGCGTGGGACCCATGCATTAGATGCAGAAGTCTTCGATGCACAATTGGTCTTATGGTCAAATTTCGGTATAGCACCTTCTGGACACAGCCATGCAAGGTGGGGGCCGCCATTGATTATGTCGTGCATGCCAAAAGATTCGTGCCGTGCCCTCATGTGAGTAAGATGCAAAGAGACATGCACATGGGTGGCATACACAAAAATCACGCATTTGATAGACATGGCCCGCATGCCATTGGAGCGAAATTGTCTTGTGTATTTGGTCAATGCAATATTTGCTTGCAGATGGAAAGGTTCCATCGACTCCATATGGTTGCATGCATGTAGCATGGGGTACAAGGTGGGTCCCATGCAATCATGACTTGAAATTTAGCTTG
The DNA here is from genome assembly GCA_036346355.1 of Rhipidocladum racemiflorum. Classification (NCBI taxonomy): domain Eukaryota; kingdom Viridiplantae; phylum Streptophyta; class Magnoliopsida; order Poales; family Poaceae; genus Rhipidocladum; species Rhipidocladum racemiflorum. The sequence goes on from CM070582.1 coordinate 17,036,692, forward strand.
GTGTGTGTGTGCCTGCAAAAGCAACCCTTTAACTTAGTCGGCTGCTGGTGGCATACATGTATGGTGACACATGCAAGTGGGGACCATGACCTAACATACAGACCTGCACGTGTAAGTCTTCCGGTATGTTTATCATCTGAGTTCTGAATATTGCAAATAATATACTCAGTTCGAACGGCTCGACGAACTCTTTGCCATGGTACCATTTATTCTGACACTTCTTACTCGAGGTTCTTCCAAACACATCTTCACTTTAGACTCGTATTGATCAAATACTGGCCTACATATAATTAAATAAAATAGTAGTAGGTTTGAAAGAACTAATTAAATTACAATTCACCTGGCAATATTTAATACGGCTCAATAATTTTTTCCAATCAAGTAATAAATTTGACTGAAAAGTGCAACGTGTGTCATATCGCATCACATGCAATTGGGGTCCCATGCGGCCATGTGGTTTGGCTACAACCTGATCCTGTACCTGTAACCGCATATAAGAAGAATCAACACCAATATGCTTGGTGAGCTCATGCTTCACTAGATCTCGAGCAATGCTGATAGCACCTGTACTGTCAGATAAAAGATGAGTCGGTATAGAAACAAAAACACCAAAATCCTCAAGTAACCACCGAGCCAAGTAACCTTTGTTGTCAAAAAAGCCATAGCTCGCAACTCAGCCTCTGCGCTTGAACGAGAAACTGTTGTCTGCTTCTTAGTCTTCCAAGCAATGAGAGAACCACCAAGAAAAACACAGTAAACAGAAAGAAACCGACGATCAGAGTGATCACTAGCCCAGGTAGCATCAGAATATGCCTAGAGCTGTAAAGAGCTAGAGCGTGGAAAGAAAAGACGGCGAGACATAGTTCCATGAAGATATCGTAGAGCATGAAGAAGATGACTATAGTGGAGCTAAGTGGGAGTAGAAACGAACTGACTCAAGATCTGGACTGGATACGAAATGTCAAGATGAGTGACACCAACGTAAACAAGACTCCCAGCAAGATGGCGATAGCAAGTAGGATCCTCAAGAGGTTCACCATTGGTAGATCGAAGGTGAACATTGAGCTCCATAGGAGTCTCAGCTGTACGCTGATCAGTAAGAGAAGCACGATCAAGAAGATCCAGGATATACTTTTCTTGGGAGAAAAAAAAGCCCTCAGATGTAGAAGAAACCGTAAGCCCAAGAGAGTAGCGAAGAGGACCTAGATTGGACATGAGAAACTGCTCACTGAGACGAGCCTTTACAAAGGCAATATACTGAGAATCATCTCCAGTAATGATCATGTCATCAACATATAGAAGGAGTCCGACCATGAGAAGAAGTGTAAACAAAGACGCAGGATCATGAGCACTTGCAGAAAAACTAGCTGCAGTGATCACAGAAGAAAAACGCTCAAACCAAGCACGAGGGGCTTGCTTAAGCCCATAAAGATAGCAACGAAGCCGACAAATCATGCCCTCAGGAACAGAATACTCTGGTGGTGGTTGCATATAGACCTCCTCATGTAGCTCACCATTAAGAAAGGCATTCTTGACATCAAGCTGTGTGAAGGACCACTCCCGGACAGAGGCCACAGCAAGCAGAGTGCGAACAGTGGTCATATGAGTCAGGTGCAAAAGTCTCATCATAATCACAACCATGCTCCTGCTGAAAACCATGTGCCACAAGACGAGTCTTGTAGCGTTCAAGAGAACCATCAAGTGAGTCTTAATCTTATAGACCCACTTGCATGTAATGGGACGGACACGTGGAGGAAGTGGTACAAGATCCCACGTGCCAGTGTGCTCAATGGTAGCAAGCTCTTCCGCCATTGTATGCTGCCATTCCTGATGAATAACAGCGTCACGGTAAGAAGTCGGCTCGGCTAGAGCTGCACCAATAAAGCCAAGCCGCTCAGGAGGCCGAATAGATTGTCGATCGCGAAGAGCATAACGAGGAGAAGACACTGAGGAAGATGGATCATCAGAAGAAGAAGATGGCACACCAGAAGATTCCTCAGCTCGCGGACGACGAGTGTAGTATAGAGGATAGGAAGGAACAAGGAGACGCCGATTGTGAAAGAGGAAAAGTGACCACTGGAGTATCATTAAAAGTCAGGAAAGATAGTGGCTCAACAAGAGATGTAGGAGAAGAAGAAGAACGAGGGTAGAAGGGACACGATTCATCAAAAGTGACATCTCGTGAGATCCGTATCCGTCGGTCAATAGGATCCCAACTACGATATCCCTTATGCTCAGCATTGTATCCCAGAAAGACGCACTCAACAGACTGAGCAGTCATCTTGGTGCGTTCATGAGGTGCTAACAGTTTGTATACTAGGATATTGTTTAACAATATCGATATCATCAACATGGTGGTCTCAGTGGATTTATCTTCAGGTGTGTGATTAGGAGAATTAAAGAGTTGCAAGCCTATTGCGTCTGGCAGCGAGGGATAAACTACGATTTGTCAAGTTCCACTCAATTGTCTTCGATTCTACGTTGAGAAGATCGGGCACTTTGTATGACATTCCAACTAGATAAGATACTATCCTATCTGTAAATTAGCCATACTTGATGGCTAAATAATCTGCAGCCGGCCATAGCTTGTTGTGGTTGTTGTTGCTCCCATTGGTGGGCTGCATGTCTGCTGTTGGCCAGTCAGCTGGCCATAACATGCACATGGTAGAGATGGAAGTAGATACAGAGAGAGTGAGCGGGGACAACAAAAAGGACAAGTAAGCGAGACCAAAAACACTGAAAAGGCAAATGAATTTGAAAAATGCGGCAGTATTGGTTTGATCTGAAAAGTTGCCAACGGCAATATTCAAAGAGTCAAGCTGTAGGATAAGGAATTATGTAAGAGAAACAATACGGTATACTTGTACTTCAACACTATCACTCATCTTTAACTCAATATATCACTGCATAACTTCTAAAACATTGAATCATGCTTATAAGTAAATTGTCTCATGTGTGGAAACGCGGGTTTAGGTCATAAGAAAATTCTAATGATATTTACTTTTGCATTTGAAAGTTGACTTGCCGTCATATGACTATGTAAATAATTATTTTCTTGTGTTTGATTATCATTTAACTCCTACACTTCCCTTGTTACAGTGTTAGCCCTAGCAAGGAAAGCACTGTGGTCAACAAAAAGCTTTCTGAAGAGGAAAAAGAAAATTTTAAGGTAACCATTATTTTTACGCACAAAAGTATTTTTGATTCATGTACTAACTAATTACTTTGAATTTACAATGAATGAAATGTAGTGCATGTGTGGCTTTGACCACAAGTAGTTTATAAAAGGCTTTTCTTTGAGCTTTGTATGGCTCAAAAAGACATAAATAGTTTTAGAAAAGGATTGAGAATTATTTTATGTAGTACTTGTACACTTTATTGTATGTGAAAGAAGAAAAAAATTCACATCAAGGCTATGGCCATGAATAAATATTTTTTCTTACTTGGGGAGTAATGGGAGCTTTGTATGCTGTTTAGCTGAACCATAATATTATATAGGTAGTGGTTTGTAGTGATTGAAATTTCAAATCTTTCTGAAGATGTTAGCTCAATATCAAGGAAGCATGGCATTAGTCTAGAGGTATTGCATAGTCGGCATACCACAGAGCACTCCATCTAAGTACTCAGAATTGTAGGAAACAACATCATGCTCTCATACTTTACAATTGTTAAATGCGTAGACTTCGCAGTACTGATGTGTTGTGTTATGAATAGGACTTGTATTCAATATGAGGTCAATGGCCACAATATATAGAGTACATGAGGGTACAAAAGGAAAGCCTAAATAAGGGACTTATCTATAACAGACAATATATCCTTAACCGGTTAACCCCCCCCCCCCCCACAAATGCAAGGTGTATGCAATAGCATTGCATTTGGAAGGGCTGAACTAAAATAGGGAAAATCCAAAGTCATAGTCCTGAAGTAGCCATCGTAGCATGTAACTCTTGAAAAATTGAGTTGACGAAGAACAGCCAACGAAGAACCGAGTCGGTGAAGAAAAGTCTACGAAGAAGCCAAATCGACGAACGAAAGTCGAAGGTAGAGCCGAGTCGACGAAGAAGAGCCGACGGTACGAGTCGACGAAGAAGAACCGAGAAGCAGACAAAACGAACTGAGCTGGGGTAATAAAAGTTGACAGAATGAGCCAAGCCGATAAAAGAGCCAAGCGACGACAGAATCAAGATGCTAAAGACTTGGATGGACGCAACAGAAGACTAAAGAAAACATTAGAAATTACTAGCCGCAGCACTAAAAAGAGCCCGGAAGCCATCAAGCCAACAAAAGAGCCAAGATGACAGAGCTATGCTGAAATGAGCCGAGCCTAGCTGAAAAGAACCGAAGCCGAGCCGACCAAACTGGTGCCAAGCCAGCAATGTAGAGCCGGAAGGTAATTCGGGAGCCAAACGGATTAGATCTGGTTGAAGACGACAACATTTTTTTTTTGACCGGACTTGAAAGCTAAACCTTCACAGACGTGAACCAAATCCTTTGGCTAAAGACTTGGACTTGCGACCGGTTGAAGTGACTTCACGTTTCACAGGAGGAACCTGAACTAGTAGTCCACAAAGCCTTTCCCACGGACGTGAAGCACAAAGACTTTAGAGTCTGATCGAATGGCTTGGAGAACTCCTCACGGGCGACGGCAAAAGCGGGTGGACTGCCGGCGCCAAGGCGTAGCCGAGGCGTCGGCGGCGGTGGTCGGCCACGGCAAGCCGAAGGCAGGCGGTCGTCGGACGGGCAGCGATTGGATTTGGCCGAGCGGGAGAACCGACGGGAGCAATGGCGCAAGAAGACGGCCGGATCTGGCGGCCAGCTCAGGCGCGTCCCCGAACTCCGGCAAGACGGCGGCGGATTGCGTTCATCGGCAGAGCAGCAAAGATGGCGGCCAGGCTGACTGCGTCCATCAGCGGATGCGATCTACAGAGGTGGGGAGCCGTCGATCGAGGTGGCGGTAACAGCCCGGTCGCCGGGAAGCCGCGGTGACAGCCGCTCGGAAGACGGCGGTGAGAAGGCTGGGCTCGGCAACGGGCTTGGCAGGCGGAGGAGCGGCCAGATCTGGAGATGTGTCGGGAGATCCTTGCCTCTGGCGAGCAGGAGCGGACGGGAGGAGCTTGGCTTGGGTGCGCAGAGAACACGACGATGCTGGCCAAGAGCCGACGAGCGACAAGTCGGCGAGATCTGGCCATGCGAGTGCCGCCCCGGGAGTCCCTCCTCTCGGGGCAGTAGATTTAGATTGATCTTGAACCTAGGGTTTGAACCTTTGCTCTGATACCATGTTATGAATAGGACTTGTATTCAATATGAGGCCAATGACCATAATATATAGAGTACATGAGGGTACAAAAGGAAAGCCTAAATAAGGGACTTATCTATAATAGACAATATCTGATCTATAACAGACAATATATCCTTAACATGTTGTACTGTACCGCTGATGATATGATTGATTTAAGAATGATATTCATTTGAACTACTGATTGCAATTTGCATTTGTTTATTATACTAAGATATTGTCAATTCTTTTGATTAGAGGGCACTGGAAGGTTTTGAAGCAACACTGAGAAAATCACCTAATGATCCTACCGCTCTTGAGGTGAATTGTTATTTCCTTCTTACACCCATTTGGTTTAGTACTAACTGAGATTAGGATTAGTGTATATACAGGAAAATAATTCAACTACTAGTTGCAATACCGCATGGAAGGTAATGCATTTAAATTCAAGTCATATATCAACACCATAATTCAATGTTTTAAATGGTATTAAGAAGTTAGCGATTAGTTACCCATGGACAATGTTAGTGGCTTAAATGCTTAATTAACAATACATAAACCTATTTTGGGTATACAATGTATCAAATCAAGAAAATAGAAGCTTTGGAAGGGGCAAAGTAAAGGGGAAGAGGCGAAGAACAATGTGACTGTGAGGGTGAAAGACACAGGAGAAGCATGACTTAGTACTGAGCTTTCACTTTTTGTTGGACAGAGGATTTTGCTAGTTTCAAACTAGCCATGTGTTAGACACCCTGTTAGTTACTGTATTTATCTCCTAGTAGCCCAACCTTGCAAGGTAGCTATCGAAACAGCTGATAACTACACCATACGCTAAAAGAATGTGAATGCGTTGGCCTGAGTGGTCAATATTCAGAACACTGTTGTACTTTTTTTTAGATTAATATTTCCGAAAGGAAAATTTTGAGAATAATGACATGCATATAAACACTTCAACTTTCTTTACATGTTTATTTGATATTTACTACTGCTATTTTTGTTTTATTATGTATGTACTCAGTTTTCATATGACCTCACAGGGTGCGGCAGTATCATTGGTTGAACTAGGTGAATATGAGAAGGCGTCAGATCTCCTTGAGAAGCTAGTTAAAGTATTGTAATTTTGTGTCCCTTGTATTCATCATTTAGATGTTCTGTCAAGCTTATGAACTTATTATATGGTCAAAACACACATTTTACTTGATGTAGGTAATCCCTGACAAATCAGAAGCATACCGTTTGCTAGGTGAAGTAAAGTTTGAGCTCAAGGATTACGAAGGGAGTTCCTCATCATACGTGAACTCTTTATCTGTAACGCACTTTGAATGCACTTCTACACTATGTATGTCGGTTATTATCATAGTGGTTTCTAATGCTAATACTTTATGGAACAGTCATCAGACAACATTGATTTTGAAGTTCTCCTTGGGCTGACAAATTCATTACTTGCTGCTAAGAAGCCAGATCAGGTCCGTCAATAAATTATGATGAAGACATGCCTTCATATAAAATATTATTTAAATTTCAACTCTAGTTTTGACTACTTCATTCAAAGTGAAACATATGTAATATTCTCTGAATTAATACATTCCTAATTTTTTTAGGCAGTTGAAGTAATTCTGTCGTGCCGACAAAAGTTGAATGAAAAGAGTCAAACACAACTTGCTGATTTGGAGGCTGCAAATAACAATGATGCCGAGAAGCCTCAAGATATTGATCCTATCCAAGTAAGTTTGTTGTCATATCATATTTGTTGTTGCTACTTATATTTTGTAAAGTTGCATGTTTTTTTATCAGGGTTCATGAAGCTGCACAAGATTGTGGAAGAAAACTCCACCTTGTACCTACAAAATTGACAACACAAGTGTTGAAGGTGTTAGATGTAAGGTTAATAATATAGCCAAAGGGCTAATATATAGAGTACATGGACCCAACACAAGAGTAGACCATAAAACACTAGGAAATACCATAAATACCCTTAACACTCCCCCTGGAATGCAAGGCGTATGCAATAGCATTGCATTTGGAAGGGTTGACACTATATAGGGAAAATCCAAAGTCCTAGTCTTGAAGTTGTCGTCATAGCATCCAGCTTTTGAAAAATGTGTTAAATATCAAATGGTTTCCCATCTGGGGTCATGCGGCAACCCATAAAGCACAAAGTGCAAGGGCTGAGAAAGCAGGAGCAAAGTTGACCGTAATAGCACGATAAAGAAGATGAAATAGACAAATAAAGAGCTGTCAAATCAAGCCGAAGAGGGATGGATAGAAGCATGGCGGCGCAGATCGAAACCTGAGACGGCGGTGGTTCAATGCACTAGAAGCGCAGCAGAGGTGCGGTGCTGAAGAAACGCGGTGGACTTAGAAGCTCGGTGCGGCAGCTCAGAGAGAAGCGACGGGGCATCATATGGACTTCTACAATCTGTAGTCGCTCAGAGAGAAGAGCGGTGTTTGTTGCCATGCGAAAGGAAAGGAGAAAGCCACATTCGATCCAAAAGGATGGATTGTGGCCAGTAAAGCAATTGGCTGACTAACAAGGAATTTGTGGACTTGCATGGCATGCACGAACAAAGAGATTGGATGGACTGAATGGAACTAAGAATGAAAAGACTCAAATCACTCAACAGATAACTAGGAGCAGCAGAGGACGAAGTTGAAACTAAAGCCAGTGGATAACTAGGAGCAGTAGAGGAGGAAGCTGAAACTGAAGCTAGTGAACTATAAGCTGGAGCTAGTGGTATAAACTGGAGCTGGAGTTAGTGGAGAAGAAGGAGCTGGAGCCGGTGGAGCCAAAGCGGCTTTGGCCAGATCTGGTTATAAACCAGATCAAGCAGTTACTCCCGACTCCACTGGCTTCTCCTCCCGTCCCCTTTCTCCCCCTCTGTCGTCGGTCGCCCACCGCCGGTTGGATCAAGGCCAGCCTTCTCCATCCGCTACTCGTTGCCACCATCAAGCTGGAGAGCAAAGGCCAGCACGAGCGTGGCTCACTAGCACGATGATGGCTGCGCTGAGACCGCCGACCAGCTTGAGGATGATTGCGTTGCCCTCCTGGACGTAGAACCGCAACTCGAGGAGGAAGTCGCCGATGTCGGTGAAGGCGAGCAGCACAACGGTGCCATGGAAGATGGCGCTTGTGGAGGAACTCGAGTGGATCGAATCGAAGCCAGGTATGACAAACTCGAGTGGATCAAGCTGGGAGCATTGTTATTAAGTCGGCAACTAATCCACAATTAGACGTCCAGTTGGTGTATGGAAGACGACTAGGGTGCTCGACTCGACTGGAGAGGCTAGTTGGGCGATTGGATGACTAATCAGCGACTAGCCGCAACTAATCGCGCTTTTCTAGCCAGAGGACTAAGGTTCACAGTCAGATAAAGAGAGATGATCAACACATATAGTGCAGTGGCTGAACCCTAGACTCCATAATCCCTCCGCGCCTCCGTGCGCCCCTGTGTCACCGCCTTCGGCCTCGACCCTGCCTCTCCGCCTCTGGCCCCGCTTGGGCGCCCTCCGGCTAAGCCGCCTCCGCTCAAGCGGCTTGAACCTCCGCCTACGGTGCTGCACGAGCGGCCTTCGCCTCCGGGCTCGGCCCCAACCGCGCTCTTTCTCCGCTGCCCGAGCGACTTCGCCTCCACCTCCGGCCCAACCGCGCTTCTTCGGTTCCACCTCAGCCCAAGCGGCCTCCGCCTTCGCCACCGGCCCTACCCGAGCGGCCTTTGCCCGAGCCGCTCTGCCTCTGCCTTCGCTATTTGTGGAGAACGCAGCTACCGGGTATGCTCATGAGAGGGCCCGGTAAGAAGAGACCAGTGGGGCCAAGCGAGTGGATTGGAAGCTACGCAAGCCATCCCGCTGGAGCCCGTGAAGGAATAACGGACGGTAATCGTCCCCTCATAGATAATATTGTAACCGAAAAGGATACCGTCCTAGATAAGGAAGGACGGGATCCGCAAGCTTGTAACCAACTCGGACTCCTCCCTATTGTAACCAAGTTGGACTCTACTATCTCTTCGTTTATATAAGAGAGGTAGGGAGGCATAAAAAAGGGAAGAAGAAGAAGAGCAACACACAATCCCAGAACACAGGACTAGGGTTTTACCTCCACCGCAGAGGGCCCGAACCTGTCTAAACATTCGTCTTGTGTTACCATCGAGTTCCTGATCTGGCGACTAACCCCGCACACATACATCCCCACATTCATTGCCGATACCAAACATCGAGAATTGGCGCGCCAGGTAGGGGTGCGCGGAGATCAACACAGGCAACTTCGATGGCTTTCAGCAGTGACATCACCTTCGTCCCGGGGCAAGTTTTTTGCTTTGGGAGTCTTCACTTCATCACCAACGATCTCGGCTTCCTCGTCCCCGCCCGAGCATATCAGATCCAATCTGAAGATCCGCTTGGCTTTCGCTCGGTGTTTGTGATCGGGAAGGACATGCCCGAATCACATAATCGAGGGGGAACCGAAGAAGGGAATACGGAGCCCGTCCGGGACGAGGAGCGGGACGCGCGCGCCCAGTCACTTCAAAATTGAGCACGCGCTGTCAATGACGACATTCTGCATACGAAGATGGGGAACCAGTCGGTTTTTCGTACGCCGCAGCAGAACATCGTGGCCACCTGAAGATATAGAATTTGAACGCAGACGCGGAGCGAAGGGGCACCTGGCTAGCCCGCCGGCACCAGCATCAAGTCGAGGGTGGTGCGTTTTTAATGCATTGTCAACATGACAAGACAACGCCATACCGGACAACTTAACCACACGACCGTTACGGTAAAGCTCATCTCGATAACGGTAAAACTCTTCCCTCTCTATTTTCCCGCATTTATTTTGCCTTACGGCCTAGTTGTTCCCCAACAAGGCAGTAAGGCGGGGGCTACACTTAATAAGCACGCGTTTCCACGCGCACGTACTCCTCGTCAGTACTTACTCATACTTCTTTTGCCTTACGGCCTATTTGTTTCTCAACTAGGCAGTAAGCTGGGGGCTACACTTAATAAGTGCGCGATTGCCCGCGCGTAAACCTCCGAGTAAAACTAACCTGCTTGAACGGATGGCACACTTGATAAGTGTACGCTCGCACGCTCATACTTTTGCCCAGTTATTTTGTCTAAGATCGGCACCAGTCGGGAAGCGCACTTGGGAGTCGTGCTACTTGGACAACACACTCGGGCGCCCCACCAGTCGGTAGGGCCACTCAGAGAAACCACCAATCGGGAAGCGCGCTCGGGAGCCATGCTACTCGGATGGCGCATTCAGGAACCTTGCCAGTCGGAGGGAGCACTCGACGACTTCATCAGTCAACCGGGGCACTTGAAGAATCTACCGCCAAGCAAAAGCGCACGCGGGAACTGACCTAGTCGGATGGGACAACGGAGCACTTCCCTAGTTGGGCTAAGCACTCGGCGGACAACCCCTAAAGAGGACAAAGCAGCATGCGAAATCCCCACACCTGAAGATATAGAATTTCAAATCATTCATTACATGTGTTTATGCAGGATCTAGTTCCAGGTTCTCAACCAGGGACTCCGATACATCTTGGACTTCCTCCAGGAGAGCAACAGCCTCCGTGTCGTCCACGGTGCAGGCGAAGCCCTCTTTGTGACATAAGCTCCACCGGAAGTCTGGCGACTTCACAATCGCCAGCGCCTGGTTAGAGCTCGTGATCGCCCTCTCCCGCACATGGGCCCTAAGCCTTTCAGGCGCCGCTCGAAGGCGTTGAAGAGCTTTAGCCCCGCCACACGGATCATGAGGATGCAGGAAGGCCAGCACCGACTCAGAGGCCCGTTGAAAAGTAGAGCGCAGCGCGTGGGCATGTTGGACTCTCCTCGAGGTCATCAAACTGCGCCTGCGCTCTCCGATATTCTATGGGCAGAATCAGTTAGCAACTCTTAGCGACTGGTGAACTGCAGAGATTGTCAATCGACAGATGCATACCTTCAAGGTCACCGGACAGCTTGTCTTGTTCGGCCTTAGCCCGAAGCTCTCGGCTCTCGGCGGACGCAAGCTTTGCCTCTGAAACCCGGGACCCCTCCTCCAGTGCATGGCACTTCTCCTCCAAAGCCTTAAGCTTGGCCTCCAACGCTCCGCGCTGTTCCTCGGACACCGCCAGCTGACCTCGGAGTCGCTCGGTGGCTGACTCTCGGGCTGAAGGAGTCGGACGCAAGCTAAGGCACAAAAATAATTGAGGGTGTCAAGGTTAGTCAGGGCGAAGGGCGGCGCTTACCTCGGAGAGTGCCGGTCATGTCCATTTTCTTCAAGCGAAGGAATTGCACTTCGTTCCGAAGCCCCCTGCAGCTCTTGGGTCCGTTCATTCCGAACATGGTCGAGCTCGGCTTTGTGCTCCTTGCTCGTCTTAATTACAGGAACGACGCGACGCAGAAAGTGCGACTTCTTCAGGCGGTCCCCCAGAGACTAGGCACGACATCACAGGCATAAAGAGACGACAGAGAAAGAAATCAAGGGCAACGGGGAGCGAAGGATTACCCGGATCAGTCGAGAGCTCCTAACGACGCACTCCTCGAGCTCCACTGCCTCCTATTCCTCAGCAGCGTCATCGACGGCTCCCCACTCTTCTTCATCGCTGTCCCAAGACGCGAGCACAAGGCTAGGCCCGCTGACCGCCTCGGAACGCGGGATCTCCTCCACTTGAGGAGAGCCTTCGGCTAGACCTTGGGCTTCATACCGGCCGAGGTGAAGCGGGGCGTCGCGACGAGGAGAAGGCAGAGGACCTCGGCCAGCGACTCCAGCGTCCCCCTGAGCAGACACACTTGGAGGCGGCGCGTCCGGAGCGACCTCTGGAACTGCTTCGACACCTCCACAGGCGGTAACACTCGGAGATGGCGCTCCATCCCGACTAGGGACATCTTCGGGAGCGATCTCCTGGGGATTTCCAGTCGGCGCGCCAACGGGAACATCCATGGATGGCTTCCTGGTACCAGCCAGAAAAGTCAGAGGCGCATTCGGATAAACAGACGACAACCAACGAAGGGAACAGGCCACACGTTACCCGGTGGACCTTCGTATTTTTACTCGAGCACCTCCATGTTGGGCGCACCCATTGCCGAAGAAGCAGCGGGTCAACCCTCGGGACTCGTGGGGCCGGCTCCATCAGGGGCAGGCTCGTGGGCTCATGAATGGTGGGGCCACCGCGCAGAGAGACCAAGGGGACTTGGGCTTCCGGCGACCCCTGCTCGGCAAAGTTCGCGAAGTCCTGTCGCGCCTCCAGATGCCGCCACCCATCCCAGGGTGGGTTCAAAGCAGCCGGCAAAACAAGGCCTCATCGCAAGCGACTCGATTGCAAAGCACTCGGGGGCTACTGTGGAGAACGCAGCTACCGGGTATGCTCATGAGAGGGCCCGGTAAGAAGAGACCAGTGGGGCCAGGCGAGTGGATTGGAAGCTGCGCAAGCCATCCTGTTGGAGCCCGTGAAGGAATAACGGAAGGGAATCGTCCCCTTATAGATAATATTGTAACTGAAAAGGATACCGTCCTAGATAAGGAAGGACGGGATCCGCAAGCTTGTAACCAACTTGGACTCCTCCCTATTGTAACCGAGTTGGACTCTACTATCTCTTCGTTTATATGAGGTAGGGAGGCATAAAAAAAGAGAAGAAGAAGAGCAACACAATCCCAGAACACAGGACTAGGGTTTTACCTCCACCGCAGAGGGCCCGAACCTGTCTAAACCTTCGTCTTGTGTTACCATCGAGTTCCTGATCTAGCGACTAACCCCGCACACATACATCCCCACATTCATTGCCGATACCAAACATCGACACTACTCTGTCTTCACTTTTCACACGGGTAATGCTCTTAGTCTTCACCCATCTCTGTTCTAGTACCATGACACTAGAACAACTGTTTGGTTAGCTTGTTGCATGGTTCAAATTCACAAAAGCAACTCCGATGTTTGCCAAACTCTTCACACTGGTGCCATTTAAAGCTGTTTGGTTAGCTTGCTCTTTGTAAGATTTGTCCTACTAATATACTTCCTAGTCGGTCGACTAGTCGCGACTAGTCGGTCGACTAGTCGCCCAAGTCGACAAGTTGCCCCCCAGGCGACTCGACTAGGCTTTACGACTTGATAACCTTGGCTGGGAGACCGCCCACCGACGCCGAGAAGAACTCCTTGCGGAAGGTGGGAGTGCCAGATCTGGACAAGCTTACTGACGGCGACGACGATGTGCTCGCTGTCAGGGTTGAAGCGGATGGCCAAGGGGGGCGCCTTGAAGGAGATGTCTTCGACCACGGGCCACCCGGATGGGCGCGGGGCCACACGGGATCCTGCTCGGGGACACACGAGGTGGTTGGATCGTGGCTAACGGAGCGAACGTGCCCTCGACGGAGCTCGTGAGGTCAGAGTCAGCATCACAGGCGAACGAAGTGGGAGCGGCTAGAGCTGGAGCCAGAGCAGGCAGTGCGATGGGAGGCTGGAGATGCGAAGACGGCTGATAACAACTGAAGTGGCCGCCCCTGGGAGTGGACATGGCTCCTCCTGGGGCCAGCGGCAGCGGAAGTTCGTGGGTGGCTGCTAGGTTTTCGCAATCTGCTCTGATACCATGTTAGAAGGAGTGGAGATCAAATACCCTTAACAATAGGAACTACTTCAATGTGCTGCTCTAAATATCTCTCAAGATAGTAGGAATGCCCAAAAGGCATCAAAAGTTTAATCCAAAACCCTTAAAACATAAAATGTAATCCATGGTCTAAAGCATTTTCTATTGATGGGTAGATTACATGAGTGTGCGTCCAAAAACTATATGCTCACCTCTATTTATGGGCTACATCACAACTCTGCTAGAGCTAGTAAATATGACATCCTATTAGGCTATTGCTTAAAGACTAAGCAAAACATGACATCATACTACTTTAAGTCTAGGGTGCACATGAAATCATCAAACTTAAGGGCTAAGTCTAGAAGCAAGTTTCAAGGAGATTAAGGATAAGTTCTCACAGGCTCTTGTCTTGTTACCTTATATCAACAAGACTTGTTAAATAGAATGTGATGCAAGTGTGGTTGGAACCATGGTAGAAATGTCACCTACCAACAAATATACTATTTCCTAGTGTTGAAGACATGGGTAGTTTGTTTGTTGACCATTATTCTTTGAAGCAGTCGAGAGACCAATATGGGCAGCATACTTGGAGAGGTTTAATCACCTCATTGTTACTAGTCAGGAGCAACCAATTGAGTATGTGCTTGTCTTGATTTCATTTTATGATGGACTTTCAAGTCTGGATCAAATAAAGGAATTATACGAGAATGATACAGACGGTGGTGCCAGGTTTGGATGAAGCACATCAAAGAGCAACCATTAGGTGAAGACCGTGTGGTGTGAGATGGTGGCTATCTTTCCAATAATGATCTTTTATGCACTCCAAGCAGTTGTTTACGTGAATAGCTGATTAGAAAGCTACATTCAAGATCTTGGTGGTCATGTTGTTAGCGACAAGACCATAGTTGTTAGTTTTGGCCACAACTAAAGAGAGATGTTGGAAGTGTTAGACAGTATCCTGTTATACCTTGTATAGATAATGCCTAATATAGGCTTTCCCTTTATATCCTCATGTACATGTATATATACTGGCCCATTGGCCTCGTGATGAATACAAGTGCTATTCATAACATGGTATCAGAGCCAATCTAGGGTTTCTTTTTCCTGGCGTTGCACTTGCGCCGTCACCTACGTTTCTCCTCTGTTTTGCGCTGGTGAGTACGTCGTCGCCTGCTGTCACCCGTCGTCGCTGCTCTTCGCCACTTCCCATTGGTGCGCGTGTCGCCGGCAGATTGATCTACCTCTCCGGTGTTGACATCTCTATCACTGACGTCTCTGCTCCGGTGCTTGGCCGATGTCCTCCTTGTTGGCGTCCGTTGTTGCCGCGTCGCTGGCTGACCGGTTCTACTGCTGACGTTTTCGCTCTGGTGCTCGGCTCCGGTGCCAACGTCTCCGACGTCTTTGCTCTTACGCTTTCGAAGGTCGGCGCCCGAAGCCTCTCACTGCTCTTGCCGGCCGCTTCTTAGTTGCCGGGCCAGACCACCACAGCCGGGCCCGCCCGCCGAGCCGGAGCTACCACCGCCGTCGGGCCGCTACCGCCAGAGCTGGAGCCGGACCGCTCCTTGCCTCCTGTTGTGTAACCCGATCGAACTCTAAACCGATCGGGAGCTCTGTTCTAATTTGTTGTGCAGAAGAGAATAGGGAATAGGAAGCTACCGCACATCTCTAGGATGGCAGGCGCAGAACTTTATAATCATCCTCAAGGGATAAGTATAGCAGGTTACAACAGATCGAAACTAACCATGTTTAGTTACAACAGGATATGGTAAGCTATCAACAGAAAATAGAAGGCTGAGATACCAGCCGTACAATAGGAAAGGTAAATCTCTCTAACACCCCCCCCCTCGCAGTCGTAGCGGGAGGTTGGCGAACGCCAAGACTGGACTTAAAATCCAGGAACAACTGGGATGGTAAACCCTTAGTCATGATGTCTGCAAATTGCAATGCAGATGGAACATGTAGCACACGAACGTGACCGAGGGAGACTTTCTCACGCACAAAATGGATATCAATCTCAATATGCTTGGTGCGCTTGTCTTTGGGCCGAGATTAGCCGACATGTATACAGTGCTAACATTGTCACAATAGACAACGGTGGCCTTGCGAGGAGGAAGATGAAGTTCCTGAAGAAGTTGGCGGATCCAGCAGCACTCAACAACAACGTGAGCCACGGCACGGTACTCGGTTTCCGCACTAGACCGTGAGACGGTGGGTTGCCGCTTGGAGGACCAAGAGACGAGACTATCGCCGAGGTAAACGCAGAAGCCGGAGGTGGAACGCTGAGAATCGGGACAGCTAGCCCAATCAGCGTCTGAATATGCAATCAATTCAGAGGAGGCGGCATGAAGATGCAGACCATCGTCGATAGTGCCCTTAATGTATCGCAAAATGCGCTTTACAAGAGCAAGATGAGGCTCTCTTGGATCATGCATATGCAAACAAGCTCTTTGAGCAATCTTGAATATCTGGCCGAGTCAAAGTAAGGTACTGAAGAGCCCCAGTAAGATTGCGATAATCGGAAGGATCAGAAACCGGAGCACCATCAGTAGCGGAGAGCTTGGACTGAGTATCAATAGGAGTGTTTGTTGGATGACAGTCACTCATGCCGGCACGACGCAGAAGATCCAAAGCATACTGCCGCTGGGACAAGAATAGACCGGTAGCTGATCGGGTGACTGAAATACCAAGGAAGTAGTGTAGATCACCGAGATCGGTCATCGCAAACTCAAAAGTGAAGGGAAGGCAGTCAGCCGCTGGAGAAGCGCGTCAGTGGAGGCAGTAATAATAATGTCATCCACATAGAGCAGAATATAAGCAAGCTAATCTCCCGAGCGCAGGATGAATAGTGAGGTGTCCGAGGCCGCAGCGGTGAAACCTAAACTGGTGATGTAGGTGGAGAACCGTTGGTACCAACCCCGCGGAGCCTGTTTGAGACCATAGAGAGATTTGATGAGCTTGCACACATGATGGGGATTATGGGAATCAACAAATCCCGAAGGCTGCTCACAATAGACTGTCTCATGGAGGTTCCCATGAAGAAAAGCGTTCTTTACACCTAGTTGCCGAATAGACTAGCCTCGAGAAATGGCAATGCTGAGAATAATTCGAATGGTAGCAGGCTTGACGATGAGACTGAAGGTCTCATCATAATCGATACCAGGCTGTTGGGAATATCCACGGACAACCCAACGGGCTTTGTGGCGGGCAAGAGTACCGTCAGAGTGAAACTTGTGCCTGAAAACCCACTTGCCGGAGACGATATTAGCACATGGAGGGCGAGGAGTAAGGACCCATGTTCCGTTATCAACAAGCGCCTGAAATTCCATGGCCATAGCCTGTCGCCACTGAGGATCCTTCAAGGTGGTCAGATAGGACTTTGGAATTGGGGAGGCAGCAGCCACGGTAGTAGCAGCAACAGCTGCTGGAGTCGAAGGAGCAGATCTCTAGGATGGCAGGCGCAGAACTTTAGAATCATCCTCAAGGGATAAATATAGCAGGTTACAATAGATCGGAACTAACCTTGTTTAGTTACCAACATGATATGGTAAGCTATCAACAGAATAGAAGGCTGAGATACCAGCCGTACAATAGGAAAAATAAATCTCTCTAACATGTTGGTTGGGTCCGGTCAAAGCTCCAAGTAAAAAAAAAAAGAGAAATATGTCATCTTCTGGTTCTTCGGGGACTGTTTCTGTTCCTCGCTGCCCGGTCATTTTTGATGGTCTCAATTATCGAGACTGGGTTCTCCATATGCGCCTTCACATGCGTGGTCAGCGCCTGTGGGAGTTTCTTACCGGTGAGCTATCCTGTCCGCCTCGTCCTGCTCCCCGTGCCACTCCTGTTGTTCCCAAGGAGGCCAACGATGCTGCTCGCCAGAAGATCTCTGATGATTATCCTGATTCTATGGAGTCTTTTCAGACTCAGTTCACTGCCTACAAGACATGGATTGATGAAGATGCTCGTGCCTCTGCTATTTTGGTTGTTAGCATGGAGGTGCATCTTACTAGGGACATTGTCGCTTTATCTTCAGCCCAGTTGATGTGGGCCCATCTTCGCGATCGTTATGAGCCAGTTGGAGACACTTTGCACCTTGCTGTTGTGCGACAGGAGCAGTCGCTCCAGCAGGGTGATTCTACTGTGGATGAGTTCTATGCACAGCTGTCTTCGGTATGGCGTCAGCTTGATTCACTAGGACCGGAGGTCTGCCGGAACTGTCAGTGTTGTCAGTGTCAGCACTCTCATTTGGAGCTTCGTCGCATCTACGACTTCCTGACAAGTCTTCGGGCTGAATTTGAGCAGATTCGTGACCAGCTGCTTGCTCGACATCCTCGTGACTCTGTTGGAGGCCCTTGCTGCTATTCGCACTGAGCAGACTCGTCTTCGTGCCGCGGGCCTACTGGTGTCTCCCTTAGTTTTGGCGGCACCTTGCTCTACTCCGCCATCAGTGACGCCTTCTTTAGTTCTGGCTACTAGGGGCAGAGGCCTTCACTGCACCTACTGCAATAAAAACGGACATGTCTGGCTACTAGGGGCAGAGGCCTTCACTGCACCTACTGCAATAAAAACGGACATGTGGAACAGTTCTGCTACAGAAAGAAGGACCTTGCTCGTCGAGGTGGACGCCCTTCTAAGGGCACTGAACTTTTGGGTGCTTCTCCTCAGCAGACTTCTGTTGGTTCTTACTCAGGAGATTCTTGCCCTACTGCGTCGCATGGCTGCCACTACACTGACGGGTTCCGCTGGTTCTGCTACTCAGTCTTCTAGTGAGAAACCACCACCCTCATCAGGTATCACACCATGGATTCTTGACTCTGGAGCTTCTTTTCATATGACATCTGATCCTACTTGTCTACATTCCATCAGTCCTCTTGTTGCTCCTACCACTGTGCAGACTGCAGATGGTACTTCTCTCTGTTGCAGGACGAGGCAATTTTTTGTCATCCTCATTTCATGTTCCTGCTGTTTCTTATGTTCCCAAACTGACCATGCAGCTCATATCCGCTGGCCAGCTTATTGATCATGGTTGTCGCGTTATTCTTGATTCTGACTCTTGTTGTGTTCAGGATTGCTGCACGGGGGTTCTAGTTGGGACTGGCCCTCGCTGCCATGACTCTCAGCATATTTGGGAGCTTGACTGGTTTCATCTACCTTCCGTTGCCTCTGCCAGTCTCTTTGTTTCCTCGACTGCTTCAACATCTTTTGCTTCTTCTATCGGATCTTTTGCTCAGTGGCATCACCGTTTGGGCCATCTTTGTGGTTCGCGTCTGTCTTCTTTAGTTCATCGTGGTCTTTTAGGCTGTGTCTGGTGATGCCTCTTTACATTGTACGGGTTGTAAGCTTGGCAAACAACTACAACTCCCCTACCATTCTACTTGGTCTATATCACAACGTCCTTTTGATCTTGTTCATTCTGATGTTTGGGGTCTGGCTCCTTTTGTTTCAAAAGGTGGTCATCGATATTATATTCTTTTTATAGATGATTTCTCTCGTCACACTTGGATATATTTTATGCCCTCTTGTAGTGAGGTTTTACCCATCTGTAAGAATTTTGCCACCATGATTCACACTCAGTTTGATTCTCCCATTCGTGTTCTACGTGCTGACTCGGCAGGGGAGTCTTTCAGAAGCTTTTCGAGCTTTTCTTGCTACACAGGGCACTTTCTCAGTTTTCATGCCCTGGTGCTCATGCTCAGAATGGTGTGGCTGAGCGCAAGCATCGTCATCTTCTTGAGATAGCCCGTGCTCTTATGCTTGCTTCCGCTGTTCCACCTCATTTAAATTTGAGGTCGCTTTCCAAGCTACATACTTGACCAATATCCAACCTTCTTCTGCTCTTAAGGGTGCGATTCCAGTTGAGCGTTTTTCTGGCATGCTTCCTGATTATTTTGGACTTCGCCTTTTTGGGTGTGCGCTATGTTCTTGCACCACGTGAACGCACCAAGCTGACTTCTCAGTCTGTTGAGTGCGTTTTTTTGGGATACAGTGCTGAGCATAAGGGATATCGTTGTTGGGATCCCATTGGCCGACGAATGCGGATCTCACGGGATGTCACTTTTGACGAGTTTCGTCCCTTATACCCTCGTTCTTCTTCCTCCCCTACATCCCTTGTTGAGCCACTATCTTTCCTGACTTTTCCTAATACTCCAATTGTCATTTTTCCTCTCACAATTGGCGTCTCCTTTATCGTCGGTTTCTTCTCCACCGTCCTCTCCTCCAAAGGTCTCTTCAGATATTGTTCCTCCCTATCCTCTCTATCCTCTCTACTACACTCGTTGTCCACAAGCTGAGGAGCCTTCTGATGTGCCATCTTCTCCTTCTGATGAGCCATCTTCTTCAGCGTCTCCTCCTCGTTATGCTCTTCGCGATCGACAGTCCATTCGGCCTCCTGAACGTCTTGGCTTTATTGGTGCAGCTTTGGCCGAGCCGACTTCTTACCGTGATGCTGTTATTCATCAGGAATGGCAGCATGCGATGGCGGAGGAGCTTGCTTCCCTTGAGCGCACTGGCACGTGGGATCTTGTACCACTCCCTCCACGTGTCCATCCCATTACATGCAAGTGGGTTTATAAGATTAAGACTCGTTCTGATGGTTCTCTTGAGCACTACAAGGCTCGTCTTGTAGCGCGTGGTTTTCAGCAGGAGCATGGTCGTGATTATGATGAGACCTTTGCGCCTGTAGCTCACATGACCACTATTCGCACTCTGCTTGTTGTGGCTTCTGTTCGTGAGTGGTCCATCTCTCAGTTTGATGTCAAGAATGCCTTTCTTAATGGTGAGCTGCATGAGGAGGTCTATATGCAGCCACCACCTGGGTATTCTGTTCCTGAGGGCGTGGTTTGTCGGCTTCGTCGCTCTCTTAATGGGCTCAAGCAAGCCCCTCGTGCTTGGTTTGAGCGTTTTTCTTCTGTGATCACTGCAGGTGGTTTTTCTGCAAGTGCTCATGATCCTACGCTCTTTGTTCACACTTCTTCTCGTGGTCGGACTCTTCTCCTTCTATATGTTGATGATACGATCATTACTGGAGATGATTCTCAGTTTATTGCCTTTGTTAAGGCTCGTCTCAGTGAGCAGTTTCTCATGTCCGATTTAGGTCCTCTTCGATACTTTCTTGGGATTGAGGTTTCTTCTTTATCTGAGGGCTTCTTTCTCTCCCAAGAGAAGTATATTCAGGATTTTCTTGATCGTGCTTCTCTCACTGATGAGCGTACAGCTGAGACTCCCATGGAGCTCAATGTTCACCTTCAACCTACTGACGGTGAACCTCTTGAGGATCCTACTCGCTATCGCCATCTTATCGGGAGTCTTGTTTATCTTGGTGTTACTCGTCGTGACATTTCGTACAGTCCATATCTTGAGTTAGTTTGTTTCTGCTCCCACTCAGCTCCACTATATTCATCTTCTTCGTGTTCTACGATATCTTCGTGGAACTATCTCTCACCGTCTTTTCTTTCCATGCTCCAGCTCTTTACAGCTGCAGGCATACTCTGATGCTACATGGGCTAGTGATCACTCTGATCGTCGGTCTCTTTCTGCTTATTGTGTTTTCCTTGGTGGTTCTCTCATTGCTTGGAAGACTAAAAAGCAGACAACAGTTTCTCGTTCGAGTGTGGAGGCTGAGTTGCGGGCTATGGCTCTTTTGACAGCAGAGGTTACTTGGCTACGGTGGTTACTTGAGGATTTTGGTGTTTCTGTTTCTACATCAACTCCTCTTTTATCTGACAGTATGGGTGCTATCAGCATTGCTCGAGATCTAGTGAAGCATGAGCTCACCAAGCATATTGGTGTTGATGCTTCTTATATGCGGTCACAGGTATAGGATCAGGTTGTGGCTCTTCAGTATGTGCCTTCAGAGCTCCAGTTAGCAGATTTCTTCACGAAGACACAAATTAGAGCTTATGATAACTTTTATCTTTCCAAACTTAGTGTTGTAGATCCACCATGAGTTTGAGGGGGGTTGTTAGACAGTATCCTGTTATACCTTTTATAGATAATGTATAATATAGGCTTTCCCTTTATATCCTCATGTACATGTATATATACTGGCCCATTGGCCTCATGATGAATACAAGTGCTATTCATAATAGGAAGTTTGTCCAAAGATGCCATATATGTTAGACCTACAAATGCTAAGTTTGGAACACTGGTTTGCAGTGCCTTTGCCTGTCCTAAAATTCCTAAAATCAAGTATGAGTTAAACTTTCTCAATAGCCCATTTTTCGGGTTGCAAAAATGGTTGTTGGTCCAAAATTAAGTTTTTTATTTCCACTACAAGCAATAACTAAAAAACCATTGAAGCGGTTACTTGGAAAGTTTCAACTCCTAAGCATAATTTATATCCATCCAGAATGCTAGAATCCATGGAGTGATATTCTGTTTGCGCAATTTTGGTTGGTAATGCTGTTTGAAGTCATTAATTTTCACTACGCTAGCTAAAAATATGAATTAGAAACATGCAAGTAATCTATGGTGTCTAATGATTACCTAATGGAAATTGTAGTATGCAGTTAGACTAAAGTGGGAGAGGTTGTGGGTGGGTGGCATGTGAGATCGTGAGCAGGAACTCGTCGAATGAGTAGAAGTCTCCTTTACTGTTTTTCCCTCAAAAAAATAAAAAAACTCATCGAATGGAAACAGAAAGTGGGTTGCAGAGAATTCGAGAGAGGTTGGGAGGATATTGAGCTGGGAATTTTTTATTTCATTATGTCACGCACTTTATTATTGCTGTATCACGCAAGGATTCCAAAATTACAACTACATAACCAACGGTACTCCCAAATCTAAGGAGTTCGATTGGCATTGTTTCTTCAGTTTAAAAACGTTTTTCATTTATACCCTGGTTTTTAAAGATCATGTAGTACCATATAGAGTTCTTGCCCTGCAGAAATGTGCCAACATCACTGGAAAATAGGAATCTGTTACAGATAAACTCACTGAAGCTCAAAGCTTTCTTCAACATACAATTTGTTGCAGCTTGATATTCACGGATGGTTTTGTAAAATAGCTCAACTTTTTAAACTAATGTATGGGTACCATAGCATGTGTCTTAAATAAATGTGGAGTCTGTCTCCTGTAACACATTGTAAGAGAGATAGATCAAGGTTGAAATGTCAGCCAGCACAAGCAAGCCAAGTAGCTACTTAGCTGCAATCAGTGTCAAATCACATTATTTAGTTACATTGACTCCAGACCTAAATGCTTGTTTGGACAGCATAATTTGTCACAATTTGAGTAATTCATGGTTAGTAGGAGAATTTAGACATGAGTCTGAAGTGTTATATTCTTTTCATACGCTATCACAGGTTGATCTGCTTTTAGGGAAGGCTTATTCTGATTGGGGCCATATCAGTGATGCTGTTGCTGTTTATGATAAGCTAATTACTGAACACCCTGAAGACTTCCGGGGTTATTTGGCGAAGGTATTGATCAAATGCTTATTTTGTGCTTTACCTAGGAGTTTCAGTGAAGCTTGTTAGGACAATGTAAAGCATGAAAGACAGCAATGGCTTTTATTATTCCATTATATTTGACATGATAAACCACTGCACCCAATTTTAACAAAAATAGGGGAACCACCTCTTGATGGGGTGATGGAGCCATGGGAGTATGACTCCACCAAACATGATTTGAACCCTGGTGCTCACATTTACACTCACACACGAGTACGCCTTAGTGGAAATGTGTGTCCCCACATTTGACGAGATTGTAGATTTATTTCTATCCTGTACAATTCTAGGCGTGCTAGGGGACGCACTCATGTGGGCGTGTGTGGTGGTTTGTGCGCGGGTACATTTGCCTTGTTATCTGAAAGAATTTTAGCGAAATAAATAAGGAACATATCTAGGGCTTACCATGGTTCAATTCTTGTATTTTACTAAAATTGAAGTGCTGCGACTTTAGTTATGGACTTGTTGTACTGTGATGTTAACTAGTTATGTGTTTCTATTGAAGTACTGATAATCATATGTTGTGTATTTTTATTGCTGAAATGACTTGTATAGCAAGCAGTTTTAACCATTTTGCTCTTATCCATCTGGTAGGGAATCGTATTGAGGGAAAATGGTAAAGAAGGTGATGCAGAAAGAATGTTTATTCAGGTACTGTTTTCATGTGATCTGCATACCAAACTGTTAACCATGGTACAAAATGATTTACATTCTTAAATATCAGAACAATTTATAAAATTATGATGTCCATGGTCATTAGGGATCTACGCGTTTGATTACCGTCATGCTGCTCTATAGCCATTCACCAACTATAAATTTTTACACCATTTACTCATTTAGACGTAAAAGTAATCTGAAATGAAGATAACAAGAATGAGACAGAAAGTTGCTTTCTAATTGACGAGCAATTATTAGAAACGAATTTCCTCGATCTTCAGAATACAATGTGTGACTTTACTTCCATGTAGGCGAAATTCTTCGCTCCGGAGGCAGCAAAGGCACTGGTTGATCGGTATGCACAAAGATAGTCTACAAGCTCAGTAGGACATCTTTCAATGCTAAAAATTTTTTGTTCTTTTTTGGTTGACATTGGTTGAGATACCAGCGCATTCCTTTTAGTTGGAAGGAATTTTACCTACTGTGTTCAATCTCTAGATTCAGTGTAGCAAAGGTGGACGAAGTGACAGATCTAGTTGTCAAGAAATAGATCAAGGTGGTGATGATAGTGTAAAGGAGGACAGTCAACATGTTTGGGCCTGTTTGAATTATATTCCCTTTGGTGACAGGTGACGCCCTAGAATGTGTGCAACCAAAACAAATTAATATTCATCAAAGATATTGTTAGAATGTATAGTTTACATATATGAAAATGACGAGCAAATTTGTTATAAAAAAGTAGTTTCATAATTTTCACTTTTATAATTTTTTGAATATATGATAATAAAGTTTAGAGGTCAAAGTTTCATATTGTAGTTTGGGACAGTTGGGAGTATCAATTTTGTAGTAATTTGGGAGGTTTTGTATTCTTTTATTTGTGAGCTGTTTGGAGTAAAAGACATCGAACGAAGTCTTTTGGAATAAATCTCATTTCTATACTTTTAGGTAAGACCCTAGGAACAAATTAAGTTCCTACGATCAGCTTTTGTGCAAAAATGGTATGCTTCTTTTCAACTTATGTCTGCACTTAGATACTTTTTTATAACAAATTTGCTCGTCATTTTCATATATGTAAACTATACTTTTAGGTAAGACCCTAGGAACAAATTAAGTTCCTACGATCAGCTTTTGTGCAAAAATGGTATGCTTCTTTTCAACTTATGTCTGCACTTAGATACATGATTCACGTGAAACCCGATCACATAGACCTGGTTTGAGGAACGCTCTCGTCTCAAAGCATACTTGCATGGTAGTGTTTTGCGTTTGCTTGTTAGGAGGGAGGAGTCATCAACCCGTGCAGCCACACGGGCTGCATGCTTCAAGTTGTCTCGTTAGTGTTAAAAGAACCCATGCACTACAGGCTCTTGACCGAATTAGCATAAAACCCTGAGAAGCATAACCTTTTATTTACTTTAAACATCTTAAACTTTATTTCTGTAATTAGCACTACGAGCTTCCAAGTCTGTACAACATTATATGCAATCTTTAATTTTGTATTTAATTAGGATGATGGCTTCCAATACAATATCATTTGGTACAATCTACAAACTGAGGATTAAAAGTTGCATGATTTTGATTTTTTGCAATTAAAATATTAATTCTGTATTTGTATATATCTATATTAGTTCCTAATGTTAAAAATGTATTATCATATTGTATACTTATCTAGTTGCTGTACAACTTGAGAGTTAATTGCACATATGGGTTTATATTTTCCCATTTTTTGTAAGAATTATGATCTAATTTTATTTGATACTTTTAAGTTAGCTCTGAAATAATATTAATGATGGATTTTATTTTGATTTTATAATTTATTGTTCCATATACTATACAACTCAAACTGTCGTATCAATATATTAACATATAACTCGTGCTGTATGATTTTGATAAAACTTATAAAGAACATCACCTTCCTCTGCTTCCATATTTATCAAGACCATAAATTGAACTTTTAGGAAATTATGCTCACGATGATGCCCATTCGTAAAGGAATTATAGGTTTATAAGCATAGCCGTGTTCTGGAGTGCAAACATGCATGGTGCATGGAACATATGGCTTAAAACAGAGGCGTACAGAAGTGATGATTCTTTTATGGATTACGTATGGAGCATATGGCGTAAAACATGTATGGTGTACTGTTTATTTTTTTTTTATTGGGTTACTATTTCTATTGGATTAGGAAGGATTTGTCCCATTGCTTTTAGAGTGTACTAGGAAGATAAGCGCGACGTGCGCCGCGCGCGTAAACGAAAATTGAATTTGCATTTTTTTTCGGAGGAAAAATGGATCGAGATGTATTTTCTAAATTTTTAGAGGGTTTTTCGGAGCGTTTTTTTTTAATAAAATTTTTTTGGGGGGAAATGGAACAAGATAAAATTTCGTAGGATCTTCTTTTTTTTTTTTTTGAGAAAAATGGACCGGAACGAAAAAATAGACAAAGACGTAGTTTTCAAATCTTTGGAGGTTTTTTTTGCGGTGGCACTTCGAAAAGACGGGAGGACATACGGTGGGCAACGATTGAGCACGCCCCTACCTAGCACGGCGAGGTTAGTAACGTTCCTAGAACGGCGAGTGGATGAAGCATTGGGAGCGAATTAACGAACAGCGGGCGGCAATTTGCTGCCATCCTGCGTGAAATATTTGATGAATGAACTGTGAGGTGGAGATGTGTTAGTATTTCTGTTAAGAGTAGCTGCTTCGATAGTGTTTTTAACGTCTGCAAGATTTAAGCAGGTCGATTATTCAGAAATAGAGAAGTGGAGTACTATATGCGTCGTTGTAATTGTACAGGTCTGGGGAAACGTATGGATTGTTAGCTGATATAAATCATATAGATTAGGTCTTACGCTACATAAAAGTTAGGCTCTCTGAGAGCATAATTATAAGTATTTTATATACATATGTAGAGCGTACAACGACAGTAAGTCCCAGGTGTAGCAGGTGATGGATACACAAAGGTAGATCTAAGGGACAAACAACACATGAGCATTTTCTTGCAGGTTATAATACAATGATTGGCAAAAGCTAAGCTGGTTCTGTAAGACTCGCAGCAGTAGTAGAAGATAACGGTGAGGCAATAATGAAGCGGCTATTGCTCAGTTGATAATATGGCGGCCCAGCGAAGCGGCTATTGCTCAGTTGATAATATGGCGGCCCAACGCAAAAGACAAACTGTTTAGCCTTGCATATATTGCTGGAATACACTGCAAGGAAAGATAGATTGATGACGAAATACGTAAGGTACCAAAGCAAGGTGAATTCTATTGTGAAAAGATGATGTTTATTTGAAGCACCGTAAAAAGAATAATATCAAATTTAGTGTACCGTGAAGGGGTTCTTTCATGAAACTCCTCTGCGGTATCCTGAAATAGTTCTCTCTTACTTGGAGGCTTTTGCTGAGCAAGGACGGAACTACATGTAGCAGTCAGAATAATCTGTCAGCATTAGAGCACTCTGGCTTAAATTAACAAGAAATCTCTAAGGATACCAACAAAGATCACCTGTTGCCATTTGGAAGACCAGGTAGCAGCATGGTGGTTAACAGCAACGGCTGTTGGAAAGCAGGTTCCAATAATGGTGACAACTGTGTACCATGGATAGTATAGAATTGTGAGGCAATGCGTTTCGTAATAGGTAGGAATTTAAAAGCATAAATGCTTGGTAATCTGGATGGGTGACCTGTAGTGCAGGTGGTGTAGACTGAGCTGTCATAGCAGATTTGATATCGCTTTTTTGTTCCGAAGCCCATATTTAATTTGATGAGAAGCTATGGCGTGGTAATAGAAAAGTTGATTACATGACGTTTACATAAGAGCACGATATACAATAACCGAACACAAACCTCGGGTGTGACAGATTCTTCATAATTGACAGGAACAGAGCTAGAAGCATAGTCCTGCATGTGAATTAAACTTGTGAGGAATGTGTAAGTACCTATTACTCAGAACAGTATCGAACAATTGTAAACTAAGATACTATATGAATATGAGGTTGTATGCTATAGAAAGGTAATATTTTGAGTGGCCATGTCAGGTAAAATAAACTAGTAAGGTGCCCGTGCGTTGCAACGGAATCCTAAATCAGAAGCAGTAGCCAAAAGAAGTTATTGTGTTTTATTCGACGCACATTCCTCAAGACCATCAGAAGCATTGCTAAACTTGTATAGTTCCAATTAGCACATTGTAAGATCTTGTGGAACAACATTGTCCATTACCCCCAATATATATCCTTTCACCACAAACATTGTCCATTACCCCACAATATATATTCTTTCATCTAGTTGTGAAGATAGTAGCAGGTGGGTGATGATTTATGAAACTATGTTAAATTGAATCACTTGTCCTAGTGAGGAACTATGATTTTTTGAGATAAACCCAAGGTACTAAGTCCGACAAATATGCTATCTCAGAAATGTCCAAAAAAAAACAAAAAAAAAACTTAATGTTACCCACGGTTAACACCCTATCACTATCTAGATTTCTTACAAACCTATCTTAAAAACAATTGAACAACACTCAGATTATATATTCTACAAAATGGTATCAAGAGCATCAGATAAAATGAAGGTAGGTAGTTTATTATTCGTCTGTTATTGACAAATCATATAATCAATGCTCTTCGACCTCACACGATAATGAATTGTCATTTTATTAAGTTAATCCTTAACATGTCCATGGTTCACCTTTTTCGTATTAGATTCGCAATTTGAAACAATATGTGCTACAGACATTATCAATTTAGCACATGCACACACCTCTTCAATGTCATCATTGCTATATATCCCATATCGGAATTCCTGGCTCAAGTTATTAGCAAGAGCTGCCACATCATATCCATGTCTCGGAAGTCATCATCATCACTATCCCTACCACGATCATGTAGTGATGTTGGGCGCCTGTAGCAACAAGACGTATAGGCGCAGAAATGCTTAGAGGAAATGAATGCAAGGTATAGCATGCCAAAAAAAAGAAAAAAAAGGGAACATACCCACAAGCCCAATGATAAACAGTCTCCACCTCATTGCGCTTGACCAAAACATCTGTCTGCCATTCGACACACTCGCTATTCTCCTAATAAAAAAATGGTCAAGTCAAGATAGTGAGTAAAAAAAACTGTAGATATTCCGTAGCCTTACAAACAAAAGATAGTTGAGTCAATGCAGAAAAGGGAAAAAATCACCTGTAAATAATTCTGGATTGTGCTGTTACTATTTCCCAGTTGAATAAGCTTATTGGCTATTCTTGTCATGTGGCCAACATTCCCAATTTTTGGTGAGGTTTTACCTTCTGATGGTACAGTAGGCTGCACATAAAAGACAGAAAAGATGAAAGGGAATTCTTAGTAGTACCATGTTGAAATTATCATAACCTATTAGTAACTTACCCCATTAATTAGACTGTTGACAAAGAATAAAGTTTTTCTGCAGAAAGAATTTTACCAACAATGTCACATTCATTAAGGACGTGTTGAACAAGTTCAATTCTTTGACCCTCCAGGCAAGAAACAATGATATTCTCGACATAATGGTGCAAAAAGTTGTTATATGAGTACCTGCAGTTTCAACAATTATATGAAAAGGCCCTTTAACCAGGTAAACAAAAGAACATAACACAACATAATATCTGACTTACTCAAAGAATAGATCAATGCAGCACTTTATTGCTGATTGACTGATTAGCTCTTTTTCAGCAGTTTCACTACCAATTTTCATCAAAACAGAGATGAACTCCACAATCTACAAAAAAAAGGGGGTGGTCCAACTTAGCACCAAAATGAGAAAGAAAAATTGTTAAGACACAATAATATTGCAAAACTGTAAAAGAATAAAGTGTTAATCAAATGTCTACTATCTGCATAAAGAGGTAAAAGACAGATAGCGCTTGATGACAACAGGACTCAGGAATGCATACCTCTCTTGTAAAAATATCTCACCAACAATAAACTTGAGATAACCATACCAAAACTATCATAACTAAGTATAAATAAACCTATGCAACTTAAATATTTCTATTAAATAAATACATATATCCATCTGTACAGGAAATGAAAATCTAAAATGGTCAAATGGCCAATTGCCCAATTGTACTAAAAGGGCATTGCATTATCCAATACTTTCAGACGATG
Source organism: Rhipidocladum racemiflorum (assembly GCA_036346355.1). NCBI lineage: Eukaryota > Viridiplantae > Streptophyta > Magnoliopsida > Poales > Poaceae > Rhipidocladum > Rhipidocladum racemiflorum. Next base: position 17,066,744 of record CM070582.1, read on the forward strand.
TTTTCCAAGAGGTGGGTGTAAACATCCATATGTCATAGGCAAAACATTTTCAGCAGCAGAAGTGTCCAATAACTTCAGCAAATTGCCTAAAAAAGTATGTCAGCTACAGCAATAGACAACCAAAAAATGGAAACAAAGGAAAGAACATCTAGCCTACCATGGCATATATGAATTATATCAGGTCTTGATGAAGGAAGGAAGATTTTTGTAACCGTAAGAATATATGCAAAAAATTCCCAACACTCACCTAAACACTCGAGCTTACCATCAACTATCTCAGGACTGGCAGTGACCAATGCCCCATGACTTAAGTTACTTTTGAATGCTTGATAGGAAGCTGATGCTAGTCTTTTTAGGTCCAACAAAGATATGCACATGACAACGAATGAACCAGCACAGATTTGGGTCTTGGTTCTTGAAGAGCATGACGGAATAACCTCCCAACAAAACTGAAATTTCATAGAGCATAACAGAGTAAGATTAAAGGTGACAACTGACAAGGAAAATTAACAAGAAAATCCTCTTGTGCAGGGTGAGGATTTGTCCCCAACCATTTAAAACCTCATTAGACAGAGCTAGACTGCACTCTAAACCTCTTTACATCTAAATCAAAGGATTGGAGAATGGCATGGACATATCTTTCTGTCTACTACCTAAAATATCCAATGCACTCGATCCCTTGGAAAAAAAGGTTCACCCAACTTGTCCAATACGAATTAAATTGTGACTACATAACAAGGTTAGAAGATAGAGACCCTGGGCTGCATATCTTTGCAGCAAGAGATGTAGGTGCACATCGAGTCACTGCACAAAGAATTTCAACAGCATTGGCATGCACTTCCGGAGAGTCCTGCTTGACAATAACATGCGTGATGAGTCCAAGGTACAAACTCTTTAAGTTTCCAACTAATCTTCCTAGGAACTTTAAATTTCACTAAACAGATCTCCAATAACTGGATAAAGGAATAGCTTTTAGTAGGAAAGAAATGAAGCCGCCAGAAAAAATTAGCAGTCAAGATCCAAACTTTCCACTGGCTCACCGAACAAGATCCAATCTTTGCACAAACCTACACCCAATTTCGCCGCTCCAACCAATCGGCAGTGAATTCCAACCAATCGGCAGACACCACAAGGAAGCAGTAACTGAAACGGTGATCTTACCTTGACGGCGTCATAGCCGGCGAGGTGGAGCAGGGCACACTGGAGCATGCACCCATGGCTGACAGAGAGGACGAAGCGGTCGCGGTTGAACCAGTAGGGGTTCTTGGGGTTGTACCGCATGACCTCATCGTAGAGAATGTGTCCCATGGGCGCGCACCCCATGGGGAGCCCCGGGTGGCCAGAGTTGGCTTTCTCCGATTGGAAGGTACTCACGGATCGGATCGTGCGAGGTTGGGACGCTTGAGCTGAGAACCCGTGAGATTGGGATTAGGCTTCATGGTGGCGCGCCCATCCACCAACGACTACTCCGCCGCCGCTGCCGGATCTGCCCCCGAGGCCGCAAACCCTAGCACCTAGCGATTTGGTCGGCGCTTCAGCACGCGCGAGCTTTCTGAGAGAGAGAGAGAGCGAGCGAACGAGCTGTGCTTTGAGGCCTACGAAGCAGCATCGTTTCTTGTGTAGGGCTTAATTGGTATTTTGTTCCATTTCAAAATTCAAAATTAAGCGGGAAAATGTAGAACGGACCACTGCCACCAACTGGTGCTTTAGAATAGTAGAGATAATGAGAAACAACCTGTTGAGGCATAAGAACCATGGGAGAATCAGTAGTGATATCACCGGTTTTCTGCTGGGTTTGTTGATCGGTAGATGTAGATGCGGAAATAGGTAGTAGAACCGATATAGAATCAACTTGGTATGATATTTGAATCCTTTGTAATTGAAAGGAGCCGCCAGACCGTCCCCGGGTTATTAGAAGACTCGGTCGACCCCATCGGATTTGGAGGCTAACAACGGACCGCCGAGGGCGCTCGCAGTGTTAGCACCCAAGCCCAACTGAGACGACGGTGAGACTCTTCGAATAACTCGACAACAATCCCGGTATTCCCCCGGTATGCGACCCGAAACACGCCCAGGATCCCCACATACTGGTTTACAAGCCATATCAAACCAATTCGCATAAAGGGGGCAACGAACTCGGAACCCCACAACCAAAGCACGCGACGCGGAAGCAAAACAACCAAACAACCAAACAAACCCGGCACAAAGACGGAACCCCATGACCACAACCCACAGCAACAACAACAAGGCACGAAGGCCGGCGAAAGACAGGAGTAGAACAACAAGATAAAGTGGGCAAAGACATACAACATAAGTCAACTACAAAAGAAACCAAGTACTCCATACAATTGAGACATCGTTTAACTGACTACACAACAAAAGATCACATCTATTAGACTAGACCCAAAAGTAAAACATCTCCGGAAGTGTTCTTCCACTGAACACTCCCGGGCGTGTAAGACGACGGTAGCCTCTATCGGTGCCCCGCCCGATCACCGAGAGGCAGTAGGGGCAGAACTCACACCCCGCTGGATCCTCACCTGCAAAACCACAAAAGCAGAAGCCTGAGTACGGAAGGTACTCACAAGTCTTACCCGTGGTCCATATACGACCGACTCGAAAGGAGTATGCATTTGGAAGTAGCAAGGAAATCGGCTGAAGTTAAAAGTGCGGAAAGCTTAACTTTGTTGCTCAATAAATTCCTCTACTCAGTTTCACAGTTTTATCGCGTTCTTGGACAAGCGCCTATTTTCTAAAGTTAACTTTGGAATTTAACATTTCAATACAACAAGTAGCATTGGGAACAAGTATCCTCGTCAGTATCCTTGTTCGCACCACTAACCGCAAGTTCAAGTCATTACTACGTTGAATGTGCGATGACCAAGCGTTCTCATATCTGAGAGCGCGGCAATTCGAATCGCTTATTCACCCTGTAGGGGATCATTAATCGCACGACACGTGCCACAAAGAACCTCGTGTCAACCATCCTCCCATCCATACCAATTCATTGGGGACATCTTCATGCGGTCCGAGGACCTAGCACCCCCTCAAGCGGCCCAAGCCCGGCTTGGCCCTCGAGAGTCGGCCTAAGCCTCGCCCTCAACCACATCCAACCCCATGAGGTGTATGCCCCATCGAACGGCATGCGATGAAAGAATAGCTTTACCGTCCCATACCGGCATGCAACTAACAAAGTGTGCTTGATCAATGGGCAAACAATGGATCGGTCCTCAACTGACACAGGCGAGACTACCGCACTTGGGTCTCCACACCCAAGTGCCCAACTCTCTCGCCCGGTCTCACTTCATTTTTCGACTTCTACTCACCATCATTACCACAGTAACTTGAGTATTGTGACATGGAACAATCGCAAGCGGTGGAACCATCTACCACTTGGCCCGTACCTGACAACTAAGCAAGACTAAGCATGGACACATTATATTACCCTTATACTAGCTCCAAAGGAGGTGTTTGACAATCACAAAGGAGTGAGTGCAACAATTGGGATCTAGAACCTTTCCCACAATTCAACTCCTAATGCATGACTTAAACACCCAATAAGCAATTTATTCACAAAAATACATTTACAATAGGTTGAATATGCTTAGGTGCTTGCCTTGTATTTCTGCTTGAGTATCACCGACAATCTGCTCTTCGGCAACCCCTTCGACCACGGCCACGTCAGTCACCGCGGTCTCGTTCTCTACACGAACACAATGTATAATGAGATGCAAGGAAAATGGAACACAATTGCAAAACCCCACCGGACAGATCAGGCAAACTCGGATAGTCCGGGTTTTATATCCGGACAGTCCGGATGATTCGGACTCTCTGGACAATTTGTCCGGACCCTCCGGAACAAGCCGGACATTCCGGACCTCCTGTCCGGACACTCCGCACATGGCGCAACTAGCCCAACTAATGCGATGGATCGAAGTGCTGCCAAGCTCTACAACCCCACGAGAACCCGATCTACGACTTTCCTACACGTGGCTAAGCCGAAGAAGCTCCGCGCTAGCCCAAACCACGACGAAACGACGCTCGCTTCTAAAACTCCAACCCAAATCCAACCCAACACTAGGAATGGCATCATCTACCCCCGATCTCATACCCAACACCCTACATTACTCAAACGAACCCAAATCCAACCACCCACCGAAACCCTAGCACTCCCAATAGTTACCCCAACCTCAAACTACAAGACTAAGCCCCAAATCTACTCCCATGGACGCCCTAGAATCCAAGAACCCCATAAATGGACTGCAAGAAGAGACCCTACCTTCAAGGAGGATGAAGGAGAGGAAGGGGAAGCCGGGTTGAGTGAAGAGGACGCTGGCTCGGAGAGGATCTTGAGGCCACTGAGATGGAGAAGTCACCAGGGAAGACCACTGGAGGTCGCCGGAGTGGGGAGCTCACTGGAGACGAGGTTGGGTGGAGGAGAGCACACGCGAGTGGTGAAGAGCAAGTGGAGAAAAGGAGAAATGAGTGAAAGCCACAAAATGGGACTTTTATACAAAACCCCCGCACAATCCGGATACTCTGGACGTTTAACCCGGAGACTCCGGGTTGGGGTCTTCGGCAGCACTAACCCGGACACTCCGGACAATTAGTCCGGATACTCCGAGTTGAGGTGTTCGGGCGAGCTAATCTGGATACTCTAGACATTTAATCCGAACATTCCGGATGTTGATCCGGATACTCCGGATTTCCCAGGTTTTTTTTAAATTGGGGCCTTGACAAACCCTCCCCCCTTAAGGGAATCTCGCCCCGAGATTCAGAACAGACGCATAGGCAGGATGGGACGTGGATGGACAGTACGGTCGCGCACTAATCGACATGCCTTGAATTGCGAAAACAGTATACTGGTACTCACATGGCATGGAAGAATTCGGGATACTCGGTCTTTAGATGATCTTCGGGCTCCCAAGTGGCTTCGTCTTCAGTGTGATTGCTCCACTGAACTTTGTAGAACTTGAGAGTCCATCGACGGGTCTTGCGTTCAGCTTCTTCCAAAACCCGAATAGGATGCTCTTGATAAGACAGATCTGGTTCAAGTTGGACTTCGAGTTCATCTACCTCCAGTGACTCGAAAGGAGTACGGAAGCACTTCTTCAACTGAGATATGTGGAAGACATCGTGGACCATTGCTAGAGAGGGAGGAAGCTCTAGCTGATACGCCACTTGACCACGCTTCGTAAGGATCTGAAAAGGTCCGATGTAGCGAGGTGCCAATTTCCCCTTAACTCCGAAACGACGGGTGCCCCGGAGAGGAGACACCTTCAGATAGACATGGTCGCCAACATCGAAGGAGAGGGGTCTCCTACGGCGGTCAGCATAGCTCTTCTGCCGGGATTGCGCTATCCTCAAATTCTCCTGAATGGTTTTCACCTTCTCCTCTACAGCTTTAACCACATCAGGTCCAAAGAATGGTCGTTCTCCCTTCTCGGACCAATTCAGGGGTGTCCGACAACTACGACCATAGAGTGCTTCGAAAGGAGACATTTTGATGCTGGTCTGATAGCTGTTGTTGTAAGCAAACTCAGCAAACGGAAGACACTCATCCCACTTCTTCCCATAAGACAGAACACAAGCCCTCAGAATATCCTCAAGGATCTGATTGACCCTCTCGGTTTGACCGTCAGTTTGCAGATGATACGCTGAGCTGTGAAGTAGTTTGGTGCCCAAGGCCTCATGCAAACTTCTCCAGAATTGGGAAACAAACTGGGAACCCCGATCTGAAACTATTCGCCTTGGCACCCCATGAAGGCATACGATTCGAGAGATGTACAACTCTGCATATTTGATGGCTCGGTAGGTGGTGCGAACAGCTAGGAAATGTGCGGACTTCATCAACCGGTCGACTATAACCCAGATCGAGTCATGACCTGAGGAAGTCGTTGGCAACCCGGTGATGAAATCCATGCCAATATCTTCCCACTTCCAACTTGGAATGGGCAATGGCTGAAGAGCACCGGCTGGCTTAAGATGTTCCGCCTTCACCCTTTTGCAAACATCGCACTCAGACACATAGTGAGCAATCTCGCGCTTTATGCGAGTCCACCAAAACCTTGGCTTCAAGTCTTGATACATCTTGTTGCTCCCCAGGTGAATTGTGAGCAAGGAGTTGTGCGCTTCGTCGAGAATCTTTCTTCTCAACTCATGGTCTTTGGGGACGACTAGGCATTTGCCGAACCACAAAACTCCATGGTCATCAAGATGGAATCCCGCGGCTTGACCAGAACCCAGTTTGCTGCATATCCGGGCAACATCATTGTCCCCCTTTTGAGCTTCTCTAATCTGATCCAACAGCGTGGAATTCAACTCCAGATTAGCCAAGAACCCTTCTTCAACCATTTCCAAGCTGAGTTTCTGAAACTCGGCACAAAGGGTGGCACTTTGGGGTTGAAGAGTGATGCAATTGCATCGAGCCCTGCGACAACGCATCCGCCACCACATTGGCTTTTCCCGGGTGATAATGCATTTCCAAACTGTAGTCCTTGATCAACTCGAGCCATCTTCTTTGCCTCATATTCAGATCTGCTTGAGTGAAGATATACTTGAGACTCTTGTGATCGGTGTAGATATTGCACTTATTCCCCAGGAGATAGTGGCGCCAAATTTTTAAAGCATGGACCACTACTGCAAGCTCCAAGTCATGAGTCGGGTAGTGCTCTTCATGGTGCTTCAACTGCCGAGATGCATAGGCAACAACTCGGCTTTCTTGCATAAGTACGCAGCCAAGGCCGATGCCTGATGCATCGCAATAGACATCGAACGGCTTGTGGATATTGGGTTGAGTAAGGATAGGACCTGTAGTCAGGCGCTGTTTCAGAGTCTGGAATGCTCGCTCACAGCCCACTAACCATTTGAACTCAGCACCCTTCTTTAGCAGTTCGGTCATGGGTTTAGCAATCTTCGAGAAATCCTGAACGAATCGGCGGTAATAACCAGCAAGTCCAAGGAAACTGCGGATCTTAGTGACTGTCTTGGGTTGCTCTCACTTGAGGATATCCTGTACTTTGCTTGGGTCGACAGCGACATCTTGCTCTGAGAGGACGTGTCCCAAGAAAGATACCTCCTTCAGCCAAAAATCGCACTTGCTGAACTTGGCATAGAGGCGGTGTTCCCGGAGTCACCCGAGAACGATGCGAAGATGCCTTGCATGGTCTTCTTCATTGGCTAAATAGACTAGAATGTCATCAATGAAGATGACCACAAAAGAATCGAGCTCCTCCATGAAGATGGAGTTCATGAGGTGCATGAAGTACGCCGGTGCATTCGTCAGGCCGAACGACATGACGATGTACTCATACAGGCCATATTGGGTTGAGAAGGCCGTCTTCGGGACATCCTCGGCCCGAATCTTGATCTGATGGTACTCGAGCCTCAAGTCAATCTTGGAGAACACCCGCGCACCAGCAAGCTGATCGAACAAGATGTCAATCCGAGGCAGAGGGTACTTATTCTTGACCATGACGGCATTCAGCGGTCGATAATCAACATAGAGTCGAAGGGAGCCGTCTTTCTTGGTCACAAAGAGAGCTGAGTAGCCCCAAGGTGAGGAGCTCGGGCGAATGAATCCCTTGTCCATCAGTTCCTTCAGTTGCTTCTTCAACTCGGCCAATTCATTTGGCGGCATCCGATACGGCTGCTTGGAAACTGGAGCGGTTCCGGGTTGAAGCTCGACTATGAATTCAATATCCCGATCGGGTGGCATTCCTGGCAGTTCCGCTGGGAACACATCCGGGTACTCCGAAACCACAGAAATGGATTCTAACCCCTCAACTTCAGTGACATTCAAGGAACAAAGAGCGGCCCCGCCATCATCGAGAAGTAGAGTTAGCATGCCGCCCTTCAGTCCCTTGAGCGAGATGGAGCGATAAGAGCAATCTAGAATGGCCTGCTGCCGTGTTAACCAATTCATGCCCAAGATGACATCTATCCCCCGAAGATCAATTAGCAGCAGGTTGACAAGATAAGGAACCCCTTGGATTTGCATATTGGCTTTCTGCACTACTTGATTGGCAATAATCGTTGACCCCGGTGCTTCGACTAGGAACGAGATACGACCACAGCTCACTTTCATCTGATGTTGCAGGACAAAACCTTTACTAATGAAGGAATGGGAAGCCCCCGAATCGAATAAAACCCTGGTAGCATGTCCCTCAATGCATAACGTACCAGTCAGCACAGTGGCGCCCTCAGGAATCGCCTCGGCATCAACATAGTTGACGCGGCCACGGGTCGGAGCAGGAAGTGGAGGTGGTGCAGTCGCGCCTTGAGGCCTTGGGGCATTAGGATTGTTGCCCCGCCTCGGAAAGGGATAGTCGCGGATGAAATGCCCCGCACGCCCACAGTTGTAGCAGGGGCCCGGTCCAGAGTTCACCACCACTCGCACTCCCGGCTGCGGCGGTGGAGGCCGGGGAGTAGCAACAGGAGGTCTGGCCATTCCAGCCGGCAGGGAAGGCACAGAAACAGGTGCCCTCGGTGGTGGAAGAGGAACGATCCGGCCCACGTGGAATCGCCACTACGGTAATCTTGCATCGCCCTCTTTCGCTTCTCATCTTGATGGCTCCTCATCTTATGCTCCACAGTGATCGCCCGACTCACCAAGGCATTGAAGTCGGCGAAGTCGCATACTGAAAGTTTGTCCTGCATCTTGGCGGACAGCCCATTCATAAACCGACTCTGCTTCTTCTGATCGGTATCGACTTCCTCCGGCGCATACTGAGCTAGATAGTTGAACTCTCGTGAATAGTCCATCACGGACTTGCTCAATTGCTTGAGGGAGAGGAATTGTTGCTTCTTGATATCCATGCGTCCCTTCGGGATGTGATATGCCCGGAAGGCCTCACGGAACTCCGCCCAGGTCACCTGGTGACCGGCTGGCTGCATGACCACAAAGTTAGCCCACCAAGCCCCAGCTGGGCTGCTACACTGCGAAGGGAGCCTTCTGAAGGTCCTCGCAGTGGATAAGAGCAAACTTCTGCTCTATCATGCGCAGACAATCATCAACCTCCAACGGATCACTAGCCCTGGAGAATGTCAGCGGCTGAGTGTGTAGGAAATCCAGGTAGCCATTGGGTCGACCTCATTCTTCACCGCGGCCACCTGGAGCAGTCTGATTCTGGACCAACATCTCCAGAATCCTATTGGTGGTCTGTTGGTTCTGCTCTGACCGCATCAGAACATCCAAAAGGTTGGGAGGAGGAGGCGGGTCGCCACGGCTGGGCTGCGATTGTCCCGCACCATCATCACCTCCTGTAGCTCCGCGGGTCCTCATGCTGTCGCCAATGAAGTCAGACAACAAGAGTTAGGACCACACGGAAAGGATAGGTCTCTGACTCGGCAGAATCCCCGGACTAAACCCAATTCAGACTGTAGCACTCCGCATTGGAGTCCAACAAGTCTGACACACCCAAAACACAGTCCATGATGCGAATGGCATGGCACATGCATGATATGACATGAAATGCGTGATTCCAACGTAACCCATACTCACTGTACATAAAAAGGGCGGGGTATAAGCACTAACTTGTACCTAATGCATTATGACAATCCTAATCAATTCCCTAAATGGTTGTCAAGTCTCGGGTTCGTCTTCATTCACCTTGCTCTGATACCAGCGCTGAGAGGAGCTACCCAGACCGTCCCCGGGTTATTAGAAGACTCGGCCGACCTCATCGGATTTGGAGGCTAACAATGGACCGCCGATGGCGCTCGCAGTGTTAGCACCCAAGCCCAACTGAGACGACAGTGAGACTCTTCGAATAACTCGACAACAATCCCGGTATTTTCCCGGTATGCGACCCGAAACACGCCCAGGATCCCCACATACTAGTTACAAGCCATATCAAATCAATTCGCATAAAGGGGGCAACGAACTCGGAACCCCACAACCAAAGCACGCGACGCGGAAGCAAAACAACCAAACAACCAAATAAACCCGGCACAAAGACGGAACCCCACGACCACAACCCACAGCAACAACAACAAGGCACGAAGGCCGGCGAAAGACAGGAGTAAAAGAACAAGATAAAGTGGGCAAAGACATACAACAGAAGTCAACTACAAAAGAAACCAAGTACTCCATACAATTGAGACATCGTTTAACTGACTACACAACAAAAGATCACATCTATTAGACTAGACCCAAAAGTAAAACATCTCCGGAAGTGTTCTGCCAATGAACACTCCGGGCGTGTAAGACGACGGTAGCCTCTACTCGGTGCCCCGCCCGGTCACCGAGAGGCAGTAGGGGCAGAACTCACACCCCGCTGGATCCTCACCTGCAAAATGACAAAAGCAGAAGCCTGAGTACGGAAGGTACTCGCAAGTCTTACCCGTGGTCCATATATGACCGACTTGAAAGGAGTATGCATTTGGATGTAGCAAGGAAATCGACTGAACTTAAAAGTGCGGAAAGCTTAACTTTGTTGCTCAATAAATTCCTCTACTCAGTTTCACAGTTTTATCGCGTTCTTGGACAAGCGCCTATTGCTAAGGTTAACTTTGGAATTTAACATTTCAATACAACAAGTAGCATTGGGAACAAGTATCCTCGTCAGTATACTTGTCCGCACCAGCTAACCTCAAGTTCAAGTCATTACTACGTTGAATGTGCGATGACCAAGCGTGCTCATATCCGAGAGCACGGCAATTCGAATCGCTTATTCACCCTGCAGGGGATCATTAATCGCACGACACGTGCCACAAAGAACCTTGTGTCAACCATCCTCACATCCATACCAATTCGTTGGGGACATCTTCATGCGGTCCGACGACCTAGCACACCCTCGAGCGGCCCAAGCCCGGCTTGACCCTCGAGAGTCGGCCTAAGCCTCGCCCTCAACCACGTCCAACCCCATGAGGTGTATGCCCCATCGAATGGCATGCAATGAAAGAATAGCTTTACCGTCCCATACCGGCATGCGACTAACAAAGTGTGCTCGATCAAAGGGCAAACAACGGATCGGTCCTCAACTGACACAGGCGAGACTACCGCACTTGGGACTCCACACCCAATTGCCCAACTCTCTCGCCCGGTCTCACTTCATTTTTCCACTTCTACTCACCATCATTACCACAGTAACTCGAGTATTGTGACATGGAACAATCGCAAGCGGTGGAACCATCCACCACTTGGCCCGTACACGAGAACTAAGCAAGACTAAGCATGGAGACATTATATTACCCTTATACTAGCTCCAAAGGAGGTGTTTGACAATCACAAAGGAGTGAGTGCAACAATTGGGATCTAGAACCTTTCCCACAATTCAACTCCTATTGCATGACTTAAACACCCAATAAGCAATTTATTCACAAAAATACATTTACAATAGGTTGAATATGCTTAGGTGCTTGCCTTGTATTTCTGCTTGAGTATCACCGACAATCTGCTCTTCGGCAACCCCTTCAGCCACGGCCACGTCAGTCACCGCGGTCTCGTTCTGTACACGAACACAATGTATAATGAGATGCATGCGATGCAAGGAAAATGGAACACAATTGCAAACCCCCCATCGGAGAGATCAGGCAAACTCGGACAGTCCGGGTTTTATATCCAGACAGTTTGGATGATTCGGACTCTCCGGACAATTTGTCCGGACCCTTCGGAACAAGCCGGACATTCCGGACCTCCTGTCCGGACACTCCGCACATGGCGCAACTAGCCCAACTAACGCGATGGATCGATGTGCCGCCAAGCTCTACGACCCCGCGAGAACCCGATCTACGACTTTCCTACACGTGGCTAAGCCGGAGAAGCTCCACGCTAGCCCAAACCACGACGAAACGACGCTCGCTTCTAAAACTCCAACCCAAATCCAACCCAACACTAGGAATGGCATCATCTACCCCCGATCTCATACCCAACACCCTACATTACTCAAACCAACCCAAATCCAACCACCCACCGAAACCCTAGCACTCCCAATAGTTACCCCCAACCTCAAACTACTAGACCAAGCCCCAAATCTACTCCCATGGACGCCCTAGAATCCAAGAACCCCACAAATGGACTCAAAGAAGAGACCCTACCTTTAAGGAGGATGAAGGAGAGGAAGGGGAAGCCGGGTTGAGTGAAGAGGACGCCGGCTAGGAGAGGATCTTGAGGCCACCGGGATGGAGAAGTCACCGGGGAAGACCACGGGAGGTCGTCGAAGTGGGGAGCTCACCGGAGACGAGGTTGGGTGGAGGAGACCACACGGGAGAGGTGGAGAGCAAGCGGAGAAAATGAGAAATGAGTGAAAGCCACGAAATGGGACTTTTATACAAAACCCCCGCACAATCCGGATACTCTGGACGTTTAACCCGGAGACTCCGGGTTGGGGTCTTCGGCAGCACTAACCCGGACACTCCGGACAATTAGTCCGGATACTCCGAGTTGAGGTGTTCGGGCGAGCTAATCCACATACTCCGGACATTTAATCCGGACATCCCGGGTTATATTCGGACATTCCGGATGTTGATCCGGATACTCCAGATTTCCCAGGATTTTTTTGAAATTGGGGCCTTGACAGTAATGCCCGTTGCATCACAGATACTCTAGAGGGACGAACTCATCGTTGCCTTTAGTAGATTCAACTAGTGGATGCACCGAACAACCAATGTGCTGTTGGCCTAACTCAGCGAAGAAAATGAATTCAACAACCTTTGCGTCATCTTTATTGATGTCAGTTGGATGCACCCCATGGACAGTAACTCGATACCTATGATCATCAAGCGTTTATATGTAGTTATCGAAGTATAACAGAAGGAGAATAGTAAGTCTGAATAAGAGGAACGTACCGTGCTTTGGCTGTTGTGTTACCGCATTTGAGACATCTGTATGTATCTTTTTAAGAACTAACAGTTCTTTTGCAGATTGAACACGCTAAATACCACCATGCCTGATTGGGAGCAAGGCTTTTGATAGCAATATCGACAACATAACTATTACCCTATGCACAAAAATATTGTCGAACCTCAATAAGGAAGGGTTGAGAGGAATCAAACATAGATTAATAATATATAAAAATATGGCCTACCAAGACATCATGTGGGTTGAGATTATAGATCTGCGGGACTGTTACAACTGCAGTGTCCTGTTGTGTTGGTGGTTGACCAGTCCACTTAATCTCATGCGTTATAGCACTTAAGCTGTTCTTGCAATATCACCTAGGAGGCACCAAAGAGGGGAATTATATTATAGGCACTACTACAGAATGATACATCACTATTGCTTCATCTGTGTCGGTTCCAAACTTTTGACTAAAAAACTGATTGTGATACGTGTATGTCATTTGTAAATTTTGGTAACAGGTTATCAAAATCGGTTCTGAGAAAGAACCGATTGTGAAAAGAATCATCATCACAATCGGTTCTTTCTAAGAACCGATTGTGATAACCCGTTTCCTCATCACAATCGGTTCTGAAAAAGAACCGATTGTGCCCCTTATCACAATCGGTTCTTTTTCAGAACCGATTGTGATGAGGAAACGGGTTATCACAATCGGTTCTTTCTAAGAACCGATTGTGATGATGGACCACTTATCACAATCGGTTTTGAGAAATAACCGATTGTGATGAGGGACCCCTTATCACAATCGGTCCTTTCTCAGAACCGATCGTGATAAGTCCATCATCACAATCGGTTCTTTCTCAGAACCGATTGTGATGAGCCTTGCTAGGTTTTATATCCTCTCGGGATGAACTCTCCTCTGTTGGTATTCTAGAGCAAAAAAAACCGTCACCACCCCGAAAAACAGAACATACTCTTGTTGAAACTTAGACTTGGGGGAGAAAATTTGAAATCGTTGAGGATGTGTGTTAAGAGGGTAAGTTAAAGCCCCAACTTGAGGAAATTTCCCCTCTATTTTCCCTCATTTGAGGTTTTCAGCATATTTATAAGCAAGCACTTAGTGGTGACGACGACACACATGGAACAATACATACGTGTAGATCATCAAGAATGGTTGTATTGTAAATAAAGTTGTAAGATTGCCAGGTCTAATTGAGACAAGCTAATGCCATTTCAAGGGTAAAGTACCAGCAAAGTAAAAGTACAAACTTGCCAACTTGTTCTCTATAACTTGTTGTTGAACCTATTTTAGTTAAAATATATAGGACAATACTTCCATAATGAAGGTGTCGGCGTATTTTACACCAGGGTCCCCACTCCCCCGCAATAAAAGAGGCCGCTCGAGGTGGTGCGTCGGCACACCGCCACTGGCGAGCAAGAACTCCTCAAAGATGGTCACCAAAGGATGTGGCGTCGAGCCACACCACTGGCGCCTAGGAAGGTGGTCGCCCAATGGACAGTGGCGAGCCACGCCGCTGGCGACCGAGGTGGTCGCCGGTGGGATGTGTGGCGATCGAGCCACACCACCGGGCGCCAGAAGGTGGTCGCCGGTGGGCGATGTGGCGATCAGGCCACACCACTGGGCGCCCAGGAAGGTGGTCGCCCAGCGGACAGGTGGCGATCAGGCCACATCACTGGGCGCCCAGCAAGGTGGTCGCCCAGAAGACACGTGGCAGGCAGGCCACTCCCCTGGTGTCCACCCCCGAGGCTGCAGCGCCCAGATCAAGGACATTTAATGCGAGTCGTGCGCATTAAATGCAAAGCGTGGAGGATACAGTATGGCAGCGCGTCTTCCCCAGGCGTGCATTAATTGCGTGTGACATCACGGCAGCACCTCACCCCCTGACGGAACGGGTGGCGTTGGCGGACGTGGGGCCCGAGGCGGGGGTGTGACGGCTGCGGCAGATATTAATGGGATGTAAGAACAGTGATGTGCGCATTAAATGCGCCCGTGCCAGTGTAATGAGTGCGCCTTGCCGTGTAAGCCTCACGTGCGCCCCCGGGAGCCCAAGTATAAAAGGGGGCTGGGGTGCATGGGAGATGGGGTTCGATCCATGCTTAGTAGGTTTCATCTTCTCAAGCTAGAAGGCAAGCAATACCAAGAAAAGCAGGACTAGGGCTATTACTCTACGGAGGGTCCGAACCTAGGTAAAATTTCCTGCGCCCCCTTGTTCCCCTGAGCTTCCTGGTACTCCGGTCATCTTCTTCCTTTCCCCGGCAATTGCCCCGAAAGCCCCCCGTCTGAACCTTATAAGCACCCGATCCGGTGGTGCCTGTTGGCTAGTACGCCGACAGAAGGAAAGGGAATAATTTTTCCACTCAACGCAAAATTATTAGTAATTACTTGCACATTCTTTTCACTTTATCCAAGCACAGCATATAATCCCAAACAATTATTAGAACAATACCGACACTACTAGTCCTTTCATATTGCAGTCGATTTTAGTTAAAATCGACACTACTAATCAAACCTATTGCTTTTTGTGAAGGCAATGAAAGGAATACATTTCAATAGCATATATACAGAAAGTTCAGTAAATTGGAGACCGACTCGGCTTGAACTTAAATTAGATGGCAAAAAGAATTAAAGGTGCGATGGACACCCCAACACAATCGGTTCTAGCTTAGAACCGATTGTGATGAGGGTGTTCATCACAATCGGTTCTTACTCAGAACCGATTGTGATAAGGGGGCCCCTCATTACAATCGGTTCTTATCTAGAACCAATTGTGATGAGGGGTGTCATCACAATTGGTTCAACTCAGAACTGATTGTGATGTGCTCAGGATAGTCCCGCCAAAGTGAAAATTGGGTGCCGAGCGGGTTCCAATTTCAAAATAATTTTGCTGGGAGAACCACTGGCCTATATATTTATACACACCCTTGTGATCACCACTCATCTCATCCACTTGCTCCTCTCCCTCTCCTGCTCTCCCTCTCACTTGCTCTGTAGATAGATGCATAGACAGATAGATAGAGAGAGAGAGAGAGTGAGAGAGAGTGAGAGAGAGAGATATGAGCCAAGGTGAAATGCGACTACACTAGGATGTGGGTCTTGGTTTTGCATTTCTTGGTTTTGGAAGAAATCACTGCATGGAGCACTTCGGTAATGGTAAGGAACTAAACTTTGATTTATTGTGATTCGTTCTTGTCCAAATTAAATGTATTTCTTTATTTGCCCATTATATCATGTACTAGTTTTTCGGTCATTTTCAGATTCATAGTAATGGCAAATGGGCATGGCTACAAAGATGAGGAGGTGGTGTAGACCAAGTACAATGCGAACATGGAGTATCACTAGCTCTATAAATTGTTGTCATGTATATTCCATAAACACGTGTGTAATATTTTTTCAAGTGTATCACTGTCTTTTAATTGGATGAACGGGTAGATGATGCATGTATACTGACTGTTAAGTATGTTTATGCTCCATATTCATGTAAACGAATGTGATATGTGTGCTGTAAAATGTTTGTGTTCAATATATATTATGAATGATATTCATACCGTAAAACAATCAAAAATAGTGAAATGGGCTCATCACAATCGGTTCTAACAAATAACCGATTGTGATGAGGCCCCTGATGAGGCGGGCCTCATCACAATCGGTTCTTTGGTAGAACCGATTGTAATGACCGTTTATCACAATCGGAAAAAAACCGACTGTGATAGTGCTTCCTCATTACAATCGTTGGACTTTCTATCGCCACCAAAACCGATTGTGATGACGAAAAAGATCCGATTCTAATGTACATTCTTGTAGTAGTGAGGACAACACACAAAAGCGAGTAAAGTGCTATGTAGTATATAATATGAATTATATTTGGGTAGAGTGAGGGTATCAAATTGTAAATATAACGATGAAGTAAAGAAATGTCATGAAATAATGCTTTAGCATTAAATAATAATCACGCAGAAAAATATAGAGGTATAAGAACGGGAAGAATAAATAAAAGGAGCAGTTAAGTACAAAACCTGTTTTGCAAGTGAGCAACCATTTGCAGACCGTGCTCCCTTGGAGAGACGATATAGAAATGTTAAACATAGGATATATGTTTATAAAAAATGATTATAGAATACAACAACGGGTAAGCATTGGTTGTATAAAGCGGTGCGTAGGTTACGGATACATAAACGAATCCCAAAAGAGGATAAGTATAGAATATGCACTACGGCGAAGATTAACCATGATCCCAAGAAGTAGCATATATTAAATTTATTTAATTAAGGTTATTGGATAGTAACAAATAATGGATTCATGATTTATGTAATTAAGATTATTGCATATTATTAATTGTTACATTAATTAATTGTAGATGGACCGGAGATGGATGTACAATGCGAACTGCTGCGCGAGAATACATCGACGGCGTATTCGCTTTCTCTGAGCAAATGAGGAGAACAGATTGCAAAAGAAGACGGAGTACATACATTGTCCATGCATTGATTGCAAGAATGAGAAGATGTTTTCGGACAAAGACCAAATCCACTTGGACTTGATTCGGAGAGGCTTTGTACCTAGCTATATCTGTTGGACAAGGCACGGTGAAGAGGACATCATACTTCAATGTGATAATGTCAACGACGACGAAGCCGCCAATATGGCAGCTGACATCGGGTATGGAACCGATGAGGATAGGTTGGTCGTTGACGATGACAATAATCTGGCTCAAATGTTGCGCGATGCAGAAGGAAACTACAGCAGTGAGAGAGAGTTTAATCAGTTCAAGGGTTTGATAGAGGACTCGGAGAAACCTTTGTTCCCGGGTTGCAAGGAGGAATACACAAAGTTGCACACTGTGCTTTCACTACTGAAATTGAAGGCAAGCAATGGTTGGTCCGACAAGAGTTTCACGGAGTTGCTACGTCTCTTAGCGGACATGCTTCCAGAGGGCAACCTGTTGCCTAAGACCACGTATTTTGCCAAGAAGGTTGTATGTCCCTTGGGATTGGAGGTAGAAAGAATACACGCGTGTCCAAACGACTATATACTCTATCTCAAAGACTAAGCAGTAACGCATGTATGTCCGGTGTGTAAAGCATCGCGATAATAGCGTAAGGGCGATGAAAACGAAGGAATAGATGTGAAGAATGGAGCTCCAAACTAAAGTGGTGTGGTATTTGCCAAGAATACCTCGTCTAAAGCGCTTATTTGCAAATAAAAACATGCCAAGCTGATGCGATGGCACTCTAAGAGCGAAAGAGGGATGGAAAGTCGAGGCACCTGCCGATTCTCGCCAAAGGAGAACCATCGATAGGCTCTTTAGGAGAACTTCGGAAATGAGCCAAGGAATATAAGGTTTGGGTTGAGTACGGATGGAATGAATCCTTTCGGTAACATGAGTAGTATTCATAGCACTTGGCCCGTGACTCTCAGATCTACAACCTTCCTCCTTGGCTGTGTATGAAGCGAAAATACATTATGATGTCATTTGCTTATCCAAGGGCCGAGACAACCTGGAAACGATATTGATGTATACCTACAACCATTGGTGGAAGATCTTGTGCTACTGTGGAATGAAGGTGTATAGGTATGGGATGAGTACAAGCGGGAGTACTTCACTCTACGCGCAATGTTGTTCTGCACCATCAATGATTTACCAGCCCTAGGTAACCTGTCCGGCCGTACTATAAAAGGAGCTAAAGCTTGCCCCCAATGCCTGGATGAAACTAGTAGCGTGTGGCTTAACAACTCGAGGAAAATACCTACATGCGTCACCGTCGGTTCCTTCGAAAGAATCATTCGTACTGTAATATGAAAAAACAATTTGACGGTACAAAGGAGGACGGTTCAGCTCCAAGGCCTCTTACTGGGGAAGAGGTATATGATATGGTTAAGGATATTAATGTTGTACTTGGAAAGGGGGATACCTCGAGGTCTCGTACTGAGAAAACCACGTGGAAGAAGTGATCCTTATTTTGGGATTTGCCCTATTGGAAGGACTTAGAAGTTCGACATTGCATCGACGTCATGCATGTAGAAAAGAATGTATGTGACAGCGTGCTTGGTCTTTTACTGAATATTCCTAGCGAAACAAAGGATGGACTGAAGGCACGAAGGGACCTGGAAGATATGAAGATCAGAGCCGAGCTATATCCTCAAGACACCGGGAAAGGCCGACTTTACCTTCCCCCAGCTTGCTATACTCTGTCCAAGAAAGAGAAAACAGACCTCTGCAAGTGCTTGCGTAGTATGAAAGTTCCGTCCGGTTACTCCGCAAACATCAAGAAACTGGTATCGATGAAAGATTTGAAGTTAACTGGTATGAAGTTTCATGATTGTCATGTGATGATGACACAAATGCTCTCATTGTTCACCTTGTGAATGAGATAAATATTTGTGGGCCAGTATTCCTGCATCAGATGTATCCGTTCGAAAGGTACATGGGTGTTCTGAAGAAATATGTACGTAATCGATCGCGACCGGAAGGTTCCATTGTAGAAGGTTATGCAACTTAGGAGGTTATTGAGTTCTGCGTCGATTACATGGACGAGGTTGAACCGGTAGGAGTGCCTGTATCACGCCATGAGGGGAGGCTAGCTGGCAAAGGAGTAATCGGAAAGAAATCCACAAATTCTTACGATCATTTTTTGTTCGAACAAGCTCATTTCACGCCTTGCAAAGATCGATGAGGTATCCCCGTTTATGGACATGCACAAGGAAAAGCTACAGAGGGAAAATCGTGGACGATCGTGAGGTTTGGATAACAAAAGAGCACAATCGTGTGTTCAATCATTGGTTCAAGGAGCACATGTCCGTGAAGAAACGAGTGTTACGTTGAGGTGGTTGGCAAAAGGGCCATCAGGTACAATCGTGACATGGCAAGGATACGACATAAATGGATATACATTTTACACGAGAGCTCAGGATAGCAAAAGTACTTACCAAAACAGTGGTGTCCGTATAGATGCCTACGACAATACAGCAAGAAGAAGAGCAGCTTCTATGGGTTTATAGAGGAGATTTGGGAGCTCGACTACTGCATTTTCAAGATCCCGATGTTTCGGTGTCGTTGGGTCCAACTCCCAAAGGGTGTCAAGGTGGACAAATATGGCTTCACTACTATGGACATCGAGCAAGTCGGATATAGAGATTTAACCATTCGTACTTTCATGGCAAGTTGCACAGGTCTTCTATGTAATCGACCCAGCAGATAAGAAGTGTCATGTAGTTCTTCAAGGAAAACAAAGGATCGTCGGAGTTGAGAATGTCGTGGATGAGGAAGAGTACAACCAGTTTGATGAGTTGCCTCCTTTCGTAGATGGCGACATCGTGCTCGAGGAAGCAACCACTCAGAAGCCACCTATCATCGTGATGATCATGAAGAAGGCCAAATTGTGAAAGAAAATAATTAGCTAGGAGTAATGGCAAAATGTGTGTATTTATGTGGGGTAATGGAAATGTAATGTCAGAAATATGCATTTATGTGGAGTAATGGCATTTTTTTGTTAAAAAATATGCTTTATATTAATTCATGGCTTTATATTAACATATATGATAGGTACGTTAATATATAGTGTTATAAATGCATTTATGTGGAGTAATGGAAGGAAATCTGAAAAATATGATTTATATTAATTTATATTAATCAGGGATTCAAATTTCAGAAGAATATAAATTTATATATCATAGATAAATTAATTATGAATAATTAGTAGTTAATATATATGGTAGGTTCACTAATACATTAATTCATATCTTTATAATAGAAGGAAATCTGAAAAATATGCTTTATATTAATTTATATTAATCAGGGATTCAAATTTCATAAGAATATAAATTTACATATCATAGATAAATTAATTATGAATAATTAGTAGTTAATATATATGGTAGGTTCACTAATACATTAATTCATATCTTTATAATAGAAGGAAATCTGAAAAATAGTATTAGTGGCGGTTGTTAATTAAAACCGCCACAGATAAGGTTTATGAGTGGCGGTTTTTTAATTACAACCGCCACTGATAATGCTTATCTGTGGCGGTTTTTAATTACAACCGCTACTGATAAACCTTATCTGTGGCGGTTTTTAATTACAACCGCCACTGATATGTCCCCCAATATAAACCACGCCACAGTGGTCAGTCCTCACCACTACCTTTGAACCCTACCCCGCCGCCTCCCTCCCGGGCCCGGCAACCCCGCCGCCTCCCTCCCGCGCCCGGCGACCTCGTCCGGCCTGGCCCCTCGCCGCCTCCCTCCCGCGCCTCGGCGACCCCGCCGCCCTCTCCTCGCGCCCGGCGACCTCGTCGGCCCTCGCCTCGGGCGCCCCACCCGGCACTAGGGTTTGAGATCTCCTTTCATCCAGGTTTGAATCGTTCGCTGTTTGATTTTGTATTTTGGGATGAAGTAGCATTCAGATTTGATGCTAAAGCTAATGCTGATGATGGAATTCAGATTATATGCATATTTAGATTATGAAGTAGCATTCAGATCTTGCATATTTTGGGATGAAGTAGCATTCAGATTATATGCATATTTAGATATCGATGCTGAGATCATACTATTGTGATCTGTGATGTATGGGGGTTTTGGTCGAGAGAAAGTACTGAGGTTATACTGTATTAACAAATGTTTATACTGAAATTGTTGTGGAAAGAGTATGCTTAGTACTTGATGACTGATACTAGGCTACGCTTTTGATGATCTAAATGCTTAGCCATGAAATGGTATTAACAGTGGCTCTGGTATAGATTAATTTGCATAGCAGATGATGAAATTGATGCTATGCTCTGCTATGATGTTCTCAAGTATTCAGTTATGGCATGATAATCATGGTTTCGGTACTGGTTGGGGTTACATGGTATATGATGACTTGATATTATGCCCTGAAAATATTTAAGGGTATTTTGTAGTGCTTGACTCATGGATAAATTGACTTAGTAATCGATAAAAGAAATTGACACTAAGTTATGCTTGAAGGTACTTGAATATCTAATGAGGGGATATTGATAATGGCTTTAGTATCAATGGATTTACATGGTAGATGATAGACTGATACCATGTCGGCTATTTCTCATGGGTCTATGATGATTCATGTATTTTCATATTTACGGGTTGGATGGCGTCATAGCGAAACCTTGATTGCAATACGTCGGGGGAGTACTTGCAACTTAAAGGGGACACATGACGCAACCCTCGTAACTTTGATTTGCATAAAGTCTGAGGCCACCGATTCTACTACTACTAATTTAAATCTCTTACTACCCATCTTTATTTCTGGTTCATATTTATTTATTTCTATTGGGTAAGATATGATGATTCTAATAGAATCAAATTTTGGAAAACTTACTTGGATGAATGGATATATATATATATTGAACTTGATTTCTCCTTCTTGCTTCTGGGATTTGGCTCTCCTTGATTCTGGCTATGCCTTGTGCAAGCCTTCTGGAACTTACCCTTCCGGATTGGTTCTACTTGTATGGATACAGTTTGCTTTGTTTCTTTTTGGGGATTCTTGGCCGTCTAGCTCCTCAGAGGTTTGCTTAGATGGGAGCTATAATCTAAGGTCGAGTACTACTGAAAGTTCTACTTGGGGACTTTGCTTTTGGCAATTGCTTGCTTGGTGATTTTCTGGATGAAACTTGGCTGGTTTAAATAGCCATGGCAATGGCGGTGTGAGCAGGGTTTGAAAGAGGTTTGGTCCAATGGTCTTTTGCGGCTGGTCTGATCGTTCATTTAATTCACTTGTCAGTGCATTTGATCTTAATCTCATTTCTGCCTTGACCCAAGCTTGGCCGACTGGCTAGGTTGATCTAGAGCTTTCTTATGTGGCCTAAATGACACCCTTATGGCTGCCGACCTGGTTTGTGTTTGCTCTGGGTTCGGTTGGGTTGTCGTGGCTGGTATTGTCATCTTGTAATAACGTCACAATAAAATCTACACCCTTAAATGATTAAGCTGTATATCCACAAGGCAATTCAGTTCATCTGAATTTCATATTCACAACTCATTGTTCATCTTTTATCTGGTTAAGGTGTCAGCATAGCACTGTATTTTGACACATGGATATTTACAATTTAAGGATTGTTCAAATCTATTTGAATACCACATAAGGTCTTAACATCAGACACGGTAGGTTAGTCTTTTGATCATAATTCCCAAACCCGATGATTAAGTTAAGTTCTATCTTTTGAATAAAGATTCGAGTTAACTATGCGTACTAGTTTAACCTTTCCTGAAACATGAATCATTTGAACCTATCTAAGTTTTACTCAAGTATTAGTAGAGACTAGTAAGGTGCCCGTGCGTTGCAACCAGTAGACAGCGATATTAAAGTAGTCTTTAGTAGGGCGGCCCGAGTGCGTTAATCTCGAGGAGTTCCTAGTGCTCGGACACTAGGGTTTTTATTGTTCTCTTATTTGCATCTTATGGTGTTCATGTTCTTCAGTAGCAATAGGAGCGACTCGAGGCGCGTAGACCTCGAGGAGTTCTTGGTGCTCGGACACCAAGATTCTTGTTTCTTACCTCATTGCTTAAGAACTTGGCCATAAGACCTAATTATTACAAGACTTCTTCTCTTTTAATCAAATTGTTGTTCTTAAGGATGTACCTATTCTGGTCTTAGCCGCCTTGCTTTTAACTACATATTTTTATCCGACGCAACGCAACGTGTAAACCTACCTAGTCCGGTCTTACTTGCCTTCTATAGCTGCCAGAGTAGTTTTACATCGCTTGCTAGGATTTCTCAACATTATTTATCACATCGGTTGATCTCTCTACACAATAAGACCTCTTGTTCACATTATCTTCGAAATGACTATGTTTACTTTCGAAATGTAGTTCTTATGGAGCCTGAGGCCCAGCCTGGGTTGGAGGATGCTTCCAACCCATCCCCGAACTCAAGCCCGAGCAGATACCTATTGGACCATCCAACCACCGAAGGTGCCGAGGCCTCCATCGCTGCCGGAGATGCTGATGCTCCCGTTGCAAGACGTCGAGGCCGAGGGAAAACTAAGAAGCCTGAAGGCCGGCATACCATCTCAGAGGTCTCAGATGCTGGAGTCCTGGTTAAACCGGCAAAAACAGCAGCAAAATATAGGTCAACATGAGGGTGCATCGCAAGGGATAAAGTGCCAATCACCTATTTGGATTGGCACAAAGTGCCCGACGCCATCAAAATGGATCTATGGACAGAGCTGAAAGAAACTTTCGAATTCCATGAAGGAGCTGAAGAGCTCGTGCGTCGCAATGCATTGATGTCAATGGATGTCGCATGGAGGAACTTCAAGTCCAAGCTGAATACGCAATATGTGATGAAAAATCGGTCAGCCATCAGAGATTATCCTAAAGTAGAGCCATATTGGGATGAATTTATTGCGATGAAGCAAGACGAAGCAGCAATAAAATCCAGTGAGGACCACCGCCAGATCGCAAGGATGAACACTCACCCCTACGCACTAGGCACGAGTGGGTACGCGGGTAAGATTCCTCACCGAGAGGCAAGAATTGATGCAATCCGATCGGCTGGCACAAGTCCCTTGGCCAGACTACCGGACCGAGTTAAGCATTATGTGCTAGCAAGGGCATCTGTCATGCATAGTGGGGGCTTATCATTCAAAAGCAACGATGATGAAGCAATCTCCCAACGAATTCAGGAGCTGCACGCCGAGTCCACCCAAGGAAATTTTCACGCAGATAGGGAGAAGGACGAACTAACAGCAGCCTTGGGAAATAAAGAGCATCCTGGTCGGACACGAGGCGTAGGGGTCAAGGTTCCTTGGAAGATTGGTTTCCCAGAGCACGGAGACTCATACAGGAGTCGCAAGAGAGCGAAAGAAGAGCGTGCGGAACGGGCTATGGAGGAGATGAAGCAAAAGATGCTTCAAGAATTACAAAGCACCATAGAACAACAAGTTCAACAAAAAGTACAAGAAGCCATGAGCGATCGCAAGGACACAACATCGTTCTCGCCTTTCTACGAATCGCCAGAGTAGCGCTTGCGCGTCCACACCATTGGTACAACCGGATAACACGCATTATCCTCGTGGGCGACATACAAGACCCCACCACTGCCAGCTCAATGTGCCTGTCATGAACATATTTTTACAGTCGCTACATGGATAGCTTATCCATACCAACAAGGGATGTTTTGCACAACTCTTCGATAGCTCCGTGTTATGCAAAGGTCCAGGTGGACACGGTGCTTCCACAGCTTGTCGAGGTTGGATCGAAATGCCTTGCAATGATGAGGTCACAACTCTAGGAAGTGTCGTTCACACTTTCATCCGGTGGCGTAAGCGTGACATCATCTTGGATCATGAATCGCCAGCCTCTCCTCGCAGACAACCGCCACCTCTCCTCGCAGCATAACTCGCCCATTCATCACCAACACCGAGGCCAAATGGCTAGTGCGCCCACTATAAAGGAGCCTGCTCTAGGAGCCCATTCGTCACCAAAGGCCTCAACATCAAAAGCTTAGTGTGACCACTTCAAAAGACGAAGGTACAACACTGATCCGAAGAAATGGCCCGTTAGACAAGCCATATCGCTTAGATCAGCGGCTGCAATGCAGTATGATGTCATCAGAGGAAAAGGAAAGGGCAAAGCGAAATCTCAAGTACAAGATAATCACGAAAGGCTGAAATACGAGCTTGGAAAGCCATTAGTCACCGAATCGAAGTTGAAGAGCCTAACACTCATGATGCAGCGATTACATGACTGGTACATGATGCGATCCAATCAACATATACTCCCGAAGATGATCACTGCCATTTACGGAGAGGAACATTTTCACCATGAGGGGGTTGGCTACTTCATGATAGAATTCGATAACTTGCACAACTTGTTCTATCACGACGCCCTCGACGTGTCTTTTTTGCGATGCTGGACACTGTAAGTGTCTACTATATAAATCATGGTTTACATTCACGTAATACCGATAAATGTCTTGTCTAACTTTTTCCTTATCTAGATACGAGACTATTGAATTGAGAAGAACCAAGGGCCCAGTGGGATTCCTCGACCCAGGAACGGTGTGCCAGATCGAAATCTTAAGAGCACCAAATGAGGTTGAGGAATACATATACAGGGCGTTGCTAAAACTACAAGACAAGGAATTCATACTTGTTCCATACAATTTTAAGTAAGTTTCTCACTGGCTAGTTAAATCACTTGTTGAATTCGCTCATTTCTCTTATCCTAGGGCTAATGACTATAGCATCATACATGTATATGTAGGTTCCACTGGATTCTTGTAGTAGTGACTCCAGAAAAGAGCAAGTTGTCGGGTCATGGATTCGATGGACAAAGATAAAAAGACTACGAAGAGCTGCTAAGTGTAATGAATGCGGCGTTCAAAAGATATTGTACAAAGAGCTTGAGATACCGCCCATTCCGTAAATCCTTTCAGTCCGAACTAAATTTCCGATGCACGCAAGAAATATTCTTATATCGCATTTCATAGTAAATAACTCCTTCCATGACATTTTAGTTTATTCAATTTTTGTAGTGTCACAAGCGATGCAAGGCACAAATTTATGTGGGTACTTCGTGTGCCAATACATGCGAAATCTTATCTTCTACAATAATAGACAATGACGTAGAGGTTTGTCATGCTAACATTACACATTTATTCGCACCACTCAATTTCTATATATACTCTTAGATTTATTTTTCAGACTTGTAGCGTCTCAAATTGCCTACGACAGACTACATCCTCTTGACATCCAAGCCATTCAGTGACAGCTCGCTTACTTCATCATGAAGGAAGTCATCAACAAAAAGGAGAGTTTTATGATGAAGACAACAATGATCAATTGCTCCATGTCGTTGTTAAACGTCATTCGCCTCCAAAGAACCCTACAGCTCGTAGGCTTAAGATTGTGTGAGAAGATACTAGGTCTTGGATGTGGACTTGTAAATTGTAAACGAGCATGACAAACTTTAGAAACGAGAAGATACTCTCTTGGTCAATATGACTAATCTTATTTATTATCGATCTATTACAATGTGTGTGATATAATAGTTTTGCTTGTGATATAATTATCGATCTATTACACCGAATGTTGTAATGCTGATTGGTTTTTGTGATATAATTATTCTCTCGTCTCATCGTGAACTCCTCCTTCACCTGCATCATCGCATCACGAACTCCTCGCATCGGCGCCATCGTGTGCCTCCCTCCCTCCACTACTAAGCACTTCCTCCTCCCTCTCCACGTGGCGGCGCCTCACAGTAAAGATTCCTCCTCCTCCCACGGTGATCTACATCTAACCCCTTTTTCTCATACCTGCTTTTGGGAAGGAGAGGAGGCAGCTGTCGCTTGTGCGAAGTCGCCGAGGTGCAAAGATTGGGAGAGGAGGGAGCCGGCCATTGGAGTTGCCCTTGGAGAGGATCTTTGTGAAGGTGAGTCCCCTGCTCCTCTCACTCACCCTCTCTCTCTCTCTATATCGAAACCGCATGTACAACATGTATGGTGTAGGAGCAGATGGGCTTCAAGGTAATTGTACTTGATTTCCAGAGGGACTTTGGGTTCTCGGTCGAGATGATTTCCATGGGATTTTGGATCTGGGGGTTCTTGATTTGCAAAGGGTGTTTGAGATGAGGATTGAAAAGGATGGAGAGAGAGAGAGAGAGAGAGAGAGAGAGAGAGCGAGTGAGAGGAAGGAAATGGCACAAAAACATATTGCTAATGATTCTTTCAAACTTGATATGCTATTTGTGATTACATCCCATACTTAATGCTCCCAAGTCCACCTGGTTAGACTTGTAGTATCTCGTATGTTTGGATAAATTAATTTTACTAGAAATGAAAAGAGCAACATTTTCATGAATAAATTGTGTATATAGATGCTCTCTCCAATAGTTAATATAGATGCTGCAGCCATGCATTATTTGCTGAGACCTTGATCAGCTTGTTGTATCCTAGTAGCTAGACTGAAAGACAAAAATACAAATATTTGTTATTTGCATGATATTTGAGTTCATTTTATTTAACTTTGTCGTTTTTAGGCCT
The DNA here is from genome assembly GCA_036346355.1 of Rhipidocladum racemiflorum. Taxonomy (NCBI): domain Eukaryota; kingdom Viridiplantae; phylum Streptophyta; class Magnoliopsida; order Poales; family Poaceae; genus Rhipidocladum; species Rhipidocladum racemiflorum. Next base: position 17,094,548 of record CM070582.1, read on the forward strand.
TCATTTCCCGCCAAGATGGTAAAAAATATTCTACAGTGTTGCATCCTGGGAAACCGGATTTGCCAAAGTAAGTATTCCAGTGTTTTTCTCATTTTGATGTTTACCCATTGAGTTAGCCTATGTAATAGGGCATATCATTTTGATTTCTTTTTTGTGTACATGGAAAAATTCCTTAGAGTTTTTTAAATGCAGAGGAAGTAACATTTCAGGAATTGGATCCTGGGATTGGAATCTGAGTGGACAGAAATCTACTTCAATATTGTTTTGCTGAGATTTTGTTTTGCTTTCTTACTTGTAAGATGGAACTTCAATATTGAATCATGTTTCAAATTTAACTCTTGCATAATGGTATTAGCAGAATTAGTTGGGCTTCCTTTGATGCTTGGTGCTATATGCTTTATACAAGCTTTGTCCTTCGGCATGTATATACAATTCCTGTGTAATGGAGAAATGGATGGACATACGATAGCTTCTTGTGGTTCTTTTGTAGCTTCTTGTGGTTCTTTTGTAATTCCTGTGTAATGGAGAAATGGATGGACAGATGATAGCTTCTTTCTGTATCTTGTTTCAGAGGGCATGGCTAGCAATTCCTGAGGCTAGCCAGAATTACGTATTTTTTATACTGTGGACGGGGATTATCAGTGGCGGTTTTATCCACAAACCGCCACTGATAATAATACCAGTGCCGGTTTTACTTTTAAAACCGCCACAGATAAGGCAATACCAGTGGCGGTTTTACCTACAAACCGCCACAGATAAGGCAATACCAGTGGCGGTTTTACCCACAAACCGCCACTGATAAGGCAATACCATTGGCGGTTTTTGTCACAAACCGTCACTGATGATCATATCAGTGGCGGTTTTAGAACCGCCACTGATAATCGCCGATTATCAGTGGCGGTTCAAAAACCGCCACTGATGTGAGTTTAGAACCGTCACTAATGTGCTTCTCTCTAGTAGTGCGTTGTCGTGTTTGGATACCATTAGCATCAAACTGGAGAGCATGTGGTCCCCATAACGCAACATCAACATATTCTGTGTATAACATGTGTAACTTGTTTGGGACTGTGTAGGGGAATGGTAAAGGAAAAAGAAAATACAATGGATAAACTAAAAGTACCAGGAAAAATATATAGAAGCAAGGTTGTCTAAAGTATGATTGAATATGGTACAGATGATCAAGATTGAATAAATATGAATATGTAATAACGGAGAACAAGTTTGGGAAACGAGTGTTGGTATACCTTTCATTTATTATCTCAATATTTCGGATGGGTTTTGGAGTACCTTTAACGGTAACCGTTTTTAAATGCAAGACAGATGTGATAAGGCCTAAGGTGTCTGAAAACGAAGAACAGAAATTGCAAAATCAGAAATTGATATTACGATCAATATTCATGTATAAGCAATATATAGATAAAAAAGAAAACTGATTATCAGAGTAAAAGTACTGGATAGTAATTTTCTTCCACCCACTCTATTCGTGAGAATTTGAAAAGAAACGAGGTTGTAGGCATATATAGGAAAGCTGTCTGGGACCGGAGTTATTTCTTTGACCTTTGTGTGTAGTGAATCTAGTCGTAATAGCATTATCGACGGGGCGATAACTAATGCGAGCATCAGGAACCTCAAAATATTCTATGTAGTATACTGCACCTTCCCTTAGCATTGGCTGAAACACTAAGAGGCGTTCTTTCGAAATCTGAGCCTCCATCATGGTACCCTGATATCATGAAGAAAGAAGCATTAACCTGTCTAACAGTACAAAGGTAAGTGTAGAAACAAAGAAAACTAAGGGATTCGATATACCTCCTCATCAAGCAAGACAAAGTCTAGACGCAAGATATTGTGCGGGTAGTCTGGATTGATATATTCTGAGAACCGTGTGGCTCTAACACGAACCCACCACCGATGTGATTGCTGTGTTACTGCCTTTAATAAACTGTACTCCATCTATGTGGAAACATGTGTGAGGACAGAAACACTGAAATAAACAGTACTAGTAAGTGCCCGTACGTTGCAACGGTATCTACATTTTGAACGGCTGTCCTGCTATTACGATAACATGAAACAAGAAAATATGTTGTGCAAATAATACCTTATACAGTAGGACACTATTGAAGCAGTATTTCTATATTTCTATGTAAATGAAGCGTTCTGACGTTTCGTTTCTTGCGCCTGGAGTGGTTAATTAATTAAAGAGGTGGGTAATTAAAGAATGGTCTTGTGTGCTGTCTTCCATCCACACCTGGAGTGGTTAATTAAAGAGGTGGGTAATTAAAGAATAGCAGAACTGGTAATTTTGATGAAATGACGTGGGAAGAAACTCTCACTTTATATAGTAGAGATGGAGCTGGTATACATATAGTCACCTATAATAAGCATGTATTTGAGGAATCAAACAGTGCATAAAATGTTTAATAAAGCAATATAATTAATTAGGCCTATGTATGGCGATCAAAAAGGTACAGACATGTACTAATGATGAGCTCGTATCATCGACATACACAAAGCAGAAAAGATGGGGAAAATAAAGTAGATGGAAAGGATGAAAGAGTAGTTTACACAGAATGATATTAATCATAGAGAACAAATGATAATAGGATGAGCGTACAAATAGTAATGGACGGTATTCATAGAAATAGTTTAAAATAAAGCTAGAAGAACGTATAGTACTGAGACAGGTACGTTACACTGAGAGAAACTGTATAAGAATACACAAACGCAAGCAACAATGTAATGTTGAATCAATCGTAGGCTGTATCTGTGACCAAATTCAAGAGTTTTTCGTGCTATATTCATCTGGAAAATAGGTTCTATCTATGTAAAACGTACCGTCATGGTGGGCAGAATGACGACGTCGCGGAGTGCTCGTGTTTTCCATAGAGCATGACTATATAATCCTTCTTAAGCATAGATAAGGAACCATTTCTGGATACAGTTTTTTCGGCCACTTTCATGTAGGACGATTACGAAAACCCAAACCTTATTAATCATACACAGACCAGGACGCTGACACACCTAATAAAAAAGCAATCCAACTGTGAAAGCTAAATACGTTTAGGATAGCCCAACGAAGAAGAAAAGCCACCGAAGTTAAGCACTAAAATACACATATCAATCGACAGCGTACACAGTAAGCAAATAAAGAATGTGGGATGGGCCAAAAACAATCCGCATTGGTAAAAACGAAGGGCACCATTCGGCCAAAATTGAATTCTATACAAAATAGTAGCCAAAATTTGAATTCTATACAACATTTCAGTGTATTTGCAAAAAACCCAACTGTATTCGCTCCACCACATCGCGAATACGCGTATTTGCAATATGGAATCGCGAATATAGTGTATTTGACACATGAAATAGTGAATACGGGCATTTGCAACACCATACAGCCACAATACACCTGTATTCGCTATATGGTATAGCGAATACACCTGTATTCGCTATACCAGGTGTATTCGCTATACCATATAGCGAATACAGGGAGAATTTCCTTTTTTTTCTGATTTTTCGACTGGAGCCTGTTGAAATGTAGATAACTTTCGTTGTACAACTCCAAATTTATAAGATAACTTTCTAAATTTGTGTAAAATCATGTGGATTATGAATATGCGAAAGAATTTTAGTTTTGATTATTGTACGACGAACGATCGGATTTTGCTCCGTAATCGGTGTGGTTATATTTCTCATTGTAAAATTCGGACATGCATTGCTGGGTATGTCAGTTCAATCTACATCGGCCAAAAGGTGGCGTTCTAAACTAACAAGCAATAAGGCCGATCAGCTTTCAAGTCATGTCAGAAGACTGCTAGGGAAAATAAGTAAAAAAAAATGTCGGTATTGTCAATACTATTAAAGCTGATACCAAAAAATAAGAAGCCAATAAAAGTATGTACAGAAGTCGACACCCATGATTGATTCGATATTCAGATATCTATTTTTATACTGAGCATTTAGATACATCATCAGCTAAGAAGTGAAGATATTGTTTACATCATCAACTAGAGGAAAAGAGCCAAAAAATTACAAAAGGAATGAAAGGTGCTCAGGAATTATTGTAGCATCGAAAAGAAGGAAAATGTCAACTTTGGTAAAAGAACAACAATCCTTGAGTAGGAGGTGCCATCCCTACAAAAGAAATGAAAAACACCCGGTATTATTACAGCACCTAATGGAGCCGACGACGCTTCCTGCCAGGGATGTCACTTGCACTGGAGCTGCTGCTGGAGTTTGATGACTCCTGGAGGGCAGCATCGGGAGTGGAGCTGGTGCAGGCACTGGCTCATCATCGGCTGGAAGGAGACCAGCAGCTTACGGGTGGCCTTCGCAAGAGCAGCATCTGCGCTAGCATCGGGTTCCGTGGCATCAGCAGAAAGAGGGGCGATGACTACTGTAGGGGCGTCAGTGGCATCGGCATCAAACTCCTCCTGGAGGGCGCGAGCAATAGCTTCATCGTCAGCCACTTCTTCTTCGGCGTGAACCTAGGCTGATAGCTCTTCCTGGAGAGCAGCAGCAATGGCCGAGTCATCATCTGATGAAGAATAATAACCGGAAGCAGAGCCAGAGGAAGAAGAGTGGGAAGAAGAATACATGGAGCAAACAGAGAGAGATTACTATGAGATAATATGATAGAACTATGGATTACATGATACTTATGGGGTAAATCAGGCAGTAGGATCGTTATGACGTGGAGAGCGAAGCATCCCTAAAATCAATGCGAGTGGAATACGAAGCGGTTCGACACGGGAGTAATCATGGTGTGGCATCTCGAGGTGATAACTACCAAGAAGATGAAGCGATGGAGATGACGACCTGCTGAAGAACTGATGGTTGATTTTTAGGACATGCCCGTACATATCCCAAAAATGAGGGGCATATGTTAGCACCTAAAATTGAGTGACCGAGACGGGTGCAGTCTTGGCATGAGTCTGGAGGAGCCGGTATAAGGCCAGATTGATAAAAGACGATGAACGGGCAGATTGGAAAGGTCGTGGTCATATGGCAACACGTAGGTTGGAAGGAAGACTAGAGCCGGTACGGCTAGAATTAGATATGATCATGCCCAAGATGGAAAGAAGAGTTCGAAACCGGTACGAGCGGATGGCGAGACCGAGGCAGATATGATCAAGCTCAAGGGCTATAAAAGAAGGACGACGAGCTACGTCAAACATGCACACACATCAAATCAATCTATACCTTTCTTTTCCTTTGTATTAGGAGTAGACATTTAGTTTGTAATCTTTTTCCTGTAATACACTTTGATGAATATAGTTGTGCATCGCCGATTATTGATCTTCGCTGCATTACGCCCCTCCAGGTCCTACATTCTCTCCGATCTTACTGCACATCGCCTTTTTCAGAAGAAGTAGCTTTTACCCCATCTAATCGACTCGTAGAGTTGTTTAGATCTACCGGTTACCTCAATCTGTGTTGGCTTGTTTCAAATCAACCAGATCCACTCATTATTAGGCCCCGGATTGATTCCTTGATCGATTTATTTGGGAACTCTTTCCTCTTGCCAATCAGGATCAAATCGGCTGGCACGCTCGCGAACCAAAACTGAACCTGACATTCTCGTGTGTTGGTGACGATTAACCCTTCGTTAAGTTTTTTGCGTCAACAAGAATCCATGGGAACGAAGAGATCTCGAGGCTTCAGGGACAGTAAATTTAATCTTACCCAAAGGATCATCACTTCTTTCTTCATTGCCGTGGTGTGCCTGTCCTACATTGCCTCCCATTCCTCGACGATTACGCGCAAGACGTAGCAGATTATGATCCGCATCAAATTCTTCATTATCAGCCACATAATTATCATCTATCTCTTCATTAGCAGCACATTGAAATACAGCATTCAAGTTTGCTCTGGATGGAGTGGAGCAGCGGCCGCAGCAATGTTATAGGTTCCAACTGGACCTCAAGGAAATCGAGGTGGTGGGTGTTGTTGAGGACTGCTCTCAACTTGCTCAAGCCAGATTTCATGTCCGCAAGAGTCGATTCTCCAAACGAACAATCACTTGATCTAACAGCATCTGCTCGAAGGTGCTAGTGTATCGATCCATTAATGCTTGAGACCGTGGGGACGACGGCATCATCGGCTGTTGGTCCACACCTAAAGTGCAAGATGCTACTAGTATACAAGGTCCAATGACACGAGCCCATTCGCGTCGTGTCGGACAACAGGTGAATTCATTTCTTAAGCAAATTAATTATTTAATTATAGATCAAATGATATTGCCTAATGATTGTTGCTTGCTTATTACTACTTAGGAGGGAATTCTTGAAGAAGTTTGCTGATGAAAATTTGGCCAACGAAATGATAAGAACCGAAGGAAATTGTTGCTTGACATGAGAAGAGTCAATAAAGAAGGAAGAAAATCTCTATTTCCTATTTTATTGGTTGCTGACGTGAGGAGTCAAGAATAAAAGGAATGCTGCATGTGATTGCCAACAAAAAAGGAGGTCTCAATCTTTCCAATTTTTGTGGTGCCAACCAGGGTTACAAATTTCGACAAAATTCGAACGAATTTCGCAAAATTCGGCCTTACCACTCAGAAACGAAATCGGTTTTCGTTTGGTTTTTCATCCAAATTCAAATTCAAATTTAAAAAAATTGAAAAATTTGATAAAATTTATCCATCCTATAATTAGTATTGATACCCTTATGACCTCTGGTGTGAATATTTTTTGAAAAAAATGAAATTAGAGACGTTTTTGAGCCATTCAAAATGTAGATAATAGAAAAGGCAAAAAAAAAAAGAAATTAGAAGTATTTTTAGTAGCAATATTTGTTAAAGTATGTCAAGTAGCAATATTTACTTCAACATATATTAGTAACAATATTTATTCAATTATATTTAATAGCAATATTTGTTCAAGTATATCAAGTAGCCATTCTCGTTCTATGCATGCATGAACTACCAAAACTTCTCGCTTTATTACTGTTTTTTTACGTTTTAAATTTACGTTGAATTTTATCCTTACCCATCTATTATTATTTGACGTGTCTATTAATAACATGATATGGCTATATTAGTAAGTGATCCAATTATATTAATTGATTTCCTTACGGATGGCCGATCTTTAAATGATATTAGTAAGTGATCCAATTATATAAATGGTAATGATATGTGAATGGTATTTGTATGTGATTATGTGAATGCCTATTTTTACACTTGTATTGATATGTAGCAATATTTGTTCAATTATATTCAGTAGAAATATTTGTTGAAGTATATTTAGTATCAATATTTGTTCAATTATATTTAGTAGCAATATTTGTTAAAGTATATTTAGTAGCAATGAACGACACTTGAAAATAGTACTATTTGTTCAAGTAGCGATAATTGCATGCATAAAAAAAAAATATCTTGCTATGGTATATTTTAATATATTAATGTTATCGAATATTGAAAATCTTACTTGCATTGATATGTGACAACTTTCAATTATTTAAAATATAGCAAAGGTATAGTATATTTTAATATCTGTTAATGTTATCCAATATTGAAAAACTTACTTGTATTGCTATCGTATATTTAATATATTAATGTTATCTTGCTATGGTATATTTAATATTTTAACTATGTGAATGCCTATTTTTGCACTTGTATTGATATGTGACAAGTTTTAATTATGTGAATGCCTATTTTTGCACTTGTATTGATATGTGACAAGTTTTAATTATGTGAATTGCCTTTTACAAATTTTACAATATTTTTTTTTTTTGCAATTCTCTATTTTTTACATTTTCCCTTAATTTGTTGAACCTGTCGTCGAATTTCGATGCTTTTTGACCGAAATTCGAGCTTTTCGTTCGAAATTTGCTCATATGTTTGACTAGTTTTCAAATTTGTTTGACTTTCAAAACTCTTCGAAATTTCGCTATCGGTGACTAAACGAAAAACGAGTTCGAAACGAAATTTATAACCCTGGTGCCAACAAAAGGAAGCCTGTGCATGTATGCATTAAACGCACAGTAGCCTAGGAATTGATATATTTTGACCTGTGTGCCCTAGATTGGGAGACTTGATTTTTATTATTTGTTTGCATGTTGCTTTTAGCTACCGTAGAACAATCGGGTCTCAACAATCATTCGTCTTCATGTTAAATTCTTCCTCTGTTGCTCTTACTTTTTCTCTTATTTACACACCCCTCACTCTCACTCCCTATTTCACTACCTCACCTCCGCCTCTTTCTCTCCTATTTTTTGCTCTCTCTCTCTCTTGCTAGGCACTGCCGCCTCTAGCAGCCTCCCTGGCATCTCTTCGTCCTCATCTGTCGATCCCCTTCACTCTCCCACGCCAATGCCACCCACAAGCACATCACTAACAAACCATAGCACTGTCGAACGATCCACCAAGTTCGACAGCCTTGTTCTCCTGCAGGAGGCAGGTCTCCCTCTCTCTTCTCTATCGATGGTGGTCGGCGCGGGTGGTGGTACGATGTTGCGGTGGGGAAGACCGGATCCAGCGGTGTAGTGATAGGACGAGGCCAGATGCGGTAGCGGCAATCAGGGATGAGACTCCTCTCCCTCCTGTCCATCGATGGCCACAGGCGGCGGGTGGTGGCATAGTCTTATCTACTCACCTTCACTCTCTCTCTCTCTCCCCATTTCACTCCCTTATCGCATCTCTCTCTCTCTCCCCATTTCACTCCCTTATCGCATCTCTCTCTCTCTCTCTCTCTCTCTCTCTCTCTCTCTCTCTCTCTCTCTCTCTGTGCGCGCGCGCTACTGCCCAAATCCACTACATCTGATGGCCTCCCTCTTAGCTGATGGCCTCCCCGACTGCCCCTCGTCCTCCCCTGCTGATCCCCTTCACTCTCCCGCACTACTGCCACCTACAAGCACCATCAGCAACACGCCTAGTGCGCCGGTCGATCCACCAAGTCCAATGAAAGACAGATCTCCCTCTTGCTCTTCTTTACCGATGGTGACCCAGGACAGGTAGTGGCATGGCGTAGTAACGAGGGGAGACCAGATGCGGCGGTGGTGGTAGTGGCGACTGGGGACAAGGCTCCTTTCTCTCCCTCTTACTCTTCACCGATGGTAACCAGTGGCAGGTGGTGGCGCTGCAAAGTTGTTTAAAGAAAAGTTAAGGAAACAGTGTTGTTCACGCTAAAAACGTGAAGCAGGGTTTCTAGCCTCGAACACACAAGACAAACACCGAGTTTGCGAGGCGTGCCAGTCAATTTGACCTGTAATTGACAAGGTAGAGATAGTAAGCAATCAAAGCCGATAACAACGAGGGTTATCGGCTTTACGCTAGTCGGCCAAAAGCCGATGAGGGGATAACTAGATCAACCTGGCGGTTAATCCGGGTACAAGGCAAAATCGGCTTTGAGAAGGCGATGCGCAACAAAACAAAGCAGATCGAACCTGGGGCGAAATCGGTCAAAACCAACAATCGGTGATGCGCAACTCTGTTGGTTCCGTCGACTTGCAGGGAGGTTTGTAAATCTAAAACGATGCAAAAAGGCTTGTAGAAAGTAGATGTATGTTGTGTTGAGATTGATCCTCCTACCGCTCGACGTCTACCCCCTTTTATAATACTCCGGCCGATCCGAGTAGTATATGGACACGGTATGTTTATCCGTATCGGCCTCTGATCCGATCTCCTTCCCTTGTTAGAAACGGATTCTCCTTCTGATTCGTTCACCAATTTCTTTCCATACGAACGCTTCTATCCGATTCAAACTGATTTTACTATATACCGAATTTTGGTGCAAACATATGCCCCCCGTTTTTTGGAAGATAAACCCATTATTTTTCAAAAAAACTTATCGGCTTTCTACCCATATCGGCTTACAGATGCATATTTCTTGGGAACCACTCCATTAATTGCGCCGTAATAATCTCGGTGCGTTTTAAATGCACAACTGCTCCCGCCCGTTCGCCTCTCTTTTCACCGCAGTATAAATATGAGGGTCCCCCACGGTCATTCGCACACTTTCAAGCTCTCAAATCACGAATCATCGGCTTCCTTCGTCTCTCTTTTGCCCCTTTTGAAATCGGCTGAAATGGACCCTTCGCAGGTATTCATCCCGATTCCTCAAAGCTCAGATCAATTCTACCTAGGACCAATAGGTACCATGCAAGCCGACACAGTTATTAATGACGAGATCCCTAGGCTTCCGCTGTCGGCTGCTGGGTATAATATTTCTGAGTGGGGAAAAAGTTTTAGGGCTTGGCCCATGAGCCTGAAGGGGTGGCGGTCTTGGTTCATTAGGGTGTCGGCTCAAAAAAGGATAGAATGGGAGAGAATGGGTATAGCTGAATCCCTGCCTTTGAGTCTAGCCGACCCTGAGGCCAATGAACCCCTGGTAGCTGCAGCCTGTTACTTTTGGTCGGATTCTTTCAATGCTTTTTTATTCCCGTCTGGCCCAATCGGCCCTACCTTGCTCGACGTGACCCAATTGTGCTGCCTTAGGCCAGATGGGGATCAGCTATCGGCTTTTAGCGGGAAACCCATTTTCAAGTTAATCCGAAAGAAAGGTGAGGGATGGCACAAATACATTCAGGATAACAATAGGGTCAATGGTCCGGTATCGGCCGAAGAGCATGCCGCTTTTCTCAACCTTTGGCTAGACCGATACCTGTTCTGTGGTGCTTCCCTTGGCCCCACCCAATCCTTTCAGTTAATAGCGGAACGCTTGGTGGAGGGGCATCGGCTTGCTCTTGGCAAGATGTTTCTAGGGGCGGTATATCAGATGATGTATGTAATTCGTAGCCGACTCTTTTCCGGCTTTGCCAGACATGTCGTTGGCAATATAGGAGGTTCTTTGTGGTTTATCCAGACATGGCTCCATTGCATGTTTAGCCGATCCATCTTATCTGAACCCTCGGGGAGTTCAACTTTCCCTCGGGAAGATTACCTGGAACACATAGTCCACCAGTATAGAGCTAGTCGATCTTACGGTGAGAGATTCATCATGTCTTCTGCTGGTGAACTGAAGATGGATCCAGCCGGCTTGCACAAATACCTCAGCTTCTTTCTTACTCTAGACAGGACTTCTTTCGGCCAACAAGACTTTTTTTGATACACTGATGTAGCCGATTGTCCATACCCAACATTCCTTCATTTAGACGCTGATATCTCTTCAATGCCTCAGTCCACTTTAGACTTGTATAAAATCATCCTTTCCCCTTGCATTATTCATGTCGACTTGAATACACGCAATCGAACATTTCAGCCATCTTATGAGTTTTGTCATCCTTCGGTTTATGCCCGCCAATTGGGTTTTACCATCCCCTCTTTTCCTTTGCTATCTTGTGTCGAACCCCGAGCCCGGGTGACCAACAGCATCGCCGCGGAGATTGTGCTTGAAGTAGCCGACGGGTTGCAAATTCTTTCAACACCGCATTTTGTTCTTAATTCCCGTCGGTCAGCTGCATTCTCGAAGTGGTGGACTAGGATATCGGAAGCTGTACTCATGGACAGGACTCCGTTGGCCATAATCCTCTTATTTTTGCCTGATTTTCATGAGCCGACGGTGGCTTCTGCTCCCAGCCAGAGTTCTGGTTATAGCGACTCCTCAATAGCTGTAGAGGTACCGGTGTTTATATTTCTTAAGCTTTACGCTAGTTGTCGGCTTTTATTAAGAATATCTCCGATCCTTTTCAGGGTGGTACTGCTGCTGGTGAGCAAGTAGCCGATCCCCATGCCTCTGCTAGTAGTGGCCGACAGAGGCGACCAGGTCAATCGGTCGGTACTACGGGATACACTTCAGGCAACCTGGGCATCCAAGGCCCATCCCTGTCGGACTTGGCTCGCCAGCGTCTTCCGAGTAAGTTACTTTTTGTATCGGCTCCTATGTTCCTCGTTGTCAATGTTAACCTGAGTTTACCGCAGAGAGGAGGAAGAAATCCGCCAGGCGTTTGCCACGACCTGTGAGGCGTCAACCCGATGGTTCTCCGGAGCACTCGGCTACCGATGTAAGTCTTGATTTTTTGTTGATTTAGAGCATTGCTTTATATTTACTTTGCATCGCTGATCGTTCTTTTGTTCTTTCTAGCAATCTCCGTCGGTACAAGTAGCGGGGGTTGTAGCCGACCTCCAAGTACTTCATCGGCTGTTCCTCCATCGCCTCCAGCAGTACCACCTCCGACGGTTGATACCTCCGGTCCTCCAGCATTGTCAACAGATCTAGCCGATCTCCTAGGTTTTACTCTGGACGAGCTTGACGATCCAGAGGTACTGGCTACTGATGACTACCCAGCCGATATTCAACGCATAATAGCGGCCTCAGCGCCAGCGTCGGCTGCCGTTACTGCCAAGCCGGGCATGCAAGAACGTCTCAATCGCCTTTTGGACGAAGTAATGCAGCCAGAGGCAGCTCTTCTGGCCAATACCCAACCTCTGAGGAATGCTATGGCGGCCGTACAAGCTGATCTTCCTCCTGCCGCTATGAATGCATTGCTGGAAGTCTGCCATTTGGATGCTCGTCGGCTGGACGTGGAATCGGCCAAATTAAGGGTTGAACAGAGGAAGGCTCAGCAAGCCGATCAACAAATTTTAGACAAACTTGTAGCTGATACCAAACTTCAGAAAAGTGCTTTTGATCAAGGCATCGCCGCCTCAAACTGGCCAAGAACAAAGTCCAAGAATTGGAGTCGACCAAAAGACAACTCGAGGAGTAGCTGGCCTTGATTATCAAAGAGCTTGCAGAATGTCAGATAAAAATTACTGACTCGACGTCTTTGCTGGCGACTCAGAGGCGGCAGATAAGCGAAGCGTTTGTTCAGATCAAAACCCAATCGGCCAAGTTGGTCCCTGTCCCTGGCAACGCTACCGCCGATCAACAACCGATTGTGATGTTGTTCAAGATACTATCGGCAGGGCGGCGGCAGCACTATCGGCTTTGGGAGCTCACTTGCCCGGTTCTGGGCTTCACTGACATGAGAACAGCGCCTTGACTTCTTTTGATGAACTTATTTATATTACTGGTTGTGTAGTCGATCTGTTGTAAACAATGCTTCGACCTCTGGATGGTCTTCGTAAACTTTATTTGATCGGCTGTTTACCCGATCATGTATGCATGTATTTCGGTGTCCGATCTTTCATTGATTCTCATGCTCAGGATCCAATCCACACGCTAGGGTTGTATGCTTTAGGGTATTTTCCGTTGATTGCTTTGGGTAGGACCGATCCGTCCAAGGTTTCGATCATGTACGAGTTTCCACCTACTGGCCGATTTATTTTGTAAGGCCCTTCCCACGCTGGAGACCACTTACCAAATCGATTATCTTTAGAGCCGATCGGTAACACAGTTTTCCATACTAAATCGGCTTGGTTAAAAGATTTCGGCACTACCTTTTTATTGTATGACCTGGCAACCCTCTCTTTGTTCTTTTTAAGCCGATCTAATGTAATCCGCCTCAGCTCGGCTAAATCATCTAAATTGTCTAGCATTGCCTGTTTGTATTCATCGATTGGCAAATTATCTTGCTCGGATAACCTTACTGAGCCGATGTTGACTTCCACGGGCAGAACGGCTTCTTGTCCATATACTAACTGAAAAGGCGACAATTTAGTTGACCCATGGTAAGATAGCCGATAAGCCCATAAGGCTTCTGATAGTGTTGAATGCCATTTTCTTGGTTCTTCTTCAATTTTTCTTTTTATTAGTTTTATCAGTGTCTTGTTGGATGACTCGGCCTGTCCATTGGCCTGAGCATAGTAAGGGGAGGAGTTGAGTAATTTTATCCCGAGACTCTCTGTAAAATCTTTGAACTCTTTAGACATGAACACAGTCCCTTGATCGGTAGTGATTGTCTGTGGGATTCCAAACCGATAGACAATATGTTCGTTTACAAAGTCGATTAATTCCTTGGTAGTTACCTTCCTGAGCGGTACAGCTTCAACCCATTTCGAAAAATAGTCTGTGGCGGCAAGGATGAACTTATGACCTTTACTGGAGTTTGGGAATATTTGGCCGATGATATCTATACCCCATCCTCTGAACAGCCATGGTTTGATAATCGGATATAAAGCCGCTGCTGGTGCTGTTTGTACGTTGCCAAACTTTTGACAAGTCTGGCACCCTTTATAGTACTTGAAACAATCTTCCAACATCGTCGGCCAAAAGTACCCTGTGCGTCTTAGTATCCATTTCATTTTGTGAGCCGACTGGTGTGACCCGCAGATTCCCTCGTGGACTTCCCTCATTGCTATTTTGGCTTCTTCGGTCCCCAAGCACCTTAATAGCAAGCCTTCTATGGTTCGAAAGTATAGTACGTCTCCCAGTAGAACATATTTAAGCGCTTTACGTCTGACCTTCTGCTCAGTCGGTTTAGAGGGATCTGATAAATAATCCCTTATTTCTATTCTCCAGTCGACAGGATCAACACACATAATCGGCCATTCACCTAGCTCGATTATTTCCTGTCGGCTTTTACTCCTATAACCCGATGCACATTGTGCTAGTAAGTTCACCTTGTCATTGGCTATTCTAGGGATATGTTCTATGGAAAATGTTGTAAACACCTCGATGATTTGAAGGCATTGATGTAGGTACTGTGCTAACGTATCGTCATTGCACCGGTATTCCCCCTTGACTTGTTGCACAACCAATAATGAATCTCCAAAGGCTTCAACATCTTTCACCCTGATGCTGTCTAGCAATTGCAGCCCTTTTAACAGTGCTTCATACTCTGCCTAATTATTAGAGCACCGGCCATTTAGCCGATACATAAATTCAAAGCTTCGTTTCTTTGGCGAAATCAAAATTACGCCGATGCCTTCTCCCTCTTGACAAACAGATCCGTCAAAGTATAATTGCCAAGGGGTCACATCGACTGTCCCGACTAATATAGCGTTCCCTGTAATGAAATCGGTTATGACTTGCCCTTTCATAGATTTAGCCGATTCGTTGTCGGGACCCGAATTTGCAAATCCGGACCCTCTGTGTATTCAGCACTAGTCCAGGAACGCGCTAGTGCACACAGTCTTAACATCGGTAAATATCACAATCATACCACTCGATACTAACAAAGTACTTTAATTAAATAGTCAAACTGGTTGCTCGACCATATGGTCAAGTTACAAATAAGATAACATCGTGGCGCCATCCAGTATACCACAGGCAACTGACTGGGCTCGCTCCCTAAGTAGACGGTTCCTCTTGGAGCTCCTCCTCCAAAGCTGGTGTAGTCTCCTCCTCAACTGGTGTTGTATTGCGGCAAGGGTGAGTACTTGGTACTCAGCAAGTCATGCACAGAATGCAGCTAATATACTACATGCATGGCTTAATACAAAGGAGTGGCTCAAGGTATATTTGCAGTAAGAGCATTTAACAAGTATCATAAGTAGATTCGAAAGCAGTAGAAACAAGTATAACATCAATAACTTTTCCAGGAGTTTAAACAACATCTTTCCCATTCCTAATCCACATTTCCATCAACATCATTACAAACCCAACCTTTCAAGTCCAAGTTATTTTCAAGAAAGTCTAACCCTTGACTGTAATTCCCGAGCGATGTCCAATACCGCGGACACGGCTATTCGAATAGATTTTACACTCTGCAGAGGTTATGCACTTTACCCATAAGATACAGTCAAACACCACAAAGGCGAGTTCCCGTAACAAAGTCTTTCGGAAACTTCTAACAATACAAGTGGTCCTCTCCGGTGTTGCACACTAACCCTTCCCTTAGCTAAGGCGAAGTTTAGGTCAATCCACCATTAGATGGGTACCTGGCCGCAGCCCCGGTACGCTCCCCCGTACAACTTACACAAACGGTGTAGTTGACAACCTGAAGTTCCACAGGTATGTTATTAGCAACTTATTCAAGTAGGTCCGTCCCATAACAGACATGTGGTTGCACGATTGACCCAGTTCAAAGGCTTGCAAGGTTAAGTCCTTAGGGTGACCAGGGCAAGACTACCCGAAGAACCAAACCAACATTCCCGATGCCACAACTGGCCCACCTGATCATTCTTGCCTCATGCCCCGGTCAAAAGCTATTTATCAAACCCCAGTTGATTACCATGCACCACGTGCCATCAACATCACAACACATGATACCTTTCCAAAACAGGTTCAATATATCATTAAGTCAATATTAACATTTGATTGTCCAAAAACCATGTCATGAGCACGTAGCAGGTCTAAGCAATATACTACAACAGTCTAAATTCCCATGTTGGCAATTTAATAATGTCCAACTAGTAAACCACAACTAGGGTGACAAGGGTCATGGCACATATATATAATTAACCAAGGTGTCATACAGCAATTTGGCATTTATCTAATTTCCCATATTTAAATAAAGTATTTTCTAATTGAACTAGCATGCCATAAATTAAATCAAAATAGGTTTCAAAATAGGATCAACATGGTCAAAGCACAACTTGCCTTCAAATAGCACTTGTTCTTGGTCCTGAGCTGGCTCCTGGGTCAATATTTCTCCTTCGAATCCTTCCGGCACTTCAACGTCTACTCGTAACGCGTGCAAATAGCAACAAATGAATAAAACAGTAGACAAAAAGTGTCCAAATATCCAAATAAAGTTCATAAACAGAGAACATAATTTTATGAATTTTTAGGAACTGGAATCGCTCAAATCGGAGTTAAAACACAAAAGTTATGATTATTTAAAGTTTAAATAATCAATTAAATAATATTACAGAGAAAAACTTTAGTCCAAAAATTAAATAAAATTCATATTTGAGTAGATCTAAATTTTATGAATTTTTAGAAATTTGAATCGTTCAAATCGGAGTTGAAACGCAAAAGTTATAAGCGTTTGAAGTTTTGAAATTCAAATCAATTATTAAACCGAATTATTAAATCATTTTCTTTTTCGGAAATTATTTATTGCGTCATGGGTGACACGCGTCGGCTCTGATTGGTGGTGATGTCGGTAGGCTCATGGGCTCGGCCACGGCTTGGCTCGGTCCACGGTGGACTCGGTCCACGGCGGCGTGTGCCAGCGGAGTGGGACCCATTGGATGACGCCGTCGAATCGACGTCACCACGCTCGACGACGCTCATCGACAAAGCGGGGCCCATCGTGACGCCGTCGGGGTGGCGTCGCACTTGCGATTCTGACCGACCGACACGCGAGCCTCGCGTGTCGAGAGACACGCCGCTCGTGTGTCGCGCCGCAGCGGCAGGCACACGTGGCACAATTGTGTCCGCTGATTTGAAAATCAACGGCCGTGGTTAGATCTAAGGTTGACGCGTTGAAAACTACACGGTCGATTCTGGCCGTTCGATCTAGATCGGACGGTCCGGATCTACCCTAGGCTAACACCGTTACAAACTACACGGTGATCGTGGGCCGTTGGATCTAGATCCAACGGTCCGGATCTGATCTAGGTTGGACGTTTGAGATGCACGTGGCTTACCGTAGCCGTCGAATCTTGATCGGACGGTTGAGGGTGCTCGAAGACGTCGATGGCCACGCCGCGGAGGAGCGGACCGAGTCGGGAAGATGACACGACCAACGGCGCTCGAGGGCTTCTCCGGCGAGATGGGTGGTATGCACGGGTGCGCCTCGTCGCGGGGATTCCAAATCTGCCTTCGGGTGCGGCGGAGAACGGCGGGCGTCGGCGGAATCGGCAAAGGAACGCGGTGGAAGAGAGAAGCAACTATGGCGAGCTTTTGCGGCTAGACGGCGGCGGCTAGGGCTCGGAAACTTGAGGGGAAAGGTGCGCACGGCAAAGAGCTTCAACGGGGTGGCCTCGGGGCTTTAAATAGTGCCTCGACGTGCGCGCAAATCGCGAAACCCTAACTTGACGCTGGCGGCGGCTCTGGCGCGATCCGGCGGGACTCGGGAAGGCAGCGAAATCGTGGCCGCCCACGTGGCCCTGATCCACGATCGAGATCGACGGCGCAACGCGTGTCCTGGCCGGATCTGGTTTGATCGGTCGCGGCCCAATTCGATAGTTGGATTTCGATCCAGCGGTCGGATCAATCGAGGAGTTTGACCGGATCACGCGTGGCTCGGAATTGACTCGAGTCGACTTCGGGTTGGTCCGGTTGGATGAACAAGATACTTGACCCGACTCGATTTTCCAGCGATTTAATAATTAAAATAATTTCCAGTAATTCATTTAATTCAAGAAAAATAGTAAAATACTCAGAAAAATTCCAGAAAAATTCTGGAAAATATTTTGGAACATTTTGGACTCAAATAAAATATTTCCAACAAAATTTTATTTGCAAAGTCAAATTCTTTAATTATTTCAAAATGAAATAAATTCCAAATAAATCCAAATAAATTTCAGAAAATTCCAAAAATTCACCAAAGTGCCAAATCACACATGAATTTAGGAACAGCAAAATTTTGGGGTGTTACATTCGTACGCCAAGTCGAACTCGGTTAAAGCATACGCCCATTTACCAAGTCGACCTTGTAAAATTGGCGCGGATAAAATGTACATGACTACGTCGGTTTTGCAGACTATAATGCATCTTGATGCCAAAATGTAATGTCTTAACTTGGTGCAAGCAAAATATAAAGACAAGCATAATTTTTCTACCTGGGGATACCTGGTTTCTGTGTCCAAGAGGCGTCGGCTTAGATAGAATATGGCTCGTTCCTTCCTATCGGCTTCCTGTGTTAGGACTGCTCCTACTGTATCTCCTTCAGCCGATATGTATAATTTGAACGGTATACCGTGCTTTGGTGCGGCCAACACTGAGGGACTCATTAGGTAGTTTTTTATATCGTCGAAGGCCTTCTGTTGATCGACTCCCCATTTGAATTCTTGATCATCTTTAACTCTCCGGAGTGGTGTGAAGGCCCGAATCCGCCCAGACAAGTTTGAAATGAAGCGACGCAGGTAATTGATTTTCCCTATCAATACTTGCAACTCTTTTTTGTTTGTCGGCGGCATAGTATCGGCTATAGCTTTTACCTTGGCTTGGTTTACTTCAATCCCTTTTTCATGTACCGTAAACCCCAGAAATTGTCCAGCCGATACTCCAAAAGCGCATTTGAGTGGATTCATTTTTAATCCATGTGCCCTTGTGTTCTCGAACATTTTTTCCAAATCGGCCAAATGCTGCCAATCTTCTTTGGATTTCACTACTACATCGTCGATGTATATTTCCACTGTATTGCCGATTAAATTATGGAAAATATGGTTCATAGCACGCTGATAAGTGGCGCCAGCATTTTTTAAACCGAATGTCATCACAGTCCATTCGTATAGCCCCAAGGCTCCTGGGCATCTGAAGGCTGTTTTGGGTATGTCGGCCTCTGCCATGAATATCTGATTGTATCCAGCATTTCCATCCAAAAAACTTATAATTTTATTCCCAGATGCAGCATCAATAAGCATATCGGCTATAGGCATCGGGTATTCGTCTTTTGGTGTGGCTTTATTTAGATCCCTAAAATCGACACACACCCTAAGTTTGCCGTTTTTCTTTTTTACAGGGACGATATTCGAGACCCATTCAGCATATCGGCAAGGCCGGATAAATTTGGCCTCTAGTAATCGTCCTACCTCTTCTTTTATAGCGTCATACAACGTGGGATTAAATCGTCTAGGATACTGTTTGAATGGCCGATACCCAGGTTTTATGGGTAGCCAATGTTCAACTAACTGCCGGCTTAAACCTGGCATCTCATAATACTCCCATGCAAAGCAATCTCTATATTTTTTTGAGTATTTCGACCAATTTTGCTTTATAATTGGGTTCCAATTTAGCACTTACAAATGTTGGTCTCTTCCTGTTGTCTTCTCCAATGTTGATTTCTTCAAGCAAATCGGCAGAGGTAAATCCTAACCCTTTCCTTTCTTCTTCAAAATCCTCGACAGCTTCTTCGTATTCTTCTTGCCGATAGCTTCTTGCCCTTTCTTGTAGTCTTGCTATTGTTTTGGACTCCATCTTCTCACCACTTCGTTTGTCCGATCAAACGTATTAGGTTTAACACTGATCGGCTTGAATCCTGACTTCTCGATGCAGATGAAATCGCAATCGTCCAAGATCTTTCCTGAGATACATTCAGCTTCTTCATGTGGCCAATTGGTATCAGGGCTGGCCATGGCGATATGAGCCGATGTATCGGCCGGCACAACTTCCACCGCATCATCGTTCCATTGTACCAACTTCTGATGCATAGTTGATGGTATGCAGCAATTAGCGTGGATCCAGTCCCGCCCAAGGAGTACACTATAATTGCCTTTGGCTTCTATCACGAAAAATGCAGTCGGCAAGGTTTTACTGCCGACTGTTAATTCTGACATCATCACGCCTTTAGCCTCAGTAGGATCTCCCGTGAAGTCATTTAACACCATATTTGTTTTGATCAAGTCTTCATCGGCTTTACCCAATTTTTTGAAAGTACTTAGTGGCATTAGATTAACTGTCGCCCCACCATCGACCAACATTCGAGATATCGGTCGGCCATTAATATACCCTTTTAGGTATAATGGTTTTAGATGCCGATGCATGTCTTGTGGTTTTTCAAACACAGCGTCTGGTGCACCGAGGCATAGTTGGGTGAACACTTCTTCAACCGATTCCTCGGTTTTGAACTCAGCAGG
The DNA here is from genome assembly GCA_036346355.1 of Rhipidocladum racemiflorum. Classification (NCBI taxonomy): domain Eukaryota; kingdom Viridiplantae; phylum Streptophyta; class Magnoliopsida; order Poales; family Poaceae; genus Rhipidocladum; species Rhipidocladum racemiflorum. The sequence goes on from CM070582.1 coordinate 17,115,054, forward strand.
TAGAGTGAATACCATGTTTATATCCATTGGCGGTGTATCATCTCGGATCATTGGAGACCCGGATTCGACCGATTGATCCGAGTCACTATCGGTCTGTTCCTTCTTTCTCCATTCCCTTTTCGAAACTGGTATAGGCCTTAGCTTATTGAATACCCAATCCCTTTCTCTCTCTTTCTCGGCTTCCCTTTCTTCTTGTGTCTTTAGTCGCTGAAGCCGCCTCCGCTGTGATTTGCTAAGACCTGAGGGGCACCACCTAGGTTTAGGTTCTATCGGCTTTCTGATTGTCCCAGCTAAATTGTTCATTTCGCTATCAGATTTCATTCTGATCGCGTTATGAGAAGCCGATATTTCTTGAGTTCGGGAGGACTCGCCTTGCTCTGACGTCGACAATCTTTCATGGATCGGCTTCCTGTTTCTCATTTCCAGCCGATCGTGTATCGGTCTAGACAACCTGTCTTTTACCGATTGGTTTGGCCGATACATAGACGAGTGTTGCATAGGACAGGACATGACTGTTGGTAAGATCATCCCCTTCTCCCAGCAAAATTGCCAAAAGGGACATTGCCGGTGTTTCTCTTCTTCAGTAGTTGGCCGATGTGGCACACCTGACCGCCAATATTCGTCTGTATCTTGATTCGACCGACGGAAACTTTGGGATTGTCGGGTATTGTGTTTTTGACTTATCCTTTCATACTTCCCCAAGAGTTGTGAGAAAGTCGGCTTTGGTTTGAAGTTAATTTTTCTTGGAGCCCTCTCAGCCCTATACCATTTTCCAACTTCCAAGTCTCCCTTTGGTTTCACTGTTCTCGAATTCTGTCCATTCTTATCGGCTTCAATTTGTATGGAGCCGATAGTGATTTGCACTGTTTCGTCTCCTTTTGACCGTGCCTCAACTCCTTTAGTTGGCTTGATATCTTCCACAGGTCCTTTCCCTTTTCGTGAACATTGAACCATGTTGACTTGAAAAGGATTCATATCTATCTGCATAGCCGATTCTTCCGCAAATTTTAATCTGCCATCGGCGATGGCCGATTGAATCTGTTGTCGAAAAATATTGCAATCGTTAGTATTATGTGAAAACGAATGGTGCCATTTACAATACCTTCGCTTTTTAATTTCCTCGGTTGATGGGATGACGTGTCCTTCTGGTAACCTTATGAGTTTTTCTTGCAACAATAAATCAAATATCTTGTCACACTTTGACACATCATATGAATACTTGACTTCTGCCTTGTTTTTTGTCAGCTTGAGTAGAGAGCACACAAGCGGCCTTTTGGAACCCTTGGTCCACTCGGCTATGTTTATTCCTACTTCTTCGTCTTCAGAGGTGTCGCTTGAATTATACTCTACCATGTTTACTTTGGCTTTTTCATTACCGTTTGATCTAAATCTATCTTTAAACCCTTTGCTCTCTGCATATCGGCTTTCATGTGCCGATACGCGATGGAGTAAGTGGCCTAAATCGGGGAACTCTTGGCCAGATAGTTTTTCTTTTAATGGTGGGATTAACCCTTGAAATGCTAGGTCGGCCAACTGATCATCGGGTAATGTTACACTGAAGCATCTATTTTGTACGCCTCTAAATCTTCTGATATAGTCGAAAACCGATTCGCCAGATTGGCTTGATCGAACTAAGATCAGAAATCCTAAGCTTCATAGTCCCCGAAAAGAAGTATTCATGAAATCGGCTTTCTAAATCGTTCCACATATGAACTGAATTTGGAGGTAGATTGGTAAACCAAGTGAATGCCGCACCAGACAATGATAAAGGAAATAGCCTAGTTTTTAATCCATCGGATTGCGCAGCTTCCCCACACTGAGCCATAAACCGTCCGATATGCTCAATGGTAGTAACAGAATCATCACCCGAAAATTTAGCGAAATCTGGTATTCTAAAATTGTGTGGGTATGGCATACGATCTATGTAATCGGGATACGGTTTCCTATAGCCGATTACCCTTCCTCTGGGCTGTAAGCCGAACTGTTCTCTCAAAACATTAGCAATTTGTTCTGCCCAATTGACATTGTCGGCTTGTGGTGCAACCGGACATTGCCAATTTTCATTATTTACACCTTACCCCCCGAGTGCAAACTCGGGTCTTTGTCCAAATCGTGCCCGCAGAGGTCTTGGTACTTGATCATAATCGTGATTTCTAAAAACCAATGTATCGGGTGCGAGAGGTTCAACGTACGGCACTACCCTATATGGCGCTTGTTTCATAGTTGCGCCTCCCCGTGATTGTGGAATTTGATCTATTTCAATCGGCTGAGAAGCCGATAAACCGATGCTACCGGAGGGTCCGTTCGACGGGTTTGGCGCGCTTATTTTAGCCCCATCCGTATGCCCATGGTAGTGCGTAAATCCACCTTTCTGTGTACTAGGTTTCAAAACAGTAGGTTGAGTCGGCATCATGACAGGTGTTTAAGCCGACGCGTTTACTGTATTGGTGTTAGGTGTTATGGAGTATACTGGGTATGTAGGGATGGTTTGTAGTGGATCTAGTAGGCTCCCAGACACAGCCAATTCCTAAGCAATTGTTTTCACACTATTTTCTATCATTGGCTTCAAGCCGATGATTGATTAATTAATGCGTGATGAACAGATTGCTCAATCATATTTGATAAATCGGCTTGAGCGGGTGCGTATCGGCTTACCGGTTCGGATGATGAATCGCCGATAGGATTGATGCTTGGGAGCGCGGTCTTTTGAGTAACGCCACGGCGTGTTTTCTGGAAGCACCGTAGCATTATTTCTTCCAAAGCCGCCTTTCGGTCTTCGATCTCTTTCCGCTGTTCGGGGGTTAGATCGGCCATTTGAGGTGCGATTATAGCATCAGCGTTAATATCGGCAGTGACCGCAGGCTTATCGGTTGATGCCATTTTGATCTTTTGGTCCCACCGGGCGTGCCAAAATATGTTCGCGCTAAAAACGTGAAGCATGGTTCCTAGCCTCGAGCACACAAGACAAACACCGAGTTTGCGAGGCGTGCCAGTCAATTTGACCTGTCAATAGATATTAAGCAATCAAAGCCGATAACAACGAGGGTTATCGGCTTTACGCTAGTCGGCCAAAAGCCGATGAGGGGATAACTAGATCAACCTGGCGGTTAATCCGGGTACAAGGCAAAATCGGCTTTGAGAAGGCGATGCGCAACAAAACAAAGCAGATCGAACCTGGGGCGAAATCGGCCAAAACCAACAATCGGCGATGCGCAACTCTGTTGGTTCCGTCGACTTGCAGGGAGGTTTGTAAATCTAAAACGATGCAAAAAGGCTTGTAGAAAGTAGATGTATGTTGTGTTGAGATTGATCCTCCTACCGCTCGACGTCTACCCCCTTTTATAATACTCCGGCCAATCCGAATCGTATATGGACACGGTATGTTTATCCGTATCGGCCTCTGATCCGATCTCCTTCCCTTGTTAGAAACGGATTCTCCTTCCGATTCGTTCACCGATTTCTTTCCATACGAACGCTTCTATCCGATTCAAACTGATTTTACTATATACCGAATTTTGTTGCAAACAAGTGTTTGTTTAAAGAAAAATGTGTATTTTTATACCTTGAGATGAGTTTGTTAGAAAGAAAGAGGCACGGACGGATTGAGTTCTTCATAAGATTGAGTTTGTTAAGATTTTTTTGGTAGTTTGTTTGGTGTAATTTTTTCTCCGATTTTTTAGAGGTAGGATGTTTGCACGAGAAGCAAGGCGCACATGTTGGCGCTGAGGCCATGTTTGGATGGACTAAAACTAATTGTTAGCTGGCTAATGGCTAGAGCTAATTGTTAGCCAGCTAATAATTAGTCCATCTAAAATTAGTCCAGGGCTGTTTGGATACATGACTAATGGTTGGACTAATTTCTTAGAAAAGTCATATCTGCCCCTCATAATGGGTGAGGAAATGAGGATAAGGCCGGTAGAGGTATTTCAGGTTTTTCCCAACGTGTTACATGCTATTAGCCCAAATTAGCTCCTCCCCACCAACTAATGGACTAATTGTTAGCTAAGGGGTTGGCTAAAAATTAGCCCACCTATTAGTCTTCATGTTTGGATAGACTAGGACTAATTTTTAGCCAGCTAACAATTAGTCTAGGGATCCAAACATGGCCTGAGTCTTGATGAGAAGGAGAAGGGAGGGAATGAATGACGCACTAACCACCGCTAACTTCTTTCAAGTAGTAAAGATAATATTATGATACAAAAATCTACAGTAAAAAACTTGCATTGGAGACTGAAAGATAAAAAAAATTATATTTGTTGACAGGGAGACTGAAATGCCCAAATCTTAGAGAAGCAGTACTGGGTGGTTGCAAATAAAAAATTCGTGTACTACAAAAATTGTTTTCCACTTTAGGGACAGCATTGAAGCATTACATTGCACACGTGTTGTGGATACAAAAATTACTGCCACCACAATTATAAACGGAGCCAAATACAATACCAGCAGAGCAAAGAACCGGAATGAGGTAATATAGCTGTACCACAATAGGTGAGGAAGCAAAGGAAGAAAAACAAAAGCTACAAAAAAGCACCAATTTCAGCAAAAGGAACAGGCATGTTATGGAATAGTAGTCATTGCAAGGGAAGGAGCTCATATCATCCGCATAAAAAGATCATCAGTGCAATTAATTATAGAGAAGCGCACCGCACCCTATTGACTAACTCAAGCAACGCATTGCCAGTAATGCTAACTTTTGACAGCACTTGTCATGTCATAGCAAGCAAGATCAGGCTTTAGGTCCAACACATTTTCTTGTGAGGTATAGATACCATGAAACATGTAAAACAGCCAATGCATCAGGTTTGAATATCAAAGGGATCAAGTAAAGATATGTTACTAGCGTGCTTCCAAAACCTAATATGGCTCTTCCTGTGCATCTCGAAAAGAACTTGTGCTCCTAAAGATGCCCTATTCTCCAACCGTAGTCGCCTTCTTTGGCTTGTCAACCACATTTGGTTGCAGTCATTTTCACACAAAAAATTCATAACCTTTAGGACTCTTGCATTAGAAACAAGAAACTTGGCAAGCTGTAACTCACGCTTTCGCCCTTCATATCCAACAAGCACCACTTTCTTCAGATAATGGTCGAGGCATTCAACGGGATAACACGTTTTGTCGCAGTTCATTGTTTCCATGCTCCGCGGCACAACCATATGAGACTGTAAAGGAGTCATAAATTTCATAAACATAAGTTCCAACCAGGAATGAAGAATTAGTAGGAATAATCAATGATTTGCTTTTATCTACTTGTACCATTAATCATTTGCCCGTCCCATGATGTCGGGGCATTTGATCATTTGCCCTCAAGTTGTGAGCATTTGATCATTTGCCCAAAGTTAGTGATCATTTGATCATTTACCCTACGATGTCTCACTGATATGTAGCCCTAGGACCTGCATGTCAATGAGACATCCTAGGGCAAATGATCAAATGCTCACCAACTTTTGGTAAATGATCAAATGCTCACCAACTTCAGGGCAAATGATCAAATTTTCCCATGATGTCTTACTGGCATCAGGCCCGAGCTATATGTGAGCAACACATAGGGGGCAAATGATGGATTGCACGACAAATGATCAATTATCCCGTCAAACTATCCGTATGCATCGAATTACCGTGATATGCAGCGCTTCCAAGCAGGGAAAACACCGAAGGAAGTCAACCACAGGCTTCACCTGCGGATCGACCATCTCTAGCGCCAGCGTCTTCACGCTCCGAAACTCCGCCGCCAATCTAACAGCACGCATTGAGTGAAACAAGGCCGAACCGAGCTGCAGCGACGGGATGCCGACCCCCAAGTAGCCAAGAACCTCCAGCCTCGGCGCGTGGACCACACGTATCGACGGTCCCCAATTGACGTCGTGCGCGAGCAGCCTCTCCAGGACGGGCGCATCCTCGACGACGAGGTCCTCCAGCTCGTCGACCTTCAACACGCGCCGCACCAGCGAGACCGACACCGTGAGGCTGCGCATGCTCCGGGAGCGTACGCGGAGGCTCCGGCAGCCGAAGATGCGGTCGACGGACATGCTCACGAGCGTGGGGCAGCCGGCGAGGAGGCCGTGGAGCGCGGGGGAGGACGCGTAGGCGTGGCGGAAGGTGAGCTTGACGAGGTAGGGGAAGGAGACGGCGGCATCCTGGGGCAGGTGGCAATTGGTGAGGTCGGCGGAGGTAAGGGAGCAGCAGGCGAGGAAGGACGGCGGGAGGAGCAGAGGCTCGGAGGGCGGCCCGAGGACGAGTTCTTGGAGGCGTTTGACGGCGAGGGTTTGGAACCAGGAGTCGAGGTCGGCGGGGGAGGGGCGGGCGAGGAGGAGGTGGAAGCGGGTGGCGTTGCTGCGGTGGGAGGTAAGGATATGGGAGACGGCGGAGGCAGAAGGGGAGCGGAGGTGGGAGTCGAGGAGGGAGAGCGGGGCGGAGGGCCAGAGGAGGCGCCAGCGGCGGGAGAGCGCGGTGGTGCGCGCGGCAGCGTCGAGGGGGAGGAGGGAGAGGATGGTCGTGAGGAGGCAGTCCGGTAGGAGGCTGATCAGGTCGGGGTCCTCGCCGCCGCCGGCGGGGGGTGAGTTCACTGGTGCGTCTGTCATTTGGGGTGAAATTGTAACCGGACAGAAGCATTTTATACCTATGAATTTTTTTATTTGAGTATGAGTGCCAATTTGTACCCATCGATACTCGATGGGTATCCTATGACATATGAGTCCAGTTTTATAATATATAAATTAAAAAAATAAAACCTTAATTCTCAGTCATTCACTAGTTTTTAGAAATAAAATATGAAAATCATTATATTACTTGAACTTCTATTATTATAGTGGCATTTAATTATATGTTTATCGTTAAATTGAGATAATATAGGAATTTCCTTTAATGAATAAGCTGTGAGCATAACTCGGACCGGTATGGGTACCCATCTGGTTTGGGCATGGGCACAGATCTGTACCTGATAAGCTTAGTGGGTTCGGGTGGGCGGCACGAGTTCAGGTTTCGGGTTTGGGTCTGAGACAGTTGTACCCGGAGGTACCCACCCGACTGCCATCCCTACCAATGAGACATACTAGGGAGGCCGGTGCTATATGCTGCATTGCTGCGTGGGTGAACTTTAGTACAGGGTTCCGATGGTAAGAACAATCGAGAAAGGTAAGATACCGGATGTTTTTTTTAGCAAAAGTGGTGATGTAATTATTGGGTTCTATGGGTTTTTTTATAAAAGGGGTATGACCAAGTCCAGATATAATTTTTTGGAAGCACGATGATCTGTTTGCAAATGTCCTTGGTTTGGAATCTAGTGCGAATTTGCAGAACCACGAGGTTGTGTTTGGAAAAAAACCGGTGGGGCACCTAGACGCAATTTCAGAAACGTGGGTGCGAATTTGCATAACCACATGATCATTTTTACTAAAGAACCACTGGGAGGACCTAGACACAATTTTGGATCTCCCGGAGGGTCTTCTTAGCAACCGGCCCACGAGGCCCATGAACCGACTGATTGGGCAGGAGCTCCTGTGCATGGTGTTTTCGCACGGATGAAGAAATGGCGACACGTGATCAGTGGACTAAACATACGGCAGCTGTTAGATCGAGGATGCCAACTAGAGGGTGTGAATAGACGGTTTTAAAAATTCTTTTAAAAACTTTTTCGCCAAAACTGAGTTTGTATACGGAAGCGTAAATCAAAACAGTTTTCCAATTAAAGCCTAAATCGACTAGTCTCAACTAAGTGCACCAACAACCTAAATTTATAACCAAGATTTGCAATCCTAGGTTGACAAGCATAAAATTCAATTATAGGAATATAAATTGCAAGAATGTAAATGAGCAAAAGGAAGCAAACAAAAAATGACACAATCTTTTTACCATGATGTTCGGAGACTTGCCGGTCTCCCCTAATCCACGTTGAGGTAAGCCAAACAAATTGGACCGGCTCTACGAATTAAGCTAAGCACCTCGAATCCACTTGCGATAGCTATTTCTCCCTCTAGGTAGGTGAGCTCCAACCTTCACAACTCATCGGGCCTTCTCACAACCTTCTTGAGAAGATCACCGGACCACGATGCCTCTACATTGTCTAGGTGTTGGTAAACACCAAGAGTAATAGGTCAAGCCTCTTGCTTGATCCTCACTAAGTGCAACACATGCACAAAGATACTCAATCATTCTCTAGATGCAGCATACATGCACCTAAAGCCCTTCTCTCCTTGCTCACAAGGTGCAACGCATGCACAATTGAGACGAGAGGTTTGCACTAGCTCAAGATAAAGCGAATGAAACACCAAGAGTCATCAAACAAGAAACTCTAACTCAAATACTTCTCAAATTACTCAAACATAGCTCTATGAGCTATAGAGGTTTTGCTCCCAAGTGTATGCCTCAAATGGGTACAAGAGTAGCAGGAAAAAGCTCTCCATTCGGCTTTTTATAAAGTACCTGAAAGAAGCTAGTCGTTTTAGGGCAAAATTGGAAAAATCATGCAATTTCTGGCACTACAGCCATCTAAAGCCCGGTAGTGCTAGCCCTATCGCAACGGTTAGTTTCTCTTCATTAAATGTACCTGAACTAGCCATTGCTACAATACCCCGACACTACCGGCATGAAAACCCCGGTAGTGATGAAAATTTTAACCCCAAAATAACTATGAAACACCTCTCTAAAAAATAACAACTAGCATGAATACAGCGATAGTGCTGATAGGACGGCACTATCAGCATGTAAACAGTGGTAGTGTAGATATGACAGTACTACCACACTTTATATGGCGGTAATGCCAGTATTTTTAGCAATTTTGAAAGATCATAGCTTTTTACTCTGAAATTCGATTTAAGTGATCTTAGACTCTATGGAAAGTGTCGACATTTGTTGTCGGCAATAATGAATATAGGGATATGCGCTAGATCCAAACTTGATGGTAACACGAGACAAGGGTTTATATAAGTTCAGGCCCTCGACGATGGAGGTAATACCCTAGTCCTGTGTTTTGGGTGTTTCTCACCTATTGTCCCCTACCTCCAGGGACCCCCGTCCCCCTTATAAAGGGAAGGGGCGGAAGACTCCAAGTCGATTACAATGTAGGATTCTATCCTTATCCTTTCTTATCGGACACGCTTACAATCATATATTTCCTAACAAGAATCGGTTGCCTGTGTAGTGTCCGCTCCCACGCAACTGGCTCGGCCCACCCCTTCTTGGTTGGCCCTCGCAGCCTACCGTGCAAATACCCAAGGCACATGTATTCCACAGTACCCCCGAGTGCTTCGTAATTGAGTTGCTATCTTTCTGGTTGCAGCCTCCTAACTGGTCCTCCTTCGATGCCGAGTGCTTTGTTGTTGGCAAGGAGATTGCGAAGAACTTAACAAAATTCTGTCGGTTAGGAATTCTGAGTGATACTCAATATAGCCATTAGGATACTAGTGATTAGCCCGACTTGGGGTGCTCCATAGCTGTATCCATTAGGATACTGGAGATTAGCCCGACTTGGGGCGTACCATAGCTATATCCATGAGGATACTGGAGATCAGTCCGACTTGGGCGCATCATAGCTATTTCCATCAGGATACTGGAGATCAACCCGACTTGGGGCTCCCCCATAGCTATATCCATGAGGATACTGGAGATCAGCCTAACTTGGGCGCGCACCATAGCTATATCCATCATGATACTGGAGATCAGCTCGACTTGGGGCGCACCATAGATATATCTATCAGGATACTAGAGATCAGTCCGACTTGGGGCACACCATAGCTATATCCATCAGGATACTGGAGATCAGCCTGACTTGAGGCGCACCATAGCTATATCCATGAGGATACTGGAGATAAGCCCGACTTAGGACACACCATAGCTATATCCATCAGGATATTGGAGATCAGCCCGACTTAGGGTGCACCATAGCTTAAATAGTTTCCAACCGAGTGGTACTTGAACTCGGCTGTCGTGACATGTATCTTGCAAACCAACATGGGGCATATCGTGAATTAGCCCAACGTTCGTGGTGTACAGTTGGCAGTCTAACTTAGGGCATGCCCTCGGAGCCTTGTTTAGATCGGACCCGAAACTTAAATTAAACCTCAATTGGGGATTTGGTTTTGGGCCCGAGCCGCTGCATACGAACTGAAACGCTATTCCCGCCCATGAGCGAAAAAAACCTAGCGTCGCAGCCTACCTTTTTAGGATTTCGGTGCAGGCGAGACATCGCTGCCCCACTTTTAAAGGTTTTTGGTGCAGGTGAGGCGTCACCACCCATACTTAAGGGATTTCAGTGCAAGCGAGGCATCGCCGCCCATATTTAAGGGATTTCGGCGCAGGCGAGGCATTGTCGCCCGTATTTAAGGGATTTCAGTGCAGGTAAAGAGCCTCATTTCTCATTTCGTACATCCGTCTCTTTGCCTTCAAGTTCCTGCATCGACGCTCCTCAGACCTAGTGACGAGTACTCATACCAGTGGTACCCCCAGCTGCCCAGGACGACGAATGGGCTGCCTTGAGCCCAGCTCTGGCCGAAGGCCCCGCTGGGCCACGAAGGACACTCGTCCCTGACCAAACCAACAAGGGGACGATCCGACCCTCGCCATGGGTTGGACGCCCCTCAAGCTCCTACCAAGCTGGGACAATCTCCGCTAGGGGTCGAGCGTTAGACCATCGCCGGTCGTTGGCCACCTACCCCGCAGACATGACGGTTCAGAATGATCGTGCGAGGGCAAGTGGCTCCTTCCCAAGGTGGCAAGGAGATTGCCAAAATCAAGCACCAGTCTCATCGTCCAGTCACGCACAGTGGGAGGATACGCTCCCTCCCGAGGCAACGCCAGGGCCAAGCGCTGCGACATCAGCACTTGGCAAACGCGCATAAGGTAGGTGCGCCACTTCCCAGCGAGACAGAAAACTACGCCGCTCGATGTGCCTACCAACCCAGCATGGGGTGAGCAGACATCGGTCAGTCGCCAAGGCTGAAGACCAGGACTCCTAGGCATAGGACACCCCATCCTTTCTTTTCCAAATTCCCATGTAACATGCCTCCTCCGTCTATATAAAGGGAGGAAGGACCCTCTGGGAAGGGGACGGATTTTACAGGAAAATAGTTCTTACTCACATACACGATCCGAGCGCCCCCGCAGCCTCGAGTCCTTAGCACCTTCGGGCTTGTGAGCTCTCCCACTCATACGAGGCACTCAAGGCTAGCCCTCAGCCCTCGCTTGTAACACCGTGCAGTCGTCTGCACCCAAAAGCAATACAGACCCACCACACGAACTGAAGTAGGGACATTCAGCCCGAACCAGTATACTTCTTGGGCTCCCTGAGTCAGGCCATTCGAGGAGAGGGAATGCGCGATCCCTTGCCTAAAATTCGTATTGCCGGTATCCGAAATACCGACAGTTGGTATGCCAGGTAGGGGTCTTGTGCATCATCATCGTCGTCTCTGGATTCCCGTTCACTTCCTTGATGGCTACCTTCACCCGCAACGGCGTATCTGTGTCGAGGAGTGTGGGGTTACAGGTAGGCTACGCGAGCATAAAATCAAAATTTCTACCACGAACACCCAAGATCACATGGAAGTAAAGGATCACAGATCGTTACCCTTGTCGCGCAGATGCAGCGGAAGCAGATTCACGCGCGTTGAGGAAGTAGTTGATCACCTCCCGATCGGCACCGATCTCCACCGAGTTGTTGCCGTCCTCATCTGAGTGGTCGCCGACCTCGTCCGAGTGGTCGCCGATCTCGTCCGCGTGGTCGCCGACCTCGTCCGAGTGGTCGCCGATCTCGTCCGCGTGGTCGCCGATGAAAGTCGTCGGAGATCCAACCGAAAAGCGCGTCCACGGATGGCAGCGCCTCTAACAGTATCCACACGCATCGAGCAGAACGCCGTGCGGGTGTGCTAGCACCTCGCCGCACGCCTGGGTTTCGGGGAGCGAGGAGGGATGCACGCGGTGAACGTGGTGAGGGTTCTAATCCGTGCCATGCACTGTTCCCGGCCTCCCCTTTTATAGACACGCTAGTGGGCCGAAGCCCGCTAGGTTTCCATCTCCAATGCGGATCCTATCCATGCACAAACCCGTAAACTATTCCAACTCGTTAAGTGTGTGACCCGTTAGGTTTAGTGCAAGTCGGTTATGAATTCGAACCCGTTTCCAATTCATTGATCAACAATGACACCTAGCAGTACGTATTGACCCCCGGATGCACAGAATCAATATTCGGTTGAACCTTGATACACTCACATACCGATCCCTTCGCCACACGATACCAGTCAAGCTCAAGGCGAGATGCGTGCCACCCTTGTTGATAGCTCGACCACTTCACTCGACAGTGTGATGGATACAAACCATGACCAACTCTTTAGTCATATTAGCACGGCCGTGCATTTTCCTTATCCATCCACTCGAGGGGCCCAGAGGTATCTCTCCCGTTATCTAGGAGGGGCAAATCCCATCTTGATCATCACACCCTTGGCAATGTATCGTGGCATACCCAGTATTTCATCTTTATGACTACCCTGTTACGGTGTAGCGTTTGATGATACCAAAGCATACAAGTCTACATGCTAGGCATCCATGACAATCTCAGGTCTAAGGACCATATAGGCGTACCACTCGAAACTATACGCGATGGCACTATAAGAGATAACAACTCACAGCGTCTCGGAGTGGGTCTTGTCGACTACCCATGTTCTCCAACATGTGTCCACATTATTGGTTTGATATCTCCATATCTATGGTATGCGAAACATTACCATCAACCAATACATGTCTTTGATCAAATTATCACCGCTCCTCGTAATGATATGGATCGAGGACCCGTTTAGAATAATGTCACTTGACAATGTGTTTCACAATCAGATCGTATCCAATGAACAAAGTCGTAACATATATTCGAGGAACCGATAAACAAAGTTATCATTATTACATGAACAAAGACGTATTACAATCATCACCATGATTGATCTAGGGCATATTCCCTTCAATCTCCCACTTGCACTAGAGTCAATCATATAGGTACCGAATACCCATTGCTCTTGTGTGCGCCTCATGCTTTGGTTGTGGAAGGGCTTTGTCAACGGATCAGCCACATTTAGATCCGTGTGCACTTTGCTTATCTTCATATCACCTCTCTCAATGATCTCTCGGATCGTGGTATCGCCTGAGTATATGTTTGGATTTTTGGTGAGATCCAGGCTCCTTTGCTTGTGCAATGGCACCACTATTGTCACAATAGAGGTCCACCTGGAAAGGATGCACTAGTGACCACTCCCAATTCAGAAATAAATTTCCTGATCCAAAGCTGCTTCCTTTGTCGCCTAAGCTGCAATGTACTCGGCCTCCGTTGTGGAATCGCCATCGCCTCTTGCTTGGAACTTTTCCAGCTCACCGCCCCACCGTTGAGACAGAATACAAACCCGGATTGCGATCGCGAATCATCTCTGTCGGTTTGGAAGCTAGCATAGGCGTAACCTTTACGACGAGCTCCTCCTCTCCTCCAAAGACCAAGAACATCTCCTTAGTCCTTCGCAAGTATTTGAGGATGTTCTTCTGACCACCCAGTGACTATCACCAGGATTCGATTGGTACCGCCGTGACACTCAGAGCATATGACACATCCGGGCGCGTACACAACATGGCATACATGATGGATCCAATAGCCGGGCGTATGGGATCCGACTCATTCTCTCTTGCTCATCGGTGTCGAAGCACACCGAGTCTTGCTAAGACTTACACCATGTGACATTGGCAAGAAACCTTTCTTGGAATCATGCATGTTAAACCGCTTTAGTATCTTGTCAATGTAATGCATTTTGGCTCAATCCAATTAGCCTTTTGATCTATCTCTATAGATCTTTATGCCCAAAATATATGCTGCATCTCCCAAGTCTTTCATCGAGAAACTCTTTCTCGAGATAAGATTGTGCAAAGATCCAACATCGAATATCATTTCCGATCAATAGTATGTCATCCACATACAAGACCAGAAATACAAGTGCGCTCCCACTAGCCTTCTTGTAAATACAAGGCTCTTCCTCATTTTTGATGAAGCCAAACTGTTTGATCACTTTATCAAAACGAAGGTTCCAACTCCGAGATGCTTGCTTCAGTCCATAAATGGACTTCCTAAGCTTGCATACTTTGTCGAGATTAGTAGGATCGACAAAACCCTGGCTGTACCATGTACACATCCTCGCTTAGGTTTCCATTTAGGAAAGCCGTTTTGACATCCATTTGCCGAATCTCATAATCATGATATGCGGCAATTGCTAACATGATCCTGGATAGATTTTACCATGGCGATCGCGAATAAGTTTCATCATAGTCCACACCATGAATCGCTTATACCCTTTTGCCACCAATCGTGCCTTAAAAATGTGAACATTTCCATCGGCGTCTATCTTCTTCTTAAAGACCCATTTGCACTCGATAGTTTTTACACCATCGAGCAGATCAACCAAGCTCCAAACTTGATTATCATACATGGACTTTAACTCGGATCTCATGGCCTCCAGCCATTTCTCGAGTCTGGGCCCACCATAGCTTCCTCATAATCCTTGGGCTCGTCATTTTCCAATAATAACACATCGCGTTGCTCCGTCATGAGGAACATGAACCTCTCAGAGCGCGGCTTGCCCGTGAGGACCTCCGTGGGTGGCACCTCATCAACGAGTTCAACAACACGTTGCTCATCCTGCCGAGGACTAGCCGGAGCTGAAGCATTTTCGTGTATTTCTCGAACTTCTTCGAGTTGCACCTTGCTCCCACTAGCTCTTTTGAAAACTCATTCTCCAAAAGACACGGTCAGGGCGACAAACATTTTTCCTTCTTCCCGGTTATAAAAATAATACCCTTTGGTTTCCCTTGGGTACCCCACAAAGAAGCATTTATCCGACTTGGCGTAAAGCTTATCGACGTCATACGTTTTACATAAGCCTCACATTTCAAATTTTAAGAAAAGACAAGTCGAGGATGTTTCCCTTTCCATAACTCATATGGTGTCTTATCAACGGATTTAGATGGAACCCTATTCGGATGAACGCAATTGCTTTCTAGAGCGTGTCCCGAATGACAATGGAAGATCGACTTGACTCATCATAGACCGTACCATGTCCAACAAAGTTCGGTTCCTTCGCTCGGATACCCCATTCCATTGAGGTGTCCCAAGTGAGTCAATTGTGGAACAATTCCACAACTCTTTAGATGATCACTAAACTCTTGGCTCAAATATTCACCTCCACGGTCGGACCGTAGAAATTTAATTTTCTTGCCCAAATGATTTTCTACTTCATTACGAAACTCTTTGAATTTTTCAAAAGATTCAAACTTATGCCTCATTAGATAGATATAGCCATATCTACTAAAGTCATCGGTGAAAGTAATGAAGCATCGATAACCACCTCTCGGCAATTGAGCTCATTGGTCCACATACATCGGTATGTATGAGAGCCAACAACTCGCGCATTCTCTCACTTGTGCCGGTGAAAGGTGCCTTTGTCATCTTGCCAAGTAAACAAGACTCGCATGTTTCAAAAGATTCCAAATCTAATGGACCAAGAAGACCATCTTTATGGAGCTTCTCCATGCGTCTTTTATTTATATGGCCCAAGCGACAATGCCATAAATAAGTGGAATTAGCATCATTTGTTTTGAGTCTTTTAGTATTAACATTGTTTATAGAAGCATTACCAAGATCTAGAACATACAACCCATTCACCAATGGACAGTTACCATAGAGCAAGCCTTTGAAATAAATAGAACAATTCCTGTTCTTTATTACAAAATCATATCCATCTTCCTCTAAACAAGAAGAAGAGATAATGTTCTTACTCAAGGCAGGAATGTAATAACAATTATTCAATTCCATGACTAAACCAGAAGGTAATGACAAGGGATAGACACCAACGGCCTTCGCAAAGAACCATTGCTCCATTGCCGACGCGAATTTCCAACTCGCCAATCTTGCAATCTCTAGTCCTTCTTAACCCCTGCAACGATTTGCAAGTATGAATCATTGATCCGGTATCAAATACCCAAGATTCGGCAGGACAAGTTGCAAGATTAACTTCTATAACATTAATACCTGAAGTAGAAGGAACCTTTCCTTTCTTTCTGTCTTCCAGGTACTTTAGACAGTTTCTCTTCCAATGCCCACAACCCTTGCAGTAGTGACATTTATCAGAAGCATTAGGGCCAAACTTTGGCCTTTCTTTAGGCTTTGGTTTTGGGTCTTGGATCTTATCCTCACCACAACTTATAGCCTTGCGCTTCCTTTTCTTATCCTTTTGAATCATCATCACATGATTTGTGCCTTTCTTTATGCTCTCTTCCAGCTTTCAGCATTCCATGCGATTCGGTCGATTCTTCTCCAGTGTTCATATGAAAGTTCGTAATGAACGGTTCATAGCTTCGCAGGAGCGACCGAGAATCACATCTGTGGCCAACTCATTTTGCAAGGAAAACCGAGCTTCTCCAAGCTCTCAATGTAACCAATCAACTTGATTACATGAGGGCTAATAGAAGCACCCTCACCACTTGCACGCAAAACAATGCTTTAGATATCGAATATCTTTCAGCCCTTGCTTGGTTCTCAAACATGCCCTTAAGGCCTACAATCATAGTGTAGGCATCGGCGTGCTCATATTGCTTTTGAAGCTCGGAGTTCATTGTGGCAAGCATGAGACAGTGACATCTAGGGCGTCGTTAGTGTGCTTCTCATAAGCACGCTTATCAGCCGGATGCATTTTCAGGCAATTCATCGGGATATGGACCGTCTAGAACATATTCCTTCTTTTCAGCCTTGAGAACAATTCTCAAGCTTCGATACCAATCCATAAAATTCGTCCCAGAGTTTTTCCTCTCTAGAATCGATCGCAAGTTAAAACCAGAGTTTGCATTAACAGCGTTTGGTGCCATCTACAACATAAATAAGCAAAGTTTCAGCACTAAGTTCATGTTAATCTCTTATTAAATAATTTTAATAAAAGATGCTTCCATTAAGATCACTTTCCCTCTGGCGATCTCCATGGAACAAGATCCATGGTCACTACGGTTCGGGTAATGACTTGTCAATACCACTTGAACCCGTGACATAGGTAGGCAACACCTTGCCAATCACATCATATGTGACTCTTGCTTGTTGGGGTGGCATCATATGCCCCGGCGCCCAACATCGATGCCCCAAGTCCCAAATCCTATTTGGATGACTCAGTTAAGCAAACCAATACTATGCTCGTGAGTGCACGGGTTAGGCTACACTCACTCTATTGTACAAGTAAGAGGGTGGCGTTCTGACTTGTCAAGACCTTATCCACCATCGTACAAGACAGTAGACGCAGCTATTGAAAAAGGGCATCTTACTCTTAATTTTCGAGGGAAACTATTCAATCAGATTAACATATTCACCACATATGACGTGAAAGAATAGCAATGCTAGGTAAATCATCACAGGCAAAGCAAATAGACTATGAACTAGTATGGCCTATGGCGTGGCGATCTCCATCTTCCACGACCTTCCTTGCACACCCGGCCATCAGAATTGAAGCCTCCAAGAACATGTACTAAACTACTACATCTAGCAGCTAGTAGCAAAATTACATGAGGATTCAAGGCATCACATGCCGGCACGCAGGCCGTTATACAATAATATGACAGCCCACAGCTGCAATTAATCATGACACGTAGGCCATGAATTTCACAATCATGCATCAAATACACAAAGGGTCCATACTGTTCACAACATACCCCGCAAAAACAAGTTAGGCGCTGGATCGATTCTAGCGCGCGGGAAGTGAACAAGTTTTAATTTATGGACACTATGCTGACTATCACGGCGGTCCCGCATCTATGAAAACGCTATGGAACTTCAATCGGATTGATCTCATCAAGCCGATTCCGAGCCATCAGAATGTCTCAGTTTCCATAGGATCGATCTTCATCGATCCATCGCGCGAGGTTCCCTTGAGAGGGTGGCGACCACACCGATCTCGATCTGTTGGCTCGATATGTTCGGCACTTGCTACTACCCCGATGGTGTTACCAAAGGTAGGGGTAATGCATGGCACCTAATCTGAAACGAGCACGAACTAATCTTTTTGATCGTGTAGAGCCACCATCTCATTCCTCATACTTCCCCAATACCTATTGATCCAATCAACCCGTGATAAACATAACGAGACATCGACATGTGCGCGTGATCCGAATCCAAAACTACACATGATCGGCTCGATACCCTTTGTGGGGTTCTGGTGTAGGCTACGCGAGCATAAAATCAAAATTTCTACCACGAACACCCAAGATCACATGGAAGTAAAGGATCACAAATCGTTACCCTTGTCGCGCAGATGCAGCGGAAGCAGATTCACGCGCGTTGAGGAAGTAGTTGATCACCTCCCGATCGGCACCGATCTCCACCGAGTTGTTGCCGTCCTCATCCGAGTGGTCGCCGATCTCGTCCGCGTGGTCGCCGACCTCGTCCGAGTGGTCGCCGATCTCGTCCGCGTGGTCGCCGATGAAAGTCGTCGGAGATCCAACCGAAAAGCGCGTCCACGGATGGCAGCGCCTCTAACAGTATCCACACGTACCGAGCAGGAACGCCGTGCGGGGTGTGCTAGCACCTCGCCGCACAGCTTGGGTTTCTGGGGAGCAGGAGGGATGCACGGCGGCTGAACGTGGTGAGGGTTCTAATCCGTGCCATGCACTGTTCCTGGCCTCCCCTTTTATAGACACGCTAGTGGGCCGAAGCCCGCTAGGTTTCCATCTCCAATGCGGATCCTATCCATGCACAAACCCGTAAACTATTCCAACTCGTTAAGTGTGTGATCCGTTAGGTTCAGTGCAAGTCGGTTATGAATTCGGAACCCGTTTCCAATTCATTGATCAACAAATGGCACCTAGCGATGCGTATTGACCCCGGATGCACAGAATCAATATTCGGCTGAACCTTGATACACTCACATACCGATCCCTTCACCACACGATACCAGTCAAGCTCAAGGCGAGATCGTGCCACCCTTGTTGATAGCTCGACCACTTCACTCGGCAAGTGTGATGGATACAAACCATGACCAACTCTTTAGTCATATTAGCACGGCCGTGCATTTTCCTTATCCATCCACTCGAGGGGCCCAGAGGTATCTCTCGTTATCTAGGAGGGGCAAATCCCATCTTGATCATCACACCCTTGGCAATGTATCGTGGCATACCCAGTATTTCATCTTTATGACTACCCTGTTACGGTGTAGCGTTTGATGATACCAAAGCATACAAGTCTACATGCTAGGCATCCATGACAATCTCAGGTCTAAGGACCATATAGGCGTACCACTCGAAACTATACGCTGATGGCACTATAAGAGATAACAACTCACAGCGTCTCGGAGTGGGTCTTGTCCGACTACCCATGTTCTCCAACATGTGTCCACATTATTGGTTTGATATCTCCATATCTATGGTATGCGAAACATTACCATCAACCAATACATGTGCTGATCAAATTATCACCGCTCCTCGTAATGATATGGATCAGGGACCCGTTTAGAATAATGTCACTTGACAATGTGTTTCACAATCAGATCGTATCCAATGAACAAAGTCGTAACATATATTCAGGGAACCGATAAACAAAGTTATCATTATTACATGAACAAAGACGTATTACAATCATCACCATGATTGATCTAGGGCATATTCCCTTCAAGGAGCTGGATCCGCTTCAGCGCCCTCGACTTCGTCGCCACTTCGGCGGGAGAGCTCGTACTCGTCCATGCCACCTCTCGGGATCGGGCATCCACTGGGAGCCTGGACTCCGTCACCGACGTCCTTGGCAACCTCCGTCTCGAGGCCCCCGCACGGACCCCGATGCTGTAGCCCATCAAGGACTATACCATCTCTCGCGGCAGCTCGCATGAGCTCAAGCGGGCGACGACGTCGCCCCCCGCAGGCTCACACCTCGTGGCAATGACCGGCTATGTGCCGGCCTCCATCCACGACTTACTGGAGGACTCCTCCAGCCATGACTCCAGCTCCGACATAGAGCGCATTGCGGACAAATCGCACTCCCGCGAATGTAACATGGCGGGTGTGACCGACCCGGCCGCAACCCCCGCAAGTCTAGGAACTCATATCATAACCCACCAACAATTGGAAGCTAACTTTGCAAAACCTCTCATTCTAACCAAAATCAACATTTTGGGAAAAAAAACATTGACTCTAAAGTCAAATATCTGCACACACAACTGCTACAAATTTTCTCAAAGAGAAAGGGAAACTCATTTCCAAAAAGAAACACTTCACTAACAAAATCACTTATGAAACATTCATAAAGTCCACCTTTGAAGCACTTGCAAACACCGCACACATTTTCCAAATAACTCCAACTCTAGCCAAAAAGCGTTACAAATTAAATGTTTAGCTCAAGAGTTTCCAACACAACCCACTATTACCATCTACTTCCGTTTAAAGATTTATTCCAAAGGTAATTTAGTGTGAACACGAAAGAGCGCGACCCACTCAAAAAACTTTTGAGTGTAAATCCATACCCATAGCATAAACTAAACAAATTAGCCAAACCAAAGGTTTGCACCAATCACTACAAGTTTAGGGAAACTCTGAAACGAAACATAAGGAACACCTTGACTGAACGCATTCAGCCAAAATAGCAAACAACCCAACCAGACCAAAAAGGTTTTAAACACCAGCTCAGCATAGATACAACCATCTCTAGTGTTCCATTATGCTTTCCATTAAAGGCTTCAATATTCACTATTTACTCCTTGAGAAGCCCCATCATAGTTCAACCAAAATCTACATCACAAACTCTTTCTCTTATTACCTTTCCCAATACTTATAAATAAAGTTTATAATGATTATCAAAAAGACATCCAACCAATACTACCTCATCCTGATCCCCACAGACAAATACATCATAAAACATCATATTCTCAATTTAAAACATAATACTTCAAAAAATTCTTTAGCATGATCAACCTATCAAGTTTACACTGTCCGTACGTCAACATCTTGACAATTGAAACTTGTTCAATCAATAAATGATTTCAACAAGTAAATATTACCTCCACAAGACAAAGTTCGTAAATATGATTCTAAGATATACATTCATTAAGGATAAAATTCTACATCATGTTAATTATCTAAGGTTCAATCCATCACATGTTACATTTTTCTCCATTTTAACCATGGGTTTCAGCAAGTAATCTAAACAATTACCACCACTACTAAGTCATCAATAACAATAAATGGGCATAATCATCAAACCTCAACACTGCTTTTAGCTACCCTATACATAGGTTATAACAAAATTGCCATTACACAACATTCTCCATCTATTAAAATAAATTTAATAAGTCAGACCATCACAATGCTCTTAAAATATCGTCAAACCACAAAACCTATATCTTTCCAATTGACATCGATACTAGCATTTCAGGAACACCACTGCGTACTTCCAATTATGCTATTAGTTTGCAGCAACACAAATAGCAACTCTAATCAACTTCCCAGCTAAGGTCACAAGCCAACACGATTAAATTTCTCTAACAACATGTTAAGTTAGAACATCTTTAAACAACCAACAAAGTTTCTTTAACCAAATCAATAGTTTACATCATCTTAACGTTCTCACTACGCATCAAGGTTTAAAACTCTAAACACTATAAATGGTCATCTTATCATTAAGTAAAAGCAGCGTGCTACCTCATTTTTAACATAAAGCTACAAATTCTAAGCATGTACATTAACACATTTAATCATTCTCGCTACAGGGTACTCTAAATCACTAGTAGTCTATTTATTCTCAAGTTAAAGATAATAATCACACTGAATTGTTTCAACTCACAAATTAACTTAGCAATACGTCATTCCATAAACCACATTAGTATATACCACAAAGCACGGACACAAAGTTTTCTAAACACCTTCATGGGTCACCTACTCTTGACGAACATCATGAAATTCAACTTTAAAGATAACCACAGCTCAGGAACAAGAAACGAACACCGATAAACCAAATCCTTTTCGATAAAGATTCAAACTTAGCTCCACCCAATTTAAGGTCTGCACAAGGAGAAACTCCAACACTTTTCTTAGATAGGGAGAATAACAACCACATAAGTTTCCTCCCCAAGACAGTCCACAATAGCCAACAAATTCGGGTGTCAAAGCAAAAATCGCGACAAAAAGACGCGTAACACAAAACTCTTCTTCTTCGTCTTCAACCAAGGAAGACAAAACCACAAACCGCCTACGTAACAATCCACGAAAATCCAATACCAAATACTTTTCTTTTGATTTCAAACAACTAAAATCAAGAAAACCAACCAACCGACCGTCAAATCGGTAAAGAACATCCGAAGGAATCCACCACCAACTCTTCTATTTGTCTCTAATCAACTACCCGATCTACGACAGAAAGGTAAGCACTCTTCTCCCACCGGGGTTAATGGTTCTTCGGTGATGGCGCTAACCGGCCACACCGTCAAACCACACCCTTACTATGAAAAAAAAGAGGTGACCGAAACCCTTCAACACCACAACCCCACTTTATCACAATAACAAGAACAATCCAATCAATTCTCTCAATAACATAACAACATACATTATCAAATATAGCATTCAACATCAAGGCTTAAATATAACATTTAAGCGTAAAGCAACAATACCCTTTCCTACTGTGCATCCATGTGTGTCAAATTTTAAATTAGTTATTCCACTTACACAAATTTTAATGTTGCTATCCTATGGCAAAATTTTAAGTATAACCTAAGCCATGTTTCTAGGTTATCCCACATCACATTTTAGGTAAACCTAAGGTATGACACTAAAATACATGCTCCAAGGACCTAAACCCCGCTCTGATACCAACTGTAACACCCGGCATTTAGTATGCCCTGGATGTCACCAAACATGATAAACATAGCATCTAAATGGCACAAATAAAGATAAATTACAGCAAAGGTGCAAATGCTAAAACCGAAAATTTCGGCAGCATCTCCTTTGTTTTTCCATGATTTGAAGCAACAGTAATAATATGGCAATGTATAGCATAATATGAGACATCTAAAACAACAATAACAATTGATATGGCAACATCTTACGTATAAAATAATGAATCCAACCACTCCAAAATTATAACGAATCAAAAGATGAACTTAAGCACACAACCAAGCCATACTCCAAGTTTCATGGCACTAATCTTATTATTATGTCTCCAAATGATAAAAACTGTCTATATGTGAGGAGCTACGTGTAGAAGTGTAGCTAAATCCCTTTCCCACATGCAAGTTTCACAGTACCTAAAAACAACATAAGACACAAGCGTGAGTTCATCACTCAGCAAGTATATTGCAATGGAACAAAACGAACAGTTCAATGCTAATATCTCTATATATCATGCTTAACATTATAACCATGTTCAAATCTCATTGTACACATCTCATTATCATCATCATGTATGCAATGCAATGCACATGTCTCCTCGAAGCACATACCGGTATTGCCGAGTGCACACCCGCCGGCGTGCACCCTCTTTCCCCTTCCATCCCGTAGATGGAGGGTGCCTACTCCTCGCTTCCATTTACAACTGTGGATGGAATCATGAGGTAGGTCTTATTCAATGGAGCTCCGGATTAGTCATAACTTTCTCACCGACCTTACCGGACTAGTTATGACTTTCTCACCGACCTGGCTAGTTCTCATGCCATGTATGCAAATATGTTATAAACATAAACAACTTGCACATAAACTCAACTAATCATTGCATAGCCTCATAATAAACCATTTTCATCATCTCGCAAGCAAGAGTCAATCATGGCATCATATCATAGAACATGTGTAAACCATCTCATTATCAAACATTACGGCTCCCTAAGCTGCAACCACTACAATACACTTGCCTTCAACCGCGGGCGACGGATTGGCGAGAGGTCGAGGGAACTCCCGGGGGCACACCACCTGCACATAGGTACCACACACTCAAAACGTCCCCCACAAAATAGTACAAGATCGAACCTCTAACCCGACTCCGCAAACTATCCCTAAAACCCGAAAATAGAGAATCTATCCCAACGGGACTGCGGGCTTCCAACAAGCATAACTTGAGTTCTAATACTCCAAATTATGTAAACGAGTACATTTTCTCGAAGCTTAGAAAATTTTCTAGATTTTTCTAAGTATTGGGAAAAACTGATTCGGCCTCTAAAATTGACTAATCTACAGATCAACATGATCTTTCCCAATCACGTCACAGTTTTGAACACATTCGGTAAAAAAGCCATAACATTCAAATGGCTGATCGGAATTTCATGTTCTTGGTGTCCACTGAAAGGTATTGAAATTACCTACAACTTTCTCAACAGGCGGATGACCAAATTCCGACTCTAAAATTGTGAAAACTTAAGCCCTAGGTCGGGGTGCAAATCTGCCCGAGGACAGAACGTGGGACAGCAATGCAATCTCCCTAATCTCATCTAGGAACAGCACCTAAACACCAAATTTAACCATAGAATTACCCATCTAACAACACCTAGACCACCCCGAACAAGACCCCAAATCCGTACCTCTTCTTGATGGATCACCCGGTCGACGAACACCTCCTCCTTGCGACCTGATCTCTCCTCCAATCGTCGGGAATACCGGAATCGCCGAGAACGCCGGATCCTCTTGGACGGAGAGCTCCTGTACAACAAGATCACACGGAGGGAGAGGCTCTAGGGCCGACCAGAGGAGGGGAGGGAGGTGGAGAGGAAGGGGGAGGGGTGGAGGTGTAAGGGGGTGCTAGGGGGGTGGCGGCTAGGGTTAGGGAAGGAGGGGGGCACACATAGGGCAGGGCTGGCTCATGGGAGGGCCTTTTGGTAGGAAATTGCCCCCCTTGGGCCCCAAACACTCCCCCACCAACGGCCCACTACATCCCCCTAAAGCCCAACTAGCTCCCGCTAGGCCCAAACTTCCCTAGAAGGCCCAAATTCTTCCCCGGAAAGGCCCAAACTCACAGGGAAGGCCCAAAAACATGATACAAAAATCATACCTTAAAGTTGACATCGAAAGAGTCTCATACCGTCATTCCGTGGTGTCACAGTCCATTCGGCGGTGAAGTAAGCGAGTGCCTAGGATTTGATGGCAGTCTGTGGCTTGAATGTGATCTCAAAGGCTCCAAGCTCGGATGCCCACTTTGCGATCCTCCCGGTGGCCTCCCTATTGTGGAGTATGGCTCCGATTGAGAAGGCGGTGATCACCGAAATTGCGTGCTCTTGAAAATAATGCTTGAGCTTGTGGGAAGTGACCAACACGGCATATAGCAACTTTTGTATCTGCGGGTACCATACCTTGGATTCGCCCAATACTTCGCTGACAATGTAGACTGGACATTGTACCTTTTGCACGTGTCCCAACTCCTCTCGCTCCACAACGATTGTTGCACTGACTACGTGAGTCATCACTGCTATGTAAAGCATGAGGGGCTCCTCTGGCATTGGGGAAGCTAGTGTTGGTGGTGTCGTTAAGAAGGCCTTGAGGTCCTTGAAAGCCTGTTGTGCCTCCGGGGTTCACTAGAACTTGTCCTGCCTCTTGAGGAGCTTGAAAAACGGTGTCCCCCATGTCCCAAGGCAGGAGATGAATCTGTCGAGTGCCACCATGCATCCTGTGAGTTTTTGAATGTCTTTTGGACCAGTTGGTGGCTTCATCCTTAAGATGGCATTGATATTCTCAGGGTTTTCCTCGATGCCACGGTGGGACATGATGAATTCGAGTAGTTTTCATGAAGGGACTCCGAAAACACACTTCTCAGGATTGAGCTTCATCTTGTAAGCCCTTAGGCTTTCGAACGTCTCGGCTAAGTCGGAGATGAGGTCCCCCTTCAACCGAGATTTGACCACGACATCGTTCACGTATGCCTCCACATTGCGTCTGAGTTGAGTATGAAAATACTACTGTATCGCGCGTTGATAGGTTGCGCTAGCGTTTTTCAACCCGAATGGCATTATGACGTAGCAGAAGGCCTCGAACGGTGTGATGAACGAAGTCATGCAGTCTTCTTCATTAAGATTGATCTGGTGATACCCCAAGTAGGCATCTAGGAAACTCAGGAGCTCAGAGCCAGCGGTTGAATCTACCACTTGATCGATGCGAGGTAGCCCGAATGGTTCTTTGGGGCACGCTTTGTTGAGATTGGTGTAATCAACACACATGCACTAACTTTTATTCTTTTTGTGGACGAGAACCGGGTTTGCTAACCAGTCCGGATGATACACTTCTTTTATAAAGCATGCAGCTAAAAGTTTGGTGATCTCCTCCCTGATTGCGTCCAACCGGTGTTAAGCAAACCGCTAGAGCCGTTGTTTAACAGGATTCGCCTTCACGTCGACGTTGACGGAGTGCTCGATCACCTCCCTTGGAACACCGGACATGTCGGACGGCTTCCACGCAAAGATGTCCTGGTTCGCCCGGAGGAAGGTGACGAGCGTGTCTTCATATTTCTCATCGAGCCTTGTCCCAATCAAAGCCGTTTTGGATGGGCTGGATGGGTCGAGTGCTATCTTTTTGACCTCTTTGTCAGGCATGATTCCTGACTTGGCCTGCTTTTGGTGGGAATGTCTTCAGCCTGCTGGACGAAAGCTGTTAGTTGGAGTTTTTCTAAGTCAGCCGACGCCCGTACTACCTTGGCCAGCTCACAGCTGTCGCACAGGAAAGACTTCTTGACGTCACTATGAACCGTGATAACGCCCTTTGGGCCCGGCATCTTCAGCATCGAGTAGGTGTAATGTGGCATCGCCATGAGCTTGGCTAAGCTCGGTCTCCCTAAGATAGCGTGATATGCTGTCTCAAAATCAGTCACATCAAAATTCATGTACTCGGTCCGGGATTTCTCCTTTGTGCCGAATGTAACGGGCAAGGAGATCTGCCCAAGTGGTACAGAGGATGTCCTGGGGATTACCCCCATGGAATGGTGATGAGCTTGACCTCAATTCGGAGCGAGGAATCTTCATTTCGTTGAGAGTCTTTGTGAATATGATATTCAGTCTACTCCCTCCGTCGATTAGCACCTTTTTGAGCTTCACGTTGCGGATAACCGGGTCCAGCACCAGGGGGTACCTCCCCGGGTATGGTATGTGATCTGGATGATCTGAGCGGTCAAATGTGATCGGGACCTTGGACCATCTCAGGTATTGGGGGTCGTAGGCGTGATTGCGTTGATGTCTCGAGCGGTGAGCTTTTGTTTTCGCTTAGACTCATACGTACTTGAGCCCCCAAATATGAAATTGAGCTCATGCTCGATCTCCTGGTAGTCGTCTTCTTCTGGAGAATCTTTCTTCTTACCGGCCTCCTCTTTGTCCTTGGGATCTAACGGTTTGTTGTTCTCCCACGCGAATCTCTTCAGAGTGAAGCAGTTTTTCATGGCATGTTTCCCTTTTGGATGGAAAGGGCACTGCGTGTTCATTACTTCGTCGTAGTCTTTGGTTTGTGGTGGCTTTGTTCGGCCGCAACCAACTGTTGCGACCAGTTCCTCGCGCCTTCCGTTTCTTGTCCTTCTGCTTTGAGGACTCGGTGTGGTCCTTTTTGTCCTTCTATTGCGGTCGATCCTCCCGGCGTTCGGCCAAGGCATCTGAGGCTGCTGCATAGCGGTCGGCTAGGATAAACATTTCCCTTATCGTAGTCGGGGGTTTCCGGGACATCTTCTTGATGAGGTCGGGATTGCTGACTCCTTTCTGGAATGCCGCAATGACAACCGCATCCGAGACGTCCCGGACTGTGTTCTTTTTCTATGTGAAGCGTCGGATGAATTTTCGCAGGGACTCGTTCTTCTTCTGATGAAGCTAATACAAATCTCACGGAGTTCTAGACCTATCATAAGTGCTCTGAAAGTTTGTAATGAATTCCCCACAAAGATTTCCCCAAGAATCTATGGAATTCCTTGGTAGCCCTGTGAGCCATGCCTACGCCAGCGGGGCGAGCATGACTGGTAGGTAATTTGCCATTACGCTGCTATCACCTCCAGCCGCTTTAACTGATAGGGCGTAGACCTGTAGCTAGTCTTCTGAATCTCTTTCTCTGTCAAACTTGACGATGCCCTTGGGGTTGAAACCGTGGGCCACACCACTCAGCGGTGCCGAGCGGTGAACACTCGAACTCCGTCAATGGGATCCTCTTCTTGGCGGGGTGAGTAACGATGCGACGGAGATTCCACTCGGTGATCATTATCGTCGTGGCGATCTGGATGGTTGCGATTCCGGCGTCTGCTGATACCCACATTCAGCGCTCGCGGTCGCTACAGCTGCCGTCCCGACGTTGGTTTCCCGGACGCATTATATTTCAAATGCTATCATAGCGACACTACGGTACTAGATCATGTAAGAACTCTGAAGTTAAGCGTGCTCGGGCGAGAGTAGTAGTAGGATGGGTGACCTCTTGGGAAGTGCGTTAAAATCGACGATAGAACTCATTAGTTAAGCGTGCTTGGGCGAGAGTAATACTAACTAGGATGGGTGACCTCCTGAATCTCTTCGTGTTGTTTTAAAACTGCCAGAATATTGAATATAAACATTTATATCACTGCCAGATTTGGTGTCAGCCGGTAGTGATATGTATATATCACTGCCGGATTTGGTCTTTAACCGGCAGAGATATCTATTATCACTGCCGGTTTACTCTTTAACCAGCAGAGATATCTATTATCACTGTCGGTTCCTAAGCCGGCAGTGATAATCCCGAGTATCACTGCCAACCAATCACTGCCGGCTCCCATAACCGGCAGTGATAGCGTTTTGGACCCGGCAGTGATGTACTGTTCTGTAGTAGTAGCCATCGAAGTTCCTCCCAGATCTGATCTGATTCGTGTCTGAAAGGGTGAGCGCACCGAACTTGTCGATGGTGAAGTGGAGGCTCCCGAAGCGGAATACCTGACCGGGAGCGAAGATGACGCTGTTTCTGTTGATGGAAGCCATTAAGCTCGTCGAGATTGATCTTCTCGCTTCCCCTACCTGGCGCGCAAACTGTCGACGTTTGTTGTCTGCAATAATCTATATGGGGCTATGCACTGGATCCAAACTCAATAATAACATGGGACAAGGGATTAGACAGGTTCAGACCCTCAGCGGTGGAGGTAATACCCTAGTCCTGTGTTCTGGGATTATGAGATGTATGTTCCTAAAATCTATAGTTTCATGGAATAGAAACTAAAATCTATAATTTTCTGATAATTTGTTCAAAAGACTTATAGTTTTATGAAATTTACTCAACTTTTAAAGAGCAAAATCCTCATCAAAATACGAGACTATGCACACCAAATGAAAGAACACAAAGGGGGACGTGGAGGGAATGAGAAAGAAGGGCATCTTAACCGGGTTATATCAACTATCTTCTATCTTATGCTGGAAAGATTTCGAGCCTCCTCGCGGCCTCTCCGTACGCGCGGACGGCGCAGCGCCAAAGTGAGGCCTCCACATCTTGGCCCGTGTTACTCTCGACGGCCCATCCTTGGTCAAGGGCTGCAGACCACCAGGTGCATCCGCAAGTATCTGTCCTGGGTCTTTATAGATCCTTCTAGCTCGCTCGGCTGCTACCGCTCCTCGTCAGGTTAATAATATCGAAACCGAAAAAACTAATAGAAAACTGATATTCGAAATTCTAAAATATCAAACTGAAAATCGCTAGAAAATCATCAGAAATCAAAGGGGTTAAGAGTTCAAAATTTTTGAAAACAATAAAAAAAAATCGAAAACCAAAAACTAGCCGGTTTTGACTGGTGTTGATCGCATGCTGAAGTCTGACACACTACCACATGATTCTTGACATCAAAAACTGGACAGTTTTACGTCGCATAAATTTTTTGGAAAATTTTTGAATTTTTTTAAATTTGATCAATTTATCGAACGGTTTTATATATCAAACTGGCTCGATAAGCTCAAAAATCGATGAATTTCGACCATTTCTGTGAACCCTCGCGCTATGCACCCCGTGCCCTCGCTTCTTTCTCCCCCTTGCTTTCCTCCGGCTGCCGTTTTTCCCCTTCTTTGTTCTGGTTTCGGCTCTACGGCCATCTCACTGATGGGATCCTTCCCCTGTTTCAGGCGCCATGTTATAGGAATAACAGTAGGTGATTTTTTTATTAAAAAAAATACTAGGTGATTCTGAGAAAGCTGAGGACAAATTAATATATCTCATTATCGACACTACTAGCTTGATGCGCATACGGATTACGGAGATCAATCACGACGTCTGTGGAAAGGAAAAGCTCTGTTAAAGAAGAAAGCGATGTTTACTGCCCTAGCTAGCTAGGTAGCGTGTCGCCGGTCTCCAGCGCAAAACATAAACTGCAAGGAAGACAGTGTGCAACCTTCTAGTACATACCGGATGCCCTTGCATCTTGGCTCTGCTGTCGACAACAACCAATCCCATGTCCTCCAACATGAAGCTTATGTTCACGCTTCTACAACTCTTCTTCCTGAGCCTTAATCTAGCAGCCTTCGCTACCAGCGACGACCGATTCGTCTACTCCGGTTTCTCTAGTGCTAAGTTGGCCGTCGACGGTGCAACCGCGGTCACATCAGATGGCCTCCTCGAGCTCACCAACGGCACAGACCAACAGAAGGGCCACGCGTTCTACCCGACTCCACTGCGCTTCGTCAGGTCGCCCAACGGAACGGTCCAGTCCTTCTCCACCTCCTTTGTGTTCGCCATCTTGTCCGTCTACACTGACCTAAGTGCCCATGGCATGGCCTTCGTCGTGGCACCGAGCAGAAACTTCTCTGCCGCGTTGCCTGGCCAATTCCTGGGACATCCAGAGCAATGGCAACGTCAGCAACCACTTCTTCGCCGTTGAGCTCGACACCATCCAAAACAAGGAGTTCAGTGACATCAACGCCAACCACACTGGCGCCAACGCCAACGGTCTCAGATCACTGCAGTCCTACTACGCCGGCTACTACGATGATAAGGACGGTAACTTTCGCAACTTGAGTCTGATCAGCCGTGAGCCTATGCAAGTGTGGGTGGACTACGACGAGAAGGATGCACAAATCACCGTGACGATGGCTCCCCTCAAGGTTGCCAGACCAGTAAAGCCATTGTTCACAACCATATACAACCTCACACCGGTGGTTACAGATGTCGCATACGTCGGCTTCTCCTCTGCGACCGGCACAATCAATGTGCGGCATTGCTTGCTTGGCTGGAGCTTTGCGATGAATAGCCCTGCTCTGCCCATCGACATCGCTAAGCTACCGAAGCTGCCACGCATGGGCCCAAAGCCACGATCCAAGGTATTGGACATTGTTTTGCCAATAGCAACTGCAGCATTCGTCCTCACTATTGGCACCATTGGTGTTCTACTATTACGGAGGCATTTCAGGTATGCCGAGGTGCGAGAAGATTGGGAGGTTGAGTTCGGACCACACCGGTTCTCGTACAAGGATTTATTCCATGCAACGGAAGGATTCAAGAACAAGCACCTATTAGGCATTGGAGGATTTGGGAGGGTATACAAGGGTATCCTTCCAGTCTCTAAATTGGAAATTGCTGTGAAGAGGGTGTCACATGACTCAAAGCAGGGAATCAAGGAATTTATTGCGGAGATCGTTAGCATAGGCCGTCTCCAACATCGCAACCTCGTGCCATTACTTGGCTATTGTCGACGAAGAGGTGAATTATTTTTAGTGTACGAGTACATGGCGAATGGAAGTGTTGACAAGTATCTACATGGTAAAGAAGGCAAACCCATTCTGAATTGGTCTCATAGGTGGCGTATCATCGAAGGCATTGCGTCTTGCTTGGTCTACCTCCATGAGGAGTGGGAGAAAGTTGTCATCCATCGGGACATCAAAGCAAGTAACGTTCTTCTTGATAGCGACATGAACGGACGACTTGGTGACTTTGGCCTTGCAAGGTTATACGACCACGACACTGACCCGCAAACCACGCATGTGGTTGGAACAATAGGATACCTAGCTCCAGAGCTAGGACATACTAACAAGGCAACCCCTCTTACTGATGTGTTTGCTTTCGGCATGTTCACTCTTGAAGTTACCTGTGGGCAAAGGCCCGTCAATCAAAGCTTAGAAGATGGCCAACTAATGTTGGCCGACTGGGTGCTTGAGCAATGGAAAAATGGATCACTCCTTGAGACAGTGGATAGACGGCTTCAGGGAAACTATAATGTTGATGAGGCATCTTTGGCTCTGAAGATAGGACTACTATGCTCTCACCCATTCGCCAATGCAAGACCAACTATGCGGCAAGTCGTGCAGTACCTTGACCATGAGATGCCATTGCCGGAGATGGCACCCACAGATTTAAGCTTTCACATGATGACCATAATGCAGAATGAAGGATTTGACGAATACATCATGCCATATCCTTCATCAACGGAGAGCTTTGGCACAGCACCTGCCCTTTCAGCTAGAACATGACATGTATGTGGTTTCCAGTGCCCACGTTCATTCGGGTGATTGTTTAATTGTCTGCTTAATTAGTACGCCAACACATATAGAATGGATGCCATGTAAAACTCTTACGAACTGTAATAATATAATACCAAAAGATTTATTTCTAGGTCGGAATTATATTTGCTCAAGTTTAGGTGTTTCATGGGAAAGCGTATGCTTACGCTCCATGAGGCCATAGAGTCTTCGCAAAAATTTTAGTATTTACAAAGGCTTATATTAGACGCCTCATCAAAAACGGTTTATCAAAACCGTCTGTGATGAGGAACATCACTGACGGTTCTATAGTACAACCGTCAGTGACAACATCATAGACGGTTATATTTACAAACCGTCTGTGATATATTCGGCAATATCACAAGCAGTTTTATTATAAAATCGTCTGTGATTACTCCTGTAGATATCACAAACGGTTTTAAAATAGAACCGTCTGTGATATATGATTATCACGGACAGTTCAAGCTACAAACCGTCTGTGATACGAATGAGGCCTATATAAACAACCAAAGGCCTCGTGTACACCAATTAACAGTTAGCGCATTTCGCCTCCCACAAACCCTAGCCCCCCGTTGTCCTCTTCCTCGGCGATCTCCTCGTCCCCACGGCACTGCTCCAATTCCTCCCCGCCAATTTGGCCCTACTCCCGATGCCTCCCCACGCCGCCTGCTCCCCAGCTTGCAACGACTCCTCCCTGACGACCCTGCTCCCAACTCCTCCCCGCTGGCCACACCACCTGCTCCCCGGCTCGCGGCGACTCCTCCCCGATGACCCTACTGCCAACTCCTCCCCGCTGGCCACACCACCTGCTCCCCGGCTCGCGGCGACTCCTCCCCGATGACCCTACTGCCAACTCCTCCCCGCTGGCCACGTCGCCTCCTCCCTAGCTCACGAAAGCTGCCTCCTCCTAGCCCACCGATGCCCCATCGGTGCACTTGTAACTTAATCGTTCTTCTAAATTAGGGCCATTGGCTGCTTAAGCATTAGTGGTAGGTCGCTCTTAAAGGTGGGCTTGTAACTTAATCATTCCCAAAAGAACACTGATCACAAACTGTATATCTCATTCCTATTTTGTGGTTCATGTATAGCTATTAGGTAAATTTTAGTGGCATAGCCTTCTTATTGTTGTTATAATGCATAAGCGCTTAAAGGTGGGCTGGCTTTTCACTTACTACGTATTATAGTTTAGAATACTAATCTCAATACACATTTGCATGGAAGGAAGGGAGAGATATCATAACTAACTTGTGGTGTGTACTTTATAGGTTATTTGGATGGTCTCTTTGGTGGACCGGTTCCTCAAATTAGAAAATCTTGACTTGCACCGTACTCCATATTGAGTTCTTGAAAATGGACAAGATGAAGGGATGCTTGAATTTATTCCTTCCAATTTGCTCACACAGGTAACTTGATATGAATATAATGGAGGCCATTGTCTAGTTTCCCAATGACAAGTTATGTTTTCCATTGTAACAAAGTTTCTACAAATTCAGCATCATTTCATGAGTAGCTTTGTTTCTACAGAAAGATATATTTGTTGATTTAAGTTTTTTTTTTGTTCTTAGATTCTATTAGAACATCGCAGTATTACAAATTACCTACAAAAGCTCTAGCCAAAACCATTTCCACTACCAATGAAACTATGCAAAGAAATGCTTGAGGCAATGGGTGGTGCAGAAGGTGATTTCTTGATCAGTTTCGTGAACTATTTGTACTTTTACTCGTTTGATAGTTCAATTTAGAATGGTCAGATTTTATAATTGTTTTGTTGTCTTCATCGTTATTTAATCATGTAGAATATATATTACTGATTATCCCCTTTCCTTTTTGTAAATCCGTGAGGCATAATTGTTTGTAAATCCCCTTTCCTTCTTGTAAAACTTTTGAAATTTTGAGTTAATATGAAGTCATTTCTTCAGGGGAAACCTTTCATGGCATCTTTTTTTTTAAAGAAAAAAACTTTACTATAACTCAATGAACCATGCACACACAAAAAAAGATTGTATATTCTCCGTTGATATCACAACCAAGATCACATTTCTTCTTACGTGGCACAATGATCATGGCAGCCACATCAATGTATCAACACTTCGAGCATACTGCTGTGTATGTTAATACAAATCATATTAGTGTGTATGTTTGATGTTGTACCAAAGGTATGCAGCTTCGACCTTTATAAGGCACCATTCTTGTCTTCAACTATGGAACCAAATGTTTTTCCTACACCCCTCAGCAGAATTTCCATCATTAATATCTGTTGTTCGAAATTTTCATCTGCTTAGATATTTCTACAACGACATTTATGTCACTACCAGTTATAGATTTTATAATTGAATATCTAAACATCCTAGATGCATTGAGGCAACAGCTTGTCTGATCAGGATCATCTTAGCATATGAAGTTTTGTAGCACTTTCATCTCCTTTCTTATAATAATATTGTTGGATTATAAGGTAAAATCCATTTCATTCCACAATTCATCCTAAAAAATGTCATGGGTTGATTTATCGCTATCGTTTTATCCTCGTCACCGAATGAGAATACCATAGGTAGCCATGCTTCTTGAACTATAGAGTTGATTAACTTACCGTATGGAGTTGATTAAGTCATCGTATGGAGTTGATTAAGCCATTTAATTCATACGATGACTTGATCAACTCTATAGAATAACTTAATCAATCTATAATTGAAGAACCATGGCTGCTTATGGTATTCTCGTTCGGGCACGAGGATGAAGTGGAAAAGATAAATCAGAGCATGACAGCGTTTCGGACGAACTATGAAATTAAATGGATGTTGCCTTAGAAAGCATTAATATTATAATAAAATGGAGATGAAACTGCTACAAATGTTCATATTTTAGGATGATCTTGATCAAACAAGCGGTTACCTCCATGTATCTATGATGTTTAGATATTCAATTACAAAATCTATAACTAGTTGTGCCTTATAAATCTATAACTAGTTGTGCCTTATAAATCTTGATCAGAGAAGCAAACAAAAATTTTGAACAACAGATACTATGTAACATCCCGAACTTTTCAAAAATAGAAAAAAATAAAGTTTAAAGTTTAAAAATAGAATTGAATAAAAAATTTAATTGGAATCAAAATATTTAATTTAAAATATTATCTTTTCACCATATCTTGAATTCTAGTAAAGAGCAATCGCCATAGTAAAAGTCTTTTAAATTGACCAAACTAAGAAAATAAAATTTAACATGGTCATGTTTTGAATTATAATCTTTTCTAAATTCCTAAATCTTTTAATGATTGAAAAATCATTTGTATTGAATTAGTGAAAAGATGACAATAAAAACATAAAAGTAAAAAGGTAGAAGGTAAAATCTCAACAATTATATGAATTACGACATATATGATTATTCAATTACGTCTTTGATTACAAATTACATTCCCAAAATAAATTAGAAGATTATTAGTTACAAACTATTGTGCTTGCATGATCCTCATTTGTGAACCTGCATATTTAATTATACACACATAAGAATAAAATCAATGTATTAAATTAAGCAAAAGAATTAAAAGAGAATTGCCATCAGACCCATATCAAATGTTATCATGCACTGATATACCAAATTCATCCAGGGCTGAATCGGCACCTATCACGATTTTGGGTTTCATCACCCGATAATTATACAAACCTGTAATTTATTCTGTAGACGTGTGTATATTAAAAATGTCGTGCTGTAGAAAAGTAAGTCTCCATGGTAAAAGGGTAAAAACCCTTCATAGTAGTGAAGATAAGCATGAAACCATTATGTATTAGGATAATGCAACCTTAGCCGAAACCTCCTGAGCAAGCCGGTCATGCCATAAGCCACAATACCAAAACTATAGCACTGACAAGGTTAATGTTGTGGGGGCTCCAGTCCTGATACAGTGATTCCACATCTACTGTTGCGCTGGCATGGATAATTGCGCAACCAGTATAGTTACTGATCACGGCATCACGACCGACTCAGATTGAGACCACTTGGTTGGCACGACACTCAACTCATGAGGTCATGTGCCACCCAATTGGTTCCAACCCGAGCTTCCCGCAGATATGTGATTATCACTAGTCCCTGTATCAGTAGGCTAGTGTCACATATTGTGTTAGGTAGTAACATTCCATGCAATCACAAGCTAAGAGTAGAAGTAATATATTACAATGATAGATAACAATATTACAACTTGTTCTTGTTTACAAAAGGCCGACTGGCTTAAAGTAAACTCAAGAAGAGAACATAAGAGAAACAAAAGCAAAGCGGCCACGGTGTGCCTCCATTCCCATAGGCAACCGGCGAGCATGTCACTCCGCTAGCCGTCAAACGAGCCACCCGCGTCTGGATCACCGAACTCTTGACATCTCCGTCTTCACCTGCATCTTCTGCTCCTCACGCAGGTTTTCAGAGCAAACGGTAAGTACACGTATGTACTCGCAAGACTTTATTGTTTGCAAGTAAATTAATAATGCAGGCTAATCAATGAAGATGGTTGCTATTCTAGTTCAAATTTGCGTGAAGCAGAATTTATTTGCAATAGGCTAATGGATTCGAAATGCTACCCAGTTTATAAAGCATTTGGTAAAAGAGAGTAATTCAACACGTAATACACATTTCATACCATATTCAATTTCCTCCAACCATTCCAACTTAACCAACAATTGTCATCAAGAATCATTCCACAGATGATTGAATTCACCATTCCAACAGTTCCTTGAGCTCAACGACTCAACCTCACACTCAATCCAAACCAACCTTTTAAAAGATCTACCATTTCCAAATCATTTTCCGAAAACAAAATCAAAATACTATACTTGACATCAGATACCCAAGTTGCTCGTGACCGTGAGCACGGCTAAGCGATTAGTTTAATTAATCTCTACAGAGAATGCACACTTTACACGCATGACACATTCTAGCAATCATGTCAACCATGCCACGCGATACATATAGTACCCGTTTTGCTATATTGTGACGAAACATTTTCAATTGTCGGTTTTCAATCCTGCGTCAGCCCCGGCGATGTGCGCCCTTTGCTATGGGTGAGGGCTTCCCACACACACACAGTATACCCCTAGGCCGGGCGAGAGTGCCGCCTTAACCTGCAATTAGATATCAAAGCTCCAAACCCGCTTCACCCACACAGATCCGACGATGGCTAGCGCCCCATCGTGCCTTTTACCCACAGCAAAGCATCCACCGTTGTAACAAAAGTCTCCAACACATGCGCGAGGTGAGGGAGTATTCTGAACAACACCAGTATGTCGGTGACTGTCCCACTACTTCGACCTACCAATGCGCAAGACCAAATTCCAACTCCTCTACTGGGTTCAGGCTATCCCATACTAGCACATGTGGTTGTACAGAAAGACTTAGTTAAGAGCGTCAAGTTCAGTCCTTAGGATTGCACAGACAAGACCTCCCATCATCCTTCCTGCATAAAATCACCTCTCACCTTTTTCTCTTTCATCTTTTTATCAACATAACCTTTTCCATTAAATCACCAATTTAGAAATTCCGATAATAATTCATGAAAGTTTTGATTGACTGAGTCCACCGATCAATATTCAATCAGTCTAATGCTCGGCTAAGCATATGCAACTATTATACTTATATTCCCAAATGACACTTAATATAGCGCCTAACCTTATCCTAAGGTCTTGCAAGGTTCGCATATCAATATCGCAATTAGGGTAAACCATCCAGATTCGGATCTAACTACCACTTACCAAAATTTAAATATTTGTATCATTTTCATATGCATGCATAATAGTTTAGAAGAAACAAAGTACATTTGCAATTATTGGTTCAATATGTTCAAAGGGGGTGCTTCCTGTTTGCTCTGCTTCTGCGTCACACGAAATCTCGGGGTTGTAGCCTGGATCCTCGCCAACTGCTCCCAAGGCGTCAACGTCTAATCGAACGCGCAACAAAAGAAACAACAAGAAGACGAATAAGATCCATTGAAAACCAAATCATTCAACTCTCAAAATTATATAACACCAAATAGAGGAACACGAGGAAGAACAATCGAACAAAATCAGATTTTTAACTGAATCTCGGCAGTACTGGCAGCCTCATCCCGGTAGTTCCACCCTACGGGCGGCAGTACCGGTCAAAAGAATCGGTAGTGCCGAAAACTAAAAAATAAAAAAGGATCTCCTCTGGAAAATAACTACCAGCGGTGTGGGAGCGGTACTGCCGGCCAGACCGGCAGTACCGGCCTCACCACGTCGGTAGTGCCGGCCACTGAACGACTAGGTTTTAAAAAAAATGGGTTTTTGCGCAAACGACTTCGAAACTTCGCGGCGATTATATGGATGGGTTCTCAATGATGGTAAGGACCCATTCACGCGAACCACTCAAGGTTCCGACTTTGTTTGACCTAAGTTCACACCCGAGAAACTCGAGAATCCTAATTCACGCTAAATTTCGACTTTCGACCCGAATCGAATTCAAACTCGATTCTTTTCACGAAACTCGAACTTCAACGGTAACGAATATATTCTAGTGTCATTTTCCCAGCTTTTGGAACTAGGGTTTCAAGGTTCTTTTCCAAAAGTTACGAAAATGACATTTAACCGAATAATCCGACGAAATAGGAATCTAGGGTTTCGAGCTCGGCTTTCGCACTAACTAAAACTCTAACACCTGGAATAACTTAACCTAGGTCTAAGGATTCAACTAACTAAGAGTTGAGCATCACCACTAGGTTTCCTAGGGTTCCAACTAAAGGAAAAGAAAAACAATGAAAGGATGAGCTCAAACACGAAGATTCCCATCTAACTTGCTTCCACTCACCTCCAAAAGCTGCTAGGGTTTTAGGATGACGATCTCCACTGTGGCTTGCTTCTCCTCGAGATCCAGAACACCGGAGAGAGTAGTTTAGAAGGAGGGGATCCTTGAGGGAGAGGGAGAGACCTCCATGGGAGAGAGAGAAGGAGAGGGAGTGAGAGAGCTAGAGGGAAGTGTTTGGCTGGGGGAGGAGGCGTAGAGGCGAAGCCTCTAGAAATAGAGGAGGTGGCAGGGCAATGGGCAGCAGCGAGGGCTCTGCCCCCTGCCCGGTCGCCTCGGCCGGCAGTACCGGCCTAGAGCCGGCGGTACTGCCGCCCATGCTAAAAAACTCCGCCAAACATTGCAAAACCTTCCGAAATTTGTAAATTCTTCCCGGGGACTTTTGGGATGGGTTCTAAGATAGCTAGAGAAGGTTTGGAAACTACGGTTGCTCGAAAATTTCTAACCGCAACACGAAATAAGATTTTGGAGCAAAACTAAAATGAAACGGCTTGAACAAACAAATCCAAACACAATTAACTCCAAATTGAAATCCAAATAACTCTCAAGGGATTAATTAACATTTAAAAAGGCAATTACAAACTCAGGATGTTACAGTTCTACCCCCCTTACAATAATCTCATCCTCGAGATTACAAGGATTCGGAAAAGAATGATGGAAACTCGGATCGAAGACGATCTTCACGTTCCCAGGTTGCTTCTTCTTCGGTGTGATTACTCCATTGAACTCGAAGCATCTTGACAACGTGATTACGAGTAAGACGTTCAACTTCATCCAGAACGCGAATTGGATATTCACGATAAGTCAGATCTGGTTGAAGATCTATTGTGTCTAGGGGAGTGAGTTCAGCAGGAACTCGAAGACACTTCTTCAGCTGAGAAACATGGAATATGTCGTGCACATCTGCAAGTTGTGGTGGAAGCTCCAAATCATAAGCTACCTCACCTTTCTTTGCAAGAATGCGACACAGACCGACGTATCTTGGCGCTAATTTCCCACGAATTTGAAATCGCTTCGTGCCACGCAAAGTAGAGACTTTGAGATAAACAAAGTTGTCAACCTCGAAGCTTAGATCGCGACGGCGATTATCGGCATAGCTCTTTTGTCTTGATTGAGCCTCTTTCAGCCGGTCGCGGATTAGCTTGACTTGCGTCACAGCTTCTTGAATCACTGTTGGTCCAAAGAACTCTCTTTCACCAACTTCGGACCAGAAAAGAGGTGTTTGGCACTTTCTACCATACAGTCCTTCAAACGGGGACATTCGAAGGCTTGCTTGATAACTGTTATTGTAGGAAAACTCAGCAAAAGCTAGGCACTTTTCCCACTTCGAGTTATATGAAAGAATACAAGCTCTGAGCATGTCTTCCAGGACTTGATTTATCCTTTCAGCCTGCCCATCCGTCTAGGGATGGTAAGCTGTACTGAAGAGCAGCTTAGTTCCGAGAAGTTCATGCAGATTCCTCCAGAACCGTGAAGTGAACTGGGATCCACGGTCAGATACAATGACCTTAGGAACCCCATGCAATCGGACAATGTGGTTCAAGTAGAGCTCTGCAAGCTTAGCTCCATTATAGGTAACACGTACCGGTATAAAATGAGCCACTTTGGATAACCGGTCGACAATCACCCAAATAGAGTCATGGCCATTAGCTGATTTTGGCAGGCCAGTGATGAAGTCCATTCCGACATCATGCCACTTCAACTCCGGAATTTTCAAAGGTTGAAGCATTCTGGCTGGTCGTTGGTGCTCTGCCTTAACTCGCTGACACACGTCACAAATGGCAACGTATGCGGCAACATCTCTTTTCATACCAGGCCACCAAAACTTCTTTCGAATATCTTGGTACATTTTAGTGCTTCCAGGGTGGATCGACAATGGAGTCTCGTGAGCTTCTTTCAAGATCAAATCTTTGATCTCCTGATCGTGTGGGACATAGATTTGATGTCCATGCATGATCAAACCGTCAGCCCATTCTGAAAACTCCGATGATGCGCTTTCTCTCAACTTGTGCTTAGTCTCAGCTACTCCTTCATTACTAAGCTGAGCAGTCAGGATCTGAGACTCAAGAGTAGGTTGTAGGGTCAATGCAGCCACAAATCTTTCTTCAACCACCTCCAAATTGAGTCTACGAAACTCTTCCAGTAACTGGGGTTGACAGGCGACTGTAGAGGCATTAACAACACTTAGCTTGCGACTAAGGGCATCAGCTACGACGTTAGCCTTTCCTGGATGATAATAAATTCCCAAATCATAATCCTTGATTAGCTCCAACCATCGACGCTGTCTCAAGTTTAGATCTGGTTGAGTGAAAAAGTATTTCAGGCTCTTATGGTCGGTATATATCCCAGTTCGATTTCCGATGAGATAATGACACCACAACTTAAGAGCGTGAATTACAGCAGCCAATTCTAGATCGTGAGTTGGATAATTGTCTTCATGATGTTTCAATTGTCGTGAAGCATACGCCACGACTTTTCCTTCTTGCATTAGTACGCAACCAAGACCCTGACGTGAAGCATCACAGAATACGTCAAAGTTTTTGTGCACATCAGGCAAGACAAGAATCGGAGCTGTCGTGACTCTTTGCTTCAATTCTTGGAAACAAGCCTCACAAGCTGAGGACCACTCAAACTTCTTCTCCTTTTTGAGCAATTCCGTCATCGGCTTGGAAATTTTAGAGAAGTTTTCAATGAAGCGCCGATAATACCCGGCTAATCCTAGAAAACTTCGAACTTCGGGAACAGTCCCTGGCTGTTCCCAGACGAGTACATCTCTCACCTTACTGGGATCAACTGCAACTCCTCCTTCGGAGAGAACATGTCCTAAGAAGGCAACTTCTTTGAGCCAGAACTCACATTTGCTGAATTTGGCGTACAACTGATGTTCACGAAGCTTGTCAAGCACCAAATGCAGATGGAGTTTATGTTCTTGTTCACTCTGAGAATAGATAAGAATGTCATCAATGAACACCACCACAAATTTATCCAAGTATTCCATGAATACCTTATTCATGAGATTCATAAATGTGGCGGGTGCATTGGTAAGTCCAAAAAAAAACCACTATGTACTCGTACAAACCATACCGAGTAGTAAAAGCAGTCTTTTGGATATCTTCCGGTCGAATCTTGGGTTGAAAGTACCCAAGCCTCAAGTCGATCTTGGAAAAGACTCGAGCCCCACTTAATTGATCAAACAGGTCATTAATCCGGGGAAGAGGATACTTATTCTTGATGGTGACTTCGTTCAAGGATCAATAATCAACGGACATGCGTAAGCTACCGTCTTTCTTCTTGACGAAAAGCACCAGACTACCCCAAGGAGATGAACTAGGGCGAACAAAACCCTTAGCCAACTGCTCCTTGAGTTGTTTCTTCAATTCCAGCAACTCATTAGAGGGCATTCGATAAGGTCGTTTAGATAATGGTGCTGTTCCAGGCAACAGATCAAACAGAGGTTATGCACTTTACCCACAAGATACAGCCAAACACCACAAAGGTGAGTGATTGTAACAAAGCCTTTCGGCAACTGCTAACTACACAAGTGAACCATTCCGGTTTTTGCCATACACCATCCCTTCCATTAACAGAGGAGAAGTATGGGACCGACATACCGTTGGATGGGTACCATGCCGTAGCCTTGGTACGCTCCCCATTCAAGCTACACAAAAGGTGTAGTTGACACCAGAGGTATCACTTGCAAGTTATTAGTAACTTACTCAACTAGGACCGTCCCACTCCGGTCATGTGGTTGCACGATTGACTCAGTTCAAAGGCTTGCAAGGTTAAGTCCTTAGGGTGACCAGGGCAAGACTACCCGAAAAACCAAATCATCCTTCCCAATGCCACATCTGGCCCACCTGATCATTCTTGTCACATGCCCCAGTCCAATTCTATTTATCAAACCCCAGTTGATTACCATGCACCACGTGCTGTCAACATCATTTTGAAGAACACATGACACTTATCCAAATCTGGTTCCATATCTCATTAAGCCAATATTAACATGTAATTGTCCAAAACATTTCACGTGGCAAGGCTAAGCATACTACATCAGTCTAGCTACCCATGTTGGCAATTTAATAATGTCCAACTAAACAACCCACAACTAGGGTGACAAGGGGGTCATGGCACATAATTAAATAATCAAGGTGTCATAATGCAAAGGTGGCATTTAACTAATTTCTCCCCCCCAAAAAATCATTTTCTAATTAAACTAGCATGCAATAATTTAAATCAAATTAATTTCAAAAGGGGATCAACATGGTCAAAGCACAACTTGCATTCAAAGTGTACTTGTTCTTGGTCTTGAGCTGGATCCTGGGTCAACACTTCTCCTTCGAAGCTTTCGGGCACCTCAACGTCTACTCGTAACGCGTGCAAATAGCAATAAATAAATAAAAATAGGCAAAAAGTATCCAAAATTCAAATAAAGTTCATAAACAGAGAGAGCACATTTTTATAAATTTTTAGAAACTTGAATCGTCCAAATCGAAGTTAAAATGCAAAAGTTATAATTGTTTAAAGTTTTAAGAATTCATTAAATAAATATAAACATAGCAAAATTTATGTTCAAAAATTAATTAAAATTCATATTTAGGTAGATCTCAATTTTATAAAAATTTAGAAATTTGAACCACTCAAATCGGAGTTGAAACGCAAAAGTTATAAGCGTTTGAAGTTTGAAAATTCCAAGAAAAGATTAAACCGAATTTAATTATTAATTTTTATATTGAAAAATCAATTAATGACGTCAGCATGACATCAGCACAAGATTTGATTTTCCATCGAATTATTTTTCTATTGAAAAATCGATTTATTGCGTTAGCATGGCGTCAGTCGGTCTACGGACTAGGTCCACGGCACGGCTTGGTCCACCGTGGACCTGGTCCACGGGCGCACGTGTCACTGGCACGCGGGACCCACTGCTAACGTCAGCAGCTGACGTCAGCGTGGCATGGCCGAGCGGACTGACACGCGGGCCCCACCGTGACGTTGGGTAGCCGCTTACACGCGGGCCCCACGCTGACGTCAGCGGCGACCGGGCGCGACCGCGCTGACCGCGCCAGTTCGGCTTCCACACACGTGGCTAGATCTCGGCCGTTGATTTGAAATCCAACGGCCCAGATCGAATCTAATTCCACACATTGCGGTGCAACGCGGTTAATCTGGACCGTACGATTTAGATCGGACGGTCCAGATCTGATCGGGTATCGTCTCACCGTGGGGTGGCGTGGCATGACCCGGGTGGCAACACGTGGCTCAATCTACGACGTTCGATTTGGATCGAACAGCCGAGATTACATCTAACGCTACAACGTGGGTTAACCCTAACCGTACGATCTAGATCTAACGGTTGAGAATAGATCTAGGCACGGTGCAGTTATGGCTACGTGGCTTAATCTAAGCCGTTGGATCTAGATCCAACGGTTGAGAACAGATCTAAAAAATAAAACGTGGTGATTACCTTTGGGTGACGTGGATGGATCTGGGCCCTCGGATCTTGATCGGACGGTTCACGGAGCTTGCGGGGTCGGCGATGTCCACAACGGAGCTGGCTGGCCGGAGACGGAGATGACGACCACCCGAACGGCGTCGGCGCGATTCTGGCGAAGTGGATGGTACCCTCCAACGCGGCTTGTCCTTGTGATTCTAGATCTGGGCTCGGTGACGGCGGAGGACGGCGGACGGCGGCAG
This sequence comes from Rhipidocladum racemiflorum, assembly GCA_036346355.1. Lineage (NCBI taxonomy): Eukaryota > Viridiplantae > Streptophyta > Magnoliopsida > Poales > Poaceae > Rhipidocladum > Rhipidocladum racemiflorum. Next base: position 17,159,948 of record CM070582.1, read on the forward strand.
AAACAGCGGAAAACCTAAGCGTAAAACCTAAATCAACTACGGCGAGCGATTGCGGCGCGTCCACGACAGCTTGAGCTCGAAGAGTTAGGGCTACGGGTGCGCACGGAAGAGGGCTTCACGATGGCGGCGGCGGTGTATTAAATAGGGGCCTCGGCTTCTGTGAAACTCGGGCAAAACGAGGCCCACTCGGCTGCGACGGCGGAGTCCGACGGGGTTTCGGACTGGGCGACGTGGACGCACGCGGGCCATTGGATCGAGATCCGTTGGTCACGCGCGTTAGGGCTCGGCTGGCTCGGTCGGGCTTGAGTCCGGTTCGAGTCGGACTCGGACTCGAGTTTAACTCGGGTCGGACTCGGTCGGAGGAACAGTACAAACCCACTCGGCATTTTCCAGCGATTTAATATTCAAAATAATTTCTAGAAATTCAAATAATTCGAGAAAAATAGCAAAATAAACAGAAAAATTCTGGAAAATACTTTGAGACATTTTGGACTCAAATAAATTATTTCCAACAAAAATTTATTTGTAACTTTTAATTCTTTAATTATTTCAGAAAGGAATAAATTCAAATTAAATCCAAATAAATCCCAGAAAATTCCAAAAATTCACAAAAGTGCAAAATTTCATTTGTATTCATGAAAAGCAAAAATTGGGGTGTTACAAACCTCCCCCCTTAACAGAATCTCATTCCCGATATTTAGGGCTGACTAAGGAATAGGTTTGGAAACTCCTTCTTCAAGTCATCTTCGCGCTCCCAAGCTGCTCCACTTTCTGCATGGTTGCTCCACTGAACTCTGCAGAAGCGGGTTGACTTATTTCTCGTCTCTCGATCCATGGTTCCAGAATCTTCACGGGGTGCTCCTTGTAAGTGAGATCCTCCTGTAGCTCTATTGATTCTAACAATGTCTGCTCATCTGGTACGCGAAGACACTTTTTCAGTTGTGACACATGGAACACATCATGCACTCCTAGCAATGACTACGGTAACTCCAACTGGTAAGCAACTTCACCTCTGCGGCTCAAAATCTTAAATGGTCCAACATAATGCGGCGCGAGTTTCCCTTTGGCATGAAATCTCTTAACTCCCTTGAGAGGTGTGACTCTGAGGTATACAAAGTCCTCCGGTTCAAAACTCAGATCCCGATGACGGTTATCGGCGTAGCTCTTTTGTCTCGATTGGGCTGTCGGGACCCGAATCTGCAAATCCGGACCCTCTGTGTATTCAGCACTAGTCCAGGAACGCGCTAGTGCACACAGTCTTAACATCAGTAAATATCACAATCATACCACTCGATACTAACAAAGTACTTTAATTAAATAGTCAAACTGGTTGCTCGACCTTATGGTCAAGTTACAAATATACGCCTCGCAGGGCGAAACTTATTAAAAGAGAAATAATAGCAGCGGAAAATAAGATAACTTCATGGCGCCATCCAGTATACCACAGGCAACTGACTGGGCTCGCTCCCTAAGTAGACGGTTCCTCTTGGAGCTCCTCCTCCAAAGCTGGTGTAGTCTCCTCTTCAACTGGTGTTGTATTATGGCAAGGGTGAGTACTTGGTACTCAGCAAGTCATGCACAGAATGCAGCTAATATACTACATGCATGGCTTAATACAAAGGAGTGGCTCAAGGTATATTTGCAGTAAGAGCATTTAACAAGTATCATAAGTAGATTCGAAAGCAGTAGTAACAAGTAAAGCATAAATAACTTTTCAAGGGGTTTAGTAAACATCTTTCCCATCCTAATCCACATTTCTATCAACATCATTATTAATCCAACCCAACCTTTCAAGTCCAAGTTATTTTTGAGAAAGTCTAACCCTTGACTGTAATTCCCGAGCGATGTCCAATACCGCGGACACGGCTATTCGAATAGATTTTACACTCTGCAGAGGTTATGCACTTTACCCACAAGATACAGTCAAACACCACAAAGGCGAGTTCCCGTAACAAAGTCTTTCGGAAACTTCTAACAATACAAGTGGTCCTCCCCGGTTGTTGCACACTAACCCTTCCCTTAGCTAAGGCAAAGTTTAGGCCAACCAACCGTTAGATGGGTACCTGGCCGCAGCCCCGGTACGCTCCCCCGTACAACTTACACAAAGGGTGTAGTTGACCTCCTGAGGTCCCACAGGTACGTTATTAGCAACTTAATCAACTAGGTCCGTCCCATTACGGACATGTGGTTGCATGTTTGACCCAGTTCAAAGGCTTGCAAGGTGAAGTCCTTAGGGTGACCAGGGCAAGACTACCCGAAGAACCAAACCAACATTCCCGGTGCCACAACTGGCCCACCCGATCAATCTTGCCACATGCCCCGGTCGAAAACTATTTATCAAACCCCAGTTGATTACCATGCACCACGTGCTATCAACATCACATGATACCCTTCCAAAACAGGTTCAATATTTCATTAAGTCAATATTAACATTTGATTGTCCAAAATCATGTCATGAGCATGTAGCAGGTCTAAGCAATATACAACAACGATCTAATTTCACATGTTGTCATTTTAGTAATGTCCAACTAGTAAACCACAACTAGGGTGACAAGGGGTCATGGCACATATTTAATTAATCAACTTGTCATACAGCAATTTGGCATTTATCTAATTTCCCATACTTAAATAAGGTATTTTCTAATTGAACTAGCATGCAATAAGTTAAATCAAAATAGGTTTCAAAATAGGGTCAATATGGTCAAAGCATAACTTGCCTTCAAAAAGTACTTGCTCTTGGTCCTGAGCTGGCTCCTGGGTCAATACTTCTCCTTCGAATCCTTCCGGCACTTCAACGTCTACTCGTAACGCGTGCAAATAGCAACAAATGAATAAAACAGTAGACAAAAAGTGTCCAAACATCCAAATAAAGTTCATAAACAGAGAGAACATAATTTTATGAATTTTTAGAAACTGGAATCGTCAAATTCGGAGTTTAAATGCAAAAGTTATAGTATTTTGAAGTTTAAATAATCAATTAAATAATATTACAGAGGAAAACTTTAGTCCAAAAATTAAATAAAATTTGTCATTAGGTAGATCTCAATTTTATACAAATTTACAAATTTGAATCACTCAAATCGGAGTTGAAACGCAAAAGTTATAAGCGTTTGAAGTTTGAAACAAAATCTGAAATCATTATTTCGAATTAATAAATCATTTTCTTTTTCGGAAATTAATTATTGCGTCAGCGAGGACACGTGGCAGCCTCTGATTGGACGGCTGACGTCAGCCGGTCCATGGGCTCAGCCCACGGCTTGGCTTGGTCCACCGTGGACCTGGTCCACGGCTCGGGTCGCTGACAGGTGGGACCACTCGGGTGACGTCATTCTTGGCGACGCCGGGCTCACCACGGTCGGCCGTGGGACCCACTGTGACGTCATGGGTGACGTCACTGCACGGTTGGGGTGGCCGCTGATGGGTGGGCCCGTGCTGACGTCATGGTGCGGTTTCGCCGCGTCGCTGACGCGCGGGCCCGGCGTGTCAGCGTCACGCACGCGTACGGCGCTGACCGTGCCGATCCAACTTTCGACACGTGGCTCAATCTCGGCCGTTGATTTGAAAATCAACGGCCCAAATTGGATCTGGCTCTCACGCGTTTGGGTTAACGCGTTTGATCTGGACCGTTGGATCTAGATCCAACGGTTGAGATTGGATCTGGGATTTTTGGATTGGAATCTCACCGGCGGTGACGTGGTGTGATCCTAGCCGTGCGATGGTGATCCGACGGTCCACGAAGCTCGGGGTCGGCGATGGCGGCGCGGCGGAGCTGGCTGGCTAGAGCTGGGAACGGCGACACGGGCAACGGCGTTTGCGGGCTCCTCGGGCGAGGTGAGTCCTCCCCTCGGGTGCGTCTCGTCGCGGGGAGTCTGGATCTGGGGTCAACGGCGGCGAAGGACGACGGACGGCGGCGGGACGAAGCAAAAACCGCGGCGGAGAGGGATTCAAACTACGGCGAGCTCGCGCGGCTAAACGGCGGCGGCTCCGACGGGGTGGGTTAGGGCTACGAATGCGCAAGGGAACGGGCTTCACGATGTCGGCGGCGGCGCATTAAATAGGGGCCTCGGCTTCCGTGTATCGCGCGGAGACCGAGGTCGACACGGCTGCGGCGGCGGAGTCCGAATCCCATTCGGATTGGGTGACGTGGATCAACGTGACCCGTTGGATCTCAATCCAACGGTCACGGGCTAGGGTTCGGTGGCTATTGCGGTTGATCTCAGCCGTTGGATCTTGATCCAACGGTTGAGTTTCTGCCTTGATGGCCGGTTCGACCGAAGTCGCATGGCTCGGTCGGACTCGGACTCGAGTCCGACTTCGGGCTCGGTCGGATGAACAAGAATCACCCGGTTTGGATTTCTCAGCGATTTAATATTTAAAATAATTTCCAGTAATTCATTTAATTCAAGAAAAATAGTAAAATGCTCAGAAAAATTCCAGAAAAATTCTGGAAAATATTTTGGATCATTTTGGACTCAAATTAAATATTTCCAACAAAACTTTATTTGAAAATTTAATTTCTTTAATTATTTCAATATGGAATAAGTTCAAATTAAATCCAAATAGTGCCTCGAAAGGTGACATCTGTAGGCTGGCCTAATAGCTATTATTGTAGCTGAACTCAGCATACAGCAAACTCTTATCCCAAGAGGTAGCATAAGCCAATGCACAAGCTCTTAGCATATCCTCCAGAATCTGATTAACTCTTTCAGTCTGTCCATCTGTCTGCGGATGATAGTGTAACATCCTCAGTTTCGCTCTTCCAAAAAAAAAAAACCTAATTTAAAGTAATTACTTCAAAGTTTGGAGTTCCTTCGGTGTTTATTTTAACCTGGCATCCATTCCGTCCAAAATTGAAGATCAATGTCCCTTCGTCCGAAAAATCCAATCTTCGAATTCCGGTCTGCCCCTGAAAATCCGCCCAGTTCTAAAATACTCCAAAAATCCTGAAATCACTTTCAATAAATCCCAAATATTCCAAAATGATTTTTTTGGAACTTTTCCCAAGATTTTTGGAGCCCCGCCACTATTTTCTCCCCCGCGCGACTCGCCGAAATCAGTTCGGTCGCCCTAAATTGGTCCAATCCTCAAAAAATGGTCCAAATTCAATCAAACCACCTCCATTGAGTCCCAATTACCCTAAAATAATATGAGGAATTTTTTCGGGATTTTTCTCCCATTTTTCCTCATTTTTCTTTAGGGCGTCACGTTTGCGTATTAACCGGCCAATCAGAGCTTGCCAAGTGGCGCTACTATTCATCTTCCTCCACCATCGTGCAAACCAACAACAGAAGGGGGAGCTTCAAGCTCATTCATGGCAACCTTGCTTTGCTTTGCCCTAACTCCTTACTCAATGCCCCAAATCACGAGCGGCCGGGTCCGCTGGAATCATGACGGCCACCTCTTGCCATTCCCGGAGTCAATGCACCCTAGATCTCGCCGGATTTTGAATGGTTGCATGGAAACCAAAATCGGCATTAATGGCATTATCTCGGCCGTTTCCAATCCAATACGCGTGATTCCACTTCCATTCTCTCTGTATAAGACTCCTCTCTCCGGTGGTATCATCCTCCTTTGGCCTCTTTCACTCCATCGCCCGCTAGATCAAGAAAACCGGCGAGAACCTGCTGTTCTTCGAGTTCTTCACGTCTTTCATTCTAACTTCTTCCCCGGTGGGTCTTTCTCCATGCCGTTTGTTTCCTCGTGCTCGTTTGGAGATTGACCTCATTTCCCCTCAACTAATTTTAGGTTCCATCGAATTTTGGTGACGAATTTCGGAGGGGAGTCGCTTTGGCCGAACCGGTGTTCTTCATCGAAATTCATTCGCTCCGGTGAGCAATTGATCGATTCCTCACGGTTCTAAGTCCCTAAGGATGTTCTCTAGATGATTTAGCAATCAATTGTTGAGGCTACATTCAAAATTGTTGCAAATTTTCAAATTTTGGGGAAAATTGGGGCTTCTCTGTTCTTGGCTTGCGCCCGCGCGGCGGCGAGCCCCTCCGCCGCCATCATCGGCCTGCCGGCTGTCCTGCCGCCGTCGCGTGCCAGCTGCCGGTCTTTCTCCGCCGCTTCGCCGCGCCCGCGCGCAGGCCCCACCGTGCCGCCCGCCTTGGCGGCGGCCGCCTATGCACCGCGCCTCGGGCCTCCTCGTGCCGCCGCGCCACCGGCTTCCCCTTAGCCGCCCGCCGCCGCTGCCATCTCGGTGGTGCCGCCGGTAACCTCTGCGGCAGCGTCGTGCGCCCATGCTCGCCGTCGCCTCAGCTGCCCGCCGGCTCAGGCCATCTCGCGCCATGCGCGGCTCCCTTGACCTTCTTGCGTTGCGTTCCATTGGGCCCTGCGCCGTGGCCGACCCCTTCCTCATCGGCACGCTTGGGGAGCAGAAGCTCCCCTGTTCTTTGGAGCTTTGAGGAAGAAACCTCAAGAGGATGACAGCCGGGTCCCACGTGTAATAGACTCCAAATTCCAAAAATCAGCCCAAAAAGAAGATTCCTTGGAATATTCCGTGATTTCCTATTTTTCGGATTTTTCCAAACTTTGACCGCTCATATCTTCTCCGTCCGAACTCCGATTGACTCCATTCAAATTTCTAAATTCATCTAAAATCAAGATCTTCCTGCCAGTATATCTTTTATAATTTTTGGATTTTATTTTATTTTATTTATTTGTTGTCTCGTTTTGCGTGTAGCCGACGATCCCGCCGCGACCGTCGATTCCGCCGCCAAATTTTCCGAGTTTGACACCTCCGCCACGACAGAAGGCAAGTCTCCTTGACGCATTTTGCTCCCATGTTTGCGAAATGATTTAAATTGTTTATAAAGTTGCATGGCTATGTTTAATGAAATATGTCAAATATAAGTGCTAGTTATTCCGAAATTGTTGATTCCTCCTTGACATTGTTAATCATATCCATTGTAACCCTAGGACATTGTTTATACCATGCTTATGCTTATATGGTATCCCTTGCTATGTAGTCCGGTAGAATTGCCGAGGAGCTTTGCTGATAATCGTCGACGGGAATTAAGCTTTGTACCTGGTGATCATGTGTATCTGAAGGTATCCCCGTTGAAAGGAATGAAGCGGTTCCGCGTTAGTGGAAAGTTAGCGCCCCGCTATATCGGACCATTCAAGGTGATTGCCCGAAAAGGAGAAGTGGCTTACAAGTTAAAGTTGCCTCCGCAGCTGTCAGGAGTACATGATGTCTTTCATGTGTCTGAGCTGAAGAAATGTCTCAGGGTACCCGAGCATCAGATGCCGTTGGAAGAAATGGAGCTGAAAGAAGATTTGTCGTATCCGGAGTACCCAGTCAAGATTTTGGATGAAGCCGAGCGTCGAACCCGAAGCCGAGTGATCAAGTTCTGCAAGGTTCAGTGGAGCAACCATTCTGAGAAGGAAGCTACCTGGGAGCGTGAAGAAGATCTTCGAGCAGAGTTTCCTAACCTCTTTCTTTCTCCGTCTGAATCTCGGGGACGAGATTCTCTCTAAGGGGGGTAGGTTTGTAACATCCTCAGTTTCGCTCTTCCAAAAAAAAAACCTAATTTAAAGTAATTACTTCAAAGTTTGGAGTTCCATCGGTGTTTATTTTAACCTGGCATCCATTCCCTCCAAAATTGAAGATCAATGTCCCTTCGTCCGAAAAATCCAATCTTCGAATTCCGGTCTGCCCCTGAAAATCCGCCCAGTTCTAAAATACTCCAAAAATCCTGAAATCACTTTCAATAAATCCCAAATATTCCAAAATAATTTTTTGGAACTTTTCTGTAACACCCCAAAATTTTGCTTTTCTTAAATTCATGTGTGATTTGGCACTTTGGTGAATTTTTGGAATTTTCTGGAATTTATTTGAATTTATTCCATTTTGAAATAATTAAAGAATTCAACTTTGAAAATAAAAATTTGTTGGAAATATTTTATTTGAGTCCAAAATGTTCGAAAATATTTTCCAGAATTTTTCTGGAATTTTTCTGAGTCTTTTGCTATTTTTAATGATTTAATTGAATTTCTGAGAATTTAATTGGATTAATTAAATCGAGTTGGTTTCACTGTTCATCCGACCGAGTCCGAGTCAGACTCGAGTCCGAGTCCGACCCGAACCCGACCACGCCCGTGGTTGAGCTGAACCCACTCGGCCGAAACCCTACGCGCGTGACCGTTGGATCAAGATCCAACGGCCACGATTGAGCCACGTCGCCGGACCCGAGCCCGATCGAGCCAGCCAGCTCACCGAACCGGACCCGAGTCCAAACCCACGCGACCGTTGGATCTAGATCCAACGGTTCACGTTGTGCCACGTCGCCCTCGCCGTGTCGCCGTCGGACTCCGCCGCCGCGTCGGAGTGGACCTCGGTTTCCGCGCGTTTCACGGACGCCGAGGGCCCTATTTAATGCGCCGTCTTTCGTGTCATGACCTAGACTTCCGTGCGCACCCGTAGCCCTAGAAAATGTCGCCCGAGCCGCCGTGGTTGCGCCGCAATCGCTCGCCGGAGTTGATTGTGTGTTCCGCCGCGGTTTTCCGTTGTTTCCGCCGCCGTTGAGGTCAGATCCGGAACCGCAAGAGCCAGCCGCGTCGGAGGGAACCTTCCACTTCACCGGAGCACACCCGCAACGCTGCTGCTATCGTCGTCATCTCCATCTCCGGCCAGCAAGCACCGCCGTGGACATCGCCGTGACCTCGAAGCTTTTCAACCGTCGGATCTCCATCGCACAGACCAGATCGCGCCACGTCACCCGCCGGTGAGATCCACGTGCTAAACCCCTTATCCAATCTCAGCCGTTAGATCCAATCCGAGCCGTCGGATTTCAAATCAACGGCCCGGATTGCGCCACGTAGCGGAAGCTTGACCGCCGCGGTCAGCCCACGCGTGGGTGTGGGTCACTGACATGCCGGGCCCGCGTGTCAGCGACCGCACCATGATGTCACGCTGACGTCATGGCGGACCCGCACGCCGGGCCACCCAGCCGTCGCGGTGACGCCAGAATGACGCTACCGCGGGTCCCACTGCCAACGGGCCGAGTCCCGCCGACGTCGGGCCGATGATGTCACCCCAAATGGGTCCCACTCGCCGCCTCACGGAGCCGTGGGACCGGTCCACGGTAGACCCGAGCCAAACCATGGACCACGTCCATGAACCGGCTGACGTCAGCAGACCAATCAGAGGCTGCCACGTGTCCTCGCTGACGCAATAATTAATTTCCGAAAAAGAAAATGATTTATTAATTCGAAATAATGATTTCAGATTTTGTTTCAAACTTCAAACGCTTATAACTTTTGCGTTTTAACTCCGAATTGATCGATTCAAATTTCTAAATTTGTATAAAATTGAGATCTACCTAATGATGAATTTTATTTAATTTTTGGACAAAAGTTGTTCTCTGTAATATTATTTAATTGATTATTTAAACTTCAAAATGCTATAACTTTTGCATTTAAACTCCGAATTTGACGATTCCAGTTTCTAAAAATTCATAAAATTATGTTCTCTCTGGTTATGAACTTTATTTAGAGGTTTGGATACTTTTTGTCTACTATTTTATTCATTTGTTGCTATTTGCACGCATTACGAGTAGACGTTGAAGTGCTGGAAGGATTCGAAGGAGAAGTGTTGACCCAGGAGCCAGCTCAGGACCAAGAACAAGTACTTTTTGAAGGCAAGTTATGCTTTGGCCATATTGATCCTATCTTGGAAACCTATTTTGATTTAACTTATTGCATGCTAGTTCAATTAGAAAATACTTTATTTAATCCCGGGGAATTAGATAAATGCCAATTTGCTGTATGACACCTTGATTAATTAAATATGTGCCATGACCCCTTGTCACCCTAGTTGTGGATTACTAGTTGGACACTACTAAAATTGCCAACATGGGTTTTAGACCGTTGTAGTATATTGCTTAGACCTGCTACGTGCTCATGACATGATTTTGGACAATCAAATGTTAATATTGACTTAATGATATATTGAACCTGTTTTGGAAAGGTATCATGTGATGTTGATGGCACGTGGTGCATGGTAATCAACTGGACTTTGATAAATAGCTTTTGACCAGGGCATGTGGCAAGAATGATCAGGTGGGCCAGTTGTGGCACCGGGAACATTGGTTTGGTTCTTCGGGTAGTCTTGCCCTGGTCACCCTAAGGACTTAACCTTGCAAGCCTTTGAACTGGGTCAAACGTGCAACCACATGTCTGTAATGGGACGGACCTAGTTGATTAAGTTGCTAATAACGTACCTGTGGGACCTCAGGATGTCAACTACACCCTTTGTGTAAGTTGAACGGGGGAGCGTACCGGGGCTGCGGCCAGGTACCCATCTAACGGTTGGTTGGCCTAAACTTCGCCTTATCTAAGGGAAGGGTTAGTGTGCAACAACCGGAGAGGACCACTTGTATTGTTGGAGGTTTCCGAAAGACTTTGTTACTGAACTCGCCTTTGTGGTGTTTGATCAGTATCTTGTGGGTAAAGTGCATAACCTCTGCAGAGTGTAAAATCTATTCGAATAGCCGTGTCCGCGGTATTGGACATCGCCGAATTACAGTCAAGGGTTAGACTTTCTTGAAAATAACTTGAACTTGAAAGGTTGGGTTTGGTTAAATAATGATGTTGATGGAAATGTGGTTTAGGAATGGGAAGGATGTTGATTAAACTCTTGGAAAGGTTATTTGTGTTATACTTGTTTCTACTGCTTTCGAATCTACTTATGCTACTTGTCAAATGCTGTTTTACTGCAAATACACCTTGAGCTACTCCTTTGTACCAAGCCATGCATGTAGTATATTAGTTGCATCCTGTGCATGACTTGCTGAGTACCAAAGTACTCACCCTTGCCACAATACAACACCAGTTGAAGAAGAATCTACACCAACTTTGGAGGAGGAGCTTCCAGAGGAACCGTCTACTTAGGGAGCGAGCCCAGTCAGTTGCCTGTGGTATACTGGATGGCGCCACGAAGTTATCTTATTTTTCCGCTGCTATTATTTCTCTCTTAATAAGTTTCGCCCTGCGTGGCGTATATTTGTAACTTGACCATAAGGTCGAGCAACAAGTTTGACTATTTAATTAAAGTACTTTATCAGTATCGAGTGGTATGATTGTGATATTTACCGATGTTAAGACTGTGTGCACTAGCGCGTTCCTGGACTAGTGCTGAATACACAGAGGGTCCGGATTTGCAGATTCGGGTCCCGACATTTTCCCAAGATTTTTGGAGCCCCGCCACTATTTTCTCCCCCGCGCGACTCGCCGAAATCAGTCCGGTCGCCCGAAATTGGTCCAATCCTCAAAAATGGTCCAAATTCAATCAAACCACCTCCATTGAGTCCCAATTACCCTAAAAGAATATTAGCAATTTTTTCGGGATTTTTCTCCCATTTTTCCTCATTTTTCTTTAGGGCGTCACGTTTGCGTATTAACCGGCCAATCAGAGCTTGCCACGTGGTGCTACTATTCAACTTCCTCCACCATCGTGCAAACCAACAACAGAAGGGGGAGCTTCAAGCTCATTCATGGCAACCTTGCTTTGCTTTGCCCTAACTCCTTACTCAATGCCCCAAATCACGAGCGGCCGGGTCCGTTGGAATCACGACGGCCACCTCTTGCCATTCCCGGAGTCAATGCACCCTAGATCTCGCCGGATTTTGAATGGTTGCATGGAAACCGAAATCAGCATTAATGGCATTATCTCGGCCGTTTCCAATCCAATCCGCGCGATTCCACTTCCATTCTCTCCGTATAAGACTCCTCTCTCCGATGGTATCATCCTCCTTTTGCCTCTTCCACTCCATCACCCGCTAGATCAAGAAAACCGGCGAGAACCCACCGTTCTTCGAGTTCTTCACGTCTTTCCTTCTAACTTCTTCCCCGGTGGGTCTTTCTCCATGCCGTTTGTTTCCTCGTGCTCGTTTGGAGATTGAGCTCATTTCCCCTCTACTAATTTTAGGTTCCATCGAATTTTGGTGACGAATTTCGGAGGGGAGTCGCTTTGGCCGAACCGGTGTTCTTCATCGAAATTCATTCGCTCCGGTGAGCAATTGATCGATTCCTCGCGGTTCTAAGTCCCTAAGGATGTTCTCTAGATGATTTAGCAATCAATTATTGAGGCTACATTAAAATTGTTGCAAATTTTCAAATTTTGGGAAAAATTGGGGCTTCTCTGTTCTTGGCTTGCGCCCACGCTCCGGCGAGCCCTCCGCCGCCGTCGTCGGCCTACCATTGGTCCTGCCGCCGCTGCCGCCGCCACGGCACTCCGCGCTTCCCACGCTGGCCCCCATCGCGCCACCTCGCCTTGGTCGGCCGGCCGCTGACGCCGCCTCGGGCCTCCTCGAAAGCCGCCGCCGCCATCGGCTTCCTTGCCCGCTTGTGCCGCCATCTCGGCCGGTGCCGCGTGGCCTCTGCGGACGGTTGCGTCGCGCCGTGCTCGCCGTCGCCTCGCTGCCCGGCCTCGGCCATCTTCGCGCCGCTGGCTCCCTTTGACCTTGCCGCTGCTCACGCGGGCCACGCCGGCAGCCCTTCCTCGTTTAAGACGCTTGGGGAGCAGAAGCTCCCCTGTTCTTTGGAGCTTTGAGGAAGAAGCCTCAAGAGGATGACAGCCGGGTCCCACGTGTAATAGACTCCAAATTCCAAAAATCAGCCCAAAAAGAAGATTCCTTGGAATATTCCGTGATTTCCTATTTTTCGGATTTTTTCAAACTTTGACTGCTCATATCTTCTCCGTCCGAACTCCGATTGACTCCATTCAAATTTCTAAATTCATCTAAAATCAAGATCTTCCTGCCAGTATATCTTTTATAATTTTTGGATTTTATTTTATTTTATTTATTTATTGTCTCGTTTTACGTGTAGCCGACGATCCCACCACGACCGTCGATTCCGCCGCCGAATTTTCTGAGTTCGACACCTCCGCCGCGACAGAAGGCAAGTCTTCTTGACGCATTTTGCTCCCATGTTTGCGAAATGATTTAAATTGTTTATAAAGTTGCATGGCTATGTTTAATGAAATATGTCAAATATAGGTGCTAGTTATTCCGAAATTGTTGATTCCTCCTTGACATTGTTAATCATATCCATTGTAACCCTAGGACATTGTTTATACCATGCTTATGCTTTAATGGTATCCCTTGCTATGTAGTCCGGTAGAATTGCTTAGGACCTGTTTCGATGAAAACAACCCATGGGTGGGATTATTCAAAAAGAATGGTTTCAAATGTGATTTGAAAGTTATTATTATGGTTTTAATATTGTTTTCTAAAACAAAAAGAAAAAGAAAAGGTTTTGGACTTGGGCGGATTGGATTGTTGGGTGGGTGCGGATGGAGCACTAGTTGTCTTGTGCAAGTACCGCCCCAAGTCACTTAAGGACCGACGCTTGTGACTGTCCATTCTAAGCATAACCGTACTACCACAAGTCTATAATGGTACGACCTGGCCAACTAATTTGTAGAAGCCTAGCTTAGACTCACCACTCGGTTGAATGTGAATGCCGGACGGAGGTAATGTTGTTTTTCTCACACGGCGCAAGACGGGGCTTCTGTACCGGGCGGATGGAACCCTAACAGCGGTGAAACCTCAGCGGGTGGGTCTAGTTAGGTAGATACATTGTAACGGCCTTGTCATGATCTCTCTACTGGCACACCAAAGGAAGTGTGTTAATAGCTTGGCATTAAGAGTTGATCGTGTCTTGTGGGTAAAGTTGTACACCTCTGCAGAGTTAAAACTATTCGAATAGCCGTGCCTACGGTCAGGGGCAAAGCGAAGAATGCTTTCATATTGGTAGACTTTGATTTTGTTTTTAAAAACTGAAAAGTGTTTTGTTTTGGGATTCGGGAGTGGTTAGAACTTTCGGATGTTATCTGGCGGATAGAGCCAACCAGGTGGATAGAACCTGTTTTACAATTGACGAATGGAGTTACATGATTAACTTTGATCTTTTAAAAGTTGGCGGATAGAGCCTTTATACTAGTGATGGTGGATAGAACCTCACTACAATGTTAAATAATTCAATTATTAAAAAGAATTGTTAAAAGATGCTTTGTGAAAGTTATTACTTAAGTATGGTTTAATAAAAGGTGGCTTTATGCAAATAAACCCTTCTAAGCTTCCTTTGGAAAGCCCCACATGATCATACTTTCCCGACTTGCTGAGTACCTTCGTACTCACGTGCTACAGCAACATTGTCATCATTAGAGAATTTCCAAGATGCTGCTGAAGAAGGCGAGTTCTTCCAGGAGGAGTGCGAGGAGGATTGCCAGGAGAACTAGTTGCGTCGCTAGTCGTCGCCTGTGGAGTTGTGGCGTTCGCCTGTTTTGCTTTCGTTTTTCCGCTGCTTTGTGTCCGGTCGTTGGACCGAGTATTGTAATAAGTGGCCATGTGGCCCATACTTGAATATTTATATTACAATTTTCGTTATGTTCGGCAATGAAGTATCACTGTGACTGTGTGTACTAGCTACTAATCTGGGACTAGTACGGAAATGCACAGGAGATTTCGGATAGCCGATCCGGGGTCTCACAGATAGGCTGTACTGAAGTTCAAACGGGTCCCCATGGCTTCATGCAGCTTGTTCCAGAATCTTGAGGTAAATTGGGTACCTCTGTCCGATACAATCTTCTTCGGTACTCCATGCAAACAGACAATCCTGGTAATGTACAACTCTGCTAACTTATCTCCCGAGTAAGTGGTCTTTACTGGGATAAAATGGGCGACCTTAGTCAAGCGATCCACTATGACCCATATGGAGTCATATCCTCCCTGAGTTTTTGGCAAACCGGTAATGAAATCCATTCCGATTTCCTCCCACTTCCACTCAGGTATCTTTAGCGGCTGCAGTAATCCCGCTGGCCTCTGATGCATTGCCTTGACTCTCTGACATACGTCGCACAACACAACATGCTCAGCAACTTCATGGTTCATGCTCGGCCACCAGAATCTTTCCTTCAGGTCTTGATACATCTTGGCACTTCCTGGATGAATGGAGTACTTGAAGTCATGTGCTTCTTCCAAAATTAACTACTTCAGCTCCTTATTCGACACACAAATGCGATCCTTAATCCACAACGTGCCTTACTCATCCAGTCTAAAATCCTTAGCCTTGCTTTCACCCATCTTGGACTTAATTCTACGGATCTTGTCATCACTCTTCTGTCCCTCTCGGATCTGGTCCTCCAGGGTAGGCTTTACCTCTAATGCGGCCAAGAATCCCTCGTGTACCACCTCAATCTGCATCTCCTGAAACTCCTTGCATAGCTCGTCCTGACTCGTGGCTATCAACATGTTCACAATATGGCTCTTTCGACTCAGAGCATCGGCAACCACATTAGCCTTCCCGGGATGATAATGGATCCCAACATTGTAGTCCTTGATTAATTCTAACCATCTTCTCTGTCTCATGTTCAGGTCTGATTGGGTGAAGATGTATTTAAGACTCTTATGGTCCGTATACACTTCACATCTATTTCCAATCAGGTAGCGTCGCCACAACTTCAAGGCATGCACTACAGCTGCTAACTCTAAGTCATTCGTCGGGTAATTCTCCTCATGCGGCATCAGCTGCCTTGATGCATAAGTGACGACCTTTCTGTTCTGCATCAGTACACATCCAAGTCCTTGACGCGACGCATCACAATATATATCAAAGCTTTGATTGACATCCGGTAGAACTAACACCAGCGCTGATGTTAATCTCTTCTTCAGCTCAATGAAACCTTTCTCACATTCCGGCGTCCAATTAAACTTCTTCTCCTTTTTCAACAATTGCGTGAGAGGTCTCGCAATCGTCGAAAAGCCTTCAATGAAACGACGGTAGTAGCCTGCCATCCCAAGAAAACTCCGAATATGGGTCACCGTCTTCGGATATTCCCAATGTAACACAGCTTTTACTTTGCTTGGATCAACAACGACTCCTTCTGCGGTCATTACATGTCCGAGAAACTCCACCTTGTCCTTCCAAAAATCGCATTTGCTGAACTTGGCGAAGAGTTTCTGTTCTCTCAGCTTCTCCAAAACTCGCCTCAAGTGTTCTACATGTTCATCCTGTGACACCTCGGAGTGTCGTATCCTTAATTTTTGAACATGATAAGGTTAAATACAGTATGAGATGTGGAAATAAGGTTAAAACCATAAGAATTGGAGGTTAATAGCTTTTTCGGGCCGTTTCCGGGCCGTTTTCGGGGTTTTGGGCCTTCCCGGGGGAGTTTTGGGCCTTGGTGGGCTTTGGAGGGATTGAGAGGGACTCTTATTGGACTAGGGCAGGGTGTGGGGGCTATTAAAAGGGGCTCCCCCTGCCCCCCCTTGCGCCCCCACCACAGCCCCTTGCGCCCCCTCCACCTCTCCTCCCTCTTCCCCCCCTAAGCCCTAGCCGCCACCCCCTCCCCAAACCGTGCGCCCCCCACCCCTTCCTCCACCACCACACCACCACCCCACCACCCCTTGCTGCCCTAGGGTGGCCTCCCCACCCCTGCACCTCGTGGAGTCATCCCGTGGAGCGAGGAGCGAGGAGCGAGGAGCGAGTAACGTGGAGCGAGGAGCGATTCGCGAGGGGATTCATTGGAGATTTGTTCGTCGGCCAAAGGTATGATCTTGGGGATCCTTGGGGATGATCTAGGTACTGTTATTAGGATGTTTATCAAGTTTTTAGATCAATTGGAGAAGCTGGATTGAAGTAATTTGGGTTAGATCTAAACTTGTCCACGTTTCTGTTTTCGGGCAGATTGAGCAGTCGAGCTAGGGTTCGAGTTTCCGTCGATTTAGAATCCGAATCTGTCCGTACGGACTTCTAGGAAGTTGTAGATAATTTAATTATCTTTCCGTGGACATAAAGCACGTTAAATTACGATCAGCCGTTTGAAAGTTATGGCTGTTTTACCGAGCGCCTAAAAATCTGTGACGTAATTGGAACACATCTCGGTAATCTGTAGATTAAAAAACTTTAGAGGCCGAATCAGACTTTCCGTATACCTAGAGAAAGTTGGGAAATTTCCTAGGCTACGCGAGCGTGTACTCGTTTAATTCATTCGGAGTCCCAGAACTCAAGTTATGCCTTTTGCAAGGCTGCTGTCCCGCCGGGACAGAGCCTCTGTTTTTAGGTTTTGCGAGTAGTTGGCAATGTCGGGTTAGATGGGGGTTTGTGTACTGTTTGGAGGCTATGATTGTGAGTGTGTGATGCCTATGTGCAGGTGGTGTGACCCCGGGAGTGCCCTCTTCTTCCCGCCAATCCGTTGCACGTGGTTGAGGCAAGTGTGTTGTGATGGATAGCGAGTTGTAGGTTGCATGTTGAGATTAGATGGAATTGTTTACATGATATATGTCCACTTGCCATGTGTTAATGATTGATATGATATGATGAGCATGTTTAACATATTATGATGCCATGTGTTAATATGTGAATTAAATATGATAATTGGCATGGTTGCATGCATGTCATGAGATAGGGCGAGGGCGGTGAGAAAGTCTTAACTAGTCCGGCAAGGTCGGTGAGAAAGTTATGACTAATCCGGAACGCCATTGAGTAAGTCCTATGTCGTGATTCCATCCACGTGGTGTTTGGAAGCGAGTAGGCACCCTCCATCTTCGGGATGGAAGGGAGGAAAGGGTGCACACCGACGGGTGTGTACTTCCCATACCGGTATGAGGTTCCAGAGGGTCAGGAGCATTGCATTACTTCGCATACAAATTGATGATGATATTGATAAGTAATCATGAATGAGATGATATACATGATGGAAGATGTTATTGCCATGTTGTTATGCTTGTTGTCCATTGCAGTATGCTTGCTGAGTTTTCGAACTCACCCTTGTGTTTTCTTGTTGTTTTAGGTACCATGAGAACGGCATGCGGGAAAGGGGAGTAGTCACACGCTCACACGTTGCTTCACCTTAATGTTTCCCCAAGTCAATTCATTTAGTTTGATAATAAATTGCGTGTGATGGTCTTTAAAATTAAGTCTTAGCTTGGTTAATGAGAGTTCTATTGTTTGTTTGACACTTGGAACCTTAAGAGCTTGATGTTAGTCTTTTATTGTCGTTAAGACTTTATTTATTGTTGTTTTAGATGTTTCTCTTATTGCCACATAATGCTATATTGTTGCTGTTCCTTAATTTCATGATAAAACAAAGGAGGTGCTGCCGAAATCTCGGTTTTTAGCCTATGCACCTTTGCTGGAATTTTATGTTAGATGTGGTATTTAGTTGTTGTTTAGCTTGTGTTTGGTAGCATTCGGGCATATTAAATGCCGGGGTGTTACAGTTGGTATCAGAGCCAGCTGTAGGTCCTTGGAATATGTATTTTTAGTGTCATACCTTAAGTTGCAACTAAAATATGATGTGGAATAACGTAGAAACATTGGCTTAGGTTCGAACTAAAACCTTGTTATAGGATAGCAACGTTAAAACTTGTAAAAGTGGTATAACTAATCTAAAATCTGACACACTTGGATGCACAGTAGGATGGGTTTTGGTTCGTCATTGCATCGCGCTTGATTATGTGATAAGGAATATGCTTATGATGATGTTTGATCTATGATCTTGATTGTGTGCTTTCGTGTTTGGGTGGTTGTCTGTCTAAAGCAGCCATGCCAAGGGGTAGAGGCCGTGGACGCCGTGGCCGTGGAGGCCAGGGGCGAGGCTCCCAGGGAGTTGAGGAGTCTGTTGCTGAGGGTAGCGTTTCGCTTAATGCTCGTGGGCCAGCTCAGGAGGAGCTTCCAGCTGCACGGTCGGGAACGGGGGTGCCCGCCGCAAATGAAGATTTAGTTCAGGCTCTGCAGAGGGAGATTCAGGAGCTGCGCCGGCTAGCCATGGTAGCCCCTGCTGTTGTGCCTCCCCCTGCAGTGGCCCCTGTTGTTGCCCCCGCTGCACCGGAGCCGAGGATGAGTCTCCGGGAGTGGATGTCCCTCCGTCTTGACACTTTCGACGGAGCAGGTTCGCCGATCCAGTCCGCAGATTGGCTGCGGTACATGGAGAGGCAGTTTGAGGTCCTAGATTTGACCTCGGTTCAGAGGACTCGCTTTGTGGCTTTTCAGCTGAAGGGCCAAGCGGATATCTAGTGGGAGGGTTCTGGCCGCTAGAGCCCCGATCTGGTTCGATCACACCGAGGACTTTGTGGCTCGCTTCGAGCCAAGTTCCACCTGCAGTCTTTCCTTGAGAGGATGGAGCTTACTCGACCACTCTTTCCCAGGAAAGAGGTCGGTGGCAGAGTATGAGAAGGAGTTCAACAGGCGTGCGCTTCAGATGCACTGTGGCGCAAATGACGATCGGGAGAAAGCTAGGAGGTTCCGTAGGGGCCTCAACCAGGAGTTCAGAGTTGTCATGGGGGCGACTGTCCTCGTGACTTCTCGCTCTGTGGTGGAGCAAGCGAAGGGCATGGAACTCGAGTTGGAGCTCTCCCGACAAGCGTAACCCGGAGGTTCAGGGGTTCTGCGACCCCAGCGGGGGCCGAAGAGGACCTTTGGTGGAGGAGGTGGGTCCTCTCGACCCACCTTCAAGAAGTTCAAGGGAGGACAGGGCTCCTCCTCGTGGCTAAGATGGGGCCGCCTGATTGTCTTCTTCGCGAGCGGTTGTTCGTCTGTGCCGGGCAGGCATGAAGTGCTTCAAGTGCGGTGGCGAGCACCGTGCTTCAGAGTGTGGTTGGACCGGGAGTTGCAACCACTGTGGCAAGCCCGGCCATATGGGGCGAGTCTGCCGGATGAACCCCGGTAGCATCATCAAGTGGGAGGCGGTGCCTTCTCTTCCCACTCCCGCGGCGTCTTCCAGAGGATCGGTGCACATGATGGCTGCCCCTGTTTCTCAGCCACCCTTTGCGTGGGCGCCGCCAGCGGCGTACTGGTGCCCGCAGCCGTCTGCTCCTCCTCAGTTGCCTCCTCCGCCCCCAGCCTTGTTGGGGCATCAGCCTGGAGTCGGGGCTCCTTCTGTCCCGACGCCACCAGGAGTGTACGCTTTGCCGACCGCCGAGTCAGCCGGGCATCCAGAGGTGGTTTCGTGTACTCGCTCAGGATTCCGTTGATGCCTTTGTTCTATTTGATTCTGAGCATCCTACTCTTTTGTGTCGTCGGAGTTTGCTAATAGAGCTAAGTTGGGAGTTCAGCAGATTTCCGAGTCCGTGTTAGTCGGGCTTCTCCCGGGGTTGATTGCTAGTTCTTTGGTTTGCCCTGGTTGCACCATTGCCATTGATGATGAGGTTTTCTTTGCCAATCTCATGGTGATCCAGTTGGCTCCTTTTGATGTCATTTTGGGCATGGACTGGCTGCATCGATGCACTGCTAAGATCTGTTGTTTCGGAAGACAGCTTCTTGCAGGCCCCGTCCCGGAAGAGTTGACCTTGCAGGTGGTATACCCTCCAGCCTGTCTTTGCTTTGACTAGTTTGTTTTCCTCGTCGGCGTTTGAGGTCATGGGTTTCCTCATGACTTTGTCTGGGAAACCATCTTCTTCAGTTTCCATTGAGGAGATTCCTGTAGTGAAGGAATTCGTTGATGTGTTCCCTGACGAGTTGCCTGGTCTACCTCCCGTGAGGAATGTGGAATTTCGTATTGATCTTGTTCCGGGCACTAGACCTATTTCTATTTCTCCATACCGCTTGGCTCGTCCTTTTCAAGACGAGTTGAAGAAGCGCTTGGAGGATCTGCTGGCCAAGGGCTTCATTCGGCGTAGCGTTCGCCATGGGGAGCACCCGCCCTCTTCGCCTCGAAGAAGGATGGAAGTTGGCGTATGTGCATTGATTATCGTGCTCTTAATCAAGTGACAGTCAAGAACAAGTATCCTTTGCCTCGCATCGAGGATCTGTTTGACCAACTCAAGGAGCAAAGGTGTTCTCCAAGATTGATCTTCGATCGGGTACAATCGAGATCCATGTGAGGGAGAAGGACATTGAGAAGACTGCTTTCTCCACTAGGTATGGGCATTATGAATTTAAAGTTATGTCTTTTGGACTAACTAATGCTCCTCGCTGTCTTTATGGAGGCGATGAACAAGATGCTACACAAGTACCTTGATGAGTTTGTGGTAGTGTTCATCGATGACATTCTCGATTTACTCTAAATCGTAAGAGGAGCATGAGCGACACTTGAGGCTTGTGCCGAGTACCCTGAGGGAGAATCAATTCTTTGCTAAGCTGAAAAGTGCGAGTTACGGATTTGAAGTGGGTTTTCTTGGCCACATCATCAATCCAGAGGGTATATCTGTAGATCCTAGCAAAGTCTCGATAGCTTTGGATTGGAAGAGGCCTTCCAATGTCAAAGAGGTGCGTAGTTTCCTTGGGTTGGTGGCTACTATCGGCGTTTTGTGCAGGATTTCTCTATCATTGCCAAGCCACTTTCACAAATGACCCGTAAAGGGATGAAGTTCCAGTGGATCACAGAGTGTGAGCACAGCTTCTGCACTTTGAAGGAGAAGTTAGTGATCGCTCTGTTCTTACCCTTCCCGAGCCGGGAAGCGCTTCACTATTTATTCTCGATGCTTCTCGGTTGGGACTTGGGTGTGTGCTCATGCAAGAGGGCAAGGTGATTGCTTATGCTTCGAGGCAGCTGAAAAGCATGAGCGAGAACTATCCCACGCATGATCTTGAGCTAGCCGCCGTGGTGTTTGCATTGAAGATATGGAGGCATTACTCAGACGGCGAGTCTTGTGATATTTTCACTGATCACAAGAGCCTCAAGTACATCTTTACTCAGAAAGATTTGAACTTGAGGCGGAGGAGGTGGCTAGAGTTGATAAAGGATTATGACCTCACTATCCAAGATCATCCGGGAAGGCAAATGTGGTGGCCGATGCTCTTAGTCGCAAGACAATGCCCCTGTTGTTGATTGTCTTGTTGCTGATTTTGAGCGCTTGGGAGTCTCCCATCGCTTTGCGGGGACCGTGCAGGCTGAAACTCAAATGATTCTTGAGTCGGGCCGATTCCCGAGCGTGTCACGAGAGGCACAAAGAAGATGATCATTTGCTCCGGCAAGTGAGGAAACGCCTTGAGGATGGCAAGTCCGAGACTTTACTGTTGATGATGCGGGAGCTTTGAGGTTTCAGGGCCGTCTCAGGCGTGCTCCCGTAAATCTCAAGTGAAAGAAGACATCCTGAAAGAAGCTCATCGCACCCAGACACGGTCCATCCTGGGAGACCAAGATGTACAGGACTTGAAGAAGAATTTCTGGTGGAAAAGGATGAGAGTGGATATTGCCAAGTATGTGGCGTCTTGTGGGATTTGCCGGAAGATCAAAGCTGAGCATAAGCGCCCTACCGGGCCTCATTGCAGCCCTTGGAGATTCTGTATGGCCATGGGATGACATCTCCATGGATTTTGTGGTTGGTTTACCTCGTTCTCCACGAGGAAGGATGCTGTTTGGGTTGTGGTGGACCGTCTCGGCAAGTCTGCAAGATTTTCATTCCTATCCGCACGACCAATTCTCATGAGCGAGTTGGCTCCCATCTATGTGCGGGAGATTGTGAGACTGCATGGTGTACCTAAGACCATTATTTCTGATCGGGATGCGAAGTTCGTCTCCAAGTTCGGGGAGAGTTTGCAGAGTGCTTTGGGTACGCAGCTTAGAATTATTACCGATTTTCACCCTCAGAATGATGGGAAGTCTGAGCGTACCATCAAGAAATTGGAATAAATTATCAGGGCATGTGTGATGTCTTGGAAAGGTAGCTGGGAGGATCATTTGCCTCTTGCGGAGTTTGCTTACAATAACAGCTATCATTCCAAAGATCCTGGCTGCTCCTTATGAGGTACTATATGGCCGGAAGTGCAGATCGCCTATTTGTTGGGATTCAGTGGGCGAGAGAGTAGTTCTTGGACCGTATTGGTTTCAGCAGACTATTTATCGCGTGGCGGATGTACGGCAGAACCTTCTCGCAGTCAAGCAGAGCGCATGTAAAAGCTATGCCGATGTGAGGCGGCGAGACTTGGAGTTTGAGGTGGGTGATAACGCATTTTGCGAGTATCTCCCACCAAGGGTGTGGTGCATTTTGGCACGAAAGGAAAGCTCACCCAAGGTATGTTGGGCCTTTTCCTATCCTCGCCCGAAGTTGGCGAGGTTGGCCTATCGCCTAGAGCTACCGGAATCCATGCAAGGTGTGCATAATGTGTTCCATGTCTCGATGTTGAGGAAATACTTGCATGATCCGGAGATGGTGGTTCCGTTGGAACCATTAGTGCTTCAGCAGGACCTCACCTTCGAGTCCTGTCCTGTGGAAATTCTGGGGACTTCAGAGCGAGTGATGAAGAACAGGACGCTTAAGTTTGTCAAGGTCCTGTGGTCACATCAGACCGAGAGAGAAGCGACTTGGGAGCTGGAATCTCGCATGCGCGAGAAGTATCCTGAACTTTTCGCCTCAGGTGTGTGATGTGAAAACCTAGTTGTCTTTGGTTTTGCTGGGTTTCATGATTGGTGCGTTTAGATTCGAGGTCGAATCCAGTTGAAGGGGGGAAGAATGTGACACCTCGGAGTGTCGTATCCTTAATTTTTGAACATGATAAGGTTAAATACAGTATGAGATGTGGAAATAAGGTTAAAACCATAAGAATTGGAGGTTAATAGCTTTTTCGGGCCGTTTCCGGGCCGTTTTCGGGGTTTTGGGCCTTCCCGGGGGAGTTTTGGGCCTTGGTGGGCTTTGGAGGGATTGAGAGGGACTCTTATTGGACTAGGGCAGGGTGTGGGGGCTGTTAAAAGGGGCTCCCCCTGCCCCCCTTGCGCCCCCACCTCAGCCCCTTGCGCCCCCTCCACCTCTCCTCCCTCTTCCCCCCCTAAGCCCTAGCCGCCACCCCCCTCCCCAAACCGTGCGCCCCCCCACCCCTTCCTCCACCTCCACACCACCTCCCCTCCACCCCTTGCTGCCCTAGGGTGGCCTCCCCACCCCTGCACCTCGTGGAGTCATCCCGTGGAGCGAGGAGCGAGTAACGTGGAGCGAGGAGCGATTCGCGAGGGGATTCATTGGAGATTTGTTCGTCGGCCAAAGGTATGATCTTGGGGATCCTTGGGGATGATCTAGGTACTGTTATTAGGATGTTTATCAAGTTTTTAGATCAATTGGAGGCGCTGGATTGAAGTAATTTGGGTTAGATCTAAACTTGTCCACGTTTCTGTTTTCGGGCAGATTGAGCAGTCGAGCTAGGGTTCGAGTTTCCGTCGATTTAGTTCCGAATCTGTCCGTACGGACTTCTAGGAAGTTGTATATAATTTAATTATCTTTCCGTGGACATAAAGCACGTTAAATTCCGATCAGCCGTTTGAAAGTTATGGCTGTTTTACCGAGCGCCTAAAAATCTGTGACGTAATTGGAACACATCTCGGTAATCTGTAGATTAAACAACTTTAGAGGCCGAATCAGACTTTCCGTATACCTAGAGAAAGTTGGGAAATTTCCTAGGCTACGCGAGGGTGTACTCGTTTAATTCATTCGGAGTCCCAGAACTCAAGTTATGCCTTTTGCAAGACTGCTGTCCCGCCGGGACAGAGCCTCTGTTTTTAGGTTTTGCGAGTAGTTGGCAATGTCGGGTTAGATGGGGGTTTGTGTAGTGTTTGGAGGCTATGATTGTGAGTGTGTGATGCCTATGTGCAGGTGGTGTGACCCCGGGAGTGCCCTCTTCTTCCCGCCAATCCGTTGCACGTGGTTGAGACAAGTGTGTTGTGATGGATAGCGAGTTGTAGGTTGCATGTTGAGATTAGATGGAATTGTTTACATGATATATGTCCACTTGCCATGTGTTAATGATTGATATGATATGATGAGCATGTTTAACATATTATGATGCCATGTGTTAATATGTGAATTAAATATGATAATTGGCATGGTTGCATGCATGTCATGAGATAGGGCGAGGGCGGTGAGAAAGTCTTAACTAGTCCGGCAAGGTCGGTGAGAAAGTTATGACTAGTCCGGAACGCCATTGAGTAAGTCCTATGTCGTGATTCCATCCACGTGGTGTTTGGAAGCGAGTAGGCACCCTCCATCTTCGGGATGGAAGGGAGGAAAGGGTGCACACCGACGGGTGTGTACTTCCCATACCGGTATGAGGTTCCAGAGGGTCAGGAGCATTGCATTACTTCGCATACAAATTGATGATGATATTGATAAGTAATCATGAATGAGATGATATACATGATGGAAGATGTTATTGCCATGTTGTTATGCTTGTTGTCCATTGCAGTATGCTTGCTGAGTTTTCGAACTCACCCTTGTGTTTTCTTGTTGTTTTAGGTACCATGAGAACGGCATGCGGGAAAGGGGAGTAGTCACACGCTCACACGTTGCTTCACCTTAATGTTTCCCCAAGTCAATTCATTTAGTTTGATAATAAATTGCGTGTGATGGTCTTTAAAATTAAGTCTTAGCTTGGTTAATGAGAGTTCTATTGTTTGTTTGACACTTGGAACCTTAAGAGCTTGATGTTAGTCTTTTATTGTCGTTAAGACTTTATTTATTGTTGTTTTAGATGTTTCTCTTATTGCCACATAATGCTATATTGTTGCTGTTCCTTAATTTCATGATAAAACAAAGGAGGTGCTGCCGAAATCTCGGTTTTTAGCCTATGCACCTTTGCTGGAATTTTATGTTAGATGTGGTATTTAGTTGTTGTTTAGCTTGTGTTTGGTAGCATTCGGGCATATTAAATGCCGGGGTGTTACACATCCCTCGTCTTGGAGTAGACTAGGATGTCATCTATGAACACAACAACAAACTTGTCTAAATATTCCATGAAGACTTTATTCATCATATTCATGAAGTAGGCTGGAGCATTCGTCAGACCGAAGGACATAACAGTAAACTCGTAATGTCCATATCTTGACGAGAATGCGGTCTTCGGAATATCCTCTGATCGGATCTTC
Source organism: Rhipidocladum racemiflorum (assembly GCA_036346355.1). Classification (NCBI taxonomy): domain Eukaryota; kingdom Viridiplantae; phylum Streptophyta; class Magnoliopsida; order Poales; family Poaceae; genus Rhipidocladum; species Rhipidocladum racemiflorum. The sequence goes on from CM070582.1 coordinate 17,185,743, forward strand.
AACTGGTGATATCCTGACCTCAAATCAATCTTGGAGAAAACACCAGCTCCTCTCAACTGGTTAAACAGATCATCGATCTTGGGTAGCGGGTACTTATTCTTCACGGTGACTTCATTGAGTGCACGGTAGTCAATGCACATCATGAAACTCCCATCCTTCTTCTTGACAAAAAGAACTGGCGCTCCCCATGGCGATGAACTTGGTCTAATAAATCCTTTTTCCATCATCTCCTCAAGCTGCTTCTTCATCTCCACCAATTCTTCAGTTGACATCCGATAAGGTCTCCTTGCTATCGGTGCTGTACCAGGTACTAATTCTATCGCAAACTCTATGTCTCTATCTGGTGGCATACCAGGTAATTCTTCAGGAAAAACATCCGGATACTCATTCACCACTGAAACATCCTCTAAGCTGATTGCCTTCGCGCTGTTGACCATCAACTATCCATCACGAACGGCGGTTGCTTGAAATTCCACCTTTCTTCCACATGGGCTCTCAACAGAGATAATCCTTCGTCCACAGTTTAACACGGCCTTGTGTTTGGATAACCAATCCATTCCCAAAATAACATCTAAGGTCTGGGTTCCCAATATAATAAGGTTCACTAAGAACTCTACCCCATCTATTAGTATTCTCACCCCAAAACATCCTAGTTGTGATCGGAGTTTTGACCCAGGGGTTTGAACTAGAAGCATGCATTTAAGATTCACAATCTCCAAATCATTCTTAGAAACAAAATCTCGGGAAACAAACGAATGCGAAGCTCCAGAGTCAAACAAAACTGTTACAGGTACTGAGTTGACAAGTATCTTACCCAATATGACGTCTGTGGCATTCTGAAGTGCATCTGTGGTCATGTGATTGACTTGGCCTCTCACCACAGTCTGGGGTGTGGCTCCTGGCTGTGCTGCTCCACGGTTCGCTCCTGGTGTAGGTGTCCTGGCTGGTGTGGATCCCAAATTGAAGCGAACTGGGGTCACTCCTGCTGTCTTCTTGGGGCAATTGTTGGAGAAGTGCCCTGGCTCATTGCACGTATAGCATCATCTCACTGCTCCCTGTTGACTACTTGATGCGGCATTTCTGGCTGGAGCTGGTGTCTGATAGCTCTGATTGACGGGTCTCGGTGCTGGTGACGGTGTCCTCGCTGCATTCTGCGGCTGAAATCTGAAAAACTGATTCGGCGCAACCCTCAGACGCTGCTGCGTTCCCTGACGTGATCCCTGCTGTTGCATTCTGTGCTTCCGGTTCTCATTCAGTTCCTTGCGCTTGTCCTCAAGAATAAGCGCCTTGTTCACAAGCTCCTGGAAATCTGGAAAGGTGTGGGTGATCAGTCCCACCTGCAGTCCAGAGTTAAGTCCCTTCATGAAACAAGACTATCTGACCTTGTCCGTTGCTACGTCTTTAGGTGCATAGCATGCAAGCTGTGTGAACTTGTTCAAATATTCAAACACCGGTTGGTTACCTTGCTTCAGTGCCCTGAACTCCTCCTTCTTAAGGTCCATGATCCCTTCTGGCACATGATACTGATGAAATGCAGCGGTAAATTCCTCCCATGTGATGTCCTGTGGGTTCTCTCGTGTGGCGCAAAAGTTCTCCCACTATTCAGCGGCGGTCCCTTCCAACTGATGGGAGGCGTAGAGAACCTTCTCGTTTCCCATGCATTGGGTGATGTGCAGCTTCCTCTCAATTGACCTCAGCCAGTCATCCGCCTCCAGTGGATTGGCGTTCCCTGAGAATGTGGGTGGATGAGTCCTCATGAATTCTGACACCTCGAGCCCTGTCAGTGTCCATGATTAACTTGATTAGCAGCGGCCTGAGCAGTGACTTGCTGCATCTGTTGCATCATCGCATGCATCAACTTTGTCTGTGCGGCAAGGAAAGCTCCAAAGTTCTACATGTCTACGGGCGGTGCTGGTTGGGGTGCAGGTGCTCCATCATTAGGGTTCCCAGCTGGGCGAGAACCACTCCCGTTGCCTCCAATGTTTCCGCGGGTGTTCACCATCTGCTGATTGCTCCAAGTTTAGGGACGAGAGGGAACGAGAATAGACAAGTAGTAGGGAAACTTATGCGGGGAGGGTGTAACTCAAAATTCAACTTTAATATTTAATAATAACTTGGTATGGTTGCTTACAATGCCTAGGGGCCTTGCAACACATACTGCACACTCAGCAAGCAATGAAAATCCAAATCGGCTAACACACTGGAGTCTAACGCCTCTAAGGGTGACTCTTATTCTATAACGCGACTCGACGAAGGAGTCTCAACTATGAAGCCTAACGCTCAGTCATCAATCCAACCTCCACTGCCTCCTTTTGGTGGGTGTGGCGGCATCGGTGCAAAGCAATCTCCGTGTCCAACAACAGTTGTGGTCGACGACGCGACGTCCTCCTCTGGCTCTGGCTCTGGCTGTGGCGCAGGCTGCTATTCTGGCTCCTCGAGATCTAGCTCATGCAGCTCCAGTACTAGCTCCGGATCCTGTCCGTATAATGCCATTTCCAGCTCATCAATCCTTCGCAGTAAATGAGACGTATACTCTCGAACCTCCTGCAGGCTTTTCTTCTCTTTCGTGACCGGCCTCCTCCAGGGCATTCTGTAATTCCTGAACCGTATCATCGATCACATCCTCCTGAGTGACGACGAACCTCACCAAGTGCGTGATGACGACATCCTCATCTTCTATCGGCTCCCGCTCGATCCTGTTGTCTCGGCGTGGGTGGTGACGAAACATTGTACCATCTAACTCCCTGGAGTAGGTGCGAGCGATGTGCCTCATAGTTCAGCGCGACACCTCCTGGATTCCCATCTGAAAGGTAGACCTCCTGGCTGTGAAGTAGAATGGGCGACTGCACTTCGTCTTCTCGTGAGCATACACGGTGATCTTGACATCCCATCCAATGACCAGTCCTACCTTGATGATGGTGTTTCCTTGGTAGAGCGGTCTCTCGAAACCTCCAAGCACCTGTAGCATACGCCAAAACTCAGTGGCGTAACCTTCCTCACGCTCGGCGTAGTTGTTGAGCATCTTCATCTGCCAAAAGATCACTCACGTAAGAACGCAACATTTTAAAACCAAAGTGAAGACGAAAGGAATTCAGCAAGGGGTATGAAAAGAGAGAAGGGGATAAGGCGAGATTTCATTCATCATCTTGTCAAGTTTTAACTTTTAGAAAATAGGTTTTATCCCCACTACGACCATTCCAACTATGGGTGTGCCTACAGTCAGTATGGCTCTGATACCACCTCTGTCGGGATCCGAATTTGTAAATCCGGACCCTCTGTGTATTCAGCACTAGTCCAGGATCACGCTAGTGCACACAGTCTCAACATCGGTAAATATCACAATCATACTCAACGATAGTAATAAAGTACTTTAATTAAGATAATCAAACTGGTTGCTCGACCTTATGGTCAAGTTACAAAAGTGCGACACACAGGGCGAAAACTTATTAAAAGAGAAATAACTGCAGTGGAATAAAATGAACTTCGTGGCGCCATCCAGTATACCACAGGCAACTGACTGGGCTCGCTCCCTAGGTAGACGATTCCTCTTGAAGTTCTTCTTCTAAAGCTGGCGTTGCCTCTTCTTCAACTGATGTTGTATTATGGCAAGGGTGAGTACTTGGTACTCAGCAAGTCATGCAAAGAATGCAACTAATATTCTACATGCATGGCTTAGTACAAGGAATGTTTCATGGTTCATTTGCAATAAATAGCAATTAGCAAGTAACATAAGTAAATTCGAAAGCGATAGAACCATGTATTATCAATAACTTTTCAAGGAGTTAAATAAACACTTTTTCCTTTCCTAATCCACATTTCCATCACCATCAGCAATTACCAACTTTCTAAGTCCAAGTTGTTTTCATGAAAATCTAACCCTTGACTGTAACCCCCGAGCAATGTCCATTGCCGCGGACACGGCTATTCGAATAGATTTTACACTCTGCAGAGTTATGCACTTTACCCACAAGATATAGCCAAACACCACAAAGGTGAGTGACTGTAACAAAGCCTTTCGGCAACTGCTAACTACCCAAGTGAACCATTCCGGTTTTTGCCATACACCATCCCTTCCCTTAACAAAGGCGAAGTATGGGACCGACATACCATTGGACGGGTACCATGCCGTAGCCTTGGTACGCTCCCCATTCAAGCTACACAAAAGGTGTAGTTGACACCCGAGGTATCACTTGCAAGTTATTAGTAACTTACTCAACTAGGACCGTCCCACTCCGGTCATGTGGTTGCATGATTGACTCAGTTCAAAGGGTTGCAAGGTTAAGTCCTTAGGGTGACCAGGGCAAGACTACCCGAAGAACCAAATCATCCTTCCCAATGCCACATCTGGCCCACCTGATCATTCTTGTCACATGCCTCGGTCGAAATCTATTTATCAAACCCCAGTTTATTACCATGCACCACGTGCTGTCAACATCATTGTGAAGAACACATGACACTTATCCAAAACTGATTCCATATCTCATTAAGTCAATATTAACATGTAATTGTCCAAAACATTTCACGTGGCAAGGCTAAGCATACTACATGGGTCTAGCTACCATGTTGGCAATTTAATAATGTCCAACTAAACAACCCACAACTAGGGTGACAAGGGGGTCATGGCACATAATTAAAAAATCAAGGTGTCATAATGCAAAGTTGGCATTTAACTAATTTCCCAAAAAAAAGCATTTTCTAATTAAACTAGCATGCAATAATTTAAATCAAATTAATTTTAAAAAGGGGATCAACATGGTCAAAGCACAACTTGCCTTCAAAGAGTACTTGTTCTTAGTCTTGAGCTGGATCCTGGGTCAACACTTCTCCTTCGAAGCCTTCGGGCACCTCAACGTCTACTCGTAACGCGTGCAAATAGCAATAAATAGTAGGCATTTAAAGTAGGCAAAAAGTATCCAAAAATTCAAATAAAGTTCATAAACAGAGAGAGCACATTTTTATAAATTTTTAGAAACTTGAATCGTCCAATCGGAGTTAAAATGCAAAAGTTATAATTGTTTAAACTTTAAAGAATTAATTAAATAAATATAAAAAGATTAAACATTCATGTTCAAAAATTAATAAAAATTCATATTTAGGTATATCTCAATTTTATAAAAATTCAGAAATTTGAATCACTCAAATCGGAGTTAAAACGCAAAAGTTATAAGCGTTTGAAGTTTGAAAATTCAAATAAAAGATTAAACCGAATTTATTCATTTATTTTTATATAGAAAAATCAATTAATGACGTCAGCACGAGATTTGATTTTCCACCGAATTATTTTTCTATTGAAAAATCGATTTATTGCGTCAGCATGACGTCAGCCCGTCTACGGACTCGGTCCATGGCACGGCTTGGTCCATCGTGGACCGGCCCACTAAGCGCCGTTTCACTAGCACGCCGACCCACTATCGACGCCTCAGAAGTCGACGCCAAAGATGGCGCGGCCGAGCGGACTGACACGCGGGCCCCACCGTGACGTCAGCATGACGTCTTGGATGACGTCATGGTGCCGTTGGGCAGCCTCTGACACGCGGGCCCCACACTGACGTCACGCGCTGACGTCAGCGGCGACCGGGCGTGACCGCGCCGGTTCGGCTTCCGTGCACGTGGCTAGATCTCGGCCGTTGATTTGAAATCCAACGGCCCAGATCGGATCTAATTCCACACGTTGCGGTGCAACGCGGTTAATCTGGACCGTACGATTTAGATTGGACGGTCCAGATCCGATCGGGTATCGCCTCACCGTGGGGTGGCGTGGCATGACCCGAGTGGCGACACGTGGCTCAATCTACGACGTTCGATTTGGATCGAACGGTCGAGATTACACCTAACGCTACAACGTGGGTTAACCTTAACCGTACGATCTAGATCTAACGGTTGAGAATAGATCTAGGCACAGTGCAGTTATGGCTACGTGGCTTAATCTAAGCCGTTGGATCAAGATCCTACGGTTGAGAACAGATCTAAAAACTAAAACGTAGTGATTACCTTCGGGTGACGTGGACGGATCGGGGCTTTCGAATCTTGATCGGACGATTCACAGAGCTTGCGGGTTCGCGATGTCCACGGCGGAGCTGGCTGGCCGGAGACGGAGACGACGACCACCCGAACGGCGTTTGGGCGCGATTCCGGCGAAGTGGATGGTACTCTCCGACGCGGCTTGTCCTTGCGGTTCTGGATCTGGGCTCGGTGACGGCGTAGTACGGCGGACGGCGGCGGAAACCTAAATCAACTACGGCGAGCGATTGCGGCGTGACCACGACGGCTTGAGCTCAAAGAGTTAGGGCTACAGGTGCGCACGGAAGAGGGCTTCACGATGGCGGCGGCGGCGCATTAAATAGGGGCCTCAGCTTTCGTGAAACTCGTGTGAAATGAGGACCACTCGGCTGCGGCGGCGGAGTCCGACGGGGTTTCGGACTGGGTGACATGGACGCACGCGGGCCGTTGGATGAGATCTGACGGTCACGCGCGTTAGGGCTCGGCTGGCTCGGTCGGGCTTGAGTCCGGTTCGAGTCGGACTCGGACTCGAGTCTGACTCGAGTCGGACTTGGTCGGAGGAACAGTACAAACCCACTCTGCATTTCCCAGCGATTTAATATTCAAAATAATTTCTAGAAATTCAAATAATTCGAGAAAAATAGCAAAATAATCAGAAAAATTCCAGAAAAATTCTGGAAAATACTTTGAGACATTTTGGACTCAAATAAATTATTTCCAACAAAAATTTATTTGTAACTTTTAATTCTTTAATTATTTCAAAAAGGAATGAATTCAAATTAAATCCAAATAAATCCCAGAAAATTCCAAAAATTCACAAAAGTGCAAAATTTCATTTGTATTGATGAAAAGCAAAAATTGGGGTGTTACACAAACTCCAAGTCTCGATCTGGACGCAATCCCGGCAACTCTTCAGGGAAGACATCGGGATACTCACAGACCACTGGCACCTTACTTATCTCCGTCACAGAAAGAGAATGAAGAGATGCGTTAGGCGCAACTAATCGACTGGAGTGATACTCGATCTGAATCCCATCCGGATTCACCAAAGAAATGGAACAGTTAGTGCAATCAATGCGTCCTTGATTCTGGGACAACCAATCCATCCCGAGGATGACATCAAGTCCAGGGGTATCAATCTGAATCAGATTACCCAAGAATAGGACCTCATTGATCACGATGGGTACTATAAGACAAATGCGCTAGGCTCGCAAAACCGAACCAGGAGAATAGACTAACATCTGACTTCGCAACCGGTTAGTCTCAATTTTTTGCTTCTCAACAAACTTCAAAGAAATGAAGGAATGTGAAGCACCTGAGTCAAACAAAACCATTGTGGGCACTGAGTATACAAGAAACATACTGAGTACCACATCGGGCCCATTACTGGCTTCTTCCGCAGTCACCAAATTAAGTCGACCACGGACTTGGCTCTAAGCTGACTTCTGACTAGAGCGTCCTCCTTGGTGTCCTCCGCGCCCGGTTGCAGAACCTTGGGGGCGAATGAGACCACCTGGAGCTTGAGGTCGAACAGCAACAAGACCTTTGTTCTGACAAACAGTGGAGATATGCCCTTTCTCACCGCAAGCATAGTAGGTGAGAGCGGCCATCTTGTCCTGCCCTCCACGAATCTATCCTCCGCGGCCAGAAGACTGAGCCGTAGACGGAACAGGTTGGGAAACGCTCCTCTGAAATCGTGGAGGCGGCGATGTTTCCGTTTGGGCACTGGCAGCCTGCCCAAGACGCGGCCTCGAAGAACTGGCACCAGCAGATTTCCAAGCCATCCACTTATGTTTCCGGCTCTCCAAAAGTGCTTTGCCACTGTCTTCAACACAGACAGCCTTGTCCACAAGCATATTGGGAATGTCAAGCGAATGACGAATCTCCTGGTTAAGATGCTGCCGAAATAAGGAAACTCTTCGAGCTTCGCTCGGAACTTCTTCCGCAACATAACGGGCCAAATAGTTGAACTTATGAAGATAGTCCATCACTAACATGGACCCTTGACGAAGACTATAGAACTCCCGTTTCTTTATCTCCATCAGACTAGCTGGAATGTGCGCTGCGTGAAAGGCTCCTTTGAAATCCTCCCAAGTCATGACTTAAGCGGTGGACGAATCGCCTTGGCACTATCCCACCAAGCTGCTGCGGCACCTTGGAGATAGTAAGCAGCGTACTGAACCTTCTCTTCATCAGTACACCTCACGAGATCGAGTTTGCTCTGACATCGCGAAGCCAATCGTCTGCATCTAGGGGATCGATCGCTGACGAGAAGTTTAGCGGGGGAGTTCGCTAGAACTCAGCCAACCTTGATTGGGGTTGCATTGCTGCCAAACCACCGTAAGCAGCGGCACCAAGGTTCTCGGAATTCTGCACCAGCCGCTCCAGCAAGCGGGTCTGCATAACAAGAACCTAGGCCATCGACGGAGGAGGAGGTAATTCTTCACTTTGGGCGTCATGATGACTAAGCGACGCCTCCTGATTACCTACTGGTTCATTGGAGTGATGAGATACTTGATTACGGGATCTTGGTACTGGTGGATTTTGATGTTCCAGATTCGGCACTGCTGCAGCTGGCTCAAGGTTATCCTGAGCAGCACCCCGGGTCATCACTGAACGAACAACACGTTTCTTCGGTGGCATCCTGTTGACATAAAGACTTAGTGACAAGTACCGCAGGAGCACATCGAAGAACGCGATGAAAATAGTACAACAATTGCGAAAACTCATGCATCTCCAACACGCAGTAATACAAGACAGCAAGTGCGATAGATTTACAGATGGTAACTTAGCATGTCTTTTTGCGCTACAGGAGGGTTAATTACAACGCCACCATCAACTACCACAAGTTTCCACGGAAATAATTACAACAAAAAGGTTCCTTCGACCAGCTCATAATTACAACAAAAGCGAGCGGTAGATCCAACTTCCTACTAGAGTAAAGATCTAAACCTAGACACAGCCACCATTCGCGGCGGGGACATTCGAGGTGCCTGGGGCTGCAAAGGAAGCAGACGACTCCGCGGGAAATAGCAACTCGTACTCGCGTCCACCGAACAGAAGATTCCGCCCTGGCATAGCAGTCGTAGAATGTCGGGACCCGAATTTGCATATCCGGACCCTCTGTGTATTCAGCACTAGTCCAGGATCACGCTAGTGCACACAGTCTCAACATTGGTAAATATCACAATCATACTCAACGAATAATAAGGTACTTTAATTAGTTAACCAAACTGGTTGCTCAACCTTAAGGTCAAGTTACAAATATACGCCACCCAGGGCGAAAACTTATTAAAGGGAAATAACAGCAGCGGAAAAATAAGGTAATTTCGTGGCGCCATCCAGTATACCACAGGCAACTGACTGGGCTCGCTCCCTAGTTAGACGGCTCCTCCTGGTATTCTTCCTCCAAAGCTAGCGTTGACTCTTCTTCAACTGATATTGTATTGTGGCAAGGGTGAGTACTTGGTACTCAGCAAGTCATGCACATAATGCAACTAATATACTACATGCTTAGCTTAGTACAAAGGAATAGCTCATGGTTCATTTGCAGTAACGGCATTTAACAAGTAACATAAGTAGATTCGAAAGCAGTAAAAACGAGTATAACATCAATAACTTTTCCAGGAGTTAAATAAACATTCTTTCCATTCCTAATCCACATTTCCATCAACATCATCATTTAACCCAAGCCCACTTTCCAAGTCCAAGCTGTTTTCATGAAAGTCTAACACTTGATGTAATCCCCGAGCAATGTCCAATGCCGCGGACACGGCTATTCGAATAGATTTTACACTCTGCAGAGGTTATGCACTTTACCCACAAGATACAGCCAAACACCACAAGGGCGAGTGATCGTAACAAAGCCTTTCGGAAATGGCTAACTACACAAGTGAACCTTTCCGGTTTTTGCCATACACCATCCCTTCCCTTAACAAAGGCGAAGTATGGGACCGACATACCGTTGGACGGGTACCATGCCATCGCATTGGTACGCTCCCCTTTCAAGCTACACAAAGAGTGTAGTTGACACCCGAGGTATCACGTGCAAGTTATTAGTAACTTACTCAACTAGGTCCGTCCCATTACGGACATGTGGTTGCACGTTTGACTCAGTTCAAAGGCTTGCAAGGTTAAGTCCTTAGGGTGACCAGGGCAAGACTACTCGAAGAACCAAAACAACGCTCCCGATGCCACAACTGGCCCACCCGATCATTCTTGCCACATGCCCCGGTCGAAAACTATTTATCAAACCCCTAGTTGATTACCATGCAGCATGTGCCATCAACATCATCATCGATAACACATGACACTTCTCCAAAATAGGTTCCATATCTCATTAAGTCAATGTTATCATGTAACTATCAAATTCATGTCATGTATACGTGGTAGGTCTAAGCATTATGCTACACGGTCTAAATACCCATGTTGGTAGTTTAATAATGTCCAACTATTTAATCCTCAACTAGGGTGACAAGGGGTTCATGGCATACAATTATCTATGTCAAGGTGGCATACAGCAACTAGGCAATTAACTAATCTCCCAAAATCAATTAAAGCATTTTATAATTGAACTAGCATGCAATAATTTAAATCAAATTAATTTCAAAATGGGATCAACATGGTCAAAGCACAACTTGCCTTCAAAGAATACTTGATCTTGGTCCTGAGGTGGCTCTTGGGTCAACACTTCACATTCGAAGCCTTCGGGCACTTCAACGTCTACTCGTAACGCCTGCAAATAGCAATAAATGAATAAGACAGTAAACAAAAGTGTCCAAACATCCAAATAAAGTTCATAAACATAGAGAGCATAATTTTATGAATTTTTAGGAATTTGAATCGTCAAATTCGGAGTTAAAATGCAAAAGTTATAAGCGTTTAAAGTTCAAATAATCAATTAAATAATAATACAGAGAAAAACTTTGGTCCAAAAATTTAATAAAATTCACCATTAGGTAGATCTCAATTTTATAAAAATTTAGAAATTTGAATCACTCAAATCGGAGTTAAAATGCAAAAGTTATGAGCGTTTGAAGTTTCAAAATTCAAATAAATCAATATTCCGAATTAATCCATTTATTTTTATACTGAAAAACCCGATTAATGACGTCAGCATGGTTTTTAATTTTCCACCGAATTATTTTTCTATTGGAAAACCGGATTATGACGCCGACGCCTCGCCACAAGATCGACATGCGGCCCCACTCGTGACGCCATGGGTGACGCCACGGCAGCGAGCTTTGGCGCTGACACGCGGGCCCGGCGTGTCAGCGACCCGTGTCCACGCCGGCACGGACGCGTCGGTTCGTCTCCCGTGCACGTGGCACTATCTGGGCCGTTGATTTGAAAATCAACGGTCCAGATTGGATCTGGGTTTCACGCGTTGAAATAACGCGGTGGATCTGGGCCGTACGATTCGAATCGGACGGTCCAGATTGGATCTAGCACGGTGCAACGTGGTGCTACGCAGCTCAAGCTAAGCCGTTGGATCTAGATCCAACGGTTGGAAATAGATCTAATCACCATAACGTGGGATTCACTAGGTGACGTGGACTCACGTGGGTCGTTGGATCTTGATCCAATGGCCCAGATCTAATCTGGTTTCTACAGGTTTAGGGAATACGTGAACTCACCGTAGCTGTCTGATCTTGATCGGACGATTGTCCGAGTTCGAGGCGACGATGGCGACGCGACGGAGCAGAGGGCACCGGAGACGGAGACGACGACCAAGCGCGCGACGCTACGGGGCTCCTCCGGCGACGTGCGTGGTCACGTTCGAATCGCCCTGGCTCGGGGATCCCAGAACTGACCTCCTTCTCCTCGGGCGACGGCGGACGGTGGCAGAAGGTGAGGAAAACCGAAGCAAAGCCCTAGGCAACTACGGCGAGCAATAGCAGGCAGACAGCAGCGGCTAGGGCTAGGGCAAGCGGGGCAAACGGCACACGAGGGAAAGACGAACCTCGGGCGCACATCCGGCCCCAACGTCGAGATCGACGCGGAAATCGCGGCGGAGCCGGTACGGGCGGCGGAGTCCGGCTCGGACACGGCCGAGCGACGTGGCGCAGTCCCTACCGTCTACGTGGCACGACCAAAGGTCAGGATCGCACGGGCGTGACCGGGTCTGGCTCGGACGCGGCGCGGGTTGGGTTCGGGTTGAGTGTGACTCGGGCTCGGTCGCATGAACAGTGCAAACCAATTCGATTTTCCAGCGATTAAATAATTAAAATAATTTCCAGAAATTCATTTAATTCAAGAAAAATAGCAAAATACTCAGAAAAATTCTAGAAAATATTTTAGGGCATTTGGGACCCAAATAAAATATTTCCAACAAAATTTTATTTGCAAAATTAAATTATTCAATTATTTGAAAAGGGAATAAATTCAAATAAATTCCAAATAAATCCTAGAAAATTCCAAAAATTCACAAAAGTGCCAAATTTCATTTAAACTCATGAAAAGCAAAAATTGGGGTGTTACATGTAAGCATCGGCGTCAAATTAAACACAATGGCGGCCATCGCCTCGAACCGACATCCTAGCGTTACGGGAAACCCGGTGATAGGATCCATAAGTACGAGGTAACTCCTCGGCTGGCTCGAGATCATCATGCTCCCCATAAACCATCCCGGAGGTAAAGAAACCATAGTTGAAAAAGGGCGCCATATTACTCTCTAACTCAGAGATACGGCGTCAAGCGAGCAACAGTTCTTCCCGGAGACGAAGCAGATAACGATCAAGGGACCTCACAAACCCAGTATGCTAGGCTTGCACAGGATCCAACAGTGGATAGACTGGCACATACAGGTTCTCCTGGCCGTCCGGCTCACGAGAGGGACATCTAGGGAACAACTGGGCCATCTCCGGTACATCGAAACGAAGCCTCAAGATTGCAATATATGCTCCATCAAGAAGAGCTGCAAGAGGACTTGGAGCTGTACCGTGATACTAATGAGTTTGCTCCCCTTCGTGGCGTCCAATAATGGATACTTCTGCCACGTACAGGGAGGAGGCGGGACTAAGTCCAGCACGTGAGATTAAATACCCTGGCGGCTCAGGAAAGCCGGCAAGCTGCATCATATCCTAGAGGGTAGCCTGAACTAAGCCCTCCAGAATCGCAGATGTGAAATAACAGGGTTCCCAACGTCCAGACATCTAAGATCAGGAAGGGGAAACAGATTAGTAACAACCTCAACAAGCAGAAATCCAAAATAAACATGAATCAACTAAACGGAAAGACACAACAATAAACCAATAAACGGAAATTCACAACTTAAGCCTTAACCTTACCATTACTAGATTCTTAACTAAATCTTGAAGTAGATAAGCTTCCCAAAAAGATTCTAACTTGAATTTTGAATGTGTGAAATCATGTGCTGAAAAATTGGCTTAGAATTGAATTTGCAAAATGTGTTTGTTCATGTGTTTTGACAATTTGACAAGAAACAGTAAGTTTCGCTTTGGCATCGGTCCAAACTTAAAGAAAACAGTAAGTTTCCCATCTACGACGGACCAAATTTGTTGGTCTGTCGTAAACATGTTTTGGCAACCTCATTTTCCCATGTACGACAAACCAAGTTTTTTGGTCTGTTGTAAACATGAATCTGAGTCCTTTTGCGCCGAACCGATTTTGTGTACGACGGACCAAGTTTTTGGGTCTGTCGTGCACATGTTTTTGAGCTCTTGTGCCAAACTCAACTTTCCAAGAAAATAGCAGTCAGCGCATGTACGACGGACCAAGTTTTTGGGTCTGTCGTGGACGTGCTTTTGAGATCATGAGCCGGACTCAATTTTCCAAGAAACCAGTAAGTTTCGCATGTACGACGGACTGATTTCTCTTAGTCTGTCGTGAACGTGTTTTCGCCGAAATGTTTTCTTCTTGGAACAGAGACTTTCACGTGTACAACGGACCGATTTTGTTGGTCCGTTGTGAATGGTTTTTTGAGTGACATTTTCCTGTGTACGCCGGACCATATTTTTTGGTCCGTCGTGAATGCGTTTTTGCTCGATTAGGGTTTTGAGCAAACTTGGAATTGAGTTTTTGGTTTGACCTTGAGATTATGAAATTGGTGAGAATTTCATGATGCTTGTTTTGAAGTGGACTTTATGCAATGCTCTTGTGAGTAGTTGCATGGACTAATGTGAGTCAAGTCGTGGACTTGTGCTCGGAATTGTTTTGTGGTTTGTTCATGTGCAGGTATTGCTCGAAGACGAACGTGGTCGATGACGGGACCGGAACTAGGTTCATGGAGGAGCTGAGGTTCGGGACTAGGTTCAGGGAGGAACTGAGGTCTTGGTGGTCAAGGATGTCATGCGGGACGTTCGGGCTAAGAGAATGGTGCACATGAAGAATGGTTAGTCACGTGAGAATGGCAGGAGGTCATTCGCGTGCAAAGTGTTAGTCACGTGAGTATGGCAGGTGGCCATACGCGTGCAAAGTGTTAGTCACGTGAGTATGGTAGGGTTGCCATACGCGTGCAAGAGTTGTACTCGGCCAGGTTGGGCCAAGAGGAGTTGTGTCGAATACATACTCCTTCTAGATTAGGAATTGTATTCAGAACTCCTTGTGTTTTGCTCCTTTAATTAGGAGGGGTGTCTTCTATTGAAGGGCATCAATCAGAGCTGAGCGTATTGAGAGCCTCAAGCTCAGTTTTAGGGTTTGTACTCTTTTGATGAGAGTACTTTAGACAAAAGAAATAATGATCAATTCTTCTAGATCCTTGCGTGCTACAGTAACCGTGTTGCTACAGTGTTTCCTGTTTTGGTTCTTGTTTGCATGCTTGTTCTTTTCTAGATTGGTTTTTGTTCTTTGAGTTTTATCTTGATTTGATCCATCAAAACCTTTCTAGAGAATTGATTTAGGGTTTCTCTAAGTTTAGTTGATTAAACTTTTGTCGTTTCTGTTAAACCTTCAAATTTTCGTTAGATCAATTCTCGTCATCTTCTGTCACAGCAAGCTTGCGAGGTTCATAACTTTTGATCTGTAAGTCCGATCGAGCTGATTCTTTTTCGGTTCGATGCATGTTAGAATCTAGTTTCTTGTGTCCAAATTTCAGATCGAGCCTACGGTTGGATCTCCGAGAATTCGCATTTTACCAAACCTCTGTCATTCTGTTTTTGTCGAAAACGAGGCAATTATTTGGTTCTGTTTTGGGGTGAAATTTTAATAGATCAAGAATTTGGTTTTAGCTTCCGCACAATCATTCACCCCCCGTCTGATTGCTATATTCGTATACTTCGATCCTACAGAATGGGACAGGGAAAATAGATTGAACCAAATGCCCCATTTACTTTTACCCGAGAAATCTAACTTTGAAAACTGAGATAAGAGAAAAATTCCATTTTGAACTCAAAACCAGAAGAGATACTATAGAAGAGGTAAGAATAGTATTCTATGTTTTCACAATTAATAAATGCATAATCAAAATAAATTTTCAAGGAAAAAGACTCTTCCTTAGTCCTATCGATTACTACCTAAAATCTCTTTCAAACCTGCACAGCTCTGATACCACTTGTCGTGGGGGCTCCGGTCCTGATACAATGATTCCACCTCTACTGTTTCGCTGGCTTGGATAATTGCGCAACCAATATAGTTACTGATCATGGCATCACGACCGACTAAGATTGAGACCACTTGGTCAGCACGACACTCGACTCATGAGGTCATGTGCCACCCAATTGGTTCCAACCCGAGCTTCCCGCAGATATGTGATTATCACTAGTCCCTGGATCAGTAGGCTAGTGTCACATATTGTGTTAGGTAGTACCATTCCATGCAATCACAAGTTAAGAGTAGAAGTAATATATTACAACGATAGATAACAATATTACAACTTGTTCTTGTTTACAAAAGGCCGACTGGCTTAAAGTAAACTCAAGAAGAGAACATAAGAGAAACAAAAGCAAAGCGGCCACGGTGTGCCTCCATTCCCATAGGCAACCGGCGAGCATGTCACTCTGCTAGCCGTCAAACGAGCCACCTGCGTCTGGATCACCGAACTCTTGGACATCTCCGTCTTCATCTGCATCTTCTGCTCCTCACGCAGGTTTTCAGAGCAAACGGTGAGTACACGTATGTACTCGCAAGACTTTATTGTTTGCAAGTAAATTAATAATGCAGGCTAATCAATGAAGATGGTTGCTATTCTAGTTCAAATTTGCGTGAAGCAGAATTTATTTGCAATAGGCTAATAGATTCGAAATGCTGCCCAGTTTATAAAGCATTTGGTAAAAGAGAGTAATTCAACACGTAATACACATTTCATACCATATTCAATTTCCTCCAACCATTCCAACTTAACCAACAATTGTCATTAAGAATCATTCCACAGATGATTGAATTCACCATTCCAACATTTCCTTGAGCTCAACGACTCAACCTCACACTCAATCCAACCCAACCTTTTAAAAGATCTACCATTTCCAAATCATTTTCCGAAAACAAAATCAAAATACTATACTTGACATCAGATACCCAAGTTGCTCGTGACCGTGAGCACGGCTAATCGATTAGTTTAATTAATCTCTGCAGAGAATGCACACTTTACCCGCATGACACATTCTAGCAATCATGTCAACCATGCCACGCGATGCATATAGTACCCGTTTTGCTATATTGTGACGAAACTTTTCCAATTGTCGGTTTTCAGTCCTGCGTCAGCCCCGGCGATGTGCGCCCTTTGCTATGGGTGAGGGCTTCCCACACACACACAGTATACCCCCAGACCGGGCGAGAGTGCCGCAATAACTTGCAATTAGGCACCAAAGCTCCAAACCCGCTTCACCCACACGGATCCGACAATGGCTAGCGCCCCATCGTGCCTTTTACCCACAGCAAAGCATCCACCATTGTAACAAAAGTCTCCAACACCTGCGCGAGGTGAGGGAGTATTCTGAACAACACCAGTACGTCGATGACTGTCCCACTACTTCGACCTACCAATGCGCAAGACCAAATTCCAACTCCTGTACTGGGTTCAGGCTATCCCATACTAGCACATGTGGTTGTACGGAAAGACTCAGTTAAGAGCGTCAAGTTCAGTCCTTAGGATTGCACAAACAAGACCTCCCATCATCCTTCCTGCATAAAATCACCTTTCACCTTTTTCTCTTTCATCTTTTTATCAACATAACCTTTTCCATTAAATCACCAATTTAGAAATTCCGATAATAATTCATGAAAGTTTTGATTGACTGAGTCCACCGATCAATATTCAATCAGTCTAATGCTGGGCTAAGCATATGCAACTATTATACTTATATTCCCAAATGACACTTAATATAGCGCCTAACCTTATCCTAAGGTCTTGCAAGGTTCGCATATCAATATCGCAAGCAGGGTAAACCATCCAAATTCGAATCTAACTACCACTTACCACAATTTAAATATTTGTATCACTTTCATATGCATGCATAATAGTTTGGAAGAAACAAAGTACATTTGCAATTATTGGTTCAATATGTTCAAAGGGGGTGCTTGCCTGTTTGCTCTGCTTCTGCGTCACAAGAAATCTCGGGGTTGTAGTCTGGATCCTCGCCAACTGCTCCCAAGGCGTCAACGTCTAATCGAACGCGCAACAAAAGAAACAACGAGAAGACGAATAAGATCCATTGAAAACCAAATCATTAAACTCTCAAAATTATATAACACCAAATAGAAGAACACGAGGAAGAACAATCGAACAAAACCAGATTTTTAACTGAATCCCGACAGTACCGGCAGCCTCATCCCAGTAGTTCCGCCGTACGGGAAGCAGTACCGGCCAAAAGAATCGGTAGTGCTGGAAACTGAAAAATTAAAAAGGATATCCTCTGGAAAATAACTACCGACGGTGTGGGAGCGGTAGTGCCGGCCAGAGCGGCAGTACCGGCCTCACCACATCGGTAGTGCCGGCCACTGAACGACTAGGGTTTCAAAAAAATGGGTTTTTGCGCAAACGACTTTGGAACTTTGCGGTGATTCTATGGATGGGTTCTCGGCGATGGTAAGGACCCATTCACATGAACCACTCGAGGTTCCTACTTCGTTTGACCTAAGTTCACACCCGAGAAACTCGAGAATCCTAATTCACGCTAAATTTCGACTTTCGACCCGAATCGAATTCAAACTCGATTCTTTTCGCGAAACTCGAACTTCAATGGTAATGAATACATTCTAGTGTCCTTTTCCCAGCTTTTGGAACTAGGGTTTCAAGGTTCTTTTCCAAAAGTTACGAAAATGACATTTAACCGAATAATTCGACGAAATAGGAATCTAGGGTTTCGAGCTCGGCTTTCGCACTAACTAAAACTCTAACACCTGGAATAACTTAACTTAGGTCTAAGGATTCAACTAATTAAGAGTTGAGCATCACCACTAGGTTTCCTAGGGTTTCAACTAAAGGAAAAGAAAAACAATGAAAGGATGAGCTCAAACACGAAGATTTGCATCTAACTTGCTTCCACTCACCTCCAAAAGCTGCTAGGGTTTTAGGACAATGATCTCCACCGACCACCCTGTCTTGCTTCTCCTCGAGCTCCAGAACACCGGAGAGAGTAGTTTAGATGGAGGGGATCCTTGAGGGAGAGGGAGAGACCTCCATGGGAGAGAGAGAAGGAGAGGGAGTGAGAGAGCTAGAGGGAAGTGTTTGGCTGGGGGAGGAGGCGTAGAGGGGAAGCCTCTATAAATAGAGGAGGTGGCAGGGCAATGGGCAGCAGCGAGGGCTCTGCCCCTTGCCCGGTCGCCTCGGCCGGCGATCTGCCTAGAGCCGGGCAGATCTTCTTGCCCGGTGAAAAACTCCGCCAAACTTTGCAAAACCTTCCGAAATTTGGAAATTCTTCCCAAGGACTTTTGGGATGGGTTCTAAGATAGCTAGAGAAGGTTTGGAAACTATGGTTGCTCGGAAATTTCTAACCGCAACACGAAATAAGATTTTGGAGCAAAACTAAAATGAAACAGCTCGAACAAACAAATCCAAACACAATTAACTCCAAATTGAAATCCAAATAACTCTCAAGGGATTAATTAACATTTAAAAAGGCAATTACAAACTCAGGATGTTACAGTTAATGAATGTGCAATTGTTCCAATGGCAAAAACCAAGCCACATAAGCAATGTCCCCTTACAGATGATTCAATGCTTGACATGTGTTGGCAAGATTGAATTCAGCTGTTGTGCCATGTATTGACAAAGATTATTTTTAGATATTTCTTCATATGTTGAGAATGGATATTTCAATACTCACGAAGGGCTGTGAGTTCACCCACGAAGGACTGTGAGTCTTTTATTACGCTTATGTTATTCTTACTTACTACTTTTATGTTTACATACTTGTTATTTATATACTTGATAAATTGTTTTATTTCATTTATGCTTTCAATATATTATTCAATATTTACAATTCGCTTTGGCTCCAGGCAAAATAAACCGTAGTAGCCTTTCTCTTGAAATAGCCTGCATTTATTATATGTTTGCAAAAACTACGAGCCTTGCCGAGTTTGCAATGTACTCACCCTTGCTATTATTGTTGTTTTTAGGTGAAGAAATAGAATATTCTGTAGAATCATACTTTGACGCAGGTTACAAGTTTAATAACGATGATTTTATCTGGAGTTTATACCTTATCAGTTGCCTGAGGGATTACGTGGCACACTACAAGACTTCTGGTTCTTCTGTTGTAATCTGATCGACCTTATAGGTCATATTGTATCAATACTTCCACAATTATATGAAATAAAATATTGTGTACGGCTATGATTTCAATTTGTGGAAGTGCGTGCTAGTTACTAATCATGGGACTGACATAGTATGCACTTTAGAACCTTTCTTTTATGTTGCACTGTAAGGTAAAAGGGAGGGTCCAACAGATTAGTATTAGAGCTATACTAAATGTAGGATATACCCTATATAGAATGGTCATTAGTAGTAGATGGACAAATTTAAAACTTTATATTCTAAAAAGAAATATAGAAAGAGTAGCATTAGTTGTATATATACTCTTTTTCCATTTATAGGATTTTTGTTTCCTACATATATATATATATATATATATATATATATTCTCTTCCCTCCAATTTAATTATATATATTCTTTTCTCTCCACTTTGACTCTCTATATACTCTTTCCTTCCATAAGAAATTACTTTTCCTATCTCTACATACTTTTTCCCTACTATAGGACTTTCTTTCCCTCACTTCTATATTCTTATTCTTTTTATAAGAATTTCTCTCCTTATCCCCATTCTTATTAAAATCTTGCCCCCAAAGCTTTTTAAAATAATTTTGATAGTTCAACCAACAGAAACTACATCTTCGTCAACAACCTCAGAGAGACGCATGCAACACTCCCTCAACTTCTCCAACTTTAAGGAAGCTTTGAATTACTACCATCAACAAGTGATGCAAGAGTTCAAAGAAACTCGTCGCCATGTAGCCTACCTTGAGGGGCAGTATTGTTCGGGCTACAAGTAGCTTTGGTGAGGCGGCAAAACTCTCGTGATAAGATCATTTAGGACTAAGTTAAGAAAGAACCCTAAAACCTTTATATAATAAAATACGTTCTTTTTATTATTAAATTTTTTGTTGTTAACTTCCTGTATTGCTTCTCGGGATGCACTAGTGAATGCATGGCACGAGGCTAAAACTTCACAATGTCGCAACCCTTAAAATAATGAGAAATCATGATTAAGAAATTTTAATAGAATGTTATCTCCAAAATACAAGATGGAATTAGATTACTTCTATATAGCTATTTCTTCCCTTTTAGTATGTAGACATTCTAATAAAATAAACCCTTAAAGAAAAAGAAGTTTGTCTAAAATAAAGTGACTTGAACTTTTAATAAACAAAAGATAGCTTTAGATTAATATATTTTCATGAACTTATCTCTTTTTTCTGTAGGACTTCTCACCTGTATATTATTCTAGTTACTAATTTACTCTGACCTTTATAGATGGAGCTAATGCCTAGCATGAAGTATTGCAATCTCAATAAACATACCTCAGCTTAGGAAGTATGTTGAGAACTACCTTGCCATATATCCAAACTCTACCACAACGACAAAATGCCTTTCTTTATTCCCATGCCACTCACATGATACAGCAGGATTTTCCCGGAACCCAACCCAGAGGAAGTAACACCACAACCTCCATCACCTACAAATGAATTAGAACTAGAAAGGTCCTATGTTTCTGAGTCAGAATGGGAAACTTAAAATACAATCACAATGCCATCAATCTACATCCTATAGGGCCAAATATTGCTGGTCAAATAAAAGTGCTTAAAAATAGAATAATAATTAGAAACTTAAATATTTCTCTGTGTTTTAGTTTTGAATGCGATCTTTTGTGTTGTTTTTCATTGTGGTAAAATTCTGTGTACTAATATAAGGATTGCTCTCGCGAATGCTAAACCTTTGGGTTGAAAATTCACAATGAGACTATCTTGAAAAATAGTAATAATGTAAATTGAACTTTAAATATATGAAAAGTAATCATAAACTAAATCATTCCTTATAATTATCCCTTCCCTCAAAATTGTAGAAACTTTAAATAATAAATTTTTTAATGAACGGAATGTTGCCTTATAACCAAATTTATTATAAGGCAACATTCCGTTCATTAAAAAATTTATTATTTAAAGTTTTTTGGTCTGTATGACAAACCAAATTTTTGGCGACCTTGTTTTTTCCATGTATGACAAACCAAATTTTTTGGTCTGTCATACACATGCTTTTGGCGACCTTGTTTTTTCCATGTATGACAAACCAAATTTTTTGGTCTGTCATACACATGCTTTTGGCGACCTTGTTTTTCCCATGTATGACAAACCAAATTTTTTGGTCTGTCATACACATGCTTTTGGCGACCTTGTTTTTCACATGTATGACAAACCAAATTTTTTGGTCTGTCATACACATGCTTTTGGCGACCTTGTTTTTCCCACGTATGACAAACCAAATTTTTTGGTCTGTCATACACATGCTTTTGGCGACCTCATTTTTCCCATGTATGACAAAACAAATTTTTTGGTCTGTCATACACATGTTTTTGGCAACCTCGTTTTTTCCATGAACGACAGACCAAATTTTTGGTATGTCGTAAATGTGCTTCTGAAGGTTTTTTTTTGCTCGGGACCAAGTTCTTAAAAACAGTAAGTTTTACATATACGCCGGACCAAATTTTTTGGTCCGTCGTGAATGGTTTTTTGAGTGACTTTTTCATGTGTACGCCGGACCATATTTTTTGGTCCGTCGTGAATGCGTTTTTGCTCGATTAGGGTTTTGAGCAAAATTGGAATTGTGTTTGATTTGTTTTTGAGATTATGAAATTTGTGAGAATTTCATGATGCTTGAAGTGGACTTTATGCAATGCTCGTGTGAGTATTTGCATGGATTGATGTGAGTCAAGTCGTGGACTTGTGCTCGGAATTGTTTTGTGGTTTGTTCATGTGCAGGTATTGCTCGAAGACGAACGTGGTCGATGACGGGATCGGAACTAGGTTCATGGAGGAGCTGAGGTTCGGGACTAGGTTCAGGGAGGAACTGAGGTCTTGGTGGTCAAGGATGTCATGCGGGACGTTCGGGCTAAGAGAATGGTGCACATGAAGAATGGTTAGTCACGTGAGAATGACAGGAGGTCATTCGCGTGCAAAGTGTTAGTCACGTGAGTATGGCAGGTGGCCATACGCATGCAAAGTGTTAGTCACGTGAGTATGGTAGGGTTGCCATACGCGTGCAAGAGTTGTACTCGGCCAGGTTGGGCCATGAGGAGTTGTATACATACTCCTTCTTGATTAGGAATTGTATTCAGAACTCCTTGTGTTTTGCTCCTTTAAATAGGAGGGGTGTCTCCTGTTGAAGGGCATTAAGCAGAGCTGAGCGCATTGAGAGCTTGAGCTCAGTTTTTAGGGTTTGTACTCTTTTGATGAGAGTACTTTAGACAAAAGAAATAAATATCAATTCTTCCAGATCCTTGCGTGCTACAGTAACCGCGTTGCTACAGTGTCTCTGTTTTGGTTTTTGGTTGCATGCTTGTTCTGGTTCGAGATTGGTTTTTGTTCTTTGAGGTTCATCTTGATTTGATCCATCAAAACCTTTCTAGAGAATTGATTTAGGGTTTCTCTAAGTTTAGTTAATTAAACTTTTGTCGTTCTTGTTTAATCTTGAAGTTTTGGTTAGATTAATTCTCGTCATCTTCTGTCAAAGCAAGCTTGCGAGGTTCATAACTTTTGATCCGTAATTCCGATCGAGCTTATTCTTTTTTGGTTCGATTCCTATTGGAATCTAGTTTCTCGTGTCCAAATTTCAGATCAATCTAACAGTTGGATCTCCGGGAATTCTCGTTTTACCGAACCTCTGTCATTCTGTTTTTGTCGAATACGAGGCAATTATTTGGTTCTGTTTTGGGGGTGAACTTTTAGTAGATCAAGAATTTAGTTTTAGCTTCCGCACAATCATTCACCCCCCCTCTGATTGCTATATTCGTATACTTCGATCCTACAAGTGGTATCAGAGCAAGTTTTTTCTAATTTATCTTAACCGGTGATTAGATTAATGGATCGTTATTCGACAAAACCGCGTGTGTTCGATGGTGTTGATTTCAGTTTTGGAAGGCCAAGATGGAGGCGTTCATCCAGGCGCAGGGCTTCGCAATTTGGGAGAAGGTATACAAGCCATACGAAGTTCCTGCAAACGACAACGTCAATGATGCCTATCGCGCACATGTTGAAGCAAACATCAAGGCACGCAACTTGATCATCCAAGGATTGGGAAGGAGTGACTTTGACCGCGTGGTTCATCTTCGATCCGCATATGAGGTATGGAAATCTCTTTGTGATTACCATGAGGGTTCTAACACTGTCAAAGAGGTTCGGCAAGATATTTACAAAAAGGAATACATGCGTTTTGAGATGAAACCTAGTGAATCTGTAGATGACTTCTTTGCACGTTTCAATAAAATTCTTAGCAATCTACGTGTTGTTGGAGTTAGCTACACTGATGCTGCAAATGCTCGACAATTGCTTAGTGCTTTGGACATGTCGGTGTGGGAGATGAAAGTAACATCTATACAGGAATCTACTGTCATGAGCACACTTATATTAGATGTTCTTTATTCTAAACTGAAAACTCATGAATTAGATGTTCTTGCCAGGAAAGGGAATGTTAAATCAATTGCCTTGATCTCTAACCCTAACATGTCAAATGCAAATTCTTCTTCTAGCTTTGCCTTGTCTTCCATGTCTTCTTTAACAGATGAGCAACTTGAAGAGTTTCCTGAAGAAGATCTGGCACTACTCTCTTCTCGCTTTAACAAGGCCTTGCAGAACGTGAGAATGAGAAAGAGAGGTGGTCCTCCAAGATGCTATGAGTGTGGTGACCTCAACCATATTCGCACAAATTGTCCTAAGCTTGCAGGAAAAACATCAAAGGAGGAGAAGGACAACGACAGAAGGAATGAGAAGAAAAGGTTCTCTTCAAATGATAGGAAGAAGAAGAGCTTCATCAACCGCAAGGTGGTTCACCGAGTTCTTTCCGCTCTTGAACAAGTCAATTTGAGCGATGTGGACTCGGAGAGCAGCGAAGATGATGCAACTCCAAGCAAGCATGATTTGATGGGATTGTGTCTCATGGCAAGCAGGAAGGATAGCTTCACTGAGAACGGCAACGACAGCGACTTCAATGAGGTAGACCCTTCTTATGATGAATTAGCCAATGCTGTTGCCCGTCTTGGAAAATTACTTGACAAACGTGATAGAAAAATTAAGAAACATGATATTTTTGTGGAGTCATTGAATGCTGAAATTGCTAGACTTAAGACATTGATTCCTGATGATGATACTTGTAAATCATGTGACTTAATTTACAATGAGCTCACCTTGCTTAGTAAAGAACACGCTCTTCTGTTGCATCTAAATGAGAAAAATGAGAAACATGTTAAACATGCTAGCTGTTTCACTGATGATTTGCATGGTTCAACTTCATGTTCTAAATGCTCAACTCTTGAATTAAAATTGAAAGATGCAAATGCTAGGATTTCTCAATTGACTGATAATCTGCTTACTCATGAGGTTCTTTCATGCTCTACTTGTCGTAAAGAGAAAAGGAAGGTCGATATTCCTTGCAATAATTGTTTAACTCTTGCTAAGAAAGTTGATTACTTGCAAAATTCTTTGGAACGTTTCACTAATGGCAAGAAAAAGTTGAACATGATTTTGGATCAATCTAAGGTTAGCACAAACAAGAGAGGTTTAGGTTTTGATCCTTATGCCACATACGAAACTAAACCTCAGACCTTGTTCAGGCTCCTTGCAAAATTGAGTTATCTAATGAGCCTAAGAAAATTGCTTTTCAATCTGCTGGTTTTTTATCTTCTACTATGATGAATGCAAAATGTGCCTTTACTGTTAAAGCTAAACATCATGTCAAGTACACTTGCACTCATTGTGGTAGAGATGGACACTTAGTAGATTTTTGCTTTAGACTAGCCAAACAACAAAAGAAGGAAAGAACTGAGGCTAGGTCAAATTTTAGCAAAGCACATTTTACTTCTTATGCGCCTAAAGTGATGAAAACACCTTCTGTTCCTAGAAACATGGGAAAAGGCAAATCTGATTTTGTGCATAAAAATTATCGTGTTGTACCTACTGTTGTGCGTCGTGTGTCTCAGTATTGGATTCCCAAAAATCTCATTCCTAACCCCAGTACTGAGACCTCGACATGTTTTGCTATGTAGGCTTCTCGCGCGAGGAAGGAGAACATATGGCTAGTGGATTCCGGATGCTCATGCCACATGTCCGGTGATAAGAATTGGTTCTCCTCCCTCACTCGTGCATCTCGTGCTGAAAGTGTTACTTTTGGAGATGCTTCTTCCTCTTCTGTTGTGGCAAAAGGTACAATAAAGGTAAGTGACAAGTTTATGTTCAAAGATGTGGCTCTTGTTGAAAATTTGAAATATAACTTGCTTTCTGTCTCACAAATGCTTGATGAAGATCTTGAGATAAGCTTTAAGAAAAATGAATGCAAAGTGCTAGATGCTTCAGGTGATCTTGTGTTCAAAATTTCTCGTTTTGGAAGAGTATTTAAAGCTGATTTTGATGCATCACCTTCTTCTAAGCATAGGTGTCTAATTGCCAATGTTTCTAAAGATTTATTCTTTTGGCATCGTAGACTTGGTCATGTTGGTTTTGATCATCTTACTCGTGTAAGTGGTTTAGATCTCATACGTGGCTTGCCTAAGCTTAAGGGTGATAGCAATCTAGTATGTTCTTCTTGTAGACATGGTAAGATGATTGCAGGTTCACATCCACCTCTTACCATGGTGATGACAAACGCTCCAGGACAGCTACTACATCTTGACACTGTTGGACCATCTCGAGTTCAATCTTTTGGAGGCAAGTGGTATGTGCTTGTGATTGTTGATGATTTTTCTAGATACTCTTGGGTATACTTTATGGCATCTAAGGATGAGGCTTTTAGTCATTTTAGAAGTCTTGTTCTTAGGCTTTCTGTTGATCATCTAGGAGCTATTAGAGCGATTAGAAGTGATAATGGAACTGAATTTAAAAATTCTTCTTTTGATCTCTTTTGTGCTGAAAAAGGAATTGATCATCAATTTTCATCACCTAGAGTGCCTCAACAAAATGGTGTAGTCGAAAGGAAAAACAGAACGTTGGTTGAGATGGCTAGAACCATGTTAGATTAACATCACACTCCTAGAAATTTTTGGGCTGAAGCTATTTCAACTGCTTGTTATGTTTCAAACCGTGTGTTTTTTAGATCAAAATTGGGTAAGACTCCATATGAGCTTCGGTTTGGACATAGACCTTCTGTTTCTCATTTTCGAGTTTTTGGATGCAAATGTTTTGTCTTGAAATCTGGAAATCTTGATAAATTTGAAGCTAGATCAACTAATGGCATTTTTCTTGGATATCCTGCTCATACTCGAGGCTATCGTGTGCTTGTTTTGGAGACTAACAAAATTGTGGAAACTTGTGAAGTTACTTTTGATGAGTCTAGTCCAGGTACTAGTCTAAGTGATGCAGTGCAAAGCATATGTTCAGGGGAGAAAATCTTTGAAGATAATGATGATGTTGAAGATGAGGTCTTGACTCTTCCTAATGCACAACAAGTCAGAGCACCTTTGGCACCTACTACTACATCACCTACAGCTAACCATCCTCAAGCTACAACATCATCTGTACATGCTGAAAATGAAGAAGGAGAAGGAGAAGTCTCAAAAGCCAATGCTCCCTTGCACATTTAGAAAATGCATCCATCTGAACAAATGATTGGAGACCTAAATGAGAGAGTCACTCGATCCAGGTTTATTCATTCTGACACTCATGCTCATTCTGCTTTAGTTGCTTCTTTTGAACCCAAAGATATATCTCATGCATTATCTGACGAATCTTGGATCAATGCCATGCATGAAGAATTAGAGAATTTTGAACGAAATAAAGTTTGGAAACTTGTCTCACCACCTCCAGATTTTAATGCTATTGGAACTAGATGGGTTTTCAAAAATAAACAAAGTGAGGATGGCGTTATTGTTAGAAACAAGGCTAGATTGGTTGCTCAAGGTTACACTCAAATTGAAGGCTTAGATTTTGATGAAACCTTTGCTCCTGTTGCTAGAATTGAAGCCATTAGAATCCTTTTAGCTTTTGCTGCATCCAAAGGTTTCAAATTGTATCAAATGGATGTGAAAAGTGCTTTTCTTAATGGCTACATAAATGAGGAGGTTTATGTCAAGCAATCACTTGGTTTTGAAAATCCAAAGTTTCCAAATCATGTGTTCAAACTATCAAAAGCTTTGTATGGTTTGAAACAAACCCCTAGAGCATGGTATGATAGTGTCGGGACCCCGAATTTGCAAATCCGGACCCTCTGTGTATTCAGCACTAGTCCAGGAACGCGCTAGTGCACACAGTCTTAACATCGGTAAATATCACAATCATACCACTCGATACCAATAAAGTACTTTATTTAAATAACCAAACTGGTTACTCGACCTTATGGTCAAGTTACAAATGTATGCCTCGCAAGGCGAAACTTATTCAGAGAAAAATAATAGCAATGAAAATCAAATAACCCGTGGCGCCATCCAGTATACCACAGGCAACTGACTGGGCTCGCTTCCCTAAGTAGACGGATCCTCCTGGAGTTCCTCCTCCAAAGCTGGCGTAGTCTCCTCTTCAACTGATGTTGTGTTGAGGCAAGGGTGAGTACTTGGTACTCAGCAAGTCATGCACAGAATGCAAGCTAATATACTACATGCATGGCTTGGTACAAAGGAATAGCTCAAGGTATTTTTGCAGTAAACAGCATTTGAAAAGTAATATAAGTAGATTCGAAAGCAGTAGAAATAAGTAAAGCATAAATAACTTTTCAAGAAGTTTAATAAACATTTTCCCCATCCTAAACCACATTTCCATCATCTTCATTATTAAACCAACCCACCTTTCAAACCAAAGTTATTTTTGAGAAAATCTAACCCTTGACTGTAATTCCCGAGCGATGTCCAATACGGCTTACACGGCTATTCGAATAGATTCTAAACTCTGCAGAGGTTATGCACTTTACCCACAAGATACAGTCAAACACCACAAAGGCGAGTTCCCGTAACAAAGTCTTTCGGAAACCTCTAACAATACAAGTGGTCCTCCCGGTTATTGGCAAGACTAACCCTTCCCTTCGCTAAGGCGAAGTCTAGGCCAATCAACCGTTAGATGGGTACCTGCCTCACCCCAGACGCCCCCGCATAACTTACACAAAGGGTGTAGTTGACCTCCTGAGGTCCCACAGTGCGTTATTAGCAACTTAGTCAACTAGGTCCGTCCCATTACAGACATGTGGTTGCACGTTAGACCCAGTTCAAAGGCTTGCAAGGTTAAGTCCTTAGGGTGACCAGGGCAAGACTACCCAAAGAACCAAAACAACACTCCCAATGCCACAACTGGCCCACCTGATTACTCTTTGCCACATGCCCCGGTCGAAAATCAAGTTTATCAAACCCCAGTTGATTACCATGCACCACGTGCCATCAACATCACATGATACTTTTCCAAAACAGGTTCAATATATCATTAAGTCAATGTTAACATTTGATTATCCAAAATCATGTCATGAGCACGTAGCAGGTCTAAGTAGTATACTGCAACGGTCTAAACCCATGTTGGCAATTTAATAATGTCCAACTAGTAATCCACAACTAGGGTGACAAAGGGTCATGGCACATACTTAAGTAATCAAGGTGTCATACAGCAAATTGGTACTTATCTAACCCCCAGGTTTAAACAAAGTATCTTTCTAATTGAACTAGCATGCAATAGTTTAAATCAAAATAGATTTCGAAATAGGATCAACATGGTAAAAGCACAACTTGCCTTCAAAAAGTACTTGCTCTTGGTCTTGAGTTGGATCCTGAGTCAATACTTCTCCTTCGAATCCTTCCGGCACTTCAACGTCTACTCGTAAAGCGTGCAAATAGCAAATACGCAAATAAACAATAGGCAAAAAGTGTCCAAACATCCAAATAAAATCCACAAACAGAAAGAACATAATTTTATGGATTTTTAGAAACTGGAATCGTCAAATTTGGAGTTAAAACGCAAAAGTTATGATTATTTAAAGTTTAAATAATCAATTAAATAATTTTACAGAGAAAAACTTTAGTCCAAAAATTAAATAAAATTTATATTTAGGTAGATCTCAATTTTATACAAATTTAGAAATTTGAATCACTCAAATCGGAGTTGAAACGCAAAAGTTATAAGCGTTTGAAGTTTGAATCTAAATTTGAATCAATATTTCGAATTAATAAATCATTTTCTTTTTCGGAAATTAATTATTGCGTCAGCATGGACACGTGGCAGCCTTTGATTGGCCTGCTGACGTCAGCCGGTCCATGGACTTGGTCCACGCTCGGCTCGGGTCTACCGTGAACTCGGTCCACGACTCTACGTGTCGCTGACATGTGGGCCCACTCGGGTGACGTCATCGCTGACGTCAGCGGGGCTCAGCCCACGGTGCTGACAGGTGGGACCCACTGTGACGTCATGGGTGACGTCAGCGCTTGGCTGGGTCGGCCGCTGACATGCGGGCCCTCTGACACGCGGGCCCCGCGTGTCAGCGTCACACGCACGCGCGCGTGGACGGCGCTGACCGCGTCGGTCCAACTTCCCGACACGTGGCGCAATCTCGACCGTTGATTTGAGATTCAACGGCCGCGATTAGATTCCAGGGTTAACACGTTGAATCTACTCGATGATCGTGGGCCGTTCGATCTAGATCGGACGGTCCAGATCTAATCCTATAAAAATCACTACTACGGCACGTGGCGATTGTGAACCGTTGGATCTTGATCCAACGGTCCAGATCTAATCAGGTTTGGAACACGTGAACTCACCTCAACCGCACGATCAAGATCGGACGGCGCTCAGAGTTCGCGAGGGCGATGGCGACGCGGCGGAGCTGCAGCCACCGGAGACGGAGACGACGACGAGCCCGACGGCGCCCGGTCGTTCCGCGAAGTGGGTGGTCTCTTCGGATGCGTCTCGGCGGGGACTCGGATCTGGGCTTCTTCTGTGGAAGACGACGGACGTCGGCGAAAACGGCGTAATCGCGGCGGTCACCTCCTCCAACTACGGCGAGCTCGCACGGCAAACGACGGCGCTCAGCGAGATGGCTCGGGAAACGGGTGCGCAAGGATGAGGGCAACCTCGGGCGTGACTGTGGCTTTAAATAGCCTCGGCGTTCGTGCGAGGCGGAAACCTAATTCTACACGGCGGGCGCGGCGGCGAGTCCGGCTGAACTCGGCGGAGACGACGACGCCTGGCCGTCCACGTGGCACGATCAACGGCCACGATCGCGTGGCGCGATCGGATCCGGGCCGGATTCGGCCAAAGCGATGCAGGCGGATCTCAGTTGGATCTTGATCCAACGGTTGGGATCGATTAGGGTTTTGAGCTGGTTTGATCGAGTCACGTGGCTCGGTCGGACTCGAGTCCGACTGGTTCCGACTTCGATCGGATGAACGATACTCGACCGAGTTGAATTTCCAAATGATTTAATATTTAAAATAATTCCCGATAATTCATTTAATTCATTAAAAATAGCAAAAGACTCGAAAAATTCGGAAAAATTCTGGAAAATACTTTGGATCATTTTGGACTCAAATAAAATATTTCCAACAAAATTTTATTTGCAAAATTAAATTCTTTAATTATTTCAAAATGGAATAAATTCAAATAAATTCCAAATAAATCCAAATAAATTCCAGAAAATTCCAAAAATTCACCAAAGTGCCAGATCACACATGAATTTAAGAAAAGCAAAATTTTGGGGTGTTACAAACCTCCCCCCCTTAATAGAATCTCGTCCCCGAGATTCAGGGCTTACTAAAGGAATAGGTTTGGAAACTCTTTCTTCAAATCCTCTTCGCGCTCCCAAGTCGCTTCGCGCTCTGCATGGTTGCTCCACTGAATCCTACAGAAACGGGTTGACTTATTTCTGGTTTCTCGATCCATTGTGTCTAGAATCCTCACGGGATGCTCCTTATAAGTCAAATCCTCTTGCAACTCAATTGACTCTAGCGGTGTCTGTTCCTCAGGAACTCGGAGACACTTCTTCAACTGGGACACATGGAATACATCATGCACTCCTGCCAACGACTGTGGCAACTCCAGCTGGTAAGCAACTTCGCCTTTGCGACTCAAAATCTTAAATGGTCCAACATAACGGGGTGCGAGTTTCCCTTTGGCATGGAACCTCTTAACTCCCCTGAGAGGCGTAACTCTGAGGTAAACAAAGTCTTCTGGTTCAAAACTCAAGTCTCGGCGACGATTATCAGCATAACTCTTCTGTCGAGATTGGGCTATCTTCAACCTTTCCCTAATCATGGCGATCTGTTCTTCAGCCTCTTGAAGAATATCAGGCCCAAAGACACGGCGCTCGCCGGTCTCATTCCAATTCAATGGCGTCCGACATGGTCGTCCATACAGTGCCTCAAAAGGTGACATCTGTAAACTAGCCTGATAACTATTGTTGTAACTGAACTCAGCATACGGCAAACTCTTATCCCAATAGGTAGCATAAGCCAATGCACAAGCTCTCAACATATCCTCCAGAATCTGGTTGACTCTTTCGGTCTGTCCATCCGTCTGTGGATGATAAGCTGTACTGAAGTTCAAACGGGTTCCCATGGCTTCATGCAACTTATTCCAGAACCTTGAGGTAAATTGGGTACCTCTGTCCGATACAATCCTCTTTGGCACTCCGTGCAAACAGACAATCCTGATCATGTACAATTCTGCTAATTTATCTCCCGAGTAAGTGGTCTTCACGGGGATAAAATGGGCTACTTTAGTCAAGCGATCCACTATAACCCATATGGAGTCATAACCTCCTTGAGTCTTGACAAACCGTAATGAAATCCATTCCGATTTCCTCCCACTTCCACTCGGGTATTTTCAGCGGTTGTAGCAATCCTGCTGGTCTCTGATGCATTGCCTTGACTCTCTGGCATACGTCGCACAATGCAACATGCTCGGCAACTTCACGTTTCATACTCGGCCACCGTAATCTCTCCTTGAGATCCTGATACATCTTGGCGCTTCCAGGATGAATTGAGTACTTGGAGTCATGGGCTTCTTCGAGAATCGATTGCTTTAACTCCTTTTTGCTAGGCACACAAATGCGATCCTTCATCCACAACGTGCCTTGCTCATCCAACTTGAAGTCCTCTCGCCTTGCCTTCCTCCTTGATGGACTTAATCCTGCGGATCTTGTCATCATCCTTCGTCCTTCTCAGATCTGATCCTCTAGGGTAGGCTTTACTTCTAATGCGGCCAAGAATCCGCTAGGTACTACCTCAATCTTCGATTCTGAAAATCCTCACATAACTCATCCTGACTTGTGGCTAGCAACGTACTCACGGTATGGCTTTTCCGACTCAGGGCATCGGCTACTACGTTGGCCTTCCCGGGATGGTAATGGATTCCAACATTATAGTCCTTGATCAACTCTAACCATCTCCTCTGCCTCATATTCAGATCCGATCGGGTGAATATGTAATTAAGGCTCTTATGATACGTATATACTTCACATCTGTTTACAATCATATAGTGACGCCATATCTTCAAAGCATGCACTACGGAAGCTAACTCTAGGTCATGTGTCGGATAATTTTCCTCATGCGGCCTCAATCGCCTTGATGCATAAGCGGCGACCTTTCCGTTCTGCATCGGCACACATCCAAGTCCTTGGCGCGATGCGTCACAATAAATATCGAAGCTTTGAGCAACATCAGGTAGAACTAACACCGTGCTGATGTCAATCGCTTCTTCAGCTCCTGAAATCCTTTCTCACATTCTCAAGCGTCCATGCAAACTTCTTTTCCTTCTTCAAAGATTGTGTAAGAGGTTTCGCAATTGTCGAAAAGCCTTCGATGAAACGGCGGTAGTATCCTGCCATTCCGAGGAAACTCGAATCTGGGTCACGCCTTCTGCTCCCAATGTAACACAGCTTCTACTTTGCTTGGATCTACGGCGACTCCTTCATGGTCATTACATGTCCAAGAAACTCCACCTTGTCCTTCCAAAAATCACACTTGCTGAACTTGGCGAAAAGTTGCTGTTCCTCGCCTTTTCCAAAACTCGCCTTAAGTGTTCGGCATGTTCATC
The DNA here is from genome assembly GCA_036346355.1 of Rhipidocladum racemiflorum. Taxonomy (NCBI): domain Eukaryota; kingdom Viridiplantae; phylum Streptophyta; class Magnoliopsida; order Poales; family Poaceae; genus Rhipidocladum; species Rhipidocladum racemiflorum. The sequence continues at coordinate 17,219,401 of CM070582.1, forward strand.
CTCTGTCTTGGAGTAGATCAGGATATCGTCTATGAACACGACGACAAACTTGTCCAAATATTCCATGAACACCTTATTCATCATATTCATGAAATAAATTTGGCGCATTCGTTACCCAAAGGACATAATCAGAACTCGTAATGTCCATATCTTGACGAGAATGCGATCTTGAATATCTTCTCGATCGGATCTTCAATCGATGGTATCCCGACCTCAGGTCAATTTTGGAGAAAACTCGGCTCCTCTCAACCGATCAAACAAATCATCAATCCTGGGTAGCGGATACTTATTCTTCACTGTGACTTCGTTGAGTGCACGGTAGTCAATGCACATCCTGAAACTTCCGTCCTTCTTCTTGACAAACAAAGCGGTGCTCCCCACGGCGACTAACTCTCGGTCTGATAAATCCTTTCTCCATTAACTCTTCTAGCTGTTTCTTCATTTCTACCAACTCCTCGGTGGACATCCGATAGGGTCTCTTTGCTATCGGTCTTGTGCAGTACAAGCTCTATCACAAACTCTATGTCCTCGTCGCGGCATACCAGGTAGATCTTCGGAAAAACATCGAGTACTCATTCACTCTTTGAGACATCCTCTATGCTGATTGCCTTGGTACTGTTAACCATCAATCGCCCATCTCTAACTGCAGTGGCTTGAAATTCCACTTTCTTCCCACACGGGCTCTCAATTGAGATGGTCCTTCGTCCACAATCCAATACGGCCTTGTGCTTGGATAACCAATCCATTCCCAAAATAACGTCTAAGGTCTGGGTCTCCAAAATTATAAGGTTTGCTAGGAACTCTATTCCATCTATTAGTATTCTCACCCCGGAACATCCTACTTTCGTTCGGAGTTCTAACCAGGGGTTTGAACTAAAAGCATGCACTTAAGTCTTGCAATCCTCAAATCATTTCTAGTAGCAAAGCCTTGCGAAACAAACGAATGCGAAGCTCAGTCAAACAAAGCTGTGCAGGTCTTGAGTTAACAAGTAACTTACCCGATCGACGTCAGTAGCATTCTGCAGTGCATCTGCGGTGACATGGTTGACTCGACCTCTCACCACGATGCAGGGTGTGGCTCTGGTGCCGGGCGTCCTTGCTTTGGGGTGGTTCCTAGATTGAAGCGAATCGGGGTCACTCCTGCTGTCTTCTTTGGACAATCGTTGGCAAAGTGTCCTGGCTCGTTGCGATTGTAGCAGCGTCTCACTGTTCCTGTTGCACTGGAGTAAGCGTTTCTAGCGAAGTGGGTGCAGTAGTTACGATTGACAGGTCTTGGTGCCGGGATGGTGTCCTTGTTGCATTCTCGTGGTTGGAATCAAGAATTGATTTGGTGCAACTCTCAGCGCCGGTATGCGTTCTGGCGTGATCCTTCTTTGTTGCATCCTGCGCTTCTGTTCTCATCCAGTTCCTTGCGCTTGTCCTCAAGAATAAGCGCCTTATTCACCAACTCTTGGAAATCTGGAAAGGTGTGGGTGATCAACCCTACTTGCAATCCCGAGTTAAGTCCCTTCATAAAGCGAGGTATGCGGATTTATCTGTCGCTACATCCTCGGTGCGTAGCGTGCTAGCTGTGTGAACTTGTTCAGTAGTCGGCCACCGGCTGATTACCTTGCTTGATGCTCAACTCCTCCTTCTTAAGGTCCATGATTCCTTCAGGCACGTGATACTGTCGGAATGCACTGAACTCTTCCCAAGTGATATCTTGAGGGTTCTCTTGCGTGGCACGTGTTCTCCCACCATTCGGCCGTTCCTTCCAGCTGATGAGAAGCGTAGAGTACCTTCTCATTTCCTATGCATTGAGCTATGTGTAGCTTTCTCTCGATTGATCTTAACCAATCATCGGCCTCCAATGGATTGGCATTCCCAGAGAAAGTGGGTGGGTGAGTTCTCATGAACTCGGCAGTCTTGTATTCTGGCGTGGTCCCCGATTAACTTGATTAGCGATGGCCTGAGCGGTGACGTGTTGCATTTGTTGCATCATAGCATGCATCAATCGAGTCTGAGCAAAGCAAGAAATGCTCCAAAATTCTGCATATCAATGGCGGTGCTTGGTGCTCCATCTTTGGGGTTTTCTACTGGGCGGGAACCACTTCCATTGTTTCCAAAGTTTCCGCGGGTGTTCACCATCTGTCGATTTGCTCTAAGTCTTAGAGATGAGGGGGAATCAAGAATAGACAAGTAATATGGAACTTATGCGGGGCGAAAGGTGTAACCTTAAGGTCCAACTTTATTAACTAATCAATAGTAACTTGGTATGGTTGCTTACAATGCCTAAGGGCCTTGCAACACATACTGCACACTCAGCAAACAAAGCAAATCCAAATCGAACTAACTCTGGAGTCTAACGCCTAAAGGGTGACTCTTTATTAAATGACGTGACTCGGTGAAGGAGTCTCACTATAGAACCTATGCTCACTCATCGAGAAAACCTCCACGGCCTGGGTACGGGTGCTGTGGCATACGCGCGAAACGATCGCCATGTCCAAAGAATCGTGTCCTCTATGGTAGTCGAAGAAGCGGTGTCCTCATCGAGATCGACTCCTCTGGATCTGGCTCGTGTAGCTCGAAATCGCTCTGGGTCCGGTCCGCATAAGGTCATCTCCAACTCGTCAATCCTTCGTAGAAGGTGTGCCACATACTCTTGAGCTTCCCGCCATCTGTTCTTCTCTGTCGTGATTTCCTTGCGGGCCTTCTGTAGCTCCTTGCTTGTATTATCTAGTACATCCTCCTGGGCGACGACAAATCGTGCCAACTGTGTAACCGTGGCATCCTCATCCTGAATCGCTTTTGGGTCAAGAAGGTTATCGCTGCGTGGATGATAACGAAACACCGTGCTCTCCAATTCTCTGGCGTAGATACGGGTAATGTGTCGCACTGCTCGTCGTGATACTTCTTGGATACCCATCTGCATTGTAGATCTCTGGCCGTGCGGTGTATCGAGGCGATTGCACTGGCCCTTTTTCCTAGCAGTACCTCAATCCTCACGTCACAAGCCTTGATCAATCCCGCTTGTCCGATCACTTCTACTTGGTATTGGGGCTTCTCAAAATCTCCGAGAGTCTCAGAGCATATGCCAAAGTTCCGCGGCGTGACCAACTCCCAGATCAACGTAGTTGAACTCTTCCTCCATCTGTCACAAGAGTGCTTTACGTAAGAACTCGGAATTTTTAAATTGTGACAAGGTAAGGGAGAATTTCAGCAAGAGACAAGAAAAGAGAGAAGGGGATAAGTCGAGATGTCATTTCTTGTCTTCACAAATTTTTAGTTTTTAGAAAATAGGTTTTATCCTCACTACGACCATTCTAGCTAGGGTTGAGCCTGCAGTCAAGTATGGCTCTGATACCACCTCTGTCGGGACCCCGAATTTGCAAATCCGGACCCTCTGTGTATTCAGCACTAGTCCAGGAACGCGCTAGTGCACACAGTCTTAACATCGGTAAATATCACAATCATACCACTCGATACCAATAAAGTACTTTATTTAAATAACCAAACTGGTTACTCGACCTTATGGTCAAGTGACAAATGTATGCCTCGCAAGGCGAAACTTATTCAGAGAAAAATAATAGCAGCGGAAAATCAAATAACTTCGTGGCGCCATCCAGTATACCACAGGCAACTGACTGGGCTCGCTTCCCTAAGTAGACGGATCCTCCTGGAGTTCCTCCTCCAAAGCTAGCGTAGTCTCCTCTTCAACTGATGTTGTGTTGAGGCAAGGGTGAGTACTTGGTACTCAGCAAGTCATGCACAGAATGCAAGCTAATATACTACATGCATGGCTTGGTACAAAGGAATAGCTCAAGGTATTTTTGCGATGCTTGACATTTGAAAAGTAATATAAGTAGATTCGAAAGCAGTAGAAATAAGTAAAGCATAAATAACTTTTCAAGAAGTTTAATAAACATTTTCCCCATCCTAAACCACATTTCCATCATCTTCATTATTAAACCAACCCACCTTTCAAACCAAAGTTATTTTTGAGAAAATCTAACCCTTGACTGTAATTCCCGAGCGATGTCCAATACCGCGGACACGGCTATTCGAATAGATTCTAAACTCTGCAGAGGTTATGCACTTTACCCACAAGATACAGTCAAACACCACAAAGGCGAGTTCCCGTAACAAAGTCTTTCGGAAACCTCTAACAATACAAGTGGTCCTCCCCGGTTATTGCGCACTAACCCTTCCCTTCGCTAAGGCGAAGTCTAGGCCAATCAACCGTTAGATGGGTACCTGGCCTCAGCCCCGGTACGCTCCCCCGTACAACTTACACAAAGGGTGTAGTTGACCTCCTGAGGTCCCACAGGTACGTTATTAGCAACTTAGTCAACTAGGTCCGTCCCATTACAGACATGTGGTTGCACGTTAGACCCAGTTCAAAGGCTTGCAAGGTTAAGTCCTTAGGGTGACCAGGGCAAGACTACCCGAAGAACCAAAACAACACTCCCAATGCCACAACTGGCCCACCTGATTACTCTTTGCCACATGCCCCGGTCGAAAACTGTTTATCAAACCCCAGTTGATTACCATGCACCACGTGCCATCAACATCACATGATACTTTTCCAAAACAGGTTCAATATATCATTAAGTCAATGTTAACATTTGATTATCCAAAATCATGTCATGAGCACGTAGCAGGTCTAAGCAGTATACTACAACGGTCTAAACCCATGTTGGCAATTTAATAATGTCCAACTAGTAATCCACAACTAGGGTGACAAAGGGTCATGGCACATACTTAAGTAATCAAGGTGTCATACAGCAAATTGGTACTTATCTAACCCCCAGGTTTAAACAAAGTATCTTTCTAATTGAACTAGCATGCAATAGTTTAAATCAAAATAGATTTCGAAATAGGATCAACATGGTCAAAGCACAACTTGCCTTCAAAAAGTACTTGCTCTTGGTCTTGAGTTGGATCCTGAGTCAATACTTCTCCTTCGAATCCTTCCGACACTTCAACGTCTACTCGTAAAGCGTGCAAATAGCAAATACGCAAATAAACAATAGGCAAAAAGTGTCCAAACATCCAAATAAAATCCACAAACAGAAAGAACATAATTTTATGGATTTTTAGAAACTGGAATCGTCAAATTTGGAGTTAAAACGCAAAAGTTATGATTATTTAAAGTTTAAATAATTAATTAAATAATTTTACAGAGAAAAACTTTAGTCCAAAAATTAAATAAAATTTATATTTAGGTAGATCTCAATTTTATACAAATTTAGAAATTTGAATCACTCAAATCGGAGTTGAAACGCAAAAGTTATAAGCGTTTGAAGTTTGAATCTAAATTTGAATCAATATTTCGAATTAATAAATCATTTTCTTTTCCGGAAATTAATTATTGCGTCAGCATGGACACGTGGCAGCCTTTGATTGGCTGCTGGCGTCGGCCGGTCCATGGACTTGGTCCACGCTCGGCTCGGGTCTCAGTGAACTCGGTCCACGACTCTACGTGTCGGCCGACATGTGGGCCCACTCGGGTAGCGTCATCGGCCGACGTCGGCGGGGCTCACCGCAGTCTTGGCAGGTGGGACCACTGACGTGACGTCATGGGTGACGTCGGCGCTTGGCTGGGTCGGCCCGACATGCGGGCCCTTCGACACGCGGCCCCGTGTCGGCGTCCACACGCACGCGTGGGATCGGGCCGACCGCGTCGGTCCAACTTCCCGACACGTGGCGCAATCTCGACCGTTGATTTGAGATTCAACGGCGCGATTAGATTCCAGGGTTAACACGCGTTGAATCTACTCGATGATCGTGGGCGCTCGATCTAGATCGGACGGTCCAGATCTAATCCTATAAAAATCACTACTACGGCACGTGGCGATTGTGAACCGTTGGATCTTGATCCAACGGTCCAGATCTAATCAGGTTTGGAACACGTGAACTCACCTCAACCGCACGATCAAGATCGGACGGCGCTCAGAGTTCGCGAGGGCGATGGCGACGCGGCGGAGCTGCAGCCACCGGAGACGGAGACGACGACGAGCCCGACGGCGCTCCGGGGTCGTTCCGGCGAAGTGGGTGGTCTCTTCGGATGCGTCTCGAAGCGGGGACTCCGGATCTGGGCTTCTTCTCGGTGGAAGACGACGGACGTCGGCGGAAAACGGCGTAAACCGCGGCGGTCACCTCCTCCAACTACGGCGAGCTCGCACGGGCAAACGACGGCGGCTCAGGCGAGATGGCTCGGGAAGCAGTGCGCAAGGATGAGGGCAACCTCGGGCGTGACCAGGGCTTTAAATAGCCTCGGCGTTCGTGCGAGACGGAAACCTAATTCTACACTACGCGGGCGCGGCGGCGAGTCCGGCCGAACTTCGGCGGAGACGACGACGCCTGGCCGCCCACGTGGCACGATCAACGGCCACGATCGGCGTGGCGCGATCGGATCGGCCGGATTCGGCCAAAGCGATGCAGGCGGATCTCGGTAGTTGGATCTTGATCCAACGGTTGGGATCGATTAGGGTTTTGAGCTGGTTTGATCGAGTCACGTGGCTCGGGTCGGACTCGAGTCCGACTCGGGTTCCGACTCGGTCGGATGAACAGTACTCGACCCGAGTTGAATTTCCAGCGATTTAATATTTAAAATAATTCCCAGTAATTCATTTAATTCATTAAAAATAGCAAAGACTCGTAAACTTCCAGAAAAATTCTGGAAAATACTTTGGATCATTTTGGACTCAAATAAAATATTTCCAACAAAATTTTATTTGCAAAATTAAATTCTTTAATTATTTCAAAATGGAATAAATTCAAATAAATTCCAAATACATCCAAATAAATTCCAGAAAATTCCAAAAATTCACCAAAGTGCCAGATCACACATGAATTTAAGAAAAGCAAAATTTTGGGGTGTTACAGATAGGCTAAAAACCTTTTTACTTGAAAGGGGGTTTTCAATGGGAAAGGTTGACAAAACTCTCTTTTTACTCAAGCAAGGCAATGATCAACTATTCGTTCAGATTTATGTTGATGATATTATCTTTGGTGGTTCCTCTCATGTTTTAGTGTCTGAGTTTTCAGAAACAATGAGGAAGGAGTTTGAGATGAGTATGATGGGTGAGTTGACATACTTTTTGGGATTTCAAGTCAAGCAAACAAAGGATGGTACTTTTGTGCATCAAAGCAAATACACAAAAGACTTGTTGCATAGATTTGGGATGGAAAACAGCAAACCAATCATGACACCTATGGAAAGCAATTGCACGCTTGATCCGGATGAAAATGGTGAGCCAGTTGATCAAAAGGAATATAGAAGCATGATAGGTTCACTTTTGTACCTCACTGCATCAACGCCGGATATACAATTTGCTGTGTGCTTGTGTGCTCGTTTTCAAGCTTCCCCACGTGCTTCACATCGACAAGCTGTCAAGCGAATTTTCAGGTATCTTCATGGAACTCAAGATTTTGGCATTTGGCTTTCTGCTTCCTCATGCATTAGTTTAAGAGCCTTTTCTGATGCTGATTTTAGAGGATGTAGAATTGATAGAAAAAGTACATCTGGTACATGTCATTTCTTGGGCAATTCTCTTATTGCATGGTCATCTAGAAAACAATCTTCTGTTGCACAATCAACTGCTGAATCTGAATATGTGGCTGCTGCTAGTTGTTGTTCTCAAATTCTTTGGATAGTAGCTACACTTAAAGATTATAGGGTCAATTTGGAAAGTGTTCCTCTTTTGTGTGATAACACTAGTGCAATTTGCATTGCTAAGAACCCCGTGCAACACTCTAGAACAAAACACATTGACATCAGATTTCACTTTCTTAGAGATCATGTTGAAAAAGGCAACATTATGCTTCATCATGTGGATACTGAACATCAATTGGCAGACATTCTTACAAAACCTTTGTCTTCTTCTCGTTTTGCTTTTATTCGGGGAGAACTTGGGATTGTTCATCCAATGGGTTTCTTTTGAGGGGGAGTTTCCTTGCCAAGTTCTTTCACTTAATGAGCTCACTTTATCATATTTCTTTATATATTTTGTAATTGTGCTAATATATGATAATCTAAATTGTTCCACTTGAACTAAAAATGACTTTGCGGAATTCCTTGGTTTGATTGCCTATAGTTAAATACTCTGTGATATCTCACTCTTCTAGGCTTGATATTGAATCTTCTTGACAAATTTGGGCTATGAAGCAATTGTGTTTTCAGCTTTACTCTTTCATAAGACCTTTTAATCATTTTTGCATGTTTACAATCAAAGAAAAAGAAAAGAAAAAGGGAATCAATAAAAAAGGGTTGTTAAAAGCACAAGCTTCAAGTTGTATGCTTCAGGCATGCTTTCCCTAAAAAAATAAGATGTATGCTTCAAGCATGCCATTCCCTCAAAGATAAGATGTATGCTTCAAGCATGCCACTCCTAGAAAATAAAAGAAGTATGCTTCAAGCATGCCACATGCAATTTATTGTTTAAAGATTAAATTGGTCTACTAGATTGGAGTTGAAACTACTTGCTCGCCCTAAGTTGTTAGTTGCTTCAATTTTTAAAGCCTTGCTTTTTCTGCTAAGATCTTGCTTAGTACTTGGCTATAGTTGACTAAATTGAGGTTGAGATGCATGTCATTCCCTAACTTGTTAAAATCACATCAAGATCATGTATTTTACATATTATGTGATATATAAGGTTATATGATCGAATGAGCTCATCTTTTCCTATCTTGGCACTCCCTTGTTTCTCATTGTGAAATCATTGATGCAGGAAATTTTTTGAACAAATTCTCTCTTTTGTACTCTTGATGAATCCATTGTCAAAGGGGGAGAAATTTTGGGAATATTTGAGAAGTTCAAAGAAAAAAGGGAAAAAGTTTTTTTTGGAAATTTGAGCTTTTGGGGAGAAGTTTGGAGAATTTTGGAATTCTTGGACACATTGCACATTCACACACATTTTCATTCTCAGGGGGAGATTTTGTTTTGCCTTTTTGTCAAAGGGGGAGGTTCTGTGTTTTGGTGTTAATCCTTTGGATCTCAAAATCTTTTGTAAAAGAGAATGCCAATGTTCAAATCTAAAGTGGTGTTGCCAATGTTTTCATCAAGGGGGAGATTGTGAATCATGTGATGAAAAATTGGCTTGATCATGTGCTGAAAAATTGGTTAGGATTAATCTTGCAAAATTGCTTGCATGAAGGACCAAACATTCAAACATCCAAAAACAGAGACTTTGCATTTGCGCCAGACAAAACATCCAAAAACAGTGAGTTTCGCATGTATGACGGACCAAACTTTATGGTCTGTCATAAACGTGATTTTGATGCTTTTACGCTTGTTCAAGAAATCGCGTTTTTCCCATGTATGACAAACCAAATTTTTTGGTCTGTCATACACATGCTTTTGGCGACCTTTGTTTTTCCCATGTATGACAAACCAAATTTTTTGGTCTGTCATACACATGCTTTTGGCGACCTTGTTTTTCACATGTATGACAAACCAAATTTTTTGGTCTGTCATACACATGCTTTTGGCGACCTCGTTTTTCACATGTATGACAAACCAAATTTTTTGGTCTGTCATACACATGCTTTTGGCGACCTCGTTTTTCCCATGTATGACAAACCAAATTTTTTGGTCTGTCATACACATGTTTTTGGCAACCTCGTTTTTTCCATGAGCAGCCAGACCAAATTTTTGGTATGTCGTAAATGTCTTGAAGGTTTTTTGCTTGGGACCAAGTTCTTAAAAACAAGAAGTTTTACATGTCTGTACGGACCAAATTTTTGGTCCGTCGTGAATGGTTTTGAGTGACTTTTTCATGTGTACGCCGGACCATATTTTTTGGTCCGTCGTGAATGCGTTTTTGCTCGATTAGGGTTTTGAGCAAAATTGGAATTGTGTTTGATTTGTTTTTGTGATTATGAAATTTGTGAGAATTTCATGATGCTTGAAGTGGACTTTATGCAATGCTCGTGTGAGTATTTGCATGGATTGATGTGAGTCAAGTCGTGGACTTGTGCTCGGAATTGTTTTGTGGTTTGTTCATGTGCAGGTATTGCTCGAAGACGAACGTGGTCGATGACGTGATCGGAACTAGGTTCATGGAGGAGCTGAGGTTCGGGACTAGGTTCAGGGAGGAACTGAGGTCTTGGTGGTCAAGGATGTTGTAACACCCCGGCATTTAATATGCCTGAATGTTACCAAACATAAGCTAAACAACATCTAAATACCACATTTAACATAAAATTCCAGCAAAGGTGCATAGACTAAAAACCGAAATTTCGGCAGCACCTCCTTTGTTTTATCATGAAATTAAGGAACAGCAACAATATAGCATTATATGGCAATAAGAGAAACATCTAAAACAGCAATAAATAAAGTCTTAACGACAATAAGAGACTAACATTAAGCTCTTAAGGTTCCAAGTGTCAAACAAACAATAGAACTCTCATTAACCAAGCTAAGACTTAATTTAAAAGACCATCACACGCAATTTATTATCAAACTAAATGAATTGACTTGGGGAAACATTAAGGTGAAGCAACGTGTGAGCGTGTGACTATTCCCCTTTCCCGCATGCCGTTTTCATGGTACCTAAAACAACAAGAAAACACAAGGGTGAGTTCGAAAACTCAGCAAGCATACTGCAATGGACAACAAGCATAACAACATGGCAATAACATCTTCCATCATGTATATCATCTCATTCATGATTACTTATCAATATCATCATCAATTTGTATGCGAAGTAATGCAATGCTCCAGACCCTCTGGAACCTCATACCGGTATGGGAAGTACACACCCGTCGGTGTGCACCCTTTCCTCCCTTCCATCCCGAAGATGGAGGGTGCCTACTCGCTTCCAAACACCACGTGGATGGAATCACGACATAGGACTTACTCAATGGCGTTCCGGATTAGTCATAACTTTCTCACCGACCTTGCCGGACTAGTTAAGACTTTCTCACCGCCCTCGCCCTATCTCATGACATGCATGCAACCATGCCAATTATCATATTTAATTCACATATTAACACATGGCATCATAATATGTTAAACATGCTCATCATATCATATCAATCATTAACACATGGCAAGTGGACATATATCATGTAAACAATTCCATCTAATCTCAACATGCAACCTACAACTCGCTATCCATCACAACACACTTGCCTCAAACACGTGCAACGGATTAGCGGGAAGAAGAGGGCTCTCCCGGGGTCACACCACCTGCACATAGGCATCACACACTCACAAACATAACCTCAAAACAGTACACAAACCCCCATCTACCCCGACATTGCCAACTACTCGCAAAACCTAAAAACAGAGGTTCTGTCCCGGCGGGACAGCAGCCTTGCAAATGGCATAACTTGAGTTCTGGGACTCCGAATGAATTAAACGAGTACACCCTCGCGTAGCCTAGGAAATTTCTCAACTTTCACTAGGTATAAGGAAAGTCTGATTCGGCCTCTAAAGTTGTTTAATCTACAGATTACCGAGATCTGTTCCAATTACGTCACAGATTTTAACACGCTCGGTAAAACAGCCATAACTTTCAAACGGCTGATCGGAATTTAACGTGCTTTACGTCCACGGAAATATAATTAAATTATATACAACTTCCTAGAAGTCCGTACGATCAGATTCGAATACTAAATTGACGAAACCTCGAACCCTAGCTCGACTGCTCAATCTGCTTGAAAACAGAAACGTGGACAAGTTTAGATCTAACCCAAATTACTTCAAACCAACGCCTCCAATTGATCTAAAAACTTCATAAACATCCTAATAACAGTACCTAGATCAATCCCAAGGATCCCCATGATCATACCTTTGCCCGACGAACGAATCTCCAATGGATCTCCTCGCGAATCGCTCCTCGCTCCACGCTCCTCGCTCCTCGCTCCACGGGATGGATCCACGAGGTGCAGGGGTGGGGAGACCACCCTAGGGCAGCAGGGGGTGGAGGGGAGGTGGTGTGGAGGTGGAGGAAGGGGAGGGGGGCGCACGGCTAGAGAGGGGGAGGGGTGGGGGCGGCTAGGGCTAGGGGGGAGGGAGAGGTGGAGGGTGTGGGGCGCCCAAAAGGGGTGGGAGACGCATATAAGGGCTGGGAAAGCCCTTCCACCAGCCCCCAACACGGAATCCGTGTCCTAGAAGGAGCCCTAATCCATCCCACCAAAGCCCACAACCCCTCTTTAAGGCCCAAAAACCCCCGGAAAGGCCCAAAACCCCGGAAACGGCCCGGAAACGTTATTAACCTCCAATTCTTATGGTTTTAACCTTATTTCCACATCTCATAATGTATTTAACCTTATCATGTTCAATAATTAAGGATACGACACTCCGAGGTGTCATATTCTTCCCCCCTTCAACAGGATTCGACCTCGAATCTAAACGCACCAACACGAAAACCAGCAAAACCAAAGATAGCTAGGTTTTCACATCACATTCCTGAGGCGAAAAGCTCGGGATACTTCTCGCGCATGCGAGATTCCAGCTCCCAAGTCGCTTCTCTCTCGGTCTGATGTGACCACAGGACCTTGACAAACTTAAGCGTCCTGTTCTTCATCACTCGCTCTGAAGTACCCAGAATTTCCACAGGACGGGACTCAAAGGTGAGGTCCTGCTCAAGCGCCAATGGTTCCAATGGAACCACCAACTCCGGATCATACAAGTATTTCCTCAACATCGAGACATGGAACACATTATGCACACCTTGCATGGATTCCGGTAGCTCTAGGCGATAGGCCAACCTGCCAACTCAGGCGAGGATAGGAAAAGGCCCAACATACCTTGGACTGAGCTTTCCTTTCGTGCCAAAACGCACCACACCCTTGGTGGGAGATACTCGCAAGAGTACGCTATCACCCACCTCAAACTCCAAGTCTCGCCGCCTCACATCAGCATAGCTCTTCTGCGCTCTGCTTCAAGGAGAAGGTTCTCGCCGTACCTCCGCCACGCGATCAACGATCTGCTGAACCCAATCCGGTCCAAGAAGCTGCTCTCGCCCACTTGCATCCCAACAAAGTGGCGATCTGCACTTCCGGCCATATAGTACCTCATAAGGAGCGGCCGGATCTTTGGAATGATAGCTGTGATTGTAAGCAAACTCTGCAAGAGTCAAATGATCCTCCCAGCTACCTTTCCAAGCCATCACACAGGCCCCGAGCATGTCTTCCAATGTCTGGATGGTACGCTCGATCGCCCATCCGTCTGAGGGTGAATAGCGGTACTAAGGCGAAGCTGCGTACCCAAAGCACTCTGCAAACTCTCCCAGAACTTGGAGACGAACTTCGCATCCCGATCAGAAATAATGGTCTTAGGTACACCATGCAGTCTCACAATCTCCCGCACATAGATGGGAGCCAACTCGCTCATGAGAATTGGTCGTGCGGATGGGAATGAAATCTTGAGACTTGAGAGACGGTCCACCACAACCCAAATAGCATCCTTCCCTCGTGGAGAACGAGGTAGACCAACCACGAAATCCATGGAGATGTCATCCCATGGCCACACAGAATCTCCAATGGTCGCAGCAGACCAGGTGGGGCGCTTATGCTCAGCTTTGATCTTCCGACAGATCCCACAAGACGCCACATACTTGGCAATATCCACTCTCATCCTTTTCCACCGTAAATTCTTCTTCAAGTCCCTGTACATCTTGGTCTCCCGGGATGGACCGTGTGCAGAGTGCGATGAGCTTCTTTCAGAGTGTCTTCTTTCACTTGAGATTTACGAGGCACGCACAAACGGCCCTGAAACCTCGTAACTCCCGCATCATCAATGGTAAAGTCTCCGGACTTGCCATCCTCAAAGCGTTCCTACTTTCTGGAGCAAATGGTCATCTTCTTTGTGCCTCCCGCACGCTCGGGAATCGTGACTCAAGAATCAATTGAGTTTCAGCTTGCACGGTCCCCATAAGCGATGAGAGACTCCCAAACGCTCAAAATCAGCAACAAGACAATCAACAACAGGGGCATTGTCTTGCGATCGTGAGCGTCGGCCACCACATTTGCCTTCCCGGATGATACTTGGATAGTGAGGTCATAATCCTTTATCAATTCTACCCACCTCCTCTGCCTCAAGTTCAAATCTTTACGAGTAAAGATGTACTTGAGGCTCTTGTGATCGATAAAAATATCACAAGATTCGCCGTGCAGGTAATGCCTCCATATCTTCAATGCAAACACCACGGCGGCTAGCTCAAGATCATGCGTGGGATAGTTACGCTCATGCTTTTTCAGCTGCCTCGAAGCATAAGCAATCACCTTGCCCTCTTGCATGAGCACACACCCAAGTCCCAACCGATAAGCATCGAATAAACAGTGAAGCGCTTCCAGGCTCGGGAAGGGTAAGAACAGAGGCGATCACTAACTTCTCCTTCAAAGTGCGTAAGCCGTGCTCACACTCTGCGATCCACTGAACTTCATCCCTTTCGGGTCACCGTGAAAGTGGCTTGGCAATGATAGAGAAATCCTGCACAAAACGCCGATAGTAGCCAGCCAACCCAAGGAAACTACGCACCTCTTTGACATTGGAAGGCCTCTTCCAATCCAAAACTATTTGAGACTTTGCTAGGATCTACAGATATGCCCTCTGGATTGATGATGTGGCCAAGAAAACCCACTTCGAAATCGAACTCGCACTTTTTCAGCTTAGCAAAGAATTGATTCTCCTCGTGGTACTCGGCACAAGCCTCAAGTGTCGCTCATGCTCCTCTTCGATTTAGAGTAAATCGAATGTCATCGATGAACACTACCACAAACTCATCAAGGTACTTGTGTAGCATCTTGTTCATCGCCTCCATAAAGACAAATAGGAGCATTAGTTAGTCCAAAAGACATAACTTTAAATTCATAATGCCCATACCTAGTGGAGAAAGTAGTCTTCTCAATGTCCTGCTCCCTCACACGGATCTCGATTATACCCGATCAAGATCAATCTTGGAGAACACCTTTGCTCCCTTCAGTTGGTCAAACAGATCCTCGATGCGAGGCAAAGGATACTTGTTTTTGACTGTCACTTGATTAAGAGCACGATAATCAATGCACATACGCCAACTCCCATCCTTCTTCGAGACGAAGAGGACGGGTGCTCCCCCTGGCGATACGCTACGCCGAATGAAGCCCTTGGCCAACAGATCCTCCAACTGCTTCTTCAACTCGTCTTGAAAAGGACGAGCCAAGCGGTATGGAGAAATAGAAATAGGTCTAGTACCCGGAACAAGATCAATACGAAATTCCACATTCCTCACGGGAGGTAGACCAAGCAACTCGTCAGGGAACACATCAACGAATTCCTTCACTATAGGAATCTCCTCAATGGAAACTGAAGAAGATGGTTTCTCAGACAAAGTCATGAGGAAACCCAACAGCCTCAAACGCCGACCAGAAAACAAACTAGTCAAAGCAAAGACGGAACTGGAGTGTATACCACCCTGAAAGGTCAACTCTTCCCCGGACGGGGCCTGTAAGGCAACTGTCTTCCAGAAACAACAGATCTTAGCACGGTACTGATGCAGCCAGTCCATGCCCAAAATGACATCAAAAGGAGCCAACTGGATCACCATGAGATTGGCAAAGAAAACTTCATCATCAATGGCAATGGTGCAACCAGGGCAAACCAAAGAACTAGCAATCAACCCCCCAGGAGAACTGACTAACACGGACTCAGAAATCCGCTGAACTCCCAACTTAGCTCTACTAGCAAACTCCGACGACACAAAAGAGTAGGATGCTCTAATCAAATAGAACAAAGGCATCAACGGAATCCACGAGCGAGTACACGAAACCACCTCTGGATGCCCGGTGACTCGGCGATCGGCAAAGCGTACACTCTGGTGGCGCCGGGACGTAGGAGCCCGACTCTGGGCCGATGCCCCAACAAGGCTGGGGCGGAGGAGGCAATCGAGGAGGAAGCCAGGCAGTGCGGGCACCAAGATCTGCCGCTGGTGGCGCCACGCAAAGGCGGTGAGAAACAGGGGCAGCCATCATGTGCACCGATCCTCTGGAAGACGCCCGGAGTGGGAGGAGAAGACACCGTCTCCCACTTGATGATGCTACGGGATTCATCCGCAGACTCGCCCCGTATGGCCGGGCTTGCCCGCAGTGGTTGCAACTCCCGGTCCAACCACACTCTGAAGCACGGTGCTCACCACCGCACTCAGAACGATCCGCGAAAATCCAATACAAAACACTTTTCTTTTGGTTCAACTCAACTAAAGCCAAGAAAAACAGCGAAACCGACCGTCAGAACGGCAGAGAACATCCGAAGGGAACCACCATCAACTCTTCTATTTGACTCCAGTCAACTACCCGATCAAGGACAGAAAGGATAAGCACTCTTCTCCTACAGGGGTTAATAGCTCTTCGGTGATGGCGCTAACCGGCCACACCGTCAAACCTCACCGTTACTATGAACCAAAAAGAGGTGACCGAAACCCTTCGGCACCACAACCCCACTTTTATCACCACAACAGGAACAATCCAATCATTTATACAGATAGACTCCGCAACTCTCTGGGAGCCTCGCCCCTGGCCTCCACGGCCATGGCGTCCACGGCCTCTACCCCTTGGCATGGCTGCTTAGACAGACAACCATCCAAACACAAAACATAAACACAAAATCACACAATCAAGATCATAGATCAAACATCATCATAAGCATATCCTTCATTAAATATGAAAGACCGAGATGGCGATCAGAGGGGGGGTGAATGATCCCAAATAAAAATATCCCCTACTCAACGTACTCCAAACAATCCCGCAAAGAAAACCGATGCTCCTTAAAATCGCGAAACCCACAAAAATCGGAACGACTTGACAACTATGTGTATCCCTAGCTTACATGGATAGGAACCATGAATCATGTGAGGGATATTTAAATCACAAATTCTGGTTGTCAAGTGTCCAAAGCAAGGAGGAATCAATTCAAATACTTCTTTTCTAAAAGAGATCAAGCCAAAACACAAAAGCCTCTTTTTAGAAAAGCAAAAGCAGATTTTCAGGAATTGTCCTCAATTAGAGCAGGTGGATGGTGGACTTCTGTTGCTCCAAAAAATTTGGGAATTTTTCAGCCTGTGAGCTGTTGAGTCGTAAAGCACTCCACCAAAAATCACCACCAAACACCTTCTACAAAAAACAGGAAAAATCAAGAACTACGAACAGTCAGGATTTTCAATCAGGAAATTTGGGGCTCGGTTTTCACCTCACAGCTCCCAAATGGTGCATCCAGTGGACTCCAAAATTTTTCCACAGATTGGTATATGAGTCAAGCACCTTCTCCAACAAGAATCAATCAAGAAAGATTTTTCTATATTTTTCTAAAAATCAAAGACTGACTGCTGCGCGAAGAACAAGTTCAGGAAAGATTTGCAATCTTGATAGAAACTTGATCTCTAGTCTATCCTAGGGTGCAAGAAAGATGTAAAACCAAATGAGCACCCTCAAGACCTCCTTGATCAACAGCATTTAGAAGGAGAGGAGCAAATCCAAATTGCGAGAAAGTAAATTGCGAGAATTTACATGCGGGAAAGTAAATGCTGAATTTAAATTGCGTAAAGTAAAGACATAATGTAAATGCGGAATTTAAATTCACAAAAATGTAAAGAAAATCTTTGTATTTTCTGGTTGGAAGGTTTACAAAGCCTCACTTCATGTGGGCAAAGCTCAAAGGAGCAACTCAAACCTTCAAGTGAGGAGGACACCTCCCCTCTATTTATACTACTCTAGGGCCACCTACCACCCTTGGATGAGTCCCAAACCCTAGGGCACTCCACCAAGGGCTAGGATTAACCTCTCATTTCAACCCACACATGGGCTTTACATGGGCCACATTGGCCATACATGGGTTTTAAACAAAACCCGATCAACCCGATGCAACGGGCCTTCATCCGCCCGGACTTGACCGCTCGGTTCCTCCTCTTCGAGCCTCCAACCCGAACCGAAACCTTGAGCCACCTCAAGTCCATTTCCATGACGTCCAAGTGAACCTGGTTTGAGCCCAACCATCTCGTCGGCATCCTCGACCGCTCTGGACCTCGGTTCTCCCAACCTAGTCCGGTACTCACCAACGACCATAGCTGCCTCGGGAACCTGTACCACAAGGAACAAACCATTTTGCACATACCACAATGCACATACCTTTTCTTCCTGCATGTTAGTCCACAATTATCATTAATTGAAACATGCAATACCGAGTCAAATCAAACTCAAGCCTGAGCACACCTTGCTCAAATAAAGTCAAATACTCATCACAAACATGGATGGACCTCCACATGGTCCTTCAATCTCCCCTTGATGAGTATATTGACAAACCACACAAAAGGCATAAATTTGAGTTTGTAAACAAAGGAAGAAAAGCAATTTGATTGCAAAAACATATTTGGTCCAATAAAAGAGAAAGAAAGCTCATGACCAAATAGATGAGAAGATTTTTAGAGCTCAACACTTGAAAGGACAATTTTTCAACAAGAGCTCCAAAAACCAAGAAATCTCTCAAAAAGCTCAATATTACTCATGATCCAAATGCAAGGACAATTGTTCATCATGATCATGAGAAAGCATTTTTTTAATTCTCTAAGATGTCTTTTCTACGTTTTCTCCCCCTTTTGGCAATATAGGCATCAAGAGAACAATTTTTGCATGAAATGCAACCTAGAAGAGCTTTGAGGATTATGCAAGTGACCACTTAGACAAAGTATGACACCAAGCTACTCAAGTTCAAATTATGTCATCCTAAGTCATATCCAATGGCATATTTCAATTTTTGCTAACTAGCTCAAAAGAAGTTATAATACTTTGGTATGATTTCAACAATAGCAACACTTAGCATAACTTCAATACTAGAAGCAAAGCCAACCAAACGAGCAAATGGATATACTAGAGTTCAACCTAGTCAACACTTTGGGAAACTACAAGTCCATAAGAGAAGCCTCATGCTCAATCATCTCTTTAAATGCAAATTTTTAGATTAAAGCTCATAAAGCGGTATGAGAGAGTTAGGCTTAGTGAAGCACATCCTCGACTAGGAGCCATCGACAAAGGCCTCCTAAGCTTCACTCTCCTCCACAAACCTTTCAGGGTTTAGAGAGTTTATCCTAGAGAAACACAACCTCGACTAGGAGCCATCGACATAGGTCTCCTAGGCATCACTCTCTTCCTCTAGTTATTTTTGCATTTTTCGGTGTATTGACTCAAGCCATTAGCAACCATCTCAAGCAAGAAGCTTAAAAGAGTGGTTTTGGTCATACACACTTCATTCCAAGTTCATCCCAAGTGCAATGGGAAGCAGTCTAAGTGAATGAATAGTGTTGAGTTCAATTTTAGCACAAAAGAGTCAATTTATATTTTCAGCACTTAGATTCATGAGCATTATTGAGGATTCTAGAATGAAACAATGTAGCTAACCCAAGTTGCTCTAGGGACTCTAGTAGAAACCCACTATTTCAATAAGCATGGCATAAGCATCTAGTGAGGAAGTATAGCAAGTAAAAGCCATGTTTCATCAACTTTTCAGAAAGCTCAATTTTAAAATGTTGGCTAGTTTCACATGTTATACCAAATTGGATATGACCTAGATTAGCAAATATCTTGAGAAAAGTAGCTAGGTGCAACATATCTCAATTTTATCAATTGCATAATAGACAAAGCTCGTAAATGAAAAACAAGTCTATATGCAATGCAAAAGAATCAATTCCAAGCTCCTCAACAAGTGAGTCGATTAAGCACAAAATCTGATTGAAGTTGAGTTATTAGCTATTTTAGATTCAAAAGGATGAATTGAACTCAACTGAAACCAGAAAGACAGTAAATGATGAGAAGGAATCAAGCAAGCGACACATGGGTAGTCTAGGAGCAAAGATAACATGAAGAGAAACACTAACACTCAGACTCGCTCTCACCTTCCCCATATGACTTATATAGGAAAGCTACTTCTCAACTCCAACCCGGGAGCAAACACAGGACCCTGTCTACCCAGGGGCCCAACACCTGCTAGACCTAAAAGACTGTGAGTGAGCTCAACCGAGAATAAGAGAGGAATAGCACCCTAAAGCATAAGGTGAGAGGTCCATGCCGAGGCATGCCAGAAGTCTAGGTGAAGTGGACTCAACCAAATGAAAACCATCCCAAAGATACCCAGAAAGAGAAAGGAAGGCTGAATATACATATGAACAAATAATACAAGCCAGCTCCCCCTCAAGATATGCCATATGGGCTCATAATCCCAAGCTCTCCTCTCAGGGCAACAAACAGGGAGCTATCCAAAGGCTTGGTGAAAATGTCAGCCAACTGGTGGTCACTCTCCACAAACTGAAGCACTATATCACCCTTCTCCACATGGTCTCTAAGGAAGTGATAGCGAATGTCAATGTGCTTGGTCCGAGAGTGCTGCACTGGGTTCTTAGCAATGTGAATGGCAGACGTGTTATCACAGAAAAGTGGAACACAATCTGCTACTAACCCAAAGTCCCGCAAGGTCGATCTCATCCAGAGAACATGGCTACAGCAACTGGCTGCAGCAACATACTCGGCCTCAGCGGTGGATCATGCAACACCTGATCGCTTCCTAGACGACCAAGAGACAAGAGAAGTGCCAATGAATTGGCAAGTGCCGAAGTGCTCTTCCTATCTATCCTACAATGGCTAAGTCTGCATCGGAGAAGGCTCTCAGAGATAGACAGGAGGAAGAAGAGTACCGAATACCATAGTCAATGGTAGCTCGAAGGTACTGAAGATGCGCTTCACCGCCTGACGGTGAGAGGCGAGGAGAAGCCTGAAACCGAGCACAAAGACATACAGAGAAATGTATGTCAGTCTCGAGGCGATGAGATACAAAGGAGCCGATCATGCTCGGAACTCCTTCGATCAACTGGCTCACCATCCTCGTCAGGCTCGAGGACAGCGAGTGGCCATAGGAGTCATAATCGGCTTTCCATCAGACATGTCAAAGCGCTTGAGAGGTCTCGAGTGTACTTGCCTTGATGCAAGAATGTACCCTCCGAGTGCCTTAATCTGGAAGCCAAGGAAGTAGCTCAACTCGCCCATCATGCTCATCTCGAACTCGGTACTCATCACATCGAGGCGAGTAACGAGCGAATCTGAGGAACCACCAAAATGATGTCGTCGACATAGATTTGGACTAAGAGAAAATCCGAATCGTAATGTCCGACGACAGTCTTGTCCACTTGACCCATATGAAAACCATGACTCAAGAGGTAGGACTTAAGCCTCTCATACCAAGCTCGTGGAGCTTGCTTAAGTCCATACAAAGCTTTGGAAAGCTTGAAGACATGGTTTGGGTACTTGGGGTTCTCACATCTGGAGGTTGTCGACATACACCTCTTCCTCAATGAAGCCATTGAGGAATGCACTCTTGACATCCATTTGAAAAAGCTTGAAGCCCTTGGATGCCGCGAATGCGGCAGGATCCTGATGGCCTCGAGTCTAGCTACAGGGCAAAAGTCTCCTCGAAGTCGAGACCCTCGACCGAGAGAAACCCTGGCGACTAACCTAGCCTTGTTTGAACTACAACCCCATCCTCACTCTGCTTGTTTTTGAACACCCATTTGGTCCCAATGATATTGTGACCAGAAGGGGGCTCGACAAGCTTCCAAACTTTGTTCCTCTCGAAGTTTTCAAGTTCCTCATGCATAGCATTAATCCAAGATTCATCAGATAATGCATGAGAAACATCCTTCGGCTCAAAAGAGGCAACAAAAGCAGAGTGAAGGCAGAAAGTGGACAAACCTGACTTAGAGCGAGTGACTCGCTCAAACAGATCTCCAATGATGCAGTCGGTGGATGAGCCTGTTGAATGTGGCGGGGAGGTCCAGAAGCAGAAGTGACCTCTACTCCTCGCGTGGGAGAAGTAGGAACAGAGCCACTAGCTGCTGAAGAGTCTGAGGGTAAGGGCTGATCTCCCTGAGGTGCAGATATGGAAATGGGAGGCACCTCGGGAGCAGGAATGGTGACTGGATCAGGCAAGGCGCCTTCATCTCCGTCATCAACTTCCTCTGAGAAGATAGACTGGGAAAGAGGAGAAGAGCCTGAAATGTCAGGTCTAGCACCGGGACTAGCCTCATCAAAAGTCACCTCGCAGGTCTCTATGATCCTACCCAAATCTACAGCCCAAATCCTATAGCTACGGGCAGAAGTCGAGTAACCCAGAAAGATCCCATCAGCAGAACGTGACTCGAACTTATCTAGGTTCCCAGACTTCAAGAAGAAGCACTTGCAACCAAAAACACGAAAATGAGATACACTAGGCTTTCGCCCATATCTCAACTCATAAGAAGTGCAATGCAAGTGTGCCCTAAGAAAAACTCTGTTGGCAACATGGCATGCCGTAGCTACCCTCATTCAAAACTTCCTAGGAGTATTGTACTCATCTAGCATCGTCTGGCCATCTCAACCAGGGTCCTGTTCTTCCTTTCCACTACGCCATTTTGCTGAGGGACGTATGGAGAGGAGAACTGATGCTCTAAGCCTAACTCCTCACAGAAGCTGCTAAAGTAGGAGTTCTTGAACTCCGTGCCATTGTCACTGCGGATCGCTCGTAAGGCACCTGGGAGCTCAACAGACAACCTACGGACCAAACCCCTGAAGTGTGAAAAACACTCATCCTTCGAGGCCATGAAAAACACCCAAGAGTACCTCGAAAAATCATCGACAATGACAAGAATATACCACTTCCCACCTGCTGACTGCACTCGAGCTGGACCAACAGTGTCCATGTGTAGCAGCTGTCCTGGTGCATCAGTCATCACTCGGGTGACTAGAGGATGGGAGGCAGCAACCATCTTGCCATGTCGGCAAGGAGAACATACAACATCTTTGACCATCTTGAGTTTAGGCAGGCCACGAATGAGATCATGGCCGCTAACTCGAGTCAAATGATCAAAGCCAATGTGACCAAGTCTCCTATGCCAAAAGGAGAGATCACGGGACTCAGAAGCAATAAGGCAATGGAGAGAGTCTCTAGAGGAAAAAGAAAAATCAGCACGAAAGACTCTCCGAAACGAAATCCCATAAACAAACTCCCCGGAAGAATCGAGGATCCTACAAGAGCTCCTCTTAAAATTGACCTCGAAATCGTCATCAAGAAGCCGAGAGACGAAGCAAGTTGAAATGCAGCTTCTTGACTAAGGCAACGTCCTTAAGAATGAAATGATCGTTAATGCAGACGGTACCTTTAGCAATGACTCTACCCGACGCGCATCCCCAAAGGTGATTACCTCATCACCGGATCTCGGTCCAGTGGAAGAAAACCAGCGAGTCTCCTGGTCATGTGGCGAGAACAGCCGAGTCTACGATCCAAACCTCCTCCTTCCTCGCCCTACGGACCTGAATCAAAGAGAGTGAAAAGCGGATGTCTCGATGCCAGGATAGATCGGTGCAGATCTAGGAACCCAATCTTGAGTCAAGCGTGCGATGAAACAGCTTGATCAACGGAGTAGAAGAATGCAATCGGCACCTCTCCGTGACTCGACTCTCACAAAATCAGACTCGCTCCATGACGCCTGGGAGGCAGCCGGGTTGGTCCGCCGAGGTGCAAAGGCCGGACCATCCCAATCTTCTGCTGCGCACCTCCCCGGGAAAGCAAACTCACGCCGCTGATATCTACCTCGATGGGAAAAACGAGGAATATCAAGAGGACGGCGGAAAAGACCGACTTCGGGACAGCTGGGCGAAAACCAGTAGAAGCTCAAAACCAAGCCCCATGCGCTGTCCAAAAACAGGAGACTCTCTAGCTTGTTTATCCTGTCTAAAAGCGTGTGTGCCTTAGGCGCACTCGAGTCTGAGGATGACCACGAATACCCCTAAGAGCATGGACACGCTCACGCCGAGAAATCTTGACGCGTCTGAAGCAGAAATCAGCTATATGTCCATCCTTCTGACAGAAGGTGCATGTATACTTCGCCTTGGGGGGTGAAGTAGCATGAGAAGCACCCTTCTCGTCAGACGTCCCGTGGACAATCCCTGCTGATCTAAACACAGTGGTGCTCACTTGTGGAGCCACCACTATCTCTCCGCTCTTGGAGGCACGCACAACAAGGCGGATGCGCCTGTATGCTCCAAGGCATCAAACCCTAGACCTTGATTGAATCTGCTAATCTTGGACTGATCTAGGATAAGATTGAGCTTCTTCTTACCTCCAACAAACTTCTCGAGAGTGCTCATAAGGTACTGACACTCTCGAAAAAGTGAGGCACAAGAAGAGCAAGGGGAAGGAGTAGCAGGGGAAGAGCCAGATGGAGAAGAGCGAACTAACGATCAAATCTCTCCCTATAAAGAGCAGCCTCAATCTTGAGGGACTGCAAGAAACACATGGAGAGTCTCTAATCCTACCCACTGGGCTTTGAGCTTCTTCCTAAGCTCTACATGAATTTGATTCATGTCCTCTGCTACCCCAACACACAAAGATGCAACCATTTTGTGACTTAGCTAGTAGATCCTTAGCATATTTTGAGTTTTCAAGCACCAAGTCATCATAAGCATTTTTAGTTGCATACAGCCCTCACATGAGCTGATTGGGTCCTTAGAAGCATGCTTTTCAAGTTCATCATTTCTAGCAGATAGCTTCCTAAGGTGACAACTCATGGCATCAATTTCAGAGAAGCTTAGGGCAATTAGCACATGAAGCATTTGTGTGAGTGTGAAGAGAACTAGCATCAACAGGAATAGAAGCTACTGGACATGTGCTAGCATCCTTCGACCTAAGTGACTCAAGATCGTAAAGCACACTATCATGTAGAGTCCTTAGATTCTCCAACTCCACAAGCAAAGCATCACACAAAGTACAGCTATCATCGAGTCTCGGGAGGAACAAGATCTAAGTGAAGCTAACTCCGAGATAAGGTACCTACTTCCTTCTCTAGATCAACACACTTAGCTCTAGACTTGGAATGAAATTTTCCTAGTTTGATAAAAGCATCATGGAGCTGGTCATAAGAAGGTACCTCCTCCGTGTCATTTGTCTGACTCGGTGTCGGGTACTTCCATGGCATTGGAGGCCATGAAGCACATGCCGGAGAAGTCATCGCCGCCCTTCACCTTCTCTTGCGGTTCATCCTCGTCCTCGTCGCTCCATGTCTCCGTGTCGGAGAGGTCAAGGTCGTCGAGCGCGGCAAGGACGCGTGAAAGAGCTTCTTGCCCTTGGCGAACTTGCGGTGTTTCTTCTCTTGCGCCGGCTCGCGAGTGGAGGCTTCTTGTTGCGGTTCTTGTTGATGTAGTCGTTCTTACCCGCACCGCCTTGTTCATAATTGCCCTTCTCCGGCTTGGGGCGGTTGCCCGAATGTGGTTGGGGCCACCACACTCAAAGCAAGTGAACTTGCCACTCCTCTTTCTATCTCTCACCCTTTTGTAAATGTTCGAAAATTTTCGAGCGACAAGAGCAAGCTCGTCTTCTGGAAATTGTTCCAATGTCATCGCTACGTCGCAAAGAGCGGGAGAGAAAACCGTAAGAGAAGTCAAGAGGGGTCCGTAAGAGGAAGACCCAGTGGGATCGGTAACCAATGCCATCGTTTGGGACTTCGTCTGCGAGCGGCGATGTCGAGCTCATGAGTCTTGAGGCGGGAATACAACCCGTCAAGAGTCAAGGTCGACAAGTCCGTATGGTCCGTGATGGTGGTTACCTTCATCTCCCAAATCCTTAGATCGAGTGCTCAAGAAAATGCCTCGCATTCTCCGAATCGATGTATGAACAACCCACTGACCGAAGATTCCTGAGAATCTTTGCAAAGCGAGCAAAGCACTCATCAAGGCTCTCACCAGCGTGCTGCTCAAACTTGTTGTAGTCACGCTTAAATTGATCCTGTCTCACGGACTTGATCTGAGTGGTGCCCTCATGGTAAGCATTGAGGGTCACCCAGATCTCGTGAGCCGATCGTAGGTGAGAGACGCGATCATACTCACTGCGGCTAAGTCCCTGTATGAGGAGGTTCTTGGCCTTAGCGTTTGCCTCAACGTCAGCCATGTTTGCGGCGTTGACGTTCTCATCGGCCGGAACCTCATACGGGTGCTTCACCTTCTGCCATAAAGAAAAGCCCTGGGCAGTGATGTATGTCTCCATCCGAACTTTCCAGAACGGATAATCAACTCCAGCAAAAATTGGAGGCTTAGTTGAGTACTTGTCCGTCGCCATGGCTCTTGAGACCGGTCAAGATCTATGAAAGAGCAAAACCGGCTCTGATACCAATTGAAAGACCGAGATGGCGATCAGAGGGGGGGTGAATGATCCCAAATAAAAATATCCCCTACTCAACGTACTCCAAACAATCCCACAAAGAAAACCGATGCTCCTTAAAATCGCGAAACCCACAAAAATCGGAACGACTTGACAACTATGTGTATCCCTAGCTTACATGGATAGGAACCATGAATCATGTGAGGGATATTTAAATCACAAATTCTGGTTATCAAGTGTCCAAAGCAAGGAGGAATCAATTCAAATACTTCTTTTCTAAAAGAGATCAAGCCAAAACACAAAAGCCTCTTTTTAGAAAAGCAAAAGCAGATTTTCAGGAATTGTCCTCAATTAGAGCAGGTGGATGGTGGACTTCTGTTGCTCCAAAAAATTTGGGAATTTTTTAGCCTGTGAGCTGTTGAGTCGTGAAGCACTCCACCAAAAATCACCACCAAACACCTTCTACAAAAAACAGGAAAAATCAAGAACTACGAACAGTCAGGATTTTCAATCCGGAAATTTGGGGCTCGGTTTTCACCTCACAGCTCCCAAATGGTGCATCCAGTGGACTCCAAAATTTTTCCACAGATTGGTATATGAGTCAAGCACCTTCTCCAACAAGAATCAATCAAGAAAGATTTTTCTATATTTTTCTAAAAATCAAAGACTGACTGCTGCGCGAAGAACAAGTTCAGGACAGATTTGCAATCTTGATAGAAACTTGATCTCTAGTCTATCCTAGGGTGCAAGAAAGATGTAAAACCAAATGAGCACCCTCAAGACCTCCTTGATCAACAGCATTTAGAAGGAGAGGAGCAAATCCAATTATAGAAAGTAAATTGCGTAGAATTTACATGCGGGAAAGTAAATGCTGAATTTAAATTGCGTAAAGTAAAGACATAATGTAAATACGGAATTTAAATTCACAAAAATGTAAAGAAAATCTTTGTATTTTCTGGTTGGAAGGTTTACAAAGCCTCACTTCATGTGGGCAAAGCTCAAAGGAGCAACTCAAACCTTCAAGTGAGGGAGGACCCCGCTCCCCCTCTATTTATACTACTCTAGGGCCACCTACCACCCTTGGATGAGTCCCAAACCCTAGGGCACTCCACCAAGGGCTAGGATTAACCCTCTCATTTCAACCCACACATGGGCTTTACATGGGCCACATTGGCCATACATGGGTTTTAAACAAAACCCGATCAACCCGATGCAACGGGTCTTCATCCGCCGGACTTGACCGCTCAGTTTCCTCCTCTTCGAGCCTCCAACCCGAACCGGAAACCTTGAGCCACCTCAAGTCCATTTCCATGACGTCCAAGTGAACCTGGTTTGAGCCCAACCATCTCGTCGGCATCCTCGACCGCTCTGGACCTCGGTTCTCCCAACCTAGTCCCGGTACTCACCAACGACCATAGCTGCCTCAGGAACCTGTACCACAAGGAACAAACCATTTTGCACATACCACAATGCACATACCTTTTCTTCCTGCATGTTAGTCCACAATTATCATTAATTGAAACATGCAATACCGAGTCAAATCAAACTCAAGCCTGAGCACACCTTGCTCAAATAAAGTCAAATACTCATCACAAACATGGGTGGACCTCCACATGGTCCTTCAAAATAATTAAGCGCAATGCAATGATGAACCAAAACCCCATCCTACTGTGCAACCAAGTGTGTCAAATTTTAGATTAGTTATACCACTTTTGCAAGTTTTAATGTTGCTATCCTATAACAAAGTTTTAGTTAAGACCTAAGCCATGTTTCTAAGTTATTCCACATCACATTTTAGTTGTACCCTATAGCATGACACTAAAAATTCACATTCCAAGGACCTCTGACCAGCTCGATACCAATCAGAATAACACCAGGCATTTAATATGCCTGAATGTTACCAAACATAAGCTAAACAACATCTAAATACCACATTTAACATAAAATTCCAGCAAAGGTGCATAGACTAAAAACCGAAATTTCGGCAGCACCTCCTTTGTTTTATCATGAAATTAAGGAACAGCAACAATATAGCATTATATGGCAATAAGAGAAACATCTAAAACAGCAATAAATAAAGTCTTAACGACAATAAGAGACTAACATTAAGCTCTTAAGGTTCCAATTGTCAAACAAACAATAGAACTCTCATTAACCAAGCTAAGACTTAATTTAAAAGACCATCACACGCAATTTATTATCAAACTAAATGAATTGACTTGGGGAAACATTAAGGTGAAGCAACGTGTGAGCGTGTGACTATTCCCCTTTCCCGCATGCCGTTCTCATGGTACCTAAAACAACAAGAAAACACAAGGGTGAGTTCGAAAACTCAGCAAGCATACTGCAATGGACAACAAGCATAACAACATGGCAATAACATCTTCCATCATGTATATCATCTCATCCATGATTACTTATCAATATCATCATCAATTTGTATGCGAAGTAATGCAATGCTCCTGACCCTCTGGAACCTCATACCGGTATGGGAAGTACACACCCGTCGGTGTGCACCCTTTCCTCCCTTCCATCCCGAAGATGGAGGGTGCCGACTCGCTTCCAAACACCACGTGGATGGAATCACGACATAGGACTTACTCAATGGCGTTCGGATTAGTCATAACTTTCTCACCGACCTTGCTTTGGACTAGTTAAGACTTTCTCACCGCCCTCGCCCTATCTCATGACATGCATGCAACCATGCCAATTATCATATTTAATTCACATATTAACACATGGCATCATAATATGTTAAACATGCTCATCATATCATATCAATCATTAACACATGGCAAGTGGACATATATCATGTAAACAATTCCATCTAATCTCAACATGCAACCTACAACTCGCTATCCATCACAACACACTTGCCTCAAACACGTGCAACGGATTGGCGGGAAGAAGAGGGCTCTCCCGGGGTCACACAACCTGCACATAGGCATCACACACTCACAAACATAACCTCAAAACAGTACACAAACCCCCATCTACCCCGACATTGCCAACTACTCGCAAAACCTAAAAACAGAGGTTCTGTCCCGGCGGGACAGCAGCCTTGCAAAAGGCATAACTTGAGTTCTGGGACTCCGAATGAATTAAACGAGTACACCCTCGCGTAGCCTAGGAAATTTCCCAACTTTCTCTAGGTATAAGGAAAGTCTGATTCGGCCTCTAAAGTTGTTTAATCTACAGAATACCGAGATCTGTTCCAATTACGTCACAGATTTTAACACGCTCGGTAAAACAGCCATAACTTTCAAACGGCTGATCATAATTTAACGTGCTTTACGTCCACGGAAAGATAATTAAATTATATACAACTTCCTAGAAGTCCGTATGATCAGATTCGAATACTAAATTGACGAAACCTCGAACCCTAGCTCGACTGCTCAATCTGCCCGAAAACAGAAACGTGGACAAGTTTAGTTCTAACCCAAATTACTTCAAACCAACGCCTCCAATTGATCTAAAAACTTCATAAACATCCTAATAACAGTACCTAGATCAATCCGAAGGATCCCCATGATCATACCTTTGCCCGACGAACGAATCTCCAATGGATCTCCTCGCGAATCGCTCCTCGCTCCACGGTCCTCGCTCTTCGCTCCACGGGATGGATCCACGAGGTGCAGGGGTGGGGAGACCACCCTAGGGCAGCAAGGGGTGGAGGGGAGGTGGTGTGGAGGTGGAGGAAGGGGAGGGGGGCGCACGGCTAGAGAGGGGGAGGGGTGGGGGCGGCTAGGGCTAGGGGGGAGGGAGAGGTGGAGGGTGTGGGGCGCCCAAAAGGGGTGGGAGGCGCATATAAGGGCTGGGAAAGCCCTTCCACCAGCCCCCAACACGGAATCCGTGTCCTAGAAGGAGCCCTAATCCATCCCACCAAAGCCCACAACCCCTCTTTAAGGCCCAAAAACCCCCGGAAAGGCCCAAAACCCCGGAAACGGCCCGGAAACGTTATTAACCTCCAATTCTTATGGTTTTAACCTTATTTCCACATCTCATAATGTATTTAACCTTATCATGTTCAATAATTAAGGATACGACACTCCGAGGTGTCACAGATGTCATGCGGGACGTTCGGGCTAAGAGAATGGTGCACATGAAGAATGGTTAGTCACGTGAGAATGGCAGGAGGTCATTCGCGTGCAAAGTGTTAGTCACGTGAGTATGGCAGGTGGCCATACGCGTGCAAAGTGTTAGTCACGTGAGTATGGTAGGGTTGCCATACGCGTGCAAGAGTTGTACTCGGCCAGGTTGGGCCAAGAGGAGTTGTATACATACTCCTTCTTGATTAGGAATTGTATTCAGAACTCCTTGTGTTTTGCTCCTTTAAATAGGAGGGGTGTCTCCTGTTGAAGGGCATTAGGCAGAGCTGAGCGCATTGAGAACTTGAGCTCAGTTTTTAGGGTTTGTACTCTTTTGATGAGAGTACTTTAGACAAAAGAAATAAAGATCAATTCTTCCAGATCCTTGCGTGATAAAGTAACCGCGTTGTTACAGTGTCTCTGTTTTGGTTTTTGGTTGCATGCTTGTTCTGGTTCTAGATTGGTTTTTGTTCTTTGAGGTTCATCTTGATTTGATCCATCAAAACCTTTCTAGAGAATTGATTTAGGGTTTCTCTAAGTTTAGTTAATTAAACTTTTGTCGCTCTTGTTCAATCTTGAAGTTTTGGTTAGATTAATTCTCGTTATCTTCTGTCACAGCAAGCTTGCGAGGTTCATAACTTTTGATTCGTAATTCCGATCGAGCTGATTCTTTCTGGGTTCGATTCGTATTGGAATCTAGTTTCTCGTGTCCAAATTTCAGATCAATCTAACGGTTGGATCTCCGGGAATTCTCATTTTACCGAACCTCTGTCATTCTGTTTTTGTCGAATATGAGGCAATTATTTGGTTCTGTTTTGGGGTGAACTTTTAGTAGATCAAGAATTTAGTTTTAGCTTCCGCACAATCATTCACCCCCCCTCTGATTGCTATATTCGGATACTTCGATCCTACATTAGCCTTCAGTTATCCCAAATCTGTTGACTAATTTCATCTATACCAATTACAAAAGACAACATCACTTGACCCGAACAGAACCCTACATCACATTATCCTAAACTATAGAAAGGATGCCGACAATATTTAAGTCATCTTCCAAGAACTTGAAAGACATTAAATTCTTAGGGTAGCCTTACTTCAACACCAAATCTCAGACATGAACATCTTCACAAGCCTAGCGAGCCCAAGCTAGGATTCCAAACTGTAACACCCGTGTTTTGTGATTAAGCTGCCCTGGCAAAAAGGCTTTGCATCCTGTATACAGTCCCAAACATGAATGCACATTAGGAATTTGATTTGTATAATCAAGAGAACAAAGGTTGTTGTCGACCACGATTAATATTTTCACTTGGGCCCAGCCTGTCGAAGGCGCTTTTCCGCTGTGGAATATTCCTCTCTTGATGGTTGGTACTCTGTTGACATCGATCGGAAGAGGATTATTCCGCATGGGAATCTATCAAAGTCCTAACAGAAAGAGAGTTGCTATGCACATCTGCAATAGCTTCTTGCAGATCGACAACTAATGATCTTATAAGGGGTATGCTATCTCCATCTGCGGGTTGACTTAGAATTGCATTAGTGATAATGCAGATCCTATCAATAGGAGTTTCATGTAGACTATTTGGAACAATGGTTATGTCCCTTACCGCCGTCCTAAGAACCTAGGGCGTGACTGGAGAGACCAACCCGGAACGAATTCCCGGCAGGTCCATCCTGCGTGACATTCCTAGTTGGTTGTCATGGTAAAGGTGCCTTGCCTCTTCCATGGCCTCACGTTGCTCTTGGGCAGATTTTTCTTGGGCTTCACGCTGTTCGCGCTCCACTTGTTGCTCCCCTGCCTCTTCCGTAACCACGCAAACGTGTATTTTGGATTTCAGTGGAGGAGTGATAACTCCCTCATCGGAGGATGATGAGGGAGTATAATCGAGTTCAAGACTTCAGAGGAAATCGTCTAAAGACGAACTTTCATGGAGGTCATGGATGTTTTGATGAATTCACTCACAATCAACCTCCATAGGGCATGTACCCTGGTTCTCTGCCTCTAAGACAGGGGCAGGCATGGAGTCACTCTGGTTTCCTAATTGGTTCTCAGAAATCGATGCTCCTGGCATGGCCTTATCCTGATTGGATGATATTGCCAACTTGGATGCCTCCGCTTCTGGAACATACTCGGAATAAAAATTACACTTATATTCTTCTTTCTCCAATTAGTCGTCGACATTGAGACGCGAGTAATCGACGAGATCGAATGATTTTTCCTCACCCATGCCCTGCAATGACTGCACATTAATCCTTTCAAAATCAAATTGAAAAAATAGAGGCCCTTCCTCTAGTGCCAACTGTCGATGTTCAGGACCTAGGGTCCCTAGATCGAGCTTACAAATGTATTGTGGATTGCCTTTTATTTATTCAAATGATATTGAAAGGGGAACTAGGGATGGAAAGAAGTTGGATTATATTGCTTCTCTCTGACCAAAGTACAAAGTGAGATTACAAGACTTCCTAATTCTATCTTGCGTTCTCCTTGTTGCTGCTCTTGTTCTGGTTGTCCTTTATCCTTGGCGGGAGAAGCATATTTATAGCCTTGAAGGGATGGCAGCTATTATCTTCAAAGATGTGTCTTCCTGTCAGGAGGCGTCGCTTGGTCAAAAGGTGTCTTCTCATCGAAAGGATAGCTTTTCGTCAGAAAAGGCGCCTCTTCGCTGTTGACAACTTCCAAGCGGTTGTTAGTACTTGTTAGAGAAAGCTTATTTTGTATGTTATCCCTTCGCAAAGGATTTTTTTTCTGTCCGACCAGAGCCTGGTCGGACTGACCTAATCTAGGTCGGCATGGTAAAAGATGTCATAGCCCGACCTGAATGATTTCTCATATCGGGCTATCACCGACTTGGAAAATGCTCAGTTGTCGTTCGACCTGGCTCAGGTCGGATGGTCTTTATATAGTCAACAGAAATCTTAACCGATTATAATATTAGTGTGTCTCTTTGAAATATGGGCCACGTTTATGAGGATATACGGGTTCATTGAGAATCGTAGCCATTAATGAGTCTCAAGACAGATTTAATTACCATCGTCAATCACCTTTTAGAACTGTCTATGACGACTTTGTCTGTAATAGTGGGGTTATACTACCTGAAGCTCAACAATTGGACTATAAATGAAAATCTAGGAAAATTATAAAATACCATTTGAAACAATATAAGAGATCATTTGAAAAAAATTAGGGCATATGAAAAAAAGAAAATTGTGGAAATGCTTACAACAATGTATGTGGTTATTTGAGACAACGTTTCCGTTCGTCAATTAAAACAACAGCAATGAAATTTCGTCAAAAAGTAATGCTATTTCTGTTTTCTGTACCCCGTCTGTTTTTATATTTGATGTTTTGTAGTGGAAAAGTCTTATTTTTATTTGATGTTATAGGATTTAGAGGAGAGATATAAGTACACACAACTTCCCAATGCTCCCCCACCTAATTTAGTAGAATTTTTTTTTAAAATAATACTTTTTTTAAACTGAATTGCGTTTTTAATATACGGAATAAAAAATTTGCAAAAATAATATGCCGTCGCCGAACGGTATGGCGAATACCCTATTTTCGCCGAACCGTGCGGCGAATACCCTATTTTCGCCGAACCGTGCGGCGAACACCCTATTTTCGCCACACGGTTCGGTGAAAATAGGCTAATTGCGCTATTAAGTATACTTAACCATGGGCTAGGGTATTTTCGCCGTACCGTGTGGCGAAAATAGGGTATTCGCCACACGGTTCGGCGAAAATAGGTAGTCGCCGTACTATATGGCAAAAATAAAGTATTCGCCAAGCCGTATGGCGAAAATAGGTAGTCGCCATACCATATGGCGACAATATACAAAACATGGCTCCAAAAATTATAAAATAATTATACCATATGCATATAGTGTTGGATGTTCCATTTATGCAAAAATATGTAGGTATTAATTGAGTTGAATACCCTATTTAAATACTGAAGCACTTTCGGTAGGATGTAAATTTTTTCGGCACGAATACCGCAGATTCGCTCTTTGATACATGGAGTACCATATTATGGAAAAATATTTCATCTACGCCTATGTTTCCTACAAAAATATACCGCCACAATAACCCTAAATACTATTGTCAACCATAACTTTTAAGCATTTTCGGCAGCCTGTAAAATGTCACGTTCGAATGTATTTTTTTGGCACGAATACCGCAGATTTGCTCTTTGATATATGGAGTACCATATTATGGAAAAATATTTCATCTACGCCTTTGTTTCCTACAAAAATATACCGCCACAATAACCCTAAGTACTATTGTCAACAATAACTTTTAAGCCTTTTCGGCAGCCTGTAAAATGTCACGTTCGAATGTTATTTTCGGCACGAATGACGTAGATTTGCTCATTGATATATGTAGTACCATATTATGGAAAAATATTTCATCTACGCCTTTGTTCAGTACAAGAATATACCGCCACAATAACCCTAAGTACTATTATCAACGATAACTTTTAAGCCTTTTCGGCAGCCTGTAAAATGTCACGTTCGAATGTATTTTCTACCACGAATGACGCAGATTTGCTCTTTGATATATGTAGTACCATATTATGGAAAAATATTTCATCTACGCCTTTGTTCAGTACAAAAATATACCGCCACAATAACCTTAAGTACTATAGTCAATGATAACTTTTAAGCCTTTTCGGCAGCCTGTAAAATGTCACGTTCGAATGTATTTTCTACCACGAATGACGCTGATAGAAATAAATAGTCGAACATAATATGAGAAAGGACAATAACAAAAGCATGTAGATGCAGCCAACAAACTTAGTACGCAAACTCAACCTTAGTACGGCAGATACAACGGATATTACAACAGTGACGACATTGCTAGGAGAAGTGCCAATAACACTGATTGTAATGGTGGAACAAGTGATCGTTCCGCCTATGTTCGTAGAGTGGGAATGATGCCATACATTTTCTACATATTACATCACCTGTCAATCTTGTGCGATTTGTTCTCGGACACCGCTCAATCTCTCTTATGAAAGAGTTCCATGGCCGTGCGCAGTGCTCCCAGCTGTCGCCGAATGGGTAGCCTATGCCATACGTCTCTGGGGTGTAAGAAGTAACTTGTTTGTGTGCATTCTGTGGAGTCCTGCCCTCCCATATGGGCATGCCTTCCCGATTTCCGGCGCCCCCTATGTTAATACCACCGGGGTTCCCGGATGGCCTTTGTAATGCGTCAAGGATTTGTTGCGTACTGCGGACCTCGGCCGGCTGCTTCCCCTTATCCCGTACCTTTCGAGAGGACGAACCCTCTTGCCCTTCCGGAGACTTGCCGAGACGCCTCCTCTGTTTCGGCTCGCACTCCACTATATGGTCCAGGAGGTGTGTGTTGGGCTTCTTGTTGTACAACCGAAAACGTGCGCTGCAGTCAATGCAGTATGCCCGCTGTGGTGGTTGAAGAATACCGTATGAATACTCGGGGTCCGGCTTTTCTGGGAGGTAGTAGCACCACGGCGAGGGTTGCTCTCCCCAGTTATCAAATACGGGAAGTTTGAGATGTGGGTGGTACGTCTCCGGGTCCACCCAGTTGAAGTACCCGACACCATGCATCCTCGGACAACGGGCACCGGTAGAATCTTACATCCGCTAGATCCTCGTCGCCGGTATCAACCACTGCACGAGGCCGTGGTCGCCTGATTCAGGGCTTTGCGGTGGCCCCTGAGGAGGATTTTGTTGCCTTGACTTGAGCCATTTTGAAAACTTCTTTTTGAAGTCCTGTATGCGATGAACTGGTTTAGAATGGGTACTTTATAGCTGAAACATGAGGCACATGAAACTCACCGATTGGTTGGTCCCTTGCCCACCGGCCCTTAACTCCTGGCCGATCTAGGTAGGGGACATATCCGCGGCCTCTCCCACCGTGTGATGTTCTCGAGGCGAAGTGGGGTAGGCGTCGTGGCGATTGTAGAGAAATTCGTAGTCACGTCGTTCCGGCCCGTCGATCCATTGGAAAAAGCAACAACAGTCCTCGTCCTAAAAAAACAAATAACGATTCATGAAATGGTAGTGTTACCCTAATTTGTATGGACATCATTTGGTTTACCCCGAAGCCGCGGGCACAGCAGTAGTGAGCGCGGGCGGCCGTATCTCCGTGCGTAGACTGCGTAACCTTCGCTACCAGGTTGCAGTCACATTTCGGGCGTGGCAGCTCCGGCAGAACTGGGGCGTCAACCCTACTCTCATCCGGGTATTGGGGGGTTATCCTTTGCTTGCTGAAGAGGCGACGGTAGAACGACATCGTGGCCTACTGTGTGTGGGGGGAAAACAGACTAAAGTTTATCGAAGTTCTGGCAGTGTGATGCACATATCCCTCCCTCGGTGGGTTTATAAAGAGCTGGCGAAGGGGCAGCCAAAGGAGCGTCTCGCGGACTTCAGAGTAGTTCAAATCCGCGAGCATCGGATGCTTCTGCAGCTTCTGATGACATGAGCCTGGCTATGCCCACAGCTTTAGACATGGAATCTCTGCCATAGCCGGCTTTTGGCAGCATTATGCAGCTGAAATGACAAAGGCTAGAAAAGTTGCTATGACCAAAGCTAAAAAAGCAATAATGACATGCGGTTGATATGACTAAAGATGACATAAATATATAATAGACCACGTATATGAGAAAGTACAAAAAACATATGGTAAAACATAATAGGACAAAGTACCCAAAAACAACGCACGCACATCCTAATCCTGATCACCCCCCGGTGGTGGATCCTGACCCTGACCCCTAGCTCTCCTTCGCGGACGCGCCGAAGGGGGTGCATCGTCGAGAGGTCGTGGGCGAAGCACCCGCGACGGTCCCGCCTGGGCGTAGTCCGAAGGGCTGTACCGAACCTGCGGGCGACGCTGGCGAGGAGGCAACGTGTCTGGAGGAGGCTGCGTGATCTGCGTGGCTGGAGGAGGCGGCGTGTACTGCGTGGCTGGAGGATGCTGCGTGAACTGAGCCCCTGCGAAGAACTGATCGGTCCAGTAGTCAGGGACGCCGTGCCCTGACTGGGTGTCCGAAGTAGAGGCATGTCCTAGGAGGCCTACAGTACAGACATTAACATTTAATTATAGTGAGAAGATTAGATTCGAAACGATATCAACTGGATTTTTATCGGCTTACCGGGTGTGGGGACCATGGTAGGCCCGCGTGCTGGCGCCTGCCAACTGGATCCTCCAGCCGTGCCTGGAGCTGGAGGCACCTGGGTGTGGAAGCTGGACCCTGGCTGTAGTGGTGGTCGAGAAGGTGGTGTCGAGGAGCTGAGCCCTGGTGGCGGCCTGGACGAGGTGCCAGCCGAAACAGTCGGGGCTGGGGCCTGCCAAGCAGCACCAATCTCCACGATCCGTCGGGACTGCAGCTCCACACGCCCCATGGCCTCTGAGAGCTGGTCCGGTGTGAAAGTGGTCCCCTGCCGCAGCCTAGACAGAAAGTCAGTGGCATGCTGGTGCAAGTCCCTCGCCTCGTCCACCTATCACGTACAAACAAACGATAAACATAACGACATAGCATTGAAATTACAATTGCATTAATGAGTAAAAACACAACGAGACTTACCATCTGGTGCAGTGCCACTCCTACGTGGCTGGAGTACAAGTCTGCGACGCTAGGAGCAAACACCTGGGCCGGCTGCTCGTCGCGTAGGAGGCAGTCTGGTCAGGGGCACGTGCGGGACAAGTACTCCTGGTAGGAGGAGGAGTCGTAGGGCGCAACCTCCTCGACAACGTCCTCCAGCGCCCCCTCCCACAGCGCAAGCCACGGCCCCATCCTCTGCATCAAGGTCACCATGGCCTTCTTGGGTCCCTGGGTGGAGTACCTGCATAAAATACCTCATTACTACAAATATGTCGTAAGCACTTAGCATACATGTAGTGGCGAGTAACTCACGAGTGCACTTTCGCTGGCACGCGTTCCCCCAAAGGAACAGGGACCACCTGGCGTAGTCCGAACTGCCTGAGGACTCGGTGCGGCGCGTAGTCCTCTACGAAGACGTCGAAGACGAGCTTCCTCCTCGTCAACCAGTAGGCCTGGTCCCTGTGGCACAGCAGCGACAGCCCCCCCGCAGCAGCTCTCTCCTACACGCTCGTCGCTGTAGGGGTCCCAGATGACATGCCCCTCCCTCAGGTGGTCGAAGGCCTCCGTGAAGGAGAGGTACGCCGCACGCACCTGCAGACCTGCCCACTGTGGCTGCAATAGAGTAGAAATAACTGTAAGCGCATGGCATTGAAATTACAATTCCATTAATGAGTAAGAACATGTACCCGTCGCCTGGTCCAGAGCGAGCCCATCGTCGGTCGGTCCAGTAGCATCACCGCCCGTACATGTCGGGGTGTAGTGCCGAGGGTCGACATGGGGTCGACCCGCGAGAAGCACTCGAATGACCAAAGTCAAGAAGGAGCGGCATCCGGTAAGATTGGGGTTCCTACCTTTCTTCACGCACGCTGCGTCAAAGAGCGCGATGCGTGGAAGCAAGAACCGCCGAACCCAGGATACCTCGATGCGTCGTCAGGCTCCGAGTCCGCAATAGCCCGTGCGTAGGCTATCCAACGCGCATCCACGGTGTCGCCGTGACTCGACGTGAACATCACCCAGCCGAACAACCAAAGCAGATAGGCCTCAAGGTGCCTAGCAACCTGGTAGTCGGTGGGCTCGGCCGCCATCCGCTGCACCTGCGACAATTGAAAGAGTGTGATATCACGTTAATGCTATGCAAAGCTGGAGTAACATAGTAATATGTAGAATCACTAACCTCGAACTGTGCCAACCACCTCCTCGATGGCCCGTGCTTCTCGCCTACCGGTATCTATGGGTCGACCTCCGCGACCTCGGTGAAGCGCACCTGTAAGTCCGCGTCCCACCCAACAGGAGTCACCGAGGGGCCGATCGCTGCCCCAACGATCGGCAATCCAGTGAGCATGGCGACGTCCTGCAGCGTCACCGTCATCTCCCCGAAAGGCAGGTGAAAAGTGTGCATCTCCGGCCTCCAGCGGTCGACCAAACACGATAACAGCGAGTGGTCGAACGGAAAACGCCGCGACCGCTGCGGGTCGTCACCCTGGGCCTGGGGGTCGTGCTCGTGGTCGGCGGTGAACCCTCCACCATGCGGACTAAGCGGAAGCGGCGACGCGTGCCCGACCTAACGAGGAACAACAGAGTTGAATCAATTGAATGTAATGAACACTAATTGTACGAACAATGGAACATGTACAAGTACTGCAACTAACCTGGTGTGGAAGCGAGCGTCAACGCACCATGCCTTATTAGGCACACGAATCCGCATGATAAGGCCAACTGTCATTCCACGTGTCGTGTGGGCGTGCGCCGCAGTGCAGCGCATCCAACACAGGGTCGTAAGTGACTCGACCTGCTCCATCCCTGCACATAGAAATGTTTCAACATAAATCATACTACAGAACGTACGGCAAACACGACATATATGAATAAAAGTACACAACGAATATGAATAAAAGACATGAGGGTTGAACATAAATAAAAGTACACAACATGTGAGCAACACAACATAATTGAATAAAAGACACCACATATATGAATAAAGGATATCCAATCGCATCAATATTACAGTACATATATGTATAAAAGACATAAGGGGTGAACATAAATAAAAGTACACAACATGTGAAGACACAACGTATATGAATAAAAGACCCAATCGCGTCAATATTACAATAAAAGACATCCAACGTGCATATAATTACATATTTTGATACATAGCCACCACCACGTTTAGAACCAACACCCTACGTGCACTGGTTTGCCTTGTGGCCATACTCGCCGCTTTTCGTAACACCTCCTAAGAGGGCCACCCACTTCAGATTCATCCATGTCGTTGCGAATGCGCCTAGTCTGTGGACGACCAGACCGCCCTTCCGCACACCTCCGCAAGGTTGGATCCGGCAAACAGATGCGCTCACCTCTGTTAATTGCAGTGAAATCACCGTGTGCACGAAAACCACGGAACTCACCCGACCAGATATGGACAACATGATCCTTCAAGTAGAAAGGGGACATGTATTGCGACGTGTTCCTCCCAATTTGCCCACAAGCAGCCATCACGTGTGAGCAAGGAATATGGAGAAGTCTTGGCTTATTGCAGCTGCATTCACACCATCCAGATGCCCCTTGGCCTAGATTAACCTTGTGCGTAATAACCGCTGTGTCCGTTCCCAATCCCCTTTTGCACCGAAGAGTCACCTCGAAGCGGTATTCAGTGACCCCGTAGCTACGCACCATATGCTGCTGAGCTTTCATGGTTCGTTCCTCCATGTAGGTCATCATCCGCGAACAATACGGCGTTTGCAATGTCGAGGCATGAAGTACCGCTTCCGCATGCCTTTTTTGGTAGTAGCTAACGATGCCGTGCAACATGCCTTCAAGGATGGCCACAAGCGGTAGCGGACGGAGGCCTCGGATGACCCAATTGTAAACCTCGTCTATGTTCGTTGTCATCACGCCAAACCTGTTCAACGCAAAACAGTTTAGAACAACAGCCCAAATTGTTTAGCAGTGTTTTGATATTTTAACGTACCATACTAACCTGGCGCCTCCGGTGTCATGGAGCAATGCCCACTTCTCTAGAGGCTCAGCCTCTATCCAGTGCGAGAAACACTTAATGTTCCTCGACGTTCGTCTCCTCATATTAGGAGGATCGAGCTCCCCAAGGGGTGTTAGCCTTTTGGGTGGACATTCGTTCGGCGTAGGTGGTTGCTTCTTCATCTCTTCGATGTGCGCACTGGTGTGCTTATCCAACTCGACAAATAGCGCGTTGAACTTACGTGCCTGATTCTGCTTGCATAACCTCTTAAACAGGTTCATCAGTTTCTTGTTTTTGAACTGCCTGAAGAAATTGGCACCCAAATGTCTCATGCACCACCTGTTCTGCAGGTCAGGCCACGGAAATGGTTCATCTCGGTCCTCCTGTAGAGTCTTAATTGCCGACAGGATACCTTTGTGATGATCATGAATGATGTACATGCTGGGCCGATCACCAACTACCCCCACCTTCAGATGTCTGAAAAACCACAGCCAGCTATCCCGATTCTCACCCTCAACAAAAGCAAAGGCCAATGAAAGTATGTGGTTTTTCGCATCAATTGCAATGGCTGTTAGAATCTGCCCCTTGTATTTTCTAGTCAAAAATGTTCCATCAACACAAAGCAATGGACGACAATACCTGAAAGACGCAATGCAAGGCCCCAATGAAAAGAAAGCACGATGAAATGTATAGATCCCATTTGCATCTGCTTCACTGTCTTTGAAAGCGGTGTATGTGCCAGGATTGGTTTGCTTCAGTACTTCAAGCACACGAGGTAGGTTGCAATACGAAGCCTCGTATGTGCCAAACCTCTTCTCTAATGCTTTACGCCCATACGCCAGGCCATGGAGTAGCTTATCTGATACTTAAATGTTCGTAACATTGCTTTCTGAATATACGAACACTCGATATCCCGCTTCTCAATGATTTCATTAAACATCACGCTAGCTATTACAGCCGCATTCAAGTTACGGTGTTTGACAAGAACATTTTCTAGTCTGCATGTGTGCTCGTCCACTCTTGATGCAATCCAATACGTCTCACACTTCGGCTTGTATGCATGTACTCTAAATTCACAACCATCGATTACGCACTTCACTGTGTACTTATCTGGGCTAGACAGGACAACCCGAAACTCTCTTTGCAACGATAGTGCCCACAAGCTCACTGCCAACTTCAATTCAGAATTGTTCGGGAACATTTGATTCAACCGAATGGCACCTGTACCATACTCACATTGCGAGTCATGGCCCCACAAAGCTTCCATACCAGCTTTGTTCTGCCTGTTCCACTCATCGGGGACGGGTACCTCCGCTGAGCCAGTACTACCATGCATTTCATCATCTTCCTCCCGTTCGTCATCTTCGCCGATGGGATCGACAGGGTCCAACAATTCGGCTTCCTCTTCTGTCGCCATGCGGTCCACCCAATCCAATTGATCCACAAGTTGATCGATATCCTCCCCTTCATCAGCCCGACCTTCTGCGCTTGCTGCATCCATGTGATCATCCCCCGCTGCTGCCTCAACCGACACCGCTGGCTGAACTTGTTCAGCTGTAGCCGATGTGCTGCTCTCGCTCACACCAGTAGTACTCACCTCTTCCCTAGGGCAAGCTTGCACCAGCATCACACATTCGAGGCTAGATCCCTTGCACCACCTTAACCATTTCTGCCACAACTGTGTTCGATCTACTGTCTTCAACTCCCACACAGCCGGGTCACCCTTGCTACGCGTGTATACGATTTGGATGATAACAGAATAAACACTTGGATCCAGGGAAAAAAATTGGGTCAACCAAAGTTTTATATCACGAATGCTAACAGTATCGGGGGACAAGTGCTCGGCCATGGTGACCGCATTGAAGCTTAAATCCACTCCATTCTGCCCAATTTTTACTTCCCCATCGCCATAATATACCCTGAATTTCACTGGTTCCGACATCACTGCGACGACATAGACAAAATAAATTTATGCATCCCTACTAAAATGTAAAATCTGTACCGTAAATTGAACAACGATAATTACCTATCGGGATATCGATACTATAATATTATAATAATATACCGCACGTATAACATGGCTATTTACTACTAATATGCAATGTTCAGAAAAATCGGCCGATTAGCCGATTAGCTAGTGATCGAAGCCATAAATATTCCATTTTTTTTTCCTTACGGTCAAAAAACTGGGCATAACGATTAATCGGAATTAATCAGGTCTAACTAATATCACTACTCTACATTAAACAACTAGAATCGCTAATCTAAATTGCGCTACTCTAGATCGCTATTCTAAATTGCGCTACTCTAGATCGCTAATCTAAATTGCGCTACTCTAGATCGCTATTCTAAATTGCGCTACTCTAGATCGCTAATCTAAATTACATTACTCTAAATCACTCTCTACATTGAAAAATATGAAATTAAACAAAGTTGCAATGTTACCTCCTCCTCTTTTTTCTTCTTCTTCTTCTTCTTCCTCCTCCTCCTCCTCCTCCTCCTCCTTCCTCTCCCTCTCCTTCCTCTCCCTCTCCCTCTCCTTCCTCTCCTCTCCCTCTCCTTCCTCTTCCTCTCCCTCTCCCTCTCCCTCTCCCTCTTCTCTACCGGC
The DNA here is from genome assembly GCA_036346355.1 of Rhipidocladum racemiflorum. Classification (NCBI taxonomy): domain Eukaryota; kingdom Viridiplantae; phylum Streptophyta; class Magnoliopsida; order Poales; family Poaceae; genus Rhipidocladum; species Rhipidocladum racemiflorum. The sequence continues at coordinate 17,262,782 of CM070582.1, forward strand.
GGCGGCGGGCGAGCGCTCTGTTGTTTTTTTGGGCGCAGCAAAGATCGATCGATCGATCTCGGGGCCCTTTTTTTACCGAGCTAATTTCACCAAACGGTGTGGCGACAACCTATTTTCGCCAAATGGTATGGCGAAAATAGGGTTTTCGCCACACGGTTCGGCGAAAATAGTATCTTCGCCATACCATTTGGCGAAAATAGCCTTGATACCCGTGTAGCAGCTTAATTGCGGCGGTTAGGGTATTGTCGCCGAACCGTGTGGCGAAAATAGGGTATTCGCCACACGGTACGGCGAAAATAGGGTATTCGCCATACCGTTTGGCGACGGCATATTATTTTTGCAAATTTTTAATTCCGTATATTAAAAACGCAATTCAATTTAAAAAAAGTATTATTTAAATTTTTTTTCTAATTTAGTACATGCTACATTTTACAAGTCTCAGGGGTTCTTTTTGTTTCATGTTCACGAGAGTCAAATTTTGCCATCCACAAACTTTGAAAACTTTGCCCGCCCGCTGTTTGTATTCATGGAAAGTGTTTTATAAGGTTCCATTTGCTTTGGCTCTCTAATTCAATTCTTGACCAAATGTTGGCCAAAACGTAGGCACCAATTTGGCTGCCAAGATTTTGGTAACACCAATGTTTAGCTTGGTTCTCAAGTCGATGATTTGGGCACAAACGAAACAGGACCTCAATTTCTAAAAATGTGTGGTTCAAGAACAAACAAATTTAAGGAGGTAGCATGCAGGGGATCACACAAATGAACAACAGCACACGTAGTAAATGAACGGATGATGTATTATTTTAGACATTTTCAGGTAGCTACGAGCATCTTTTGAATTGGTTATGGAGTGAATTTTTTTAAAATAATACAATTTTTTTATAATATTACAAAAAAAATCTGCTGATAAAATTTTTTCGTAGCACCGTGTCAGTCGGGGATTGGGTCCAGTTGCCGTTTGACACAGAGATAGACGTCTGGCGTGGCACTCACGGTTGCCGTAACAAACATGCCACTGACTGATGATCAACAGCTTGACCAGTTGTCATTTGAATCGGCGGTAGCCAACGAAAGAACGACAGAGTGCTACCTGCTACGTGGTCTAGCCAACGAAAGGACGATAGAGTGCTACGTGGTCTAGCCAACAGTGGCTTGCCTGCCGAATCAAAGGCGAAAATACCGAATCAAACGAGAAGAAGACAAAGGTTTTGTGAAAATGTCTGCCAATTGGTGTTCAGTATCCACATAGTGAAGCATAATATTTCCTTTTTCTACATGATCTCTGAGAAAGTGAAATCTGATATCAATATGCCCAAGAAAAAGAATTACCCAAGAAGTGGCATGAACCATATGTACTTTTTCTATCAATTCTACATCCTCCAAAATCAGCATCAGAAAAGGCTCTTAAACTAATGCATGAGGAAGCAGAAAGCCAAATGCCAAAATCGTGAATACCACGGAGATACCTGAAAATTCGCTTGACAGCTTGTCGTTGTGAAGCACGCTGGGAAGCTTGAAAACGAGCACACAAGCACACATCACACTCCAATTATATCATCCTCAACAGCATCATCATCATCATCATCATGAACAAAAATACTCTCCCCCTGAACATATGCACTTGTGCCTTCATTGTACCGGACATGTGGCATGAGCATCCGGAATCTACTAGCCATATCTTCTCCTTTCCTGTGCGAGAAGCCTACATAGAAGCAGAAAATATCGAGGTCTCGGTACTGGGGTTAGAAATAAGATGTTTAGGAATCCAGTACTGAGACACACGACACACAACAGTAGGCACAACACAAGTATTCTTATGCACAAAATCAGATTTGCCTTTTCCCGTGTTTCTAGCAACAAAAGGTGTTTGCTTCACCCTAGGCACATAATGAGATGTAAATCGTGCCTGTCTGAAATTAGACTTAGTATTGAACCTTTCTCTCCTCTGTTGTTTAGCTAGTCTAAAGCAGAACTGAACTAAATGACCATCTTTACCACAGTGAGTGCAAGTGTATTTAACATGATGTTTAGCTTTAGAAGTAGAAGCAACATTTGCATTCACCATAGTTGAAGATAAAATTCCAGCAGATTTAAAAACAGTTTTCTCAGGCTCTTTGACAATTTCAAACTTTCCACTTTCAAGAGCTTTAACAACAGTAGGAGCATGTGATTTGTGATGAGCATAAGGATCAAAACCTAAACCTTTGTGATGAGTGCTGACTTTTGATTGATTCAAAATCATATTTAGGTTTTTCTTTCCTTTAGTAAAACGCTCTAAACAATCTTGCAAGTAATCAACTTTACGAGAAAGCACAAGACAATTATTGCAAGGAATGTCAACCTTCTCTTTCTGTTTGCGACAAGTAGAGCATGAAAGAACCTCATGAGTGAGCATGTTATTAGTCATCTGAGAAACTCTAGCATTTGCATCTTTCAATTTCAATTCAAGAATCGAGCATTTAGGACAAGAGATTGAACCATGCAAATCATCAGTGGAACAGCTAGCATGTTTAACATGTTTCTCATTTTGATGCAATAGGGAAGCATGAACACTCCTTAAAGCAATAACTTCAGATTGTAGCACATCACAAGATTTGCAAGAATCATCATCAGGAATTAAAGATCTAAGCCTTGCAATTTCAGAATTGGAACTATCAATTTCTAGATCTTTTTCTTTAAGAGCCTTCTTAGACTTTTTAAGTTCTGAAGCTAATTTAACCATGGCATACTCAAGCTCATCATAAGAAGGCCTCACCTCTTCAAAATCGGAGTCGTTGTCGCTATCCCTTCTAGTCATGAAACACATCCCGGTGAAGTCATCATCGGAATCTCCCTTCTTGTCCTTCTTCTTATCATGTGGCTCATTATCACTCTCAAAGTCCACATCGCTAAGATCACACTCCTCTATGGCGGCTAAGACTTTCTTAGCAACTTTCCGAAAATTGGGGCGCCTAGAAGTAGTGTGTCTTGAGCTGCGTTGTGCCGATTCCCGTTCTTCTTTCTTCTTCAACTTGGGACAGTTTGCTTTAACATGCCCGGGAATGTCACACTCAAAGTAGTTGAAGGACCCGAGTTGTGCCTCCACGCCTCCTCATCCTCACATTGTTGAGTGCTTTAAAAGCACGTGAGGAGATGAGCACAAGATCTTCTTCAGGAAGCATCTCAAACTGTTCATCTGAAAAAGAAGCCAATGCAGACAAGGAAACAAAAGATGGTAGTCCAGACGAAGTGCTGGGGTTAGCAACAAGTGCATGTGTAGAGGACTTATCATCTCTAGGTGACAAGGAATCCATCTTTTGTTTAGTCTAGAATAAAGATCATCCATGGTGAAAGTATCCAAATCAACAGTTTGATTAATCGTAGTAACAACCATGCGCCATTCAGGACTAAGAGATCTCAAAATTTTACTAGCGTTATCCTCAACTGAATTAGTTACTCCAACACCACGCAAATTATACAAGATTTTCTCAAATCAAGAGAAAAGATCATCAATTGATTCACCTGGTCTCATAGCAAAATCAGAAAAGTCCTTTTGATAAATATTTTTGCGCACTTTCTTAATCTTAGTAGAACCTTCATGATAGTCACATAATGTCTTCCAAACAGAATAAGCAGAACGTAGATGAGAAACTCGATCAAATTCTTTTTCAGAAATTCCTTGAAAAATCAAGTTTCTAGCTTTAGCATTCATATCAACGTCTACTTTATTATCATTGGTGACTATATCAGGAACATCAAAAACAGTAGAAACTTTGCACCAAACATCATTACCTTGAGCCTCAATATAGGATTGCATACGACTCTTCCAATAAGAAAAATTCGAATCATCAAGCATAGGAGGACGATTAACATACCTGTCTGACGCCATATCTCAACCTCGCTCTGATACCACTTGTAGGATCGATATATACTAGTATAGCAATCAGAGGGGGGGTGAATGATTGTGCGGAAGCTAAAAACAATTTTTTGATCTACTAAAAATTCACCCCAATTCGGAACCAAATAATTGCTTCGGTTTAATGCAAAAACAGATTGACAGACATTCACTAAAACATGAATTCCCGGAGATCCAACCGTACAATTGATGTCAAATTTTTACTGTAGAAACTAGATGCAATTTAGAAACTAACTCAACAAGAATCGACTCAATCGGATCTACGGATCAAAAGTTATAAGCTTCTCAAGTTGACTGTTCCAAAAGTGACGCGAATTGATTAAACCCTAATTTCGTGATTAAACAAAATCTATAAGAAATTAACCAATCAAACTTTTTAGATCAAATACTTGATGCCCTAGGAAGGTTTGGAATAGATTGAATCAAAACTATCATAGAGAGAATGAATTAATCTAGAATCAAATAGGCAGGCAACTGAACCGAGAAGGGAGATTACCAATCAAAGGATGTAGCGATCATGCACTGTTTGTGCGATTACTGTAGAGCTACTGTGTCGCCAGGAGGTGCAGGACGAGGCTTCTTCTTCACGCATGCACCATGGCTCGGTGATTGCTGCTTGCATGTAAATAGTTGGCGACTTCTTCTTTTCAATTTAGCCTCCACGTGAAACCTGCTCCTACACGTCTCCTGACTCTAGCCTTCAAGCGCTCTATTGCCTTGGAGTCAAACGTTTCACGTTGCTTTTGGAAACTCAAACGCGACTGCCAGCACTTCCTTTTTCTTTTGTGCACAGCGTTTCTTGTTTGAGTACTGCCGTCGATCTGCTTGCAGGCAACAAAGCATGCTACTGCCTGTTCGATCGCACGCGGCCCAGCAAGCACACGCGCATGAACCGCTCGCACAGCACAGCCACCTCGGTTTCTTGAGCCGCCGGAAGGTCTCGCCTAGATTTTTTTTTCTTTCTCACCGCACGACCAAAACACACGGTTTGTAAAGATTTTTTATTTTTTGTGTCTAACAGTACTCCAAACAAAAGAGTACAAACCCTAATCTCCAAGCACCCAATAAACAGGAGACAACCCCTCCTATTTATAAGAAAACCCTAGCAGAGTTCGTATGCATGTCCACTTGGCCCAACACGGCCCAATACATGCAAACTACCTCAAAACGATTACAACTGCACGCGTACGGCCCACCTGCCATACTCACGTGACTAACACTTTGCACGCTCATGGCCACCTGCCATACTCACGTGACTAACACTTTGCACGCTCATGGCCACCTGCCATACACACGTGACTAACTAGCAACCATGTGCACCGTTCTCTAGTCCGAACGCCTCGCATGACATCCTTGACCACTAAGACTTCGATTCCTCCCTGAACCTAGTCCAGAACCTCAGTTCCTCCATGAACCTAGTTCCGGTCCCGTCACCGACCACGTTCGACCTCAAGCAACACCTGCACATGAACAAACACACAACCGTGTACGAGCACAAGTCCACGACTTGACTCAAGATCAATCCATGCAACCACTCACACGAGCGCATTATATCAAGCAAAACCATTACCATGCTATCACAAGCATATCCATTAATCTTCTGAAATAACACATGCACCACACATGCCATGAGCACAACCACTTTGCAATACCAAATTCATCACCAAGCCAATTTTTCATCACATGATTTCACAGTTTTGCATGATGAATTGATGATTTAGCCAACGTACAGGAGTACGGGAGGGTATTTGACAAGTTACATGAAAGACAAATAGATTTCAGATGAAAATTAACACTGAACTTCTCACATGCATGAGCGAGTGAAGGAACTGCCTGAGGAGGCATGGCGCTGGGATCGGCCGGCGGCACAGAGGCAACACGTTGAGGTCATCTCCCTGCATCCTTGGCACGACGCGCCACATGCATGGTCTAATGGCAGCAGTAGAATCCATCACTTTTCTAGCTTATTGGACCTCTTTTAGCAAATCTAGCCCCCTCGTGTAAGGAATTGCAATTTTAGCCTCCCTCCCTACCGCGAAAAGCGCAGTCGGCAACACCTATCTCCTACCGCGCCTGGGAACGGCGAAAGCAAGCAGGTGCCATGGCAGGGCGAGCGAGCGCCGGAGCGGGCAGCTAGCGCGGGAGCAGCTGTTGTCGTGGCTGGGAGCGCGGGAAGCATTGCCGCATCCGAGGAGCGCGGGAGCAGGTGCTGCCACGGTCAATCGAGTTCCCATGGCTTCAGCCAATTTCCATGTTGCGGGAGCGCAACAGATGGCGTTTCCGCGGTCGAGGAGGATGCCAAATTTGCGAATAGGTGAGGGGCTAGATTTACATAGATAGAAAGAGGTCCAAAGGCCTAGAAAAGTGATGGATTCACTGCAGTACCTGTTCCTCATATTCTTGTTCTCCTGTTCTGCTCATTCAGATCTCTTCCACCAAAAATCATCTAATCCAACCTTAAAGAAGTGAGGTCTTTTACTGTCCTTTTGTAAGGTACTAAAATTTATATTAATTTAGTATTAAAAAATACGAAAAATTTAAAGAGTAAAGATATCAATTTTTAGTATATCTTAATACTAACTCTACGTAAATTATATACCTCTCAATGATGTTAAAAAGTATCTAAAGAAGAACACGTAGCCAGTAGAGCGGTAGGAGAGCGAGGGTTCGAGTGTTTGACTATCAGCCTGTTGCGTTGTTCATAGGAAAAGGGAATGTAACACAGTAACAGCAGGAGATTCACCGCTTATTGGAGCTAATAAAAAATCGGCGCTCTGCCCTTCCTATCTTAACTATTATAAGAATGAGTTGGTGGTGATGGTGAGTTTACCAGACTGTTCTTGGGCCAGAATAATAGAGGCCCAAGGCCCAGCAGGTGAGTCACTATTGCTTTTCTGACCTATAGTTCAAAATCTGCAGGACAACTCAATATAGATGATTTGATTTATTTACTAACTTACAAAGATATGTTTTGCTTGATATGTGTGTTACAGAAAATTGATTTATTGTATGGTTTAAGATTCTGCATTATAATTATGTATTATTCTCTTTTGAAATTCCGTTGCAACGCACGGGCATCTTACTAGTTCTACAAAACATTAAACGATTTAAAGAAAGTTGGACTACCTAACAATAGTTTGGATAAGCAAGAATAGTTTGGATAGTCCACTACCTTATGCGTGTGATGTGCTTATACTTAGGAATAATAGTTTGGATAAACAAGAATGCACATATACATCAAGTAAAGTCAGAGATAAAGTGTGCCACGTTTTGAAGCCCAACTAGGCCTCCGGTTAACAGTCTGAAGTAAAACGAGCATAACTTTTGCATACGGAGTCCGATTGATGAGTTCTTACACTTGATGGAAAGCTTACTTTGAGACCTTCCCAATGGATTTGACCTCACCTAAAAATACATTCGAAACGCTCCATAATCATCAAAATAATTCGGATCAACTTTCCAATCCAAGTCAAACTTAGGCCCTGAGCCTTGTAAGAGTTTTATTCGGCCACCTCTTTTGTGCTGGCCTAATTCCCATTCTCTTTCACCTATATATAGCTAACGAGTCCCCCAAAATTACTTGGATTTTGTTTAGTTGTAGTTTTCCTTGGTGAAACTATTTGGTATTCTCTTGTTCAGCTAGATCAACAGCAATACTGTGCTTTGGACCCCCACATCAATACTTTACTTCAATTATGTTTAAAATTTCATATTGCTTTTCTTTGTTCTTGCTTGTTCTTCAATTGCTTGCAGGAATTGATCTTCGTGATCAGGTCAATTGAGTTTTGGCACTATTGATAACAATTCGAAGTTTGGTTCAGCGATTGCTTGGTGTCAGTCGTGTTTCCGTCGATAGCCTGGACATATGGGTCGTCTCCACTAATCGAAAGTTATCCATCTCACCGAAAGATCGGACTTCCTTTAGCCTCACGGTTGGTATCAGAGCCTCAGTTAATCAGTGAGAACACTAGTACCTTAGATTAATTTTTGTTTGCTGTCCTAAATTGAAAATTACTCCACAAAAATTCAACCTTTGGTTTCAATCTGGTATTTTAGTGAGTTTTGTTAGGTTTTGATTCATTAGACTACATGTTTAAGTTGCTGATCTTTATTTTTCTTCGCATGGCTTCAATCCTTCAACTCTGTCCAGTTCGGTATTTCGTGCATAACTTTTCATACAAACTTTGATTTTTGCTTTCTTGTACTTTCCTGAAACCTCACGAAAAGATCTTCAAAATATCTTCTGGGCAAGCCTTCCAAATTCGGAATGTATCTATGAAATATTTTGCCATCAAAGTTGGTGCTCCAAATCAGAGTTTATAGATCGGTTCGGTATTTTTTCCATAACATTTACATCCGAAGTTCGATTTTGAATTTTTTTTGCTTTTTTGAATCCACAAAGCGTCCTCTGCAAAAAAAGTTTTTGGACGACCTTTGTGATTTAGACTGTTTCAAATCAAATTTAATTCAAATTCGAAATCAGTCTCGTCAGGCTGAAATTGGGACTATTCTGTGGTGTTCGGTTTTTGGGCTATAACTTTCACACCCGAGCTCCAAATTGCATGTTCTTATACTCTATTGAAAGCTGAGGACAGAAGCTTTAATTCATTCCACAATCAAACATCAAAATTCGGTTTTCTTCAAACATTAATTTACGCGACAAGTCTGTTGCCCTAGAAAAACCAAATTTGGGTTTCTTGGATCATTTTGAATATAAGTTTGTTCCTTTGAGTCTTTGTGTACAGTAGCATCCATAAACCATAAAATCCCCCAAAAATATCAGTATACCTACCTTTGGGAATCAATTCATCTTTTGTGAATACTTTGATCCTATTTGAGACTAGCTTGTTGATATTGCTTAGTGTTGCTCTATTTGATACATTGCATAATCTTGAATTATCATATCATACTATCTTGTGACATCGAGTTAGGGATCCTAAAACTTTATTCATACTAGTGTTGGTCGAAAGTCACCAAAAGAAAGAAAAGAGAAAGAAAGAGCCAAAACACCAAAAAAGAAAAGAAAATTGTGTCTGGTCACATTACATTGAGCAAAACCCTAATTTGTGTTCGTTATTTGCATATTGTGTAATTGTATTAATTAGTGAGCAATTTTGTCCCCTTTTTACATTCTTAAAGCAATAAGTTAGCGTCTCTCTACGACTTGTGCAAAAGAGCTTTTGGTGCCTCACTTATATTTCATAGCTCATTCCTTGATTGCATAAGTACCTTTATCTTTGCGCGTATGCTATCTTGAAATTCACTTATATCTTTGAGATCGGCAACTAGGGCTTGTGAACTCTAGTTTGGATTATTACTCATCATTACAATAACTAGAATTATCAGATTGCATAGGAAATAAATATTGCCTGTCCAAGCTCCACCTTCTACTAACCAAATAGGTATCGTTCTCCTTGCAATCGCTTTGCCAAGATGGAGTGCATTTATCACGAACCAGTCGTCAATTGCACCACTTACAAGGGCTTGAGCGTGTGTGATTTTGAACCACCAGCACCTAGTAGTTGATAGGGACATATACTTGTAAATTGTTTCTTGTCTTCTACTAATAATGGCAGGTTCAACTGATCATACCGACGAGGATGCACCTCTCAAGCTGCGAATGAAGGGAATCATACAACATTTTTCACAGATGCTGAATCAACATTTGGAGCGTCATGAGGGGTTTCTAGATCACACCAATGGTGAGCTTGCTACGCTTGCTACACGTGTAGGGTAGCTAGAGAGAGCACCACCATTGGCTGCCCCTGTTGCTACCGGTGTACAACGACAACGTCATACCCTCACTACTACACAAAGTCTTATATTAGACGCCTCATCACATACAGTTTTTCAAAACCGTTTGTGATAAGGACCACCACTGATGGCTCTATAGTGCAACCATCAATGACAATATCACAGACGGTACTCTTCATAAACCGTCAATGATATACATCAATATCACAGACGAACATAGAATACAAAGCCCCAAGCCACTTCATGTTTTTTAGGGTTTTGGGATCTATCTTAAGACTTGATGCGGCTGTGAGACAATATTGTGAAAGAAGACAATTGATTTCGAAGGGTACTAGTAGATTCATTTGATTTTGGTGATCTAAGGTTAGTAGTGGGTTCTAATTGCATTATATTCAATATCTAGCTTGGTTATGAGAGAATTTAAAGATTGTTTAGATCTAGCTTGTAGACCATGTATTGTTGGTGATCTAGTAATGGGTTCTAATTGCATTATATTAAAGATCTAGCTTGGTAAGGAAATAATTTGAAGATTTTTTAGATCTAGCTTGTAGATCCATGTGTTCTTGGTGATATAAGGTTAGTAATGGGTTCTAAATGCATTATTATATTTAAGATTTATCTAGCTAGTTTGTTGAAGAGATAATTTGAAGATTACGTTTAGATCGAGCTTGTAGGTTAATTTTTTCTTTGTGATCTAAGGTAGTAATTGGTTATATAATTGCATTATATTCAAGAAGTAGCTAGCATTGCATATTTAATTTAAGAATGTGTGCATGTGCACACCTAGTGTACTTCCATATTTAATACTAAATGTTACATGTGTAGCATAGATAAATCGAAGCTGTATGTACGTTGAGAACCGTATGAGTGTCGAGTACCTTAATGGCGTCTCTGCTTATAGAAGAGCTGCGGAGGAGGATATATTTAATAAGAGGGTACAATTTATGTATTGTCCGTGCATTGACTGTGAGAATCTAAGAATGTTTCAAAACTCAGCGCAGATCGAAGCACACTCGATTCTGAGGGGTTTCAAAGTAGGGTATACATGTTGGACTAGTCACGGCAAAGAGTAGAATATATAGGAAGCAGATGGTAGTGTTAACATCATCAACGAAGTCAACGATATGCCGGATGATCATATCAACTGCGCTTTCGATGAGGATAGGTTGCAGGATGACAATCTAGATCAGATACTGTACAATGCAGAAGAGAACCGTGATGATAGGGAATATGGTAAATTCCAGGGCTTGATGGAGTACTCAGAGAAACCTTTGTTCCCAAAATGCAAGTTGAAATACACAAGGTTGTCATCCGTGCTTGAACTGCTGAAATTGAAGGCAAACAACGGTTGGTCTGACAAGAGTTTTACAGTGCTATTATGTCTATTAACGGACATGATTCCAGAGGGAAATGAGTTGCTGACAACCACCTACAAAGCCAAGAAGGTTCTTTGTCCCTTGGGAATGGAAGACAAGAAGGTTCTTTGTCCCTTGCGAATGGAAGACTCATAATCATACATAACCACAACGCTAAGTAAAGTACAAATAGGTCTATGCTTCACAACTAGGGAAAGGATATTTGTGAAATCAATACCTAGAATTTGGCTATATCCTTTAGCAACAACTCATGCCTTGTACATATCTCTTCAGTTGGTGATATACCTTCCTTCTTTTAATGATCCATTTGCAACAAATAGTCTTCTTCTCAATTGGCACCTTGACAAGCTCCCAAGTGTCATTCTTCTCAACAGATTGCATCTCATCATGCATGGCAGTTATCCATCATTCTGAATCACCAGAAGATATAGCCTCTGAATAAGTTCAAGGTTCTACAGTACCTTCAATTTTTTGGCCACATTCAAACAATAAGACACAATATTGGTAACGAGTACTCACACCATGGGTACCCCCGGTGGCCAAAGAAAACGAGTGGGCCGCCCCAAGCCCAACTTCAGCCGGATGCCTCGCTGGCCACCGAGGACGGCTCGTCCCCGACCAAACTGGCTAGGGGGCGGTTCGACCCCCGTGGGTCGAACGTCCCACAGAGCTCCAACCCAACCAAGGTGGCCTCCGCCAAAGATCAAGACGCCGGGCCCTCGCCAGTAGCTGGCCACCTACCCTACGGACATGACGACACTGAGCGACCGCACCAGGGTAGGTGGCTCCTTCCCAAGGCGGTAGGAAGGTTGCCAAAGTCCTTCCCTGCGGTTCCTAAAGGCTACGGTCGTCGAGTATACATCACAGCAAGCAAGCAAGTGAAAAAAAGAGACAAGTGCCAACTTTTCGACAAAATAAACTTTATTTCGTTGTGATATTTACATTGCGGGGTGAGAAGGCCTACATGTCATCATGGCCCCCCACCCAACCGTCTACCTCGTGGTGCCTCCGCCCGACCGCCTCAATGAGGGCTAACCTCGCCCTGTAAAGGCGGTGGACGGCTCGGAGAAGCGCGTCGACCCGCGCTGTGTCCTGCCTGACGGCGGTGGTCCCCACCTCCTCCACAATCCGCCTCCACGCCTCTTCGTCGGGGACGATCGGCTGCCAGTTGAAGGGGGGGTCCGCCATGAAGAAGAGGAAGGAAAGCAGAGGAAGGCTTGAAAGAAGAAAGGAAGAGGAAAGCGGCTGCGTTACTAACGCCTTCCGCGCCCCCTTTTATACCCCAAGACGCGGAAGACGAAGAGGATCGCAATAAATGCAGGGACAAGAAGCCGAAGCAACGCCGCGCAAATTCCAATCAAGGCTTGACCATCCGAAAGTTAAGGCGATTCTATCCCTGAAGACTCTTTTCTTACCCGTCCATTATCTTTAAATCCCTTCGCCGAGTTCAAGCGGTGAGTCACGACCATGGCATGACCGCGACGCCCCTCTCGGGGGCTAACCAACACATATGCAATCACATCAACACGTTTGCAATCACACGGGTCGGTGACCCGACTGGCCATCGGATTTCCCCCTAGCGGTAACCCTCTCGACCCGAGTGCTACGGCCTACGCCCCAGCGGCTACGGTTAAGTAGTGCTTCGCGAAAGAAGGAAGTGCCCGTGCGGAATAATCCACGGTCGGTCGGGAACACTCCTTTCCCGCACAAGCACAAGTGAACGCTTCGCTCCTAATTTCCTGCCCTCTTTGTGCTTCGCTCAAAAGTGTTAACACCACAACCTACGCCCGACCCCCATGGTCTCCAGGACTATGGTTGCCAAGTGTTCGTCATAGCAAGCGAGTGCAAAAAGACAAGTCGAACTCATGGTCGGCCCGACCAGCCAAATCGATAAAACAGGCTTTAGTTCACTACGTACTAAAGACGTTATATTGAAAAGCAAAATAGCTAACTTTTCCCTACTCCTTTTTCCTTACTCCTGGTAGAGGATGTCCCGCGGTGATATCCTGCTGGCGATCACTCGGGCGTGCGGCTCGACGTGGGTCTCGAACCTGTCGACCTCCTCGTCGGTCCGGTTCCCGGCGATCCCACTACTGACGGTATCGAGGTCGATACCATCATAGTGGGAGAGGGTGCCCCGGAGCCTCCTTGTAGAAGGCGTCACCACTCGAGCTGTCACTGCTCTCGGTGCTCGCGTTCGGGGTCTCCACCAGTAGCCGCCCAGCTACCATCTCCGCCGCCGCCCGCACTACGGCCCGCTCTCGGCCTGCGTCACCTTCGATCCCAGTGACCGTCGCCACTGGGTCGAAGGAGGCGTCGCGGCTGGCGCAGCAGACTAGCACGTACTCCGCCGCCTGAACGGCGGCTTCCCGCCCCTCATGAACGGAACGCTCGTTCAGGGCGCGGGGAAGGTCGGCGAAGGCCTCGGCTGCCCGGGTGAGGCTGAAAGCGTACTGCACTGCAATACGCTCTAGGGGCTCGTTCAGCCTCACCCCCAGCGGCTTCAGGCTACTGGCCATACTTTCGTAGGCCGAGCGCAGCATGGGGAGGAGATTCTGGTGCCCGGACCAGAGCTCCTTGCGTACCTTGGCGAGCTCCTCCTCGGCGGCCCGCGCCCGAGCTTCCTAGGCCGCCACTGTTGCGGCTCGGGCAACCAGGGAGGCCTGCAACCTGGCCAACGTGTCGGCCAGCCTGGCCGCTCGGGCCCCCATGGCGGAGGCACCGCCCTAGTCAAGCGGAGGAGCGTGAGCGGCGGCTCCAGCGACGTCCGCCCCCCCCCCCCCGGACCAAGGAGGTCGGCAGGGGGGCTGTGGACGGCAGGCGTGGGCCCGAGCCGGAGACGCTGAGACAAAAGAAAGGAGAACAACCAACGTCAACTAGAAGGAATCAAAACCATCCTGAAACTTAAGTGACGGGAACTTACGTTGAAAGGGGGTCCAGAATGCAGAAGGTGGACGAGGGGAGGACGATCCCGCCCCTCGCAGCGGCAGTGGAGGACCCGACGTTAGTACGGGGCCTCCTGGGGCCTGGACCCCGCGGGTCCGCGGCTGCCGGCCGCTTGCTAACCCTCCGATCGCCACCAGGGTCGCGGTCTCCGCTCGACATTTGCTCTTCGAAGCGCTTTGAATTGGAAGGGGAAGGCGAGGATGCTCCAGCACTTGGCGGGAAGGCGAAGGCAATGAGCAAGCGTAACCCATTCTCGCGTCCCCCCACTCTGTATTTATGGGGGCGAGACGATGCGATCCAGACAGGCGACGCTGCGAGCACAACGCCGCACGCGCCGTCGCTCCACCTACTCCTCACCCGGGGGAGACACAACGGTTCCTTTCCATTCCCCCCGCGACGCATTGAATTGCAATGAGACGACGGGAGGCGAAAGGACGCTGCTCCGAGCAGGGCGCCGTGTGACCCCTCTGCTTCAGCTCCTGGGCTAGACCAACCGTGCCGCGAGCATGTGGAAAAAGGCCTAGTGAGCCTTTGCGGCTTCTAGGCGATGAAGGCCCTGATGGCTCGCACCTGAGGCCCAGGCCAACCCACCAACCTGGACTAACACCGCCCCGGCGGGAAAATGGCCACGGGGTGAAGACGAAGCGAGCCCCCGGAAGGCCACTGTAATTGGGCCAACGGACGACCCAATTGCCTCGACTCGCTCCGAGACCGTACTTCGAACTACCACGAAGTAACCCCCCGACCGGTTCTCTGATCCGCTCGGGGCTACACCCACCAGGTGCGCTCACGCGCACCCGATCCGAACGACCGATCGAGTACGTTCGCATGCACTCGGTTGGACCCTGTCGTCCAAGGTAACCCCCCGACCGGTTCTCTGATCCACTCGAGGGCTCAGGGGCTACACCCACCGGGTGCACTCGCGCACACCCGGTCGGAACGACCGACCGAGTACGTTCGCATGCACTCGGTTGGGCCCTACCGTCCAAGGTAACCCCCCGACCAGTTCTCCGATCCGCTCGGGGGCTTGGGGGCTACACCCATCGGGTGCGCTCGTGCGCACCCGGTCGGAACGACTGATCGAGTACGTTCGCACGCACTCTGTTGGGCCTTGCCGTCCAAGGTAACCCCCCCGACCGGTTCTCTGATCCGCTCGGGGTCTCACGGGCTACACCCACCGGGTGCGCTCGCGTGCACTCGATCAAATCCTGCCAAACTGAAGCAACCCCCGACCGCTTCCGACGAACTCGCTCGGGTGCTCGGGGGCTACTGACGAGTACTCATACCATAGGTACCCCTGGTGGCCAGAGAAAACGAGTGGGCCACCCCAAGCCCAACTTCAGCCAGAGGCCTCGCTAGGCCACCGAGGACGGCTCGTCCCCGACCAAACTGGCCAGGGGGCGGTCCGACCCCCGAGGGTCGTACATCCCACAGAGCTCCGACCCAACCAAGGCGACCTCCGCCAAAGATCAAGATGTCGGGCCCTCGCCAGTAGCTGGCCACCTGCCCAACGGACATGACGGCACGGAGCGACCGCACCAGGGTAGGTGGCTCCTTCCCAAGGTGGCAGGAAGGTTGCCAAAGTCAAGCACCAGTCCTGTCGCCCAATCGTACACAGTGGGAGGAAGCACTCCCACCCGAGGAAACACCAGACCCGCACGCTACTACGTCAGCACCTGGCCACCGCGCAGAGGTTAGGTGCGCTGCTTCCTGGCGAAGACAGAGATCCATGCCACTCGATGAGTCTACCAACCCGGCATGGGACGTACATACGCTGCACAGACGCCCGGGGCGGAGACCAAGACTCCAAGGCATAGGACACCCCATCCTTTTCTTTTCAAAAAACTCCCGTGTAACCTGCCCCCTCTGCCCGTATAAGAGGAGGCAGGACTGTAGGATCAAAGTATACGAATATAGCAATCAGAGGGGGGTGAATGATTGTGCGGAATCTAAAACCAAATTCTTGATCTACTAAAAGTTCACCCCAAAACAGAACCAAATAATTGCCTCGTTTTCGACAAAAACAGAATGACAGAGGTTCGGTAAAATGAGAATTCTCGGAGATACAACCGTTAGATTGATCTGAAATTTGGACACGAGAAACTATATTCCAATACAAATCGAACCCAAAAAGAATCAGCTCGATCGGAATTACGGATCAAAAGTTATGAGCTTCGCAAGCTTGCTGATCCAGAACTTGACGAGAATTGATCTAACGTAAACTTGAAAGTTTTAACAGAACCGACAAAAGTTTAATCAACTAGACTTTGAGGAACTCTAAATCAATACCCTAGAAAGGTTTTTGATGGATCAAATCAAGATGACACTCAAAGATCGAAAACCAATCTAGATTTAGAGCAAGCATGCAAATAAGAACCAAGACAGAAAAACACTGTAGCAACGTGGTTACTGTAGCACGCAAAAATCTTGGAAGAATTGATCTTTATTTCTTTTGTCTAAAGTACTCTCTTCAAAAGAGTACAAACCCTAAAACTGAGCTTGAGGCTCTCAATGCGCTCAGCTCCGATTGATGCCCTTCAACAGGAGACACCCCTCCTATTTAAAGGAGCAAAACACAAGGAGTTCTGAATACAATTCCCTAATCTAGAAAGAGTATGTATACAACTCCTCTTGGCCCAACCTGGCCGAGTACAACTCTTGCACGCGTATGGCAACCCTACCATACTCACGTGACTAACACTTTGCACGCGTATGGCCACCTGCCATACTCACGTGACTAACACTTTGCACGCGAATGACCTCCTGCCATTCTCACGTGACTAACCATTCTTCATGTGCACCATTCTCTTAGCCCGAACGTCCCGCATGACATCCTTGACCACCAAGACCTCAGTTCCTCCCTGAACCTAGTTCCGGTCCCGTCATCGACCACGTTCGTCTTCGAGCAATACCTGCACATGAACAAACCACAAAACAAATCCGAGCACAAGTCCGCGACTTGACTCAACATTAGTTCATGCAAATACTCACACGAGCATTGCATAAAGTCCACTTCAAAACAAGCATCATGAAATTCTCACCAATTTCATTATCTCAAGGTCAAACCAAAAACTCAATTCCATGTTTGCTCAAAATCCTAATCGAGCAAAAAACGCATTCACGACGGACCAAAAAATTTGGTCCAGCGTACATGTAAAACTTACTGTTTTTAAGAACTTTGTCCTGCGCAAAAACCTTCAGAAGCACATTTACGACATACCAAAAAATTTGGTCTGTCGTTCATGGAAAAAAACGAGGTTGCCAAAAACAAGTGTATGACAGACCAAAAAATTTGGTCCCTCATACATGGGAAAAATAAGGTCGCCAACAGCATGTGTATAACAGACCAAAAAATTTGGTCCGTCATACATGGGAAAAACGAGTTCGCCAAAAGCATGTGTATGACAGACCAAAAAATTTGGTCCGTCATACATGGGAAAAACGCGATTTCTTGTACAAGCGTAAAAGCATCAAAATCACGTTTATGACAGACCAAAAAGTTTGGTCCGTCATACATGCGAAACTCACTGTTTTTGGATGTTTGGTCTGGCGCAAATGTAAAGTCTCTATTTTTGGATGTTTGAATGTTTGGTCCTTCATGCAAGCAATTTTGCAAGATTAATCCTAACCAATTTTTTAGCACAAAATCAAGCCAATTTTTCATCACATGATTCACAATCTCCCCCTTGATGAAAACATTGGCAACACCACTTTAGATTTGAACTTTGGCATTCTCTTTTTAAAAGATTTTGAGATCCAAAGGATTAACACCAAAACACAGAACCTCCCCCTTTGACAAAAAGGCAAAACAAATTCTCCCCCTGAGAATGAAAATGTGTGTGAATGTGCAATGTGTCCAAAAATTCCAAACTTCACCCAAAATTCTCAAATTTCCAAAAACAACTCCCCCTTTTTCTTCTCCCCCTTTTTCCTTCAACTTTTCAACGATTCCCAAATTTCTCCCCCTTTGACAATGGATTCATCAAGAGTACAAAAGAGAGAATTTGTTCAAAATTTTTCCTGCAGCAATGATTTCACAATGAGAAACAAGGGAGTGCCAAGATAGGAAAAGATGAGCTCATTCGATCATATAACCTTATATATCACATAATATGCAAAATACATGATCTTGATGTGATTTTAACAAGTTAGGGAATGACTTGCATCTCAACCTCAATTTAGTCAACTATAGCCAAGTACTAAGCAAGATCTTAGCAGAAAAAGCAAGGCTTTAAAAATTGAAGCAACTAACAACTTAGGGCGAGCAAGTAGTTTCAACTCCAATCTAGTAGATCAATTTAATCTTTAAACAATAAATTGCATGTGGCATGCTTGAAGCATACTTCTTTTATTTTCTAGGAGTGGCATGCTTGAAGCATACATCTTATCTTTGAGGGAATGGCATGGTTGAAGCATACATCTTATTTTTTTTAAGGAAAGCATGCCTGAAGCGTACAACTTGAAGCTTTTGCTTTTGACAACCCTTTTTTATTGATTCCCTTTTTCTTTTCTTTTTCTTTGATTGTAAACATGCAAAAATGATTAAAAGGTCTTATGAAAGAGTAAAGCTGAAAATACACTTGCTCCATAGCCCAAATTTGTCAAGAAAATTCAATAACAAGCCTAGAAGAGTAAGATATCACAGAGTATTTAGCTATAGACAATCAGTCCAGGGAATTCCGCAATGTCATTTTTAGTTCAAGTGAGACAATTAGATTATCATATATTAGCTCAATTACATAACATATAAAGAAATATGATAAAGTGAGCTTATCAAGTGAAAGAACTTGGCAAGGAAACTCCCCCTCAAAACAAACCCATTGGATGAACAATCCCAAGTTCTCCCGAATAAAAGCAAAAGCGAGAAGAAGACAAAGGTTTTGTGAAAATGTCTGCCAATTGATGTTCAGTATCCATATGATGAAGCACAATGTTGCCTTTTCAACATGATCTCTAAGAAAGTGAAATCTGATGTCAATGTGTTTTGTTCTAGAGTGTTGCACGGGTTCTTAGCAATGCAAATTGCACTAGTGTTATCACACAAAAGAGGAACACTATCCAAATTAACCCCATAATCTTTAAGTGTAGCTACTATCCAATGAATTTGAGAAAAACAACTAGCAGCTGACCACATATTCAGATTCAATTTGTTGATTGTGCAACAGAAGATTGTTTTCTAGATGACCATGCAATAAGAGAATTGCCCAAGAAATGACATGTACCAGATGTACTTTTTCTATCAATTCTACATCCTCCAAAATCAGCATCAGAAAAGGCTCTTAAACTAATGCATGAGGAAGCAGAAAGCCAAATGCCAAAATCTTGAGTTCCATGAAGATACCTGAAAATTCGCTTGACAGCTTGTCGATGTGAAGCACGTGGGGAAGCTTGAAAACGAGCACACAAGCACACAACAAATTGTATATCCGGCCTTGATGCAGTGAGGTATAAAAGTGAACCTATCATGCTTCTATATTCCTTTTGATCAACCGGCTCACCATCTTCATCCGGATCAAGTGTGCAAGTGCTCTCCATGGGTGTCATGATCGGTTTCTTTGTTTTCCATCCCAAATCTATGCAACAAGTCTTTTGTGTATTTGCTTTGATGCACAAAAGTACCATCCTTTGTTTGCTTGATTTGAAATCCCAAAAGGTATGTCAACTCACCCATCATACTCATCTCAAACTCCTTCCTCATTGTTTCAAAACTCGAGACACTAAAACATGAGAGGAACCACCAAAGATAATATCATCAACATAAATCTGAACGAATAGTTGATCATTGCCTTGCTTGAGTAAAAAGAGAGTTTTGTCAACCTTTCCCATTGAAAACCCCCTTTCAAGTAAAAAGGTTTTTAGCCTATCATACCATGCTCTAGGGGCTTGTTTCAAACCATACAAAGCTTTTGATAGTTTGAACACATGATTTGGAAACTTTGGATTTTCAAAACCAGGTGGTTGCTTGACATAAACCTCCTCATTTATGTAGCCATTAAGAAAAGCACTTTTCACATCCATTTGATACAATTTGAAACCTTTGGATGCTGCAAAAGCTAAAAGGATTCTAATGGCTTCAATTCTAGCAACAGGAGCAAAGGTTTCATCAAAATCTAAGCCTTCAATTTGAGTGAAACCTTGAGTAACCAATCTAGCCTTGTTTCTAACAACAACACCATCCTCACTTTGTTTATTTTTGAAAACCCATCTAGTTCCAATAACATTAAAATCTGGAGGTGGTGAGACAAGTTTCCAGATTTTATTTCGTTCAAAATTCTCTAATTCTTCATGCATGGCATTGATCCAAGATTCGTCAGATAATGCATGAGATATATCTTTGGGTTCAAAAGAAGCAACTAAAGCAGAATGAGCATGAGTGTCAGAATGAATAAACCTGGATCGAGTGACTCTCTCATTTAGGTCTCCAATCATTTGTTCAAATGGATGCATTTTCTGAATGTGCAAGGGAGCATTGGCTTTTGAGACTTCTCCTTCTCCTTCTTCATTTTCAGCATGTACAGATGATGTTGTAGCTTGAGGATGGTTAGCTGTAGGTGATGTAGTAGTAGGTGCCAAAGGTGCTACAGCTTGTTGTGCATTAGAAAGAGTCAAGACCTCATCTTCAACATCATCATTATCTTCAAAGATTTTCTCCCCCTGAACATATGCGCCTGTACCTGCATCACTTAGACTAGTACCTGGACTAGACTCATCAAAAGTAACGTCACAAGTTTCCACAATTTTGTTAGTCTCCAAAACAAGCACACGATAGCCTCGAGTATGAGCAGGATATCCAAGAAAAATGCCATCAGTTGATCTAGCTTCAAATTTATCAAGATTTCCAGATTTCAAGACAAAACATTTGCATCCAAAAACTCGAAAGTGAGAAACAGATGGTCTATGTCCAAACCGAAGCTCATATGGAGTCTTACCCAATTTTGATTTCAAAAACACACGGTTTGAAACATAACAAGCAGTTGAAATCGCTTCAGCCCAAAAATTTCTAGGAGTGTGATGTTCATCTAACATGGTTCTAGCCATCTCAACCAACGTTCTGTTTTTCCTTTCGACTACACCGTTTTGTTGAGGCACTCTAGGTGATGAAAATTGATGATCAATTCCTTTTTTAGCACAAAAGAGATCAAAAGAAGAATTTTTAAACTCAGTTCCATTATCACTTCTAATCGCTCTAAGAGCTCTTGGATGATCAACAGAAAGCCTAAGAACAAGACTTCTAAAATAACTAAAAGCCTCATCCTTAGATGCCATAAAGTATACCCAAGAGTATCTAGAAAAATCATCAACAATCACAAGCACATACCACTTGCCTCCAAAAGATTGAACTCGAGATGGTCCAACAGTGTCAAGATGTAGTAGCTGTCCTGGAGAGTTTGTCATCACCATGGTAAGAGGTGGATGTGAACCTGCAATCATCTTACCATGTCTACAAGAAGAACATACTAGATTGCTATCACCCTTAAGCTTAGGCAAGCCACGTATGAGATCTAAACCACTTACACGAGTAAGATGATCAAAACCAACATGACCAAGTCTACGATGCCAAAAGAATAAATCTTTAGAAATATTGGCAATTAGACACCTATGCTTAGAAGAAGGTGATGCATCAAAATCAGCTTTAAATACTCTTCCAAAACGAGAAATTTTGAACACAAGATCACCTGAAGCATCTAGCACTTTGCATTCATTTTTCTTAAAGCTTATCTCAAGATCTTCATCAAGCATTTGTGAGACAGAAAGCAAGTTATATTTCAAATTTTCAACAAGAGCCACATCTTTGAACATAAACTTGTCACTTACCTTTATTGTACCTTTTGCCACAACAGAAGAGGAAGAAGCATCTCCAAAAGTAACACTTTCAGCACGAGATGCACGAGTGAGGGAGGAGAACCAATTTTTATCACCGGACATGTGGCGTGAGCATCCGGAATCCACTAGTCATATGTTCTCCTTCCTTGCGCGAGAAGCCTACATAGCAAAACATGTCGAGGTCTCGATCTTGGGGTTAGGAATGAGTTTTTGGGAATCCAAGATCTTGAGACACACGACGCACAACAGTAGGTACAACACGATAATTTTTATGCACAAAATCAGATTTGCCTTTTCCCATGTTTCTAGGAACATAAGGTGTTTTCATCACTCTAGCCGCATAAAAATGTGCTTTGCTGAAATTTGACCTAGCCTTAGTTCTTTCCTTCTTTTGCTGTTTGGCTAGTCTAAAGCAAAAATCTACTAAGTGTCCATCTCTACCACAATGAGTGCAAGTGTACTTGATATGATGTTTAGCTTTAACAGTAAAAGCACATTTTGCATTCATCATAGTAGAAGATAAAAAATCAGCAGATTGAAAAGCAATTTTCTTAGGCTCATTAGATAACTCAATTTTGCAAGGAGCCTGAACAACAGTGCGAGGTTTAGTTTCATATGTGGCATAAGGATCAAAACCTAAACCTGTCTTGTTTTTGCTAACCTTAGATTGATCCAAAATCATGTTCAACTTTTTTTTGCCATTAGTGAAGCGTTCCAAAGAATTTTGCAAGTAATCAACTTTCTTAGCAAGAGTTAAACAATTATTGCAAGGAATATTGACCTTCCCTTTACATTTCTGACAGGTAGAGCATGAAAGAACCTCATGAGTAAGCAGATTATCAGTCAATTGAGAAACCCTAACATTTGCATCTTTCAATTTCAATTCAAGAGTTGAGCATTTAGAACAAGAGATTGAACCATGCAAATCATCAGTGGAACAGCTAGCATGTTTAACATGTTTCTCATTTTTCTCATTTAGATGTAACAGAAGAGCGTGTTCTTTCCTAAGCAAGGTGAGCTCATTGTAAATTAAGTCACATGATTTACAAGTATCATCATCAGGAATCAATGTCTTAAGTCTAGCAATTTCAGCATTCAATGACTCCACAAGAATATCATGTTTCTTAATTTTTCTATCACGTTTGTCAAGTAATTTTCCAAGACGGGCAACAAAGATTGGCTAATTCATCATAAGAAGGATCTACCTCATTGAAGTCGCTGTCATTGCCGTCCTCGGTGAAGCCATCCTTGCTGCTTGCCATGAGACACAATCCCATCAAATCATGCTTGCTTGGAGTTGCATCATCTTCGCTGCTCTCCGAGTCCACATCGCTCAAATTGACTTGTTCAAGAGCGGAAAGAACTCGGTGAACCACCTTGCGGTTGATGAAGCTCTTCTTCTTCCTATCATTTGACGAGAACCTTTTCTTCTCATTCCTTCTGTCGTTGTCCTTCTCCTCATTTGATGTTTTTCCTGCAAGCTTAGGACAATTTGTGCGAATATGGTTGAGGTCACCACACTCATAGCATCTTGGAGGACCACCTCTCTTTCTCATTCTCACATTCTGCAAAGCTTTGTTAAAGCGAGAAGAGAGTAGTGCCAGATGTTCTTCAGGAAACTCTTCAAGTTGCTCATCTGTTAAAGAAGACATGGATGACAAGGCAAAGCTAGAAGAAGAATTTGCATTTGACATGTTAGGGTTAGAGATCAAAGCAATTGATTTAATATTACCTTTCCTTGCAAGAACATCCAACTCATGAGTTTTCAATTTAGAATACAGAACATCTAATGTAAGTGTACTCATGATAATAGATTCTCTAATGGATGTAACTTTCATCTCCCAAATAGACATTTCTAAAGCACCAAGCAATTGTCTAGCATTAGCAGCATCATCAAAGCTAACTCCAACAGCACGAAGATTACTAAGAATTTTATTGAAACGTGCAAAGAAGTCATCTAGTGACGCACCGGGCTTCATCTCAAATCGCATGTATTCTTTTTTGTAAAGATCTTGACGAACCTCTTTGATAGTGTTAGAACCCTCATGGTAATCACAAAGAGATTTCCATACCTCATATGCGGATTTGAGATGGATCACACGGTCAAAGTCGCTGCGTCCCAAACCTTGGATGATCAAGTTGCGCGCCTTGCTGTTTGCTTCAACATGTGTGCGATTTGTGTCGTTGACGTTGTCGTTTTCAGGGACTTCATATGGCTTGTAGACTTTCTCCCAAATTGTGAATCCCTATGCTTGGATGAACGCCTCCATCTTGGCCTTCCAAAACTGAAAATCAACACCATTGAACACACATGGTTTTGTTGAATAACGATCCATTGATCTAATCAACGGTTAAGATAGATTAGAAAAACCTTGCTCTGATACCACTTGTAGGATCAAAGTATACGAATATAGCAATCAGAGGGGGGTGAATGATTGTGCGGAAGCTAAAACCAAATTCTTGATTTACTAAAAGTTCACCCCAAAACAGAACCAAATAATTGCCTCGTTTTCGACAAAAACAGAATGACAGAGGTTCGGTAAAATAAGAATTCCCGGAGATCCAACTGTTAGATTGATCTGAAATTTGGACACGCGAAACTAGATTGCAATACAAATCGAACCCAAAAAGAATCAGCTCGATCGGACTTACGGATCAAAAGTTATAAGCTTCGCAAGCTTGCTGATCCAGAACTTGACGAGAATTGATCTAACGTAAACTTGAAAGTTTTAACAGAACCGACAAAAGTTTAATCAACTAGACTTTGAGGAACTCTAAATCAATACCCTAGAAAGGTTTTTGATGGATCAAATCAAGATGACACTCAAAGATCGAAAACCAATCTAGATTTAGAGCAAGCATGCAAATAAGAACCAAGACAGAAAAACACTGTAGCAACGTGGTTACTGTAGCACGCAAAAATCTTGGAAGAATTGATCTTTATTTATTATGTCTAAAGTACTCTCATCAAAAGAGTACAAACCCTAAAACTGAGCTTGAGGCTCTCAATGCGCTCAGCTCCGATTGATGCCCTTCAATAGGAGACACCCCTCCTATTTAAAGGAGCAAAACACAAGGAGTTCTGAATACAATTCCTAATCTAGAAAGAGTATTTATACAACTCCTCTTGGCCCAACCTGGCCGAGTACAACTCTTGCACGCGTATGGCAACCCTACCATACTCACGTGACTAACACTTTGCACGCGTATGGCCACCTACCATACTCACGTGACTAACACTTTGCACGCGAATGACCTCCTGCCATTCTCACGTGACTAACCATTCTTCATGTGCACCATTCTCTTAGCCCGAACGTCCCACATGACATCCTTGACCACCAAGACCTCAGTTCCTCCCTGAACCTAGTCCCGAACCTCAGCTCCTCCATGAACCTAGTTCCGGTCCCGTCATCGACCACGTTCGTCTTCGAGCAATACCTGCACATGAACAAACCACAAAACAAATCCGAGCACAAGTCCGCGACTTGACTCAACATTAGTTCATGCAAATACTCACACGAGCATTGCATAAAGTCCACTTCAAAACAAGCATCATGAAATTCTCACCAATTTCATTATCTCAAGGTCAAACCAAAAACTCAATTCCAAGTTTGCTCAAAACCCTAATCGAGTAAAAAACGCATTCACGACGGACCAAAAAATTTGGTCCAGCGTACATGTAAAACTTACTGTTTTTAAGAACTTTGTCCTGCGCAAAAACCTTCAAAAGCACATTTACGACATACCAAAAAATTTGGTCTGTCGTTCATGGAAAAAACGAGGTTGCCAAAAACAAGTGTATGACAGACCAAAAAATTTGGTCCATCATATATGGGAAAAACAAGGTCGCCAACAGCATGTGTATGACAGACCAAAAACTTTGGTCCGTCATACATGGGAAAAACGAGTTCGCCAAAAGCATGTGTATGACAGACCAAAAAATTTGGTCCGTCATACATGGGAAAAACGAGTTCGCCAAAAGCATGTGTATGACAGACCAAAAAATTTGGTCCGTCATACATGGGAAAAACGCGATTTCTTGTACAAGCGTAAAAGCATCAAAATCACGTTTATGACAGACCAAAAAGTTTGGTCCGTCATACATGCGAAACTCACTGTTTTTGGATGTTTGGTCTGGCGCAAATGTAAAGTCTCTGTTTTTGGATGTTTGAATGTTTGGTCCTTCATGCAAGCAATTTTGCAAGATTAATCCTAACCAATTTTTCAGCACAAAATCAAGCCAATTTTTCATCACATGATTCACAAGGACCCTCAGGGAAAAGGGGGGCCTTTACTTCTTCTTTTTCCTAGTAGACTGCATTGACTCTCCCACTCACGTGGGGCGCTCGGAATCGACCCTTGGCCCTCGCTTGTAACACCACGCAGTCACTTGCCCCCGAAAGCAATACATATCCACCCCACGAACTGGAGTAGGGACGTTCATCCCGAACCAGTATACATCTTGGACCCCCTGAGTCTAACCATTCGAGGAGGGGGAACGCGCGACCCCTAGACTAAAAAATTGTATTACCGGTGCACGAAACACCGACAATTGGCTTCTTCAATCAGTCTCTTAGGAACTTGAATATTCCTCTTAGGCTTGTCGACTGCAATGGAATGTTGTGGCGGTGGTACAATTACAAGAACATCCTGTATGTTTTCCTTTTCTGTTTCTGGTGTAGATCCTAAATCAATAACATGCTCCACCTGCACACTTAATTTCTATGGTTTCTCAATAGGAACATCAATAGATGGTTTATCATGCAACATAGTAGATCCATCAAAGGTAACACTTCTGCTAATAACCACCTTTATAATTTCACAATTTCATAAGTTATAGCCTTTCCCACTAGGCTTATAACTAAGGAAAATGCACTTAACAACTCTAGGCTCCAATTTACCATTATTAACATGAGCATAAGCAGGACAGCAAATGTTCTCAAATTTGAATAATCTAGTGGAGAACCAGACCATACCTCAATTGGAGTCTTCTTATCAGTTGCTAAGTTTGGTGATCGATTGATAAAATAACAAGCAGTGGAAGCGGCTTCAAGCCAATAGCTCTTAGATAAGATAGAGGTAGATAACATGCATGTAACTTCTCCATGATGGTTATGTTCATGCATTTGGCTACACCCTTTTGTTGAGGAGTACCAGCGATTGTTTGATATCTCACAATACCCTTTGATCTGCATAAAGCTTCAAATTCTCTAAAACAAAACTCCAAGCCATTGTTAGTACGCAACTTCTTTACATGCTTTCTAATTTATTTTCAATCATAATCCTCCACTCCTTGAATATATTTACGTTTTATGAAATAATCCCAAACTCTTCTTAAGTAATTGTCAATGATGGTCAACATGTAGCTAGCACCTCCAAGCGATGATACGTGGGATTCTCCTGATAAATCAGGGTGAACATAATCCAATATGCCTATTGTAGAGTCTGTTGCAATGCTAAATTCCACCCTCTTCTGCTTGCCGAAGACACAGTGTTCACAAAACTTCAATTTATCGATGCTTTGACCATCAAGAAGTTCTCTTTTGCATAACTTCATCATGCTAATTTCACTCATATGCCCCATACGCATATGCCAAAGATTAGTAGCATCCAAATAGGATGATTTGTTTGGGGTAATAGCAGTATTACCTGAAAATGTACTACCTCGTAGATGGTATAGGTTGGCATCCTTTATATCACCCTTCATCACAATAAGAGAACCTTTCGAACTCCACCTCCATCTAAATATTTTTACCCTTTAGCATCAAGAGTTCTCAGTGAGATAAAACTTCTCTTCAAACTTGGAATGTGTCGAACATCGAATAAAGCTTTGATGGTACCATCAAACATCTTAATATGAACAGAATGAATGCCTACAATCTTGCATGGTGAATTATCACCCATCAACATAGATCCACTTGGTGTAGCTTCGTAGTTAACAAACCACTCACAGTTCGAGCTCATATGCAATGTACAAGCTGAATCAAGAATCCACTCATCACTAGTTTTGGAATCATCAGCAAAGGTAACGAGAACATCACCATTAGAATCTTGCTTAGTAACAACGCTGCCTTTAGCTTCATCCTCTTGTTGATCCCTTTTGGAATTGTTATTAATTTTCTCCTTTTTCTTTACTCACTAGCACACAGATATGTCTTTTTTGCAATACATACATGACTTGTACCTTCCTCTAGATTTTGATTTACCTTTGTAATTTTTGCTCGGGTTTTAGCCTCTTGAATCGTCGTTTGAGCTCCTCTCCTGTTATCTACCATGGACAATCAGGCCTTCTGCATGTGAACTTGAACTTTCGTTCAGAAACATGAGTTTTACCTTTTTCCTTCACATGCAGTGCTTCATAGACTTCATAAAGTGTAAGAGTATCTCGACTATATAGAATAGTATCTCTGAACATAGAATAAGAACTAGGCAGCGAGCATAAAAAGAGTAAGACCAAAATCTTCATCATCATATTTTACCACCATAGACTCGAGACCCGATACAACTTCTTTGAATACTGTCAGGTGGTTCAGTAATGATCTGCCTTCCGCCATCTTACGCAAATAAAGCTTTTGCTTCAAATACATGTTTCTGATCACATCTTTGGTCATGCAAATCTACTCCAGCTTGAACCATAATGCGGCGGTGGTCTTCTCATTGATAACCTCCTATAGAATATTATTTGGTCGATGAAGATGAATATGAGATAAGGCCTTATGATTTTTACATTACTTCTCCTTAAGGGACCATGCAGCAGGCATCTTGTCAATCCTCAAAAGAGCATTATCCAGATCGAGCTATGCAAGAACAGTCTACATCTTGACTTGCCATGAAGAAAACCTTGTGTCTTGATCTTGCATTGGAAGATCGTACTTCAGAGTCACCATGTAGAAGAAAAACCGGAACTTGCTTCGTGTGCACTTAGCAAAGGAAGACAAAAGGAGACCTTGTTTCTTTTTCGGCTGCCCTGCAAACAATGATGCTGCTCTGCTGCCAATCACCGAACCCAACTCCTTTTCTTTTCTTCTTGGGAATCAATGCCTGTGGACGACGTTGCTGCACCTCGCGTTGGTTTTGATGCTTCCTCGGATTCAGATGCTGCTCGACGATACTACCTCTGTTCTTTGGAAAAAATTGGTATTCTATACAACATGTGCTCCGTATTTACAAATCTACACAATATATTTGGCTATTTACAGAAATCTCCACTTTACCCGAAATTAGGAATTTCGTTTACCCTTTCCCAAAATTAGGAATTTCGATTTTGGTGTATTTGAAATCAGGAATTTCGGGTAAAGTTTAAACGAAATTGGGATTTTTGGGTATGGGCTATACCCGAAATTGGGAATTTCGGGTACGAGGTGGCACCTCATACCCGAAAATGGTGAATTCGGCTAAGGCCCAACCTGCCAATTTGGGAAAAATTCATATTTCATACAAGTTTCCACTCATAATTTCGAAGCGATACATTTTTTTGGCGTATTTACAAAAAACTAATGTGTTCGGCTAAGGCCCAACCTGCCAATTTGGGAAAATTCATATTTGCCACGTAGAAGCTAATGTGTTCTACTCTACCACTCCGACAAATAACGGTCGGGTGTTTTATAAGTGCCCTAATTTCTCTTTAAGTGAAAATATATTTCGATTTCTTCAGGTTTTACGATGCTTACTCCCATGCGGGAGTTGGTGATAATATAACAATGTTCGCACCGTCGTGTAGTCTACAGGATGCCAATATTTTCAGTGGGCAGACAACTTGAATACACCGAGGGAACATGCTACTACGATAGTACCAGACAGGACCATGGCCGGGGTAGAGCAGAGGATGGACGTCGAGCAAAAACTTAACATGCTAACGTTTAAGGTGGATCGCATTTTAGATCACATAAAGTGGTCAGAAAAGATGATGTATGCAGTTATCCTTGTGTTAGTTTTTTCTGCAGTTGTGCACTAGTCCGTGATGTACGTGTCATGCATGTTTACATCTTTATTTATGTTGTGCAATGGAACGGTTCAGTTTGTGTGGTCTATTTTATCTCATTTTAATGGATGCATTCGTTTATGACACGCTTACCGATGGGTACTTTATTGAGCTTCTTCACAACGCAACTGAACGGGATGAGAAGTGGACAACGGACTAAGTGCTAATTTCACTGATACTACCGATGTAGTCTTTCGCGTACAAAAAACAAGCAAAAGAAGAAGCGAACAAAAACAAAGGCGGTGGCCCCAGCAGTCACTCATCGTCGATGATTTGGATCTGCCTTGCGGTGTCCTCGGCCTCGTCCTCCGGCAGTGCGGCGGCGATGTCCGGGTTTTGAACCTCCATCAGCCCGGCCACGTGCGCCGCTGCCTCGCACACACGCGCGTGCACCTGGGCCTCGTCTCCCTCAATACCGGCGGTGATAACCATCGGATCGAATGAGGCGTCACGGCTAGCGCAGCAAGCCAGCACGAACGTCGCTGTGGCTACCGCGACTTCCTGCCCTTCTCCGGCGGAGCGAGCGGCTAAGGCGGCTGATAAGCCGCCGAGTGCCTCGGCGACCCGAGTCATGCTATGGGCGTACTGCAGGGCCGATGGCTCGATCGGCTCGCGAAGGTCCACCCCTAGTGGCCCTAGGCATCTCGCCATGCGCTGGTAAGCTGGGCCGAGCATGACGGTGAGGTTGTGCAGCGTGCAGCGCAGCTCCCCCACCGCCTCCTCCTGCGCCTCCGCTTTCTCCTTCTCCTCGCGCAGCGCCATGATATGTTCGGCCAGTTGCGCTTCGTGCTGGATGGCCGCCGTGAGGAGGGCTTCTGAGGCTGCGTGTGCCTCGCCATGTTCGGCGAACAACGTGCCAAGGCGGGAGGTTGAAGCGTTGGGGCTTACAGAAGCCGGCTGGGCATGAGTGCTAGCGCCGACGATGTCCACCTGGGAGTTTTCGGAGGCGCCGGGTGGAGCAACTTGGGCGGCCGCCCTCGGAAGCGACCGAAAGATGAATGCAGCTATTGGGAGAGCAAGCACGCCTTGACGTATAGTGGCAGCGAGCCTTAGTGCCAATGTGGTCGGCACCGGAGGAGTTGGCGTGGGAAAAGCGAATGCCGATGGAGTTGGCACCAACGAGGACGGCACCGAAGGAGTTGGCATCAGTGGAGGCGGCATCGAATCCCGGGCAGCGGATGTCATCACTACAGACGAAGACCCCACCGGTAATGACGGAGTAGGCGCGGCGGAGTAGGCGGTGGCGGGAGTGCAGTCCTCGGTGCGAGGCCTTTTCGGGGTAGCAACCGAGGCGTCCAGAGGGACCGATTGCTTACGGCCGCTCCGATCATCACCAGAGCCGGATTCTATGGTTATCAAGGGATTGTAGGCCTGCAGCGCCGCAGGGCCGGTGGAGTCCATCGCAGGAAACATCTTGATGATCCGGAGGCGCTCTGCGAACTGTAGATGGCAGAGAGGCTGTACCCCGGTGGGGAAATCCAGACCACCCAGTATTGGCGGGAGCAGTCCGGTCAGCCATTTGGAGATGGCAGGACCGTCCAAGTTCCCTTCACCTGCCGAAAAAAGGAAGACAAGATTGTCGGTTATGGCAACCACAATAGAAGATACGTATTCATAAGGATACTGGGAAACTCACGGCCCGGGTGCGTGCGGGTGAAGTCGTCGTCACCAGAGTACTGCCATGCCAGGCGGGCACGTCGACGAAGGGGGCTAAGCCTCCGTCCAACTAAGTCCCGAACTACCAGCGCCCCGGTTAGGCCAGCATCTCGGAGTCGGTTGATGCGAGCCGCCATCGCCAAGATGACTGTTGTCTCCTCGACAAGCGAGCCCCAACTATCACAGGCATCCGTCGGGGCGCTGGGCACTACCAGAGCATCGATCCCGCTGTCATCGCCGGCATACAGTCAGTCGTTCCGCCACCCCTTCCAGCTTGATTTCGCTTGGAACGAAATGTAGCGGGCAGCCGACCCATCGCAGAGGCGAAAATGGCAACTCCCCACGGCCCCAACATCGGCGACGCCGCAGAGGGTGTAGAAGTATCGGAATAGTGGAAGATTGGGCGTTTCTCCTACGAACATCTCGCATAGGTGTGCGAAGATAGCGAGGGTGAGGACAGAGCTGGGAGTGAGGTGAAGGTGGCTAATTTCATAGAAGTGGAGGACGGTGAAGAAGAATTCGGAGAAGGGCGGCACCAGGCCCGCCAGCAATCCCCAGGCGAAGACGACGATCTCCCGAGGTTCGCACCGCGGTGTGAGGGTTCCATGGCAGAGTTGGAGGGAACCCTTGGTCGCTATCCTTGAGAGCACAGCCGCCCTAGCCCTATCGACAAAGGAAGATGGGAAGGATTGCGCCATTGGAGCAAGAGCAAGGGTTTCAGACGGAGGAGCTGAAAGGGCAAAAAGCAATGTCCGTAGGAGCTAGTAAGACCTTGAGACCGCTGGTCATGGAGTAGGGTATATATAGGCCCTTCACTCGGGCGATCAGCACACGTGGCAGCCAGGCGAGCAGGCAGGCGTTCAGGCCCCACTCTCGGCGGGGCGATCGGCCCACGTGGCGCCATGGCGACCAGGCTATCATTCAGGCCCCACTCACCGGGCACGTGGCAGACTGGCGAACAGGCAGGCATTCAAGCCCATGTGAAGACAAGTCATGTTAGCTTTTTCTGCATTTTGTCATATTAGTGTTTTCAGCGTGTTGTCATATCACCTTTCTCAACGTGTTCGGGATAGCACCCGAGGTAGTCCATACACGAAATAACTTGGTCAACATAACATAAAGCTTCATTGCAGTATGAACTTCATTATAATACAACACCCAACTCATAACAGCATTAGAACTTTCTAGAATCATCACTGTCAATGTCAACACCCTCATCTTCGAGAAACTGCCAACGGTCACGTCGGCCGTCATCATCCTTCTGGTAGTCACACGGGATAACAAAATTAGGGTCTACAGCTTCGTGGTTATCTTCTATGGCGCGCTGAAGAAAGCGGTCGTAAGCTGCAGGGTCACCTTCTTGTTCAGGCTGCACGGCGTCTGCTTGTGGTAATTCACGTAACGATAGCCTGTTAAATTCCTGCCCAGGGGCCATCATCTCCTGTACCCTGGGCAGCATCCTGTCTGCTACTGGAGTAGTAGGATGCTCTCTTGACGTATGCAGGCGGTCAGCCCACTGAAAATATTGGCATCCGATAGGCTACACGACAGTGTAAGCATGGTTATATCAAACTCGAGCAGGAGAGTAATCATCAAAACATGAAGAAATCGAATTAGATTTAGACGTACAGAGAAATTAGGGCATCTATAAAACGCCCGTACGTTGTTTGGTGCAGTGGTGGAATAGAGCACTTGAGCTTCGACATAGCAGTTAGGGCAAATTACCCGCACTGCATTGGGAACCGCGGATCTTGACACGTGAGACATGGCTTTTGCTGAATCGTAAGATGCTAAAGAGGTTTCGTGCAAGACGAGGAAGACAATATAAAATGTTGGACGGTTCAGTGAGGATATGTATGCTCAACGTTTTCTCTTTGGGTTGTGGAACCCCGCGCGTTCTCAATTTATAGCGAGAGAAATGCATGCATCTGCGAACGGCAATAATGGAGCCGGCCCCCCTCGGCAGATTCCCTCCCACCACCTGTGTCGCCCCCCCCCCCGGCATACTCCCTCCCGCCACCTGTGCCTACGCTTTCTCAGCTTTTTGTCTCAGTCACAATTACGAAAAGCTGCATGAGCTGTCACGCTTTATCAAAGCGACTGATTGTAGCGCACTCTGCACACCATGGAGGGACAAAGCACTCTGCCCACCACGATATGACATAAGGTTTGAAAAGCTGATATGACAAAAGTTGTCAGAGTTGACATGACAACACGTTGGAAAAACTGTAGAGCATCACGTTTGAGTCCAATTTTTTTAATAACGAAGCTGATGTGGTCTCTGGTACACGGACTTGCATATTCTATAAAAATATTGCAATTACACCCTGCGTTACCTGTGCGGGCCCCCCCCCCGGTAAACTCCCTACGACCACCTGTGCCGCCCCCCTGCAGACTACGTACCGCCACCTGTGCTGGCCCCCCTCCTCGGCAGACTCCGTCCCGCCACCTGTGCCGGCCCCGCCCCCCTCCTTGGACTCCGTCGTGCCACCATTTCCAGCCTTTTGTCATCTCACCATTTCCAGTCTTTTGTCATATCATCTTTTTCATACCACCATTTCCAGGCTTTTGTCATATCAACTTTTTCAGCCTTCTGTCATATCAAATTTTGCAGCCTTCAGCCGCGAATATGGTAAATACGGGTGTCCATGAGCCTTCTGTCATATCAACTTTTTCAGCCTTCTGTCATATCATATTTTGCAGCCTGCAGCCGCGACTATGATAATTAGGGGTATTTCGCGAGTTCGTATTACATGCAAGGAGAGGTGTCCATGACATATTTCTTCTGGATACGGTAGTCCATATATCGATGAGCAAGTCCGCTCCGTCTGACCCAAAAAATACTTCGAACATTATTGTTTACGGGTGGCCGAAAACCCTTCGTCGTCATGGTTCGGCCGCGACTATGATAATTAGGGGTATTGCGCGAGTTCGTATTACATGCAAGGAGAGGTGTCCATGAGATATTTCTTCTGGATACGATAGTCCATATATGGATGAGCAGGTCCGCTCAGTCCGACCCAAAAAATAGCTTCGAACATTATTGTTTACGGGTGGCCGAAAACCCTTTGTCGTCATGGTTCGGCCGCAACTATGACAATTAGGGGTATTGCGCGAGTTCGTACTACATGCAAGGAAAGGTGTCCATGAGATATTTCTTCTGGATATGGTGTTTCGTATATCGATGAGCAGGTCTGCTCCATCGAACCCAAAAAATATCTTCGAACGTTACTGTTTACGGGCGGTCGAAAACCCTTCGTCGTCATGGTTCGCCGCGACTATGATAATTAGGGGTATTGCGCGAGTTCGTATTACATGCAAGGAGAGGTGTCCATGACATATTTCTTCTGGATACGGTAGTCCATATATCGATGAGCAAGTCCGCTCCGTCCGACCCAAAAAATATCTTCGAACAATATTGTTTACGGGTGGCCGAAAACCCTTCGTCGTCATGGTTCGGCCGCGACTATGATAATTAGGGGTGTTGGGCGAGTTCGTATTACATGCAAGGAGAGGTGTCCATGAGATATTTCTTCTGGATATGATAGTCCATATATGGATGAGCAAGGCCGCTCAGTCCGACGCAAAAAATAGCTTCGAACATTATTGTTTACGGGCGGCCGAAAACCCTTCGTCGTCATGATTCGGCCGCAACTATGACAATTAGGGGTATTACGCGAGTTCGTATTACATGCAAGGAAAGGTGTCCATGAGATATTTCTTCTGGATATGGTGGTTCGTATATCGATGAGCAGGTCCACTCTGTCGGACCCAAAAAATATCTTCGAACATTACTGTTTACGGGCGGCCGAAAACCCTTCGTCGTCATGGTTCGGCCGCGACTGATAATTAGGGGTATTGCGCGAGTTCATATTGCATGCAAGGAGAGGTGTCCATGAGATATTTCTTCTGGATACGGTAGTCCATATATCGATGAGCAAGTCCGCTCCGTCCGACCCAACAAACAGCTTCGAACATTATTTTTCACGGACGGCCGAAAACCCTTCGTCGTCACGGTTCGGCCGTCACTATGATAATTAGGGGTATTGCAAGAGCTCATATTACATGCAAGGAGAGGTGTCCATGAGATATTTGTTATGGATATGGTAGTCCATATATCGATGAGCCAGTCCGCTCCGTCCGACCCAACAAATAGCTTCGAACATTACAAGCGTGACATTACAAGCGATGAGTTAGTATGAAACTGTGTTAATGCAAAACGTGTTCGTGCCACCACTCCCATCCATTCATGTCGACTTCAAGGTTCCTACGAAGAATAGACAAACAATCGGAGCACAAACTGGCATATATTAAAACATTAGAGTGAAACATTAGATTGAAACATCGGAGCACAAACTGGCATATATTAAAACACTAGAGTGAAACATTAGATTGAAAAATCGGAGCACAATCTGGCATATATTAAAACATTATAGTGAAACATTACAATGAAACATTACATTGAAAATCCAATAATGCAACTATAGCCTTGACGCGTCACCGTCTCCCTCTCCGCCATTGAGAACAAACCGATAAGCTTGAAGCGTCACCGTCTCCCTCTCTGCCGTTGAGCCTGCCTTCTGATCTCATCCTCAGGGCTAAACACCACTGGTGGATGTATCTCCCTTTGTCCCGCGGCTTGTGACGGACCCAACCTCCCCATGCCTGCTGGTACATCCAAATCCTCGTCTTGGGGAGGGGGGCCCGTTGCGACGGACTATCCTCCTCCACTCGCGGAGATCACGTTGAACCACTCACGTGGATCAACAGGCCCTAAGGGAGTTGTATGGTGTACGTATGTCGATGTTTGTGAGGTCACCGCCTGGTGCGGAGGCCCCTGTAGCTACATGCCTAGTAGGCCAGTGAAGGTAGGCGCATTGAAGAAGTCCTTGTCAAAAACTTCGGGCCCGCTCCAGTGTGGTGTGGAAGTGACCTCTGCCCCAAAGGACTGTGATACATGGGGCATACCTGTGGGAGGGTGACGACTGGAAGGACCGGGCATGTCCTCATGTTGTGAAGGACCCGGTCTTTCGTTAGTTGGTACTTCAACAGGTGGGGCGGCATGACGTCGCGATGAATGGCTCGGTGCATGGGACATGGATGCACGTCGAGCGACATCGGCTACCTCAGTAGTGGACGGACGAATGGTGCAGGATCGCCTCGGCTGTGAGCTAGCGGCAGGTTCCATGGGAGATGAGCTGTAGCTGTGGCCGTGTGTCCGTGACCATCTTCCAAGGCCACGGATAGCGGACATGATTCGAGCCCCCCTGGATGCGAGGTACCTTCTCATGTGATTTGTTGCTGATGAGGAGCCCGAGGTGCCTTCAGTTTGCCCCGCAAGTCGGTCCGCTTCGGTATACAGCTCGTATGCCTCCTGCGTCTGCATAGCATTACTAGGGTATTAGAACTTGGGTTAATAAATTTACGGAGGACATTATTGCACTATATTTAGTACCAAAATGTGGACTTGTCGAGATCGGTCCTCAGGATAGACCATTGCTCGTTCGTCGACCTCGTTGCTGAGCAATGTGGCGCGCGTGCGCGGACGGTACCATGTCAGGTAGTTGTCATATTCCTGGGGGTTGTATGGCCCAGAGGGTAAGACAACCTCCTGAAATGCACTGTCGTTCCACCACGTAATGTGGGTGGCATGGACGTTGCTCCAGTCCACTGCGACCTCACTGCCCTTCGCGCTTCTCCTACAAATGCAAGGACGTTGCATTGTCAAATTTGCTTAGATAGGGCAAATATTGAAAATAAGTAAATGCATACCCGTGAGATCTCTCAGCGTCCCGCGGTGGTGGAACGGGGACTATCTGGCGGAAACCGAACTACCTCTGGATCCGTTCGGGCGAGTACACCTCTACGGCGTTCATGTAGAGTAGGAAGCATGTGGTCATCCACAGGGGGTAGTCCACCGTGCACCAGCTGGATATTTGGGCATCCGTTGCAATCTCTGCGGCTCTTTGCGGAGACCAAGGATCCCAGTTCACATGTGCTGCGGTTAGCAGGTCTAAATCGGCGACAACACGCGTGTAGCTCCAGTGGTCACCGTTCGGTGACCATCGAAGTCGTGCGTGCATCCAACTGTACCCCATTGTAGGCCGATTGATATCTGGCATGGCATCATTGACGGCAACAGGGTAATATTGAATACGGATCTCTGGCCGAGAAATCGGAAGGTACTCCCAACTCCACATCTGAAGGAGTTGCAGGCATCCGATAATAGTGCCCCTGTAAGTCAGGCGATGGCATGCATTGTACAATCCACGATACGTGTCCGCCAGGACCGCAGATCCCCAGCTGTAGGCCGGGATGTCATCAAGGTCACTGGCCAACTGACGAGCAATCGACACAATGTGCGGGAAGATCAGGTCTCCTGCAGTGGACGTGAACATCACACCACCCAGCAAGTAGTACAGGTAGACCTCGTAGTGGCGCAGCACTATATCTTCGTCGGCATCAGGTGGGCAGGGGTTGTACTCCTGCAATGTACGCAGCCAAGTCATGGAGACCCCATTTTCCTTCTGTTCGTATGGGACACCAAACCTGCGTGAACTCCGGATTAAGAGATTTCATAATAACATGCATATTACGAACATAAAAAAACTAGTGATTGTAATACCTTCCCGTTATATAGTGCTGCCTGCTGGGGCGATGAAGAACCAACGGCTGTCCCCTGATGGGCAGGCCGATTAGCATGGTCACATCCCTCCACGTAATGGACATCTCACCAAACGGTAGGTGAAATGTGTGTGTCTCGGGCCGCCATCGGTCCACGAGACCAGTAAGAAGCGCACGATCGATGCCAGGCATGGGTGTGGTCTGCCCTCCTCCGACCTGAGCCCCATCCATGAGAAGTGCAAATGGTAGTAGACCCGCACGACCTAGTCGATAGTGGAATCGATAGTCCAACTTCTTCAACTTGTGCAACGACCGACAAAAGAGAGGGGGCAACTGAAAGATTAATAACAAATTGGTTAGCTATATCCGAATAAATTAATTGCGGGTAATATAGTAATGCATCTTACCATAGCTCCAGCAGAAATGGCCCTCGCACGATGTGGGGCATCTACTGACTCACGGAGAAGCTCTGGAACTGCATTGTCCGCCATCACGCACTGTTGAAACAAATGATACATGACATCAAAGTACATTTACACAAGCTTGAAGCATCATACGTGCATTGCTGACAAATACAGGTACATTTCGATAGCTCCAAATTACAAATACAAGTTCAAACGCAATGTAACGTAGCAGCATGGAACATTTC
This sequence comes from Rhipidocladum racemiflorum, assembly GCA_036346355.1. Taxonomy (NCBI): domain Eukaryota; kingdom Viridiplantae; phylum Streptophyta; class Magnoliopsida; order Poales; family Poaceae; genus Rhipidocladum; species Rhipidocladum racemiflorum. Next base: position 17,301,487 of record CM070582.1, read on the forward strand.
ACACATAATCAAGGGCAGACGACTACGTACTGGGTGCATTGGGGCACCTCCTACGGTCGTGTCCGGGTTGTCTGCATATTTTACACTTTCGCAAACTGTCCACCGCATCAGCCGCGTCCATGTCACCTTGCAATCTGGCCCTTGGCCTACCTTGTTGTGCGCGCCTACTCGCGGGATATGGTTTCCAGGTTGGGCCTTCCATGAGCTAGTAGTTCGCTCCAATTGAGAACGAACTCATCTTCGGACGCCATGTGTTCTTCAAAGCATTCGCGGTGTAGTAAGGCGAGATGTATTGTGATGCATCATTTCCACCCATATCACGACATGCCGCCAACACATGGGAGCACGGAATGTGCTGAAGCTTCGGCTTGTTGCACATGCACGCGACTTCCTCGGCCCCTAGCTGACATTGCTGCACGGTGTCCCCCGCGAGATACCCGGATGCATGTTTGCGCTTGCACATGACCTCAAATTTATTCATCCCCAGGTCATAAATCCTTGTGCGGTGGAAGTGCGCCTTCCTCCGCCTCTCCGCGAGCATCTTCTCCACTCTAGGTGCGTACGTGGTGACGCACGCCTTGGCCACATTTCCGCGATCTCGGAAGTAATCAGTCGCCCGGTAGAACGTGAGCTCAATGATTGAACACAATGGAAGGGCGCGCACACCCTTCAGTACGTTGTTGAACGCCTCCGCTATGTTCGTTGTCATGACGTTGTAACTGTCATGGTGTATATTAGCTTGTATGGAAATTAAAACAAGGAGGTGAGATGATCTGCGTTAAGCTATGGTTTATCTATACCTCGCTCCGTTCGTGTCATGGAGTAGCGCCCACCGCTCCGCTGGCTTCCCCGCGATCCACTGGCTGAAGTTGGGCCGAGTTCTAGAATACACGGTCTGGCCTCCCACCATTTGCGAAAGGAGTTGCTATTGCTGGGATTGGTCGTCCTCCATCATCTTCTGTGTGGTCTCGTTCAGCTGCGTCCATATCACGTTGAACTTGTGTTGTTTGTTTTGCAGGCACATAGCTTTGAATCTCTTCACCAGCGCCTTGTTCCTGTACCTTGTGTACAGGTTCGCGCCAAGGTGGCGCATGCACCATCTTCTCTCGACATCAGGCCAGCTCGTCGCGGAGGAAGTGCTGTCGTGCATGACATCCAACGCGTGGAGAAGGCCTTTGTTTCGGTCCGAGACAACGCACACGTGTTCCCGGGGACTGACGACCCGGCCCTTCAGTAGAGTCAGAAACCACAACCAACTATCATTGTTCTCGCTCTCCACGAGAGCGAACGCCACCGGGAGGATCTGGTTATTTGCATCTGCAGCGAGAGCAGTTAGCAGCGTCCCGTGGAACTTCCCACTCAGGAATGTCCCGTCCACGCATAGCACTGGCCTGCAGTACCTGAAAGCTTCGATGCATTGCCCGAATTACCAGAATACCCTGAAGAGGTACCGGTCCATCGGGCTGAACGACCCGTCTTCCAGCATGACGGGCTCACCAGCCACTGCGAATTGTGTGCCCGGGTTTGTCATGGCTATCTTCCGTAGCAACCTAGGGGCATAGTTGAAATACTCCTCGAAACCCCCGAACAGCATCTTCAATGCCTTCTGCTTCGCTCTCCAGGCCGTATGAGACGTGATGACCATCCCATTTCTACTCTGCACCTCCTCCATAATTTTACGGGGAGTCATCTCTATGTCGCTTCCAACGACGGTCAGCAGGAGTTGGGCTATGAACCTCGCGTCCACAAGTCCGCTTATGTTCCTTATGGACTCCTCTGCGCATGTATGAGGCCTGTATGTACCTATCTCAAAGTGGTCATCGTGCTTGGGCTTGTGAGCTTGCACAAAGAAGGGACAATCCGGATACTTCGTGCACCTAACCTCATACGACGTCCTGTCCGAACGGTGAAGAGTATGCTCCTGTCTTGTCACGACGGCATAGTTGCTAAGAAAGTGAATGGCCTCCAACTTGTTAGTGAACACTTGTCCAATTCGGACATCGTTCTGGGAGTACTGTGACACGGATATCTTACTGTAATCCGCCATGGTACAATTCAGCAGACCCATGCCCTGGAAGTACTGTACAGCCGGTCTTGGGTCATCATTCTCCGCCGCTTCTTCATCCCCGCTTCCGCCGTCTTCATTATTCATGCATTCCCCATCAACCTCCCCCGCCTCGGCTTCTTCTTCCCCTCCCCCTGATGTCCCCTCCTCCACAATGTCTGGTTCGGGTGGTGTGCGTGATATCCCATGTTCTAATGCTTCGGAGCTAGATGCCACCGCTCCGGCATCGTGCCGTGGCAATATCTCCACGTACACTCCTACCTCGAAATTCTCTTCACCCGCTTTGCGGACATACAAAGCCCACGCGCTTTCGCTCCGTAACGGGAAGAGCGTGTGCACAAACGTCGAGGTGTTTGGGACCAATCGTGGATGAACCCCTTCTAGAAGAACTCTGTGCGTCTCAAGGTTCGCACCGAACAGAGCGAGGACATGTGTTTTAAGCTCCCACAGTTCATCCGGGGTGGCTATACTGCTATCTGCGTGCAGGCAGTTGTCAATGCTCACGAATCTCCCATGCAACACTGCGGGACGCTCTCCGAAATAAATTTTTAAAGGCATGTCCGTCTGTCGCACACAAATAATATTGAAAGTCACAACACAAAATATTTCTCCGACAACATTTAACGAAATATCATTCGAACATTTCATGGAAGTCATATTTCATATTTCGTGTTAATGCACATGATCTCGTATTATGACCTGTGAAAAGCTTATACTTCAGTGAAAAGTAATTTACAAATTTACATAAAGTAAATTTCTTTAAAAACATGTGAAAAGACGGCAATGTCAGAATTTATTCCAAAGTTTGCTAACTTCACCATAGCTAAAAATTTTACTAGTTACTCCACTTAACACCATCTACCTTTGGTAAAAATTTCAGAAAATAATAATGTGTTTTAATACCCTTAGAAATTAAAAGAAACGTTTTCAAAAATTCTAAGATTTGTACTAAAATAATTCGTACAAAAAAAAACTTATCCTTCCGACTTCAAAATTTTACTGGAACTTAGTATTGTCTTGAAAACCTCTCTCAAAAAATTTCAATAATTATTAAGACCTTTTGACCCCTCTGATAAATCGAAAACCGGAAATATGAAATTGGACCTTGTGCTGTTGTCGGAATTTTATTAAATTAAATATAGGCTAATTTCACTTCAAAATTTTTACAGAACCAGGCTAACTCAGTTGGAAAGTTGTACTGAAAATTTCAAAAAAATCTAGACCAGATTTCATAGCTCTTTTGACCTTGTTCCCACCGCTGTTCGAACATTTCATTGGAGTGAGGGGAGGTAAAATGTACTAATCTTACATTTCATGCTATTACACGTAAAACAACAAACATTTATGCAACATTACCATACCAACACCATTTCATAATTGTTCAACAACACTTAATTAAATATCATTATAACATCTCGTACTAAAATATGGAAGCACAGGACCCTATTTCTTCCTAATCGGGTGCTATAATGACCAACACAATCAACATTCTAACATTTTTCATCTCATTTCTAAAATTTTCAACGTACTAATTATTGCTATTATGGTGTCACTTTATTTTGCTGATACCGAGCTACTCATTTTATTTTAGCTAGCACCATGTCAGGTAGTTGTCATATTCCTGGCATAAATATTACTAATTATTGTTAATACCATCCTACTAATTATTGCAAACACCGTCGTACTATTTTTCCTAATTAGCGCTAACACCGTTGTACTAATTTAGCTAATCATGGTGTTTTACTATCACACCGATGTAGTCATTTTTCTAATAGCGTTCTACTAATATTTGCTAATACCGTGGTACTAATTTCTTTCCAACACCGTGCTACTCATACTAATTAGCGTAGTACTATGTTTTGGTACCATGTGCTCATAGTGTGCTACTAATTTTGTTACTAATTTTTCGAATACCGTGGTACTAATTTTGGTACTACCGTTCTTTCAAATGTTGCTAATATCGGCCTAGTACTATTTTCTAATACCATGGCACTAATTTTTTTCTAATACCATCCTAACAATTAACACAAACTTAACACTCCACTACACTGTAAATGACAGTACTAAACTTCACAAACGAAAATAATAAACACTAACATAACAAGTTTAGCCACAGCTCTCATCCACCTCCTAAAAATTAATAAATTTGCTATATTTTTGTACTACACCATATCTGTTAAACTACTGCCATCCTAAATTCATCTAACGAAAATACATACCGTTTATGTAGTACAGTGAATACACCCGATGTCGTGTCTTCGCGCCAGTCGGCTCCCGAGCCTCTGTGTTCAACAATCTCTACAAAAAAAAAGCGTTAGTCACTCTATGAACCAAAACAACGAACAAAGGAAATGAGTTTCGGTTCTCCAAACCTCTATCGCGCGCTGCGTTTCTTCTGCCGCTGCTGCCTCTTCTTATAGTCCTGCGAGCAACTCTTCCTCCTTAATCACGGGGAGACAAATTAATTGCCACCTGTCTAGTCGCTGTCTAATCCTCTTGATTTCTCTTCTTTTCTCAAACGCATGCAGATGCTTTCCTTCTCCCGTGAACCAACCAGCCATGTGCAGACCGCAGGCAATGAACTCGCACCATCTCCTTCAAAGCGAAAAAGCAAAAAAAAAAGGGGAGGTCATTGCCGAATTTAGCATTTTCGGGTATGAGGTGCCACCTCATACCCGAAATTAGCATTTTCGGTTATGGCCCATACCCGAATTTAGCATTTTCGTTTAAACTTTACCCGAAATTCCTAAATTCAAATACACCAAAATCGAAATTCCTAATTTCGGGAAAGGGTAAACGAAATTCCTAATTTCGGGTAAAGTGGAGATTTCTGTAAATAGGCAAACATGTTGTGTATATTTGTAAATACGAGTCCTTTGCGCTATGTGCGCTTTTCCTCCGAACCCAAGCCTTTTTCTTTTCTCGGGAACGATGCTTGGCTTGTTTTGCTCTGAGCCTCTGACGCACCCAGGTTTCGCTGCCGCTTCTGTTTTGCTTTCATTCGCTTCGTACTAATAATTTCTGCTGACATGCTTGACTTGGCTTCGAACTCGACTCGGAAGCAATCAACCCGATGAAAAATAGAAGTCGCCGAGACTATTTTCTTTTCTTCGATCGGATATCCTACATGTTGCCCCACGTCATGGAAGTTTCGACAACACATTGAGAAGCTATTGTCGGAAATGCAACAGTACTGCGATGCTGAAAAGATAGGCCAAGCTAGCTGTCCTACAATATCTCCCTTCCCCAGTGAACGCAACCGAGGTGAATGTTGATGCTGCCGTAGGAATTGGCATGTCAGCAGAGATCATATCAGGAATTCACCGAGGCAACGGCTCGTAATCCGTCGGCATATGGGAATGGACGCTGAAATGATGGAAGACAAGGGAAGCATGGCTGGGCTGTAGTTGGTGTTAGACAACGGTATCTGCAGAGCCTGCGGTGTCAAGCTCAGAAGTCAAACCCATGCCTCCTTTTTTTTTCCCAAAAGATATTTTATTTACCTTTACTTGAGCTAGGCCTTGAACCTCTCGTGGTTCCTCTTTTCGATTTGATCTACTTCTTACTTTTGTGCCTAACGATTCTAGCAGACTAACTGGATGGCAATTTTGCGACAAATGGCCAGCTCCCTTCAGGTTCACGCAGGGTTTATGAATACAAAATCACTTTGTTAGGATTGCCAAAGTGTGGAAGCACAGCCCTAGTGCATCACCCTCGGTTCCGGGTTGTACTTGTTGGACCAGGTGCCGGATTTTTTGGGGCAGTGCTTACAACACGATTGTATTCCTGCTAACTACTACCTAAGATTCCAAATGTAAGTCATGTCTGTTCCGATCAAACATTTCTAAGTGTGACCATATGAAATTGGTATTATTAGATCCATCATCAAAACTAATTGATGGTCAAATTGTCACCTTAACGACCGTGTTAGTTTCCAAAACGACTTGCATTTTGAATCAGATGGAATAGTAAAGTATGAAGCTTTTTATCTAAAAAAAAGACATTGTAGACATTTCAAACGTTCTGTTTATTTTACCGTTCAACCTTACACAATATGGTCATACCACTCTTTATGATGATTGATAATGACAGAATAGCAGATTATGCCCCAGTTGCTAGTTCATGGCTAGATAGATTTTGCAAGTATTCCTCGACAATATTTAAACCACATAGTTCCTTTACTACTGTCATTGGTGCAGGGACATCAAGCTGAAATGCCAGCTCTGAGATTCCAGACGCAGTGCTGTTTGCAAACTCCTTTGTCGCTGCTCGGATAGCTTCTCTCACCGCACAATGGACAGATGATGCAAGAACTACGGCAGGTTCCCCAGAAGCTGGCAAAAACAGTAGTTAAATTATTTCAACCGATGTTTGTTTCAAACCAGAAAACATATTGCATTAAGGGAATCACGTTATTACCTTTTGAAGAAAGCACGCGGTTCTTATGATATCCACTGTTCAGCACCTCAACATTGAAATTCTTTGGGATGGTGTCGACACTTGGGATCTTGTAGTCCCATGTGCTGTTGCTAACCACCAGGCCATCACTGTTTGTCTGGTGTTCTTCATATATGAAGAAACCAATTCCTTGTATAAAGGAACCTTCAATCTGCCAGATAGATGAGAGATCAGATATGACGCCATCATATACTGCATATTAGAACAACTATCGATACAACTGTAATGTGCTCCCTCTGCTTCCAAATCGGTGGTCTCACACATTAACATGGTTTCCAATACATAACTTTGACCATTAATTTTTCTACTTATATGTTACTGACAATTATAAAAATATGATCATGATATATATATACTAATATCTTTCCATATTTGTCTATGTTAGTGGCTATAAAGTATTAAAAGTTTGACTACACGCGTTCTAAAACATCTATTTGGAATCAGCGAGGGCACTAATTTCAGAGTGCAACTTGAAGAGGCCCGACACCATATGTCAAGTGAAAACAAAATTGCATGATGTAACAAAAGAATTGTCAACTATGCCGCAAGTACTAGAAAACTAGGCTCTACTACCGGCACATCACTACCGATTGGATTTGAACCGGTACTGATAGTGACATCAATACCGGTTCATTGACTGCATGGCTGTAGTGGGCTTTCAGTACCGGTTGGTAACACGAACCGGTACTGATGCCCTCACATTAGTACCGGTTCGTGACACAAACCAGTACTGAAGACACGGGGCATCAGTACCGGTTGGTAACATGAACCGGTATTAATGAGTGCATCAGTACCGGTTCGTGCTATCAACCGGTACTGATGAGTGCATCAGTACCGGTTCGTGTTACGAACCAGTATTGATGCCTCATTTCAAGAAAGTTCAAAAGGAATACATATTCTGTGTATATCAGTACGCGATGGTGGGTGGGTTGGTTAGAAGGGTGAGGCTGGAGTCAGGAGGTTGCGGTTTCGAGTCCCGCTTCTCCCATACATACTCGACATATTTTGAAACATTTCTAGTGCCATCGGTATCGGTTGGTGGAACCGGTATTGAATTCTGTAGTTTGTATCAGGGTAAAAGGCCCTATGTCAAAACATGTTTCATCATTTTATCAAACAATCTATGCAAGTATGTATGGTTATGTGTGCTCCTTACAAACTGGAATAGTGAATAAAATAAAGCTTTCTAAAAAGATACATCCAGAGTTCTAGAAACTGGTGAAACCATTTTCTCTAAGGACCAGTTCAGGACCTAAATGACACCGTTTGATTCTCCTTTTTACTTATAAATGTATTTTTATTCTTAGCATGATCCAAATATGAAATCTTGAAAAACTCAAATTTGAATTTTCATTCACCATCCAGTGAACCCAAGTAGCGATTTTTCTGGTTCTAGCTATTTCCTGAACCCTAGGCACATCACAAGAAGGTTCCCGTTGCTGAGGAGTGAAAATGGGTTGGAGTGGCGAACTCCTCTCCCCTTGATAGATTTAACCGACCATGGCAGTATTCATGTTTTGCTAAACTGCTCAAATAATGTCATGCCTGGCATGTCCTTGCTTGGACCTATTATCTTCTTCTGTCTGATAAGGTAGCTGATCAGGCTTGTTGCTTGTTTGACATGTTTATTCCTTAGTTCATGTGTAAGTGTTGCAGTGCACAACAACACAAGGATAATGTACAGTGGAAGTTTTGTGGAAGTGGGCTCTAATAGCAGCACGCAAGGAAGCAGCAGCCACAACAAACAGGGCCTACCGCAGACTTGAACACCCATGTTCAAAAAAAATTTGTCGAATCGGACACCTTGAATCCGAGTCGGATTCTGACACCCATGTCTGATTTTGAGTAGTATTTCCCATGTCTAAATTTTTTTTGCCAAATCAAACAACCGAATCCGAGTCAGGGTCAAACTCCTATGTCGGTGTCCATGTAACACTGGCCTACGGGAGCAACTGCATGCAGCTGGATAATGACTTGGTGATCAATATAGTTACTTGGGTATTAAGTTGTTCGTTTAATTTAGATTTCAGTATATCTTTAGATGGTTGGTTATTAGATTAGTTCCAGTTATTATATAAGGGGGAGTCAACATCTTTGGAGAATAAGCAAATAATGGAATAACTATGTAACTATCAGCTTGTCTTTCTTTGGCAGCCTTTAATTTCTAGATCTGTTCCTCCCCAATCGGCCCCCTCGTTTACCTAGGGCAGCTCTACTTTAGGTTGTCGATGCCCGACCTCTCTCCAATGGATGCTTACCCATTCTAAAGTAACATTCAGAACAGGAAGTTGTAGATAATTCCAGCTTTACTATTCTTTTTCATGCTGGCACATGCTTCTATCCAAAAGTATGTAAAATGGCAAATGGAAAAGATGGTGTTTCATTTGGATTCAGATTTTTGAAGTACTTCATTTTTTAGCACTTTTACAGTACACTAAATTTATTATAAACCGTCCATTCTTTTCGATCTAATGGATCAAATTAACTAAAATTTATTTATACTTATATGGTAGTAGGATAGTAGAAATACCTTAACAAATCAACGATCGGATCTAATTTCTACTACCTACTATATACTACTATAACTAGGGATGAAAATTGTACAGAAACAGTCGGTAAATGACTATTCCGTTTCTGTTTCCATATTTTTTACCGGTAATGGAAATGAAATCAAAAACCCCAAAAACAGATACGGAAAAGGATAGTGATGGAAACGAATGCGGAACTGAACGGAGCGGATACGAAAATGAAAACGAAAAATTCCACAAGAACATAACACATAATTAGAATATACATGACCACAAGAACAATGTAAAACATTCCACCTCCAATGTGGACAAAAGAATAGTGTTGTCTATTGGTATCACTAAAAAGTTTTTTCTCAAGTTTGTCAACTGAAGGCTCGTTATTTGTCTATCATATCAAACCATCATGTCCTCCATATAATTATCATCGATATCCTCTTGCTCCACTAACTACAAAGATATAACGCCCTAAAAATTGTATATTATTATTCGATGTTCACTTATAATTTTTTGAGATTTATCCTGGATTTTCTGGATTTTACTATTTTTAGATTTATAAAATTAATTTATTTATGAAAAATAAAAACAAAATTATGCTGAAAATAATTTTTCTAGGTTCAAAATGTTGCAAAATATTTTTAAGAATTTTTTTGAAATTTTTGAACTTTATTTGATATTTTATATAAAGCTATTTGTATTTATGAAATTATTTTAATTCGAAAATAAATATAAAATCTCCATTCTCCTTTTTGGGCCAAGCCCATTCCCCTTTCGGACCGTTTCTATTTTTAGTTTCGGGTTTCACTTATATGGAATTTCTGTTTTCATTTCTGTTTTCGTGAGAATTGGCTCTCCCGTTTCCGTTTCCGACAAAAAATTTCCGTTTTCATTTTCGTACCGATTTTTCCATTTCTGTTTCCGACAAAGGCTTCCGTTTTCGTTTTTCTTCGGAACGGTCAGGAACTTTCCGTTCCATTTTCAACCCTAGCTGTATCACCCTGATTTCCGCTTCTATTTTCTACCGTCGATTGATCATTTAAATTGGCATCAGTAAATTAAAGACGCGCTTTGTATTTAGTTTAAGAATGAACTTTCAAACTAGAACCCGGTAGACATAAACAAATGGTAGTTTCCCACTAGTTGTGTGTTCTTCAACTATTTAATTTCATGCCATCCGTACCAAAATATCAGCGAATGGACAGAAAGAAACAAAAAAAATAGAGAGAAGACAGACATGAGGAGACCCCATCCACCTACTGCCATTCTCCATCCCTGTTCTATTTTTTTTTCTTTAAAATACCATCTTACAAAAAAATAGAGAGAAGACAGACATGAGGAGACCCCATCCACCAACTGCCATTCTCCATCCCTGTTCTATTTTTTTTCTTTAAAATACCATCTTACTCTTCTTGCCATTTCTTTTCCTTGGGCGAGAAGCTGCAGCACGCCACTTCTAGCACTGCCTTCCTAACGAACACATCCCATCTCTTCTTCCCTTTTTGCTGTATTTACTTCTCCAGCCAACAAGAACAACAAGAACTCGAGCCTCTACCTGCAGTACCACCTTTATTCCCTACACCTACTAGCACTCCTGATGGCAGCTAAAAGCCAATGGAAAAAAGGAAGGCAGTAGCATAAGCCCTCCCACCACCTTCAGTGCCTCCCACGCCTCCTCACTCAGCCCTTTTCCCCTCTCCTGCTAGCTTTTACTCCTAGGACAGCAAGAACATCACCATGAAGAAAAGAACAACTCTTCCCTCTAAATACATCTCTCCTTCAAATCACCTCCAAAAACCCCAAATCAACCCTTGCATGCTATACCATTACATTCCTCATCATGCAAGCATCCCTTTCCCACAAACATTTTTCGCATGCAAGATATTTTGAGTGGTTTTGAGATAGAGGAAGAGAGAAGTAGCAACAACACTGGCTTGGTTGGTGCTCTCAGACAAGCATGGCCAGCATGCAGTGATGCATGCACGCCGCTACGAGACACGACAGAGAGGCGCGGGCAGCCGTGGTGGTGCAGTGGTCGCCGGAGCTTGGTGCGCTGGCCGTATGCCGTGGTGCGTGCTCGCCAATGCTAGGATGGCCATGGCGGCGCAACAGCCCACCATGGTGTGACGTCGGGTGGAGCCCGAAGTGGCACCGGGGCACAGCCGGAGGCGAGCGGCAGCCCATGGCGGTGTGTGGGGGCGGCTAGGCCCGAAGCCAGGCGCGATCACGGCGTAGCTCGGCGGGCTGCGGGTCGAAGGCGGCCAAGTGTCAAGGCGCTGCTGTGGCATGGTTGTAGGCACTTTGGTGTGGCGCGGAGCATCACCAACGGCGGTGCCGAGGTCGGGACGCGCATTACATCGCGGTGGCCAGCGTGCGACACCGGCACTGGCGTGGCACATGGAGGTGCTGGGAGCTGGTTCTTGGCCAAAGGCGAAGGCCAGCATGAGGCGTAGTTTCACGATGCACCGGGTGGCTCATCCCTCGGGCACGACGCATGGCGTAGCCGCGGCTGAGGCGAGGCGGTCACGCACACTTGGCTTGGCTCGGTGCAGTGAGACGATCGAAACAGCTTGAGGATGCCGGAGATGCTGGCTCGACTTGGCGTAGAGCTGCTGCGGCCGGGGTGATACGGCGGCACGCAAGGCCATGGTGCAACCGAGAGTGGCTGTGGCATGGCAGCAAGCCTCCACACTCAGCCCTTCCCTATGTTATTTCTTCTTTCATACAAGAACAACAGCTAGCAGCAAGAAGCAACCTCCCTCTCTAATCTTCTCTCCTCCTAAATGTTGGAACAAGCCACCAAACTTTTGGAATAACTCTCTCTTTTCATTCTCTCTCTCTCTCTCTCTCTCTCTCTCTCTCTCCCCCCTCTCTCTCTCTCTCTCTCTCTTGTTTTTTCTTGCTTATAAAGACCTACCTCTATATTTATACTAAAAACTACAGCTCAAATAACGAAATAGGACTATACTTCCTTGTCCTAATCCATCTCCTATTTCCTTATCCTAATCCATCTCCTCATCCTATTCGGACTCTTAGGCCATGTTTGGATGGGCTAAAGCTAATTGTTAGTTGGCTAATGGCTAGGGCTAATTGTTAGCTAACTAATAATTAGTCCATCTAAAATTAGTCTAGGGTTGTTTGGATACATGGCTAATGGTTGAGCTAATTTCTTAGAAAAGTCATGTTTGCCTCTCATAACGGACTGGGGAGTGGACGCACGGGTGAGGAAGTGAGGATAAGGCCAGCGCGAGGGTATTTCAGACTTTCCCTAGCGTGTTACCTGCTATTAGCCCAAATTAGCTCCTCCCCACCAGCTAATGGACTAATTGTTAGCTGAGGGGTTAGCTAAAAATTAGCCCACCTATTAGTCTTCCTGTTTGGATAGACTAGGACTAATTTTTAGCCAGCTAACAATTAGCCCAAGGATCCAAACATGACCTTAATCAAAATTCTAACTAATTACAAGATTATTTCTAACATTCTTGTAACATTTAATCTCTAACACAGCTCTAACTAGTCTTCCAAATTTTTCTCAAATTTTCTTCTTTCTTTTATCTTTTCTCTCACCTCTGTTTTCTCCATTGCATTGTTCTTCCTTGCGTGCTATGCATCGCTACTTCCAGGAGCTCCTTCCTGCTGCCGCCGCCTAACGCCCGGGTTGACCTGATTTCTTGCATCGTGCTCACGATCTTTGCTTCTTTGGACGAGACCGGCTCCACTGCGCGCTGCTGAACTGCATGTACGTGAACTCCATAACGTATACTTGTACGTGGGAAACTTTTAGCCGCATGTCCCTTTTGACTTCCCACATGCAATCGCTAAATCAAGACACCCTTGCCACTTTGCATGCACAAAACTTTTTGCTGCCAAGGCAATAGCTTCGTCACCATGCTATCACCTTCTTTTTTATATGCATTTTCTTGCACCGTCTCTCAAGTCGCGTCTGAGCTAACACTGGATGTCACACCCAACATGCCCGCTTGGGACCTCTCCTTCCCTAAATTTTCAGTCTCATGATAAACTTTCTTACAAGTTTTCAGAGAAATTTTGTACAACTGGTTTGGGGACCTTATCTTTATCAACAGATCTTTGTTCTTGTCATAAATACACAAGAACTCCGCCTGCAGCTCCACCTTGCACCCTTCTTCTGCCAATTTCTCGAGACTGAATATGTTGTTACACAGCCTCAGTATATAGTGAATTTCAAAAAATAGTTTCTGATCGCCATTATTGCATTGTACCAGTATCATTCCTTTGCCTCTTATCTCCACCGTTGAGCCATCATCAAACTTGACTTTTTCTGAAATTTTCTCGTCAAGCAAATGAAACATAGAGCGATCTCCAATCATATGATTGCTTGCTCCATTGTCCAAGTACCACAGATTAGTATAATCGTGGCCATCTTCCTCTATGCGTAGTTTAGGAACTATGTTCTCCTTGTTCAACATCAGTACATTTGGCACCTCTTCTTTGCACAATGAGAAGACTAGAGCTGGTTCGTCGCCTTCACCGCCTTGGGTGAGGTTCACCTCCTCCGACAATCCGAAGCAAAGTGCCCATACTTGCCACAGTTGAAGTACTTTATGTGACTGCGACACTCCGCCGCGTAGTGATCATATTTTTCACATTCAAAACATTTGATATGTGACTTATCTCTTGATCTGTTATCACCATCTTGCTCAATCTTATCTCCTGGCCACCTCTGCATCCCCAGCCATTGAAACCATCGCGCCCACGCCTGCGGCTACTTGATGAGCCATGACCATCCTTGGTCCATGGTTCCTTGTGGAACTACTTTCCATCACTTCTTGTATCTCTCTTTAACAGCAACAACTGCTCGTTACGTGACTGCTACTCCTTCTCGTTACGAGACTGATACCCCTTTAGCAGCTCCTCATGCGCCTTGAGCGAACCAATGATCTCCTCAATTTTCATGTTCCCCATATCAGGGGAGTACATGAGCGTGGTGATGATAGGTACGAACTTTTATTGTAGCACCCGCAGGTACTTCTTCGCTGCCACAGATTCTGTTATCTTATCGCCGAGAGAAGTAATATGGTTGTACAACGAAGTAAGCTTACCAGCGAACTCGTCCACCGACTGGGTTTCTCCCATCTGCAGATTCTCAAAACCGTTCTGTAGATTTTGTAGTCACACCTCCTTCACGCAGTGAACTCCCACGTGAATCTTCTGAAGCGTTAGCCATGCTTCACGTGCTGTCTCCTTTCTGATGAGCTGATGCATCATCGAATCTGGTACCGACTGATAGATCATAGGATATGCGGTCTGATCTATCCTATCATCTTCCAGCCTTTCCCTTTGGATCAACTGCACCCCAGACACCCTGGACGCGCAAGTTTGCCTTTATCTTTATTGTCCAAACTAAATAATTGTCGGTCGTCAAGAGGGGATACTGGAGGAATATTGTAACGACCGGAATCCCCCCCCCCCGCGCCAACGCCGCCAATGGCCGCCCCGCCCTTTTCGCACGCGCTGTTGCGCCGCCGCCCTGCCTTCCCCCCTATAAAGCCCCAGGACCCCCCCTCTCTACGCGCACCTCTCCTCTTCCTCCCTCGCCGACCCCTCCTCCCCGAAGCTCGGCGCCGCCCGAGCCGCGCCTTCCTCCGACCTCCACGGCTCCGCCGCCTACACCGCCAGCTCCGCCCTCCCCCGCCGACGCCGGTGCGCTCGCCGCCCCACCCCTGCCACACCCTGGCGGCGCCGCACCGCTCCGGCCTGGCCATGTGGCCGCTCGGGCCACGCCCCCGCGCGCGTGCGCACGGTGCACCGGGCTGCGTGGACTTGGTCCACGGCCCGGACGGTCCCACCTGTCCGCGCGTTTAAAAAATAATAATAATAATTCAAAAATCAAATCTCGGCCAGCGTCGGCATGTATGATAAACCGGATTTTCTTTTAACAAATAAATCCGAAAATGCCACTAACGTCAGCATTGCACACTAATTCGGATTTTCTTTAGAAAAGTAATTTCAAAAATCCAGAAAAATCATTTTTTTTTTAAACTTCCGGGAGCCCATTTTCGCCCGTTCGAACTCTGTTTGGCTCCATTTTCTTCCTAAATTCATCTAAAAAATTAAATTTCAGTTTAGTGCTAGTTTGAAACTTAATTTGAATTTATTTGGATTTTATTTAAATTTGGTTGCTTTTCACATGTAGATTACAAAGAGTAGACATTATTTAGTCATGCTTAGAACTGAACATAGGAAGTTTTGGGGGATTTATGCCAAAATAATGTCCCGTTAAAATGGATATTATGATGTTAGTATTACTGTGGAAATAGTATGGTTAAAATGAAAATGACTTGGACCGGACGAGAAATGGTTGGAAAGTGGTGTGGTTATCATACTGGGTTTGTGGAAAGCCTCGCCTAATCAATTAAGGACTAGTCTGAGTTTCGCTGAATGTAAAGCCTAACCGTGCTACCCCGAGTCTGGAATGGGACAGACATGGCTAGCCATATTAATTCATATCATGGACAATCATGCCATATGGGGGTAGTGGTGTGGTGAAAGCGTGAGGCTGCCACTTTGGCGCAAGAGGAGGGCTTCTGAATAGAGGGATTCTTTCAACAGTGAAACCTTAGCGGGCATGACTATATGTATGAATTTTTATAAGAGTCTTGCCATGATTTAGAGCTACCTGGAATTGTGCATGCTTTGAAGATTTGACGACATTACCTCATCGGTAATCATTGCGAAATATACACTGATCATAAAAGCTTGAAGTATATATTCACCCAGACCGAGCCCAACTTGAGGCAAAGAAGATGGCCAGAGCTGATAAAGGGATCTCGGTATCCATTATCATCCGGGGAAAACCAATGTGATAGCCGATGCATTGAGCAGAAAAAGCCATGTCAACATGATCGGTGCTAGAGAAGGTCTACCTGAGTTATATCAGGAAATGAAGAGGTTGAATCTGGAAATTATCACTAGCGGATCAGTGAATGCACTTGAAGTACAACCCACACTTGAGATCAAATCAGAAAAGCTCAAAAAGAGGATGCATATATCCAAGAGATTAAGAAGAATATGAGAAGAGGAAAATCTCCAGGATTTTCGGAGGACGAACAAGGTGTTATATGGTTCGAGAATAGGTTGTGTGCCAGACCATAAAGAGATAAAGGAAGTACTACTTCTGGAAGCACGTCTCCATTCTCCATTCATCCCGGCAGTACAAAGATGTATCAAGATTTGAAGGAAAAGTACTGGTGGGTTAGCATGAAGAGGGAAATTGCAGAGTATATTGTTCGTTGTGATGTCTGTCAGAGGGTTAAAGCAGAACATCAGAGACAACAGGCCTGTTACAGCCATTATCAGTCCCAAAATGGAAATGGGAAGAAATTGGAATGGATTTCATCACTGGACTTCCTAAAACCAAACAGGTTATGATTCCACTTGGGTAATAGTGGACCGTCTCACCAAGAACCCATTTGGTGGAAATAAACTGGCAGAACTTTACATAACCAAGATTGTGTGTCTACATGGAATTCCTAAGAAGATCGTCTCAGATCGAGGCTGTCACTTTAGTGCAAGAGGGGGCTTCTGAATAGAGGGATTATTTCAGTAGTGAAACCTTAGAGGGCATGTATGAATTTTTATAGGGGCCTTGTCATGATTTTCACTATCACTCACTAAAGGAAGTGTGTTGACACAAGGGGAATATTATGTCTTGTGGGTAAAGTTGTACTACCTTTGCAGAGTGTCAAACTAATCGATTAGCCACGCCAGCGGTTATGGGCATGCTGAGCAAGCCATCCTCAGATTAGATTATGGTAATTTAAAATTTAGTTTACAAAAATGATATTGGGATGGAGGGAGTCCATCAGGGGTAAAGACTTAGAATATTCCAGGAGTGATTCCTGAGTCATAAACAAAAATGTCTAAATTTGAGTGTCTATAAATTATGCCATTTAAAATTATTTAAAATGTTTAGTAAACTGTTGCTTTGCGCTTAAATGAACCATAAAACCTTCCTTGCCTGCACATTTATATTGCATTTCCGGTGTGATTTGTTGAATACGCTAGTACTCACCCTTGCTTAATTTACTGCTTCAGAGTACCACGATGGTGAGGATCAGTTGGACTAGGCCGTGACCCCCGTCGATTGCCTGTGGCAAATAAATTGGGCCATATATATTGCTCTTCAGTTCCACTACTTTTATTTAGTCGTTTATTTATTTGCTGGCCTGCGTGCTATTTCATTTGTAACTCTAAATATTTATTATTAATAAAGAACGATGGATATGCTTTGATTTCGTTTCTACTGTGTGTACTAGCATTTCCTGAACCAGTACAGAATACACAATACACAGATGATTTCGCAGTTGTTTTTCTGGGGTCCAACAAATATAGACCCACTCTGGGTCCTCGCCTTCTCGCCCATGATCTTACGCAGCTCTTCTTGCGTTGTGCCTTTTCTGCCTTTTTTTTTTCCTTGCGTTGCTACTGACGTTTCTTTGTTCTACAGTTTCGTGTTGCTACAGTAAAGCGCTAATTACTGTAGCTTCGGCCGCTGCCCCCACGAGCGCGCGAGGCTGTCGCTTGCTTCACCTCTGTTGCATGTGCACCGCGTACGTCTTCTGGCCACTGTACAGCACGACGCCTCACGCTCCTTTTTCTTGCGTCACGCTGCCAGGAGGTTGCAGTTTGGTTTGCGACCGTACGTGAACTTGCTTTTAGTTCACCTTGAGTTCTACCACGCACTGTACGCACGTCTCGTGAACTTGTGCTTTTTTTCACGATGCTTAGTTCGTATGTGCAAAGGAGACTTCTTTGCATTGTTCCCTTATATTTGGTTGCCATCTCGCAGGAGCCAGGCCGTAGGAGCCTGCACCACCCTAGCCTGGTTCCGGAGAAATGGTTATGAAGCTCGTTTTCCACAAGCCTATCTATGAGTGCTTTGTGCATTGTGCTGGTCAGACTCTCGCACCACGCGCAGACAACCAAATAGACATCTTGCATGCGTAGGTGCAGACTCATGCGACACAAGGAGCAACCAAACGCTGGTTCCTGACTCCTGCGAGTCTGGCTACGTGAAACCAGGCAACCAAACAGCCACAGTTGCTTTACCTTACACAACTAATGTTCCGGAAACTCCAGCCTCGCCACAGTACCACCTCCTAGTACCCCTGCTATCTACTGACAACACGAAGCACCTCTCTGTAGCGCACGTCACGTTGTCACGTTGCTCGCACTTGCCTCGCGGACAATTCGATGAAATCAGTGCCAGACGCTTCCTTCAGGAATGCCAAAACCTTAGCTCTCATACCAATTGTTGGAACAAGACATCAAATTTTTGGGATAATTTCCTCTCTTTATTATTTCTCTCTCTCTCTCTCTTGCTTTTTCTTACTTATAAAACTCGACCTATCTCTATATTTATATTAAAAACTACAGTTCAAATAATGGAATAGGATTCTACTTCCTTGCCCTAATCCACCTCCTATTTCCTTATCGTAATGCACATCCTCATCTTATTCGGACTCTTAATCAAAACTCTTAACTAATTACAAAGTTATTTCTAACAGTAAACACCACCAAAAAAGAACTAGCCTATGTATATTATGCCACTGCATTCCTTGTCATCTAAACTTTTTCATTCTCATGATAACTTCTCGGTTTCAAAAGTTTGGAGGAAGGGAGAAGGAGAATGGGAAAAGAAAGAAAAGAGGCGCAGGAGGAGTTCGGCCAAGCCAAGAAAGAGAAGGAGAAAGAAAGGAATGGAAGAAAAGAGAAAAAGAAAAAAAAAAGAGAAAAAGAAAAGAAGAAAAGGAAAAAAGAAAAAGGAAAGAGAAAAGAAAAGAGAAAAAAAGGGCGGATCCGGATTTTCAGTGTTAAACCTAATTTTCGATCACATGCGGTTAAGGAGTTGTCCGTAGAGAATTTATTCGTTTTTTATGTTACTCTAAAATTTCCGTTGTGTGTGTGTGTGTGTGGAGAGAGAGAGAGGATTGCTAGTGTGCTATCGATAGCACAAATCCTCCATGCTATAGCGCTGTGTTTGGATTTGTGCTATCGAAAAGCACGCACACACACGCATATATATATATGGTTTTTAGTCATGCATGTTGCATTTAAATCTTGATCATTTCATAATCATGCACGCATGCATTAAAAATTTGTCCGATAGTCTATGTAGATACCCATTGAGTCTCAAATTAATCGGTAGTATAAATATGCATTGCTTTTGCTATGTACGAATAATTCAATTGTCGAAGTAAAATATTGTTTGTCAATTGGTGCATGTTGGAATTATTTAATTTAGTATATTACCATGCCGGAGCGAAATATTAATTGTCAGATGATTATTACTGGAATTTATAAATTAATAGATTGCATGGTTGTAGACTAATATTAGTGGAATGACATGAAAATTAGTTAGTGGGTCCTATATGATTGGAATTATGGAAATCTCCTCTTAAGATAATATTGATGGTTGCAAGATTGTAAATAAATAGATTTTCTAAGCAAATAAAATGCTGATATAACAGTAGATCATGTATGTCTATAAATTGCTAGTTATTTTAACTTGGTGCATATCCTAGTACTTATATATGAGGAAAGAACCTGAGGTGTAGGCTTGTTAGATATCTATGTAGGCTTCTCTTTTAATAGTGGCATTATAAATATGTATGTTGGGTTGACTTACATTTATGTTACATGTACATGCTAGTTCCATAGTATTACTCTCATGGACTTAAGTAAAAGAAATGGATACAAGTGTAAGTATTTCGTGATTATCGATAATTGTCTTATTGATAATGTTATATAGACCTTAAGATAAAAAAATGTCTCTGTATATGTGAGGGATTGTGCTGAAAATATGAAAAATGGAATTAATCTAATATTGTCTCTTAGACCATTAGAGGGTGTCCATTGCCTTTTATATTGGATGCATGTAGCTAGGTTGGACAATGCTTGATGTATGAAAAATGGTAGCCTAGTGTATATTTTCTCCTCGGCCTCTAAATTGAGAAATTATGTATGATTAGTTGAGGTAGCTCACTGCTATGATGTCTTGCTTTAATGCTTTGGATGCTAAATGAATGGAAATAGCAAGTTATCTTCGTAGAAGTACTAGAGTGTATGCGTGGATATGTTTTCTGTGGCACACGGAATATACTCTTCATAAATAAAGTTGAAATATTCTAAAACATGTTAAAAGGACTAGTGAAATTTATTTTGTCACCTCTCTGTTTTTATGGTCATTCTTTTTCATACTACTTTTGATGGTAAAATAACTCTTGTCAACAAAAGTTAACAGTTTTGCGATTTCTGGAATTTCAACAACATAGAGCATTCAGATATTTATAACTTTTCATTATAGCTCCAAATTGAGTGAGGTTTGCTTCTAAAAATTCTATGATTCATGAGCATTCTGTTTGTGCAGTTAGATTTGGATTTTTGCTTCTGTTTTGCATTCTTGGTATTTATCTTTATGTTTGTTTGATTAGACAACACTTCCTGCGAAACCATGGATGAGCAACATTAGAGGGAATTGTGTAAGTTAGGCATGCATGTTAAATTAGTGGATCTTTCGTAGATCATGACACCTAGTAAGTGATATGGCTTGCATAGAAGATGCAAGTCCCTTATAATGGATGTTCTAGGAGTTGTAGGATTGGCCCTCACATCATTTTCATATATATCATTCTCACATGCATCATCCTCATAAGCATCATTCTCATATGCATAACCATTTATGTAATACTTGTATGTATGTTGTTTGTACCAAAGAATAGTAACTTCGGATTTATTTGCTTGTATGTATATCGACGATGGAGTGAACACGCGAATCGTAGAACAATGTGAGAGGTTCGGGACTAGATGACGTTATTGGTACTCTGATCAACTAAAAGCAAAACCAATTGTTTAACAAGCAAGGCAAGCACCCTCATTTGATCATGTTGATCCCATATTTTACGGTGTCTTTTGTTTTTATCAAAGTATTATGCATGCATGTAATTTCTATAAAGATGCTATGTTGTGGGAATCGGTAGTTGTAATCCCATGAATTGTGGGGTTTTCTTAATTATGTTGACATGAGAACCTTGTTGAACCCTAAGCTAGGTCTAGGCATTATATGAATGTTGAATGGGTATAATCGAGTGATAATTGCATATGCTTAGCCATGCTATAGAAGCTAATAGGATGGGAACGCAACGTGATCAAATTTTGGTTTATGTTGGACATGATTAAAGGCTGTGGATATTTTAGTAAAAATAAAAAAAAATATGATTTGACACGGCGCGAGATATATTTAACTGGATGTACAAGGAATAAACCTGTACGGTGCAAGGGATGGACTTGCATGTAGTTTGGGGGAGATCTCACCTTAGTCAACCTAAGAACCGAACTTGATGCAATCAGCTGAGTCAATTTGTGCAACCGCATGTGCTAGTATGGGATAGCCTTAACTTAGTACAGTAGTTGGGGCTTAGCGTTGCATTTTGTAGGCCGAAGTAGTACGGATGAAACGGGTGTACGATGTCGTTCTAGGTGCTCCCTTCACCAAGGCGTTTGGATCAAAGCATTCCAATACAACGGTGTATGCCTTGCTTTGCGGTAAAAGACGTGATGGGGCGTAAACCATCGTTAGAACTGTATGTTCGGATCTGGATTAGCGCGATGGGGCATAAACCATCGTGAGTATTGTGTGTATGGGCTGGATTTCCACTGCCATAGCAAAGGTTAGACATCATTGGAGCTAGTGCAAGGCTAGACTCTAGCGAATGGAACAGTTTCGTTACAGTCTAGCAAAACGGGTACGGGAAGTATCGCGTGGCATGGTTGATATGATTGCTAGAATGTGTCATGTGGGTAAAGTGTACACTCTCTGCAGAGATTTAAATCTAATTAATTAGTCATGCTCACGATCATGTGCACCTTAGGAAATAATGTCAAGTATAGTTTTGGTTTTGCAAAGATTTTAGAACATGTGTTATACCGGGGAGGTACGTTCATATCAGGGAGGTATGTACTTAAAAGCCATGGGTGGCTGTGATTTACTCGCTATTCGTGGCCATGTAGGGTCATGAAATGATAAAATTAAACTCTATTTGTTGTTATTAGTTTCATAACAATTGGTCTTTTCAAATTTCAATAATGTTTAATATCCTACTCCATTGCAAATAAAATCTGCCTTATGCTGAAAATAAACTTAGTGTAAAAGCTTATTCCTTTAGACTAACCTTGCATGTACATTTACTTCCATACACTGAAGTTTTGCGAGTACATACGTGTACTCAATGTTGCTTGTTAACATTTATTTAGAGGATGAGAGAAGGAAGACATTCGCTTGGTTTCCTCTACTTTCGGCAGTGATGGCCTATAGGGTCACGGCCGCAGTCAGACCTTTCTTGTGGTTTTGTTTTCAATTGATGGTTCGCAATTTAAATTTTAGGCTGGTGGCCTACAATGTTCTTATAACTTCTTCATTTAATTGGCCACATTTACTTATTTAATGTTTTTCCGCTGTCTTTTGTTGTTGTAAGCAGGTGACGCATAATCTCTGTCCGAAACCGAATTCCTGGGTGGTTTTTGGGTCGTGACAAATGCACCGTAAAATTTCTCTTGTCTTAAGTTGTCTTTTACTGAATATTTGCTATCGACTATAAGTGAATGAAATATACTCCCTTTTGGAGCTGCATAAAATAAATAAACGAAAAAGGAAAAATCTATAGCAAACCTGGCCCAAGTCCACTGCCGGGTTCAAGCTCTTGCCACAGTCATACAAAAGATCACTCCTTAGTAAAGTAATTGCTCCTGTAAGAAGATCAATCTCCACCTGCATTTTCAGAAGATTTTGAACAGAAAAACTATCACGTAACTACAATTGAACTGCAGTCGTGCAATTGACATTTAGCTGGGAATTTGGTGCACCTCACTCATACCAGCTCCATAGATCAGATAGCTATTGGAATCTTGGCCAGGTACCCTGTGACACCTCGGAGTGTCGTAACCTTATTATTGAGCATGATAAGGTTAAATACAGTATGAGATGTGGAAATAAGGTTAAAATCATAAGGATCGGGGGTTAATAACGTTTCCGGGCCGCTTTAGAGGCCGTTTGGTTTTGGGCCTTCCGGGAGTTTTGGGCCTTGGTGGGCTTTGGTGGGATGGATTAGGACTCCGTGAACGGACTAGGATTGGGTGGACGGCTGATAAAAGGGGCTCCCCCCCCCCCCCTTGCGCCCCTGCTGCTGCTGTTGCGCCCCCCCCTCCCCCTCTTCCGCCCCTCTCCTCCCTCCCCCCCCCCTACGCCCTAGCCCCCCAAAACCGTGCGCCCCCCCTCCCTTTCCTCCACCTCCACACCACCTCCCCTCCACCCCTTGCTGCCCGAGGGTGGCCTCCCCACCCCTGCACCTTGTGGAGTCATCCCGTGGAGCGAGGAGCGAGGAGCGAGGAGCGAGTAACGTGGAGCAAGGAGCGATTCGCGAGGAGATTGATTGGAGTTTTGCGCTTCGGGCAAAGGTATGAACATGAGGATCCTTGGATTTGATCTAGGTACTGTTATTAGGGTGTTTATCAAGTTTTTAGATCAATTGGAGGCGCTGGTTTGAAGTAATTTGGGTTAGATCTAAACTTGTCCACGTTTCTGTTTTCGGGCAGATTGAGCAGTCGAACTAGGGTTCGAGTTTCCGTCGATTTAGAATCCGAATCAGACCGTACGGACTTCTAGGAAGTTGTAGATAATTTAATTATCTTTCCGTGGACGTAAAGCACGTTAATTTCCGATCAGCCGTTTGAAAGTTATGGCTGTTTTACCGAGCGCCTAAAAATCTGTGACGTAACTGGAACAGATTGTGGTAATCTGTAGATTAAACAATTTTAGAGTCCGAATCAGTCTTTCCCTATAACTAGAAAAAGTTGGGAAATTTCCTAAGCTTCGCGACGGTGTACTCGTTTATTCGATTTGGAGTCCCAGAACTCAAGTTATGCTTTATGCAAGGTTGCTGTCCCGCCGACAGAACCTCTGTTTTTAGGTTTTGCGAGTAGTTGGCAATGTCGGGTTAGATGGGGCGTGTGTACTGTTTTGAGGTTATGATTGTGAGTGTGTGATGCCTATGTGCAGGTGGTGTGACCACGGAAGTTCCCTCTTCTTCCCGCCAATCCGTTGCACGTGTTTGAGGCAAGTGTGTTGTGATGGATAGCAAGTTGTAGGTTGCATGTTGAAATTAGATGGAATTGCCTACATGATATATGTCCACTTGCCATGTGTTAATGAATGATATGATATGATGAGCATGTTTAACATATTATGATGCCATGTGTTAATATGTGAATTAAATATGATAATTGGCATGGTTGCATGCATGTCATGAGATAGGGCGAGGGCGGTGAGAAAGTCTTAACTAGTCCGGCAAGGTCGGTGAGAAAGTTATGACTAATCCGGAACGCCATTGAGTAAGTCCTATGTCGTGATTCCATCCACGTGGTGTTTGGAAGCGAGTAGGCACCCTCCATCTTCGGGATGGAAGGGAGGAAAGGGTGCACACCGACGGGTGTGTACTTCCCATACCGGTATGAGGTTCCAGAGGGTCGAGAGCAATGCATTACATCGCATACAAATTGATGATGATATTGATAAGTATTCATGAATGAGATGTTATACATGATGAAAGATGTTATTGACTTGTTGTTATGCTTGTTGTCCATTGCAGTATGCTTGCTGAGTTTTCGAACTCACCCTTGTGTTTTCTTGTTGTTTTAGGTACCATGAGAACGGCATGCGGGAAAGGGGAATAGTCACACGCTCACACATTGCTTCACCTTAATGTTTCCCCAAGTCAATTCATTTAGTTTGATAATAAATTGCGTGTGATGGTCTTTAAAATTAAGTCTTAGCTTGGTTAATGAGAGTTCTATGGTTTGTTTGACACTTGGAACCTTAAGAGCTTAATGTTAGTCTCTTATTGTCGTTAAGACTTTATTTATTGCTGTTTTAGATGTTTCTCTTATTGCCATATAATGCTATATCGTTGTTGCTCCTTAAATTCATGATAAAACAAAGGAGGTGCTGCCGAAATCTCGGTTTTTAGTCTATGCACCTTTGCTGGAATTTGATGTTAGTGTGGTATTTAGATGTTGTTTAGCTTATGTTTGGTAACATTCAGGCATAGTAAATGCCGGGGTGTTACAGTTGGTATCAGAGCGGTCAGAGGTCCTTGGAATGTGAATTTTTAGTGTCATGCTATAGGGTACAACTAAAATTTGATGTGGAATAACGTAGAAACATGGCTTAGGTCTTAACTAAAACTTTGTTATAGGATAGCAACATTAAAACTTGTAAAAGTGGTATAACTAATCTAAAATCTGACACACTTGGTTGCACAGTAGGATGGGGTTTTGATTCATCATTGCATTGCGCTTAATTATTTAATGAAGGATATGCTTATGATGATGTTTGATCTATGATCTTGATTGTGTGATTTTGTGTTTATGTTTTGTGTTTGGATGGTTGTCTGTCTAAGCAGCCATGCCAAGGGTAGAGGTCAGGACGCCATGGCCGTGGAGGCCAAAGCGAGGCTCCCAGAGAGTTGCGGAGTCTGCTCAGTATAAATGATTGGGTTGTTCCTGTTGTGGTGATAAAAGTGGGGTTGTGGTGCCGAAGGGTTTCGGTCACCTCTTTTGGTTCATAGTAACGGTGAGGTTTGACGGTGTGGCGGTTAGCGCCATCACCGAAGAACTATTAACCCTCGTAGGAGAAGAATGCTTATCCTTTCTGTCCTTGATCGGGTAGTTGACTGGAGTCAAATAGAAGAGTTGATGGTGGTTCCCTTCGGTTGTTCTCTCTGCTCGACGGTCGGTTTCGCTGTTTTCTTGGCTTTAGTTGAGCTGAACCAAAAGAAAAGTGTTTTGCATTGGATTTTCGCGGATCGTTCGAAAGCGGTGGTGAGCACCGTGCTTGAGTGTGGTTGGACCGAGTTGCAACCACCGCGGGCAAGCCCGCCATACGGGACGAGTCTGCCGGATGAATCCCGGTAGCATCATCAAGTGGGAGACGGTGCCTTCTCCTCCCACTCCGGTAGCGTCTTCTAGAGGATCGGTGCACTTGATGGTCGCTCTGTTTCTCACCACCCTTTGCGTGGCGCCACCGGCCATCGTGCCCGCACCTGCCTGGCTTCCTCCTCGCTTGCCTCCTCCGCCCCAGCCTTGATGGGGCATCACCGAGTCGGGCTCATACGTCCCGGCGCCACCAGAGTGTACGCTTTGCCGACCGCCGAGTCACCGGCATCCAGAGGTGGTTTCGGTACTCTGCTTTCGTGGATTCCGTTGATGCCTTTGTTCTATTTGATTCCGGAGCATCCTACTCTTTTGTGTCGTCGGAGTTTGCTAGTAGAGCTAAGTTGGGAGTTCAATGGATTTCTCGAGTCCGTGTTAGTCGATTCTCCTGGGGTTGATTGCTAGTTCTTTGGTTTGCCCTGGTTGCACCATTGCCATTGATGATGAGGTTTTCTTTGCCAATCTCATGGTGATCCAGCTTGGCTCCTTTTGATGTCATTTTGGGCATGGACTCGCTGCATCGATGCAGTGCTAAGATCTGTTGTTTCGGAAGACAGCTTGCCTTGCAGGCCCTGGCCTGGAAGAGTTGACCTTTCGTGGTGGTATACCCTCCAGCTGGCTCTTTGCTTTGACTAGTTTGTTTTCCGTCGGCGTTTGAGGCTGTTGGGTTTCCTCATGACTTTGTCTCGAGAAACCATCTTCCTCGATTCCCATTGAGGAGATTTCTGTAGTGAAGGAGTTCGTTGATGTGTTCCCCGACGAGTTGCCTGGTCTACCTCCCGTGAGGAATGTGGAGTTTCAGATTGATCTTGCTCCGGCACTCGACCTATTTCTATCTCTCCATACCGCTTGGCTCGACCTTTTCAAGACGAGTTGAAGAAGCGATTGGAGGATCTCATGGCCAAAGGCTTCATTCGGCGTAGCGTATCGCCATGGGGAGCACCCGCCCTCTTCGTCTCGAAGAAGGATGGAAGTTGGCGTATGTGCATTGATTATCGTGCTCTTAACCAAGTGATACCAAAAACAAGTATCCTTTGCTCGCATCGAGGATCTGTTTGACCAACCAAGGGAGCAAAGGTGTTCTCCAAAATTGATCTTGATCGGGGTATAATCAGATCCGTGTGAGGGAGCAGGACATTGAGAAGACTGCTTTCTCCACTAGGTATGGGCATTATGAATTTAAAGTTATGTCTTTTGGACTAACTAATGCTCCTCGCCGTCTTTATGGAGGCGATGAACAAGATGCTACAGTACCTTGATGAGTTTGTAGTAGTGTTCATCGATGACATTCTCGATTTACTCTAAATCGAAGAGGAGCATGAGCGGCACTTGAGGCTTGTCTTTGAGTACCTTGAGGGAGAATCGGTTCTTTGCCAAGCTGAAAAGTGCGAAGTTCAATTTCGTAGTGGGTTTTCTTGGCCACATCATCAATCCAGAGGGCATATCGGTAGATCCTAGCAAAGTCTCGTGATTTTGGATTGGAAGAGGCCTTCCAATGTCAAAGAGGTGCGTAGTTTCCTTGGGTTGGCTGGATACTATCGGCGTTTTGTGCAGGATTTCTCTATCATTGCCAAGCCACTTTCACAACCGACTCGTAAGGGGATGAAGTTCCAAAGGATCGCAGAGTGTGAGCACAGCTTCCGCACTTTGAAGGAGAAGTTAGTGATCGCCTCGTTCTTACCCTTCCCGAACCGGGAAGCGCTTCACTGCTTATTCTCGATGCTTCTCGGTTGGGACTTGGTTGTGTGCTCATGCAAAATGGCAAGGTGATTGCTTATGCTTCGAGGCAGCTGAAAAAGCATGAGCGTAACTATCCCACCCATGATCTTGAGCTAGCCGTGGTGTTTGCATTGAAGATATGGAGGCATTATTTGTACTGGCGAATCTTGTGATATTTTTATCGATCACAAGAGCCTCAAGTACATCTTTACTCGAAAGATTTGAACTTGAGGCGAGAGGAGGTGGCTAGAGTTGATAAAGGATTATGACCTCACTATCCAAGTATCATCCGGGAAGGCAAATGTGGTGGCCGACGCTCTCGATCGCAAGACAATGCCCCTGTTGTTGATTGTCTTGTTGCTGATTTTGAGCGCTTGGGAGTCTCCTACTGCTTTGCCGGGACCGTGCAAGCTGAAACTCAATTGATTCTTGAGTCGGGCCGATTCTCGAGCGTGCAAAGTGGAGGCACAAAGAAGATGATCGCTTGCTCCAGCAGTGAGGAACGCCTTGAGGATGGCAAGTCGAGACTTTACCGTTGATGATGCGGGAGTTTTGAGGTTTCAGGGCCGTGCAGGCGCGTGCCCCGTAAATCTCAAGTGAAAGAAGACATTCGAGAGAAGCTCATCGCACCAGACACGGTCCATCCCGAGAGACCAAGATGTACAGGACTTGAAGAAGAATTTCTGGTGGAAAAGGATGAGAGTGGATATTGCCAAGTATGTGGCGCCTTGTGGGGTTTGCGGAAGATCAAAGCTGAGCATAAGCGTCCCGCTGGCCTCATGACCTTTGGAGATTCTGTGTGGCCATGGGATGACATCTCTATGGATTTTGTGGTCGGCTTACCTCGTACTCCTCGAGGAAGGATGCTGTTTGGGTTGTGGTGGACCGTCTCGGCAAGTCTGCGCATTTCTTTCCCATCCGCACGACCAATTCAATGAGCGAGTTGGCTCCCATCTATGTGCGGGAGATTGTGAGATTGCATGGTGTACCCAAGACCATTATCTCTCGATCGGGATGCGAAGTTCGTCTCCAAGTTCGGGAGAGTTTGCAGAGTGCTTTGGGTACGCAGCTTTGCCTTAGTACCGCTTTTCACCCTCAGACAGATGGGCACCGAGCGTACCATCCAAACTTTGGAGGACATGCTCAGGGCCTGTGTGATGGCTTGGAAGGGTAGCTGGGAAGACCATTTGCCCCTTGCAGAGTTTGCTTACAATAACAGCTACCATTCCAGCATCCGGGCTGCTCCTTATGAGGTACTGTATGGTCGGAAGTGCAGATCGCCACTTTGTTGGGATGCTGTGGGCGAGAGAGCTATTCTTGGGCCGGATTGGGTTCAGCAGACTGTTGATCGCGTGTCGGAGGTTCGGCAGAACCTTCTCGCGGCACAGAGCAGACAGAAAAGCTATGCTGATGTGAGGCGGCGAGACATGGAGTTTGAGGTGGGTGATAGCGTACTCTTGCGAGTATCTCCCACCAAGGGTGTGGTGCGTTTTGGCACCAAAGGAAAGCTCAGTCCGAGGTATGTTGGGCCTTTTCCTATCCTCGCCCAAGTTGGCAGGTTGGCCTATCGCCTAGAGCTACCGGAATCCATGCAAGGTGTGCATGATGTGTTCCATGTCTCGATGTTGAGGAAATACTTGCATGATCCGGAGTTGGTGGTTCCATTGGAACCATTAGTGCTTCAGCAGGACCTCACCTTCGAGTCCCGTCCTGTGGAAATTCTGGGGACTTCAGAGCGAGTGATGAAGAACAGGACGCTTAAGTTTGTCAAGGTCCTGTGGTCACATCAGACCGAGAGAGAAGCGACTTGGGAGCTGGAATCTCGCATGCGCGAGAAGTATCCCGAGCTTTTCACCTCAGGTATGTGATGTGAAAATCTGGTCATCTTTGGTTTTGGCTGGTTTCGTGATTGGTGCGCGTTTAGATTCGAGGTCGAATCCTGTTGAAGGGGGGAAGAATGTGACACCTCGGAGTGTCGTAACCTTATTATTGAGCATGATAAGGTTAAATACAGTATGAGATGTGGAAATAAGGTTAAAATCATAAGGATCGGGGGTTAATAACGTTTCTGGGCCGCTTCGGCCGCTTTCGGTTTTGGGCCTTCCCGGGAGTTTTGGGCCTTGGTGGGCTTTGGTGGGATGGATTAGGACTCCGTAACGGACTAGGATTGGGTTGAGGGCTGATAAAAGGGGCTCCCCCCAGCCCCCTTGCGCCCATGCTGCTGTTGTTGCGCCCCACCTCCCCTCTTGCGCCCCTCTCCTCCCTCCCCTCCCCTAAGCCCGATCCCCCAAAACCGTGCGCCCCCTCCCTTTCCTCCACCTCCACACCACCTCCCTCCACCCCTTGCTGCCCTAGGGTGGCCTCCCACCCCTGCACCTTGTGGAGTCATCCCGTGGAGCGAGGAGCGAGGAGCGAGGAGCGAGTAACGTGGAGCAAGGAGCGATTCGCGAGGAGATTGATTGGAGTTTTGGCGCTTGGGCAAAGGTATGAACATGAGGATCCTTGGATTTGATCTAGGTACTGTTATTAGGGTGTTTATCAAGTTTTTAGATCAATTGGAGGCGCTGGTTTGAAGTAATTTGGGTTAGATCTAAACTTGTCCACGTTTCTGTTTTCGGGCAGATTGAGCAGTCGAACTAGGGTTCGAGTTTCCGTCGATTTAGAATCCGAATCAGACCGTACGGACTTCTAGGAAGTTGTAGATAATTTAATTATCTTTCCGTGGACGTAAAGCACGTTAATTTCCGATCAGCCGTTTGAAAGTTATGGCTGTTTTACCGAGCGCCTAAAAATCTGTGACGTAACTGGAACAGATTGTGGTAATCTGTAGATTAAACAATTTTAGAGTCCGAATCAGTCTTTCCCTATAACTAGAAAAAGTTGGGAAATTTCCTAAGCTTCGCGACGGTGTACTCGTTTATTCGATTTGGAGTCCCAGAACTCAAGTTATGCTTTATGCAAGGTTGCTGTCCCGCCGACAGAACCTCTGTTTTTAGGTTTTGCGAGTAGTTGGCAATGTCGGGTTAGATGGGGCGTGTGTACTGTTTTGAGGTTATGATTGTGAGTGTGTGATGCCTATGTGCAGGTGGTGTGACCCGGAGTTCCCTCTTCTTCCCGCCAATCCGTTGCACGTGTTTGAGGCAAGTGTGTTGTGATGGATAGCAAGTTGTAGGTTGCATGTTGAAATTAGATGGAATTGCCTACATGATATATGTCCACTTGCCATGTGTTAATGAATGATATGATATGATGAGCATGTTTAACATATTATGATGCCATGTGTTAATATGTGAATTAAATATGATAATTGGCATGGTTGCATGCATGTCATGAGATAGGGCGAGGCGGTGAGAAAGTCTTAACTAGTCCGGCAAGGTCGGTGAGAAAGTTATGACTAATCCGAACGCCATTGAGTAAGTCCTATGTCGTGATTCCATCCACGTGGTGTTTGGAAGCGAGTAGGCACCCTCCATCTTCGGGATGGAAGGGAGGAAAGGGTGCACACCGACGGGTGTGTACTTCCCATACCGGTATGAGGTTCCAGAGGGTCGTGAGCAATGCATTACATCGCATACAAATTGATGATGATATTGATAAGTATTCATGAATGAGATGTTATACATGATGAAAGATGTTATTGACTTGTTGTTATGCTTGTTGTCCATTGCAGTATGCTTGCTGAGTTTTCGAACTCACCCTTGTGTTTTCTTGTTGTTTTAGGTACCATGAGAACGGCATGCGGGAAAGGGGAATAGTCACACGCTCACACATTGCTTCACCTTAATGTTTCCCCAAGTCAATTCATTTAGTTTGATAATAAATTGCGTGTGATGGTCTTTAAAATTAAGTCTTAGCTTGGTTAATGAGAGTTCTATGGTTTGTTTGACACTTGGAACCTTAAGAGCTTAATGTTAGTCTCTTATTGTCGTTAAGACTTTATTTATTGCTGTTTTAGATGTTTCTCTTATTGCCATATAATGCTATATCGTTGTTGCTCCTTAAATTCATGATAAAACAAAGGAGGTGCTGCCGAAATCTCGGTTTTAGTCTATGCACCTTTGCTGGAATTTGATGTTAGTGTGGTATTTAGATGTTGTTTAGCTTATGTTTGGTAACATTCTGCATAGTAAATGCCGGGTGTTACATTGGTATCGAGCGGTCAGTAGGTCCTTGGAATGTGAATTTTTAGTGTCATGCTATAGGGTACAACTAAAATTTGATGTGGAATAACGTAGAAACATGGCTTAGGTCTTAACTAAAACTTTGTTATAGGATAGCAACATTAAAACTTGTAAAAGTGGTATAACTAATCTAAAATCGACACACTTGGTTGCACAAGAGGATGGGGTTTTGATTCATAATTGCATTGCGATTAATTATTTAATGAAGGATATGATTAATATGATGTTTGATCTATGATCTTGATTGTGTTATTATGAGTTTATGTTTTGTGTTTGGATGGTTATCTGTCTAGCAGCCATGCCAAGGGTAGAGGTCGTGGGACGCCATGGCCGTGGAGGCCAAGCGAGGCTCCCAGAGAGTTGCGGAGTCTGTCTGTATAAATGATTGGGTTGTTCCTGTTGTGGTGATAAAAGTGGGGTTGTGGTGCCGAAGGGTTTCGGTCACCTCTTTTTGGTTCATAGTAACGGTGAGGTTTGACGGTGTGGCCGGTTAGCGCCATCACCGAAGAACTATTAACCCCTGTAGGAGAAGAATGCTTATCCTTTCTGTCCTTGATCGGGTAGTTGACTGGAGTCAAATAGAAGAGTTGATGGTGGTTCCCTTCGGTTGTTCTCTGCCGTTCTGACGGTCGGTTTCGCTGTTTTCTTGGCTTTAGTTGAGCTGAACCAAAAGAAAAGTGTTTTGCATTGGATTTTCGCGGATCGTTCCGAGTGCGGTGGTGAGCACCGTGCTTCAGAGTGTGGTTGGACCGGGAGTTGCAACCACTGTGGCAAGCCCGGCCATACGGGACGAGTCTGCCGGATGAATCCCGGTAGCATCATCAAGTGGGAGACGGTGCCTTCTCCTCCCACTCCAGCGGCGTCTTCTAGAGGATCGGTGCACTTGATGGCTGCTCCTGTTTCTCAGCCACCCTTTGCATGGGCGCCACCAGCGGCCATCGTGCCCGCAGCCGTCTGCTTCCTCCTCGCTGCCTCCTCCGCCCCAGCCTTGATGGGGCATCACCGAGTCGGGCTCATACGTCCCGGCGCCACCAGGAGTGTACGCTTGCCGACCGCCGAGTCACCGGCATCCAGAGGTGGTTTCAGTACTGCTCGTGGATTCCGTTGATGCCTTTGTTCTATTTGATTCCGGAGCATCCTACTCTTTTGTGTCGTCGGAGTTTGCTAGTAGAGCTAAGTTGGGAGTTCAGCGGATTTACGAGTCCGTGTTAGTCGATTCTCCTGGGGTTGATTGCTAGTTCTTTGGTTTGCCCTGGTTGCACCATTGCCATTGATGATGAGGTTTTCTTTGCCAATCTCATGGTGATCCAGTTGGCTCCTTTTGATGTCATTTTGGGCATGGACTGGCTGCATCGATGCACTGCTAAGATCTGTTGTTTCTGGAAGACAGCTGTTTTGCAGGCCCTGGCCCCGGGAAGAGTTGACCTTTCAGGGTGGTATACCCTCCGGCCCGTCTTTGCTTTGACTAGTTTGTTTTCTCGTCGGGCGTTTGAGGTCATTGGGTTTCCTCATGACTTTGTCTGAGAAACCATCTTCCTCGATTCCCATTGAGGAGATTTCTGTAGTGAAGGAGTTCGTTGATGTGTTCCCCGACGAGTTGCCTGGTCTACCTCCCGTGAGGAATGTGGAGTTTCGTATTGATCTTGCTCCGGCACTCGACCTATTTCTATCTCTCCATACCGCTTGGCTCGACCTTTTCAAGACGAGTTGAAGAAGCGATTGGAGGATCTGTTGGCCAAAGGCTTCATTCGGCGTAGCGTATCGCCATGGGGAGCACCCGTCCTCTTCGCCTCGAAGAAGGATGGAAGTTGGCGTATGTGCATTGATTATCGTGCTCTTAACCAAGTGACGATCAAAAACAAGTATCCTTTTGCTCGCATCGAGGATCTGTTTGACCAATCAAGGGAGCAAAGGTGTTCTCCAAAATTGATCTTCGATCGGGTATAATCGATCCGTGTGAGGGAGCAGGACATTGAGAAGACTGCTTTCTCCACTAGGTATGGGCATTATGAATTTAAAGTTATGTCTTTTGGACTAACTAATGCTCCTGCTGTCTTTATGGAGGCGATGAACAGTATGCTACACAGGTACCTTGATGAGTTTGTAGTAGTGTTCATCGATGACATTCTGATTTACTCTAAATCAGAAGAGGAGCATGAGCGGCACTTGAGGCTTGTGCTGAGTACCTTGAGGGAGAATCAGTTCTTTGCCAAGCTGAAAAAGTGCGAGTTCTGGATTTCAGAAGTGGGTTTTCTTGGCCACATCATCAATCCAGAGGGCATATCGGTAGATCCTAGCAAAGTCTCAGCAGTTTTGGATTGGAAGAGGCCTTCCAATGTCAAAGAGGTGCGTAGTTTCCTTGGGTTGGCTGGATACTATCGGCGTTTTGTGCAGGATTTCTCTATCATTGCCAAGCCACTTTCACAACTGACTCAGAAGGGGATGAAGTTCCAGTGGACTGCAGAGTGTGAGCACAGCTTCTGCACTTTGAAGGAGAAGTTAGTGACTGCTCCTGTTCTTACCCTTCCCGAACCTTGGAAGCGCTTCACCTGCTTATTCCGATGCTTCTCGGTTGGGACTGGGTTGTGTGCTCATGCAAAATGGCAAGGTGATTGCTTATGCTTCGAGGCAGCTGAAAAAGCATGAGCAGAACTATCCCACCCATGATCTTGAGCT
The DNA here is from genome assembly GCA_036346355.1 of Rhipidocladum racemiflorum. Classification (NCBI taxonomy): domain Eukaryota; kingdom Viridiplantae; phylum Streptophyta; class Magnoliopsida; order Poales; family Poaceae; genus Rhipidocladum; species Rhipidocladum racemiflorum. The sequence goes on from CM070582.1 coordinate 17,336,133, forward strand.
AGCCGCCGTGGTGTTTGCATTGAAGATATGGAGGCATTATTTGTACGGCGAACCTTGTGATATTTTTATCGATCACAAGAGCCTCAAGTACATCTTTACTCGTAAAGATTTGAACTTGAGGCGGAGGAGGTGGCTAGAGTTGATAAAGGATTATGACCTCACTATCCGGTATCATCCGGGAAGGCAAATGTGGTGGCCGACGCTCTCGATCGCAAGACAATGCCCCCTGTTGTTGATTGTCTTGTTGCTGATTTTGAGCGTTTGGGAGTCTCCTCGCTTTGCCGGACCGTGCAAGCTGAAACTCAATTGATTCTTGAGTCACGATTCCCGAGCGTGTCAGCGGGAGGCACAGAAAGATGATCGTTTGCTCCAGCAGTGAGGAACGCCTTGAGGATGGCAAGTCGAGACTTTACCGTTGATGATGCGGGAGTTTTGAGGTTTCAGGGCCGTCTGTGCGTGCCCGTAAATCTCAAGTGAAAGAAGACATTCTCGAGAGAAGCTCATCGCACCGTACACGGTCCATCCTGGAGAGACCAAGATGTACTGAGGACTTGAAGAAGAATTTCTGGTGGAAAAGGATGAGAGTGGATATTGCCAAGTATGTGGCGTCTTGTGGGGTTTGCCGGAAGATCAAAGGCGAGCATAAGCGTCCCCCGGCTTTATTCTGACCTTTGGAGATTCCTGTGTGGCCATGGGATGACATCTCTATGGATTTTGTGGTCGGCTTACCTCGTACTCCTCGAGGGAAGGATGCTGTTTGGGTTGTGGTGGACCGTCTCAAGAAGTCTGCGCATTTCTTTCCCATCCGCACGACCAATTCAGCGGCGAGTTGGCTCCCATCTATGTGCGGGAGATTGTGAGATTGCATGGTGTACCCAAGACCATTATCTCTGATCGGGATGCGAAGTTCGTCTCCAAGTTAGGAGAGTTTGCAGAGTGCTTTGGGTACGCAGCTTTGCCTTAGTACCGCTTTTCACCCTCAGACAGATGGGCGATCGAGCGTACCATCCAAACTTTGGAGGACATGCTCGGGGCCTGTGTGATGGCTTGGAAGGGTAGCTGGAAGACCATTTGCCCCTTGCAGAGTTTGCTTACAATAACAGCTACCATTCCAAAGATCCGGCTGCTCCTTATGAGGTAATCTTGTATGGTCGGAAGTGCAGATCGCCACTTTGTTGGGATCTTTGTGGGCGAGAGAGCTATTCTTGGGCCGGATTGGGTTCAGCAGATCGTTGATCGCGTGTCGGAGGTTCGGCGAGAACCTTCTCGCGCACAAAGCGACATGAAAAGCTATGCTGATGTGAGGCGGCGAGACATGGAGTTTGAGGTGGGTGATAGCGTACTCTTGCGAGTATCTCCCACCAAGGGTGTGGTGCGTTTTGGCACCAAAGGAAAGCTCAGTCCGAGGTATGTTGGGCCTTTTCCTATCCTCGCCCAAGTTGGCAGGTTGGCCTATCGCCTAGAGCTACCGGAATCCATGCAAGGTGTGCATGATGTGTTCCATGTCTCGATGTTGAGGAAATACTTGCATGATCCGGAGTTGGTGGTTCCATTGGAACCATTAGTGCTTCAGCAGGACCTCACCTTCGAGTCCCGTCCCCGTGGAAATTCCGGGGACTTCGTGAGCGAGTGATGAAGAACAGGGCGCTTAAGTTTGTCAAGGTCCTGTGGTCACATCAGAGGAGAGAGAAGCGACTTGGGAGCTGGAATCTCGCATCTTGCGAGAAGTATCCCGAGCTTTTCACCTCAGGTATGTGATGTGAAAATCTGGCTGTCTTTGGTTTTGCTGGGTTTCGTGATTGGTGCGTTTAGATTCGAGGTCGAATCCTGTTGAAGGGGGGAAGAATGTGACACCTCGGAGTGTCGTAACCTTATTATTGAGCATGATAAGGTTAAATACAGTATGAGATGTGGAAATAAGGTTAAAATCATAAGGATCGGGGGTTAATAACGTTTCCGGGCCGTTTCCGGGCCGTTTTCGGGGTTTTGGGCCTTCCCGGAGGAGTTTTGGGCCTTGGTGGGCTTTGGTGGGATGGATTAGGACTCCGTAACGGACTAGGATTGGGTTGAGGGCTGATAAAAGGGGCTCCCCCCAGCCCCCTTGCGCCCATGCTGCTGTTGTTGCGCCCCCACCTCCCCCTCTTGCGCCCCTCTCCTCCCTCCCCCTCCCCTAAGCCCTAGCCCCCCAAAACCGTGCGCACCCCCCTCCCTTTCCTCCACCTCCACACCACCTCCCCTCCCCCCCTTGCTGCCCTAGGGTGGCCTCCCCACCCCTGCACCTTGTGGAGTCATCCCGTGGAGCGAGGAGCGAGGAGCGAGGAGCGAGTAACGTGGAGCAAGGAGCGATTCGCGAGGAGATTGATTGGAGTTTTGCGCTTCGGGCAAAGGTATGAACATGAGGATCCTTGGATTTGATCTAGGTACTGTTATTAGGGTGTTTATCAAGTTTTTAGATCAATTGGAGGCGCTGGTTTGAAGTAATTTGGGTTAGATCTAAACTTGTCCACGTTTCTGTTTTCGGGCAGATTGAGCAGTCGAACTAGGGTTCGAGTTTCCGTCGATTTAGAATCCGAATCAGACCGTACGGACTTCTAGGAAGTTGTAGATAATTTAATTATCTTTCCGTGGACGTAAAGCACGTTAATTTCCGATCAGCCGTTTGAAAGTTATGGCTGTTTTACCGAGCGCCTAAAAATCTGTGACGTAACTGGAACAGATTGTGGTAATCTGTAGATTAAACAATTTTAGAGTCCGAATCAGTCTTTCCCTATAACTAGAAAAAGTTGGGAAATTTCCTAAGCTTCGCGACGGTGTACTCGTTTATTCGATTTGGAGTCCCAGAACTCAAGTTATGCTTTATGCAAGGTTGCTGTCCCGCCGGGACAGAACCTCTGTTTTTAGGTTTTGCGAGTAGTTGGCAATGTCGGGTTAGATGGGGGCGTGTGTACTGTTTTGAGGTTATGATTGTGAGTGTGTGATGCCTATGTGCAGGTGGTGTGACCCCGGGAGTTCCCTCTTCTTCCCGCCAATCCGTTGCACGTGTTTGAGGCAAGTGTGTTGTGATGGATAGCAAGTTGTAGGTTGCATGTTGAAATTAGATGGAATTGCCTACATGATATATGTCCACTTGCCATGTGTTAATGAATGATATGATATGATGAGCATGTTTAACATATTATGATGCCATGTGTTAATATGTGAATTAAATATGATAATTGGCATGGTTGCATGCATGTCATGAGATAGGGCGAGGCGGTGAGAAAGTCTTAACTAGTCCGGCAAGGTCGGTGAGAAAGTTATGACTAATCCGAACGCCATTGAGTAAGTCCTATGTCGTGATTCCATCCACGTGGTGTTTGGAAGCGAGTAGGCACCCTCCATCTTCGGGATGGAAGGGAGGAAAGGGTGCACACCGACGGTGTGTACTTCCCATACCGGTATGAGGTTCCAGAGGGTCAGGAGCAATGCATTACATCGCATACAAATTGATGATGATATTGATAAGTATTCATGAATGAGATGTTATACATGATGAAAGATGTTATTGACTTGTTGTTATGCTTGTTGTCCATTGCAGTATGCTTGCTGAGTTTTCGAACTCACCCTTGTGTTTTCTTGTTGTTTTAGGTACCATGAGAACGGCATGCGGGAAAGGGGAATAGTCACACGCTCACACATTGCTTCACCTTAATGTTTCCCCAAGTCAATTCATTTAGTTTGATAATAAATTGCGTGTGATGGTCTTTAAAATTAAGTCTTAGCTTGGTTAATGAGAGTTCTATGGTTTGTTTGACACTTGGAACCTTAAGAGCTTAATGTTAGTCTCTTATTGTCGTTAAGACTTTATTTATTGCTGTTTTAGATGTTTCTCTTATTGCCATATAATGCTATATCGTTGTTGCTCCTTAAATTCATGATAAAACAAAGGAGGTGCTGCCGAAATCTCGGTTTTTAGTCTATGCACCTTTGCTGGAATTTGATGTTAGTGTGGTATTTAGATGTTGTTTAGCTTATGTTTGGTAACATTCAGGCATAGTAAATGCCGGGGTGTTACATACCCAGTATGCACTTGCAGACAAATTAACATTATCCTGAGAGGCCTGCTTGAGAACATTGAATTAAATGCAGATCAGATATTAACACATAGAAAGATGATAGTCTCCACGGACAAACAAGATATTCTATACAGCATGAAGAGAAATAAAGGAAGTTAAAATCACCTGAGAAATCAATGAATCCCATGAGACAGCGCCTGATTGCTGTTTGAGCTTATCCATGACTGGCTTTAATCTGTCAATCAGCATGTTGCACGCCTCAAGGGTTGCTGCACAACTAGATTCAGACGCAGTGCTGGCAGTAGTACGTCCACCTTGGATTAAATTCAATGTATCAGCTTGTAGAACGCACACTCTCTCAAGAAGGCCTCCACATCCATCAGGCCATAACTGTCCCAACGCAAAAGCCGTCATCTGCTGTACTTTCGTCCACAGTCCTTGCCCAATTTCGATTCCTCCAACCTCAACCACAATGGAGCCGTCATTGAGCACAGAAACCCTTCCAGGAGCTGGCTTTGGTGCTACCTTGAAAACGAGGGGCACACAAGAGATACCCCGCTTCCGCCACTTACTGCGACTGTTAAACTGCTTGATTGATTCAGCTCGATGCAGGTAGCTCGAAGTTGTGGCTAATCTATCAAAAATAGAATGTAGCGTGTATGTACAAGCTTCTCCTGCGCTTTCTGGGTAGAACAACACAAGACTATCATAAGTATGGAAATTCCTTTGCCTGACTATGCTAGCGTCGAGCGATAGCACTGAAGCAACATGATCAATGATAGCTTCAGCAACAAAAGATCCTTGTGTATCTCCAGGAGCACGCATTACTGATTTGGATGTATTGTTTGTTTTGCAGAGCTTGATGTCGAATGAGAGAGCACCCCAGTTGTATTTCTTCAGACCTGATATAATAGTGTTTGGTATTACGGGGCTTGCATCTGCAGATATACCAGCATTAATTAGTACATCTAGGTGCAAGGCTGTAATTTTCCCATCAGACTTGAAACCAACAGAGTAATAAGCTTTCACTGGGTGCCGACTCCCAATCATGATCATATCAGTACTGCGATTGAGATACATCCGCACGGGATGGCGTAACTTGTATGCACAAAGTGAGGCTGCCGTTGCAACCTGCGAAAGGATACATTGGATAATTCAGCAGCAACAGCTGATATAGTCAATGTTTTTGCTTTTCTTGGAAGTTAAATGGATGGTACATGAAGCCTAAATTGCCAAATCTAGGCTTAAAACTATCAATAAAACATTAATCATAAATATAATAATTCTTCGGATCTTGGGTCATGAACTCATTGAGTGCATACTTGTGTTCTATGTTGTCCTTCACGTTCAATGTAGGTATATACTAGAAGTAATAATGCAAATGTTAATGTGGTGCAGTATCAATCTATATGAAATTATTATTGCTAAACATATAAATATAATAATAATTCAGTCAGAACACATGGGAAAGTTTTGTATTTGTTTTCTCAACTTAAATATCTCAAGAAAACGTCCTAAAACGAATAATAATGATTGGCAAATGCATGCAAGAACATTCTGAAAAAACTCGAGAAAGGAGCTCGCAACAAAATAAGAGCTTTTTGATAGCCCGTTCACTCGACTACCATAAAACTCGAGAAACATCTTAAATATGGAATTTCATCGAGTCACGCGCTTGTGAAAAGGGATCTAGAAGGGAAGTGTAACTAACCCAAAATAATAAAATAAAGTAAAATTAAAATTTTAATCTTATTTATGGATTTATTTGGATTTTCATGATTTTTTTTTAAATTTTAAGAATTTTTGGTATTTCTAAAAATGTTTTTGTTGGTCTTTGTGTGGTTTCTCAATTTTAAATTCCAAATTCAAATAAACAAAAAATATGTAGAAAATTTATTTAAATCCTAAACAATCTTTAGATCACTCCCAAAAAGTTTCATAAAATTTTGAAACCATTTAGTGCCTCTGAAAATTCAGAAATAGTAATAATCAAATGAAACAGAGGCACTGTTAGAATTTATATAAACTAGTTATATGCCCGTGCGTTGCTACGAAAAACAAAATTGATAACGAAAAATAAAGATTAAAAAATAAAAAAATACTATTTCATAAGATCAAACATCTATCTTTAACGCTTCGTTTCTTACAAAAGCTGGCTAATTAAAGCAACGCTTCGTTTCTTGCGTAGGGCAATTAAGCAGGGCAATTAATGTGACGTATTTCATAAGATCAAACATCTATCTTTAACTCTTTGTTTCTTGCAAAAGCTGGCTAATTAAAGCAACGCTTCGTTTCTTGCGTAGGGCAATTAAGCAGGGCAATTAAGTAGGGCAATTAATGTGACGTGGGAAGAAACTCTCACTTTATATAGTAGAGATTATAGGCACCTAATATTCCTCTGAAAAGTTTACCAGAGAATTAGGATTCCCTTAGACCCTCTCACAAAAAATTTAAGAAAATTTCAACTTTGTTTGCTAACTTAATTAAATCAAGGATTAATTTACCCTAAAATCAAAAGATTTAAAACCTCCTTTTCTCTTTCTTCTCCCGACTCTTGGACCCACTTGTAGTGACACAATGCTCTAGGTCTCTAGGACCACCTCAGAGTCCTCTGCCATGTGGCCCCCTTTCGGCCCTCTGCCAACCGAGCCTAGCCGTCTTGCCCCCTCCGACCTGCGGCTCTGCTCTATGTGCGCATCCAAAGCACCGTGTGCACACAGCGTCATCCCAGCCCCTCACTCCTTGCGCCCACACTTCGCATGATGCAGGCCCCGACCGGCTACCCCTAGCGCACGGCATTGCCGTCGCCCTTGTCTTGCCTGAAAAAGCGTGCAGGAGACCACACCACTACACCACGTGCCACGAGCACACCTTCATCCATGCACTCAGTGCACTGCAACACCACGCCTTGGCCATGAGCACCTTGCTCGCCTTGCCATGCTGCCCTACCTTTGCTATGTCACCCAAACCCATGCCTTGGCAGCCGAAGCTACGCACAACTGCCCCCCGGTCTCATGCCGACTTCATCCTTTGCCATTAAGTCGAGCGCTGAACTCTCTCTTGGCTGCCTATAAAAGTCGAGGCAACCTTGCACCTCCCCTACATACTCCTCTGACCGAGCTCCAATGTCGCCCAAACCAGAGAACCGTGCAGAACTCCGAATTCGTCACCATCGGTTATCCACTTCTAAATTGCTCAAGCATGAAGCACCCTTGCGTGGTCTGAACCTTCTGGCCCCTCCAATTGTAACTCTGGGAAGCCGAAGCTCTCCCACCACGACATCCTTCTTCCTCGCAGCCGGCCACCAGTGCCATCACTCCTCGGAGCTCCTCCCTCTTTAAAATGCCAAAATGTGAACCCTAGACCACCTTGATTCTTTCCCCACCTTGGCCTAGCATATGCAGTGCTCCTTCAACCTCTCGGCCGTCGCCCCGCACCGCCACCGCCCGTGCACATCGCTGGCTTGCCGCGGGCTTGCTCTTCCACCACCGAGTTGTTCCCCGACATACCTGTGGCCTCCTCGTGCTCCTCAGCCCCCTAGCCCGGCCGCGCCACCCCTTCCCTGCCATCGGTGAGACCGCACCACTATCCCCTGCTTTGAGCCACTGACATGTGGGCCCCCAATGTTAGCTTTCCTCTCTCACCCTTGCACATCAAGCCCCGGACAACCAGGCCCCACTTGTCAGCCAATTAAAAACTCAATTAAACTTGATTTTTAGTTTTGTGTCTATGATACATTGGTCTAGTCGGGTTTATTAGGCTAACCAAATTGGTTTGAGGGGTAAGACACTGACATGAAGGTCCCCCTAGTCTGTTAGAAAGCGTATTTCCTATTTTGGGTGATTTTTCAAAACTGAGCCAATTCAAACCTTTATAACTTTTGCATCTTAGATCCAAATTTGGCCAAACAAATTTATAAATTCTTATAAAATTAGTGGCTTCCTAAATATGCAAAAACATTTAAAAATTGACTTCTGCACCGAATTTGAATTCAAATTTGAATGAATATTAGAATATACCCTAATATAAAATGTCTGCAAATAAACTACAAAATTGATGCAATAAATTTTGAAATACTCCTAGGGCCATAAGGGTCTCATTTATGTAAAAATATTAGAAATTGGATTTGATTCGATCTAAACTCAAAAATGGTTTAGTTCCCAATGCATACAAGATTCAAAAAAAATGAATAACTTCTGCAAATAAACTTCAAATCCAATGAAAACAACTTCAGAATATCCCAAAGGTCAAGACCCTCCATGAATGCTTGAATGGCTGCCTTTGGATGTATTAATCACTTGGACCCTAATAGGAGTACTTCTATTAATCTAAAAACTCAAAAAAAAAACATGACTCGTTCTTAAGGACTTCAGAATTTGGTGAGATCAGCCTCTAGACCTTGGTGAGTTCTTTTTTCCCCTAGGAATGGTTTAGAGTCAAAAAATTTTGGTAAGTTGGCTCTTGTCCTATAGGGCTTGAGTTTATTAAAACATGGATAACTATAATATTCCCAAACAAAAAACTGAAAATTTAGAAAATAGTTATCACTAGAACCTTCTGTGTTTAAGTTTTATTTGAATTTGATGTTAATTATTTCGCTTGCTTCTTATTTCTGCTTTGCTTTAATTTAGGGTGCGTTTGGTTGGAGGTACGAGGGTGAACGGAATGGGATGATACATGACAAATCTTGATACATGTGTTTGGTTGAGTGTATGGAACCATCTCATCCAGGACGAAGTGGTACAGATTCTGAGAATATTCCTCAAATATTCTGTACCAACTCATTCGCCCAATTACGCCGAACCAATCGGTCCCGGACGCGCTGGGACAAGCTCGGACGCGCTCCCACCCTCTCCCCCGCGGTCTTCGTCTCGGGTCCCCGCGACCTCACGCCACCGCTCCCGCAACCTCACGCCCAAATCGCGTGATTCGATCGAGGCCCCTCCCCCAGTTCGCGAAATCCAGGTGCCCCTCGCCACGCAAAGGTGCGATTCCCCCCCCCCTCAGCTTTTTGTTTCCTTCTTGATATTGGGGGCCTCCCCTTCTTGATCTGAATCAGTGAATTTATCCCTAGTTTTTTCGGTGCTTGGGCATTCGGATATCATTCGATTTCTGTACGCCAGTTTGGATTTCTTTGATCGTGGTGTGGAATGGTATTGGGAGGTTTCTCGATTTGGTAGAGATTTCTGTACGCCAGTTTGGATTTCTATGTTAAGAGTGCATTGATTTCTACCTTAGCTCAATAGCAGCATCCTCGATCTGTTTGTTTTACTTTTCTTTGTATCCCGAATAAGCGCAATCATGGTCTTTGCTAACTTGTTTCTCATGCTGATTTGTATTGTTATTAGTGGGGGGAGATAGTATTCTTGCTGAATTCAACAATCCTGATAATATTCATTATTATCCCGCAGATTTTCCTCGACCCGAAGGAGTGCAACAACAACGAGTACAAGCTCGACACTTTGATTCGAGTCTACGAGGAGGTTACGTGGGAAGGATGTTGTATTCTACTACCTCAATGGTGAGAGCGCGAGGCACCTTCTCTTGTTAGCGATTGTTTAATCCTGCAATATGGTTTCATTTCTCTGAAATAGACTATTGTATGTTTTCCTGCATGCAAGAAGTTTTGACGGTGTTGTGATATGCAGATCTGGCCCCTAAAACCGTCTTAAACTGTATGACTGTTTTGCATTGCTGTTGTAGCTATGTCTTATACTGATACCGGTAGTTAACGTGCAATTCAATGTCAATGTGAGTGTTTCAGACGTATGCTTGTTTATTAACGTTGCATGCTGTTGACATGTGAAATTTTTTTAACTTGTGCTCGTGGTGAGAAGCAGGCTTCCAGTTTGTTTCTGCTAGCGTATATTGATGTCTCACATCTTTTGCTCAGAAAATATCCTTTATGCTATTTGTTATCATACCAACCTCGTCCCTCCAACCAAACACTATCTCGTACCATTCCGCACCATTCCATCCAAGTAACCAAACAAAATCTTGTATCATTCTATTCATGCAACCAAACACTCTCCCTGTACCATCTTATCCAGGATCATTCCATCCATCCTGTACCATCCCATCCCATTCATCCTCATCCACCCAACCAAACGCACCCTTACATGTAGATACGATGTTGTAGAGACCACAGTTGTGACTTCAACCCTGCTCAAGAATACTCCAAGCAAGGCAAGCACCCCCTTTTGGTCATGTTGATCCCACTATTTCACGGTGTTTATTTTGCTATATCAAATCTATGTATGCATTCATTTGTTTTTAGTAAATATTGCTATATTATGGAACTGGTAGATATATTCTTAGCTTATGGAACTTCTTTAATAAATATTGACATGTGAACTTGATAACATTAATGTAGGTTTAGACATTATATAAATATCAATTGGGTATAATTGAGTATATAAATGCATCTGCTTAGTTATACTTTTGAAATAGGATAATGAATGGACGGGCGTGTTGGGAAAATATGGTTCAGGTATTCTGGTAAGAAAATGAAAATAAAATTATGATTTGACATCCAGAGTTATGACAATAGCTAAATATGCAAGGGTTGGATTTGCACGTAGTGTAGGTGGTGTTCTCGCCCGGGTCAGATTAAGGACCGAACATAGTGTTGCATAATTCGAGATAATCAATGCAACCAAAAGTGTTATTATGGGGTAGCCTTAACCAACTAAGTTACCGGGTCTAACTTTGCACATTGAAAGGTTGGGGTAGTACGGGCTTTCTAAGATGGATTACTCGAAGGGATGTCCACACTGAAGTGCTATAACAAACGTCTACCGGTACAATGGTGTACGCCTTGCTGTGGGGGGGAATGGTTATGGTAGGTGTGACTGCCATGGTTGTGATGTGTTTGGTAGGAGTGAACTGTCATGGTATTATGGGTGTGAATGTTTATTTCCACCGCCATAGCAAGGGTTTATCAGCATTGGGCTAATGCAAAGATAGATCTAGGTAATGTAAAGGTTTATACCATATCCTCCTGGCCACACGCCAAGCTTGTCAAGGCGTCGCCTAGGCGCCGCCTAGGCGTCGAGTCGCCGGAGGGATCTCGCCTGAACCGCTCTCACCTGGCCGTCGGCTGAGGACAAGCGAAGGATCCGCCGCATCCGTAAGTCACCCTCCTCCTTCTCCTCCCTCTCCTTCCCCGCCCGCCGGTCGTGGTCCCCCTCCGCGCCAACCTCCTCCGCGCCGTGGCTCCCCTCCGCGCGACCTCCTCGCCTAGCCGTGGCTCCGCGCCGACCTCCTCTGCTGTTCTGGCCGGCCTCCTCCGCGCTGCTCCGATTTGAGTGATTCAAATTTCTAAATTTTCATAAAAATGAGACCTACTCAAATATGAATTTTAATTAATTTTTTATAATGAATATTTCTCTGTTTATAATTAATTAATGTTTTCTTTAAACTTTAAACGGTTATAACTTTTGCATTTAAAGTCCGAATTTGACGATTCCAGTTTCTAAAAATTCATAAAATTATGCTCTCTCTGTTTGTGAACTTTATTTGGATGTTTGGACACTTTTTGTCTACTGTTTATTTATTTATTGCTGTTTGCACGCGTTACGAGTAGACGTTGAAGTGCCCGAAGGCTTTGAAGGTGAAGTGTTGACCCAGGAGCCAGCTCAGGACCAAGAACAAGTACTCTTTGAAGGCAAGTTATGCTTTGACCATGTTGATCCCATTTTCAAATTATTTTGGTTTAAATTATTGCATGCTAGTTTAATTAGAAAATGCTTTATTTAATTTCGGTAAATTAGATAAGTGCCAAATTGCTGTATGACACCTTGGTTAATTAAATATGTGCTATGACCCCTTGTCACCCTAGTTGAGGTTTAAATAGTTGGACATTATTAAATTGCCAACATGGGAATTTAGATCGTTGTAGTATATTGCTTAGACCTGCCACGTGCTCTTGACATGATTTTGGACAATCAAATGTTAATATTGACTTAATGATATATTGAACCTGTTTTGGAAAGGTATCATGTGTTGTGTTGTTGATGGCACGTGGTGCATGGTAATCAACTGGGGGTTTGCTAAATAGATTTTGACCGGAGCATGTGGCAAGAATGATCGGGTGGGCCAGTTGTGGCACCGGGAACGTTGTTTTGGTTCTTCGGGTAGTATTGCCCTGGTCACCCTAAGGACTTAACCTTGCAAGCCTTTGAACTGAGTCAAACGTGCAACCACATGTCTGTAATGGGACGGACCTAGTTGATTAAGTTGCTAATAACGTACCTGTGGGACCTCAGGATGTCAACTACACCTTTTGTGTAGTTGTACGGGGGAGCGTACCGGGGCTGCGGCCAGGTACCCATCTAACGGTGGATTGGCCTAAACTTCGCCTGCGCTAAGGGAAGGGTTAGTGTGCAACACCGGAGAGGATCACTTGTGCTGTTAGAAGTTTCCGAAAGACTTTGTTACGGACACTCGCCTTTGTGGTGTTTGGCTGTATCTTGTGGGTAAAGTGCATAACCTCTGCAGTGTGAAATCTATTCGAATAGCTGTGTCCGCGGTATTGGACATCGCTCGGGAATTACAGTCAAGGGTTAGACTTTCTTGAAAATGACTTGGACTTGAAAGGTGGGGTTTGGTTAATAATGATGTTGAAGGAAATGTGGATTAGGAGTGGAGAAAGATGTTTATTTAACTCCTGGAAAAGTTATTGATGTTATACTTGTTTCTACTGCTTTCGAATCTACTTATGATACTGGTTAAATGCTGTTTACTGCAAATATGCCTTGAGCTATTCCTTTGTATTAAGCCATGCATGTAGTATATTAGCTTGAATTCTGTGCATGACTTGCTGAGTACAAAGTACTCACCCTTGCGGCAATGCAACACCAGTTGAAGAAGAGTCTACACCAGTTTTGGAGGAGCTCCAAGAGGAACCGTCTAACTAGGGAGCGAGCCCAGTCATTTGCCTGTGGTATACTGGATGGCGTCACGAAGTTATCTTATTTTCCGCTGCAGTTATTTCTCTTTTAATAAGTTTCGCCCTGCGAGGCGTATATTTGTAACTTGACCTTAAGGTCAGGCAACCAGTTTGATTATCTAATTAAAGTACTTTATTAGTATCGAGTGGTATGATTGTGATATTTGCCAATGTTGAGACTGTGTGCACTAGCGCGTTCCTGGACGCTGAATACACAGAGGTCCGGATTTGCAAATTCGGGTCCCGACATGGTGGAGCTAGGTATTCCTAGCTCCACCAAATTCGTGGAGCTGGAGCTGTGGGTATATTAAGAGTGTTTAAGTGGGTCATCTTGTTTACATTTTAGAATAAAATTATAAACCTGTCACTTTATTTCAGTCTACAAGTTTCAGCTCTGAGGTGGAGTTGGGATCTGGAGCTCTACCAAATAGAGCCTAAATGTGTGCACTAGAATAAAGTGAACCATTTTAGTCAAACGGTCGACAATAACCCAAATGGAGTCATGATCGTTGGACGTCTTTGGTAGGCCAGTGATGAAGTCCATGCCAACTTCATCCCACTTCTACTCGGGGATCTTCAAGGGTTGGAGTATTTCTACGGGTCGTTGATGCTCCGCTTTCACGCGTTGGCACACGTCACAAATAGCAACATGCGCGGTAACGTCTCTTTTCATACCAGGTCACCGGAACTTTTCACGGAGGTCCTGGTACATCTTGCTACTCCCAAGGTGGATTGAAAGTGGAGACTCATGGGCTTCTTTAAAGATCACCTCTTTGATTTCTTGGTCATCTGGAATAAATATTTGTTGTCCATACATGACCAATCCATCAGCATTCTCAGAAAATTTCAATGGTGCGCCTTCTTTCATCTTGCGCTTAATCTTAGCCACTCCATCATCTTTGAGTTGGACGGCTTTGATTTCAGACCCTAGAGTTGGTTGTAGGGCCAAAGCTACAACATACCCTTTTTAACGACTTCCAAGTTGAGACTACGAAATTCATCAAGTAACTGTGGCTGACTAACGACGTTTAAGGTATTGACAGTGTGTAGCTTTCGACTAAGTGCATCGGCCACAACATTTGCTTTGCCAGGATGGTAATGAATGTCTAGATTATAACCCTTGATTAATTCAAACCATCTTCGTTGTCTCAAGTTCAGATCTGGCTGGGTAAAGAAGTATTTCAAACTCTTGTGATTGGAATATATCTCACATCGGTTACCGATAAGGTTATGCCGCCATATCTTGAGAGCGTGGATGACAGTTGCCAATTCCAAATCATGGGTTAGATAGTTGGCTTCATGAGGCTTCAATTGTCATGATGCATATGCTACAACCTTGCCTTCTTGAATTAATAGACATCCAAGGCCTTAACGGGATGCATCACAGTACATGTCAAAGCTCTTATGAATATCAGGAAGAACAAGTATTATGGCCGTTATGAGCCTTCGCTTTAGCTCTTGGAAGCTTGCTTCACAGGAGGTTGACCACTCAAATTTTTTCTCTTTCTTGAGCAATTCAGTCATTGGTTTTGCTATTTTGGAGAAGTTCTCGATAAACCGGCGATAATATCTAGCAAGACAGAGGAAACTTCTGATTTCAGGAACAGTTCGGGGCTACTCCCATGCGAGCACATCTTGCACTTTGCTTGGGTCAACAGCGACACCTCCTTTAGAAAGTAAATGGTCAAGAAAACCAGCTTCTTTGAGCCAAAATTCACATTTGCTAAACTTCGCATACAGCCGATGCTTGCGAAGCTTGTCAAGCACCATGCATAACTGAAGCTCATGCTCTCATTCTTGGAGTAGATGAGAATGTTATCAATGAATACCACCACAAATTTATCCAAGTAATCCATGAATACCTTATTCATAAGATTCATGAATATGGCAGGTGCATTAGTGAGTCCAAAGGAAACTACGGTATATTCATATAACCCGTAGCGAGTGGTAAAAGCAGTCTTCGGAATATCCTCTGGTCTGATTTTGAGTTGGAAATAGCCGTCTCAAGTCAATTTTTGAAAAGACTCGAGCTCCGCTCATTTGATCAAATAGATCATCAATCCGCGGAAGAGGATATTTATTTTTTATGGTGACTTCGTTCAATGACCGGTAGTCAACACACATCCGGATGAGCTAGGGTGAATGAAACCTTTATCTAGCTGCTCCTTGAGTTGTTTCTTCAATTCGACCAACTCATCTGGGGGCATATGATAAGGATGTTTGGATGTTAGTGCAAACCCTGGCAGCAAATCTATGATGAATTCCAGGTCGCGGTCTGGTGGTAGCCCTGGCAGTTCTTCTGGAAAGACGTTAGGGTACTCACAGATAACTGGCACTTGACAAATCTCAGGGACTGAAAGAGTGTTGAGGGTTGGTTGTTGTGGGTTGGAGACTTGATTAGAGAAATACGTGACATGAATACCATTAGTATTGACCAAAGAAATGGCTTTGTTGGCACAATCAATATGCTCCTGGTTCTTTGCTAACCAGTCCATACCAAGAATGACATTAAGCCCCGGTGTTTGCTAATATGACCAAAAGAAATGGCTCTGTTAGCACATCAATATGCCCCTGGTTCTTTGCTAACCGGTTCATGCCAAGAATGACATTAACCTTGCATTTTGGTAGGCCGGAGTAGTAAGGATGAACCGGGTGTGCGGTGTCGCGTGGCTAATGCAAGGCTAGGCTCTAGCTAGTTGAATGATTTCGTCATAGTCTAGCAAAATGGGTAATGTGCGTATCGCGTGGGATGGTTGACATTATTGCTAGGTGTCATGTGAGTAAAGTGTACACTCTCTGTAGAGATTTAAATCTAATTCACGGTCAAAAGCAACTTAGGAAAGTAATATCAGGTATAGCTTTGTTTTTGCAAAGGTTTTAGGAAATGTGAAATGATGGGTTGGTACGTTTGGAGAAATAGGTTGTATAGGTTGGTATATGGTTAAGCCATGGTTGGCTGTGTTTTACTTTTGGATTCATGGCCACAGAGGATCATGAAATGATGTAAATATGCTTTATTTATTGGTATAAGCTTCATAACAATTGCTCTGTACTGTTTAATGTACCACTCACTTGCAAATAAAATTTACTTTTTGCTGAAAATTAACCTTAGTGTAGAAAATTATTCCTTTGAATTAACCATGTATGTATATTTATTTTTATACTAAAATCTTGGAGTACATATGTGTACTCACCGCTTACTTTAACTAATATTGTATAGACGAAGGTAATGACGAGATTCCTGACGATACTTACTTCGCACTGGGGACAGACGACTACTTGGACGATTGAACTGGGGCTTTTTCCCAGTCGGTTTCCTCTAGGTTTTGGGATGGGCATACCACTATTCCAATTTTGCTTTATGCTTTATTTCCACTGCAATTTCTCTTATGTTTTATATTTAGCCGGTTGGCCATGAACTTGTAATATTAAGCACATGCAATAGCTTCTAATCTACTTTTATGCCAATTACATGTATGTATGTGTAGTGGATCATCTCAAATGCGGGATATGTAGGCGCTAGGTTTTGATCTTGGGAACTAGCGCTAGACACATATCCGGGTACTCGGAATTGTTCTCAACCATCCGACGCGTGGACACGAGCAACTGTCATTTCTTACCTACTGCGACGTACACCCCTCGGTGGGTGTGAGCGGTACCAAGGTTCTAAGGCGGACGGTGTGTGCTACGTCCAAAAGGGTTGATCTCAATCCCGGTATGGTTCTTCGGAAAAGAATGGGAACTCTCTTAGATGCGTAAATATGTACAGTGCTATTTGGATGGCTTATATTTGTTTGAGTGAAGGTCATCTGGATAACATTATCTGCATATGACTATTTGCGAACAGTGAGCATACACATAATTAGAATATGGGTCTCTTTTAGTCCAACGCACGAGTAAGGTTCAATTCCTATTTCCAGGTGCGCCCACAAACAATGTGAATTTACAGCGATAAGATCGACGCATCTATATAAATGAAGTACAGAAAACAGTAAAAGGTAGACGTATCTAATGAAAAACTCAGTACATTGCAACCTATCAAAGGAAACCTGACACTTGAAACAAGACAAGGGTATTATGCTTTTCTGCAAATTAAGAGAAAAACACGAGCAGAATTGGCAAAGTGACATTGAAATATGTACGAAAGAACATGATAACCCTTATCAAAAGGGATTTGCTTAGCTATCAATGACTACCTGTTTTTCCAAAAAGAATCGGACATTTTCTTGGAAAATTGACATTACTGCGAGATTCGTAGAATTGTTGATGCCAAAACGTACGCACTAGAATTAATGACAGGACCACCTCTGTGAGCATTTTGCCACACAAGACAAGTCACATCTGCTATACCTCTGTTTGGCAAAACTTTAGTGCTTTTAGTTTGTCAAGCTGTACCTACAGAACAGCAGTTGAAGTGGCCCTTCTATTAAAATAGATCAATATTCATTAATTTTATCAGTAGGAGAATTTATAGTATATGCACCTTGTCATGTTTATGCCATTTATTCTAGTATGCATGATTTTTTTTGGCAAAAGTATTTGCAATCAATTATATAATTTAGCCTTGCCCCCTTGCCTGTGCTTTGTTATAGTTTTTTTACGACTGTGCTTTGTTATAGTGAACATATAATCTTTATGAACGAAGCTTTGTAAGTGCATATCTTCTAACAAGTTCTATGTCCATTTTTTTTTTCTAGTTAAGACTAGATATATTCTCAGTACAAACTATATAATGGACGCAAGCAAGGTTATTGGGATCAGGATCTTAGGAAGGGCTGTTTTTGTGTCGGTAGTACTGGCTTCAAAATTATGATTAATAAGTTTTGATAATTGTACGGTCTACACAACTACTTTTTTTATTCTTAACTAAGACCCTACTGATGCATTGGACTGAACTGGGTTGACAGCATAATAGCATCGGATCCAGCAATACGGATCAAAATCATTATAACATTGGATGCAAAAGCTAGCACACGTGCACAGAATTCCATTTTTCTAGTGTCTTACTCCCTCCGTTGATAAATATAAAGCGTATTTTAACTTTGCATAAGGATTAAGATTGTGGTGAAATTGAGAAAGACATAAGAGAAAATAACTTACATACACCTCTTAATTGTTTTAGAAGTTGAGAGATAATACTGTGTGTGTAACAATGAATAAATACATATAGTGAGATAATAAATATGAGCATAATAGAGAAAACTTATTAAATCTATATAGAAACCTTGTACCTCCTCCATCCCATTATATAAGGCGTAACTCATACCAATGCAGAGACCAAGAACAGTTGCGTCGCGCGGGCCTCGAGGGGGTTAATGCATGCATGCGCATGAGAGATGGGAGAGAAGGTTAATGCATGCATGCATGCACATGAGAGATGGGAGAGAAACAAGAACAGGAGCCGAGGAGACGTCGCACCCTGTATTCTGAGACTTGGAAAAAAAACAGTTGTGTCTTATATTTTGGGATGGTGGGAGTATTTACCAATAAGACTATTCAAACTACGAAACATCTCCCATACGGAGCATTTCATCTTATAGGTCACTGGTCATGCATATGAGATGGACACACCACACTGATAATCTCCGATTATTAATATCGGTATATCTGTGTTGGTTTGAAAATCGACACAGATGTGTGTTTCCAACCGAAACAAATTTGAGTTTTTAAGGCAGTGGTTGATCGGATCAAAAGTTCAGAACACAGAACGATGCAAAAGCACTGACAAATTCAAGTTTATGATGGGTAAACCGTACACGGAATCTTATGCTTCGACAATTGGACTGATCAATCATCAACAAAAACCTATGCAATTAGCAGGGTACGTAGAGCAAGAACATCGATCCAGCGACTAGCCAACTCGCATGCACGTACACGTACCTTCGCCGCATCCGAGCTTGGGGCCCTTGAAGGGCGTCCGGGTGCGGATGAACTCGAGCAGTGTTGTCGACGGGTCGACGTCGCCGCCGGCCACCTCGTACCGCCGCCCATTCAACGCGAACACCACCCTGTCCAGCACGGCCTCTCCCGCCATCGCTCAGTCGCCGCACCCGCCGGTCCGGTCGCTAAGCTCCTTTCTGCTTATAACTATCCTTGATATTCGAACTAACCAGCCACTAGCCCACGCCTTTGTATATATAGCACTGCAACACAACAATGTATCATTCCAACAAAAAATATGTCATGATGTACCCCATTTTCATATAATAAAAACACAACGATGTACTCAAATCAATATTCTATGGGACATGATGATTACATAATGGAGAAAGGGGCGTCTCAATTCATCCCAATAAATTACTATTGAGGCCATAGTTAACGAACAACAGAATGATTTTGTACATAGAAGTTAAGTGCTACAAAGGCTGCCGATGCTACCTTTGGAAGAGTTCTCAAGAGTCTTGTTGGTCTTCACGGCAAACCTCTGAAAAGGCAATTTGCAAAATCAAAGGTGGCTCACTACGACAAATTAACAGCACTGAAACAAAGAATACAACAAAATCCACCAAAGATGAAAGCCAGAAAAATGTGGTATCAAGACAATAACAAGTATATCATTTCATGAGAAACCCGTAGAAATGTAGTTCCTCGACGTCCAGTGGCATCAAAAGAAATTCTGCCCCGGATAGCGAGAGGAACCATTAAGCCTTTCACTTCACCTTTCCAGAGCTCAGGAACCAGAGCTAGCTCATGAGCATGAACCAAGAGAAGCCACACAAAACCACAAAATATCTATTGGACAAACAAAGTAACAAACATGGACTACAAAAATACAGCACATATGCTTCATGACAACTCAGTCCGTTAGATGTTCTTTCAATCATGCGATCATTTCCACAAGAATCAATACAGATCTGTAAGGACTCGTCACCGTTGCCATGAACAAATAACTTCAAATCTAACCACAGTTACAACCTATAAACGGGCACACCGAACCAATAACCAAAGCATTAAAATTCAAATAATTCTACAACTCAGTCCCTTAGATGTTCTTTGAATCAAGCGATCATATCCGCAAGAATCATTACAGGTCTGTATGGACTCATCACCGTTGCCATAACACACAAACAGCACACTAATCCAATTAGCCAAAAACACTGTAAGCCATGAACAACACATTGCTAAGCATCAAACCATAACACACAAACAGCACAATTTGAATGATTTAATCCACAAAATCAGCATCTTTTGGACTTAGATCTGGATCTAGATTCAACGGTTCAGACTTCCCATCACATTCTATACAAATCCAACCTCCTACTCCCAACTCCCCAGCCACACCGCCTCCTACCCGCGTGCCGCCTCACTGGCCCCCAACGCCAGAGCCCCGGAGACCCCCCCCCAACACCACATCCCACTACCACCTAATATTCTCTTGTTTGTCTTCTCTGCTAACCTCCACCGGTCATCCCGCTTCCCCAAACCCATGGATGGCGGTACTTCACCACCTTGCCGCCGCCGCCCACTGGTCCTCCGCCAGCCTGGCCTCGCTCTAAGTTCGGGGGCTCCCGTGAACCCCAAACCCTAACTCGTCACCACCACCGGAGAATACACCTCCGACCTTGCCGGCTGGAGCTCGAATCTCCAAGCAAATAACAAGGTCAGAAATTCTACTGTTTTTCCCAAAAAAACTTGCGACAGTTTTTTTAGCAATTCCGTTCGAATAAACATACAGGTCATTCCCCCTAGATGTTCTTTGAATCAAGCGATCATACCCGCAAGAATCATTACAGGACTTTCAGGGCTCATCATAGTCATGGACACAAATCGAAGAGAAATCTACACAAATCGAAAAAAATTCTCTACGCAAAACAAAGGCTAAGCATGCAAGAACATTTTTTAACAGTATCATCATGTATGTAAGAGCCGTCTTTGCTCTGCGTCACGGGAAATCCCGAGGGCGCAAAAAAAAAAGGGCAAGCCCACGATACAACGAGATGATGTGGCTTCAAGGGAACGAGTCCGTTGGGAACCGACCAGGAGGCTGGTCCTCCCAAGGACCAGATGACGAAGCGTAACAATCGCATCAAATCAAATCAAGAGCAGTCGTGCGGCAAGCGAATGGATAGATCTGAAGAGAGGGGAAGGGAGGAGGGGAGGTAGAGGGGGGTATACGTGTTGGCGAGGCCCTCGACACTGAACTCGTTGACGACGTAGCTCAGCACCCTCCCGAAGAGGTTGCCGCCGGCCATGGAGGAGGCCGAGGAGAGGAAGCTTCCAGAAAGAGAGGTCGGTGTAGGGCAGGCTTTTTTTTATTAACGGGGCGTGTAGGCGGGCTGGCCTGAGGTTGCCGGATCGGGGCAAGAGTTTATCGGAATTGGGGACTTTGGGGCCGTCTGATTGGACGGTTTGGATGCAGAGTTGGGATGATTGTGCCGTTGTGATGTTGACGGGTGGGAACCATACAAGCTCGTAGCGAATGATGGGGCCCATGGGCCAACTGACCGATCTGGGCTATGGTTGAGAAGCCGTGGTGTAACTTGTGCTCTGTTGGGTCGAAAGGCCTAGCAGTGGATTAAAATAATAATATTTTAATCAATATTTACAGAAATAATATGCCGAAAATAAAAATAGCAAAACTACCCTATGTGTCCATTTGAATTGGCGACAGGGTCCTGTCGCCATTTGAAATGGACACAGGGGGGTAAAATCGAAATTTCCCCCGTCCTGTCACCGTTTGAAATGGACACAGGCTCCTGTCGCCAAATGGAATAGCGACAGGAGCCTTTACCCACTCGCGCCCGAGGCTCCTGTCGCCATTTCATTCGGGGTCTGGCCAGCGCAGCTCGCAGAGAGAGAGAAACAGAGGGAGAGGAAGAAGAGAAAGAGAGGGAGAGGAAGAAGAGCAAGAGAGGAAGAGGAGGAGAGGGAGAGGAGGAAGAAGAAGATCTCGGCTTTGCAGGTAAATTTTTTTCTTTCTTGTATGTAATTAACAACTTAGTGACTAGATTAATCATTGATTTAGTGATTTAGCGAGTAGTATTATCATGTTTTCGCGACTTAGTAACTTAGCAAAAATTTAGCGATTAGCGTTGTTTTCGAATTAGCGACTTAGCATTAGTTTAACGACTTAGCGACTTTGCGTTGTTTTCGCGATTTAGGAACAAACCTCCATGCTAAAGCAATGTAAACGTAAATGCCAAGACTAATTAAATCTGCTATACTTGTTTATGCTACTTGATCGTATTATCATGTGCAAGAACCGCATGCCTAGCTACTTAGCTAGGTTTGCATGCATATATGCCTAGCTAGACTTAGCCTATGCATGTTTCTTTCGAGATCTTCATTTATGGACCATATGAGACCCGCCTTGGCCGCACTCGCCTTGGCCACGTCGGCCCTGTTCGTCGCGCTCACCTCGGCCACGACCGCCTTTGGCCCCGTCGGCCGTGTTTGCCGCGCTTGCCTCGGCCTTGCTCGCCTCAGCCCCGTCGGCTGTGTTCGTTGTGCGTGCCCCGGTCACACTTGCCTCGGCTCACCGGCCGCACCCGTCGCCTCCACGCTTCGCTCGGCGATGGTAGCACCACCCAAACTGGCCTGCCCTCCACCGAAGCCAAATGACGGCCAGGGTTGGAAACAGTAGACGCCGGCTTGTATATGGCCAAATGGACTTTATAGCCAAATGGACCGGGAAAATCCCATGAATAATTTCTGAAAAAATAGAAAAAAATTATGATTTTGCCCTTCCTTTTTTCAGAAATTTTAGAAACCAGTAAATAAATTCAGAAATTTGGTATTAAACACTGAAAATTAGATTTTTGGCCTTATGGACTTCCGAAAATTTGGCGAAATTGGTATTAGCACATATTGGAAGTTCTATACCTCTGGATTTACTTTTATAGCATCATGCCCTATTTATTATGTGCTGAAATTTATTTTTTGCTATTAAGTAATTATGAAATTTGCTTAATCATTAACGAAATATTGCAAAAAAATGCTAAAATATTCTGAAAATTTAACGATGACATATTTAGAATATTTTTGGCTCTGTATTTATTTTTTAGCATCATTTCATATTTTATGTGTATTAAAATTTATTTTTCTGTTATTTAGTAATTCTGAAAATGTCTTGGTAATCAACAGAAAATCATGAAATGCTAGGAAAATTCTATAAAATTTTAGATACATTATCTAAAAGGTGTGTTTCGTACACAGTAAGAATTTCATGAAATGTTTGACAGGTATGGATGAATGAGTGCAGTTTACGATATATTACGGAGAGGGAATTCCGAACATGGGTGTGGAAGGGGTGGAACTAAGTCATTTCCCAAGTGTCGTAGTTGGTCTGTCACGTCCAGCGGAGCGTTCATGGAGCACAGTTAGAAGATGGTTATACCAAATATTCTCGTTGGACCGTGAGTTGCATGGTGTGAAGCTGCACGGAGTAGGGTGTTGGAGACGGAACTGCACGTACTGGGAGTTAGTTGAAATTACAAGTCCGAAGTCATGGAGTTCGTATGTCAGAGCATCGATTGAGAGAGGATGGCCATTAGTATTGTTGGCGCAAGCATTTGAGAAAGCAGAGGGCATCCGTGAGGAACAGTAGGAGATTGTTGGTGACGAAGAGGAGGAAGTTGGGGAGAGCAGCCAAGCAAGAGATGACTCAGTGAGGCATGATGTTAGTTCGGGTCAGGAGGCAGTGCAAGGTGAGGAAGTTGGTGTTCCAATGGAAGACGTGCAGGAACCAATGGGTGTGGCAGACGAGGGAGAACATATTGAATCGCTGGTGATATCGATGGACGCAGAGAGCCGGGACTACGAGGATTTAAGTAACGATGAAGAGGATGAAGAGCCTTTCCCCGCGGAGTGGGATGAGTGTTGGTTCGATAGACTAATGGTCAACGAGGGTGAAGATGTCCAATGGGGGTACGATCGGAATGAGGTGCGGCAAGATGCAATTTACAAGGATAAAGGTGAGGTGCAGGAAGTAGTGACAGCATGGGCAGTGTCGCTGCGTAGACCCTTCTGGGTTGCTAAGTCAGATCAGTGGGTGTATGATGTTAGATGCAAGATGGAAGGTTGCCCATAGCGTGTCCATGCTTACCAGCCTAAGTGGGACACAATTTGGAAGTGTTCTATAGTAGTGCTGCACTCATGTGTGCTGACAGAGTCTACACAATTTGGAAGTGTTCTATATATCTTCCGGCTTTGTTGCGAATGTAATGTAGGGGGAGATTGTGGGCAACCTGGATTTAGAGCCACGTGCCATCATACTTGCAATAGAGCAGAGGTTTCAGTACATGATAAGCTATGCGAAGGCATGGAGAGCGAAGCAGAATGCATTGGAAGCAAGGTTTGGTACGTACGAAGACTCCTATCAGAATCTGCAAGGGTTGCTTCAGGTGATCAAGGAAAGGAATGCTGGGACTTATGTCGATATTTTCGAGCAACCTTCACAGCGTTTCCCTGGGAAGATGTTGCTCAAGCGGGCATTCTTTGCTTTTGGTGCGTATATCAACGCATTCAGACATTGCCGTCCGTTGTTATGCGTGGATGGGACTTTTCTGACCGGGAAGTACAAAGGCCAGATATTGACTGCCATAGGAGTCGATGGCAACAATCAGGTTCTTCCCGTTGCGCTCGCATTCGTAGAGGGTGAGAACACTGATAGTTGGCTATGGTTTCTAAGGAACGTGAAAGCTGGGGTCGTGGAGCAGCGGCATGGTGTGTGTGTCATACATGATCGGCATCCCGGGTTGCTAAAGGCGATCGTGCAATTGCAGCAAGGTGAAGATGAGACACATCCATGGCCTGATTTGCGTAGTAGGTGGTGTAAGCGGCACATGGGCGCCAATTTCTACAAGCAATTCAGGAACAAAGAGCTGACAAAGCTTTTTAAGAGGCTGTGCGACCAGAACCAGCAAAAAAAATTTGAGAGACTGTGGAAGAAGTTGGACGAGCTAACGTCAAGGCATACAGCCGAGGCAGCGAAGAAGCCAACAGCTTCCGCAGAGGAGGCCCCAGTAGCGCTTGAAGAGTTACCAACATACCCTCCACACCTGGTTTGGAGGAATGGAAGGGCTATGAAATGCTTCTCCGAATGGATAGAGCATGAGCCTAAGGAGAAATGAGCTCTGCTTTATGACACCGATGGCGCCAGGTATGGGGTCATGACGACAAACTTGGCTGAGGTTTACAATTGGGTCATGCGGGGGTTGAGACCGCTTCCCCTGGTTGCTATAGTGAAGGGTGTTCTTCGTGGCATAACGAAATACTTTGTGGATCGCTATGCTAGGGCCGTCGCCGGCATGAATGCCCCTGATGTGAAGTACTCCGAGATGATTTGTACCTACATGGAGGAAAAGGGCAACAAGGGGGAGATGCATAGAGCATTGAAGATGGGCACGAGGGAGCTCTGATTTGAGGTACTATGTAAAGATAAATCAGGGCGTGGGACAAACCGGCGGAGAGTTACTCATGAATGCACCATGCATAGACAAACATGTGTATGCACCTGCAACAAGCTTCGTCTGTTACACAGGCCATGCGCACACGTCATGGCTGCCTGCTCAACAATCCGAATGGATCCAGGTATAATCTTGTCACATTTCTTCAATAAGGAAGAGGTGATGGCAACCTGGAGTGGGGAAATTTACGGTTTTCGAGTGGTGGGTTTATTCACGAAGCATCATAGATGGGAGGAGACACGGTGGGTTCCGGATGTAAGTAGGCTGAAGGGTGTTGGGCGACATTAGACAAGGCGTATAAGGAACTATATGGATGCAGCGGAAAGTGGCCGTCGTGTGAAGAAATGTTCGGTTGCAAGGAGACGGGCCACACTTTCAAGTATTGTCCCACGGTTCAGAGGCAGTAAAATTGTTGTACGTCGTTTATGTAAGGACTTTCCAATAAAATTGTTGTACGTCGTTTATGTATGGACTTTCCAATTAAATTGTTGTACTTCAAATTTATTATGTAATGAATGTTTGCACTTTCTTTATGTAACTGTTGTGTTCAATTTGTAATGTCGGGTTGTGTTAGTCATGCTATCCAATTAAATTGTTGTACTTCAAATTTATTATGTATTGAAATGTCTGGGTGTTCAATTTGTAACGATATGTATGTTCTATTTTCCTTATGTCGGGTTACACAATGCAGGTATGGCGTACGAGTTGCTTGACCCGGTGATAGATGCGACTCACCGGAGCCGCTTGGCCACCGCGACGCCACAGGAGGGAGAGCTACCTCTGGAGCTTGGCGCCCTACGCTTGCGCACCCCCATGAGAGCATGGAG
Source organism: Rhipidocladum racemiflorum (assembly GCA_036346355.1). Taxonomy (NCBI): domain Eukaryota; kingdom Viridiplantae; phylum Streptophyta; class Magnoliopsida; order Poales; family Poaceae; genus Rhipidocladum; species Rhipidocladum racemiflorum. The sequence continues at coordinate 17,362,372 of CM070582.1, forward strand.
GATTGACCCGCGCTGGCTTCCGAGGTTAGTACACTAATCACATAGTTCTATAAGTACAATGTATTGTCCTCTATGTGTGCAGGGAGTGTACTTACAATATTTTCATGCAGGCTGAGAGCAACGGGGTTGCTTCCATTAGCCAGGATGGTGGAGGCTACAGTGGCTGACGAGCAGGACAGACGAGGTGCCTCCAGGAGGTTCCCGTACGACCGGAGCTTACTGACCGCTTTGGTGGACCGTTGGCGCCCTGAGATGCACACGTTCCACCTTCCGTGCGGCGAGATGGCGCCCACACTTGAGGACGTGAGTTACCTCCTGGGCCTACCTTGCTCAGGGGACGCAGTGGTGCCAGCCGACGTGGACCCTCACTGGCGGACGGACCTCCTGCAGCGGTTCGCAGGTGTGCTACCAGAGGATGCAGGGTACACCACTTTCGCTTCTACGCACGGCCCTTCGCAAAAATGGTTGGTTCAGTTCTATGTAAGTTGCGCTTTATTTTGTAATGTTTTTTTTTGTTTTAGCTTGCAGTTCCGCCGCTAACCATAACCTTTTGCAGCCCGAGAGGATGGTGGCCAGAGCAGGGGACTACGTCGTCACCCGCCACTTCGAGGCGTACCTGATTTGGCTATTCGGCTGGGTCATGTTCTGCTCGAGCCAAGGAGACACCATCAAAAAGCACGTGATCCAGTTCGCGAGGACGATCGCGAAGGCCGACCTGGATCAGATCCCACAGCTGGCTTGGGGACCGGCAATACTGGCAGCCACCTACCGGGCTCTTTGCGATGCGTGCCGTCGCACCTCGGACTCCTCCATTCTCTCTGGGTGTCCTCTACTGATTTAGTTGTGGTCGTTCGAGAGGTTCTAGATCGGACGTCCACATATAGACTTGCAGCCGTATGGCGATGACTTCTACGGGGCAGTCGGAGATGAAGTCGACCGACCTACCATGGGGTCTTTGTGGTGTCGCCGACGAGTTAGTACAAAAAAATTTATTACCTTATTTTTGAAATAATTTTCATCAATACTATTCTGAACTAACGTTGGTGTATTCCTTGTTTTTGCAGCCCACTTTCACCCCAGTTACATCCCACGCTTCGTACCCAGAGTACACAGCGATGTTTGACCAGCTGATAGATGACCACGTCATTTGGCGGCCCTACCTTCCGGAGCTTGTCGTCGCGCGAGCACCACACGGACTTTCGCTGCAGTGCACCAGTGACGCCGCCTACTGGTTCACACGACGTCACTTGGTTTACAACGTGTTCATTGAGACGTACGCGGCCCACAGCGTCATGCGGCAGTTCGGCCTCCGTTAGGCGTTCCCCCCTACAGGTGCCATCGTCCCAGCGAGCGTCCACACGTTAGTATTGCTTGCCATCTCTGTTACAATTATTTAACATCTCATTTAATTGCATATATTACTAATGAAGTTTATGTTGCAAATCGACTTATGCAGACTGACACGCAAGGGCTTAGGTCCTACTACGAGCTGGGCGACACGCATGGTTCCTCATGTTGAGCAGTGGGCGCAGGCTTTGGCAGACGTGCACGACGAGACTGCCCCTTACGACCACGGCACGTACGTCGACTACATCCAGTGGTACAGCCCGCGCACACGCGTTCGAGTTGTGCGTGTGGTGGAGTCACCTTCCAAGCACATTCCCTCCACAGCGGACACCTACCCTACACAGCCTGACTCTGCTTTTCACCGCGTGGTTAGTACTTGCTCTCACAAGTCGTATAACGTGCCATGCATACAACCACAACTAACAAGCCATTTTCAGAGGGTGACATTGCCAGGGAGGTGCACGAGGACGCGACCACGATGGTAGCCGCTATCGACACGAGCAGCACGACCATGGATCAGGTGAGAGCGATGCTGCACCGTGTTGTCGACAGGACCGCTCGCATCGTCCACCTCATGTCGTGCAGGAGGGTGAGGGACGACGATGTGGCAGCACAGGTCCCGGCCCGTTCGTCCGCTGTACGTGGGCGACGGGGTCCGCACACCGCACCCAGCATAGCGCCACGTGCCCCTCCTCCCGATGTACCCGGGGGCTCTAGGTGGTAGCAACCCACTACAGGTACTCCTTTCTGCCCTGCCCTTCTCTACTACATTTTTTACAGTATGTGTACTAACGTGACATGTCAGAACAGCCGTCGATGACCGTAGCGCGACCCACTCTGGCAGCTCGAGCCCCGTTGATGACACCGATGTTGTTCACGATGGATGATATCATTGGTCCTACGCAGCTCGCCGGTGCGCCCGGACCCAGTCAGTCATCGCAGGACCCCTTAACTACTCCGACTGCACCACTACGCCCTACTAGGAGTACTCGCGGACAGCTTCCTGACCCGCTGACATATTTAGCCGGGCATGTTCAGCGTCGGAGGAGGCCTGGGGTCACACGGGGTGTCGCACCTCGCAGGGGCCGTAGCTAGTTTTTCTTTTAGTATTATTGTCGACGATTGGGGAGCAGGCCCCCGCCGAGCTTACTTGGTTGATGAAGGAACCAACCACAATCCCTTCTTACGTGCGGGATTACTCGGAGGTGTGACTCACCGGGCCGGACTAGACAGTGACACGGTGTTTTACCCTGGTTCGGACCTCTCAAGAGGGAGATAATAGCCCTACTCCAGCTCGTGTATATTCAGTGTGCCTCCCCCCTCATGGTGGGGATGCTTTTATAGTTTACAAAGGACCGTACTCGTTGAGATCTACTATCCGCACGTTCGACCACGTTCAACGTGGCAACTAACAGATCCTACAACTCCGCCACGCTCCCGTGGAGGACGCAAAGAACGAACGGAGATTACGCCGCTGGTGGTTACTTCCACCGACCTCGAGATCACGACAGGTCGGCTAATAGCCGGCTCCGAGCTCGGTTGTCTTACGCGAGCTCGAGCTCGCAATCGGCCAGACTACGCGACCTTCTTAGGTCCCGACTAGGTCGTCCTTGGGAACGACCTCCTGGTGGCTCGGGCGGGAGCAAGCTCGGCCGTTCGTGGCACCCGAGGTAATTTATGGGAATTACCCAACCCCCGACAGCTAGCCCCGAGGTCCAAGTGGAAAAAGGCCTACGGAAGGCCTTCCCCTTGGGCCTACCGTCCTACGAGCACGTCGGATTTGCTGCGGCGAACAGCTGCCGCGACCACCGAGCTATTAACCACCTCAGGGTAACGAGCTTTTGCCTCAGTTCGTCGCGCTTCGGGCGGATGGATGTGGGCCCTCCCCCCTCAGCGGTTCCTTCTCCCGGAAGCTTTTACTCGGGCAGTTCGAACCACCCTTCCTGGGGAACTGTCTCTTGGCAGGACAGTTTCGATTCGCATGCCCACGTGTCGTTCCCTGGGTGGCGAACGCCTCAACTGCCCTCTGCATCTCCAGGGCTTCCTCGACCATAACGGCGGGAAGTCCCTTCACTTTCCTGCTTCCCGGAGGGATTTTAAACACCGGAGGGAAACCTAGATCCGTACGATCTTCCAGCAAAAAATGCCTCCAACACTCCCCGCTCCAGCGCTCGTTCCACCAGACCTCGTGTGCTCGTCTCTCCTCTCGATCGCCTTCCTCCTTCCAATGGCAAAGTTTGGCGCCAGCAGACTCGATAGGCAAAAGCTAGAGATACTTCAACGGGCGAAGTATCTCGATGCTGGCACATGGAGAGCCCTTGGTGCCAAGGAGAGCCCGCAGCCGGAGGAAGGGGAGATCGTCTCCACCGAGCTTTACGCCATGAACGGGCTCCGGACGCCCGAAAGCGAGTTCGTCGAGGCCGTTCTCGCCTTCTGTGAGTGTGAGATCACTCACCTCCATCCAAATTCTATCCTCATAATGGCCATCTTCGCCCATCTCTGCGAAGGGTACGTGGGCATCGAGCCCACTCCCAGCCTCTTCTTCCATTTCTACTGCCTCTCGCGCACCGGCACGCCCTCGTCGGCTGGCTGCCTTTATTTCCGTCTCCGACCTACCCGTCCGTACGAGTACCCGAGCTTTACGCTCAAGGATTCGGTGTCGGGGTGGGCTGACTCTTGGTTCTACCTGAGGAAGGTAGAAGGCAGCTCGCTTTCCTACACCGGCGCCAGAGCCCGTGCTATCGAGACACCCCGACCATCCGTGCAGCCCGAGGAGGAGAAGGTGCTCATGCTGATCAACGAGCTCACATGCTCGGGGCTGACCGGACGGGACATCACCCGGGACTACGTCAGGAACCGGGTGTCACCCCTTAGGAGGAGGGTGCACCCTTTCTTCAAGGTCGAGGGGTGGCAGGACATCACCCGGGAGTCGCACTCAGGTATACCATCGCCCTCGATTTTCTTCTCAAAACAGAAGATACCCGTTCTCACTGCCCCTTCTTGGTTGGTACGCAGCTCCGCCAGAGGACTGGGTGGACGTGAGGGTGTCCGAGATGTTCGGCACCCCCAAGGGCAAGGAGATCATAGAGGGCCGCCAGATCCCGAACAACGTCCTTAACCGGACCGAGGCGGTAAGCCTTCGACTCAGACCCTTTTTGGAATTTTTATCTGGACCAGGTCTCCCCGGGGGTTTCCCGACCTCATTCGAGCTCTTCTTGGCAGGAGAAAGTTGCCCTCGAGGTCGCCGTGGCCCAACTGTCATCGCAGTTGGGAGGAGCGGGCGCCGGAGCACGAGGTCGTAAGACCAAGAAGCCAGCGAGCCACAAGCGTCGCGACCGATCCCCCTCAGCCACGCTGTCTCCGCCTAGGCGTTCGAGCAGGCGCCCTAGCTCGGATGATCGTTCACCCCGCCAACATTTGGAGTTCCCCCTCAGCCACACCGTCTCCGCCTAGGAGTTCGAGCTTGGCTCCACGGGCCGAGACCGAGGAGGAGGAGGAACTGGACCCCGCCCCGCTAGCCCCGAGGCACCGCAGGTCGTCCGCTGTGCCCACCACTGCCCAACGCCGACCGTCTCTGAGGTCGGTCTGGAGGAGGTCGACCTCGCGGTCGCAAGGGCCGACAAGGCGCGCGAAGACATGGCCGCCCTCATCATTCGCGCCCGCGCCCAAATGGAAGACGCCGCGCGAGGTTAGCTTCTCATCTCAACCTTGTTCGTCTTCTTCCTCCCCCGGTGCCACACTAACCCCACATCGTCTATAGTGGGTGTGGCAGCCGGTACGGAGGTATGGGATTTCGAAGCTATGGCTGACGATATTCTTGACCTCGCCTTAGAGAGAGAGCACGCACGTGTTGCCGATGCCGTGGTGGGCGTCGAGGTCGAGGAGGGGGTGGCCGAGGCCGCAGAGGCCCAAGCCCCCGAGATCGTGTCTCCTGAAGAGGAAACGCGAAGGAAGATCGCTGCCGCCGATGCTCGGGCTGCGAGGGACGGCGTCCCCCACCTCATAATCGAGCTGGACGACGACGCAGCGGAGCCTGGTGGCGTCGAGTGTGCCGCCGAGGGTCTCCGTGAAGACTCCGCCGACGCCAGCGACATTGAAAGACCGAGATGGCGATCAGAGGGGGGGTGAATGATCCCAAATAAAAATATCCCCTACTCAACGTACTCCAAACAATCCCGCAAAGAAAACCGATGCTCCTTAAAATCGCGAAACCCACAAAAATCGGAACGACTTGACAACTATGTGTATCCCTAGCTTACATGGATAGGAACCATGAATCATGTGAGGGATATTTAAATCACAAATTCTGATTGTCAAGTGTCCAAAGCAAGGAGGAATCAATTCAAATACTTCTTTTCTAAAAGAGATCAAGCCAAAACACAAAAGCCTCTTTTTAGAAAAGCAAAAGCAGATTTTCAGGAATTGTCCTCAATTAGAGCAGGTGGATGGTGGACTTCTGTTGCTCCAAAAAATTTGGGAATTTTTCAGCCTGTGAGCTGTTGAGTCGTGAAGCACTCCACCAAAAATCACCACCAAACACCTTCTACAAAAACAGGAAAAATCAAGAACTACGAACAGTCAGGATTTTCAATCAGGAAATTTGGGGCTCGGTTTTCACCTCACAGCTCCCAAATGGTGCATCCAGTGGACTCCAAAATTTTTCCACAGATTGGTATATGAGTCAAGCACCTTCTCCAACAAGAATCAATCAAGAAAGATTTTTCTATATTTTTCTAAAAATCAAAGACTGACTGCTGCGCGAAGAACAAGTTCAGGACAGATTTGCAATCTTGATAGAAACTTGATCTCTAGTCTATCCTAGGGTGCAAGAAAGATGTAAAACCAAATGAGCACCCTCAAGACCTCCTTGATCAACAGCATTTAGAAGGAGAGGAGCAAATCCAAATTGCAGAAAGTAAATTGCTAGAATTTACATGCGGGAAAGTAAATGCTGAATTTAAATTGCGTAAAGTAAAGACATAATGTAAATGCGAATTTAAATTCACAAAAAGTAAAGAAAATCTTTGTATTTTCTGGTTGGAAGGTTTACAAAGCCTCACTTCATGTGGGCAAAGCTCAAAGGAGCAACTCAAACCTTCAAGTGAGGGAGGACACCCTCCCCTCTATTTATACTACTCTAGGGCCACCTACCACCCTTGGATGAGTCCCAAACCCTAGGGCACTCCACCAAGGGCTAGGATTAACCCTCTCATTTCAACCCACACATGGGCTTTACATAGGCCACATTGGCCATACATGGGTTTTAAACAAAACCCGATCAACCCGATGCAACGGGCCTTCATCCGCCGGACTTGACCGCTCGGTTCCTCCTCTTCGAGCCTCCAACCCGAACCGAAACCTTGAGCCACCTCAAGTCCATTTCCTTGACGTCCAAGTGAACCCGGTTTGAGCCCAACCATCTCGTCGGCATCCTCGACCGCTCTGGACCTCGGTTCTCCCAACCTAGTCCCGGTACTCACCAACGACCATAGCTGCCTCAAGAACCTGTACCACAAGGAACAAACCATTTTGCACATACCACAATGCACATACCTTTTCTTCCTGCATGTTAGTCCACAAATATCATTAATTGAAACATGCAATACCGAGTCAAATCAAACTCAAGCCTGAGCACACCTTGCTCAAATAAAGTCAAATACTCATCACAAAAATGGATGGACCTCCACATGGTCCTTCAATCTCCCCCTTGATGAGTATATTGACAAACCACACAAAAGGCATAAATTTGAGTTTGAAAACAAAGGAAGAAAAACAATTTGATTGCAAAAATCATATTTGGTCCAATAAAAAGAGAAAGAAAGCTCATGACCAAATAGATGAGAAGATTTTTAGAGCTCAACACTTGAAAGGACAATTTTTCAACAAGAGCTCCAAAAACCAAGAAATCTCTCAAAAAGCTCAATATTACTCATGATCCAAATGCAAGGACAATTGTTCAACATGATCATGAGATGATCCAAATGCAAGGACAATTGTTCAACATGATCATGAGAAAGCATTTTTTTTTTAATTCTCTAAGATGTCTTTTCTACGTTTTCTCCCCCTTTTGGCAATATAGGCATCAAGAGAACAATTTTTGCATGAAATGCAACCTAGAAGAGCTTTGAGGATTATGCAAGTGACCACTTAGACAAAGTATGACACCAAGCTACTCAAGTTCAGATTATGTCATCCTAAGTCATATCCAATGGCATATTTCAATTTTTGCTAACTAGCTCAAAAGAAGTTATAATACTTTGGTATGATTTCAACAATAGCAACACTTAGCATAACTTCAATACTAGAAGCAAAGCCAATCAAACGAGCAAATGGATATACTAGAGTTCAACCTAGTCAACACTTTGGGAAACTACAAGTTCATAAGAGAAGCCTCATGCTCAATCATCTCTTTAAATGCAAATTTTTAGATTAAAGCTCATAAAGCGGTATGAGAGAGTTAGGCTTAGTGAAGCACATCCTCGACTAGGAGCCATCGACAAAGGCCTCCTAAGCTTCACTCTCCTCCACAAACCTTTCAGGGTTTAGAGAGTTTATCCTAGAGAAACACAACCTCGACTAGGAGCCATCGACATAGGTCTCCTAGGCATCACTCTCTTTCTCTAGTTATTTTTGCATTTTTCGATGTATTGACTCAAGCCATTAGCAACCATCTCAAGCAAGAAGCTTAAAAGAGTGGTTTTGGTCATACACACTTCATTCCAAGTTCATCCCAAGTGCAATGGGAAGCAGTCTAGTGAATGAATAGTGTTGAGTTCAATTTTAGCACAAAAGAGTCAAATTATATTTTCAGCACTTAGATTCATGAGCATTATTGAGGATTCTAGAATGAAACAATGTAGCTAACCCAAGTTGCTCTAGGGACTCTAGTAGAAACCCACTATTTCAATAAGCATGGCATAAGCATCTAGTGAAGAAGTATAGCAAGTAAAAGCCATGTTTCATCAACTTTTCAGAAAGCTCAAGTTTAAAATGTTGGCTAGTTTCACATGATATACCAAATTGGATATGACCTAGATTAGCAAATATCTCCGTAAAAGTAGCTAGGTGCAACATATCTCAATTTTATCAATTGCATAATAGACAAAGCTCAGTAAATGAAAAACAAGTCTATATGCAATGCAAAAGAATCAATTCCAAGCTCCCTCAACAAGTGAGTCGATTAAGCACAAAACTGATTGAAGTTGAGTTATTAGCAATTTTAGATTCAAAAGGATGAATTGAACTCAACTGAAACCAGTAAAGACAGAAATGATGAGAAGGAATCAAGAAACCGACAAATGGGTAGTCTAGGAGCATAGATAACATGAAGAGAAACACTAACACTCAGACTCGCTCTCACCTTCCCCATATGACTTATATAGGAAAGCTACAACTCCAACTCCAACCCAGAGCAAACACAGACCACTGTCTACCCAGGGGCCCAACACCTGCTAGACCTAAAAGACTGTGAGTGAGCTCAACCGAGAAGAAGAGAGGAATAGCACCCTAAAGCATAAGGTGAGAGGTCCATGCCGAGGCATGCCAGAAGTCTAGGTGAAGTGGACTCAACCAAATAAAAACCATCCCAAAGATACCCATAAAGAGAAAGGAAGGCTGAATATACAAACGAACATATAATACAAGCCAGCTCCCCCTCAAGATATGCCATATGGGCTCATAATCCCAAGCTCTCCTCTCAGGAAACAAACCTCGAGCTATCCAAAGGCTTGGTGAAAATGTCACCAACCGGTGGTCACTTCCTGGCCCGGAGCACTATGTCACCCTTCTCCACATGGTCTCTAAGGAAGTGATAGCGAATGTCAATGTGCTTGGTCCGAGAGTGTTGCACCGGGTTCTTAGCAATGTGAATGGCAGACGTATTATCACGTAAAAGTGGAACACAATCTGCTACTAACCCAAAGTCCCGCAAGGTCGATCTCATCCAGAGAACCTGGCTACAAAGAATCGTCAGCAAAGAACATACTCGGCCTCTAGCTGGATCATGCAACACCGGATCGCTTCCTAGACGACCAAGAGACAAGAGAAGTGCCAATGAATTGGCAAGTGCCGAAGTGCTCTTCCTATCTATCCTACACCGGCGAAGTCTGCATCGGAGAAGGCTCGAGAGATAGACAGAGGAAGAAGAGTACCGTATACCATAGTCAATGGTAGCTCGAAGGTACTGAAGATGCGCTTCACCGCTCGACGGTGAGAGACGCGGGAGAAGCCTGAAACTGAGCACAAAGACATACAGAGAAATGTATGTCGTGTCTCGAGGCGATGAGATACAAGAGGGAGCCGATCATGCTCCGAACTCCTTCGATCGATCGCTCACCATCCTCGTCGAGGCTCGAGGACAGCAAGGTGGCCATAGGAGTCATAATCGGCTTTCCATCGACATGTCAAAGCGCTTCAGAGGTCTCGAGTGTACTTGCCTTGATGCAAGAATGTACCCTCCGAGTCCGCTTAACTGGAAGCCAAGGAAGTAGCTCAACTCGCCCATCATGCTCATCTCGAACTCAGTACTCATCACATCTGAGAACTGAGTAACGAGCGAATGCGAGGAACCACCGAAAATGATGTCGTCGACATAGATTTGGACTAGGAGAAAATCCGAATCAGAATGTCTGACGAACAGAGTCTTGTCCACTTGACCCATATGAAAACCATGACTCAAGAGGTAGGACTTAAGCCTCTCATACCAAGCTCGTGGAGCTTGCTTAAGTCCATACAAAGCTTTGGAAAGCTTGAAGACATGGTTTGGGTACTTGGGGTTCTCAAATCCTGGAGGTTGTCTGACATACACCTCTTCTTCAATGAAGCCATTGAGGAATCCACTCTTGACATCCATTTGAAAAAGCTTGAAGCCCTTGGATGCCGCGAATGCGAGCAGGATCCGGATGGCCTCGAGTCTAGCTACAGGGCAAAAGTCTCCTCAAGTCGAGACCCTCGACCGAGAGAAACCCCGAGCGACTAACCTAGCCTTGTTTCGAACTACAACCCCATCCTCACTGCTTGTTTTTGAACACCCATTTGGTCCCAATGATATTGTGACCGTAAGGGGCTCGACAAGCTTCCAAACTTTGTTCCTCTCGAAGTTTTCAAGTTCCTCATGCATAGCATTAATCCAAGATTCATCGATAATGCATGAGAAACATCCTTCGGCTCAAAAGAGGCAACAAAAGTAGAGTGAAGGCAGAAAGTGGACAAACTGACTTAGAGCGAGTGACTCGCTTCAAACAGATCTCCAATGATCTCGTCGTGGATGAGCCTCTGAATGTGGCGGGAGGTCCGTAGGTATGACCTCTACTCCTCGCGTGGGAGAAGTAGGAACAGAGCCACTAGCCGCCAAGAGTCTGAGGGTAAGGGCTGATCTCCCTGAGGTCCAGATATGGAAATGGGAGGCACCTCGGGAGCAGGAATGGTGACTGGATCATGCAAGGCGCCTTCATCTCCGTCATCAACTTCCTCTGAGAAGATAGACTGGGAAAGAGGAGAAGAGCCTGAAATGTCTGGTCTAGCACCGGGGCTAGCCTCATCAAAAGTCACCTCGCAGGTCTCTATGATCCTACCCAAATCTACAGCCCAAATCCTATAGCTACGGGCAGAAGTCGAGTAACCCAGAAAGATCCCATCAGCAGAACGTGACTCGAACTTATCTAGGTTCCTGCACTTCAAGAAGAAGCACTTGCAACCAAAAACACTAAAATGAGATACACTAGGCTTTCGCCCATATCTCAACTCATAAGAAGTGCAATGCAAGTGTGCCCTAAGAAAAACTCATGGCAACATGGCATGCCGTAGCTACAAATTCTCACCTCAAAACTTCCTAGGAGTATTGTACTCATCTAGCATCGCCTGGCCATCTCAACCAGGGTCCTGTTTCTTCCTTTCCACTACGCCATTTTGCCGAGGGACGATGGAGAGGAGAACTGATGCTCTAAGCCTAACTCCTCACGTAAGTCGCTAAAGTAGGAGTTCTTGAACTCCGTGCCATTGTCATCAGCGGATCGCTCGTAAGGCACCTGGGAGCTCAACAGACAACCTACGGACCAAACCCCTGAAGTGTGAAAAACACTCATCCTTCGAGGCCATGAAAAACACCCAAGAGTACCTCGAAAAATCATCGACAATGACAAGAATATACCACTTCCCACCGCCGATCGCACTCGAGCCGACCAACAAAGGTCCATGTGTAGCAGCTGTCCGTGCATCACCATCACTCGGGTGACTGGAGGATGGGAGGCAAGAACCATCTTGCCATGTCGGCAAGGAGAACATACAACATCTTTGACCATCTTGAGTTTAGGCAGGCCACGAATGAGATCATGGCCGCTTAACTCGAGTCAAATGATCAAAGCCAATGTGACCAAGTCTCCTATGCCAAAAGGAGAGATCACGGACTCGAAGCAATAAGGCAATGGAGAGAGTCTCTAGAGGAAAAAGAAAATCAGCACGAAAGACTCTCCCAAACGAAATCCCGCAAACAAACTCCCCGGAAGAATCGAGGATCCTACAAGAGCTCCTCTTAAAATTGACCTCAAATCGTCATCAAGAAGCCGAGAGACGTAAAGCAAGTTGAAATGCAGCTACTTGACTAAGGCAACGCCCTTAAGAATGAAATGATCGTTAATGCAGACGGTACCTTTAGCAATGACTCTACCCGACGCAAGCATCCCCAAAGGTGATTACCTCATCACCGGATCTCGGTCCAGGGAAGAAAACCAACGGAGTCTCCGGTCATGTGGCGAGAACAGCCGGAGTCTACGATCCAAACCTCCTTCCTTCCTCGCCCTACGGACCTGAATCAAAGAGAGTGAAAAGCAGATGTCTCAAGATCAGGATAGATCGGCAGATCTAGGAACCCAATATCGAGTCAATCAGGCAGAGACGAAACAAATCAACGGAGTAGAAGAATGCAATCCGCACCTCTCCGTGACTCGACTCTCACAAAATCAGACTCGCTCAAAGAGGGACGCCTGGGAGCAAGCCGGGTTGGTCCGCCGAGGTGCAAAGGCCGGACCATCCCAGTCTTCTTCGTGAACCTCCTGGGAAAGCAAACTCACGCCGATGATAGCTACCTCGATGGGAAAAACGATGAATATCAAGAGGACGGCGGAAAGACTGACTCGGGATAGCTCTGGGGCGAAAACCAGAAGTATAAGCCTGATAACCAAGCCCCATGCGCTGTCCAAAAACAGAGACTCTCTAGCTTGTTTATCCTGTCTAAAAGCCGTAGGTGCCTTAGGCGCACTCGCAGTCCGGGATGACCCTGAATACCCCTAAGAGCATGGACACGCCACGCCGAGAAATCTTGACGCTGCCTCAAGCGAAATCAGCTATATGTCCATCCTTCCGACAGAAGGTGCATGTATACTTCGCCTTGGGGGTGAAGTAGCATGAGAAGCACCCTTCTCGCCGACGTCCCGTGGACAATCCTCGCTGATCTAAACACGTTGGTGCTCACTTGTGGAGCCACCACTATCTCTCCGCTCTTGGAGGCACGCACAACAAGGCGGATGCGCCTGTATGCTCCAAGGCATCAAACCCTAGACCTTGATTGAATCTGCTAATCTTGGACTGATCTAGGATAAGATTGAGCTTCTTCTTACCTCCAACAAACTTCTCGAGAGTGCTCATAAGGTACCGACACTCTCGAAAAAGTGAGGCACAAGAAGAGCAAGGGGAAGGAGTAGCAGGGGAAGAGCCAGATGGAGAAGAGCGAACTAAACGATCAAATCTCTCCCTATAAAGAGCAGCCTCAATCTTGAGGGACTCGCAAGAAACACATGGAGAGTCTCTAATCCTACCCACCTGGGCTTTGAGCTTCTTCCTAAGCTCTACATGAATTTGATTCATGTCCTCTGCTACCCCAACACACAGCATGCAACCATTTTGTGACTTAGCTAGTAGATCCTTAGCATATTTTGAGTTTTCAAGCACCAAGTCATCATAAGCATTTTTTAGTTGCATACAGCCCTCACATGAGCTGATTGGGTCCTTAGAAGCATGCTTTTCAAGTTCATCATTTCTAGCAGATAGCTTCCTAAGGTGACAACTCATGGCATCAATTTCAGCGAGAAGCTTAGGGCAATTAGCACATGAAGCATTTGTGTGAGTGTGAAGAGAACTAGCATCAACAGGAATAGAAGCTACTGGACATGTGCTAGCATCCTTCGACCTAAGTGACTCAAGATCAGAAAGCACACTATCATGTAGAGTCCTTAGATTCTCCAACTCCACAAGCAAAGCATCACACAAAGTACAAATATCGAGTCTCGGAGGAACAAGATCTAAGTGAAGCTAACTCCCGAGATAAGGTACCTACTTCCTTCTCTAGATCAACACACTTAGCTCTAGACTTGGAATGAAATTTTCCTAGTTTGATAAAAGCATCATGGAGCTGGTCATAAGAAGGTACCTCCTCCGTGTCGCTGTACAGCTCGGTGTCGGGTACTTCCATGGCATTGGAGGCCATGAAGCACATGCCGGAGAAGTCATCGCCGCCCTTCACCTTCTCTTGCGGTTCATCCTCGTCCTCGTCGCTCCATGTCTCCGTGTCGGAGAGGTCAAGGTCGCCGAGCGCAAGGACGCGTGAAAGAGCTTCTTGCCCTTGGCGAACTTGCGGTGTTTCTTCTCTTGCGCCGGCTCGCGAGCTGGAGGCTTCTTGTTGCGGTTCTTGTTGATGTAGTCGTTCTTACCCGCACCGCCTTGTTCATAATTGCCCTTCTCCAGCTTGGGGCAGTTTGCCCGAATGTGGTTGGGGCCACCACACTCAAAGCAAGTGAACTTGCCACTCCTCTTTCTATCTCTCACCCTTTTGTAAATGTTCGAAAATTTTCGAGCGACAAGAGCAAGCTCGTCTTCTGGAAATTGTTCCAGAACGTCATCGCTTACGTCGCAAAGAGCGGGGAGAGAAAACCGAAGAGAAGTCAAGAGGGGGTCCGTAAGAGGAAGACCCAGTGGGATCGGTAACCAATGCCATCGCTTGGGACTTCGTCCTGCGAGCGGCGATGTCGAGCTCATGAGTCTTGAGGCGGGAATACAACCCGTCAAGAGTCAAGGTCGACAAGTCCGTATGGTCCGTGATGGTGGTTACCTTCATCTCCCAAATCCTTAGATCGAGTGCTCGAAGAAAATGCCTCGCATTCTCCGAATCGCTGTATGAACAACTCCATCGACCGAAGATTGCCGAGAATCTTTGCAAAACGAGCAAAGCACTCATCAAGGCTCTCACCAGCGTCGCTCAAACTTGTTGTAGTCACGCTTAAATTGATCCTGTCTCACGGACTTGATCTCGAGTGGTGCCCTCATGGTAAGCATTGAGGGTCACCCAGATCTCGTGAGCCGATCGTAGGTGAGAGACGCGATCATACTCACTGCGGCTAAGTCCCCGTATGAGGAGGTTCTTGGCCTTAGCGTTTGCCTCAACGTCAGCCATGTTTGCGGCGTTGACGTTCTCATCGGCCGGAACCTCATACGGGTGCTTCACCTTCTGCCATAAAGAAAAGCCCTGGGCAGTGATGTATGTCTCCATCCGAACTTTCCAGAACGGATAATCAACTCCAGCAAAAATTGGAGGCTTAGTTGAGTACTTGTCCGTCGCCATGGCTCTTGAGACCGGTCAAGATCTATGAAAGAGCAAAACCGGCTCTGATACCAATTGAAAGACCGAGATGGCGATCAGAGGGGGGGTGAATGATCCCAAATAAAAATATCCCCTACTCAACGTACTCCAAACAATCCCGCAAAGAAAACCGATGCTCCTTAAAATCGCGAAACCCACAAAAATCGGAACGACTTGACAACTATGTGTATCCCTAGCTTACATGGATAGGAACCATGAATCATGTGAGGGATATTTAAATCACAAATTCTGATTGTCAAGTGTCCAAAGCAAGGAGGAATCAATTCAAATACTTCTTTTCTAAAAGAGATCAAGCCAAAACACAAAAGCCTCTTTTTAGAAAAGCAAAAGCAGATTTTCAGGAATTGTCCTCAATTAGAGCAGGTGGATGGTGGACTTCTGTTGCTCCAAAAAATTTGGGAATTTTTCAGCCTGTGAGCTGTTGAGTCGTGAAGCACTCCACCAAAAATCACCACCAAACACCTTCTACAAAAACAGGAAAAATCAAGAACTACGAACAGTCAGGATTTTCAATCAGGAAATTTGGGGCTCGGTTTTCACCTCACAGCTCCCAAATGGTGCATCCAGTGGACTCCAAAATTTTTCCACAGATTGGTATATGAGTCAAGCACCTTCTCCAACAAGAATCAATCAAGAAAGATTTTTCTATATTTTTCTAAAAATCAAAGACTGACTGCTGCGCCAAGAACAAGTTCAGGACAGATTTGCAATCTTGATAGAAACTTGATCTCTAGTCTATCCTAGGGTGCAAGAAAGATGTAAAACCAAATGAGCACCCTCAAGACCTCCTTGATCAACAGCATTTAGAAGGAGAGGAGCAAATCCAAATTATGAGAAAGTAAATTGCTAGAATTTACATGCGGGAAAGTAAATGCTGAATTTAAATTGCGTAAAGTAAAGACATAATGTAAATGCGGAATTTAAATTCACAAAAAGTAAAGAAAATCTTTGTATTTTCTGGTTGGAAGGTTTACAAAGCCTCACTTCATGTGGGCAAAGCTCAAAGGAGCAACTCAAACCTTCAAGTGAGGGAGGACACCCATCCCCCTCTATTTATACTACTCTAGGGCCACCTACCACCCTTGGATGAGTCCCAAACCCTAGGGCACTCCACCAAGGGCTAGGATTAACCCTCTCATTTCAACCCACACATGGGCTTTACATAGGCCACATTGGCCATACATGGGTTTTAAACAAAACCCGATCAACCCGATGCAACGGGCCTTCATCCGCCGGACTTGACCGCTCAGTTTCCTCCTCTTCGAGCCTCCAACCCGAACCGGAAACCTTGAGCCACCTCAAGTCCATTTCCTTGACGTCCAAGTGAACCCGGTTTGAGCCCAACCATCTCGTCGGCATCCTCGACCGCTCTGGACCTCGGTTCTCCCAACCTAGTCCCGGTACTCACCAACGACCATAGCTGCCTCAAGAACCTGTACCACAAGGAACAAACCATTTTGCACATACCACAATGCACATACCTTTTCTTCCTGCATGTTAGTCCACAAATATCATTAATTGAAACATGCAATACCGAGTCAAATCAAACTCAAGCCTGAGCACACCTTGCTCAAATAAAGTCAAATACTCATCACAAAAATGGATGGACCTCCACATGGTCCTTCAGACATCATCGCCGAGACGCTTCAGGAGATCGCGGAGGAGCCCCACCGAGCTCGCGATACTCCGTTGGAGACCAACGCCGGCTCGGCGCTGGGAGACTCCAACCCGGACGGAGCTCGTCCTGGCGAGGGCGAGCCGGTAGCTCTGCTCGTCGTGGGGCCGACCTTGACTGAGGCTAGCGGGACGGACCAGCTCCCAGGCGGGGGGGGGGACCACCGAGCACCGAGGTCCTCTCGGTCGGCGCTGATCTTCCGGTTGCCGACTCCGCGCCTCGGCCCAAAGATCCCGCACCCTTGGACGCCGAAGGGGCCCGAGCCCAGGAGGAGGTGGAGTCTCCGGGCGCAAGTCCTGCCCAGGGAGAAGAAGCGCAGGTGGGGGTCCTCGCCCTTGAGGCCGTCGTCCTCCAGGAGATGGAGGTCGACCCCCAAGATCAGGGCCACGACTCCACGCCCCGTGCCGAAGACCCCGCGTCCTCAGACACCGAAGGAGCCCGAGCTCAGGAAGCGACAGATTCCCCGGGCGTAACTCCTGCCCAGGGGGAAGAAGCGCAGACGGGGGTCCTCGCCCTTGAGGCCGTCGTCCTCCAGGAGATGGAGGTCGACGCCCAGGTGATGGAGGTCGACCCCCCAAACCAGGATCTTCCACTCCCAGATAACGAGGGAGTTCGGGCCCGAGGGGAGGTGGAAGAACTCGCGGGCTCCGTGCCCATCCAAGGAGGAGAGAACGGAGTGGAGGACCCTGCCGAGTTATTCCGGGAAGGGCTGGAGGCCCGGCTTCATTGGGTAAGTTTCCTTGACACCGTCTCTTTTCCTATAAGATCGACAGTAACCCGAGATGCCCCGCCGTTCAGGTGCTAGAGACCACCACGCAGGACTTCCGGGCCGCGACCGTCCCACCAGAAGTCGTTGCAAAGCACCATGCCGAGCAAGATGCGAGGATCGCGGAGCTCGAGCGCCTGGTTGCGGAGCTGAAGGCTTCTGAGGCGGAGATCCAGCACAAGATGGAGGAGTCCTCGCTGGTCCTCAAGGAGCGCCTCGATCAGAGCGAGCATGCGAGGTCGGGCCTTGAGGCGACGGTGGTGACGCTGCGAGACTCCCTTCAGAGTGCCGAGAAGACGATTGATCAGCACAGGGAGGAGTCCAGACGGCTTCGCCAGGCGGCTAGCGATGGTCGAGAAGCTCGTCGGCAGGTGCTCGACCTCGAGTCCGAGCTCGACTCCGTACGGGAGGAGCTTGCCACTCTCCAGGACGAGAAGCGCGCCGGCCGCTTTTAGCTATGTCGTTTCCTGCGGGTTTACCTGCAAAACTCGAATCTCATGTAAAAATGATTTGTGCATATTATATGTCCTTATGTTATCAGTCGAAATGTTAACGCGCTTCTAGCGCCTGCTTTGTCTTGTTGTTCCTTATACATTGATGGTCGATGATTACGTGAGCAACGAACGATAGAGTAGGAAGAAACCCTTAAGCGCAGGTCGTTCTAGGTCGTAGTCGCACGGTGCCCGTACAGCCCCCCGCCGTCAACGGAGGTCATGGACGCAGATTGCGAGCGCGACCTTGTTGGCGGGAGAGGCCCGGGAGACTAAGGACGAATAAACGCGCCCCGGAGATCGTGTGGCCTCCGGATACGGAATACCCAAACCGTGCGTCGGTCGACCTGTGCTCGGGGCCATCCGAGGGGGTGTCCGTGCGATTCGTTGTCCGCGGCGGAGACTTGCCACGGAAAGATGATCGTCTTACAAGGATGTGGCCCCTGAGGTCGAGCTTGGCGGCACGGCGTTAGCCGATCGTATTTCCGTCCGTTGGTGCCACGACAACCGAGCTCGCTTTTGTATTTTGGTCGAGATCGGGCTGGGCCACGGGATCTCTCCCCAGGGTAAAAAGAAACGGGGGCGATCCAAGGTGTCGAATTTTATTAACCGAAGAGGCGAGGGGGACAGTCGTGATTGTAGAAAATAGTAAAGTAGGGTGAATTAAACATAGAACTTACGCAGTTGGTCGATGTTCCAGGTGCTGGCGAGTTCTCGACCATCTTCCATCGCGAGGCGTACAGCCCCCGGGCGTGCTGTTGAGACGACCGTGTAAGGACCCTCCCATCTTGGAGTTAATTTGTTGGCTTTTGACAAATCTTGAACTCGTCGCAAAACGAGATCGCTGACATGTAAGGTCCTTGGTCGTACTGACTTAGCGGCGTGCCTGCGGAGAGCTTGCAGGTTGACCGCGGATCGTAGCAGAACCCGTTCGCGTGTCGCTTCCGCGAGGTCGAGGTCGAGGAGGCGCTCGCCTTCTTGGTCGATGTCCTCGGCCAGATTCACCCTTGGAGATCCCAGCACGACCTCGGCGGGCAGGACGGCTTCTGCGCCATACACGAGCTGGAAAGGGGTCTCCCCTGTAGCTCGGCTCGTCGTGGTGCGGACCGACCAGAGGACGGGAGGTAGCTCGTCCACCCAAGCCTGTCCGTGCTGGTCGAGATTCCTGAAGACTCTCTTTTTGATTCCTTGGATAATCTGCCCGTTCGCGCGCTCGGCCGCCCCATTGCTCTGCGGGTGGGCGACGGACGCGAAGCATATCTTGGTCCCGATCTCCTCGCAATAAGCCTGAAATAGCTCGCTTGTGAACTGAGTGCCGTTGTCTATGATGAGGCGACTTGGTACGCCGAAGCGAGTCACTACGTTATTGCGGAAGAACCTCTTAGTTGCTTGGGCCGAGATGGTCGATACAGGCTCGGCCTCAATCCATTTGGTGAAGGTGTCGATCGCGACAATCAGGTGTTTACAACCCTTCCTTCCCCGGGGAAATGGACCGAGTATGTCGATGCCCCAAACCGAGAATGGCCAAGTCAGGGGCATGGTCTGCAGTGTATATGCCGGTTGGTGGATTTTACGTGTGGAACTGGCAAGACTGGCAGGAGGTCACTATGGAGCGCGCGTCGGCCAAGGCCGTCGGCCAGTAGTAACCCAATCGGAAGGCTTTGCTTACCAAGGTCCTAAAGGAAGAGTGGGCTCCACACATCCCATCGTGGATATCCTTGAGGAGGTATTTGCCTTCCTCCTAAGTGATGCATTTGGAGAGGACCCCCAGCGCACCCTTGCGGTACAAGAAGCCCTCGACCATTTTATATGGAGGGGAGCGTCTTACAAGCCGGGACTTCTCGGCCTCTTCCTCGGCGGTCCCGTGTGCTGAAATCTTTGGATGAATGGCGTCATCCAACTCGCACCATGCTCGAGGAAGGAGACGATACCACCCGTCTCGGATGCCTCCCCTTCGGCAGGGATGGAGGGCTTATGAAGGTGCTCGACGAGCACCCCCGCCGGAGCGGGAAGTTGGGCGGAACCGACCTTTGATAGATGGTCGGCCAGGGCATTGTCCTTCCTGGGGATGTACAGTACTTCGAAATTTCTAAAATACTTTTCCATCTTCCTTACTTCAGCCAGGTAAAGCGCCATTGAGTCATCGGAACACTGATACTCCTTGTTGACCTGGTTGACCACTAGCTGCGAGTCACCCTTCGTAGTTAGTCATTGGACCCCGAGCGCCTTGCATGCCTGAAGCCCGGCCAGCAGCCCTTCATACTCTGTCGCGTTGTTTGTCACGGCGAAATGCAATTGGAAGGCGTACTGGATGTGCTCCCCCTGAGGGGATTCCAGGACCACTCCAGCCCCCGAGCAATCATAAGCTCGGGACCCATCGAAGTGCATGACCCAGCGACCTTGTCCGGCCTGGTCGGGCTCTGGCTGGGGTGGGGCGGGATTTGTCCATTCGGCTAGAAAGTCCGCTAGGACTTGGGACTTGATTGCGGTTCTAGCCGAGAATTCAATCTCAAATTCGGCGAGCTCCATGGCCCACTTCGCGATCCGCCCGCTTGCGTCCTGATTCCCTAAGATTTCCCTGAGCGGGAAGTTGGTCGGGACTCGGATTTTATGAGCCTGAAAGTAATGTCGTAGTTTCTTGGAGGCCACGAGCAGCGCGTACAGGAGCTTCTGGACCTCAGGGTAATGCTCCTTGGGCCCATGCAAGACTTCGCTGATGTAGTAGATCGGACGCTGCGCCCCGTCCCTTTCCACTGTTATTACGGCGCTTACCGCCTGGGGTGTGGCGGCCAAGTATAACAACAGGACTTCCCCCAGTCTCGGTGTGGTCAGGACCGGGGGGCTCGACAAGTATCGCTTCAGTTCTGCGAATGAGTTGTCCGCCTCTTCTGTCCAGGCAAAACCGTCGTGCTTACGGAGCGCCTTGAAAAAAGGTAGGCCGCGCTCCCCGAGCCGCGAGATGAAACGACTTAGAGCCGCCATCCTCCCGGTCAGAGACTGCACCTCCCGCATGCAAGTGGGTGGTCGCATGTTTTCGATGGCCTCTATCTTTTCAGGATTGGCCCCGATTCCTTGAGGGCCGATCATGTAGCCGAGAACCTTACCAGCTTTGACTCCGAACACGCATTTTTCAGGGTTTAGCTTTATTCGGTGCTTATTGAGGTTACAGAAAGTTTCCTCAAGGTCGGACACATGAACCGAGGCTATCTTGCTCTTGACTACGATGTCGTCCACGTACACCTCCAAGTTCCGGCCTATTTGGTCCGAGAAGGTTTTCCGCATGAGGCGCTGGAAGGTTGCTCTGGCGTTTCTTAGACTGAAGGACATGGTCGTGTAGCAGAACGTGCCGAAGGGCGTGATGAAGGAAGTTTTTTCCTCATCGTCAGGTGATATACCGATCTGGTGGTAACCTGAATAGGCGTCCAAAAAGCTCATTACCTCGGAGCCGGCCGTTGCGTCGACCAACTGGTCTATCCGAGGCAGCGGGAAATTGTCTTTAGGGCACGCGGCATTTAGGCCCGTGTGGTCAACACACATGCGCCACTTGCCCCCCTTTTTTCTCACGATGACCGGGTTGGCCAACCAATCGGAATGGTCGACTTCTCGTATGAAACCAGCCTTGAGGAGCTTATCTAGTTCCTCTCTGATGATAGCTTGCTTCTCCGGGGAGAAGCGCCTGAGCTTCTGTCGCACAGGTCTTTTTTCAGGCCGGACTGCTAGCCTGTGCTCGACGACCTCCCTTGGGACTCCGGGCATGTCGGACGGTTCCCAAGCGAACGTGTCCGCGCTCTTCCGGAGGAAGGTCACGAGCTCGAGTTCCTATTTAGGACCCAGGGAAGCCCCCACGTGCACGACCTTGTCTGGCTCTGCGTCGCACAGTGGAACGGCTTTAGTTTCTCCTCCGGCTTGGAGGGTAGCCTTGGGCCGGGAACTCCTCGGCTCTTGCTCGGGCCCGCGCTGGGGCAGCTGCTCGACTATGTCTAATGCCCTCTCGTCGCAGTTCAGGGCCGCTTTCGGGCTCCCCTTCACCGAGATCGCGCCGCTGGGGCCGGGGACCTTCAGGCATTGGTACCCGTGATGCGTGGCGGCCATGAATTTGGCGAGTGCCGGCCGGCCCAGAATAGCGTTGTAAGCGGACTCGAAATCGACCACCTCGAACGTGACCAACTCCGTTCGGAAGTTGCTCGGGCCGCCGAAGGTCACGGGTAGGACGATCTGCCCGAGTGGCTTGACCGAGGTGCCGGGGACTATCCCGTAGAAAGGTACTATGACGCTCTTGACCTTGGACCGAGGAATCTGCATCTCGTCCAGGACCCTGGCGGATATCAGGTCCAGGGAACTCCCGCAATCTACAAGCACTCGTCCTACCACGGTGTTGCAGATCGTTGGACTAACGACCATCGGGAGCCTCTGGGGCTTCGTCATCCCCAGGGGGCAGTCATCTTTGGAGAAGGTGATGGGCAGCTCGGACCACTTGAGCTGCTGGACGGGAGGTTTCCCCTGGGTAACGCGGAGTACCTTGCGCGCGGCTTCCTTCAACTCCCGACGTGATCCATAAGCAGCGGAGCCCCCGAATATCACGGCGATGTGGTTTTTCGGCTCCTGGTATTCCATGTCTGCGTCCTCGTCGGCAGGCTTCTTGCCCTTGGCATCTTCTTCTTGCTTCGGAAGCGTGGGCATGGGGCCCTTGCCGTTGTAGAATTGTTCCAGGCGGGAGGCCCACGTTCGGCAATTGCGCAGGTCGTGCCCGTACGCCTGGTGGAGCGGGCAAAAGTAGGTTCTTGCTCGTCCGCGTTGATCGCCACGGCCCTGGTCGTCCCGGCCTTGTTCGCCGTTGCGGTGAGCCGGTCGACCGTTTCCTTTTGCGGCTCCCCCTTTGTATGCTTGCGAGGTCGGCCGCTGCCGTCCCTCGATGGCCGACGATTGGGGAGCAGGCCCCCGCTGAGCTTACTTGGTTGATGAAGGGACCAACCACAATCCCTTCTTACGTGCGGGATTACTCGGAGGTGTGACTCACCCGGCCGGACTAGACAGTGACACGGTGTTTTACCCTGGTTCGGACCTCTCAAGAGGGAGATAATAGCCCTACTCCAGCTCGTGTATATTCAGTGTGCCTCCAGGTGATCCTTGGCCGCTTCGTATCGCCGGAGGCGTGCCTCGCCCGAGGATTTGCCCTCGAGATTTTCGCCTTCTTCTGCGACAAAAATGTTGCGGGATTGGGCGGACCGCGAGGGTGACATCACGGTGTCTCCTCGCGACGCGGTCCCCTGGTCGGGCTCGAGATGGTCAGGGATGTCCAGGCCATCATAGAGCCCGTCGTATTCGTCGTCTGAAAGGGCGTCGAGCTGTGAGCGGAAGAACTGCTCCCGTGCGGCGGCTTCCAGGGAAAAGCTCCCGGAACCGTCATGTCTTCCGAGGCCAGCGATGCCAGCTGCCTCATTGTCGAAGAACTGCTTCTCATCCTCATCGATCCCGGGGGCGCATGGGCCCCTGTGATCCCGGGAGTCTGACATCCTCTGGGAATCCTCACGAAAGGGAGAGTCGGTCCCCACGGACGGCGCCAGCTGTCGACGATTGGGGAGCAGGCCCCCGCCGAGCTTACTTGGTTGATGAAGGGACCAACCACAATCCCTTCTTACGTGCGGGATTACTCGGAGGTGTGACTCACCGGGCCGAACTAGACAGTGACACGGTGTTTTACCCTGGTTCGGACCTCTCAAGAGAAAGATAATAGCCCTACTCCAGCTCGTGTATATTCAGTGTGCCTCCCCCCTCATGGTGGGGATGCTTTTATAGTTTACAAAGGACCGTACTCATTGAGATCTACTATCCGCACGTTCGACCACGTTCAACGTGGCAACTAACAGATCCTACAACTCCGCCACGCTCCCGTGGAGGACGCAACGAACGAACGGAGGTTACGCCGCTGGTGGTTACTTCCACCGACCTCGAGATCACGACAGGTCGGCTAATAGCCGGCTCCGAGCTCGGTTGTCTTACGCGAGCTCGAGCTCGCAATCGGCCAGACTACGCGACCTTCTTAGGTCCCGACTAGGTCGTCCTTGGGAACGACCTCCTGGTGGCTCGGGCGGGAGCGAGCTCGGCCGTTCGTGGCACTCGAGGTAATTTATGGGAATTACCTAACCCCCGACAATTATCTTTTAGTATTATCAGTTCCTTTTGTGTAACAATGACTTTGTTCAACTGGTTTATCTTTTGGTATGTTTTATCTCATTCAATCCGCTTTTCATGGTCTGACGACTTCCTCGTCTGAATGCGTGAGATTACGGGAAATATGATAGTTCATACATTACGGGAAGCAAACATCAGGGTTACAGATGGGCGGCAACAATGGCATAAAGCCTTAGGGAAACGAAACTAAAAGTAGTAGCACGAACAAGAAAAATAACAGTTACAACATAACATTACAACGCATAAAAAACAACGTAGATGCCTACTGAGTGCATCGAGGCCACTTCCCCTTCGCCCATGCTTCGGGTGGGGCTTCTCTGGCACGGCGTGCCCTCTCTCGCTTCCTCTCTCTCTCTCCGCCTCCTTCTCCTCCGCCTCTTTCCTACGTGCCTCCTCGCGTGCGGCATCACGATCCTCCTATCGCCGCCGCCCGGGCATCTTGATCTAGGAGCCTTTGGTCCTCGGGGTCAATGTCCATGTCAAACCACTTCTCAAATTCACACAGTGGCGGAGGCGACTGCATAATACATAAATTAGCAAAGATCATGTAGAAATATTACGAAAGACGTATGCTTATTACCAACTAGCGCATCCTTAGGCTCTTCTCCGGCGGGTCGAAGGCGTAGTTGCGGCACTTCCATTGCCTCCTCTTCCAAGTTGGAACTTCCCATGAGCCGACAAGTCTGCATGGATCTCCGCACAGACACATCGGTGCGACAACCCCATGCGGTAGTAAGAGGTCTTGGAAAGACGTGGAATTGCGCAGAAAGCCAGAAGCGCCTCCCTCTTCCTTCGTTTTCCCCTTTCCCTTTCCATTTGCATGCTTAGGCATTTTTTCCTCCCTCGTTTTTTACCCCTTCGTGTGACTGTTGCGGCGACCACTGGGGTTTAAATAGCCATCCACTAGCCATAGGAGAGAGTGGCGGACTTAAGAGAAGTTGAAATCCGCGAGCATCGGATTCCATACACAGAGACTTTAGACAGGCATACTTTTTACAGCTTTAGACATGCATGCTTTTTATAGCTTTTCAGATGACATCGCTGAGCCAAGACAAACATCGACGGGTTGTGGCAGCGGTGCTTTTTACAGCTTTTTAGATGACAGCGACGGGTCATGGCAGCAGTGCTTTTTACAGCTTTGCAGATGACATCGACAGGTCATGCCGACTTAATCATACGCGCCAACACTTAGTCCATACACCACCCCTTCGAGGCTATAAAGGCCAAACTGCAGCCAGCAATACACAGCTCCCACTCACACTTCAGCATGGCTGGATCCTCCACCAGAACATTCTCATGGACACCTGATATGAGCAGCGTAGCCCTTCATTACACGATGAAGGTTACGCGTCATCGAGGAGACTTACAGCAGGATCCGTTCAACGAGGAGAACCTGCATCAAGTGCTGCTCAAAATGCAAGAGTGGCGTGCTTCATCATCGATTGCTAATGCAACAACCTCTGGTCTAGACCTTGTGACCACGAACAACCTCAAGGCGCACTTGCAATGGTGGCGTGAAAGGTATTTCAGGTGTGCGAACTAGCTGACGGCCCTTCTGCTCTAGGTTTCTCTGCGAGACAATCTACGGTAATGATGCTACCCGACCAGTACGCGGAGCATATTAGGGTTAGTTACTTGCTATGTATTGAGCCTACTCACATTTGCAGTGTTATCCATAAGTTAACTGATTTGTATGCTCGTCTTGTGTGCTAGTCATTCCCAGGGGATGAAGAGTTGCTGAACAAAAAAATCCCACATTTCAATGAGATATTTATCCTCTTTGGACGGAGTGTGATGCCCGGTTCGCTCAGAAGACGACGAAGAGGATATAACCGGAGGGGTAGAGGTCCACCCAGAACTGCTGCAGTACAAAGAGGGCCTGCTCCTAACTTTCAAAATGACGACGTCGACGATGACGATGATTTCGTGTCACCACCACCTCGAC
Organism: Rhipidocladum racemiflorum; assembly: GCA_036346355.1. NCBI lineage: Eukaryota > Viridiplantae > Streptophyta > Magnoliopsida > Poales > Poaceae > Rhipidocladum > Rhipidocladum racemiflorum. Next base: position 17,388,436 of record CM070582.1, read on the forward strand.
ACTCAAGCACGACCCGTTCAACCAATACTGCAAGAGGTCATCGTAACCATACAAATGACGACGATGATGACGATTTCATACCACCTAGGCCACGAACCGTGCGTCCTAGGAGTCCTCCGAATCCTGACGATGATATTCCAATGAGCCCTCTCAGGGATCCGTACCCACCTCCCCGGCTCCCGCCTATGTACCCGCTTCCGCCTGATCTAGAATATCGATTCCGAGCACCATATCCATGGGAGTGGTGGCCATAGAATGGATGGTTCTCTGACTTACTTTTTCACCAAGGCATGCATCTATGTTGTATCCCAGTTTTATTGTAGTTGTTTTGTATCTTAGTTGTTGTTCACAAGGCATGCATCTATGTTGTATCCCAATTTTATTGTTGTTGTTTTCTATCTTAGTTGTTGTGATCAAGTCATGCCATTGTTGTTGTTGTGCTTACTGTACCCGTCTGACGTAACGTGTTTGCTTCTCCACATAGTCGCATATACGACTGTGACATGGGAACATAAATGCATAAAATATAACGTGGAAATGTATAAGTCTTTGTGTTATCATTTGTTCGCGACTATAATAATTAGGGTTCTTGCACTAGTCGAATTTACATGCAACGAAAGGCGTCCAAAAACTATTTTTCCAGAATATGGTAGTCCATATATCAAAGAGCAAATCTGCTCCATTCTTCCCAAATAACAACTTGCAACATAATATTTTACGGCTTGCCAAAATGGCTTATGTGTTATCGTTTCTTGGCGACTATAGTACTTAGGGTTCTTGCACTAGTCCAATTTACATGCAAAGCAAGGCATAAATACATTATTTTGTCAGAATATGGTAGTCCATATATCAAAGAGCAAATCCGCGATGTCCTTCGAAAAAATTACATTTCAACATGATATTTTACGGGCTGTCGAAAATGCTAAAGCGTTCAATGCAAAAGAGGCTTCTTATACTGATTTAGTTTATTCAACTTAGTTCATTCCTAAATGTTTTTGTAAAAATGGGACATCCATGATCCTGGGAACAACCGATATTTATTTCTTGATTTTTGGAGTCACGGTTTTTATAGTTCCTTCATAATACATAAACGGGTCTTTAATTAAACTTCATTTAAACAATTTACACTTGCATGGAACATAGTAGTTTTTATTATATAATTTGAATCCTTATAGCTTAATACAAATTTAGAAATTTATTTCACGAATTTTTGTCATGCATTGATTCATTTTCAAAAATTACAAAGACAAAATATATAATTTACATTTCATGCATGTGATGCATATATATATAATTTACAGTATAAATAGTTAAACAATATTTTTTCACCCTTTTACATTACTTTCCCTTCATAATTGTAATTTTATACAATACAACATCAATTATCACAGCTAAATATGTTTTTTTCTTAATTTATTGAGGTTGCCCTTCTATGTCCATTTCAATTGGCGACATGCCTATATCGATTTCAAATGCGACAGGGGGCAAAGTCGACATTTCCACAGCTGCCCCACACAGGCAGCAGTGGGATACCCCCTGTCGCCATTTGAAATGGACACAGGGTTTGAAATGGACACACCCTGTGTCCATTTCAAATGGCGACAGGACCCTTTCGCCAATTCAAATAGACACAGGGGGTAATTTTGCTATTTTTATTTTCGGCATATTATTTCTGTAAATATTGATTAAAATATTATTATTTTTAAAAAAATTCGGACTTTATACATGGACCGTTCAACTATGGACAAAGCATAGGATTCTCTGGCGGCCAGGTTATTACTCGTTTCTTTCTCCCTATAGCAACTTAGAAATGACAAGAAGGTTCTATATAGATAGAGAAAGAGAAGAAAATTACGGGGTTGGTGGAACAACTGGACAAGCCTAAGTATCTAGCTTTGCTCACCTTGTTGAAACTAGCCCCGTTGCAATAGAGAAATCCTTTCCCGTTGAGAATGAACAGGCAGAAATCCATGCATCTACCACTCGTACATGTTGATCATCCACAAATAGAACAATGCCAAATGAACATAATCCATTATTCCTGAAAAAGACTCAGAAGCTCAGATAGGTAATTTTTTTAAAAGCCTGACGTGATTTGATTATTTGGTTGGATATATGTTTCTGCTGGTTCCTATATATTTCCTAATTATGTTAAAGAAAAACAAAGAAATGAATCAATTGCCTGTAAAAAAGAATAATTGAGAAGTAATAAATAAAACATTTTTAGATATCTAGATCCAAGGGTCCAAAGTTCAAATAATTTCTTTTTAAAAAATGGTTCAATGTGGTATAGACTGTCTGTCCCCTTCACATAATTCTTGTTGGGAGAAACTAAAACCTGGAGTTGCCTATGTGGCGCCATATACCTTACCATGTGGCTCCTCACTTCATGATATCACTGACCAGTAAATCACACTATTCGACACTGCTTTTTTTGTTGAGAACAGCTTCAATCTCTGCATTGCAATGCATGGCGATCTACCTTGGAAAAAGTCCACCACAAGCCCCGGGCTGCAGCGCGGAGATGAGCTCTGATGGCTTTCAAATCAGTGGCCGCATCTAACTCTCCCTCCCCTACGGCCAAGAACCAGTAAAAGCAGTTGCATTAATTCCTCTAAGAGCATCTCCAGTAGAGCCCCTAAACCAGCCCCTAAACCTTAAAATAGGGAGTGTAGTAAAAAAAATAGATCCAGCAGGACCCCAACTCAAGCCTCTAAAATTAGGGGGCCCCTAAATTTGCCTCCTCAGCCCCAATTCCCAGGGAGCCCCAACTCAAGCCCCTAAAATTAGGAGGCTCCTAAATTTGCCTCCTCAGCCTCAATTCCTAGGGACACGAGTACATATCCTATTATTAAGGACAGAGAAATACATGAGAGGCTTCGAGATAATCTTATTGAGCGTTTGTGGGCAATTCATAGCGCTTCGTAGTTTGATTCATTGTTTGGAGTTTCTATTTATCTATTTATCATGTTTTGAAAACTTTAAATTTAAATTTGAAATATCATGTTTTTAAATTGTAAATGTTAATATGCTTATGTTTTATGTATTACAAATATTTTTGATTGATTTTTAGTGGTGTCAAATGAAGATTATACATAGCGGATATGTCAAAATAGGAGAAAAAGTAAAATAAGGGTTGAGATTTAGGGGCTGTTGCTGAACTTGTGCTCTGAAAACAGGGCCCCAAAAAATAGAGGGAGTCCCTAAATTCAAAATAGGGACCATATTTTAGGGGCCTTACCGGAGATGCTCTAACTTCTCACCAGTTGACACTCACCAGTAATCGCTACTCGATCGATCCACGACTCGCACCTCTCTAGCTTCTCAGTACTGATCACTTCTCACCACCGTGTAACTTCAATCTGAAGAAGCTGCGCTGGCCAGCGCCCCGTCGCCTTGATCGATCGTACCTAACAATGGCCGGGTGGAGGAAGGCGTGGTGTCAAGATCGGGCCGGGCGACAGGCCGGGCAGCGGCGGCTCCTCCTCGGCCTCCTCTCCCAGTCCTCTTCTTCCTCCTCACCAACTATAAGCGAGGCGGCGCCGGCGGTAAGTACTACAACGGCGGCCACGTGAGCAGCAAAGGTTAAGCTAACCTGCTTCTCCGTCGCGCTGGTGCCCGCCTTCTTCTACGTCTCCGTCACTAGCGGCCCCACCACCGACGACTCCTTCCCCTCCCCGACGGCATCGTCGTCATCCGGCGCCCTACTGTCGTGGCTGTCGTCAAACTCGTCGACCCCGACGTTGCCGAGGAAGTCTCTTCCTCCCCACCCTCCCATTCATCCTACTGTGAGCAGCACCGGCATGAAACACCCCAAAATTTTCGAATTTGAATTTAATTTAGACTCTATTTGCATTTTATAATTTTTCTAATTTTTTTTGGATTTTATTTGAATTTATTTGATTAAATTAAGGGTTTTTGCCGTTTTTGGAAAGTTTCGTCGCCCGGGCGCTTTCCTTTTTGGGGAAAGGCGCTTTCTCCTCGCGCCTACGACCTGCCGCTCGGCCGCCTCACGCCCTCGCCAGCGCCTCGCCCGCGTTGCCGCCTCCCGCTCGCCGTCCGCGCCCCGCGCCCGGTCATGCGCCTTGTCGTCTCCCCACTGCGCCTCTGCCATGGCAGAGCCCGCAGCTCCGCCCGTGACCCTGCGCCGTCCCCCTCGCCGCCCTAGCCCCGTAGGGCACTCATCGCCGCGCCGCTGCCTACGCCGCGCTCACCCCGAGCCCCGCGCCGCTTGTTCCGTCCCGTCGCCGCTGCCTCCGCTCGATCTCCGCCGCAATCATGAAGCCATTGACCTCCCCCGAGCTTGCCCGGCTATTTAAGCCACTCCCGGCCCCCATTTCTTGCCCTCCGAGCTCGCCGTGCCCTCCTCTTCAGTTTCCCCTCTCTCCCGTGATCTCCCATGCACTCCAGTGCCTTCCCCACGGTTGTCTTCCCCGTCTCCGGCCGGACTCCGCCGCCAACTCGTTCCGCCGCCTCCCGGCCTCCCCCGAGCCGTGCCTTAGCTTCGGGTGAGCTCCTCTCTCTTTTCCCCGAAGCCCGTGCCCTCCCCGTGCCCTAGAACGTGGGGTTGTACCCCTTCTTCCCCGCCTCCGGCGCCCGCTCGGCCTCGCGCCGCCCGCTCCGGCCACACCCTCCTCGTGAAGCTGACAAGGAGGCCCCACCCGCCAGCCCCTCACTCTCTCCCTCTCTCTGCGCTGCGGCCCCACCCGCCAGTCGCCTCCCTCCCCCTCTCTCTCTCCCGCGGTCGCTGCAGCCAGGCCCCACCTGTCAGGCGGCCTGGCCGCAAAACTGGGCCGGCCCAGTGGCCCTCTCCCCGCCCGCGCTGAACCGGGCCAGATTTGGGTTTTGGCGCGGCCCAAAGGGAACAGAGCCCTTTTTCATTTTTATTCGAATTTTAAATTTCCAAAACTCGTTTTTAATTCATTTAATATCCAAAAATGCCCAAAAATACCCAAAAATTCCAGAAAATCCAAAAATAGCCAAAATTACATATCCCGAACCGTTTCGAGCCCCTGAGTTCAAAAATGACCTCCGTTTCGCCAAACCAAGTTTCCAAAATTCCGAAAACGCCCCTTCGACCCATTTCCAGCTTATTTTCTCTCTCGGTTTCTCTTTTCTTTTCTCTTCTTTCTTTTCGTATTATTTATTGTTTATCTTATGGTGTTTGTTTACGATAGAACCGACGCCCGAGCAGTACCAACTCCCGGAGCAGACACAGGAGCAGGAGCAGTACTTGGAACAGGAGCCGAACCAGCGTGAAGCCGAGTACGACTACGCCAACTCTGAACTAGGGAACCCCTCCGCCTCGCAAGGCAAGCCATACTCCATTGATCATGTTGAACCTAATATTCCCTAGAATAAATCCTAGTTATTTTCTACCGCATTATTTCCGAACTATATGTTGAAATATCATAAAGTCGGTATGTTTGAATGACATGATAGCTAGTTAATGCCGAAAAGGCTCATGGAACTTCCTTGACAAATATTGAATCCTAATAATCCTTTGTAACCCTAAGAATATACTATTGTCAGTATTTCGGCTAGATGTCACTACTATAATCAATCACCTTTTTATGAAAACATGAAATATCGATGGAATATTGAATTGGAATATTTATGAAATGTTGCGGTCCGAGGGACAGTATTGGGCTAATCACCGCGTGGGTGTTAGTCTGATCCCCGGCCGAGGACTAATACCAAGGTATGAACGGATGATGGTACTTGGATACCATAGAATGTGGAACGTAATGGTTTGGTCTATGACGAAGTAAGGACTTACAACCTTGGGCAAAAGTAAATAACTTAAGAAATCGTTCAACCACAGGTTGGGCCGGTCAACTTCGTTGGCTTGACTCAACGTAGCTCAGTACATTGTACTTTCCCCGGAATACCTATAGGAGCAGGGTTACCTTCCCGGTATGGGAGATGGTCCGCGGTTATGGGGGTGGAACGAAAGTGTGCACGAGGAAAATGTGACATTTCGGGTTCACAACGGTAGGTGTCCACAGTAAGCGGGATCGCGAACTCCACTCTGGCCAGTGGGGACCCCGGGTTAATGTGGACCGAAACTCTACCGGATAGGGGCTAAAGGGGAAAGATCCAATGAAAAGCTATGATAACCTCGATCCGGCCGCATGCATAAAAGTTGCATGTTAATCGCGTGGCATAACGATCGTGGAATCTTGTGGGTAAAGCTGAACACCTCTGCAGAGTGAATTAAATGGTATTTGAATACGCCGTGCTTCCGGTAAATGAAGCTGAGTTAAAATGGGGTGAATCCCGAACCTAAGCTCAAGTAGTTTTGATTAACAAGTATGGAAAGAGATAACTTTGGAAACCCCCCCTTATTCATATTATTAGTATGGTTTATGTTTTCAACATGAAATGTCAAATACTATGAAAACTTGCATACACCAAATGAGATATATGGATATCTCTTGTTATCCTTTGCATGTGGTAATCAGGCTTCACTGTGTGGCTTGTTGAGTACGTTGTAGTACTCACTCTTGCTTAATTAACCCATTTTAGAGTATCAAGATGTTGGTGATTTCCAAGAGATTGTGGATGACGATGCCGTTTGGTTCTAAGTCTCAGTCTCCGCTCAACTCGCCTGTGGTTTCTCTTTTGTGATGTAATTTATAACCTGAAGCTCGCCGCTTCCTTTGAAAACTCTGGCCGTTAGGCCCTATGTGATGTAAAAACAGTTGTATTGTTCTTTTGCGGGTAATGTACAACTTGGTTTCTGGTGACTAAACTTCCTGGGTAGTCATTTCGGAGTTTAAACGCACCCCTAAAAAGGCGGTCCGTCACACGGCACGGCTCAGCGGAGCAATGCCCGCAACGCGACCATGCGGCCGCGTCGAGTGCAGAGCAATGCGGAGGACTCCAGACGGCCGGCACCGATGCCGGAGCAAACGGCGAAAACGCAGGGTTCTCCCCAGAACGCGGGAGACACCACTGTTGGTTCCGACGGGGAGCCCGTCAGCAACGGCACGACTGCACAAGAACTGCAAGAGCAAACTATAATGCCCATGCCGCGGTGGCGGAGAGCTGACCTCGGCGCTCCCGGTGAACCGATGGACTCCGATGCCGCCACCGGTAATTCTACCGACATGGGGAGTTCGAGACAAGAGGATAGAAACACGAACGCCACCATTGACAATGTACTACTCAACTCGGCACGGCAAGTTGCAACAATATCATCAACACCGGAGAGAAAGGAGGACAAGCACAGCCGCAGAAGAACCGACATCAGGTACAAGCAGCCGATCAGGCGGCGAAAGGAGATCTTCCTCCCGGCGCAGGAAGGAGCTGCCGAGCACAGCGACGGCTGCGCCACGGCCGGCGTGAACACCAGCATGGCCGTCGCGCCCGGCAACAACCGCATCGTCTGGACGTCGCGCGTGCAAAACCTGATTTCTTTCGCCAGGTGCGATGTGTTCAGTGGGGGGTGGGTGAGGGACGAGAGCTACCCGTTCTACCCGCCGGGGTCGTGCCCTCACATAGACGACGACTTCAACTGCCACAAGAACGGCCGGCCGGACAGTGGCTTCCTCAAGTGGAGGTGGCAGCCGCACGGCTGCGACATTCCCAGGTGCGTTTCTGAACTTCGCTTACATAATGTGTTTCTGATCATTGCAATTTGCAAAATGTTCAATAAACGGACAGACTTACACTCTGTGATCGAAACTTCTCTTACTTCGCCAGGCTGAATGCGATTGATTTTCTGGAGAGGCTGAGAGGCCAGAGGATCATATTTGTCGGCGATTCGCTGAACCGCAACATGTGGGAATCTCTGGTCTGCATTCTTCGCCATGGTGTTAGGAACAAGAAGAGTATATACAAAGCGTCCGGGAGGAACCAGTACAAAACCAGAGGATACTACTACTTCAAATTCAGGGAATTGGCCGCCTCACTGAATAATAGCTCTGAATTTTGTCCTCCGTTCAGAAAAAGAAAACTCTGGATTTTGTCGATTTTGTAACTCAATGTTACTTCATTGCAGGACTACAATTGCTCTGTTGATTTCATAAGATCAATATTTCTGGTCAAGGAGCTGATCCGTGAGAGCAAAAGTAGTGCTGTGGACACAAGGCTGAGATTGGATGAGCTAGATGGAGCGACTCTGGCGTACCGGACTGCTGACATCGCTGCCTTCAACACCGCCACTGGTGGACTCACTCGAAAACATCAGGAGGGTATATGACATTTTCCCCTGAAATTATATATGGAAACTGATACCATCAATCAGTTTCCATCCTGCCAAACCATTAGTGAAGTATTTGTGTCCACAGGCTGAACTATTATCAAGAAGGCAACCATGTGTACCCCAGCCTTGAGGTGACGGATGCATCCAAGAAAGCTCTAACCACATGGGCTAGATGGGTTGACAAGAACATCGACTCAAGGAGAACTCAGGTTGTATTCAGAGGATATTCCCTAACACATTTCAGGTAACAGATTGCCGCTACGATGTCAGATCATTGGCGTTTCTTCTCCTCCTCCTCATGATCCATTTCGCCGCAGGGGAGGGCAGTGGAATTCAGGAGGGAAATGCCACAGGGAGACCGAGCCAATCTTTAACCAGACATACCTTACCGAGTACCCTGAGAAAATGAGGATCCTGGAGCAGGTTCTGAGGCAGATGAAGACCCCTGTGATATACCTCAACATCAGCACTCTCACCGATTACCGGAAAGACGGTCACCCGTCGGTGTACCGGGTGCGGTACGACACGGAGGTGGAACGGATGGCGGCGGTGACAAAGCAGGTCTGCAGTCACTGGTGCTTGCCGGGTGTGCCACATACGTGGAATGAACTGTATGCGCGCCGCCGCTCCAGCAGCAGAGGTTCCTGGAGATTATGATATGATGGTTACAGAAATTGGGCTTCGCCTTCTCACATTCCAAGGAACAGACAAAATCTACAAGTAACTCATGATGTTTTGGTCTGTAATCAGATGTGGATATAATTAGGGGTGAAAACGGGACAGCCGTCCGATCCGATCTCGAATCCGTTTAAAATCCGTACTGATGTTATCCGTATCCGTATCCGGAAAATCCGATGTAATATGGGTTAGGATATGGGAAGAGCAATATCCGATCCGTATCCGAAAAATCTCATATAATATGGGTTAAGATATATGAAGAGCAATATCCGACCCGATATCCGAATAAAATCAGTTATTCTTCCATTAATTTGGTTCATTATTGGATAGATAGAGTAGTTGTTTGATACTGATACTAAAAAACACTACTTTGTTATTAAACGTGAACTTCAACAAATCTATCAAATGTGACAATTCAACACTATTTAATAGCAAACAAATCCGAGTAGTCCTCATTATGAGAGAAGTCTATCTTCAGTTTGTCAGAATGTGACAATTCAACACTATTTAATATCTCCGTAAATTTATTCCGTAAGGTTAAGTTTGATGGAAGAGCTCCTTGTTCTCTGCTTTCTTTACGCCTTGATCTCTCTCCTTGTATCCGACCTATTTTCACCTCTAACTATACTACTATTGTAACACCCTACAAATCTAAACTGTCGTACAAGAAAATTTCGACAGCATCTCTCCTAAAATTAGGACAAAACGGAAGCGACAACAAGATTCATAATAACCATTATAAACAGGAATAACATAAAAGCATCAATACTAGAGATAACAAGTCTAAATCAACCAGAAAACAAACATAAACGTAAAACAGCTCCAAAGAGGACATCAACAGGTCTATGATTAATAAAATTTCAGCAAGCTAATGAATTATTAAATGCACTAGTCCATGTGATTCGTGATGACCCCGGAGGGTTGAATGTGCTACTAAGCCCACCCTTCAAGCTTACGACTCGCGATAACTACCTGAAAACAACAAAATAACAAGGGGTGAGGTTGGGTAATCTCAGCAAGCGGAACAACTTCTAACAAATAACACAGCCACAAGAAACTAGCATACCAAATTCCTCATATACAATACCACATCAAAGAGTCCACATTCCTCATATACAATACCACAACAAAGAGTCCACATTCCTCATATCCAATACCACATTACGGAGTCCACACAACCTCAGTAAAATGCATATGATTGTGCACATGCTTATGCCATGATCCTCCTCACCGTGCCCTTTCTCAGGAACACACGGTGTTGTACTGCACGGTCGCGCAAGACGCCAAGGCGTCGACAAACTTCCAATGCATGATTGTGCAGTTAATGCTTCATGCATGAATTCATTCATAATTTTCCACATTGAGTCCACATATTTGCATGCCATCATATAACATGGATAGAAAACAAATAACATTGAGATGAACTATTTAGACAATTCAACCAATAGGCAACATCATTCTTCTCTTTACTCATGGTTCAAAGCCAAAGCACATTATCACATTGCTAATCTAATTATTGCAATCTTCCCAGCAAATGATCAAACCATGTATGATTAATGTCATCGGAAATATAACGAAGGCAATGCAAACAACGATGTATAGCTCAACCATAACACTACTTCCACTTGCCTTTACCGACGAGACGACGGATCTAGTTGCGCCCAGAAGGGGCACCACCTGTACAAGAATATTTTCAGTATGCAATAACACCACAATTGATCACACAACTCAAACACGCAATTCCTACAACCCGCTCCTTTTCCAACACCGAACTCCCGATCTGTTCGGATCGAACAGCAGCAACCCCCATTCTCTTTTTCGTATCTTTTTCCACAGAACATAAAAATATGAAAAATTACAGGAGCTAGATATTGACGAGATCTACAACTTTCCAGAAGATCATAAATTCTAATTCCTCTGTTAAATATGCCTAAACAGTCGTCCAACACAGTGGATGAAATCTGTTCCCAGATTCTGTTCATCGGTTTGCAACAGCGATAACTCTCAGAAAACTTCCCCAAAAATTCTGAAAAAATTACAGAAGCTAGATCTCGACGTTATCTACAACTTTCTAGTTATAGGTTTTTGCAGGAAAAATCTTCTATGCCACGTAAAACGCGAAACAATCCGCGCTGCACAATCTCCCCTTCCAAAAACAGCACCACGTGAACATCTACCCTTCTCCCCCATCAAGATCCATCCAAACCACTCACCACCAGATCTAATACACTCCTAATCCCTAGGTAGAACAGGGGTAAAAGATTGGGAATTTTACCTTGAGTTCTCCCTTGAGATCCCACGAAGAACACGCGACGATCCTCAAACGGAAATCTGATCGAACTCCTCGCCTCCACGGATCCCCTTCTCGCTCTCTCTCCTTCGGCTGGTGGATCTTGAGCCACCATGCAAGGGAGGAAGAACAGGGGTGGCGGCTGCTAGGGGAATGGGGAGGCGCCTAGGGTTGGGGGTGGCCAGCCACATGGTGGGGCGCACCCAAGTGGGCCGGCCCACTAGGGGGTGGGGAGGTGGAGGTGGAAAAGAATTCTGCCCAGGCCCAAGTTTTCCTCGGCCCACTGTTTCTAGCCCGAATACTCCAAATTTAATATTAATACGCCGCATAAACTTCAATTATTTAATTCCCCAAAAATTTCCCTCATTCCTCCCGAAACAAAACCAGAAAAAGGAACCCTAGAATCGCCTCGACGCCTAAGGCATCACATTCTCCTCCTTAAAAGGATTCGCCCCCGAATCTACTCCTCTTTGCTACGGAACCTAAAAAAAGGAAGGCAAAATGGTAATCAACACTTTACCTTCAAAGATCCTCAAAAAGTGTAGGATACTTCTTCCGCATCTGGTCCTCAAGTTCCCAAGTTGCATCCCGCTCGCACTAATTGGTCCACAAATCTTTCATTGGACACTAACACGAACTATTCCCCTATTAAAAAAGGACACCTATTAGGTGAATCTGCATCGATCTGGAATCTCAACTCCCACTTCTCTCTTCAACCCGATCGCGAAACTCCGCATTCCAATCTCAACTCCTCTACCATAGTTCGTCAGATTCGACGACGCGAACCATGTGAGACACAACGCTCTAGGTAAGTCTCTAAATCAACCCAAACACAAACTCCTATCTCCTACAAGTGATTGATCTTTTACAAAAAGAACCAATATCCACCCTTACCAACGACAGAGATAGCCTACTTTACAACCAGGGTCCGTAAATCCACAGAAAACAATAACAACCGAACACAATCACTACGGTTGACACAAACTCGCTCGAACCCAGCGACAAAAGTTCCAAAAAATTAATGTAATTACCTGCAACTTCCAAGTTGTCCACTACTAAATTAAGCAACCCCACCGAGGAACACATCAATGAAAACAATTCTCCAAAAAAGGTTTGAATTGAGTCATACACAACCTTCCTTTACTCTTCACTTTTAAACTACTTACGATCAGCGACCCACACTAGTTTTCCCTTGTAAGAAGGTTTCGCCTTCACATTCTTCCACCCAAGGACCAGAGCAAGGAGTACAATCCTTAAATATACTCAACCATAACATAAACATTCATTTTCTTACCCCCAAGCTTGAACGTAAAAGAAATCTTAATTCTCACTAACACAACGAACGACAATCACCATCTTTAAACCAAAGGGCTGAAATTCACATACACGGGAACTCAACTTGGAAGAGGAACTCCATAGAACCAAAAACACCAAAAAAAAAAATTTCTTCGGGGAGAAGCTCTATTCAAAAGAGAAACACCGCGAAAGTCTTCTGCAAATGCATTTCACTTTTACCAAAACAAATCATCTCACTTTTATCCAAGGCCAAGCCATTCGTAAAAAGAAACCGATCAAGGAATTAAATGCTTCCACACAACCACCATCTCTTTTTCCTTAAAAAGGAACCAAACTCACTTCCCAATGTAAAAATTGTTTCAACCACGAATATCATTCATGTCACACCTAAGAATCGCTCTCTTAAACAAAACTCACAAACACCTCACACCACAACACAACTCTAGCCCAAAATAGAAATACAAATATTTCCAGATCATGAAGTTCCAAATCTTACATTGGATTAGCTACTTCTTTTGATCAACAATGCAACCGATAACTCGACCTTGAAAACTACGGACACAAATAAAGCATACATCCTTGAGCATAAATGTCGATTCATAACTTAAGCTAGTTTTCTTATCAAAGATGAATGAATGACGATATTTAATAGAATAACATTCCAAAATCTCCACAAATTACTTCAAGGTTAATCATTCTTTTATCCTTGTTTTAAGCCTCAAATTAACCCACATTTGGCGTAATCATTCTAAGTTTAGGGAAACTCAAACACAAGACAAAGAATACTTTGACCGAAAGTATTCAACCCAAATATCAAACAAACAAACCAATCCATATGAATTTTTAAATATAAGTTCAAAGCATAACTCCCGCCATCTATAGCATTCCACTACCCTTACCATTTAGATTTCAATATTCCCTATTTACTCATTGAGAAGGCCCATCAGGATTTAACAACAACTACACAACAAATTCTTACTCTTATTACCTTTTCCACAATTATAAATAAAGTTCACAAGGCTTATCAAAAACACATCCAACCAACACTACCTCATCAAGATCCCCACTGAGCAAATTCTAACCTATATCATCATATTCTAAATTTGAAAGGCGATTGCTTCAACAAGTCTTTCAAAGATGATGAACCTATAAATTCCATACCACATACGCGTCAACATCTCGACAATGGAAATTTATTCACCTAAAAGATGACTCAACAAGTAAATATTATCTCAACAAGGCACCTATCGTAAATAGAAGTTTAAAACATACATTTATTAAGGACAAAATCACGCGTCATGCTAACTATCCCTGGTTCACTCCATCACAACATGTTACAATTTCCACCATTTTAACAAAGGTTTTCAACAATTAATCTAATCAGCTACCACCACTACTAAGTCATCAATATCAATAATTGGCATAATTGTAAAACAACAACATTGCTTTTAGTTACCCTATCCATAGGCTATGACAAACTGTCACTACACAACATACTCCAACTATGTAAAATAGATTGAATAATTTAAGCCATCCAAAGCTCTTATAACAACAACGCTAAATTAAATTTAATTTTTTTAATTTTTTTAGCTACCCTATACACGGTTATAGCAAAATTGCCACTCCAAGACATACTCCAGCCTTTTTTTTTAAAGTGAACTGAATAGGTGAAATCATCACAAAGCTCTTACGGCAATGGCAAAAACTTATATCTTCCCAATTGATATCGATACTATCATTATTGGAACGCAACTGCATACTTCCGAATCTACTAATAGTTTGCAACGTCATAAAAATCAACTCTAATCAATTTCCAAGTTAAAGTCACTAGCCAACACGATTAAATTAGAACATCTTTAAACAACCAAAGATGGTTTCTTTAACAATATCGGTAGTCCACCATTACAATTAAATTGTTCTACCGACCTTATATTAAAATGTCTCTAAATAACCCACTAATTTTCTATTACCTTCACAGTAGTTTACATCATCGTAATGTTCTAACTACGCATCAAGATTTAAAGCTTTAAACATTGTCCATGGTCAAGGACACATTAAAATAATGCAATAAATCCTAAGCATGCACATTAACACATTCAATCATTATCGCTATAGAGCAATCTACAATACTAGAAGTTTATTTAATCTCAAGCTAAAGATAACAATTACATTTTAATTGATTCAACTCACAAATTAACTTAGAAGTACATCATTCCATAAACCACATTGTTACATACTACGTAACACAGACATAAAATTTCTAAACACCGATAAAAATTTCTTCTTTTCAGGCAAGGAAGAAAAGCAAAATCCAAACATAAATGCAAGAGAGCTCGACCCTCAAATGTCCAATCATAGTAGCCAAAACTCTTCAAGAAATCCAAAACCTACACTTTCCACAAAGGAAGACGGATGCAAAAGGGAAGACCAAATGTCCAACTAAAATTTTCCGATAAAGATTCAAACTTAGCTCCATCCAGCTTGATCTGCAACAGGAGAAACTCCAACCCCCTTTTTTTTAAAAAAAAAATCGGGGAAACAACAACCACAGAAATTTCCTCCCAACGACAGTCCATCACAATAAATCAAAGCCAAAGCAAAATTGTGACCAAAAGACGCGCAACGTTGAACTCTTCTTCTGTGTCTTCACTCAAAGTAGACAAAACCACAAACCGCCAAAAGGACAAATCAGCGAGTGCTCAAAACTAAGCATTTTCCTCGGTTTCGAACCAACCACATACCCAGAAAACCAACCAAAACCGACCGTCACAAGACGGTAAAGAACATCCGAAGGAATCCATCACCGACCTCTTCTATTTGACTCCAGTCACTACCCGATCTACGATGCACACGGATAAGTACTCTTTCCCTACAGGGGTTTAATAGTTCTTCGGTGGTGACTCTACCCGGCCACACCGTCAAACCACAGCCTCATTACAAACAAAAGGTGACCGAAACCCTTCGGCACCACAACCACACTTTATCACAAATGAAGCAACTCAATCAAATCTATCATAAATATAGCATTATACATCATCAAAAGTAGCATTCAACAACAAAGCTTAAATTCAACCTTTAAGCATAAGGCAACGATACCCATACCCTTTCCTACTGTGCATCCATGTGTGTCAAATTTTAAATTAGTGATTCCACTTACACAAGTTTTAATGTTGCTATCCTATGACAAAATTTTAGTTAAAACCTAGGCCATGTTTCTAAGTTATTCCACATCACATTTTAGTTGTATCCTATAGTATGACACTAAAAATAGACATTCCAAGGACCTACAGCCCGCTTCCGATACCAATCAGAAACACCCTACAAATCTAAACTATCGTACAAGAAAATTTCGACAGCATCTCTCCTAAAATTAGGACAAAATGGAAGCGACAACAAGATTCATAATAACCATTATAAACAGGAATAACATAAAAGCATCAATACTAGAGATAACAAGTCTAAATCAACCAGAAAACAAACATAAACGTAAAACAGCTCCAAAGAGGACATCAACAGGTCTATGATTAATAAAATTTCAGCAAGCTAATGAATTATTAAATGCACTAGTCCATGTGATTCGTGAT
The DNA here is from genome assembly GCA_036346355.1 of Rhipidocladum racemiflorum. NCBI lineage: Eukaryota > Viridiplantae > Streptophyta > Magnoliopsida > Poales > Poaceae > Rhipidocladum > Rhipidocladum racemiflorum. The sequence continues at coordinate 17,404,493 of CM070582.1, forward strand.
GACCCCGAAGGGTTGAATGTGCTACTAAGCCCACCCTTCAAGCTTACGACTCGCGAGAACTACCTGAAAACAACAAAATAACAAGGGGTGAGGTTGGGTAATCTCAGCAAGCGGAACAACTTCTAACAAATAACACAGCCACAAGAAACTAGCATACCAAATTCCTCATATACAATACCACATCAAAGAGTCCACATTCCTCATATACAATACCACAACAAAGAGTCCACATTCCTCATATCCAATACCACATTACGGAGTCCACACAACCTCAGTAAAATGCATATGATTGTGCACATGCTTATGCCATGATCCTCCTCACCGTGCCCTTTCTCAGGAACACACGGTGTTGTACTGCACGGTCGCAAGACGCTGGCCGACAAACTTCCAATGCATGATTGTGCAGTTAATGCTTCATGCATGAATTCATTCATAATTTTCCACATTGAGTCCACATATTTGCATGCCATCATATAACATGGATAGAAAACAAATAACATTGAGATGAACTATTTAGACAATTCAACCAATAGACAACATCATTCTTCTCTTTACTCATGGTTCAAAGCCAAAGCACATTATCACATTGCTAATCTAATTATTGCAATCTTCCCAGCAAATGATCAAACCATGTATGATTAATGTCATCGGGAAATATAACGAAGGCAATGCAAACAACGATGTATAGCTCAACCATAACACTACTTCCACTTGCCTTTACCGACGTAGACGACGGATCTAGTTGCGTCCAGAAGGGGCACCACCTGTACAAGCATATTTTCAGTATGCAATAACACCACAATTGATCACACAACTCAAACACGCAATTCCTACAACCCGTTCCCCTTTTCCAACACCGAAACCCCGATCTGTTCGGATCGAACAGCAGCAACCCCCATTCTCTTTTTCGTATATTTTTTTCCACAGAACATAAAAATATGAAAAAATTACAGGAGCTAGATATTGACGAGATCTACAACTTTCCAGAAGATCATAAATTCTAATTCCTCTGTTAAATATGCCTAAACAGTCGTCCAACACAGTGGATGAAATCTGTTCCCAGATTCTGTTCATCGGTTTGCAACAGCGATAACTCTCAGAAAACTTCCCCAAAAATTCTGAAAAAATTACAGAAGCTAGATCTCGACGTTATCTACAACTTTCTAGTTATAGGTTTTTGCAGGAAAAATCTTCTATGCCACGTAAAACGCGAAACAATCCGCGCTGCACAATCTCCCCTTCCAAAAACAGCACCACGTGAACATCTACCCTTCTCCCCCATCAAGATCCATCCAAACCACTCACCACCAGATCTAATACACTCCTAATCCCTAGGTAGAACAGGGGTAAAAGATTGGGAATTTTACCTTGAGTTCTCCCTTGAGATCCCACGAAGAACACGCGACGATCCCCGAAACGGAAATCTGATCGAACTCCTCGCCTCCACGGATCCCCTTCTCGCTCTCTCTCCTTCGCGTTTTCGTGGTGGATCTTGAGCCACCATGCAAGGGAGGAAGAACAGGGGGTGGCGGCTGCTAGGGGGAATGGGGGAGGCGCCCTAGGGTTGGGGGGTGGCCAGCCACATGGTGGGGGGGGCGCACCCAAGTGGGCCGGCCCACTAGGGGGGGGTGGGGAGGTGGAGGTGGGAAAAGAATTCCCGGCCCAGGCCCAAGTTTTCCTCGGCCCACTGTTTCTAGCCCGAATACTCCAAATTTAATATTAATACGCCGCATAAACTTCAATTATTTAATTCCCCAAAAAATTTCCCTCATTCCTCCCGAAACAAAACCAGGAAAAAGGAACCCTAGAATCGCTCTGACGCTCTAAGGCATCACAACTATCCTACGTTGAAATAATTATGACTTGAAGCTAATATTGTAAGGGTAATGCTTCATTATTTCTTTTACGTACACAATTATGTATTATACTACTATCCGATTATGATATTCGATTCGACTAATCCAGATCCGCTCCGTGATCCGAATCCCGAAAAATCCGACCAGATCCAGATCCGACCAATCCGGAAAAAAAATATGGGTTAGGATACGGTACAAGCAATATCCGTCCTATCCGACCCAGTTTCACCCGTAGATATAATCGCAGGAAATCCTTCGTTGAGTTAGACTCGGTTAGCAGCTATTAACTAATAAATCACCATAAGACAACAAAATTTTATATTTTTCCCCCGGTAGTTCATGTTACATACCTTTGGTACTTCAAAAAAGCAATTGGCGGTGGTTCATCACCTCCTATGGTTCATCCGTCCCTCCTATTTCACCTTCTTAAAAAATGTCCAATAAAAATATACATCACATAATATACCAACGAACAAATTTTATCTCTCCAAATATTCTTTAACAGAAAAATAATATACCAACAAATAAATTATATCTATAAAAATTCTCTAACAAAAAAATAGCGAAACAATTCCGGACGCGTGGCGAAGCCCACGACATGGAGGCGCGATATGATCGAGCTCGGAGGCAAAGCCAAGAGCATGTGCTGGACAAATTGATCTTAACGTTGCCAACTTGATGTACCAGGAGTATGATTTGTTTTAGGAAAAAGTCCATATAACACTCCAAACTTTACTCAAAAGTCCGTCTGGCACCCTGAACTATGAAACATGACATTTGACCCCTTGAACTTTACAATTTGGTTGGAATACACCCTGACCCGGTTTGGCGTAGTAGTATTACCGTGTAGCGTGATGAGTGAACAGTTTTGCTACTTAGGATAACACGCTATGCAAGTTTAGGTGAATGACGGGTAGAGCGCACAAGGGCTTTTCCCCCCAAATTGAAATAGAGTGGGAGAAGCTACAGAGGCCGACAACCTTGGAAGAATGGTCGGAAGCTCAGCGTGGGAGAAGCCCATATGGTCATGAACTACCATGAATATAACTAGCCCAACGTGTCATCATCTATAGCAAAACTATCCAGTCATTGCACCATGCGGGCAAAAGCATGGCCAGAAGCTCAGCGTGGGAGAAGCCCATATGGTCATCAACTACCATTAATATAATTAGCCCAAATGTCATCATCTATAGCAAAACTATCCAGTCATTGCGCCACGCGGGCAATACCACTATACAAAATTTGGTTATGGTATTTTTTGAACCAGATTGCAAACTAGGGTCAAATGTCTAGTTTCGTAGTACCCCTGTAGGGGCCCTAAGGCATTAGGGGTCTTGCGTTATTTTTCCTCTCTACTAGCTAGTCCATAGGTGCTGCATAGGTCTTCTCCCCGAGGCGTTGGGCCCCTCGGTGTCCCCTTCCGGGCATTGCCGAAGTCTCAGCCATGATTACCGAAGGTTTTGTTGTCGTTGTGCCCCCTTCGGCTCCCTGACGAGGAGAGTCTCTTAACTGGGCCATTGCTGGGTCACAAGGGGCAGTGGCCCTCCCACGACACTAGTTTTTTGCTTTCATTAGTTGTCATTTTGCTTGGTAAAAGATACAATGGAGCCTTCTGCAGGTTCGCTGCCATGCATCCGGTAATAATATTACTAATATAGTTATTAGTATCTACTAATTCATTTAGCCCAGATGATGCTCTAGGCATCACTTGAAGCATGCATGGCTAATCTAGAATAATCTGATATATGCCACTCCTCAATCTGAAAATTCAATGGTATGTGTAAAAAATGCTACTCAATGGCATGATTTTCAACATGCCATCGAATTTCCAATTCCTAGAGTGGCAAATATCCAAATGCCCCAACGACCTCATGCATGCTTTATCGAGATATTGAGATAGCGAGAGTTTTACACGGTTGATGGTTCCATACTTCCATTGCTACCAATGAATAATACTATACAACTTTGTGAACATTAAATGGTGTAGTGTAAATGTTAGAAATTGGCCCATGGCCCATTTCCTTTAATTCCATAGCATGCATGATTTAGTACCATATTGCCTAGCCAAGTGGAGGAAGGTCAATTTAAAAGGTGGAGTCTTTCCCACCTCTTGATTAATGTGACACTTGGCATGGGGATGGCATAGGGTGAATACTGGCTAAACACACACACGCGCGCGCGTATTCGCGTATTTTCGCGTGAAAATCCGCGTGACTTGGCACTATGAATTCATCTTTTATTTTGCTGAATCATGCAACTATTTAGCTTTTTGTACTGGTCAGGAGACTGCATAATTACCATTATTTTGTTTGAATTAGCAGTTACCAGTGCATTAAGCCTGTTTAATTCAGTCAGTTACCAGTGCTTAACGCCGCCGCTACTGATGAGTAATGGAGGCAAGCATCGTGAGAGGCTATATAAGACCTGGAGACGTCCAGGCTAAGGCACTGAATTTTTCAATTCCATTCTTTCTTTCCGCCTGTGAGAATCAGATCGCTGTGTTGAGCTGTTGGACCTCGCCGCCTTCCTCCTCGGCGTGCACCGTGAAGGAGGGTGAGCGGTATCTCCGAGCCATTGCCGCAGAGATCACCGCACGGGCGGCAATAAGGTTTCGGCAGCGCAATCAGCGACCGCTCTCGCCGCTTCCTCGACGCCGACTTCTTCCACGACCTCTTCTCGCATCGTCCCGTTTCTTCATCAAGCCCAACTGTAAGTCATTAGCGATCGCTCAACTTGACAAGATTCTTGAAGTATACATGTTATGAAGTACAATGTGTAGCCTGCTATTAGATTTTCTGTGTGCATCACTATTTATCTGTAGTATTTGCCTCAATATAAAATCTGGGATTAAAATATTGCGCATGTTTCCAACAGTAAAAACTCCTTTTCTGGATAAGCTTTGCCGTAGAATATTTTTCCTATATATGTTTCATTTGGGTAATTTGTAGTATGAATCTACACCATTAGTATCTCCTAAGAAAGGGGGTACAAATCCTTTTGTCAAAGATAGGGTAATACTATCTTTTTTTTAATGAATTAATGGCTGGTAAATCACAAACAAGATAATTAGAAGTTTAGCACTAATTGAAGTTAGTGGGAATCAGTTATATAATATTATAGGATAATTTGTTCTATAGACCATTTGGGGAATTTACTAAAATTATCAAGTGGCGTAAGCGCTTGTAAGATTGCTTGGTTCTCGATAGCAACAGGGCAATTGTCATTGTACACTTGATATTTTCCCTATATGTTGGCACTTCAATGAATTCTGTATAATTTGTAGGATGGATCTAAACCATTAAATTATGTGGTTCATGTTGGTACCCTGCAAACTGTGAAGCTTTTGATTAAGTATAACGTAAACGCAATGTTGCAGACAATGTCAATCTTTTCTAATAAGATCATGAAAGATCATATGGAAGTCTATCCATGTTTGTGATGAGTATTTGACCTTATTTGAGCTAGAGTTGCTCAAGTTTGAGTTTGATTTGAATTATATTTCAAATTGAAACAATTTGAGATACTGTAGGTAAATTGGCACTAACGACACTGAGGGTTGGTAGTGCTGGCCAATCGGCACTATCGACCATTAAGGGTGGTAGTGCCGATTTTCGATATTTGTCTCTGTTGTGTGGGTGCAATCGGCACTATCGCCCTGAGGGGTTGGTACTGTCGATTTAGCAGCATTACTGGCCCCAAAGGGCAGTTGTTATTTTTTAGAGAGGGTATTCGCTGAGCTTACCAAGCAATCGGCACTACCTGCCATTTGGGGCGGTACTGCCGATTTAATCTGCGAAGTTTGAATTAATGTTTGCAATGAATGATTTATTGCATATATTTGTTGAACATTGCTATATGATGGGTTTTCTTGTCTTTGATGGTTGCAGGATGTTGTTGTTTGGTCATGGTGAGGCGGAGGATGATCGGGACTAGGCGAGGTGCGCCGAAGGTTCAAACAGTCGAGGATCACTGGAAGATGACCGGAGATGGAATCGCTGCAAACCATGGACGCAGAGGAACAATTGGATGCTAGCTTAGAGCTACTCGAATCAAGGAGAGCCGTTGGATCGCGGTTTAGAGGATAAAGTAGCGGTCAAGTTAGCTACCTTTGAGAAATATGCAAAATTCGTTATGTTAGTGGCTTTCGGGTTAGCCCATGTATGAGTGATTGGATCAATCCTAGCGCTTGTAGGAGTTTCTTAGGATTGAAGCAACCCATCCAAGGGTAGAGGGTAATTCATGAAGGCTATAAATAGAGGGATAGGGGTAGCTCTCCCCTCTTGAAGATTTTGGTGCTCCTTTGAGCTTTGTCCACCTTATTGTGAGACTTTGTGAACATTCCATCTAAAGAACTAAAAATTCATTTTCTTACTTTTGAATTTAAATTCTGCATTTACATTATGTCTTAAATTCCGCAATTTAAATTCCACACATTTGGATTTACCTCCACTCCTTCTAAATGCTTGTGGTTTTTGTGCCAATGATGAATGATTGATGGATGAATCTTCCTTAGATCATATCATAATTATCTAGGCACCACTACTTTTGATTTTTCTCTCTAGAACCGATCTTTTGTTAAATATTTGTGAAATCTTTGAAAATTGTGTTCTTGGTGTTTTTCTCTTGTGTTCTTGTTTGCTTGGATGTGTGGAAGGATACCCAAGATCACTTTGATCATCGAAACCCCACGAGCAAATCCAAAACCAAGATTTTGACTTTTGATCAAACTTGATGCGCCCTTTCTTCAATTGAGAAAAGATTGAAACTTTGATATCAATCGCTTGGATTGAAGGTTTGAATAGGTTCCTGACATCTCTAAGAAGGTGCCTACCAAGGTTCATGAGGTTTGGACTACTAGATCAATAGATCCATTATTTTTTGTTTTTTTTGGTTCGTGCTGATTTTAAAGTTCAAAGGAAATCTTCACTACCGATTTTAGGTAGTGGTAGTGTCGATTTCGGGGTAACTACTCTGAAATTTGTTTTCTCTGTTGTTTTTCGATCGTGGGAAGCTTTGGTTGGTTTCTTTGGGAGGAATTTATTTGAGATCATTCATCCCTCTGTGATCGCCGTCCTTCAAATCAACCATATTCAGGGCCAATGATTTTTCTTTGATAATTTTTTCATTTTATTCAGGATGGTTGGACGCCACTTCTTGTCAACGGTGCCTATTCCATAGAACCTAGCAATGCCCTATGCATACGTACGTACGTATGTAGGTACACACATATTATATTGGGAAATCAATGGTACAATTAAAAAAAAAAACTAAAATCGTAGCTACTAAAGTGCTCAGGAAAACATTTTTTTTCATACCTTTTCATGTCATGTTTTGTTACTTCACAAAATTTTATGCTTGCCTTCAGACATTTTGATTCTATTGGACAGCTTCTTCATCTTCTAAATTGTTACATGACTAATCCTCACATCATTTTGGTTGTTCAAGCTACACCGATAAAATGTTACCGTAAGGACCAAAATTGATGTCTAAACCATGGAGTTGTCTTGCTTCCTTTGTATACAATATAGATGGAAGACTCCCATGTATTCAGGAATGGATCCAACAGGGTCAGTCGAGGCTAGCGCACCCCCTACCGTCAGCGGGCCTGTGAGTACCCCCCCTCTAGTACTCCTAACTCAAAGAAGTGAAGAACGATGTCCCACCAATGGCGGAAGCTGAGGCGGCTGACGACTTGGTGCGTTTGTTGTCGGTGAAGGGACTTGTGACCTCGTTAGTGGGCACATGCGTGGCCCAGCCTTGGTCGGCTGGAGGAGGCGCTTGCGAATGCCCGATGATCCGAGGGCATGCTCCTCAGTCCTCACCAATGCGGAGCAGGGGCACCGTCTGGATCTCCTCGCCAGCCTCATCGTCATCGGAGGACAAGCAGGTGGCGGCTGCCATCACCATCGCTACCGCCGAGGAGAAGGTGAGGCGGGCGGAGTGGACCATGGGGAACGGTGGAGAGGTGCCTGAATTCCAGAGGTGTCACTGCTGCCTGTCGCCTATTGCTCGCCTCAATCGAAGTTTCTCGGTCCCCAGGAAGGAGGTGCGTTGCAGTTTTTTTCACCCGCAATAGATTTTCCTTCTGTACAAATTTATTTCCGAGCATTTGAATGAGCTATAAAATACATGCCGTATTTTTTCGAAATTGCTAAATGACACTCAAGTGTTTTTCTCGGTGAGCACTTAATTTTTTTTTGTCTATATAGTACTCGAATAGAAGGAGGGAAAGCTAATTGATTTCATCAATTGGATCTAGAAGTGGTGGACAAGCAGGCTACACTTGCATGCACCGATCGAGCGGCGGACGGGGAAGGCATTCGGCAAGCCAGTGAGTACTCCCTAAAATTTGATCCTGCATCTGCCACAGCATGTATCTAAGCGTATAATATGTTTTAGAAGGGATTTCTAGAAAAGATTGTCAACTTTGTTTCAACAAATAGAGAGATGTGATTTTGCTCTTCCACAAATACATAACAAACAAACAAAGAGAAACTGTTAGCAACTGCGATTTCGGGTGATTGTCACTATCAATGACACCATTTATTTTTCGTGAATAATAATATTTTTTAGCCATGTTTGGTTTTTCACTGGACACTCTATTCGTGAGATATTAATAACTGATGTGACACGTGAAAATGGATAATGGAAGTTGAGAATTCATAGCACAGGATAATCCTCACATACTTATATTACTCGGCGGCAGGGAAGGGGCGGACGGAGACAGCGCGGAGGCAAGGCGGCGGCGCGGCAGAGCGTTCGGCAAAAGGGGTGGCGGGTGGACCGCGCGAGGGAGAGGAGTGCGCGAGGAGGGACGGGAACGAGAGGTGTGTGAATCACCGACGTACAAAGAACCTTCGCACAGTCATCCGAGAGGATGACGCACGGAGAGGCGCACGATCGAATGGTTCAGACACGGCAAGGTGACATGGTGCACCCGAGCAATCAGCAATCCCACGCGCTATAAGGATGGTAGATATGCAATGGCCTACAAGTTACAAGTGATAATTGTTATGAGATAATGATTCTAACCGTATACGTAGTCTATCTCTAATATGTGAACAAATCCCTAATACCTCTTCTATATATACCGGGTGCCTCCCATTGTATGTACACATATTGATCAATAAAGAAGAGAGTTCCACCCATATCTTGTGTTCTTCGTTCGTGTGTTCTTTGTGTTCTTGTTGATTGCCGGCGATCGACGTGGGTGAAACAACCTATTTTACAACACGTTATCAGCACGAGTCTCTACCGCAAGAAGTGAAGGATCGTCGACGACAACGAACGACTACTACCGGCGATTGATCGCCCGATCCGATCTGCAATCAACTCGTCACCACGCCGGCATCCACTCGGATTGCCGAAAAAGTCCTACGCGACTCTATCCTACGCGATAGCCAACACTTCCGGCATCAAGAAAGTAAGTCGAAAAATCCTGCAGATTGTTTCGCTAGATTTTAGATCTAATCTACTGTTTAGATCATACTGTTCATCATCATGTTGAAAAAAAAATGGCATGACGGCCAGAAGCCGCCTCTGCCACCGGCCCGGTCCGCGTCCGGCCACGCAGATCGCCGCTGGGCCCGGCGCCTCGGCCTTCCGTATGGCCGCCGGCTTGTAGCCGCAGTCCGCCCAGCGCCCCGACCTCGTCGCGCTTGCAGTTGCCGCCGTCGGCTGGTCACTCCGGCCGAACACGCTCGTAGCGCACCTATAGAGGCCGGTGAGTGCTCGTTGGCTTCCTGCATGCAAGAAGTCTAGCTAGTTCATGCATCATGCATGCAAGAAGAAAAGTCTAGCTAGTGCCTGCATCACGCATGAAAGAAGGAAATAGCGCATGCATGAAACGGCTGGCTAGTGCCTGCTTGCATGCAAGAAAGGAATAGCGCATGTAGGCAACGCTCGCCCGCAGCTGTCGACCAGCAGTTCGGCCGCACACCGCGGCGCTTCAGAGGGCGCTGCCGCCGGATCCATTCACCGGCTGCCGCCGCCATCGTCCCATTACCGCTCGCTCGCCTGCTAAAGCCTCACGGTGCCGCTGCTTTTCCCCAGCCGCAGTCGCCACACCGCTGTTGCCGCTGTGGCGAGCCCAACCAGCACCCCCCTACTTTTTTTCAAATCAGGACATGAAGTCCAAACTTAGATAGACATGGAGTCCAATACCTAAAGGTCAAGAAGTCCCATCTGAATTAAAGGCTTAAACTAGATTCCAATTTCCCATTGAGTTCTGGAAAGGCTCACGCACGGGAGGGCATGGGATTTTACTCATTTGCCCTCCCCGGTTTTCTTTCTTATTTTACTGTTTCTCTTTTCTGAAATTGGTTAAAAAAAAAATCAGAAAATTGATTAGAAAATTTTAGGAAATTCTGAAAATTGTCAGAAAAATAGCTAGAAAATTTTAGAAAAATCTTGAATCTAGTTTTATTTTTCCTTAGCATTATATCATGTTGATTTTGCTGTAAATTAATTTTTCTGTTGTAAAGTAATTCTGAAAATTGCTTAAAATTAGCAGAAATTATGAAAAATGCTAGGAAAATTCCAGAATTTCTCATACAACAGTTTATGAACCTGTGTGGTTGGGATTTGATTTCGTTAATGAATAAACAGATATGAGACAATTGGTGTCTAGGAAAAACACATGAGGCTTGGTTATTTAATTGGAGCCCGGAAACGGGAAGTGCTCCCTCCCTCATGTGAGCCATAGGGGCATGTTGACCTGGCCATGAGTCAAATTGACGGAGATATTCATTACTCGTTTTCGCTCCCAACCAATAAGAATTACATGAGTTGAAATTAGACTTATGCCAAGTTTAATTGATGTTGGAATTTATTTTCTGTTATTTAGTAATGCTGAAAATTGCTAAATACTAGAAAAATTCTGGAAAAAGTGTGATAATTATCTACTGAATAGATATAGACCAAAACTTTATTGATTAAATGAAGATGCATGCAATATAGTATTTTACCTGTAGTAAAATCTCGTATTGCTTGCATGCAGGATATGTCTGACATTGCAAAAAGGGAATTTGTTGTGCTTGCCCTTGATGGCAGCAATTACCTCACATGGGCAATGGATGCCAAAATCAACCTAACAACTAGAGGACTTGGAGCTGCTATTGCTCGGCCTGAAACCGGTGCATCCGATGTGCCCGAACCCGCAAAATGCGCTGCTTTACATTTCCTAAGGCACCATCTTCATTCGAACCTGAAGGCCGAATACTTGATGGAAGAGGACTCGCTGGTATTGTGGAATTCCCTGAAGGAACGCTACAACCAACAAAGATCCGTGTTGTTGCCAGAAGCACAATGCGAATGGACCCTCCTACGCTTTCAGGATTTCAAATCTGTTGCAGCTTATAATTCTGCAATGCACAAACTTGTCGCTAAATTGACCTTTTGTAACCAGAAAGTTACTGAAGCTGAGAAGATTGACAAAACCTTATGCACTTTCCACCCCAACATGATGATACTACAACAACAGTACCGTCATGCAAAGTACAAGAAGTACTCTGAGCTTATTAGTGTTCTGCTAGAAGCAGAAAAACATGATGAACTCCTGATGAAGAATCATCATGCAAATACTAATGGAAGTCAAGCAGTGTTTGAAGCACATGCTACCGCTCAGCAGGCTAGTAGTAGCCATAACCGCAGAAAAAGCCAAATGTACAAGGGGAATGAATGGAAAAATGACAGAAATAAAAGGGAAAAGGCAAATCCCAATGGAAAGGTAAAGGAAAGGGTACAGTAACATTCCAGAAGCAAGGTCCAACCAATAAAGCACCTGACTCTCAAACATGCTTTAGGTGTGGTTGCGTTGGCCACTGGTCACGCAATTGTCGCACCCCAAAGCATTTGGCAGAACTTTACATGAAATCCACTGGGAGATTCCAAAAGAATCAAGAAAAGAAGGTTGAGGCACACTACACCACTCTACCAGATGTTGGGCAAGACGGTGTAAAGAAAGAAGACAATGTGACTAACCCTACAACCGAGTTCAAGGAAGGCCTTCTCAGATATGGTGACTCGCCCATGGATGAGGATGACCTCCTCGGCACTGAGCTTATGGAGCTCTAGAAAGATACCAATGTTTCCCAGGAGATGAAACATGACTTGTATGGAGACCTGGAATAGTCTCCCTACACCCCTTTTTGCTATATGTCGCATTTCCATTAGTTGAGCCTCCTTAAGAGCCTCATCAGTTTGAATAATTATGTTCCTGCATGAACATTTGGTCTACACTCCTGTTGAGCAATTATCAGTGATAATTAAATAAACTGTTTTCTAGAATATTAGATATTTTGTGCTATGTTTTTCCCTGATGCAATAAATATTATTGGTATACTATGCAACCTGAAGTTGGCATTGCAATAACCTTAAGTTGAATTATGATAAAATAATTACTAATTCTGCTGGCCATAGCATAAAGACTTCCTTAGACCTGAAGATTTCTTATCATCTAACTTATAGAAGTATCACTGAATTTTTTGAAGTAAATTCGAAGTGATATCTGTGGACCTTTTAGGCCCCTGTTGGAACCATGCTTCTACCTAAATTAATTGCCCAATTTTTGTGAGCCTCCTTTCCAGAAGAAAGAATCAAGTCCATTCAAATGGACAATGCTAAGGAGTTTACCTCAAAAGCATTATATGGCTTTGGGAATTAATGTAGAGCTTTTAATACCTCATGTCCACATAATAGAATGGCCCTGCAGAGTCATTATTAAGGGAATAAAATTTATTGCTTAACCACTTTGCAGAATAGTAGGCTACCCACCAGTTGTTGGGGCCACGCAGTGCTGCACATTGCGATATTAATTCAACTCAAATCAACTGTATATAATGGAATTTCCCCGTTGCAGATAGTGCATGGAAGAGAATTAAGTATTTTCCATCTGCGAAAATTTGGCTGTGTTGTATACATGCCAATCTCTCCACCACAGCGTACCACCATAGGACCTCACCAAAAGTTGAGGATCTGTACACAACTCGGTACACTGATTGTACTAAGGACATATGTCGGCATTAGGGGAAGATAAGTACCACATTAAAGAATGCCGAGTCCTTAGATCCACACACTAAAGAGACCGAACTTGAAGTTCGAAATAAATCTACAACAATAAGCTAATAATCTGCCAAATGCCTTCACTGATCATAAGGTAGTGGAAAGATCTCATATACCTGCAGTATATGCACCTGAAAGAGTGGAAATATCCTAGAAGAATATTGAACCCACTCTTAACCCTCATGATAAAATGAGGAGGCCTCCAGGTGCACGGGACTCAATTCCGCGGAGACGTCCGCAGAAAAGGAGAACCAAATAAATGAGAACACTACCTATGATAGTGGAAGAAGGTCAGCCTGATGTTGAGAAAATCCCTGAAGTGAGCCATCTAAAAGATGGCAGCATCCCTGAAGTGATCCATCCTGAAGATGATAACCCCAGCGTATATTTGTGCGCACAATCCAACGCTGGGAAGTCGGAACACCCAAACTTCATCGTTGTGGGAAATCACGAGGAGCTGGAAGAAATTAATAAAGATATATCCCTGGAGTGATACAGGAGAATTATATATGAAGAAAGACTACAACTGTCGACATATTTTGTCTCTAAAAATTGCTAAAATCTGGATCCAGAACCAAAGTCCATGGCAGAGTGCCAGAAGCGCTCATCTAGGTTCACCTGAAAAAGCAATTGAGGTAGCGCTCGCTTAATGAGAGGAAAGTTCTTGGTCCTGTTGACATAACATTTCCTAAAATATTCCCCGTATGAACAAATGGATTTTTCATCCTGAAGAGATATGAAAATATCCAGGTGGTGAGATATAAAGCGAGGCTTGTAGCACAAGGGTTTTAGTAGAGACCCATCATTGATTACGATGAAATCTGTTCTCCTGAAATGAGTGGAATGACGTTCCGAAATTTAATATTGATGGCAGCAAGCTTAAACTTTTCAATACAGTTGATGATTGTAGTGACCGCATATGTATTTGGGTCACTGAATATGGATTAAAAACAGTCGATAAGGATGTGGTATAATCGACTAAGTAGATTCCTCCTGAAAAAGGAATATGGTCCCTGAAGGAATAATGTTCCTGTGCATTCATGAAGAAATCCCAGAATGGATTTTTATTTTCCTCCATGGTAGTACAGCCACTCAGAGATTATAAAGGAAGCCTCACAGGAATATGTTTGGCTAAGACGAGTAATCAACTATGTCCAGAAGTCATATGGTATGAATACCGTCAATACCCCTACTATTATCTATGAAGATAATGATGCTTGTGTTGCACAAATGCAATTGGGTTATGTAAAGAGAAATATCACGAAGCATATTGCTCCTAAGTTCTTTTATCCTCACAAACTCCAGAAGAATGGTGAGATAAAAATAATGCAAACTAAGTCATGTGAAAATCTAGCAGATTAATTCACAAAATCTTTGCCAAATCCACCTTCCAAAAATATGTTAATAGCATTGGAATGAGGCGGCTTAGAGATTTACATAGTTTAGGGGAAGTAAAACCCTGAACCATAATCCCTTTGCATGATCATGAAGATCATAAGTTGTACTCTTTTTTCCTTTATGAGTTTTCCTGATGTTTCTCACATAAAGGTTTTTAATGAGGCAACAAATGCAACATAAAGAGCGAGTGTGAAGCACTCTTTTCTCCATCTCTTTTTTCCCACTGAGTTTTTGAGTGGAGTTTTTAACGAGACAAATGCAGTACGCGGTATTTTCCCATGGGGAAGTGTTATGAGATAATGACTCTAACCGTATACGGTTAGGAGTCTATCTCTAATATGTGGGCAAATCCCTAATACCTCTTCTATATATACCGGGTGCCTCCCATTGTATGTACACACATTGATCAATAAAGAAGAGAGAGTTTCACCCATATCTTGTGTTCTTCGTTCGTGTGTTTGTTGTGTTCTTGTTGATTGCCGGCGATCGACGTGGATGAAACAACCTATTTTACAACAATAATCTGATGGGAGTCGTCGGGCGCATGACTCAGCTCTGCTAGGAGCGATGGTGATGTGAGTACGGCTATCGAGCGCATGTGTTAGGCGGTGGCCCGCGTCACCAGTCACCACTCGCCGATCGTGATGACACGTACACGGACTAGCTTGGCGATCTGGTTGGTGCGAGTGCGACTACGTGTCCACATCTTGCAGCGCAGCAATTATTTGCTGTAGCTCTTCGAAATGACACATATAGTACGTAAGCACACTGATCTTTCAACCGAACCACACCGCTCGCGCGTCTGATCCTTTTGTTGAGAATCGGGGCGAACATACCGAGTAAATTTTAAAATTTTATTTTATTTTCGAACCTCGTATGCATTAGAATTAAGATTTAGAAAATACTAAAACCAATAAATGAGTACTGTGATTCTAAAAGGATAAATACAAAGTTTTTTTAGAAGCTCTCGGCGAAGCTCATAGCTTCAACGCCTGGACGTAGTAGGGGTATGGATACATCGAATCTTCATGAGCCACGACCTTCAGGTATCCATACGAACATGAGGACGACACCGTATGTCGGTAAGCTAGCACCGTGCAATACAACTCTTATGATCTTTTATCTAGTTCAGGTGAAACTTTTTCACATTTCTTTTCTTTTTCTCTCAATTTTTCATCAATTTTCTGAACCCGAACCAAAATTTATAGTCAAAATATTGTAGCAAGTTTGTTGCTACAGTGACCGACACCTGTCACAGTAGCAACTCGGTTGGCACAGTACCCGACACGTGACACTGTTCATAGGTTAGGTGCACAGTGTCTGCCGATATGCTACAGTACTTCCAAAGCATGAACAATGTTTTTCATTGCTACTACAGTGTTTTCAGAAAAAAAAATGTCTGCAGTATTTTCAGAACAAAAATCATATTTTTGTACGCGTGGTTCGCAATATTTTTGGGATGACCAAATATCATGTTCAATCGCATTGAATATATTTCACGAGAGAAGATTTTATAAATATGTCTTAGGCCTATTCTTTTGTGTGACCCTTTAGGTTCATGCAATGTTGGCAATAAACCAAAAACTCCATTTCGATTCATAAGTCGCAAGCGACTCCTAGCAAAACATAACGGCTAACTAAATGGCATGAATGCCATTTATCTAACAAAAATCGACGTCAATCCCTTTGTCACTTTGATATCATGGTTTAACTCATGGTTGGGGTGTGTTATCCTTGCACTGTTAAATCAATTTTCTGGATAGTATGAAGTAGACTAACAAGATCGATCAATTAACATTTTAATTGTTACGGCATGGCCATGCACATTCTTTAATCTATTTCATCGAGTGGCCGATCGATATCATATCCTTAATATGAGGAGAACAAATTCCATCTTGATCATACACTTCCCTTTACATGATTCAAAGCATACAGGAGTGTTGTCCTTATGATTATCCAGTTACTAACAACGTTAGACAACATCAAAGCATACTATCCCCATGTAGGAAACTGTGTTAATCTCAGATCTAAAGATCAATCATTATCATTATATGAAACAATTTATGACACTAATTAAATCATCAAAAGGTGTTTCATAAGCGGGTCAGTCCAATATAGTATGTACACTTACATGTATTCATATGATTGAATTGTATCACATACCAATAATCCGTGAAACATGATTATCAAAACAATTCATGTGCTTGTTTTTTAAGATTAGTGATGTCCCAACCAATAATCAAACAAGGGACAATTTATAATAATGTCATAATCAAATTACAGAGTTTCACAATCAAATCACATACTTGATGATCTGTAACATGACATTATTAACGGAACAATATAAACATAAATGCAAGACAATCATCTTCATGATTGTCCTCTAGGGCATATTTCCAACAATCTCCCACTTGCACTAGAGCCAATTATTCAGGTATCTAATACCCATTACTCTAGCATGTGCCTCATGCTTTGCTTGTGGGATAGGTTTTGTCAATGGATCTACCACATTGGTATCCATTGCTATTTTGCATATTTTAAAAATCTACATTGCGATCTTGAATCATCCTTATCGGTTTGGAAGCTTGCATCGGTGTAACCATTTACAACGAGCTCTTCCTTACTACCCAAGGAACACATCCTTAATTCTTCTTAAGTACTTAAAGATGCTTTTAACTACTATCCAGTGACTTTCACCAGGGTCTGCTTGAAATTTACTCGTAACGCTCAAAGCGTAAGAGACATCTGGGCAAGTACATAGCATGGCATACATGATATATCTGATTGCTAAAGCATATGGAACTTTATTTATGTGGTCTCGCTCATATTGTGTTGAAAGACACTGATTCTTGCACTGACTAATGCCATGTGACATGGGCAAGAACCCTTTCATAGAATCTTGCATGTTGAGCCTATTCAACACCTTGTCAATATATGTACTTTGGCTTAATCCAATTATCCTTTTTGATCTACCTTTATAGATTTTAATGCCTAATTGTTGTAGGCCCAATGAACCCACTCTCTTTGGCAGGCGAAGCCAGGCTCACACCTCCATTTGGATCGAGGAAACATGTCCGCTATACCTATTCCCTCTCCTACAAGCGAAGAAAGAACCACTTGCCCCTGGGGGCGATCCCCCGGCCGAAGCGGCGAAGAAAGGCCAGAGACATGCAATCAAAAATAACCGGACCAAGAAGAAACCCGAAGCCACGAGGCAGATAGCGGAGAGGGTCAGCGGAGGAAACTCGCCTCCTCCATCCCCCGTAAAAGTTACCAGGGTAGGGCCTGCTCAGACCTAACATCTTGACAGAGCCACAGGGAAACCCCAGGCGTAGCCAGGGGAGTCTAGGGCCCCAGAGCACGTGATACCCCATCAAAGCCCTTGGGGTGGAAATAAAACAAAAGGGTAAAATGTAAAGTAAGGACAAAAAATGCCACGTAAGGCCCAGCTAGCCCTCGGTTAGGGACAGGTGGAAATGAAGGACTGGACGCCGCAGAAAAAGCCTATGACCCAAAGACAGAGACAATTAAAAAGAAGCCGACCGGTGCATGCATGTCCCCTCCTGAACCCTATCAAAAGGAGAGAAGAAGAGATGAACGGGGGTGGTTCGAGATTACATGAGAAAAAGAAAGAGGGAGCAAAGACGAACCAAGGCGGATTCAACCCGCCACACTGGCGCCGTCTGTGGGGATATCCTAGCTGCAAGGTGAAACCACTGCTCTCCGACTAGCAAAAAAAAAACTTTCGGCAGCCATGCCACCGAAGAAGGGAACGACGTCCAAGGAAGCGACGGCGGCGACAAGAGCGGAAGGATCAAGACGATCTGCGAGGAGCCAATCTCGCGATCCACCACAACTCCAGGGTGATGAAAATCGGACGCCGGCCCCAGTGGGAGCATCACCTCCACAGACCCTAGCGGCGACACGCAAGCGAGCTCCAAAACGGTGGCCCCCAGCTGCGTGCCGGACGACCTCGACACCGGGTGGAGATGAAGCGGGAACGTCAGCACATCCGACTCGCCATCAAGTTACTCATGGGGGCGAAGAGGTCATCGAAGAAGGGACCAGGACTCAGGGGGAACTCGACCTCAACGTGCAGACGCTGATGGAGGCTAATGAAAAGCTCATGGCGGAGGTGAGACGCTTGCAAGAACAACAATACTGGGGGCGAGACGAATTACAAGATGAAAGCCCAAGTCGTGAAGTGCTATCTCCAACATATGCGGCGGCAATCAGGGAGGACGATGACCCAAACCCCCTCAGCCTCCACTTACGAGCCAAAAAATGGCCTTCCCCAGGAAGCTTCAAATTCCCTACCATTAAACCGTATGACAGCAAGACGGATCCCAGGGAGTTCCTCTGTGTATACGATACGGCGGTGGAGGCCGTGGGGGGAGATGATGATATTAAGGCAAAGGGGCTCTTGCTGGCGCTTGAAGGCATCGCCTTGTCTTGGCACTCTTCGCTGGAGTCCGGTTCGATCAAAAGCTGGTCACGGCTCCGTAGCAAGTTGGAAGGCAACTTTCAAGGCAATTTCGACGGGATGAAAGAGGAAAGTGATCTATTCGCAATTAGGCAGCGTGAAGGGGAAACACTTAAAAGTTATTTTCAGCGCTTTTCCAGAGTTAAATGCCAGATCCGAGGTGTCAGCGATACCACCATCATCAATGCGGCACTATGTGGCCTACGAAGGGGACCGTTAGCAGAGAGGCTCGCTCATAAAGAGGTGCGCACTGTGGAGGAACTCTTTGCAAAAATGAGAGAGTATGCGCGGGCGGAGGAAGACAATCTCCGCAGGGATGGCAGGCCCCGACATGAAGCCCAAGAGCTGGTTCCCCGCAAAAGAGGGCGGGGGAAGGATCCCCCACCCAGAATTGGGGCGAAGGGACGATACACTGAGTCATCCAAAAGAGACGAAGAGAGAAGAATACATTATATTGATGAGCGAGGCGATCGGCGAGATGTCGGTGATCGACAATCGGAGCAGCAAAGGAAAAGCCCTATCCAGCGCCGTGAAAGGCAAGATGAAGGAACTCGAATGATCAAGAGGGAAGGACAAGCACAAAAGCGGTACCACCGCGAGTATCATGGTGAGAACAACACCCATGACACTATGCACTGCAAAGTGATTGAGGGATATCGGTGCTTTGAGGCCAAGCGAAGAGAAACTGGGACACACCCTCCGCCACCCGAGGCAACCCCAGCCGAACGTCGGCACCCCCTCCTCAGGGAGGGATAAATCATCTCCGTCGTGTCATCAATGTTATCGCCGGGGGTTCTTCATCGCATCTCTCGTCAAAAAGGCAAAGGAAGGCTTATGCGAGGCAAATCAATCACGTTGGGATCAATCCAATTGCTCCTCCTCCGTTGCGATTTGAGCCGATCACCTTCACACAAGAAGATGCTGATGGCGTGCACTTCCCACATCAAGACTCCTTGGTGGTGACCGCAATCATTGCCGATTGCGATGTACGTCGAGTGCTAATAGACGGAGGAAGCGCGGCGGACATTTTGTTTGCGGAAGCTTTCCGTCAGATGATGACCCTCAAGACCGGTTGAAGAAGTCGGAGGTACCTTTAATGGGCTTTGGGGGAGGCACTGTCGGCACCTTGGGTCAAGTGGAATTGGAGGTCACCTTCGCGAGGCCACATGCCTGCGTCACCAACTGTGTAACATTTGACGTGGTGGATATGCCTTTCCAATATAACGCTATCCTGGGCCGGGGCTCGTTGACGATTATGGGAGCCATCATTCATCACGGGTTCCTATGCATGAAAATTCCTTCCGTCGAGGGTGTCATCACGATGCGAGGGGATCAGGCTCTCGCAAGGAAGATAGATATGGAAAATCCTCCCCAGGTAATGGCCCCCCAAGCCACAACCTCAGGGGAAACAAAACGGGCGCTATTGTGGCCAGGCGGGGAAAAGGCAGTGACCCTCGGCGCCGTGCAATCCCCTGGTGAAGAGAAATGTCTGATGCGGCTTCTCCAAGAGTACGAGGCTTTGTTCGCATGTGGGCCCCAAGATCTCCTCGGGGTCCAAAGGGAAATCATCGAACACTCCCTTGCCATTAGCCTGGACGCGAAGCCTAGAAAGCAAAAGCTCCGAAAGCTCGCGGTGGAAAGGCAAGTGGCCACGAAAGCAGAGGTGGACAAGCTACTCCAGGTGGGGATCATACGCGAAGCCCTTCATACTGATTGGCTGGCCAATGTGGTCATGGTCAAGAAGTCCAGCGGGGCTTGGCGAATGTGCATCGACTTTACAGACATGAACAAAGCATGTCCTAAAGATGACTTCCCCCTGCCCCGCATAGATCAACTCGTTGACTCTACCTCCGGGTCGGAAAGAATGAGCTTCCTCGATGCCTACTCTGGCTATCACCAAGCATATATGCGAAAGGAGGACGAAGATAAAACAGCGTTCATCACCCCCTTCGGCACGTATTGCTTCATATGAATGCCCTTCGGCCTCAAGAATGCGGGTGCAATCTTCGCGCGACTCATCTCCAGGATCTTCGCCAATCAGTTGGGAAGGAATGTGGAAGCATAAGTCGATGATATTATTGTCAAGAGCGAGAAGAAGGAAAACCATATTGCAGACCTCCGGGAAACCTTCGACAACCTGATGATGAAAAAAGTAAGGCTCAACCCGTCCAAGTGTGTCTTTGCCGTAGACGCGGGGAAGATTCTAGGCTTCCTGGTCTCAGAGAGGCATCGAGGCCAATCCAGAAAAGATAAAAGCCCTCCAAGACATGGCCTCGCCAAAAAACCTAAAAGAGGTACAGCGATTGGTGGGGCGACTTGCAGTGCTAAATCGATCCTTACCAAAGTTAGCGGAGCAAAGCCTGCCGGTCTTCAAAGAGCTACGTTCAAGTAGTACTTTCGCCTGGACGAAAGAATGCCAACACGCTTTTGATAGACTAAAACAAAGGCTCATGGAAGTTCCTATCCTACAAAGCCCGAAGCAAGGTGAGGATCTTCTGTTGTACCTAGCGGCAAGCCCTGACACCGTAAGCGCAATACTGGTGAGACCACAAGGTGCAAAACAACACCCGATATATTGTCTCTGAAGCACTGCAGGGAGCAAAATTGCGATACTTCGAGATGGAAAAATTGGCACATGCCCTGCTGATGGCCTCCAGAAAACTCCCCCATTACTTCCAAGCTAATCGCATCAAAGTACTGACGGTGTATCCTCTCGGTTCGATGCTATCCAACAGGGAAAGCACTGGACGTGTCAGCAAATGGGCAGTCGAGTTGGCGCCCTTCGAGCTAACTATAGTGCCACACACACCGCCATAAAAAGCTAAGTCCTAGCTGATTTCATGGTGGAATGGACCTCCCCGTCTCGTGAAGATGACGACGCCTCGACGGTGTGATCCATAAACTCTGATGGATCATGGGGGGTGAGTGGAGCAGGGGCAGCTGCGGTGGTGAAATCTCCCGGAGGAGAAAAAGCCGAGTTCGTAGCAAGACTAGATTTTCCTTCCACTAACAACGTGACTGAGTACGAAGCGCTTTTGCTGGGGCTCCGAAAAGCGAAGACCATGGGGGCAAAAAGAGCCATTATATACACCGATTCAAAGCTTATCCAAGGGCATGTCTCAAAGGAATACCAAGTGAAGGACGAGCAGCTTCAGAAGTACGTCGAAGCGGTCTGGATGATGGAGAAAAGCTTCGTCGGGTTCACCATTGTTGCAATACCTAGAGCCCAAAATGAATGAGCCGACTAACTGGCGAAGATCGCCACCACTGGGGGGATCTTGCCTACGGTGGTACTCTTCGAGGTACTCCGCGCCGCTTCCCTTCCTTCCCAGGTGAACCTCATAGCTCGAGCGACCAGCGAGGACTGTAGGAGTGAGATATACGACTATCTCCTCGAGGGGACTTCACCAAATGACGAAGCACAAGCAAAGTGCCTTGAGAGGCGAGTGAAGAAATATGCCATCAATGATGGGCTTCTGTTCCGCAGCGGCCACTGCGCCCCATGGCTCCGCTGTATATCCCATGAAGAGGGGATACGGACCCTACGTGAAGTACACCAAGGGGCTTGTGGGGCACACCAGGCCCCCAAGAATCTCATGGGAAAAGTATTTTGAATGGGGCTCTACTGGCCCTCGGCGTTGCAAGATGCTGAGCAGATAGTACGACATTGTCATGCGTGTCAATGGATGACAAAGTAGAAAAAAGCGCCCCCCGGTGAGCTACGTCCGGTGCCCCCAATTTGGCCCTTCGCCAAATGGGGGATGGATATTGTTGGGGCACTTCCTAAAGCCTGAGCTAACCATCAGTTCGTGATCATCGCCATCGATTACTTTTCCCGATGGATTGAGGCAGAACCGGTGCAAGAATAACTACTGATGCGACCGTTAAATTTCTATGGAAGACTATTGTATGCAGATATGGGGTCCCATTCCAAATTGTAACCGACAACGGATCCCAGTTCGATTCTAAGAAATTCTGCGATTATTGTAAAAGCCTTGGGATAACGATCTGCTTCGCTTCGGTGGGCCATCCTCAGTCTAACGGGCCGGTTCAACGAGCGAACGGATTGCTCCTCGACGGCATTAAGAAGAGGCTGAAAGCATCTAGGCCCCCTAATGGATTATTTAAAATGATTATTGGGTTTTGGTGCTTGATGATCAACTAAATTAGTTTTATTAGATTTCATCGGAAAGGAGGATCAAGATTAAGGTTTTCTTGTTACTAGTTATTTGACTTGGGAGTTGATTCAAGTCTTTTAGATGTGTTGTTCTAGGTGTCAACCGTACTATAAAGAGGGATTATGCATAAGTTCAAAATCTTGGTTCTTAGGACTTTTTATTGAGACTACTTGGAGCTTAGTTCAATTCTTTCAAATTCCTCTAAATATCTGGTTTTGAGTTCATATCCCTTTCAAGTCAAATACTAATGCTTCCTTAACTGAACTCAAACCAAGCGTTTCCCTTTTACGCCAGACCAAGTTTTTGGGTTCGGTGCAGATAGCCTTTCCCTTGAAACCAATTTGAGTGCATTAAGTTTACAACGGACCAAAAATCTTCCTTTCACATCAGACCACCTTTCTTGGTCCGGAGTAAACGTAAAACTTACTGGTTTTTGCTGTTGAAACCAATTCTCTTCTTGTTTCATAACCAGTAAGTTTACCTTCTACGACAGACCAAGTTTTTCGGTCTGTCATAAACTTGTCCTTCATTGTCTCACAGCGGACTAGTTTTTGCTCAAAGCATGTGTACGACGGACCAACTCTTCTTGGTCCGATGTAAATGCATTTTTCGCTGATTTGGGTCCGGAGTACATTGAGCCTCTTGTATACTTTGTCAAACCTTGTCAGATACAATCATTTTGAGTTGTCTTTTCAGTCTGACATTGGCAAACGGCTACTTTTTGCCAATAACGGCTATTTTCTTCCTGTAGCCTATTTAAACAGTTCAGAGGCTCACCAAAAGTAGAACTTTTACATCTCTTTGACATCTAGCATCCCAAAAGCTCAAAAGCCCTCAAAGAGACCAAGCTCAAACTCTGAAAGCAAAATCCTACACTCTTACAACTCCAAGTGAAGTCTAGTTTCAGTAGTGTCTAGTGAACCAAGAGACAGGGCTTGTGGATGGTCTATTACTCTTAGAACTAGCTGTTCCTAGACGGTTCAGTGGTGGTTGTAGTGCAACCTGTCCAACTGTGATTGTGGAAGGCCACTATCATTGTGAGAGGTTTGGACTCACCTCACCGGAGTGGTAAAAGAGTCACATTAGTGACAAAACCATAATTGCTACAGTTAGTTGCTGGTGGAGCAAAACTTCTGAGGAAATGCTCTAACGGGGATGTAGGAGTTTTATCTCTGAACCCCGATGAAAATCTCTCTTGTCTCTGTGTTTTGTCTGTCTGTTTTTATCTTTACTTCTTGATACTTGTTTACTGTCTTTGGTGCTCAATCTATTTTACCTGTCTCAAATCTGTGAACCATCTGCTTAATAGATCTTAAAAGGTTTTAAAATTTCCTATTCACCCCCCTCTAGGCCATACCGATCCTTTCAGAGGATCTATGGTTCGGCAAAAGGATTATGGCCTGATGAGCTTTCTCATGTGTTGTGGGCAACTCGTACCTCTGTATCAAGAGCAACTGGGTTCTCTCTGATTCGGCTCATATTCGAGGAGGAGGCCGTTTCCCCCGCGGAAGTCCATGCAAAGTCTCTCCGGATAATCAAGGCCCCAATCCACGAGGAAATCGACATCATGCATGATTTGACAGAAGAGCGTAAACTTCAAGCCTTAAAGACCATGAAGGCGTACGCGACAGCCTCAATGCGAAGCTTCGGCAAAAGGGTAAAAAAGCGTGAATTACATCCTAGAGATGTACTGCTCAAAAAGCTACCCCGGCCTTCGCCAAGCTGGAGGCAACGTGGGAAGGGCCATACATCATCAGAGATTCCACCACCAAAAGGCGCCCAGAAGCTCATTACACCTGACGGTGAAGAGATACCAAGAACTTGGAACGCAGACGCTCTTAAGAAGTTCTACCCATAAACAGTGA
Organism: Rhipidocladum racemiflorum; assembly: GCA_036346355.1. Classification (NCBI taxonomy): domain Eukaryota; kingdom Viridiplantae; phylum Streptophyta; class Magnoliopsida; order Poales; family Poaceae; genus Rhipidocladum; species Rhipidocladum racemiflorum. The sequence continues at coordinate 17,429,334 of CM070582.1, forward strand.
AACACGGAGACGAAGAATGTATAAAGTTCTATCAATAAAGTAACAGAAGCCCTTATGAGTGAAGATCCATTTAGTGTCCCGAGTAATTGAGCCAAAGGACTTCGCGGACGCTTGGTCGGGCAAACGTCCCACCCGTCCCTTCGCTTCAGAGACCCGTAGCCTCGCACTGGGTAGGACTCCGCGGACGCTTGGTCGAGCTAACGTCCCACCCGTCCCTTCGCTCCGGAGACCCGTAGCCTCGCGCCGGGTAGGAGTTCGCGGACGCTTGGTCGGGCTAACGTCCCACCTGTCCCTTCGCTCCGGAGACTCGTAGCCTCGCTCCGGGTAGGACTTCGCGGACACTTGGTCGGGCTAACATCCCACCCGTCCCTTCGCTCTGGAGACCGTAGCCTCGCGCCGGGTAGGAGTTCGCGGACGCTTGGTCGGGCTAACGTCCCACCCGTCCCTTCGCTCCGGAGACCCGTAGCCTCGCGCCGGGTAGGACTTCGCGGCCGCTTGGTCGGGCTAACTGAAATACCGAGATGGCAATCAGAGGGGGGTGGATGATCCCAAATAAAATTTCCCCCACTCAAAGTACTCAAGACAATCCCGCAAAGAAGATGGTGCTCCTCAAACTCGCAAAAACCCGCAAAATCGGGAATGACTAGACAACTATGTTTATCCCTAGCTTACAGGGATGAGAACCATGAATCATGTGAGGGATTTTCAAATCACAATCCTGGATGTCAAGTGTCCAAATCAAATAGGGATCAATTCAAATACTTCTTTTCTAAAAGAGATCAAGCCAAAACACAAAAGCCTCTTTTAGAAAAGCAAAAGCAGATTTTTCAGGAATTGTCCTCAATTAGAGCAGGTGGATGATGGACTTATGTTACTCCAAAATTTTTGGGAATTTTTCAACCTGTGAGAAGATGAGTCATGAAGCACTCCACCAAAAATCAACATAAAAAGATATCTACAAAAATCAGGAAAAATCAAGGACTACGAACAGTCAGGATCTTCAATTAGGAATTTTGGGGCTCGGTTTTCAGCTCATAGCTCCCAAATGGTGCAACCAGTGGACTCCAAAATTTTTCCACAGATGTATATATGAGTCATGCACATTCTCCAATAAGAATAAATAAAGAAAGATTTTTCTATATTTTTCTAAAAATCAAAGACTGACTGTTGTGCGAAGAACATGTTCAGGACAGATTTGCAATCTTGATAGAAACTTGATCTCTAGTCTATTCTAGGGTGCAAGAAGGATGTAAAACCAAATGAGCACCCTCAAGACATCCTTGATCAATGACATTTAGAAGGAGAGGAGGCAAATCCAAATTGCGAGAAAATAAATTGCGAGAATTTACATGCGGGAAAGTAAATGCTGAATTTAAATTGCGTAAAGTAAAGACATAATGTAAATGCGGAATTTAAATTCACAAGAATGTAAAGAAAATCTTTGTATTTTCTGGTTGAAAGGTTTACAAAGCCTCACTTCATGTGGGCAAAGCTCAAAGGAGCAACTCAAACCTTCAAGTGAGGGAGGACACCCCTCCCCCTCTATTTATACTACTCTAAGGCCACCTACCACCCTTGGACGAGTCACAAACCCTAGGGCACTCCACCAAGGGCTAGGATTATCTCTCTCATTTCACCCCACATATGGGCTTTACATGGGCCACATTGGCCATACATGGGTTTTAAACACAACCCGATCAACCCGATGCAACGGGCCTTCAACCGCTGGACTTGACCGCTCAGTTTCCTCCTCTTCGAGCCTCCAACCCGAACCGGAAACCTTGAGCCACCTCAAGTCCATTTCCATGACATCCAAGTGATCCTGGTTTGTGCCCAACCATCTCGTCGGCATCCTCGATAGCTCCGGACCTCGGTTCTCCCAACCCAGTCCCGGTACTCACCAACGACCATAGCTGCCTCAGGAACCTGTACCACAAGGAACAAACCATTTTGCACATACCACAATGCACATACCTTTTTCTTCCTGCATGTTAGTCCACAATTATCATTAATTCAAACATGCAATACCGAGTCAAATCAAACTCAAACCTGAGTACACCTTGCTCAAATAAAGTCAAATACTCATCACAAATATGGATGGATCTCCACATGGTCCTTCAATCTCCCCCTTGATGAGTATATTGACAAACCACACGAAAGTCATAAATTTGAGTTTGAAAACAAAGGAAGAAAAGCAATTTGATTGTAAAATCATATTTGGTCCAATTGAAAGAGAAAGAAAGATCATGACCAAATAGATGAAAAGATTCTCGGAGCTCAACACAAGAAAGAACAATTTTTCGACAAGAGCTCCAAAAACCAAGAAATCCTCCTAGAAGCTCAAAATTGCTCATGATCCAAATGCAAGGACAATTGTTCAACATGATCATGAGAAAGCATTTTTTTAATTTTCTAAGATGCATGCCTTTTCTATGTTTTCTCCCCCTTTTGGCAATATAGGCATCAAAAGGAACAATTTTTGCATAAAATGCAACTTAGAAGAGCTTTGAGGATTATGCAAGTGACCACTTAGACGAAGTATGACACCAAGCTACTCAAGTTGAGATTATGTCATCCTAAGTCATATCCAATGGCATATTTCAATTTTTGCTAACTAGCTCAAAAGAAGTTATATTATTTTGGCATGATTTCAACAATAGCAACACTTAGCCTAACTTCAAGACTAGAAGCAAAGCCAACCAAACGAGCAAATGGATATACTAGAGTTCAACCTAGTCAACACTTTGGGAAACTACAAGTCCATAAGAGAAGCCTCATGCTCAATCATCTCTTTAAATGCAAATTTTTAGATTTGTAGGATCGAAGTATACGAATATAGCAATCAGAGGGGGGGTGAATGATTTTGCGGAAGCTAAAACCAAATTCTTGATCTACTAAAAGTTCACCCCAAAACAGAACCAAATAATTGCCTCGTTTTCGACAAAAACAGAATGATAGAGGTTCGGTAAAATGAGAATTCCCGGAGATCCAACCATTAGATTGATCTGATATTTGGACACGAGAAACTAGATTTCAATACGAATCGAACCCAAAAAGAATCAGCTCGATCAGACTTACGGATCAAAAGTTATGAGCTTCGCAAGCTTGCTGTTCCAGAACTTGACGAAAATCAATCTAATCGAAACTTGTAGATTGATCAAGAATAACAAAAGATTTATCAACAAGACTTTGAGGAACACTAGATCGATACCCTAGAGAGGTTTTTGATGGATCAAATCAAGATGAAACTCAAAGAACAAAAACCAATCTAGAACTAGAACAAGTATGCAAACAAGAACCAAAAGAGAATATTGTAGCACACAAGGAACTAGAAGAATTGATCTTTATTTCTTTTGTCTAAAGTACTCTCATCAAAAGAGTACAAACCCTAAAACTGAGCTTGAGGCTCTCAATGCTCTCAGCTCCAATTGATTCGATGCCCTTCAACAGGAGACAACCCCTCCTATTTAAAGGACCAACCCACAAGGAGTTCTGAATACGATTCCTATTCCCTAGAAGGAATCTGTATCCAACACAACTCTACTTGGCCCAACCTGGCCGAGTACAACTCTTGCACGCGTATGGCAACCCTACCATACTCACGTGACTAACACTTTGCACGCGTATGGCCACCTGCCATACTCACGTGACTAACACTTTGCACGCGAATGACCTCCTGCCATTCTCACGTGACTAACCATTCTTCATGTGCACCATTCTCCTAGCCCGAACGTCCCGCATGACATCCTTGATCACCAAGACCTCAGTTCCTCCTGAACCTAGTCCCGAACCTCAGCTCCTCCATGAACCTAGTTCCGGTCCCGTCATCGACCACGTTCGTCTTCGAGCAATACCTGCACATGAACAAACCACAAAACAATTCCGAGCACAAGTCCACGACTTGACTCACATCAATCCATGCAAATACTCACACGAGCATTGCATAAAGTCCACTTCAAAAGAAGCATCATGAAATTCTCACAAATTTCATAATCCCAAAAATGAATCAAACACAATTCCAATTTTGCTCAAAACTAATCGAGCAAAAACGCATTCACGACGGACAAGGAAATATGGTCCGGCGTACACATGAAAAAGCACTCAAAAAACCATTCACAACGGACAAACAAAATCGGTCCGTTGTACAAGTGAAAGTTTCGGTTCCAAGAAGAAATCATTCCGGCGAAAACACATTCACGACGGACAAACAAAATCGGTCCGTCGTACATGCGAAATCAAACCTCAAAAAGCCATTCAAGACTGACCAAAGAAGTTTGTCCGCCGTACATGCAAAACTTACTGGTTTCTTGGAAGATTGAGTTCGACTCATGAGCTCAAAAGCACGTCCACGGCAGATCCAAAAACTTGGTCCGGCGCAAACACAAAATTGGTTCGGCGCAAAAGGGAAACTCTCTGTTTTTGAGAATTTGGCCCGGCACAAGAAAAAGATACACTATTTCTTGTCAACTTGTCAAACACATGCACAAACACATTTTGCAAAATCAATTCTAAGCCAATTTTTCAGCACATGATTTCACAAGATTAATGCTCATAAAACGGTATGAGAGAGTTAGGCTTAGTGAAGCACATCCTCGACTAGGAGTCATCGACAAAGGCCGCCTAAGCTTCACTCTCCTCCACAAACCTTTGAGGGTTTAGAGAATTTATCCTAAAGAAACACAACCTCGACTAGGAGCCATCGACATAGGTCTCCTAGGCATCACTCTCTTCCTCTAGTTCTTTTTGCATTTTTGATTGTATTGACTCAAGCCATTAGCAACCATCTCAAGCAAGAAGCTTAAAAGAGTGGTTTTGGTCATACACACTTCATTCCAAGTTCATCCCAAGTGCAATGGGAAGCAGTCTCATGAATGAAGAGTGTTGAGTTCAATTTTAGCACAAAAGAGTCAATTTGTATTTTCAGCACTTAGATTCATGAGCATTGTTGAGGATTCTAGAATGAAATAATGTAGTTAACCCAAGTTGCTCTAGGGACTCTAGTAGAAACCCACTATTTCAATAAGCATGGCATAAGCATCTAGTGAAGAAGTATAGCAAGTAAAAGCCAAGTTTCATCAAGTTTTCAGGAAAGCTCAATTTTAAAATGTTGGCTAGTTTCACATGATATACCAAATTGGATATGACATAGATTAGCAAATATCTTCAGAAAAGTAGCTAGGTGCAACATATCTCAATTTTATCAATTGCATAATAGACAAAGCTCGTAAATGAAAAAGAAGTCTATATGCAATGCAAGAGAATCAATTCCAAGCTCCCCCTCAACAAGTGAGTCGATTAAGCACAAAATCTGATTCAAGTTGAGTTATTAGCAATTTTAGATTCAAAAAGACGAATTGAACTCAACTAAAACCAGAAAGACAGAAATGAGGTGAAGGAATCAAGAAACTAATAAATGGGTAGTCTAGGAGCATAGATAACATGAAGAGAAACACTAACACTAAGACTCGCTCTCACCTTCCCCATATGACTTATATAGGAAAGCTACATCTCCAACTCCAACCCAGGAGCAAACACATACCCTGTCTACCCAGGGGGCCCAACACCTGCTAGACTTAAAAGACTATGAGTGAGCTCAACCGAGAAGAAGAGAGGAATAGCACCCTAAAGCATAAGGTGAGAGGTCCATGCCGAGGCATGCCAGAAGTCTAGGTGAATTGGACTCAACCAAATGAAAAACCATCCCAAAGATACTGTTCGCGCTAAAAACGTGAAGCAGGGTTTCTAGCCTCGAACACACAAGACAAACACCGAGTTTGCGAGGCGTGCCAGTCAATTTGACCTGGAATTGACAAGGTAGAGATAGTAAGCAATCAAAGCCGATAAAGACGAAGGTTATCGGCTTGACACTAGTCGGCTAAAAGCCAATCAGGGAGATAACTAGATTAACCTGGCGATTAATCCGGATACAAGGCATAATCGGCTTTGAGAAGGCGATGCGCAACAAAACAAAGCAGATCGAACCTGGGGTGAAATCGGCCAAAACCAACAATCGGCGATGCGCAACTCTGTTGATTCTGTCGACTTGCGAGAAGGCTTGTAAGTCTAAAACGATGTAAAAGGGCTTGTAAAAAGTAGATGTGTGTTGTGTTGAGATTGATCTCGCTGCCTTCATGATTTGTCCCTTTTATAAGGCTCCAACCGATCCGAGTCACGTATGGATACGGCGTCTGTGGGATGTCAGAGACAGGGGTCCCGCAAGAGGGGCCTACACCCGACTGGGCCTGACAGGCGGAATAGAAAGCCCAAAGCCCAGAAGCACCACGACGGGCCCAGAGGAGACCTTCGACTTGCTCCCCAAGACAACTCCTGATCCTTCAAGGAAGCTTCGCGCCCCGCCCTAACAACCCGCCAGGAACGAAGCATGCGATCGACCTTTGCCCGGAACACTGCGGATCTTTGGAACCTGACAAGGCGGCAGGCGTGGGTCGGAGAAAGCATAACCACCTCTCCAAGACGTAGAGCGTGAAGGCGGATAAGGACAAGGGACATGTCGTCCAGGCCACCATGTTCAGGGCCTGGTGGCGCCCATCTATCGTGTATTCTTCCCCCAGTATATAAGGGGAAGAGGGAGAAACAAGAAGAGACGGACAATATATCCAAGAACACAGGACTAGGGTATTATCTCCTCCGAGAGAGCCCGAACCTGTCTAAAAACAGATTGCCCCCGCATCCTGTGTTACCATCAAGCTCAGATCCCGCACAAATCCCCTAGAATCACAAATCCTATTGCCGGCGAAACAGATCGTCGACAGTTGGCGCGCCAGGTAGGGGCTTGTGTCAAGATCTTCGTCAAGCTTGATGGCTGCGACGAGCGAAGTCTCCACAGTCTTCTTCCCGGGCCAGGTCTTCCGTTTCGGAAGCCTGACCTTCATCTCCAACGACCTCGGAAGCCTTTCTCTCTCTAAGGGAACCGCGCTACAGCGCGGTGAGGTTTCCGGCGATCCGAAGACCCGTTCTAGCCGCGGAGTCGGGCTCGAGGACGCCGAGGCACGAAGGGTGGGTGTTCTCACCGCCAAGCCACTCGGCACCCCCGAGCGCCTAGGTTTATCTTCTCCAGACTCACCCACCTCAGCGGCCGAGTCAGAAGAAAGCCTAGAGAGCTGCTGGAATTTCTGTAGAGTCTGTGTAATCGAAGGCTCGCGGGCAGATTCGCAGCAGCGCTTCGACACCTCAGTCGCCGCCGATTTGGAAGGAGGCCGAGTGACTGAGCCTGACGCGCTCGGGCACAGATCCGACCGCGCCGGCTGTCAATGAAGACATTCTGCAAGCCAAGATGGGGACCAGGCTGTTTTTCGCACTTACAGCCAGAATATCGCCGCCTCCAAGACACTCCTGGATACCACGACCCCTATGTTGGGGCGGATGACCCGATTGCCCGATCATGGCCCAAGTAAAGGCCATGGTGGCCGGCAGCGGCTATCCAAGATGCCCAAACCGACCAGCGGCGAAGGAGGCATCCACGTGGTCCGGCGAGGACCCAGGCGACCGGCCGGCCAGTCGGGAAGCCCGCCAGACACATCATGTTCTACCAGAGACGACTTGCGACACGGCATCGGCCGCGACCTCCGTTCGAACCTCGGCGCCAGCGCCGCGACCAGAAAGGGAGGAACAACGCCCGTCAAGCCGACGAATATGAGCGCTACGGCATCCTTCCGCGAGGCCGCTGGCACGCCAAGCGCGATCCCCTCCGCGTCGATCACCTCACGGCGGGTATCGCGGGGTCATCGAAGGGGTTCGTGCGTTTACCCCTCACCTACGCCGAGTGGTTTGGCCTGATGGATTTAATCATAAAGGCATCACTAGGTTCTACGGTGAGAGGGACCGGAGGCTTGGCTACAAGTATACGCTCTGGCGATCGAGGGCAGCTGGGATCAGTAATGGCAAACTTCTTTCCTGTTACACTCTCGCCCCTGGCCCTAGCATTGCTCACCGGACTTCCATCTAAATCTATAGCTTCCTGGGGTGATCTTTGTGAGCAGTTCTTCTCAAATTTCCAAGGCACTTTCGAGCGCCAGGCACCCTTGGGACCTATACCAGCTACACCAAAGGAGGAATGAATCCCTCCGGAGTTCGCGCGCTTCATGAACAGGAAAAGCACCGTTCGGGACGTCACAGATGCGATTGTGATAGCTGCCTTCCAGAAAGGAGTCAGCGACCCCGACCTCATCAAGAAGATGTCCCGGAAGCCACCCACGTCGGTCCGGGAGCTGTTCGCCCTAGCGGACCGTTACGCTTCAGCCTCCGAGGCTCTGGCGGAACGGCGTGATGAGGGGAAGGATAAGTCTGAACCCCCTCGGCGGAAAGAAAAGAAGCGCAAGGGCGAAGAGCTGGTGGCAGTCGCTGCACCGACTCATCCTCGCGCTCTCAAAGAGGATGGATATGATAAGGTTATGAACTCACCCTGCCCTTTCCATCCGAAGGGGAGGCATGCCGCCAAGGACTGCTTCACCCTAAAGAGGTTCGCCCGCGAGAGCAAGAGGCAGGCTGGACAAGGTCCGAGTGGTCACGCCGCCGCCAAACCGCCTCTTCTCCCTGAAGCTGAGGAAGACTATCAGGAAGTCGACCTCGAGCTTAACTACATATTCGGGGGTTCGGCCGCATATGAGTCCAAGCGGAAGCAAAAGCTCACCGCTCGGGACATCTGTGCAGTAGAGCCGGAGACCCCCCGATATGTCCGGTGGTCCGAGGTCGCAATAACTTACGACCGCACGGATCACCCCGATCGCGTCCCATTCCCCGGCAGATACCCGCTGGTCTTGGCGCCGGTTGTCCGCGGCATCAAGCTCAAAAGGGTGTTGATTGACGGTGGGAGTGGGCTCAACGTCCTCTTCGTGAAGACACTCGATGATATGGGGATCCCGCGGTCTGACCTCAAACGCGGGTCGTCGCCTTTTCATGGAGTGATACCCGGAACGTCGGCGATACCACTCGGACAAATCACTCTGCTAGTCACGTTCGGCGCAAGGGACAACTACCGGACTGAGAGCCTTAGCTTCGAGGTGGCAGACTTCGCGACAGCGTATCACGCCATCTTGGGGAGACCAGCGCTGGCCAAGTTCATGGCGGTGCCTCACTCTGGCGTATCGATGCTGAAAATGCCGGTCCGAGTGGTATTATCACTCTGCGGCGATGTTAAGCGATCTTTCTCTTGCGACGAGGAGAGAGCTGCGAAATGGCCGAAGTCTCTGGAGGCGCTGGCGGGTCGGGAAAGGATTCGTCAAGAGGCGGATTTTGACAAGCTGGAAGGCAGTATCCCTGCTCGCAAGCCGCAGAACTCCGGGATCGGCCCCGAGGAAGGCACCAAAAGGATTCTCCTCGACCCGTCCGATCCGGCGCGAGCCGTCTCGATCGGGACAAGGCTCGGGGAGGAATAGGAAGACGCGCTCGTCACCTTTCTGCGGGCAAACCAAGACGTCTTTGCCTGGAAGCCGTCCGACATGCCCGGGGTCCCCAGGGAGGTGATCGAGCACGCACTGAATGTAAACCAATCCGCCAGGCCCGTCAAGCAAAGGTTACGACGGTTCGCTCAAGATCGTCGGGAAGCCATCAGAGAGGAGATCACAAAGCTGCTAGCTGCAGGTTTCATCAAAGAAGTGTATCATCCCGACTGGTTGGCGAACCCTGTACTCGTCCAGAAGAAGAATAAAAGCTGGCGCATGTGTGTTGATTACACCGACCTCAACAAGGCTTGTCCGAAAGATCCCTTTGGTCTCCCTCGTATTGATCAGGTGATAGACTCCACTGCCGGATCTCGGCTACTCGACTACGGACGCCTATTCAGGCTATCATCAAATCCGGCTTCGAGAGGAAGACTGCGAGAAGACTTCGTTTATCACTCCATTCGGAGCATATTGCTATGTCACCATGCCGTTCGGGCTCAAGAACGCCGGCGCAACGTACCAGCGCGCCGTGCAACGGTGTTTTCACCATCAGCTCGGGCGCAATGTGGAAGCTTATGTGGATGATGTGGTAGTTAAAACGCAGACACAAGATAGCCTTACCTCCGACCTGGCCGAGACGTTCGCAAGTCTAAGGGCGTTCCAGATGAGGCTAAACCCCGAGAAATGTGTTTTCGGAGTTTCTTCCGGGAAACTACTCGGGTTCATCGTCTCTCATCGTGGGATCGAGCCGAACCCGGAGAAAATTGGAGCCATCATGAAAATGGCCCCGCCTACCAGCCAAAAGGAGGTCCAAAAGCTCACCGGATGCATGGTAGCGCTTGGCAGGTTTATCTCACGGTTGGGAGTCCGGGGAATGCCTTTCTTCAAGCTCCTTAAGAAGCAGGATCGCTTTGATTGGACGGCAGAGGCACAGCAGGCCTTCGAAGAACTCAAGGTGTTTCTCTCCACTCCCCCAGTCTTAGTCTCGCCGGCGCCAGGTGAACCTCTTCTGCTCTACATAGCGGCAACATCTCATGTAGTAAGTGCCGTGATAGTTGTGGAGCGGGAGGAATCTGGACACCGCTACGGCAACGCCAGCTTTATTTTGTCGGTAATCTGGGCGAATCCAAGACAAGATACCCTCAAATCCAGAAGCTGTTGTACGCCATTTTGATCTCGTCACGGAAGCTGAAGCATTACTTCCAAGGACATTCGATTTCAGTAGTCACTTCTTTCCCCATGGGAGAGGTCCTCCGTAATCGGGAAGCTACTGGAAGAATTTCAAAGTGGGCAGCCGAGCTTGGAGCTTTCGACATCTCGTTCAAGCCGCGCACCGCCGTCAAGTCCCAGGCTTTGGCTGACTTCACGGCCGAGTGGACCGAATCCCAGACTCCCTTGCGGAAGAAGAGCCAGAATATTGGGTCATGCACTTCGACGGATCTCTCATGCTTGGGGGAGCAGGGGCGGGAATCCTCCTTATCTCGCCTAGGGGCGACAGGTTGAAGTATGTCCTTCGGATTCACTTCCCGGCCTCAAACAATGCCGCGGAGTACGAGGCCCTCATCCATGGGCTTCGTATCGCCACATCACTCGAAATCCGACGGCTGGCGGTTCGAGGCGACTCCCAGTTGGTGGTGAATCAAGTACAGAAGGACTGGTCGTGCGTGGATCAGAACATGGCGGCATACTGCCAGCAAGTCCGAGAATTGGAAGGCAAGTTTGACGATCTGGAGCTGGTTCATGTCCTCCGCCGCAATAATGAGGCAGCAGACGAGCTGGCTAAGATGGGAGCCACTCGGGCAGATGTCCCAAGTGATATCTTCGTACAGGATCTCCACGAGCCAACCGTTACAAAACGGCAAAAGCCAAGCGAGGGTCCTGGAACCGGGGTCCTGCTCATCGATCCAGACTGGACTACCCCGTACCTTGATTACCTCCTGAAGGACAAACTCCCGGAAGCCACCACTCTGGCAGAGCGCGTCTCCCGACAAGCCAAATCCTATGTGGTGGTAGGCGACGAGCTCTTCCGAAAAAGTGCCTCGGGTGTCCTCAGGCGGTGCATTTCGGGACAAGTGGGAAGAGAGCTGCTCCAAGAAATCCATTCGGGGATGTGTGGCCATCACGCGGCATCAAGCGCCTTGGTTGGGAAAGCCTACCGACAGGGTTTCTTCTGGCCAACGGCGGTAACGGATGCCAAGGAGATAGTTCGAACCTGCGAGGGCTGCCAATTCTATGCAAGACAGACACACTTGCCGGCACAGGAGCTACAGACTATACCCATTTCTTGGCCTTTCGCAGTCTGGGGGCTCGACTTAGTGGGCCCGCTTAAGAAGGCTCAAGGCGGTTTCGCTTACCTCTTCGTGGCCATTGACAAGTTCACCAAGTGGATCGAAGCCAAGCCAGTCGTCACTATCACTGCAGTCAAAGCCAAGGAGTTCTTCCAGGATATTGTGGTCAGGTTCGGAGTGCCCAACCGGATCATCACGGACAACGGCACCCAATTCAGGAGTGAAGAATTCCAAGAATGGTGAGAAGGCGTCGGGATCAAGATCTGCTTTGCCTCGGTGGCTCACCCACGAAGCAATGGGCAGGTTGAGCGAGCCAACGGTCTGGTCCTCCAAGGCCTCAAGGCCAGGATCTTCGACCGCCTCAAACCATACGCTGCTCGATGGGTGAAGGAGCTACCGTCGGTACTCTGGGGACTCAGAACCACTCCTAGCCGAGCGACTGGCCAAACCCCCTTTTTTCTGGTCTATGGCGCAGAGGCGGTTCTGCCGACCGAGCTGGGATTCGAATCCCCGAGGGTTCGGAATTACCACGAAGCCGAGTCCGAGGGAAGACGAATGGTGGAGCTTGATCAACTCGAGGAGGCTCGGAACGTTGCAGCCCTCCAGTCGGCTAAGTACCTCCAGGGACTTCGGCGCTACCACTCTCGCAATGTCAGAAGTAGAACCTTTTCAGAAGGAGATCTGGTCCTGAGGAGGAACCAGAAAAGCGAGCACAAGCTCTCTCCAATTTGGGAAGGTCCGAACATTGTGCAGAAGACAATCCGGCCAGGTGCTTATCGACTCAGACGAGAAGACGGCGAGGTTCTGGCGAATACTTGGAACGCCGAACAACTCCGTCGCTTCTACGCATGAGTTATGTATCCTACTCTTACACATTAAATAAAATGGTGGTCCGTCTTATTTTCTGAAGTTCTGTGTAATGCTAGCCCCGAGTGGTCATTACCCGACTGGTGTGGTGCCTAACCCTGGTCGTGCCAATATAGAGTGCACGGAAATAACAAGCCGCGATGAGCACAAAGCCTCGGCGGTTTACACCAGCGCGCACAACGGAACGGGTACAAAGCACTAACCACTCGGGGACTGCAATTCGCAGCACCAGAATCTAACCGAGATTCGCCTGATCGCGAATTTCTAACCGTCAAAAGCTCGAGCCCCAGCGCCTCGTTGCTGGCACTGGAGCAACCGACTAGAATAAGTTGATCAGGCGGAACCACTAAACTCGGATTAAACATGATGGCACGGACTGGATAAAATTTCGCATTGCATTCCGTAATGTTAATAATTTACATTACTGACTTTCCTTTTTTCTTTTTCTCGCGCTAAAAAAAAAATCATTTCTTTGGTGCTACCGGTCTTTAGTCTTTGAGTCTTTGGAGCTAGTCTTCTTTGGAGCCGTTGGTGCTTCTTTGGTCTTGTGGGATCGTTGAGGTTAGACGCGACCCACGCGACCCAAAGCCGCCAGAACCTCGTCCTCAACCACCCACAAGGGTGGTATAAGGCGGACGAGGGCCCTGACGGCAAGGTCGTCACGGCGATCGCGACCAACCATCTCGAGGATGATCTCGGCCACCTCGTGGAGCCCCGGCGCAGCCTCCAACAAGGTGGCCACGGCGGCGGCGTCCCTCGCCGCTCCTTCCTCCTCCTCCGCCTCCAGTGTGGCAAAATCGAGGTCTTCCCAAGACTCCGCCTCCTCCCAGTTGTGGAGCAGCCCGAAGAATCGCTGGCGAAACAATGCCGCGTAGGGGCCGACGAACTTCCTCATGTTAGACATGAAGGAATGCTGGAAGAGAAGAAGAGGGACGAGGCAAAAGGGAAATGGGCGATCGCTCATCAGCGGTGACGCCCTATTTATAAGCCACCCCAGCCCCGGAAATCGAAGCGTCTCCAAAGGCAATCAAATGCGCCACCTCGCAATCAACGAAGCGCGAAAAACAAAGCGGCAGTGCGAATACCGAAGAAGACCAGCACCTTGAACAAAATCAAGGAAAATTTCACAAGACACGTGTCGTAAGCAGTTCAAGCTCGTTCGGCTTTCTCGCTTAATTATACCAAATTAAGCGCAAAAGCCCGGGGGCTGGAGAGCTAGCAAGCGATGCCAGCCTGGGGACTAAACCACTCAGCCAGGTGGCCACAACGTAAGTCCCGACGCTCGAGAGCTGCACGCCAGCCTCTCGGAAAAGCGTGTCTGGGGCAAGAAAGCCACGGGCCAAGGCCCTGGCGTTTGGAAGCATACCAGTCGGCTGAAACTCACCCGGAAAGGCGCAACAGGGTCCAAAAGGCTGCGGGCCTATATTCAGGTCTGAAGACCACTCAGCGGAAGACAATACAGGCAAATCATATTGAAGTAAGAAGACACAATATTTCAGACAAGGAGGGCGAGCACTCGGCATCAAGGCCCACATCGAAGTCAGAATTCTAGATTCTCCAACAAGGCCTGCGATGCACCGGACACCTCTTCGAGGAGCGCGTTGGCCTTGTCTTCATCACAGGCAAAACCTTCTTTCACAGCTTCGAGGTCAACTCTCGGATAATGAGACTTGACCACCGCCAATGCCTGGTTCGCACTCATTGCTGCGGACTCTTTGGCGTAAGCTCTGATCCTGTTGGCTCCTCCCGAGAGAAGTGGAACAACATCGTCCCCTTGGCCCGGCGTGACTCCTTCAATGCGCAGAAGGTGCGGGGCGGCTCATGAGGCGCCTTGATTCAGTCCGGCCTGTTCGGCGGTGGCCATCTTCTCCTTGCACTCTACAACAAAGTCAAGCGGCCATCGAGGCACACCCGAGCTCCAAGTGTGGTCAACCCAAGTCAAAGAAATTTACCCTCTAGCTCATTGCACCCTTTCCAAGCTGACTCGAGCTTTGAGGCCAGAGTTCTCTGAAGCCTCCAGTCGGGCCCTCAGCTCAGCAACAGTCGAGTCACGCTCTGAAACACAAGTGTCATCATCCTCTCCAATCATCCGAACCGAATCCAGGGGAGAATCTCACCTTCAAGCATATGCTCAAGCTTCATCTTCTCCTCCCGGATCGTCATACACTCACCCTGAAGCTCGTGGACCTCTTTCCACCTGTCCGCGCTGATCTCGCTGAGCTTGTCCTGCATCGCTTTCTGCTCCTTGAGCTTCGGGAGCACCTTCCGGAAAAACCGCGATCTTTGCTCCGAGCGCTCCCCCATGTCCTAGGTAACAGGGCAGAATCTCAGGGAGAAGTCAGCAAGCAACAGATTAAAGACAAGAGGCTCACCCTGACGAGCGTGCTGCACCTGACGGTGAGCCCATAAAGCTCCGTCCGAGCCGCTCTTTCCATCTCATCGTCCTCTTCCATCCCTTCCCAGTCGGAACCTCCTTCCCACCATACGGTCCGGTTCGGGGGCTTCGGCAGAGGACCAAACGGCGGTAGCTCTCGAGGCACTTCCTCCACTCTGGGAGACGGCGCCGGGTCGATCTCGTCGACGGACGGACCATCGGATGGTTCGACCGTTGGCCCGCTGGCGCCCGGTGGCGACGCCCCGGCAGTCGGCGGCAACGGCGACCTAGCCTCCGCCTGGGGCTCCTTTTCAGGAGACCCCTCCGCCGGGACGTCCGTAGTAGGAGTCCTGAATCAGCAAAAAGAGAAACACCTCAACACAGGAAGTGATAAAAAGACAAGGGTCGCCCAAAAGAATACCTTTTGGACTTCTTGAACTTCATCCCAGGCCTCATCCGAGACCCAGCACCACTCGGAGAGAAGTTAGCTCCCGCAGCCGGGGCTGCCCCTGGGACAGAAGGCTGTGGCCCCGCGCTTTGCGATCCGGATGCACCGGAGGTCGAAGGCCTGGCTGACGAAAGACCGGCGACCTCCTCCGCCGACTCCCGGCGCAGCTCGTCGACCGATGTGTCAGCTACTCGCTTCGCCTGAGCGTGTCTCAGCCGAGAGAGGCCGACAACCGGAGCGTCAGAAAGGAAGGACGCGCGTTCCTGAAAAAAGGAACGATCGCACCCTGTTTGAATCACACATCAGTCAAAGAAATCATGGAACAGCCTTTCGAGAGAATAGTGCACTCACAAGAGGGGGAGGCCTTGCCGTCGAAAATTTATGAGGGCAGCCCCTGTTGGTGATTATTGTGCCAGGCACGAAGAGATCAACTACCCGTGCTGCCAGCGCCTCCATCGACAGGGTCGCGTCCGTCTCCCGCGTGGGGTCCAGAGGCCCGTTGTATTGGAATCCCAAATGGACTCTCTCCTTCAAGGGCTGCACTCGGCGCTTCACAAAACTGATCGCGATCCCGGGACCCGTCAGCCCTCGGTTCTTCAGATCGTCAATCAATGCTAGAAGCTCGGGGATTTACGCTAAACCTCCTCCGTCCGGGGCGTCGCTCCAGCATCGGGAAGCTTTAGGAGCACGGCCGGCAAAGGGGGCGAGGAAAGGATCAACATTGGCACAATAGAACCACTCCCGCCTCCAACCTTTGAGGGAGGTCTTGAGAGGAACGACAAAATACTGCTTCTTCGAGCCCTCCCATGGTGGAGCCGGCGCCCCAACGACGTTGGGAGCGGCCCGGTTCGGATGAGGCTTCAGCAAGAAGAAGGAGCGGAACAAATCCAAATGAGGACGTATCTCAAGATACGCCTCGCAGAGCTGGACGAAGATGGCAATGTGAAGAATCGAGTTGGGGTTCAAATTGATCAACTCGATTTCGTAGAAGTGGAGGAGCCCCCGGAAGAAGGCGCTCCCAGGAATGCTAAGTCCCCGCCAGAAGAAGGACTCAAATACCACAATCTCATTCTCTAGAGGTGTGGGGTAAGGGTCACCTGCGGCGGGACGGGCGGAGATCAACTCCAGCGGAGGGAGGACGCCGGCGGCGACCATCCCCTCCAAGCGGGACGTCGTCGTGATGGAAGTCTCCCACCCTGCCGTCGCAGGGTCGGCGCTACCCTCCGATGACGAGGAAGAAGACATTGCGAAGAAGAAGACCTGGTGGGAAGAACCGCCGCAAGCCAAGGGCGCGAAACCAGAAACCCTAAATCGCTAAGGGAGGTTTGAAGGTTTCGCAGCCGTGGTGGGGAAGGTGCAAGGAGGCCGTTGCTCCAACAAGGGTCCCTCCGACTTATAAGAAATGGGCCCCAATTTCCACCTTACGGTGGGAAGAAACGAGGGCCCTCCTGTTCAATTCTGGGCCAGATCCAGGGCACGCCCCATGACGGGCCAATAGCTGCATCGCGCAAAACGCGGCCAGGTGTCAAACCTGGTCCAAAGTTTGGGATAAAGTGCGCCCCACGACGGGCCTGAACGCCGGCCGCCACGGAAGCTTGGGGCTGGGCACTTTCCGAACATCCTCCGACGGCACACCCCATAATTTGGGGTCAATTGCTGGTTGCTGTCTCACAATGCGATTGGGTGTCGCGGGAGGATCTACAACCGACACGGTCTAGAGAATGCGCCCCATGAGGGTCTAAAGCAGTGCGCCGTAAGCGGGCACAGGCATTACTCTGCATGACCAAGGTATGCCCCATGAGGGTCAGCCGAGCGACAAGCCGGTTGTCACAAGATCGCAACGGGCGCGGGTACCGCCCGGCCCCGAGCCAAAAAGACCAAGGTATGCCCCATGAGGGTCAGCCGAGCGACAAGCCGGTTGCCGTGCACCGCAAACGGGCGCGGGTACCACTCGGCCACGAGCCAAAAAGACCAAGGTATGCCCCATGAGGGTCAGCCGAGCGACAAGCCGGTTGCCGTGCACCGCAAACGGGCGCGGGTACCACTCGGCCACGAGCCAAAAAGACCAAGGTATGCCCCATGAGGGTCAGCCGAGCGACAAGCCGGTTGCCGTGCACCGTAAACGGGCGCGGGGTACCACTCGGCCACGAGCCAAAAGACCAAGGTATACCCCATGAGGGTCAGCCGAGCGACAAGCCGGTTGCCGTGCACCATAAACGGGCGCGGGTACCACTCGGCCACGAGCTAACTAACCACGGTGGCTTCATACTACAAGTTCTTTATGATCTCTCTCCCGCATAATCCTCATGACAGGGTAAGGGACGGAAAGTCGATCCTAAAGCACTTGGGGGCTGCTGTGGGATGTCAGAGACAGGGGTCCCGCAAGAGGGGCCTACACCCGACTGGGCCTGACAGGCGGAATAGAAAGCCCAAAGCCCAGAAGCACCACGACGGGCCCAGAGGAGACCTTCGACTTGCTCCCCAAGACAACTCCTGATCCTTCAAGGAAGCTTCGCGCCCCGCCCTAACAACCCGCCAGAACGGCATGCGATCGACCTTTGCGAGAACCTGCGGATGCTGGAACCTGACAAGGCGGCAGGCGTGGGTCGGAGAAAGCATAACCACCTCTCCAAGACGTAGAGCGTGAAGGCGGATAAGGACAAGGGACATGTCGTCCAGGCCACCATGTTCAGGGCCCGGTGGCGCCCATCTATCGTGTATTCTTCCCCCAGTATATAAGGGGAAGAGGGAGAAACAAGAAGAGACGGACAATATATCCAAGAACACAGGACTAGGGTATTATCTCCTCCGAGAGAGCCCGAACCTGTCTAAAAACAGATTGCCCCCGCATCCTGTGTTACCATCAAGCTCAGATCCCGCACAAATCCCCTAGAATCACAAATCCTATTGCGGCGAAACAGATCGTCGACAGCGTCTTTACCCGTATTGGCTTCTGATCCAATTTCCTTCTCTTATTCGAAACGGATTCTCATTCCGATTTGTTCGATGCCGTTTTATCCTTTCCGAAATATCCTTTTATCCGATCTTATAGGGGACGCCGGATTTCGGTGCAAACATATGCCCCCCGTTTTTTGGAAGATAAACTCGTTATTTTCCAAAAAACTTATCGGCTTTGTGCCCATATCGGCTTACAGAGGCATCTATCTTGGGAACCACCCTATTAACTGCGCCGTAATAATCTCGGTGCGTTTTAAATGCACAACTGCTCCCGCCCGTTCGCCTTTTTTTCACCGTAGTATAAATATGGGGTCCCCCACGGTCATTTGCACACTTTCAAGCTCTCGAATCACGAATCATCGGCTTCCTTCGTCTCTCTTTTGCCTCCTTTGAAATCGGCCGAAATGGACCCTTCGCAGGTATTCATCCCGATTCCTCAATGTTCAGATCAATTCTACCTAGGACCGATAGGTACCATGCAGGCCGACACAGTTATTAATGACGAGATTCCTAGACTTCCACTGTCGGCTGCTGGGTATAATATTTCTGAGTGGGGAAAGAGTTTTAGGGCTTGGCCCATGAGTCTGAAGGGGTGGAGGTCTTGGTTCATTAGGGTGTCGGCTCAAAAGAGGGTAGAATGAGAGAGAATAGGTATAGCCGAATCCCTGTCTTTGAGTCTAGCCGACCCTGAGGCCAACGAACCCCTGGTAGCTGCGGCCTGTTACTTTTGGTCAGATTCTTTTAATGCTTTTCTATTCCCGTTTGGCCCAATAGGCCCTACTTTGCTCGATGTGGCCCAATTGTGCTGCCTTAGGCCAGATGGGGATCAGTTATCGGCTTTTAGCGGAAAACCTATTTTCAAGTTAATCCGAAAGAAAGGTGAGGGCTGGCACAAATACATTCAGAATAACAATAGGGTCAATGGTCCGGTATCGGCTGAAGAGCATGCTGCTTTCTTAACCTTTGGTTAGACCGATACCTATTCTGTGGTGCTTCCCTTGGCCCCACCCAATCTTTTCAGTTAATAGCGGAACGCTTAGTAGAGGGGCATCGGCTTGCTCTTGGCAAGATGTTTTTAGGGGCGGTATATCAGATGATGTACGTGATTCATAGCCGACTCTTTTCCGGCTTTGCCAAATTTGTTGTTGGCAATATAGGAGGTCCCTTGTGGTTTATCCAGACGTGGCTTCATTGCATGTTTAGCCGATCCATTCTGTCTGAACCCTCGGAGAGTTCAACCTTCCCTATGGAAGATAACTTAGAACATGTGGTCCCCCAGTATAGAGCTAGCCAATCTTATGGGGAGAGATTCATCATGTCCTCCGCTGGTGAGCCGAAGATGGATCCAGTAAACTTGCACAAACACCTCAGCTTCTTCCTTACTCTAGATAGAGCCTCTTTTGGTCAACAAGACTTTTTCCGCTACACTGATGTAGCCGATTGTCCATATCCATCATTCCTTCACTTAGATGCCGATAGCTCTTTGATGCCTTAGTCCACTTTAGACTTGTATAAAATCATCCTTTCCCCTTGCATTATTCATGTCGGCTTGAATACACGCAATCGGACATTTCAGCCATCTTACGAATTTTATCACCCTTCGGTTTACGCCCGCCAATTGGGTTTTGGGCAAACCATCCCTTCTTTTCCTTTGTTGTCTTGTGTCGAACCCCGATCCCGAGTGACCAACAGCGTTGTTGCGGAGGTTGTACTTGAAGTAGCCGATGGGTTACAAATTCTTTCAATGCCACGCTTTATTCTTAATTCCTGTCAGTCGGCCGCATTCTCGCAATGGTGGACTAGGGTATCGGAAGCTTTACTTATGGACAAAACTCCGTCGGCTATAATCCTCTCATTTTTGCCTGATTTCCATGAGCCGACGGTGGCTTCTGGCCCCAGCGAGAGTTCCGGTTATATCGACTCCTCAATAGCTGTAGAGGTACCGGTGTTTATTTTTCTCTTAAGTTTATGCTGGTAATCGGCTTTTGCTCACAAATGTTTTATTTTCGATCTTCCTAGGGTGGAACTACAGCTGCTGGTGAGCAAACGGCTGACCCTCATGCTTCCGCTGGCAGTGGCTGACAGAGATGACCAGGTCAATCGGTCGGTACCACAGGGTACACTTCGGGCAACTTGGGTATCCAGGGTCCGTCCTTATCGGACTTGGCTCGTCAGCGTCCTCAGAGTAAGTTGCTTTCTTACATCGGCTTTCATTTTCCTCATCTTGTCAATGTTAACCTGAGTTCATCGCAGAGAGGAGGAAGAAATCTGCCAGGCGTTCGCCAAGACCTGTGAGGCGCCAAACCGATGGTTCACCGGAGCACTCGGCTACTGATGTAAGCCTTGTTTTTGTTGATTTGAGTAGAATATCAATTTATATTGCTAAACGCTGTAAGCCTTGTCTTTTCCAGCAATCCCCGTCGGTACAAGTAGCGGGGGTTGTAGCCGATCTCCAAGGTTTTCATCGGCTATCCCTCCATCGCCACCGGCAGTACCGCCTCCGACGATCGATGTTTCTGATCCCCGGTCTTTGCCAGCGGATCGGCCGATCTCCTGGGTTTTACTCTGGACGAGCTTGATGACCCAGAGGTTCTAGCTACTGATGACTACCCAGCCGACATCCAACGCATAATAGCTGCCTCGCGCCCGGCGTCGGTTGTTATGTAATCACGAGCCGGGTATGCAAGAACGCCTTAATCGTCTCTTCAACGAAGTAATGCAGCCGGAGGCAGCTCTTCTAGCAGACACCCAGCCTCTAAGGAACGCCATGGCAGTTGTACAAGCCGATCTTCCTCCTGCTGCCATGAATGCACTGCTGGATGTCTGCCATTTATACGCTCGTCGGCTGGATGTGGAATCGGCCAAATTAAGGGTTGGATAGAGGAAGGCCCAGCAAGCCGACCAACAAATTTTGGACAAGCTCATAGCGGACGCCAAACTCCAGAAGAATGCATTCGACCGAGTCTTTCTTGCCCTCAAGTCAGCTAAAGGCAAAGCTCAAGAGCTGGAGTCGGCCAAGAAGAAACTTGAAGAGCAGTTGGCCTTGGTTACAAAAGAGCTTGTAGAATGTCATATCAAGATTATTGACTCGACGTCTTCGCTGGCGATTCAGAGGTGGCAAATTGGTGAGGTCTTTGCCCAAGTCAAGAACCAATCGGCCAAGATAGTCCCAGTTCCTGGTGATGCAGTGGTCGATCAACAATTGATAGATAGTGTTCAAGCCACCATTGGCAGGGCAGCAGCGGCACTATCGGCTTTGGGAGCCCATTTGCCTGGGTCTAGACTGCACTGACTGTTTTTACTTTTGATGAACTGACTGATAGTACCGGCTGTATAGCCGATCTTTTGTAAACAATATTTCAACCCCTGGGATGAAAACGGTTGTTTGGATGATCGACTCGATCGGCTGTGTAACCGATCTTATATGCATGTGCTTTTGTAACTGATTCCTCATCGATTTTATTCTTATGCTCAGGATCCAACCCATACGCTAGGGTAGTATGCTTTCAAATATTTTCCATTTATTGCTTTCGGTAGGACGGACCCTTCTAATGTCTCCAGAATATATGTGTTCCCATCGATTAACCAGTTTATTTTATAAGGCCCTTCCCACGTTGGAGACCACTTGCCGAATCGATTATCTTTAGAACCGATTGGTAACACAGTTTTCCATACTAAATCGGCTTGGTTAAAAGATTTCGGTACCACTTTTTTATTATATGACCTGGCAACCCTTTCTTTGTTCTTTTTAAGCCGATCTAATGTAATCAGCCTTAGCTCGGCTAAGTCATCTAAATTGTCTAGCATTGCCTATTTGTATTCATCGATTGGCAAATTACCTTGCTCAGATAGCCTTACTGAGCCGATGTTGTCTTCCACGGGCAAAACGGCTTCTTGTCCATATACTAACTGAAAAGGTGATAATTTAGTTGACCCATGGTAAGATAGCCGATAAGCCCATAAAGCTTCTGGTAGTGTTGAATGCCATTTTCTTGGTTCTTCCTCAATTTTTCTTTTTATTAGTTTTATCAATGTCTTGTTTGATGACTCGGCCTGTCCATTGGCTTGAGCATAATAAGGGGAAGAGTTGAGTAGTTTTATCCCAAGACTTCCTGCGAAATCCTTGAATTCGTTAGACATGAACACAGTCCCTTGATCAGTAGTAATCGTCTGTGGAATCCCAAACCGATGGACGATGTGCTCATTTACAAAGTCGATCAGCTCTTTGCTAGTAACTTTCCTGAGTGGTACAACCTCAACCCATTTTGAAAAATAATCTGTGGCTGTAAGGATGAACTTATGACCTTTACTAGATGTTGGAAATATTTGGCCGATGATATCTATACCCCACCCTCTAAACGGCCATGGTTTGATAATCGGGTATAAAGCCGATGCTGGTACTGTTTGTACGTTGCCAAACTTTTGACAAGTTTGGCATCCCTTGTAGTATTTGAAACAGTCCTCCAACATTGTCGGCCAAAAATATCCTGTGCGTCTCAATATCCATTTCATTTTATGAGCCGACTGGTGTGATCCACAGATTCCTTCATGGACTTCCCCCATTGCCACTTTGGCTTCTTCTGTTCCGAAGCATCTTAATAACAAACCTTCAATGGTTCGAAAATATAACATATTGTCCGGAAGCACATACTTGAGTGCCCTATGTTTTATTTTTTGCTCGGTCGGCTTAGAAGGATTGAGCAAATACTCCCTTATTTCGGTTCTCCAGTCGACATGATGAACACACATAATCGGCCATTCACCCAGCTCGATTATTTCCTGTCGGCTTTTATTCCGATAACCCGATGCACATTGTGCTAGTAAGTTCACCTTGTCATTGGCTACTCTAGGGATATGTTTTATGGAAAACGTTGTAAACGCCTCAATAGTTTGAAGGCATTGATGCAGGTATTGAGCTGACGTATCGTCATTGCACCGGTATTCCCCTTTGACTTGTTGTACGACCAGCAATGAATCTCCGAAAGCTTCGATGTATTTCGCCCCGATGCTGTCTAGCAATTGCAGTCCTTTTAACAGTGCTTCATATTCTGCTTGATTATTAGAGCATCGGCTATTTAGCCGATACATAAATTCAAAGTTTCGTTTCTTTGGCGAGACCAGAATTACACCGATGCCTTCTCCCTCTTGACAAACAGATCCGTCAAAGTATAATTGCCAAGGAGTCACATTGACTGTTCCGGCTAATGTGGCCTTCCCTGTAATGAAATCGGCTATGACTTGCCCTTTCACAGATTTAGCCGATTCGTATGCCAAGTCGAACTCGGTTAAAGCATACGCCCATTTACCCAGTCGACCTCGTAAAATTGGCGCGGATAAAATGTACTTGACTACGTCGGTTTTGCAGACTATAATGCACCTTGATGCCAAAATGTAATGTCTTAACTTAGTGCAAGCAAAATATAAAGACAAGCATAATTTTTCTACCTGGGGATACCTGGTTTCTGCGTCCAAGAGACGTCGGCTCAAATAGAATATAGTTCGTTCCTTCCGATCGGCTTCCTGTGTTAGAACTACCCCTACTGTATCTCCTTCAGCCGATATGTATAATTTAAAAGGTATACCATGCTTAGGTGCGGCTAATACTGGCGGACTCATCAGATAATTTTTCACATCATCGAAGGCCTTCTGTTGATCGACTCCCCATTTGAACTCTTGATCGTCTTTAATTTTCAATAATGGTGTGAAGGCCCGAATCCGCCCTGACAAGTTTGAAATGAAACGTCGCAAGTAATTGATTTTCCCTATCAATACTTGTAACTCCTTCTTGTTTGTCGGCGGCCTAGTATCGGCTATAGCTTTTACTTTGGCTTGGTTTACTTCAATCCCTCTTTCATGTACTGTAAACCCAAGGAATTGTCCAGCCGATACTCCAAAAGCACATTTGAGTGGGTTCATTTTTAATCTGTGTGCCCTTGTATTCTCGAACATCTTTTCCAAATCGGCTAAATGTTGCCAATCTTCTTTGGATTTTACTACTACATCGTCAATGTATATTTCCACAGTATTGCCGATTAAATTATGGAAAATATGGTTCATAGCACGCTGATAAGTGGCGCTGGTATTTTTTAAACCGAATGTCATAACAATCCATTCGTATAGCCCTAAGGCTCCTGGGCATCTGAAGGCTGTTTTGGGTATATCGGCTTCTGCCATGAATATTTGATTATATCTGGCATTTCCATCCAAAAAACTAATGATTTTGTTCCCAGATGCAGCATCGATAAGCATATCGGCTATGGGCATCGGGTATTCGTCTTTTGGTGTGGCTTTATTTAAATCTCTAAAATCGACACATACCCTGAGTTTGCCGTTTTTCTTTCTTACAGGGACGATATTCGAGACCCACTCAACATATCGGCAAGGCCGGATAAACTTGGCCTCTAGTAATCGTCCGACCTCTTCTTTTATAGCGTCATACAACGTAGGATTAAATCATCTAGGATATTGTTTAAATGGCCGATACCCAGGTTTTATGGGTAGCCGATGTTCAACTAACTGTCAGCTTAAACCTGGCATCTCATAATATTCCCATGCAAAGCAATCTCTATATCTTTTGAGTATTTCGACCAACTTTGCTTTACAATTGGGTTCTAATTTAGCACTTACAAATGTTGGTCTTTTTCTGTTGTCTTCTCCAATGTTGATTTCCTCAAGCAAATCGGCAGAGGTAAATCCTACCCCTTTCCTTTCTTCTTCAAAATCCTCAATAGCTTCCTCGTATTCTTCTTGCCGATAGCTTCTTACCCTTTCTTGTAGTCTTGCTATTGTCTTGGACTCCATCTTCTTACCACTTCGTTTGTCCGATCAAACGTATTAGGTTTAACGCTGATCGGCTTGAATCCTGACTTCTCGATGCAGATGAAATCGCAATCATCCAAGACTTTTCCTGATATACATTCGGCTTCTTCATGTGGCCAATTGGTATCAGGGCTGGCCATGGCGATATGAGCCGATGTATCGGCAGGCACAACTTCAACTGCATCATCGTTCCATTGTACCAACTTCTGATGCATAGTTGATGGTATGCAGCAATTAGCGTGGATCCAGTCCCGCCCAAGGAGCACACTATAATTGCCTTTGGCTTCTATCACGAAAAATGCAGTCGGCAAGGTTTTCTTGCCATTTGTTAATTCCGACATCATCACGCCTTTAGCTTCAGTAGGATCTCCCGTGAAGTCATTCAACACCATATTCGTTTTGATCAAGTCTTCGTCAGCTTTACCCAATTTTTTAAAAGTACTTAGCGGCATCAGATTAACCGTTGCCCCACCATCGACCAACATTCGAGATATTGGTCGGCCATTAATATACCCTTTTAGGTATAATGGTTTTAGATGCCGATACATGTCTTGTGGTTTCTCAAACACGGCATCTGGTTCACCGAGGCATAGTTGGGCAAACACTTCTTCAGCCGATTCCTCGGTTTTGAACTCAGCGGGTAGAGTGAATACCATGTTTATATCCATCGATGGTGTATCATCTCGGATCATTGGAGACCCGGATTCGATCGATTGATCCGAGTCACTATCGGTCTGTTCCTTCTTCCTCCATTCCTGTGGGATGTCTGAGACGGGGGTCCCGCAAGAGAAGCCTATGCCCAACTGGGCCGAGGGCGATCTGATGAGGCCCAGAGTTTGGAAGCACTACGAAGAGCCCATAGCCATGGCCTGACTTCTTCCCCAAGGCAGCTGGTTGTCTCCTCGACGAAGCTTCACGCCGCGTCAGGACAACCCCGCCAAAAGTAAAGCCTGCGACCTGGCGCCTGCAGAGCCAGTAGCCACCAGACCCTGGCGGATCGGCAGGTGCGGGTCGGGAAAGGGACGACCAAATCCTATGGACGTAGTTGAGCTCGGCAGGCAGAAACAAACAACATACTCATGAGTCCACCTGACCCAGCGCTAGGTGGCGCCCTCTTGTAACGTGCCCTTCTCCCAGTATATAAGGGGGGAGGGAACAACCCCGAAAGGGGGGAGAAAAAGAAGAGAAAAAAAGAGAGGAGACTCATATCAACAAGAACACAGGACTAGGGTATTATCTCCACCGTGAATCCCAAACCTGTCTAAAAACATCACCCTCACATCCTGTGTTACCATCTTGCCCTGATCTCGCACGAATCCCCTAGAATCACAAATCTCATTGCCGGCGGAACCGATCGTCGACAATTCCCTTTTTGAAACTGGTATAGGCCTTAGCTCATTGAATACCCGATCCCTTTCTTTCTCCTTTTCGGCTTCCCTTTCTTCTTGTGTCTTTAGTCGCTGAAGCCACCTGCGCTGTGACTTGCTAAGACCTGAGTGGCACCATCTAGATTTAGGTTCTATCGGCTTTCTGATTTTCCCAGCTAAGTTGCTCATTTCACCGTCAGATTCCATTCTGATCACGTTATGAGAAGCCGATATCTCTTGAGTTTGGGAGGACTCGCCTTGTTGTGACGTCGACAATCTTTCATGGATCGGCCTCCTATTTCTCATTTCTAGTCGATCGTGTACTGGTCTGGACAACCTGTCTTTTACCAATTGGTTTAGCCGATACATAGACGAGTGTTGCATAGGACATGATAGTACTGTTGGTAAGATCATCCCCTTCTCCCAGCAAAATTGCCAAAAGGGACATTGCCGGTGTTTCTCTTCTTCAGTAGTTGGCCGATGTGGCACATCTGGCTGCCAATATTCGTCTGTCTTTTGATCCGGCCGATGGAAACTTTGGGATTGTCGGGTATTGCGTCTTTGACTTATCCTTTCATACTTCCCCAGGAGTTGTGAGAAAGTTGGTTTCGGCTTGAAGTTGGTTTTTCTTGGAGCCCTCTCCGCCCTATACCATTTCCCGACTTCCAAATCTCCTCTTGGTTTCACTGTTCTCGAGTTCTGCCCGTTCTTATCGGCCTCTATTTGTATAGAGCCGATAGTAATCTGCACTGTTTCGTCTCCTTTTGACCGTACTTCAACCTTTTTAGTCGGCTTGATATCTTTTTCCGCAGGTCCCTTTCCTTTTCGTGAGCATTGAACCATGTTGATTTGAAAAGGATTCACATCTATCTGCATAGCCGATTCTTCCGCAAACTTTAATCTGACATCGGTGATAGTTGATTGAATCTGTTGTCGAAAAATATTGCAGTCGTTAGTATTATGTGAAAACGAATGGTGCCATTTACAGTACCTTCGCTTTTTAATTTCTTCGGCCGATGGGATGACGTGTCCTTCTGGTAACCTTATGAGTTTTTCTTGCAGCAATAAATCAAATATCTTGTCACACTTTGACACATCAAATGAATACTTGACTTCTGCCTTATTTTTTGTTGGCTTGAGTAAAGAGCACACGAGTGGCCTTTTGGAACCCTTGGTCCACTCGGCTATATTTATTCCTGCTTCTTCGTCCTCAGAAGTGTCGCTCGAATTATACTCTACCATGTTTACTTTGGCCTTTTCATTACCGCTTGATCTAAATCTATCTTTAAACCCTTTGTTTTATGCATATCGGCTTTCATGTGCCGATACGCGATGGAGTAAGTGGCCTAAATCAGGGAATTCTTGACCGGACAGTTTCTCTTTTAATGGTGGGATTAACCCTTGAAATGCTAGGTCGGCCAATTGATCATCGGGAAATGTTACACTGAAACATCTATTTCTCACGCCTCTAAACCTTCTGATGTAGTCAGAAACCGATTCGCCGTACTTCTGTCGTACTGAGCTAAGATCAGAAATTCTAAGCTCCATAGTTCCCGAAAAGAAGTATTCATGAAATCGGCTTTCCAAATCGTTCCACATATGAACTGAATTTGGAGGCAAATTGGTAAACCAAGTGAATGCTGCACCGGACAATGATAAAGGAAATAGCCTAATTTTTAATCCATCGGATTGTGCAGCTTCCCCACACTGAGCCATAAATCGTCCGATATGCTCAATGGTAGTAACAGAATCATCACCCGAAAATTTAGCGAAGTCCGGTATTATAAAGTTGTGTGGGTACGGCATACGATCTATGTAATCGGGGTACGGCTTCCTGTAGCCGATTACCCTTCCTTTAGGCTGTAAGCCGAACTGTTCTCTCAAAACATTAGCAATTTATTCCGCCCAATTGACATTGTCGGCTTGTGGTGGAACCGGACATTGCCAATTTTCATTGTTTACGCCCTACCCCCCGAGTGTGAACTCGAGTCTTTGTCCAAATCGCGCCACAGGGGGTCTTGGCACTTGATCATAATCATGGTTTCTAAAAACCAACGTATCGGGTACAGGTGCGAGAGGTTCAACGTATGGCACTACCCTATATGGTGCTTGTTTCATAGTTGCGGCTCCCCGTGATTGTGGAACCTGATCTATTTCAATCGGCTGAGAAGCCGATAAACCGACGCTACTAGAGGGTCCGTTTGATGGGCCCGGTATGCTCATTTTTGCCCCATCCGTGTGCCCATGGTAGTGTGTAAATCCACCTTTCTGTGAACTAGGTTTCAAAACAGTAGGCTGAATCGGCATCATGATATGTGTTTGAGCCGACACGTTTACTGTATTGGTGTTAGGCGTTATGGAGTACACTGGGTATGTAGGGAGGGTTTGTAATGGATCTAGTAGGCTCCCGGACACAGCCAATTCCTGAGCAATTGTTTTCACACTATTTTCTATCATCGGTTTCAACGTAGATACTAGAGCCGATGACTGGTTAATTAGTGCGTGATGCACAAATTGCTCAATCATATTTGATAAATCGACTTGAGCAGGTGCGTATCGGCTTACCGGTTCAGATGATGAATCGCCGATAGGATTGATACTTGGGAGTGCGGTCTTTTGAGTAACGCCACGGCGTGTTTTCTGGAAGCACCGTAGCATCATTTCTTCCAAAGCCACCTTTCGGTCTTCGATCTCTTTCCACTGCTCGGGGGTCAAATCGGCCATTTGAGGCGCGATTATAGCATCTGCATTGATATCGGTGGTAACCGCAGGCTTATCGGTTGATGACATTTTGATTTTCTTGGTCCCACTGGGCGTGCCAAAATATGTTCGTGCTAAAAACGTGAAGCAGGGTTTCTAGCCTCGAACACACAAGACAAACACCGAGTTTGCGAGGCATGCCAGTCAATTTGACCTGGAATTGACAAGGTAGAGATAGTAAGCAATCAAAGCCGATAAAGACGAAGGTTATCGGCTTGACACTAGTCGGCTAAAAGCCGATCAGGGTTATAACTAGATTAACCTGGCGATTAATCCGGATACAAGGCAGAATCGGCTTTGAGAAGGCAATGCGCAACAAAACAAAGCGGTCGAACCTGGTGAAATCGGCCAAAACCAACAATCGGCGATGCGCAACTATGTTGATTCCGTCGACTTGCGAGAAGGCTTGTAAATCTAAAACGATGTAAAAGGGCTTGTAAAAAGTAGATGTGTGTTGTGTTGAGATTGATCTTGCTGCCTTCATGATTTGTCCCTTTTATAAGGCTCCAACCGATCCGAGTCACGTATGGATACGGCGTCTTTACCCGTATTGGCTTCTGATCCGATTTCCTTCTCTTATTCGAAACGGATTCTCAATTCGATTTGTTCGAAGCCGTTTTATCCTTTCCAAAATATCCTTTTATCCGATCTTATATGGGACGCCGGATTTCGGTGCAAACAGATACCCAGAAAGAGGACATGCTGAATATACATATAAACAAATAATACAAACCAGCTCCCCCTCAAGATATGCCATATGGGCTCATAATCCCAAGCTCTCCTCTCAGGGCAACAAACCTGGAGCTATCCAAAGGCTTGGTGAAAATGTCAGCCAACTGGTGGTCACTCTCCACAAACTGGAGCACTATGTCACCCTTCTCCACATGGTCTCTAAGGAAGTGATAGCGAATGTCAATATGCTTGGTCCGAGAGTGCTGCACTGGGTTCTTAGCAATGTGAATGGCAGACGTGTTATCACAGAAAAGTGCAACACAATCTGCTACTAACCCAAAGTCCCGCAAGGTTGATCTCATCCAAAACCTGGCTACAGCAACTTGCTGCAGCAACATACTCGGTGTCGGGACCCGAATCTGCAAATCCGGACCCTCTGTGTATTCAACACTAGTCCAGGAATGCGCTAGTGCACACAGTCTCAACATTGGTAAATATCACAATCATACCAAACGATACTAATAAAGTACTTTAAATAGATAAACAAACTGGTTGCTTGACCTTAGGGTCAAGTTACAAATATACGCCGCACAGGGCGAAACTTATTAAGAGAGAAATAATAGCAGCGGAAAATAAGATAACATCGTGGCGCCATCCAGTATACCACAGGCAACTGACTGGGCTCGCTCCCTAGTTAGACGGTTCCTCTGGAAACTCCTCCTCCAAGGCTGGTGTAGACTCCTCTTCAACTGGTGTTGTATTGTGGCAAGGGTGAGTACTTGGTACTCAGCAAGTCATGCACAGAATGTAGCTAATATACTACATGCATGGCTTAATACAAAGGAGTAGCTCAAGGTATATTTGCAGTAAACAGCATTTAACAAATAATACAAGTAGATTCGAAAGCAGTAGAAACAAGTATATCTTTAACAACTTTTTCAGGAATTAAATAAACATCTTTCCCATTCCTAATCCACATTTCCATCAACATCATTAATAAACCAAACCCAACCTTTCAAGTCCAAGTTATTTTCAAGAAAGTCTAACCCTTGACTGTAATCCCCGAGCGATGTCCAATACCGCGGACACGGCTATTCGAATAGATTTTCCACTCTGCAGAGGTTATGCACTTTACCCACAAGATACAGTCAAACACCACAAAGGCGAGTTCCCGTAACAAAGTCTTTTGGAAACTTCTAACAATACAAGTGGTCCTCCCCGGTTGTTGCAAACTAACCCTTCCCTTAGCTAAGGCGAAGTTTAGGCCAACCAACCGTTAGATGGGTACCTGGCCGCAGCCCCGGTACGCTCCCCCGTACAACATACACAAAGGGTGTAGTTGACACCCAAAGGTCCCACATGTACGTTATTAGCAACTTAATCAACTAGGTCCGTCCCATTACGGACATGTGGTTGCACGCTTGACTCAGTTCAAAGGCTTGCAAGGTTAAGTCCTTAGGGTGACCAGGGCAAGACTACCCGAAGAACCAAACCAACATTCCCAATGCCACAACTGGCCCACCTGATCATTCTTGCCACATGCCCCGGTCAAAAGCTATTTATCAAACCCAAGTTGATTACCATGCAGAACGTGCCATCCACACCACAACACATGATACCTTTCCAAAACAGGTTCAATATTTCATTAAGTCAATATTAACATTTGATTGTCCAAAATCATGTCACGTGGCAAGGCTAAGCATACTACATCGGTCTAACTACCCATGTTGACAAATTAATAATGTCCAACTAGTAATCCACACTAGGGTGACAAGGGGTCATGGCACATACTTAATTAATCAAGGTGTCATACAGCAATTTGGCATTTATCTAATTTCCCATAATTAAGTAAAGCATTTTCTATTTGAACTAGCATCCAATACATTAAATCAAAATAGGTTTCAAAATGGGATCAACATGGTCAAAGCATAACTTGCCTTCAAAAAGTACTTGTTCTTGGTCCTGTGCTGGCTGCTTGGTCAACACTTCTCCTTCGAATCCTTCCGGCACTTCAACGTCTACTCGTAACGCGTGCAAATAGCAATACACGAATAAACAATAGGCAAAAAGTGTCCAAACATCCAAATAAAATCCATAAACAGAGAGAACATAATTTTATGAATTTTTAGGAACTGGAATCGCTCAAATCGGAGTTAAAACACAAAAGTTATGATTATTTAAAGTTTAAATAATCAATTAAATAATTTTACAGAGAAAAACTTTAGTCCAAAAATTAAATAAAATTCATATTTGAGTAGATCTGAATTTTATGAATTTTTAGAAATTTGAATCGTTCAAATCGGAGTTGAAACGCAAAAGTTATAAGCGTTTGAAGTTTTGAAATTCAAATCAATTATTAAACCGAATTATTAAATCATTTTCTTTTTCGGAAATTATTTATTGCGTCAGCGTGACACGTGGCAGCCTCTGATTGGCTGGCTGACGTCAGCCGGCTCATGGGCTCAGCCCACGGCTTGGCTCGGTCCACGGTGGACTCGGTCCACGGCTCACGTGAGACTGACAGGTGGGATCACTCGGGTGACGTCATTCTTGGCGTCGGCGAGGCTCGGCCGCAGTCTTGCGACAAGCGGGCCCCACCGTGGCGTCGGCCGATGACGTCATGGTGCGGTTCTGCTGTCCCGGCCCGACACGCAGCGGGCCCGCGTGTCGAAGACACGCCGCTTCAGCGTGTGTGCGACGCGGCCAGGGTACACGTGGCACGATCGTGTCCGTTGATTTGAAAATCAACGGCCGCGATTAGATCCAGGGTTAACACGTTGGAAACTACACGGTGATCGTGGGCCGTTCGATCTAGATCGGACGTTCCAGATCTAACCCTACGTTTAACGCTGCTACGGCACGTGGTGATCGTGGGCCGTTGGATTTTGATCCAACGGTCCAGATCTGATCTAGGTTCCAGGGTTTGGGGGAGAACGTGGGTTCACCGCGTGCGTTCGATCTTGATCGGACGGCCGTGGAAGCTCGAAGACGTCGATGGCGGCGCGGCGGCTCGAGGTCACCAGAGTTGGAGACGGCGACACGGGCAACGGCGCTACGGGGCTCCTCCGGCGACGTGCGTGGTCAGGTTCGAATCGCCCTGGCTCGGGGATCCCGGATCTGGCCTCCTTCTTCTCGGGCGACGGTGGACGACGGCGGAAGGTGAGGAAAACCAAAGCAAGGCCCTAAGCAACTACGGCGAGCAATCCCGGGCAAGCGGCGGCGGCTAGGGTTTAGCGAGCTAGGGCAAAAGCAGCGCGGGGTCAAGGCGGTCCTCGGGGCAGGACCCGGGCTTTAAATAGCCTCGGCTTCCGCGTTCAATCCGTAACCCTAACGGATGCGGCGGAGAACGCGGCGGCGCAGTCCGATCCGGACTCGGGCGGAGACGAAGGCAGGCAGCCGTCCACGTGGCGCGATCGACGGCCACGATTGCCTGGCGCGCACGGACCCGAGCCAGATCCGATCGAAACGGTGCGGCCCAATCCTGACCGTTGGATCTCGATCCAACGGTTGGGATCAAATAGGGTTAGGAGCGGGTTTGGTCGAGTCGACTGGCTCGGGTCGGACTCGAGTCCGACTCGGGTTCCGATTCGGTCGGATGAACAGTACTCTACCCGATGGATTTTCCAGCGATTTAATATTTAAAATAATTTCTAGTAATTCATTTAATTCAAGAAAAATAGCAAAATACTCAGAAAAATTCTGGAAAATATTTTAGGGCATTTTGGACTCAAATAAAATATTTCCAACAAATTTTTATTTGCAAAGTTTAATTCTTTAATTATTTCAAAATGGAATAAATTCAAATAAATTCCAAATAAATCCAAATAAATTCCAGAAAATTCCAAAAATTCACCAAAGTGCCAAATCACACATGAGTTTAAGAAAAGCAAAATTTTGGGGTGTTACACTCGGCCTCAGTGGTGGACTGTGCAACACCGGACTGCTTCCTAGACGACCAAGAAACAAGAGAAGTGCTAATGAATTGGCAAGTGCCAGAAGTGCTCTTCCTATCTATCCTACAGCCGGCAAAGTCTGCATCGGAGAAGGCTCTTAGAGATAGACAGGAGGAAGAAGAGTACCAGATACCATAGTCAATGGTAGCTCGAAGGTACCTGAAGATGCGCTTCACCGCCTGACGGTGAGAGACACGGGGAGAAGCCTGAAACCGAGCACAAAGACATACAGAAAAATGTATGTCAGGTCTCGAGGCAGTGAGGTACAAAAGGGAGCCGATCATGCTCCGAAACTCTTTCTGATCCTAGCTCACCATCCTCGTGAGGCTCGAGGACAGCAGTGGTGGCCATAGGAGTCATGACTGGTTTTCCATCAGACATATCAAAGCGCTTCAGGAGGTCTCGAGTATACTTGCCTTGATGAAAGAATGTACCCTCCCGAGTCTGCTTAATTTGGAAGCCAAGGAAGTAGCTCAACTCGCCCATCATGCTCATCTCTAACTCAGTACTCATCACATCTGAGAACTGAGTAACGAGCGAATACGAGGAACCACCGAAAATAATGTCATCGACATAGATTTGGACTAGGAGAAAGTCCGAATCAGAATGGCTGATGAACAGAGTCTTATCCACTTGACCCATATGAAAACCATGACTCAAGAGGTAGGACTTAAGCCTCTCATACCAAGCTCGTGGAGCTTGCTTAAGTCCATACAAAGCTTTGGAAAGCTTGAAGACATGGTTTGGGTGCTTAGGGTTCTCAAATCCTGGATGCTGTCTAACATACACCTCTTCCTCAATGAAGCCATTGAGGAATGCACCCTTGACATCCATTTGAAAAAGCTTGAAGCCCTTGGATGCCGCGAATGCGAGCAGGATCCGGATGGCCTCTAGTCTGGCTACAGGGGCAAAAGTCTCCTCGAAGTCGAGACCCTGGACCTAAGAGAAACCCTGAGCGACTAGCCTAGCCTTGTTTCTAACTACTACCCCATCCTCACTCTGCTTGTTTTTGAACACCCATTTGGTCCTGATGATGTTGTGACCAGAAGGGGGCTCGACAACCTTCAAAACTTTGTTCCTTTTGAAGTTTTCAAGCTCCTCATGCATGGCATTAACCCATGACTCATTAGATAACGCATGAGAAACATCCTTCGGCTCGAAAGAGGCAACAAAGGCAGAGTGGAGGCAGAAAGTGGGCAGAGCTGACTTAGAGCGAGTGACTCGCTCAAACAGATCTCCAATGATCTGGTCAGGTGGATGAGCCTGCTGAATGTGACGGGGAGGTCCAGAAGCAGAACTGACATCTACTCCTCGCGTGGGAGAGGTAGGAACAGAGCCATTAGCTGCTGAAGAGTCTGAGGGTACGGGCTGATCTCCCTGAGGTGCAGATATGGAAATGGGAGGCACCTCGAGAGCAGGAATGGTGACTGGATCAAGCAAGGTGCCTTCATCTCCGTCATCAAGTTCCTTTGAGAAGATAGACTAAGAAAGAGGAGAAGAGCCTGAAATGTCTGGTCTAGCACTGGGACTAGCCTCATCAAAGGTCACCTCACAGGTCTCTATGATCCTACCCAAGTCTACAACCCAAATCCTGTAGCTACGGACAGAAGTCGAGTAACCCAGAAAGATTCCATCAGCTGAGCGTGACTCGAACTTATCTAGGTTCCCAGACTTCAAGAAGAAGCACTTGCAGCCGAAAACACAAAAATGAGACACACTGGGCTTTCGCCCATATCCCAACTCATAAGAAGTGCGGTACAAGTGTGCCCTAAAAAAAACTCTGTTGGCAACATGGCATGCAGTAGCTACATCCTCAACCCAAAACTTCATAGGAGTACTGTACTCGTCTAGTATCGTCTTGGCCATCTCAACCAGGATCTTGTTCTTCCTTTCCACTATGCCATTTTGCTGAGGAACATATGGAGAGGAGAACTGGTGCTCTAAGCCTAACTCCTCATAGAAGCTACTAAAGTAGGAGTTCTTGAACTCTGTGCCATTGTCACTTGCTTCCTGTGCACTTCGCAAAAGAAGACAAAAGGAGACCTTGTTTCTTTTTCGGCTGCCCTGCAGACAATGATGCTGCTCTGCTGCCAATCACCGAACCCAACTCCTTTTCTTTTCTTCTTGGGAATCAATGCCTGTGGACGACGTTGCTGCACCTCGCGTTGGTTTTGATGCTTCCTCGGATTCAGATGCTGCTCGACGATACTACCTCTGTTCTTTGCGCTCTCTGCGCTTTTCCTCCGAACCCAAGCCTTTTTCTTTTCTCGGGAACGATGCTTGGCTTGTTTCGCTCTGAGCCTCTGACGCACGCAGGTTTCGCTGCCGCTTCTGTTTTGCCTTCATTCGCTTCGTACTAATAATTTCTGCTGACATGCTTGACTTGGCTTCGGACTCGACTCGGAAGCAATCAACCCGATGAAAAATAGAAGTCGCCGAGACTATTTTCTTTTCTTCGATCGGATATCCTACATGTTGCCCCACGTCATGGAAGTTTCGACAACACATTGAGAAGCTATTGTCGGAAATGCAACAGTACTGCGATGCTGAAAAGATAGGCCAAGCTAGCTGTCCTACAATATCTCCCTTCCCCAGTGAACGCAACCGAGGTGAATGTTGATGCTGCCGTAGGAATTGGCATGTCAGCAGAGATCATATCAGGAATTCACCGAGGCAACGGCTCGTAATCCGTCGGCATATGGGAATGGACGCTGAAATGATGGAAGACAAGGGAAGCATGGCTGGGCTGTAGTTGGTGTTAGACAACGGTATCTGCAGAGCCTGCGGTGTCAAGCTCAGAAGTCAAACCCATGCCTCCTTTTTTTTTCCCAAAAGATATTTTATTTACCTTTACTTGAGCTAGGCCTTGAACCTCTCGTGGTTCCTCTTTTCGATTTGATCTACTTCTTACTTTTGTGCCTAACGATTCTAGCAGACTAACTGGATGGCAATTTTGCGACAAATGGCCAGCTCCCTTCAGGTTCACGCAGGGTTTATGAATACAAAATCACTTTGTTAGGATTGCCAAAGTGTGGAAGCACAGCCCTAGTGCATCACCCTCGGTTCCGGGTTGTACTTGTTGGACCAGGTGCCGGATTTTTTGGGGCAGTGCTTACAACAGGATTGTATTCCTGCTAACTACTACCTAAGATTCCAAATGTAAGTCATGTCTGTTCCGATCAAACATTTCTAAGTGTGACCATATGAAATTGGTATTATTAGATCCATCATCAAAACTAATTGATGGTCAAATTGTCACCTTAACGACCGTGTTAGTTTCCAAAACGACTTGCATTTTGAATCAGATGGAATAGTAAAGTATGAAGCTTTTTATCTAAAAAAAAGACATTGTAGACATTTCAAACGTTCTGTTTATTTTACCGTTCAACCTTACACAATATGGTCATACCACTCTTTATGATGATTGATAATGACAGAATAGCAGATTATGCCCCAGTTGCTAGTTCATGGCTAGATAGATTTTGCAAGTATTCCTCGACAATATTTAAACCACATAGTTCCTTTACTACTGTCATTGGTGCAGGGACATCAAGCTGAAATGCCAGCTCTGAGATTCCAGATACAGTGCTGTTTGCAAACTCCTTTCTCGCTGCTCGGATAGCTTCTCTCACCGCACAATGGACAGATGATGCAAGAACTACGGCAGGTTCCCCAGAAGCTGGCAAAAACAGTAGTTAAATTATTTCAACCGATGTTTTTTTCAAACCAGAAAAATCATATTGCATTAAGGGAATCACGTTATTACCTTTTGAAGAAAGCACACGGTTCTTATGATATCCACTGTTCAGCACCTCAACATTGAAATTCTTTGGGATGGTGTCGACACTTGGGATCTTGTAGTCCCATGTGCTGTTGCTAACCACCAGGCCATCACTGTTTGTCTGGTGTTCTTCATATATGAAGAAACCAATTCCTTGTATAAAGGAACCTTCAATCTGCCAGATAGATGAGAGATCAGATATGACGCCATCATATACTGCATATTAGAACAACTATCGATACAACTGTAATGTGCTCCCTCTGCTTCCAAATCGGTGGCGTCTCACACATTAACATGGTTTCCAATACATAAATTTGACCATTAATTTTTCTACTTATATGTTACTGACAATTATAAAAATATGATCATGATATATATATACTAATATCTTTCCATATTTGTCTATGTTAGTGGCTATAAAGTATTAAAAGTTTGACTACACGCGTTCTAAAACATCTATTTGGAATCAGCGAGGGCACTAATTTCTCAAATCAAAAGCACAAATTTCAGAAGTGCAAAAGCACAAATTTCAGAGTGCAACTTGAAGAGGCCCGACACCATATGTCAAGTGAAAAAAAAATTGCATGATGTAACAAAAGAATTGTCAACTATGCCGCAACTACTAGAAAACTAGGCTCTACTACCGGCACATCACTACCGATTGGATTTGAACCGGTACTGATAATAACATCAATACCGGTTCATTGACTACATGGCTGTAGTGGGCTTTCAGTACCGGTTGGTAACACGAACCGGTACTGATGCCCTCACATCAGTACCGGTTCGTGATACAAACCAGTACTGAAGGCACGGGGCACCAGTACCGGTTGGTAACATGAACCGGTATTAATGAGTGCATCAGTACCGGTTCGTGCTATCAACCGGTACTGATGAGTGCATCAGTACCGGTTCGTATTACGAACCAGTATTGATGCCTCATTTCAGGAAAGTTCAAAAGGAATACATATTCTGTGTATATCAGTACGCGATGGTGGGTGGGTTGGTTAGAAGGGTGAGGCTGGAGTCAAGAGGTTGCGGTTTCGAGTCCCGCTTCTCCCATACATACTCGACATATTTTGAAACATTTCTAGTGCCATCGGTATCGGTTGGTGGAACCGGTACTGAATTCTGTAGTTTGTATCAGGGTAAAAGGCCCTATGTCAAAACATGTTTCATCATTTTATCAAACAATCTATGCAAGTATGTATGGTTATGTGTGCTCCTTACAAACTGGAATAGTGAATAAAATAAAGCTTTCTAAAAAGATACATCCAGAGTTCTAGAAACTGGTGAAACCGTTTTCTCTAAGGACCAGTTCAGGACCTAAATGACACCGTTTGATTCCCCTTTTTACTTATAAATGTATTTTTATTCTTAGCATGATCCAAATATGAAATATTGAAAAACTCAAATTTGAATTTTCATTAACCATCCAGTGAACCCAAGTAGCGATTTTTCTGGTTCTAGCTATTTCCTGAACCCTAGGCACATCACAAGAAGGTTCCCGTTGCTGAGGAGTGAAAATGGGTTGGAGTGGCGAACTCCTCTCCCCTTGATAGATTTAACCGACCATGGCAGTATTCATGTTTTGCTAAACTGCTCAAATAAAGTCATGCCTGGCATGTCCTTGCTTGGACCTATTATCTTCTTCTGTCTGATAAGGTAGCTGATCAGGCTTGTTGCTTGTTTGACATGTTTATTCCTTAGTTCATGTGTAAGTGTTGCAGTGCACAACAGAACAAGGATAGTGTACAGTGGAAGTTTTGTGGAAGTGGGCTCTAATAGCAGCGCGC
This sequence comes from Rhipidocladum racemiflorum, assembly GCA_036346355.1. Lineage (NCBI taxonomy): Eukaryota > Viridiplantae > Streptophyta > Magnoliopsida > Poales > Poaceae > Rhipidocladum > Rhipidocladum racemiflorum. Next base: position 17,468,815 of record CM070582.1, read on the forward strand.
AAGGAAGCAGCAGCCACAACAAACAGGGCCTACCGCAGTGTTACTTGAACACCCATGTTCAAAGAAAATTTGTCGAATCGGGCACCTTGAATCCGAGTCGGATTCTGACACCCATGTCTGATTTTGAGTAGTATTTCCCATGTCTAAATCTTTTTTGCCAAATCAAACAACCGAATCCGAGTCAGGGTCAAACTCCTATGTCCGTGTCCATGTAACACTGGCCTACGGGAGCAACTGCATGCAGCTGGATAATGACTTTGTGATCAATATAGTTACTTGGGTATTAAGTTGTTCGTTTAATTTAGATTTCAGTATATCTTTAGATGGTTGGTTATTAGATTAGTTCCAGTTATTATATAAGGGGGAGTCAACATCTTTAGAGAATAAGCAAATAATGGAATAACTACGTAACTATCCCTCTGCTCCATGCCAAATGCTTCTCTACTTCTCCTCAGCTTGTCTTTCTTTGGCAGCCTTTAATTTCTAGATCTGTTCCTCCTCAATCGGCCCCCTCGTTTACCTAGGGCTGCTCTACTTTAGGTTGTCGATGCCCGACCTCTCTCCAATGGATGCTTACCCATTCTAAAGTGACATTCAGAACAGGAAGTGGTAGATAATTCCAGTTTTACTCTTCTTTTTCATGCTGGCACATGCTTCTATCCTATAGTATGTAAAATGGCAAATGGAAAAGATGGTGTTTCATTTGGATTCAGATTTTTGAAGTACTTCATTTTTTAGCACTTTTACGGTACACTAAATTCAGTATAAACCGTCCATTCTTTTCGATCTAATGGATCAAATTAACTAAAATTTATTTATACTTATATGGTAGTAGGATAGTAGAAATACCTTAAAAAATAAACGATCAGATCTAATTTCTACTACCTACTATATACTACTCTAACTAGGGATGAAAATTGTACAGAAACAGTTGGTAAATGACTGTTCCGTTTCTGTTTCCATATTTTTTTACCAGTAACGGAAATGAAATCAAAAACCCCGAAAACAGATACGGAAAATGATAGTGATGGCGGATACAAAAATGAAAGCGAAAAATTCCACAAGAACATAGCACATAATTACAATATACATGACCACAAGAACAATGTAAAACATTCCACCTCCAATGTGGACACAAGAATAGTGTTGTCTATTGGTATCACTAGAAAGTTTTTTCTCAAGTTTATCAACTGAAAGCTCGTTATTTGTCTATCATATCAGACCATTATATCCTCCTCCATATAATTATCATCGATATTCTCTTGCTCCACTAACTACAAAGATATAACACCCTAAAAATTGTATATTATTATTCGATGTTCATTTATAATTTTTTTAGATTTATCCTGGATTTTCTGGAGTGCATGAATACCATTTTACTATTTTTAGATTTATAAAATTAATTTATTTATGAAAAATAAAAACAAAATTATGCTGAAAATAATTTTTCTAGGTTCAAAATGTTGCAAAGTATTTTTAAGAATTTTTTTGAAATTTTTAAAGTTTATTTGATATTTTATATAAAGCTATTTGTATTTATGAAATTATTTTAATTCAAAAATAAATATAAAATCTCCATTCTCCTTTTTAGGCCAAGCCCATTTCCCTTTCCGGCCCGTTTCTATCTTTAGTTTCCGGTCTCACTTATATGGAATTTCTGTTTTTATTTCTGTTTTCGTGAGAATTGGCTCTCCCATTTTCGTTTCCGACAAAAAAATTTAGTTTTCATTTTCGTACCGATTTTTCCATTTCTGTTTCCGACAAAGGCTTCCGTTTTCGTTTTTCTTCGGAACGGTCAGGAACTTTCCGTTCCGTTTTCAACCCTAGCTGTATCACCCTGATTTTCGCTTCTATTTTCTACCGTCGATTGATCATTTAAATTGGCATCAGTAAAATAAAGACGCGCTTTGTATTTAGTTTAAGAACGAACTTTCAAACTAGAACCCGGTATACCAGAAACAAATGGTAGTTTCCCACTAGTTGTATGTTCTTCAACTATTTAATTTCATGCCATCCGTACCAAAATATCAGCGAATGGACAGAAAGAAACGAAAAAAATAGAGAGAAGACAGACATGAGGAGACCCCATCCACCTACTGCCATTCTCCATCCCTGTTCTATTTTTTTCTTTAAAATACCATCTTACTCTTATTGCCATTTCTTTTCCTTGGGCGAGAAGCTACAGCACGCCACTTCTCGCTTGTGTAAATAGCAATAATTAAGATCTCCTGCCTTCCTAACGAACACACACCATCTCTTTTTCCCTTTTTGCTCCAGCCAACAAGAACAACAAGAACTTGAGCCTCTCTACCTGCAGTACCACCTTTATTCCCTACACCCACTAGCACTCCTGATGGCAGCTAAAAGCCAATGGAAAAAAGGAAGGCAGTAGCATAAGCCCTCCCATTGCCTTCAGTGCCTCCCACGCCGCCTCACTCAGCCCTTTTCCCCCTCTCCTGCTAGCTTTTACTCCCAGGACAGCAAGAACAGCACCATGAAGAAAAGAACAACTCTTCCCTCTAAATACATCTCTCCTTCAAATCACCTCCAAAAACCCCAAATCAACCCTTGCATGCTATACCATTACATTCCTCATCATGCAAGCATCCCTTTCCCACAAACATTTTTCGCATGCAAGATATTTTGAGTGGTTTTGAGATAGAGGAAGAGAGAAGTAGCAACAACACTGGCTTGGTTGGTGCTCTCAGACAAGCATGGCCAGCATGCAGTGATGCATGCACGCCGCTACGAGACACGACAGAGAGGCGCGGGCAGCCGTGGTGGTGCAGTGGTCGCCGGAGCTTGGTGCAGCGTCAGGGCGTCGTGGTGCAGGCTCAGTCAGCTGCTAGGATGGCCATGGCGGCGCAACAGCCCACCATGGTGTGACGTCGGGTGGAGCCCGAAGTGGCACCGGGGCACAGCCGGAGGCGAGCGGCAGCCCATGGCGGTGTGTGGGGGCGGCTAGGCCCGAAGCTAGGCGCGACCACGGCGCAGCTCGGCGTGTCGAAGGCGGCCAGGTGTGTCAAGGCGCTGCCGTGGCATGGTCGTAGGCACTTTGGCGTGGCGCGGAGCATCACCAACGGCGATGCCGAGGTCAGGACACGCATTACGGCGTGGTGGCCAGCGTGCGACACCGGCACTGGCGTGGCACATGGAGGTGCTGGGAGCTGGCCAAAGGCGACGGCCAGCCTGAGGCATGGTGTCACGATGCACCGGGTGGCTCATCCCTCGGCCTCGGGCACGACGCATGGCGTAGCCGCGGCTGAGGCGAGGCGGTCACGCACACTTGGCTTGGCTCGGTGCAGTGAGACGATCGAAACAGCTTGAGGATGCCGGAGATGCTGGCTCGACTTGGCGTAGAGCTGCTGCGGCCGGGGTGGTACGGCGGCACGCAAGGCCATGGTGCAACCGGGAGTGGCTGTGACATGGCAGCAAGCCTCCACACTCAGCCCTTCCCTATGTTATTTCTTCTTTCATACAAGAACAGCAGCTAGCAGCAAGAAGCAACCTCCCTCTCTAATCTTCTCTCCTCCTAAATGTTGGAACAAGCCACCAAATTTTTGGAATAACTTTCTCTTTTCAATATCTCTCTCTCTCTCTTGTTTTTTCTTGATTATAAAACTCAAGACCTACCTCTATAATTATACTAAAAACTACAGCTCAAATAACGGAATAGGACTCTACTTCATTGTCCTAATCCATCTCCTATTTCCTTATCCTAATCCATCTCCTCATCTCGGACTCTTAATCAAAACTCTAACTAATTACAAGATTATTTCTAACATTGTTGTAACATTTAATCTCTAACACAGCTCTAACTAGTCTTCCAAATTTTCTCAATTCTTCTTCTCTTTTTTTTTTATCTTTTCTCTCACCTCTGTTTTCTCCATTGCACTGTTCTTCCTTGCGTGCTATGCATCGCTTAACGCCCGGGCTGACCGGATTTCTTGCATCGTACTCACGATCTTTGCTTCTTTGGACGAGACCGACTCCACTGCGCGCTGCTGAACTGCTTGTACGTGAACTCCAGAACGTATACCTGTACGTGGGAAACTTTTAGCCGCATGTCCCTTTTGACTTCCCGCATGCAATCGCTAAATCAAGACTCGCGTCGGAGCTAACACTGGATGTTACACCCAACATGCCCGCTTGGGACCTCTTCTTCCCTAAATTTTCAGTCTCATGATAAACCTTCTTACAAGTTTTGAGAGAAATTTTATACAACCGGTCTGGGGACCTTGATTTTCATCAACATATCTTTGTTCTTGTGATAAACACGCAAGAACTCCGCCTGCAACTCCACCTTGCACCCTTCTGCCAATTTCCCGAGACTGAATATGTTGTTACACAACCTCCCAGTATATAGTAAATTTCAGAAAATAGTTTTTGATCGTAATTATTGCATTGTACCAGTATTCTTTTGCCTCTTATCTCCACCATTGAGCCATCATCAAACTTTTTTGAAATTTTCTCATCAAGCTCATGAAACACAGAGCGATCTCCAATCATATGATTGCTTGCTCCATTGTCCAAGTACCACATATTAGTATAATCGAGGCCATCTTCCTCTATGCGTAGTTTAGGAACTATGTTCTCCTTGTTCAACATCAGTACATTTGGCACCTCTTATTTGCACAATGAGAAGACTAGAGCTGGTTCGTCACCTTCACCGCCTTGGGTGAGGTTCACCTCCTCGTTCTTCCTCTTGCTCCGACAATCTGAAGCAAAGTGCCCATACTTGCCACAATTGAAGTACTTTATGTGACTGCGACACTCCACCGCGTAGTGATTTTATTTTTCACATTCAAAACATTTGATATGTGACTTATCTCTTGATTTGTTATCACCGTCTTGCTCAGTCTTGTCTCCTCGGCCACCTCTGCATCCTCAGCCATTGAAACCATCGCGCCCACACCTGCGGCTACTTGATGAGCCATGACCATCCTTGGTCCATAGTTCCTTATGGAACTACTTTCCATCACTTCTTGTATCTCTCTTTAACAGCAACAACTGCTCGTTACGTGACTGATACTCCTTCTCGTTACGAGACTGATACCCCTTTAGCAGCTCCTCATGCACCTTGAGCGAACCAGTGATCTCCGTGCTTTTCATGTTCCCCAGATCAGGGGAGTACATGAGCCTGGTGATGATAGGTACGAACTTTTATTGTAGCACCCGCAGGTACTTCTTCGCTGCCACAGATTCTGCTATCTTATCGCCGAGAGAAGTAATATGGTTGTACAGCGAAGCTTACCGGCGAACTCGTCCACCCACTGGGTTTCTCCCATCTGCAGATTCTCAAACCCGTTCTGTTGATTTTGTAGTCACACCTCCTTCACACAGTCAACTCCCACGTGCATCTTCTTAAGCGTTAGCCATGCTTCACGTGTTTTCTCCTTTCTGATGAGCTGATGCATCATCGAATCTGGTACCAACTGATAGATCATAGGAAATGCGGTCTGATCTATCCTATCATCTTCCATAGCCTTTCCATTTGGATCAACTGCACCCCACACACCCTGGATGCGCAAGTTTTCCTTTAACTTTATTGTCCAAACTGAATAATTGTCGGTCGTCAAGAGGGGATACTGGAGGAATATTGTATCGACCGGATCCCCCCCCACCTCGCCCTTCCCGCGCGCCGTCGCCGCCCTTTTCGCGCGCGCAGTTGCGCCGCCACGTTGCATTCCCCCCTATAAAGCCCCAGGAACCCCCCCTCTCTCCCCGCACCTCTTCCTCGCACCGTGGCGCTGACATCAGCATGATGCAGTAAACTTGATTTTCTTTTAAAAAATAAATCCAAAAATGCCACTGACATCAACATTGCGCATTAATTTGGATTTTCTTTAGAAAAGTAATTTCAAAAATCCAGAAAAATCCTTGTTATTTGTTTTTAAAACTTTCAAGAGCCCGTTTTTGCCCGTTTGAACTCCGTTTGGCTCCGTTTTTCTTCCTAAATTCATCTAAAATCTTAAATTTCAGTTTAGTGCTAGTTTGAAATTTAATTTGAATTTATTTGGATTTTATTTGAATTTGGTTGCTTCTCACACGTAGATTACGGAGAGTCCAAGGAGTACCCGAGCGACGAATTCGAGCAGCAACTCGTCGAACCAGGCAAGTCACTACGTTGATCATGTTGCTCCCAGTTTGTAAACTTGTATGTTGAATTCTAAATTATTGCATGCTTATTTGTTATGAACGTAAATCTCCAACCTAGTTTAAAATGATAGTTACAACCAATATTGATATGCCACCTTTGACGTTTGAGTTTCGATACCCTTGTAACCTTAGGAAAATTATGAGCTATGATTATGATAATAATTAGACATTGTTTAGTCATGCTTAGAACTGAATTTAGGATGTTTTGGCGGATTTATGCCAAAATAATGTCCTGTTAAAATGGATATTATGATGTTAGTATTATTGTGGAAATATTATGGTTAAAATGAAAATGACTTAGACCGGGTGAGAAATGGTTGGAAAGTGGTGTGGTTATCATACTGGGTTTGTGGAAAGCCTTGCCTAGTCAATTAAGGATTGGTCTGAGTTTCGCTGAATGTAAAGCCTAACCGTACTACCACGAGTTTGAAATGGGACATACCTGTCTAGCTATATCAATTCATATCATGGACAGTCAAACCATATGGGGGTAGTGGTGTGGTGAAAGCGTGCGGCTGCCACTTTAGCGCAAGAGAGGGCTTCTGAATAGAGGGATTCTTTCAGAAGTGAAATCTTAGCGGGCATGACTACATGTATGAATTTTTATAGGGGCCTTGTCATGATTTTCACTGTCACTCACCAAAGGAAGTGTGCTGGCACAAGGGGAATATCATGTCTTGTGGGTAAAGTTGTACAACCTCTGCAGAGTGTCAAACTAATTGATTAGCCATGCCCACGGTTATGGGCATGCTGAGCAAGCCATCCTCAGATTAGATTTTGGTAATTTAAAATTTAGTTTACAAAAATGATGTTGGGACGGAGGGAGTCCATCAGGGGTAAAGACTTAAAATATTCCAGGAGTGATTCCTGAGTCATAAACAAAAATGTCTAAATTGGAGTGTCTATATAAATTATGCCATTTAAAATTATTTAGAATGTTTAGTATAATTGTTGCTTTGCGCTTAAATGAACCATAAAACCTTCCTTTGTTGCACGTACATTTATATTGCATTTCCGGTGTGATTTACTGAATACGATAGTACTCACCCTTGCTTAATTTACTGCTTCAGAGGAGGAGTACCACGATGGTGAGGATCAGTTGGACTAGGCCATGACCCCAGTCGATTGCCTATGGCAAATAAATTGGGCCCTATTTATTGCTCTTCAGTTCCGCTACTTTTATTTAGTCATTTATTTATTTGCTGGCCTGCGTGCCATTTTATTTGTAACTCTGAATATTTACTAATAATAAAGAACGATAGATATTCTATGGTTTCATTTCTACTGTGTGTACTAGCATTTCCTGGACTAGTACAGAATACACAGAGGATTTCGGAGTTGTTTTTCCGGGGTCCGACAGAGATGGTATCAGAGCCATATCGATTGTAGGTCATAGCCATGGTTTAAACTTAGGACTATATTTTGAAAAGATAAATAATTTCAAAAACTTTTACTTCTTACTCTCTCTCTTCACTCATCCCCTTCAATTTATAAAATTTATTTCTAAGTCGTGTGTCAAAATTATAGATGACCGAGATTCCGACTGCAGTTTTTTACGGATTGTACATGGAGAGCTGGATCAGGATCTTGCTGGAGATGACGTGGTTCCTTGGATTCACACAAAGACCCGTCTACCATGGCTTCCAGACACGGGCGTTTGCACAGGATCAGTGGAGGGTCGAGGTTCACATTTACGCCCAAGACCGGGGTAGGACTGTCTTCCACAACTATGAGGCCCCGATGTTGTGAGACACCTTCACCACGGGCATCCAGGATGCAGCCCGCGAGGCGGTACGAATGATGGGGAGACTTTATGAGGTGCAACTGAGGCCCTCTGAGTTTCGCTACTATAAGGCCCCGTTTGGCAACTTGGAACTGGGCCGTTTCTACTAGAATCTGGGAGAAACCCAGCCAAACGGGTTAAAGCTCAGAACGATTCTCCTCAGAACGTTTCTTCTTTTGCCATGCTGGGGCCGAATCGCCCTCAACCTCGTTCCACTCTGATTCACAGAATCCAGACAGCTAGCCAAACGGCTTCCAGACAGTGATTCTTATTCTACCTGAAACGTTTTTACCGAGAATCTGGAACCATTTTCGTTTCTACTAGAATATGAAACCGTACCAAACAGGGCCTAAGTATCAGTGCAACTCATATTGTGCCTTCCGCCCAGCCACGACAAGCAGCTTCACAGTTTTGCTTAGACAGGCAGCACTTACAGAGGCCATAGATATGAGCTACCAGGACACACTTGACGAGCTGTTGACGACCCAGCAGATGCTCTGCGAGGTGCAGGAGGAGCTAGCCATATACAAGGCCGGCAGTGAGGGCTCTTCCGTTTAGGGAGAGACTTCAAAGTACTCAGAGCCTGTCCACGCCCCGAAGAAGCGAAAGACCGGCGACAAGACTTACTTGAGCCAGTTCTGTGGACCCCAGTTGGATTAGTTTCCTCTCTAGATATTTAGACGATGATTCTTTCGATGTGCGAGCTGTCGTTACTCCTTGTGAACAGCCGCCATCTTTTGTATGAGTATTAATAAAGATTTGATCCATTCGTTCGTTTATATTTGAGTCTTGGCTTATTCTTACTATTATAGCTACATCTCACCTTTTCCATAGTCTTTAAGGATGTATTTAATAAACATAATTTCAAAATTTCTACTCTCATCTTGTGCTATCTTATTCTCACCTTAATTCATTACCTAAAAGGAGCTTCACTAATATTTCTTTTCCTTTCAAAATTTTAGATGGCTAGTGTTAACTTCCCCGCAAGCCACAGATGGACGCTTGTTCTCCAGTACCAACTACGCTGCCTAGGGATCAGACGGCGACCAGTCTACTACCTAGGAGAAGAACGATATGAAGGACAAACCATCGACCACTACACCAACTTGCTCGTCACTATGCCAGTACGATTTGGGAGACTTCACTACGCTTTCAGAGGGCATGGCCTCACGAGCTATGACGCGAAGGAAGCAGCTGCCCGCAAAGCAGTGCGATGGTTCTGCCGTCTCTTCAGCATTCGACCTCGAGGAGCGAGACCTCACTTTGTTCCCTGTAGATGCTAAGGAATTAAGAACCAAACCTTAGAAGCTTTTAGAGTAAATCATCCCTTCTCTAAGAATTTGTGAGCTATCTTTTATTCTTTTGTGGCAGCCACAATTAATAATTATATCAATAAAAGAATAATTTGGTGTTTATTAGAGTTTATTACTTGTGTGTGGGGTTTTGGGTAGATCTCTATTCTTCCATTTCCCAATCTTGTCATCAACCGCCAAATGGTGAACACTCATCGCAGCTCCGACAGTCCCCCTCTGCCTGGATTGCCCCCTCCTCCTACAGATGGACCCACCTGGCAGCAGATGATGTAAAACCAGAATTAGCTTATCAACAATAATCAGAATGCCCAAGCTGCCACTCCTCAACACCACCCGTAGAACAAGTTGCCAGAATTTATGAGGACCCAGCCTCCAGTTTTCTCCAGTAGTGCAGAACCTCTCGATGCAGATGACTGACTCAGGACCATCGAGAAGAAGTTAGACATCATCCAGTGCAGTGACCGAGAGTGAGTCTTGTTCATTTCTCATCAGCTGAGTGGACCCGCTGCAGAGTGGTGGGACAACTTTCAAGTTACCCACCGGGAAGCTCAAGCTATTTCTTGGAATGATTATGTTCAAACCTTCCGTCGAGTGCACATTCCAACAGGTGTCATTGCACTCAAGAAAAAGGAGTTCCGTTCCTTACATCAGGGACGGCGCACTGTGATGAAATATCTGTACAAGTTTAATCACTTGGCTAGATATGCTCCAGAAGCTGTGGCCACTGATGAGGCGAAGCAGGAGCGCTTCATTGAAGGGTTGAATGATGAGTTGGCAGTTCAACTCATATCTCATGCCTACGTTGACTTCCAGCAGCTAGGCAAAAAGGCCATTCGCTAGGAGGGCAAGCATCAGGAAATGGAGAGCCACAAGAGGAGAATGGATTTCCAGAGGAACAACCCCTAAGGACACCCCAAACCTCACGCCGCAATGCCTCAGCCTCCGCAGCATGTCAGACCTCAGATTTCTTCTTCTAGGGCATTAGTGGCACAGCAACGTCCTGCCAACCCCAACTTCAGGCCACCCCCAGCCCCAGCAGGCAATCATATACAAAGGACTTCGTAGACTGCAGCTAGAGTCCAATGCTACTACTGTCATGAGATGGGACATTTTACAAACTAGTGACCTAAGAAGAGAGCAGTGCTAGCACCAGCACAAGCCAATCCCAACACTTCAGCTCTTCCAGCAGCAGCTCCCAAGAAGCCAGTACCAGCAGTGAGAGGCCGTGTCAACAATATTACGACAGAGAGGCTCAGGATGCTCCAGATGTGGTCGTTGGTATGTTCCTTATAAATTCTGTCCCAGCACCAGTTTTATTCGATTCTGGAGCTTCGCATTCTTTTGTTGCTAGTCGATTTATGGGTAAGCATGGGATAGCCACCTTTCCTCTTGTCAATCCCATGATAGTCAACTCCCCCGACTTAGAAGTAAGAGTCAACACAGTTTGCCCAAAAGTCCCTTTGGTTATAGGAGTGACATTCCTAGCTAACTTGGCATGGATTGGTTAACCAAGAATAAGGGTCAAATTAATTGTTCTAACCGAACTATTGAACTTACCAATGAAGATGGAATCAAGGTTGAGTATAAGTCCAAATCAATGGGGATCAATCAGTCAGCCTTAATAAACTCAAGGGCTTAAGTATAGAGCAAGTGCCGGTAGTACAAGAATATCCAGATGTTTTTTCCAGAGGAGTTACCCGGTATGCCTCCTGACAAGGATGTTGAGTTCGTAATTGGCCTCGTCCTTGGTACAACACCGATTTCCAAGAGGTCGTACAGAATGCCCGCCAATGAGTTAGGTGAGTTAAAGAAGCAAATTCGAGAGCTGCAAGACAAGGGATACACAGACCAAGCTTGTCACCTTGGGGTGCGCCTGTTCGTTTTGTCGAGAAAAAGGACAGTAGCATGGGATGTGTGTGGATTATAGAGCTCTTAATGAAGTCACCATTAAGAATAAGTATCCCTTACCTAGGATCGATGACTTGTTCGATCAGTTAAAGGGAGCAGGTGTCTTCTCCAAAATAGATCCTCGGTCAGGATATCATTAGCTAAAAATTTGACCAAATGATGTACCCAAGACAGCCTTCACCACTCGATATGGACTTTATGAGTTCACAGTTATGTCATTTGGGTTGACCAATGCACCAGCATATTTCATGAATATGATGAATAAGGTATTCATGGAATTTCTGGATAAATTTGTGGTGGTGTTCATTGATGATATTCTCATCTACTCTAGAGATGAGAAAGAGCTTGAGACACATCTGAGATTACTATTGGAAAATCTCAGGGATGACAACCTGTACGCCAAGTTTAGTACGTGCGAGTTATGTGAAGTAGGATTTCTTGGACATATTGTGCCCGCAAGTGGAGTGGCAGTAGATCCAGCAAAAGTGGAAGTAGTAATGGGTTGGGAGCAGCCCAAGTCTGTCTCTGAGGTTAGAAGTTTTCTGGGATTAGCTGAATATTACCGGAGGTTCATAAAGAGTTTCTCCAAGCTTGCACGTCCAATGACTCAACTTCTGAAGAAGGAAAATAAATTTGAATGGACAGAATCCTATGAGAAAAGCTTTGTAGAGCTAAAGAAAAGACTTGTCTCAGCACCAGCCCTGGTTCTACCAGATATTCACAAGGATTTTGTGATTTTCCGTGACGCATCGCGGCAAGGTTTGGGATGTGTGCTAATGCAAGAAGACAAAGTGGTAGCCTATGCATCGCACTAGCTAAAACCTCATGAGGGAAATTATCCTACTCATGATCTATAGCTAGCTGCAATTGTGCATGATTTGAAGATTTGACGACATTACCTCATCGGTAATCGTTGCGAAATATACACTGATCATAAAAGCATGAAGTATATACTCACCCAGACCGAGATCAACTTGAGGCAAAGAAGATGGCCAGAGCTGATAAAGGATTATGATCTCGGTATCCATTATCATCCGGGGAAAACCAATGTGGTAGCTGATGCATTGAGCAGAAAAAGGCATGTCAAAATGAAGAAGTTGAATCTGGAAATTGTCACTCACGGATCAGTGAATGCACTTGAAGTACAACCCACACTTCGAGATCAAATCAGAGAAGCTCAAAAAGAGGATGCAGATATCCAAGAGATTAAGAAGAATATGAGAAGAAGAAAATCTCCAGGATTTTCAGAGAACGAACAAGGTGTTACATGGTTCGAGAATAGGTTGTGTGTGCCAGACCATAAAGACATAAAGGAAGTACTTCAGGAAGCACGTGAGTCTCCATTCTCCATTCATCCCAGCAGTACAAAGATGTATCAAGATTTGAAGGAAAAGTACTAGTGGGTTAGCATGAAGAAGGAAATTGTAGAGTATATTGCTCACTGTGATGTCTATTAGAGGGTTAAAGCAGAACATCAGGGACCAGCAGGCCTGTTACAGCCATTATCAGTCCAAGAATGGAAATGGGAAGACATTGGAATGGATTTCATCACTAGATTTCATAAAACCAAATAGGTTATGATTCCATTTGGGTAATAGTGGACCGTCTCACCAAGGTAGCCCATTTTATACCGGTGAATATTAGGTATGGTGGAAATAAACTGACAGAACTTTATATAACCAATATTGTATGTCTACATGGAATCCCTAAGAAGATCATCTCAGATCGAGGTAGTCAGTGTACCTCACGCTTCTGGAAAAGTTTACATGAAGCCATGGGGACCCAACTGAATTTTAGTACGGCATACCATCCCCAGATAGATGGACAAACAGAACGGGTAAACCAAATATGGAAGATATGTTGCGCGCTTGTGCATTGGACTATCATGCCAGTTGGGATAAGTGTCTCCCATTCGCTAAATTTTCATATAATAATAGTTATCAAGCCAGTTTGAAGAAGTCACCATTTGAAGCACTGTATGGAAGGAAATGCTGAACTCCACTCTTGTGGGATCAAGTTGGAGAGCGATAGTTGTTCGGTCCAAGCATTCTGAATGTGGCAGAAGAGAAAGTCAAACTTATACAAGATAGACTCAAGATAGCTCAATCTCGGCAGAAAAGCTATGCGTACAATCGCCGAAGAGAGCTAGTTTTTGAACCAGGAGATCATGTGTATCTTGGAGTCACTCCCCTTAAAGGTGTGAGACATTTTGGGAATAAAAGAAAGTTTGCACCGCGGTATGTGGGCCCGTAATTGTCCAGGAAAGGAGAAGTTGCGTATCAGCTGAGGTTACCTCCAGCATTGGCAGGAGTGCACGATGTGTTCCATGTGTCAAAACTCAAGAAATGTCTTCGAGTTCCCGCAAAGCAAGCACAGCTAGACTGTGACATCATAGGTTGTGAGAATAGACAATGTGATATTATAAAGTGTGACATTATATATTTTGGCTTTTCGGTACGACTTTATAGCGCTTTTCCGGGCCGTTTTCGGTTGTTTGGGCCTTTCCGGGGGAAACTTGGGCCTTGGGGGATCTTTTTGGGCCTGAGGTGGAGGCTTCTTGGCCCATGTGGGGAGGAGGGGGCAGCCACCCTGCCCTAGGGCACCCCCAAGACCTCCCCATGTGCCCCCACCTCCTCCTCCCCCCTCCCATAGCCGCCGCCCCTTCTCCCCTTACATGCGCCACCCATGCGCCCCTCCTCCCCTCCCCCTTGCGCCACCACCCCTTCCCTCTCCTCCCCACCGTCCATGCTGGCCTAGGAGAGCCCCTCAACTCGCCAACCCGCTGTTCTCTCCATCGGGAAGCCCCTCGACGAGGATATTCGGTGGTTCTGGCGTGAGGAGGACGTTCGGGGAAACCGGGAGGAAGGATTTCGGCGTTCGTCGTTCGTCGGGCAGAGGTATGGTATGGGTGATCCTTGGGTATGGTCTAGGTATTGTTCTAGAGGTCGATATGATGTTTTTAGATCAAGTGGTGGTGCTGTGATTGGGTAGATTGGATGAAAACTAGAGTTTGCCATATTCTCTGTTTCGGGCACATTGTGCACTCGAACTAGGGTTTGAGTTTTCGCGATTTTAGATTTGGAATTTGGTCAGCCACCTGTTGAGTAAGTTGTAGGTAACTTCAATACCTTTAATTGGACACCAAGAACGTTCAATTCTGCCTAGCCGTTTGAAAGTTATGGCCGTTTTACCGAACGTGTTCAAATCTGTGACGTAATTGGGACAAAACGTAATGTTTTGTAGATTAAACAATTTTAAAGGCCGAATCAGCTTTTCCCAATACTTATAGAAAGCTAGGAAATTTCCTAAGCTTCATGATGATATACACGTTCACTCGATTTGGAGACCTAGAACTCAAGTTATGCTGGATTGAAGCCTGCTGTCCTGGGGGGACAGATTCTCTGTTTTTTGTTTTCAGGAGTAATTTGCGTAATCGGGGTAGATGAGTGAGTATGTACTGTTTTGTGGGCACGTTTTGAGTATGTGGTACTTATGTGCAGGTGGTGTGACCCCGGGGGTGCCCTCATCCTCTCGCCAATCCGTCGCCCGCTGTTAAGGCAAGTGTATTGGAATGGGTAGCATGTGGTTTGCTTGCTTGTCTTGATTAAATGCAAATTGTTTCCATGTTACGCTATCTTGCCATACTTAGTGTTTGTACATGATATGATGAAAATGGTATGTTAAGATGCTATGCAATGATTCATTGTTTATGATTATGGCATATGTTGCATACATGACATGAAAACTGGCCCGGTCGGTAAGAATGTCATAACTAGTCCGGTAAGGTCGGTGAGAAAGTTATGACTAATCCAGAGCGCCATGGATGTAAGACCTACCTCGTGATCCCACCCACGTGGTGAGTGGAAGCGAGGAGTAGGCACCCTCCATCTACGGGGTGGAAGAGGGACGAGGGTGCACGCCGACGGGTGTGCACTCGGCAATACCGGTATTTGCGTCGAGGAGACATGTGCATTGCATTGCATTGCATACATGATGATGATGATGATGAAATGAGTTCTATGAAATTATGATTCGATCATGATGTTGAGTATGGTATGTATCGATGTTGGCATTGAATTGTTCTTTATGATCCATTGCAATATACTTGCTGAGTGATGAACTCACGCTTGTGTTTTATGTTGTTTTTTAGGTACCATGAAACCGGCATGCGGGAAAGGGCATTAGCTACACATCTACACGTAGCTCCATACTTATAGACAATTTATTCGTTTGGGCCATGATAATAATAATAGTGCCATGAAACTTGGTGTATGGATTAAATTGTGCGCTTACGTTCTTTATTTGCTTCGTTATAGTTTAAGGAGTGGTTGGACTTGATATTATGGTCTTATGTTGTTGCTATATCCATTTATATTGCTGCTTTAGACATCTTTTGTTATGATATTACTTGCCCTGTTATTGCTTTGCTTCAAATCATGATAAAACAAAGGAGATGCTGCCGAAATTTTTGGTTTTTGCATTTGTGCCTTTGCTGTAATTTACCTTAAATTGTGTTATTTAGATGTGGTTTAGTCTTTGTATGGTGACATTCAGGCATACTAGATGCCGGGGTGTTACATAGACGATATTGATATCCAGAAAGATCTGACCAACAAAGAACATCCAATCAAGATTCTTGAAACTATAGAACATGTCACTCGAAGAAAAACTATCCGCTTTTGGGAAAAAGCCACTTGGAAAAGTTCAATGGAGTCATCAATCAGAAAAGGAAGCCACTTGGGAAAAAGAAGAGGAGCTAAAGTCCGAGTATACCCAACTCTTTTGCTAGCCAACCTGAATCTCAGGGTCGAGATTCTTTTTAAGGTGGGTAAGTTTTGTAACGACCAGATTCCCCCCGCCCCCCACCGCGCCAGCACCGCCAACAGCCGCCCCGCAACCACCGTCGCCCTTTTCGTGTGCGCTGCCTTCCCCCCTATAAAGCCCTGGGACCCTCCCTCTCTCCCCGCACCTCTCTCTTCCTCCCTCGCCGCCCCCCTCCTCCCCGCAGCGCGCTGCCGCCCTCGTCTTTGGCTCTGGCCGCCCGAGCCGCGCTGCGCCGCCCCGCCTTCCTCCGACCTCCCGCCTCCGCCGCCGGCTCCGCCCTCCACCACCGACACCGGTGCGCTCATCACCCCGCCACAACCACGCCCTTGCACCATCGCGCCGCTCCGGCCTGGCCACACGCTCGCTCTGGTAGCGCTCTGGCTCGCCCCCGCGCGCGTGCACCCGGTGCACCGAGCCGCATGGACTTGGTCCACGGCCCGAGTGGCCCCACTTGTCAGCGCGTTTAAAAAATAATAATAATAATTCAAAAATCAAATCTCGGTGCTAACGTCAACATGACGTAGTAAACCGAATTTCTTTTTTTAAAAAAATCCAAACATGCCGCTGACGTCAGCATTGCGCATTAATTCGGATTTTCTTTTGAAAAGTAATTTCAAAAATCCATAAAAATCCCTTTTATCCTTTTTAAACTTCTGGGAGCCCGTTTTCGCCCGTTCGAACTCCGTTTGGCTCCATTTTTCTTCCTAAATTAATCTAAAATATTAAATTTCAGTTTAGTGCTAGTTTGAAATTTAATTTGAATTTATTTGGATTTTATTTGAATTTGGTTGCTTTTCGCGCGTAGATTACGGAGAGTCCGAGGAGTACCCGGGCGACGAATTCGAGCAGCAACTCGTCGAACCAGGCAAGTCACACCACCTTGATCATGTTGCTCCCAGTTTGTAAACTTGTATGTTGAGTTCAAAATTGTTGCACGCTTATTTGTTATGAACGTAAATTTTCGACCTAGTTTCAAATGACAGTTACAACCAATATTGATATGCCACCTTTGACGTTTGAGTTCCGATACCCTTGTAACCTTAGGAAAAATATGAGCTATGATTATGATAATAATTAGACATTGCTTAGTCATGCTTAGAATTGAACTTAGGAAGTTTTTGGGGATTTATGCCAAAATATTGTCACGTTAAAATGGAAATTATGATGCTAGTATTATTGTGGAAATAGTATGGTTAAAATGAAAATGACTTAGACCGGGCGAGAGATGGTTGGAAAGTGGTGTGGTTATCATAATAGGTTTGTGGAAAGTCTCGCCTAGTCAATTAAGGACCGATCTGAGTTTTGCTGAATGTAAAGCCTAACCATACTACCACAAGTCTGGAATGGGACAGACCTGGCTAGCCATATTAAGTCATATCATGGACAATCATGCCATATGGGGGTAGTGGTGTGGTGAAAGCGTGCGGCTGCCACTTTGGCCCAAGAGATGGCTTTTGAATAGAGGGATTCTTTCATAAGTGAAACCTTAGTGGGCATGACTACATGTACGAATTTTTATAGAGGCCTTGTCATGATTTTCACTGTCACTCACCAAAGGAAGTGTGTTGACACAAGGGGAATATCATGTCTTATGGGTAAAGTTGTACAACCTCTGTAGAGTGTCAAACTAATCGATTAGCCACACCCGAGGTTATGGGCATGCTGAGCAAGCCATCCCCAGATTAGATTTTGGTAATTTAAAATTTAGTTTACAAAAATGATGTTGGGATGGAGGGAGATTACCATGCCGGAGCGAAATATTAATTGTCAGATGATTATTACTGGAATTTATAAATTAATAGATTGCATGGTCGTAGACTAATATTAGTGGAATGACATGAAAATTAGTTAGTGGGTCCTATATGATTGGAATTATGGAAATCTCCTCTTAAGATAATATTTATGGTTGCAAGATTGTAAGTAAATAGATTTTCTAAGCAAACAAAATGCTGATATAACAGTAGATCATGTATGTCTATAAATTACTAGTTATTTTAACTTGGTGCATATCCTAGTACTTATATATGAGGAAAGAACCTGAGGTGTAGGCTTGTTAGATATCTATGTAGGCTTCTCTTTTAATAGTGGCATTATACATATGTATGTTGGGTTGACTTACATTTATGTTACATGTACATGCTAGTTCCATAGTACTACTCTCATGGACTTAAAGTAAAAGAAATGGATACAAGTGTAAGTATTTTGTGAATATCGATAATTGTCTTATTGATAATGTTATATAGACCTTAAGATAAAAATGTCTCTGTATATGTGAGGGATTGTGCTAAAAATATGAAAAAATGGATGAGCAATGCTTCTATGCTTTTCCTTTCAATACAAGTTGCACAAATCTTGAAGCAAGCGAAGGGGTAAGTAATCCCCATCTACCATTCATTAATGCTTTAATATTTGTGCAACTTTAAAAAAGAAGAGCACAGAAGCACCTCTCAAAATGGAATTAATCTAATATTGTCTCTTAGACCATTAGAGGGTGTCCATTGCCTTTTATATTGGATGCATGTAGCTAGGTCAGACAATGCTTGATGTATGAAAAATGGTAGCCTAGTGTATATTTTCTCCTCAGCCTCTAAATTGAGAAATTATGTATGATTAGTTGAGGTAGCTCACTGCTACGATGTCTTGCATTAATGCTTTGGATGCTAAATGAATGGAAATAGCAAGTTATCTTCGTAGAAGTATTAGTGTATGCGTGGATATGTTTTCTGTGGCACACGTAATATACTCTTCATAAATAAAGTCAAAATATTCTAAAACATGTTAAAAGGACTAGTGAAATTTATTTTATCACCTCTCTGTTTTTATGGTCATTCTTTTTCATAGTACTTTTCATGGTAAAATAACTCTCATCAACAAAAGTTAACAATTTTGCGATTTTGGAATTTCAACAGCATAGAGCATTCAGATATTTATAACTTTTCATTATAGCTCCAAATTGAGTGAGGTTTGCTTCTAAAAATTCTATGATTCATGATCATTCTGTTTGTGCAGTTAGATTTGGATTTTTGCCGCTGTTTTGCATTGTTGGTATTTATCTTTATGTTTGTTTGATTAGACAACACTTCCTATGAAACCATAGATGAGCAACATTAGAGGGAATTGTGTAGTTAAGCATGCATGTTAAATTAGTGGGTCTTTCGTAGATCATGACACCTAGTAAGTGATATGGCTTGCTTAGAAGATGCAAGTCCCTTATAATGGATGTTCTAGGAGTTGTAGGATTGGCCCTCACATCATTTTCATATGTATCATTCTCACATGCATCATCCTCATAAGCATCATTCTCATATGCATGACCATTCATGCAATGCTTGTATGTATGTTGTTTGTACTAAAGAATAGTAACTTTGGATTTATTTGCTTGTATCTATATCGACGATGGAGTGAACGCGTGGATCGTGGGACAATGTGAGAGGTTTGGGACTAGGTGACGTAATTGATACTCCGATCAACTAAAAGCAAAATCAACTGTTCAACAAGCAAGGCAAGCGCCCTCTTTTTATCATGTTGATCCCATATTTTACTGTGTCTATTTTGTTTTTATCAAAGTATTATGCATGCGTGTAATTTCTATAAAGATGCTATGTTGTGGGTATCGGTAATTGTAATCCTAAGAATTGTGAGATTTCCTTAATTATGTTGACATGAGAACTTTGTTGAACCCTAAGCTAGGTCTAGACATTATATGAATGTTGAATGGGTATAATCGAGTGATAATTGCATATGCTTAGCCATGCTATAGAAGTTAATAGGATGGGGACACAACTTGATCAAATTTTGGTTTATGTTGGACATGATTAAAGGTTGTGGATATTTTAGTAAAAATGAAAAAAAATTATGATTTAGACACGGCGCGAGATATATTATAACTGGATGTACAAGAGACGAACTTGTACAGTGCAAGGGATGGACTTGCATGTATTTTGGGGGAGATCTCACCTTAGTCAACCTAAGAACCGAACTTGATTCTATCAACTGAGTCAATTTGTGCAACCACAAGTGCTAGTATAGGATAGCCTTAACTTAGTACAGTAGTTGGGGCTTAGCGTTGCATTTTGTAGGCCGAAGTAGTATGGATGAACCGGGTGTACGGTGTCATTTTAGGTGCTCCCTTCACCGAGGCGTTTGGATCAAAGCATTCCAATACAACGGTGTATGCCTTGCTTTGGGGTAAAAGACGTGATGGGCGTAAACCATCGTTAGAACTGTGTGTTCGGATCTGGATTAGCGCGATGGGGCATAAACCATCGTGAGTATTTTGTGTACGGGCTAGATTTCCACCGTCATAGCAAGGGTGACATCATTGGAGCTAGTGCAAGGCTAAGACTCTAGCGAATGGAACAGTTTCGTTATAGTCTAGCAAAACAGGTACGGGAAGTATCACGTGGCATGGTTAATATGATTGCTAGAATGTGTCATGTGGGTAAAGTGTACACTCTCTACAAAGATTTAAATCTAATTAATTAGCCGTGCTCACGATCATGTGCACCTTGGGAAATAATGTCAAGTATAGTTTTGGTTTTGCAAAGATTTTAGAACATGTGTTGTACCGGGGAGGTACGTTCATATCAGGGAGGTATGTACTTAAAGCCATGGGTGGATGTGATTTACTCGCTATTCGTGGCCATGGAGGGTTGAAATGATAAAATTAAACTCTATTTGTTGTTATTAGTTTCATAACAATTGGTCTTTTCAAATTTCAATACTGTTTAATGTCCTACTCCATTGCAAATAAAATCTGCCATAGCTGAAAATAAACTTAGTGTAAAAGCTTATGCCTTTAGACTAACCTTGCATGTACATTTACTTCCATACAGTAAAGTCTTGCGCGTACATACGTGTACTCAATGTTGCTTGTTAACATTTATTCAGAACATGAGAGAAGGAATACATTCGCTTGGTTACCTCTACTTTCGGCAGTGATGGCCTATAAGGTCACGGCCGTACTCAGACATTTCCTATGGGTTTGTTTTCAATTGATGGTTCGCAATTTAAATTTTAGGCTGGTGGCCTACAATGTTCTTATAACTTTATTTAATTGGCCACATTTACTTATTTAATGTTTTTCCACTGTCTTTTGTTGCTGTAAGTAGGTGACGCATAATCTCTGTTCGAAACCGAATTCCTGGGTGGTTTCTGGGTCGTGACAAATGCACCGTAAAATTTCTCTTATCTTAAGTTGTCTTTTACTGAATATTTGCTATCGACCATAAGTGGGTGGTTTCTGGGTCGTGACAAATGCACCGTAAAATTTCTCTTATCTTAAGTTGTCTTTTACTGAATATTTGCTATCAACCATAAGTGAATGAAATATACTCTTTTTTGGAACTGCGTAAAATAAATAAACGAAAAAGGAAAAATCTATAGCAAACCTGGCCCAAGTCCACTGCCGGGTTCAAGCTCTTGCCACAGTCATACAAAAGATCACTCCTTAGTAAAGTAATTGCTCCTGTAAGAAGATCAATCTCCACCTGCATTTTCAGAAGATTTTGAACAGAAAAACTATCACGTATACTACATCTAACTACAATTGAACTGCAGTCGTGCAATTGACATTTAGCTAGGAATTTGGCGTGCACCTCACTTATACCAGCTCCATAGATCAGATAGCTATTGGAATCTTGGCCAGGTACCCAGTATGCACTTGCAGACAAATTAACATTATCCTGAGAGGCCTGCTTGAGAACATTGAATTAAATGCAGATCAGATATTAGCTGTTAGGTTTAGAGCACGGCAAAATAATGGAGACAATGATTTAACGTGGAAAAACCCTATCGGGAAAAACCCTATCGGGAAAAAACCACAGGAAACAATCTACTAAATGGTTTAAGGATTACATGTACATAGGGGTAGCTTATATAGCCAAAGAGTCCGAGTTGTAGAAGACTAGAACTAACAATCTATTTATATAGATAGTCTCCACGGACAAACAAGATATTCTATATACAGCATGAAGAGAAATCAGAGGGAGTTAAAATCACCTGAGAAATCAATGAATCCCATGAGACAGCGCCTGATTGCTGTTTGAGCTTATCCATGACTGGCTTTAATCTATCAATCAGCATGTTGCACGCCTCAAGGGTTGCTGCACAACTAGATTCAGACGCAGTGCTGGCAGTAGTACGTCCACCTTGGATTAAATTCAATGTATCAGCCTGTAGAACACACACTCTCTCAAGAAGGCCTTCACATCCATCAGGCCATAACTGTCCCAACGCAAAAGCCGTCATCTGCTGTACTTTCGTCCACAGTCCTTGCCCAATTTCGATTCCTCCAACCTCAACCACAATGGAGCCATCATTGAGCACAGAAACCCTTCCAGGAGCTGGCTTTGGTGCTACCTTGAAAACGAGGGGCACACAAGAGATACCCCGCTTCTGCCACTTACTGCGACTGTTAAACTGCTTAATTGATTCAGCTCGATGCAGGTAGCTCGAAGTCGTGGCTAATCTATCAAAAATAGAATGTAGCGTGTATGTAGAAGCTTCTCCTGCGCTTTCTGGGTAGAACAACACAAGACTATCATAAGTATGGAAATTCCTTTGCCTGACTATGCTAGCGTCGAGCGATAGCACTGAAGCAACATGATCAATGATAGCTTCAGCAACAAAAGATCCTTGTGTATCTCCAGGAGCACGCATTACTGATTTGGATGTATTGTTTGTTTTGCAGAGCTTGATGTCGAATGAGAGAGCACCCCAGTTGTACTTCTTCAGACCTGATATGATAGTGTCTGGTATTACGGGGCTTGCATCTGCAGATATACCAGCATTAATTAGTACATCTAGGTGCAAGGCTGTAATTTTCCCATCAGACTTGAAACCAACAGAGTAATAAGCTTTCACTGGGTGCCGACTCCCAATCATGATCATATCAGTACTGCGATTGAGATACATCCGCACGGGACGGCGTAACTTGTATGCACAAAGTGAGGCTGCCGTTGCAACCTGCGAAAGGATATATACATTGGATAATTCAGCAGCAACAGCTGATATGGTCGATGGTTTTGCTTTTCTTGGAAGTTAAATGGATGGTACATGAAGCCTAAATTGCCAAATCTAGGCTTAAAACTATCAATAAAACATTAATCATAAATATAATAATTCTTCGGATATTGGGTCATGAACTCATTGAGTGCATACTTGTGTTCTATGTTGTCCTTCACGTTCAATGTAGGTATATACTAGAAGTGATAATGCAATTGTTAATGTGGTGCAGTATCAATCTATATGAAATTATTATTGCTAAACATATAAATATAATAATATTTCAGTCAGAACACATGGGAAAGTTTTGGATTTGTTTTCTCAACTTAAATATCTCAAGAAAACGTCCTAAAACGAATAATAATGATTGGCAAATGCATGCAAGAACATTCTGAAAAAACACGAGAAAGGAGCTCGCAACAAAACGAGGAGCTTTTTGATAGCCCGTTCACTCGAGAAAGTCCTAAATTTGGAATTTCATCGAGTCACGCGCTTGTGAAAAGGGATCTAGAAGGGAAGTGCAACTGACCCAAAATAATAAAATAAAGTAAAATTAAAATTTTAATCTTATTTATGAATTTCATTTGGATTTTCATGATTTTTTTGGAATTTTCAGAATTTTCGGTATTTCTCAAAAATGTTTTTGTTGGTCTTTGTGTGGTTTCTCAATTTTAAATTCCAAATTCAAATAAAAAATATGTAGAAAATTTATTTAAATCCTAAACAATCTTTAGATCACTCCCAAAAAGTTTCATAAAATTTTGAAACCATTTAGTGCCTCTGAAAATTCAGAAATAGTAATAATCAAATGAAATAGAGGTACTGTTAGAATTTATATAAATTATAGGCACCTAATAATCCTCTGAAAAGTTTACCAGAGAATTAGGATTCCCTTAGACCCTCTCACAAAAAATTTAAGAAAATTTCAACTTTGTTTGCTAACTTAATTAAATGAAGGATTAATTTAGCCTAAAGTCAAAATATTTAAAACCTCCTTTTCTCTTTATTCTCCTGACTCTTGGACCCACCTGTAGTAACACGATGCTCTAGGACCACCTGAGAGTTCTCCCAGCCACTCACCCTCTGCCATGTGGCCCCCTTTCGGCCCTCTGCCAACCGAGCTTGGCCGTCTTGCCCCCTCCAGCCTGCGGCTCTGCTCTATGTGCGCGTCCAAAGCACCGTGTGCACACAGCGTCATCCCAGCCCCTCGCTCCTTGCACCCGCACTTCACGTGATGCAGGCCCCGATCGACTACTCCTAGCACACGACATTGCCGTCGCCCTTGTGCACACGAAAAGCTGTCTGGGAGACCACACCACGCGCCACGAGCACACCTTCATCCGTGCGCTCAGTGCACTGCAACGCCATGCCATGGCCATGAGCACCTTGCTTGCCTTGTCATGCTGCCCTATCTTTGCTATATCGCCCGCACCCATGCCTTGGCAGCCGAAGCTACGCACAACTGCTCCCCGATCTCACGCTGACTTCTGTTATGAATATGACTTGTATTGAATATGAGGGCCAAAGGCCACAATATATAGAGTACATGAGGGAAAGGAATAGGAATAGGACTCTATCTATAACAGGGACTTATCTATATCTATAACAGATAATATATCCTTAACACCCCCCCACAAATGCAAGGCGTATGCAATAGCATTGCATTTGGAAGGGATGAACTAAAATAGGAAAAATCCAAAGTCAAAGTCCTGAAGAAGCCGTCGTAGCATGTAACTCTTGAAACATCGAGCTGACGAAGAACAGCCAACGAAGAACCCAGTCGATGATGAAAAGTCGACGAAGAAGCCAAATCGACAAACCGAAGTCGAATGTAGGGCCGAGCCGACGAAGAAAAGTCGACGATGAAGCCAAATCGACGAACCGAAGTCGAATGTAGGGCCGAGCCGACGAAGAAAAGTCGACGATGAAGCCAAATTGACGAACGGAAGTCGAAGGTAGGGCCGAGTCGACGAAGAAGAACCGAGTCGATGGAGAAAAATCGACGAAGAAGCCAAATCGACGAAGAAAAGTCGAATGTATGGCAAAGTCGACGAAGAAGCCAAATCGATGAAGAAAAGTCGAATGTATGGCAGAGTCGACGAAAAAGAGCCGACGGGACAAGTCGACAAAGAAGAACCGACGAGGCCGACAAAACAAGCCGAGCCGAGGTATAAGAATTGACAGAAAAGAGTCGAGCCGATAGAAGAGCCGAGCGACGACGGAAGACAATCAAGATGCTAAAGACTTGGATGGACGCAACGGAAAACTACGAAAATATTAGGAAGCTAAGGACTTGGATGAAACAAAGCTGAAAACAAAAGACTTGATGGAGCTGAAAATCTGGAAGCCGAGCTGAAGAGATCGAGCTCCTCACGGAAACAACGCCCTAGATCCGGCGGCGGATAAAGATTGATGCCTGCCCGGGAGATCAGATTGCTTCTCCCGGGCACGGCGGCAGCGGAAAGATTGAGGCTAGGAGAAAAACCTAGGCTCTGATACCATGTTATGAATATGACTTGTATTGAATATGAGGGCCAAAGGCCACAATATATAGAGTACATGAGGGAAAGGAATAGGAATAGGACTCTATCTATAACAGGGACTTATCTATATCTATAACAGATAATATATCCTTAACAACTTCATCCTTTGCCATTAAGTTGAGCGCTGAACTCTCTCTTGGCTGGCTATAAAAGCCGAGGCAACCTTGCACCTCCCCTCCATACTCCTCTGACCGAGCTCCAATGTTGTCCAAACCAGAGAACCGTGCTGAACTCTGAATTCGTCACCATCGGTGATCCACTTCTAAATTGCTCAAGCATGAAGCACCCTTGCATGGTCTGAACCTTCTGGCCCCTCCAATTGCAGCTCTAGGAAGCCGAAGCTCTGCCACCACGACATCCTTCTTCCTCGCAGCCGGCCACTAGTGCCATCACTCCTCGGAGCTCCTCCCTCTCTTTAAAGTGCCAAAATGTGATCCCCAGACCACCTTGATAATTTCTCCACCTTGGCCTAGCATAAGCAGTGCTCCTTCAACCTCTTGGCCGTCGCCCCGCACCGCCACCGCCCGTGCACGTCGCCGGCTTGCCTCGGGCTTGCTCTTCCACCACCGAGTTGTTCCCCGACATCCCTGTGGCCTCCTCGTGCTCCTCAGCCCCCTAGCCCAGCCGCGCGCGCCACCCCTTCCCTGCCATCGGTGAGGCCGCACCACTATCCCCTGCTCCGCTGACATGTGGGCCCCCAATGTTAGCTTTCCTCTCTCACCCTTGCACACCAAGCCCCGGACAACCAGGCCCCACTCGTCAGCCGATTAAAAACTCACTTAAACTTGGTTTTTAATTTTGTGTGTATGATACGTTGGTCTAGTCGGGTTTATTAGGCTAACCATATCGGTTTGAGGGGTAAGACACTGACATGAAGGACCCCCTAGTCTGTTAGAAAGCGTATTTCCTATTTTGGGTGATTTTTCAAAAATGAGCCAATTCAAACCTTTATAACTTTTGCATCTTAGATCCAAATTTGGCCAAACAAATTTATAAATTCTTATAAAATTAGTGGCTTCCTAAATATGCAAAAACATTTAAAATTTGACTTCTGCACCGAATTTGAATTAAAATTTGAATGAATATTAGAATATACCCTAATATAAAATGTCTGCAAGTAAACTCCAAAATTGATGCAATAAATTTTGAAATACTCCTAGGGCCACAAGGGTTTCATTTATGTAAAAAATATTAGGAATTGGATTTAATTCGATCTAAACTCAAAAATGGTTTAGTTCCCAATGCTTACAAGATTAAAAAAAATGAATAACTTTTGCAAATAAGCTTCAAATCCAATGAAAACAACTTCAGAATATCCCAGAGGTCAGGACCCTCTATGAATGTTTGAATGGCTGCCTTTGCATGTATTAATCACTTGGACCCTAATAGGAGTTCTCCTATTTAATTCAAAACTCAAAAAAAAAGCATGACTCATTCTTAAGAACTTCAAAATTTGGTGAGATCAGCCTCTAGACCTTGGTAAGTTCTTTTTTCCCCTTGGAATGGTTTAGAGTCATTTTTTTTTGGTAAGTTGTCTCTTGTCCTATAGGGCTTGAGTCTATTAAAACATGGATAACTATAATATTCCCAAAAAAAACCTGAAAATTTAGAAAACAGTACTTAAACTCTTTTTATCACTAGAACCTTCTGTGTTTAAGTTTTATTTGAATTTGATGTTAATTATTTCGCTTGCTTCTTATTTCTGCTTTGCTTTAATTTACATGTAGATACCGATGTTGTAGAGACCACAATTGCAACTTCAACCCCGCTCAAGAATACTCCAAGACCCCCTTTTTGATCATGTTGATCCCACTATTTCACGGTGTTTATTTTGCTATATCAAATCTATGTATGCATTCATTTGTTTTTTCAGTAACTATTGCTATATTATGGGTACTGGTAGATATATTCTTAGCTTATGGAACTTCTTTTTAAATATTGACATGTAAACCTTGATAACCTTAATGTAGGTTTAGACATTATAAAAATATCAATTGGGTATAATTGAGTATATAAATGCATCTGCTTAGTTATACTTTTCAAATAGGAAAATGAATGGATGGGCATGCTATTCATTATGATTATAAATTCAGACATGTTGGGAAAATATAGTTCAGGTATTTTGGTATGAAAATGAAAATAAAATTATGATTTGACATCAGCAAGTTATGACAATAGCTAAATATGCAAGGGTTGGATTTGCACGTAGTGTAGGGGGAGTGTTCTCACCCGGGTCAGATTAAGGACCGAACGTAGTGTTGCATAATTCGAGATAATCAATGCAACCAAAAGTGTTATTATGGGGTAGCCTTAACCAATTAAGTTATCGGGTCTAACTTTGCACGTTGAAAGGTTGGGGTAGTACGGGCTTTCTAAGATGGATTGCTCGAAGGGGTGTCCACACTGAAGTGCTATAACAAACGTCTACCAATACAATGGTGTAAGCCTTGTTGTGGGGGGAAATGGTTATGGTAGGTGTGACTACCATGGTTGTGATGTGTTTGATAGGAGTGAACTGTCATGGTATTATGGGTGTGAATGTTTATTTCCGCCGTCATAGCAAAGGTTTGTCAGCATTGGGCTGGTGCAAAGCTAGATCTAGGTAATGTAAAGGTTTATACCATGACCTCATGGACACACACCAAAGAATGCATGAAATAGCGCCAAAAGGATGTTGGTCATGTCTTATGGGTAAAGATGTGGGCCTCTGCAGAGTGTAAAACTTTTCAAAAAGCTGTACCCTTGGTCATGTGAGACTTGGTGTACCAACAATAGTTGGATGATTTTGGTATTTTCATACAGGGTTGAATTGGAATATTTCTTGTAAAAGTCTTCATTTCATATTTAGTGACAAGAGTTGGCAATGGGCAAATTGTTACTCACATTCATGGACGATTATGAGTAAATATTTACGATGCTATTCTACTTGTTATTTATATATCAGTTAAAGCTTCTCTTAGAAATTTCACTTACAATCTATTATATGTTATTTATGCTCAATTTCGTTTTATGCAAACAAACCTGTTTGTCTTCCTTTGATATAGCCTGCATATACTATAACTTTGCAATACACTATAAGTCTTGCTGAGTACAAAATGTACTCAACCTTGCTGTTGTTGATATTCATTACAAATTGCCGATTTTATTAGTTAGGTTAGGGGTTGCTCTTAGGTAGTGACTGTTCTGATCCCTTTGGTCCGTAAAGATCTGAAAAGACTTCAGTAGACATCTCACGTCCAGCTTTTCCATGGCCTATTGCTACTACTTAAGTGCTTAAATTATCATATGGCTCCCCACCAGCTGATCCAAAATTATACTGTAAAGCTCTTGAGTCCTAATCATATGACATGGCATGAATCACCGAACCTGCACTCAAGAAGAGTAATGCTTTCAACTAGAACATGAAAAAGTAACTCTATTGGTTTTAGTTAGTCTTTAGGACGGAGTGGAAGAAGGGCAGACTCTCGAACGAGAAAAAAGATCCCTTCAAAAGAATTGAATAAGGAGTGGTATGAGGTGAATTCTTTAAATTTTTTGAGGATGAGACTGACCGTCATAAAGGGAGCTCCTCTGATAAAAATAGACATGTAGAGGTCTCATTAGCCAACAAAACCCCTTAAGTTGGACCAGACAGGTGCAGGTACAATTCTTTCTTACCTAAAGGCCCACTTGCTGACCTACTTCTCCATAACCTTCACAGCCTTTACTCTAGCTCTCTATGTTAAATTATTTTAACATAATATGGCCCATGTAAATTATAGAAATATTCTTATAGTTAAAAGGTCTAATGTGATGGTTGCTAGACTAAAAATATTGAGAACCTATGGGTGTAATTCCCTCTCCTCTCTCTTCAAAAATGTAACAAACAAGTTGTGTGCTAATAACAGTCGCACGCGTACAATATCGGTTTATGTAGGCATGCACATACAAGTGATGAATGCTTCATAATATTGAAGTTACTAGTGCTACTATTTTGTTGCATGCATGGTGCTTCAATTTCAAGTGCTGAATATTAAAGCTTACTTATTTCATGAAACTAAATGTGCATTAAATGATGCAATAAATGATGGAGTTTTATGAAAATAAACGTGCATTGAATGATGCAATAAATGTAAGTAAAGCTTATGTATGCAAATCTGGATGGCTTGTGGCTTGACTATATATACGCATCAAGTCATAGCAATTGAGAAACACGAATTGAGCACAAGCCAATATATTACACACATAAAAGAAAAGGACCTGAAAGTTCTCTAACAATTGAGGGAACTCTAAAGGTTAAGACGAAAGAGAGGAGAGAAAAATAAAACTCAATAAGCAAGGCCTTGCTAATATGTCTCAAGGAGGGTTTGTGCTTTTGTACATATAAAAGATGATTTGTATTTTTGTACATACAAAAGTTGCTTTTCGGTTGAATCAAAATTGCTAAATGATCTTATAGCTTCTGCAATTTATCTTACGGTAGTCTTTTTGGTTTGTTTTATTGGATTTGCTTAGTCCGAAAACTAACCATGAGGTCATGCATGTGAACTCACATTTTTAGAAGATAATAATCTAAAATAAAAATTCTCCTTCAGAATAAAACTTTTGGATTATTTGGACTAGTGTTCTCAAGATGTTAGATTCTCACATTGAATGATCTGAATGCCTTTCCACCAAAGCCTCCTCCAACCCTTCTTGTAATGACTCGCACATTGCTGAATGGAATGCCGAGGCACTTAGCTATGACACTCTGTGCAAGCTCAGGGCATTGTGATGAACTGTAGACTATCATAGTGTTATCTTCATCTGGAATTGCTAGTGCTGTCTGTGTTTCCATATAGAAGTAGTACTGAGAGGCAAGTTTTACCTGCAATCATCAAATCACATACATTATTACATGATACAAGACACAAGCAATTCGATACGATGAAGTAGCATTTGTATTATGGGAACTGGTAGTTATGGATCTTATTATAGAACTTACAGAAAGTTGCATCACTTAAGTTTCAAACTTTTATACATGGCAATATGTTATTTATAATTGCGATTTTAGTTTGTAAATTAAGTGGTACGTATCAAAAACTGTTTGAAAAGTCTGTTTTAACAACACCTGTTCATAATTTAAAAATTGTAAGGACTACGTTGTTATAAGGAAAGCAAAAGTGCCGTGCACTAGAACAGTATCAGGAGTTTCGTCTTTTGAAGTTTGCACACTGGTCTAAATCTACTTTTGAATGCTCAAATGCGATACTTTCTTTCTGTATCGTTATAATTTAATAATAGTTATGGTTCACTTCAAAATAGGTTCCATAGAAAATCAAAATGAAGAAATTTGGATAGTTGTGTCGAACTGTTAACACAGAAGAGTATCTCGTAACTTCCACTCATTTTTCAATAAAGCAACTGAGATGACATTATGAGAAGGTCTCAAAAGGATGTTCAAATTAGCATACTTCTGCTGATAGGATCTTATGATCAGCTTCTGCCATGCCCTTGGAAAAATCACCGACTTGTTTTGGATACATGTCACAGGGTACTTTGAAATAGCTATTGTTTTGCACAGCTTGTTCCACGGTTAAGATGGGTGTCTTCAAATCTTCCGTGCCATATTCAACAACCACCTGTTTTGCTGCCAAGTCAGCATATCTCTGTGTTTCTGCGATCTGAGATAAAGTTTATTTTTTAGTGACATGAGTATGGAAGAAAGGAACATACGTAAATTTTCATAAATCTCTTTTATTATAGAATGGTTTATTGTTGAGGCAGCAGTAAAGACCGGGAGCGAATATGGAAAAGATGAAAAGGATAGTACCACAACACCAAGAGCTTGTCCAGCAAACTCAGAAATTGGAGCACCAAAAAGAGGTTCATCCCCAAACATGAAGGTTGATCCAATATTCTGCCCTCCACTTGGAATATCCTTGGCAGAAACAACTGTGATGATCTTCTCTGCTGCTAAAGAAGGCTTGAATTTAATACTCCTGACATAAGCAAGAGGTCGCGTGCTGTAAATAAATTCTCCATATAGGCAATTCTTCGGAGCAGGAATATCATCTACATATATTGCCTCCCCTGCATTACACAAAAGGAAAATTTACCTATAATCCTACAAGGACACTTTGGGAAAATCATCTAGATTGTATTAATAATTCTGATGATGTAATGTAACCACATACCAGAAGCTTGAAGCTCGACTCCATACTTCTTAATTGGCTCGCCAACTGGTTTATATTCATCACTGGAAATTGTGTCTTGACGTGAAGACAACGACAGGTTACAAAGATCATCTGTATCACCAGAATTACCAGAACTAATGCTCAGAGTTTTTGCAGGCTCTGTTATGCATTTGGCAAGTGGAGATAGGAAAGTGAAGAGAAATCCAACAGCCACACTGACTCTGTATTCAGGATGTGATGTTCCTTCCATTGGTACAATTGTTTGTCTAAGTAATTGAACTGCTTCAAGTATAACCGATGGAGTGAGCAATTTTCCAGTGAGATGATCCTCAACCTTCCTTGCTCTAACAGCATGTTCCGTTCCATAGGCACCAAAAGCCAATCGCAGGTTACTCAATACAAGATCACCTGATGATTCACCCAAGGAAACATGTCCCAAGAAAGCAGAATTAACATATGAAACAGCATTGCCAAGAGGACGAGGCGCTGCTCGGTAAGTTTCAAAGATCAAACTAGATTCTTTCTGAGAATCTGAGATCCAATGTGGAATAAATATGCTCAGGAGTAAAGTACTCAAATCAAGAGAGCGCTGCTCTAGAAACTCTTCCAATGTAACATGCAGTGTTTCTGAAGCAACCTGAAGACAAACAGTTGAACCAGCACCAAGAAGTATGGTTGCAATGTCTGAGGGAAATGGGTATTTTTGTGCCAAAATTATGTTTCCACCAATGCTTGCTGTGTTTCGGACAAATGGTGTAGCCACTTTGCTCATGTGCTCAGCAAGTTTTCTGAAAACCACACTTCCATATGGAGAGGCTATGGATTCATTTTCTTTCTTGAGTATCTCGATCGTCCTAGAAATTGGTGTAGCTGCTCCAATCTCAATGCCCTCATCTTTCCTGGCAATAGCAGAAAGTTCTGGAATACCGCTTATGTCAATATATTTATTATAAAGGTCTTGATCCTTGTATACACCAGCACTCGTGTTCGCAACGACCACTTTGACAGAGCATTCGCTAAATATGCTAGAATTTATTAAATCATAATACTGTTTAATACTTTTAGGATGATACCATCCTTCCCAGGAGGCTTTAACATTAGCATCATTCAGATAATCTAGCGAAGATTTGATCTCAGATTTCAGAGTCTCTGGGAAAGTGCAGATTCCACCTCCAAGTGTGTAACTTGGCAGGTTGCTAACATCTGGATTCTTATCGCCTTTCTTCCAGAATATGTTAAGGCCTAAATCCTCTAAGTCAACATCTGATGCAAAACTTTTGCAGGCATCAACAATCGGTCGGTAACCAGTGCATCGACACAAGTTTCCTGAGAAAGCCCTTTCTGCTTCGTATACTGTTAGCTTTGAGAACCCATTTGGTGGTTCAGGCTTCTTTGATTTGTCAGCATTGACAAGGGAAGAAAAAATAGACATGCACATGCCAGGGGTGCAGAAGCCACACTGAGAAGCATGAAACCCAGACATTCTTTTCTGAATAGCATGAAAACCATCATGGGTATTCCCCAGACCCTCAGTGGTGATAATTGAACAGAAATTTATACTGTAAAGAAGTGTTAGGCATGAACTTGCAGTAAATTCAGTCACTTCATCTGTCCCTGGATTATACTTCGCTATAAGGACTACACATGCCCCACATCCACCTGCAATAAAGCGCAATAATATGAACCACAACATGTTATACCTTACTATCTATCTCAGGTGTGCTAGAACTGGGTGTGTTCTTGGCACTGTTAGCACACCAGGGGCTTAATGTCATTCTGGGCATGGACCGATTAGCAAAGAACCAGGGGCCCACTTCAAAACTCAATTCGCGACGACAGTTATCAGCGTAGCTTTTTTCCGTGACTAAGTTTCTTTTAACCGATCACGGATTAGATTGACATGGTCCTCAGCTTCTTGTATTATCGTTGGTCCAAAGAATTGCCTTTCACCTACCTCAGACCAAAACAGAGGTGTTCTGCACTTTCTCCTATAAAGTGCTTCGAAGGATGACATTTAGAGACTTGTTTGGTAGCTGTTGTTGTAGGAGAACTCGGAAAAAGCTAAGCATTTCTCCCATTTTGTGTAGTAGGACAGCACACAAGTTCTCAACATGTCCTCCAGAGTTCGATTTGTTCTCTCAGTTTGCCCACTTGTTTGGGGATGATAAGTTGTGCTGAATCACTTGGTCCCGAGGAGCTCGTGTAAGCTCTCCCAAAACCGAGAGGTGAATTGCGGACCACGGTCAGAGACGATGACCTTCCGAACACCATGAAGTCGAACAATATTGTTCATGTCAAACTCAGCAAGTTTGGCTCCAATATAAGTGATGTGCACTGGAATAAAGTGAACCACTTTAGTCAAACGGTCGACAATAACCCAGATGGAGTCATGACCGTTGGACGTCTTTGGTAGGCCAGTGATGAAGTCCATGCCAACTTCATCCCACTTCCACTCAGGGATCTTCAAGGGTTGGAGAATTCCTGCGGGTCGTTGATGCTCCGCTTTCACGCATTGGCACACGTCACAAATAGCAACATGCGCGGAAACGTCTCTTTTCATACCAGGCCACCAGAACTTTTCACAGCGGTCCTGGTACATCTTGGTACTCCCAGGGTGGATTGAAAGTGGAGACTCATGGACTTCTTTTAAGATCACCTCTTTGATTTCTTGGTCATCTAGAATAAATATTTGTTGTCCATGTATGACCAATCCATCAGCATTCTCAGAAAATTACAATGGTGCACCTTCTTTCACTTGCGCTTAATCTTAGCCACTCCACCATCTTTGAGATGGACGTCTTTGATTTAAGACCCTAGAGTTGGTTGTAGGCCAAA
The DNA here is from genome assembly GCA_036346355.1 of Rhipidocladum racemiflorum. Classification (NCBI taxonomy): domain Eukaryota; kingdom Viridiplantae; phylum Streptophyta; class Magnoliopsida; order Poales; family Poaceae; genus Rhipidocladum; species Rhipidocladum racemiflorum. Next base: position 17,503,340 of record CM070582.1, read on the forward strand.
GTTGCAACATACCCTTTTTTAACTACTTCCAAGTTGAGTCTACAAAATTCATCAAGTAATTGTGGCTGACTGACGATGTTTAAGGTATTGATAGTGTGTAGCTTTCGACTAAGTCATCAGCTGCAAAATTTTCTTTGCCATGATGGTAATAAATGCCCAGATCATAATCCTTGATTAATTTAAGCCATCTTCTGTAACATCCCAAAATTTTGCTTCTCTTAAATTCATGTGTGATTTGGCACTTTGGTGAATTTTTGGAATTTTCTGGAATTTATTTGGATTTATTTGGAATTTATTTGAATTTATTCCATTTTGAAATAATTAAAGAATTTAAATTTGCAAATAAATTTTTGTTGGAAATATTTTATTTGAGTCCAAAATGATCCAAAATATTTTCCAGAATTTTTCGAATTTTTACGAGTCATTTGCTATTTTTAATGAATTAAATGAATTCGGGAATTATTTTAAATATTAAATCGCTGGAAAATCCAACTCGGTCAAGTACTGTTCATCCGACCGAGTCGGACTCGAGTCCGACCGAGCCGATTGGCTCAACCAAACCAGCTCCCAACCCTAAGCGATCCGGCCGTTGGATCAAGATCCAACGGCTGAGATCCGCCCGACCCCGACCCGAGCCGTGTCCGGACCGGACCCGGTCGCGCCGCGCGATCGTGGCCGTTGGTTGTGCCACGTGGACGGCCACGATTTCGTCGTCTTCCCGAGTCCGAGCTGGACTCCGCCGCCGCGCCCGCCGCCGTAGCAAGTTAGGTTTCCGTTTTCTGCACGGACGCCGAGGCTATTTAATGCCCGGGGCATACCCCGAGGACCGCCGTGATTCCGCGCCCTCCCTTCTCTACTTCACCGAGGCTAAGTCGCCGCCGTTTAGCCGTGCGAGCTCGCCGTAGTTGCGCGCTGCTCCGCCACGGTCTTTGCTTCGTTCATGCCGCCGTCCGCCGTCCCCTGCCCGTTGACCTCGGTCCGACTCACCGCGACGAGGACGCACCCGAAGGACCCTTCATCTCGCCGAGCAACCCGGAACGCCCGTTGGGCTCGCTGTCGTCTTCAACTCCGGCAGCCGTGCGCCACCACGGCCATCAGCCTCGCGAGCTCTGTGCACCGTCGGATCCAGATCGGACGGTTGAGGTGAGTTCACGTGTTCCAAACCCGATTAGATCTGGACCGTTGGATCAAGATCCAACGGCTCACAATCGCCACGTGCCGTAGCAGTGCGAGTATAGGATTAGATCTGGACCGTCCGATCTAGATCGAACGGCCCACGAGCATCGAGTAGTTTCAACGTATTAAACCCTGGATCCAATCCGCGCCGTTGATTTTCAAACCAACGGACGAGATTGCGCCACGTGTCGGGAAGTTGGACCGACGCGGTCAGCGCCGTCCACGCGCGCGTGCGTGTGACGCTGACACGCGGGGCCCGCGTGTCAGAGGGCCCGCATGTCAGTGGCTAACCCAGCCAAGCGCTGACGTCAGCGATGACGTCACCCGAGTGGGCCCACATGTCAGTCACGTGAGCCGTGGACCGAGTCCACCGTGGACCCGAGCCGAGCGTGGACCAAGCCCATGGACCGGCTGACGTCAGCAGGCCAATCAGGAGCTGCCACGTGTCCATGCTGACGCAATAATTAATTTCCGAAAAAGAAAATGATTTGTTAATTCGAATAATGATTTCAAATTTAGATTCAAACTTCAAACGCTTATAACTTTTGCGTTTCAACTCCGATTTGAGCGATTCAAATTTCTAAATTTGTATAAAATTAAGATCTACCTAAATATAAATTTTATTTAATTTTTGGACTAAAGTTTTTCTCTGTAAAATTATTTAATTGATTATTTAAACTTTAAATAATCATAACTTTTGCGTTTTAACTCCAAATTTGATTTATTCCAGTTTCTAAAAATCCAGAAAATTATGTTCTCTCTGTTTATGGATTTTATTTGGAGTTTTGGGATCTTTTGCATAGTGTTTATTTGTGTATTTGCTATTTGCACGCTTTACGAGTAGACGTTGAAGTGCTTAAGGATTCGAAGGAGAAGTGTTGACTCAGGATCCAACTCAAGACCAAGAGCAAGTGCTTTTTGAAGGCAAGTTGTGCTTTGACCATGTTGATCCTATTTCGAAATCTATTTTGATTTAAACTATTGCATGCTAGTTCAATTAGAAAGATACTTTGTTTAAACATGGGGGTTAGATAAATACCAATTTGCTATATGACACCTTGATTACTTAAGTATGTGCCATGACCCTTTGTCACCCTAGTTGTGGTTTACTAGTTGGACATTATTAAATTGCCAACATGGGTTTAGATCGTTGTAGTATACTGCTTAGACCTGCTACGTGCTCATAATATGATTTTGGACAATCAAATGTTAATATTGACTTAATGATATATTGAACCTGTTTTGGGAAAAGTATCATGTGATGTTGATGGCACGTGGTGCATGGTAATCAACTGGGGTTTGATAAACGATTTTGACCGGCATGTGGCAAGAGTAATCAGGTGGGCCGGTTGTGGCATTGGGAGTGTTGATTTGGTTTCGGGTAGTCTTGCCCTGGTCACTCTAAGGACTTAACCTTGCAAGCCTTTGAACTGGGTCATACTTGCAACCACATGGCTGGAATGGGACGGCCCTAGTTGACTAAGTCGCTAAGGACTCACTTGTGGAGCCTCGTGGTGTCGATTACACCTTTTGTGTGATTGTACGGGGAGCGTATCGTGGTCGTGGCCAGTACCCATCTAACGGTGTGTTGGTCCCATACTTCGCCTTGGCTAAGGGAAGGGATGGTGTAGAGCACGAACCGGAGAGGACCACCTGTGTTGTTTGAGGCTTCCGAAAGGCTTTGTTATGATCGCTCATTCGCATACTCTTGTATGGCGATTCACGGCTGACGTGGTGAGTGGATTGTATCTTGTGGGTAAAGTGCATAACCTCTGCAGAGTGTAGAATCTATTTGAATAGCCGAGTCCACGGTACTGGACATTGCTCGGGAATTACAGTCAAGGGTTAGTTTTTCTGAAAATAACTTGGTTTTGAAAAGATGGGTTGGTTTAACAAGGAAGATGATGGAAATGTGGTTTAGGATGGGGAAAAATGTCTACTAAATTTCCTGAAAAGTTATTTATGCTTTACTTATTTCTACTGCTTTCGAATCTACTTTTATTACTTGTCAAAAGCTGTTTACTGCAAATATACCTTGAGCCATTCCTTTGTACCAAGCCATGCATATAGTATATTAGCTTGCATTCTGTGCATGACTTGCTGAGTACCAAGTACTCACCCTTGCCCCAATACAATATCAGTTGAAGAGGAGATTACGCCAGCTTTGGAGGAGGAACTCCAAGAGGACCCGTCTACTTAGGGATGCGAGCCGGTCGGTTACTGTGGTATACTGGATGGCGCCACGAAGTTTATTTAATTTTCCGCTGCTGTTATTTCCCTTTTAATAAGTTTCGCCTTGCAAGGCATATATTTGTAACTCGGCCATAAGGTCGAGTAACCCTTTGATTATTTAAATAAAGTACTTTGATAGTATCGTTTGGTATGATTGTGATATATACCGATGTTAAGACTGTGTGCACTAGCGCGTTCCTGGACTAGTGCTGAATACACAGAGGGTCCGGATTTGCAAATTCGGGGTCCCGACAGAGGTGGTATCAGAGCCATACTTGACTGTAGGCTCAACCCTAAGCTAGAATGGTCGTAGTGAGGATAAAACCTATTTTCTAAAGCTAAAAATTTGTGAAGACAAGAAATGACATCTCGACTTATCCCCTTCTCTCTTTTCTGGTCTCTTGCTGAAATTTTCCCTTACCTTGTCACAATTTAAAAATTCCGGGTTCTTACGTAAAGCACTCTTGTGACAGATGGAGGAAGAGTTCAACTACGTTGATCTAGGAGTTGGTCACGCTGCAGAACTTTGGCATATGCTACAGACTCTCGGAGATTTTGAGAAGCCCCAATACCAAGTGGAAGTGATCAGACAAGCAGGATTGATCAAGGCTTGCGACGTGAGGATTGAGGTACCTGCTAGGAAAAAGGGCCCAGGCAATCGCCCGATACACTGCACTGCCAGGAGATCTACAATGCAGATGGGTATCCAAGAAGTATCACGACGAGCAATGCGGCACATTACCCGTATCTACGCCAGAGAGTTGGAGAGCACGGTGTTCCGTTACCATCCGCGCAGCGATAACCTTCTCGACCCGAAGGAGATTCAGGATGAGGATGCCACGACTACACAGTTGGCACGATTCGTCGTCGCCCAGGAGGATGTACTAGATAATACAAGCAAGGAGCTACAGAAGGCCCGCAAGGAGATCACGACAGAGAAGAACAGATGGCGGGAAGCTCAAGAGTATGTGGCACACCTTCTACGAAGGATTGACGAGTTGGAGATGACTTTGTACGGACCAGACCCAGAGCCAGTACTCGAGCTACACGAGCCAGATCCAGAGGAGTCAGATCTCGATGAGGACACTGCTTCTTCGACTACCACAGATGACATAGTCGCTGGACATGGCGATCGTTTCGCGCCTATGCCGCAGCACCCGTACCCAGGCCGTGGAGGTTTTCTCGATGAGTGAGCATAGGTTCTATAGTGAGACTCCTTCGCCGAGTCGCGTCATAGAATAAAGAGTTACCCTTTAGGCGTTAGATTCCAGAGTTAGTTCGATTTGGATTTGCTTTGTTTGCTGAGTGTGCAGTATGTGTTGCAAGGCCCTTAGGCATTGTAAGCAGCCATACCAAGTTATTAATAATAAAGATGGACCTTAAAGTTACCCCTTTCACCCCGCATAAGCCCCATATTACTTGTCTATTCTTGTTTCCCTCTCATCTCTAAACCTAGAGCAAATCGACAGATGGTGAACACCCGTGGAAACTTTGGAAGCAATGGGAGTGGTTCTCGCCCAGCAGAAAACCCCAATGATAGAGCACCAGCACCGCCAGATGATATGCAGAATTTTGGAGCATTTCTTGCTGCTCAGACTCAGTTGATGCATGCTATGATGCAACAAATGCAGCACGTCACTGCTCAGGCCACAGCCAATCCAGTTAATCAAGGACCACGCCAGAATACAAGGCTGTCAGAGTTCATGAGGACTCACCCACCCACTTTCTCTGGGAATGCCAATCCATTGGAGGCCGATGATTGGTTAAGATCAATTGAGAGGAAGCTACACATAGCTCAATGCATAGGGAATGAGAAGGTACTTTACGCTTCTCATCAGTTGGAAGGAACAAATTGAATGGTGGGAGAACTTCGTGCACGCAGAGAACCCTCAAGATATCACTTGGGAAGAGTTCACACGCATTCCGACAAGATCACGTGCCTGAAGGAATCATGGACCTTAAGAAGGAGGAGTTCAGAGCATCAAGCAAGGTAATCACCGGTGGTCGACTACGAACAAGTTCACACAATAGCACGCTACGCACCGAGGATGTAGCGGCAGATAAATCCAGGCAGCCTCGTTTTATGAAGGGACTTAACTCAGGATTGCAAGTTGGGTTGATCACCCACACCTTTCCAGATTTCCAAGAGTTGGTGAATAAGGCGCTTATTCTTGAGGACAAGCGCAAGGAACTGGATGAGAACAGAAGCGCAGGATGCAACAAAGAAGGATCACGCCAGGAACGCATAGCGGCGCTTGAGAGTTGCACCAAATCAATTCTTGATTCCAACCACGAGAATGCAACAAGGACACCCTCCCGGCACCAAGACCTGCCAATCAAAACTACGGACCCAGCCCCGCTTAGAAACGCTACCCTGTGCAACAAGAAGGAACAAGTGAGACGTTACAATCGCAACGAGCCGTGACACTTTGCCAACAGCTTGTCCAAAGAAGACAGCGAGAGTGACCCCGCTCGCTTCAATCTAGGAACCACCCAGCTAGGGCGCCAAAGATCAGGAGCCACACCCTGCAGGCCGTGGTGAGAGGCCGAGTCAACCATGTCACCGCAGATGCACTGCGAAATGCTACTGACGTCGTCTTGGGTAAGTTACTTGTTAACTCAAGACTGCAATGATTTTGTTTGACTCGAGCTTCGCATTCGTTTGTTTCGCAAGGCTTTGCTACTAGAAATGATTTAAGGATTGCAAGACTTAAGTGCATGCTTTTAGTTCAAACCCCTGGTTCCGAACTCCGAACGGAAGTAGGATGTTCCGGGGTGAGAATATTAATAGATGGAATAGAGTTCCTAGCAAACCTTATAATTTTGGAGACCCAGACCTTAGATGTTATATTGGGAATGGATTGGTTATCCAAGCACAAGGTCAGTATTGGATTGTGGACGAAGGACTATCTCGATTGAGAGCCCGTGTGGGAAGAAAGTGGAATTTCAAGCCACCGCAGCTAGAGATGGACAGCTTGATGGTTAACGATACCAAGGCAATCAGCATAGAGGATGTCCCAAAGTAGTGAATGAGTACCGATGTTTTTCGAGGATCTACAGTATGCCGCCAGACGAGGACATAGAGTTTGTGATAGAGCTTGTACTGCACAGACCGATAGCAAAGAGACCCTATCGGATGTCTACCGAGGAGTTGGTAGAGATGAAGAAACAGCTAGAAGAGTTAATGGAGAAAGGATTTATCAGACCGAGTTCGTCGCCGTGGGGAGCACCAGTTTTGTTTGTCAAGAAGAAGGACGGGAGTTTCAGGATGTGCATTGACTACCGTGCACTCAATGAAGTCACCGTAAAGAATAGGTATCCGCTACCCAGGATTGATGATTTGTTTGATCAGTTAAGAGGAGCCGGAGTTTTCTCCAAGATTGATCTGAGATCGGGATACCATCAGTTGAAGATCCGATCAGAGGATATTCAAGATCGCATTCTCGTCAAGATATGGACATTACGAGTTCTGATTATGTCCTTTGGGCCGATTTAATGCGCCAAATTATTTCATGAATATGATGAATAAGGTGTTCATGGAATATTTGGACAAGTTTGTCGTCGTGTTCATAGACGATATCCTGGTCTACTCCAAGACAGAGGATGAACATGCCGAACACTTAAGGCGAGTTTTGGAAAAGGCGAGGAACAAAGCAACTTTTCGCCATGTTCATCAAGTGTGATTTTTGGAAGGACAAGGTGGAGTTTCTTGGACATGTAATGACCTCAGAGGGAGTCGCCGTGGTTCCAAGCAAAGTAGAAGCTGTGTTACATTGGGAACAACCAAATACGGTGACCCGATTCGGAGTTTCCTTGGAATGGCGAGGATATTACCGCCGTTTCATCGAAGGCTTTTCGACAATTGCGAAACCTCTTACGCAATTGCTGAAGAAGGAAAAGAAGTTTGCATGGACGCCGGAATGTGAGAAAGGATTTCAGAGTGAAGAAGCGATTGACATCAAGACCGGTGTTAGTTCTACCTGATGTTGCTCAAAGCTTCGATATTTATTGTGACGCATCGCGCCAAGGACTTGGATGTGTCTTGATGCAGAATGGAAAGGTCGCCGCTTATGCATCAAGGCGATTGAGGCCGCATGAGGAAAATTATCCGACACATGACCTAGAGTTAGCCGCCGTAGTGCATGCCTTGAAGATATGGCGTCACTATCGATTGGAAAGCAGATGTGAAGTATATACGGATCATAAGAGCCTTAAGTACATATTCACCCGATCGGATCTGAATATGAGGCAAAGGAGATGGTTAGAGTTGATCAAGGACTATAATGTTGGAATCCATTACCATCCCGGGAAGGCCAACGTAGTTGCCGATGCCTTGAGTCGGAAAAGCCATCACCGTGAGTACGTTGCTAGCCACAAGTCGGGATGAGTTATGTGAGGATTTCGAGAAAATGAAGATTGAGGTTGTACCTAGCGGATTCTTGGCCGCATTGGAAGTAAAGCCTACCCTAGAGGATCAGATCCGAGAAGGACGGAAGGATGATGACAGATCCGCAGGATTAAGTCCATCAAGGAGGAAGGCGAGGCGGAGGACTTCAAATTGGATGAACGAGGCACGTTGTGGATGAAGGATCGGATTTGTGTGCACGACAAGGAGGAGTTAAAGCGATCGATTTTGGAGGAAGCCCATGACTCCAAGCACTCAATTCACCCTCGAAGCGCCAAGATGTATCAGATCTCAAGGAGAGATTCGGTGGCCAAGTATGAAACGTGAAGTTGCCGAGCATGTTGCATTGTGCGACGTATGCCGTAGAGTCAAGGCAATGCATCGAGACCAAAGCAGGATTGCTACAAATTACTGAAAATACCTCGAGTGGAAGTGGGAGGAAATCGGAATGGATTTCATTACCGGTTTGTCAAGACTCAAGGAGGTTATGACTCCATATGGGTTATAGTGGATCGCTTGACTAAAGTAGCCCATTTTATCCTCGTGAAGACCACTTACTCGGGAGATAAGTTAGCGAGTTGTACATGATCGGGATTGTCTGCTTGCACGGAGTGCCAAAGAGGATTGTATCGGACAGGTACCCAATTTACCTCAAGGTTACGGAATAAGTTGCATGAGGCCATGGGAACCCGTTTAAACTTCAAGATGCCTTATCATCCACGCAGACGGATGGACAGGCCGAAAGAGTCAACCAGATTTTGGAGGATATGCTAAGAGCTTGTGCATTAGCTTATGCTACCTCTTGGGATAAGAGTTTGCCGTATGCCGAGTTCGATTACAACAATAGTTATCGAGGCTAGTTTACGATGTCACCTTTTGAGGCCTTTGTATGGTCGACCACTGTCGGACGCCATTGAATTGGAATGAGACCGCGAGCGCCGTGTCTTTGGGCCTCGATATTCTTCAAGAGGAATTTGAAGAGCAGGTCGCCATGATTAGGGAAAGGTTGAAGATAGCCCAATCTCGACAGAAGAGTTATCTTGACAATCGTCGCCGGGATTTGAGTTTTGAACCGTAAGACTTTGTTTACCTCGAGTTACGCCTCTCAGGGGAGTTAAGAGGTTCCATGCCAAAGGGAAACTTGCACCCCGTTATGTTGGACCATTTAAGATTTTGAGCCGCAGAGGCGAAGTTGCTTATCAGCTGGAGTTGCCACAGTCGTTAGCAGGGGTACATGATGTATTCCATGTGTCCCAGTTGAAGAAATGTCTCCGAGTTCCTGAGGAACAGACACCGCTAGAGTCAATTGAGTTGCATGAGGATTTGACTTATAAGGAACATCCTGTGAGGATTCTAGACACAATGGATCGAGAAACTAGAAACAAGTCAACCCGTTTCTGTAGAGTTCAGTGGAGCAACCATGCAGAGAGCGAAGCGACTTGGGAGCGCGAAGAGGATTTGAAGAAAGAATTTCCAAACCTATTCCTTTAGTGAGCCCTGAATCTCGGGGACGAGATTCTATTAAGGGGGGGAGGTTTGTAACATCCCAAAATTTTGCTTCTCTTAAATTCATGTGTGATTTGGCACTTTGGTGAATTTTTGGAATTTTCTGGAATTTATTTGGATTTATTTGGAATTTATTTGAATTTATTCCATTTTGAAATAATTAAAGAATTTAAATTTGCAAATAAATTTTTGTTGGAAATATTTTATTTGAGTCCAAAATGATCCAAAATATTTTCCAGAATTTTTCTGGAATTTTTCTGAGTCATTTGCTATTTTTAATGAATTAAATGAATTACTGGGAATTATTTTAAATATTAAATCGCTGGAAAATCCAACTCGGGTCAAGTACTGTTCATCCGACCGAGTCGGACTCGAGTCCGACCCGAGCCAGTTGGCTCAACCAAACCAGCTCCCAACCCTAAGCGATCCCGACCGTTGGATCAAGATCCAACGGCTGAGATCCGCCCGACCCCGACCCGAGCCGTGTCCGGACCGGACCCGGTCGCGCCGCGCGATCGTGGCCGTTGGTTGTGCCACGTGGACGGCCACGATTTCGTCGTCTTCCCGAGTCCGAAGCCGACTCCGCCCGCCGCGCCCGCCGTAGCAAATTAGGTCTCCGTTTTCTGCACGGACGCCGAGGCTATTTAATGCCCGGGGCATACCCCGAGGGCCGCAGTGATTCCGCGCCCTCCCTTCTCTACTTCACCGAGGCTAAGTCGCCGCCGTTTAGCCGTGCGAGCTCGCCGTAGTTGCGCGCTGCTCCGCCACGGTCTTTGCTTCGTTCCGCCGCCGTCCGCCGTCCCTGCCGCCGTTGACCTCAGATCCGACTCACCGCGACGAGACGCACCCGAAGGACCCTTCATCTCGCCGAGCAACCCCGAACGCCGTTGGGCTCGCTGTCGTCTTCAACTCCGGCAGCCGTGCGCCACCACGGCCATCACCCTCGCGAGCTCAGGCACCGTCGGATCCGGATCGGACGGTTGAGGTGAGTTCACGTGTTCCAAACCCGACAGATCTGACCGCTGGATCAAGATCCAACGGCTCACAATCGCCACGCGTCGTAGCGATGCGATTATAGGATTAGATCCGACCGTCCGATCTAGATCGAACGGCCCACGAGCATCGAGTAGTTTCAACGTATTAAACCCTGGATCCAATCCGCCGCTGATTTTCAAACCAACGGACGAGATTGCGCCACGTGTCGGGAAGTTGGACCGACGCGGTACGCCGCCCACGCAGCTGGCAGCGTAGGACGCCGACACGCTGGGCCCGCGTGTCGAGGGGCCCGCATGTCAGTGGCTAACCCAGCCAAGCGCTGACGTCAGCGATGACGTCACCCGAGTGGGCCCACATGTCAGTCACGTGAGCCGTGGACCGAGTCCACCGTGGACCCGAGCCGAGCGTGGACCAAGCCCATGGACCGGTTGACGTCAGCAGGCCAATCAGGAGCTGCCACGTGTCCATGCTGACGCAATAATTAATTTCCGAAAAAGAAAATGATTTGTTAATTCGAATAATGATTTCAAATTTAGATTCAAACTTCAAACGCTTATAACTTTTGCGTTTCAACTCCGATTTGAGCGATTCAAATTTCTAAATTTGTATAAAATTAAGATCTACCTAAATATAAATTTTATTTAATTTTTGGACTAAAGTTTTTCTCTGCAAAATTATTTAATTGATTATTTAAACTTTAAATAATCATAACTTTTTAGTTTTAACTCCAAATTTGACGATTCCAGTTTCTAAAAATCCAGAAAATTATGTTCTCTCTGTTTATGGATTTTATTTGGAGTTTTGGGATCTTTTTGCATAGTGTTTATTTGTGTATTTGCTATTTGCACGCTTTACGAGTAGACGTTGAAGTGCCGGAAGGATTCGAAGGAGAAGTGTTGACTCAGGATCCAACTCAAGACCAAGAGCAAGTGCTTTTTGAAGGCAAGTTGTGCTTTGACCATGTTGATCCTATTTCGAAATCTATTTTGATTTAAACTATTGCATGCTAGTTCAATTAGAAAGATACTTTGTTTAAACATGGGGTTAGATAAATACCAATTTGCTATATGACACCTTGATTACTTAAGTATGTGCCATGACCCTTTGTCACCCTAGTTGTGGTTTACTAGTTGGACATTATTAAATTGCCAACATGGGTTTAGATCGTTGTAGTATACTGCTTAGACCTGCTACGTGCTCATAATATGATTTTGGACAATCAAATGTTAATATTGACTTAATGATATATTGAACCTGTTTTGGGAAAAGTATCATGTGATGTTGATGGCACGTGGTGCATGGTAATCAACTGGGGTTTGATAAACAGTTTTCGACCGGGGCATGTGGCAAGAGTAATCAGGTGGGCCAGTTGTGGCATTGGGAGTGTTGATTTGGTTTTTCGGGTAGTCTTGCCCTGGTCACTCTAAGGACTTAACCTTGCAAGCCTTTGAACTGGGTCATACTTGCAACCACATGGCTGGAATGGGACGGCCCTAGTTGACTAAGTCGCTAAGGACTCACTTGTGGAGCCTCAGGTGTCGATTACACCTTTTGTGTGATTGTACGGGGGAGCGTATCGTGGCTGTGGCCAGGTACCCATCTAACGGTGTGTTGGTCCCATACTTCGCCTTGGCTAAGGGAAGGGATGGTGTAGAGCACGAACCGGAGAGGACCACCTGTGTTGTTTGAGGCTTCCGAAAGGCTTTGTTATGATCGCTCATTCGCATACTCTTGTATGGCGATTCACTACCGACGTGGTGAGTGGATTGTATCTTGTGGGTAAAGTGCATAACCTCTGCAGAGTGTAGAATCTATTTGAATAGCCGAGTCCACTGATGATCGACAATGCACGGGAATTACAGTCAAGGGTTAGTTTTTCTGAAAATAACTTGGTTTTGAAAAGATGGGTTGGTTTAACAAGGAAGATGATGGAAATGTGGTTTAGGATGGGGAAAAATGTCTATTAAATTTCCTGAAAAGTTATTTATGCTTTACTTATTTCTCGCTTTGAATCTACTTTTATTACTTGTCAAAAGTCAAGCATCGCAAATATACCTTGAGCCATTCCTTTGTACCAAGCCATGCATATAGTATATTAGCTTGCATTCTCGTGCATGACTTGCTGAGTAGCAAGTACTCCCCCTTGCCCCAGTCCCATCTCAGTTGAAGAGGAGGTTACGCCAGCTTTGGAGGCGGACCTCCCCGAGGACCCGTCTACTTAGGGATGCGAGCCCAGTCAGTTGCCTGTGGTATACTGGATGGCGCCACGAAGTTTATTTAATTTTCCGCTGCTGTTATTTCCCTTTTAATAAGTTTCGCCTTGCAAGGCATATATTTGTAACTCGGCCATAAGGTCGAGTAACCCTTTGATTATTTAAATAAAGTACTTTGATAGTATCGTTTGGTATGATTGTGATATATACCGATGTTAAGACTGTGTGCACTAGCGCGTTCCTGGACTAGTGCTGAATACACAGAGGGTCCGGATTTGCAAATTCGGGGTCCCGACATCTTCGTTGTCTCAAGTTCAGATCTAGCTCAGTAAAGAAGTATTTCAAACTCTTGTGATCGGTATATATCTCACATTGGTTACCGATAAGGTAATACCGCTATATCTTGAGAGCGTGGATGACAGTTGCCAATTCCAAATCATGAGTTGGATAGTTGGCTTCATGAGGCTTCAATTGTCATGATGCATATGCTACAACCTTGCCTTCTTGAATTAACACACATCCAAGGCCTTGACGGGATGCATCACAGTACACGTCAAAGCTCTTATGTATATCAGGCAGAACAAGTATTGGGGCCATTGCGAGCCTTCGCTTTAGCTCTTGGAAGCTTGCTTCACATGAGGATGACCACTCAAATTTCTTCTCTTTCTTGAGCAATTCAGACATTGGTTTTTCGATTTTGGAGAAGTTCTTGATAAACCGGTGATAATATCTAGAAAGACTGAGGAAACTTCTGATTTCAGGAATAGTTCGGGGCTGCTCCCATGCGAGCACATCTTGAACTTTGCTTGGGTCAATAGCAACACCTCCTTTAGAAAGTACATGGCCAAGAAAACCAACTTCTTTAAGCCAGAATTCGCATTTGCTAAACTTCGCATTCAGCCAATGCTCGCGAAGCTTGTCAAGCACCATGCGTAACTGAAGCTCATGCTCTCTCTCATTCTTGGAGTAGATGAGAATGTTATAAAAGAATACCACCACAAATTTACCCAAGTACTCCACGAATACCTTGTTCATAAGATTCATGAATGTGGCAGGTGCATTAGTGAGTCCAAAGGAAACTACGATATATTCATATAACCCGTAGCGAGTGGTAAAAGCAGTCTTCAGAATACCCTCTGGTCTGATTTTGAGTTGGAAATAACCAAGTCTCAAGTCAATCTTTGAAAAGACTCGAGCTCCGCTCATTTGATCAAATAGATCATCAATCCGCAGAAGAGGATATTTATTTTTGATGGTGACTTCGTTCAATGATTGGTAGTCGACACACATCCAAAGACTACCATCTTTTTTTTTGACGAATAACACCGGACTTCCCCATGGGGATGAGCTAGGGTGAATGAAATCTTTATCTAGCTACTCCTTGAGTTGTTTCTTCAATTCGACCAACTCATCTGGGGGTATACGATAAAGATGTTTGGATGTTGGTGCAGACTCTGGCAGTAAATCTATGATGAATTCCAGGTCGTGGTCTGGTGGTAGCCCTGGCAGTTCTTCTGGAAAGATGTCAGGGTACTCACAGATAATTGGCACTTGACAAATCTCATGGACTAAAAGAGTGTTCAGGGTTGGTTGTTGTGGGTTGCAGACTTGATTAGAGAAATACGTGACATGAATACCATTGGTGTTGACCAAAGAAATGGCTCTGTTAGCACAATCAATATGCCCCTAGTTCTTTGCTAACCAGTTCATACCAAGAATGACATTAAGCCCCGGTGTTTGCTAATATGACCAAAGAAATGGCTCTGTTAGCACAGTCAATATGCCCCTAGTTGTTTGCTAACCAATCCATGCCAAGAATGACATTAGCCTTGCATTTTGGTAGGCCGGAGTAGTAAGGATGAACTGGGTGTGTAGTGTCTTTCGTAGGTGCTCCCTTTACGAGGCGTCGGGACTAAAGCATTCCAATACAATGGTGGATTCCTTGCTATGGGGTAAAGGACACAGTGGGGTGTAAACCATCGTTAGTACTGTGTGTACAAGTCTGGATTTTCAAGGGATGCGATGGGGTGTAAACCATCGTTAGTACTATGTGTATGGGTCTGGATTTTCATCGCCATAGCAAGGGTTAGACATCACTGGGGCTGATGCAAGGATAGGCTCTAGCTAGTTGAATGATTTCGTCACAGTCTAGCAAAACGGGTACTGTGAGTATCGCGTGGCATGATTGACATTATTGCTAGAAGGTGTCATATGGGTAAAGTGTACACTCTTTGTAGAGATTTAAATCTAATTAATTAGCCATGCTCACAGTCAAAAGCAACTTAGGAAAGTAATATCAAGTATAGCTTTGTTTTTGCAAAGGTTTTAGGAAATGTGGAATGATGGGTTGGTATGTTTGGAGAAATAGGTTGTGACAAGTTGGTATATGGTTAAGCCATGGTTGGCTGTGTTTTACTTATGGATTCATGGCCATGGAGGATCATACAATGATGTAAATATGTTTTATTTATTGGTATAAGCTTCATAACAATTGCTCTGTTAATATTCGTTAATGTTTAATGTACCGCTCACTTACAAATAAAATTTACTTTTTGCTGAAAATTAACCTTAGTGTAGAAAATTATTCCTTTGAATTAACCATGTATGTATATTTATTTTCATATACTAAAGTATTGCGAGTACATATGTATAGTCATCATTTGCTTTAACTAATATTGTATAAACGAAGGTAATGACGAGATTCCTGACGATACTTACTTCGCACTGGGGACAGACGACTACTTGGACGATTGAACTGGGACTTTTTCCCAGTCGGTTTCCTCTTAGTTTTGGATGGGCATACAACTATTCCAATTTGGTTTATGCTTTATTGCGCTGCAATTTTACTCTTATGTTTTATATTTAGCCGGTTGGCCATGAACTTGTAATATTAAGTAGATGCAATAGCTTCTAATCTACTTTTATGCCAATTACACGTATGTATATGTAATAGATCATCTCGAATATGGGATATGTAGGCGCTAGGTTTTGATCTTGGAAACTAGCGCTAGACACATATCCGACTACTTGGAATTGTTCTCAACCATCTGACGCGTGGACACGAGCGACAGTCGTTTCTTACCTACTGCGACGCACACCCCTCAGTGGATGTGGGTAGTACAAAGGTTCTAAGGCGGACGGTGTGTGCTACGTTTGGAAGGGTTGATCTCAATCCTAGTATGGTTCTTCGGAAAAGAATGAAAACTATCTTGGATGCGTAAGTATGTACAATGCTATTCGGATGGCTTATATTTGTTTGGGTGAGGACCATCTGGATAACATTCTCTGCACGGGACTATTTGCGAATAGTGAGCATACACATAATTGGAATATGGGTCTCTTTTAGTCCAATGCACGAGTAAGGTTCAATTCCTATTTCCGGGTGCGCCCACAAACAGTGTGAATTTACAGTGATAAGATTGACACATATATATAAATGAAGTACAGAAAACAGTAAAAGGTAGATGTATCTGATGAAAAACTCAGTACATTGCAACCTATCAAAGGAAACCTGACACTTGAAACAAGACAAGGGTATTATGCTTTTCTGCAAATTAAGAGAAAAACACGAGCAGAATTGGCAAAGTGACGTTGAAATTGTTAGACAACCTCGCTATCGAATAGTCCGAGGTTGCCTAATAGATCTAAAGTGGAGAACAGAAAGAGAGGGAGAGAGACACAATATGTGGTGGAACTGCTCTGCTTTATTATTCTGAATGTACGTGTATAATGGGGTGACCCCCTGCCTCCTATTTATAACCTACTGTTAGGGTTTCGGGAGAGTCCACATGGGCCACATGGGCCGAGTTTCCTAACACTCCCCCTTGGACTCTTCACCGCGAAATGCATATGCCTTATCAAAACTCTAGAAAAACCCAGTGGGAAAAATACTTGAAGAAAGAGTACATAGCATACGCTTGCTGTGTTGCTCGGATTGCCTCATCAAAACCTTATGTAAGAAAACTTCAATGAAAAACTTACTAAGGAAAAGAGTACAATCCACTCAAACTTTAATGTTAATCTTTTAGATTCACGTTGGGTACTCAAACTTCATGTTCGAGATTTATGTAGGAGTGTGTGAAAATTCTCCCCCTGAAATCTGCACTTCTCTATGCCTCATCATCCCGATTCCTCTAACGCATCTTTCAAAGGAAGATGCCGGGAGTGACTTGGTGAATAAATCTGCGAGATTTTCACACGACTTAGTATGCAGTATCTTGATCTCGTTCATCTTATGCATTTCATGAGCATAAAAGAACTTGGGGTTGATATGCTTTGTGAGGTTACTTTTCACATATCCCATTTACACTTAAGCAACACAAGCTGCATTATCTTCATAAATAATAGTGGGTGTTTGTTCCATGTTCAAACCACATGACTTTTGGATGTGGTGAACCATTCTTCGAAGCCATGCACATTCTCGAGAGGCTTCATATAATGCAATGATTTCTGAGTGATTTGTCGACATCGAGACAAGTGTCTGCTTAGACGACTTCCAAGAGATTGTTGTTCCTCCACAAAGGAAAACATACCCAGTTTGTGACTTGCCAGTATGCGGGTCCGATAGGTACCCAGCATCGGCATAACCAACCAAATTCAATTCATTGTTTCTTCTGTAAAACAAGCCGAGATCTTTGCTTACTTGAAGGTAACGGAAGATATCCTTCACCCCTTTCCAATGCCTTTTGGTGGGTTCTGCATTGTACCGTGCTAGCAAATTCACAGTGAATGCAATGTCCGGCCTAGTGCTATTCGCAAGGTACATGAGTGCTCCAATTGCACTCAAATATGGTAATTCCGCTCCCAAGACTTCCTCCCCCTCTTCTCTAGGCCTGTATGGGTCTAGGTCTACTTGGAGTGACCTTCCGACCATTGGGGTCTTTGCGGGGTATGCCTTCTCAAAACCAAATGTCTCCAACACTTTCTGCGTGTAGGATGATTGGTGTACCAAGGTTCCGCCTTGGACATGTTAAAGTTGCAAGCCTAAACAGAACTTGGTTGTGAAATCATGTGTTGAAAAATTGGCTTTGAACTGAAAAATTAACTTAGAATTGAATTTGCAAAAATGTGTTTGTTCATGTGTTTTGACAATCTGACAAGAAACAGTAAGTTTCACTTTGGCGCCGGACCAAACTTAAAGAAAACAGTAAGTTTCCCATCTACGACGGACAAACTTTGTTGGTCTGTTGTAAACATGTTTTGGCACTTTCCCATGTACGACGTACCAAGTTTTTGGGTCTGTCGTGGACATGCTTTTGAGATTCTGAGCCAAACTCAATTTTCCATGAAACCAGTAAGTTTCACATGTACAACGGACTAAGTTTTTGGGTCTGTCGTGAATGGCTTTTTGAGGATTGTTTTCGCATGTACAACGGACAAAGTTTTTGGGTCCGTTGTGAACATGTTTTCACCGGAATGTTTTCTTCTTGGAACTGAGAGTTTCACATGTATGCACGGACAGAGATTTCTTGTCCGTCGTGAATGGACTTTTTCTAGGGTTTTTATTTTTGGTCCTTTGTAAACATGCTTTTGACAACCTCGTTTTCCCATGTACGACAGACCAACTTTTTTGGTCTGTCGTAAATGTGTTTTTGAAGGTTGTTGTGCCAAACCAAGTTATTGAAAAACAGTCAGTTTTCCATGGAGTCCGGACTAATTTTTTTGGTCCGTCGTGAATGGGTTTTTGAGCGTTTTTGAGATTGAAATTTGAATTTGATTTTGAGATTATGAAATTTGTGATAATTTCATGATACTTCTTTTGAAGTGGACTTTATGCAATGCTCATGTGAGTAGTTGCATGGATTGACATTGAGTCAAGTCGTGGACTTGTGCTCGGATTTGTTTTGTGGTTTGTTCATGTGCAGGTATTGCTTGAAGACGAATGTGGTCGATGACGGGACCGGAACTAGGTTCATGGAGGAACTGAGGTTCGGGACTAGGTTCAGGAGGAACTGAGGTCTTGGTGGTCAAGGATGTCATGCGGGACGTTCGGGCTAAGAGAATGGTGCACATGAAGAATGGTTAGTCACGTGAGAATGGCAGGAGGTCATTCGCGTGCAAAGTGTTAGTCACGTGAGTATGGCAGGTGGCCATACGCGTGCAAAGTGTTAGTCACGTGAGTATGGTAGGGTTGCCATACGCGTGCAAGAGTTGTACTCGGCCAGGTTGGGCCAAGTAGAGTTGTGTTGGATACAGATTCCTTCTAGGGAATAGGAATTGTATTCAGAACTCCTTGTGGGTTGGTCCTTTAAATAGGAGGGGTTGTCTCCTGTTGAAGTGCATCCAACCAAGTTGAGATGAGCGCATCAAGCTTTGAGCTTGGTTTTAGGGTTTGTACTCTTTTGATGAGAGTATTTTAGACAAGAAATAAAGATCAATTCTTCCAAGATTTTTGCGTGCTACAGTAACCACGTCGCTACAGTATTTTCTGTTTTGGTTCTTGTTTGCATGCTTGTTCTAATTCTAGATTGGTTATTGATCGTTGAGTTTCATCTTGATTTGATCCATCAAAAACCGTTCTAGGGTATTGATTTAGAGTTTCTCAAAGTCTAGTTGTTTAATCTTTTGAAGATCTTGTTTAATCTTGAAGTTTTGATTAGATTGATTCTCGTCAAGTTCTGGATCAGCAAGCTTGCGAAGCTCATAACTTTTGATCTGTAAGTCCGATCGAGCTGATTCTTTTTGGGTTCGATTCGTATTGGAATCTAGTTTCTCGTGTCCAAATTTCAGATCAATCTAACGGTTGGATCTCCAGGATTTCTCGTTTTACTAAACCTCTGTCATTCTGTTTTTTGTCGAAAACGAAGCAATTATTTGGTTCTGTTTTGGGGTGAACTTTTAATAGATCAAGAATTTGGTTTTAGCTTCCGCACAATCATTCACCCCCCCTCTGATTGCTATATTCATATACTTCGATCCTACAAGTGGTATCAGAGCAAGGTTCTTCTAATCTATCTTAATCGGTGATTAGATCAATGGATCGTTATTCGACAAAATCATGTGTGTTCGATGGTGTTGATTTTCAGTTTTGGAAGGCCAAGATGGAGGCGTTCATCCAAGCACAGGGCTTCACAATTTGGGAGAAGGTTTACAAGCCATATGAAGTCCCTGCAAACGACAACGTCAACGACACCAATCGCACACATGTTGAAGCAAATAGCAAGGCGCGTAACTTGATCATCCAAGGCTTAGGACGCAGCGACTTTGATCGTGTGGTTCATCTTCGATCCGCATATGAGGTATGGAAATCTCTTTGTGATTACCATGAGGGTTCTAACATCACAAAGAGGTTCGCCAAGATATTTACAAAAAAGAATACATGCGTTTTGAGATGAAACCTAGTGAATCAGAGATGACTTCTTTGCACGTTTCAATAAAATTCTTAGCAATCTACGTCTTTGTTGGAATTAGCTACACCGATGCTGAAAATGCTCGACAATTGCTTAGTGCTTTGGACATGTCAATGTGGGAGATGAAAGTAACATCTATACAAGAATCTACTACCATGAGCACACTCACATTAGATGTTCTTTACTCTAAGTTGAAAACTCATGAGTTGGATGTTCTTGCCAGGAAGGGTAACATTAAATCAATTGCTTTGATCTCTAACCCTAACATGCCAAATGCAAATTCTTCTTCTAGCTTTGCCTTGTCTTCCATGTCTTCTTTAACAGATGAGCAACTTGAAGAGTTTCCTGAAGAAGATCTGGCACTACTCTCTTCTCGCTTTAACAAAGCTTTGCAGAATGTGAGAATGAGAAAGAGAGGTGGTCCTCCAAGATGCTATGAGTGTGGTGACCTCAACCATATTCGCACAAATTGTCCTAAGCTTGCAGGAAAAACATCATAGGAGGAGAAGGACAACGATGTAAGGAATGAGAAGAAAAGGTTCTCGTCAAATGATAGGAAGAAGAAGAGCTTCATCAACCGCAAGGTGGTTCACTGAGTTCTTTCCGGCTCTTGAACAAGTCAATTTGAGCGATGTGGACTCGGAGAGCAGCGAAGATGATGCAACTCCAAGCAAGCATGATTTGATGGGATTATGTCTCATGGCAAGCAGCAAGGATAGCTTCACCGAGGACGACCACGATAGCGACTTCAATGAGGTAGATCCCTCTTATGATGAATTAGCTATTGCTGTTGCTCGTCTTGGAAAATTGCTTGACAAACGTGATAAGAAAATTAAGAAACATGATTTCATTATTGAATCATTGAATGCTGAAATTTCTAGACTTAAGACTTTGATTCCTAGTGATGATACTTGCAAATCATGTGACTTAATTTACAATGAGCTCACCTTGCTTAGAAAAGAACATGCTCTTTTGTTACATCTAAATGAGAAAAATGAGAAACATGTTGTACATGCTAGTCGTTCCATCGATGATTTGCATAGTTCAACTTCCTGTTCTAAATGCTCAACTCTTGAATTAAAACTGAAAGATGCAAATGCTAGGGTTTCTCAATTGACTGATAATCTGCTTTCACATGAAATTCTCTCATGCTCAACTTGTCGCAAGCAAAAAGGAAAAATAGATGTTCCCTGCAATAATTGTTTAATTCTTGCTAAGAAAGTTGATTACCTGCAAAACTCTTTGGAACGATTCACTAACGGCAAGAAAAAGTTGAACATGATCTTGGATCAATCTAAGGTTAGCACAAACAAGAGAGGTTTAGGTTTTGATCCTTATGCTACATACGAAACTAAACCTCGCACTGTTGTTCAGGCTCCTTGCAAAATTGAGTTATCTAATGAGCCTAAGAAAATTGCTTTTCAATCTGCTGGTTTTTTATCCTCTACTATGATGAAAGCAAAATGTGCCTTTACTGTTAAAGCTAAACATCATGTCAAGTACACTTGCACTCATTGTGGTAGAGATGGACACTTAGTAGATTATTGCTTTAGACTAGCCAAACAACAAAAGAAGGAAAGAACCGAGGCTAGGTCAAATTTCAGCAAAGCACATTTTACTCATTATGCGCCTAGAGTGATGAAAACACCTTCTGCCTAGAAACATGGGAAAAGGTAAATCTGATTTTGTGCATAAAAATTATCGTATTGTGCCCTCTTGTTGTGCGTCGTGTGTCTCGATCGATTCCCAAAAATCTCATTCCTAACCCCAAGATCTTGAGACCTCGACATGTTTTGTTGCTATGTAGGCTTCTCGCGAGGAAGGAGAACATATGGCTAGTGGATTAGGATGCTCACGCCACATGTCCGGTAAAAAGAATTGGTTCTCCTCCTCACTCGTGCATCTCGTCTTTGAAAGTGTTACTTTTGGAGATGCTTCTTCCTCTTCTGTTGTGGCAAAAGGTACAAGAAAGGTAAGTGACAAGTTTATGTTCAAGGATGTGGCTCTTGTTGAAAACTTGAAATATAACTTGCTTTCTATCTCACAAATGCTTGATGAAGATCTTGAGATAAGCTTTAAGAAAAATGAATGCAAAGTGCTAGATGCTTCAGGTGATCTTGTGTTCAAGATTTCTCGTTTTGGAAGAGTTTTTAAAGCTGATTTTGATGCATCACCTTCTTCTAAACATAGGTGTCTAATTGCCAATGTTTCTAAAGATTTATTCTTTTGGCATCGTAGACTTGGTCATGTTGGTTTTGATCATCTTACTCGTGTAAGCAGCTTAGATCTCATACGTGGCTTGCCTAAGCTTAAGGGTGATAGCAATTTAGTATGTTCCTCTTGTAGACATGGTAAGATGATTGCAGGTTCACATCCACCTCTTACCATGGTGATGACAAACGCTCCAGGACAGCTTCTACATCTTGATACAGTTGGACCATCTCGAGTTCAATCCTTTGGAGGCAAATGGTATGTGCTTGTGATTGTTGATGATTTTTCTAGATACTCTTGGGTATACTTTATGGCATCTAAGGATGAGGCTTTTAGTCATTTTAGAAGTCTTGTTCTTAGGCTTTCTATTGATCATCCATGAGCTCTCAAAGCTATTAGAAGTGATAATGGAACTGAATTCAAAAATGCTTCTTTTAATCACTTTTGTACTGAAAAAGGAATTGATCATCAATTTTCATCTCCTAGAGTGCCTCAACAGAATGGTATAGTTGAAAGGAAAAACAGAACATTGGTTGAGATGGCTAGAACCATGTTAGATGAACATCACACTCCTAGGAACTTTTGGGCTGAAGCGATTTCAACTGCATGTTATGTTTCAAACCGTGTGTTTTTGAGATCAAAATTGGGTAAGACTCCATATGAGCTTCGGTTTGGACATAGACCTTCTGTTTCTCACTTTTGAGTTTTTGGATGCAAATGTTTTGTCTTGAAATCTGGAAATCTTGATAAATTTGAAGCTAGATCAACTGATGGCATTTTTCTTGGATATCCTGCTCATACTCGTGGCTATCGTGTGCTTGTTTTGGAGACTAACAAAATTGTGGAAACTTGTGAAGTTACTTTTGATGAGGCTAGTCCAGGCACTAGTCCAAGCAATGCAGTACAAAGCATACATTCAGGGGGAGAAAATCTTTGAAGATGATGATGATGTTGAAGATGAGGTCTTGACTCTTCCTAATGCACAACAAGATGTAGCACCTTTGGCACCTACTACTACATCACCTACAGCTAACCATCCTCAAGCTACAACATCATCTGTACATGCTGAAAATGAAGAAGGAGAAGGAGAAGTCTCAAAAGCCAATGCTCCCTTGCACATTCAAAAAATGCATCCATCTGAACAAATGATTGGAGACCTAAATGAGAGAGTCACTCGATCCAGGTTTATTCATTCTGACACTCATGCTCATTCTGCTTTAGTTGCTTCTTTTGAACCCAAAGATATATCTCATGCATTATCTGACGAATCTTGGATCAATGCCATGCATGAAGAATTAGAGAATTTTGAACGAAATAAAGTTTGGAAACTTGTCTCACCTCCTCCTAATTTTAATGTTATTGGAACTAGATGGGTTTTCAAAAATAAACAAAGTGAGGTTGGTGTTGTTGTTAGAAACAAGGCTAGATTGGTTGCTCAAGGTTACACTCAAATTGAAGGCTTAGATTTTGATGAAACCTTTGCTCCTGTTGCTAGAATTGAAGCCATTAGAATCCTTTTAGCTTTTGCTGCATCCAAAGGTTTCAAATTGTATCAAATGGATGTGAAAAGTGCTTTTCTTAATGGCTACATAAATGAGGAGGTTTATGTCAAGCAACCACCTGGTTTTGAAAATCCAAAGTTTCCAAATCATGTGTTCAAACTATCAAAAGCTTTGTATGGTTTGAAACAAGCCCCTAGAGCATGGTATGATAGGCTAAAAACCTTTTACTTGAAAAGGCTTTTTAATGGGAAAGGTTGACAAAACTCTCTTTTACTCAAGCAAGGCAATGATCAACTATTCGTTCAGATTTATGTTGATGATATTATCTTTGGTGGTTCATCTCATGTTTTAGTATCTGAGTTTTCTAAACAATGAGGAAGGAGTTTGAGATGAGTATGATGGGTGAGTTGACATACTTTTTGGGATTTCAAATCAAGCAAACGAAGGATGGTACTTTTGTGCATCAAAGCAAATATACAAGAGACTTGCTACATCGTTTTGGGATGGAAAACAGCAAGCCGATCATGACACCCATGGAGAGCACTTGCGCACTTGACCCTGATGAAGATGGTGAGCCGGTTGATCAAAAGGAATATAGAAGCATGATAGGTTCACTTTTGTACCTCAACGCATCAAGGCCGGATATACAATTTGTTGTGTGCTTGTGTGCTCGTTTTCAAGCTTCCCCACGTGCTTCACATCGACAAGTCACAA
Organism: Rhipidocladum racemiflorum; assembly: GCA_036346355.1. Classification (NCBI taxonomy): domain Eukaryota; kingdom Viridiplantae; phylum Streptophyta; class Magnoliopsida; order Poales; family Poaceae; genus Rhipidocladum; species Rhipidocladum racemiflorum. The sequence goes on from CM070582.1 coordinate 17,527,644, forward strand.
ATGGATTTTCAGGTATCTTCATGGAACTCAAGATTTTGGCATTTGGCTTTCTGCTTCCTCATGCATTAGTTTGAGATCTTTTTCTGATGCTGATTTTGGAGGATGTAGAATTGATAGGAAAAGCACTTCTGGTTCATGTCACTTCTTGGGAAATTCTCTCATTGCATGGTCATCTAGAAAGCAATCTTCTGTTGCACAATCAAGCTCTTGAATCTGAATATGTGGTCTGCTAGTTGTTGTTCTCAAATTCTTTGGATAGTAGCTACACTTAAAGATTATGGGGTTATTTTGGATAGTGTTCCTCTTCTGTGTGATAACACTAGTGCAATTTGCATTGCTAAGAACCCTGTGCAACATTCAAGAACAAAATATATTGACATCAGATTTCACTTTCTTAGAGATCATGTTGAAAAAGGCAACATTGTGCTTCATCATGTGGATACTGAACATCAATTGGCAGACATTTTCACAAAACCTTTGTCTTCTTCTCGTTTTGCTTTTATTCGGGAAGAACTTGGAATTGTTCATCCAATGGGATTGTTTTGAGGGGGAGTTTCTTTGCCAAGTTCTTTCACTTGATGAGCTCACTTTATCATACTTCTTTATATACTATATAATTGAGCTAATATATGATAATCTAAATTGTCTCACTTGAACTAAGAATGACATTGCAGAATTCCCTGATCTGATTGCCTATAGCTAAATACTCTGTGATATCTTACTCTTCTAGGCTTGTTATTGAATTTTTTTGACAAATTTGGGCTATGGAGCAAGTGTGTTTTCAACTTTACTCTTTCATAAGACCTTTAATCACTTTTGCATGTTTACAATCAAAGAAAAAGGAAAAAGAAAAGGGAATCAATATAAAAAAGGGGGCTGTTAAAAGCAAAAGCTTCAAGTTATGTGCTTCAGGCTTGCTTTCCCTAAAAAGATAAGATGTATGCTTCAAGCATGCCATTCCCTCAAAAGACAAGATGTATGCTTCAAGCATGCCAATCCAAGGAAATAAAAGAAGTATGCTTCAAGCATGCCACATGCAGTTTACTGTTTAAAGATTAATTTGGTCTACTAGATTGGAGTTGAAATCACTTGCTCGCCCAGAGTTGTTAGTTGTTTCAATTTTTGAGCTTTTGTTCTTCTACTGAGATCTTGCTTAGTACTTGGTTATAGTTGACTGAATTGAGGTTGAGATGCATGTCATTCCCTAACTTGTTAAAATCACATCAAGATCATGTATTTTACATATTATGTGATATATAAGGTTATATGATCGAATGAGCTCATCTTTTCTATCTTGGCACTCCTTTGTTTCTCATTGTGAAATCATTGCTGCAAAAAGAAAAATTTTGAACAAATTCTCTCTTTTGTACTCTTGATGAATCCATTGTCAAAGGGGGAGAAAATTGGGAATTGTTGAAAAGATTAATGAAAAAGGGGGAGAAGATTAATGAAAAAGGGGGAGAAGAAAAAGGGGGAGTTGTTTCTGGAATTTTGAGAATTTTTGGAGAATTTTGAAATTTTTGGGCACATTGCACATTCACACACATTTTCCTTCTCAGGGGGAGATTTTGTTTTGCATTTTGGTCAAAGGGGGAATTCTGTGTTTTCTTTTTGGTCCTTGATCCTTTGGATTTCAAACTCTTTTGTAAAGTGAATGCCAAATGTTCAATTCTAAAGTGGTGTTGCCAATGTTTTCATCAAGGGGGAGATTGTGAAATCATGTGTTGAAAAATTGGCTTTGAACTGAAAAATTAACTTAGAATTGAATTTGCAAAAATGTGTTTGTTCATGTGTTTTGACAATCTGACAAGAAACAGTAAGTTTCACTTTGGCGCCGGACCAAACTTAAAGAAAACAGTAAGTTTCCCATCTACGACGGACAAACTTTGTTGGTCTGTTGTAAACATGTTTTGGCACTTTCCCATGTACGATGGACCAAGTTTTTGGGTCTGTCGTGGACATGCTTTTGAGATTCTGAGCCAAACTCAATTTTCCATGAAACCAGTAAGTTTCACATGTACAACGGACTAAGTTTTTGGGTCTGTCGTGAATGGCTTTTTGAGGATTGTTTTCGCATGTACAACGGACAAAGTTTTTGGGTCCGTTGTGAACATGTTTTCACCGGAATGTTTTCTTCTTGGAACTGAGAGTTTCACATGTACGCCGGACAGAGATTTCTTGTCCGTCGTGAATGGACTTTTTCTAGGGTTTTTATTTTTGGTCCTTTGTAAACATGCTTTTGACAACCTCGTTTTCCCATGTACGACAGACCAACTTTTTTGGTCTGTCGTAAATGTGTTTTTGAAGGTTGTTGTGCCAAACCAAGTTATTGAAAAACAGTAAGTTTTACATGTACGCCGGACCAAATTTTTTGGTCCGTCGTGAATGGGTTTTTGAGCGTTTTTGAGATTGAAATTTGAATTTGATTTTGAGATTATGAAATTTGTGATAATTTCATGATACTTCTTTTGAAGTGGACTTTATGCAATGCTCATGTGAGTAGTTGCATGGATTGACATTGAGTCAAGTCGTGGACTTGTGCTCGGATTTGTTTTTTTGTTCATGTGCGTGTATTGCTTGAAGACGAATGTGGTCGATGACGGGACCGGAACTAGGTTCATGGAGGAACTGAGGTTCGGGACTAGGTTCAGGAGGAACTGAGGTCTTGGTGGTCAAGGATGTCATGCGGGACGTTCGGGCTAAGAGAATGGTGCACATGAAGAATGGTTAGTCACGTGAGAATGGCAGGAGGTCATTCGCGTGCAAAGTGTTAGTCACGTGAGTATGGCAGGTGGCCATACGCGTGCAAAGTGTTAGTCACGTGAGTATGGTAGGGTTGCCATACGCGTGCAAGAGTTGTACTCGGCAGGTTGGGCCAAGTAGAGTTGTGTTGAATCTGATTCCTTCTAGGAATAGGAATTGTATTCAGAACTCCTTGTGGGTTGGTCCTTTAAATAGGAGGGGTTGTCTCCTGTTGAAGTGCATCCAACCAAGTTGAGATGAGCGCATCAAGCTTTGAGCTTGGTTTTAGGGTTTGTACTCTTTTGATGAGAGTATTTTAGACAAGAAATAAAGATCAATTCTTCCAAGATTTTTGCGTGCTACAGTAACCACGTCGCTACAGTATTTTCTGTTTTGGTTCTTGTTTGCATGCTTGTTCTAATTCTAGATTGGTTATTGATCGTTGAGTTTCATCTTGATTTGATCCATCAAAAACCGTTCTAGGGTATTGATTTAGAGTTTCTCAAAGTCTAGTTGTTTAATCTTTTGAAGATCTTTTTTAATCTTGAAGTTTTGATTAGATTGATTCTCGTCAAGTTCTGGATCAGCAAGCTTGCGAAGCTCATAACTTTTGATCTGTAAGTCCGATCGAGCTGATTCTTTTTGGGTTCGATTCGTATTGGAATCTAGTTTCTCGTGTCCAAATTTCAGATCAATCTAACGGTTGGATCTCCAGGATTTCTCGTTTTACTAAACCTCTGTCATTCTGTTTTTTGTCGAAAACGAAGCAATTATTTGGTTCTGTTTTGGGGTGAACTTTTAATAGATCAAGAATTTGGTTTTAGCTTCCGCACAATCATTCACCCCCCCTCTGATTGCTATATTCATATACTTCGAGCCTACATTGGTTTTACCCAAGTCTTTCATTTCAAACTCAGACTTCAAATATGAGCATGCTTCTTCAATTTCTTCATCCGTTCCAATGATGTTCAAGTCATCTACATAGACGGAGTGTAATATCCCGAGTATTTCTATACTCAAGCCACTGTACATTTGTACTCAAACGCTGTTCAATAATACACTGTGCTTGTGTATTTCCGTATCTTGAGTGAACATACTTGCTTGGGATCAGAAAGAACCCTTCAACTTAAGTAATTTCGCTCATAAGTAAATTCGAATTAGGTTGGGCAAGTGCCTGTGACCCTATTAACTTCCAAAATACTTTGGGACAATTAGTAATCAACCCTGGAAGCTTTAGCCGTCAAGGCCCAAGTTCAAAAGTTCTGGGATGTCCGGAGTATCCGGATCCACACTCGGAGTATCCGGATCCAACCCGGAATGTCCGGACAAAGTCCGGAGTATCCGGATTGGGCTGGCCGAGCGCTCCAACCCGGAGTGTCCGGACCAATGTCCGAGTGTCCGGTTAGTGTTACCAAGACCCCAACCCGAGTCTCCGGTTGAGTCCGAGAGTCCTGTATTGGCATGGGGTTTTGTATAAAAGTCCCATTTCGTGGCTCCCTTCCATTCTTTCTTCTTCTACTTTGGTTTCCCCACTTCCTTGGTGCTCTCTCCACCACCCCGAGCTCCTCTCCAGCGAGCCACCGGCCGGTGACCCTCCCCGGTGACTCCTCCATCTCGGTGTGCTCCTCCCCAAGCCGTCATTCCCCCATCCTCCACCCGGCGTTGCTCCTCCTCCATCTTCCTTGGAGGTAAGCTTTTCTCTTAGGGTTTGATTCGTGGGATTCTTGGGTTCTAGGGTCATCAATGGTGGGAGTTAGAGCTTAGGTTTAGATTTGAAGTTTGGAGTTGGATCTTGAGCTCTAGGGTTTTTGGTTGTAATGATCCTAGGGTTAGTATGGGGCTTGGGTCGGCAAATGTGGGTTGCTAGAGTGTAGATCGGGTAGTGGTAATGCCGATCCAAGGGTTGATTAGGGTTGGTTAGTGGTTCCTTGGATTAGTGTCTTTTCTCGTGGATTAAGCTAGTAGGAGCCTCTTCGGTTTTGCCGCGTGTAGGAAAGTCGTAGATCGGGGTCTCGTAGTGCCGTAGAGCTTGGTGGTACCTCGATCCCTCGTGTTAGTTAGGTGAGATGCGCCTGGGCCGGAGTGTCCGGACCCGATCTGAGTGTCCGCCTACTCGAGTATCCGGTATGTGTGGCCGGAGTGTCCGGGTTCCCCTGGTCTGTTCGGTTGAGGGTTTTGCAAATTGCGGTGTTTTGTTGTTTCTTTCGCATGGCATGCATTTTGTTGTGCATTTAAATCTTTCTTTTGCTAAGTTGTAATTCTTTCTGTCGTTTTTGTTGCTTTGATCGATTAGAGGCTAGCGAGTCGGGCTTCGCCTCGAACGACCCGAACATCATCCCGGACATCACCGAAGTGCAACAACAAGGCAAGCACCTCCTTTGACCATCTTGAAACCTATATTTCACGATGTCTACTTTGATTTCTCAAACCATATGCATTGTTTATATTCAGTAAATCGCTAGTTTGTGGGAATGGTAGATATACCCTGATTTGGTGGTTTTCAATTTAATTCCTGAGATCATTGATAACCTTAGTAGGGTTAGACAATTTAATAAAATGTCACTTGGGTATAAACGATTTAGTAATTGCATACGCTTAGACACTGCAATAGAGGTGAGCAAAGTCAGTCCTTACCAAATGCTTAAAAATTATGATAAATGTAATTGGTTTTGGAAAAGTTTTGGAAATGTGAATCGTAAAGGTATATTGGTAAAAATGTGAAGTGTCTAGTTGGTAATTAGACTTGGCGGGAGGTATAATATGTGCTAGTTAAACATGGTGGCGATTGGTTGGCGAGTTAAGTGGAGTTCCCGCTTGAGTCACTAGGCAAAAATATAAGGACCGAACTTGTGACGGTTTTTGAATTGAACACCGTGCAAATCACAATGCTGGGATGGGGCAGCCTATTCTAGTACTTGAAGTGTGAGGGATAGCCATGCCTGTTGGTAGGCGAAGAGTGGACCTTTTCCTGTGTTGAGCAATCAAGCGCGGTGTGTGTGTCCTCACGACCCGCCGTATGCGCCCGTGTGTGCGCTTGTACTTTTGCAGCGAGGAATCGCTCCGGTTCATGTTTGTTGATACAACGGTGTACGCCTTGCTATGGGGTAATGCCGCGCCAACAATTCGCCGTCGTCACGATGAGTATTCCGTGGCCGCTCGAGTGGTGGTTGGCCTCTTATCGCCATAGTAGTGGATTTGTCGTCACCGGTCTTTGGGGTGTGGCTATAACCTCAACGATGGGAAAGAATAGATCATTCTTGTATATCGGATACCTCGTATCGCTGCGTGTACCCTGGATGACAGGGATGCAAGTCCGAGTTGTGTTTGGGTAAAGTGCGCAAACTCTGCAGAGTATCAAATAATTCTAATCGATTAGCCGTGCTCACGGTTATGAGCAATCTTCTCTAATCATATCAAGTATAGAGATTTGGTTTGGTTTTGAAAATGAAAATCTATTTCGGAGTCGGTATAAAGTATGTGGTGGAATGGTACTTGATGGAATTGTGGATATGTGTATATGATTCTCGATGGGATTATGAATATGTATGGATGTCGATTCGTATCCCAGTTGCGACCATGGATGGTGGCAGCTGTGGAGCTCAGTTGTTACATACACTGTAAATATGTTTTATTCAAACTGCTGTCTTTCAAATTATGTATTACTTTTCGATAAACTGTTTTAAATCCAAATTTTACGCAACTAACCCAGTGTAAAAGCTTTACCTGTTGAATCAGCCTGCATTTAATTATATTTGCATACACTAAAGTCTTGCGAGTACATACGTGTACTCACCGTTGCTGCTAACCCTTTTTCCACAGAGGAAGGTAATGATGATGTCCCGGATGATGGCGAGCCCCTTTTCTGCGAGTGTTGCGGCTTCGTAGTCCCTCCTCCGCCAAGAGCCTGTGGGGTGGTCGGGCCACCGTCTTTGGTTGTCTTTCTTTTGTTTCCGCTATCGCTTTACTTCTTTTGGTTTCTGTAATACTCTTGTTCAAGGTTTACACCCAGTTATGTAAATTATCTTAGTTTATCTTTTCGTGCATTGATACTCGGGTTGTGGGTACGCGATATCGCTCTTGATCCAGGGATCCAGATCGATGCGCATGTGCACCGGTCCGGTTAAGGGTTCGATCCCGTCGATCGAATTTTTAGGTTCAGATTTTCTGTCGAGGCTTCCTGTTGTTATACGGTGCTATACGCTGAAGAGACGGCGTCTGATAAAGATAGGATGGGGGTCCTCACAGCGCTGGTATCAGAGCCATTGACTGCAGGGAAACTTAGTTAGCCTGGACGTTAGACTTAGGGACAGATTTTTCTTCTCAAAATTTATTTTGAAGTACAAAACTCTATTTTCAAAGTGTAGAATGCTATTCTTGTCCATTCTATAGCTTTTCGCTTATCTACTCTTCAAAATGAATCTGATCTTAATCCAAATTTCAAAATTTGTTTCCTTCTTCTATCTTGTTCAAAAGGATTAAGAGGAATGCGGGTTTAGCTAAGAATGGGTTAAGGATAGATGTTTGTGGTTGTAATTAGGGATTATTTGTCGTTTCCCTGAGTTGGTTTTTGAATTGGTTCTTATGCTTCTTTGAATGAATGCTTTTAGTGTGTTTGTGTTTATGAGTGCATCCTTTGGAATCAATCATTCTGCACTTGATTTGCACAGTTAGTTGACTCAACTGTGCATTTCAGGATGCCTCCCCGAAGGAGAACAGTTCGTGCGCTTCCAGCAGCTGATGATCTTTGAGGGCGTGGCGATCTGATGGGAGCGGGGCCCAACGATCGCGGGTCCCTACCGTGGGTCACCGGTTCGATCTCGGCTACATGCCCAGAGTGAGGAGCTCCTCCACCTCCTCCTGCTCCCGACATGGCTGCACTCATGTTGCGGCAGACTCACCATGGAGCTGATGGTCCAGTCGCCCAGGGCAAAGAATACCGCGAAGAAGCAGCAGCCTCGCTGTCGAGTTCCAGCGAACTCGACCGCCGAGCTTTTCTTCAGCTACGATCCGATGGAAGCAGAGGATTGGCTTAGCGACATGGAGGGGAAGTTGGAGTTAGTCGGTTGCACTGATGCGGAGAAGGTTCAGTACACCGCCTACTACCTCCAGGGACCAGCAGCTTCGTGGTGGAGCAGCTTCAAGGCTGTTCGCCACAGTAGATCAGTCACCACATGGGCAGAGTTCAAGTCCGCCTTCGCTCCTTCCATGTTCCAAATGGCTTGATCGAGATCAAGAAGCGGGAGTTCTACGACCTCCGCCAGGGTCTATGACAGTGATGGACTACCTCCACCGCTTCAACCAATTGTCACGCTATGTTGCTGATGAGGTGACTACTGAGGCTAGGAGAGTGACATTGTTCAAGGAGCACCTCACTGAGGAGATCCGTCTCCAGCTCGCCGGCCATGACATTCCTAGTCTGCAGGTCTTGGTGAGCAAGGCCATTAGCATTGAGGATGTCACCAAGGCGCTTGTGGAGAACCGCAAGCAAAAGTGGGCAGCTCAGCGGTCAGTCAGCGGCGGGCCTTCCAGGACTCTCACCTTCACTCAGTCTGGCCTCCAGCCTTCAGCGCCGCCAGTTCAGAGGTCCCAGGGCTTACCTCCTCGCCCTGCCCAGAGTTCGGTGCAGTCACCTAGCCGCCCAGTGCAGCAGTTGGGGTCCCTAACCCATTTGGCCATATCACTTGCTTCTCCTCGCGCCGAAGGGCCACTTCGCCATGCTTGTCCGAGCAAGCGGCGGAATGACAGCTCAGGTGCACCAGCCCGTCCCGTGGTCGGCCTGGTGGACGTGGGAGTGGGCAATCAGGACGCCCGGTCCCGTGCAGCTTCAGCTCCGGCCATGGCCGCCTGAATGTAGCCACCGCAGAGGAGGCAGCAGCAGCTCCAGATGTGGTGTTGGGTACGTTATCTGTTCATTCCGCACCCGCTTTGGTATTATTTGACTCGAGCGTCGCATTCCTTTATTTCTTCACGCTTTGTTGTTCAGATGAGGTCTGTTCTTTGTACCTCGAGAAGTACTTGTTGATCCGCTCGCTGGATCTGTTTTGATCGCCGAGCTCGTGAGTCCAGGGGTTAGAATTGAGATCAACGGGTAGGTTTTCGGGTGATCTTATCAACATTGAGACATCGGGTCTTGATGTGATTCTCGGGTATGGATGGCCGCCCAAGCATCGAGGGCATATTGATTGTGCCAGGAGATCCGTTTCATTAGTCAACCCCGATGGCATTGCTGTTACCTTTTCTTCGCTCCAAAGAAAGGCAAAGAAACATTTGCTCGCTGCTCTTCTGCTCCGGGACGATCAGTACGGTGGTATGTGAGTACCCGATGTGTTCCTCGATGAGCTGCCAGGTTTGCCACCTGATCGCGATTTGGAGTTCATCATCGATCTCTTACCTGGCACTTCTCCAATTTCTAAGCGTCCCAGACAGATGCCTGGCGATGAGCTGATCGAGTTGAAGATTCAGCTCAAGGAGCGATTAGAGAAGGGGTTCATTCGTCCCGCTTCTTCTCCTGGGCAGCCCGATTCTGTTTGTGAAGAAGAAAGACGGCACTCTTCGCATGTGCGTTGATTACCGGCCGTTGAATGAGGTCATCATCAAGAACAAGTATCCTCTCCTCGGATCGACGATTTGTTTGACCAATTAGGCGAGCTCGAGTTTTCTCCAAAATAGACTTGAGATCCGGCTATTTTCAGCTCAAGATCCGTCCGGAGGATATCGTGAAGACCGCATTCACTACTCGCTACGGCCTGCATTTAGTACACAGTTGTTTCATTTGGCCTCACCAATGCACCAGCCACCTTCATGAATCTGATGAACAAAGTCTTCATGGAGTTCCTTGATAGATTTGTGGTGGTGTTCATTGATGACATCCTCATATACTCTAAGGATGATGATGAGCATGCACTTCACTTGCATATGGTGCTTAGCAAGCTTCGCGAGCATCAGTTGTATGCCAAGTTCAGTAAGTGCGAGTTCTGGCTCAAGCAAGTGGAGTTTCTGGGGCATGTCCTGTCAGAAGGTGGGGTAGCAGTTGATCCACGCAAGGTACAGGATGTACTCGGTTGGGAGCAGCCCCGCAATGTCCCGGAGATTTGGAGTTTTCTTGGTCTTGCCGGATACTATCGCCGGTTTATCAAGAATTTCTCCAAAATTGCTAAACCATTGACAGCGCTACTCAAGAAGGAGAAGAAATATGAGTGGTCACCTGGTTGTGAGTCCAGTTTTCAGGAGCTGAAGAATAGACTCACCACTGCACCAGTGTTGGTCCTTCCTGACATTCACAAGAACTTCGATGTCTATTGTGACGCATCCCGTCTTGGACTTGGTTGTGTGTTGATGCAGGAGGGCAAAGTGATTGCTTATGCTTCTCGGCCTAAAGCCTCATGAAGCCAATTACCCGACGCATGATTTGGAGCTTGCAGCTGTTGTTCATGCTCTCAAGCTGTGGCGACATTATCTCATAGGAAACAGATGTGAGATCTACACCGACCACAAAAGCTTAAAGTACTTCTTTTCGCAGCCAGATATAAATTTGAGACAGCGTCGATGGCTAGAGCTGATCAAAGACTATGATTTGGGTATTCATTACCATCCTGGCAAGGCGAATGTGGTTGCAGATGCCCTCAGTCGCAGGCTGCACACAATGAATGCCTTGGGTGTCATTGGCCAGTCTCAGCTGGTTGAAGAATTTCAGAAGCTCAATCTAGAAGTGGTTGAGTATGGTTATATTTCTGCTCTAGCCGTACAACCCACTCTAGAGTCTCAGATTCAGGCAGCTCAACTCCAGGATGATGCTGTGATTGAGATTAGACGCCAGTTGACTGAAGATGGCGCATCTCCAGGCTTCTCCGAGGGGCCCAATGGGCTGATCATGCATGGGCAGCAGATGTATGTCCCAGATGATATAGTAATCAAGGAGTTGATCCTGTCAGAAGCCCATGATACCCCTCTCTCTGTTCATCCTGGCGGCACCAAGATGTATCAAGATCTTCGCAGACAATTCTGGTGGCCAGGTATGAAGAAGGAGATCGCGGCTCATGTGGCACGTTGTGATGCGTGCCAGCGTGTCAAGGCTGAACATCAAAGGCCAGCCGGATTACTTCAGCCATTGCAGATCCCTGAGTGGAAGTGGGAAGAGATTGGGATGGATTTCATTACCGGTCTACCGAGGTCCTCCACCGGTCACGACTCTATTTGGGTGATCATTGACCGTCTGACCAAGGTAGCTCATTTCATCCCAGTTCATACCACCTATTCTGGAGCCAAGCTAGCGGAACTCTATTTGCAGAATATTGTTCGGCTCCATGGAGTTCCAAAAGTCATAGTCTCGATCGTGGTTCGCGATTCACCTCCAGATTTTGGGAGAGTTTGCAGTCCATTCTTGGCACTAAGCTATCCTTCAAGATGCCTTACCATCCCCAAACTGACGGACAGACGGAAAGGGCAAACCAAATCCTTGAAGACATGCTAAGGGCTTGTGTGCTGTGCTACAGCAAGTCGTGGGAGAAATGCTTGCCATTTGCTGAGTTCTCCTACAACAACAGTCATCAAGTCAGTCTTCAGATGTCGCCTTTCGAGGCTCTTTATGGCAGGAAGTGCAGAACGCCACTGTTTTGGTCCGAGGTTGGTGAGAGGCAATTCTTCGGGCCAGCCATGATTGAAGAGGCTGAAAGGAAAGTTAGCTTGATTCGAGACCTACCGAGAGAAGCTCGATCCTCGTCGAAGAGCTATGCCGATCGCCGTCGCCATGAAGTTGAGCTTTGAGGTGGGTGACCTTGTCTACCTCAAGGTCTCACCACTCCGCGGTACTCGCAGATTTCAAGTCCGCTGAAGCTAGCCCCGCGATACATCGGTCCGTTCAGATTCTTGAGAAGGTTGGTGTTGTGGCTTATCGGCTTGAGCTACCGCCACATCTTTCGGACATTCACGATGTGTTCCACGTGTCCCAATTGAGGAAGAGTCTTCGGGTTCCATCGGAAGTTACCCAATTGGACCATCTTGATTTGCACTGATCTTTCAGATCGAGTATCCAGTCCGTATTCTCGAGACAAAAGGCGTCACACTCGCAAATCAGTCATCAAGATGCTCAAGGTCCAAAGGAGCAACCATTCGGAAAATGAAGCCACGTGGGAGCGTGAAGACCATATTCAGCGTAATACCCGACTTCTTCGAGAGGATTAGCAATCTCGAGGACGAGATTTTTGTAAGGGGGGTAGACTGTAATATCCCGAGTATTTCTATACTCAAGCCACTGTACATTTGTACTCAAACGCTGTTCAATAATACACTGTGCTTGTGTATTTCCGTATCTTGAGTGAACATACTTGCTTGGGATCAGAAAGAACCCTTCAACTTAAGTAATTTCGCTCATAAGTAAATTCGAATTAGGTTGGGCAAGTGCCTGTGACCCTATTAACTTCCAAAATACTTTGGGACAATTAGTAATCAACCCTGGAAGCTTTAGCCGTCAAGGCCCAAGTTCAAAAGTTCTGGGATGTCCGGAGTATCCGATCCACACTGAGTATCCGGATCCAACCGGAATGTCCGACAAAGTCCGAGTATCCGGATTGGGCTGGCCGAAGCGCTCAACTCCGAGTGTCCGACCAATGTCCGAGTGTCCGGTTAGTGTTATCAAGACCCCAACCCGGAGTCTCCGGGTTGAGTCCGGAGAGTCCGGTATTGGCGTGGGGTTTTGTATAAAAGTCCCATTTCGTGGCTCCCTTCCATTCTTTCTTCTTCTACTTTGGTTTCCCCACTTCCTTGGTGCTCTCTCCACCACCCCGAGCTCCTCTCCAGCGAGCCACCGGCCGGTGACCCTCCCCGGTGACTCCTCCATCTCGGTGTGCTCCTCCCCAAGCCGTCATTCCCCATCCTCCACCCGGCGTTGCTCCTCCTCCATCTTCCTTGGAGGTAAGCTTTTCTCTTAGGGTTTGATTCGTGGGATTCTTGGGTTCTAGGGTCATCAATGGTGGGAGTTAGAGCTTAGGTTTAGATTTGAAGTTTGGAGTTGGATCTTGAGCTCTAGGGTTTTTGGTTGTAATGATCCTAGGGTTAGTATGGGGCTTGGGTCGGCAAATGTGGGTTGCTAGAGTGTAGATCGGGTAGTGGTAATGCCGATCCAAGGGTTGATTAGGGTTGGTTAGTGGTTCCTTGGATTAGTGTCTTTTCTCGTGGATTAAGCTAGTAGGAGCCTCTTCGGTTTTGCCGCGTGTAGGAAAGTCGTAGATCGGGGTCTCGTAGTGCCGTAGAGCTTGGTGGTACCTCGATCCCTCGTGTTAGTTAGGTGAGATGCGCCTGGGCCGGAGTGTCCGGACCCCAGTCTGGAGTGTCCGCCCCAGTTCGGAGTATCCGGTATGTGTGGCCGGAGTGTCCGGGTTCCCCTGGTCTGTTCGGTTGAGGGTTTTGCAAATTGCGGTGTTTTGTTGTTTCTTTCGCATGGCATGCATTTTGTTGTGCATTTAAATCTTTCTTTTGCTAAGTTGTAATTCTTTCTGTCGTTTTTGTTGCTTTGATCGATTAGAGGCTAGCGAGTCGGGCTTCGCCTCGAACGACCCGAACATCATCCCGGACATCACCGAAGTGCAACAACAAGGCAAGCACCTCCTTTGACCATCTTGAAACCTATATTTCACGATGTCTACTTTGATTTCTCAAACCATATGCATTGTTTATATTCAGTAAATCGCTAGTTTGTGGGAATGGTAGATATACCCTGATTTGGTGGTTTCCCTCAATTTAATTCCCTGAGATCATTGATAACCTTAGTAGGGTTAGACAATTTAATAAAATGTCACTTGGGTATAAACGATTTAGTAATTGCATACGCTTAGACACTGCAATAGAGGTGAGCAAAGTCAGTCCTTACCAAATGCTTAAAAATTATGATAAATGTAATTGGTTTTGGAAAAGTTTTGGAAATGTGAATCGTAAAGGTATATTGGTAAAAATGTGAAGTGTCTAGTTGGTAATTAGACTTGGCGGGAGGTATAATATGTGCTAGTTAAACATGGTGGCGATTGGTTGGCGAGTTAAGTGGAGTTCCCCGCTTGAGTCACTAGGCAAAAATATAAGGACCGAACTTGTGACGGTTTTTGAATTGAACACCGTGCAACCGCGCAATGCTGGGATGGGGCAGCCTATTCTAGTACTTGAAGTGTGAGGGGATAGCCATGCCTGTTGGTAGGTCAAGAGTGGACCTTTTCCTGTGTTGAGCAGTCAAGCGCGGTGTGTGTGTCCTCACGACCCGCCGTATGCGCCTTCGTGTGCGCTTGTACTTTTGCAGCAGGAATCGCTCGGTTCATGTTTGTTGATACAACGGTGTACGCCTTGCTATGGGGTAATGCCGCGGCCAACAATTCGCCGTCGTCACGATGAGTATTCCGTGGTCGCCGAGTGGTGGTTGGCCTCTTATCGCCATAGTAGTGGATTTGTCGTCACCGGTCTTTGGGGTGTGGCTATAACCTCAACGATGGGAAAGAATAGATCATTCTTGTATATCGGATACCTCGTGTATCGCGTGTACCCTGGATGACAGGATGCAAGTCTGAGTTGTGTTTGGGTAAAGTGCGCAAACTCTGCAGAGTATCAAATAATTCTAATCGATTAGCCGTGCTCACGGTTATGAGCAATCTTCTCTAATCATATCAAGTATAGAGATTTGGTTTAGTTTTGAAAATGAAAATCTATTTCGGAGTCGGTATAAAGTATGTGGTGGAATGGTACTTGATGGAATTGTGGATATGTGTATATGATTCTCGATGGGATTATGAATATGTATGGATGTCGATTCGTATCCTGGCCAAGTACCATGGATGGTGGCAATTGTGGAGCTCGATTGTTACATACATCGTAAATATGCTTTATTCAAACTGTTGTCTTTCAAATTATGTATTACTTTTCGATAAACTGTTTTAAATCCAGCTTTCTGCAACTAACCCAGTGTAAAAGCTTTACCCGTTGAATCAGCCTGCATTTAATTATATTTGCATACACTAAAGTCTTGCGAGTACATACGTGTACTCACCGTTGCTGCTAACCCTTTTTCCACAGAGGAAGGTAATGATGATGTCCCGGATGATGGCGAGCCCCTTTTCTGCGAGTGTTGCGGCCAGAGTCCCTCCCTCCACAAGAGCCTGTGGGGTGGTCGGCACCGGTATGTTGGTTGTCTTTCTTTTGTTTCCGCTGTCGTTTTACTTCTTTTGGTTTCTGTAATACTCTTGTTAAAGGTTTACACCCAGTTATGTAAATTATCTTAGTTTATATTTTAGTGCATTGATACTCGGGTTTTTGGTACGCGATACAGGGCTACTGATCCAGGGATCCAAATGATCGATGCGTCTGAGCACCGGGTCCGAAGCTAAGGGTTCGATCCCGTCGATCGAATTTTTAGGTTCAGATTTTCGGTGTCGAGGCTTCCTGTTGCTATACGGTGCTATACGCTCTGATGAGCGTGACAAGATGCAGATAGGATGGGGGGGTCCTCACACGGAGATTATACAAAATCCATTCGGGGATCGTTGTATAAACACACATGGACAATCTTCGCTGTTCGTGTAGCCTTCCTTGCAGAGAAAGTCACTCGAGCGATTGTACCACATTTTTCCTGACTGCTTCAGTCCATACAGTGATTTCTCCAATTTCACACTGGATAGGTTTCTATTTGCTCTGTCTTGGTTCGGGATAGGGATACCTTCTGGTACTTTCATGTAAATCTCCGAATCCAAGTTTCCATACAAATATGATGTGACAACATCCATTAGCTTCATACTCAACTTCAAGTTGACTACCATTGAGATCAAGTATCTAAAGGTAATTCCACCTTGAGTGAAACCTTGAGCGACAAGCCTTGCCTTGTACCTTACAACTTCATTGTTTTCATTCCTCTTCTGAACAAAAACCCATTTGTGACCTACGGGGTTTATATGGGGAGGTGTACGACACACAGGCCCAAACACCTCTCTTTTGTTCAAAGACACTAACTCTGTAGTGATTGCCTTCTTCCATTCTTCCCAATCGAGCCTTTTCTTGCACTCTGCGAGAGATGCAGGCTCGGGATCATGATCAATGATCGTGGCAATCTTCTTTGCAAAGTATGCATCAACATTGGCTGTTGCTCTATTCATAGATTCTCCTGTTTTTACAAAGTTTATGGCCATTTCGTCATGGGGTGCTTCATGCACTTATACTTGCTCTTCACTGCTATTTCCCATTCCAGGAGCAAGTTCATTTAGTTTTTCTCCGCCAATGTGTGCGCACACATTATTTTTGGCGGCTTCTTCCAATGGAAGGTTCAGATCTGGAATTGCCTTTTCCACAGGCTTCTTTCCAGTGCCAGGTCTTAACTAGCTCCCCTTCTTGCTTTGGGGCATTTTTGTGATTGGTTGTGGTAAGTCCTCTTGCCCAGTTTTCCCCAGACGTCTTTGAGTACTTTGGGTTTGAGAAGCTAGATTTTCTGTTCTTTTTCTTTGAGGCCTCTGAACAGGATGAGAGATACTTTCTGCTTTCTTTGATATTTCAACCCTCTCTGGTGCATTTCTTGCTGGTACATTCGACTTAACCACACTCTTCAGATCACAAAAATGATCAGGCAGTTCATTTGCTAAATTCTGCAAATCAATTATCTTCTGGACTTCTTGATTTGCTTCATTAGTGCGAGGGTCATGCGCGGGGATCCGAGTGGAATGCCATATTATTTCCTGGCATTTTTCATCCAATGGTTGATTCTCTTCCCCTAATGACGGGAAACGGTCCTCGTCAAAGTTGCAATCAGCGAATCGGGCTATATGCAAGTCTCCAGTCATGGTTTCCAAATACTTGATTGTGGATGCACTCTCATAACCAACGTATATCTCAGACTTGCGGAGAGGGCCCATTGCAGTCCGCTGTGGGGGTGGTATAGGTACATATACCAAACAACCAAATTTTCTAAGATGGGAAATCTTCGGGATGACCCCTTGCACTAATTGCATAGGTGAATGGATGTTGTAGGCCGATGGTCTGTAATTGATGAATGCTGCTGCATGCAGGACTGCGTGTCCCCAACATATGTTGGGCAAGTTACAACTCTGCAAAAGCGGTCGGGCTATGAACTTAATCCTCTTTTTTAGTGCTTCAGCTAGTCCATTTTGCGTATGGACGTGCGGTACAAAGTGCTCAACAGTTATTCCAATTGCTGTGCAATAATCATCAAATGCCTTGGAAGTAAATTCGCCAGCATTGTCCATTTTAATGGACTTCACATGATGATCAGGAAAAGCATTCTTAATTCTGATGATCTGCAAGATCAGCTTTGTGAATGCATGATTCCTTGTTGACATCAAACATACATGCGACCATTTCGAGGAAGCATCAATGAGCACCATGAAGTACCAAAACAGCCTCGACAAGGGCTGAATTGGACCGCAAATATCCCCCTGAATGCGTTCCAGGAATGCAGGGATTTCATGTTGCACTTTCATAACAGAGGGTCTAGTTATTAATTTCCCGGTGGCACATGCATGGCACACAAAATCTTCATGATTCGAAATTTTTTTAACATTAATGCCATGATCTTGTGAGTTAACTATATTTCTCATCATTCTAAGACAAGGATGACCTAATCTACAATGCTATAAAAAAATAATTCAGAGCTTCTAAAGACAGTCTTCAAAGAAGTATACACTGCAGGTGCATTGATTCTTGTGTAGTATAACCCAGATTCATATGAGGGACATTTTTCTAGTACCATTTTTCCATACTCCGCGTGCTTCACAATGCACAATTGTTCTTTGCCATTTTCTTCATTGGTTTTTATGTGAAACCCATTGGCACGGATATCTTTGAAACTTAAGAGAGTGCGTGTTGATTCAAGGTACAAGAGGGCTTCTTCAATTACCAAAGTTGTACCCATTGGCATTGTGGCTCTTCCAGAGCCTATTATATGTGTATTGCTTCCTACGATTGTCATAATCCTTCATGCGTTCTTTGTGATCGTCTGGAAGTATTTCGATTCTCTTAAGATAGTATTTGTTGTGCCACTATCAACTATGCATATTTCCTCCATTGGGCGCTACACGATTTCTAGATGAAAAGAAATATAATCTAATCAGACAGTGGCAAAGTAATTCAAACATTGCTTGCAAATAAAGAATACTGGAATAAAGAGTAAACTGTAATTCAATTCATGAGAAAATTTGTGCTCTTCGAGAGCTTACAATTCACTATTCAAAATTCATTAACAACCATTGTTCTGTAGTCTGCAAACTTTAGGCGAACCCAATCTTGCTGTGCTTGGAGCAAGATGTTGAACTTGAGCTTCTCGAACCGCTTCTAAAGTACAGTCCATAACTCAAGTGCACTCACCTCAGCCATGCATTAATTCTTCATAGTGGCTGAAAGGTGATGCCTAAGAAAAAGGGCAAAATTTGATCGTTTTGCTCGGCAGTAGGTTGCGCATCCTTCGAGGACCCTAAGCCGGTAGCAGCTTGGAGCTTCTTGCTCGCAAGCATGATCTTCGCATTTGATGCCCATGTGAGATAGTTCTGACCATTTGGGGTCAGTTCTTCAAACTCACGTTTAACAATGCCAGTTATTTGCAAATTCACAAGATTCTTTCATTAGATTACTTCATGTAATCTAATAGAGAGTGGTTGCAAGATTCATAAATGCATAATTAAATTCTCATGAATTTCCAGCAAACTAAAAGAAAGCAATGACTGCAAGATTCATAAATACAAGATTCACATATACAAAGATTCATAAATACTGCTTCATAAATATAGGATTCATAAAGATTCATAAAGATTCATAAATATTGCTTCGTGCATGCAATCAGATTTATGTGCGCGATCAGCTTCGTGCATGCGATCAGATTCATGTGCGCGATCAGCTTCGTGCGATCGACTTCATGTATGCAATCGGATTCATGTGCATGATCGACTTCGTGCGATCTGTTTCATGTGCACGATTGACTTCGTGCATGCGATCGGATTCATATGCATGACCGACTTCGTGCGATCTGTTTCATGTGCGCGATCAGTTTCATGCGATCGGCTTCGTGCATGCGATTGGATTCATGCGTGCGATCAGCTTCATGCGATCGGTTTCATGTGCACGATTAGCTTCGTGCGATCGGCGTAGCGCGGCTTCATGCACGCGGCGCATGAATCCGATGCGTGTCGGCCTTCCTGGCGCGACGGTGGCTGCTTCGTGCGGCGTGCTTCATGTGTATATTAGAGAAAAAAAAGAAAAACTAAAATATATGTGAAGCAATAACAGCAAAAGCATGAAAAATATTCATAAATTATTCATAAATGCTAGAAGATAATGCTAGGAAACTAAAACCAGATCCAAATAAAATTTTGGAATTTTCTAGCTATTTTTCATATTTTTCTGGCAATTTTCAGAATTTCTGTAATTTTCTTAGCCAATTTCTGAATTTCTAATCAGTTTTAGAAAAGCAAACAGTAAAATAAAAAAAATTGGGGAGGGCAAATGGGTAATTTCCTATGCCCTCCCATGTGCGATTCGCTCCAAAACCGGATTGGAATCAGGCTTCCAAGCCTCCAAGTCCGATCGGACTTTTGTCCTTCATGTCCAATAGCTATTTGGACTTCATGTCCAGGGATCTAGTTCCTTGATGCCTTGGATTTCTTGTCCACCGGATGGAGTGCAGAGGACCTGTACTTGCACTTCAAGTCCAATCCGTTCGGTCCAGGGAGCTTCAAGCCTTCAACGCAGGAGCGAAGCCGGCCAGTACGACGATGGAGCGGGCCGTGCGTGGCTGCGTGCCTGAGCCAGGCGGGACGCCGAAGCGCCGACGGCGACTGTGGTTCGGTGCGTGGACCGAGTGGTCGGCTGGCAGTTGCGAGTCACGGCCAGGTGCAACTGAGCGGCAGGCCCAATGCGGAAAAGCGGAGGTAGCGCCGGCAGGGAAGCAGAGCCGGGTGCGCAGCTGCCGGGGAGACCAACGGAGTTTCGGCGGCTTGGGAAAAACGCGGCGCGGCACTTCGTGCGCCAGTGGCGCGAGTGGCAGGCGCGGCTACGGCGCGCGCCAGGCGACGGCAAGTTGTGGGCTCCGACGGTGCTGCATCGCAGAGCGGCCTTCATGGCCGGCGACAGCGGGTGGCGACCTTCGTGGACAGCAGTAGGACTAGACTTCAAGTCAACGAGGATGGCTGCGTGCGCCAGGCGGCTGCAAGAATTGCTGTGTGCCGCGACGGCCGATAAGACGGCGCTTCGTGTGCTAGACTGCTAGACGGCTTCGTGCCGATTCGGTCAGAACTGTAGCTTCATGTACAATGAGTTTGTGTACTGTAGATCAAATAATCACTATGCATTCGTAGCTTCTTGCCACGTAGGTACGAAGATTAGATGCAAAAATACAAGCGAGCGATTAGATTCAATTCCTCGATTCTTACTGTTCTCACCTTTCAATCTGATCACCTGGTAGAGCTTCGTGGTGATAACGTGTAGACAATCTCGTTATCGAATAGTCCGAGGTTGCCTAATAGATCTAAAATGGAGAACAGAGAGAGAGAGGAGGAGAGACACAATATGAGTAGGAACTACTCTGCTTTATTATTCTGATTGTAAGACCCTGTTTGTTTCGGTTTTTTCATCGGCTTAAAAGCCAAAAAGCCTAAGCTGAAATAAACAACTGACTTTTAAGCCGGGCTTTAAAAAAGCCAAAAGCCCATGTATAACTATAAGCGAAAAGCTAGATAAGATGAGCTTTTTTGGGCCTTTTTGAATGAAATAACTCTTTGCCACTAAAAGTCTCCAAAATTACCCATCAAATGCCATCATATATAAATTGAGAATTCATCCACCATCTCATTTAGGATATTTTAGACTTTTCATCTATAAGCTGTACAATCTAACCCATTAATAAACCAGGATATCAAACAACATGCCTTAGCTTAAAAACAGACAGCTTAAAAGCTTATTAAGTCAAAAAGCTAGCTTTAAACTAAAAGCTAAAAAACTTAAGCTGAAACAAACAGGGCCTAAGTGTACAATGGAGTGACCCCCTGCCTTCTATTTATAACCTACTGCTAGGGTTTCGGGAGAGTCCACGTGAACCGAGTTTCCTAACAGAAATATGTATGAAAGAACATGATAACCCTTATCAAAAGTGATTTGCTCAGCTATCAATGACTACCTGTTTTTCCAAAAAGAATCGGACATTTTCTTGGAAAATTGACGTTACTGCGAGATTCGTAGAATTGTTGATGCCAAAACGTACGCACTAGAATTAATGACAGGACCACCTCACACCGAGCATTTTGCCACACAAGAAAGTCACCAGGATTAATCGAAACGAAACCGAAAAAACCGTTGGAAAACCGAAATTGGAAATTCAAAAATATCGAGCGAAAACTTACTGGAAAATCGTTAAAAACCAAAGAGTTTGAAAACCGAGCATTTGAACAAAAAAACTTCAAAACAAATTAAAAAAACCGATCGGAGAGTTGAACGTTTTGGGCGATCGGTTTTCTACGCGGTTTTCGTTAGTTTTTTCGAAAAATCGCTCGGTTTTCACCGGTTTTCGATCACTTTACATCGCATAAATTTTTTCAAAATTTTCAAATCTTTTGAATTATTTTTTTAATTGAACCAGTTTATGGACCGGTTTAGGGTTTCGAACCGGCTCGATACAGTCGAAAACCGCAGTTTTTGAACGGTTTTCGTCGATTTTGTGAACCTGCAAGTCACATCTGCTATACCTCTGTTTGGCAAAACTTTAGTGCTTTTACTTTGTCAAGCTGTCCCTACAGAACAGCAGTTGAAGTGACCTTCTATTAAAATAGATTAATATTCATTAATTTTATCAGTAGGAGAATTTATAGTATATGCACCTTGTCATGTTTATGCATTTATTCTAGTATGCATGATTTTTTGGGGCAAAAGTATTTGCAATCAATTATATAATTTAGCCTTGCCCCCTTGCCTGTGCTTTGTTATAGTGAACATATATAATCTTTATGAACGAAGCTTTGTAAGTGCATATAGTACAAACTATATAATGGACGCAAGCAAGGTTATTGGGATCAGGATCTTAGGAAGGGCTGTTTTTGTGTCGGTAGTACTGGCTTCAAAATTATGATTAATAAGTTTTGATAATTGTACGGTCTACACAACTATTTTTTTATTCTTAACTAAGACCATACTGATCCATTAAATTGAACTGGGTTGACAGCATATAATAGCATCGGATCCAGCAATACGGATCAAAATCATTAGAACATTGGATGCAAAAGCTAGCACAAGTGCACATAATTCCATTTTTCTAGTGCCTTACTCCCTCTGTTGATAAATATAATGCGTATTTTAACTTTGCATAAGGATTAAGATTGTAGTGAAATCGAGAAAAACATAAGAGAACATAACTTGCATACACCTCTTAATTCTTTTAGAAGATGAGAGATAATACTTTGTGTGGATGACAATGAATAAATACATATAGTTGAGAGATAGTAAATATGAGCATAATAGAAAAAACTTATTAAATCTATATACAAACCTTATACTCTCTCCATCCTATTATATAAGGCGTAACTTCTACCAACGCAGAGACCAAGAAAACAGTTGCGTCGCGCGAGGCTCAAGGGGGTTAATACATGCATGCGCATGAGAGATGGAAGAAAAGGTTAATGCATGCATGCATGCGCATGAGAGATGGGAGAAAAGCAAGCTACAGGAGCCGAGGAGATGCCGCGCCCTGTATTCTGAGACTTGGAAAAAAAAAACAGTTGTGTCTTATATTTTTGGATGGAGGGAGTCTTTACCAATAAGGCTATTCAAACTACAAAACATCTCCCATATATGAGTCATTTCATTGTATAAGTCACTGGTTATGCATATGAGATGGACACACCACACTGATAATCTCCGATTATTAATATCGGTATAACTATGTCGATTTGAAAACCGATACAGATGTGTGTTTCGAACCGACGTAAATATGAGTTTTTAAGTTAGTAGTTGATCGGATCAAAAGTTCAGAACACAGATCGATGCAAAAGCACTGACAAATTCAAGTTTATGATGGGTAAACCGTACACGGAATCTTATGCTTCGACAGTTGGACCGATCAATCCTCAACGAAAACCTATGCAATTAGCAGGGTACGTAGAGAAAGAACATCGATCCAGCGACTAGCCAGCTCGCATGCACGTGCACGTACCTTCGCCGCATCCGAGCTTGGGGCCCTTGAAGGGCGTCCGTGTGCGGATGAACTCGAGCAGCGTTGTCGACGGGTCGACGTCGCCGCCGGCCACCTCGTACCGCCGCCCATTTAACGCGAACACCACCCTGTACAGCACCGCCTCTCCCGCCATCGCTCAGTCGCAGCACCCGCCGGTCCGGTCGCTAAGCTCCTTTCTGCTTGTAACTATCCTTGCTATTCGAACTGATCAGCCGCTAGCACACGCCTTTTATATATGCAATGCCTTACAAGTGATAATTGATGGAGTCGTCGGGCGCATGACTCAGCTCTGCTTGGAGCGATGGTGATGTGAGTACGGCGATCGAACGCATGTGTTAGGAGGTGGCCGGTGGAGATGGGACGGAAGTTAAATGCTGTTTGTTGAGCGCTCGCTCGATCGTCGGGAGAGAAAAGCCAACGGCGCGTGTCGATCGGCCCGCGTCACCACTCGCCGGCCGATCGTGACGACACGCGCGTACACGGACTAGCTTGGTGATCAGCTGGTTGGTGCGAGTGCCACTACGCGTCCACATCTCGCAGCGCAGCAATTATTTGCCGGAGTCTTCGAAATGACACATAGTACGTAAGCACACTGACCTTTTCACCGAACCACACCGCACGCGCGTCTGATCCTTTTGTTGTGAATCGGGGCGAACATTCCCAGCAAATTTTAAAATTTTATTTTTTTCAAACCATGCATTAGAATTAAGATTTAGAAAATACCAAAACCAATAAATGAGTACCGTTATCCTAAAAGGGCAAATACAAAACTTTTTGAGAAGCTCTCGGCAAAGCTCACAGCTTCAACGTCTAGATGTAGCAGCGGTATAGATACATCGTATCTTCGTGATAGTAGTAGCCACGACCTTCAGGTATCCATACGAACATGCGGACAACACCGTATGTCGGTAAGCTAGCACCGTGCAATACGACTCTTATGACCTTTTATCTGGTCCAGGTGAAACTTTTTCACAATTCTTTTCTTTTTCTCTCAACCTTTCATCAATTTTCTGAACTCGAACCCAAATTTATAGTCAAAATATTGTAGCAAGTTTGTTGCTACAGTGACCGACACCTGTCACAGTAGCAAGTCGGTTGGCATAGTACCCGACATGTGACACTGTTCATAGGTCAGGTGCACAGTGTCTGCCGATATGCTACAGTACTTCCAACGCATGAACAGTGTTTTCATCGCTGCTACAGTGTTTTCAGAAAAAATATCTGCAGTATTTTCAGAACAAAAATCATTTTTTTGTACGTGTGGTTCGCAATCTTTTTAGGATGACCAGATATCATGTTCAATCACATTGAATATATTTCACGAGTGAAGATTTTATAAATATGTCTTAGGCCTATTCTTTTGTGTGACCCTTTAGGTTCATGTAATGTTGGCAATAAACCAAAAACTCCTTTTCGATTCATAAGTTGCAAGCAGCTTCTAGCAGAACATAACGACTAACCAAATGGCATGAATGTCATTTATCTGACAAACCTTCGATGAACACATGTCAATCCCCTTGTCACTTCTTTGATATCATAGTTTAACTCATGGTTGAGGTGTGTCGTCCTTGCACTATTAAATCAATTTTCTCAATAATCTGAAGTAGACTAACAAGATCGATCAATTAACATTTTAATTGTTCAGGCATGGCCATGCTCATTCTTTAGTCTATTTCATCGAGTGACCGATCGATATCATATCCTTAATATGAGGAGAACAAATTCCATCTTGGTCATACACTTCCCTTTGCATGACTCAAAGCATATTGAAGTGTTGTCCTTATGATTATCTAGTTACTAACAACGTTAGACAACATCAAAGCATACTATCCTCATATAGGAAATTGTGTTGATCTTAGATCTAATGATCAATCATTATCATTATATGAAACAACTTATGACACTAATTAAATCCTCAAAAGGTGTTTCATAAGCGGGTCAGTCCAATATAGCATGTGTGGCGGATATGGATCCACCAGGTTCCTCTGGGTGTTCTTCTTTTCTCTTTTGTCTTCTTTGGATAGAGCTTTTTTGGGGGTCTAGGGTTTTTTTCTCTCACCGTAGTCGGCAGTGATTTTTCCTTTTTATAAGACGGGCTTGGGAACATGCATGCATTGGTCGGTCCTTTTTCAACCGACTATGTCCTTGGGGTATAGGCCTTTTTAAATCGTCTTTTAACCCTTTTCTTCCACCTGTCCCCAGCCAAGGGTTAGATTGGCTCTTATGTGATGTTCTTTTGTTAGGATTTTACATCTTTACCCTCTACTCTTATGTCTTTTATAAGGGTTCTACGGGAATTTTACTTATCTTAGGGTCCCAGACTAGTCTGACATTGTCGGTGTTTTCTACACCAGGGTGCCCACTCCACTCTAGTAAGAGCCGCCAGCGGACACGTGGCATCCAGACTGCGCTGGCGAACAAAGGAGGTGGCGCCGGGCGACAGTGGCGACCAGCCACGCCACGGCGGTCGATCGGGTGACCGCCAATGACAGTGGCGACCAGGCCACGCCGCGGGCGGTTTGGGTGATCGCCAATGGCCAGCTAGCGACCAAACGCCAGCGGGCGGTAGGTCGGGTGACCGCCCAGCGAGCAGGTGGCGACCAGGCCACGCCGCTGGCGGTCGGCTGTGTGATCGCCCGGCGGACACGTGGCGTGGAGACCACGCTGCTGGCGGTCAGCAAGGTGGTCACTTGGCGGACGTACGGCACCCAGCCTACATCACTGGCTCTCGGTTCCCAAGGCCGCCTAGTAGCCTGTGCGGCTGCGCACGGGGTCAAAGGCATTAATTGCGTATCGTGCGCATTAAATGGAAGCAATGAAGGCCATAGCGTGGCGGCGCGTGTTTCCAATGCGCGCCATTACTACCAATGACGTCACGGAGCAATTTCCCACCCCAGCAGAGCGGGCGAAACCGACCGGCGCGGGGCCCAAGGCGGGGGAGAGGATGGCTGTGCCAGGGGGATTTAATGTGTTGCAAGAACAGTGACAGGCACATTAAATGCAGCGTGTCCAGTGCACTCAATGCACTGCTTTTTCTGTAAGCCCCATGTGCCCTAGCTAACTCGAGTATAAAAGGTAGCTGGGGTGCATGGGGGAAAGGGTTCGGTTCTCTTTCTCTCTTCCTCCCGGCTGGTTCCTCCCCTTCCGGTGAGAACCATTTGAGATTAGCTCATCCCTCTCCGTAGTGGGAGCCAGGGGTTTCTAGCTCCAGGCTTCCTCGATTTCTCCAAGAACACCAGCAAAAATAACACCACCAGGACTAGGGCTATTACTCGTGGGGAGGGCCCGAATCTGGATAAACCGTGTGTCTCTTCTTCTTGCGAGCTTGGTCCGTCTTTCTTTCCACCGTATCTCGAGCGATCTCCACGAAAGCCCCCCGTTTGGACTTCCTATACCCCATCTCTTCCGGGGTCTGTTAGCTCATACGCTGACACTGGCACGCCAGGTAGGGGGCTCAGTGGCTAGATTGCCCTTGTTTCTGCCATCTTCTTACAAAGCTTGCAAGAAGCTCTGACGGTCATCAGCATGGTGACTTCGCGCTCCAAGCACGACAACCTGCCCGAGGAGAGCAGTGCTCGCAGCTGGTCCCGGCGCTCGCCCAGGGCGTCGGACCCCCCGGGTCCCTCAGTCCAGGGAGGGACGCGTGGGGCTTCCGCGCAAGGAGGACAGCCCGTTCGGCGACGTCTCCTGATGGGAGACGATACCCCGGCGCGAAATCTCCATGCGGCCCGGCTGCTCCTCGACCACCCCCCGGTTGCGCTAGGGGCCGAAACCCCAGCCGCTCCATGGTTGCGGGACATCGCTCGCCTAGTGGGTGCCGCCCAACAACAGGTGGAGGCGGCAGGTCACCCGGGGGCTTCCGGTGTCGGACGGCAGGACAGGCGCGCGACCGATGCGCAAGCCTCCAGTCCGCCGGCAATGACTTTTCCCGGTCATGAGGGCCGGGACAAAGGGAAGGGTACACAGGCTGCAGCTCCCTCAGGAACGGGGGGACGTGCACATGCTCCCATTTCTTCTCATGGTCCCTCTAAGTCAGCGGGGGGCCATGGGGATCTGAGGGCCCGCCTAGACGAGAGGAGGTCCCAGCGCGATGGTGACTTGCGCAACATCCTTAGAGGGCGTCAAGCGCCCGCGCCGCATCACGCTGGCTACCCGACGTCTAGCGGTCGAGGGGAAACTTCGCTCCCTGGCTCCAGGGAGAGCGTAGACTTGCACTCCTCGACCCCATCTCGGGGCCGAGGGGCGGGCAAGCGACGCTGCTCCCCCTACAACGTTGGATGCCAGGCGTTCTCCCTCCGCCTACACCAAGCTGCGTGGCCGGAGCGGTTCTGCCCTGCGTCCATCGAGAAGTATGACGGCACCACCAACCCGGAGGACTTCCTGCAAATCTATACCACGGTGGTGCGTGCCGCGGAAGGGTCTGAAAAGGTCATGGCCAACTACCTCCCGACGTCGCTGACGGGCTCTGCCCGCTCCTGGTTGCTGAATCTCCCGCGAGGCTCTGTGCACTCGTGGGAGGGGTTGTGCGATATTTTCGTCGCTAACTTTCATGGTTCCTACACTTAGCCAGGTGTGGAGGATGACCTCCATGCCCTGGAACAGACGAAGGGGGAGTCCCTGAGGGAGTTTATCCGGTGGTTCAGCCACTGTCGGAACACGATCCCCCGGATCTCGGAGCAATCAGTGATTATCACTTTTTGGAGGGGGGTCCGGAATCAAAAGATGCGGGAGAAGATGGCTACCCGCACCATTTCGACCACCTCTGAGCTGTTCTCCCTGGCGCATAAGTGCGCCAGGGCGGCGGAGGCCCGGGAGCGTGTTGTGGGGCTGTCCGACCACGGCGAGGCTGAGACCTCGAAGGCTTCTGATCACAAGAAGAAAAAGAAGAGCAAAGAGGTCGGAGCCAGAGAGGTCCTAGCCGCCGAGCCAGAAGCCAAGCCTCAGAAGCGCGATCGCCGGGACAGGAGGGTGATCGCCGAAACCCGCGCGGTGACCGCGGGGATCGCCGATCGCCCCGCCAAGAAGACGACGAGGGCAGACCTTACTGCCCAATCCACAGGACCAACGGGCATGATCTGGCGAATTTCCAGGTCGTGACCAAGCTGGTGGAGCAGCGGCTTAGGGAACGCCGTGAGGACAACCGCGACGACACAGAAGAAGACCCTGCTCCGCTGGCCTTCCAGCAAGCGGAGCATATAGTGGCGTTCATTCACGGAGGTTCCTCCACCTACTCTTCGAACTCGCAGTATAAGCGAGAGCTGAGGGAGGTGTGCGCCACCGTACCAAGCCCCGGGGCGAGCAGGCCGCTGAAGTGGTCAGATGAGCCAATCACTTTCAGTTGCGCCAATCACCCGGAAAGCACCTCAGGCCCGGGCCATCTTCCGATCGTGGTCTCCCCTATGGTCCGAAATGCGAGACTCGAGCGAGTGCTTGTCGATGGAGGAAGCTCCATCAACCTTATGTCCGTCGGGGCGTTTAAGGCGCTCCAAATTCCTTATGAAGAGTTGCGCCTGGCCTCGCTCTTCTACGGAGTTGCCCCTAGGGTCGGCTTGACGCCCCTGGGACAAGTCCGGCTGCCTGTCACGTTCGAAAGAAAGGAGAACTTCCGAACAGAGAAGATCAACTTCGAGATTGCTGACTTCGACCTTCCCTACAACGCTTTGCTTGGCCGCCCAGCTCTGGTCAAGTTCATGGCGATCACACATTACGCCTACATGATGATGAAGATCCCAGGGCCTGGGGGCCCAATTACTATGAAGGTCGATCGGCTGGAAGCCCTGCGCCTCAGTAAGTAGGTGCAGGACCTGGCCGGCACCACCTGCTCAGCTCGAAGTGAGGACGACTGCCCAGAGCTCCCCCCTGCCAGGTCCCGCGCCTCACCCGGTCCCTCGGGTGACGTGAAGGTGGTCCCCGTGGGTGAGGATGGCTCTGGGAAGGCCGTGAGGATTGGTGCCAACCTCAGCACCAAATAGGAAGACGCGCTCATCACCTTCCTCCGGTCTAATCTAGATGTGTTCGCATGGGAACCATCTGAAATGATCGGGGTCCCTAGGGAGGTGATTGAGCACCGATTGGCAACGTTCCCTAGAGTGCACCCAGTCCGGCAGAAAGTACGAAGGCAGGCACCAGAGCGGCAGGATGCCATTCGGGATGAGGTAGAGAAACTGCTGCAGGCGAGGATTGTGCAGGAGGCCGCCTACCCTGAATGGCTGGCAAACCCCATGCTCGTCAAGAACCTGAATGGGAAGTGGCGGATGTGCATTGACTTCACCGACCTCAACAAAGCCTGCCCCAAGGACCCGTACCCCCTGCCGCGGATAGACATCATCATCGATTCCACAGCAGGGTGCGAGGTCTTGTGCTTCCTAGACGCCTGCTCCGGCTACCATCAGATCAACATGGCGCGGGAAGACAAAGAGAAGACTGCTTTTGTGACCCCTCTAGGCGTATACTGTTATGTCTGAATGCCTTTTGGGTTGAAGAACGCTGGTTCAACTTACCAGCGCGCTATGCACACTGTATTTCGGTCGCAAATCGGAAGAAATCTTGAAGTATATGTTGATGATTTGGTAGTGAATACCAAGAGAACTGCTGGGCTTATCGAGGACCTAGAGGAGACCCTCTCCCGCCTCCAGTAGTACTGCTTGAAGCTGAACCCTGATAAGTGTGTGTTCGGTGTGTCGTCTGGGAAGCTGCTTGGGTTCCTCGTTTCCAATCGTGGGATTGAGATCAACCCGGAAAAGATCGCGGCCATTGAGCGCATGCAACTGCCCACACGGCTCAAGCAAGTCCAGTGCCTGGTTGGTCGCCTGGCCTCTCTTGGCCGGTTCATAGCCCGGCTCGGAGAGAAGAGTCTCCCCTTTTTCAAGCTGATGAAGAAAACCAACTCCTTCAAGTGGACAGCAGAAGCGCAACGAGCACTCGAAGAATTAAAGAAGTACCTCTCCTCTCCTCCGGTGCTGGTCGCTCCCGAGCCAGGCGAGTCGCTACTATTGTATGTGGCGGCCAGTCCGGCGGTTGTGAGCGCTGTGCTGGTGGCAGAGCGTGAAGGCGTCCAGTGGCCAGTCTACTTCATTAGCAAGGTGTTACATGATGCGGAGACGAGGTACCCATAGGCTCAGAAGATGGTGTACGCCGTGTTGGTGGCGTCCAGGAAATTCTGGCATTATTTCCAAGGAAGGGAGATCACGGTGGTGTCCGCCTACCCCTTGCGCGAGATTCTTCACAACCGAGAGGCCGAAGGCCGCATCGCCAAGTGGTCAGTGGAGCTGGGGGAGTTCGGCCTCAAGTTCGCCCCCCGCACCGCAATCAAGAGTCAAAGGCTGGCAGAGTTCATTATCGAGTGGACTCCTGCCGAGTCCAAGGCTAAGGAAACCCCCGCGCCCTCCCCCTGGGTACTCTAGTTCGACGGTTCCTTCAGGCTCGAAGGCGCGGGGGCTGGGGTCCTCCTGGTTTCCCCAACTGGGGACCCCCTCAAGTACGTGGTCGTCATGGACTTCAAGGCCACTAACAACGTTGCCGAGTACGAAGGCTTGCTGGCGGGGCTTCACGCTGCCGCGGCCATCGGAGTTCGGTGCCTACAAGTCAAGGGCGACTCACTACTAGTCGTCAATCAAGCAAGAAAGGAGTTCTCCTGCTCTGACCCTGTCATGGCCGAGTACCTAGCAGAGGTCAGAAAGATGGAGCAACATTTCGACGGGCTGGGGTATACTCACATCCCCCGGCGCGACAACTACATGGAGGACGAGCTCGCGCAGCTCACCTCGACAAGATCTCCTGTTCCAGCCGGAGTCTTCGAAGAAAGGCTTCTGTGGCCGTCCATCGCAGCCCCCGGTCCTGGTGGGGATGATGGTGATGCCACTTCAGCCCTTGCTTTAGAACGGAGAGTAGTACCGGTGGAAACGCCCGGCCAGGAGGAGTACCCGGGCGATCACCCTGTGGTCACCACACTTGACCGGGAAGGCACATGGATGGATTCGATCCTGGCCTACCTGCGGGATCAAGTGTGCCCCAACGATGATGAGTCAGCAGAGAAGATAGCACGAAAGGCCAAGTGCTATACCCTGGTGGGCGGGGACCTTTACCGCTGGGGTAGAAATAGAATTCTTCTGAAGTGCATCACTCGGGAAGAGGGGACTAGTCTGCTCTCTGATATCCATGGAGGCGTGCGCGGGAGCCATATGTCAAGTTGAACGATGGTTGGAAAAGCTTTTCGCCAAGGGTTCTATTGGCCAACTACCCTCCAGGATGCTTGCGAGCTGGTGAGGAGATGCGAAGCGTGCCAGTACCACGCCAAGCAAATCCACCAACCAGCCCAGGCTCTGCAAACTATCCCGCTCTCATGGCCCTTCGCGGTCTGGGGGCTGGATATCCTGGGCCCGTTCCCGCGGGCCACGGGGGGCTACACTCATCTGTTCGTCGCCATCGACAAGTTTACTAAGTGGGTGGAAGCCGAAGCGGTAAGGGCGATTACCGTTGCCGCTGCGATCAAGTTCATGCGAGGAATCTTTGCTCGCTTCGGGGTCGCCAACCGCATCATCACCGAAAATGGCACGCAGTTCACCAGCGTTGCCTTCTTGGGTTTCTGTGAAGAAATAGGCACCAAGGTATGTTTCGCCTTGGTGGCCCACCCAAGGAGTAATGGCCAAGTTGAGCGGGCCAATGCGCTGGTGCTGAAGGGCCTCAAGACCAGGGCGTTTGATCGGCTCCACAAGCGCGGAGCCCGGTGGACCGAAGAGCTCCCGGTTGTGCTGTGGTCACTTCGTACCACCCCCAGCTGGGCCACCGGGGAGACCCCTTTTTTCTTGGTCTACGGTGCGGAAGATGTCCTACCTTCGGAGCTGGCCTTAGGGTCACCACGCGTGGCGGCGTTCACCGAAGGTGCCCAAGAGGATCTGCGCCGGGTGGACGTCAACCTCCTGGAAGAAGTGCGAGATCGCGCGGCCTTGCATGCCGCCCGGTACCAGCAGAGACTCAGGCGGTACCATGCCACCCGGGTCAGCGAGAGAACACTGACAGTTAGCAACCTGGTCTTGCGCAGAGTCCAGACGCATGCCGAGTTGCACAAACTGTCTCCCCAGTGGGAGGGCCTCTTTAAGGTGGTCTCAGTCTCTCGCCACGGGGCGGTCAGGTTGGCCACTAAGGACGGGGAGGAGTTGGTGAACTCCCAAAACATAGAGCTTTTGCGCAAGTTCTATCCTTGAGAAGGCTGTAAGTACAAGGTCATGCGCCCCGACCAGCCGAGTTGAGCCTTTCCCTCCAAGGCTGGTCGGGGGAAACCTCTGTTTGAATCCAGTGTTCATTTTCTATTCAAAGCAGTTGTCACCTTTGTTCTCTCTTTCCTGGTTTGCGCCCGGATAGGCCGTGTCCGCGTAGTCGCCCTCGGTACATTAAGGCCCTCTGAATTCTCGACGGTAAAAGTTGGCTCGCTGGGTGAGCGTAGCGTGCAGGGATGGGCGATCGAGTGGTTGGTTTGGCACGGTTTTCAGCACGGTCATGACGCTCAGGGTGTCCCCGTGAGAACCGGCAACTCAAACACCACCCCGAGAGCCTACTACCCTGCCACACCTCACCAAGTGTTCGGCCTTAAGAGACCGTGAGAGTAACTAATTTCACAGGGTTCTAAGGTCCTGAGATGGCAATATTCCGGCATAAGGGGTTCGGGGCCTGCACCACAGACTAACATTTAAAGCGTGCGATTGCCTTTTTGTTCATCCAGAACCAGCATAGTGGAAGCGCGAATAAGCATCCAAGCGTAAAACGTGCGAAGGGAAGTACATGCATTTATAAAATGAGAAACTGACAAGCAGGAGTCTTTTTACAGAAGGTAGCAAAAAAAGGGAGAAAGAAGAATGCAGGAAAAGCTAAGTCTGGAGTCTTCACTCCTCGTCTGCCGCGGCCTCCGTAGCTGCCGGGTCCTCCACCGGGTTGGCGTCCAGCCTGAGCGCCACATCCTCGGCCACCGCTTCTAGCGCCGGGTTGACCATCTCAAGCTGGTCGGCGACTTGCTCGGCGGTGTGGCTGACCTGCGCCTCGGCGCGAGCCTAGTCCCCTTCCACCCCCTGGATGGTGGCCAGGTCGGTTAGCGTCCGGCTCGCGCGGCCAGCTGCGTCGTCACCGTGGCCGCCGCAACCGCTCGCCCCTCTTGGCTGGACCGGGTGGCTAAGGCGCTGGGCAGGCGGGTGAGGAAGTCGGCAACCCGGCTCATGCAGAAGGCATAGTGCCGGGCTGACTGCTCCAGGGGGGCAGGCTGCTCCAGCCCCAGCAGCATGGAGGTGGCCTCGGACTCCGCGCGGAGTCGCTCGCCCTTCTCCTCTTCGCGCTCCCGGGTGATCGCCTCGACGCGGAGGGCCCCTTGCTCCCTATCCTCCTGTAGGTCCCGCTCCGCCCGGCCGCGCCAGTCCTGCACTTCCTGGCGGAGATGGTTTTTATCCACGGTGGCCTCCCTCAGCCTCTCCTTGCTCGTCGCAAGGCGGCCGCTCACGCTGGTGTGCAGCTTGCTGAGGGCGGCCAGCAGAGTGTCTGCATCCGCTGAGGGGATTGGGGCGCTGGGGATCTCCGGGGTCAGTGGCAAGCCTATCCCGCCCTCGGGTGGCAAGACGGCCCCCCCCCCCGGCGGCCGCGTGGTGGTCGCCCACCGGGTGGTCGCCTTGGCGCTCAACCGCCGCGGCCGGCACTGCCGAGGCAGCCGCAGTACCCTGATCGCCCCCGGCGGGGGCACGTGAAGTAGACGCCCTGAAGAAGGTAAAAAAGAGGTAAGCTTCTCAGGTTAAAAGAACTTGACAATGCGCTACGTGTCTGTTTGTCTGTTTGCGTACCCGGCAGAAGGCTTCCTGAAAAAAGGCCTGGCCGGGGGTGAGCGTCAGCCCCCTCGCGGGGCCAGTGCCGGTGGATTGACCCGCGCCGTCGACGGCGGGGAAGAACCGGTGCCGGCAGCGGTGGCGCAGGCGGTTCCACCTGCGCCGGCAACGGCGAAGGGAGGACCGGCAGCGTTAGTGGCGGAGGCGGGTCGACCTGCGCCGACGCCGGCGGTGGGTCAACCTGTGCTGATGGCTGTAGAGGAAGGACCGGTGCCAGCGGAGCTGTTGACAAGGCGGCGCCGACTCCAGCCACCTCGATAGGAGCAGTCAAAGTGGAAGCGGCGGCCGCCGTAGAGCTCCCCACTACGGTCGTGGTCGCTGCGCCCCCTGGCGCGATGCGAGCCCTTCTGGGGCTGGGGCCAGGGGCGTCATCGCCAGCAGGGCGCTTGCACCTCCCCTGGTCGCCGGCCCGAGGAGGGTCCCGGATCGTCAGCGCCCCTTGACGGGGCGTGTTCACCAGTCCCATGGCATCCATGATGGGCACGGCGCGGATGATCGCCACGCACTCCCGGAGCGGCGATCGGGAGCGCGCCCGCCAGAAAAGGCGAGAGGTTGCTAGAGGCACCCAGCAAGCCCATCCAGGATTCAAGCTTTACGGTGGACAAGTTCCCCGCGGCTAAAAAGAGAGAGAAGAGTGAGGCCATAGCCAGTCCAACGGCAGTTAAAAAAAAAGAAGAAGAGAGAAAAACAAGTAGCCTAACTCCGGGAGCTGTCCTGGTCATGTCGTCGTGGCCCGTGTACTGCCAGGTAGGGCGAGCGCGGCGGCGCAGGGGGCTGATCCTTTGGGAAATATAATCCTGGAGAACCATGCCTCCCATTAGGCCCGCTATTCGCAGCTGGTCCACGCGGGCCAGCATCGTCCGGAGCTCGGGCGTCTCGTCGATGTGAGATCCCCAGGTGGGAGTGCTGACCGCTGGCCCGGTCGGCAACTCCAGGACTTTAACGCCACTGTCGTCCTCGACGTAGAACCACTCATTGCGACAAGTCCTCTAGTTGGAGCGGAGGTCCAGCGGAATATAGCGGGAGGTCGCACCATCCTGGAGGCGGAGATGGCAGGAGCCCACCGTGGTGGAGGCATCCTTGGCTGCGTGCAAAGAGTAGAAGTAGTGGAAAAAAGGAAGATTGGGGGCCACTCCTACGAACATCTCGCAGAAGTAGGCAAAAACAGCGAGAAGGATGATGGAGTTAGGAGGAAGGTGAACGTTGTGGATGGAGTAGAAGTTGAGGACGGCGAGGTAGAAGTCGGAGATCGGCGGGAGGAGACCCGCTAGCATCCCCCAGCCGAAGAAGATTACTTCTTCGGGGCGGCAGCCGGGTGCGGCGGTCCCGGCGCGAGCGCGGACGGTGCCGCCGGCGACATACTGGGAGAACCTCTCGGCGTTGACCACCTCGACGGTCGAGGGAGGAAGCAGAGGTGCTGGCGGCGCCATGAGAGCGTAGGAGCAGTTCGCAAGAAGCAGGGGCGAAAGAGCAGTTCGCGAGGAGCAAAGGCTAAGGCAAGGGAAAAGAACGAACCGTTCCCCCCGCAACCACCTATATATACGCGCATGGAATGCTTTGGCGGGAGACCCGAAGGGACGTGGCGGTTCGGATGGTGGGAAGCCCCAAAAAATCGGAAAAAGACCCTGGTGTGTTCCCGAGGTCCGCACCGGTTACGAGGCAGAGACGGCTGCACGTTCCACCTCGATGCCCGGAAACGGCTGTGCCATTTAAAGCCGCAGCGCTACGTGGGCATTTATAATGGACCCACCCAGGAGACTGAGTTGCTTTCGTTTCCGAAAAAGTAGGAAGAGCGTTCCAAGGTGGGTCTGGGGGCTACTATCGGTGTTTTCTACAACAGGGTGCCCACTCCACTCTAGTAAGAGCCGCTAGCAGACACGTGGCATCCAGACCGCGCTGCTGGCGAATAGTGAGGTGGCCGCCCGGTGGACAGGTGGCGACCAGGCCACGCCGCGGGCGGTCAGTCTGGTGGCCGCCCAGCGGACAGGTGGCGACCAGGCCACGCCGCGGGTGGTCAGTTCGGTGGTCGTGTAGCGGACAGGTGGCGACCAGGCCACGCCGCGGGCGGTCAGCTGTGTGATCGCCAGCGGGTAGGTGGCGACCAGGCCACGCCGCTGGCGGTCGGCTGCTTGATCGCCCGACGGACACGTGGCGTGGAGACCACGCCGCTGGCGGTCAGCAAGGTGGTCGCTTGGCGAACGTACGGCGCCCAGCCTACATCACTGGCGCTCGGTTCCCAAGGCCGCCTAGTAGCCTGTGCGGCTGCGCACGGGGTCAAAGGCATTAATTGCGTATTGTGCGCATTAAATGGAAGCAATGAAGGCCACAACGTGGTGACGTGTGTTTTCAATGCACGCCATTACTACCAATGACGTCACGGAGCAATTTCCCACCCCGGCAGAGCGGGCGAAGCCGGCCAGCGCGGGGCCCAAGGTGGGGGAGAGGACGGCTGTGCTAGGGGGATTTAATGTGCTGCAAGAACAGTGGCTGGCACATTAAATGCAGCGTGTCCAGTGCACTCAATGCACTGCTTTTTCTGTAAGCCCCATGCGCCCCAGCTAACTCGAGTATAAAAGGTAGCTGGGGTGCATGGGGGAAAGTGTTCGGTTCTCTTTCTCTCTTCCTCCCGGCTGGTTCCTCCCCTTCCGGTGAGAACCCTTTGAGATTAGCTCATCCCTCTCCGTAGTGGGAGCCGGGGGTTTCTAGCTCTAGGCTTCCTCGATTTCTCCAAGAACACCAGCGAAAATAACACCACCAGGACTAGGGCTATTACTCGTGGGGAGGGCCCGAACCTGGATAAACCGTGTGTCTCCTCTTCTTGCGAGCTTGGTCCGTCTTTCTTTCCACCGTATCTCGAGCGATATCCACGAAAGCCCCCCGTTCGAACTTCCTATACCCCATCTCTACCGGGGTCTGTTAGCTCATACGCTGACAGACATGTCCTGGCGCTTCCCAAGGGGCCATTACTGGATGTCAGACTTGGACAGCCCGTACCCTGCTTGTGTCGATAGGAAATGAAGCGGAGGGGAGTTCCCTCCGCTTTCTCCTTTCGTCGCGGAGGGGAGCTCCCCCCGCTTCCCCCCTTGCCACGGAGGGGAGTTTTTCTATTTCTTTTCTACTTTCCCCGGGGGGTGGACCCTCGAAGCTTGTAGTCCTTGCCTCGCTAGCGGGAGGAGGATTAAGTGTCACATGTGAATCTATATGAATCGTAAGGAGGTACAAGCCTTGCTTCGCTTGTCAAGGGAAGATGAGTCCATTTGGCCCACAACACTAGCCCCGCATGTCAGCGGGTTGATTTTGTTCCGCCCGCTGGGATGTTATAGCAAAGGTCCAAATCATTTTTCATCTTGCTTATTTGGCATGCGAAGGGAGGTTTGTTTTTCATTTTTGTTCTTAGGCGGGTCAGTGGAAGTAGCTGACAGTCTTGTCTTTTTCAGTCGAGTGTCAGGGCTCTTTATGGCATCTTGGCCCAAATATCGGAGCCCTATAGCTTTTTGATGATGCGTTCACGCTTCTCCTTATTTCCCCCTTTTTCTTTTTTTCTTTCTCTTTTTTTTATATATATGGTAGGTGGGGACAAGGTTCCCTGGCTTTTTGGTATTTCATTTGCTTCGTGTCCCTTCGCTTCCGTTACTTGTTAGTGCTTTCCTTTTCGCATCGTCCTCCCTTGTTCGCCACTGATTCTCCTCTTTATGGGTCCTCGGCGCGCTCCTAAGGTGAAGCCGGTTTTGAGCAGAGAAGATGCTGCGGAATTATCTCCCATTTTAGGGCGGTCGATCTTGAGCTCCGTCGACCTCGACATAATGGCAAGGGACTTTGGAGTGGCGTGCCCTTCCATGCGTCTTCCGGTGACGAGGAAACCCCCCGGCCTCAAGCAAACGAAGCAGTGGTATTTGCGGCGTTTCTTGAGGCGGGTCTTCGTTTTCCCTCCGCTCCTTTGTTGGCGTCCGTGCTTCGAGCTTTTCAGGCAGAGCTTTCGCAACTGACGCCCAATGCTATCGTGCGATTGGCGGTGTTGGAATGGGCATTTCGTCCAGCCAGGATTAGATTGACAGGGCGCTTGTTTTCTCTTATTGAAGATGCATTTTGGCAGTCGAAACAACAGAAGACAGGGAATGAAGGTCGCAGATCGTGTTTTGGCTCTCTGAATTTTCAGATGAAGAGGTCCCTTTTGAAAGAAATCCCTGTAGCGGCTGCCAAGGGAAAATGGGATTCGGGGTGGATACTACGATGGTTTTACCAGATACTTGATGGCCCAGATTCTTCTCTTCGTACCTCGATGGGTCCAGTTCGTGCTGTTCGGTCCCCAAATTGGAGCGCAACTGCAGAAGAAATTAGGTGTCTTGACTATTTGAAGGCTCTTCGTGCTCAAAGTACAATGCGGGACTTGGTTGAAGAGTATTGTTTGTGTTGCATCGACCCTTTGGCAAGGAGCTCCGCTGTTACTTTGGACCGATCGCCCGGAGGTACAGTATCTGTGGTCCGACCCGAGGGGGTATAAGACCTAGGGTGCGGAGCAACTGAAAGGTTGGCTCGCAGACTCCTTGGACCCTGCAAGGCAGTTGAGTATGAGGCCGCTATGAGTGCCATTGGGGCCACACGATGCTCTCGTTTTGCTAATTGGGAGCGTCGAGCGGTCCCTCATCCTAAAGGATCAACTGGTTCTCCCCGCCCCGCCAAGCGAGCGAGGTTGACTCGTGTTGCTCTGCCCCAAGC
Organism: Rhipidocladum racemiflorum; assembly: GCA_036346355.1. Classification (NCBI taxonomy): domain Eukaryota; kingdom Viridiplantae; phylum Streptophyta; class Magnoliopsida; order Poales; family Poaceae; genus Rhipidocladum; species Rhipidocladum racemiflorum. Next base: position 17,566,146 of record CM070582.1, read on the forward strand.
GGCTGCTACCTCTGGTGGGAGTGAAGATTTGGAAGATGATGACGATGAGCATGAAGACTGGAAAGATGAAGAGTCCAACGACGAGGGTGATTCTTTCGGCTCCGTTGCCGTTATTTCTCTTCCACCGTCGCCCACTTCTGATCCCGTTGATACTGTGGGGCCTTCTAAAGCACTACCCTTAGCTGTTGAGGGCGGATCACCGGGTGTGCCTATTGTCAGCGTATGAGCTAACAGACCCCTTCTGGAATGGGGTGTAAGAAGTCCGAACGGGGGGCTTTCGTGGAGATTGCTCGAGGCACGGTGGAAAGAAAACGGACGAAGCTCGCAAGAAGAAGACACTCGGGTTTATCCAGGTTCAGGCCCTCCTCACGAGTAAAGCCCTAGTCCTGCTTGTGTTATTCTTGCTGGTGTTCTTGGAGAAATTGAAAGAACCAGGGACAAGGAACCCCCCGGCCTCTCACCGCGGAGGAGGATGAACCAATCTAAAAAAAAACTCCAACCAGTCTGAAGAATCCCACCCAAAAAAGATGGACCAGCTGGGAAGAAGAAGAAGAACCAAAACCCCCTCTCCCATGCACCCCAGCTACCTTTTATACTCGGGTTGGCTAGGGCGTCCGGGACTTACAAAAGTTCAGTACATTGAATACACTTGACATGCTGCATTTAATGCGCTTGTCACTGTTCTTGCAGCACACTTAATGCCCTGGCACAGCCGTCCTCTCCCCCGCCTCTGGCCCCGCGCCTGCCGGCTCCTCCCGCTCTGCTGGGGTGGGAAATTGCACCGTGACGTCATTTGTAATAATGGCGCGCGTTGGAAACACGCGCCGCCATACTGTGGCCTTCATTACTCCCATTTAATGCGCACGAAACGCAATAAATGTCTTTGACCTTCTATGCGGCCGCACAGGCTACTAGGCGGCCTCGAAAACTGAGCGTCCTACGTCCGCCAGGCGACCACCTTGCTGACCGCCAGCGGCGTGGACTAGGCGATCACACAGCTGACCGCCAGTGGCGTGGCCTGGTCGCCACCTGCCCGCTGGGCGATCACACAGCTGACCGCCAGCGGTGTGGCCTGGTCGCCACCTGCCCGCTGGGCGATCACACAGCTGACCGCCAGTGGCTTGGCCTGGTCGCCACCTGCCCGCTGGGCGATCACACAGCTGATCGCCAGCGGCGTGGCCTGGTCGTCACCTGCCCGCTGGGCGATCACATAGCTAATCGCCAGTGGCGTGGCCTGGTCGTCACCTATCCGTTGGGCAATCACACAGCTGACCGCCAGCGGCGTGGCCCGGACGCCACGTGTCCGCTGGCGGCTCTTACTAAAGTGCAGTGGGCACCCTGGTGTAGAATACACCGACAGTAGTACCCGGACCCACCCTGGAGCGCCCTTTTTTCCTTTTCGAAAATGAAAGCTGCTCAGTCTCCCGGGTGGGTCCATTATAAATGCCCACGTAAAACTACGACTTTAAATGCCGCCGCCATTTCCGGGCAACGAGGCAGAACGTGCAACCGCCCCCGCCTTGAAATCGGCGTGGGCCTTGGGAACATGCCTGCGCCTTTTCTGATTTTTGGGTTTCCTGCCATCGAACCACCGCGCCCCCTCGGGTCTCCCACTGAAGCACTCCTCCACGGGCATATATATATAGGTGGCTGCCGGGAGGGGCGGTTCGCTCTTTCCCTAGCCTTAGCCTTTGCTCTTTGCGAACTGCTCCTACGTCTTTGCTCCTTACGAACTGCTCCTTCGCCTTTGCTTCTTGCGAACTGCTCCTTCGCCCACATGGCGCCGCCAGCACCTCTGCTTCCTCCATCGACCGTCAAGGATGTCGACGCCGAGAGGTTTTCCCAGTATATCGCCGGTGGCACCGTCCGCACTCGCACCGGGACCGCCACGCCCGGCTGCCGCCCAGGAGAAGTAATCTTCTTCGGCTAGGGGATGCTGGCGGGTCTCCTCCCACCGATCTCCGACTTCTACCTCGCTGTCCTCAACTTCTACTCCATCCACAACGTTAACCTTCCTCCTAACTCCATCATCCTTCTTGTTGTCTTTGCCCACTTCTGCGAGATGTTCGTGGGAGTGGCCCCCAATCTTCCTCTCTTCCGCTTCTTCTACTCCTTACGCGCGGCCAAGGACACCTCCACCATGGCAGGCTCCTGCCACCTCCGCCTTCGGGACGACGCGGCTTCCCGCTACATTCCGCTGGACCTCCGTTCCAACTGGAGGACTTGGCGCAATGAGTGGTTCTACGTCGAGGACGACAGCGGCGTAGAAGTCCTGGAGTTGTCGACTGGGCCAGCGGTCGGCACCCCCACCTGGGGAGCTCACGTCGATGAGACACCTGAGCTCCAGACGACGCTGGCTCGCGTGGACCAGCTGCGAACAGCGGGCCTGACGGGAGGCTTGGTTCTTCGGGACTACATCTCTCAGAGAATCAGCCCATTGCGCCGCCTTGCTCGCCCCACCTGGCAGTACATGGGCCCCGACGACTTGACCAGGACGGCTCCCGGAGGTACGTTACTTATTTTTCTCTCTTTTTGGCGCTTTTTGCAACTGCCGCTGAAATATCGATGACCTCACTCCTCTCTCTCTTTTTTCTTTTTTCATCTTTCTTTTCAGCCGCAGGGGACTTGTCCCCTGTAAAGCTCGAATCCTGGATGGGCTTGCTGGGCGCTTCTAGCAACCTCCCGCCTTTTCCAGCGGGCGCGCTCCTACTCTGCCAAATAAAACCCCGGGAACGCATGGCGATCACCCTGCCATGCCCACCATGGACGCCATGAGTCTGGTGATCACGCCCCGCCAAGGGGCGTTGACGATCCAGGACCCTCCTCTAGCTAGCGACCAGAGGAGGGGCAAGCACCCCGCTGACGATGACACCTCTCGGGCCAGCCCCTGGAGGGTTCGCGTCGCGCTAGGGGGCACGGCGACCACGACCAGAGCCGGGAGCTCTTCGGCGGCCGCAGCTTCCACTTCGACTGCTCCTGTCGAGGTGATTGAAGTTGGTGCTGCCCCGATAATAGCTCCGGCGGCACCAGTCCTTCCTCCACCGCCGCCGGCGCAGGTTGACCCTCCTCCGCCGCCGCCGCAGGCACCAGTCCTCCCTCCGCCGCTGCCGGCGCAGGTCGATCCGCCTCCGCCGCCGCCGCCGCCGGCACCGGTCCTTCCTCCGCCGCCGCTGGCGCAGGTCGATCCGCCAGTACTGACGCCGCGAGGGGGACTGATGCTTGCCTCGGCCATGCCTCGTTTCAGGTGGCCTTCTGCCGGGTACGCAAACAGACACACAGCACACAGTGAAGTTCTTTTAATTTGAGAGGCTTACCTCTTTTTTACCTTCTTCAGGGCGTCTACTTCGAGTACCCCAGCCAGGGGCGACCAGGGCACTGCAGCAGCCGCGACAGTGCCGGCTACGGCGGTCGAGCACCAAGGCGACCCAGGCGACCACCAGGTGGCCGACCACCAGGTGGCCACTGTAGGGGCGGTCGTCCTCCCGCCCGAAGGCGGGATGGGCTTGCCGCCCACTCCGGAGGTCCCCAGCGCCTAAATCCCCTCAGCGGACGCAGACGATCTGCTGGCCACCCTCAGCGAACTGGACTCCTGCGTGAGCGGCCACCTCGCGATGAGTAAGGAGAGGCTCAGGGAGGCCACCGTGGAGAACAACCGTCTTCGCAAGGAGGTGCAGGACTGGCGCGCCCGGGCAGAGCGGTTGGAGCGGGACCTGCAGGAGGAGAGGGAGCAAGGAGCCCTCCGCGTCGAGGCGATCACCCAAGAGCGCGACAAGGAGAAGGGCGAGCGACTCCGCGCGGAAATCGAGACCACCTCCATGCTGCGCCCCGCCTTCGACCAGATGGTGGCCAGCTTGAAGCCACTAGGGTTGGAGCAGCCGGCCCCTCTGGAGCAGACAGCCCGGCACTATGCCTTCTGCATGGGCCGGGTTGCCGACTTCCTCACCCTTCTGCCCAGCGCCTTAGCCACCCGGTCCAACCAAGAGGGGGGCTTTCGCGGCGGCCACACGGACGTCGTGCTGCTTTCGCGCCAAATGACACCAACTTCGACCCCCTGGCAGCCATCCAGGGGGTGGAAGGGGACTGGGCCCGCACAGAGGCGCAGGTCAGCAACGCCGTCGAGCAGGTCGCCGACCAGCTCGAGATGGTCAACCCAGCGCTGGAAGCAGTGGCCGAGGACGTGCCGCTCAAGCTGGATGCTGACCCGGTAGAGGACCTAGCAGCCGCAGAAGCCGCGGCGGACGAGGAGTGAAGACTCCAGATTTAGCTTTTCCTGCTTTTTTTGTTTTGCCACCCTCTGTAAAAGACTCCTACAAGTCAATTTCTTATTTATAAATGCATGTACTTCCCTTCGCACGTCTTATGCTTGGATGCCTGTTCGCGCATCCACTATGCTAGTTCTGGACGAACCAAAAGACAACCGCACGCTTTAAGTGTTAGCTGGGGGTGCAGGGCTCGAATCCCTTGTGTCGAAATATCGCTATCTCAGGACCTTAGGACCATGTGAGGTTAATTACTCTCGTGGTCTCTTGGGGCCGAACACTTGGTGAGGTGTGGCAGTGTGGTAGGCTCTCGGTAGTGGTGTTTGAGTCGCCGGTTCTCACGGGGACACCCTGAGCGTCATGGCCGTGTTGAAAACTGTGCCAAACCAGCCATCCGATCGCCCATCCCTGCACGCCATGCTCACCCAGTGAGCCAACTTTTACCATCGAGAATTCAGAGAGCCTTAATGTACTGAGGGCGATTACGCGGACACGGCCCATCGGGGCGCAAACCAGGAAAAAGAGAACAAAGGCGACAACTGCTTTGAATAGGAACTGGGCACTGGATTTAAACAGAGGCTTCCCCAGACCAGCCTTGGAGAGGAAGGCTCAACTCGGCTGGTCGGGGTGCGCTAGTCCAGGATCACGCTAGTGCACACAGTCTCAACATAGATGAATATCACAATCATACACAGCGGAATAATAAAAATAACTTAAAAGTAGAATATAAACTATTGAACGACCTTAAGGTCAACCTTACACTTGTGAGGCCTTGGTGGATTCAACTCCAAATAAAGCAGCAGCGGAACGATAAACATCGGTGAATCCCATCAATATGCCACAGGCAACTGACAGGGTTCGACTCCTAGATAATCGCCTTCTCACGGAACTTCTTCTTCTTCGACGATGTAGACTTCTGCTCACTGGTGATTATTTGTTTGCAAGGGGTGAGTACATAAAGCACTCCGCAAGTCATGCACAGAATGCAAGTCTAATAACTATATGCATGGCTTATTCCAAGTAACAGGCTGAATGGTTATTTTGCAGAAAAGCAACAATCATAAATAAACATAATAGATTGTAAAGCAGTAAAACAAATAATGACAATAATAGATTTCACAGTTATTTCACAAGTAAACCATTCCACATCCTTAAACAGTTATCTCTTTTCCACAGGCAAACTGCCTCCAATCCCAAGTTCACTTTTAAGAAAAGCTAACCCTTGACTGTAATCCCCGAGCATTGTCCAGTACCGTGGACTCGGCTATTCGAATAAGTTTTACACTCTACAGAGGTTATGCACTTTACCCATAAGATACAATCAACTCACCACGGCAACCGTGAATCACCATACAAGAGTATGCGAATGAGTGATCGTAACAAAGCCTTTCGAAAGCCTCTAACTACACAAGTGGACCTCTCTGGTTTTTGCCCTACACCATCCCTTCCCTTAGCTAAGGCGAAGTATGGGACCGACATACCGTTGGATGGGTACCATGCCACAGCCCTGCTTCAATCTACACAAACGGTGTAGTTGACACCCCGAGGTACCACAAGTAAGTTATTAGCAACTTAATCAACTAGGTCCGTCCCATTCCGGACATGTGGTTGCACGATTGACTCAGTTCAAAGGCTTGCAAGGTTAAGTCCTTAGGGTGACCAGGGCAAGACTACCCTAAGAACCAAAACAATTTTCCCGGTGCCAACCATGGCCCACCACTCATAATCTTGCCACTTGCCCCAGTCTAAATCATTTTATCACCCCAGTTGATTATTGTGCAACACAATGCCAACAACAACTCAACATCCTTAAAGAAGCACGAAGGCCTCCGCATATCAACATCATCGTGTTGGCAACACGTCACACCATTTCAAAATACATTGCATATTCCATTAATCAATATTGACATTTGTAATTCCAAAATGATGGCACTGACGCGTTGCAGGTCTAAGCAAACTAATACGCTCTATCTAACCCATGTTGGCAATTTTATTAGCTACCAACTATTAATCAACAAACCTAGGGTGACAAATGAATCATGGCATACAATCATTATAGGCAAGGTGGCGATAACAAGTAGGTTGATTATCTAATCCCAAATTAATTGAAATCAGTTTAACTCAAACTAGCATGCAATAATTTGAAACAACATAATTTTCGAAAATGGGATCAACATGGTCAAAGCACAACTTGCCTGGCCCTTGCAATTTATTGTTCTTTACTCTTTATCTTTGATTCTTGGTCCTCGATCTTCAATCTTCGCTTCCTTGACTTTCAGCTCCGTAGGACGACTTCCGGACAACGCGTCTAACGATAAAGAAACACAAATACAGCAAAACTCAAAGACAAATCAAATAAACACCAAATTAAGAACAAATAACATTGGGTACAACGGCTTGGAAGAATTTGGGAACTCGAACGGATTAGATCGAAGAGTTGACAAAAGAGAACGGGCTTTCGGCAAAACACCGAAAAGGGAAAGACTAATAACTGGGGAAGAAAGAATAATATTCCGAAGAATATTTCTTCCGAAGTCATTATCTTGATTGGACAAACAAGGACATATGGACTCTCGATCTATAGATCGGGTCCATAAGGATATGTTAGTTCACAATGAACTAAACTGATTCTCGAAGTTGACTTTTGTTGACCGAACGGACACAGTCAAACAAAAGAGAGACGGATAGATTAGATCGGGCACAAGGGTATGACAGATGGCCAATGGCCTATCGACCAAGTCCACGAACGAAGTCTAGGTTAATGGTAGATTAGGTTTTCAGGGATAAGATAAGATAAGTGTCTTACCACGATTGAAACAACGGAAAAGATTGCAAATATAACAACGCGGCTCACGATAAACTTAGTCTATCAAACCGGTCTTAGGTTAGGGTTTTGATTCAGCTTTGAAGATGATATGATGATGAGGCTAGGCTCATGTCATGATGATAGAACAGATGAGGACATCGCACTAGGGCTATTGCACGAATGCACGCATGCGATGACAACAAAGCGATGAGAGCTAAGCGTTAACGATGAAAGTTAACGATGGAACATTAACGGCGAAACGTTAATGGAGGAACGTTAACGGGGAAACGTTAACGGGGAAACGTTAACGGCGAACGTTAACGGCAAATCGTTAACGGTGGATCGTTAACGGCTAACGTTAACGGTGGAACGTTAACGGCGGAGGTCAAACAATGATAAGATACTCATGAAATAAGCTAGCGATCGTTGGTGCAATGATATGGCCGCGGTAGAACGCTACCAAGGACGGTTAACCGGCGCGCGAATCGGCGGCTACGGGCTAGGTCAAAAGACGGCGGTTAAAAACCGAAACCGGGCTTTGTTGGCGAACGGAGACCAAAGGAATCCTAATGAGAGACCAAAACAGTACATGATGACCCTCCGGACGCGATGACACGGCCGGAGCGAACCAAAATAGCCAGCGTCCAAAGGCGGCGCGCGGCGACGGCTAAACGGTGGCCTAAATATATAAAAAAAAATTCCGGAGGATGGGATGGCAAAAGGAGAATGTCTACTGCGTAGAACGCGGCGAGACAAACTCAACGGTATAGGCAGATTTTGCGGTGCCCCTCCGGATTAATCATAAACTACCGTTTAACGGGTTTCGGATCAAAACTTTGGACAGCCATAACTTCTAGAATAATGATCAGAACTTAACGAAATTTGACCGAGAGCTATATGGGACAAAGAGGCACACCGTGATGCAGGTGGCTCGAAGAAATACCTTTGGAACAGCGGGGAACGCGCGAGGAAGTTTGCCGCTGTTTGAAACGCAGTCTGATCGCAGTTTGATCAGAGAAATTATTTTTCTGCGCCAAATCTAGAGGGAAAAACTGTGGGGCAAGATGTGCATCATGTAGAGGACATCCCCAGGAGTCTACACAAAAAATTTCACAGTCAAACTCGAAAAATTGAGGGATTATGGCCTCGGTAAGATTCGAGATTGAAACAGCCATAACTTTTGATTCCGTGGGCCAAATTGGCTGAATTTTGGATAGCAAATAGATGGTACCTTGTGGCACATGATGGAGAAGATGGATCTCGAAAAGAGTCGACGAGCTGCCCGGGACGTGGCTCCAAATTTTGGCCGATGTTGGGCAACGTCCGGAGGACATGGGATGAATTTCTCGGGTTGGGGGAAGATCCGGAGGTTGAAGATGCATGGGAGAGTTCATGGGAGGGCTATACTGAGTTGGGGTGGTGGCTAGGTCAAGAAAAATCAAGTTTGGACGTGTTTGGAGCAAAAACGGGCCTTGTAGGCATTTAAACGAACACTTGGCGTGCATGAAACGGATTCAGGCGACGTGGCCCAATGGGAGCGCGACACGTGGCCCAGGGGGGGCGTTGGCCTGGGCCAGTGGGCGTCTTGGCCAAGACGCGGAGGGAGCGGGCCGGCCTCTTGCGCATGCGCCGCGGAGTGTGGCTGGGCCTGTTCGGCGGGAGAGTGGGCCGGCGTGAGGGAGCGGCCCGGTTGGCTCGTGGGCTGGTGGGAGGAAGGAGAGAGAGATTAAGCCCAATGGGAGAAACAGGATTTTCCAACCTTTTTCCAATAAAAATAAATCCAACAATTCAAATAAATCAATAAAGGCAATAAAAATACCAGAAAAATTCTAGAAAAATTCTAGAAAATATTTTGAGACATTTTGAACACAAATAAAATATTTTCAGCAAAAATTTATATAATAATTTCCAAACAATTAATTAATTACAATAAAAGGGTTAATACAAATCGATTTCAATTAAATCCGATAAATAGCAAACGAGCTCCGAAAAATCTCAAAAATTACAGGAAAATTTCTTGAAGCACAAGGAACCCAAATAAAATTAAATTTATTTTATTTGATGTTTAGAATATTCAAATTAAATTGTTTTAACTTTTAGAAAATTCAAATCAAGCTTTATAAATGCGAGAAAATCAGCGAAAATTTTTGGGAAGCTAAACTAAACCAAAAATTTTTGAAAACCCAAATTTTGGGATGTTACAGATATCTAGCCCCCAGACCGCAAAGGGCCATGAGAGCGGGATGGTTTGTAGAGCCTGGGCTAGTCAGTGGATTTGCTTGGTGTGGAACTGGCACGCTTCGCATCTCCTCACCAGCTCGCAAGCATCCTGGTGGGCGGTTGGCCAATAGAACCCTTGGCGGAAAGCTTTCCCAACCATCGTTCGACTTGACATATGGCTCCCGCACACGCCTCCATGGATATTAGAGAGCAGACTGTCCCCCTCTTCCCGAGTGATGCACTTCAGAAGAATTCCGTTTCTACCCTGGCGGTAAAGGTCCCCGCCCACCAAGGTATAGCACTTGGCCTTTCGTGCTATCTTCTCTACTGACGCATCATCGTCGGGGCACACTTGATCCCGCAGGTAGGCTAGGATCGGATCCATCCATGTGCCTTCCCGGTCAAGTGTGGCGACCACAGGGTGATCGCCCGGGTACTCCGCTTGGCCAGGCGTTTCCGCCGGTACTACTCTCCCTTCTGGAGTAAGGGCTGAAGCAGCGTCACCATCGCCCCCACCATAAACGGGGGCTGCGACGGACGGTCGCGGAAGCCTTTCTTCATTGACTCCGACCGGAACAGGGGATCTTGTCGAGGCGAGCTGCGCGAGCTCGTCCGCCAAGTAGTTGTCGCGCCGGGGGATGTGAGTATACCCTAGCCCGTCGAAATGTCGCTCCATCTTTCTGACCTCTGCCATGGCGGGATCAGAACAGGAGAACTCCTTTCTTGCTTGGTTGCGACCAGCAGCGAGTCGCCCTTGACTTGTAGACGCCAAACTCTGATGGCCGCGGTGGTGCGAAGCCCCGCCAGCAAGCCTTCGTACTCGGTGACGTTGTTAGTGGCCTTGAAGTCCAGGATGACCACGTACTTGAGGAGGTCCCCGGTTGGGGAAACCAGGAGGACCCCAGCCCCTGCGCCTTTGAGCCTGATGGAACCATCGAAGTAGAGTGCCCAGGGGGAGGGCGCGGGGGTTTCCTCAGTCTCAGACTCGGCAGGAGTCCACTAGACGATGAACTCTGCCAGCCTTTGACTCTTGATCGCGGTACGGGGGGCGAATTTGAGGCCGAAATCCCCTAGCTCCACAGACCACTTGGCGATGCGGCCTTCAGCTTCGCTGTTGTGAAGAATCTCGTGCAAGGGATAGGCAGACACCACCGTGATCTCCCTTCCTTGGAAATAATGCCGCAACTTCCTGGACGCTACCAGCACGGCATACACCATCTTTTGAGCCTGCGGGTACCTTGTTTCTGCATCATGTAACACCTTGCTGACGTAGTAAACTGGCCGCTGGACACCTTCACGCTCCGCCACGGTCTGCCGCTCACAACCCGCAGGGGTAGTCGCCACATACTGATAATGTGGCTACTTTGCCTCGGGAGCGACCAGCACCGGGGGGGAGGAGAGGTACTTCTTTAATTCTTTGAGTGCTTGTTGCGCTTCTGTAGTCCACTCGAAGGAGTTGGTCTTCTTCAATAGCTTGAAAATGGGGAGACTCTTCTCTCCAAGCCAGGCTATGAACTGGCCAAGAGAGGCCAGGCGACCAGCCAGGCACTGGACTTGCTTGAGCCGTGTGGGCAGTTGCATGCATTCGATGGCCGTGATATTTTCCGGGTTGACCTCGATTCCATGATTGGAAACGAGGAACCCAAGCAGTGTCGACGATCGGTTTCGCCGGCAATAAGATTTGTGATTCTAGGGGATTTGTGCGGGATCTGAGCTTGATGGTAACACAGGATGCGAGGGCAATCCGTTTTAGACAAGTTCGGGCTCTCTCGGAGGAGATAATACCCTAGTCCTGTGTTCTTGGATATATGAGCCTCCTCCTTGTTTCTCCCCCCTCCCTTATATACTGGGGGGAGGGATACATGACAGACGGGCGCCACCGGGCCCTCGACATGGTGGCCTCACCAACACATATTTTGTCTTCATCGGCTGTGGCACACTATGTCTTGGAGAGGTGGTTGCGCTTTCCCCGACCTGCGCCTGCCGCCCTGTCAGGTTCCAGCGCCTGCAGGCTCTGTGAATGTCAGGCTGCATGCTTCGCTTCTGGCGGGTTGTTTGGGCGTGGCGCGAAGCTTCCCCGAAGGATCGGGAGTTGCCTTGGGGAACAAGTCGAAAACCTCCGCCCGTCGTGGCGCTACTGGGCTTTGGGCCTACTTCTCCGCCCGTCTAGCCCAGTCGATTATAGGCCCCACTTGCGGGACCCCTATCTCGGACATCCCATAGCAGCCCCCAAGTGCTTTAGGATCGGGTTCCCGTCTCTTATCCTGTCATAAAGATTATACGGGAAAAAAGATCGTAAAGAGCTTGTAGTGCGAAGCCACCGTGGTTGGTCAGCTCGTGGCCGAGTGGTATCCGTGCCCGTATACGGTGCGCGGCAACCGGCTTGTTGCTCAGCTGACCCTCCTGGGGCATACCATAGTCTTTTTGGCTCGTGGCCGAGTGGTATCCGCGCCCGTTTACGGTGCGTGGCAACCGGCTCCTCGCTCGGCTGGCCCTCATGGGGCATATTGTAGTCTTTTTGGCTCGTGGCTGAGTGGTACCCGCGCCCGTTCACGGTGCGGGGCAACCGGCTTGTTGCTCGGCTGGCCCTCATGGGGCATACTGTAGTCTTTTTGGCTCGTGGCCGAGTGGTATCCGCGCCCGTTTACGGTGCGTGGCAACCGGCTTGTCGCTCGGCTGGCCCTCATGGGGCATACCGTAGTCTTTTTGGCTCGTGGCCGAGTGGTATCCGCGCCCGTTTACGGTGCGCGGCAACCGGCTTGTTGCTCAGCTGACCCTCATGGGGCATACCACAGTCTTTTTGGCTCGGGGCCGAGCGGTACCCGCACCCATTTGCGGTGTGCGGCGATTGGCTTGTGAGGCCCAACCGACCCTCATGGGGCATACCTTGGTCATTCAGAGTAATGCCTGTGCCCGCTTACGGTGCACTGCTTCAGACCCTCATGGGGCGCATTCTCAAGACCGCGTTGGTAAGAAATCCTCCCACGGTACCCGATCACGTTATGAGGCAGTGACCAGCAATTGACCACAAATTATGAAGCGTACCGCTGGAGGATGTTCGGAAAGTGCCCAGCCCCAATCTTCCGTGGCGGCCGGCGTTCAGGCCCATCATGGGGCGCACTTTATCCCAAACTTCGAACCAGACTTGACACCTGGTCGCGTTTTGCGCAACCCAGCTATCGGCCCAACATGGGGCGTGCCCTAGATCTGGCCCAGAATCGAGCGCGAAGGCCCTTGTTTTTCCCGCCGTAAGGCGAAAATTAAGGCTTATTCCTTATAAATGAGGGAAAACTTACTGGGCGAAGATATCTCTGCCCTTCGCCCACCACGGTTGAGAAATCTTCAAGTCTCCTTTGGCGATTTGGGCGACCTAGGGTTCCAAGTTTCGCGCCCAAGATCCTTGGCGGTTCCTCCCATCAGGTCCCCTTCACCAAGATGTCTTCTTCTTTGGAACCCTTATCAGCGTCGGGGGGTGACGCCGACCCTGCGACCGCGGGGTGGGAGACCTCCATCACCACGACGTCCCGCTTGGAGGAGCTGGTCGCCGCCGGCGTCCTTCCTCCGCTGGAGTTGATCTCCGCTCGCCCCGGCCGAGGTGACCCTTACCCCACACCTCTGGAGAATGAGATTGTGGTGTTCGAGTCCTTCTTCTGGCGAGGATTTAGCGTTCCTGGGAGCGCCTTCTTCTGAGGGCTCCTTCATTTTTACGAAATTGAGCTGATCAATTTGACTCCCAATTCCATTCTTCACATTGCTATCTTCGTTCAGCTTTGCGAGGCGTATCTTGGGATACGTCCTCATTTTGACTTGTTCCGCTCCCTCTTCTTGCTCAAACCTCATCCGAACCGAGCTGCTCCCAGCGCCATTGGGGGCGCCGGGCTCCAGCTGCGAGAGGGCTTGAAGAGACATTACTTCGTCATCCCCCTCAAGACCTCCCTCAAAGGTTGGAGGCGGGAGTGGTTCTATTGTGCCAATGTTGATCCTTTTCTCGCCCCTTTCGCTGGCAGCACCCCTAAAGCTTCCCTATGCTGGAGCGATGCCCCGGATGGCGGTGGTTTGGACCAAGTCTCCGAGCTTCTGGCATGGATTAGCGATCTGAAGAACCGAGGGCTGACGGGCCCCGGGATCGTGATCAGCTTTGTGAAGCGCCGGGTGCAGCCCTTAAAGGAGAGAATCCATTTGGGGTTCCAGTACAACGGGCCTCAGGATCCTACCCGGGAGGCGGACACGTCCTTGTCGAAGGAGGCATTGGCGGCACGGGTAGTTGACCTCTTCGTGCCTGGCACTATGATCACCAACAGGGGTTGTCCTCGCAAATTTTCGGCGGAGAGGCCTCCCCCTCCCGTGAGTGCACCACTCTCTCGAAAGACTGTCCCATGATTTTTTGCCTGATGTGTGATTCTGACAGGGAGCGATCGTTCCTTTTTCAGGAACGCGCGTCCTTCTTCTCTGACGCTCCGGTCGTCGGCCTCTCTTAGCTGAGGAATGCTCAGGCCAAGCGAGCGGCTGACACCTCGGCCGATGAGCTGCGCCGGGAATCAGCGGAGGAAGCTGCTGGCCTTTCGTCAGCCGGGCCTTCGACCTCCGGTGTACCCGGATCACAAAGCACAGAGCCACAACCTTCTGTCTCAGGGGCAGCCCCGGCTGCTGGTGCTGGGTCTGGCTCCCATCCGAGTGGTGCTGGGTCTCGGATGAGACCTGGGATGAAATTCAAGAAATCCAGGAGGTATTCTTTTGGGCGATCCTTGTCTTTTTGTTATTACCTGTGCTGAGGTGTTTTTCCTTTTTGTCGATTCAGGACTCCTACTATGAATATCCCAGTGGAGGGGTCTCCTGAAAAGGAGCCCCAGGCACCGGCTTCTCCAAGGGGGACCCCCCCGTGTCAGCCAGGTCACCCTTGCCGTTGACTGCCGGGGCGTCGCCACCTGGTGCCGGCGACCCGACCATTGAACCATCAGGTGGTCCGGCCGCCGACGAGCTTGACCCGGCACCATCTCCCGAAGTGGAGGAGGTGCCGCGAGAGCCACCGCCGCTCGGTCCTCTGCTGAAGCCCCCAAATCGGACCGTATGGTGGGAGGGGGGTTCCGACTGGAACGGGATGGAAGAGGACGATGAGATGGAGAGAGCGGCTCGGACGGAGCTTTACGAGCTCACCGTCAGGTGTAGCACGCTCGTCAGGGTGAGTTTCTTGTCTTCAGTCTGTTGCCTGCTGGCTTCTCCCTGAGATTCTGCCCTGTTACCTAGGACATGGGGGAGCGCTCGGAGCAGCGGTCGCAATTTTTTCGAAAGGTGCTCCCGAAGCTCAAGGAGCACTAGAAGTATCGAGACAAGCTCAATGAGATCAAGAAATGGCAGATGGAAGGAGGTCCACGGGCTTGAGGACCAGTGTATGGCGATCCGGGAGGAGAAGGCGAAGCTTGAGCATGTGCTCGAAGGTGAGATCCTCCCCTGGACTCGGTTTGGACATCTTTTTGGACAGTTGGGAAGGATGATGACGCTCTTGTGTTTCAGAGCGTGATTCGAGCATTGCTGAGCTGAGAGCCCGACTGGAGGTTTCAGAGAGTTCTGGCCTCGAAGCTCGAGTCGGCTTGGAGAGGATGCAGCGGGAGCTGAAGGGTAAATTTCTTTGACTTGGACTGAACGTACTTGGCGTCGGGTGTGTTTTTGACGGCAGTTCGGCTTTGTTGCAGAATGCAAGGAGAAGATGGCCGCTGCCGAACGGGGCCAGGAGCGCTGCCAGCGTTACTGCGAGCCAGTTCTGCACCTTCTGCGTATTGAAGGAGTTGAGCCGGGCCAGGGGGACGACGCTGTTCCGCTTCTCTCTGGAGGAGCCGATAGGATCAGAGCTTATGCCAAGGAGTCCGTGACCATGAGTGCGAACCAGGCATTGGCAGTGGTCAAGTCTCATTATCCGAGAGTTGACCTTGAAGCTGTGAAAGAAGGTTTTGCCTGTGATGAAGACAAAGCCAACGCGCTCCTCGAAGAGGTCTCCGGTACATCACAAGCCTTGTTAGAGAATCTTGAATTCTGACTTCGATGTGAACCTCAATGCCGAGTGCTGGCCCTCCCCTCCTTGTTTGAAACGTTGTGTTTTCTCACTTGAATATAATTTGTCTGTATTGTCCTCTGCTAAGTGGGCTCCAGACCTCTTTCACTCTTTCCCCTTTGTTTGAGTTGCTAGAATATAGGCCCACGGCCTTTTGGCCCCCGTTGCGCCTTTCTGGGTGTCTTTTAGCCGACTGGTATGGATCCCAAGCGCCAGGGTCTTGGCCCGTGGCCTTCTTGCCCCAGATACGCTTTTCCGAGAGGCTGGCGTGCAGCTCTCGAGCGTCGGGACTTACGTTGTGGCCACCTGGCTGAGTGGTTCAGCCCCCAGGCTTGCGTCGTCGCCTCCCAGCTCGCAGCCCCCGGACTTTTCGCTTAACTGAGCGAAGTGAGCGGGAAGGCCGAATGAACTTGAACTGCTCGTGACACGTGTCTGGCGAAATGCCTCTTAATTTTGTTCAATGTGCTGATCTTCTTTGGTACTCCGAACAAATTGGTAGTCTTGCGGCGTCGCTTCGTCTTTTATGTTTCTGAATAGCGTCGCCTCGGTTCCGGAGCCATGTACAGCTTACAAATGGGACGTCACCGCCCTTGAGCGATCGTCCCTTTCTTCTTCCTCTTCTTCCTCTTTCCTCCCTCCCAGCCTTCCTCTATGGCTAACATGAGAAGATTCGTTGGCCCCTACGCGGCATTCTTCCGCCAGCGATTCTTCGGGCTGCTCCATAGCTGGGAGGAGGCGGAGTTTTGGGAGGAGCTCGACTTCGCCACTCTAGAAGCGGAGGAGGAGGAAGGAGCCGCCAGCGACGCCGCCGCAGTGGCCGCCTTGCTGGAGGTGGCTCCAGGGCTCCACGAGGTGGCCGAGATCATCACGGAGATGATCGGGCGCGAGCGCTGCGACGACCTAGCCATTAGGGCTCTCGTCCGCCTTATACCACCCCTTTGGGTGGTTGAGGACGAGGTCCTGGCGGCGCTGCGTCGCACGCGTCACGTCTGACCTCGACGACCCCTCCCCCGGGCCTCCCAGCGGCAGAAGCAGCACCAACAGCAGCAGGATTGGCGGCAGGAGCCGCCCCTCCCCCCTTTTTTTTAGCACGAGAAAATGAAAAAGAAAGTCAGTAATGTAAATTACTAATATTATGGAACAAAATGTGAAATCTTGCCCAATCTATGTCGTCATATTTATTCCGAGTTTAGGGTTCCGCCTGATCAACCGTTCTAGTCAGTTGCTCCAGCGCCAGCAACGAGGCGTTGGGGCTCGAGCTTTTGGCAGCTAGAAACTCACGACTAGGCGAATCTTGGTTAAATTCTGGCGCTGCGAATTGTAGTCCCCGAGTGATTAGTGCTTTCAGGCTCTACCCTTCCCGTTACGCGCGTTGGTATAAACCGCCGGAGTTTAGTGCTCATCGCAGTTTTTATTTTCGTGCGTTTTGTACCGGCGCGACCAGGGTTAGGTGCTACACCAGTCGGGTAATAACCACTCGGGACTAGCATTACACAGTAGAACTTCAGAAAATAAAACGGATCACCATTTTATTTAGTATGTGAGAGTCGGGTACATAACTTACGCGTAGAAGCGACGGAGCTGTTCGACGTTCCAAGTATTCGCCAAAATCTCGCCATCTTCACGTCTGAGTCGATAAGCACCCGGCCGGACCGTCTTCTCTACAATGTACGGACCTTCCCAAATTGGAGAGAGCTTGTGCTCGCTTTTCTGGTTCCTCCTCAGGACCATATCTCCTTTTGAAAAGGTTCTACTTCTGACATTGCGAGAATGGTAACGCCGAAGTCCCTGGAGGTACTTAGCCGACTGGATGGCTGCAACATTCCGAGCCTCCTCGAGTTGATCAAGCTCCACCATTCGGCTTCCCTCGGACTCGGCTTCGTTGTAGTTCCGAACCCTCGTGGATTCGAATCCTAGTTCGGTCGGTAGAACCGCCTCTGCGCCGTAGACTAGGAAAAAGGGTGTTTGGCCAGTTGCTCGGCTGGGGGTGGTTCTGAGTCCCCAGAGTACCGACGGTAACTCCTTCACCCATCGGGCAGCGTATGGTTTGAGGCAGTCGAAGATCCTGGCCTTGAGGCCCTGGAGGACCAGGCCATTAGCCCGCTCGACCTGCCCATTGCTTCGTGGATGAGCCACCGAGGCGAAGCAGATCTTGATCCCGGCGCCTTCACACCATTCTTGAAATTCTTCACTCCTGAATTGGGTGCCATTGTCCGTGATGATCCGGTTGGGCACTCCGAATCTAATCACGATATCCTGGAAGAACTCCTTGGCCTTAACCGCAGTGATAGTGGCGACTGGTTTAGCTTCGATCCACTTGGTGAACTTGTCAATAGCTACGAAAAGGTAGGCGAAGCCACCTTGAGCCTTCTTGAGCGGGCCCACTAAATCGAGCCCCCAGACCGCGAAGGGCCAAGAGATGGGGATAGTTTGCAGCTCCTGCGCCGGCAAGTGTGTCTGCCTTGCATAGAACTAGCAGCCCTCGCAAGTTCGAACGATCTCCTTGGCATCCGTTACTGCCGTTGGCCAGAAGAAGCCCTGTCGGTAGGCTTTCCCAACCAAGGCGCTTGACGCAGCGTGATGGCCACACATACCCGAGTGGATTTCTTGGAGCAGATCTCTTCCCACTTGTCCCGAAATGCACCGCCTGAGGACACCTGAGGCACTCTTCCGAAAGAGCTCATCGCCCACCACCACATAGGATTTGGCTTGTCGAGAGATGCGCTCTGCCAGAGCGGTTGCTTCTGGCAGTTTGTCCTTCAGGAGATAATCAAGGTACGGGGCCGTCCAGTTGGGATCAATGAGCAGGACTCCGGTTCCAGGATCCTTATTTGGCTCCTGTCGTTTTGTAACGGTTGGCTCGTAAAGATCCTGGACAAAGATACCACTCGGGACATCTGCCCGAGTGGCTCCCATTTTAGCCAACTCGTCGGCTGCCTCATTATTGCGGCGGAGAACATGAACCAGCTCCAGACCATCAAACTTGCCTTCCAATTCTCAGACTTGCTAGCAGTATGCCGTCATAGTCTGATCTACGCACGACCAGTCCTTCTGTACTTGGCTCACCACCAACTGGGAGTCACCGCGAACCGCCAGCCGTCGGATTCCGAGTGATGTGGCGATGCGGAGCCCATGGATGAGAGCCTCGTACTCTGCGGCATTGTTCGAGGCCGGGAAATGAATCCGAAGGATGTACTTCAACCTGTCGCCCTTAGGCGAGACAAGGAGAATTCCCGCCCCTGCTCCACCAAGCATGAGAGATCCATCAAAGTGCATAGTCCAATACTCTGGCTCTTCTTCCACGCGGGTGGCCTGGGATTCGGTCCACTCGGCCGTAAAGTCGGCCAAAGCCTGGGACTTGACGGCAGTACGCGGCTTGAACGAGACGTCGAAAGCTCCAAGCTCGACTGCCCACTTTGAAATTCTTCCAGTAGCTTCCCGATTATGGAGGACCTCTCCCACGGGGAAAGAAGTCACTACTGAAATCGAGTGTCCTTGGAAATAATGCTCCAGCTTCCGTGACGAGACCAAAATTGCGTACAACAGTTTCTGAATTTGAGGGTATCGCGCCTTGGATTCGCCCAGCACTTCGCTGACAAAATAAACCGGGCGTTGCACGCCGAAGCGGTGTCCAGATTCTTCCCGCTCCACAACTATCACGGCGCTGACTACATGAGTTGTCGCCGCTATGTAGAGCAGGAGAGGTTCACCTGGCACCGGCGAGACTAGAATTGGAGGGGTGGAGAGGAACACCTTGAGTTCTTCAAAGGCCTGTTGTGCCTCTGCCGTCCATTCAAAGCGGTCCTGTTTCTTGAGGAGCTTGAAGAAAGGCATCCCCCGAACTCCCAGCCGGGAGATAAACCTGCCAAGCGCTACCATGCACCCTGTAAGCTTTTGGACATCTTTTTGGCTGGCAGGCGGGGCCATCCTTATGATGGCCCCGATTTTCTCTGGGTTTGGCTCGATCCCGCGATGAGAGACAATGAACCCGAGTAGTTTCCCGGAGGAAACTCTGAAAATGCACTTCTCAAGGTTTAGCCTCATCTGGAACGCCCTCAGACTTGCGAACGTCTCGGCCAGATCAGAGGTGAGGCTATCTTCTGTCTTGGTTTTAACCACTATATCATCCACATATGCTTCCACATTGCGTCCGAGCTGATGGTGAAAACACCGCCAGATCGCTACCGATAAGTTGCGCCAAAGATTCTTCAAATTTCAAACGGCATGGTGATGTAGCAATATGCTCCGAATGGGGTGATAAACGAAGTCTTCTCGCAATCCTCCTCTCGAAGCCGGATTTGATGATAGCTTGAGTAGGCGTCCAGAAAACTAAGTAGTCGGGATCCAGCAGTGGAGTCTACCACCTGATCAATACGGGGGAGACCAAAGGGATCTTTCGGACAAGCCTTGTTGAAGTCAGTGTAATCAACACACATGCGCCAGCTTTTATTCTTCTTCTGGACGAGTACAGGGTTTGCCAACCAGTCATGATGATACACTTCTTTGATGAAGCCTGTGGCTAGCAGCTTTGTAATCTCCTCCCTGATGGCTTGTCGACGGTCTTGGGCGAATCGTCGCAGCCTTTGCTTCACTAGCCTGGCTGATTGGTTTACATTTAATGCGTGCTCGATCACCTCCCTGGGGACTCCGGGCATGTCCGACGGCTTCCAGGCAAAGATGTCTCTGTTTGCCCGCAGAAAAGTGACGAGCGCGTCCTCCTATTTGTCTCCGAGCCCTGTCCCGATCAAGGCGGTTCGCGACGGATCGGACGGGTCGAGGAGGATTCTTTTCGTACCTTCCTCGGGGCCGATTCCAGGGTTTCGCGCTTTGCGGGTAGGGACGCCGCCTTCCGGCTTGTCAGAATCCGCTTCTCGCCGAATCTCCTCCCGACCCGCTCGCACCTCCAAGGACTCGGCCAACTCGCAGCTCTCCTTGTCACAGGAAAAAGACTGCCTTATGTCGCCGCGCAGAGCGATGATACCACTCGAACCTGGCATCTTCAATGTCAGGTATGCGTAGTGGGGCACTGCCATGAACTTGGCAAGCGCCGGTCTCCCCAAGATGGCATGATAAGCTGTCGCAAAATCAGCCACCTCGAAGCCAAGGTTCTCTGTCCGGTAATTTTCTCTTGCGCCGAAAGTGACCGGCAGAGTGATTTGTCCGAGTGGTGTCGCAGAAGTTCCAGGTATGACACCGTGGAAAGGCGACGATCCGCGCTTTAGCTCCGACCGCGGAATCCCCATATCGTCAAGGGTTTTGACAAAGAGGACATTGAGCCCGCTTCCACCGTCGATCAATACCCTCTTGAGCTTGATGCCGCGGATGACGGGCGCCAAGACAAGAGGATACCTAGCGGGGAATGGGACACGATCTGGGTGATCCGAGCGGTCGTAGGTTATCGCGACCTCGGACCACCGTACATATCGGGGGGTCTCTGGCTCGACTGCGTAGATGTCCCGAGCGGTGAGCTTTTGCTTTCGCTTGGACTCATATGCAGCCGAGCCCCCGAATATGTAGTTGAGCTCGAGATCGACTTCCTGATAGTCCTCCTTGGCTTCGGGGGGAGGTGGCTTGTTGGCGGCGTGTCCACTTGGACCTTGTCCAGCCTGCTTCTTGCTCTCGCGGGCGAATCTCTTCAGGGTGAAGCAGTCCTTGGCGGCATGTCTCCCCTTTGGATGGAAGGGGCAAAGCGAGTTCATCACCTTGTCATACCCATCCTCCTTAGGGGCGCGTGGGTGAGTTGGTGCAGCGACCGCCACCAGCTCTTCACCCTTGCGCTTCTTTTCCTTCCGCCGGGGGGGTTCAGCCTGATCCTTCCCCTCGTCGCGCCGTTCCGCCAAAGCCTCGGAGGCTGAAGCGTAACAGTCCGCTAGTGCGAACAGCTCACGGACCGACGTTGGTGGCTTCCGGGACATCTTCTTGATGAGATCGGGGTCGCTGACTCCCTTCTGGAAGGCAGCTATCACAATCGCATCCGTGACATCCCGAACGGTGCTTTTTCTATGCATAAAACGTTTGACGAACTCCCGGAGGGATTCGTTCCTCCTTTGGTGTAGCTGAT
This sequence comes from Rhipidocladum racemiflorum, assembly GCA_036346355.1. Classification (NCBI taxonomy): domain Eukaryota; kingdom Viridiplantae; phylum Streptophyta; class Magnoliopsida; order Poales; family Poaceae; genus Rhipidocladum; species Rhipidocladum racemiflorum. The sequence goes on from CM070582.1 coordinate 17,587,538, forward strand.
ATAGGTCCCAAGGGGAGCCTGGGCGCTCGTACGTGCCTTGGAAATTTGAAATGAACTGCTCACACAGATCTCCCCAGGAATCAACAGAGTTCGCTGGGAGTCCAGTGAGCCATGCTTGGGCCAGGGGCGAGAGGGTAACCGGTAAGTAGTTTGCCATTACTTTCTGATCCCCCCAGCGGCCCTGACTGCCAGAGCATATACCTGTAGCCAAGCCTCCGGATCCCTCTCACCGTCAAACCTAGTGATGCCTTTAGGATTAAATCCATCAGGCCAAACCACTCGGCGTAGGTGAGGGGTAAACGCACGAACCCCTTCAATGACCCCGCGACACCCTCCGGGCGGTGATCGATGCGGAGGGGATTGCGCTTGGCGTGCTTCGCGATCTCGCGGAAGGATGCCGTAGCGTTCCTACTCGTCGGCATGACGGCGTTGTTCCTCCCTTTCTCGGTCGCGGCGCCTGGCGTCGAGGTCTGAACGGAGGTCGCGATTGATGCTGTGTCGCAAATCGTCTCCGCGGGGTGGAACATGATGCGACTGGCGGGCTTCCCGGCCTGACCGGCTGCTGGCCGTCTGGGTCCTGGCCGGACCACGTGACAGCTCCTTTGCCGGCTGGTCGGTCTGCGCCTGCTGGATAGCTGCCGCCGTCACCATGGCCTTTACTTGGGCCACGATCGGGGCAACTGGATCACCCGCCCCCAGCATAGGGGTCAGGGTATCCAGGAGTGTCTTGGAGGCGACGATATTCTGCTGTGGGGTACGAAAAACAGCTTGGTCCCCCATCTTAGCTTGTACAATGTCTTCATTGACAGCCCGAGCGCGGTCCCGCAGAGTACGCGCCCGCGCGTCAGGTTCAGTTGCTCGGCCACCTTCCAAGTCGGCGGCGGCTGAAGTGTCGAGGCACTGCTGCGAATCCGCCCGCGAGCCCTCGATTACGCAGACTCTACGGAAATCCCAGCAGCTCTCTAGGCTTTCTTCTGACTCGGCCGCTGAGCTGGGTGAGCCCGAAGAGGATAACTCCAGGCGCTCGGAGGTGCCGAGTGGTTCAGCGACGAGAACCCCCACCATTCATACCTCGGCGTCCCTGAGTTCGACTCCCTGGCCGGAATGGGCCTTCGGTCCCCTTCTCGGCACTTTAGAGTGCGAGATCGGGGGACCCCCCGATCGGCGTGGAAGTCGCGACGATGGCCCACAGGAAACCTGACCGTGCTGCAGCACGGTCCCCTTAGAGAGGGAAAGGTTCCCGAGGTCGTTGCAGATGAAGGTCAGGCTTCCGAAACGGAAGACCTGACCCGGGAAGAAGACTGTGGAGACTCTGCTCGTCGCAGCCATCAAGCTTGACGAAGATCTTGACACAAGCCCCTACCTGGCGCGCCAACTGTCGACGATCGGTTTCGCCGGCAATAAGATTTGTGATTCTAGGGGATTTGTGCTGGATCTGAGCTTGATGGTAACACAGGATGCGACGGCAATCCGTTTTAGACAGGTTCGGGCTCTCTCGGAGGAGATAATACCCTAGTCATGTGTTTTTGGATATATGAGCCTCCTCTTTCTTGTTTCTCCCCCCTCCCTTATATACTGGGGGGAGGGATACATGACAGACGGGCGCCACCGGGCCCTCGACATGGTGGCCTCACCAACACATATTTTGTCTTCATCGGCTGTGGCACACTATGTCTTGGAGAGGTGGTTGCGCTTTCCCGACTGCGCTTTGCCGCCACTGTCAGTTCAGCGCTGCAGTTCTGTGAATGTCAGGCTGCATGCTTCGCTTCTGGCGGGTTGTTTGGGCGTGGCGCGAAGATTCCCCGAAGGATCGGTAGTTGCCTTGGGGAATAAGTCGAAAACCTCCACCGGGCCCGTCGTGGCGCTACTGGGCTTTGGGCCTACTTCTCCGCCCGTCTAGCCCAGTCGATTATAGGCCCCACTTGCGGGACCCCTATCTCGGACATCCCACAAGCAGCTTTCTAGACGACACACTGAACACACACTTCTCGGGATTCAGCTTCAAGCAATACTGCCGGAGGTGGGAGAAAGTCTCCTCTAGATCTTCGACAAGCCCAGCAGTCTTTTTGGTCTTCACTACCAAATCATCAACATATACTTCAAGATTTCTTCCAATTTGCGGCCGAAATACAGTGTGCATAGCGCACTGGTAGGTTGAACCAGCGTTCTTCAACCCAAAAGGTATTCGGACATAACAGTATACGCCTAGAGGGGTCACAAAAGCAGTCTTCTCTTCGTCTTCCCGCGCCATGCTGATCTGATGGTAGCCAGAGTAGGCGTCTAGGAAGCACAAGACCTCGCACCCTGTTGTGGAATCGACGACGATGTCTATCCGCGGCAGGGGGTACGGGTCCTTGGGGCATGCTTTGTTGAGGTCGGTGAAGTCGATGCACATCCGCCACTTCTCGTTTGACTTCTTGACGAGCACAGGGTTGGCCAGCCACTCGGGGTAGGCGGCCTCCCGTACAATCCTCGCCTGTAGCAGTTTCTCTACCTCATCCCGAATGGCATCCTGCCGCTCTGGTGCCTGCCTCCGGATTTTCTGCCAAACTGGGTGCACTCCAGGGAGCGTTGCCAATCGGTGCTCAATCACCTCCCTAGGGACCCCGGTCATTTCAGATGGTTCCCAGGCGAACACATCTAGGTTAGACCGGAGGAAGGTGACGAGCGCGTCTTCCTATTTGGTGTTGAGGTTGGCACCAATCTTCATGACCTTCCTGGAGCCGTCCTCGCCCACGGGGACAACCTTCACCTCACCCGAGGGACCAAGTGAGGCGCGGGCCCTGACCAGGGGGAGCTCTGGGCAGTCGTCCTCACCCCGAGCCGAGCAGGTGGTGCCGGCCAGGTCCTCCACCTGCTTGCTGAGGCGTAGGGCTTCCAGCCGATCCACCTTCACAGTAATCGGGCCCCCAGGCCCAGGGATCTTGATCATCATATAGGCATAATCCGTGGCCGCCATGAACTTGACCAGAGCTGGGCGGCCAAGCAAAGCATTGTAGGGAAGGTCGAAGTCAGTAATCTCGAAGTTGATTTTCTTTGTTCGGAAGTTCTCCACACTTTCGAAGGTGACGGGCAGACGAACTTGTCCCAGGAGCGTCAAGCCGACCCCAGGGGCAACTCCGTAAAAGAGAGGGGCCGGGCGCAACTCCTCATAGGGGATTTGGAGTGCCCTAAACACCCCGACTGACATGAGGTTGATGGAGCTTCCTCCATCAACAAGCACTCGCCCGAGTCTCGCATTTCGGACCGTGGGAGAAACCACGATCGGAAGATGGCCCGGGCCTGAGGTGCTATCCGGGTGGTCGGCTCAACTGAAGGTGATCGGCTCCTCTGACCATTTCAGTGGCCTGCTCGCCCTGGGGGTTGGTATGGTGATGCACACCTCCCTCAGCTCTCGCTTGTACTGCGAGTTTGAAGAGTAGGTGGCGGAGCCACCATGAATGAACGCCACCGTGTGATCCGCTTGCTGGAAGGCCAGCGGAGCAGGGTCTTCTTCCGAGTCATCACGGTCATCCTCGCGGCGTTCCCTAAGCCGCTGCTCCACCATCTTGGACACGACCTGGCAATCCGCCAGATCATGCCCGTTGGTCCTGTGGATGGGGCTGTAAGGACTGCCCCCGTCGTCTTCTTGGCGTGGCGAACGGCGATCCCCGTGGTCACCGCGCGGGTTTCGACGATCACCCCTCCTATCCCAGCGGTCGCGCTTCTGAGGCTTGGCCTCTGGCTCGGCGGCTAGGACCTCTCCGGCTCCGACCTCTTTGCGCTTCTTTTTCTTCTTGTGATCGAAAGCCTTTGAGGTTTCCGCCTCGCCGTGGCCAGACTGCCCCGCCGCACGCTCCCGGGCCTCCGCCGCCCTGGCGCACTTATGCACCAGGGAGAACAGCTCGGAGGTGGTCGAAATGGTGCGGGTAGCCATCTTCTCCCGCATCTTTTGATCTCGGACCCCCTTCCGAAAGGCGATAATCAACGATTGCTTGGAAATCCGGGGGATCGTGTTTCGGCAGTGGCTGAACCGCCAAATGAACTCCCTCAGGGACTCCCCCTTCGTTTGCTCCAGGGCGTGGAGGTCATCCTCCACACCCGACTGAGTGTAGGAGCCCTGAAAATTGGCGACGAAAAGGTCGCACAATTCCTCCCACGAGTGCACGGAGCCTCGCGGGAGGTTCAATAGCCAGGAGCGGGCAGAGCCCATCAGCGACGTCTGGAGGTAGTTGGCCATGATCTTTTCAGACCCTCTCGCGGTGTGCACCACCGTGGTATAGATTTGCAGGAACTCCTCCGGGTTGGTGGTGCCGTCGTACTTCTCGATGGACGTAGGGCGGAACCTCTCCGGCCACGCAGCTTGGCGTAGGCGGAGGGAAAACGCCTGGCATCCGATGTTGTAGGGGGAGCAGCGTCGCTCGCCCGCCCCTCGGCCCCGAGACAGGGTCGAGGAGTGCGAGTCTACGCTCTCCCTGGAGCTAGGGAGCGAGGTCTCCCCTCGACCGCTAGACATCGGGTGACCAACGCGACGCTGCATGCGCGCACGATGCCCCTTAAGGACATCGCACAAGTCACCATTGCGCTGGGACCTCCTTTTATCTAGGCGGGCCCTCAGATCCCCGTGGCTCCCCGTTGGCCTGGGGGAACCATGTGAAGAAGTGGGAGCATGTGCACGTCCCCCTGCACCCGAGGGGGCCACAACCTGTCCACCCTTTCCTTTGTCCCGGCCCTCGCGGCTAGGAAAAGCTGTTGCCGGGCGGCTGGAGGCTTGCGCGTCGGCCATGCGCATGTCCTGCCGCCCGACGCCGGAAGCCCTGGCTGATTTGCCACCTCCACCTACTGCTGGGCGGCATCCACTAGGCGGGCGATGTCCCGCAGCCATGGAGCGGCTGGGGTTTCGCCCACTAGCGCAACCGGGGGGTGGTCGAGGAGCAGCCGGGCCGCATGAAGATTCCGCGCCGGGGTATCGTCTCCCATCAGGAGACACCGCCGAACGGGCTGTCCTCCTTGCACGGAAGCATCGCGCGTCCCTCCCTGGATGGAGGGACGCGGGAGGTCTGACGCCATGGGCGAGCGCCGGGACCGGCTGCGAGCGCTGCTCTCCTCGGGTAGGTTGTCATGCTTGGAGCGCGAAACCACCATGCTGATGATCGTCAAGGCTTCTTGCAAGCTTCGCAAGAAGGTGGAAGAAGAAAGGGCAATCCAGCCACTGAGCCCCCTACCTGGCGCGCTACTGTAAGCGTATGAGCTAACAGACCCCTTCCGGAATGGGGTGTAAGAAGTCCGAACGGGGGGCTTTTGTGGAGATTGCTCGAGGCACGGTGGAAAGAAAACGGACGAAGCTTGCAAGAAGAAGACACTCGGGTTTATCCAGGTTCGGGCCCTCCTCACGAGTAATAGCCCTAGTCCTGCTTGTGTTATTCTTGCTGGTGTTCTTGGAGAAATCGAAAGAACTAGGGACAAGGAACCCCACGGCCTCTCACCGCGGAGGAGGATGAACCAATCTAAAAAAAAACTCCAACCAGTCTGAAGAATCCCACCTGAAAAAGATGGACAAGCCGGGAAGAAGAAGAAGAACCAGAACCCCCTCTCCCATGCACCCCAGTTACCTTTTATACTTGGGTTGGCTGGGGCGTCCAGGACTTACAAAAGTGCAGTACATTGAATACACTTGACATGCTGCATTTAATGCGCCTGTCACTGTTCTTGCAGCACACTTAATGCCCTAGCACAGCCGTCCTCTCCCCCGCCTCGGGCCCCGTGCCTGCCGGCTCCGCCCGCACTGCCGGGGTGGGAAATTGCATCGTGACGTCATTTGTAATAATGGCGTGCGTTGGAAACATGCGCTGCCATACTGTGGTCTTCATTACTCCCATTTAATGCGAACGAAACGCAATAAATGTCTTTGACCTTCTGTGCGGCCACACAGGCTACTAGGCGGCCTCGGGAACTGAGCGTCGTACGTCCGCCAGGCGACCACCTTGCTGACCGCCAGCGGCGTTGTCTGGATGCCACGTGTCCATTGGGCGATCACATAGCTGACCGCCAGCGGCGTGGCCTGGTCGCCACCTGTCCGCTGGGCGATCACACAGTTGACCGCCAGCGGCGTGGCCTAGTCGCCACCTGCCCGCTGGGTAATCACACAGCTGACCGCCAGTGACGTGGCCTGGTCGCCACTTGCCCACTGGGCGATCACACAGCTGACCGCCAGCGTCGTGGCCTGGTCGCCACCTGTCCGCTGGGCGATCACACAACTGACCGCCAGCGGCGTGGCCCGGACGCCACGTGTCCACTGGCAGCTCTTACTAAAGTGGAGTGGGCACCCTGGTGTAAAATACACCGACACCTATCATTTCAAGTCCCCGGTTAGAGTCTGACCTAGCAAGGGGGCCGCGCCCTTCAACTGGGATGGAGCCCACAGCCCCTCTTCTGGTCCATGACCCTATTTTTGAGGTGGGCCTACCCGAGACAGCCCTTGTTCCAACTTTGATGGATGTGGCTTCTTCGACCCTTATCCCCGGCTCCTCCACGAGTGTCCGTGCAGGCGGGGGGCAATCTCCAGGGTATTCATTTTTAGCGATTCCCGGTGTGGATACTGTTGATTTGGGTGACGATGATGAAGGCGATACTCCAGCCTCGGGGGGCGTGCGAGAGCTGCCTGGAGATGCAGCTGGCTCCGCAGCGGAGGAAACACATGCTCCCGCGGGTGAAATGGCGAATTTGCTAGCTGCTGGAGCCCACGGCCTCCAATTAAACGTTTCTACTCCTGATACCCCCGTTGGGGCAGAAGGTCTTACTCCTGACACTTTTCCTGCCAGCTCATTAGGATGTGATATCCTTTCAGGATTTGACAAAGTCAGTGCAGGGGGTGATGATGCGGAGGCGGCGGAGGCATTTAGGCCATCAGAGCAGGCTCAGACTGGAGCGTCTTTAATCCCTCCGGTTGTTGCGGAGGAGGAGGATCAGGGGTCTCCGATCCTTATTTCCCAAGATGTTCCCCTTTCAGGCGGGGGAATTTTGCCTTCGGGTTTGCAGACCTTCGTGGGTGGTTCTAGTTCCTCTTTTGTCAGGTTTGATTTATCAGATTTTTTGGCTTTGGATTTTGAGAGGGGGACTGCTGCAGACCCGCCATTGAAAAAGATGCGCGCAGCTTTTTTTCGCTACAGCAAATCCATAGCTCTGTTCGAGGGAATCAATCATCTTTCTCTTTGTGAAATCTCTTTGGATCATCATTTGAAGGTATTTCCCCTCTTGTGCTTTTGTTGATAATTTCCTTATCTTTTAACGTTTTTTTCTTGTTCTCAAAGGTGGATGTCGTTGCTTCGGAGATGACTCGCCGGTTTCGGGCATACTTTAATAAATTCAACAAGGGGGTCCAGGATTGCGAGGCGGCGAAGGAACAAGTGGCGGAGCTAGAAGCAGAGAAGGTTCGTCTATCAGAGGCGCTTCGAGACTCTAATGAATCTGTTTGCACCAAAATTCAGTAAGTGCAGAGAACGGGAGGATTACGCACGGAAAGGAAGGAAACCGTAACCGACAAGGATTATATCCATAGAAAAATCGGACAAAAGCCGATACGGATTCATTTGCCGTATCGGAGCAGGACTCGGATCGGGCGAGGTGTATAAATCAGAGACCAGAGGGCGAAGAAACGGACAGTCAATCTCAACATCATACACAATACTTTTATAACTTTTGTTTATAGTTTTTTTTTTAGTTTAGACAATCATCCTTTTGTAAGTCGATAGATCCAATAAAGTTGCGCATCGCCGATTATTGGCTTCATTGGCTTCATCCAGGTTCGATCTGCTTTGTGTTGTTGCGCATTGCCTCTCAAAGCCGATTTTCCTTTTACCTCCGGATTAACCGTAGTTGGTTGATCTAGTTATCCCCTGATTGGTTATCAGCCGATTAGCGTCAAGCCGATAAGCATTGATTTATCGGCTTCGTTTTGATTCACAAATCTACCTTGTCAATTACAGGTCAAATTGACTGGCACGCTCAGCAAACTCGGCGTTTGTCTTTGTGTTCGAGGCTAAGAACCCTGCTTCACGTTTTTAGCGCGAACATATTTTGGCACGCCCGGTGGGACCCGAAGAGATCAATCATGTCATCTACCGATAAATCCGCAGCCACCGCTGACATCAACACAGATGCCATTATCGCGCCTAAATTGGCCGATTTGACCCCCGAACAGCGGAAGGAAGTTGAGGATCGGAAAGCAGCACTGGAGGAGATGATGTTACAATGCTTCCAGAAAACACATAGAGGTGTTACTCAAAAGAACGCACTCCCGACTATCAATCCTATCGGTGAAACACCATCTGATCTGGTAAGCCGATATGCACCCGCTCAAGCTGATTTATCAGGTATGATTGAGCAATCCGTGCACCATGCGCTCATCAATCAGTCATCGGCTTTGGTGTCCACCTTAAAACCGATGATCGAAAATAGCGTCAAGACGATTGCTCAGGAGTTAGCTATCTCGGGGAGTTTGTTAGATCCATTACAACCTATCCCAACATACCCAGCATACTCCATACCACTCAACACCAACACGGTAAATGTATCGGCTCCAACAACTCATAGCATGCCGATTCAACCAACTGTGTTGAAACCTAGCTCACATAAAGGCGGAGTAGCACATTATCATGGGCATACCGACGGGGCACAGGTGAATAGGCCAAGTACGTCCAACATGGTTCCCACTAATGGGAACGGTGTATCGGCCCATCGGCCGATTGACTTAGGTCAAGTTCCACCGTTCCAAGGAAACACGATTAGACACTCAATACCACATAGGATAATACCGTACAGTGAACCTTTTTTACCTACAATCGATGCATCGACTATTAGAAACCATGATTTTGATCCTATGCCAAGACCTACGGTACGGATGGGACAGCGACCCGAGTTTGCACTCGGGGGGCAGGATATGGATAATGACAATTGGCAATATCAGGCCGCACCACAGGCCGATAATGTTAATTGGGCAGAACAAATCACTGCAGTGTTAAGGGAACAATTCGGTCTGCAACCTAAGGGAAGGGTAATCGGCTATAGAAAGCCATATCCCGATTACATAGATCGTATACCATACCCTCATAACTATAGAATACCGGATTTCGCCAAATTTTCAGGAGATGATTCTATTACCACCATCGAACACGTCGGACGATTGCACAGTCTGACGGATTAAAAATTAGACTCTTTTCTCTATCACTATCTGGCGCGGCGTTCACATGGTTTACCAATTTACCTCCAAATTCGGTCCAAATTTGGAACGATTTGGAAAGCTGATTCCATGAATACTTCTTTTCTGGGACTATGGAACTTAGGATTTCCGATCTAAGTGCAGTCCGACAGAAATACGGCGAATCGGTTTCCAATTACATTAGGAGGTTTAGAGATGTAAGAAATAAATGTTTTAGTGTGACACTTCCCGATGATCAATTGGCCGATCTAGCATTCCAAGGGCTAATTCCACCATTAAAAGAGAAGTTGGCAGGCCAGGAATTTTTCGATTTAGGTCATCTGCTTCATCGCGTATCGGCACAAGAAAGCCGATATTCGGAGAATAAGGGGTTCAAGGATAAGTTTAGATCAAATAGTAATGAGAAGGCCAAAATAAATATGGTGGAATATAATTCAAGTGATAGATCTGAGGACGATGAAGTAGACATAAACATAGCCGAGTGGACTAAAAACAAGAAGCCGCTCGTGTGCTCTTTACTCAGGCCAACAAAAAATAAGACAGAAGTCAAATACTCATACGACGTATCAAAATGCGATAAAATATTTGATTTGTTACTACAGGAAAAACTTATAAAATTACCAGAAGGGCACGTCATCCCATCGGCCGATGAGATTAAAAAGCGAAGGTGTCGGGACCCGAATCTGCAAATCCGGACCCTCTGTGTATTCAGCACTAGTCCAGGAACGCGCTAGTGCACACAGTCTTAACATCGGTAAATATCACAATCATACCACTCGTTACTAATAAAGTACTTTAATTAAATAGTCAAACTGGTTGCTCGACCTTATGGTCAAGTTACAAATATACGCCACACAGGGCGAAACTTAATAAGAGAGAAATAATAGCAGCGGAAAAATAAGATAACTTCGTGGCACCATCCAGTATACCACAGGCAACTGACTGGGACTCGCACCCTAAGTAGACGGTTCCTCCTGGAGCTCCTCCTCCAAAGCTGGTGTAGACTCCTCTTCAACTGGTGTTGTATTGTGGCAAGGGTGAGTACTTGGTACTCAGCAAGTCATGCACAAAATGCAGCTAATATACTACATGCATGGCTTGATACAAAGGAATAGCTCAAGGTATATTTGCAGTAAACAGCATTTGACAAATATCATAAGTAGATTCGAAAGCAGTAGAAACAAGTATAATATCAATAACTTTATCAAGAGTTAAATAAACATCTTTCCCAATCCTAATCCACATTTCCATCAACATCATTAATAAACCAAACCCAACCTTTCAAGTCCAAGTTATTTTCAAGAAAGTCTAACCCTTGACTGTAATCCCCGAGCGATGTCCAATACCGCGGACACGGCTATTCGAATAGATTTTTCCACTCTGCAGAGGTTATGCACTTTACCCACAAGATACAGTCAAACACCACAAAGGCGAGTTCCCGTAACAAAGTCTTTCGGAAACTTCTAACGGTACAAGTGGTCCTCCCCGGTTGTTGCACACTAACCCTTCCCTTAGCTAAGGCGAAGTTTAGGCCAACCAACCGTTAGATGGGTACCTGGCCGCAGCCCCGGTACGCTCCCCCGTACAACATACACAAAGGGTGTAGTTGACACCCAGAGGTTCCACAGGTACGTTATTAGCAACTTAATCAACTAGGTCCGTCCCATTACGGACATGTGGTTGCACGTTTGACTCAGTTCAAAGGCTTGCAAGGTTAAGTCCTTAGGGTGACCAGGGCAAGACTACCCGAAGAACCAAACCAACATTCCCAATGCCACAACTGGCCCACCTGATCATTCTTGCCACATGCCCCGGTCAAAATCTATTTATCAAACCCTAGTTGATTACCATGCACCACGTGCCATCAACATCACATGATACTTTTCCGAAATAGGTTCAATATATCATTAAGTCAATATTAACATTTGATTGTCCAAAATCATGTCACGTGGCAAGGCTAAGCATACTACATCGGTCTAACTACCCATGTTGGCAAATTAATAATGTCCAACTAGTAATCCACACTAGGGTGACAAGGGGTCATGGCACATACTTAATTAATCAAGGTGTCATACAGCAATTTGGCATTTATCTAATTTCCCCATAATTAAGTAAAGCATTTTCTATTTAAACTAGCATGCAATACATTAAATCAAAATAGGTTTCAAAATGGGATCAACATGGTCAAAGCATAACTTGCCTTCAAAAAGTACTTGCTCTTGGTCCTGAGCTGGCTCCTGGGTCAATACTTCTCCTTCGAATCCTTTCGGCACTTCAACGTCTACTCGTAACGCGTGCAAATAGCAACCAATGAATAAAACAGTAGACAAAAAGTGTCCAAACATCCAAATAAAGTTCATAAACAGAGATAACATAATTTTATGAATTTTTAGAAACTGGAATCGTCAAATTCGGAGTTTAAATGAAAAAGATACCAGCATTTAAAGTTTAAATAATCAATTAAATAATATTACAGAGAAAAACTTTAGTCCAAAAAAATAAATAAAATTCATCATTAGGTAGATCTCAATTTTATACAAATTTAGAAATTTGAATCACTCAAATCGGAGTTGAAATGCAAAAGTTATAAGCGTTTGAAGTTTGAATCTAAATCTGAAATCATTATTTCAAATTAATAAATCATTTTCTTTTTCGGAAATTAATTTATTGCGTCAGCAGTGACACGTGTCAGCATCTGATTGGTCTACGTGGACTTGCGGACGTCAGCGCCGGCCGAGCCCACCGATGATGTCAGCATGACGTCATCGGCCACGTGGCACCACCCGGGTGCTGCCACGTGTCCCGGTCCATGGACAAAGCGCACGCGCGGCTCGGGTCCATGGTGGATCCGGCGCATGGCTTGGTGCGGCTGACATCTGGGCCGTTGGATCTAGATCCAACGGTCCAGAATAACGTTAACCTCGCAACGTGGGTTGCGTTATGGTGACGTGGCCGATCGTGGGCCGTTGGATCTTGATCCAACGGTCCAGATCCGATCTAGTTTCTAGGGTTTGGGTGAGAACGTGGGCTCACCGTGACGGTCGGATCTTGATCGAACGGTTGTGGAAGCTTGAAGATGTCGATGGCGGCGCGGCGGCTCGAGGTCACCGGAGTTGGGGACGGCGACACGGGCAACGGCGCTCCGAGGGCCTTCCAACGAGGTGAGATGGCTCCACGGGTGTGCCTGGCTTCGGGGGTTCCGGATCCGGTCTCGGTTGCGGCGGAGACGGCTTGCCGGCGGCGGAATCGGCAAAGGAACGCGGTGGAAGAGAGAGGCAACTACGGCGAGCTTTTGCGGCTAGACGGCGGCGGCTAGGGCTCGGAAACTTGAGGGGAAAGGTGCGCACGGCAAAGAGCTTCAACGGGGTGGCCTCGAGGCTTTAAATAGTGCCTCGACGTGCGAGCAAATCACGAAACCCTAACGGACACGGTGGCTACGCGGCGGCGCAGTCCGAGCGGGACTCGGGAAGACGACGAAATCGTGGCCGTCCACGTGGCGCGATCAACGGCCACGATCGCCTTGGCGGTCGGATCCGGCCCGGACTCGGGCTCGAACCGGTACGGGGAAATCCTGACCGTTGGATCCCGATCCAACGGTCGGGATCGATTAGGGTTAGGATTGGGTTCGGTCGAGTCGACTGGCTCGGGTCGGACTCGAGTCCGACTCGGGTTCCGACTCGGTCGGATGAACAGTGCTTAACCCGACTCGATTTTCCAGTGATTTAATATTTAAAATAATTCCCAGTAATTCATTTAATTCAAGAAAAATAGCAAAATACTCAGAAAAATTCTTGAAAAATTCTGGAAAATATTTTAGGGCATTTTGGACTCAAATAAAATATTTCCAACAAATTTTAATTTGCAAAGTTTAATTCTTTAATTATTCTAAAATGGAATAAATTCAAATAAATTCCAAATAAATCCAAATAAATTCCAGAAAATTCCAAAAATTCACCAAAGTGGCAAATCACACATGAGTTTAAGAAAAGCAAAATTTTGGGGTGTTACAAACCTCCCCCCCTTAACAGAATCTCGTCCCCGAGATTCAGGGCCTACTACAGAAATAGGTTCGGGAACTCTTTCTTCAAATCCTCCTCGCGCTCCCAAGTGGCTTCGCTCTCTGCATGGTTGCTCCATTGAACTCTGCAGAAACGGGTTGACTTGTTTCTCATTTCTCGGTCCATGGTGTCCAGAATCTTCACGGGGTGCTCCTTGTAAGTCAGATCTCCTTGTAGCTCAATTGAGTCTAGCGGTGTCTGTTCCTCAGGTACTCTGAGACACTTCTTCTGCTGGGACACGTGGAACACGTCATGTACTCCTGCTAATGATTGCGGTAGCTCCAGTTGGTACGCGACTTCACCTCTGCGACTGAGAATCTTGAATGGTCCAACATATCTTGGCGCGAGTTTTCCTTTGGTATGGAATCTCTTAATTCCTCTGAGTGGTGTGACTTTGAGATACACGAAATCTTCGGGCTCAAAGCTCAAGTCTCGGCGACGGTTATCGGCATAACTCTTCTGTCGTGATTGGGCAATCTTTAATCTCTCCCTGATCATGGCAATTTGTTCTTCGGTTTCTTGAAGAATATCTGGCCCAAAGATACGGCTTTCACCTGTCTCATTCCAGTTCAATGGTGTCCGACAAGATCGACCGTACAACGCCTCAAAAGGTGACATTTGCAGACTAGCCTGGTAACTGTTATTGTAGCTGAACTCGGCGTACGGCAGACTTTTATCCCAAGAGGTAGCATAAGCCAATGCACATGCTCTTGACATATCCTCCAAAATCTGATTGACTCTTTCGGTCTGTCCATTCGTCTGTGGGTGATAGGCTGTACTAAAGTTCAAACGGGTCCCCATGGCTTCATGTAGCTTATTCCAGAACCTCGAGGTAAACTGGGTACCTCTATCCGATACGATCTTCTTTGGCACTCCGTGCAAACAGACGATCCTGTTCATATACAACTCTGCTAACTTATCTCCTGAGTAAGTGGTCTTCACAGGGATAAAATGGGCGACCTTGGTCAAGCGATCCACTATAACCCATATGGAGTCATATCCACCTTGAGTCTTGGGCAAACCGGTGATGAAGTCCATTCCGATCTCCTCCCATTTCCACTCAGGTATCTTCAATGGCTGTAGCAATCCTGCTGGTCTCGGATGCATTGCCTTGACTCTCTGGCATACGTCGCACAATGCAACATGTTCGGCAACTTCACGCTTCATGCTTGGCCACCAGAATCTTTCCTTTAAATCCTGATACATCTTGGCGCTCCCCGGATGAATTGAATACTTGGAGTCATGGGCCTCTTCTAGAATCAGCTGCTTCCTTCTTGTCTGGTACACAAATGCGATCCTTCATCCATAACGTGCCTTGCTTATCCCGCCTGAAGTTCTTGTAACACCCCAAAATTTTGCTTTTCTTAAATTCATGAGTGATTTGGCACTTTGGTGAATTTTTGGAATTTTCTGGAATTTATTTGGATTTATTTGGAATTTATTTGAATTTATTCCATTTTGAAATAATTAAAGAATTTAATTTTGCAAATAAAAATTTGTTGGAAATATTTTATTTGAGTCCCAAATGCCCTAAAATATTTTCCAGAATTTTTCTGGAATTTTTCTGAGTATTTTGCTATTTTTCTTGGATTAAATGAATTTTTGAGAATTTATTGACTTATTAAATCGCTGGACAAATCAGCCGGGTCGGTTACTGTTCATCCGACCGAGTCGGAACCCGAGTCGGACTCGAGTCCGACCGAGCCACCGACTCGATCAACCAACCTAACTCGGATCGGTCCGAACCGTTGGATCAAGATCCAACGGTCAGGATCAATCCGCGCTAGGCACGGCCGCGGCCGAGCCAATCTCGGCCGTCGATCGCGCCACGTGGACGGCCCGCGTGCGTCCACGTCATCTCGCCGTATCTGGGACGGACTTCGCCGTCTGTACCGGCTCCGCCACGGATTCCGCGGGGATCTCGGCGTTCGGGCCGGTATTTAATGCCCGGGCTCGCGCCCGAGGTTCGCCCTTTCCCCGTGCGCCGTTTGCCCCACATACCCTAACCCTAGCCGCCGCTGCCCGCAATTGCTCGCGGAGTTGTCTCCTTCCTCGCCGCGATTGTTGCTTCGCCGCCGCTGCTCGCTCCTCCGCCGCGGTGAGCCTGGGCCTGAGACCCAGGCCAAGGCGCACTGAAGGAAGGACTCATCTCGCCGGAGAGGCCCGCAGCGCCGTCGGCTTGGTCACCGTCCTCGCGTCCGGTGAGCCCGCGCCGCCGCGTTGCCATCGCCGCCCCCGAGCTCGCACAGCCGTCCGATCAAGATCCGACCGTCATGGTGAGCCCACGTTCTCCCCCAAACCCTAGAATCCAGAATAGATCTGGACCGTTGGATCAAGATCCAACGGCCCACGATCGGCCACGTCGCCCGTGCTGTGGATAACGTTACGGGTTAGGATCGTTTCCAACCGTTGGATCAGATTGACCGCGTTCACCCCAAACGCGTGAAGCATAGATCCAATCTGGGCCGTTGATTTTCAAATCAACGGCCGAGATTGTGCCACGTGTACCCAAGCCACGCCACGCGCGCGTGAGCGCGTGTCTCTGACACGCGGGGCCCGCGTGTCAGCGGGACAACCGAACCGCACCATGACGTCATCGCTGACGTCACGGTGGGGCCCGCATGTCAGCGAGTTGAACCGCACGGGTTAATTGCGTGCGTGACACTGACATGTGGGGCCCACATGTCAAAGACACATGAATCCGTGGACCGGGTCCACGGTGGACCAAGCCAAGCCGTGGGCTGAGCCCATGAGCTGGCTGACGTCAGCCGCCCAATCAGAGGCTGCCACGTGTCACTGCTGACGCAATAAATGATTTTCCGAAAAAGAAAATGATTTAATAATTCGGTTTAATAATTGATTTGAATTTCAAAACTTCAAACGCTTATAACTTTTGTGTTTCAACTCCGATTTGGACAATTCAAATTTCTAAAAATTCATAAAATTGAGATCTACCTAATTATGAATTTTATTTAATTTTTGGACTAAAGTTTTTCTTTGTAATATTATTTAATTGATTATTTAAACTCCAAAATGCTATAACTTTCGCGTTTAAACTCCGATTTCGACGATTCCAGTTCCTAAAAATTTATAAAATTATGTTCTCTCTGTTTATGAACTTTATTTGGATGTTTGGAAACTTTTGGTCTACTGTTTTATTCATTTATTGCTATTTGCACGCGTTACGAGTAGACGTTGAAGTGCCGGAAGGATTCGAAGGAGAAGTGTTGACCCAGGAGCCAGCTCAGGACCAAGGACAAGTACTTTTTAAAGGCAAGTTATGCTTTGACCATGTTGATCCCATTCTGAAACCTATTTTGATTTAATGTATTGCATGCTAGTTCAAATAGAAAATGCTTTACTTAATTATGGGAAATTAGATAAATGCCAAATTGCTGTATGACACCTTGATTAATTAAGTATGTGCCATGACCCCTTGTCACCCTAGTGTGGATTACTAGTTGGACATTATTAATTTGCCAACATGGGTAGTTAGACCGATGTAGTATGCTTAGCCTTGCCACGCGACATGATTTTGGACAATCAAATGTTAATATTGACTTAATGATATATTGAACCTGTTTCGGAAAAGTATCATGTGATGTGGATGGCACGTGGTGCATGGTAATCAACTGGGGTTTGATAAATAGCTTTTGACCGGGGCATGTGGCAAGAATGATCAGGTGGGCCAGTTTTGGCATTGGGAATGTTGGTTTGGTTCTTCGGGTAGTCTTGCCCTGGTCACCCTAAGGACTTCACCTTGCAAGCCTTTGAACTGAGTCAAGCGTGCAACCACATGTCCGTAATGGGACGAACCTAGTTGATTAAGTTGCTAATAACGTACCTGTGGGACCTCTGGGTGTCAACTACACCCTTTGTGTATGTTGTACGGGGGAGCGTACCGGGGCTGCGGCCAGGTACCTATCTAACGGTGGATTGGCCTAAACTTCGCCTTCGCTAAGGGAAGGGTTAGTGTGCAATCACCGGAGAGGACCACTTGTGCTGTTAGAAGTTTCCGAAAGACTTTGTTACGGGAACTCGCCTTTGTGGTGTTTGACTGTATCTTGTGGGTAAAGTGCATAACCTCTGCAGAGTGGAAAATCTATTCGAATAGCCGGGTCCGCGGTATTGGACATCGCTCGGGAATTACAGTCAAGGGTTAGACTTTCTTGAAAATAACTTGGACTCGAAAGGTTGGGTTTGGATTAAAGAATGATGTTGATGGAAATGTGGATTAGGAATGGGAAAGATGTTGATTAAATTCCTGGAAAAGTTATTGATGTTATACTTGCTTCTACTGCTTTCGAATCTACTTATGATACTTGTTAAATGCTCTTACTGCAAATATACCTTGAGCCACTCCTTTGTATTAAGCCATGCATGTAGTATATTAGCTGCATTCTGTGCATGACTTGCTGAGTACCAAGTACTCACCCTTGCCACAATACAACACCAGTTGAAGAGGAGTCTACACCAGCCTTGGAGGAGGAGTTTCCAAAGGCCGTCTAACTAGGGAGCGAGCCCAGTCAGTTGCCTGTGGTATACTGGATGGCGCCACGAAGTTATCTTATTTTCCGCTGCTATTATTTCTCTCTTAATAAGTTTCGCCCTACGTGGCGTATATTTGTAACTTGACCATAAGGTCGAGCAACCAGTTTGACTATTTAATTAAAGTACTTTATTAGCATCGAGTGGTATGATTGTGATAATTACCGATGTTAAGACTGTGTGCACTAGCGCGTTCCTGGACTAGTGCTGAATACACAGAGGGTCCGGATTTGCAGATTCGGGTCCCGACAGTTCTCCGCCTTGCCTTCATCCATGTTGGACTTAATCTTGCGGATCTTGTCATCATCCTCTTGTCCTTCTCAGATCTGATCCTCCAGGGTAGGCTTCAATTCTAATGTGGCCAAGAATCCTTCTAGTACGACTTCAATCTGCATTCTCTGGAAATCCTCACATAGCTCACCCTGACTTGTGGCTAGCAACATACTCACGGTATGGCTTTTCCGACTCAAAGCATCGGCAACCACGTTGGCCTTTCCGGGATGGTAATGGATTCCCACATTATAATCCTTGATCAACTCTAACAATCTTCTCTGCCTCATATTTAAGTCTGACTGGGTGAAGATGTACTTAAGACTCTTATGGTCCTTGTATACTTCACATCGGTTTCCAATCAAATAGTGACGCCATAATTTCAAAGCATGCACTACGGCAGCTAATTCTAGGTCATGCGTCGGATAGTTCTCCTCATGCGGCCTCAACTGTCTTGATGCATAAGCGACGACCTTTCCATTCTACATCAGTACACATCCAAGTCCTTGGCGCGATGCATCACAATAGATGTGAAAGCTTTGATTGACGTCTGGTAGAACCAACACCGGTGCTGATGTCAATCGCTTCTTCAGCTCTTGAAAACCTTTCTCGCACTCCGGCGTCCATGCAAACTTCTTCTCCTTTTTCAGTAATTGCGTAAGAGGTTTCGCAATCGTCGAAAAGCCTTCAATGAAACGGCGGTAGTAACCTGCCATTCCAAGGAAACTCCAGATCTGGGTCACGGTCTTCGGCTGTTCCCAATGTAACACAGCTTCTACCTTGCTTGGATCAACGGCGACTCCTTCTGCGGTCATTACATGTCAAAGAAACTGTGAAATCATGTGCTGAAAAATTGGCTTAGAATTGAATTTGCAAAATGTGTTTGTTCATGTGTTTTGACAATTTGACAAGAAACAGTAAGTTTCGCTTTGGCGCCGGACCAAACTTAAAGAAAATAGTAAGTTTCCCATCTACGACGGACAAACTTTGTTGGTCTGTCGTAAACATGTTTTGGCACTTTCCCATGTACGACGGACCAAGTTTTTGGGTCTGTCGTGGACATGCTTTTGAGATTCTGAGCCGGACTCAATTTTCCAAGGAACCAGTAAGTTTTGCATGTACGTCGGACCAATTTCTTTGGTCAGTCGTAAACGGCTTTTTGAGAATTGATTTCGCATGTACGACGGACTGATTTCTTTTAGTCTGTCGTGAACGTGTTTTCGCCGGAATGATTTCTTCTTGAAACCGAGACTTTCACTTGTACACCGGACCGATTTTGTTGGTCCGTCGTGAATGGTTTTTTGAGTGACTTTTTCATGTGTACGCCGGACCGATTTTGTTGGTCCGTCGTGAATGCGTTTTTGCTCGATTAGGGTTTTGAGCAAAATTGGAATTGTGTTTGATTCATTTTTGGGATTATGAAATTTGTGAGAATTTCATGATGCTTCTTTTGAAGTGGACTTTATGTAATGCTCGTGTGAGTATTTGCATGGATTGATGTGAGTCAAGTCGTGGACTTGTGCTCGGAATTGTTTTAGGTTTGTTCATGTGCGGTGTATTGCTCGAAGACGAACGTGGTCGATGACGGACCGAACTAGGTTCATGGAGGAACTGAGGTTCGGGACTAGGTTCAGGAGGAACTGAGGTCTTGGTGGTCAAGGATGTCATGCGGGACGTTCGGGCTAAGAGAATGGTGCACATGAAGAATGGTTAGTCACGTGAGAATGGCAGGAGGTCATTCGCGTGCAAAGTGTTAGTCACGTGAGTATGGCAGGTGGCCATACGCGTGCAAAGTGTTAGTCACGTGAGTGTGGTAGGGTTGCCATACGCGTGCAAGAGTTGTACTCGGCCAGGTTGGGCCAAGTAGAGTTGTGTTGGATACAGATTCCTTTTAGGGAATAGGAATCGTATTCAGAACTCCTTTGGGTTGGTGCTTTAAATAGGAGGGGTTGTCTCCTGTTGAAGAGCATCGAATTGAGGAGAGCTAGGCGCATAGAGCCTTGGGCTCAAAGTTTAGGGTTTGTACTCTTTTGATGGGAGTACTTTAGACAAAAGAAATAAAGATCAATTCTTCTAGTTCCCGCATTGCTTCAACGTTCTCTTTTTGGTTCTTGTTTGCATGCTTGTTCTAGTTCTAGATTGGTTTTTGTTCTTTAAGTTTTATCTTGATTTGATCCATCAAAAACCTCTCTAGGGTATTGATCTAGTGTTTCTCAAAGTCCAGTTGATCAATCTTTTGTCGTTCTTGTTTAATCTTGAAGTTTTGATTAGATTGATTCTCGTCAAGTTCTGGATCAGCAAGCTTACGAAGCTCATAACTTTTGATCCGTAAGTCCGATCGAGCTGATTCTTTTTGGGTTCGATTCGTATTGGAATCTAGTTTCTCGTGTCCAAATTTCAGATCGTTTCAACGGTTGGATCTCCGGGAATTCTCGTTTTACCAAACCTCTATCATTCTGTTTTTGTCGAAAACGAGGCAATTATTTGGTTCTGTTTTGGGGTGAACTTTTAGTAGATCAAGAATTTGGTTTTAGCTTCCGCACAATCATTCACCCCCCCTCTGATTGCTATATTCGTATACTTCGATCCTACAAGTGGTATCAGAGCAAGGTTTCTCTAATCTATCTTAACCGGTGATTAGATCAATGGATCGTTATTCGACAAAACCATGTGTGTTCGATGGTGTTGATTTTCAGTTTTGGAAGGCCAAGATGGAGGCGTTCATCCAAGCACAGGGCTTCACAATTTGGGAGAAGGTATACAAGCCATATGAAGTCCCTGCAAACGACAACGTCAACGACACCAATCGCACACATGTTGAAGCAAATAGCAAAGGCGCCAACTTGATCATCCAAGGCTTGGGACGCAGCGACTTTGATCGTGTGGTTCATCTTCGATCCGCATATGAGGTATGGAAATCTCTTTGTGATTACCCGAGGGTTCTAACACCGTCAAAGAGGTTCGCCAAGATATTTACAAAAAGAATACATGCGTTTTGAGATGAAACCTAGTGAATCTGTAGATGACTTCTTTGCACGTTTCAATAAAATTCTTAGCAATCTACGTCTTTGTTGGAGTTAGCTACACCGATGCTGAAAATGCTCGACAATTGCTTAGTGCTTTGGACATGTCCGGGGGGGAGATGAAAGTAACATCTATACAAGAATCTACTACCATGAGCACACTCACATTAGATGTTCTTTACTCTAAGTTGAAAACTCATGAGTTGGATGTTCTTGCCAGGAAGGGTAACATTAAATCAATTGCTTTGATCTCTAACCCTAACATGTCAAATGCAAATTCTTCTTCTAGCTTTGCCTTGTCTTCCATGTCTTCTTTAACAGATGGGCAACTTGAAGAGTTTCCTGAAGAAGATCTGGCACTACTCTCTTCTCGCTTTAACAAAGCTTTGCAGAATGTGAGAATGAGAAAGAGAGGTGGTCCTCCAAGATGCTATGAGTGTGGTGACCTCAACCATATTCGCACAAATTGTCCTAAGCTTGCAGGAAAAACATCAAAGGAGGAGAAGGACAACGATGAAGGAATGAGAAGAAAAGGTTCTCGTCAAATGATAGGAAGAAGAAGAGCTTCATCAACTGCAAGGTGGTTCACCGAGTTCTTTCCGCTCTTGAACAAGTCAATTTGAGCGATGTGGACTCGGAGAGCAGCGAAGATGATGCAACTCCAAGCAAGCATGATTTGATAGGATTATGTCTCATGGCAAGCAGCAAGGATAGCTTCACCGAGGGCGACCACGACAAATGACTTCAATGAGGTAGATCCCTCTTATGATGAATTAGCTATTGCTGTTGCTCGTCTTGGAAAATTGCTTGACAAACGTGATAAGAAAATTAAGAAACATGATTTCATTATTGAATCATTGAATGCTGAAATTGCTAGACTTAAGACTTTGATTCCTAGTGATGATACTTGCAAATCATGTGAGTTAATTTACAATGAGCTTACTTTGCTTAGGAAAGAACATGTTACCTTGTTAGAGCAAATCAATGCTGAAAATGAGAAAAATGAGAAACTTGTTAAACATGCTAGTTGTTCTACCATTGATTTACATGATACAACTCCATGTTCTATATGCTCCATACTAGAATTGAAGTTGCATGATGCAAATGCTAGGGTTTCTCAAATGACAGAAGACTTGCTTACACATGAGGTTCTTTCATGCTCAACTTGTCACAAGCAAAAAGGAAAAGTGGACGTTCCCTGTAATAATTGTTTAACTCTTTCTCAAAAAATTGATTACTTGGAAAAGTCATTAGAACGTTTCACTAAAGGAAAGAAAAACCTAAACATGATCTTGGATCAATCAAAAGTCAGCACTCATAACAAAGGTTTAGGTTTTGATTCTTATGCTCATCATAAATCACATGCTCCCACTGTTGTTAAAGCACTTGACGGAGGAAAATTTGAAATTGTCAATGAGCCTAAGAAAACTGTCTTTAAGTCTGCTGGAGTGTTATCTTCTACTACGATGAATGCAAATGTTGCTTCTACTTCTAAAGCCAAACATCCTGTTAAGTACACTTGCACTCATTGTGGTAGAGATGGACATTTAGTAGATTTTTGCTTTAGACTAGCCAAACAACAAAAGAAAGAAAGAGCTAAGGCTAGGTCTAATTTCAGAAAGGCACGCTTTGCTTCTCACTACGTGCCTAGGGTGATGCAAGCACCTTTTGTTGCTAAAAACACGGGAAAAGGCAAATCTGATTTTGTGCATAAGAATACTCGTGTTGTGCCTACTATTGTGCGTCGTGTGTCTCAGTACTGGATTCCTAAACATCTTATTTCTAACCCCAAGATCTGAGACCTCGACACTTTCTGCTTCTATGTAGGCTTCTCACGCGAGGAGGGAGAACATGTGGCTAGTGAATTTCGGATGCTCACTTCATATGTTCAGTGATAAGATTTGGTTCTCCTTCACTCGTGCATCTTATGCTGAAAGTGTTGCCTTTGGAGATGCTTCTTCCACTTCTGTTTTCGCAAAAGGCACTAGTTCAAATAATGCAGGTACATGTGCATATGTTCAGGGGGAGAGTGTCTTTGTTCATAAAAGATGATGATGATGCTGTTGAGGATGAGATAATTGGAGGTTTACATGAGAGACTCTTCCCACGTGCTTGTGTGTGCTTGTTTTCAAGCTTCCCACGTGCTTCACATCGACAAGCGTTCAAGTGAACTTTCAGGTATCTCCATGGTACTCAAGATTTTGGCATTTGGCTTTCTGCTTCCTTATGCATTTGTTTAAGAGCTTATTCTGATGTTGACTTTGGAGGATGTTGAATTGATTTGGTTCGTGCCACCTCTTGAGTAATCCCCTTTCTTGAGCATATTGATATTGGATTTCACTTTCTTAAAGATCATGTTGAAAAATAAAATATTATGCTTCACCATGTGGATACTGAACATCAATTGGCAGACATTTTTACAAAACCTTTGTCTTCTTCTCGTTTTGCTTTTATTTGGGGAGAACTTGGGATTGTACATCCAATGGGTTTGTTTTGAGGGGGAGTTTCTTTGCCAAGTTCTTTCACTTGATGAGCTCACTTTATCATATTTCTTTATATGTTATGTAATTGAGCTAATATATGATAATATAATTGTCTCACTTGAACTAAAAATGACATTGTGGAATTATTTGGGTGATTGCCTATAGCTAAATACTCTGTGATATCTCACTCTTCTAGGCTTGATATTGAATCCTCTTGACAAATTTGGGCTATGAAGCAAGTGTGGTTTCAACTTAACTCTTTCATAAGACCTTTTAATCACTTTTGCATGTTTATAATCAAAGAAAAATGAAAAGAAAAGGGAATCAATAAAAAAGGGTTGTTAAAAGCAAAAGCCTCAAGTTATGAGCTTCAGGATGCTTTCCCTAAAAGATAAGATGTATGCTTCAAGCATGCCATTCCCTCAAAAGACAAGATGTATGCTTCAAGCATGCCACTCCAAGGAAATAAAAGAAGTATGCTTCAAGCATGCCACATGCGATTCTTGTTTAAAGATTAAATTGGTCTACTAGATTGGAGTTGAAACTACTTGCTCGCCCTGATTTGTTATTTGCTTCAACTTTGAGCCTTTGTTTTTCTACTAAAAGTTTTGCTTAGTACTTGGCTATAGTTGACTGAATTGAGGTTGAGATGCATGTCATTCCCTAACTTGCTAAAATCACATCAAGATCATGTATTTTGCATATTATGTGATATATAAGGTTATATGATCGAATGAGCTCATCTTTTCCTATCTTGGCACTCCCTTGTTTCTTCTTGTGAAATCATTGCTACAAGAAAAATTTTGAACAAATTCTCTCTTTTGTACTCTTGATGAATCCATTGTCAAAGGGGGAGAAATTTGGGAATCATTGAAAAGTTTAAGAAAAAGGGGGAGAAGAAAAAGGGGGAGTTGTTTGAGAATTTTGGAAGAAGTTTGGAGAATTTTGAAATTTTTGGGCACATTGCACATTCACACACATTTTCCTTCTCAGGGGGAGATTTTGTTTTGCTTTTTGGTCAAAAGGGGAATTATGTGTTTTCTTACTTTGGTCTTTGATCCCTTGGATTTCAAAATCTTTTGTAAAGTGAATGCCAAATGTTCAATTCTAAGTGGTGTTGCCAATGTTTTCATCAAGGGGGAGATTGTGAAATCATGTGCTGAAAAATTGGCTTAGAATTGAATTTGCAAAATGTGTTTGTTCATGTGTTTTGACAATTTGACAAGAAAGCAGTAAGTTTCGCTTTGGCGCGGACCAAACTTAAAGAAAGCGATAAGTTTCCCATCTCTGACGGACAAACTTTGTTGGTCCTGTCAGAAACATGTTTTGGCACTTTCCCATGCACGACGGACCAAGTTTTTGGGTCCATCGTGGACATGCTTTTGAGATTCTGAGCCGGACTCAATTTTCCAAGGAACCAGTAAGTTTTGCATGTACGTCGGACCAATTTCTTTGGTCAGTCGTAAACGGCTTTTTTAGAATTGATTTCGCATGTACGACGGACTGATTTCTTTTAGTCTGTCGTGAACGTGTTTTCGCCGGAATGATTTCTTCTTGAAACCGAGACTTTCACTTGTACACCGGACCGATTTTGTTGGTCCGTCGTGAATGGTTTTTTGAGTGACTTTTTCATGTGTACGCCGGACCGATTTTGTTGGTCCGTCGTGAATGCGTTTTTGCTCGATTAGGGTTTTGAGCAAAATTGGAATTGTGTTTGATTCATTTTTGGGATTATAAAATTTGTGAGAATTTCATGATGCTTCTTTTGAAGTGGACTTTATGCAATGCTCGTGTGAGTATTTGCATGGATTGATGTGAGTCAAGTCGTGGACTTGTGCTCGGAATTGTTTTAGGTTTGTTCATGTGCGTGTATTGCTCGAAGACTAACGTGGTCGATGACGGACCGAACTAGGTTCATGGAGGAACTGAGGTTCGGGACTAGGTTCAGGAGGAACTGAGGTCTTGGTGGTCAAGGATGTCATGCGGGACGTTCGGGCTAAGAGAATGGTGCACATGAAGAATGGTTAGTCACGTGAGAATGGCAGGAGGTCATTCGCGTGCAAAGTGTTAGTCACGTGAGTATGGCAGGTGGCCATACGCGTGCAAAGTGTTAGTCACGTGAGTATGGTAGGGTTGCCATGCAGCGTGCAAGAGTTGTACTCGGCCAGGTTGGGCCAAGTAGAGTTGTGTTGAATCTGATTCCTTTTAGGGAATAGGAATCGTATTCAGAACTCCTTGTGGGTTGGTGCTTTAAATAGGAGGGGTTGTCTCCTGTTGAAGAGCATCAAATTGAGGAGAGCTAGGCGCATAGAGCCTTGGGCTCAAAGTTTAGGGTTTGTACTCTTTTGATGGGAGTACTTTAGACAAAAGAAATAAAGATCAATTCTTCTAGTTCCCGCATTGCTTCAACGTTCTCTTTTTGGTTCTTGTTTGCATACTTGTTCTAGTTCTAGATTGGTTTTTGTTCTTTAAGTTTTATCTTGATTTGATCCATCAAAAACCTCTCTAGGGTATTGATCTAGTGTTTCTCAAAGTCCAGTTGATCAATCTTTTGTCGTTCTTGTTTAATCTTGAAGTTTTGATTAGATTGATTCTCGTCAAGTTCTGGATCAGTAAGCTTACGAAGCTCATAACTTTTGATCCGTAAGTCCGATCGAGCTGATTCTTTTTGGGTTCGATTCGTATTGGAATCTAGTTTCACGTGTCCAAATTTCAGATTGTTTCGACGGTTGGATCTCCAGGAATTCTCGTTTTACCAAACCTCTATTATTCTGTTTTTGTCGAAAACGAGGCAATTATTTGGTTCTGTTTTGGGGTGAACTTTTAGTAGATCAAGAATTTGGTTTTAGCTTCCGCACAATCATTCACCCCCCTCTGATTGCTATATTCGTATACTTCGATCCTACAGAAACTCCACCTTGTCCTTCCAAAAATCACACTTGCTGAACTTGGCGAAAAGTTGCTGCTCTCTCAGCTTTTCCAACACTCGCCTCAAGTGCTCTGCATGTTCATCCTCTGTCTTGGAGTAGACTAAGATATCATCTATGAACACAACAACAAACTTGTCCAAATACTCCATGAATACCTTATTCATCATATTCATGAAATATGCTGGCGCATTCGTCAAACCAAAAGACATAACTGTAAACTCGTAATGTCCGTATCTTGACGAGAATGCGGCCTTCGGAATATCTTTCGATCGGATCTTCAACTGATGGTATCCCGATCTCAGATCAATCTTGGAGAAAACTCCGGCTCCTCTCAGTTGATCAAACAAATCATCAATTCTGGGTAGCGGGTACTTATTCTTCACAGTGACTTCATTAAGTGCACGGTAGTCAATGCACATCCTGAAACTTTCGTCCTTCTTCTTGACAAACAAAACTGGCGCTCCCCACGGCGACAAACTCGGTCTGATAAATCCTTTCTCCATCAGCTCTTCAAGCTGTTTCTTCATTTCTACCAATTCCTCAGTGGACATCCGATAAGGTCTCTTTGCTATCGGGGCTGTACCAGGTACAAGTTCTATCACAAACTCTATGTCTCTGTCTGGCGGCATGCCCGGTAGATCTTCAGGAAAAACATCTGGGTACTCATTTACCACTGGAACATCTTCTATGCTGATTGCCTTGGTACTGTTAACCATCAACTGTCCATCTCTGACGGCAGTAGCTTGAAATTCCACCTTCTTTCCACAAGGGCTCTCGACTGAGATAGTCCTTAGTCCACAATCCAATACGGCCTTGTGCTTGGATAACCAATCCATTCCCAAGATAACATCTAAGGTCTGAGTCTCCAAAATAATAAGGTTCGCTAGGAATTCTATCCCATCTATTAGTATTCTCACCCTAGAACATCCTACTTTCGTTCGGAGTTCGAAACCAAGGGTTTGAACTAAAAGCATGCATTTAAGTCTTGCAATCTCCAAATCATTCTTAGCAGCAAAACCTTGTGAAACAAACGAATGCGAAGCTCCAGAATCGAACAAAACTGTTGCAGGTACTGAGTTAACAAGTAACTTACCCAGTACAACGTCCGTGGCATTCTGCAGTGCATCTGCGGTGACATGGTTGACTCGGCCTCTCACCATGGTTTGGGGTGCTGCTCCTGGCTGTGCTGTCCCTCGGGTTGCTCCTGGTGCTGGCGTCCTGGCTAGTGTGGATCCCAGATTGAAGCGGACTGGGGTCACTCCTGCTGTCTTCTTAGGGCAACTGTTGGCAAAGTGTCCTGGTTCGTTGCAGTTGTAGCAGCGTCTCACTGTTCCTTGTTGACTGCCTGAAGCGGCGTTCCTGGCTGGGGCTGGGGTCTGATAATTCTGATTGACGGGTCTTGGTGCTGGTGGCGGTGTCCTTGTAGCACTCTGCGGCTGGAATCTGAAAAACTGATTTGGTGCAACCCTCCAGCGTTGCGGTGCTCCCTGACGCGATCCCTGCTGCTGCATCCTGCGCTTCCTGTTCTCATCCAGTTCCTTGCGCTTATCTTCAAGAATGAGCGCCTTATTCACAAGCTCCTGGAAATCTGGAAAGGTGTGGGTGATCACCCCACTGCAGATCTGAAGTTAAGTCCCTTCATAAAGCGAGACTGCAGCTTTATCTGTCGCTACATCCTCAGTGCGTAGCGTGCAAGCTGTGTGAACTTGTTCGGTATTCGCCACCGGCTGATTACCTTGCTTGATGCTCAACTCCTCCTTCTTGAGATCCATGATTCCTTCAGGCACGTGATACTGGCGAAATGCAGCTGTAAACTCCTCCCAAGTGATGTCCTGAGGATTCTCCTGCGTAGCACAGAAGTTTTCCCACCATTCGGCGGCTGTTCCTTCCAACTGATGAGAAGCGTAGAGAACCTTCTCATTTCCCATGCATTGAGCAATGTGTAGCTTTCTCTCAATTGACCTTAACCAATCATCGGCCTCCAACGGGTTAGCATTCCCGGAGAAAGTGGGTGGATGAGTCCTCATGAACTCTGATAGTCTTGTATTCTGGCGTTGTCCCTGATTGACTTGATTAGCAGTGGCCTGAGCGGTGACACGCTGCATCTGTTGCATCATAGCATGCATCAACTGAGTCTGAGCAGCAAGAAAAGCTCCGAAATTCTGCATATCAACTGGCGGTGCTGGTGCTCCATCATTGGGGTTTTCTGCTGGGCGAGAACCACTTCCATTGCCTCCAAGGTTTCCACGAGTGTTCACCATCTGTCGATTGCTCCAAGTTTTTAGGGACGAGAGGGAAACAAGAATAGACAAGTAATATGGAACTATGCCGGGCGAAGGGTGTAACTCAAAATCCAACTTTATTATTAATAATAGTAATAACTTGGTATGGCTGCTTACAATGCCTAAGGGCCTGCAACACATACTGCACACTCAGCAAACAATGAAAAACCAACACCTCTAAAGGGTGACTCTTATTCTATGACGCGACTCGGCGAAGGAGTCTCACAACAACACCTACGTTCACTCATCGAGAAAACCTCCATGGCCTGGGTACGGACACTGCGGCATAGGCGCGAAACGATCGCCTTGTCCAGCAACTGTGTCAGCTGTGGTAGTCGAAGAAGCAGTGTACTCCTCAAGCTCTGGCTCCTCCGGTGCGGCTCGTGTAGCTCAAATCTTGGCTCGGCTCACGGTGCATACAATGCCGTTTCTAACTCTCCAATCCTCTGCAGAAGGTGAGACACATACTCTTGAGCTTCCCGCCATCTGTTCTTTTCTGTCGTGATTTCCTTGCGGGCCTTCTGCAGCTCCTTGCTCGTATCATCAAGTACATCTTCCTGGGCGACAACAAGTCGTGCCAACTGTGTAACCATGTCATTCTCATCCTGAATCGCCTTCGGGTCAAGAAGGTTATTGCTGCGCGGATGATATCGGAACACCGTGCTCTCCAATTCTCTGGCGTAAATACGGGTAATGTGCCTCATTGCTCGGCGTGACACCTCTTGGATACCCATCTGCATTGTAGACCTCCTGGCAGTGCAGTGTATCGGGCGATTGCCTGGGCCCTTCTTCCTAGCAGGTACCACAATCTTCACGTCACAAGCCTTGATCAATCCTGCTTGTCTGATCACATCCACTTGGTATGGCAGCTTCTCAAAATCTCTGAGAGTCTGTAGCATACGCCAAAGTTCTGCAGCGTGACCAACCTCCAGATCGACGTAGTTGAACTCTCCCTCCATCTGTCACAAGAGTGCTCACGTAAGAACTCGAAAATTTTTAAATCGTGACAAGGTAAGGAAAAATTCAGCAAGAGACAAGAAAAGAGAGAAGGGAATAAGTCGAGATGTCATTTCTTATCTTGACGAACTTTTAACCTTAGAAAATAGGTTTTATCCTCACTACGACCATTCTAGCTATGGGTTGAGCCTACGGTCAGTATGGCTCTGATACCACCTCTGTCGGGACCCGAATCTGCAAATCCGGACCCTCTGTGTATTCAGCACTAGTCCAGGAACGCGCTAGTGCACACAGTCTTAACATCGGTAAATATCACAATCATACCACTCGTTACTAATAAAGTACTTTAATTAAATAGTCAAACTGGTTGCTCGACCTTATGGTCAAGTTACAAATATACGCCACGCAGGGCGAAACTTAATAAGAGAGAAATAATAGCAGCTGAAAAATAAGAAAACTTCGTGGCGCCATCCAGTATACCACAGGCAACTGACTGGGACTCGCACCCTAAGTAGACGGTTCCTCCTGGAGCTCCTCCTCCAAAGCTGGTGTAGACTCCTCTTCAACTGGTGTTGTATTGTGGCAAGGGTGAGTACTTGGTACTCAGCAAGTCATGCACATAATGCAGCTAATATACTACATGCATGGCTTGATACAAAGGAATAGCTCAAGGTATATTTGAAGTAAACATCATTTGACAAATATCATAAGTAGATTCGAAAGCAGTAGAAACAAGTATAATATCAATAACTTTATCTAGAGTTAAATAAACATCTTTCCCAATCCTAATCCACATTTCCATCAACATCATTAATAAACCAAACCCAACCTTTCAAGTCCAAGTTATTTTCAAGAAAGTCTAACCCTTGACTGTAATCCCCGAGCGATGTCCAATACCGCGGACACGGCTATTCGAATAGATTTTTCCACTCTG